>JAPQWV010000045.1:2955000-5910000 GCA_027422505.1 Craterostigma plantagineum
CCCTTACTAATCGGGCCCCACATTAAAAACCAATATGTTAGATAGGGATCGCGTTAAGGCGGACGGGTGGGGTGTAGTCCAATGGTTGTGTAGTCAGACGTTCAAGTAATAGATCGTGAGTTCAAATCCTCAATAAATATAGCAGGGGTCCCATGAGCAGGGGACCCGTGCTATATAGCAGGGGACCCCCCATGGTGTGCGCAGGTCCCCTGCTATATAGCAGGGCTCCCGTGAGCAGGGGACCCGTGCTATAAAGGATGGGGCCCTTTACCTTTATTTTTTAAACATAACTCCTGTAAAAGACGAAAATGCCCTTAAATTGAAGGCTATTTTTCAAAAGGTAAAATCAACAGGGCCATTTTTTTAACGTTGACTGAATTCAAGGCTATTTTTCAAAAAGCCCATCCTTAACAGCTTTTGATAAAGAAGAAAGGGGCAATATTGGAATTTGCTATTTGAGGGAGTCAAAACTAATTTTTACCTAGTGTTAATACCTATTTCTTGTTATAAATCTTTTATAACATAATACAAATCTTTGTTAATATAAGTATAATAAATAATATTATACTATTACTATGTTATTAAGCAGAACAATATAAATGAACGAGTCGAAAGGAAAATCTTCTAGGCTTGGCTATAGTGGCCAAGGTGAGGCACTCAAAGTTCATGTGACTAGGAGGTCAGGGGTTCGAATCCTACCTCCCACATGACTTTGAGAAAGTCCCCATGGGCCTAAGGCCCATGACTATCGTTGTTGGGTGGGCTTGGGACGTATCCATCTGACCCCGGGGATTAGTCCCACCTCTGGAGTGTGTGGCGATTAGCCCATAGCCGGGCTGTGTGGGGATACCTCGGGACAAAGGAAAATCTTCTTATTTCTCTTGTGTATATACAAATGAACATTGCATGTCTATTTATAGGCTAATACATATGCTATAAGACAATAATAATTTGCTCACTCCACCATCCATATAATTTATAATAGGTTGTGCATAGTGGTTGAAAAATACCCTTCCTTGTGGCCCTATCGGTGGTTGGAAAAACAATTAAGATATTGTCTAATGGACATCCACATATTAATATTATATTTATAACAATATTCATAATATTTCTAAAATAAAAATTGGAGGGACTTAATCATAACATTAAACTCTTAATAGGTATTCTTAAAATCCCCTTGCTCCATCCATTGATATTGTTGTCTTTCTCAAAATAGATTTACGGGGGGGAATTTAGAGATAAATACCTAATGGAAGTTTGGTAATAGGATTCAGTCCCTTTACGTTTAATTTTGGAAATTAATACCTCAAAATTTGTTTTAACTCCCTAAATGATCAATTGACTATAATGCCTTTCCAATCATATAATACACCATATTATAAATTCGTCCTTATTTTATACGGGTTATATGCTATAAATAAATAAACACGTCCAATTTATTATTTATTTCATGATGATCAAAATGATACCCATATGTAATATTTTTCGATATGCATAAGAATTATTATCTAATATTTGAAAATTTCGCAATATTGGACATCAAATACTTGAATTTGGGTTTAAATACTCAAATTGAGATAAAAAGTACCAAACATTCATCAAGTAATACTGATATTTGCATAAAAAGTACCTGTAATGGTGCGTGTATTCCAATATAAAAAAGGATGCTTAAATTGAATCAAATACATGAATTAATAGTTAAAATACCTTAATCGAGACTAAAGTACCACCCAAATCAATTTTTGTGGAATGTATCTCCCCCCTTTCAAAAGTATTTTTGTATGAGAATCGGTATTTTTCCGCTCATAATTTAAGTATTTTTTATTCGAATTCAGGTATTCGACAGATTATGTAGGGCAAGTAGAAAAAAACTGTTTTTGGTGATTCATGTCATTAACACTTCATATGGTTGATTAAAGCAACAATTTTTGTGGAATGTATCTCGCCCCCTTTCAAAAATATTTTTTGTATGAGAATCGGTATTATATATGGTAAATCAAGTATTTCTGCTCATAATTTAAGTATTTATTGTTCGAATTCAGGTATTCGACAGATTATGTAGGGCAAGTAGAAAAAAACTAGTTTTTTCATATTTTTGGCGATTCATGTCATTAACACTTGATATGGTCGATTAAAGCAACAACTTTCGTGGAATGTATCTCGCCCACTTTCAGAAGTATTTTTTGTATGAGAATCGGTATTTTATACGATAACAAGTATTTCTGCTCATAATTTAAGTATTTTTTGTTCGAATTCGGGTATTCGACAGATTATGTAGGGCAAGTAGAAAAAACTAGTTTTTTTTCATGTTTTTGGTGATTCATGTCATTAACACTTGATATGGTTCATTAAAACAACAATTTTTGTGGAATGTATCTCGCCCCTTTCAAAAGTATTTTTTGTATGAGAATCGGTATTTTATATGGTAAATCAAGTATTTCTGCTCATAATTTAAGTATTTTTTGTTCGAATTCAGGTATTTTGTATGAGAAACCTTTTTTATATTGGAATACACGCACCATTACAGGTACGTTTTATGCAAATATCAGTATTACATGATGAATGTTTGGTACTTTTTATCTCAATTGAGTATTTAAACCCAAATTCAAGTATTTGATGTCCAATATTGTGAAATTTTCAATATTAGATAATAATTCTTATGCATATCGAAAAATATTACATATGGGTATCATTTTGATCGTCATGAAATAAATAATGAATTGGATGTGTTTATTTATTTATACATATAACACATATAAAATAAGGACGAATTTATAATGTGGTGTATTATATGATTGGAAGGGCATTATAGTCAATTGATCATTTAGGGAGTTAAAACTAATTTGAGGTATTAATTTCCATAATTAAACGTGGAGGGACTGAATCATATTACGAAACTTCCATTAGGTATTTATATCTAAATTCCATTTAAGCTAACTATTGACTCTCTAGACTTGGTCTAAGATTATTTATATCCACGAAGACACATTCAATTCACCCTTTATTTTCGAATCTTTGTTTACTTATTATTGCATTTGATTTTGCCTTCAATTTTCAGTCACTGTCCAATCGTTTTGCACAATCATCTTTCGCACACAACTCACACAGAAACACGTCGCGCCCACCAATACGAAGCGATAGGTGAGATGATTGCGTGCCTTATCATCAATTTTTTTGTTTATGGTTTGCTGTGCGTACATCTGTGCAAGTTTGGTGCGACGTGTGCTCGTCGATGCTGAATACAGCTGTCCGTCGTTGATTCAATCTTATTTCAGCCGTTTTTTGAATTGATTTATAGCTTCATCTTGTCAATTTCATGTACGGTTTGCTTGCTAAAGGGATTGGATTGCTGATTAAAGTTGGCTCACGAGTTCTGCAGATCAAATGGAGGAGTGATTTTGCTTCTTAAGGTGTTTTTTGTGTGTGAAAGTTGAGTTGTACATTTTGATTTAAGAGAGTCTGGGTGAATGTGCATAAATTGTCAGATCATGGAGTATTATGATGGAATGGAGAGTGTCAATTATGATTACTGGTTAGAAGGAAAATTTATTTCATGGGCTAAATCGTTACGATGTCTTGAATATTTTGCTGAAGATCGTCAAATCGATTTTCTTTTATACTTTTGTTGATGACGACATAGTATACGGCTTAAATATTTCGATGTTCTGTTGTTTTTCCATGAAGTCTACTGCTGCAGTGTTCGGATATTCAGCTCAGAATTTTGATATTCCTATGAATTGATCAGTAACGAATTCTTCCTTGCAATGTACTTCTTGAAAGTTCGGCTAGTACTTGTGTTCATGTGGATCTTATATGGGCCTCCATCGATTTTTCGAATGCTTAGAGTAGTAATTTTCAGTGTCCATATGTCATTCCCTTCTATTTTCAATCGTTTCAATGGCTTAGCAGTCTTTGATTTTCTTTCACCTCCAATCTATTAGATGACTGTGCAATTGTAATCATACTCATATTACTTTTGGTTGTGGTGGATAGTTCTCTTAATCTTTTCCGTTGTAATATGGTTTTAGTGTATGGAAGATAAAAGGAGTATCAAACTGCTGGTATAGAATATAAGATAAAGATAAAAGATGGGTGGCTGTTGCTCCGGCGCATCACAGACGTCCGAAGAAAATGTATGTACATACAACATTTCCAATAACAAAGTTTCAAATATGATATTGCTTCTCCATAGTGCTTTAACACTATGAATACACAACCTCATTACTGTGCAAATAGTGAATAAAATGAACCTGTGGGAATGGGCTATCGATTTGCGAGTTGTGAATTCAAAGATTTAATAACTCCATGGGAGCTTAGTGGCAGAAGTGTACTCTAGGCTTGTAAAATAGGACTTGGGGTAAAAGCACTGGTCTCAACTTCACTTGCTCTATCTTGTGCATGCTTATTTAATGTGACTGAAGCTATTGGTTGATCATGTTGAAAGATCACTATTACATTGCAGTTACTTATGTATTCTTCATTTTCACATCATCAGCCTTTGGTTCACAAATTTCTTTTTATCTTTGTAGCTGCCAGCATCCCAAAATCGTGGACATACGCCACCTCATCAGGCGACAGTCTCCCCTCTCTCTACAGAGCTTTTGGTTGATACAAATCCAAACGCCTCAGCACCCGACACCTGTGAAGAGTACGATAGAAATTCATCCACAAATGAGGAAGAACTCAAACGTAAGAATGAGGATGAAGTTCCCTCACAACCCACAAACGCAGAGACTCTTGAAAACCAAGAACCACATGCCAGGGTGGAAAAAGTCGAGGAGCTTGAAGAACTTATGGAGATTGATGACAGGGACTTCGAAGACGACCTAAACCTTAAGAAGTCCACAGAACCTTACGTTCCACCTCTTTCGGTTGAGGACGATATATGTCCCATTTGTCTTGAAGGTACGAATAGAATAGCGAATTAAACTATGTGTTAACTGTTGTTTTTGTGTGAGACTGAGCTGAATGTTCTCTTCTTTCCAGAGTACGACGAAGAAAATCCAAAGATGAGCACGAAATGCGATCATCTCTATCACCTTGCATGTATTCTGGAATGGATGGAGAGAAGTGATTCATGTCCCATGTGTGATCAGGTTCTCTTCTGTTCTTTATACTCATGCTTTAGTATATTCAAGCTTTTCTCAAGACTTTCAAGACATGTAAACAAATTTCATCAATATAATTATGCAGTTATCTTTAGATACAAACATATTAATGTTATTTAAGCAAACAACAAAAGTTAATTACAATTGTATGTGACTTTTTCGTCTTTTCGAACGCAGGCAATCGTTCTCAGTTCTGCTTTCGAGGGGTTGTGACCTGAAAATGCTGCATTTTTTTGCCAGGTTAATGCATGGCATCTTATAAAGTTTTCGTTTTCTTTTCGTTTTTCCGCAGTATAATTTGATTTCCATGCATCTTATAAAGTTTTCTTTTCTTTTCGTCTCTTTTTGAGATGTCGATTTTGTCTGGTTTTTTATTCGATTGGTTGGAATGGGAGTTCATAAATGGATAGAAGCAGCGTTTGGGATTTGCGATAGTCTCGCAAAAGGGGTGCATTGCCTTTTTTCTTGTTTTTATGTACATAATAGCATTAGTATATAATTGGGTTTTAGGCTAACTCATCTTTTTGCATTGTATGGTTAGATATTCGTTTGTACTTGAGTTACAGAGATCTCTATTTCCTCCACCATATCTGATAACGTTGGAACAGCTAGATATAATTCCCCCACATAATTACTTCATTAGAAAATTAATGTAAAATTAGTTAAACTAAAGATGAATTTTTCACAAAGTGAAAGCTTGACATTCGGTATTTCATGAAGGACACATAATTAAATTAGTTGTATAATTTTGAGAGATATTCTACGGCCTCGGATGATTGGGTGGTTTTTCTCCTGATTTGAGAATTTTCTTTTATGATGGACAATTTTGAAGGGTCTTAAATTCTAAGAAGGGACGATTTGGGGTCAGGCCTAATTTTTTAAATAGAGGCTAGTCCCATGTCAGAAGAAATTTAATTTTAGGGATCCATTTCAGAATTTAAGTTAGAATTAAGGTTGTTGGACAAAAATACCCTTATAAAAGAGTATTTATGAAGTGGTATCCGGCGCCCTAGTTCTAGTATCAAATGGCGCCCTAGTTCTAGTATCAAATTACAGTATACTGTTATCAGTTATCACATAACAGGAAGTGTTACTCAGTACAAATATTGTGTTATTATATGGTTAATAAGTGTTATTAACAGAATAAAACGATTTTCGACAATCGAAACAAGCATCCGCTGCAATATATAAGAGTTTATTTTGATATTACGTCGTCAAATATAAGATCGCGTCAAAATATTTACCCGATTTCTGCAGAAACACTTAAGGGTTCTGCTGTACCACTTCTATGTTCAACAGTACCACTTCATGGGTCTACAATTGCTGTACCACTTCTCTGTTCAACAGTACTACTTTATGGGTCGACAGTACCACTTCTTCTATGCTCAATATTACCACTTCATGGGTCTACAAATGTTGTCTCACTTCTCTGTTCAATAGTACCACTTCATGCGTCTACAGTACCACTTCAGTGTTCACCAGTACCACTTCATGGGTCTACAGTATCACTTCACTGTTCTCCTTACCACTTCATGGGTCTACAGTACCACTTCATGGATCTACAGTTCCACTTCATGTATACTATACCACTTTTTCATGGTTACTTTGCACGTTTGAATAAGACGATGGCAATTGTTCTTATTTTTTTGTTTATTATGGGCAAATATGTCTTTTATCATGGATGATGTCCTTATTTCTAAATGAAACTTAAATTTAGGTATCTCTATCTATATGAAATATAAATAGTGCCTGAAATAAAAAGCAAACTTATAAATTGGACCTGACATGTAATTACCTCTTCTCAAAAAGTGGTATGAGAACATAAGTCGGAACCTAATAATTGGTTTTTTGCATCTTGGTCTAAATACCAGTCACAATTATTTACTTTCTGCTTATTTATGTTCAAGTTAAGTTTTGTTAATTCAGTCACCCAAACTATTATTAATCAGAATTTTGAATATCATTAATACTATGTTATTTATATTGCTTAGTCAGTTATGAGGCCCGCCATTTTCGCATCTTAATCATGTGAATATACGTCCTAGATCTTTCGCAAATCTCATATATAATATATACCAATTTTTATATAAAAATCGCCTAAGACGCCATCATCTTCATCTTATGCATTTATAACAGTTAATATTGTATCATTTAACAAATCTGTAATGAATTAACCAAAGTTTTAACAAATGCTCTAATGGACGGTTGTTGCTGACTGACGGTATAATATAATACTTTTGCATTTTAATAGATGAATAAAAACATTTTCATAAAAAAACTTATATCTATACATATTTGTTAATTCTTCATCATTACAAGTAACGTTTGGATACATATTCTCGTCATCAGTCATTACATAGTAATCTTTCATGATTGCTGAGCTAACTTCTATTTCTTTTTTTTTTCTCCAACCAAAAAAATAACAACCTAGATAACCAAGAACAACATTGGATATGTAGCATGGCACCAAGAAAAGCTAAAAGAGGAAAAAAAAACCAATAGAATACAAATTTTAAAAATTGAATATAATGCCCCGTTTGGATTCCGGATTTTGATTTGAAATTCGAATTTCGCCCAAATCTTCCGTTTGGCAATCACACCGACTTGGATTTCGATTTCGTCCAAATACGAGGGAAAATTCAAACTCTTATAATTCGAAGCACCGCCGAAAAGGCTTTTGCATGCAAGTCGAGAAGATAAAGGCCTCGATCACGGACGCCTGTTGCGAGAACCTGACCTGTGTCCCGATTATGAATTTGAAACTTAGAATCAGTGAAAAGAACTTCAACAGGATAATCACTTGTTAGCTTGCTTACGGACAGTAAATTTTTTGCAATATCAGGCACAACAAAAACATTGTGCAATTTAATAGAGTCCGAAACAGATAATGTACTAGTGTGCGATAGAGATAAATTTGCACAATTACCCACTGTGACGTGATCAGTCCCGGAATAGAAAGAGGCCGAGTCAAGGTTGGAAGCATCAGAAGTCATGTGGGCGCCCCGGTGTCGAGATACCAATCGGACGGACTTGGGTGAGAGATGGAACACCGCTGAAAAGGCTTCTGCAAGATTCGCCGAAGAAGATGGACGACAAGAACGATCATACGTCTGATCAAAGCGCTTAGGGCAATCGAAAACATCATGATCGTTTTCACGACAGAATTGACAGCGGGGGGTATAATTGCGACGACCCCGACTGCCATGGTTGGTATTGCCCCGACTTCGGCCATGAGAGGAGCCACCCTCGGTTGCTTGAAGACGCGCGACCACGCTCTCGAGTGACAGCAGTGAAAGCAGCCTGTGACGGAGACTCATCGAGAGATTTCTGGAAAAGCTCGTGACTGTGTGCTTGATAGAGAGCGGGGCATGGGCCGAGGCCCATATTGGTTTACCGACGGTGGGGACGGGCTTGACTGTTCGTGGGCTGGAGAGTAGTCTTTAGTTTATATTCTTATATTATTATTATTAGTATTATTATTATTATGATTATTATTATTATTATTATTATTAAGAGTTATTCGGCCCATTAGTATGACCCATTAGTATGTGTATTTAAACTCCAGTTACGGTTTGGATGAACATTATGCAATAAGAATATATTGGTTTTAGCCGTGGGGCTTGGGCAACGTTTATCGTTGATTTGGGCAACGGTTTCATCCGTTGATTTCCGATTTCTGTTTCTAACAATTGGTCCGACCTGCCGGATCCCGTTCCCGCCGGTATGACCAGATCAAACAGTGATCGTTTGGATAAGCTGGAGGCCGATCAGGCCGAGGTGAGGGAGAAATTGGACACACACAGTGTGCAATTGAGTGAGATCGCAGCGTCCTTGGCTGCACTATCGAAGGCGATTCTGAAACCGTCGGAGGAGGAGACGTCTGTCTCGCCCGGGGTGACGCCACCCGTGGGCAATCAGACGCGCATGAGTGCTACCCCTACACTTCTGCCGTCGTTTGAGGGGGAAGATCCGATCGGGTGGATTGCTAGGGCTGCACAACAGTTTGAACTGAATGGTACTTCGCCGGAAAGGAAGGTGCCGGCAGCTGGGGTTGCCATGGACGGAGCCGCTTTGCATTGGGGGACGTGGATGATGGCGCGAAAACCTTGGATGTCGTGGGAGGAATTCACGCAGGCGATGGTGGCTCGTTTTGACACACGTTTCAAGGGCAGCAGGTTTGAACGGCTGTCCGGAGTCAGGAAGACCGGAACAGTGGAGGAATACATCTCTGTCTTTGTCCAATTGGCGGGTCAGGTTCCGGGGTTGACGGACGCACACTACTTGGGCTATTTCATGAATGGGTTGAAGGGTCAGGTTCGGAGCTCATTACGGCTGTTTCGCCCAAACGATTTGGAAACGGCGATGGAACTAGCAAGGGATATTGAGGATAATTTGTCTTTTGAGAGTGGAGGGCGAGCGGGTCAGACTTTCAGTGGTTCGGGGATTCATTCGGGCAATTCTTCGAGGCTGCCAGGGGGAGTAATGCGATAGTAGTGGGTGGCAGTACACAAGGTTCGACCGGGAGCTTCTCTAAACCGGCTATAGGAACGAATTCTGGGCTATCCGGGCAGTCCACTGCCCCCTCCAGATTCACTCGACTTCCACCGAGTGTATTAGAAGACCTAAGAGCAAAGGGGTTGTGCTTTAAGTGTAAGAAACCGTTTACACCTACGCATGACTGTCCGCTCAAACAACTGAGAGTGATGTTGGCGGAGGAGGACGAGGAGTTCGATCTCCGACAGTACGAGTATTATGAGGTGACGGGGCAGGAAGAAGTTCAAAAAGACCAAGTGTGTTCAGATGAAGAAGGTGGCAATCTTCTGGTTTATTCCATGACCGGAATTTCCAGCCCTCACACAATGAGGTTACGCGGCATCGTGGATGGATGCACGGTGACGATATTGATTGATAGTGGCTCAAACCACAATTTTATTTCTTCATCCTTGGTTTCCTTACTTCGACTCAATGCGGATAAGACGGGCAAATTCAGGGTTCAGTTAGGAGACGGGCATAGACATGAGTCAGAAGGGGTATGTAAGCAGCTACCTATCTCGTTTTTGGGGTGCGCTGTTAAGGTAGATTGTTACGTGTTCGCTTTGGGCGGGATTGACGTAATTCTGGGAGTGGCATGGCTCGCTACGCTGGGAGACGTTCGCACGAATTGGGAACGCTAACCATGAGTTTCGAGCGGGGTGACGACCGAGTGGAATTACGAGGGGATCTCGCGTTGTGCTCGAACGTGGTGGAAAGCCATTCTGTGGAGGCGGAATTGCCGGAGAGTTTGGAGATGACAATGGGATCGGTGTGGGAACCCGAGGAGGTGCTAGCATGGAGGAAGGAACGTAAAAAGGAGGTGGAAGATGAGCAACTATTTAAGGCCGTAGGGCAGCTCGGAGTTGATGCGACTCGGATAAGTAAGATCACCTTTCAGTGCTAGTTTTTGGATTTCAACCTTGAGGACAAGGTTGTTTCGAAGGGGAATGGAATTGATAGAGAGCGGGGCATGGGCCGAGGCCCATATTGGTTTACCGACGGTGGGGACGGGCTTGAGCCTACTGTTCGTGGGCTGGAGAGTAGTCTTTAGTTTATATTCTTATATTATTATTATTATTAGTAGTATTATTATTGTTGTTGTTATTATTATTATTATTATTATTATTATTATTATTAAGAGTTATTCGGCCCATTGGTATGGCCCTTAGTATGTGTATTTAAACCCCAGTTAGGGTTTGGATGAACATTATGCAATAAAAATATATTGGTTTTAGCCGTGGGGCTTGGGCAACGTTTATCGTTGATTTGGGCAACGGTTTCATCCGTTGATTTTCGATTTCTGTTTCTATCAGTGCTCTAGCCAATAAGGTCGAAAAATCTGGGAGAGGAATTTGAGCCATCTGGGCAGCGGTAAAACTCGAGAAGATTGAACCTAATCCTCTCAAAAACCAGTGCGATTTATCGGATTCATCGATAGGCCTGCCGATCGCTGCGAGTTGATCACAGATGGACTTGAAGTTTTTGCCGTACTTAGCCACCATGAGAGAGCCGCGTTTCATACTCAATAAATCATCTTTCAGACTGAGTTCACGCGCTTTGGAGTCATGGCGATACGCCTAAAGAGAGAGCATCCCAGACGTCCTTGGAGATTTTACACCCAATGATAACGGACATGGACTCTTCGGTGGGGGTGGAGACCAAGAGAAGTTTGAGGAGTTGATCTCGAGATTGCCACTTTGTGAATTCAGGATTGGTTGTGACTTGTGGAGGAGCCGGCAACAATGATTTGGGCTAGCGGCGGAGCACAAGAGCCGTCAAGAAGGGGCATGAACGCTTGGCTTGTGAGAAGTGGTTCGATCTGAGCATATCACAACAGATAATTGGATGAAGAGAGCTTGATATTGACCATATGGATCATAGTGGAAAAAGGAAGGGTGGGAGTTTCAGGCTCTGCCATGGATGAACGACGAGGAAGACTGCCGGTGTGGATATGCTGGCGGAGGAAGAAGGATCCCCTTAGGTTTCAAGCCAGTTAGGCTGATACCATGTAAAATTGTTATTGTTCCCTTGACTGAATGAGATTACAACTATGAAAATATATAGACTACAAGACTAACATATTCTAGGAAAAGCAAATAAATATAATAGTATAGAAGATATCCTAAGGATCACGATCTGTACCATTAATATCACTAATACGTCGGATTTGAAATACCGTGTCAAATGGTCCGTTTTCGAAATCTAAAGCTGAGCACGTAACGAGTTTTTCGTAATAATAATAATAATAATAATAATAATAATAATAATAATTAAGAGGTGGACGATGAGTCGAGCCGATTCGCAAGCTCGATGAGCCGACTCGAGCTCGTGATGGATTCGCGAATGAGCCGCCTCAAGCTCGACGAGTCTTGTCAAGGTCGAGCTCGTCATGGGTTCACGAATGAGCCGGCTCGAATTTGAGCTCACTCGTCGGCTGCTCGAAAGCTCGCAAGCCGGCTATTTTTTATTATTATTCATGATTTTTTTATTTTATTTTTTATTTTTTAAATTATTTTAGAAAAAGTTAGAAATCGAGTTCGATGAGCTTCACGAGCTCGAGTCGAGCTCTGTTTTGAAATCCGAATTTCGAAATCCTAACGTTTGCCAAACAATGAATTTGGATTTAAAATTACGATGTTGAAATTCATAATTTAAAATCAAGCGATTTCGTTCAAATACGCGAATCCAAACGCACTCTAAAGAAAAACTGAAAACCCTAATAATCCTATAACAATGGCTAAACTTTTCTATGTTTCTTGACAAGTTTATATCATGGAGTTATGAAATTGGTAAGACAAGGATTGCTTCAATTTCCTTTGGGTTCCCTTCTATGATTGACATTGTCTTCTCATCTAAATCAATCACAGCTGTGCAAAGTGTGTGAAGCAATGGACCTGAATATACATATATATATTTAATTAATATAGTTCAAAACGCCTGCCAGTGAAACCTAAACACGTGGAAGATACTACAAGATTTTAGTTTGTTCTGTGTGATCATTTCATCATCAGACCAAATACAAATGAAATACCTCCCATGAACTTATAACATGAGAGCTCTTGGTGTTTCTTTTTTTCAGTATTCATACTAAATCTCCGAGTATTCTGCGTTTAGCTCTGTGATTTGATTCGACATCGTTCATTCGTCTGATAAATTTTTTTAATTACCTGTCATGTAAATGGGGTACTTTTCGTCTTTTTCATCCCCCAAAAGTGCGAGAAAATCGCCCTTCGATCCCTTTGGCATCGCAGTAGCTCTTCCTTGCCTGCTCAATGAGTTCACATCGTCTTCCTTCAAGATTCAACGAATGAAAATCGAAAAAAGAAATGATTTTATCAGAAGCAAAACGTTTAGTGCAATGATCACTGGCCATAAATATATTTATGCTGTTATAACATGCCTGGCAAACTTTAAGATGAACATACGAATTTGCATGAAAGAAGGGCTCTGCCCCGACTTCGTACACAGAGTAACGGTGCTTCGAAGCTGTCTCAACGTTCAAAATCCTTCGTGCTTTTACATCTTTCAGATTGTAACTGTGTCCTACTGACACTTCTGACGAATAAATCCTCTAAAGCCATGCAAAAAGCGATAGAAATATTCAATCTTTTTTTTCGTTATGACATTAAGGACTTAGGTTTTCTGGCACTTACTGATAACGCATCTTCGATGCTTTTTGCTTCGAGCAAGTCCCTAGAGATGAAATTACGACCTATGTCCCCAGGTTTTATTTCGGGTATAGAAGGCGGGACAGAGTTCAACGTGAATGCCTACAGAAAATCCATGCTTAAAGTTGAGATTTGAGCACACACAAAATAATCGTGAAACTAATACGATGAACATATATATAATGATCCAAGAATGTCTATAGGTCATAAGATGATGAGGCAGTATATCTATCAGAGGATCATTACCACATCGATGTAATAAAAGTTCTTAAATCTCCTGCGAAAAGTTCAGTGTATTTAGTATTATACCATTCCATGACTATTGAATCCAAATGCACAGCTCGGAAGCTCGCCTGCATATGTGTAAGCCATGAACGACTCCCCATTTGCAAATATCCCCTTAATCAAATAGCTACAACGCCCAAAAAAGATGCACAAAAAAAAACATTTCGCAGTTGAATTATATCGTAATACAGAAAATCAAGATGCCAAAAAAAAAGGGGGGGGGGGGACTGTGTTATAATTACAGACAGCTTGCTTATTATGCCCTACAAGGGCAACATTTGCATCCTCATTGTGAGCAGCTATGGCCATAGAATCTCCAACAACAAGAATGTCCGAACAATCGTCATTCATAACTTCTATTGCGATGCTCTCTGTTTTCGGCACAAATGGGAGTATCTCTTTCCTGAAATTAAGCAGCATTATCTGCAAAAAAACATCAAGCTGAATGACCCATGACAGAATCATCTGCCATCTAACTTACGCAATAGCAAGCAATCGATAAAAATAAAACAAACGAATAGGTTCTGTGCTTACTTCAAGAAAAGGCGCTTCGCTTCCCTGAGAAAGACCCATGAGTTCATCCCAGTAATTAGGATACCTTTTCATGTTTGATTCACAGAGGGATTTGAGAAGCGAGCTCGAATCAGATGATCGAGCGAAAGGGACGAGGTGATTCTGTAAAATGAGGTCGCTCGCCAGCCTACCAAGGATCTGTTTGGCGAATCTTTGGCCTATTCGGAAACCCATTTCGAAGGACGTTTCGCAGGGACCAACTTCGAAAAATGGCAGGCTGTTCTTCGTGATGGCCATGGTTAACAAATCTGGGTGATGTAATTGCTTGAACAGATTGAATTTACGTGGTTCAGATTCAGGATTTGAATCTTACATCCACGGGAAAATGGGGATCTTTTATTTACTGAGATGAATGGATACAGATAAAAGAAAATCAATCTACAACTTCATATATATATATATATATATAGATATAGATATATATATATATAAAATTGGCGCGCATTCGTCATATAAGAAGAATCGTCTTCAGCATCAGCGACTTAGTTAGTTAGTCGTTTCCTTGAAAGCGCCGTTTACTTCTTTCATCAATCAACACGTTTCTCTCTTTGAATGCAAAGGCTGTTTCCCTCACAAAGCTTTTCTTCTTTCCAGTGAAGTCCTGAGCTATGTTCTGCCCTTCTTCTTCACTCTTTTGCTCAGCTGTTCTTGCATTCTTCAACACCCCCCGCAAGATGGATGGTATAGATTTATCACAGCCATCTTGAGCAGGAAATGTCGCAGCATTGGCCCTGACAACGGCTCTGTAAACACATCAGCTATCTGATGTTCAGTTCTGACAGGAATCAATCTGATCTCCCCACTTGACACGTGATGCCTGATGAAATGGCAATCGATTTCAATATGTTTTGATCTTTCATGGAACTTGGGGTTAGATGCAAGCTTCAAGGCCGACTAATTATCGCAATAGATTACTGGTGTTTGCCTTAGCTGAATTCCTAACTCTGCAACCAAAGATTTTACCCACAACATCTCTGCCACGAGTGAGCCCAAAGCTCTATACTCGGCTTCTGTTGATGACCTGGAGACGGTTGCTTGCTGTTTAGCCTTCCAAGTGACTATAGAATCACCCAAAAAGGTGCAGTACCCAGTGATAGACCTCCTAGTATCCTTACACGTTCCCCAATCCGCATCCGAGAATCCCTTTAAACTGATATCTGAGGCTGAGCTAAATAGAATACCCTGCCCTGGTGATGCCTTGAGGTATCTAAGGAGATGGTGCGCTGCCTTTAGATGTCCTGTGCGCAGAGCTGACATGAATTGGCTAAGCTTGTGGACTGCAAAAGCCACATCAGGCCTGGTAAATGTCAGGTAGAGCAGGCGTCCAACCAACCTTCTATACTTGAAGGCATCAGTTAATAGATCCCCATCTGCCTCTGTCAGTTTATTACTCGAGTCCATGGGAGTGGGCAGAGGCTTTGCTTCTAGGTAGCCCGTGTCTTCAAGCAATTGAAGGGTGTATTGTCTCTGAGCTATATAGATTCCTGCCGTGCTCCTAGACACCTCTATTCCCAAGAAGAATTTAAGCTCGCCAAGATCCTTTACCTTGAAGCAAGTATTAAGGAATTCCCTAACATGCTGAATTGCTGTTGCTGACGGCCCCGATAGTATTATGTCGTCTACATAGACCAGTAAGACCACCAGATCTTCTCCATTTCCCTTGGTAAATAAAGTATGGTCTGATTGAGCTTGTATGAAGCCAAAGTCCTTGACTGCCTCGGTGAACCTCTTGTTCCATTGCCTTGATGATTGTTTCAATCCATATATTGATTTCTGGAGCTTGCAAACTGTTCTATCAGGCCCTGCCCTCTCACAGTTCTCATAGAATCCCTGTGGCAGTTCCATGTAGACCTCTTCTGTTAAATCTCCATTCAAAAAGGCATTGCTGATATCTAGCTGCATGAGATTCCATCCGAGTTTAGCTGCCAAGCAGAGAATTATTTTGATTGTGCTAGGCTTTGCCACGGGTGCGAAGGTATCTATGAAATCTACACCCTCTCTTTGGTCGTAACCTTTAGCAACTAGTCGAGCTTTGTATTTAGCTATCTGTCCATCTGCATCCAGCTTGAGTTTGTACACCCACCGGCTTCCAATTGCTCTCTTTCCTTGTGGGAGTTTGGTCCCTGAATTCTTCCCTCATTGCTTCCAGCCATTCTCTGTTTCTGGCAGCCTGGGTATAATTTTTAGGTTCTTGGATCATAGATATGCTGTTCATGAATGACTGATGCTCCTTTGAGAAATTCTGGTAGGACATGACTCGAGAGATGGGATACAAGACTTTCCTATCTGCTAGCTAATTACAGTAACATTGCTTGAGATAGGATGGCCTTCTTGATTCCCTTACAGACTTCCTTGTCTGCTGCTGTCCTTCTACAACACTGTTTGGCCCCTGTTGGAGTGCAGCCTCACTGTCTGGCCCCTGTTGCAGTGCTCCCTGCTGCTGTTCTTCCATATCTGGCCCCTGAATCTCATGCTGAGGGATAGAGAAGTCATCATTATTTTCTGGTGGTGCAGTGCCTCCATGAGTGCTGGTGGTGCATGATCTCCATCTCCAGCAACTGAATCCACCAATGTGGCCTTGGCAGCACATGAGCAGGGAATGGATCTGCTGCTGGCTGAGATGGTTGCTGATTCTTGAAGGGAAATTCATCTTCCTCGAATCTGACATCCCTAGAGACAATCACCTCCATTGTACTAAGATCTAGTACCTTGTACCCTTTTTGTTCCAGTGGGATAGCCAATAAAAGAACACTCCCTTGCCCGGGGGTCAAATTTTCTTCTACCTGCTGCATAAGTGGAGCAAAAACACAAGCAACCGAAAAAAACTCGCAGCATGTTATAGTTTATTGGTCTTTGATACAAAAGTTCATGTGGGCTCTTATTGCCTAGTCTCACAGAGGGGACTCTATTGATGAGGAAGGTAGCTGTTAAACACACCCTCTGACCAAAACTTAAGGGGCAGTCCAGACTGAAATAGAAGAGATCGTGCCACATTCAATAAGTGTTGGTGTTTCCGCTCAACCACGGAGTTTTGTTGAGGGGTGTGTACACAAGATAGATGATGGATTATTCCCTTCTTCCTGAATATCTCAGCTAAGTTAAATTCTTTCGCATTATCAGTCCTCATTACTTTTACCTTAGTTCTGAAATGTGTTTCTACCATTGCTAGATAATACCTTAAGACTGATGAAACTTCAAACTTGAACTTGATCATAAACACCCAAGTAAAACTGGAATAGTGATCTACTATAGCGACAAAATACTGGTGTCCTAGGTAAGATGGTTGGTGGAAAGGACCCCATACATCACAGTGGATTAAGTCGAAAGGAGCACAAGCAGTTTGCCTATCATCAGGAAAAGTTAGTCTTTTCTGTTTTGCCACCGGGCAGATTTTACAGTATAAGTTTGTTGAGGTCTTATTATGCTCTAAGTAAGGTCTAAGCAGTTCTAGGACCTTGTTTGATGGGTGTCCTAGTCTATTATGCCAAACATCTAAAGACAATGCATTAAGGAAAGTAGAATTATTATTTTCTGAGGAGGCAGGGCTGCTGGTATCAGCTTCTAGTACATAGAGACCTGCCCTGCTTTTACCCTTGCCAATCATTCGATGGGAATGGTCCTGTATCACAAAGCTATCAGCCTTAAAGAAGAAACTGCACTTTAACAGGTTAGTTAGGTAGCTTACTGAGATCAAATTGAAGTGAAATTGTGGTACATACAACACATCTGTCAAGATTATGTGGTCATTTATGATGCATGAACCTACTCTGTTCACCTTAATGACTGTATTGTCTGGAAGTACTATATTAGACTCAGTCACTTCATGGATTCCTGTTAAGAGACTCCTATTACCACACACATGCCTAGTGGCACCTGTGTCGAGCAACCAACTTTGCATATTTGTAATTCTAGGTAAATTAAATGAGAGGCATGTACCTTCACCCCTCTTACTCTGCTGTGGTGTAGCGACCCTAGCCATCGCTACCATTTCTAACGTTATCCTAAGTGGCTAACGACGGGATAACTTACATGAGATACGAAAGTGCGTATGAAATTTTTCCATTTTCATAATGGAGTTCGTTTCCTGTACAAGTCAAAAGAATATCTTTAACATACTAATTACATTCATATCCTAACTACGGGATGTGTATACATTCGCAGCAAAAGTCTCCTATGCGTCCGGCCTCACAGGTCGTCATCCACGTACACACCACCCCCAAAAGTCGCTCGGAAGCTTTCAAACTAATGCCTTGCTGGCTAGGCGATCACATACCGTGTTCGCTGGGACCTACAACACATAAAACATGGGATGAGCTTATATAGCCCAGTAAGTAGGATTTATGCATGCTGTGCCCGTGTCATGACTTGCCGAGGCATATGCGCCAATGTTCACTATTCCTCACAAAATCGTGTCATGTCTTGTCTTGTCTTGTCTTGTAGGGTCCCTAATACACGTCTTGTCTTGCACGTGTCTTGTCTTGTAGGGCCCTCGGCTAATCCTTGCTACGAGGGCATTTGCCCGATTTACACGTCTTGTCTTGCACGTGTCTTGTCTTGACATCGGTGACATAGAAGGTCACCTCGTAGCATTAGAAGAGCCGTATTACACGTCTTGTCTTGCACGTGTCTTGACATATTAATATTAGTAACTATTTATCGCGCCCCGGCGATCATGCATATCTCATGTCATGTCATAAAACTCTCGTGAGACTCGTGTATGCTCGTGAAATGCATGTATGAAATGCCCAATGACTTGTCATGCCATGTCATGTAATGTGCAGTTCATATCATGTACTGAATCACATAAAATCATAGAAGCACATAGTCACGTAAATAATGCGCACATAATTCTATGTGTTGTAGTTGAAAAGTCCCACTTACCTGTCGTCCGTAGATGGTTAGCTAGTGATCCTGTGAAATTATTAGTCCCTATTCCAAGCATAAAATTGTATTGTTAGTGTGCTGTCTAATTTCTTGAATTCCCTAAGTGTTAAAATGCTTAGCTATACAATAAATAGATGTTGAAATTTGCTAAAGTCGAGTTACCCCTTGAAAATTCTTATAATTCGTGAATTATCTAATTCTCCTTCACTTCGTGAAATGATCTAAGACTTCTCACATTTCGCAAAATACCCTATACTACCTTCCGCGAACTCTATCAACATTCCTTTCTTTCCCATTCGTGACACGTCCCAATTCGCAAAACACATGGCTTTGCCAAGCTTAGTTAATTCGGAATTTACTTAGGGTTCGTGATATGACTTTAATATGAAACCTGAATTCGTAAAAACTTAACCTATTTTTATTTCGCGAATTCGTCTATTTAATGATCACATAAAATTCGCGAATCCTCATAACCCGCGAAACCCTCATAGCCCGCAAAACTCCTTAATTCGCGAAACGTCTCGCACATACATAGCTCGTGAAGTTAAGACCCTATTAATTCGTGAAATTAATGTCACGACATAAGTTCACCAAATTCATATAGTTTATTAATATTAACACCCTACACTTCTTGAAGTCCCATGTGCCTACAATATTATTTTATTCCTTTTAGTTGTATGCAAAATTCTCAACCACTCAATTTTTGCCTAGTAGATGTATGATTCGTCAAGTAATTTACTTAACACGTGATATCATTATTTTATTCTCATACTTTATGTGGTTTTCTCTTTCTCATACCTAACTCGCAAACCACATGATTCGCCAAACTTTTGGATTCGCAAACCATCTTCCCATCGTTTCGCGGCTTGCATGAATTCGCCAATCTCCTCGACCCGTGAAGTGCCACAATTCGCGAAGTTCCTTTCTCTAATTCGCGAACTAAAATTTTAACTAAGGATTCGCGATCTTCTTAATTCGCGAAATACGTCCCGGATTCGTCAACGTGATGGTTATAGGGAATTCGCGAAATTCAGTGCACGGAAGACTTAGGGTTCGCGACATTTGTTGGACCCGCGAAACCCTCATTTCGCGAATCCACGCCCGTGAAATTGCTTGAGTTCGCGAATCTCGTGTCACCTAGATTCGCGATCCCGAGTTCGTGAAGTTCACACTTCACGAACTCTCCCATACTAAAACACTTCCTAATTCGCGGAATACTAACTTTCAAGATCAAAGGTTACTTTTTCTTCAAGAATTCCTCATGCATCGAATGAACTCAAAATCTTAAGAGGATTTGAGCTTAATAATAACATGGCCTAAGTAGATTTCCCGGGTGCTACCCCTCCTAGGTATACTAAATTCGAAACATAGAGCTTAAAATCGTATCAAAATTACACCATCGGGGATTAAGATTTGCATAAACCCTAATATGTGGTGTTTTCGTATTTATAAGTCTTAAGATACCCTATTATTTTACTAAAATGAAAATCATGATTAGAAATTATACCTATTCCAAGCTTCTTCACCTCGTCCTTGAATTTCCTTTCTTCTTCTTCATTTCGAAGGCTTCTTAAATGGAGGGGTTTAGTAAAAATGAAAAGGTTCGATAGTTTTCTCATTCGTTAAGATGGGTAAGAAGTAGATATTTTAGCAAATGGATGGGTGATGGGACTTTTCTAGGCGTGGGTTTTCCCATAATTTAAGGAAACCTTGTCTCCATTGCTTATCACAAATGAATTGGGCCAACATTGAGACTCTACTTGGGCTTGAAATTTTAACATTCATCATTCGTTGCATTTCCACTAACTTGACCTTCTTTTAGTTTAGATATTATCTTGGGCCTTATTATCTTATGAGTTCTCATAAAATTTGGGCTAATTCATCCAAGTACTATTTTATCTTGGCCTAAGTTTGGATTTAAATCTAGTCTACTTGCAACTATAGCCCAATTTCCATTCTACTACTTTATTATCCCTTTTCTATTCTTGCTAATATCATCATAATTTCTATTTCCCTTATTCTTTATTTTCGAAAATCCCTAGTAAATTTGGTATCACACGATCACATATCTAGTGTGCATAAAATTCATGTAAAATCACGTAAGCACATAATTGCCGGTACAAAATTCATGACGTCGTGCGGGCATGCAATTAACCCATGAAGTTCATGTAGGTCACATAAGACATATAATACATGCACACGAATTTATTGGGCCGACTTAAATTATGGAACTCGGGTGTTACATGTGTGTTGTCCCCATTCTCAGATGCTGGCATGACCATGGGCTGATTCAGCAAGGTCCTCAAACTCTGCAACTGAAGTGGTGTCATCTGCAGTTGCACAAGTCCTTCCTTACTGGAATTGCTGATCTGGTTCTGCTGAGGCATCTTGACTGGTTGGTCAATCAAGAACTGGTTTACCCTTGGTCCCTTAAACCTCTGATTTTGTCTGAACCCCGGAGGAAATCCATAAATCTGGTAGCAGGTTTCTACGGTGTGCCCTCTCTTATTGCAGTGGGTACACAGGGCCTTGCTAGCTTCCTTTCTTTGGCTGAAGTTACCCTTCTTGGCTGCCTCATTATCATACCTTGCAGCCATCATTGCCATAGTATTACTCTGCTCATTTCCCTTCTGTGTCATAACTGAGTGCATAGATCTCTGCTTCTCTTCTTGAACCATCAAGGAGAAAGCCTTGTTGACAGATGGTAACGGGTCCATGAGCAAAACTTGGCCTCTAATCTGAGAGAATGAGTCATTTAGACCCATGAGGAATGCCAATACATATTCCTCATCTAAGTAAGCTTTCATTGCCTTAATGCCCCCACAGGTACAGCTGCAGTTTGGTCTGTAATTGGCTAATTCATCCCAGAGAGTTTTCAGCTTGGTGAAGTATACGGATACACTGTCAGCACCTTGCGCCAGGTTGATCAGTTCCCGCTTCAGCTGGAAGATCCGTGGCTTATTTGTCTGCCCGAACCTCTCCTCAAGATCAAGCCAAACCTCTCTAGCTGACGTCCCATACAAGATGCTTGCAGAAATTTCCTTCGATACCGAATTGATAATACAAGAAATGACGACGTTGTTGTTTCTTTTCCAGGCACTCAACTGATTCTGGGAGGCCACTGGCTGCTGTGGATCTTCAACAGGCATTACCAAATCTCCATTGATAAACCCATCCTTATTTCGTCCTATGAGAGCAAACAACATTGCTCTACTCCAAGTCGAATAATTGTCACCAATTAGGGGTTCGTGTACAAGAATCTGACCTGAGTTGTCGTTATTACTCAAGAAATAAGGGTCGTTAATCAAGACTGTGGAACCTGAATTTGCGATCCCCGACGTGATGCTTGAATCTGCCATTGTGAATTAGAACAAATCAAGGCTCTGTGATTGAACGTGAACGATTAAAACTTTGAAGATCGCAGCTCTAAAATCTTTTCTCTCTGATACCATAACAAATCTGGGTGATGTAATTGCTTGAACAGATTGAATTTACGTGATTCAGATTCAGGATTTGAATCTTACATCAACGGGAAAATGGGGATCTTTTATTTACTGAGATGAATGGATACAGATAAAAGAAAATCAATCTACATATATATATATATATATAAATATATATATATATGTATATATATATAATTGGCGCGCATTCGTCATATAAGAAGAATCGTCTTCAGCATCAGCGACTTAGTTAGTTAGTCGTTTCCTTGAAAGCACCGTTTACTTCTTTCATCAATCAACATGTTTCTCTCTTTGAATGCAAAGGCTGTTTCCCTCGCAAAGCTTTTCATCTTTCCAGTGAAGTCCTGAGCTATGTTCTGCCCTTCTTCTTCACTCTTTTGCTCAGCTGTTCTTGCATTCTTCAACAATGGTATCCATGCTTCCCATGTTGAATTTGATATCGTTTCTGCGTTTGTAGAGTGTGTGTGCGTGCCTTTGACGTTTGTCTTTGAGTGAGTGGGAGAGGAAAAGAGAGATTTTGCAACATCTTATCCTTTCACAACTTAGTTTTTCACCTTCATAATTCCGAGGAAAATGAATGCGGAAGTTTACCTTTATAAAAAAGGCTTAAATATTTTTTTCGTCTCGTAACTAATGGGTGGTAGCATTACAGGGACACGTATTTAGTCGTCGGCAAAATAGGGACATTAACTTTAAAAAAGGCAATTTAGGGACATTATACGACCCGACCCTGTATTTTGACCCAAACACGCTGACGTGAGGCCCGACCCGCTGACATGTGCTCTTGAAAGGCTCGACACATCATTAAAAGAATACGACGTGGTGCCATATCATAAAAATGCGGTCCAAAATTTTGCGACGGTATTTTTCGACGGATATACCGTCGCTAACTGAGGGACAAAAATTATAAAAAATAAAATCAGCATCGGCGGCCTGCAGGCCGCCGAGCCAACCTCGCTGTGAATCCCTCGCTGAAACCCTCAATTGAGTGAGCTCTTCCAAGCTATCACAATTATTCAACCCTTCGCACCGAAATTGCAAGACCCACAAGTGAATTTACGAAGATTTTTACAGTTTTTGGCGACGGCGAGCATACCGACGTGAGAGATCTCGCGGCAGGCTCGGAGCTTCAAGCACGTGAGATTAGGCAATGGAGGGAGATGAATTCGAGATCCTCGTCGCCGATTGATATCGACTTACGGTCGCATTTCAGTGTGAGTTTCGCGACGGAATCGAAGTGCGATATGAAGGAAGGGAGTTGAGGGCTTATATCGGCGGATGCGTTGAGGGAGAGGCGCTGGCGGGACTGGCCCTCGATGGCGAGCCATCGGTGGCAGACCGGGGAGCACCGCTTACGGTCCGACGGGGAGAGGGTGGAGAAAGGACGAGTAGTTCGTTGGGTATGTCTGAGGTGAAATCGCGCGACGGCAATGGCTGCGGCGACAGTGGTTGGATCTGTTGGTGGTGGTGCCTGCGCGTGAGGCGCGTGGCGTCCTGGTGGTGGTGGTGGATTTGGGAGGAAGGGATCTGACACATGATTGTGCGCCGATTTGGGATGTGGATAAGGGCTTTATAGTCTTTTCCAATATTAACCTTTTTCGCTTTTTCTTTTCATTTGTATTTCAAATGTATTACCTCTCTCATTTTATTTTTTTTATTTTTGTCCCTCAGTTAGCGACGGTATATCCGTCGGAAAATGCCGTCGCAAAATTTGTGACCGCATTTTTATGAGGTGGCACCATGTCGGATTCTTTTAATGACGTGCCGAGCCTTTCAAGAGTACAGGTCAGCGGGTCGGGCGCCACGTCAGCGTGTTTGGGTCAAAACACAGGGTCGGGTCGTATAATGTCCCTAAATTGTCCTTTTTTCAAAGTTAATGTCCCTGTTTTGCCAACGACTAAAATATGTGTCCCTATAATCTACCACCCCTTAGTTACGGGACGAAAAACATATTTAAGCATATAAAAAGACATGCATTGTTTTGGCTTTGTTTCATTAAACAAAACGAATGCCAATTTCTCTTGTACAAAAATGTTTTTGTTCTCGTTATTTTCACCATCCAAACAATATTTCTTGATAGTCATTTAAAAAAAAATGTCGATATATGAAGTTTCTCTTTTTCTCTTAAATTTCATTATCCAAACAAGTGTCCTGCGTGCTCGATGTATGTTGAAATTTAACTACAGTTAATGTTTATTTCATATTTCCATTATGATTTATATTGTTTGATGAAATATTATTAATATATTAGAAAGAATTATTTATGGGTATATAATTGTAATAAATAAAAAATAAAGGAGTGAAATGATTTAGTATTTTAGCACACCCAATGTGTGTGTAGTATATAAAATAAACATATTATTCTATATTTTTTAAGAACTGTTTAAATGAAAATCTTACTTGTAAATGTTTATTATTGATAAGTATATAAATAGAACAATATTGTAAAATATTTATTTTATAGCTATAAAATAAAATATGCTAATATATTACGATCAACATATAGAAACAAATGAGCAGTATTGTATATAATATAATGTGCTTTACAAAGCTAACATTGTATACATCAACTTTACAAAACAAGACCAATTTATAGCCAGTTCCATGTACTATTTCAGCTAATTTTTTACACTAATAAATATGTGGACATCCACATAATAATTCTTCTTCATAACACTCCCCCTTGGATGTCCACTAAAGAATATGCCTCATTAAAATGTTATAGGAAAAACCCAGTGGGATAAAAACCTAGTGAAGGAAAAAAGAGTGCAACGCCTATTCACTCCCCCTGATGAGAATGTCCTTTAAGATCTCTAAGTTTTCGGACTCCAATTGAATATACTAAATTTTTAAAAATTCTTGGAGGAAGTGCCTTAGTGAATAGATCAACAAGATTTACACTTGATCGAACTTGTTGTACATCAATATTACCATTTTTCTGAAGTTCATGCGTAAAGAAAAATTTTGGTGATATGTGTTTTGTTCTTTGGTAGGGGTGTTCAAATTTCGGATAAAACCGAAAAAACCGGCCGAATCGAAAAGAACCGAACCGAAAAGACCGGAACCGAAAAAAATCGAACCGAATTGCACCTTTGATGTAACCATCTTTTAATTTAGCTATGCATGCTGTATTATCTTCAAATAATGTTGTAGAAGGTAATTTCTCAATAGATAATCCACAAATGTCTTGAATGTGTTGAATCATATATCTTAACCAAACACATTCTCGACTAGCATCATGAATCGCTAATATTTCAGCAAGATTTGAGAAGTAACAATTAAGGTGTGTTTAACCGATCGCCATAATAGTTGTACCTCCATGTGTAAATAAGTAACCTGTTTGCGATCGTCCGTTATGCGGGTCAGATAGAAATACCGCATCTGCATAGCCAACTAAACGTGGTTGAATCATTCGAATAGAATAATCCCGCATCTGTAGTTCCTTGAAGATAACGGAAACTTTTTTTCATCCCATTCTAATGTCGTCTAGTTGGTGAAGAACTATATCTTGCTAATAAATTCACTGCAAATGCTATATCGGGTCTAGTATGACTTGTGAGATACACTAATGCTCCATAGCACTAAGATATGAAACTTCAGCACCAAGTATTTCTTCATTATCATCGCATGGTCTGAACAGATCTTTATTCACATCAACAGATCCTACGATCATTGGAGTAGTTAATGGGTGTGCTATGTCCATATAAAATCTTTCCAAGATCTTCTTTGTATAACTCTGTTGATGGACAAATATTCCACTGTTTAAATATTCGATTTGTGGTCCGAGACAAAATTTCGTTCTTCCGAGATCCTTCATTTCGAATTTTCGTTTCAAACATGTAATAGCTTTACTTAACTCTTGAGGAGTTCCTATAATATTTTAAGTCATCAACATAAACGGCAATGATGACAAATTCATTTCTAGTTCTTCTCATGAAGATACAGGGGCATGTTTGATCATTTTTATACCCCTCTTTTAGTAAATAATCATGTAAACGATTATACCACATACGCCCCGATTGTTACCGTAGAGCGATTTATTCAGCTTTATTGAGTACTCATTTCGAGATCCTGAATTTTTAGGCAAACGAAATCCCTCAGGGAGTTTCATGTATCACTATCGAGTGTTCCATACAAGTACGCACTGACAACATGCGTAAGATGCATATCGTGACCTTCACGTACTGCCAGACTAATTAGATAACGAAAAATTGTTGCATCCACCACAAGAGAATAAGTCTCTTCGTAATCAATGCCGGGTCTTTGTGAAAAGCCTTGTGCAACAAGACGTGCTTTGTATCTCACAATTTCACGGTTTTCATTTTTCTTTCTAACGAAAACCCATTTATATCCAACCGGCTTTACATTCTTGTATACGGACCACATGTCCGAATTTCTCAAGTGATTTTAATTCTGCCTCGATTGCATCTTTTCATTTTGGCCAATCACTTCTTTGTCGACATTCATTTATAGATTTTGGTTCATGATCCTCATTTTCATTAATATCATGTAGCGCTACGTTAAATGAGAAAGCATCGTCAACCTTGACTTGGCCTCGGTTTCATCTTATTCCATTATGGGCATAATTTATTGAGATCTCTACATTTTCAATATTTCACAACTTTCAGGTACCTGATCAGATTTATTTATGCCCATGGACTCTCGTATAGATGGCGTGTCTTCAATTTGACCATCTATTTTATTTGCTCCTTTTCTTTTACGAGGATTCTTTGTCTTTGGATCCCGACAGCTTACCACGTTTCAATTGTGGTTTCGGCTCAATTTTATTATTAGTATTATCAATAGAAGTATCAATTCTAACAGGAGCATTAACAGCTGGTATATACGATTTAGTCACATTTTTCTGGTCAGTAAAACTGTCTGGCAATTGATTGGCTAAATTTTATAAATGAAGTATCTTTGGAACTTCAAGTTCACATTCTTTTGTAGGAGGATCAAAATGAGCCAATGAGAATTAATTCCAACTAATATCTTTAATCAGCTGTTATTTTCTTTATCTCCCCCTAATGTTGGAAATTTTGATTCATCAAAATGACAGTCGGCAAATCGAGGCGTAAATATATCTCCTGTCAATGGTTCTAAATATTTTATTTTTGACTTAGATTCACATATATTAATCTTCTTTGAGGTCCCATTTTAGTGCGTTGTGGTGGAGCAATTCGAACATATACTGCACATCCAAAAATTCTCATATGGGAAATATCTGGTTCCTGACCGAAAACCATTTGTAATGGGAAAACATTATGATAACTTGTGGGTCGAATACGAATAAGTGATGCAAAATTGCATATTCCCAACATGATAAGGGAAGCTTCGACTTCATTAGTGATGGTCTTGCTATTAATTGTAATCGTTTTATTAATGATTCCGCAAGTCCATTTTGAGTATGCACATGTGCTACGGGATGTTCAACATCAATCCCAATAGACATACAATATTCATTAAATGCTTTAGAGGTGAATTCACTAGCATTGTCAAGACGTATTTTCTTAATTGGATAATTAGGAAAATGTGCTCGTAATCGAATTAATTGAGCAAGTAGTCTAGCAATCACAACCTTGCGTGTTGATAATAAAATAATACATGTGACCATTTAGTTGATGCACCAATTAAAACCATGAAGTATCTAAATGGACAACATGACGGATGAATTGTCCACAAATATCACCTTGAATACGTTCTAAAAACGTAATAGATTCATTCTTCAATTTTACCGGTGATGGTCTAACGATTAATTTTCCTTTCGAGCAAGCATCACATGATAACTCATTGGACTGGATAATTTTCTTATTTTTTAATGTGTGTCCACATGATTTCTCAATTATTCTTCGCATCATAGTTGAACCGGGATGGCCTAACCGGTCATGCCACACCACAAATAAATCATTGTTTATAAAATTCGACTCAATTGTATTAATATACGCATAGTATAAACCGGAAGATAATGCGGACAATTTTCTATAGCGCATTTTTTATTTAAAATCACATTTGTGGTTTGAAGGTATTCATTATCACCTTCTTTTGTATTCTCAATATGATATCCGTTTTTACGGATGTCTTTAAAACTCAATAAGTTTCTATGAGACTTTGAAGAATATAATGCATTTTCAATATGCAATTTTGTTCCTCAATATGATATTAGCTCTTCCAGAGCCTTCATTGTAATTCCCGACATAGTATTAACATTTGCTTCTTGAGTAATCAATCGGGTGAAATATTTCTTATCCGTGAGTATTGTGTGAGTCGTTGCGCTGTCCACAAGACATATATTTCCACGTGCGTTCATTCTTCAAGAAAATAATAAAACACATTAATTATTAGGTATACATAAAATTCATGATAATACAGCACACATACGTACATTAAATTCATGATAATACATAAACAGCACACATGCGTACATAAAATATCAATACAATACACAATAATAAGTATTTTATTAATTATGTTCGGTGAGAAATTCTTCAAGATCCATGTGGGGAATATCGTCGAGGTTGAGATTAGAACCTCCTTCGTCTTGAACATGTCTCAACTTTCTTTCCTTTTTCGTCAAGCGACTTTTGATAGAGCTCAACAAGATGTTTTGCCACACGATAAGTACGAGCATAATACCTTTCATACTACAACGAGAACATGGTTCATCGAATTGCCTTTTAGATTGTTCGCCGATTTTCTCTTTCTTTTCATTTTTCCTTTTCTAAGGAAAATATCATAATTACCATAATGTTGTCGGCCACGGCCACGGCCGCAACCTCGGTCACGACGACGACCACGACCACCTCCATAACCTCGAAGATTATACCTGTCACGACCACGAAAGCTATTGCCTCGATCACTTTGGAAGTGTTCATATTGACTTCAAGAATGGGAGCAGAGCCCGTTGGTCGTGATTGATGGTTCTTCAATAATAATTCATTATTTTGTTCAACAACGAGGAGACATGAAATTAATTCTGAATATACCCTTTCACGATATTGTTGTTGTAACAAAACATTCGCTGCATGAAACGTGGTGAAGATTTTCTCCATCATATTTGCTTCTGTAACTTCCTGTCCACATAATCTTAATTGTGAAGTAATTCTGAACATAGCATAATTATAATCACTTACAGATTTATAATCTTGGAACCATAAGTTTGTCCATTCATATTGGACATTTGGTAGGATCACAGTCCTCTGATGGCCGTATCTTTCTTTTAGATTAGTCCACAAAATAAGTGGATCTTTCATAGTGAGATATTCCACCTTTAAACTTTCATGAAGGTGGTGAGGAGAAAAATGGCCTTTGCCTTGTCTTGGCTCGATGCCGTATTATCAGCTTGTATAGTAATTATTAGGCATTTCAATTCAAGGTGGATTTCGGCATCCAAAATCCATGACAAATAGTTCTTGCCTGTGATATCCAGAGCAACAAATCAAGCTTTTGAAGATTCAACATTTTACTATCATAGAATATAACAATTGGTTAAGAAAAATAATTCGAAGTGTATTAACGTTATTGCGATGAAAGTAAAAAGTCAAATTTGAATAAAATGGCATAAGTTTAAAAGTCAACGGCCCAGCTAAAATTCGAAATCTGGTGCTCACGCCGCAAGTTTATGCGGGTTACCGCGAGAGCTAGCGGGCATTTTGTGTTGTAAGATATGAAAATAAAATGTCTATATTTTACCTTGGCGTGATGATGTCGACGAAATTCAAATTGTCGGAACTCGTGCTCGGAGTGATGACGTCAGCGAACCTCGGTTGGTTAGAGCCTCGTGCTGATAACGTATTATAAAATATTTATTTTATATCTATAAAATATGATACGGATAATATATTAACATATAGAAACAAATGAGCACTATCGTATGTGCTTTACAAAGCTAATATTGTGTACATTAACTTTACGAAACGAGACCAATTTATAGCCAGTTCCATGTACTATTTCAGCTAATTTTTTACACTAATAAATATGTGGACATCAACATAATAATTCTTAGTAATTATTCATAACAAACAAAATATTAATTTTGGGATATAATTGGAACAAACTGAAATTATAAAGGGTAAATTTGTAACTATAAATGAAATAGCAATTAATTGCAGGAATATTTAAAAAAATGGCCTTGGACCTAGTCAACGTTAAAAAAAAATAGCCCAATTGCTTTTTTGTTTTTTTTAAAAAAAATCGATTTAAGGGTATTTGCGTCATTTGACAAGGTATCTTTTTAAAAAATAGCAGGGGGTCCACTGCTATATAGCACAGGTTCACTGAGCAGGGGACCCCGCCCATCTGGTGCGCAGCATGGGCGGGACCCCTGCTGTGTGTGTGTGGGACTCTGTGTGTGTAGGGGGGACCCGTGTTGTTGTGCGGCTGTCGGGTCCCCTGCTGTGTGCGCAGGGGACCCCGCCCATCTGGTGCGCAGCATGGGCGGGACCCCTGCGCTGTGTGCGGGGACCCCTGCGCCTGCTGCCCGCACACACAGCACGGGTCCCATGCACACAAGGCAGGGGTCCCCCGCACACACTGCAGGGGTTCCGCCCATAAAAAAAAATAAATAAAAAATGTACGTGTTGCGGATTTGAACTCATGACCTACTACTTGAACGTCTGACTATACAACCACTGGGGTCCCACCCATAAAAAATAAATTAAAAAATGTGCATGTTGCGGATTTGAACCCATAACTTGAACGTCTGACTATACAACTATTGGACTACGGCCCACCGTCCCACCCTTATGTGACCCCGATAACAGATATCGATTTCGAAAAGTGGGGCCCATATAATAAGGGTATAACTGTCATTATACACTTGGAGGCTATTTTTTTAATGTTGGCCATGTCAAAGGCCATGTTTTTAAACGAACCTTAATTGCACGACGGTTACTATGATGGCTCGATCCTTAATAAAATAGTCGGAATTTAAAGTATAACTAAAGATCAATTTATTTCGATATAATTGTAATAAACAAACAGTTAAATAATTAAATTATAATTACATAAAGAAAAAATTGTAATTGAATAATAAAATTTGGCAAACAGTTACTAATGCGGTGACTAGGGGTGTTCAAAATTTGGATAAAACCGAAAAACCGGCCGAACCGAAAAGAACAGAACCGAAAAGACCGGAACCAAAAAAACCGAACCGAATTGTAAAAAATCGAACCGAACCAAACTAAAATGGTTCGGATATCGGATTAAGCATACATAAACCCGAAAACCGAAAAACCCGAACCGAAATTATCATACTATATTAAAAATAGCAAAAATATTAAAATCATTTGTTTTTCTCCCGTAACGTAAACAACACAGTAATCTAATATCATTATTATACTCTTCTCCATTTTTAGGTGAATGTTTTCCTCACCAATCAAATACTCCCTCCGTCCCAGCAACTTTATCACATAAGTTGTTGGGCACGCAAATTAAGGTGTCATTATTATAATAATATAGTACCATGAAAAGGTAAAAAAGTGTATATTTTGACACGTCTTTTAAGAATATTTAATATTATTATATTGATTGTTTGTGATAAGTTTTTTTGCTAAATAAGGAAAGGTGATAAAATTATTGGGACGCCCGAAACGGAGGGAGTTCTATTTTCCCAAATAATTTGTAGCATCTTAGGGGGTGTTTGTTTCTAGTGATCCAGTACTACGGTGATACTCGCATCACCGTTATGTGCGTATCACCGTGATGTAGATCAAGGTGATATATCATCAATTTGTTTGTTTTGGAGTGATATTTCATTTCGCATATCAAGGTGATATTGGAATATTATGTTTGATTAATCACGGTGATGTGTGGGGTGATATTGCATAATGACATATTTAACACTACGTATATCATATAGGTTATGTGAATTAATATGTTTATTTTGAGATGATATTTTATGTAACAATGATCAATGTTTCAGTATCGAGTTTAAAATTTTAAGCATTAATTATAAGTCTATTATATAATTATCAATATCATTTTATATTTTATATTATTAAATATGTTTTTAAGATTTAAAATAGTTAGTTATATAATTTAAAATATGAAATAAAAGGGTATATAAGGAAGATCTGTTAAATATCATGGGTAATATTGTCCAAATAAAAATTCTAAATATCACCTCATCACCGTAATGTTGGATCACCTAACTTTTTGGGGGTGATCCAAAAGTTGAAATATCACCCCACTTTGATCACCTAGGTTATCCTTCATTACGGTGATGACTCATCTACGAAAAACAAACACATTGATGAGGAGGTGATGCGAAGATCACGGTAATGTTTTGGAGGATCACCTCAAATCAAATGTTTTTATACTTTAGTTAGATTTTGTTACATTTTCATGCTATTTTTTTTTTTTTGACCTTTGAATTGTTTTTGCTACATGTCACGTTTCATAAATCTTCTTTGTTTCTTAATAACGACAATTGTTTTATGTATTTTTAGCTCATAATATTTTTTTTTGATATTAAATTCCTAACCGAAAAACCGAACCGAAAAAAAAAACAAACCGAATTATCAGAAACCGAACCGAACCAAATTAAACGGTTCGATATCGAATTAAGTATACGTAAAACCGAAAACCGGAAAACCGAATCGAAATTTAGAAAAACCGAACTGAACCGATCGATGAACACCCCTAGGGGCGGTGACTCATAGACCATAGTAAAATAGAAAGATATTCTTCATTGTATGGAGAGGATATAAATAACTTAAATTAGTCACGGCCATCCATGAGCCCAAAACAGTTTGGGGAACAAGCAAAGGCTTTCTTTCCCTCTTCAACTTTTCCTTCGCTACGTCTAAGGTTTTGTTTCCTTCTTACGTGATCGTAGCAAACCTTGAATATCATGGGCGCGATTTCGCCGGAAAATCGACCATCTGATTTTGGGTTTGCGTTCAACGACGTGAATTTTTCGGACAGGGTTTTGATAATCGAGATTTTGCCTGACTCTTCAGGTTCGAGACGCGACCCTGATGACTCGATATCGGGTTGGATCGGTAATCGGAAGCGCCGGAGAGATGATCAGATAATCGACATAAATGGTAGCGCATTGTTTTATTTTTTTAGGGTTACATTTTGTTTTGCGAGTTCTTCTCCTTGGTTTGTATTTCGCGATGGGTTTAGGGAATTGTTTGAGGTTTATTTCAATTGCTGATGGATCCTGTTTGCAATTTTTAGTCGATTGTCGATTCAACGGTGGAGATGGAGGGTTAGTGGTTATTTGTTTCGGAGTCATTATTTGATTTCTTGGAATTTCTAGATTTTAAATGGAAAGAAATGTCTCCTTTTCTGTTTCTGGCTTGCAATAAGATTAAGGATTGGATTACTTGTGATCAATGATACAGAATTGCCTGAACAGTGTGAAGAGCAGATATTCGATAGTAATGCGCTGGATTTTGAGGATGGTGTTGCTTATGAAAACCAAGAGGATGCGGCTTTTGCTATGTTAGAGGAGTCATCTGTGGGATTATGTGATACAACAGAGCAAGACGGTATTATTTGTTCATATTATCTAATTTGAACGTAAATGTCAGTATTTTAGCTTGATTAGTTGAACTTCAATAATTAAAGAATTTCAGTATGGATGGCAATGGTCGTATGGGACGAATAAATATTGTCCAGTTTATTGATAAAATTTATTGTTCAACTGAATGAGAGAGTGACATAAGCCTTAACATGTGGATAGGTTACGTAAAATGTGATGAAAAAGAGTGAATAGATTATGTAAAATTTAATGGCTACTTAATATTTCGTAAACAAGTAGCTAAAAATCTGAATGAAATTCAATCAACCCTAGCTTCAGAATATCCTATTATGGACTGCATGAATTTGAATGTGTTAAAACCAAAAGTGATGTAGATATTATGACAGCACAATTCAGTAGAACAAGTGAAAACATAGGTCATGAAGCTGGTCAAGGGTGTGAAACGTCATCTAGCATGGACTATTCAGTAGAACAAGTGAAAACTTTTCACATCAGCTCTCCCATTTTGGCAGAAAAGAGTCCGTATTTTTACAAGGTAATATTCTGTCATAACTCATCTTTGCTTGCTCATTTTATGTCGCAATTCATGTTTGCTTATCTTTTGGACGTTTATGGCTGTAGTTGTTCTCCAATGGGATGAGAGATTCAGAGCAAAGAAATGTAACCATACGAATCCATGCCTCTGGTTAGTTTACATTTCACAATCTCTTTAATCTATTTTGTTGAAAACTATTTCAAAAGCCTGCTGCTTAAATGTCGCTCTGTAATTCTCATTACAAGTTATTGTGAAGTGTTTCATCTTCCAACATGTAAAAGATTTGTCTCATGACATATGTCCTTATTTTTGCTCCTAGGCCACAGAAAGGCATTCGTAAAATGAACTAAATTCTGTTCTCCAATTTTTTAATATCAGTTATGAAACAATTGACATTGGACAATACATATGCACAAGCTGGCTTACTTTTCTCATGATGCTTGGGTTTTCTTTTATTATTTCCTAATTTGCATGTCTAAAAAACAAAATATGTTCAACAAATGATAATTTCTTTGTCTTGTTTCTCCATCTGCTTTAGAGGAAGCTGCATTCATGGATGTACTGAATTTCATGTATAGCAATACTCTGCCTCGAACCACTCCCACGGCTTTGTTGGATGTTATGATGGCTGCTGACAAATTCGAAGTATCTTCGTGTATGAGATACTGCAGCCGTTTGTTGAGGAACTTACCAATGTCTTGCGAATCTGCTTTGCTTTACTTGGATCTTCGTTCGTCCATTTTGATGGCTGATACTGTTCAACCACTTATCGACAATGCGAAAAACTTCCTTGCTACAAAATTCAAAGACATCAGCAAGTAATCACCTATTTAATTCCTAAAATCAATATTTACTCTCTATTTGAATCGCTTACTTCAATCTTGATATCATACCTACTAGTTGTCTCTCTAACTTATTCTTCAGGTTCCAAGAAGAGGTACTAAACCTGCCTTTAACTGGCATCGAAGCCATCCTTTCAAGCGACGGCTTGCAAGTAGCTTCAGAAGACGCTGTCTACGACTTAGTCCTAAAATGGGCTCGAAGGCATTACCCAAAATCAGAAGAAAGGAAAGAGATCCTAAGCACAAACCTCCTCCCTTACATTCGTTTCTCTTACATGACATGTCGTACGCTCAAGAAACTCCTCACCTGCCCAGACATCGACGCAGAAGTAGCAAAAAAATTCGTTCTTGACGCCCTATTCTTCATATCTGAAGAACCATACCGTCGAAGGTGCTTAGTATCAGACGAATCAACGTCCCCATACCGCCCGTTCGTCCAACGGGCCTACAAATATAGGCCCGTTAGGGTCGTGGAATTCGTATCTCCACGCCCACAGTGTGTGGTGTACCTTGACCTTAAAAGGGAGGAGTGCTTACAGCTTTACCCTTCGAACCGTATCTATTCCCAGGCGTTTCATATTGGGGGGACAAGTGTTTTTCCTGTCGGGACATTGCAACGTTGATCAGCAGATTTCATCGCACTGCTTCGGTTTCTTCTTGGGCATGCAAGAGAAGAGTTCGATGGCTTTCACAGTGGACTATGAGTTTGCTTCGAGGACGAAGCCCTCGGAGGATTTTGTTTGTAAGTACAAAAGGGAGTTATACTTTTGTGGGCGGGAAAGCTGTGGGCTATAGGAACCTTTTTGGGGTGCCTTGGAATGCTTTTGTAGCTGATGATAGCCCTTATTTTGTTAATGGTGTGTTGTATCTCAGGGCTGAGCTTACTGTTAGGAAGTGAGATGTCTTTTCTCTTTCTTGTTTTTCTTTTTTGTGTCGTAGGATTAATGAGTTGAGTATAAAATTGTACACTTGATATTTAGAACATCTCAAACGGATACTTTATTTTTGTGTAATGTATCTACTTCAATAGGACTACAAAACAAACATTAATATTGTGTTGAACGGCAGAAATATTCTAAATGTAGAGTAAATACAATTTTCAACACTAAAATTTGTTGTACTTTCTATTTATTTATATTTTATTTAATAAAAAATATTTTATTTATAATTTAAATATTGGAAAACTTTACTTAAAATCCCTATTAGGCAAACTTTCTATCACATAACTCCCTTATAGAGAAATATATCACTTAAGGACCCGATTTAATGTTTGTACCAGTTTCTTCAGTCACGTCGTATCTTTCTATGTTTGTATTGTGTACCACAATAATAAAAGTAATAAAATGTTAATTTCCTTTTATTTATTGATATTTTTCTTTTAATTTAATAAAATTTTAATTAAATAATATGTTAATTTTATAATTTAATTAATATTAAATACTAATTATTATAATTTATTAACTTTTATTATAATATAAAGGGTTAATATAGGAATTTGATTTTTAGAGTAGAAAATAGAGTTAATGTATTAGAGTACAATTAGTATAGAAAATAGAGTTTATGGATTGGAGTAAAACCACTAGCAACAGTAATATTGTGCACAATTAACTGTACTTTTACGGTGCGGGTTGGGGATGCTATTATTAACCTTTGTAGTTTATTTTGTAACTTAAGATATTTTGGTTGATGTTTACTTGTGAGTTGTGATCTTATTTTTCTCTAATTATTTCATCTAATATGTAACATTAGAAAGTTTTATAATGTTAATTCATGCTTGTAGAAAAATCTGAAGAATAAAGCATCATCCAAGCTAAACATTTACAAAGTAGACATAAGTAATAGAACTATGCTATAAGAAACATCAAGAAAGTTCAGCAACATCGTAGATAATGGGTTTTTGTTTTCTACCGGTTGTTGCCCCTTGTGGACATTTTTTCATGTGGCAGTGTTGTGCTCCCTTGTGGGGTTGTGTTGTGCTCGTTTATGAGCCATTGTTCTCCCGATTGACGATGTATCGGTGAGATCCTTTGGACCTTATATCTTTGGTGATTAATACAAGCTATTGTTTCCGGAAAAAAAAAATGAAAGCTAGCAAACAAACAGTGGGCGGCCAAAGGCCCAAAGCAAGCAAGCAAATTAGAATTTTCTACATACCTAAAACCCCCCAAAAAAAAAACCGAATTCCAAAATCATAAACCCTAGGAATTCAAATCATGGATTCAGCACACAATCGAAAGCAGGCGATTTGCGGGAAGGAAGCCTTAGACCTGCTTAATTGTGTTGCCCAATCGCCCTACGATCATGAAAAATGCATCTCTCTTTTGCAATCCCTGCGCCAATGCGTGCTCGATAAGGTACCAATTAACAAGAAAGATTAACGCTCGGCCTTTGTTTGATGGAACGTTAAATTTTCAGCTCTTCTGTTTGTTTATGAAGTCCGACATTTTCTTGGTTTTGCTAAAGTTGATGCCTTTATGATATATATTTCTGCCAGCTCCCACATTTCTTTATGATTTATTTCTTTCAGCTGTGCTACTGTGTATATTTGGCTGTGATTGGGATGCATAAAACCCACTGTTGCCAAGTTCTTACATTCATTCTTTGAATAATGTGAGTCTGACAAGAAGCAATATCCAATTGTCTTGTGTTGTAACTTGTATGCAATACTTGGCATGAGATTATCTTGAGATATAGTAGTGTTTGCCCTGAGAATATCCCATTTCGTGTTTTTTCTTTTTTTTCGAGTGCTTTATACGCTATTAGAATCAGATTGGAATCAGATTGGACCAAGTTGCTATTAGAATCAGATTGGCTTGTTTGTGACCTTTTTAATACTGAATCCGGTGAAATACAGAAGAACCATCATCGGCAGTTTGTGTTGAGTGCAGTTCGAAAGCTTCATTTTAATTACTGATTCGGTCTAAAAGCTTCATTTTAAAGAGTTCTTCGACATGATCATCTCATATCACATCAGTTAGTTTGATTGATTCTATCCATCTCTTTCCCTTTCAGAAAGTTACGAAGTTCTCCCTTGCAGAAACAACTAACGAGCAACCCAATCACGGTGAAACGAAGCCAAGATAAAGTTAAGTGGTGGATTATTCTCGGGGATTTTATTACTTTGTCACTTCCTTAATCTTACTGTTAAGTGTTAGTGACTGATTATTGAATAAACTGTACAATTCATAATCTGCTGGTTTACCTCGAACGAGCTTCCCGAATTCTAAACACAACCCGCTTATCCCTTACGTATATATGATGTTTGGCATTGGTTTGAAGTTTCATTAATTTCCGCCGAGAAATCGAAATATTTCTGGTTTTGAGCTGCTTGGAAACTGAAATTTTTGCAATGTTAAGGTTTCACGCTTGGTAATAAACATTTTATTGTTCTTAATAAAATCCATCCAAAACATTATAAGAACGAAGCGATCATATTCCATATACGCATTTATCATCATAATGCCAATTGGATCGATCCCATTATAGGAGAATATTGAGAAATTCAAATTTGAGTGAACGGATAATAATAATAAAAATAGATAATTAGATACGCAATGGCGCATCAAAAGAGTGGATCATATATGTAAGAACCAACGCCAACAGCATCAAACCACATGCAATGCCTTGGTCGATAGTAACACCTGCAATTAAAGAGGTATATATATACGTTTGTTAATTGTTAGTTTCACTCAGTTTCTTCCGACTTCTTTGTTGGGAGAAGGGACCAAGAACCCAATTTTATTTAAAATTTTTAAGCTTACTCCATGATGATTTAAATACAAGTCAGATTTTAAATACACATCGTTTAAGGTAATTGCATGCATATAAAGAAATTAAAATTTCTACTCCCTTATTTAATTGTTTTATTTATTTTATTTAATTATTTTTATTTAAAATGGGGGGTAAAGCTGGAACTTTTCAAATTATTTATTCTTGAAAACATTAAAACGATTTGTATTTTTTTTTTTAAAAAGAAGAAGCGCAAAACGACTTGTATTTAAAATAAGAAGGGGGTATATTTTAGAGTTAGCATCATGGCTCAGCACCAAAAACTGGGTATATATTTATTGACCATGTTTATAAACTTACCTAGAAAGTAATCCCATAGAAAAGCCCTAGAATGTAATAATGATGTCTATCGAGACAGCTTCATTTCCATCAATAAATCAGACAATTGACTAAAACCAAACCCAAAAGTTCCACCAAGGTTGATGTTACATAACATCATCCATTATTGTAGACTTTTGTCCATGTTAATAATCTCATAAATGAAGAGAAAAAAAAAAGGATATATAAAAAAAAAACTTCACCGTCACTTGTGGGCCCAGGAGCTGGGGCAGCAACGTGGCCAACATCATGGCCGTCGACAGCTTCCAATGAGATTGTTGAAATGATCGAAATGATCAAAACCAATAATTCAATCTTTGATTTCATTGCCATTTTTCTTGTTATTGTTATTTCTATGCTCTCTCTTATATCTTCTCTCTGCGGAATGCTTGACGAGGATTTAAACCAATATTATTACACGCAGAGAAAGATATATAGAGAGAGGAAAGAAGGAATGATTCAAATATGTATAAAAGATATAATTCTTCCATTTCTTTGTGAGTTTTAAATGAGGCTATATACGAGATCTGAAGATACGATGGATCGTTTATTTGCATGTTTTTTGCTTTGCTGGGATTCAATTTCGGCGAGCATGTGGACGTAATTGAGATAGATAATCGTCGAGTTTGAATGTTGTTTATTATTGCAATATAGGAATATTCCCATATTAATCATAAATTGTCCAACGTGTGCCATCGAAATAAATCGAGAGATTTATTCGAAGCCGAAGGAGTCGTTTGTGCATCGTTGAATTTATTGTTCTATTATGATCTTTATATCTAAATAATGGATCAGTCTGTATGTTCTATTAAATGAATATCCTTGATTAATGTGGAAGGTCTACTTTTATTGGGGGCCAAACCAATCATATTGCAAGAATAGATCATTTCCCTTCGTAAGACACAAAAAAATTGGGTTTCTGATATAAGTGAGAAATTATACTTTACAATATTCCACGTCACTAACCAAACGACTAGAAAATAGTTCACAATCTGACTTTTTTTCCCCGAAAAATGACCAGAAACCAGAATTTGTTCGAGAAAAAGTTGTAGCCTTCGCAACTATTAGATGTAGTAATCCAAATAAGAAAACGGCTATGCTTAGTGACACAAATTTATAGATTGACCCTTCATATATCGATGGTTAAAAGAGGAGCTTAACTAAGATTTAAGAGAACTATAGTTAGATAAACAATCATGTAAGCGAATTTAATTAATTTGGTCTAGGGTTACTACCCCTACATATGAAAAAATTATATTTCATTAAATATTAAATATTATAATTATCAAAATTAAAGTAACATAAATATAAGTATATTTTTAAGCACACACATGGAGTGTGCGGAAAGTACTAGTATATATAAATGGACTATGTCTTTTATTCACATGGTATTTCATTCATCCTTTATTTTTTCCGACATCATTGGCCAAAGAAACACATATTTAATTGGTTAAATATATACGATTAGGGGCGAACCGGATTAGTCGGTGCAACCCGGAACCGGTCGGGTATCCGAAATATATATATATATATATATATATATATATATATATATACACACGATTAGAGATCTGGTCCGAAAAGAGAACCACGATTAGTGAGCTGTAATTAATTGGGCTTAAGGATTAATCAGAGTTTGCATATAGCTTCATCGTTCACAAGTTTTCGAATTTTAAAAAGAATAAAAAACAACTTGAATAAAAAAAAGAGGGTTGCACGTTCCTATTACTAAAGAGCAAAGAAGGAAAGAAACCTAATAAAAATGCAGAAACCATGTTAACGTTTTGCCTATAAACAAAGAGGGGTTGCACGTTCCTATTACTAATTTAATGATGAGATTATGTGTAGTTGATGAACTCTCTGGAAAGAATTACTGCCATGTCTGTGTTAGAAAAAGGCAACTGTGGGCCATGAAAATTACAAGTTATATTATCTTATATCAATCACTAGACTGATGTGATTTAAATTACATTCACCAATAATCACATGATGATTAGTAACGAAAAGTTACAACCTTCGATTCTTATCTGCACATCTAGTCCACCTTCTACTATATATGATTGGAAAGAGAAGAACCCAAAATCATACTAAAAAAGATTCTGAAAATTTTTAGAGTTAGCCTTGAAAAATATGGAGAAAAATATAAACAGCAGCAAAGTTTGTGTAACTGGAGGTTCAGGTTACTTGGGCTCGTGGATGATCAAGAAACTATTACAGAGAGGCTACATCGTACACGCAACTCTCAGGAATTTGTGTAAGTATCTGATCTATATATGTAATAAAAAAAAACCCCTTTAATCTTAATAACCTTTTAGCCCTAAAAGACATTGGCTTTTCTTTCCTTTTTAGGCGATGTCTCCAAAGTAAATCTTTTAAGATCACTACCAAATGGTGAAACCAATTTGAAGCTATTCGAAGCAGATATATACAATCCTCAAGAGTTCGAAAAGGCTATAAAGGGTTGCAACTATGTTCTCCACATGGCTACTCCCATGTCTCACAATCATGACTCCAAGGTCAGAATCTCTTTCACAGCAATGATATAAATATAACCACTTTAATGTTTTTGTCCACAATATATATATATATATATATACATATATATATATATATATATTTTCAGTACAAGGATATAAGTGAAGCAGCTGTAGCTGGGATTAAAAAGGCATAGCTGATTCTTGCCTACGATCAAGAACTGTAAAACGTCTAGTTTATACGTCAACTATATTCGCAGCTTCACCACTAAAGGAAGATGGTTCAGGTTTCAAAGCTCAAATGGATGAATCTTGTTGGAGCTCAGTGAACCTCCCTTACAAGTACAGCAATGATTTTTATTTGGTAATTCCCCTAACATTATTTCAAGAATTACCAAAGTATTATATAATATACAAACGAAGGTGAAGTAGTATTTTATGATCATTTCGACTTATGCTTACGCAGAACTATATAAAATCCAAGACTTTATCAGATAAAGAGATACTGAAGTACAATGATACTGATCCAAGTTCAAAAGGAGAACTTGAGGTGGTGAGCTTAGTTTGCGGACTAGTGGGAGGGGAGATACGATTCTTCCCGAAATAACTTCGAGCATAGTTCCTATGATGTCTCAATTAACGGGCGAAAGATCTGCATTCGATGTATTAAACTTTATTCAAGAAATGTTGGGATCGATTCCTTTGATTCATGTCGATGATGTTTGCGAGGCGCACATATTCTGCATTGAGAAGGAAAATTCGATCAAAGGACGCTTTTTGTGCGCCGTCGAAAGCCCTACGATTGAAGATATTGCAAATTGCTACCAAGAAATCGATCCTCAAATTCAGATCTCACAAGAGTAATTACGTGTGGAAGTTGTCGTTTATAAATTAGTAATCAACAAACTTGCTTGATTGACTCTTTTTATCAATCAAATATAGGCTAATATCAAAGTACTTTAGGATATTAACCCCTTAGATTTAGTATATTGTATAGATGCTGACAAAAATAAATTGGTTGAATTTCCAGATTGAACCTTGGACCTGATAATGAGAGATGCAAATGTGGTTTATCGAAGTTGAGAGACGAGGGTTTTCAGTACAAATATGGGGATGAAAGATATATTACAAGGAAACCTCAATTGCTCCAAACGGTTAGGAGCACCGTTTTAGGAATCCATCCATGGGATTTTAGTCTATTGTATCCTGTTTTATATACATATATATATATATATATGTATGTATGTATATATGTTAGGATCAGTTTACTTGTTTAGAGGGGGAGGGGGTGAATAAACACACGTATGTCTTATATCTATTTTTCGGTTATTGTCTCATTAAAGAACAATACCGGTGCTTGATGTTATAGTGTATGAGACTAGTGCGGAAGAAATCGGTCGGTTTTGAACCAAGACCGGATGTGAACTTGGTGATGTGTTTGTGTCAAAATATTATTTTATTTCCTGTTTTTGTTCCATAAATTAAGGCATTAGTGTTGCTGAAATTAGGGAGTAATGTTAGCTGATTTTATTCCATATTTTAGGGAAAGGAGTGTTGGTGTAAACTATTATATATTGTACCCTCAATAGAATAGAAATGTACTTTTCTCAAATCATCATTTCCAAGTTGGTATCAGAGCACTCAAGGAAAAAACTCCAGCGATATATTTTTACCTCTGCATAATTTCTTTTCAGCACCCTCTTTTTTTTTAAGCCAAAACCATGTCTGAAATTTCCGGCGTTGACCAAACCACAACCCCGAGAAATACGCATAAAACAATTTCTGACTCACATCCCGTCCAAATTACAACCATCAAGCTGAACGGCGACAACTTCCTAAGATGGTCCCAGTCAGTACGGATGTATATCCGAGGCCGAGGAAAGATGAGTTACTTAACGGGTGACGAGAAGGCTCCATCGGAAAAAGATCCAATGTATGATACATGGGATGCTGAAAATTCTATGGTAATGACATGGCTAGTAAAATTCAATGGAAGAAGAGATCGGCGCTAATTATATGTGCTTCCCTACGGCGCATGAGTTATGGGCGAACATAATCAGATGTACTCTGATTTAGGAAATCAGTCCCAGATCTATGAGTTGACTCTCAAACTTGGTGGATTGGTACAAGGCGAAGAAACAATTACCAAGTACTTCAACTCCTTGAAGAGACTGTGGCAAGACCTAGATCTCTTCGATGCGTATGAGTGGAAGAATCCTGAAGATGGACAATACCACAAGAAAACTGTGGAAGATAGTCCTATCTTCAAGTTTTTAGCTGGTCTCAATGTGGAGTTTGACGAGGTGAGGGGGGAGAATCATCGGCAGAAGACCGTTGCCATCCCTAGGAGAGGTGTTTGCTGAAGTTAGAAGAGAGGAAAGTCGCCGGAATGTTATGCTCGGCAAGAAAGGACCTGCTACTACAGCTGTGGAGGGCTCTGCCTTGATCATGACAGCAGGATATGAACCTGTGCAAGCTATGAGGTCGACAGCCCCAAACATGCGCAAAAAGTGCTGCCAACGGAAGAAAATTAGAGGAGAAACCAAGTGTATGGTGCGACCACTGCAACAAGCCGCGCCACACTCGAGAAAACTGTTGGAAAATCCACGATAAACCTACAAATTTTAAGGGCATAACGTGGGAGAAAACCAGTCGCGCCCTTCCCTCTACAAATGAAGCTGAGATTGCTGCTAATACCATCATCAATGAGCAGCTGCAACAACTTCTTGCACTGTTGAAATCAGGTTCCTCTTCTAGTTCTCCGAAAGTTTTCGTGGCACACACAGGTAACGAAATAAATGCTTTTTCTTGTGGTTTCGGAATTTCTGCTCCCTGGATAATTGACTCCGGAGCATCTGATCATATGACCAACTGCCTTGACCTATTGAAACACTACTCACCCTACTTTGAAAATAAAAAAGTTAAAATTGCAGATGGAAGTTTTTCACCCATTGTTGGAAAGGTTTGGTCACAATTTCTGAGAAGATAGATCTGAAATCTGTTCTTTATGTACCCAAACTTACTGCAACCTTTTGTCAGTTAGCAAGTTATCCAAAGACTAATTGTCGTGTGATTTCTGTGACTCTCGCTGTATTTTTCAGGACCGGAGCTCGGGATGACAATTGGCAGTGCTAGAATGGTTAGTGCTCTCTACTATTTTGAGAATATTCCACCGGATTATAAAGTTGTTCAAGGGCTTAGTAGTATCAGTTCCCTTTCTGTTCGTGATCAAATAATGGTCTGGCATCTCCGGTTAGGCCACCCTAGTTTTTCATATATGAAATTTTTATTTCCTTACTTACTTAAAGAAGTGAATGTTTTTGATTTCCAATGTGAATCTTGTGTTCTTGCTAAAAGTCGACGTAAAACTTGTGTTCAAAAACCCTATTCGGAGTCAAAGCCCTTTTACCTATTTCATAGTGATGTATGGGGTCCCTCAAAGGTAACTACTTCTTCAGGAAAAAAATGGTTTGTAACTTTTACGGATGATCATACTCGACTTTGCTGGGTTTTTTTTATGAAAGAAAAAAACGAGGTTGGTATAAAGATTTTTTTAATCTAATTGGAAATCAATTTCAAACAAAAATAAGCATTTTTAAGAACCGATAATGGAACAGAATATTTCAACCAATATATGGAAGTTTTTTTAAAAGAAAAAGGCGTGCTCCATCATCAACATGTCCTGACACCCCCGAACAAAATGGGATTTCAGAAAGGAAAAAATAAACACTTACTTGAAGTTGCTAGAGCTATCATGTTTTACATGAATATTCCGAAATATTTGTGGGGTGACGCGATTTTAATTGCAGCATATTTGATAAACAGGATGCCCACTCGAGTCTTAAAACATATTACCCTAGTAGAATGTTTGAAAAAAATATTTTCCAACATCTCGTATCAATTCAGATTTACCGCTTAAAATATTTGGTTGCATTGCATATGTGCATATACCGAAAAGGTCCAGGTCAAAATTAGACCCTAGGGCAGAGATGCCGCAAATCGCAAAGGCTATAAATTTTTTAATCCCATCACTAAACGTATTTTCATAACAGTCGACGCCACTTTCATGGAAACAAAACCATACTTTACAAAAAATATAATTCAAGGGGAGAGAGCTTACATGAATCAAATTTTTGGGAAATATCTGAACCTCTTCCAACTGTTATTAACCAACCTCTCGAATTTAAAAACAAGGATCTTGAACCAGAAGTCATTGACCATGAAATTGGTTTGTCAGAAGAGGAAATACTACTGATGAAAAAAATCAAAATATCCTTGAACCTGAGATTTATTCTAGAAAAATGTTCAAAAAACAAGAGGAGATGAACTAACCATTCCAGTACAAGCTCACTCCGAACTCCAGGGCAATGGAACTGTAGATACTTCAGGTACCTTTTTTCCTCCTAACTCTATTCCTCTACCTATTGTCCCTGAACCTTTCAATAGTAGTCTTGAAAGTTCAACCCTACAAAAAATGATATTGATCTCCCTATTGCCTTACGGCAAGGTACTAGAACCTGCGCCAAATATCCCATAGCCAGATATATAACCTATGATCATCTATCCGAAACACAGATGGCATTTTACTACTAATATTTCGAAACATGTTGTGCTAGAAACATTCAGGAAGCATTAGCAGACCGGGATTGGAGATTAGCAGTGTTTGAAGAAATGAATGCCTTGAAGAAAAATGATACTTGGGAATTTGTCGCAGCTCCTAAGGATCAAAGAACAGTAGGGTGTAAATGGGTCTTCACAATAAAAAGTAGACCTAAGTATGGAGAGATATAAGGCAAGACTAGTAGCCAAAGGGTTCACACAGACGTATGGAATAGATTACCAAGAGACATTTTCACCTGTTGCAAAAATTAACTCAATTCGAGTACCACTGTCACTTGCAGTCAATCTTGATTGGCCCCTATACCAACTAGATGTCAAAAATGCCTTTCTCAATGGAGATCTAGATGAAGAAGTGTTTATGAGTATTCCTCCAGGTTTTGAAACAAAGTCCAATACTGGAAAGGTGTGCAGACTAAAGAAGGCCTTGTATGGCCTTAAGCAGTCTCCAAGGGCGTGGTTCGAACGTTTTGGCAATGTCATGAAGCGACTTGGCTATATCCAAAGTCAAGCCGATCACACCATGTTCTACAAACACGCAAAGGAAGGTAAAATAGCTGGTTGATGACATCATCTTGACAGGGAGTGATGATAAGGAACTCGTAGAACTTAAAGAGAAGCTTGGGAAAGAATTTGAAGTCAAAGACCTGGGAGTGTTGAAATACTTTCTTGGAATGGAGTTTGTGAGATCCAAGGAAGGTATATTTGTGAATCAACTCAAGTATGTCCTTGATTTATTATCGGAAACAGGTATGCTAGGATGTAAGCCGGTTGAGTCACCTATGGAGCATAACGTCAAGCTGCAACTAGCAAAAGAAAAATCTGTAAAGGAGGTTGAGCGCTATCAGAGGCTAGTTGGGAAATTGATATATTTATCCCATACTCGACCCGATATAGCATTTCCGGTAAGTGTTGTTAGTCAGTTCATGCACTCACCAGGACTTGAACACTTCAAAGCAGTCTACTGGATCTTGAGATATCTTAAGGGCACTCCCGGGAAAGGTCTTCTATTTAGTCATAAGGGACATATGCAAGTTGAAGCTTATACTGATGCAGACTGGGCTGGAAATCCAATTGATAGAAGGTCTACTTCTGGATATTGCTCTTTAGTAGGAGGTAATTTAGTCACATGGCGCAGCAAGAAGCATAATGTGGTAGCTCGAAGCAGCGCGGAGGCTGAGTTCAGATCCCTAGCACAAGGAATTTGTGAAGTTTTGTGGATCAAAAGATTATTACTGGAGTTGAAGATTTCAGTATCAGGCCCAATAAAAATGCATTGTGATAACAAAGCAGCAATCTTAATTGCTCATAATCCAGTACTTCACGATCGCACAAAGCATGTGGAGGTTGACAAGCACTTCATCAAAGAAAAAATAGACAACGGCGTTATTTGCGTGAACTATATTCCTACGAAGAAGCAAGTAGCCGACATACTAAAAGGGATTATACAAAAAACAGTTTGAATGGTTTGTATGCAAGCTGGGAATGAAACATATCTTTAAACCAGCTTGAGGATGATTTATTCCATATTTTAGGGAAGGAGTGTTGGTGTAAACTATTATATATTGTACCCTCAATAGAATAGAAATGTAATTCTCTCAAATCATCATTTCCAAGTGTTTGCGGTATGCACAGAATTTGTTTCTGGAAGTTCGGAGCAAATTCTCCTACGTTTCCTATTCTTCCTCACAAGGAAGGTTTCTACTAGAAGCCTTGGGTTACAACATTTGTCGTACAACCTCTTTAGCTAAACAGACTCAATACAATCCCCACGGCTATACTACGCTAACTAAACTCCTAGACCACTCTATACAGCTTTGTACATTCCGTGTCTTTCAAGAGCTTTTTACAGTCCCTTGAGAAAATCACTCAACTAAACGTTCCGGTTTAGAGCAGTGATGACAACACCTTAATTCTTTTCTCGCTAAAAGAACTTAACGCTCGAATGCTTGAGATAATTCTAACATTCTAAATTCAAAGTTGATAAGTACGTTCTTCAGCTTGCATCCTTTCTATTTATAGATGGGTTGAAGTTGAAGCTCGTTGTGAGATAGCTCTTCATGTACCCGACAGAGCGTTTATTAGATTTACCTAAATGGGTATGTCCGGTATTGCAGCAGTCCGCGCTGTGCCTTTGCTTTATTCCTTATTCAGCTTGGCTTGACTTCAAGTGGCTCTAGTTGGCAGCCTTACTTTATTCCTTATTCAGCTTGACTGGACTTCAAGTGGCTCTAGTTGGCAGCCTTGTCTTAATTGTGCGTCAGAAGTCTTCAACTTGCCGCGCCTTGAATGCGTTTGAATTTGTCCAGCGTGGCACGTTCGGTATCATGCAGTCCGGTCTTCGATGTACTTTCGGTATGCTGTCTTGGTCCTGTTTCAACTTGCGCTGATGATCTGCTGGCTGTATCCGGTTTCACCTATGTATAACCAATATACTTATTTAAGTTAAGTTCAATCACCAAAACTATTAATTTGAATATTTAAATCACGATTTCTAGCAATATAAATGGTCTTTTACTAAGTCTTAAGGATTGTTCTATTGTTAAACAATTACAAAACCTAATAAAATCACATTTGTCCCACATCGGATAATTGAGGAGATTTTGAGTAGTGTTATAAGTAGATAAACAACTACATCTATCAGCAATTGATTTTAGGATAGAAACTCGCATCATACATGAGCCAACTCTCTTTCTATGTGGGCTGGCCCAATAAGGCCCAATAACGAAAATTCACATATATACACTCACAATTGGTCATACCAAGCAAGTCTCGATGAATCTTATAATGTACCTAGTTCTGTTTCTTACGTTTATGTGTAGGTTTAATATAATTTGGGAAACACAAAGCTCTTTCTGTTAAAAAGAACAATTTTAAGTTTCCATATGCGTTAAAGTTGCCAAAGAATTTTGGAAAAAGGAAGGGATATAATTCTATTCGAATCCCGTATTAATCATTAAGTATTAAATAGTGTATTTTTCAAAATTTCTTTATAACTATATTCTATCACGTATATAACATACAATCGGAAAAAAAAAAGAAGAAATTTTAACATATTTCTATTATATTAGCTTTTTCTTTTCTAATGATTTTAACATAATTAAAGAAAAAACAACTATAATAAATTATTTTTGTTTTTATATTATATATTTAGAATATATATAATGTAGCATCATGATATTATATATATATATAATATTTTCTCCAAAAATGTATAATTGTGTATTTGACTAAGTTAACTATTAATCTTTTCAATAACTATTGTTTAAATTAATAAGTTATATGATTATTTTATTAAGTAGGTTAATTATTTAAAACATATTAATAGTTTTTAAATACTGTAAAAAGAGTAATTTAGATATCTAATTATTAAAGGCAGTCTTCATAGAATTTAATTAATAAAATTATTATTGTCGAATTCAAGAGGGAAAAACTTGTAAAATTTCATGTTGTTTTAAAAAATCAGAAACGAAAATATTAAATTGTTAGGGAGTGTGAATAACATTTTTCACTCGAAGGGTGTGTGGATATTAGGACCCAAAAGGAACATCCCAATTACTATTCTCTATTCTATGCAAACAGAGTTATAGTCAATAACATACAATAGATGTACGGACGAAAGAAATCAGATTCAACAAATTTATGTGGGAGTATGATGCGTGCGAAGCGTGCAAGTGATAAAATTTGTTAAATGAAATACTGCAAACTATGCCACGGTCAATAGGCAAGTGCACCTACCAAAAATAATTACAAGTATTCGAGTACCGAACCCAAAGAGACTATGCAATTAAGCCGTTATTTAAATATCCTTGTGAAGAAATTGATTGATCATGTAAAAATGTAAACTAAAGAATTAGATAAACCTACGAAGGTAAATAACAAATACCACTCAATGAAAACGAACGTATTTGAGACTCTGAATCGCCTAGCTCGATCAACCTGATCAATATAATTTATGTAGTTCTTCCTAATTATTAGAGCGTGAGAATTCATAACGCATGCATACCAGGGGGGATCCAGGAATTTTCGACTGGGGGGCCGCAATATTTAGGGGTGTTCCACGGTCGGTTCGGTCCGGTTTTCTAAAATTTCGGTTCTTTTTTTGACTTTCGGCTTTACAGGTGCCTAATCCGATATCCGAACCGTTTTAATTCGGTTCGGTCGTTTTTTTACAATTCGGTTTGGTGTTTTCGGTTAAAGACTTAACTAGTAAAGAATAGTTTGCTTAGAGGATAATATTTAACAAAAATGATAAAGAATTGCTTTTGGAAAAATCATTAAGCATTGTTTGGTGGTTTGTAGGGTTAATCTCTTAGCAATGTGTGAAAGAGTATGTTTCCTTGAATATTTTTGTATCCATATGTTGTCCATTGCATCCTACAATTATAGTATGATAAAAGATAAAGAACTCAAATTGGGCTGATATATTAAGTTTGAAGCCGGACCAAAATTTGAGAACTAAAAGAAAACTAAAAATTAATAAACACGCTATAAAAATATGGACAAAATTCAAAAAGATTAAAATATTATACTAAAACGGAATCGAACCTCTGACCAAGGTGATGGAACAATGCCTCGCCAACCAGTACGCCATATTACCTTTTAGAACATTTAGAAAGTAGAGACTTATTTCAAGATACTAACACTATATACTACATATCTACTAGAAGTTCGGAAAATTTTCGGGGGGGGCCGTGGCCCCCCAGCCCTATGCTCGATCCGCCACTGATGCATACGATGTTCATGTAACTGGAATAACTTTCTAATCACATATCCAATAGTTGGGCAAGTTCCCGTAACTACAAACCATAGAATTGCATTAACCACAATGAATTCCGCTCATTTACGAATGGTTGAATCGTTCGTCCCTCATTCGAGTGCAACTCACGATTTCCGAAGGATTATCTTGATCAGATAGACATTATCAAGACAATATTAAAGACTTCAATCATATAGACATAATTGAAATCAAGATATTTCGTAAATGAATCATAAACAACAAGAAACATTACGATAAATAATTCAAAACAAAAGGGTTAACCTCGCTAGGGTTCATCAAACCTTAAGTAAAATGATTTAACTGCTCATGTAGGTCAAGAAAATAAGGAAGGATGAGAATAACAAAAAGAAAAACATTATATCTCCCCTAAGATTGATTTCCCACGTTCTTCACTTGATTGGTTTGTAAATCCCTTAGAATCACCAAGAAGGTGTCTCTAGGGTGTCCTTGCAACACTCGACAAGGTAAAAATTTTGATGGGGAAAGTATCAAAGAATTTCATTTAGATGGCATATGTCTTTTATTCAGATGGGATTTCATTCATCCTTATTTCTTCTAAACATCATTGACCTACCAAACACATATGTAATTGGTTATATATACAACTGGCATGAAAACAGAACTAGGGGTGTGCATGGTGTGGTTTTGTGCGGTTCTCGACATATTCAACACCGAATTGCTATATGCAGTTTTTCGAAAAAAAAAATCTGAAATTGCGGTTTTCAAAAATAAAACCACACGTGCGGTTTGGAGCGGTTTTTGCGGTTACGGTGCGGTTTGCAGTTTTTAACCGTTATATATAATATACTTGTATTCCATCTAGTGATTCCACTATTACCTAACGAGTTTAGACTGAAACCAAAGACTAACAATGTTGTAAATTCAACGCTAATTAAAACAAATCAAGTCTAATAATACGAAATATAAAGCTTGTAGTCTCACTAAAAAGCTTTTATTCTTTGGTCGTGAACGAGCTACATCCTTCCAATTCTGTAAATTTTAAAAAAAAACATATTAATATTAATATTATTTGATAAAATAATCTAATAAACAATTAAAATAATATGATACTTACCTTTGTCGAATTCAAATTGTTCAATATCTTCTATCGCCGCACGAAGATCGTTTGGTGAATGAGTAGATCGTAACCAATTCTGAGTACATATGAGTGCTTCCACCATTTTTGGAGATAAGGAGCTTCTGAACGAATCAATCACACGCCCACTTGTACTAAAAGCAGATTCAGAAGCAACAGTTGATACATGAATTGCTAGCACCTCCCTTGATAGAACCGGATATTTTGGAGTATTCACCTTCCACCAATTCAGAACATCAAAATCCTTACTTGTTTTTTCACAACAATCTAGTAAGTATCTTGCAACTTCTGATTTGTTCTCGATGCATTGCTCATCTTCCAAGTGCTTAGCAAATTGAGAATCTAGCAACTCGCTCAAATCATTTTCATCATCAACCTGCATATGGTTAGTGATTTCAACGTCACTTGATTGTTGTACATCAGAACCTGCATAATGCATATACAACAAACACAACAAGTTTTTTTATTCTATATGTCATCTTCTTCGCAAGAGACGCATCACCTTCTGACACTGTTGTCAAACAAAAGTCCAAATACTTCAACTTGTATCTTGGATCTAGAAGAATAGCCACAAACAACAACCAATTGATGTTATCAGTATTTCCCCAATACTTGTTAAACTTCTCTTTCATGCGAAGAGCCATACAAGCCATGTGATATTCTTTCTTGAGCATAGTAGACAAGCCAACATAAACAATTTTAAGCTCACGGAAGAAGGCATTCGAAGTGATATATTGTGAACCAGAGAATCTCAAAGTCACATTGTAGAAATCTTCAAGAACTTAACAAAATTTTCAGCCATTGGAGGTCCAAGTACTTTATTCCCTTTCGATTTTCCTCCTTTTATCACCATCTCTTCATGATTTAGCTCATAACAATCAAAGTAATCTATGTACCTTTGTTCTTCATCTCCCAACCTTTCAAAAGCTTTGTCGAATTTTTCGGCAGCCTCAAGCATCAAGTAAGTCGAATTCCACCGCGTTTCCACATCTAAGCAAACAATGTTCTTACAATCGATTTTTTATTTCTCAACACATTTCTTAAAAACTTTAAGCCTCGCAGGAGAAGACCTCACATATTTCACGGCATTTCGAATGCGCATTATGGAATTGTGTTGCTTTTCGAGCCCCTCTTTAACGATCAAATTAACTATATGAGCCGAACATCTCATATGCAAGTAATCATTGTTCAAGATAACATCCGCCCACTTGCATTTTTGTTTCAATTAACTGATCGCTCGACATTAGAGCTAGCATTATCAACAGTAATCGTTAAAACCTTATCAATGCCCCAATGGTTTAAGCACTCTTCGATGTGTTTCCCTAGCGTTTCCCCTTTATAATATTCAATAAGACAGAAGTTGATGATTCTTTTTTGCAATTTCCAATCATCGTCTATCCAATGCGCTGTAAGACACATATAGTTCAAGTTCTGCAATGATGTCTAAGTATCAGTGGTCAAACACACTCTCTGTGACTTTAGAAGAATTTTCAACTTTTTCTTCTCTTCAACAAAAATCTTCATGCAATCTCTCGCCATAGTATACCTAGACGGCACTCAAAACCTTGGTTCCAAAGTATGGGAATAATCTTTAAAATCTTCTCCTTCTACAAACCTAAAAGGCAACTCGTCAATGATAAGCATTCTAGCAAGCTTATTCCTGAACAGTTCAAGATTAAGGTTCTTTCCCTTACCAGCAGAGTTCTTATTTTGGCTCGCAGACAACCCACTAAAATCATGCATAGTTTTCTGCTTTTTTTCTTCTATTCTATGCGGGTACTTTTTGCATAAAGACTCCAAATGCGTCCATAAACTAGTAGTTCCATTGTTTCTGGGATGAGCAGCGTAACTTGTACCACAATAATTGCAAGCAGCTCTAGGAGGATTACTACCTTCCAATCTAGTAAAGTGAGACCATATCTCGGATACCTTTTTCGAGTTTTCTTTCTTATCAAGGTCAGTCGACTTGCTCCTTTGTTTCTTTCGAGGAAGTACTGGAGGTTTCATACCCACATTAGTAGATGGATTATTGGGTTGGTTGTTGATATTACCATCACTCGAATCAATTTTTTGAGCTTCTTCTTGTTCAATCATCGAATCCTGCCAAAGAAAAGAAAAATAATTATTATCTAAGCTTTATCGTAGATTTAATCAAGTGTAGAAACTAATATATATGTCCAAGTCAAGTAGAAATATTTAACTTACATTGACCCTTTCGTTGACGTTTTCCATTGGAGGTGATGTCGAAGCTTCCATCGGTGAAGGTGATGTAGAAGTCGAACTTACTAGGGTAATTGATTTGCGAGAGTTGGTGTTGGATAGAAATTAGAATCAGAAAATTAAAATATGTGGGCTTACTGCTTAGTGGTGTTAATCGATATCAATATCAACCATATTTGTTGGTTGATCCAATATAAAATTATTATTAATCTTATACTAATAATTATTAATCTGAAAACTAATAACTAAACATTGAATAGTAATAAAAATTAAAATCTAAAGTAGGGTGCGGTATGGTTCGGTGCGATTTACACAAAAAATCCACACCGAACCATTTCTACGGTGCGGTTCGATGAATAAAAAGTAAACCACGGTTTAGACGGTTAATATGTGATACGTGTGGTGCGGTGTGGTGCGGGCGGTTCGGGCAGTTTTTGAAAATCGTTGCACACCCCTAAACAGAACCATGATTAGTTATCGCATCCACTTGTTATTGGCTTAGTAAGGGTACGTTTGGTACGCGAAATTCAATGTGAAAAACAAAATAAAATGTGTGATGGTACGATATGCGAAACGTGATGTACAATGATCTGATGCGTATCATTACATTTTCCTTTCCTTTTTCTGCATCGAAGTCCGCAAAACCAAACGCATCCTAAAGGATTAATTAGAGATTTCAAATTATAGCTTCATCGTCACAAGGTTCGAATTACAAAAAGATGCAAAAGCTCTTAAAAGTGTTCTAAAAAAATGATTTTAAGCAGATATTTCTTAACGGATCAGTGTTCCTGACATGCATGGCCATTTTTTCATTTTTGGTGGCCTTATTTGTTGGAATAGAAGAAAGGCTCTAAATATAAACGTCAATCATTAAAGTAGGCCCCTCAAAAACTAAAAAAGTTTTCCCAAAAAATATGTGGCCTTATGTGATGGAACGAAAAAAGTAACTTATTGATGATTACGTTATACTATTCTATACAAATCGGCGGAACTCCATTCACAACTTAAGTGGGATAAAAACAAAGGCATTACAACATAAGCCCAACAATCTACATCATGTAACTTTACCATAAAAGCATACAAATTGGCGGAACTTCGTTCACAACTTATGTGGGATAAAACAAAGGCATAGTAACATAAGATTAAACAACCTCCATTCTGTATCCACCGATGAAAATTTTCTTGCTACCATACTCCACCATAATAGCATATTCACTCGGAATCACATCTAAGCCTTTATTCATTCCATGTCGAAATAACCTTGCCAAAATTGTGGTTCAACTTCAACTTTTGGCTTTCCCGAAAGTTATCGAGTTCCCCGATACAAAATTTCCACGACAAACCTTGCATCGCTGCCAAACCAGTGCTTGGACCCGATAACAGTAACATGTCCTCTCTCATGACAACTGAATAATAAGGACATTATTGTCTTTTCTTAGTGAAGACGCACCATGAAAAGAAAGACAATATCAATATCTTCCTTGTTGCTTCTAAGGTTGTCAATGGGGCGAGGATTCCCCGTCCCCGCAGGGATCCCCCCTCCCGAATAGGACGGGGAATTCCCGCTAGTAAATTGTTTCGTATATCATCTATCATTTTCTCTTCTGCATGGAGGTTATGGGGTACCTCAAAAAAACAGTCTTCTACTTCTCATGAATTAAGATCGACTTATTGTGTTCAAAGGTGGAAGAGACCACATAAGTCTCAAATCCTGCTCCTCATTGTCAATATTCACTCCAATGGATTTTAGCTCAACGACGATCCCAGTAAGAAGACTTAATTTGAGATATTTGCATTCAAAAGTCAGTTCCTCCCAATCTAATTGTTCACAAATTACTGACGCCAGCGGCGTCCTCAGTGATGCTTGTAGCATTTTTGAAAATTATTTGCCCTTCAAATGTCTTTGGGGACAGGGGCATGTCTGTGATTGATCTTTTTGAACACAACGGGTCCAGTTGTCACCACGTCCCACATCTCATCGTCTTGTGCGGAGAGATGGGTCATCATTCACATATCCGTTCAAGGAAGTTTTCCCTGCTAAACATGGAAAGTTTGTTTGATGAAGTCGTCGTTAGAATGAATGCATATCAAGCAATCCGCTCTAATACCACTTGTTAGGATCGGTTTACGTGTTTAAGGGGGCGGGTGAATAAACACACGTATGTCTTATGTCTATTTTCGGTTATTGTATCGTTAAGGAACAACAGCGGTGCCTGATGTGTTGGGAATACGCCCTCGGAATGCCGATATTCGGAGGTATTAGAGAGGGATCCACTTTTTGGGGAATATGAGTCGAAGCAATAACAAGATATTTCTAGTGGAACATCTTTTAGAGAGATGGTTCACGATGTGACTGTGTTAGTCGCTCACTCAGGGGAGTGGGAGCTCGTGACATTGATACAAGACGAATCGGGGATTGTCTATATTTGGACACGGACTCATAGTCGAATCGATCGCATGTTGGGAGTGTCAAAGATCGAATAGACTGACTATTGTAGCATACGTGAACCTTAGACCGAAAGGATCAATGTTGGAGTTGGCCTCGGGGTCCTGACCTTCCACTAGCTTTGCTAGGCTCAAGGTGGTTTTGCTAGAGTCGACGGCGATGTGCGGTCTTGACAACGGGGCGTGATTGTCAACTTGATCGATGAGCGATATTCACGATCTCGAAAGAGATACGTGTCCTATGAGAGTTTCGAGGATGGAAAATTATAGTCTTTGGCCAAAGCATTGAAACTGACTCACTTGGATGGGGAGGGTAGTTTCGTAATTTTGCCTGTCATGATTAATCATAGAGCCGACTTCTGTTAGTTTGACAATACATGACTATAACTCGAGAAGGACACGTGTTAATGGTTTATACGTATGTCGATAATCTATAGTCGTTCGTGAATTTCAAATTCGGACTCGACTCGGGGTCGGCTCGGTACCGCAAGATTAGCTAGACACTTACCGAGCTCTTGGATTCCTCCCAATGCCGAGTTGAGACGAACCGGAGGAGTCGGGATTAAAACGGATCACCAAGTACGGGGCAAATTAAAGAGAGATTGCACTTAGAGTCGCAAACGGGCTCGGCCCGATTAAATTTGGGCTTGGCCGAATATAATATATTTAACTTAGGCTTGGCGAAAATTAATATTTGTGTGTGAGAATGTTTATTTTATTATTTGATAGTTAAAATAAATATTTATTTCCGAGGGTATAAATGGTATTATACCGTAACTGAGGAGCAAATTGGGAATTTTACCTCATGATATTTCGAAAATAACATATTAGATATGGTATGATTTTTCGAAAATTAATTGGAATTAAATGGCATCATTTTCGAATATGCCATATATTATTTTTGAAAAGATTTTGTAAGTTGAATATTTGAAAGATAACATCTTTTAAGAAATGGGAGTAAAAATCTCAACCACCACCTTATATAGAATGTGGGAGGATGAAATTTTACTCACAAGAAACAAGAGAACAAGTCACACGTACATCAAAAAACAGAAGTTTGAAGCTCTCTCTTCGCCAGAAGAATTCTCGATCGACTTCTTTAGCTATCCACGGGAGACGACGATCGTGACCACCTAAACGAATCGGCATGACGAATCTTTCCGCAATCCTCGACCGCCGTCCTATTTCCGTTTCTCTTCTTCAAACTACAAGGTACGTTTTGACGAACCCCCTCAACGTTATTACCGTTCGTATTAAAATCGAACAATTCCGGGGAACGGTAATCGTCAAAAAGTTTTTAAATCCCGGGGATAATCGGGCGTTTTCCCAACAGTGGTATCAGAGCTTAGACTCGATTCACGGACGATGCATGAATGAATCGATGAACATATTCGATCGGAAAAGCATGCGCGTGATTGTCAAGTGCGCGCGCACTACAAGCGATAAACGCCGCAACGTGCGGCGGTTGAGACGATGCCCATAGCCACGACTACTGCTGGTGCTGGTTCGACGCGGCTGAGACGCTGCAACGGAATAGCAGTCGCGGCGACTCAGCCGTAGCGGCCGCTTGCTAAACTCGCGGTGACTGAAGGTCGCAGCTTCGGCCGCGATCATCATGCGTCACGACGGCACCCGCTTGGCAGAACTGTCGGTGACGACGAACTAGGTCTGGCCGTTCAGGCTGCGAGGAAGCGCTGCATCGTGTAGCTCGCATCGGTGCGCTTTCGGCGGCTGTTCTTCCGCTGATCGGAGTGCGACCGCCGGTGACTCCGCTTCGGCGGAGACGCCGTGCGCGTGGTGGTGGACGTCGGAGCAGCCCGGCTGCGACGAGTCCTGTGGGTCCCGGGTAATTCTGACGAAAATCAGGCCTTATTTTGAATTTTGGTGCTGACGGCTTTTTCGGATTAGTTGCGCGCCAAATTTGTGCTAACGGGCTTAGGGTTAGGGCTAGGCCCATCATGGACCCCTAATGGGCTTGGGCTTGGGCTCGGCCCAAGTGAGTGCTCTACTACCCTAATGGGCTTGGTTGGGTTTGCGCCCGACCCAACTGAGGGCCCAAAAACCCTAATGGGCTTGGGCTTGGGCCAGGCCCAACAGAGGGCCCAAATCTCGATTGCGCTAATGGGCTTGCTTGGGCCAGACCCAACTAAGGGCCCAAATATCGATTCGTATTTTAGAAAAAAAATTATTGACAACACGCCTAGGATAATAACGTTATAGATAAAAGGTTCAAAATTCAGAAAATTATAACTTTGTTATATGCATGTTAGTTTTGATACGTAGCGATGCATGATCTTCTGAACTAGGTTCCATCCATGTTAGTTTTGATACGTAACTTTGCATGATCTGTGTAACTAGGTTGCATGCATGATAGAAAAAGAGACATATGATATGGACTAGGTTTTATGCATGCTAGTCTGTTTCGGTATTAGGTGAGCATTCTCCCGTTTGACGATATACTAAGTGAGTAAGGGGATTAGATCTCTGTCTTCTACCAAGTCTGAGAGTCAGTGGCAGAGGGGTTGATACGAACCCAGATGGAGGTTCGAACGTGAGCTGAGATCGTCCTTGAAAGATACGACGCAAACACGAACTACTACCGACTCGATAAATAAAATGGAATTAATAAATAAAGATAAAAGAAAAGACGCTAACCGGGAGTTGATAGAATGCAATTTGGAGAATACGAATTGCGAGGGTTGGACACGACAAAAATAGGATATACCTATCTCCTTCGAGCCACAACGAACGGTTTCCGAAATTCTATCCCCTCGACCCGAACCGACCCTCAAACAACAATATTAGGACGACGCCTAACACCTTTGAATTACGGGCTGCGTTTGGACGAGAGTTTTGACGCCACAACTAGCTAAATCGCAACAAAACACTAGTTGATAAGTCGGGTGGAATTGCGAAGCAAATCCGGGCTAATTTGCGAGAAACTAGCGAAAGGAAAATAAACTCACAAGGTTTATCGAATAATCAAAGTCTGCCTTTCCATGCATGCACAACGAAAGTTTTAAAGCTAGAAAGTCAACACAAGCATTAAACAATTATTAAGTTAGCCTACTAAAACCTAGGATGGAATGGGTTGATACCCATGCAATGACTTGATCGACACTTGTGGGGTCAAAGGTGTGTGGTTGGTGATTGATATTCTCCTTGTCCTTCCAACTTCCTCTCGTCACTTTGTCCAGCAATTTGGGTTTTCAATGGAAGTAGTTTTTAGGTGCTAACTAGGCCTCTAGCCCACTTGGTCCGATATCGCTCACTTCTAAGATGTTGTAGAACTTGGCCCGGTCTTCTTTACTTGTAATAGACCCTTGTTCAAAAATCTGGTGGATTAGTCCGTTCAAAGCGTCGTCCATTTGTTTCTTCCTTGATCGCGTAATTGGCCCGGTTATGTCGTGAAGTGGGTCGTCGGGCGCTTTTATATTTTCTTGTCTAGCCGTGGTCGCACCCTCACCATCGAGCGCACTTGCTTGTTTCGCATCATCTCCTCTCCCTTGGAAAGGATTCGTCCTCGAATCCACATAATCTGTAATTTCAAACGGAGATAAATCAGAAACATTAAAACTCGTACTAACACCATACTCACTAGGTAGGTCGAGCTTGTAGGCGTTATCGTTGATTCTCGCCAAAACTTAGAATGGCCCGTCGCCTTGTGGGTGTAACTTGGTTCGCCTCGCGGCTGGGAACCGCTCCTTCCGCATATGAATCCACACCCACTCGCCGGGTTCAAAAATAACGCGCTTACGCCCTTTATTCGCCTTGACCGCGACCCTTTGGCTATTTCTCTCCAGATTTGCGCGCGCTTGCTCGTGCAATTGCTTTACCTGTTTAGCTCTTTCAACACCATCCATATTAATCTGATCATTCAAAGGCAATGGAGTTAAGTCGAGTGGGGTCAAAGGATTAAAACCGTAAACTAGCTCAAATGGAGAAAATTGCGTAGAAGAATGAATCGTGCGATTATATGCAAACTCAGCTATCGGCAAACAATCCTCCCAACTTTTTAAATTCTTTTTTATCAATGCACGAAGTAAAACGCCTAGTGTCCTATTCGTTACCTCGGTTTGGCCATCGGTCTGGGGGTGATTAGTAGTCGAAAATAATAATTTGGTACCTAATTTTCCCCAAAGACTCTTCCAAAAGTAACTTAAAAATTTAACATCCCTATCAGACACAATGGTTCTTGGAACCCCATGCAAACGAATAATCTCCCTAAAGAATAAATCAGCGACATGCTTAGCATCATCCGATCTATTACATGCAATGAAATGAGACATCTTAGAAAATCTATCAACCACAACAAGGATAGAATCCCTCCCTTTTTGAGACCTCGGTAACCCAAGTATAAAATCCATCGATACGTCAGTCCAAGGTGCTTGAGGGATGGGGAGTGGGGTATATAGTCCGTGTGGCATAGACTTAGACTTAGCTCTCTTACACTCTAGACATCTAGCGCAAACCCTCCCGACATCTCGCTTCATGCAAGGCCAATAGAAATGCTCTTTCAAAATACCAAGGGTTTTTGTTACCCCGAAATGTCCCATTAATCCCCCACAATGTGCTTCCCTCACTAAATACTCACGAAGAGAACACGAAGGAATACACAATTGGTTTTCTCTAAACAAAAATCCATCATGTCGATAGAACTTGTTCACGGCAATTTTTTCACACTCAAAATAAATTGATGCAAAGTCGTGATCCTTTTCGTACAAGTCCTTGACAAATGCGAACCCCAAAATCGAAGTACTAAGAGAAGTAATAAGAGAGTACCTTCGTGATAAAGAATCTGCGACAATATTATCCTTACCGTTTTTATACTTTACCACGTACGGGAAGGTCTCGATGAAAGCGATCCACTTAGCATGTCTCTTGTGCAAGTTCTTTTGCCCCTTGAGGTACTTGATCGACTCATGATCCGTGTGCACGACAAACTCCTTGGGCAACAGGTAGTGTTGCCACGTCTCCAAAGCTCTCACCACGGCATACAACTCCTTGTCGTAGGTCGGGTAGTTCAAGGTCGCTCCGTTAAGCTTCTCGCTGAAATACGCTATGGGCCGGCCTTCTTGGAGTAAAACAGCGCCTATACCTATTCCTGAAACATCACACTCAAGCTCGAAGGTTTTATTAAAGTCGGGTAGCATAAGTACGGGTGCATTCGTTAAATCATGCTTCAATTGATCAAATGCATTCTGTTGGGATTCTCCCCATTCGAACGCCACATTCTTCTTAACTAACTCATTCAACGGGGCAGCCTTTGTTGAGAAATTCTTAACAAAGCGCCGATAAAAGCTAGCAAGACCATGGAATGACCGAATTTCGGTCACATTTTTGGGGGTCGGCCATTCAAGGATTGCTTGAACCTTGGACTGATCGACCCGCAAGCCATTGCTACCCACAACAAATCCAAGAAAGACAACCTCGTTTGCACAAAATGAGCACTTTTTGGCATTGACATATAGTTTTTCTTCACGCAAAGTACTAAGAACAATCCTAAGGTGCTCGGCATGATCATGTAAATTCTTACTATAGACTAAAATGTCATCAAAGTACACAACCACAAACTTGCCGATAAAACGTCTTAAGACATGATTCATCAGGCGCATAAAAGTACTCGGAGCATTAGTTAAGCCAAATGGCATTACTAACCACTCGTAAAGGCCAAATTTAGTCTTAAAGGCCGTTTTCCATTCATCGCCTTCTTTGACTCGAATCTGATGATACCCTGATCTTAAATCAATTTTCGAAAATAAAGATGATCCATGTAATTCATCAAGCATATCATCTAAACGGGGAATAGGATGACGATATTTAATTGTAATTTTATTTACCGCCCTGCAGTCGACGCACATACGCCAAGTTCCATCCTTTTTGGGTACGAGAATGACCGGTACGGCGCACGGACTCAAGGACTCCCGAATGTGGCCCTTCGACAATAGCTCCTCAACTTGCTTCTGAAGCTCCTTTGTTTCCTCCGGATTGGCTCGATAAGCTGGTCGGTTCGGAATGGCTGAACCGGGAATGAAGTCGATCTGGTGCTCAATCCCTCGAAGTGGAGGCAAGCCATCGGGAACCTCCTCAGGCATAATATCTGCAAACTCAGTCAAAATAGAAAGTATTTCCGAAGGTAAATCATGAGGAAGATCACTAGAAGATACTAGTGTCTCCTTGTGCAAAAGCAAGATGAACGACTGCTGAGAATTTACAGCCCTATCTACATCTCTCAAACTCGCATAGAAAGCGCCTTTTCTCTCACTCGCTTCCGGCTTTTTATTTTTCTCACCCTCATTTTTCTTACTTATTTTTTTCTCACTTTCGGTTCTTTTCTCACTCTCGTTAGGCTTTTCTCGCTCACTTCCCTCTTGCCTTTTTTCCCTCATTTTCATTGTTTCGGTATGAACCTGAATTGGAGAGAGTGGTACGAGAGTGTACGTCTTCTTGTTATGCTCCAACTGGTATTTATTGGACCGTCCATGATGGGTGGTATTGTGATCGAACTCCCACGGTCTCCCGAGCAGAATATGCCCAGCGCTCATTGGTACAACGTCGCAAAGCACCTCGTCCTCGTACTTCCCAATAGAGAACTTGATTCGGGCTTGTCGGTTTACCCGTATTTCTCCGTGGTCGTTCAACCAATGCAGTCGATACGGAGTCGGGTGGACCTCCATGGGCAGCCGTATTTCTCGACAAGATACGAGCTAACACAGTTAGTACAGCTACCCCCGTCAATTAGAAGTAAACATACCTTCTCTTGGACTTTGCAACGCGTATGAAAAATATTGTGCCTTTGGCTTTCCTCCTCGGTCACTTGCGCGCTCAACATCCTCATGGCCACCAATACCTCGTCACCACTCGAAACATATTGCTCACCCTCGTCCTCTAAGGTCTCATCTTTCTCATCGTCGCTGGCGCTTATGTATGTCCCATCGTCCAACATGGTCATGGTCCGGGCATTCGGGCATTGCGATGCGATGTGTCCCTTACCCAAACATTTGAAACACGTGATCCTTGACGACGACGAAGGAGCGCCTTTGCTGCCCTCTCCCTTTTCAGCCTTCCGTGGATCACTCTTCTTGATTTCGAGCTTCGGCTTCATCTCGTTCTTTCGATTCCATGCATTCCCTTGACCCGGCGGCTGAAAAGTTGAGGCTTTGCCACTTCGACGTTGGAGCTGCTTCTCCACCTTCTCGGCTTGGTGCATCAACTCGTTCAGGTCCATGTAATGGTGCAGCTCAACTCGGTCGGCAATCTCACGCCTTAATCCTCCCAAAAATCGAGCCATAGTAGCCTCTTCGTCTTCGTTTATATTCGCGCGCGTCATGGCCGTCTCCATTTCTTGGTAATAATCCGCAACATTCTTTCCCCCTTGCTGGATATTTTGAAGCTTGTTGTAGAGCTCACGATAGTAGTGGGGTGGTACGAACCTCTTCCTCATCACCCGCTTCATCTCCTCCCAAGTGCTGATTTGGCGCTCCCCGTAACGTCGGCGATCCTTGAAGACTTTGTCCCACCAAATCTGTGCGTATCCTTGGAACTCCAACGCTGCGAGCTCAACTTTTCGGCGTTCGGAATAGTCATGAACAGCGAAGACACGCTCCACCTTCGTTTCCCAATCTTGATAGGCTTCGGGATCGTTTTGTCCACGAAACATCGGTAGCTTGATCTGAACGTTCCTCAGATCATCACGGGCTGGCCGTCGTCTCCTTCGATTCCTCTCAGACACCTCTGTCTCGTCGTCTTCCTCTCGATCGAAATCTGTCCCATGCGTGCTAGCATGATCGCCATCCCTCCGTTGGTCGTTTAGCCTCAATTCACGCAGTTGCGCTAAGATGGCGGCGTAGTTGTTATTCATGCGCTCCACTTCCTCTCTAAATGCTTCTAACGGGTCAGGCGGCGGCGCAGCCGACATATTTTTTTTTTTTTTCTTAATATATTCCTCACTCCCCTACCCCTCCCAACCCGAAATATCACTCACCAAGTGTATACGCTCGGCTTATGTAAGGGGTTTGGGTCACTCAACACTCCCTTTTTTTTTAAATATTATTTTCCTTCACTCGAAATCAAGCGCCTTAGCACGACTCCACTACGAATTCCAACGACAAGAATGAAAAGAAGGAAAAGAAAACAAACGATGTAAGGGCGACATAGGACTCGAAGATAGACTGAAAATAATCTGAAAATAATGGACTCGAAGGCTCGGCAAGAAAAAGAAAGAAAATAAATAAACTGAAAATAACGACTAAAAGTAGTAATAATAATAATATTGCCGAACCATATTTTTTTTTCTTTTTTTTTTTATCGATTTTTTTTTTGATGTTTTTTTTTTCTTTTTTTTTTCCTTTTTTTTTTCGTTTTTCTTTTCTTTTTTTTTTTCGCAGACTTCTTTTTTTTTTTTTTTGCTGATTTTTTTTTTTCGGCTACTTTTTTTTTTTGACTCGAACACGATCGATCAAGGAGACAGGCTCTGATACCAAACTGATACGAACCCAGATGGAGGTTCGAACGTGAGCTGAGATCGTCCTTGAAAGATACGACGCAAACACGAACTACTACCGACTCGATAAATAAAATGGAATTAATAAATAAAGATAAAAGAAAAGACGCTAACCGGGAGTTGATAGAATGCAATTTGGAGAATACGAATTGCGAGGGTTGGACACGACAAAAATAGGATATACCTATCTCCTTCGAGCCACAACGAACGGTTTCCGAAATTCTATCCCCTCGACCCGAACCGACCCTCAAACAACAATATTAGGACGACGCCTAACACCTTTGAATTACGGGCTGCGTTTGGACGAGAGTTTTGACGCCACAACTAGCTAAATCGCAACAAAACACTAGTTGATAAGTCGGGTGGAATTGCGAAGCAAATCCGGGCTAATTTGCTAGAAACTAGCGAAAGGAAAATAAACTCACAAGGTTTATCAAATAATCAAAGTCTGCCTTTCCATGCATGCACAACGAAAGTTTTAAAGCTAGAAAGTCAACACAAGCATTAAACAATTATTAAGTTAGCCTACTAAAACCTAGGATGGAATGGGTTGATACCCATGCAATGATTTGATCGACACTTGTGGGGTCAAAGGTGTGTGGTTGGTGATTGATATTCTCCTTGTCCTTCCAACTTCCTCTCGTCACTTTGTCCAGCAATTTGGGTTTTCAATGGAAGTAGTTTTTAGGTGCTAACTAGGCCTCTAGCCCACTTGGTCTGATATCGCTCACTTCTAAGATGTTGTAGAACTTGGCCCGGTCTTCTTTACTTGTAATAGACCCTTGTTCAAAAATCTGGTGGATTAGTCCGTTGAAAGCGTCGTCCATTTGTTTCTTCCTTGATCGCGTAATTGGCCCGGTTATGTCGTGAAGTGGGTCGTCGGGCGCTTTTATATTTTCTTGTCTAGCCGTGGTCGCACCCTCACCATCGAGCGCACTTGCTTGTTTCGCATCAGGGGTTGGCCGGGTTTGTTCCGAGTTATCGGCGACCATACACTCGCCTTTGCTGGGTGGATTGTCAGATGCATATTGGACTATGCCGCTCTCCAAACACATTCGGCCTGATAAAGTGTTATCCTTTGGGCAGAATTGGCAAGTGCGAGGATTGAGCCGGATGTTGGATAGATTGCACTTAGGCAGTCATACCCAATATGCGGGGTTGCCGTGAGGGTTCCTGGCTGTAGAAAAGAATGTTGAAACATTAATTAGATAAATTCGTGTAGGACACGGCTCCGATCGGTGAGGACGAACCAACAAATTGTTAGGTTGAGGGACGTCTAATCGATGCGGGGAACTCAACGCCACTATAAAACTTTCAACGAGGTCTCTGAATATCCAAGTCGGGAGAATGGATTTCGAGAAAAATAGTGGAAGTCATACTGATAGGGGTGACCTTCGGCTCAGCATCCCGCCTAACTTGACTACCTGATGATAGTGACTTTTGGGACATATGAGCGGATAGGTAGGATATCTGGGGACCTGTGACCTTGTACGGAGAAAATAAGATGGGCTCTAACAACGAAATAGCTTGAGCGGGAAATATCAGGTAAAGCCGACCAAGGGACACGTGGATGACTGTGAGTGGTCGACATTGTGAACAGAAAGGAGGCGCACCAGTCTGACAATAGTACATTCGCAGGTGCTGACTCTCCTAGGTTGTACCAGATGTCGCTGTCAAGTGGTCCCAGAGGAGTGCCAACTAGGAAAACAAAGAGAATGGGTATATGGGAATAGAAGGAGACGAGATTCAAGATAGACTCAACACAACACGCAAAACACTTAGATATCTTTTCCTGTATTCATCTTCTTCTTCACCATTAATGCACTATAACGAGAGAGGTAAGGTCGAGTGTGTAAATCCCAACTGTCACTAGTAAACACTATTCCCGACGGCCCGTGGACGTAGGACATCTGTCCGAACCACGTAAAATCTGTCTCTTTCATTCCTTTCTTTCTCAGCACTAAAATACAGATTCTAAAACGCATCAAGAACACCGAACCCAGTCCGTTTCACCCATCACCATTTTTCCCGGACCAAATATTGTTGATCGGGGTCATACCCGCATCACATACGAATGTCAAAGTCCTGAATTTGTGTTGGCGAATATTACATGATCCTAATTCAATCTTTAAAAATATCTACAACTTAAATTTTCACTCTATATTCAATCATGACAAACCCTTTAATGATGTTGTTGGACAAGCACCAATTGGTTGGACCAAACTACACTGACTGGATTCGAAATTTGAGGATTGTCCTCAAGATGGAGAATGTAGAGTATATCCTTGATAACCCCGTTATACAGTAACGTGCTGATGATGAGGATGGGGAACATATCTCACTTTTGCCGAATGGTCGGACCATGAGTAAAAGGTTAAGGCATAAACCTCAGAGAGGAATTTCCAAGAGGGGAAAGGCGAATGGAAGCGCCGGGCAAAGGGTTCCGAAGACTTCGGATAAGTTCCTTCATTGCTAGCAGCTGGGCCACAGGAAAATGGACTGCCCTACATTGAAGTCGTTTGACGCTTCAGGTATGGAACACGTTTCTGAAACGAATTATTCCTTAACTGTGCATTCTACTTTATGGATTCTTGACTCGGGGGCTAGTGCCCACATATGTGATTTGAACCAGGGTCTGGAACGAAGTATGAAACTGTTAGAGCGAGAGATTCTGATCAAGGTTGGCAACGGGCATAGTGTTTCGGTAGCTATATATGATCTAGATCTCTTGTACTATCATATGGACATAAGTTAGTTCTTTCAGATATTCTGGTTTTGCCGAAGAGGCTTAAGAATATTATTCCGATTCCTGTTTTGAGCAGACTCGGTTATGAGTTTCGTTTTAATAATACTATATGCACCATTTATTTTAGAAATGAATGTGTCGGAAATGCTAGCTTAATAAATGATTTATATTACTTAAATGTCGAGGACAAAATCGAAACTGTAAATGCAGTCACCAAAAACTCGATCAGATCGAATAAACGTCTCTTGTTGCATCTTAGACTAGGTCAATCAGGAGACCAAAAGGTCGAACAGTTAGAGAACGGTGACTTTATCAAGCTTTCCGGATCAGGTCCTTGTCTGACGTTTGAATCATGTGTTCTACGAAAAATGACCAAGTCTCCCTTCACCGGGGGACTTTCTATAGAGCCATAGAAGTATTGGTTGTGATCCATACAGATGTTTGTGGGCCGTTTAGCTTAACGGCTCGTGGTAACTTCCGCTACTTCATCACCATTATTGATGATCATTCTCGTTACGAGAAAGTCTATTTGTTGAGACACAAGTCGAATGCTCTTGAATTTTTTTCAGGAGTATAAGACTTCAATGGAAAAGCAGACTGGGAAACTTGTCAAGGGCGTCCGATCAGGTTGAGATAGCGAGTACATGAGTCTCGAGTTCGATGGTTTTCTTAGAGAAAACAGAATCATCGCACAGTTCACTCCGCCAGGAACGCCGCAATTGAATGGCGTTGTCGAACGGAGGAATCGAACGCTTTTGGGAAGGGTTCGATGCATGCTGAGTTACATAGACCTCCCCATTCCACTATGGGGATACGCGTTAGAGGAAGCCGCATATATTCTGATTATAACCCCTTCAAAGTCTGTGGATAAGATCCCGTACGACATTTGCAATGGTCGTAAGGCAAGCTTAAATCACATTAAGGTTTGGGGTTGCCCCGCTTTTGTGAAAAATTTGTAAAAACAGACACACTTGAATCGAGATCGACGAAATGACGTTTCGTAGGTTACCCTGAGGACTCCATTGGGTACCATTTCTACTTTCCCGATAACCAAAGGGTCATCGTGGCACTGCACGCGCATTTCCTCGAAGAGGAGTTCGTTCGTAATGGCGGTGTAGGAAGAGAAGTAATTCTTAGAGAAGAGGACGGGACGACTCTAGTGTTTCCATCATCGATGATCGATGAGGTACAGCTAGAGACGCAACCCGAATTGCGTATGTCGAGTAGAGTATCTTACATGCCTGAGAGATACAGTGTGGTACATGTCGAGCATGGGGATGCTGCGACCAATGTTTTAAAACACGCATCACGCAGAGTGTCGCGCTGTAGTTCCGACGTAGCGTAGCGTAAATAGCGTAGCGTATTACGTGAGTATTTCGAGAAAACCATTTATAATGAAAAAATAATATACAACCACACAATCAAACAAACATAATTCAAAATGGTCATCATGAAAGTAGGCTTTTAAGTCTAGAAAGACATTCGAATATTAATTGATACAAACAATTCAAAGTCATAATATTCGAAACATAGAATCAAGTCTAAAAGTAATCAATGTCATCCAACTGAAGCAGAACAGGGCCTTGGGTGCTACTGTGGCAGAAATCTTGTGGATAAAACAGCTTCTGACTGAGTTGGAAATTGGTCTGAACAGCGCCCCAGTAGTGTATTGTGACAACCTCTCGGCTTTAAGGTTAGCTTCTAATCCAAAATTCCATGAGAGATCGAAGCATATCGAAATAGATTGTCACTTTGTAAGAGATCATGTGTCAAGAGGGACTGTTAAGCAGCTACCTGTCAAGTTTGAAGATCAGCTCGCTGACCTACTTACTAAACCACTCACGGGCCCTCTATTATAGCAATTCTTAGCCAAGATGTCGGTAGTTAATCTATACCGTCCAGCTTGCGGGGGCGTATCAAAGACCAGAAAATGAGCATCAGAAGTTGAGGCAGAACGGTACATTAGGCTCGAAGTCTGCTCTTTTCTAATTCTCAGTGTTTTAAGTCTTTCAAACGGCTAAAAGCGCGGGTCACTTGTAAAGGCGTGTAATGCTTAAAGCGGACCTTCACTTACTAAGACGCTGTTGCGATAAGCGTTTTCTACTCGAGCTAAAGGAGTTAACCGTTTTTAACTGTTTTTTTATTTGAGAAGAGAATATACGCGCGATAGCTGGTTTGAGTTAGGTTAAGTTTTTTATCTTCGTCTTCATCATGTGAAGACTGTGTACTCTGTAAATCTCATCTGAAAGTAGTGACAGCTCTTTGCACCGTGGATGTAGGTTTTCCAAACAAGGAACCGAACCACGTTAAATTCGTGTCGATTTCTTTTACCTTTCGCGCACTTTCATATCCTCATCAAAGATAGAATAGTACCATGACCATAAATAAACTTCACAACCCCTTTCTCCTTTTCAATTGTATCTGTACATAAATTCAGTTTGGCAATTGATTCCAACATGAGATCAATGCAATGCGCCGCACAAGGTGTCCACCGTAAAACCTTTTGTTTAGCCATCAACTTCTTCACAGCCTTTATACAGTTACTAGCATTATCTGTGATGATTTAGATAACATTTTCCTCCCCTACCTCATTTAGAACATCATTAAGATAGTTGGAAATCAATTCGCCATTTTTTATAGAGTCGGAAGTCAACGGATTTCAGAAAGAAAGTGCCAGCAGGACTATTAATGAGAAAATTTAGCAAATCTCTATTATTCCCATCCGTCCACTCATCGGACATCACAGTACAACCATATGTTTTCCAAGCTTTTTTATGCTCCTCATAAATAATGTTGATGTCACTAACCTCGGACTTAAGCAACCTCGTTCGTAGTTCATGCATAGAAGGAAGTTTGAACGCTTTACCATACTCTGCAATGCCCTCAACTATTGGTAACTAGTGAGGATCGTTGACGACATTGAAAGAAAGTCCAGCCGAGTACATGAAACGAGCCACCCTGCGATCCATCTCCTTTTCCCATTCCTTTTGTATGTGGAATTAAGAGTTTTCTGCCTCGGTTGGTTCAGAGCTAACGAACTTATCCAATGTGCCGATGCCTTTAGAATGGCTATTGCTACCTCCTTGTGAAACCCCGTCCCCCTCAGAAGAAGAAAGTCTAGTGCCACTTGGACCCTCACCAATCTCACGGAGCAATTCATTCCTCTTGCTTTTGAGAGTCTTATAAGTTTGTAGAATCTCACTAATTTTCCTTCTCACATCATCTGGAACTTTGTCACAAGGTGCAACACCTTTGCGAGATTGAGCTAAATGTTCTTTAAGACGAGAAATGCCCCCATTAGATTTATGGTGACAAAATCTGCATTCAATAGTTTTCTCCCCGTCTACTTCAAATCCATATTTCCACCCGATATCCTTCTTGCTATTTGTTGACATTTAAACTGCAAATAAAAAAGCTGAGATTAATAGAACCGTGAACTGTTCAAAAGCATTGAAATAAAAACGAAATGCAACCAAAAGAGCAACATCATCAAAAGAGAAAAAAACAAAAATTGATTTCTAATGCCCAACAGCTAATTACAGAGCAAGCAGACAATCCATTCAATTAAAGGAAAAAACAAATAAAAAAGTATCAAATTGATTTTCACAGCACCTCAACAAATCAAAATGCAAATACAACGAAATCACGAAACCACGCATAAAGCCAAATACAACGAACAATATTAACAAAATCGAAAACCTAATTGAACTTAATGAGTGAGATGAGATTGGAAGCTAGCAGACTAAGAAGACTCCAAGCAGCAGACCAACAAAATCGGACTGAAAGGGAAACGAAACGTAGATGCAGTTGTGCTTTAAATGAGCTATTTACATATTACACCCCAGACTTTCAGTAAATAATCAAATGGTATGAATATCGTGGGTATTTTACGTAATAGCGTAAAAAGCGCGCTACACGAGTAACAGCGCGCATCACGTCACATAAAGCGTAAGCGTTTTAGGAAAAAAGTGAAATAATTTACGATATAGTGCGTTTTGGGGTGGAAAAACGAAAAAGCCCGATACAAGGCGCGCTATTCGACGCTTTTTAAAAATGGCTGCAACAGACGGGCTCGTCAGGGAAGATCCATACTTATGACCAGGCCATCACTGACATTGACTCGGTTAAATGGCTCGAGGATATGAAAGCAGAACAGTGCATGCAAACCAAGACATTGGTAGACCTTCCTGACGGTTTCAGAGCAATCGGTTGTAAATGGATCTAGAAATGAAAGATTGGATCTGACGGACTGGTGGATACGTACAAAGCTAGCCTTGTAGCGGAAGTTATAGTCAGAAAGAGGGCATTGACTATTAGGAAACCTTCTCACCAGTTGCAATGTTAAAGTCCATCAGAATCTTGCTAGCCATAGCAACATACTACGATTATGAGATATGGCAGATGGATGTCAAAATCACTTTTCTAAACGGATACCTCCAGGAGGAAATCTACATGAAGCAGCCCAAAGGTTTTAGATCTCAAGGAGATTCTCATAAGGGGTGCAAGCTTAATCGGTCTATTTATGGACTAAAGCAATCATCCATGAGCTGGAATCTTCAATTCGATGAAGTGGTTAGGAACCACGGATTCATAAAGAACAAAGACGGATCGTGCGTCTATAAGAGTAGTAGTGGGAGCAATGTGTCGTTTCTCGTATTGTACGTGGATGACATTCTTTTGATAGAAACGACATAGGAATGCTCTCAGAGGTGAAAACTTGGCTTTCAACCGAATTCTCCATGAAAGACTAGGAGAACCAGCCTACATTCTGGGAATTTGACTATATAGAGACAGACCGAATCAAATGTTTGGACTCTCCCAAGCCCTTTACTTAGAAAAGGTCCTTAAACAATTTAAGATGGACGAATCTAAGAAGGTTTCTTGCCGGTGCGGCATGGGATTCATCCCTCCAAGTCTATGTCACCTTAAAGTGAGGAAGAACGGAAGGAGATGATTGGAGTTCCCTATGCCTCCGCAATCGGTAGCCTGATGTATGCGATGCTTTGCACGCGATCCAACATAGCCTATGCTGTGAGTTCAGTGACTAGATTTCTGGCTAACCTTGGCAGAAAACTTTGGATGGTCGTAAAGAACATCTTGAAGTAGACTGGCTAAAGACTTGATATTGGTTTACGGCATTGGAGAACTACAAATGGATGAATTTACAGACTCAGACTTCCAGTCGGACATCGATGTACCAAAAATCCACCTCAGATTTTGTCTTTAGGCTAATGGTGGAGGCTTGGAGCTGTCTCTTGGAGAAGCAATAAGCAAAGCACGACTGCTGATTCCACCACTGAAGCAGAATATATAGCGACCTCTGAGGCAGCTAAGGAGGGTGTTTGGATGGATAAGTTCTTGGAAGTTCTTCAAGTGATCCCTAGCATTGTGCATAGACCGTTGCCATTGTGGTACGACAATAACGGTGCTATCGCACAGGCTAAGGGACCCCGAGCTCACCAGTCGGTCCAAACACATGGAGAGAATACCATGTGGTACGTGGATTCGTAGAGAATGGCTACATAGCCGTGCAGAGAGTCGCGTCCGCAGAACGTGGCAGACCCATTCACCAAGCCGCTATCGCAGACAGTACTTGATAGACACATCGAGAAGATGGGGTTAGAATATCACAGTACGTGGCATTGAGTGCAAGTGGGAGATTGTTGGGAATATGCCATCGGAATGCCGATATTCGAGGATTATGTGAATAGCGGCTATCTAATCGATTGTATGACATTTTGATTGATAAGGCATGTTATTCTTTTATCATATATTCTTGCAAGGCATTCTGTTTAAGAAGATAAGTTGAATAAAACCCAAACGTCAGAGTTTCGTTATCGATTCTGCTTGGCAGAGAGGGGGCACCGATAGACTATTACTCTCTGAGGTTAAAATAGTCCACAAGTTAATATCTCCGGTAGGGTGGCCGGATTGATCAGATAAACTTGATATGTCGACGAGTACGATGTGACTGTGCCAGTCGCTCACTCAGGGGAGTTGGAGCTCAGGACATTGATAAAAGACGAATTGGGAATTTTCTGTATTTGGACATTGACTCATAGTCGAATCAACCGCATGTTGGGAATGTCAAAGATCGAATTGACTGACTAAAGTAGCATAGGTGAACCTTAAATCGAAAAGATCAACGTTGGAGTTGGCCTCGGAATCCTGACCTTCCACTAGCTTTGCTACGCTCAATGTGCTTTTACTAGAGTCGGCGGCGATGGGAAATTACAAAGTCTTTCGCCAAAGCATGAAAACTGACTCACTTGGATGTGGTGGATAGTTTCGTAATTTTTCCTGTCACAATTCATCATAGAGTCGAGTCTGTTAGTTTGATATTACATGACTATCACTCGACCGGGAGTCCGGGACACATGTGAAGGGTTTATACGTATGGCGATAATCTATAGTCGTTCGTTAATTTCGAATTCGGACTCGACTCGGGGTCGGCTCGGTACCGCAAGATTAGCTTGGCCCTTACCGAGCTCTTGGATTCCTCCCAATGCCGAGTTGGGACGAACCAGAGGAATCGGGCTTAAAAAGGATCACTTAGTACGGGTCAAATTAAAGAGAGATTGGACTTAGAGTCGCAAACAGGCTCGGCCCGATTAAATTTGGGCTTGGCCTTATTTAATATATTTAATATAGGCTTGACCAAAAATTAAAATTTTTGTGTGTGAGAATGTTTATTTTATATATTTGATAGTTAAAATATATATTTATTTCCGTGGGTATAAATGGTGTTATACCGTAACTTACTAAGAGGGGCAAATTTGGAATTTCACCTCGTGAGATTTTCGAAAACAACATATTAGATATGGTAGGATTTTTCGAATATTAATTTGGAATTAAACGGCATCATTTTCGAAATATGCCATATATTATTTTGAAAAGATTTTGTAAGTTGAATATTTGAAAGATGAGATATTTTAAGATATCGGAGTAAAAATCTCAATCATCCACCTTATATAGAATGGGGGAGGACGAAATTTACTCACAAGAAACAAGAGAACAAGTCACACACACATCAAAAACAAAAGCTTGGAGCTCTCTCTCTCTTCGTCGGGCGAATTCTCGACCGACTTCTCTAGCTATCCACGGGAGAGGATCGAACGTGACCATCGAAAAGGATCGTCGTGTCGAATATTCCGCAATCCTCGACTGCCGTCCTATTTCCGTTTCGCAACTACAAGGTACGTTTTGACGAACTCCTCGACGTTATTACCGTTCGTATTAAAACCGAGCAATTCTGGGGGACGAAAATTGCCGGAAGATTTAAAATCCCGGGGATAATCGGGCGTTTCCCAACATGATGTTAGTCTTCATAATTCACCAATTGGATACTATAGTTCTACCTACCGTTTTACAAAACACAAATCAGCTACTGATATACAAATCTATCAAATTACATCTACAAAATATCATTAGTCTTCATGATAAAATATTTACATTGAATTTTCTCAACTACCAAACAATATCATTAGTCTTCATGATAAAATATTTACATTGAATTTTCTCAACCTGGATTCTTAACTTAATAATATTTTATAATATTCCGCCTTCATGTATATTACGGAATATAGTCATTAAAAACCTTAATACAAAAAAATTCAAAGACAAAAGTCTAGTGAAGGAAAAAAGAATACATAGTTCTTTTGTTAAGCTATCATTTGTTATTTCATTAAAAATCGTATTACGAAAGCCATGTTCAAAAAAAATTAATCATTAGGTAAAAAAAGAATGTAACACCTATTTCCTCCCATGAAAAGAATATCATTTAATATCTCTAAGTTTTCGAACTACAATTAAATACAATATTTTTTTCAAAGATCTAGGAGGAAGTGAAGTTCCTGTACACAAACAAATCGGCAAGAGTTTTGAAATATTCAAATGGTACTAGTATTTTTGAAATCGTTTTCATAAAACGGTCTTTAATCAACCAAAATTCACCAAGTATAGCACAAACTACATTACTAGAATAAATAAAAAAAAATTATCAAGACATGGGGACTTGTTGAAAATCCTTGGAAAGGTTTTCTCAAGTATCATAATCGCAAAAGATTAGATGGCCCCAGCCGAAATAAATTAAAGTCTACTATTTATTTTATCTCGATTCAAACAGAGCCGTAATATGATTGTCGGCAAGTTTTGAGGTAAGATATAGAATTACGGTCAAGTATGCGCTCGTTAGGTTTATTTCCACGAATTTTCTTTCGATTCGAATATCAAATTTTATAATGACCGACAACCAAATAAAGAATCGACTACATGGACCCAACTATTATTAGAACAACACGTGGGCATTATCATCTGCTCCCTCCGTCCCCGTAACTTTATCACATAAGTTACCGGGCACGTAAATTAAGGTGGTATTATTATAATACTATAGTACAATGAAAAGGTAATAAAGTGTATATTTTGACACGTCTTTTAAGAATATTTAATATTATTATATTGATTGTTTGTGATAGTTTTTTGCTAAATAAGGAAAGGTGATAAAATTAGTGGAACGCCAGAAATGGCAAAATGTGATAAAATTAGTGGGACGGAGGGAGTAATAATTATCACTAACATTCACATATACTAGACACACCCTCATATAAATACCTCGATTGCAATTCCCCCGCAAATCATAAGAAAGAGGTCATCGAAGATGGTGGTTTTTGTATGGAGTTTGCTAAATTTAAAATATAGGTCATTATTCGCTCAAAAACTAATAGCAATTTGGTGCCAACTAAGCATATGACACTGACATATGCAGTGTCCATGCTCCAATACAACACATAAACACCCAAGTCAATCCATATCCGCAATGTAAGAAAATAAACGATTTCGAACAATGAGAATCTCTAGACATGCTCGGCAAGTAATAACGAAAAGATGCCATGCCATCAGAGCCATGAAACAACCATCATTAGCATATCCATTCATCAAAACAAAATAACAAAACCTCTGATCAATCGAAGTCAAGTTTCACACATTTCACACCAAGTCAAGATTTTCAATAAACAGAAACATAAACTGGCACCATATTTTCCTTACCTAAAAACACAACTAACGGTAAATAACCACGACTTACCTCAATCCCATCAATGCGCAAACACAGTGTCATTCCTCCTCGCCGGCCTATCAGGTATACCGCCAGGCGTGAACTTCGAAGCCTCGTGCCTAGCAAGCACGGGAGGAACAGGGCTGTTGCTCTTTGTCAGCATTTGCTTCAAATAGTAGAAAACTTCTCGTCGAGCTCCTCGTCCTCGTTCTCGGGTGAAGGCATCGCCTCCAAGACGCCGACGACCTGAGGCTCGAAACCCATGTCAATCATACGATCTGCCTCGTGGCGTAGTTGCACTGATTCAAAACTGCGTATCGTACACGCAACTCTCAGGAATTTGTGTAAGTATCTCTACATATGTAATAAAAAAAGCCCTTTAATCTTAATAACCTTTTAGCCCTAAAAGATATTGGCTTTTCTTTCATTTTTAGGCGATGTCTCCAAAGTAAATCTTTTAAGATCACTACCAAATGGTGAAACCAATTTGAAGTTATTCGAAGCAGATATATACAATCCTCAAGAGTTCGAAGAGGCTATAAAGGGTTGCGACTATGTTCTCCACTTGGCTACTCCCTTGTCCCACACCACAACCATGACGCCGAGGTCATATTCTCTTACTTACATCAATTTATCATATAATTAATCTAAAATTTCGGGGCAGAAAATAGTTTTTTATTTTTTTCTTCTTTCAGTACAAGGATACAAGTGAAGCAGCTGTAGCTGGGATTAAAAGCATAGCCGATTCTTGCCTACGATCGAACACTGTTAAGCGTCTAGTTTATACGTCAACTATATTAGCAGCTTCACCATTAAAGGAAGATGGTTCAGGTTTCAAAGCTCGAATGGATGAATCTTGTTGGAGCTCAGTGAATCTCCCATATAAGTACATAACTGATGATACCTTGGTAATGATTTAGTTTTTCCCTCAGATTTTCAGAGAAGTATCATACATAGATGTGTGCTATTCATGGCGATTTTTCCTTTTACAGAATTATATAAAATCCAAGACAATATCGGATAAAGAGATACTAAAGTACAATGACATTAGTCATAGTTCAATCGTCGTTGACTTTGAGGTGGTGAGCTTAGTTTGCGGACTAGTGGGAGGAGATACGCTTCTTTCGAATATAACTTCGAGCATAGTTCCTATGATGTCTCAGTTAACGGGCGAACGATATGCTTTCGATATATTAAGCTTAGTTCAAGAAATATTGGGATCGATTCCTTTGCTTCACGTCGACGATGTTTGCGAAGCACACTTATTTTGCATTGAGAGGGAAAATTCGATGAAAGGTCGTTTTTTGTGCGCCGTCGAAAGCCATACGATGGAAGATATTGCGAATTGCTACCATCTACCAAGAAATCGATCCTCGAATACAGATTCCACAAGCGTAAGTGTGAATACATTTGGCACGCTATAATATCAGCCATATATTGTATATCAATATATGTCTACGTAGGTATATTGAGATTGGCAAAATGAATCTGTTTTGATTTTGTTGTTCAGGTTGAAGGGTGGAGCTGATAATAGAAGATGCAAATGTGAGTTATCAAAGTTGAGGGGAGAGGGTTTTAAGTACAAATATGGGATGACAGATATATTAGAAGGCAATCTCAACTGCTCAAAACGACTAGGGGTATTATTGCTTTAGTAGTGGTTATTATGCGTATTATTTCATTCAATAAAGTAAAATTAGACATTACAATATAACCGCATTTATTTTCCTTGTTAATCCTATCCTTTTGTCCCTTTTCGACAATCTTTCCCAAGATTATGAGTTTATGCAATGTTGCAAAACTCGCTAGGCGCTAGTCGGGCGCCCGGTAGGGGCCTAGCGCCTAGGCGGCTTAGGCGGGGAGTAGGCGGTTTCTAGGCGGAAATTAGGCGGTATAGTTATTTTCATTTACTTTTTATTTTGTATATCATTTATACAAATATTATATGATGCATCCAAATTTATCAATAATATATTAGTACGTTTGTTCTTGATATAGATTAAATCCACCTTGTAATATTTAATTAAAAGCATATTTTTTGATATTATAGTAGATATTTTGTATTTAATAGTATATAAAATTGTATTGAGGTTTATTATCTTTATTAAATAGATATTTTTACAATTAATACTATACCCAACCCAATAAAAGACAAGCCCGTTAACTTAAGCCCAATTATTAAACCCTAATTGTTTTTTTCTTTACGCGACTCGTCATCTTCTTCCCATCTTCTCTCAGCTAAGAAAGAAAAAACCAGAACCCCATATCATCTTCTATCTTCTCTCAGCTAAGAAAAAAACCAAAACCCGATCCGGCGAACCATGGCTGCGACTGTGTAGACTGAGGTTGCGACGGGCTGAGCTGCACGAAGGGCTGAGGAGCAGGTGACGAGTAGTCGGACTAAACTCGGGAAACTCGGCGACTAGGCGGCCTCGGCGCCGAGTAGGCGGCTCCGGCGCCCAGAAGGACCGATTAGGAGGTTCTCGCCTCGGCCCAGTCCCGCCGAGCGCCTAGGCGCCGCCTAGGCGGCCGCCCAGAGCGAGTTTTGCAACAATGAGTTTATGACGTTGCCCACTGAAAATAAAAACAACGTAAATTAGGATACAATACTTACTTCTAATAAAAATTAAGATGGATGATTCGAAAACTAGATGTATAAATGATACACTTCCTACGAGTTTTATCAATTAGAGTCATTTAAAAGTGAACAATTTTGCAAACTGATTTGCACGTCTCGAATCACAATAGGTAGGAGTCAAATTGGACGACAAAAATTAAATAACGATTTCCTGATCATAATAATTAAACTAGTTATTACTCGTACTTGAACGAGCCAGTGACTAATTATAATTTTTTCTGATAAATACGTTAATTGTATTGGTGAGTAACCGATACCACTAAGGTAAGGGATACGTATTAAAAAATTTTATCTAAATAAAAAAATTGGATACACCTAGTGGACAATAAAGATTTTTTCAATTAATAAATTAAAAGGACATGTGGCACATTTATCGGCAACCTAAATTTCTCTAATTATATAAGATAAGTCCATTGTCGCATGTCTAAAATTTGGGCACGGATTGACTTACGCGGGGGCTTGGAGCAGACTTGCTCATCCTAAACCGGCGGTTTTTTTAAACCGCCGGTTTACAAACCACTGGTTACGGTTTGGGGGAACCTCCAAACCGCTAGAAACCGTCATAGGTAGGTTTCGGTTTCTAAAATCCGGTTTCGGTTAACCGGAACCGCCGGTTACGGTTTGGACGGTTTCGTTCCAAACCGCCGGTTTTTTTTCTCATACCCATATGGAGTGGAGTAATAATAAACGTGATGTTAAGTAATTAAATGCGAGCTTGATAATGTAACAATATGAGATTGCGAGCTTGATATGATAGTTAGCTGACGATTGAGATAAAAATCAACTTCTTTTTTTTTTCCGAAACGATAGCTTGTATAAATCAACAAAGATACAGGGGCTAAATAGTCCAAAGGGTCTCACCGGTACATCGTCAACCGGGAGACAAAGGCTCACAAACGAGCACAGCACAACCCCACAATGGGGGAACAACACTACGTAGGGAGAAAAAGGTCCACAAAGGACAAAAACCGATAGAAAACAAAACCCATTATCTACGACCAAGAACTAAAGAATATATGACAGAAAAAGCTATTAAGCTAAATTTACGATACTCTTCACTTTCACTTGGCCTTCGACTTCTGGGTTTTTATTTTCATCGGGCTGGGGCTCCACAAGGGAGAAAAAGCTCCCGACCCGCCGGTCGAGAGAAACGAGGGAGGCGGCGGGCGGGGCGGGGAGTGAGTGGCGGCGGGCGGAAGGCTGCCGGGGAAACGAAGCGGCGAGGCTGGCGGGGGAGGGTGGGCGGCGATGACCAAAAAAGCGAAAAAAGAAAAAGAAAAGCAGAAAAGAAAAAAGAGAAAGGGAGCAAAGACCTTCCCCACCTCCATTAATGGAGGATGGGGGAGAAAACTCTTCTCTTGTGCGGTGGCTGCTGTTGGAGAGAGTTAGGTGGGAGAGAGGAGAAAACTCTTGACTTCCATTAGTAGAATACTCTCGTATCGATAAAAATCAACTTCTCAATACGCATATTTATAGGTACAATTTACAACAGACACTCGAAAGAAAGGCGGGGTGCAGCTAGGCCTACTTAATCTTGTCCATCAATCTTCAACGGACACTTAATCTCAACCATCAATTTAATTATAATAATAAAAAATTATTATATTTATATAAGAGTAGCCGTTAAATACCTCCTTAAGGGCAGGCTTTAGTACATATTTTAAAAAATATATATTAAAGCTAAGAGTTCAAAAAAGTAGCCATTAGAGTTAGAATTTAGACACTTAGATAATTAAAAAAAAAAAACTAATATAAACAAAGAAGAAAATAATAAAAACATAAAAAAAACTAACCTGACACCCACGTCCCACTAGCAGTGAGTGTTAAAAAAATAAAAAATATTAAAAGAAAAAAAAGTAAACTGGCGGTTACGGTTTATTGCCCTCTGCAAACCGGATGAAACCGTCATATATGCGGTTCCGGTTCAGGTTTTCTACGGTTCCGGTTTACAAACCGTAACCGGCAAACCGTAACCACGGGCAGTTACGTTTAAATTGGACAAGTCTACTCGGAGGGTCCATTGATCTCAACCCGTCTGTGCTTCAATGGTGTCTTCCCTCGTGAGGAAGAAGATAAGAAATTTGGACTACTTAGTGGCCTTATGTCTGGCTTCTATTTTATTTTTGGGCTATTGTTTTTTATAATACAAAATTAGATATGTTTCATTATATATAGTGGCTCTCACCTCCTTTGGGCCGTTTTATATAGAATTATAAAAATAACATTTCTGTAAGAAAGAACATTGCATTAAAATTCGGGAGAATCTTCCTTAAAATTACTACAAGAAAATCTATAAACAAAAGAGCGAAAAGACGACAAACAAAAGCACACACATACAAAACAGAAGCAAGCAGCATGACGCCATTGCGATTGAAGGTTGAATTTGAAGGTTTCTTATATTTCAAATTATTTATTTAGCTATGAAGTTCTATTACTTATCACCTACATTATTTCTTTGATTATTTATTTTGGTATTATGATAGTTTTAGAATTTTATTCATTTAGGTTTTTCGTATTGTTTTTTCAAATTTGGAAGAATTTTAGTTTTGCAGTTATATTTCTGATGATTATGTTGAAGGACTCAAATATGGATAAATGTATTATTATAATAAAAAGGAACTCAAAATTGTCTTCAAAAGTTAGTACATATTTGTAGTTAGTACTAATGAAGATTGGAGTGGCAAAAGTGGTTAGACGATGAAGAATTATTAGATTGCGATATTATTGATGATCCAACGTTGCGTGAACGGATTATAATAGCTTTCTCATTGAGAAAATAGTATTGCGAAACCTATAAGCTAACCGTTTGATAGTCGGGTGTTTGTGTTCATGTAAACTAACAAAGATAATATTGTAACGGAGCCCCTCCTGCTATGAAATCTTGGGTCCGCCTCTAAATCAAGGTACACTGAACGAGTAACGTCGATATACACGTTGGTTTGTGACAATAATGTTGGGTTTTAAGCCTAATGGGCCTTGTGCCCAAGTGTGGATAATTAGCCCACTAAGAGAAGAGCTGAAACGATTTTATTAAATCGAGAAGACGTCGGTCGCCGAAACGAGAAATCGTTGAAAGATTACGAATCTACGTTTCGAGACAAATCTAACGAATATTAATTTGCTAAAAACCGATATCGGGTGAATGAGAAATTAATTAGTAAAGTCAGACCAAATAAAATAAAAATAAAAAAAATAAAATAAAAAAGTAATAAAAAATAAAATAAATGATGACGTGGCAGGCTGATGACGTGTCACTGATGCGGACTGACGTGGACTGACGTGGCGCTGATCTGGCGCTGACTGGGCGTGCTGATGTGGTGAATGGGTATTGGGTATCAGTCCAAGAGTTGTGACTATTCTCAGATTGACCCCTGGCCAAAGGTTATGTCTATTTGCAAATTCGGCCCAGTCAAAGGAGGTCAACATAAAAGTTGCAACGTTTCACGAATTGACCCCTGCAGCTTTTCAGACAGTATAAATAGGTCCCTTGGCAGATTGGAAATTCATTCAATTCACTCCCAGCATTTTAGAATAAGTTGACAGCGTCTCCCTTATTAGTAATAAAGCAAGAAAGGCTCGAGTCTTTAGTAGATTCGCCCGATAATTTCGTTACGGTGTGCGACGTTTCGAAATTCCTGAAGTCGTTGTATCTTCGGGACGTATTGCGACAATCCGAGGCACTGAAATACGGGGCAATAACGTCTTACGGAAAGCGTACGACGTACGTGCCTCGACTTCGACGTAGTAAGCCGAAACTCTGTCCGAGTTTTACGAGCGCCACCGACCAGACGCCAACACCGAATCCAACAATCGTAAGACATTATTCTGTCTGATCGATGGCGACAATAGCGACTATTCCCACCGTCGTACCTTTGACGGGTACTAACCACGCCGAAAGGCCGGCGAAATTCAACGGAGCCGATTTCAAGAGATGGCAACAGAAGATGCTGTTTTATCTCACGACCCTAAACTTGGTGCGCTATCTGAAAGAGCTCCCGCCCCAGGTGAACGCCAACGATGCCGCAGACGACACTGCACCCGAAGTTGACGAATAACAACAGGCGGCGTTGGACGCATGGAATCATAATGATTTCATGTGTCGTAACTATATTTTGAACGCCCTAGACGACTCCCTATACAACGTCTACGCAGTCGCTAAAACTGCTAAAGAGTTGTGGGACTCGTTAGATAAAAAGTACAAAACCGATGACGCCGGACTGAAGAAATTCATCGTCGGCAGGTTTTTGGACTATAAGATGACCGACTCCAAACCAGTATTGGACCAGGTCCGTGATCTCCAGTTAATAATCCACGATATACACGCGGAGAATATGCAGATCAGCGAATCCTTCCAGGTAGCTGCTATAATAGAGAAGCTGCCGCCCCTATGGAAGGACTTCAAGAACTACCTCAAGCACAAGCGTAAAGGAAATGGGGCTTGAGGACCTGATCGTGAGGCTTCGAATCGAAGAAGATAATCGAAGGATCGAGGCCAAGAACAAAAGGAGCAACGTGGAGGTACGTGCGAACCTGGCTGAATCTAGCACCGGCAAAAAGCGCAAGAGGCCTAATACGACGCAGCAGAAGCCGAACAAATTAAGGGGCAACTGCTACAATTGCGACAAACCTGGGCATATGGCCAAGGATTGTCGGCTGAAGAAAAAGAGCAAAAAGAACCAAGCTCACTTGACCGAGGCGAAGCTGGGGACATATCTGACAGAGATGGACCTAGCCGCCGTCGTATACGAGGCCAACGTGGTGGACAATCCTAGGTCGTGGTATATCGACTCTGGAGCGACTCGCCACATCTGCTCTGATAAGGAGATGTTTTCAACTTACATCCCTATCTCAGGCAGGAAGCTATTTATGGGTAACTCAGCCACCTCTGACATCGTTGGATTAGGGAGGGTAGTGCTGAAGATGACCTCGGGCAAGGAACTCACTCTTGTGGACGTGCTGCATGTGCCAGATATCCGCAAGAACTTGGTGTCCGGCTCCCTGTTGAGCAAAGCCGGATTTAGGCAGGTGTTTGAAAGCGATAAATATGTACAGACCAAAAATGGTCATTTTGTAGGAAAGGGCTACCTCGAGAAGGGGCTCTTTAAGATGAATGTAATGCATGTAATACGCGAGATTGAGCTCGCTAATAATAATAAAGAAAGTTCATCTTACTTGGTTGAGTGTTCCAATTTATGGCATCATAGATTAGGACACGTGGGTTTAAATAAAATAAAAAAGTTAATAAGTTTAAACCTGCTTCCACAAATGGAAGTCGACTCACAACAAAAATGTGAAGTCTGTGTCGAGGCAAAAATGACCGAGGCACCGTTCTTCTCTGTTGAAAGAAGTAGTGGGCCTCTAGAACTGATCCATACTATGTGATCTGAAGTTCGTGCAGACTAGAGGTGGAAAAAAGTATTTTATTACTTTTATCGATGATTGCACGAGATTTTGCTACGTATATTTGTTAAGTGGCAAGGACGAGGCTCTTGAAGCCTTCACAAGATATAAAAGTGAAGTTGAGAATCAACTAAACTCACGAATAAAAATAATTCGAAGTGATAGAGGAGGAGAATACGTGGCGCCATTCGAAGAATTTTGCCAAGAGCACGACATTATTCATCAAACAACTGCGCCTTAGTCACCTCAGTCAAACGGCGTTGCTGAACGCAAAAACAGATCTCTTAAGGAGATGATGAATGCTATGTTGATCAGTTCTGGGCAACCTCAGAACTTGTGGGGGGGAATCAATCCTCTCGGCACATCGCATTCTAAATATGGTGCCACACAAAAAGAAAGAAAAAACTCCATACGAACTATGGAAAGGTAGGGCTCCGTCCTACAATTACCTAAAAGTGTGGGGGTGCCTAGCAAAGGTCGAAGTACCTAAACCTAAACAGGTTAAGATAGGACCCAAAGACTGTTGATTGCATTTTCATTGGATATGCTAATAACAGTACTGCATATAGATTTCTAGTGCACAAATCAGAAAACTCTGAAATGAACGCATGGATGATATTTGAGTCGAGGAACGCTGTAATCTTTGAGAATAGTTTTCCAAATAAGGAAAAGAAAGAAATAAGCTATAATAAGCGAACTTACGATGCTGGAGAGTTCACCTCAAGATAACGAGGAACCACGACAAAGCAAACGTAAAAAGGTGGCCAAATCATTTGGGCATGACTTCCTAACTTATATGTTAGATGATGAACCCCAGACTTTGCAAGACGCATTGTCTAGTCCAGAATCTCCGTTCTGGAAAGAAGCTGTTAACAGCGAGATTGAGTCCATTATGCAAAATCATACCTGGGAGCTGGTAGATCTCCCATGTTAGGTCCTTTTTTATCCAACACGGATCAAATCACGTAGCGAATTCGTATAAACGAAGATTAAGATCGCGAATTACCTTTCGATTTGTAGAGAGAAACTTTGGGAGGTAATTCTAACTTGGAGAGCAAGCTTCGTTCCACAATAAGCTCAATTTTTAGAAAATGAATTTGCTACAAATGAGGTGATCACCCTAAAACATGCTTTAGGGTCACTATATATACCATCTACCATGGTATATTTACACAAGTAGTCCTACAAAATGACTAATTACAATTTAGCCCAAGACTACTACTTTGCATAGCAAGACTAAGACAACTATATTAATTGAATACAATAAAATAGTTCCAACAATCTCCCCCTTTGTATTCAATTTCCAATATAGCGCGGGTTATCTTCGTCTTGCAAGTGGAAAGAGTCCTCGAGTCCTCGAAATCTCCTCTTTAGAATGTCTTCAAGCTCACCTGGTCTTTTAGGCATCGGCTTTTTCTTCGAATCTTCCTTTGAAGTCCTTCTCCTAAATGCCGTAAGATGTCGAAGTATTCTTGCCGGATTTGGAAAGTTCGCGTTCCATTTCTCCCGTTGAAAGCACACGAAACACGAAACTCCCCCTATTTGGGTCAACCTTGTGCTGAGATCGGGGCGTCCGATGTGAGGTTTGGAGAGGTGAACACGGTTGGCAACTTCGATCATTGATGCAGTGGACATAGTCGGCAACTTTGGTCCCTGATTCAGTGGACACGGTTGGCAACTTCAGTCCTTGATGATGCTTGAGTCACGTGTCGTTCGATCCTCAGTCCTTGCTTCTTCTTCCGGAAGCAGGGGCATGAGAGAGTCCAGGAGAGGGCTCGGGGTTTAGCCATCTTCAACGTTTCGCCAGATTCGTCTTCTCCGAATGGAAGTTGTCTGGTTCGGCCTCGAAGAAGCGTCTCTAGTTCCGGAAGAAGGTAGGCCGTCTCTTTCTTTGATTGTTTTAAGTTGTACCGAACCTCCTTTGAATGTGGCGTTGGGAGAGAGCCCGGTTTCAAAGTGATACGCGCGGCGGAATTTGGTGGATTGACCGACTTGTTTTTCATTTTCTAAATCTTCGAGAGCAGAATTAGAAGTGGTGGTTGGAAGGTCTTCTTGAAAAGCGTCCATTTCACACACCTGAAATCACTAAAAAGCTCCTCCGAGGATTTAGTCGTTGAAAAATATTCAAGGAGAGTTCATGATTCTAAAGTACACTCTAAAAGCGTAAACATGAATTATAACAGTTAAAATTACTACCCCTTAAATTCATATTACTCCCCCCTCAATTCATGCTCATTGGAAACATATAACGGAGTAATTTCAAAGTAATAGAGTAATTTTTCATTCTCCCCCTTAATTCATGTTTTCGACCACTAAGAATCATGACTCCCCCTCAAGTAGTGCCCATATGGTGTGTAACAATTTCGCAAAGATATACATATTCACCGAGATATGCATACGAGAATGTAACACATATGACACAACGAGTAGAAACGCATGTAATCATTTCAGCATATATGCATGAACTTCTAAGCATGCATATGAAAATTTGCGTAACCACATAAGCAAGAAATATTTCGCTTTTAAACAAGTATGTGCCAATGCATGTGCAAATGCATTTGAAAATGTGCGAAATCTTCATGCATAAGAAAAATGCAAAGTGAAAAATAAATACAAAAATACAAGAAAAAATGCATGAAAAATATAAAAAATATGCAAAGAAAAATAAAAGTAAAGAAAAATTCGAAACAACACTATACGATTTTTATATTTATTATTATATTTTTTATTTTTTCCCTTTTTTCTTTTTTTATTTGGTTTTGGGGTCAGATTACGTCACTTTGATCATGTCCACGCAAATATTTCAGATGACACATAAAATAATAATTTGCCGTCAAGTCATGTCGTCAAACTAAAGTCCTAAGTTCATAGAGTGATCAATTTCGACAACTCTCACGAGATTCACTCTAGCGCTCAATTATTTTTATCATGGGATTTATATACTAGATATATCACTCATGTCAACACAAGCAAAATTATATCAATTAACCTGTTATCAAGGCGCTTTTAATCATTTCACCGAGCGAGAGACCGTCGATTTGGAATCAAAGGGACTTAGGGATTTAGTATTGTGGTTCTGAGTTAGAAGGGAAGGGAAATATTTAGGAATTGTGGACTAAAGATCTTCTTCCTTTTCTTCGTCGTCCTCTTCACTTGTATTTTCTTTCCATCCTTAAACGTTTTCATATTATTCTACACTTGCTCAAGCTGAAGCTCCGCTTCTCTACGAGGCTGAGAGATTATCTAAGGCGAAGTTCTTCTTGTTGGTTATCGGGTTGATACCGTGCTCCTCTTCTTTTAATCCCTAGAGAGGTTTCAAAGATTATCGATTTGGAGAAGTTCACAGTTATGGAATTCGAACCCAAAGACATGCTCCTCTTCTTGTTGTCTCGATATAAGACCAGATTATCATTGGAGAAGTTCACTTCGTGGTGCTCCTCTTCCAGCCGTTCTGACGAGTATACAAGATTATCGAAGGAGAAATTCACAGCAAGATCCATGCCCTCTTCTTATGATTTCTAGAAGATTTCAATAATTAGGAAGGCATGTTCTTTTGGACTATTTATTGTGCGTTGAGCATTCCTCGTGTGCGTTTTCCACCTCATTTTGTCATCATTTTCTTATTTTTCTTTCGTCGCCTTTTTCTCCCCCTCCTTTTCTCGTTTATGCAACCCTCCAAAATTTATGAACTACGGTTGAAGACTTGATCGGGATACAAATGAAGAAAATGACATCGGAGAAGGCTCAAAAGGGATGACTAGAGGAATAATTTCAAGGATGATATTTAGATTTTGGCCAAGTGAGCAATTTTCCTACGTGCCCTAATCATTTTCCTAACAATCTAACGCAAGGCGAATATGAGGCCAAGAAATACAAGTTAAGACAAGCATTTGATGTGTAACTCGCTCAAGGATAAATTCCCGAAAAAAATAATAAGGCTCAGAATCTCACATATATGATGTGGCTTTGTGTCTAGTGGAACAAACGAGTGATCTTTAGACAAAAGAATGCGACTAGACAGACAATATTAAGCAAATAACCAATCATATATCAAGGAAGATTTTTGTGAACAAATCAAAGTAGACTGAGTAATCGTCACTCCCCATTTTTTTCGTTGTTTTTGTTTTAGTTTAATGTTGTTTTTCAAAAACGTTTTTTTTTTTATTAAGGAAAAAAATGAACATGATATGAAAACAAAGAAAACAATTAAGTAAAAATGCATGAAAAAATTTTTTTTTAATGTTTTTATTTTTATTATTATTATATGTATATATATATATTTTATGAACAAACAGATATGAACATGATACCAAAACATAGAAAGAAAGAAAAAATTAAGTAAAAATGCATGAATTTTTTTTTAATGTATTTATTTTTATTATTATATTTTTTTATATTTTCAAAAAAAATGAAGATGCATGAGAATAAAAGAAAGAAAGAAAAAAATGCATGAAGAGTTTGTTTTCTTTTTTTTTTTTAATTTTGTTGCTATATGAGTAAAATGCATGATAAATGTTCTGAAAAAAATTTGGCAATTTTAGCTCGGATGCATAATGTACCAAATTCTGATCCCCAAAAAATTAATAGTGCCTAATCCTAGCATTTAAAAGAAATGTGTAAGGAATTTCGTCGCCGAGTTTGTCGCTTAGGTATGGATTTGTTGTAGTTGCTCTGCCGCTCGCCCTTGATCATGTATGTGGAGCAACTATCATCGAAGTACCATACATGAGGGAAATCTGCAAAACTATCGAGACTTTGGTACCCATTGTCGTATGGGTCCTCCCTTATTAGCAGAAAACGAGTTAGTCGTAAATCGTGTAAAACTAGAGCGTGATCCTAAGTCGCTCGATGATGTAGTCTTACTAATCCACTTTTGATTTGGACTATGTTACTTGATATCTAACTTAGGGATCCATTTTGGCATGATTTTACACGGATATGACAATTCAGCTTTTGAAAATGTGCTCCTAGAATGTGTATTTTTAAAGATCTTCTCATTACCCAATCGTAACAAATGTTTTTCGGATTTGACATTGACTGGATACTTCATGTAAGAATATGAGCAAATAGAATGATAAGCATAGATGTATCATATTTCCTACATTGAGAATGCACATTTTTCACATAATGATTAGAAGAATTTCGAAAATTATTTTTAAGTCTAGGCTTTTGAAGTGAAAAATTAATAGAATCATTTGAAGCACACGATGAAGTTTGTGCGCTAGAACTTGAATTGTTTTCGTGAAGAATTTTCTTTTTGGTGGAAGAGCCACTTTCAAAATTTGTACTTCTAAACTTGATAGGCTTTAACGAACAAGTAGAAGTAGCTGCTTTAAAAATTGGAGTATTTGATCTATCGGCGCTCAAAGGCTCTTCTTCTTTCTTAACCTGCTTTAAGATTAACTTTTCTTGTGAGGAAGCTTTGAGATTGGATATTTCTAATAAAAGCGCATTCTTTTCTGCTTAAGAATTCTTTTTTTCCGTTTCTAATGTAGAACTTAAATCCGCTATTTTCTTAAGAATAGAAGGTATATCGACGGAAGAAGAATTTTCAGAATGACGAGATTTTGCTTCCTCGGTCTTAGAAGTCGCAAGAAGATTTTCTAAATTTTTAACCTGAAAATAGAGCTTCTTACGTTCTTCACCTAAGAAAGCATAGTTAGCTTGAGCAGTGCTCTTTTCGATTTCACAAGCATTTAAACTCTTGGTCAATTCACTAATCTTAGCATTAGAATTTTCTAATTGAGATTCAAGACTAGTGATCTTAGAGTTGGCATTTGTTACTCTACAATTGAGGCTAGCTTTCTCGTCGAGGTTCCTAACCAGACAATTGTAATTATTTTCTAGCCTGACTTCTAATTCCTTAATTTTTGAGCTATGCGTCTCAAGCTGTGGCGTCGTAGTCTCACTAATTCTCAAACTCTTAGTTAGTTCATCTATTTTCGCATTAGAGCTTCTAAGTTCTAATTCGAGACTAGCTATTTTCTCCTCAGACATAATTTTTCATCTAACTCTTTTGTACTTTTCTGCTCATTTTTCATGTTAGCATACCTAGTTTTTAAGGATTCTAACATGTTAAACAATGTAGAGTTAGGAATAACTACCTCCGGAGAAGATGTGTCTGCCTCTTCATCGCTCGTTCGCTTCGATGGGTTCGCTTCAGAGTTATCCTTAACTCGAGCCATGAGAGCTAGATGGTTTGATTTATCTTCGTGATAGGCCATCAAGTCGTAGCTCTCCTTTGGTTCAAGGCTAGAATTCTTTTCTTTGTTCTCCGAATTGGATGAGGACTTAGTCTTAGACACCTGTTTTCTTAGCATTTTTGTAATTAACTTTAATTGTTGTTCGAAGTCTATTAAATCTTGATCCATTTTAATTTTCTTTTAATTTTTGTTGGTTGGATATTTTGATGTTCACGTGTTTTGTGATTTGGATTTTTTTTTAATACTGATTAAAATATTTGGCTTTTAAAATTTCAGTTTCGAAAAGATTTTGGTGTATAAAGTTTGATTTAAAAATTGAATAGTATTTACCAAAAGCTTTTTCTATAATGTGCCGGTTGAAGGTTACTGTTTTCGATCGAAAAATATCTTATTAAGTTTTTTTTTTAATGTCAAAATAAGCCACTGTTTTCGATCGAAAATAATTCTCGAGTAAAGTTTTTCGAATGAATACGTGGAGCACTGTTTTCGATTGTTAAATTTTTCGACAAGGTACTGTTTCTATAAAATAGTTTTGAATTTCAAACAGTTATGTATAGATTTACGATCGTAAAAGTTTTGTGATTTGATAAAACGTCGTCGTTTTGAGATTCTAATATCTAAACCTTTAAAATCAAATTTTTCGATCGCAAAAAGTTTTGCGAGCGAAAAGCAGTTTAGCGACGACAAACCTGTAAAAACAACTAAACAAAAATTTGCGATCGTAAAATCACGTAAATGAGTGAGAATTGAATAAAATTGAAAGTTCTGGGGTTGAATTGAAAATTTAGGACTAGATCAGAACTTTCTGGACTAAATTGAAAACAATAAGGGATTAAAATATACCTGCAGGGACTGAAATAATATTTGTGAGACTTGGATTGCAATTTGCCCTGCAAGTTAATTGTATGTATATGTGTATCTATCTGTTTATCGCGAAGGAGATGAAGTCTGGTTCTCAATCGGAAAAAAAATCGAACGATTTTTCGATCGTAAAAATTTCTCAAATGAGTTTTTCGATCGTTGACCCAAGTTTCTCGCGTGAACAGATTTATTGAGCTCAAAACAGAATTTTCTTCGATGTTGAGCGTCGAACAGAGATGATTCGGTGCCTCAGAGAAGCTGGGTTTTAAAAAAAATAGACAAAAAATTTCGATCGGACACCTTTGTAGAACAGATTTTGCAATCGAAAATCCTTATCGAACGGGTTTGCGATCGAAGACAGGTTTCTTGAGTTGACTGATTTCTCGCGTTGAGCGGATTTTTCGAGCTTAAAAAGAAGCTTCTTCTCGCAGTTGAACGACGAACAGATGATGCGGCAAGGTGCTGGGTTTTCACGATCAAAAAAATCAAGACAATAAATTTTGCGATCGTAAACCTTTCTCGAACGAGTTTCTCGAGCGTTGACAGAAGATTCTCGCGTGAGACAGATTTCACGAGCGAATTTTTTTTTCGATGGTGATGAGCGAAGAACAGATAACAGCTCGTGAAAAACAGAGACCAACGAAAAAAATCGCAAATCAAAACCAACGAAATTCTCAATCCAAACACAAAATTGTTCAAAATCAGCCTGGGTAATCGATCGAAATGAAGCACTGAACAAGAACGAACATTCGATTCAGCGTAAACAGAGCAGAATCAGTTGAATTTTTTCCAGAATTTTGAAGAACAGTGCTAAGAGCAATGAGAGCAATGCGAAGAACAGTTCGATCAATCAGCAAAAATTCGCAGAAAGGTTAGTTCGATCAATCAGAAATAATCTCAGAGATGTTAGAAACGCTCGATCGAACAACAAAAATAGCAAAATAGATCGAATTTTTTAAGAAACAGACCGAAATTTCTTAAGAGCAGTTCGAAGAATAACGTGGCTTAAATCTTCAAAATTCACTCAAAATCACGTTTCGATCAATCAAAATTCTGCTCAGACATGTATCAGCTAATCGATCGAAGCCTAAAAACATCAGATTATATCGGATTTTGAAGAATCAAACCTAGACCTATTGAAGAACAGCGCTCGATATTTGAAAAAAAACAGTTCCAAAAAATCAAAATCAATCCAAATTTAATCCAAATCCTAACACGTTTGGCTCTGATACCAATTGTTAGGTCTTTTTTTATCCAACACGGATCAAATCACGTAGCGAATTCGTATAAACGAGGATTAAGATCGAGAATTACCTTTCGATTTGTAGAGAGAAACTTTGGGAGGTAATTCTAACTTGGAGAGCAAGCTTCGTTCCACAATAAGCTCAATTTTTAGAAAATGAATTTGCTACAAATGAGGTGATCACCCTAAAACATGCTTTAGGGTCACTATATATACCATCTACCATGGTATATTTACACAAGTAGTCCTACAAAATGACTAATTACAATTTAGCCCAAGACTACTAATTTGCATAGCAAGACTAAGACAACTATATTAATTGAATACAATAAAATAGTTCCAACATCCCAAAGGGGTGCTAGCCTTATGGGTCCTTAAAAGAAAGCTTAAGACCGATGGATCAATCAAAAAATATAAAGCTCGTTTAGTAGCTAAAGGGTTTAACCAAAAGGAGGGGTACGATTTCTTCGATACCTACTCGCCCGTGACAAGAATTACATCTATACGGGTCTTGATCGCTATAGCAGCGTTGTATGACCTCGAGATACACCAGTTGGACGTGAAAATGGCCTTTCTAAATGGGGAACGCGAGGAAGAAATATATATGAGGCAGCCCGAGGGTTTATTGTACCCGAGCAGGAAAATAAAGTGTGCCGACTCGTGAAGTCACTTTAGGCTCAAGCAAGCGCCGAAACAGTGGCACGAGAAGTTCGACATGACGATGTTGTTGAATGGGTTTAAGATTAATGAGTGTGATAAATGCGTTTATATAAAAGGCACACCCGATGAGTTTGTGATTGTCTGTCTTTACGTAGATGACATGTTAATCATGGGTAGCAGTCACAGAGTAATCGTGAATACAAAAAATATGCTGAAAAATCACTTCAGTATGAAGGATATGGGTTTAGCTGATGTCATTTTGGGAGTAAATATCTCTAAGACGTCCGAAGGAATTGTGATTACACAATCTCACAATGTTGAGAGCGTGTTAAAGAAATTTAACGCCTTCGATGATCCTCCAGCTAAGACACCTGTGGACACTAACGTACACTTAGCCAAAAATAGAGGAGAGCCTGTATCGCAACTTGAATATGCTCGGGTGATTGGCAGTCTGATGTATGTCTAACTACACTCGACCTGACATAGCGTATTCAATTAGTAAACTGAGTCGGTTTACGAGTAATTCGGGTAGTAGCCACTGGGTAGCACTAAGAAGGGTGCTAAGGTATCTGAAGCACACTATTAATCACGGTATACTATACACGAGATATCCCGCGGTACTAGAAAGGTACTGCGATGCGAATTGGATATCTAATAGTAAAGACTCCAAATCCCCGAGTGGTTATATATTCACCATCGGTGGAGGAGCAGTTTCTTGGAAGTCCTCCAAACAAACGTGCATAGCTCGATCCACGATGGAGTCGGAGTTCATCGCACTAGATAAAGCTGGTGAAGAAGCAGAATGGCTTCGAAATTTTCTGGAGGATATTCCGTTGGAAAAAACCTGTGCCACCAATTATGATTCACTGCGATAGCATGACAGCTATCGACAGGGCACAGAACTGTATGTATAACGGTAAGTCTTCGGAGACATAACACCGTAAGACAGCTAGAGATCAGTTAGAAAATGCAGTAAGGGAATGGGACTAAAATCCACACACCAAAGAATGAAAGCAGTGGTAACTCAACCTCGACTAGTGGAGATCCCACGAACTTGGTTCAATGAGACAACTAAGCTGTGATTAGTTCAGTAGTATACTTGGAAACTAATAAAGTCCATTCTCGACAGCTGCCCAAGTAATTTCTCGATGGCGTGTTAGGGTAAGCACTTATGCTTTTAATGATGACTATACCAAATTGGTGGAGTATTTCGGGCTACTCCAGGATTAAGTCCTAATAGCCGGTCACCTATATAAGTGTGAAGTGGGGCCGGTTCAATGGAAACACTTATGAACGAGATATGGTCCACGGCCGAAACGGACACAACGTGAGAATCGAAAAGAGATCAGATTCATCACTGTGCGTATACTATTGTCTTGGTTTACACAAAAAGCCGTCAGTTCAAGACATCACGTTCACTGAGCAGCGAGTAAATCCGATACTATTTCACTAAGGGAAGGTCCAAAGCCACAAGCTACCAATCCTGATGCAGTGATGGGTCGTCGGGACTTTCTTGGAAGAGTTCAGCATGCATTGCATTTACATTAATTTCCATTCATGTGGGGGATTGTTGGATTTTAAGCCTAATGGGCCTTGGGCCCAAGTGTGGGTAATTAGCCCACTAAGAGAAGAGCTGAAATGATTTTATTAAATCGAGAAGAAGTCGGTCGCCGAAACGAGAAATCGTTGAAAGATTACGAATCTACGTTTCGAGACAAATCTAACAAATATTAATTTGCTCAAAACCGATATCGGGTGAATGAGAAATTAATTAGTAAAGCGAGCCCAAATAAAATAAAAATAAAATAAAATAAATAAAAAAATAAAAAAAATAAATGATGACGTGGCAGGCTGATGACGTGTCACTGACGCGGACTGACGTGGACTGACGTGGCGCTGACTAGGCGTGCTGATGTGGTGAAGGGGTATTGGGTATCAGTCCAAGAGTTGTGACTATTCTCAGATTGACCCCTGGCCAAAGGTTGTGTCTATTTGCAAATTCGGCCCAGTCAAAGGAGGTCAACATAAAAGTTGCAACGTTTCACGAATTGACCCCTGCAGCTTTTCAGACAGTATAAATAGGTCCCCTGGCAGATGGGAAATTCATTCAATTCACTCCCAGCATTTTAGAATAAGTTGACAGCATCTTCCTTATTAGTAATAAAGCAAGAAAGGCTCGAGTCTTTAGTTGATGCACCCGATAATTTCGTTACGGTGACGTTTCGAAATTCCTGAAGTCGTTGTATCTTCGGGACGTATTGCGACCGCCTGAGGCACTGAAATACGGGGCAATAACGTCTTACGGAAAGCGTACGACGTACGTGTCTCGACTTCAACGCAGTAAGCCGAAACTCTGTCCGAGTTTTACGAGCGCCACCGACCAGACGCCAACACCGAATCCAACAATTAATATATACTTAAATATATACACGTCAATAAACCCTTGATTGTAAATATTCCAATTATATCGTCTAAAGTTAGTTTTTTTTATATACTCATGATATATTTGTCATTTGTGTATGCACACATGCATGAAATGTGGAGAAAATACTAGTCCTATGTAAGGCGTGGTGTTATAAACTGAATCTTTGACATACCATAATAGGACAAAATGCTTGTAATTTTCTTATCTAAGGTTTGGGCTTCGGCCCATTAAGCAATAGAAGGCCCGTAATCAACAACCAAATGGTACCACGTCACGAAACTGATGAGTGAGCCCAATGAAAAGCCTTAATTTAATTAATTTTGAATATTCAGAAGTTAAATTTCGAAATTAGATTTATCGCCTTTACCCCTTTTTTTTCATTTGAATTTTCTCCGATTTGTGATCAAATCTGTTAATTCGGACTAATATATGTAACTCGTCGGGATATACGTTGTTTACGTCGCATGTGTACTTTAGAAAATAACAATAGTACTAGTTAAGACTTTAAGGTTAGGTCAATTGATAGCTAATATACAAAGTCTTCTAATAACAGAATGAGCCGATATTTTCTATCAAATATTTTTTCATTCAAATTTAAAAGGGGAGGCAATAATTTACCTAACACGCAAGCAAGCTTCCTTCCAATGTAAACCCTACTTATATAGTAAGAACTGTTCCTCGCTCTTTGTTTCCTCTCATTGAAAATGGAGACTCAAAAAACCCAATGGATTAATTCTTGGCTTAAGATGGGATTTTACGAAGAAAAATGCAGGAAACACATTCACCAATACAAGACTGTGTTTTGCTACACTTGCAATAACGAAACATTGTGTGAGAAATGTTGGAAGGAATCTACGAATCCTTGCACCAAAGATCATGGAGTTTTGCAGGTAAAAATATTCATATATATTTTCTTGATGACATAGCACAAGATCTCATCAAGATTATTATTTAATTATCTTCTTTTGACGTTAGGGTTTCTTTCTTTTTTTTTTTTGGCTTCGTCTGAATAAAGAGAAAAGTTATTTTATTTTTTAATCTGCAAGGTCTGCAAAGCATCCAAGAGGGCAGCGATAAAAGTAGGCGAAATTGCGATTCACTACGACGTATCTGAAATTCAAAGATACGTAATTAATCGAAACATGATAGTATTCCTCAACCACGATGGATTACACAAAGGGAAAAGTGATATTAATCGGTGCATGACTTGCAACAGAAAACTCATCGATCCAAACTACAAGTTCTGCTCCATTTCATGCAAGGTATATATAGATACATACATACATACATATATATATGTATGTGGAAGAAATATATGACGTTTTGTTTATTATTCTTTTGCAGGTCAACAACAATGGAAGAAGAAGGGAAAGCATTAGCCCATCAGAAACAAATGCTGACGACAAGCAGCTCGAGGGTTTAATCAGCTCTGAGGATCATACTAAGTTATTAGCGAGCGAAGAAGAAAAAGAGAATAAATGTGTTGTTGTCTCCCCAATAATCTCATCATCTCATGGAATGAAGAGAAAAAGAAGTGATGATGATGATGACAATGGAGAGCTGCGTTCAATGATGATGGCAAACGAAGAAGAAGGTGCTCTTATTAGCAGCAGCCATCCACTCTTCCCTTTTGTTGTGCCAAGGAGAAATAGAACAAGAAGGTTCCTCGTTGGAATGATTGTAAGAGGTCGTGCTGTCTATTTTTCGTAGATTTTAGTAACGTTTTATTTCATGTATATCGTTGCGTATCGACGCGATACAATGAGCCAAGGAATGTTATTATACCATGATTTTAATACCTAGTAGGTTAGGGATTTGCCAAGCAACAAGGAATGAGAGAGTGAGAGAGATTTGTAATAATTTTCGCATGAGTATTCATTTCCAAAACTAATACCAGCAAGATGTATAATAACGAGGCAAGCAGTGTTCTTTGCCTAACCTACCATACAAAGAGACTGAGGTTTATTATCTTGTGCCATTTTGTTTGAATTAGTTTCGAGTTTTATTATCTGATTTATAATGCATTGTGTTGTGAATTTCTTTCTTATGGAACCGTGTCAAAGATTGAGCTCTATTACATACGTATGGAGAGAACGTATTATTAAATACGTATTTGAGGTATAATTTGGGATCATTATTAATATAATACAATGTGAAAACACCAAGGTATGAAGCTCTTGAAACTTTCACTACCGCCCGTTGATTCCATTACAAACATTAAATAAAATAATAGTAATAATCCCGACGTAATTCTTGTTCACATCTCACGAACAAACAACGAACATTCTCTCATCAACGCATTATACAAGAAACACATACTCTCTCTCTCTCTCTCTCTCTCAAAGCATTTTACACGGTTAGTTATTAATGGCGGAGAAGGATATCATGATCAACAGCCCTTTTAACCATCACGAAATATCTACTACCCAAGACATTCACAGTTTGTCCACGAAGCAGATTCATAAAGGTGATGAACACTTGTCCGAAATTTACAGTGGAATCGAAGAAGACGGAGAAGAAGATAAGCCCACGAAGATCGAAGTCATGGTTTGGTATCTGTACGGCTTTTGCTCTTACTTCGTACACAAAGTGCTCATTCCCATCGTTTTCCCCATCATCATTACCCAAACTGTCGACGATCCTTCTCAGCCAAAGCGAGGTTGGTCGAAGAGCATTAACGGCGTCGTTTGCAGTCAGTTCGAGACAAAGCTGTAAGAACTTTTCCTCGAAAAACCTTTTGCAGATTTTTGTTTTTTGTGCGAATGATATTCTTAGTCTCAATGTTTAGGATATCACTTTTAGCCTACGATGTTAGCAATTTTAGGTCGTTCGATCTCTCGGTAATTTTTAATCGTTATTAGTTTAGACGTAATGTAATATGTCAGAGCACGTGATCGACTTAAAATATCATAACTCATCTTATTCGACGTAAACGCATCTAGCATTATCATGCATCGCGATTGACAACCTTCGAGTTAAGTTAAATGTTATACGTAATGATGCTTACATACGTTTAGTACGAAGAAGAAAACGAGTTAATGGAAGTTTAGGTCGATAGGAAAGGAGGTCACGTGCTCGCACGTATAAAATTACGTCTAATATAACGATTAAACTTACCGAAGGATCGAAACTACCCAAAATCGATAAGTTGCATCTAAGGACAAATAACGTACATAATAACCTAAGCATTGAGATTTTACTAATCATATCATAGTCCCGATTTTGTTTTCTCCAATGGCAATAAATAATTAGCCTCCATTTAATTAATTAATTTCTTCTCCTTTGGTAGATACGAAGCGTTAGTCCAAAAGACGATCACAGTAATCCACCACAGGCGCTTCTCCCCACTTCAATGGACTTCCATCTCATGGGCCGCTGGCCTAACCCTCTCCGCGCCCATCCTCATCTCCGCCTCCTCCCACCTCGACCACGGCCGCAGCCAACGCCTCATCGCCGGCCTAGCCACGGCCGCCGGAGCCCTCTTCTGCCTCCCCGCCGGCCTCCTCCGTAAGCCGTGGATCTTCACGCCTTACATCTCCTTCATCGTCGCCTCGAGCACCGTCGTGGTCGCAGCCCACGCCCGCCACATGGGCCTCATGACCCGCGGGTTCACGGGCTCCAAGATCCGAACCCGTCGGTTCCCCGACCGGAGATCCTTCGCCGCCTGGCTGTCACTCTGCTCCACCGTCGCCGGCGGCCTCGGAGCCGCCGCCATGGCCTTCTTCGCCCTGCAAATGCTCCTCAGATCCGATCAGTTCGACGCCCTATGGGTCGTGTCTATATTCGGCGGCTTGCTTTGGGGCTTGGGAATGGTTCACGTTTTCAGCGCCGGCCGGCCGGCGGCCATGGACGGCGGTGGTGGTTCGCCGGCGACGGAGAACCCTTCTTCTTCGATTTCGCATGTTATGACGATATTTAGGTATCCCCACGCTTTGGGGAGTTTGGTGGGCGTTTTTCTTTCTGCGTTCATTACGATGGGACTCTACGGTGGAGGACTACTTTACACGATGGGATACGTTTGCTTGGATAGAGTGAACGTATTGTTGTTGCTTTTAGTCTATTTCTTGTTCCCTTTGGTCTCTCTGCCTTCGGCTCATCCCATGCAGCAGGTGATGAAGTTGGATGCCGAGAAAATGCAGCTACTCGGGTTTTTTCTCTCGTGTTTTACTTCGGGGTTCGGGTTTTATTACCGAGGCGGAACTTGGAGCAAGTTTCACATGTTTCTCTTCGCCGCCGTTCAGGGCACTTCCGCAGGTTCGTTGCGACGACGATGCCTTTGGCCTTTCTTTTTATTAAGCTTAAATAGTTTTCGGGTAATTATTTTTCTGGTTGTTTAACTGATTAGGGGTTCCATTTTAGGGACTATAACTTTTAAAATTAAACAATTAAGAGAATTCAACAACCCCTTAATCAAGTTCGAAGAACTATTCAACCAGGATTCCAGTCATTCATCATTTTTTCATCATGTAATTATACTTCATAATCTTAGATTACGACGTAGAATATAATATTCCAACGAACTTAGGAGGTAACAGTATACGAACAATAGCTTTCGAAATAAGCAATCTTTGGACAAATATAGGGTTTCGAGATAAAATGTCCCACAATTGATTAATTTTGAAAGTTATTATTCTTAAAACATTATATTTCTTTGTCCGTAAATGCCACCTCCTAATTACAGGACTAAAAGAATAATTCGCCCTAGTTTGGTCCTACACATTAGGATTATAAGTTTAAAAAATGAAGCAATTTGCGGACACTTAAATAAAATTTTGTTATTTTAGTGTTGTTAGTTAAAATAATTTGAGGACATGTGTGGTGCCCTAACAGTCTGAAATATAAATGTCCTTAAAATACCATTCCCTCAAATATACATGACTAAAAAAATAATTAAACCCTTTTCATACTTGCCATTATTTTCTAACAATTCTTCGTGTGACCCCCAAACGAACCACGTGCAGGTCTGGTGCACGCTTATGGCCGAGTTCTGTGGCTCGACTGTTCCCCGCCCGGTAAAGAAGGCGTGTTTTCGGTGTGGTTTTCGTGGGCCCGGGCTTTCGGTGCTTGCCTGGGGTTCGCTCTGTCGTCGTCGATGCATAGGAATTTGGGCAGAGTTTTCGCGATTTCATTTTGGGCTGCTGTTATCGCGATGGCGGTTGTGATCTTCGGTAATATAAGCAGCTTCAAAGGGGCTAAAGACGCCGGACACGTTGTGAGCAGCGACAAGTCTTCTCCCGCGCATGAGTTGGACATGGTTGACGATGCCGTGAAGTCGGGGGAAGTTTGATTTATGTTGAAGCTTCAAAGATATTTTTCGAAATTTTTTTTTTTGCTTGATTTTTTTTGTTGGTTTTTTTTTTCATTTCGATGTTAGATAAGCTTTTTGGTTCTTGGGATGGTCTTTTTGAATATGATCGTGACGATATCATGTCCATTTCTTTTTTTTTTCTTTCTTACAAAGAGATATTGAACGAAATGTTCTGAGGTAATGCAACGAAGTTGAAACACTAGTCTCCTCCCTTGAAACCTTTTTAAGGAACCATGATTACACGAGCAACTATTTTCATGGTTCGGTGTTGAATACGAAACAAAGGGCAAACGATATTTTTACTCCCCAATGTTTAGAGTAGGGGCGTTTTTGGTCCCTCATGTTTCGAGGTGATAATTTTAGTCCCAAAGGATATCTCGATTTTGAGCCGTTTTGGTCTCATGATTAAGTGAATCGCTAATTAGCAAAACGTGAGCGCACATGTTCTTCTTTTACTTGACTTAAAACATCATAACTCATCTTCTTCTTCTTCGACTTAAATACAAGTGGGCATTATTACACACCACACTTATCAAATGACTGGCGAGCTTGAAGCTGAGTTCAATGTGATGTGCAATGATTCTCGAGTGCGTTTAAGGCTTAAGTCGAAGAAGAGGACTTGTTATCCAATGTTAAGTCGAACAAAAGGAGATCATGTACTCTAACGTATTAATTCAGTATAAATTTGCGATTAAGTTTATCGAAGGACCAAAGTAAAATAGCCGAAAATCAACATCATTGGAACTAAAAGTTGCATCTCGGAACATGATTATCATAAATGCACTCCCAGACATTGGAGACTAAAATTGTTATTGTCTCCGAAAAAAAATTACATAAAAAGAAGAAATTAAATTTACCAACTAATTGCGATTCGTAGAGCTAGCTAAATGAAAGATAGATTTGGCGGAACTCCTAACTCACACCAACTCTGTCTCTGCCTAACTTTGCAAACTATTATTGCTTTTATTTGTATACCACAAGTAGAAAAGATTCTGGAAAAGGTCAACAAAACATGACAAACATAAAGCCTTTCTTAACATTTCCACCTTGACTTTTCGTCCCACCCAACACAATCATATTATACTCCGGACCCAGCAAGAATGCGTCTTCCATGTAAATAAAATAAGGTCCATCACATTTTCATAAACAATGATATATGCATTGCATGCAGCACAAAGTCAATCCGATATATTATTTTACACAAACAAATAACATCATATCTATACACATAAATATAACGTATACGTATATCATATATCTAACCTCGTACTAACCTCCCTATTACAAAAAGTTGCACTACCACCAACCCATCATAGCAACCAAAAAAAAAAGAGAGATCGACCTATTCTTACCTATCCACTTGTACTGTGTAACCCAACATCGCGATTAACCAATTGGATATGTAAGACAAAACCCAAAAAAAAAAAAAGAAAAGAAAAATAGTCGGTCACACCACATGATGCTGCTGCTACCTGGGACCCGAAAGGCGAACGGCCGAGATATAAGCATCACTATTGCAATCCGACGGCCCAGACGACGTCGTGGTCCCACCTTCTTCCTCGCTCATCGACTTCAAGAACGTCGCGTAGATCCTCGACCCGAGCGGCGACCCAACGGGCGGGACCGGCACCGAGCACACCCCCTCGAGCATCTGAACCACCTTTGCCATCGATGGCCGTAGGTGCACGTCGTCCTGCACGCACCACAAGGCGACCCGAACCGCCAAATCGACCCGCGGGTCTACCCGCCCTTCGGCCCTCAGCCTCGCGTCGAGCACGTCCCTAACCCTCCCTTCCTCCATCATTTTAAACGCGTAGGAGGGAAAGTGTGACTTCTCCGAGCCCTCCCTCGGGTCGTAGTTCTTGCGCCCGCCGATCAGCTCGAGCAGCACCATCCCGTAGCTGTACACGTCGCTCTTCTCCGATATAGCGTAGTTCGTGATCCACTCGGGAGCCAAGTACCCGCGGGTCCCCCTCATGGTCGTGAACACGTGGCTCTGCTCGCGGGTCATGAGCTTGGCCAAGCCGAAGTCCGACACCTTCGCCATGAACCGATCGTCCAGTAGCACGTTCTCGGGCTTTATGTCGCAGTGGACGATCTTCACGTCGCAATCTTCGTGCAGGTAAGCCAAACCCTTGGCCGTGCCTATGGCGATCTCGTACCTGGCGTCCCAGTCCAGCACGAAACCGCCGCCGTCCTTCTTCTTAAAGAGCCACTTGTCGAGGGAGCCGTTCGCCATGTACTCGTACGCAAGTAGCCGATGGCTTCCCTCCGCGCAGAAGCCCTTGAGGCGCACGAGGTGGACGTGGTGGATGCTTCCTATGATGCTCACCTCCGCCCGAAACTCCTTCTTCCCCTGCCCGATGCCCTCGAGCTTCTTCACCGCGATGCGGGTCCCGTCGGGCAGGCTGCCCTGGTACACCGACCCGAACCCGCCCTGCCCGAGCTTCACCGAGAAATTGTTCGTCGCGTCTTGCAGATCCTTGTACGAGAATCGTAGGGGCATTCCCGACAATCCTTCCAGGAAGTTGTCCTCCTCCGAGCTCTCCTTCGCGCTCTCGGGCTGCGCCGGGCCCTTCCTCCTGTAGGCCCGAAGCCCGAGGTAGACCATTCCCGAGATCACCACGAGCGTTGCGATGACGATGGCCGCGATGATTGCCCCCGACATCTGACCGCCGCCGCCGCCGCCCTTTTTGGCGGCGGCGGACGAAATCTTGACGAAGGACGAGTAGTTATTGGCGCCGCCGCCGGCGTTGTTTGCGGTGGGCCCCACCAAGCTACCTATTTGATTAAATAGGAAGCAATTCCCGGAATTTCCTTCGAGGAACATCGCCGCGCAAGAACAGTTCTTAAGACAGGCGCCCTTGCAAACGTCCAGACTAACGTTGGACGAAAAGGGTCGAGCGAATTTCAACGCCGGGTAGCTAATCCCGTCCCCTACGCCGGCTAGCTCGATGGGTCCCGCGCCGCACGAGCCGAGGCTCGCGGCGGTTCGGCAGGAAGGGACTGAAGGGGGGCACTGGCACTGAGTCCCCGGGCTGGTGCAGACGAGGTACGGGTCGCAGGCCGAGGGTCGGCTGCAGTCGTCTTGGGGTATCTTCGTGGGCGAAGGAACTGCCGACCCCCCGGGCTGCAGGATGCTGAACCCGACCGACCCGTCCTGACCCGCGACGGCGACCCAGGTGGCGTTGGGGTCGGTGTTGCCCGAGAAGATGAACTGAAAGAGCAAGGCGTCGTCTGGGCCGTAGAAATTCCAGGAATTGGAGATTAGGACGGCGTAGGCTAGGGCGACGCCGCCTTTGTTTAGGGTTGTGCGGCGGTCGGAGCGAACCGACCAGTAGGGCTGAGGTTGTCGGAAGTTCGCCGAGAGGAGGAGGTCGCCGGAATCGACGAGCTCGAGGGTGTAGTTCAGATTGTTTGGGCCGAAATCGCTGACGAGCTTCATCCCCTTTTTGAATATCTGATTGGAGAGGAGGGTATCGGTGGGATAGGCGAAGCTTTCCCAAATTGGGGTTCGATCTTTCCCGACGAGGACGAGGTTGCCCGAATCCCAGAGCTCCATGGCGGCGACGGACTTATCGCCGGTGTCTGAGGACCAGATCGTGGCGGCGCCGCTCTGTAGAAAGGCGTTTCCCTTGTCGTCGAAGGTGAAGGAGTCCTTGTTGGTGACGGGCGACGCTCTGTTGGCCGACCAGACGACGGTGGTGCTGCTGACGTGGACCACGGAGAGGAGGAAGAGTGTGGGGTTTTCCGTCGGGGCGAAGCCGAAGCCGAAGGCGGAGCTGTTGGATAATAAGAAGATGCCGCCGTTGTCTATCCAATTCATTTGTGTGCCGCTGAATCCGAGATCTAATTTGCCCTTACGCTGAACGCTGCCGCGGCATGTCTTCGCCGGAAAAAGCACCGCCGTGAATAAGAAGAAGATAAGGCACTTGTTGTAGTAAGGATTAAGGTTGCCCATGGCTGAAAAGTCTTTAAAAACTATTCTGACATGAAAAAAGGGCTATGGAGATTTCCTTTCCCTCACACAAGAAACTAAACTAGTACTCTACTCACATCATAAAGACAAGGAGTAATCTCAAAGGGCTACTGTGATCCCACTTGGAAGTAGAGTTTAGACCGAGAGAGATAGAGAGAGAGAGACAGTTAAATAAATCTGCTGTAGTAAGAGAATTGTGAAGCAATTAATGGAGAAGAGAGACGAGTGGTTGGGTAGTTGTTCATAAACATGCAAACCTGTCAACGAGTGGTACCTATCTGGACTTATGGCTAAGAACGAGAGAGAGAGAGAGAGAGAGAGAGAGAGAGAGAGAGAGAGAGATATGAAAAAAGAGATGAAAGATTTGGAGTTGGGGAATTAGATGTATCTGTTTAACTGAGGTCGGTACAACTTTGTTTTCTGTTCTCTCTTTTCTTTATTTCGGGATGATCCAAGGATTCTAAAGTCAACAAATCTTTTAGTTTAATATATTTTAGGGTTCTCATGAGACCCATGAAGATAGTATTTGTGGGTGTGAAATAATAAAGTAAGTGATTAGGACTAATACGTTTGATATCGTTTCGTGATTTTAGCGATTTGTCTCATCGTTTTCATATCATGCGATGGTATAAATGTTGCGATTTGGTTTTACTTAGTTATCGAAGTCCTCTTTTGAGTTATTTCCATCATTTTATGGGGCAAAAATTATAAATATGTGTCAATAGATATATTGATTTCTAATTTGGATAACTATATTTGATAATTGCAAATATTTGTTCCATATGTCCGAATACATTTGAGTTCAATCATTTTTTCAGAGATACAAAATATTGTTGGAATTATTTACATAGTTATGATGGGAGTTAATTCACGTAAGTTTGATTAGGCGAGTTATAACCATTTATTTTGGGTAATTTATTGGCACCCACTTCTTTTTCTATTTGCAGCCCTAATAATGAATGTAAGTTATTAAATACTTCTATTTCGAAGGTTTACCACTTTATTAATTATTTTCTCTAACTTCCTTTGAAAAAGAATCTAATTATCCTATTTGTATATTTTTATTTTTGGAAAGTGGTTGAGAAAAAAAAATGTGTGCTCATGGAATAAATTCATGAACTTGGCTTTCATCGTTGGAGATGATGTATCGAATGATCATTAATTGGTATACAATTGATTAGAACTCTAATGAATAATATATTTTATACAATTGATCTCCACAATTGATTAAAACTCTAATGAATAATATATTATATACAATTGATCTCCTTTAACGGAAGAAAAGAGTCAAACGTGATTGTAATGGTATGAAACCAATATAATCTTTAGCTAATTGTTTGCTATTTTTTTGTATGTTAATAAAATATTTATGTTAATATTTTATTAAAATAAAATAAATATTTATATTAATAATTTAAAATTTAATCTTTTTAAAGTTAATATAAAATTTCAATGATAATAAGGGAGATATACAATGAAAAGTAAATTAAACACAATATTAATTTGTTGAATAACTCATGCAATTAATGTTGTTGAATTATATGGAAAGTAAAAATAATTAAATGATAATTGTTTAATTCATGTGGTTAGGTAATTAAAACTTACAAATTTCATGTGTTTTACACTAAAGGGGGTGTACAATGGGCGTAAAAGAGGGTGTAAGGGGTGCCAATAACCCTTTTTTCTATAGAAAGTTTTATCAAATTTGTAGCGCCAAATGTTTGCATTTAATCAACCCGCAAAGGAGATGATATGTTGATGTAATAATCTTAACTCTAAATAAAATATATGACAATCATTTATCAATGACCGAACGACGCATAATACATGTACAAATGACAAATGTATAATAATGGTATTATTGTGTGCATACAATGCCAAATCTTTGACTTACCAAAATCAAATTTGATATGTTCAGATCTGACGTAGCTAGGCCTTAAATTATGCCGCATGAGAGGGCATATTGATTATTATTTTTTTCTGTGTCATAAAATCCAAGTATGGTGAAGCTGATATAATTAATACTAGGTTTTTTTAGGTTGTAATATTGAATTTATGAAATTGTTATATTAATAACAAGTTGAACAATAATGCTTAGGCTGGCATAATTAATTTGGGAGTTGGACCATTGTGATCGAACACGTCAAACATACCATAGTCAAAGAAAAGACCATTTTCTTTTATTACAGGAAGTTGAAAGAGAAAACCTTTTAGGACCTCTTTTTTTGTCATTTTGGTCTTCTATTCTTTCTATGTGGATGAAAAAATTATCAACATAAAAAATTATTCATGATAAATATAAATTTGAAGTCAACTTAGTTCTATTTTTATTAAAATAATAAACTGGCATGGATGTGAAGTGGAATGTTATAAATTATGAATATGTGCCACTTGGTACGTTCCCTTTTTCACTCGATTTGCAAAAATATTTACTTACTTCGTATGTCGCAACAAATTGAGTACTCCTATCCTAGTCATAAGTTACGGAGGGTGAAAATACCAACAATTTACGACGATTTTATACGAGGTCCAAATGTTAGTCCGACATATAAGTTAAATGAAGCAATTATCAAATATATTGATCAATAATTGAATATCTGTTATAGCTCGTTCCATTTCGAAGTTAAAACTTCGCGTTCAGTACCCCTAGCAAAAATTCTTCCTATTCAGTATCCATCTGCAAAAAGTTGTGTGTTTAATACCCCAACAGTGAACGGACTCTTTCCTGAAATTAAATTGGACAATACCAACTGTTTTGATTATTATACCAACCGTTATTCTAATTTAATCAAAACAGTTGGGTGATCTCCAATTTTGCTGTAATTAAAATAACTTTATTTATTGGTATAATAACAAACATAGATGGTATAATAACGAAAATAGATGTTATAATTTCCACAATGTTTGGTATAATTGCAAAAATTAGTTGGTATATTATCCAATTTCGCTGTATAAAATTAGAATAACAATATTTACTGGTACAATAATAAAATAGATGGTACAATTTCCTCAATTTCTGGTATAATAGCAAAATCAGTTGGTATAATGCCTAATTTTTGGTATAAAATTATAATACCTTTATTGATTGGTATAATTACGAAAACAGATGGTACAATTTCTATAATTTCTGGTATAAAAACATAATCAGTTTGTATAATGTCCAATTCCATTGTATCAAATTCGAATCTCATTATTTATTGGTATAATAACGAAAATATATGGTATAATTTCTATAGCAAATTTAGTTGGTACAATGTCCAATTTTGCTATATAAAATTATCATAACGTTATTTATTGGCATAATATTGGAACAGTTGGTATACTTTCTATCATTCTGGTATAATTTCAATTTTATTGGTATAATAACAAGTTTTGTTGATATAATTCATGTTAAATAATTTATTCAGCTTTTTTGGAATATGTGAGACAGGGGTATTTTTTCGTCTTTTAACGCTAAAAAGACCATTTTAGATACTAAACAGGAAGAAATTTTCAAATAGGTACTTATAAGGAAGAAATAATTCAAGGAGTATTTAAAAGGAATTTTAAAACTAAAATGGGACTGATAAAGGAAAAGAAAGCCCAAAAGAAGCCAATCAATGCCTCTTGCTTCACGTGCAGTGTGGGGTCCATACGTGTGATGCATCTCATTCGATATTTGGGGATTTGCAATTTCAAATCATAATCTCCAATAATGTTACATCCTATATATATATTTAAAGTAGTTTTGCTGTGGTGTTGACACGTGGTTATATACATTAATTTTTTTAATTAATTATTTCTTAAGACGTTGATAAAACCACCCACACCCCACTTTCTAAAAAAACTAATCACTCATGTTTTATCAAAAATCGATTCTTTAATTAGTTAATTAAGAATAGTTAATTATGTGTCTTAAAATAGTTATAGATAATTATGATCCGTGCAATGGACGGACAAAAAATAGTATTGGTTTAATGTTAATGTTTCTTCACCTACTTCCACTTCTATAAACGTCGTCAATAGTAAAAAATTCAAAATTTGAGATTCCAACATTCTAACAGAATTATAATTGACAGCTGATATGATACAAATAGCTGCATATTATATTTCATATACTATGGCATAAATATCTTACATAAAAAGTTAAACAACGAAGAAAGTTATTTTATGTTTCCATGTCTTACAATATTTTAACAAAACCTATATATGCATATGACAATTTAGTAAAATAGCGTATTGAAATATTTACGATATGTCAGTTTATAGAAAATGGAAGAGTAATATATTAATATTCTCATAACTGAGGGCCTATCTCATATAGTTAATGAATAAATCAAATACTGTATCCAATAAAGTTTAACGGTTAAATTCCGTCATCTGGTAACCATCGATACTATTTTTTTAATCTGATCACTATTTTTATACACCTAAGTTTGAATTCAAAGTTCTTTTTTTTTTTTTGAAAGGAGGATATCATTTCAAGCATCCAATGGACAAAAATTACAATAGAGCAAATAATCAAAATATTACAACATATTCGATCATTTCTATTGCGTAAAATGCCGGTGATAGCACGATGTCCGTTCTCAAGTCCCAAAAGGGAAAAGAAGCCCCGAAGGGAACTCCCACTAGGAGAGAAGAAACGCTCCCACAAGGGGAGGGAAAGGCTCACAGAGGGGAGGAAAACACCTACAAAGGGGAGAAATTCCATAAAGGAGAAACTCCCCCGAGGAGAAACACGCCACGACCAAACTGGCCGGGCGGAAGAAGGGGTGACGCCAGGTGGTGCGCAGCGACCGGTAGATCGAACGGCGAAGGAGACATGGCGACTTGGCGTTGACAACCGAACCATCACCCGAGGGCAACACCATCGCGGGAGCCCCATGCTCGGACCTTTTTGCCCCCTTCACAGCACCTCCCCTGGACAAGACACATTCTCGAGCACCAAGCCTTAGATGGTGGTGGCAGCCGGCGAGATCTGGGAGGTGGTGCGGCCAGCGAGCACTGGGAGGCGGTGGTGGTGACACCCACAATTATTTGATTTTTTTTAAAACTAAAAACAGAGAACAAAGAAGAAAAAGGGAGCTCCCCCAACCTCCGCTAAGGGAGGAGGGAGAGGAGGAAGACTGCTAGTGTTGGAGACGGAGGCGGCCGGTTGAGTATTAGGGTTTCGTAGAAGTTAGAGAGAGGAGAATTCAAAGTTTCTATTAGCCCGTTTTTGGTCGAAATATGTATAAAAAATAATCATTTTAAGGTAATAATTTTGAAATATCCCAAGACGATAATATAAATATATCACGAGTCTTAAAGGTGTGGCAATTTGTGACAACAATAAGTGAAACCAAAAGAAAAGAATAACTAAGCACTAAATATTACGTAAGCATGTGCATATGATGATGCTTTCTTTCTTTACCTCATCTAAAAGAAGTGATTCATGGACCAACACAGTCTTAGTTAGTCAGCAAAAATGACCAAAAATATTTTAAACAATCGCAATATGCACATTAAAGAAACATAAATATTATCCGAATCATAGAAGTTTTTACCACTACTCAAAAAGCTATGAATTTATAAATTGCGAAATACAAGAGATTGAGGAATACCGAGTCAAAAGAGATCTAGAAACTGTTTGGTTGTTTTAAATTAAAGGACGGCTTTTTAATTAACTAACGCCATTAAAACACTTTCGAGGTACGACTTAACGTGCAACTTGCTGCAAAAAATTAGAGATAACTTTTGTACTAAATAATTGTAAAGAAATCAAGGCCACTTTTAATTCATTAGCAACGTCGTCCTAGCCTCGAAATTTAAGTGGTTGTTTGAGGTAATTCAACATTACGATTATATTCACATCTTGAAAAAAAATTGTTGTGTAAGGTGATATGTCATCACTGTGTCTGTTTTGCGGCGATAATTCATTTCACTTATCAATTGTGTTTGTTCATTCACCGTGGGTGATGATGTTTAAAGATGATATTTAATGTTGTGCACAGCAGTTAGATGATACAGATTAATTTTTCTCTTTGAGGTGATATACTTGATAATGATAAATAAATTTTTCAATATCAAAGACATTATTACTAACTAGTGTCTAGAAACACCGAGGAAGGAAGTTAGGAGCACGGAAGAATTGTTTGGCTAGGTAGAGCAGAGTTCTTATGGGGGAATTATAGTGTTTTTTTTTTATTGACATGTATTTTTATTATAAAAATATCATAACTAATAAGTATTATACTAGTTACGATTATATAACGTTGGAATGAATTTAGAGAAATAAATAACTTCTATTCATTTAATAATTTCAATATTATTTTACAAACTACAAATCACATGTTTATACAAATATGTCAAATTACATTTACAAAATAAAATATTACGTCTTAAGATTTAATTTAATAAAATAATCACATTTAACCTTTAAAATCTCCATTGTTAACTTAATTAGCAATATTTTATCTGACCAGCTCTAAATAATACACAATTTATCAAATTTATATGTTGTTTTCTTTTTTCATTGATTTCTTGGACCAATTCTAATTAATTTTTCGATCTATTGGTGTGAAAAGTCATGATTCGACCCTTGCTTAACGAAAAGAATTTGAAGACCATTAAATATCAACAGCCTCGTATTTCTATATGAATACCGACCCCTATAAACTTTAATTGGTCTCAGTTGGCCCATTATGCAATCATACATGAGTTTTGTGCTATGCGCATAAAACTCAAATTTAATGGGCCTCCTGTGAATTCATCATTTACAATTTACCAATACATTTCAATCTTTGTCGGCGACTATAGTAACTAACTACAAATAAAACAATTTACTAAATATGTCGAGAAAATCCAAGAATCTCTCCTTAACCAAATGTCCTGTTTGATTATATGACAAACAAAGCGTCTCACTAACTTGGCCATACTTTGAAAAGCCTTAAAACCCTCCAAATACTTGCTTGCAATTTCGTACCATTGTCGGGCCGCAAAATTCTTCATCGAAGACTTTAAGTACATTGGCATTTGATGCCGTCGAAAATTGATCTGCCGCGAAAATGTATTAACGAGCCTTTCCCCGCCTGATTTCCGCCGTGCGTCGTGGCTGAGAACTGTAGGACAAGGTGAATTTTGGGGGGTCGTTTGCCCTCTTGCCTTAGTCAAGAGGGTAGTTCCGTTTTAAGGTAGTGATGAAAGTATAAAATGGCAGAGTAACGGTGTATTATCAGAAAAACGTACCTGGGATATGAGGTTTTCGGTGGTATTTATAGTGTTGCGAGGGATGTGCTTGGTCTTTGACAATTATTCCCCACGTTTGGCATCCCTTGGCTGTTTTTTCCACGTCTTGGTGACCACGTGCGCGAAGTTGGCGGAAGCCACGATCTGATATCGCTGGGCATCTTCTCTTAGGGCGTTGGTAGGGGAAAGTTCCCTTCGGGCTTCTTCCGCTCGCGGCCATCCCTTAGAGCTTTCGGCTCTCACGGGGTAGTTCCCTTCGAGCTCCTTCAGCATATCCCCGAGGAGACGCCTTTCGCATATCCCCGAGGAGACGCCACCTTTGTGTCCTATGGTCCCGGATTTGGAATACTGGACTTTGAGCCGGGTCCCGAGTTCAAGTCTCCTCGAGAGGTTTATTGATCAAGATACCCCGAGGGGAACTCTTCCCGACCACAGGTCAGTCCGTCAGCAGAGGTATTTTGGGCAGGCGATCCGAAGGTCCCTAAGTCAAGATGATGCAAAGTTGGTTATGGCCGATTCGGATATTTTGCCGCGTTAGGGGTGAAAACCGGGGGTAACAATAGTCCCCCCTTCAAATAGTCCAAAAGATTATGTGAATTTTGGACGTGTCTGATAGCGGCGAAATACTCGAGTTGGTGATGGGTCTATTTGGGAATTTACGAAAAATTTTCCGGCCTTGATGGGAGATTTTTCGGCTAGTATGCCGCCTCGCCTCCACCATCACGTGTCACCTCGTCATTGGCTGCTGCCGATGGGACGTTTGGGCGGGAGTTCTGGCGTCTTTTTCCCTAATCGACGCGGGTCATCGCGATCCGTCGATGCATCTCAAATCCAAGGGTACAGATCGATCAGCTGGGGCCTATACATACCCAACCTTTCGCCTTCACTTTCTTCTTTACAGTTTCTCTCTCTAGCCAAATCAGCTCGAGCTCCCGACCCTACTCAGCTCTTCGCTCTTGCTCTAAGTACTTGTAAGTCTTCGCTTTTTAACTCTTTTCTTCTTTCGTTCTTTTGCTATGTCTTTGGGTAGGTCTTGGCGTAGTTCTTCTTCGGGTAGCTTTTCTGATCGGAGTTCGGGTAGGACGGTTAGTGATACTAACGTGGGGGGTGAGGGCCCTTCAGAGGATAGGCAATTAGCAATCCAGCTCGATCCTGCGGCTCCTCTCGGCCGTCCTCTCCTTAACTTAGATCCTCCCCATTTGGAGATAAATTTTCCCGATGTGCGATCCTACCGAGTGGCGGTGAGGGAGTGGGTTAGGTACGTAGAGGTGATTCGGGAAAACGCCGCCAGTCGAAAAAGATGCGAGGGGGAGGAGGAGGAAGAAGTGGAGTTCCTCCGATGGCATGAGGTTAAAGCGTCCTCCTTTACTTCGGCCCAGATCCCTCGCCTTCAGGCCAAGTCGGGCATATCCGACCTGTTTGAAGTCAGGGTGCCTTCCTTAACTGATGTCGCGAGTGACCCCCCTGAAGGCTTCGAGACATATTTCCTAGATCAGGTAGATATGGGCCTCCGTTTTCCTCTTCCCCAATTCCTTGTAGATATTTTGAAGTACTATGGTATCTCTCCTTGTAGATATCTGTCTCCCTGATCGATTCCTTTTTGAGGATCAGCAAGAGAGAAGAAGGGAAGTTCTTCTTTTCACCATCCCCTCGATATCCCGATCTTATCCAAGGCCACCCCTCATCCCACAAAGGCTGGATGAGTAAGTATTTTTTCCTTCGCTCTCCCGAGGGTAGCCCTGAAAATCAGCTTCTTCCTTTTTCGTGGGAAGATGACACATCTATCGAGAACCCTCTTTCCCCAAGTTTCCCCAGCCAACCAGAGGCTTTCTTAGTGAAGATCGAGGAGAAGCGTTATTGGGCTCCCGAGCTTATAAAGGACGACCTCCTTTACCTATTCGGATTTAGTTCTAAAGTGACGGAAGTGCCCACCAACTTAGGTATATATACGCTCTTCAGGCTCTAGTTGTCTTCGATCCCCTAATGCTATTTTAACTCTACCTTTATTTTGCAGCTCAACGTATGGATATCGCTACCGTCGCCGCCACACTTTCTTCGGACGAAGAGGACACCGTTTAGGTAGTCTCCCAAATCCCTGCATCTCAGCCTTCTACCCCGAAGGGGAAGGGAAAGCTTCGGCCTCCTCTTCGAGATCTAAGAAGGCGGCGGGCAAGAGGCCGGCAACTTCCTCAGCCGGCGCAGCCTCAAAAAAATCCAAGACCTCGCCCACACCTTCTGTTCCCCTGGCTTCGGGGGAACTCATTGCTTTGGGCCAGAAGAGACAGCCCCGCTTCTTCGAGACATCAGCCCGAGGTGACTGCTGGAACTTCCTACAGGAGTTCCCGAGCGACGATAATAGGCATTGCTCTCGAATCATCCCCGACCCAGACATTCGAGATGCTTTTTTTCTGCGACCTTCGGGCAGGTAAATTCTTCAGTCTTTTTCACCTTTTAACTTTCCTAACTTGATGATGACTTCGCTTGACCTTACGCATGCAGGGACTTGTCCTGGTGTCCGACGCCCTGAAGCGTTGGGTCCATGTTTCGGGGAGTCACGATGTCCTGAAACAAAAACTCGAAGCTGTGGAGCTGGAGAATGTGCGAAGTTGGAGTCGGGAGGACAGTCTCCACACTTTCTTCGGAATCGGTCCGTAGAGCCCTCGAGACACAAATGGTCACAGACCATTTCTCCAAAATGGATTTTATTAAAGGGATGCGCAAGTTCTTCCGCTACGGCTTTCGGGGGTGCGTTTCTCAGCTCCGGGAGAATGGGTATGCTCAGTCCGATCACCCCTTCCGTTTCCTCGATGCCAACCAGGCCCTGCACGGCGTGCCCGATGGTGGCTACCAGCCAGAACCTAGGGCCGCAGTTCCCCTTCCCTGAGTGCCGACTCCTCCCGCCCGAGATGAAGAAGCGGCCGAAGAGCCCTCAGCTGAGGAGGGGCAGGCGATGCGGAGGAAAAAAATCCGGAGGCTGTTGAGACCGTCGAGATATCCGAGGAAAACGTTGAGGTCGTGGTCGTTGTCGAGGAGGCCGAGGAGAACGATGGGGCCGGGGAAGTTGTTGGCGAGGAGAGAGAAGCTGGTGAAGAGGATGATCAGGCCGGTTCGGCAGACTGAAGATTTTTTTTCTTTTCTTGTTTCACTGCTCTAATGACCTAAGATCCTATTATGCATATATGTATATGTTTTTTCCCTTTTGCGTGTCGAACATAGCTCTTCGGGGTATAATATCTGTATGTTTAGCCTTCGGGCCTTTCCTTTATGTTTCTTTTTTTTCCCTAACTCGAGTTATCCTGCTTTTCCGCATAAATACCGCCCACCATAGAATTATGCGCCTTCGGGACCCTTCAGCTCGAAACCCGCTTTTCTTCCCGGATTCTTTCGTCCATCTTGCTAATTTATTTTCGATAATTTTCTTCTTATGTATATCAAGCAAATTAGCGTGGGGTCTTCCTCGACTTGTCATTTCTCGACCCCCTATCCTAGGGTTTTTGCCCTGTTTGTCGCCGCCTATTTCTGTTTCCCCGACTCCGAATAACTCATTCCCAACCTATTCGAAATTAGCGGGGACTTAGTTGATTTAGCCGCGACTTTCCTATTTTTCCGCTCAAGAATCTCGCGTGACTTGATTGACATGGGACTTGGCCTTTTCTTAGGTGACGTTAGGGTTTGAATAACCCACGAATGTCGCGGACCAAGTTAATCGGGCGTTGCTATGCGTCTGCTTTTCAAATTCGAACGACCTGACTTTCTGCATACGTCTGGGAACTCTCTCATATATATACAGGGTTCCTTTTGCTCCTTTCCTCTCATCTGCTCTCAATTATTTTCCTGCTTTTTAGTGTTTTTTGCGTCCCTTTCCCTTAGTGTTCTCATGGCTTTCTTTGCTCCTTCCAAGGGCAAGAGTGTTGCTGGTTCTTCTTCTATGGCTGGGCGAACTTTCTTCGACCTAGATGGTACTCCTGAACCTTATTCCGGCGCGCATGTCCAGCAAGATCCTGCTGTTGGGGTAAGGACACCACTTCCCAGTGGAGATGGCGATGACAAGAACTACCGCAGAAATTTGGCCAAGTGGTCCGCTGAGGCAGAGGAGGTTCGTGCTAAGGCCAATTTACCCTGGTATCGGGCCAAGGTGTCTACTCTCAGCCCTTTGTCCCTTGGGGAATATCTTGAAAAAGCTCGAATCCCTTCTGACTACGAAGTTTTATTGCCGGGTCCTTTGCAAGTAGCTTCTGCTCCGCCCTTTGGCTTCCTCACCTTTTACACCAATCAGATAGATATGGGTCTGCGGTTCCCCATCCCTTCCTTTCTTTTAGACCTTTGTGAGACCTTGGATATCTCCCCTGGCCAAATCTTCCCGAATTCATGCAGTTTGCTATTGGCTTTGGCCGCGGTTGCGAAGCGGGTCAGCTTCCCCTTCACCGCCGAGTTTATCATAAGCTTCTTTCGTGTGTGCGAGAGGGATGCTGGAAAATTCGCTTTTGTGCCTTCCACTGATGTCCTTTACGACAACTTTACTGCTACCAAGGGATGGATGAACAAGTTCTTCTTCGTGCGCCCTTCACCTCAGCATCGGGACCGTCGATTCTCCCTACTGCGCTGGAGGGAGCAATGCCAAATCCCCAGTGAATCTCCCTACCTCTTATCGCAATTTCTGGCTCGGATCGGGGACCGTCTCTTTTCGATGCGAGAATTGGTATCGGGGGTCCCTACTGAAGTGATTGTGTTCCCCAGGGTCATAGGTAAGTTATTTCCTTTATTTCAGTGTTAGCCTTTCCTGTCTTGGTTAATCTTCCCTTTCACCAGGCGATGGAGGGGGTTTTATCCCAGTTATGCCTTTCGCGCTCAAAATGCCCATGGTCGGCCCTTGGGGGAGGGCCCTTCGACCCCCTATCCGACAGCGAAATTGCCCCAGGGGATCCCTCAACTCCCCGATTGGAGGCAGGGAGATCCAAGCGCGTGAAGCCATCCTCCCCTCTTCCTCCAGCTGTGGTATCACGCGAAGCTCCTCCAATGTCTCGACTTGCCCCACATCCTCCTTTCTTGTTGGAGAAGGATGGGGAATCCGCCTAATCTTACATATTAAGTTTTCTCACCCCTGAGGAGAAGGGCTTTACTAAGGAGTTGTCTGATGGCCGTTTTTGGAAGGGGTGGGCTCTAGCCCTGAGTCAGGTAAGATGGTTGCTTTCAGCTTCGAGTGAATATTCGTCCTAACTGCCTTGTCTTGTCCTCAGGCGTATTCCCTGTCCTGTGAGGGAGCTCGTCGATACCGTCTTCAACAGCGAATGACGGACTCAGCTCGGAACTGCAATGTAGAGATGACTATGAAGGTAAGTGAGGAGGCTCAGGAAGCGGGTCGTTTGAAGAACTTGTTAACCAAGTCCCAGTTTGAGGTAGGGAAGCTTCGTCAGGAGCTTCATTCGGAGAGAGAGATCCACCGAAGTAGGGAATCCCAGGCGAGTCGAGAGCTGGTGCCTGCAGAGAAGATGTGCGAGGCGGCCAACTTGTACTTCAACTTCGGGTTCCAGGGGTGTTTATCCCAAATCAGAGCCAACGGCTTCCCAGAGAACGCTCATCCCTTTGATTTCCTGGATCTCGAAGCGGCATTTATGGCCCTGGCTCCCCGTCGCTCACCTCCAAAGAAGATGAAGGGGAAATGTCTCTGGGATGAGTTCGATCTAGGCAATAGCAGTGATGCTTCTCATGGTAGCGGCCCAGTGGAGAGAGTTAGCTTGCTAGGAGATTAGCCTTGTTACTTGTCTTTTAGAATCTTGTTTAAGCTTTCCGTTTCTTCGTTGCTTTTCCGTAAATGTTTCCCTTTCCAGTTTTTCGCTTTGTCTGCCTTGATGACATTCAGAGTATATTACTATAAATAAAAAGGGCTTTATGTTTTCCCCTCTTTAGTTTTGCTTCAATCCCTCGATGCTTAATGCCTCCTTTCTCTGCAATCTCAATTAATCGCGTGCCGAAGGTCGAGTCGGGCTAGAGATAAGGTCCCCTACCTTGGGCTAGGGGCGTCCCCCTGAGCCCAAGGAGAGCCTTAGAGATCATGAATGATGTTCCCTAGGTGAATTGTGAGCTGCCTCTCGCAGAGGGATTCAGTGTGCGCATGGTCCTCTCTTCCCTTGGGGAAGATTTCAGCCTCTCGCAGAGGGATTCAATGTGCGCGACGTTCCCGAAGGGAACAGTGAGCTGCCTCACGCTGTGGGATTCAGTGTGCGCATGGTCTTCCCTTGGGGAAGATTTCAGCCTCTCGCAGAGGGATTCAATGTGCGCGACGTTCCCGAAAGGATGAGCTGCCTCACGCAGAGGGATTCAGTGTGCGCATGGTCTTCTCTTCCCTTGGGAATTTTGCCTCTCATAGAGGGATTCAATGTGCGCGTTTAGTCTTGCCCTGGGGGTCTGATATTGCGTCTCTTAGGGAATAAGTCTTTTACCCGGGTCTTCATGTCTTTTATTTGTTTTGAGTGTTTGCCCGAATCATCCTCGTACAGAAAAGGAAATGAATTGCATTAATAATAGTGTGTGGCTTACATCCACGTAATAAGAAAGCAACCTTGGACAATAAGTATGCATAATGAGGGTACCCCATCGAGGGATAATATTTGCACAACTTGCGGGCGTTCCAGGGTCGGTCAAGTTGCTTCCCTTCGGCGTCTTCCAGGCAATAGGAGGCTTCTCCCACTTTCTTGACAACACGGTAAGGGCCCTCGAACTTAGGTTCCAGCTTCTTCCTTCCCTCTTGGTTGAGGATTTCTTTCATTACCAGGTCCCCCGCTTCGTTTTTTAGTCCGCACCCGGCGGTTATATGACTTGGTCATTCTTCTCTGGTAATCGGTCATCCTGAGGGCTGCTCTTTCCCTTTCTTCCTCAATCAGATGGAGGTCTTCATCTCGAAGCCGATTATTATCTTCGGGGTATGTCAGGATCCGGGCACTTTCCATGCCGATTTCTGCGGGAAGAACTGCTTCGCTTCTATAGACCAGGCTGAAAGGAGTTTCATTCGTTCCTTCTCGGGGAGTTGTTCCATATGACCAGAGGACGCTTTGGAGCTCGTTAAACCACGATTTTTCCAGCCGTTCCAGTCGGGCCTTTAATCCTTGGACGATGGTGCGATTGGTGACCTCCCCTTGACCGTTACTTTGAGGATATGCTACTGAGGTGAAGACTTGCTCTATCGCTAGTTGCTCGCACCACTCCTTTAGCTTCTTTCCACTGAACTGTCTCCCGTTGTCGGAAATCAGCCTCCTCGGGATTCCATAGCGACAGATGATGTTTTTCCATATGAAAGCCATGATGGTTGCCTCGGTAATTTTTGCCAATGCTTCGGCCTCAACCCACTTCGAGAAGTAGTCCACAGCCACCAATAAGAACTTTTTCTGGGCCACATTCCCCGTGAAAGGGCCGGCGATGTCTAAGCCCCACTGGTCGAAGGGGCACGGTGAGGTCACCGACTTCATAGCTTCACTGGCATTTTCTGTAAGCTGGCATGTTTCTGGCAGTTAAGGCATCCTTGCACTATCTTCACAGCGTCCCCCTTCATTGTTGACCAGAAAAAGCCGGCTAAGAGCGCTTTCCTCATAAGTGCTCGACTCCCGATGTGGCTGCCATAAATACCCTCATGAATTTCTCGAAGGGAATACTTGCCCTCCTCCTGGGATAGGCATCGTAGTAGCGGTCCAGCGTAAGATCTCTTAAACAAAATTTTGTCCATTAGGGTGAAACGTTGGGCTCCCCTCAGAAGCTTCCGAGCTAGAGCCTTGTCTTCGGGTAAAAGCTGGTGACCTAGGTACTGGTATATCTCATACCTCCAGTCCCCTGGGGAAATACTGGGGTCGGGTGTGATCTGATCCTCGATTTGCCAGGTGGACATGACTTTCCCCTTTTCCTCAGGTGTTCCCATGGTGCTGGCCCACTTAGCCATTTGATCGGCCCTCTCATTTTCAGCTCGGGTGATTAGGATGATTTTAAGTTCCTCGAAGCCCTCCTTGATTTCCTCGAAAGCCTTGACGTACTTCTCCAGGTTTCCCCTTTTACTACGAAGTTTCCCCCTAATTGCTGAACGACGAGTTAGGAATCTGAATGCAACGTCAGGCGGGTGATTCCCATCTTTCGAGCTGCTCGGAGCCCCGCGAGAAGTGCCTCGTATTCTGTCTCGTTGTTCGACGCCTTGAAGTCCAGCTCATGGCCAAGTTGGTCTCTTCCCCCCACGGGGATATGAGTAATATGCCGACTCCATTTCCTGAGCTGCAGAAGGATCCGTCCACGAACATTTTCAACATTTCATTGGGAAAGTCCCCGACCAGTTCCACCATGAAATCTGCCAGTGCCTGAGTCTTAACGGCCGTCCGAGGTCTGTATTGGACGTCGTATTCCCCTAGCTCCGTGGCCCACTTCACAGCCCTTCCCGAAACGTCGGGTCGAGTAGCGATCTTTCCAATCGGGTGATTGGTGAGTACTATAATAGATGTGATAGGAAGTACGGACGTAGTTTCCGGGCTGTAATGAGCAGGGCCAGTAGTAACTTCTTGCAGCTGGTATACCCTGTCTCCGCGCCCTTTAGGATGTGACTTACGAAGTATATCGGCTTCTGTACTTTTTCTTCCTCCCGAACCAGTACTGAGCTAACTGCCCGAGGTGTGGCTGCCAGGTAGACTATCAGCTCCTCTCCAGGTTGGGGCTTGTTAAGCATCGGTAGTTCCCTCAGATATGCCTTCAAGTCCTGAAACGCCTTTTCGCACTCCGCGGTCCACTCGAAGTTCTGAACTTTGCGAAGCACTTTAAAGAAAGGTTGGCAGCGGTCCGCAGATCGGGAGATAAAATGCGAGAGAGCTGTTATACGGCCTGTCAACCTTTGTACTTCGTTCAGGCAGTTTGGAGGCGCCATTTCTACTAGCGCTTTAACCTTCTCGGGATTGGCTTCAATTCCCCTTCTTGTTACCATGTATCCCAAGAATTTTCCCGACCTGACCTGAAGGTGCATTTATTAGGGTTCATCTTGAGAATGTATCTTCGGGCGGTCGAAAGGGTTTCTTGCACGTCGGCTAGGAAGCAGCCGTGTTCTCGAGATTTTATCAGAATATCATCCACATACACTTCCAAGTTCCTCCCAATCTGATCTTTGAAGATTTTGTCCATTAGCCTCTGGTACGTGGCTCCGGCATTTTTTAGCCTGAAGGGCATGACGGTGTAGCAAAACGTCCCTCCGGCTGTGATGAAGCTTGTCTTCTCCTGGTCTTCCTTGGCCAAGAGAATCTGATTATACCCTTGGAAAGCATCGAGGAAACAGAGCAATTCATGTCCTGAAGTGGAGTCTACTACCTGGTCTATTCGGGGCAATGGATAACAATCATTCGGGCAAGCTTCGTTTAAGTTCCTGAAGTCCACGCACATGCGCCACTTGCCCGAGGATTACGGGACTACCACATTTGAAAGCCAGGTAGGGAATTGTACTTCCCGGATGTGTCCCGCTTCTAGCAGCTCCTCCACTTGTCGCTTGACTTCGATGTCTTTTTTCAGAGATGAGATACCTTCTCTTCTGAAAGACGGGTCGGGTAATTCGGGAGACATTCAGCTTGTGCTCGATTATTCCTCTATCGATCCCTACCATGTCTTTAGATGCCCAGGCGAATATGTCCGAATTCTTTGTTAATAGCTTAATAAGGTCCTCCCTTAAGTTCCGAGGTAAATATTTGGAAATTCTGGTCGTACCCTCGGGTGGTCTAATCACTACCTCTTCGGTCTTTTCCTCCGCAGTTTCCTTCTTGGCCGTTCCAATAGTGTATAGGGTTTCTCTCCCCTTCGGGTGATCGTCTCCTCTAGCCTTGGACGATTTTATCTCTACCCGGACTTCTTTCACATAACATTTCTGAGCCATCTTGCGCTCTCCCAATACTTCTCCTACTTTGTCCCCTAGGGGAAATTTTTTGATGTAGCGCCGAAGCTATTGCTGTGAAGCAGGTTAATGCAGGCCTTCCCAGGATAATGTTGTATGGGCTCGATCCATTGATGATCATGAAGGGTTCTATCAGGGTCTTTCTCAGTTCTCCCTCCCCGAGTGTGAGTGGGAGATGTAAGATCCCTACCGCCTCGACGCAATGTCCTGTGAAGCCGAAGAGGGCGGTTTCTACTCTGTCCATGGGGTAGGAGCCCAAGTCCATTTGGTCGAGTGCCCTTTTGTAAATGATATTGACAGAACTTCCATTGTCGACAAAGACTCGTCCGACATCATGATTAGCTACTTCGGCGCGGATCACCAGAGCGTCTTCATGGGAGTCGTCCCCTCCATGAAAGTCCTCCGGTCCGAAGCTGATCACCGGACCTGATCGCTGCTTCCTGACTTAATCTCAAAGCTCTCCAGTCGACGAACTCCAGCCTTTCTTGCCCTATTAGAGTCACCTTCTGTGGGTCCTCCCGAGATTATGTTGACTTGTCAAGGTGGTATTCGTCTATCGGGAGATTTTTGGGGTTCCCGATAATCATTGTGCCTGCTCGCACCGTCTTCGTCTGGCCTCGGGCCTCTTCTTTCCTCTCTCTCGGGTGTTCTTCCTGGTCTTCCCTGTCGATCAAGGGTTTGATGATCGGGTCGGGCGTTGAACCGATTCCCGGTCCCGGGGTATCATGGCTTGGTTCCGAATCCGCCCTCCCCTTCTGTTAACTTCGCCCTTGCTTCAGGATTCGACGCGATCAGTTTGTCCAATTCCCGTCCGAGCTGGAGACATCCTTCAGTGGTGTGCCCATATTCATGATGATAGTTACAGTAGGTGTCGGATATTGGCCTTTTCGGGTTGTTATCGCTGTAAGGGGGTCTGCGAAGGAAGTCGTACTCATCGCATATTTCTAGAGCTCGGACCTTGTTGACTCGCCACTTGGGATGATTCGCTCGAGGCATGGTCGGGATCGGGACCGGGCGATCGTCCCTTCGAGAGAAAGACTTGTGGGCTTGGTCCCTAGGAGGGCTCCTCTTCCTTTCTCGCGGAGGGCTTTTTCGCTTTTTGTACTCGGGTTCTCCGGCGTGGGATTCCTCCACCCGGACGTACTTTTCCACTCGGGTCACTAATTCTTCCATTGTTGTCGGGTACTTCTTCACTAAGATCTGAATAACTCCCCCTCACGGAGGCCATAGTGAAATGCCCGATGAGCAATTCGGCCGCTGCATTTGGCACCTCCATTTTTACCTGATTGAAGCGCCGAAGGTAATCGCGCAGGCTTTCCCCTTCTACCTGCCTTATGTTCAACAACTTTACTGCCAAAGAGGGGCATCTCCTGCTGCTCGAGAAGTGCTTCAAAAAGTGACGAGTAAGGTCTTGGAAACTGCCAATTTGTCCCGGAGGTAACAGTGTAAACCACTGATGGGCTCCTTTTATCAAGATAGTGACTAATATGCGGCATTTGACGGCGTCACTTAGTTGGTATAACGCTGGCGTTTCTCTCAAAAATGGATAAATGATCCTCGGGGGGTCCGGTCCGATCATATTTTCCCATCTCGAAAGTGCGAAAGTGTCCTGGAAGGGGGGCTGCCAGCACTTCGTGCGAGAAGGGCGAAGCTCTGGGGACTAGTGCGCTTCTGGCGGATTTGCTAAGTCTTTGAGTTTGCGGATCTCCTCCCCCATGTCCTCCAATTCGGCCGTTCGTCTTTCAGCGCGCCTCCTCTTATTCTCGCGTACTTCCCTAAACTCTGATGCTAGTGTCCTATTTTCGTCTTCTTGCTCACCTACGTTAGATTCGGCGTCATACTCTCCATGTGGTCTAGGCTGACGATTCTCCTCTCCGTTTGGTCCGGGTCTCCTCTCCGTTTGGTCCAGGCTGGCGATTCTCCTCTTCGTTTGGTTCAGGCTGGCAATTATCCTCTTCCATTTGGTCCAGGCTGGCAATTTCCTCTTCCATTCGATCCAGGCTGGCGATTTCCTCTATTCCTTTCTGCCATAACTATTCCGACGTCAGTTCCTATCCGCCCTATCTCTTGCATGGTGGCAACCATCATTCCAGCGAGGTCGGACAGGGTCGGCCCGTTACCATTGGGCGGTTCGTGATCGTTTCTGACAGTCACCATATTAAATTTCTATTGTAAGAAACAAGAAGTTTCCCACAGACGGCGCCAAATTGATGCCGTCGAAAATTGATCTACCGCGAAAATGTATTAACGAGCCTATCCCGCCTGATTTCCGCCGTGCGTCGTGGCTGAGAACTGTAGGACAAGGTGAATTTTGGGGGGTCGTTTTACCTCTTGCCTTAGTCAAGAGGGTAGTTCCGTTTTAAGGTAGTGATGAAAGTATAAAATGGCAGAGTAACGGTCTATTATCAGAAAAACGTACCTGGAATATGAGGTTCCCGGTGGTATTTATAGTGTTGCGAGGGATGTGCTTGGTCTTTGACAGTTATTCCCCACGTTTGGCATCCCTTGGCGGTTTTTTCCACGTTTGGGTGACCACATGCGCGAAGTTGGCGGAAGCCACGATCTGATATCGTTGGGCATCTTCTCTTAGGGCGTTGGTAGGGGAAAGTTCCCTTTGGGCTTCTTCCGCTCGCGGCCATCCCTTAGAGCTTTGGGCTCTCACGGGGTAGCTCCCTTCGGGCTCCTTCAGCATATCCCCGAGGAGACGCCACCTTTGTGTACTATGGTCCCGTGGAATACTGGACTTTGAGCCGGGTCACCCGAGTTCAAGTCTCCTCGAGAGGTTTATTGATCAAGATACCCCGAGGGGAACTCTTCCCGACCTCAGGTCCGTCCGTCAGCAGAGGTATTTTGGCAAGGCGATCCGAAGGTCCCTAAGTCAAGATGATGCAAAGCTGGTTATGGCCGATTCGGGTATTTTGCCGCGTTAGGGGTGAAAACCGGGGGTAACAGCATTTATGGGCTTCGCATTGTGGGGTTTTAGATACTTTTGAGAAAGGGCTTGTAAGGATTAAGCTCATCAAGGATTCTTGGATCTTCTTCCTTTTCGAACGCATCATAGACCGAGCCGTGTCTTTTAAGGCAATGTCGTCATGTTCTTAGTTCGTAGAATATTCCCTTTGATGCGCTTGAAATTGTTAGTCTTGTTGGGTCTGGACTTGTTGGGCCATAGGCCCAAAGCCAAATTTAATCGGTTTTTGTTAAATCGAGAAGCGCCGCCCATCAAAACTTGGATGAAAGATTCATAATTTTCGTTTCGAGAGGAATTTATCAACTATTAATTTGCTCTAAACCGATATCAAGTGAATGAGAAATTATTTGTTAAAGCTTGTTCGAAAAAATAAAAAAATTACGTGTCGGATGACGTGTACTGACACATGGACTGACGTGGCGCGATCTGGCGCTGACTGGGTGTGGTGATGTGGCTAGTTGAAGGGGTATTAGGTATTAGTTCAAGAGTTATGACTATTCTAAGATTAACCCATGGCCAAAGGTTACGTCTATTTGTAATTTCGGCCCAGTAAAAGAAGGTCAATTGAAAAGTTATGACCATTCGCGAATTGACCTCTGCAGCTTTTAGAAGCTATAAATAGGTCCCCTGTCAGAATGAATAATCATTCAATTTTTTATTTTTTCAATCGAAAGCTTGCTATCTCTCATTCAAAAAGTATAAGTACATTGGCTAAACAGCCATAGAGGGTTCCTCTGGCGACATCGATCATACCAGTAGGAACGAAGGCTCACCATAGGAGCAAAACTAAACTACTAACAAACAACAAAAAGCAATGAAGAAAAGCAACAAAAAATGCAAAACAGGGATTGCGCCCAGGTTGCAAGGTGAAAAAAAATCTCCGCTCGAAACCTGCTTCTCACCACTGAATACAAGATCCCGAATGATAAGCAATTAGCCGTCGCATTGAACGCTAAATCACCCCAAATAGCATACAATGGTGAAGCAAAGGAATCATAAGATGCACTGGTCAGGAGTGAACCCTACACCTTTTGAAGAAGACAAAAGACCTCCCAAAACAGAACATAAAACCAGAATGACAACAGTTAAGCAGATTTTAAAAATTCTTACCATTCTGACACTGCTTGTTTAACAGTGTCAAATTCAGTCCATTTTTCACCATTAAAAATCCAGAGATTTCTGGTCTTCCACAGCATCCATAAAATGTAGACAGAGAGTTGCATTCGATCGATGATACAATTTGAGTTTGTGGTCACTAGTCTGAATTCCCACCCACAGCACCGGGGAGAGTTTCCAGACTTTCTGTGCTCTATCACATCTAAAGAAAATATGTTCAAGCTGCTCCACTTCCTCCCCACACCAGCTGCAAATCGGATCAATATCAATGTCTTTCTTCTTCAAGTTTTCCTTAGTGGGCAGTACATTATGAATGGCCTTCCAGAGGAAGTGTTTGAGTTTATTTTTAATCTTCAGATTCCATGTGATCGACCACATTCGTCTCAGTGCTTGTCCTCTATCCTTGCTCTCCACAATTCCTTCGCTCAGCCTGTGTCACCACATGATTGCCTTATAAGCCGATCGAACACTAAATTTTCCACATTTTTCCAAGCCCCAGATAAGCATGTCTTTAGGTCCATGAGCCTTGATTGGAACAACTTCGATAATCTCGGCTAGCTCCGTAGGCACCACGAATCTGATCACATTTGCGTTCCAGCTTGTACCATCTTCATTAAGGAGTTCAGAAACCCATGTGAATTGTAAAGCAGTCTGATTGGGCGGATGTGGCACAAATCCTGGTACATCTTGAAGCCAAGGAGAGCTCCAAATCTTAATGTCTTTACCATTTCCCACCTTGAATCTGACCCCGCCTTTGATAACATATAAAGCCTTGTGCCATGAGCTACAGAGCCATGAAGCCGATGCGGGGCATGGAGCATCAAGTAGGTGCAGCTGCGGGAAATATTTAGCCTTGAGCACTTTGGACATGAGGGAATTGGGTTGAGTGAAAATCCTCCAAAGTTGCTTCCCAATTAAGGCATCGTTGAATCTAAGTAGATCATGAAAACCGAGTCCACCTTCCGCTTTAGGCCAAGTAAGATGAGTCCAAGCCCTCCAATGAGGCTTGGAGGTCCCCATTCCACTGGATCCCCACCAGAAGTGGGACGTCAAAGAGGTCCCCATTCAATTCACTCCCAGTATTTTAGAAAAAGTTGACAGCATCTCCGTTAAGGCATAATAAAGCAAGAAAGGCTCGAGTCTTTAGTAGATTCGCCTGATAATTTCGTTAGTGCGACGTTTTGAAATTCCTGAAGTCATTGTATCTTCGGACGTATTGCGACAACGTGAGGCACTGAAATACGAGGCAATAACGTCTAACAGAAAGCGTACGACGTACGTGTCTCGACTTCGACGTATAAAGCCGAAACTCTATCCGAGTTTACGAGCGCCACCGATAAGACGTCCAACCCCGGAACCAACAAGTCTTTGTTGCTATCAGTATGTTAGTTCTGTTGCATTTGCATAAATGGAATCGATGTGATTGCACCAACTATTTCCGAAGACGTACTATGAACTATGAAGGATGCTTCCATGTAGTATTGGTATCTACAGTGTGGCGGGGGGGGGGGGGGGGGTGGCATGGCCCCTCGGGAATTTTCGTAACATTTATTACTATATGTAGTATATTGTGTTTATTTGTATATATTAAATATATTATACATAGGATACAGTAATTGTAAGTGGCATAATGGTCAGTGCGTGGGTGGTAGGTTGATCTGATATAGTTTTAGCGTGGGTTCGATTCCGCTTGGGAATTTTCTTTATTTTGAGTATTAGTTATGTTGAATGTTATTAAATAGTTTTTAACTAATACATCAGTTAACCATTATTGTTTAACTAATCAATCATAAGTCTATTTAATGATTTTAATTATTTTTAATTTTATAAACATATTTTAACTAATAATAAATCAACAGTTTTAAAACATCATACAAATAATTGATTTAATTAATGTTACGGCAATCTACACATAAATACCTAATAGAAAACTAAAAAGCCACATCAGTCCATTGTCAGAAATCTTTTTAAGCTAGGTACCCATTTGAATAAAATTTTTACAGATAGGTACCTAATCACCTAAGGTTACCAATTTATCCTTTGATTTTACAATTTCATTTCACATTTTTCTCTGCAATTTCGAGCTCCATCATGACTGACGAAATTTCAGCTCCATCTCTGCAATTGACGACCACCTTCCGCTTGTGGTGGCGCCAGACGACGAGCGACGAGCCCATTCCACGTTGGGTTCTCGATTTAGGGTCTCGATTTTGTCATGTAAGCTTTTATTTTGCTTGGGTTTGGTTAATCGATTGCACTCATGAGGTCAAGCTTAACCCAGATCCAGGAAATGAATGCGATCTAAGAGCTCGATGTAAGGGTGGGATGTCGGTAATTGATAGTTATTGAGGCTAATCCATCGGGATTTCGGATTTTTTTATATGACTGTTATTACATACCATTTGTTATGTTTATTACGTACCATTTGTTATGTTTATTAAGTACCATTGTATGTGTCTATACCGTACCAAGATGTCTGCGTACGCAGTACCATTGTAAACAATACAGAAGTACCATTTATACAGGTTGTCATATTATCTGAAAAATATGCCGTCTACAAGTTCGGTTAGTGGCGGAACGGTTGCAGTGTGTGAGTATAAAAGGGAGTCATTCTTAGTATCGATCAATGAAGCGACGACGCACGAGATGAATGCTCAAACCGATGATGAGAATTTTATTCGTGACCCGTACATTCGTTTTCTTCCCGATCGCCGAAAGACGCGGATGATTTCTTCTCAGGTAGATAGAAGATCCAACAAGTGCTAAATATGTGAAAAATATGGGAATAATCGTCGTACTTGTAGAGAAGCCATATCGACGTAGGGTCCGTATTTGCCATGTATTTGTTACTGCTTTTGTCCCAACAACCTTTTTTGTTGCTCTTTTGAATGGTAATTACACATTCTTTAATCCAAATTATGCTAGTAGGTTATTCTTTTGTCCAGTGTCAATAGGATATGACTCATTCTTTTTGTCTAAATGACGCCAACAAGGTACTGTAATATATGCCAATTTGCTACCGTTATATATGATAACAAGGTACCGTAATGCCAACAAGGTACTGTAATATATGACAACAAGGTACAATAATATATACCAACAAGGTACTGTAATATATGCCAATTTGGTACTGTAATATATGACAACAAGGTACTGTAATATATGCCAACAAGGTCCCGTAATATATGCCAACAAGGTACCGTAATATATGACAACAATGTACTGTAATATATGCCAATTTGGTACCGTAATATATGCCAACAAGGTATCGTATTATATGCCAACAAGGTAGTATAATATATATCAATAAGGTACTGTAATATAAGCCAACCAGGTACTGTAATACATGCCAACAAAATACTGCAAAGTATGAAAATAAAGTACACTAAACATACCGTAGAGGATACGGTATCGTTTCAGAAATAGGTACCGTATAAATTAAAGTAAGAGTTTGAATATATGACTTGGGATATTTCGTCAAAAGATAAAGCCTTTCAGAAGATGTTTGATGTCAAAAAAGAAAGAGACAATTTCTGACGTTTTCTGTCATGACTGGACATTTTTATGACATTTTCTGTCATGATTCGACATATTTCTGATGTTTTCTGTCATGACTGGACATACTACTGACATACGAGGTAATAAATAAAAAAAGATGGCTCCTCTGACATGTCGTTGCCTTTCAGAAAATGTTTGATGTCATATGTAATTTGGGTACTACAACCGTGTCTGAGACTGTATGCTTAAAACAAACAAACCGATACCCCTGCATAGCTAAGAAAGGTACGGCGTCCCTTAGATATGTGATACGTCATACTAGGGTTAGTATTTTTCGAGGTCAAACGAATTAGTTTTTCATCTGGAACCACCCTAAAACACTAATATAGAGTTTTAATTACCTTTTAATTAGGCACATTAGGCCTTGTACGCATGAATTAAACCTTCGAACTCCAAGATTCATTAGAATATAAGGATAGAAGCAAGAACATCTTACAACATATTTTGAAAAACCTGGTGACTCCTAAATGTGCAAATTTTTTTTCTTTTTTAATCATTTTATTATTGTTAGGTCTGGTCAAAAGCATACAGAACAACGCAATTTGCTTAGGAATCTATTTATTTTCGATGGTATTTTCAATGGTATAACAAATGGTACGATATACTTGCAGATTAGGGTACTGTACATTTATACATAATGATACGATAAACCTGCAGATTATGGTACTATATATGTAAAAGATAAGGTACGTTACTATACCAGATATATGTAAAAGATAAGGTACTTCAATATGCTGGTTATGGTACGCTATACTTATACATATGGTAAACTTCAAGATTATGGTACCCTGCACGTAAAAGATAAAGTCCGTTAATATAAAAGATAAGGTACTTCATATATTCTGGTTATGGTATGCTATATATATACATAATGGTACGGTTAACCTGAATATTATGGTACTCTTTATGTAAACGATAATTTACGCTAATGTAAAAGACAAGGTACTTCATATCTTCTGTTTAAGGTACGCTATATATTTACATAATGGCACGGTTAACCTGCATATTATGGTACTCTGTATGTAAAAGATAAGGTACGCTAATATAAAAGATAAGGTTCATATATTTTGGTTATGGTACGCTATATATATACATAATGGTACCGTAAACCTGCATATTATGGTACTCTGTATGTAAAAGATAAGGTACGCTAATATAAAAACTTATGGTACTGCATAAAATACAGACAAAGTCTCATACAACTACACAACAAACGACATCACTAAGTCTCCAAACAGTCTCATTCCCAAGACAAATAACTTAACGAATATAAACAAGACAGTCTCCAAACAGTCTTATCCCCAAGTCAAATAACTAAACTTAAACAACAAAGTCTCCAAACAGTCTACGTCGCTAAATTCGGGCTGGTTAAACTCTGGATCCACGGTCTTCTTACATAGATACTCATACCTTCGTGCCCAATAATTCGTCGGAAAATGAGCCTACACAATATAAAAACGACATTAACACATAACTGCAACACAGTCAACGGAATATGCACAATGGTAAAATTTACGAATGCTCTAGCGGCCCAGGTCATCTTATGTGAGGCCATCGGATCCCGAACGTAGATCAAAATAGCGCATGATAGCACCTGGAAGAAAGTTCAGATCTGTTATGCGGAGGTATTTTTGCAAAAAAAAAAAGCAAAACTGTTAAGAAGCAGTACCATTTATACACACACGGCGTACCAATTTGTCCAAACATATGGTACCAAATACAGTGATCATGTAGTACCAAAACAAATTGAGCCCATTCGAAAAAACCCAAATCGACCCATTCGAAAACCCCCCAAATCGACAACAATCAGTCCACCCATTCGAAGATACACGCACAAAGCTACCAAACTAAATTGAACCATTCCAAAGAAACCCTAATCGAACAACAAATCAATGTCATTCGAAAAACACGCAGCTATTGTTACGAACATTAATCGAAAATGCTTAAACCCAACGAATAACGGCAAAATCAAACTAGATACAAGCCTATAGGTAACAGTAATACCACGACGAAATGCTACGACGTACTGTAATGCTGCGAAGGACTTACCTATCGATTTCAGAAGGGGAATACCACAACGTTGAATCTGAAGTAAAAACAAATGCGGGTCGATTTCTGGGAGAAAGTCGCGTGATTTGGGTTGGTTTGGGATGGTGTGAATTTTCAAGAACGAACGTAAGGTTAAATAAGAAACCAGGTAAAGGATGTAATAAAGTAGTTTTAGCAGGGGTAAATCCGTTAGTTAGGTATCTATCAGTAAAATAAAATTCAAGTAGCTACCTAGAATATAAAAATGTCTGACAGGGGACTGATGTGTTTTATTTTTATTGATGTAGGTATTTAAGTGTTGAATCCCCTTAATGTTAAGTCTATATAGATTTTAACTAATACACCATTTTAGTAATTCTTTAACTAATAAATCATAACGATCTTAACTATTTTAAGTCTATAAAAAATTTTATCTAAGAAATCAAATGACAATTTAAGTCATTTCAACTAGTATATCATACAATCATGTCCCATAATAATATACATTAGCTTATTAAGTCTTATTTGATATATGTTTAATTTTCTTTTTACATTTTCTAACTATTTTCATTATCCATTTAAAATTTGGTACTCTATCTTCTTTATAGTATATTAGTATTATATAATACAAACGTAAAGAAAGCTTTGTATCACATCACGCTTCGCAATATTAGTATTGTGACATGTTGTGGTTGTTAGATCTTCATTAAGATTACAGTTGAGTTATTTTATTGATAATTCGTTTATGTAAGTATTTGTTTCAGATTCATAGTTTTCAATGAAAATATATTCAATTGGTAATCTTTTTTAATAAGAAGACGTCAAATGAAAATTATTTTCTACATGGTCTCATTACCCGCGCCAATTTTTGTTATCGTCACCCGTAAAAAATCCTTGTTCCGCCCCTGGTTTTGACATTGATGCAAGATGCACTGTAGAAATTATGTCTATGGCAGAGAAATTTCAAAAAATCAAAACGTGAAAGTCACACCACAGGTTCCAGAAATGTTAGACATGGAAGTGTTACCAACCAAGGGATGCTTTTTATGGCCATTAGGAGATGTATAAAGCTCGTCTTCGTAAGCATTAAATGAGAAATTAATTAGTTAAGTCTATTTAATGATGAGGTCCAACATATTAGTGATAGGTCCAACATATTGGTGATTGGGTCTTATTAACTATATGATATATTAGTTTATTAATAAAATAACGAATATGGCTAAGCTGCTAGATCAACCCATGGTAACCTTTATTGGATAATTAGGAACTGGACCCTAGCCCACTTGAGCAAAATCCAAATATATAGTGTTTTGTAGTATGTAGTTGTTATCTATACTCTTGGTCTAGGGTGGCTATAAACTGCCAAATTTGGTCTGTCAACTTATTTACAATTTAGTCTTTCTATTTGTAATTTAATTAATTTAATACTTTTCATGTAACTTCTAGTTTTTCTAAGTATTGTACTTATAACCTTATACATTATTTTTCTACTTTTATATTAAAAAATTATGTTTCATCTTAAACACTAAATTAGTAATCTCAAAATTATAAATAATATTAAATAAACACACGAAATGTGCGAATAAGTTAAAAGTCGTAGCTTTGGAAAAAATGGTTAAAAATCGCCAAAAAAACTGATATTTTGGTAACTTCATCTTACGAATAGCGAGTCAAACTTGAGCCTCGAGCTAAGAAGTTCGTATAATGTGGTCAATTTCAAATATATATATATATATATATATATTACCAAACAGTTTTGATATTTGTTCAGCTTGCAATAAAACAAACAACAAAACCAAGCAGGTCTCTTTTTCTACTATCCCAAATAACTTTTTCACTCAACACAATAGGCTTGTGCAACACACTTAGGCCCCGTTTGGTTTCCCTGATAAGGCCATATAATATAGATAATATTAAATAATTTAGTGTTTGGTTTTGTAATTGCAGCAGCCCGATACTTTTTTGGTAAATTGATTTTTTCATTTACCACGTAACCACTTGGTCAGCTACAATATCTCATCTCCCATACAATCGAAACAAGGCACAACCTAGAAAGGTAACCATATTCTATATTGACTCATCACTAATGACAAACAGCCTAGACTGGTCTGAAGCAAAAACTAGCACCCCGCTTCAGGTGGCTAAAGCTCTGCAGTCTGGTTTCCATTTCCCGCTTGATCCTGAGCGTAATCTGTTCCACAGTGCTTTGTCCCTCCTCATGTAGCCGCCTGTTTCGCTCACACCGTAAGTGATGAATTGTAGACGCATAACAGGCTACACTAATACGATGATGAGTTGTTCTCCTCGTCCCCACTTGTACCATCCAGCTACACAATTCTTCAAAGGATAGACACGCAGTCCCAATATTTAGCCACGCATTGATCCGCAAGATCACTTGTTGACTAAAGGAGCAAGACAGAAACAGATGTTCCACAGATTCCTTGTCTTCCCCACATAGCCTACAGATTGCAGTGGGTATATTCATCCCCCAGCCGCCCGATACTTGAGTAAAAGTTCATAGTAAATAAACTGATTTATCAGGCCATGATACCTTATCATGGGCTTATACTAAAAATTAATAATGGGCCTTTATATTCTCCTTATACCAAACGGACCTATAAGACCAGCATTTAAAAAGCATCTTGTAGAGCGCCACGTGGCGCTATCGCGTTAATTTTTTCCAAAGCGCGTTAGAGCGTATTTGATTTTGCATTTTATTTATTTTTTTTTCAAATTGTTTTTACCAGTTTTGTGTTTCCACCGTCAGTTCTTCACACAAATGGCAGAAAAATTCCAGCAACAACCCCACAAATCAAAATTTCCACCTCCTTGAGCTTCAAAAATAATGGAAAACCTCAAAACTCAGGAGTTCATGGTTTGAATTTCGACCACTATCAACAGGTTGAAGGTCATATAGTGTGTGCATGTGCGTACCAGTTCAGAACTAGGAAGACGAAGTAAGAGTGGCCATTGATTAACTTCCTTGTAACGCAACATACCCATTAAACCTTTTGTTGCCTGTACTATTCTCATTCTGAAATCGAATGAGGAACTATGAGCTGTTGCGTAGACCTGGGCAACGGGGCGATTTGGCCCGTAATCGCCCCAGAACCGCCCCGGAACCGCGGAGGAAACTGGTGCCGGCGCAGGCACCGGAACCGGCAGGCCGGGACGGGGCATGCCGGTTCCTGGCTTTTGAAACCGCGGAATCGCGGTTCTGAACAGAACCGGAACCGCCCGAACCCTAACGGCTATAATAGACGTTGGGTTACTAGCCGTTGACTATATTTATTTTTTTTGCATAGGACCAAAATGCAATTTTTTTAGACTCGACAATTCTATAAATAAGGGTTCATTTTTTAATAATTTTTTCACGCAAATCTCTCTCATTCACTCTAAAACACACATAATCTCTCGACGACTCTGCGATTTATTTTTTATTACGCTCACATTTACACCCAAATCACATTTTACATACATAAAATACACACAGCTCACACGATTTTTTCTACTAATGGTGTCGTCATCGAGAAATAAGAACGATGATAATTTTGATTTTGTAGGTGCTTTTGGTACGAAGGAGACTTTTCGAGGACGTGGAGCGCCGGACGACGAGGACGATGACGAAGAACCGACGTCGGTGCAAAAGGGAGAGGGACCTAGCCAAACCTCAACGCAGCAACGGGAAAGACAAAACCCCCAGTTCGGGAACGAACGTCTAACGTATGTAATTTTTTCGAAATTGTTTTAAATAAAGACGATTCTGAAAATGGAAATGTATTTTGTAAGGCTTGTCGCCAACCTTACAAATACAGTACCAAACCCGGACATGGTGGGACGGGTTCAATGTTAAAGCATTTAGAAAGCGTTAATAAAATAGATAGACACACGTTTGAACCGATAGGCACTGAACCTAGGCAACAACAAATAAGCACTGGTACCGGTAGAAATTTTGTTATAACTAGGGAAATGTCTAGGATGGCGTTAGTAAAATTTGTAGTAAATTGTGAAGAACCGTTTTGCATTGCGGAAAGTGAAGGGTTTATCGAGTTCACTAGTATGATACAACCCGGATTCCATAACGTAAGCCGTAAGCCACTTAGGAAGTATATGTTAGAAATTTTTGAAGAATATCAGACGAACTTGATTTCGCATTTGTCCAGCATATCGTGTCGGATTAGTTTGACTACCGATATTTGGACAAATATCACGTCACAATCCTATCTAGTGGTTACCGGCCATTGGACCGATGAGATGTAGACGATGCAAAAGAGAATTCTCGCCCTAGACTCCTCGAGTCGCAACGTAATGCAGACACCATATCGGTTTATGTCATGAATGTTGTGAATAAATATGGAATTCAAGACAAGATTATGTCAATCACTTTAGACAATGCTAGTGCTAACGATTCAACGATCGACATCCTCCGACAGCGTCTAAGGTTACCCTTAAACGGTCGGCTACTTCATGTAAGGTGCGCTTGTCACGTAATTAACTTATGTGTCAAGTGCGTCTTCGACGACGTTTTAGGTAGTACAATAGAAAAATTCAAGTTCATAGGGAAAAAACTACGAGAGCGGCGTCTAAGGCAGTCGTGGAAGCAACGGTCATTGCGAGCGGTCTTTCCTATAAGAAGTTCTCCTACTGGTTCCGACCCGGTGGAACTCCTTATATGACCTCCTTAGCACTTTTGTGCGCTATAAGGATTTGGTTACGGCATATTGGAACAACAACGAAGTCGGTCTCGATCCTCAAGCTGTGGTTATTTTAATCGATACAGGTTGGGATATTCGGGAAGTTTGCGTGTCAATACTTGAAGAATTCAAGGGGGCAACGGATGTATTCCGGCGTTCATTATCCCGCGTCGCCGAAATTTATTCCGAGCCTTTTTGGCATGTGATATAAATTTCTTGAATATCGAACGAAGTCGTACTTGTGTAACTTTGTCGAAGGTATGGAACTTAAGTTCAGGAAATATTGGGAAAATATCCCAGTAGTCCACATCTTAACGGCTCTGCTCGACCATAGCTGTGGTATGGATACTTTGGATATTTTTTTCGAGCATTACCATACACTTTCTTGGAGAAAATGTTGATGACCAGGAGGAGTCACGTTTTCTCCAAGAACTTTTCTCTTTTTATGTATCTCAGGAGTAAGGAGCATGTGTTGAAGCGATGACTCATGTGACCGAAACTTCGATTGGGAGTAGCTTGCGCGGTACATGAGGAATCTTGCGGAAATTGAAGATGCAAAGGAGTAGAGCACCCAGTTCATCTAGAAGTAACTCAAATGAGATTCAACTCTACTTGAGTCATAACTTCCAAACGCCCGATGACTTTGATGTTTTGGAGTGGTGGAAGACGAATCTAAGCTTTACCCGACTCTAGCGAAGATGGCACGAGATCTTCACCCGTGAAGCTCCGAGTGTCGCTTCGGAGTCCACATTCTCGACTTCGGGTCGAATCATTGGAGATCGCCGGACGAGTCTTAATTCGACTTCACTTGCGATGCTCACTCTATTGAAGGATTGCTTTTCGGCCGAATCGAAGAATAGAAAGGAGAATGCAGTTGACGACTTTCAAGCATCAAGCTCCGACTCCGACAAAGAAGCGAGCAAAATAGTACTAATTAATCACGATGTAGCCTAGCCGTAGATTTTTCAAAGTTTAATTTTTTTTCAAGGTATTCTTTCAATGCATTTTTTTCTTTTCAATGTATTTTTTTCTTTCCACTATACCCGAGCCGGCACACGAACCCTTTGGCCAGGTCTGGTGTTTGCATCGTGAAGAAGATGAAGTGGGTTCTTTATGTCAAATGGGATTTTAGTTATTGGGCCGATTAAATGATAAATTAAAAAGCCCAACAAATCTTATTTATTTCGTATTGTATTTTTTTATTTCATTATTATCTTAACACTTCAAAATTTCTAAAGACGTGGAAAATATTAATCACTTGTTTCCTCTAGATTTCCATACGTAGATTTATAGTAGAAATGGTTAATTTAACGTATATATTATATATATGCATTATAAGTAACTCGCCCAAAATACTCGCGCAATACGCTATGCTATTACGCTACGTAATATTATAACTAAAACGCGAAGCTATGCGATCTACGCTTTTAAACACTGGATGAGACGAATCTCCTGACAAGATGATGATGTATCACTCCTCACCCAACAACGAGTATTAAGTTCCAAGCAAAATCTAACTCGTGACATCCCCAAATTAAATGGTCACGGACCTATACATCAAGTAATGCACTTGAGGATAATATAATCGTACCAATGTATGTACGTCGATTCATTAACAAAGGATGGTGAAGTTCAGTTTTGAAAAAAAAATTACAAAGATTAACTTCAGCAACAAATCAAATGCATTCAATGTTCTCTTTTTCACACTATTTTATAGCATATAAATCTCCAACCTAGTCTCTCTCATTCCTATGAATTTCCACTCGCTGCACAGATTCAACAAATATTCTGCAAAAAATCACCATTAATTAATCAATTCAAGAAATACGTTCATTGGATAAATACTCCATAATTAAATTAATCATATATATATAGTCAAATTATATTACTACCTCCATGGAGCATCTCCAGCAAGCATCCAATCACCTTCTTTGTCTTGATAAAATATCCAATAATCCGCATCAGCATCAGCATCTGCAGCAATAATTATGTAAAATTAAAATCAAATCATTAGATTATTACCACTATATTACTGAGAGAGAGAGAGAGAGAGAGAGAGATTTACATACATTTAGAAAACATATTGATCAAAGCCGTGGATAGAGATTGGTAAGAATCGTAGAGGCTGAGATCGATCTTTCTCCCAATGGGCACACCTTCCATCTTCACCTTCACATACATCGATGATGATGATGATCTCACTGAATTATTTCTATTTTCATCATCGTTGTTATTGTTATGATTATAATAATAATGAATATTGTTATTATTATTCATGTTGTTGTAGTGGGTCGTCATCTCTTTTCTCACTGAATTAACAGGTGGCCACCCCACTATTTCCTCCCCATCATCATTCCTGCGCAAAATCAGTCGATTTGATGGTCAATTCATCATATAACACCTAACAAACATATATAATATTTCATAAATATAATATATGAAGCGTGGAATAAAAAGCAACTTACCGATGCATATCATCGTTGGTGGATAATTTATGGCCTCCGTGTTCGTTGGGCTCACGACTCCAAGAGAGCAAAGATAGAGTAGTTCTCTTGCTTTCAACTTCTTCTTCTTCGTCAACAAAGACTTCATCTTTTCGATATTTTTTCTTGTTCTTTCTAACATTATTGTAATAATTATTACCGTTGCTTGGAAGACCGAGGCCTAGTTCGAGCTCCATGGATGGCTTCTACTTGTAAAAGCTCGAGTTTGCTTCAAGTGTATGTGTGTGTCAGTGTGTATATTATATGTTGAGAGTTGAGACACTCACTCAATATATATATAGGAGCAAACCAACCGATTCTTGTAGTTAAAATAGAAAGATAGATTAATTGATTATTGAAAATGGGGTTGGGGAGATTATAGAGAGATTAGTGTCGGGCAGCATTGAAGTTGGGTCGGGTTAAAGAGGAACATTGACACAGACACAAATACAATAGAAAAGTGTGTTGCTTTTTGCTCGTTTCACCGTTTAATAACTCCTTTTATTTTCTTTTTACTTTTATCTTTTCTTGAATTTATGTATGTGTTTTGCTGTCCCATGATTGCCAAACATAGTTAAACACGAAGTTTCAACTGTTCATTTTATCATTCCCTTTTTTCGTTCTATCCGAACTGAAATGACCGATTGGTAATAACACACGGATCAGATATATGATGGAGTGAAATGGACGACAACCAAAATTAGTTCAAATTATTACAACTTACGTTGCAATAGAAAGTTACATTTATTTTCTTACGGAAACTATTTTATTTTATTGCCGTTGGTCCCAACAAGTTGTATATTACACCATAGGATTAATTAATTCTTAAATCCGTGTTACGACACCATTGGTAAACTTTTTTATTGCCCGATAGAAATATGAATATCGTTTATTCTGTACAATTAGTAACATAGTATATTCGATTATTCTGTACAATTTGTAACATAGTATATTCGATTTTCGATTACAATCACAATATGATTTCTTGGAGGTTGATGAGTTATCGCTGAAATGACGTATCGCATAAGTGATGAAATGAGGTGATATTTTAAGTTAGATCACCCCAAAAAAGCTAGGTGATTTTGCATCACGGCGATGGAGTGATTTTTCTTAATAATTTACGGACAAAAATACCATTTATATTTTAACATTTCTACCATATATAACACTATTTATATCATCGTAAAAAGATAATGATTTAAATAATATGTAAGGTTAAATAGGGCATTTACACAATATCACCTTATGTATCATGGTAATTAAACAAACACAGTGACGGCATATCACCTTGATACACATTCATGTACTCACATCAGTGATGTGAGTATCATCGTAATGTTGGATTAACTCCAAACTTTAAAAATGTATCGATGAGTTTTAGGTTACCCCATTTGATAATTGGAAAAATATTTCACTTACGGTATATTTCGGAATAAAATTAACTAACCGATCAATCTTCTGCCAAAAGTAGAAAAAATTTTGTTTGACGACTGACTTAAACTGTTTCTGACCCACTCGCGTTTCGGAATACGATATGTAGGAGTTTCTCTTAATATTGTTAGAGAATTGAATTCATAATTCATTATTTCGACATATAACAATAGTCGGTTGAGTGGGATATCCGAGTCACAATAAAATGCATTTAATGAAAACAATAATCTCTATATTTGGTGGCATAAATTTATAATTTCACTTGCTACGGCGAGCACTAAACATGTCGGTTGTAAATTACTAAAAACTAGTACTGTCAAAACGGGCCGGCGGGGCGGGCCGGCCCGTACCCGCCAAAAGCCCGCCACTGGCGGGGCGGGGGCGGGTAAGCCCGCCTGATGGCGGGCCTAGGAAATCAAGGCCCGCCCCGCCTGCAGGCGGGTAGCGGGCCTGGCGGGCTTAGCCCGCCAGTTATTAAAAAAAGTAAAATAAGAAAAATTTATTAAAAATAGGAAAAAGTTAAAAAAATTAATTAAAAATAGAAAAAAATAATATAAAAATTGGAAAAAATAAGAAAATGAAGGAAAATATATCTAATTAAATAAACTTTTTTAATATTAATCTATTTATGTTATTAAGTACCTATTATTATATTTGTAATATTATATAATAAATAATATATTTTTTTAAATATTCTGGCGGGCTACCCGCGGGTAAGCCCGCTCCGCCCCGCCAAAGCCCGCACCCGCCGCGGGCTTACCCTCCCAGGCCCGCCTCTAGGCGGGCCTAAAATTTCAGAGCCCGCCCCGCCACTTTGGCGGGGCGGGGCGGGCCGGCCCGCGGGTCCAAGCCCGTTTTGACAGCTCTACTAAAAACTTCAAAGGGGTGAATAAAATTCGTTTTTAATTATATAATTAGGTGCCTAGGTCATTTCACTTATTAAGGAAACACTAAATTTTCACCCCCAATGAACAAATCTGAGTCTAAACATTTAGGATGGAAATATTATATTTGATGAATATGCAAGAAAATAAAAGCACTCTCAGGCTCGAAATAGACATAAGTGTCCCATATGTCGTTATTTGCTAAGCAGAGACGCAGTTTCCAAAAGCGTAAAATAATGCCAAAAGCGAAGAAATATATGTGGACCATTTAAATCATGTCTCACTAATTATGATTTTCAAGACTAAGACGGAAAATATGTCTCTTAATACGAATAAATTCCAAAATATGATATAAGCTAAACAATATTTCCGTTTCATGACTGATATTAGAAATAGAAAATTTCAAGAAAATTTGTTTGTTCTTTCCGAATTGCCAGAGACGTTTTCAAACACTATATCACTACTTATTGATTTATTTAATCTTCAGCTTGAGAAGAATAATTAACTGTACTCAGTTTCATAATTACCATGTGAACGTGGATAAATCAAATACTTTAAAGGTAAGTTAGTGACTTGGTCATTTGGGCAATTAATGAATATATCAAATCAATCGCTTGACAAAGAGACAAAGCAAATCTTCAATTTGTTCATAATTACATAGCCCTTTCTTCGATTTGATTATCAAATCGTAACACGCATTGCAAGAAAAATTTGATTTAAATTCGAATCTGTTTTTTATATTTTATACACATGGAAGTGGTTAATTTGTATTTTTTGAACACACTCTTCTAAATTAATTGGATAAAAGAATAGGTTACTTAAAGTCCACTAGTTCCTCAATTTAGTAATGACAAGTTCATTCGTATTTGAAAGGTATTAGGGATAATTTCATTACAAATTTTCAAACATTGCCCAACACACACGATGATGATGATTGAACAATCTTAGATGCATTGTCATTATTTTAACTTTTTTTTTTATCAGATTAACATAATCATATCATGTCGGCAAATTATGTTTGATCTATTTACCAAAAGTCACTGCATTGGTGAGGCAAGAAAATCAGAAGGGAAAGAAAAAAAAATTCATACAATAAAACCATACATTTTAGTTCTCTAAAAAAAAGTAAACAAAAATGATAAATGACAATCTGACTTATAATTATATGTACGAAAAATGATCAGTGATCCAAATTTGTTTCAAAATGTGAAGTTGGTGACCTATTATGCAGTTAAGTTATTGATACCTAACTCATATTTATTATTTTGTGAACTGAAACAAATCAAGTGTCCTCAAACTAATTGAAGTCTGTTTTATTTAAGGGTAATTTACTACCTTGTGGGTTTTTTATTACGCGACACTCCCTTATGGTTTACAAAACATAGCATCTTACCCCCGATCAGCATCTTTTGCCCGTGATTGAAGCACAAGCGCTATTTCTGCGACTGAAACATAATTTTACCAAATTTTATGCCGTAAAATGACTAAAATAACCCTCAAACATCTTCTTCCTCAGATAAAAATCCAATCTTTTCACTGGGAACTTACATCACTTGACTTATACCTCCGGCTAAACACTATTAAATTAAAACCCGTTCTACCCTTCATATCCCAAACTATTTTACCTTTGTTATATTTTTTACACTTTCAGTTATTTAACATCTTTTATACATAAGAAATGGAAATTTATTTAATTTCGTAACTTAAGAAATGTCCCGTTACGCGTGCAATAAATGCAACGGGAGACTTGGAGAGTGAATTAGCAACGAAGTATTTGGTGTGACATTCATTCAATTCACGTGGACAAGCTTCTTAATAGCACGACATAAGAGTCCCAACATTTATTTAATTTTCTTTAAGTTAGAAATTTTCCTCCATTGTTGGGACTCAATTTAGCCGAACACAAACTTATATACACGCACATAGACACATAGTAGAATGTGTAAAATATATAATGGTAAGTACAGACAAACACTATTCCAATTGTACTCTTCAACTAAGGTTGCACGTGTGGTGGAACCCAACATAAAATAATAATGGTGCAATAATAATAATAATATGTTGGATAAAGTAATTAAATGGGCAAGTTCAAAGTATCGACATACAACGCCAAAATTAAATAAATTGTCCAAAAGGAAGAGTATTCGATATCTACGCCATATATTGCTACCACTCCTTTACATGGATGTTGAGTCTCAACAACAAACTCTGACAGCAGAGAGGGTTTTTTTTTTGTTCGAGTTTATGTAATGTATATCGTATTGTAGAGATTTATCGGTCCAATCTTCCGTTGTAAAAAAAAAAGAAGAAGAAAATCTCTTACAGTCAAAATAATAAAAGCCTTATCTATATGTATAATTTTCGAAAGATTCTCTATTTTTAATTCACTATGTTTGGTGATAATAAACTGAACACAAACTTCACTTTTTGGAAGAAAATTGAGTTTCAGAACGAAATATATCTAGGCATATTAAGTTAGTGACTTACTTTGATTAAATATATCGATCCAACATAAGAAAGCTAAACATTATGACTGAAACTTAAATTATTTAAAAAAATTTTTAAAAAAATGAAATGGATTGAATCAGAACCCTTCACTGTGTTCGATAACGGTTCCACTTTAACACGTCTAATTGTTAGAATGTGAGATAAAGTCAATGAATTATAGGTAATAATTCAATGATAGGATCGACAATTTTGTTTTAGGGACTACAATGTAAAGAGATATGGAAAGCATTTTGTATGTATATTGCTGTCCGACCCCCTACTTAGCTTTCTTGGTTTCTCTCCCATACTGCTATGCCACTGACTTGTTATTTTCATGAACAGATTCTACACTATCCATTAAGATATAGGATAAAATTCAATTCAATATTATTATTATTATAAAGTTTAGTAGTGAAGTTTGAGGTCCCATAGTTTGCTAGCTAGGGTCGGGTAAAAGATGGATACATAATCAAATTTGAGATGACACAAGCCTTTATTTATATTTAATTATTTATACCTCTAACTGATATTCTAATTTGGTATTTATTATGTATGCGCTGCCCATATAGTGAAAAAAACGTAACGAAGAAGGAAAAACATCAAAACACCGATGCTTCTGAAAACGTTATGAAGAAGAAAAAGCGATCTTTGCAACTTATTCAGCATTTACACATTGCATGTCGATGAAGGATATGTCATATCATTTCTATATGACTTGACTTCAATCTCTGAATATGGTCACATATTTTTGTGTCCGTTGATGTGATTATTCATAATACATTAACGTATATGAACCCAATATTTCACAAACGGATGAAATCCATGCAAGAACCGAACAAAGTTTCGTGTATATGTATTGTAGTTGATCGACTTTTGAAAGAAGACATATAATTGTTCTCTCGTTATCGTTTGTTGATGAGTAATCACTTTCTCATCGTCCGAATATAATAACAATATTGCATCGAGGTATTGCGTACGTACCGTTTGAAGGCCGCGATGTATGTGAGTTATTAATAAAATGCTCTTTCGGCTATTTTTGTATGAGCCAATAAGCCCCAAATATTTTGTTGTTTGATACGTAAAAGATCAAAAAAATGGGCCCATTCTTCATCAAAATGCAATTAAGAAAAAAAAAAGAACGAACGAAAAACGCGTCGGTACGGTTAACGGCAAATATACTATTAGAGGAATTTTATGGTGCTCACCTTACGTGAGCACCTGTTGATGTGGCACTGATTCGTGCCATGTCGACATGCCACATCAAAATTAGATGATACGTGATATTAATAAACACGTTCTACGGGTCATTGATCGACATATCGGACGATGATGTGGCATATTTACGCACACAGATCAATATCACATAAAAGCGTAAACATGCCACATCATCGTCCGATATGTCGATCAATGACCCCTAGAATGTGTTAATTAGTGTCACGTATCATCTAATTTTGATGTGGCATGTCGACATGACATGAATCAGTGCCACGCCGACATGTGCCAACGTAAGGTGCTCACATAAGGTGAGCACCATAAAATTCCTCTATACTATTATTCACAACATATAACTAGTATTTTTTTGCTAAAAAACATTTTCTGGTTAAAAAATACTTTCTGGTTAAAAAATACCAAAACCCCTATGGTTTGATAAGTGCACAAAAATCGTTCAGATTTTTATTTAATTATGTGCTCTTTGTCATTTACACCTCCTACTTGGGGTATAATGCTAGTTTTTGACAACACAGGGGGTACGATGCTAAATTAGCACATCACAAGGGGTTTCGTGCAATAAAAAAAGCATAGGTAGTATGTGCATTTCAGTATAACCGCATGGGTGTATAAGATCATTTACCCGATTTGTTTTTGGTATAACTAGTAATATTAGTTGTTAGAAAATGAATGAAACGCCATCAACTGAATTATATAAGTTTTCTCCACCAAGTCCGTGATAGGATCGGATCGCAAAAAATTGAAGTAAAACTGATTATAGCACAAGTAACAGACAATGCAACAGAAAATGAAGAGAACATGACAATATATCCGAAAAACCTGCTTCGTTGTTAAGAGGGAAAAAAATCACGAGACCGACAAGCCTATCAACTCCACTAATCACCAACTAAAGTAAGAGCAGCACTCAAAAATGAGTTTCGGCTCTTATAATAATCGTTCAAAAGGCACCACAACAAACTCGGGTTTTTTTCTTACAAGAGTGGGTCGAGAAACTTATTGTTGAGCTTTATGCCGTAGATACCGTACGAGGATTAGATGTACGAGGGCATTAGTGTAATTTTGTAGTGTTTAACTTTTATAATGGATTATTTGATAATAGAATTACTTTATTATTGTCGATTTGAATTTTGACAAATAATACAAAAAGGCATATTATTACTTCGTCTAAATAAATTAACTTTGCAATCGGGTTAATAAGACGAATTAATAAAACACAGTTCAGTTACAGATTCAATAGGGACAGAGAGGGGGCACCAGTAAGCTGAAACACTGTAATATTAAATTAAGTCCACAAGTGTTAGTCTCCAGTAGGGTGATTGGATAGACAAGTATGACTTGCTTGTCGATGGGTCCAATACGGTTGTGCCAACCGTTCACTTGGGAAGTGGGAGCCCGTGACATTAATACAAGACGAGTCAGGGGATTGTCTGTATTTGGACACTGGCTCGTAATCGAACGATCACAGACGGGGAAATTCGTTGATCGCTCGATTGACTAAAGTATTGTACATGAGCCTTAGACCGAATGGTTAATTCGGGGTTGGTCATAAGGTCTTGATGTGTCAGTAGTTTGCTAGGCCTGATTGCCAGGTGCATGGGTCAGTGGCGAAATGCGGTTTTGACTTTTCGACCTGATTGCCGGTTATACCGCTGAGCGGGATTTACGGCTTCAATTATATTCGAGGTTAACGTCCTATGGAGTTTCGATGTGCTGAATTTACCTAAGTCCTGGCCAGAGCTCATAACTGACTCATGATAGTCGTGGAGGGCAGTTAGGTAAATGTCACCAACACGAACATCATAGAGTCGAGTTCTGTAAGTTCGACTAGGCGTGACTTTCACTCGATAGGGAAAAACGTAAGGGTTTATATGTAGGACCATAATCTATGGTCGGTTCGTTAAGAATATGATATTCATACTCAATTTGGGATCGGTTTGGTACCACGGGGCTGGCTAGGTGAATACGGAACTCTTGGATTCCTCCCAGGACCGGTTGAGACGAACCAAGAGATTTAGGCTTAAAAAGGACAACCGACACAACGTCAATATGAGAAAGAGCAGGCTGGGGCCTGGATTGAGAGATTTGGGTTTAGGGCTTGACCGAAACCCTAATTGGCCGGAATGACTAGGTTTTACTAGTGAGGGGCAAAAATGTCTTTTCACCTCACGTAATAATTTTTAAATAAACTATTGGATCTTTATTATTTAATTATTTAGATATGATTTACATTTGATTTAAATCTTTATTATTGTTTTGGAAAAATAATAGAATTTAATTTAGAATTAAATTATATATATATGATATATATAATATCGATTTTAATTTTGAAATAATTTCAAAAATTATTAACGATATATATTAGATATAATATATTTAAAATATAACTAAATAAGAAATTTTTATATTAGATATTTATTAATATTAAATTCAAAATTTAGACCTAAAACCAAGTAAGAAGGACTTGGTAAAAGACTTGATTTTGAGAAAGTGTTTGAGATTTTTTCTCCCACTCCCCTTTACTAAGTTTCGGCCGACCCTAGGCCTATATCAAGGGATTTTCGAGATCCCTACTAATGCTAATCGAAAAAGTGGCCAAAACTGTGATTTGAGCCATTTCATCTCTCTCTCTCGATCTCTTTCTCTTATGGGGCAGCAAGCGAGCACTCTTGGAGTAGCCGCATATAGCAAGAGCTGCTCGTGACGTTATAAGGTGCCGGAGTGACGATCTTGTGCAAAGTTCGTGTGCTTTTGCTGATAGACGAGGGATACTACGTCCCGGGGATTCGAAGGGTTCGTAGCTAGCCATCTTCGTTGATTTTCTTCAAGGTATAATGGCTAGACTCTTTTCTATTTGTGTTCTTATGTTCTCGTGAAACACCGAGCGATCCAAGGGAAAGGGCAGAATTCCGAAAAAATTTTAAACTTCCGCCGTTCTAGGAACGAGGACCCGGGGACCTACCGGGATTCCCAACAGTGGTATCAGAGCCATATGTTCGGTTTAGTCACGGGACTATGACCAAAAAACCCACGAACATCCTGAGAGGGGCTTGCTACCCTAACCGCGCGCACTGTGCGTGCGGCGCCCAGAAACATGGTTGCCCGCAGGCGCGCGGCGTTCGGTGGCCGCGCTAAGAGAGCGGTCTAGCCCGGTCGTGCGCAGCGCGCTACCTAGGGCAGGGCCGCGTGGAGGCGTGGGCACACGAGGTTGACCTCGCGCATAGGTTCATGTGGCGCATGGTAGGGGTCGCGCGAGTTGCGCGTGCGCGTCTAGCTCGATCGCAATCGGATTTGTGCAGTTACGCCTCGAAACCTAATGGGCCTAGCCCAACTTGGTAAAAGCCCAAATTTGAATTTTGGCTCGGATCTATTAAAATTGTCGTGATGCATGTTATATGTGAATAACGTGGTGATTGATTGGGGATAAGGTTCTTTTTTTGCCGGGTGATATGTTAAGGGTGACAAGGTACCCCCGGGTTGTACTTTGTTGTTTATTAGAAAATTTTGGGCGGCGTTGTTTTAGGGAAAGATCCCTCCATCATAGGCTATAGTAGTAAAGGAATGACGACCGAACGAGAGACGATCGAGATGAGACTGGACGAACAAGACGGTGGCCGAGATGTCCGTCCGAGACAAGCCCGGAGATTTGGAGTTTTATTATTGTACAAATAGGATAGAACTAGAAATATCCCTGATCTTTAACATTTACTTTAATAGGTTGAAACTAGGTTTACTATTAAAGTCTATTATGTGCGTGTTGGTTCTGAACGTGATATGGTGCATAATGTGATCGTTTTTAACTGTGAGGATTCTCCCGAAAGTTAGGCTTTAAAATATCAACTAAGTAAAGGGGTTGGACTCCTGTCTTCTATCAAGTCCAAAAACGTTACGACTTAGGGGTACGGTTTTGGTTGACCGAGTTACGCCGCTAAAACCCTCACCTTTGACGTGAACACATTTGGATACATTTCTGATAATGCCGCTCGCCAACCACTCTTCGTCATCTGATAAAGTGTTATCCTAAGGAGGCAAAGTTCACTCAAAAGTGGAAGCTTAGCATGACTTTGATAGGCAGCACTTGGACAGTCATTCCAAGAAGTCTGAGTTACAGCTGAGGGACCCTGACTGAGACAAATTCGTTGAAACTTCTATCTGACAGAATAGTGTATAACACGACCTTGGCCGATCGAATATACCAATAAACTGTTAAGTTGATGCTAATTTGATGCAGCGCGTGGAAATCAACGCAACTATGAAACTACTCAATGAGGTTTCCAAAATTCCTAAAGGGAGAAAGTTTTCGAGAAAATAGTGGGAGTCAGACGAAAAACTCAAAGTCATGTTTTAGTCTGATTAAACACTTCAAATCCTAACTGTCTGTTTATCTTTCTGTAGTTTATTTCTCTATTTATACAATGACAAATGCATTATCCGTACTTTTGGAAAAACATTATTTGGTGGGACCAAACTATGTTGACTGGCTTAGAAATCTGAGGATCGTCCTCAGGTTGGAAAAACTTGAATATGTCTTGGACATTGAAGAGCCCGTGACTTCTAATGCTCAATCGACTGAGCAAGACCTGATTAATCAGTTGGTTGCAGCCCAAGCCCAGTATCGACTGCTAAGGGCTACAAGGGTAAGGAGGTGGTGCTCGTTGCGACTTCTCGGCCCAAGGGATCGAAAAAGAAGCCGAACAAGCACATCGGGCCTAAGAGTAGAATTGCTAAGAAGGTGAAATCAAAGAAGACTGTGAAGTCAAGGGAAAAGCACAAGTCCTTCCATTGCCAGCAGCTCGGTCATTGGAAGCGCGATTGTCCTAAGCTGAAGGCGTCATCTGACGCTTCAGGCAAACAATTAGTTTTTGAAGCTAATTGTTCTGTGTATTCTACTTCATGGATACTTGACTCAGGGGCTAGCTCCCACATTTGTGTTTTGAACCAGAGTCTGGAACGAAGTAGGAAGCTTCGAGCTGGTGAAGTCTCGATCAATGTCGGTAGCGGACATAGTGTAGCAGCGACGCACGTGGGATCGAAGACTTCACTTCTATCGTCATCTCATAGTTTAGTACTTTCTGATGTTTTGATTTTGCCCAAGGGGCTTAAAAACATTGTTTCAATTCCTATTTTGAGCAGACTTGGTTATGAGTTTCGATTCATTAATGATGTTTTATTAATGATTTTTAAATATTTATTTTAGAAATGATAACGTTGGAAAGACGACGTTAATAAATGGTTTAATATTACGTCAATCCAAGAGATAATTACCAACTCGTTACCTGAATCGAACGACCGATACATATGGCACCTTCGACTAGGTCACGCTGGAGAAGCAAAGATTAACAAGATGGAAAGGACGACCTGATTCGCACAGTGAAGTCCCCGATCCCAACTTGTCAGTCTTGCATCCTAGGCAAAATGACCAAATAACTACCTCATAAAAGATAAGATAAATATAATATTCTAATACTTAGGAGACTCAATAATTTAGTTAGCCGAATAATTTGGATAATGTACTAACATAATAATCTTTGTGTAAAGGTGGAAAATTAGGAACTTCACCGAACCAGTAACGAGTAATCGACGGACGACAGGTAAGTGGAAATCCAACTGCAACACATAACATGTTTGTTTGTGCCTAACTTATGTGGCTATGTGACTTAGTGCTTACGTGCTTATGTGAATTATATGACGAGGTTATGATTACGGTAAGCATTATGGCATTAATGCACTATGCATATGCACGAGCATGCACAAAACACTTGGGGGTTATACGATGTTGAGCGTGCATGATTTATGTCGCAAAAAGCGAATGATAATTGCCGAGGTGGGCAATTGGTATCAAGTTATAAGATAAGTGAGGGGCGGCTTCTAGGGCACTGGGACGGCGTTGATGCGCCGTCGGCGACGTCGATGCGTCGCCAGTATATGAACGACGTTGATGCATCGGAGGATTGCCATGGTTAGGTTGATGCCCTTATATCCTTGTTGCGTGGCTGGGTTGATGTCCTCATGCTTTGGGCTGATGCCCGTGGTTGGATTAGAGCTCTATACGGTGTACCCCTAGTAAAGTTTGCCGGGCCCTGAGTGAAAATAGTATGAGACTTAAGTGCAGTGGCAAGGATGCCTTTGCGGGGGATTAATCACGTGCATATCATGCATAATTTCTACTTAATGAGCATATCGCTCATCCCTTACGTTATGTGTTGTAGGTGCACGCGACCACGGTACGTGATCGCTTAGGTGGCAAGGGAATCTTTTGAAGCTTCCAAGCGACTTTTTGGGAGGTGGAGTGTGCATGGCTGACGACCTGTGAGGCCGGGCGCATACGGATTCTTTTGATGTGCATGTATACACATCTCGTGTAATTAGGACTTGCATGAACTTAGGTTATGTAATTCTTTTGTCATGTACAGAAACGACTTCTATTACATAAATGGAAAAATTTTATACGCATATCCGCACTTCTTCTAATTTAATACATCGTTAGGCACATATGATAGCGTTAGAATAGGTAGCAAGGGCTAGGGTTGTTGGTCCATATTATCCAACCAAACTAACGAAGAACGATTTTACCACGATTTAAATATGGAAGAATTGAAATGCGTGGGGTGCGTGTGTGCGTGTTCTTGAGAGGTGTAAAGGAGCGTCTCTTACAAAAACTATTTCTCTATATTTCTTACACACACAAGACAACCCTAACGTGTTCGGGTTTTTAGCACTTATACCACATGTGTTGGTAAATAGTGCTTGGGCTTCTTGAAAGCCCATTACAAATAAGCTCACTGGGCTTTACAAATAAAAGCCCAGCTCACTTAAATAAAATTACAAAGCAAAGATAAAATAATTAATTGAACACAATAAATAATTCCTAACAATCTCCCCCTTTGTGTTCAATTTGCAATTCAGCTCTGGTTATCTTCGTCTTGTAATCGTCCGGAGTCCTCAAAGAACACGTATCAGAGTTGTATATGCGAGAGCGTTTGCATGTGTGTTCTTCTTCAATCACATCCTCGTTTGTCTTGTCTTGTGACCTCTTCTTTAGAAGATCTTCAAGCTCACCGTCTCTTGAACTTCTCTTCTCCTAAGTGTTCAAGCAGCTTGTTGGATCGTCTCATTTTGTGTTCGATCTCTCCCTTGGATAGTCACCACTCCCCTGCATTTGAACAACTTTGCGTTGGGATTGGGGATTTCTTTAAAATCGGAGAGTCGTACTTGAGGCGACAACTTCAATCGTTGGACTCTGTGGTCTTCGCTTGATTATTTGATGACGCTATATATTTGGCATTTTCAGATCGGTATTGCACTTTAGTCGTGGCGTTGCTCCCATTTTGCTTTCGTACCCCTCCCTCTCAAGATCAAGCTTCTTAGAACTGAATTACTCCCCCTCAATAGATGCAAATACGGATCAAATTTATCTTTCGAATCTCTTTCTCTAAGTTCACGTATTTAAGTTCGCTCCCCAAAAAAATTTAATTATCTCTCCCTTTAACACAAATATAGGAGTTGCTTCTCTTTAAAAATAAAGAGTTGCTCCCCCTCAAATTTAGCTCAATTAAAAAAATGGTATTTATCAGATGACCACGAAATATGCATTGTCTATTTCAAAATCTTGCAAGAACATGCATATTCAAAATGTACCATTTAAAAGATATTGGCATTTATCAGTTCAGCTTATATGCATACGTAAAAGTTAAGCTTGAAAATTATATAAGTTGTATGCATAATGAAAATATACCTAATAACAGGGTATTTATGCATTTCAGCTCATGTTTGCATGCGAAATTTTGGAATTTAAAGTCTTTTTAAAGCATGCGTAACTATAATGTACCCTATTGTTTTCAAGGTAGGCAAATTGAAGTTACAACTTGATATGCATGCAAAAATTACAAAAGGATGCATATAGAATTTACCTATGTTTGGTTGCTTGCATCGCTAACCAGTCGTGTCTGTGGAGCAGCCCGAGATACCATACACGCTGGGAGGTGTGGTCGCTTGCATCTCTTACCAGTCATGCATGTGGAGCAACATGAGATACCATGCATGCTGGGAGGTGTGGTTGCTCGCATCTCTTACCAATCATGCATGTGTGGTGCTGTTAGTTTCGAAGATTTCAAAGTGTTGTGCCAAAAATCCCGTATGCGGAAATGATTTTCTAAGATGTAAGTCTTCGAAAGAATTTGAACTCTTTGAGTCGCAAATTGGAATTTGTCTTGGCCCACGAATTGAGTTGTGGTTCTCGAACTGAAGAGAGTTCGTGAAACTTGAAATTCGAAGTGGTTTGCGAAACTGAAGAGGGTTCGCGAAACTGGAAATTCAATGACACGGAACTGAACTTGCGAAACTTTAGTTTTAAGCTAAAACTTGATGACCTCATGAGACTGATTCATCTATATGATTTTGGTCAAAGCCCAAATCCTAAATCGCTTGAAGCCCACCTTCAAACGTCAACCCACGACGCCTGAAAACGTCAACCCACGACGCCTGCGAATCGCCTGACACCACTAACAGGAATCACCCCGCGAAAGTCAAGTCAGCCCGCGAGACCTAAAGTCGACCCGCGACGCCTCTCACAGGAATCACATTGTGAAAGTCAACGTGAAAGACTCCAGCTAGCGCGAACTCAAATTTTGGCCCGTGAAACCTATTTTACTCACGCGGAAAACCCTATGGGCCCGCGACAAAATTTCGCGATCCAAAACCCATTCGGCCGATTCTCTTGGTCATTTAAAACCTGTTACCCATATAACACGCGAAGATAGCACGATAGCAAGTTTAAGCTAAAATACTTCAAGTAAACTCGATAACCATCAAGATTAACACCTAAGCGATGAGTTTTTTGAAAATGATTTGCGTGAGGAGAAATTTGATAATCGACGAAGAAAAATCGATCTCCCGCGGCGCTGAACCCTCAAGTCAAAAATTCGTCTGTAAAATTGATTAGGTTTGTCGGAACGATAATGATGTTTTGTTCCATTTATGCCTATACATGCCTGAGCAACACTAAAACTCAATTTACCATAAATTTCTCATCTATTATCCCATTTCAGCATTCTCAATTAGCTTACAAGAAACGAACTGGATGCAGCAACAAGATCGTGAAAATGAGAGGGAAACATATGTAGAATTTCAGCGTAATTTAGAGAGGCTACAACTTGCCCTTTTTCTTCTCTTGTGCTTATTTGTAGTTTTACTAGCTTTTCTATCCTGGGTCCTCACAAGGTGTGCTTGTTTTACTAGCTTTTATATTTTGGGTCCTCGCAAGGTGTACTCGTGTGCAACCGTCCTTATGAAGTAAATCTATTGTTCCTTCTTCTGTGTTTATTTGCAGTTTTACTCGCTTTTGTGTGTTGGGTCCTCACAAGATGTACTTGTGTGTAACCATCTTTATGAAGTAAAACTATTGTTCCTATTCCGCCTCTTGATTCTGCGTTGTGAGTTTCGCACTATGAAAGTAGGTCTTATTTGTGAATGGTTATTTTCGAAAGCTGATTTCCAAAGTCAGATTTCTAGACAAAGTTAAGCCCTAAAAGGTGCGAAAGAAAAGCAATCGACGAAATTTAAAGCAACTTCTACAAAACTCAGCCACATGGTACGATTATCACCCAAAAAATATTATTAAAACTCGATGAACACCGAGTGTAACCACTTAATTGACGATTTTTGAAAGAGGATGTTTAAGAAAGTTAGAACTGTGAAAATCGATCGATTCGTGACATAACCTGTGAAATCTGAAATGATTTCACATTTAGTCGAATTAGCAAGAACATATAAGGGTGAGGGATTTATTGTTTATAGCCTTATATTTGATTTGAGAAGATGTTTTTTTTTAATTATTATTATTTATTATTATTTTTTATTTAAACCAAGTTCCCTCTTTAGAGAAATTCTACAAGGAAAGTTCTCCCCCTAAATTAAATAATTTTGGCGAAGATTATTTCATTTCTAAAATTTCTCCCCCTTAATTTAACAAATAAAGCTCCCCCTAAATATAAGCATTTTATGAATTCTTTTTTTTTTTGTTGGGGAACCTTATTTAGCATGTCTACTAGGATGAAGAATGTATCTTAAGATGAATAAAGAGCAGTTCATCCTAGATATTGCTAACATTTTAGTTATGTTACTCATTTGAGCACATATAAATATTGAAAATTCAGTGAATGTCGAACATGTGATCTTATGCATATTTAGAATATTACAAAATTTGTCAGTACGGTTCTAGCTGCCCGTATCCCATCCCTTGATCACATATGTGGGGCCGCTTCACGTACCATACGTGAGGGAACTTGTGGCCGCTCTCGTCGCAAACCAGTCATGGGTGTAGAGCAGCTCTCTAAGTACCTACCCATGCTGGAAACTGCAAAACATCTCAAGCAGATTTTGGTACCCATCTAAGAATGTGTCCTTTCGTATTAGATCTAGAGTTTATGCATGCGTCTTTCATAGATTTATGTCCTAAGTCAACTTTAGGTTTATCAATAGCGTTAATGGTTGATTTAGGAACCCAAATCTTTTTAATTCCTAAGGGATAACAAAGACTAGTGCTTGCCCTAAGTTCGTGTTTTGTTAATCCAGATTTTCTTAATTCCCAAAACTTTAGCTTTAGTTTCAGTCTTAGGGTGCTTTGACTGGATGCTTTTGTGATCTTCTCGTTTGTCAAGTTTAGAACTGGACTTGGGAGACGAATGTGCAGGCTTTGTCTTTCTGTTCGTTTGAGTCTTCTCCTTTTGAGTTTGTGAGCCTAACTTAGCAAAGAAGCGTTCGTCCTTCTTGGTTGTACGTGCATTTGCTAATCTAAAACGAGAATTTAAGGCAAGTGCATCATCATAAGAATAGTGGAAATTAGAGAGCATAGATGTTCGTACAGTTACAGAAAATGAAATCATGGATGGAGGTGTGGCAATGTTAGATTTAGCTTGTGATAGATGCCTACTATGCGAATTTGAACTTGATGCTCTAAATTTAATTGCCTCATTCTTTTTGAAAGAAGGGGCACAATTTTCAAATAATAGATCGTCTCCTGTGGCTATCTCCTTTCCTTTCATTCTATTTAAAATTTTACCTGTAGGTGCATGCGAGGATAAGTTGGTACGCATTGATTTTCTCGATGCATTCTGCTTCTTAATGTCCTAGGCTTGGTTAGAGTTTCTATTTTAGACTCAGCTAGAGACATTTGTGGGGACGCTGAAGCTATAATGTTATTGATTTGTTTTTCGAGTGAGGAAATTATTGTCAATAACACGTCATTTTCTACCTGAAAAATAATCTTTTCGGACTCTACGATCGAGCGCAAGTCATAGATTTCCTTAATAACTGCTGGGGCACTAGAGGGGCTGTATTGTGCTAAGTTACGGGACGTTTTGTCGACAGTGATTGGAGTTGAAGGGGGAATAAGAGCATCTAAATAGTCATCGGACAAAGGTATTTCCCTTGTCGTGTAGCTATTATTCAATGCTTCATAGTCGAGTGGTATTTCAACTCCTGTCTTCCTATCTCCCTTAGTCTCCTCTATGGCATCAATTTCTGATGTGAAGGCCATTAATTTTGGCATCTTAATCCCTAAATAGCTAATATCATACGGATCATATGGGTTTAGGGATTTCTTCACAGCTAGGGTAGGGTTTGGAAGAAAGCCTAGACCTGCACGTGGATCGTAGAATTCTGTGTCCTTAGGCTGGTTCAAGAAGATCGTTCGATCTTTTTATCCTCTTTTTGTTAGGAGGTCCTCTAGCTTTTTAATCCTAGCGTACAATTTTATGCGCTCTTTATTTAGAAGATCGAACTCACATGTTTTATTGATTCGCCCGTCGTCGCAAGTTGTCAATTTAGCATTTAGCTCGCTAACATGTGTCTTCAACTTTACTATTTCAGCGTCGCGATTGTCAATTTTTGATTGCGCTACTTCCAGCAGGCAATCAAGATTACTTATCTCTCGAAGCTGCCTGAGCAGACATTGATAATTGTTATCAAAGCGAGCTTGCAAGTCGTTGATTGTTCTCTCGTGATCTACACATTTGCTTGTTGTTTGCTCGTAGTTTGAGACTTTGTTAGTTAAATCAATGACTTTCGACGCTGATTCAGCTAAATTGGCTTCGGAATTAGCTAAGCTAGTTTCTAGTCTATCTACGTTTTCATGTGTCATATCTAGATCGGCTATAGTCTTAGCTAGTTCCTTTTCTATTGACCTGAAATTGCTATGAAGAGCTGTGAATTTTTCTTGGAGTTCTAAATACAAAAGGGGGTCAATAGATTCTACCTCCCTTTCTGAATATTCTTCCTCCTTTTTACCACCAACGTCTGCTTCCATGTCCTTTTGCTCCGATTTAGCTCCTTCTACCGGGGCTATTTTAGCTACATTTCTTGCTCGCTTTCAGATGTGTCATCGAGCCAACTGTCTTATTCTCCCATCAAAGCTACTCAAGTTTTCATTTGCTTAATATGTCGTAATTTTCTGGAGTAGTACTCCTCATCCTTCTTTTTGGGTAGGAAGCAGTCTATAGCTGTGTGCCCAGGTTTGCCGCAATTATAGCATTTGATTGGCTCGGATTTTTCTTACCATGGGACTGATGGAAGGATGTCATTGATTGATGTGTGTGGATCCTTACGTGTGTGAGTGAAGTTTCGAGGATTTAAGCTCAAAAAACTTTTGGTGTGCACCGAAATGTTTTTTTTTTGTTTTTTGATGATTTCGAAAACTTTGAGAAAATGACCAAAACGTTTTCTATAATATGCCTGGAATGTCTTAAGTAGATCGTAGGATATGTGATCATTGACACGTTTGTGGATTTGCTTTAAAAAATTTGACAGAAAAGCAGTCTACACGGAAAATTTCTTGGACCGGAAGGAAAATTATAAACGGGCATTAGAATTGACTATGCTCGTTTGTACTTAAAATATTTTTATTCAAGGGGTCCAATAGTTTTGGTGCTTCAAAAACGTTTAAGTGTAATTTTTGAAGAGTGAGTTTGGATCGCCCGATTAAGGTTTTGAAGGATGAAGATTCAACCGATAGTTCTAAGATTTGAAATCGGGTAGACAACAATCGAGCGAATTTGTAAAGTGAAATCGGGCGATTTCAGAGTCGGTCGATTCTGAGTTTCGCCAAGAAAATTCTGTTGAAATTGAGCAATCGGGCGATTTGAAGAAAATTCGTGTTAGCTACAGTGCAATCGGGTGATTGGGCTCAAATCGGGCGATTCCGTCAATCAGGCGACTGAAACGAAATCGAGCGAGTTTCTCTTATAAGAATTGGAATCGGACGATTGTTTGTTTATGGACTGAAATTCGCCGAGAGTTCAAATCGGGCAATTTGCAAATTCTAGCAACAGTACCAAATCGGCCGATTTGCTCTGTGAGGAACAAGTGCACGATTTGCTACAGTGGATTTATTAAAATAGTGCGGTTAATTTGCTACAGTGAATCGTGATTTGCTACAGTGAATTTGTGAAAATCGTTTGCAATCGGCCGATTGTTCAATGAGTGAATGACCAATCGATTGAGCTTACTACTTTTTGAACGAAAGAAATTCTTGACCAAGTGAGTAATCGACCGATAGTGGCCTATTTCAACTTTCAAATTTTTTTAAATAAATAATTGTATTCTACTTTTTGACCGAAAGGAAATTGTTTGACCAAATAAAGCGATTGAATCGGCCGATTGAATGTCTTAAATTGCAGCTTCGGGCGATTTGTTGCTTTCAACTTTGAAATTGAGTTTCGGCGATTTAAACTTAAAAAAAAATACAATTGCAAATCGGGCGATTTGAAGAGCTGTGCAAAAAACTCTGCCCGAAACTGAAGAACTGAACCAGAAAAAAAAAATTTCAGACTCGAATTTTAGCTCAAATCTTACTCAAATTTGCTGAAAAGAGTTGGGTAAACACTGAGAATCACTCAAAAATAACCTAATTAGCTCTAGAGCTTGCGAAATCAGTGAAATCAACACAAAAACTCAAGAACAAAGCATAAATTCGAACTAGAGAAAAAAACCAAAAACTTCAGAAATCTCACTCAAATCCAATCGTGTTTGGCTCCGATACCACTTGTTGGTCCAGATTATCCAATCAAACTAACGAAGAATGATTTTACCACGATTTAAATATGGAAGAATTGAAATGCGTGGGGTGCGTGTGTGCGTGTTCTTGAGAGGTGTAAGGAGCGTCTCTTACAAAAACTATTTTTCTATATTTCTTACATACACAAGACAACCCTAACGTGTTAGGGTTATTAGCACTTATACCACATGTGTTGGTAAATAGTGCTTGGGCTTCTTGAAAGCCCATTGCAAATAAGCTCACTGGGCTTTACAAATAAAAGCCCGGCTCACTTAAAAAAAATTACAAAGCAAAGGTAAAATAATTAATTGACACAATAAATAATTCCTAACAGGGGTCCTGACAGGGGGCACCTGTAAGCTGAAACACTATAATATTAAATTAAGTCGACAAGTCCTAGTCTCCAGTAGGGTGTCTGGATAGACAAGTATGACTTGCTTGTCAACGGGTCCAATATTGTTGTGCCAACCGTTCACTTGGAAAGTGGGAGCCCGTGACATTAATACAAGACGAATCAGGGGATTGTCTGTATTTGGACACGACTCGTAATCGAACGATCACATGCTGGGAATGTCGCTGATCGATTCGATTGACTGTAGCCGTGAACCTTAGATCGAAAGGGTTAATTCGAGGTTGGTCTTAAGGTCTTGATATGCCACTAGTTTGCTAGGCCCGAATTGCCAGATGCATGGGTCAGCGGCGAAATGCGGTCTTGACTTTTCGACGTGATTGTCGGTTATACCGCTGAGCGGGATTTACGGCTTCGATTAAATTCGAGGTTAACGTCCTATGGAGTTTCGATGTGCGGGAATTTACCTAAGTCTCTGGCCAGAGCTCATAACTGACTCACGATAGTCGTGGAGGGCAGCTTTATTTACAAAGTATTAAATTCAAAATATGAGTAAAATTGTTATTGGATCTAGTTAAATTTAAAATCATCTACCAAACCCATCCGAGACATTATTTAAATCCATCAACCAAACACCCTAAAAATTCATACCCTCCATTATTTTAACCCAACTAAAGCTAATACCCTCTAACCATCCTCCTACCAAACGGACTCTCAATGTTTCGGGATTGCTTCAAGTGTATGGCAATTCTGCCATTATTATTCAATGTTCATTGCCTGCATGCAAGTGTTAATGAATGAAATAATTAATTAAGTTGTAGTACACCTAATTTGTGTGCAAATATGCCAATTTATTTTATATTTTGAATATTTTATATTATTAATAAATTATTTAACAAATAAATTTTTAATTTAAGAATAAGCTTGTAATAAATTAAAATATTAAGAGTAAAACTATAATTAAACAATTAGGGACAAAATTATAAATAATCACGACAGACCAATCTGGCAGTTTTTATCCACCATGCTCTTTATATTTTAGTATAGATTAATATCAGTTTCAGGAATGAAATAAACAAAACATAATAAAAAATAAAAACTGGTCAAGACAATTAGTTATCAGTATATGGTCGTTAATTGAAAGATAAATAGGTCGACTACGAGAAGCGATTGAGTGTGAGATACTAAGAATTTAGTTAGAGGGGTGTAACTGAGTGGGTTGTTCAATTGAATTGAAAACTGAAATCATATCAATAAAAATCGGTTTTATCAACCTTCATTTCATTAACTTATTTATACTTTAGCACACTCAAGTGAAAATATATCAAATTATTTTATATTTTGAATATTTTTTAATATTAATTAAGTTATTTAAAATAAATTAATTAAGGATAACTTTGTAACAAAAATTAAATATTAGGGGTAAAATTATAACTAAGCAATCAAGGGTAAAATTATAAATTACTTATCAAATTAAAAGATCAATTTGACCCCTTTTTTTCGCTCCTTTGTATAAGAAACTTCCGGGACAATGCCAAGTCAGCGTAGCATACAAATTACCCTCCACTCAATTTCTATTTTTGTTGAAAAAACAAATTCCTATTTTTTGCATCAGGATAGCACAAGTCGGAGACAGCGTCAGAGAGGTCATGGACGTTGATTGTCGTTTTTCTATGTTGGTTGATGTAGTATGTCATTATATATGTGTTCAAGTATTTTGAAGTAATATCATCGATTTACGACTAAAAACGTTGCTAGAAAAATTAAACACAACTAAAAAACCATCGAATCTCTGATTACATAAAAAGATTAAAACATAATAATAACTAAAGAATATAATGCGATCCGGTGCCACATATACGTGGTCGTCTATTCCTGTGCAGATGGCCACGGACAACAGAAACTTCGGGCTGCTCAGGGCGACGATGTCGCTGCTGTGGTTGCGGTAGTGACTGCTGTACAAATGGCTGATACGGAGGCGTCTCGTCGTCCTCATCATCATCGCCGTAGTCGACACCGTAACCTGGCGGTGTAAAGTAACTACCATCCTCGTATAATCCCGTACGACCCCGTGAAGACGATGGGCTAGGGTCCTGCATCGGACCACGTGAAGATGACGGGCCAGGGTACTGCGTCGGGAACCCGGGTAGACGACGGGCCACTCATCTGTGTCGGCAGGATATCAACGAACTACACATGTCTTCGCTGACTATCAATGACAAGCTGCTGCAGCTGGTGTATGACATCTAATTCCACATCCATATCTCCACCTCTAAATATCTTCTCTGCCCGATCGACGTGATGTGCCTAATGGGTAACAAGTTAACATCTTAAACGACATGCCAAAAACAAAAACAAAAAAATTAAAGGAAAATGCACTAACCATAACGTCGATAAATGTACTATCTCTCATCTGGAATCCTCGGTCCATATGAATCGTCGATGGAGAAATGTAACGACGGGTGACCCTCCAGTAGCATGGAAAATAATCTGGATTGCACTGTGCACCGCCAGCTATCTCCATCGCATCGACGATCCTATCGTACCGAGACACCCATAAGGCTTCATATTGCTCGTGGTAGGACCTCCAATCCCTTCCAGAGACGTTACGGATATTGTGTCGATGAAGATCGACATCAAGACCTCTCGGACGTTGCGGGATGGACTGAACCATCGCGAACTGTCGGAGCACGCGATCGGGATAGTGCCACTCAACGATGTTGTAGAATATGAGTGGACACGATGAACGACAGCACGCTGGTCGACATTCGACACTTAATGCCGTAATCTCTGGTGCCTAATCGTCGTAGGGAGCCCAAACGAACTGCTCCACCGACATGCTATCGAGCGACTCTCGAATCGCACGCAAGTTCAAGTGCGTCGATGACATATGATCGAACAGCCATTCCACCTGAAATAAAAAAAATAGATTAAAAATTTTAAGTAAAGATTTGAAGAACTACGTAATATTAAATAACATCGTCTTACTACCTCGCAGTATGTGGCGGCATGGGCAACTCAATTCCATCTTCAACGGTGGGCATCGTCTGCACTCGATGACGGATAATAATAGGCTGCACAGGTAATATACGAATCCACGCCCAAACCTACACCAACTTTAAATTATGAATTAGTTGGTATACGCCTCAAGAAAATTCAATTATACAAAAGAACGCACCTGAAGCAACCGCAGAGCACCACCAATGTTTATCTTCTTACGCTGGCACGAAGTACATAGCTCTCTGTACAAGAAAGCCAGAACGGCACTGCCCCAGCTGTAAGTGTGCACGGCGTCTATGTCTTCGAGCAAAGGAAGAAAAGTCATGGACGTCGAGCTTCCGCTGGAGTCGGGGAACAACACCGATCCCATGAGCAACAACGCATATGCACGTGCCTGCTGATCGACCTCAAAATCTGGGCTGTTATTGTCGATATCGTTGGCTTCTAACCAGTCTGCAAACTTCCTCAACGACACCTTCGTCTCGCTGTACGCACCCACAGCAGGTCTGTAACCAGTCAGCTCCTCCAGGTAATCGATCCACTGACGGTCGCCACTGACTGAATGACCATCGACGGGTAGTCCCCACAGCACACCGACGTCCTCAAGTGTGACGGTCGTCTCACCTATAGGTAAGTGGAACGTGTGCGTCTCCTTCCTCCACCTCTCTACGAGAGCCGTGATCAAGTGCGGATCTAACTTCTGAGATCCACAACTATAGACGCCGTAGAAGGACATCGTATTTAACTTCTCCAGAATACGACCGTGCAACTGCAACGGTCGTGAAAGCTTACCCCACACGACACTCTCCAAACCCCTAACGGTCAAAGGCGTGTCTAGGGCACCAACAGAATTGGATAGTACATCGTTACAACGATGACTATCCTGGAATATCAAGAGTGATCTGTCGATCGGACCGTAATAGCGTTCGTATCCATCCTAAATTAGCGTTTACAAGTCAATATCGCCACAAATAACAACAAACAAACAATTGAATCATGTAGTAACAATCAAATCAATCAACCTGGAAACCCTAATTTCAAAATTAGGTTTCGAAATTAGGGAAAATTCCTAAATCGAATAAATTATCTTACGTGTTACATCAATCTACTAAGCAACCCACAATATCTAGAGCACATATTATATCAAAAACACAAACTTAAACACAAGAATTCGACGAAATTTAACGAAACATCAAAATCAAGATTTAAACAAATTAGGAGTTTCATACCCAAACGAAGCTTAATCGACGATGACGAGGAAGAACGGATCTATCACGTGGTGTTCGCCGGTGGTGTTCGCCGCTGGTTTTCGCCGGAATCGATTGGGGAGGAGAAGAGGAGAAGTGAGGAAGAAGAATGAGGTGTCGCGGCTTTATAAACGCGTCGTCGCGACCATTAAGCGCGGCGTCGCGTCTAATAGCCGCGACGATGGGTTTACTGGGCCAACAGTCGGCCCAGACAATTTTTTAAAAACCAGGCCCGCGTTAAGCCCGTTTTCGCCCATATGACGTCATAGTCGCGAAGCCGTGACGTCGCACTTATTAACCGAGTTTCGCCCTATTTTGTTAATTTTTGGCAGAATATTTTATTAATTTTTCATTTAAATTTCATTATTTTATTTAAAAAGCCAAAAAAAAATCCTATTTTGTTTCGATTTACCATCACACGAAAATCAATCTCTCTCTATTCAACTGCGCGCCATGAGCCACTCAATCCATATCATTCTCACTCTGATTATATCCGTTCCAAATTCACAGAAACATGTAAAAATAGAAACAAATAACACAAAAATCTCATATTCTTCTCAGAATCTCCATCCCTGCCCAAGAATTCTAGCTTCGTAACAAACACTGAATCTTCAGACAGAGGGTTGAAACTGAAATCGAATAGCCCTTTTGCTCACTTTCTGTGAAATATATACGAAAAAAAAAAAGATAATGGTTTGCGCTCTCCCTGGGACTTGTTTCTTAAACACTCCTTGGAGCCGACGCGCCGCAAATGGCAGAAGTTTCTCATTGTTCTTCCCTCAAAGATTGCAGCTTTCGAGTATATTTGTGACCCATTCTCCTTTCTTCTGTAGATTACGCTATCGCATCCTTTTCATTATTTAAGTTTTCTACCACCCCTCTCTCTGAAGCACTGATGATGTAATGTATCGAGTTTTCAGACTGTGTTTTTTTCGTTACTGCCATTAGAGAAATTAGCTTCCTTGTTGATATTGGTTCGTCATTGCCCTGGGAGTATATTATCTGAGTACTGTAGATTCAAGAATTTGACAATTTCCTACCATGTGTCGTTTTATGATTTAGAATTTAAAGGCATGTTAATAATATTACATGAAGGATCTGCTGTGTTCATCAGGATTATGTTATCAAGTTACTTTGCATTGTTTCGCTTTCATTTCTTCGTAATCAAATGAATCCAGTTTAACTATATCCTTATTTATTACATCTATGTAGGAAAGAATCTTTCTGGGAAACATTCATATGGTACAAAGATCCCATCTTTAACTCTCGCTGCAGCCCACAAAAAGGTCTCTCATACGACTTGTTTCATTTATTTTGCAACTTATATATGCTAAATGCACTTCTCAGGCACTGATATTTGCGTTAGGATCTAAAAAAAATTGTTTTTTTTTTTCCTCGCCAGGAACTCACGGTTCAAACCGAGGAGAATCTGAGCATCTCACCAATGCATAACGATTGCGAAATACGTGCCCATGATAAAGAATTCCATAACGAGCCAGATAAAGAGAAAGATTTTCTGATTCTAAAATATCTGCCATCGCCGAGCATTCACTCGAGATTCTTACTTCCAACGATTTGTGGAGTTTTCGGCCTTCAATACGCTGAACAGGCAATGGCCATGATGAATGCAGATGTTAGCAGCAGCAGCAGCAGTAGTTTTGATTTGTTCGGTGACCTTGGAAACATTAGCACAGGTTTTGCTTCAGTTAGGAAATTCTCCTTTATGTTACTTCTTAAATCATCATTTGGTGGCATCTATCATTTATAGAGACATAAGTTGATGATTTTACCAACAACCCTTTTTGCAGGCGTTCTTGCTGATATTTTTCTCCGAACTCGGCGATAAAACTTTCTTTATCGCTGTAAGAAATTACATTTGTCCTTTCTTCCTCAGTCGAACATCATTCTTGTATTCTTTTTCTCTGACATTTTCGAATTTTTTAACAGGCTCTTCTCGCAGCAAGAAACTCAGCTGCTGTTACTTTCGTAGGAACATTCGGCGCGCTGGCGTAAGTTTGTCATTTCCTCGCTGTTAGTTTTAGTTCAAAAACGATCTTATTTTTAATTCGCGAAAAATTTCCCACATTTTTTTCAAATACATGATTTCTTCGATGGTTCGATGGCAAACAGGGTAATGACGGTTATATCCGTAGTTCTTGGGAGGACTTTTCACTACGTCGATGATATCCTCCCATTCAGGTTCTTTCTTGTCGCAATACGAAAAAAAATATTGATAAAATGTTATCATTGCGAGAAAACTGAGCTTCTTTTTCGCCATTTCGATCGAATATCGCAGGCTTGGAGGCACTGATTTGCCTATCGACGATTTAGCTGCTGTTGGCCTTTTGGTAGTAAACTAAATAATAAATATTACCAAAAAACCGAAAATTGTAAGAAGCGTTGAACTCACTATACCGTACTTACGCAGGTGTATTTCGGCGTATCAACTTTGATCGACGCATCGTCCAGCGATGGCTTAAAGCAAGACGAAGAACAGAAGGAGGTTATATTACCACAAAAGCTCTGTCATTAACTTTTTGCTTATTCTCAATATATATTTATATCATATATATATATATTATATAAATGTATATATATTTCAGGCAGAAGTTGCAGTTTCGGAATTATCGGGATCGGGGGCGGGAATTTTAGCTGCTGCGAACACAGTGTTTAGCACGTTCTTGCTGGTTTTCGTCGCTGAATGGGGCGATAAATCGTTTTTCTCCACGATAGGTATTAATAAATAATTCGTATGTTATCTTTTTTTTTTTCGATTTTCTCGACTACTTATTAGCCAAAATTGATCTTAGAGAAATTCGTTTTTCAGCATTGGCTGCAGCGTCGTCGCCCTTGGGAGTGATCGCAGGGGCGCTGGCGGGCCATGGCGTCGCAACGCTGGTAAAATAAATACATTTTTTTATAGATAATAAAAAAAGAAGCGTCGACTTTTTATTTAATTGTGATGATGATAAAAACAAAATTAAATTAATTGGATTTTTTTTTTTTTTTTTGCGTCGATCAGCTTGCGGTTCTCGGTGGATCTTTCCTCGGGACATATCTTTCGGAGAAGGTAAGCTCTTCGTCCAAATGTTATTATGGAAAGAAAAATTGTACTTCGAATTTCAATTTGGTTTCTTGATTAAAGCTGAAGGGTTAGAACATTGAACTATGAGTACAAGTTTTGTGTTGTAAATTCAGTTTTATGTTCTAAAACGTGTGCGTATTTATGTGTTGTTTTGGACAGGCTATTGCGTATATAGGAGGCACATTGTTCCTCGTCTTTGCGGCAGTTACCTTAGTTGAGATTGTAATGAAATAATATATGGCGACGGTTATAATCTTTCAACCATAGAGAGCTATTTTCATATATTATTGTTCGTTTTTTCTTTTTTTTTTTCTATTCGTTGACCTTTTTGGTCCATGGTCGTTAGAGTGTTTTGATGAACTATGTAATTGAATGACAATAGGTCTATAAATTTAAGCAATTCGATTTGTATGAAATAAAATGTCTAAGTACATAATTATATTCGACTAAGCATGATTAATGAGGTATGAAATAATTAATTGTCGAAATATTTGATTCACATGTGATTCTGTGATTATTCGTGAAACTATGTGATCGCATGTTAGAGATGTCTCACGTGCTAGGATATATCGATCTGTGCTATTTATGGAAATAAAGCGTGAGATATCCTATCGGCTTATATGAAAAATGTGCTGTCAAAATATAGAATGTGATATATCTGTTGAGAATCGTTTATTCCTGAATGAAAATCACATCTATGATCTTCTGAATGCATCCCACTGATTTTATTTTGAAATATTGATAGATATCTTTCCTTATGCAAATTAGGATATTATATTTTGGAAAGATTTGATAGATTGACTTTGTGGATAAGATGCTAATATATATGATATGTGCTGAAATGGATGAGATCTCTGAAATATGGAAAGTTATGCCATTGTGTTAATTCGAAAAATATATGATCTGATCTGATCTGATCTATGTACTAAATATGGAAATTATATTTAATCTAATGCTATCTTATGTGCTAAACATGGAAAATAAATTCGAATTGATTTATTCTATAAACCGATAGCTGGATATCACATATGGTAAACGCTGTTATGGAAAATATTATTCGAAATGCTTAAATATGCCTTGACTTCGAAATTGAGCTTATAAAGGAAATATAATCATGCTATTTGGAGCTTATGACCGTTGTGATAATTTATGATAAGCATGATTTATATGGCATGTTGGCTACTCGAAAATTGCATGGATAATGTGCTTGATTTTGCGATTAATCTTTGATTTGAGTTTGCATGTGATTGTTGAATGAAAAAGGTTTATATATGAGCAACACTTCATATTCTCGAGTCACTTTAGAATTTGCGAAAGTACCATTACGAGAGTTTGAGCAGAAACTTACCATTGAGATATCTGAGGGTTCACTGGCGATAGCTTTCTGCCTACCTGAGCGATTACTTGCGAAGTACTGAACTGTAGTGAGATATTCCAACCTCCCACCATATACTCTGTCTTCTGACGTGAGCAATACTAAGGAGGCAAGGTCGACGTTTACGCACACGTGAAGGGAAGGACGAGTTTCGGGGGCCCTTCGGTAGCGAGCTGTGTTCTATCAAGAATTGGAGATTCCCATAAACGAAACTCGGCGTGTGTGAGACAGAACCAATACACACCTGACGTCACTAGGATATATCAGGAACTCATCACAAGTATTAGTACATCTCTAGGTGACTACATCTTAGGATCTGTGAGAAGAAGAAACATAATTTTTTTATAAGCCTAATTCAACCCCCCCCCCCCCCCACACACACACACTTCTTAGGCACATTTTTATCTTCACTATTGTTTCTTTGAACAAATTATTCTTCAAATATTTTCTTTTTTCTTACGTCCTTGTTCGCTTCTATCTATATTTGGATGGAGATAATCTAAATTAAAACGTTTCCAAAAAATGAAAATAAAACCAGGAAGAGAGTATTTCTCCCCAAGGATGAATTTTTTTTTATCAATTTTGTAGTCGGATTTAAAGTAAGTATTCACTTAGTTACATATGTCCAAATTGCTTTAATTCAGCTTAATTAGGTACTCATCTTGGGTCCTGAATTTTCAATAAATCGGAATCTCTAAAAAAAGTCAAATTGCTTTAATTCATTTTAATCGAATATCTTAGTCTTGAATTTTCAATTAATCGGAATCTCTCAAAAATTTTATATATGTCAATGTCACGTAATTCATATAGAGAAGCAGTCACAACCTCCATAAAAACGTATATCGATTCATTCGCGTATAATCAGACTAATTACATAACGAAAAGTATCAAAACTTGAAGATGCGAATTTGATTGAACACAGTGATTTACGAGGTTCAGATTCTAGAATTGAATCTTACGTCCACGGTGGAAGATTGGTTCTTTTTATTATTCACAGTTGAGAAAAATACATAAAGAAGAAGAAGATGCACTGTTACATATAGATTTAAAAAGACGCGCGTATTTTGTATCTGTTGTAGAATCGTCCTTAGTAGTCGCAACTTCATAAGTGAAGCCTTTACTGTAGAAAGCGTCTTTACTTCTTCCTTTAATTGAACATCGCTTTTCTCCTTTAAATAGGTGAGCTTCCCTCGCTGAATTATCACAACCATCTTGAGTAGAAAGCGTTGCAACATTGCTCCTGAGAGAGGCTTGGTAAACACATCAGCCAGCTGATGCTCAAACCTCACACGAATCAGTTTAACCGATCCATTTGACATGTGATGCCTTATGAAATGGCAATCAATTTCTATATGCTTGGATCTCTCGTGAAACTTATGATTTGAAGCTAGCTTTAAAGCTGACTGGTTATCACAATATATCACTGATGTATTCTCCATGAACTCCCAATTCAGCAAGCAAACATCTGATCCACAACATTTCTGCCACAAGTGATCCTAATGCTCTATACTCGGCCTCTGTTGAGGATCGAGAGACTGTTGGCTGTTTCTTTGCTTTCCAAGTAACCATTGAATCGCCCAAGAAGTGAAAAAACCTGTGACAGGTCGTCTAGTATCCTTACATGTTGTCTGCATCTGAGAATCCCCTTAGACTGATTTTTGAGGCAGAACTGAGCAGAATCCCCTGTCCTGGTGATGATTTGAGATATCTGAGAAGATGATGGGTTGCCATGAGATGCCCTGTCCGCGGAGCTGAAATATACTGGCTGAGCTTATGTACTGCGAAGGCTATATCTGGCCTGGTAAAGGTCAAGTAAAGTAAGCGCCCTATCAGCCTTCTATACTTGAAGGGGTCACCCAACAAATCTCCATCTGAGTCTGTCAGCTGAGTACCAGGATTCATGGGAGTGGACAAAGGCTTTGCTGCTAGATATCATGCATCCTCAAGCAGCTGTAGAGTATACTGTTTGAGCCACCTCGATTCCAAGGAAGTATTGAGCTCTCCAAGATCCTAAACTTTGATGCATGAGCTGAGGAAGTCTTTGACATTCTGAATTGCTGTTGCTGATGGCCCAGATAGTATTATATCATCCACATAAACCAACAAAATTACCAGATCTTCTCCCTTGCCCTTTGTAAGATCTATAGACACTTTATTAAGAAAAACAAATCTGTCATCTTCTGAAGCATGTAAGATAAAATCTGCCTCAAGTACATAGAGTCCTGCTCTGTTCCTACCCTCCATCATGTAAGATACAATCTGTCATTTTCATTAACTTGATATTGTGAAATTAAATATTATAATTTTATTATTATTTGATAGACCTATAAGTTATAACCACTATTCATCCTACCTCTCATTAAATTAAAATATACCAAATATCAATTAATTAGAACTAAATTGTAAAAGGAAAATTTGAAAAAAAATATATATAGAAAGACGGCGAATAGTGCCCCGCTACACATAAAGGAGCAGTGTTCCTTCATCCACATTTAGCGTGGCATTTGGCGTCTTAGTGGAGATCCTCAACCTCCATACATAGCGATAAATGCCGGATTTAAAGTATTGTTTGAGATGCATGCCCTTAGAGCATCTTCAACCCACATCATAAAAATACAGGTAATTTTACACAATAAAACAGTTGCTACGGTGCTTTTACTCCAACCTATAAACTCTATTTTCTATGTTAATTTTTACTCCAAACAATTAACTCTTGTTTTACACTAAAAATCAAATTCTTAAATATTACATAAATAAATTATAAAATTAGCATAATATTTAATTATAATTTTATTAAATTAAAAAGGAAAGTATCAACAAATAAAAGAAAATTACTATTGTTTTAACTTTTATTATTATAAGAAAAAAATTAAATATTTTAAATATAAATAAAATTAATTTTATTAAATAAAATATAAATATATAGAAAACTACAACTCTATTTTTGTGTTGAAATTGTGTACTCTAGAACCAGAGATCCGATACGCAACACAACCATAATATTAGTGTTAAACATAAAGTCTCATTGGAGTAGAGACTGTAAATTTTGTGTTTTACACAAAAAAGTACCGGTCAAAAACCTAAAATGGTCCCCAATTTTTATCCTCTGGACCAATTTAATCCTCGATGTTTCGTGAGGACCAATTTAGTCCCCGATGTTATCGAATTTGAACCAAATTGGTCCCCGCCGTTAAATAGGCATTAATTTGTTTGGAAGTTGACACGTGTCGACATGCGATTGGCCAGACTTAAAAAATCATAAATTAAACTCCAAAAAAAGGGGAAAAAATTTCAAAATATAGAGTAAAAATTCAAAAAAAAAAAGAGAAAATTACTAATAAATTAAATAAAAAAATAAGTAAATAATAAAAAAATAAAATTTAAAAATAATAAACTAAAATCAAATAAATAAGAAAGGGAGAATGAAAACATACTAAAAAATAAATTAAACATTAAAAAAGAGAAAACAAATCCAAAAAAAAAAGGAAAAACAATTAAAAAAACAATAAGAAAAAACTAATAAATTAAAATAAAATAAAAAATAAAGAGAGAATTAAATTAAATATACTTAATTCAATTAAAATAAAATGGTAATAAAAATGTATTAAATAAGAAATTAATATAGAGAAAAAATACAAAATTAAAATAACTTAAGTAAAAATAAACAAAAAAAAGAGAGAGAAAATACTAAAACTAAAAAAAATAAGAAAAATAAAAAATAAAAAATATGTATTTATTAAAAACTAAAATAAGTGAAAAAATAAAATATGATAAAAATGTCACTGAAAGTTGACGAGAATTCCCGATCTCGTCTCTGTCCAGTTAACGGGGATGCAATCATCCCAGTATATTTGTTAAAGAAAAAATTCGAAAACTGGAACGATTATATCCTCATTAACTTGGCAGAGACAGTCTTCGTAAAACTTTTAATAAATAAATATATTATTTTACTTTTTTAAATCTTAAATTTTTATTTATCATTTTTTATTTTAATCTGCTCTCCCTATTTATTTTTATTTTTCTCTTATATTTTTTTCTTTGTTTAATTTATTTTTTAACATATTTTCATTCTCTCTTTCTTTTTTATTTGATTTTAATTTATTATTTTTAAATTATATTTTTATTATTATTTATTTTTTATTTAATATAAGTAATTTTCTCTTTGTTTTAATTTTTTACTCTATTTTTTGAATGTGTTCCTTTTTTTTGGATTATTTTCCCTTTTTTAATGTTTAATTTATGATTTTTGAAGTCTTGTCAATCACATGTCGACACGTGTCAACTTCCACCAAAGTAACGGCTATTTAACGGCGGGGACCAATTTGGTTGAAATTCGATAACATCGGGGTTCTCGCGAAACATCGGGGATTAAATTGGTCCAAGTGATAAACATTGGAGACCATTTGGGTTTTTGCCATTAAAGTATCCATTGGACATGATCTTACAAAACGTATCTACATGATAGTTGGGGAACTGTATAGTTGAACCATAATGTTAAAAGTAAAACATAGGACGATGGATGAGTCATGCTGTATAAAAATGTATATTCTTTTTCAATACATGGCCAACTCATCTGTTCTTGTTGGAATTTTAAAATAATTTTCATACGATGATAACTTTAATTAATCACACAGTATATACGCACCCCATTTGACCCATTTCGCCAAAAACTTGAGAAACTTCTACTTAAATTACACGTGTCACTATTAACAGTATTACACACAGCAAAGAGATTCTTGCTTGTCGTAGCCCTTGTTCTTTAGCAGAAGTCCAAAGAAAGGTATAGATTGAAACAGCGTTCATTCTCAGACAACACATCACTCCATCAATAAAAAGCCTCACCAACCCACAAAGAGCTAAAAAAACAGAGCACCATCAATCAATCCATAACAGAGCAGTCAAGAAAAAAAACAGAGCAGCACTGTTGATGAAATATCAGCTTCTTTGATAGAGAAGAGAGATGGAATTTCTAATTGGATACGTAGTGGGAGTTGTGATAGGCATTGGTTTGATCGTGGGCTTTGCACTGTTACAGAACATGAGATCAAAACAACGCACTTACATGGTATTTTGTACTAAGCCCTGCTTCTGTTCTATTGCAATGATATGATTTCTGTAATAAAAGTAAGTGATTTTGAATGAAAACTTAGGCCGAAGCAGTAGCAGCTTTAGCTAGGATGACGGTGGAAGATTCAAGGAAGATAATCCCAGATCAGTACTACCCTTCTTGGCTCGTCTTTTCCAAGATGCAAAAGTTAAGTTTCATTTTTAATTTATTTTTTTTTTTTGTATGATTTTTTTGTATGTGTAGTGAGCCTAACAAAAGGTGTCTTTTTTCGACGCTATCTCTACAGTTAGGGTGGCTCAATAAGCAGCTTGAAAAGGCGTGGCCTTACGTGGATGAGGTTTGATCTATTTATTTACTTGCTTTTGTCTTACCTTCCTACTTGGGTATCATCCAACTTCACTTAAATTTGATTGCGTGGTTCAGAAAATTTTCTTTTTATTTTTAGTTATGTTCTATATTTTCCACCAAATCATAAAATCTTCGTTATTTCATGTTATTTATATGGTAACAAATAAACATATCTAATTTTCCTTTTTTTTAATTATCATCACGTTGATACCCACTTATATTTTTCAATATTCATAAAAATCTTTTTTTCGTAAATTTTGCAATTTGGAACACACACTAGAACAGGGAGATGAGACACACGATTCCATCAAGTAAGATAGTCTCACATGTCAAAATTTAAGTGAAATTGGATTATACCCAAGTGGATAGATAAGACAAAATCTTAATTGCTCTTACATGTTGCTCTCAGTAACAACTTGATATGTTTGAAATTGCTGCATTTTGCAGGCTGGGTCGGACTTATTGAGGAACTCCCTCGAGCCTCTGCTCGAACAGTATAAGCCCGCAATTCTTTCGTCTCTCGAGTTCTCCAAATTCAGCCTCGGTTCCGTGCCGCCTAAGCTCACAGGTTCGAATTATTTTTCCCGTCCTGTGGAATGTAAGGATATCTTTTTAACCCTCGGGATTTGACGTAACAGGAGTTTGCATCGTCGACAGCGAAGGCGACGAGGTAATCATGGAATTAGAAGTGCAGTGGGACGGAAATCCCAAGGTCGTTCTTGACGTTGCTACTAAAGTCGGCGTGGCATTGCCAGTACAGGTTCGTTCTTCTGTATGTAAACGTTGGGGTGCCAAACTCAGTCTCTCATCGAATGATGGTACAATCGTGAGATGTATATAGACAGCGAGCTACTTCTCTATATTATCAATTGATTTAAGAGTGAAACCCCACATGACTAACTCACGGGCTTGGGCTAGAGGAGATTCATTCTTAACGACGTGTTATAAGGCGAAAGAGACCAGAGTATTCTTGTATCAAGCGTCTGTCTTCTTATAGTTGGATCCCCAAGTTTTTTGAATGTTCCAAACTACAAGAAATGATGTTTCCGTATATAATCCATGTTTTAATATGATCATTCATTCATATATATATAATATATTCTATCAGGTCAAAAACGTCGAATTCACGGGCGTCTTTAGGTTAATTTTCAAGCCGTTGGTCGACGACCTCCCATGCTTCGGAGCTTTGTGCTATTCGCTTCGAGAAAAGGTCAGTAGTCCCTCAAAGGCGTCGGCCATTGCGAGGAGAAGTATTTATTGCTTCGATTTTTTACGGTTATTCTTGTTGTGTTTTCCAGAAACATTTAGACTTTTCCCTGAAGGTGGTCGGCGGCAACGTATCGAAAATTCCAGGAATATCCGATGCGCTCGAAGTGAGAAAAACATAGAAAATAAACATAAAATGTGGTCGCTAGTAATTATTATTGTCTTCAGCATATCGGCGAAATGGTGTCTAACATCGAGTTCTCTATCGTCACATAAAACTAGGAAATGATTCGAGATGCTATAGAAGATTCGATTACTTGGCCAATGCGACAGATTATGCCTATAATCCCAGGAGATTACAGGTATAAAAAGCGGCTCGAAAACATTTATGTTGCGACGGTAATGAAGTTATTCAAATTAACGAAAAAACATTCTTTTTCGATCTATGGTTACAGTTACCTAGAGTTAAAGCCGAGCGGAATATTGGAGGTGAAGCTCATCGAAGCGAAAGAACTATCAAACAAAGATCTCATCGGCAAATCAGATCCACTCGCGGAGCTATTCGTTCGTCCCTTACGTGCGAGGATGAAGACCAGCAAGACGATCGTAAGAATCTACCAACGAAGAAGTCGTTTCATTTTTCTTTTTTTCCTTTGAGTTTACGATAATTTTTTCAACGACGTGTTATTACATCGATCAGAACAACGATATGAATCCCATATGGAACGAGCACTTTGAATTCCTAGTCGAAGACTTGTCCACCCAATTCTTCACCGTGAGGATATACGACGACGAGGGCGTTCAAGCCTCCGAACTAATCGGTTGCGCGCAATTGCCCCTTAGAGAGCTCGAGCCTGGGAAGGTTAAAGACGTGTGGCTCAAACTGGTTAAGGACTTGGCAGTCCAAAGAGACCAAAAGAACCGCGGGCAGGTACACGGTGGCCTAACCTAGCTACCTTCACAATTTTTTATTTTTTTTCATTTATTGTAACATTATTCTGGCGGCTTAATTATTTTTTATTCCTGTGTATTTGGGGAGTAGCATTTCAGGACACCTAAATTTGAAGTTGACGATTTTAGAACAATTAGCTTCAAAGTAAGACACTTAAATTAAGTGTTGCAATCTTAAGATAATAAGTTTCAAAACTAAAACAATTTGAGGACAACTAAGTTTCAAAATTCTGACATTAATTGTCCTCAAATGCCTTTGAAACATATTATCCTAAAACTGCAACTTTTAATTTAAGTGTCCCAAGTTGCTTCAATTTTGAACTTTGTCCTATAATTGCAACATTCTAATTTAGGTGTCCTTAATTCGCCGCCACCCTCTACATACATGATAACAAATAATGAAGCGTATAAACGTCAACTACGATCGATTTGCAATTTTTGTATGACCAGCAATAGATTACTTGCTAAAATTCTATCCCCATTCTCTAGCAATCTTTCTGAAATGTCATGCCCATCCCATTTATGTCACCAGCTATAGGACTGTAAAGAGTCTATTATGCATACTATACATTTATATATCAATCACATATAGGTTCATTTGGAGCTACTATACTATCCCATGGATGCGGAGAATAAACTGTCTCATCCTTTCGACCCCGAATTCAGACTAACAGAGCAGGAAAAGGTCGAACTCAGACAAGATGATGGCAACGATAGCAGCAATGATTCCACGAAATTCGAGAGGAGGCACATCTTCGTAAGAGGGGTTCTTTCAGTGACTGTGTTCTCCGCAGAGAACTTACCAGCTAAAGATCTAATGGGCAAATCTGATCCTTTCGTGGTTCTTACCATGAAAAAATCAGAGCAGAAGAAAAAGACAAGGGTAAACACACACACACAGAGACAGAAACTGTACTTCTAATTGATTTTTAGGAACAGTTCAACGAAACAAAGAATGTATTTTTCAGGTCCTCAACAACACTTCGAATCCAGTTTGGAACCAGACATTCGACTTTGTCGTGGAGGACGCATTGCACGAGTTACTAGTCATTGAAGTCTACGATCACGACATGTTTGGGAAGGTAATGAAAATTCCAAACTACTGAAAGTATATATATGTATATCGCATAACATGAATGAATGCGATTGGATTTCATAGGGTAAAATAGGGAGATGCACCACATCACTAACAAGGCCTATCCTAGAAAAAGAGTTTAAAGCATGCTATCCCCTCGACGGCACAGATTCAGGAAAACTGAATTTGCAGTTCAAGTGGACCCCACAGAATATCGTTCGTGATGGTGCCTGATGTGTGTGTATAGTGTGTGTGTGTATAGTGTGCATTTGCTCTAACTTCTGTAAGATGGGATCAGTGGTGGTTTTGAATTCATCATATCTGTAGTTTTCTAATCAAGAACCAGAGGTTTGGGGAATAAAAGACGGATATTCAAACACGAAATCCCTAATTTTTGAAATCGTGAATCGGATAGATCAGTAGAATGGCCAATCCACAGATAAATCATAAGCTCATGGCACAGATTTTATCGAAATCGAACGCACATATCATACAAATACAGACTGACAGACACATAACGTCATACATCCATGGATAATTCGATTAGGACACACAATTTTAACTCTTAATGATATGTGATGATTAAGCCGAAGAAACGGTACCGACGATTGAGTATTTGGCCTGGAACTTCTTCTCCCAATCGTCCAGCACGCCAATCTCCTTCTCGGTGAGGCCTTCGAGGTTCGGAACGACGTCGTCGAGTTCCTTACTCATCTTGGCGAGCGCGCGGCTGGCGTCCTTGCCGGCGAAGACGGCGTAGGAGCCGCCGGGACCGTAGAAGGATTTTCCGGGCGTGACGTCGTAGATCCGGCCTCGGATAGCAACGTATATCGGCTTCGATGGGTCGGAGCCGTCGAATTGCTTGAGCTGCGCGGCGCTTAGCTCCATTGATGAATCAGATCGGTGATTGGGGATGAACTCTCTTGGGCGTTGGTGTGTGTGAATGTTAGACTTTGAAGAGCGTGCAAATATGCGAGAATATTATTGAAAAAGAAAAGGAAAACGAAAACTTAAGGAAAAAAAGTATAAATAAATGTGTGGTGGAATCGCATACAGTAAAGCAGCTTTCTCTCTCTCTTCACAAAAGAAATCATGAAAATGGGTCTTATTTAGACAATCTCCAACCGAAAAACCCATTCTCAAATCCAAACTCATTCTCAAACTCAAAATGCAGTAATTCTTCTCCAACCGACAAATCAATTCTCAAACTCAAAGGATCATTTTGTAATATTCTCTTCTACTCTATTTTTAAAATTATTCATATATTTTACAACTTCACAAATTAGACGCATTCTCAAACTGAAAAGAATATTTAAGTCCACATCAACTTTAACATTTTTTTCAAAAGGATGAATGTATTTTACAAGTTTACGAATTAGATTATGATATTAGTTTATACTCGATTTGATTCAAATATTTACATATATATGTAATCTGAGTTTACAACTTTTATTTAATTTCTAATATTCTCACACATATTCATTTGATTCTTACATTCATTTAATTCTATTTTTTTCTTCATGTTATTAATCAAACAAAAAAGAATACCTTATTGAAAAGCCAAACCAACCAAACATGAAATTTTGACTGAAATAATAATCAAAGAAAAAGATTAATTACTTTTACTGTATTAGTATGCAACAAATTGAAAAGGTCACGTCACACCTCATGTTACTCTTTCCCAGGTTCAGGCCATCCACATACTTTTATAAAAGATTTATTTGTTTTTTTATTTATTATATGAGTGTTTTTAATAATTAAAAGAAAGAGGGACTTGAATGTAAATTTAAAAGAGCAAACGCAAATGCTCTGAGGCAATCGCATATATGCGTGCAATTGATGAGAGAGAATTGTAAAAACCCATTTTGCGTTTTGCTTTGGGGTACGATTGGAGTATCTCGATATATTTTTTTGGGTTATCCGGTTCGGCTGGAGATGCTCTTAGTGATGGCAACGGGGCGGGGCGGGGATCTAATCCCCGTCCCCGTCCCCGCGATGCATTCGAGGACGAAAGTGTCCCCGTCCCCGCGGGGATTTAATTTTAAAAAAAATTAATATTTTAAATAATATATAAATTTATATATATTTTATTATAAATATTATATAAATTATAGTTTTATATATTATTTGTATTAATTTAATATTATATAATCTATATTTGATATTAATTTAATATTATTTAATCTATATTTATATTATTTTAATATTATGATATATAAATAGGGTTCGGGGCGGGGCGGGATCCCCGTCTCCGCCCCGTGGGGACACAATCTCGGGGATTCCCCACCCTGATCGGGGCGGATCCTCGCGGGGACTGGGAATCCCCGCCCCACTGCCAACCCTAGTCTTATTTAGTGTGAGGTACATATTTACTCATTTGATATTTACATCCATATTTACGACGAATAAAAAAATTTACTTTGTTATTTTGTTTTATGGGCATGAATTTATGATCACATTTACAAAATAAAGTATGGTTTATGTTAAATGTAACCTTTTTTATTTTTGTGGCCACTTAATACCAATTGTCAAAGGAAATAAACGAGAGAGAGTAGGCAAAATTGCCATTGAAGAGCATCATGCCGAGTTGGCGGATCAAAATAAAAATAGAATATTTAAAGAAAAAATATATTAGTAAAAAGATTCATTTGACCCCAGGGATTAGTCTCACCTCTGGAGTGTGTGGCGGTTAGCCCATAGCCGGACTGTGTGGGAATAACTCGGGACCGAAAAAAAAAAAGATTCATCTCTCCCCGTCTCCTCCACCTTCTCTATAAAACCTTATCCTCAGCCTCAATTTTCTCCATCTTTTATGATTGACGAAGTTTGGGGGAGCTCTCCTCATTTTATTTTTTAGATTTCAGTTCATTTTCTACTTTTTTAACTTCCATCTTGTTGAGTCTCCCAAGTTAGGAGCTTAGTCTCCCCATATAGGAGTTGTCTCATTTTTAGAGTGTCATTCTCGGAGAAAACGAGATCCTTGAATTCGAAGGCCGAAAACAGTAAACAGTATCGTAAATCTAGCTTAATAGCCATTTTCCTAATAGGTTCTTTAGCTATTCGTGTTCAAAACATTGTTTCTTGTATCTTTAGGCTACCCCCTTTCCCAATATTGTTTGGTTGTCTTACCCATATATAAACTTTCATTTTCTATCGATCACGATATTACAGGAGAAATCCCATTGATCTTTTTGGTCCATGAGCATTAGGGAGTTTTGATGAACTATGTAATTGTAATGACGTTATGTCTATAAATTAAGCAGTTCGATAAATGTTAAATATAATGTCTAAGTACATGATAATGTTCGACCATGCATTATTTATGAGCTATAAATTGGTTAAAGTGTTGGATATTTGATTCACTTGTGACTCTGTGATTTATTGGTGAAACTATGTGATCGCATGTTATAGACGTCTCATATGATAGGATATATCATTCTGTGCTATATATGGAAATAACGTGTGAGATATCCTACTGAGTTATATATGGAAAATGTGCTGTCTGAATATGGAAAGTGATATATCCATTGTAGTTCGTTTATTCCTGAGTGAAACTTGCATTTGCGATTTTGAATGCTTACTACTGAATTAATTTTGCGAAATCATTTTGATATCTTTCCATAAACTGATTTGATATTATAATTAGGAAAGATCTGATTGATTGACTTAGTGGATAAGATGCAAACATATGGTATGTGCTAAAAACGGATATGATCTTTAGAAGGTTAAGAAATTCGAGTATATATGCTCAGATCTGATTTATGTGCTAAACATGGTAAATATATTGATCTGATGCTATGTGCTAAACATGGAAAATGTGTTGATTGCTTCTATCTCGTGTGCTATACATGGAAAGTAAAACTGGATTGATTTAGTCTATTAACTGATAGCAGGGAATCACATATGGAAAGTTTTGATATGGTAAATATAATGCGAAATTATTGAATATGCCTTGACTTTGAAATTGAGCTTTATATCGAATAAAATCATACTTTTATGAGCCTATGATCGTTGTGAATATTAATTGTGGGCATGATTTACATGGCATGTTTGACTCTCGAAATTACATGGACTATATGCTTGATTTGGTGATTAATCTATAATCTGATTTTCCATGTAAAGTGTTGAGCGAAAAGGTCTATATATGTGAGCTACACTTCATAATTTCGAGGTACTTAGAATTTGCGAACCTACGACAATAAGCGTTTTGAGCAGAAACACTATTGAGAGAATCCTGAGCGCTCATTTGTGATAGCCTTCTGCCAATCTGAGCTTTAACTTGCGATTCCATCGCTGAACGAGTGATTCATCCTGACATTCCAACCTCCAACATATATTCTGTCTTCGGACGTGAGCAATACCAAGGAGGCAAGGTCGACGTTTACGCACACGTGAAGGAAAGGACGAATTCCGGGGGGTCCTTCGGTAGCGAGCTGTGTCTGTCGGGATCAGGAGATTCCGAGGAACGAAACTCGGCGTGTGGTAACCTAGTGTGTCTAGTGTTCGACTTGTTTCGGTTGTGTATTGGGCTAATCAATCAGTTTTGTATCCAGCTACGGTGCATTATAGTGATTGGTTAAACTCTTGGGGAGCAAACCCCAAGGAGAGGAGTAAACCCCAGTTGGGGATATAACCTCTATAAAAAATCCTGTCTCGCATTTACTTTACAGTTATTTCCTTTTCGATGTGAGACAGACCGACACACATCCGACGTTACTAGGATATATCAGGCATACTCATCACAAGCATCAGTAGGCATCTCTAAGTCACTAGATCTTATGATTTGTGAAAGAAGAAGCATAAGTTTTTTATAAGCCTCACCTCCCCTCTTAGGCACGTTTTTATCTTCACTTTCGTTTTTTATCGATCACGATGTTACATGAGAGATCCCATTGGCTTTTTAGATCTCTTGTTGTTTTTAATAGAAACTATCATATTCGAGAAAAAAACAAAGAAAAGTTTGAATTCTCTTGCACACAAACTCAGTAAAAGATTTTCTTACTGGTTTGCCCACGTGCGTGATGTCTTACCTATAAAAAGACAAACCCACAACAAAATATTTTCTATCTTCTACAATCATTTATATTAACTTTATCGATGAATATATGTGATAGAATATTGGTCGATTATTTATCATAAGATTTCTACTCGTAACTGTCATAGCTACTTTTGTAGCACATGAGGAGTACTTGTATATATAATCATCTCCATATAGTAAAAAGAAGTTCTATTCTCTGATTAATGGTCGGTAAGCCATATTGACGAGCCACGTCAATTATTGTGTTCATCGTTCAATTTTCATTTTTTTGCTATTCCCATTTTTCTTGCTATTACATATTCAGGATTAAAAGTATCCCAACGATTTTCAACTATTTCAATAAATTAAATGAGCTAGTTAGTTTATGTAGAAAAAAAAACTGTATAAGTTGCTATATAACTTACAACGTAATATATCGATGACACATGTTAAGTATATTCTTAATCATTATGATGCACGAAATGCAGTGAAAGGATGGAAAATATGTGTAAGAGAGATTTGCAGAATCACACAGATTCTCTTTTGAGTTTTTGTTCTCCACTGTTTGTTGGGTAATTCGCCGCCCTAGATTCCTAACTCGATGATCTTTTGATGGGTTGTGTTTTGAAGATAGAAAGATTCGTTCTTGACGACGAACGAATAAGAAAACTGCGCTAAACACGAAAAACAGAGTAGGGTTTACGTGGTTCGACTCGATAGTTCGAGCCTACGTCCACGGCAGAATATCGGTTCTTTATTCAAACTATGAATTGGAATTACAAGACTCACACTTTCTCTCCAACTCACTAGTTTTCACTCAGCTCTAATTCTCACTTGTTTACAAGATATGAACCCTCAAACTTAGCTACTTCACCACTCTAAGCTGTATTTATAGAGTGAGGTTTCTAGCTTCAACTTGTAACGCATAGAACCTTCTAGAGCTCGAATCCTTGATTGATCTCAACCATATGATGTGTTTATGTGTTTTCCAAGTTTTGATCTCGGCCCTTGATTCGTTGATCCGCGTGATTGGGCGGATTAAATCCTAACCGATCAAAATATAACTGTCAAAACAATTTTCTGAGGTTCCCACGGCTACGACGAGACACCTCCACGGCCGTGGAGGTGTCGAGCTGCTCATTCGCATGCTCAGTGATGACCCCACGGCCTCAGTCAAGAACATCCACGGCCGTGGATATGTCGAGCATCTCAATTCAGCTACTGCCGTTCCCCCACGGCCCGTGGAGGTGGCGAGGTGTTTTGCTGCCAGAAGAAGCCCACGGCCGTGGGGCTTCATGCTCCAGGCCGTGGGGATGGTTGTCGTGCTCGTTTCGCCCCGTTCTCGATTTCTCGACCTCGTACTTTCGAGTTTTGGATCACCCAACCTCAACCATCTCCACCTTGATCCTAGAACTCTTCACCAAACATCTAAACACCCATTTCCAGGTTCAATCCAAGCAACACAACTTGCTTCAAATGCCTCATTCGATCATCATCCGAGTTTGCAGAATTTCGATCCAATTGCTGAGAAATCTTCATCTTGAATCACTCAATCTTCACTCGGACCTCTGATCCTCCACCCCCTTTCTTCAGAGAGTGCTTGAGCAGCGACCCAACTTCAAGCATCCCAGAAAACTCTTGCTTGAAGTCGATCTTGAGCGCAAAGCGATCGAACCATCTTCGATCTTCGTTTCCTTCGACCCTTTCTTGCTCTCAGCTTCATGGCGCTTCTTCCCGAACCATTTGCAGCTGAATAACTTGCTATTCTTCGACTTAATAACAGGTACAAAAGAGTCACTAAACGAAATTACCTCATCATTCACACTAGTAGCAGATTTTCATCTTCAAGACCCTCTTCTTGAATTTCTGAGATTTCAGCTACTTGGCATGGCTTCTCCACCTCAAGACAGAGCTCCTCCGACCTCCCTTGGTCCTTCTTCATGCCTCCGTCCATCACTGAGATTCCCGAGCCATTAAGAACGTAGATACCGTTCTTCTTGAACCCTTTCAAGACCGCCTTCGAACCCTTGAGAATCTTGATCTTCCCCGCCTCAGTTTTGGTTGAATACCCAAGATCATCTAAGGTTCCGACCGAGATTAGGTTCCGCCTCATTTCTGGGACATACCTCACTTCCTCGAGCACCTTCGTCTTGCCCGAATGCAGCCTCAAACACACGGATCCTATGCCACGAACTTGACACACCTCATTGTTGCCCAAACGAACCGTTTCGCCTTCGATCTCCTTGAAGTCCTTGAGCCACGTCCTATTGCAGGTTATATGAAAGGTGCAACCTGAATCAAGAATCCATTCTTTGCAAGGATCGGGCCTAGAGATTGACAACGCCTCGGCCGATTCATAGTCTTCTTGATAAGCAATATCTGCCCGGTCTTGACTTCAAGGCTTTTGTGCTCGTTTGGGGCATTCTCTTCTCACGTGCCCTTCTTCATGACGTTCGTAACACTTGATGGGACTCCTTGGCTTGGATTTCCCCTTCTTCTTCACCTTCGTTCGTCCTTCATTTGAGCTGTGTCGGACAGTCAAGAGCTCGCCTGGATTGTGCCCATTTTCAGCTTCCCTCTTGCAATTGAGTTGCCTCGAACTCAACGCCGTTTGAACGTCTGAGAGCGTTAGCGCATCCCTCCCATAGAGAAGGGTTTCTTTGAAGGTATTAAACCCCTTTGGCAGCGCACAAAGGAGTAGCAGCGCCTTGTCTTCTTCCTCGATCTCCACCTCGGCGTTCTCAAGATCAAGAACCATCTTATTGAAAGCATCAAGTTGATCTTCGATACTTTGGCCTTCTTGCATCCGAAAAGAGTACAACGCTTGCTTGAGATAGAGTCTCTTGGCCAAGGTCTTCACCATGTAAAGCTCCTCGAGCTTATTCCACAAGCCATCGGGCGTAGTCTCCTTCGACACCGTTCGAAGCACCTTGTCGCCTAGGCTAAGAACAATGGCACTATGCGCCTTCGTTCGCATTGTCGCTTTGATTGCTGCGTTCATGTCCGCCGGGAGCATTTTCTTCTCATCTTTCAACGCTTCTTCAAGGCCTTGCTGGACGAGCAATGCCTTCATCTTAATCTTCCATAGCCCAAAGTCATTATCACCATTGAACTTCTCCATATCGAACCTAGCTGCGGCCATCTCTTGTCACGTGTCACTCCACCGCCTCGCCGCACCAATTGTTGGGTAATTCGCCCTAGATTCATAACTCGATGATCTTTTGATGGGTTGTGGTTTGAAGATAGAAAGATTCGTTCTTGACGACGAACGAATAAGAAAACAGCGCTAAACACGAAAAACAGAGTAGGATTTACGTGGTTCGACTCGATAGTTCGAGCCTACGTCCACGGCAGAATATCGGCTCTTTATTCAAACTACGAATTGGAATTACAAGACTCACACTTTCTCTCCAACTCACTAGTTTTCACTCAGCTCTAATTCTCACTTGTTTACAAGATATGAACCCTCAAACTTAGCTACTTCACCACTTTAAGCTGTATTTATAGAGTGAGGTTTCTAGCTTCAACTTGTAACGCATAGAACCTTCTAGAGCTCGAATCCTTGATTGATCTCAACCATATGATGTGTTTATGTGTTTTCCAAGTCTTGATCTCGGCCCTTGATTCGTTGATCCGCGTGATTGGGCGGATTAAATCCTAACCGATCAAAATATAACTGTCAAAACAGTTTTCTGAGGTTCCAACGGCCACGACGAGACACCTCCACGGCCGTGGAGGTGTCGGGCTGCTCATTTGCATGCTCAGTGATGACCCCAGGGCCTCAGTCAAGAACATCCACGGCCGTGGATATGTCGAGCATCTCAATTCAGCTACTGCCGTTCCCCCACGGTCTCATGCAGCCACCTCCACGGGCGTGGGGCTTCATGCTCCACCGTGGGGATGGTTGTCGTGCTCGTTTCGCCCCGTTCTCGATTTCTCGACCTCGTACTTTCGAGTTTTGGATCACCCAACCTCAACACTGTTCATATCATAACTGCCTGTCTATTCACGACTACAACCTTTTAAGTAATAAACAAGCTAAAACTAACATATGCTAAATTACTCTAATAACCCTGAAACTAAAACTAGATATAAACATCAGATTATAACCATGGATCAAGCAACTTCTTTTGCATCACATTACTTGTAGAGTTTGATTGGTAATATTAGGTATCATATGCTCCATCGAACTTGAGGCGAAAATTCAAGATGACAATCAATTGTTGATGTTTTCTTTCATTTTTTTCCCCGGAAGAAAGGATTAATTTTGACAAGTTTGCCATATAAGACATGAAAAAAATATCACGCAAACTAACCGATGTAGATTATGTTTAGAAAGAGTTGGGGAAAATAGAATTATTGTTTAAACAACGGACCAAAAAGTATGCTAATACCCCAGTCCCCAACAAGTCAAATATGACTTGCGAGGTCCATCATATGCTACCCAAATGGACGAAACTAGTTTCTTTGATCTTGGTTATAAAATGAGCCATTTAACGTAGTAATAAAATAAACAATCATTACAACCCCACTAACCTAAGTGGAGAGCCAAATATGAACTCCAATTGGATTCCTTGATTATTGTAATATGTGCGGACTTCGACTGAAAAGTAAGTCCCGTTGGAAGCCAATGGTAGTGTCTAGTGTGTGTGTGCGTGTGCCTGAAAATCTCCATACTGATGGATACAAAAATAACCAAGATTGCCTTTTTGGTCTCTAATCTCTAATTATTTACCGTCTAAAATCATATGCTTTTCCCTTGTTTTATGTTGCTAGGAATCTGCTCTACCTCTGTTCTGTGTTGTGATTGTAGAGGTCAGATTGGAAAACATCTAAAAATACCACCGAGAATCTATCTTTTAGTTCCCAAGTTATGATCAATATACCATACCATCCCATCTATTAAGAGAAGAATTGATATATGATCCATATGAATACCAGACTCTCTCCTAAACCCTGAAACCAATATATAAGGCGAGCCCAAGTTAATACACAAACAAATAACGATTGCAATCATCATAGCATAAGAAGTTTCGTCTACTTATACACATATCACCAACTTCACCTAGTGACGAAAATGAAAAAGCACTCAATTGCACATGAAAAAGCGAACTTAATCACATCATTAACAGTTCTCCATATTCCACATAGATAACGATTAAAGACAGAGAAACCACGAGCAATGCCTTCATAAGATGAACACTTCACAGTTCACTCCAATATTTCTATCCCATAAGGTTCCATTTTCTTTTATTCTTCCCCTGAAAGACGAACGTGTATGGAAGAAAAAAGCCCGAATGACCAACGAATATAGTAAATCGGACAAGAATAGAAAACAGAGAATAACAGACACAAATGCACTGAACAACGGACAGAATAATCCCCAATCGTAATTCAAATTTCCATGCCACGGAAGTAAATTACAATCTGAGTCATAGTAGACATGCCAAGTGATGTTTCTAATAAAACAAACTAATCAGCTCCATAGCCCAAGTTTTACCTCTTTTTCTCACGATCACGATCGAAAATCTTCTATTTCCCCTAATGCCGCTTTGTTCTCTGAGGTTGCTTTTCCGTCGCTAGCCTGTAAATCCAGTAAACCTAAAACCACAGAGACAAAGAATCCACCTCAACAATGATCACGAAAAACATAAAGGTCTTAGGATTTCAATCAAGGAAGAGATTACGAACCAAAGCGAGTACGTGGGCGACGATCAAAACAACGACCATCAGAGGCACTAGATCGAGAAACCATGGTCGGATGGGTGCAGTATAAGTCTTCGCCATAATCGATTGATTCAGTTTCGATTTTGATTTTTGATTTTGAATTAGGGCTTTGGCTTTTTATGATTTGCCTACTTCTCGGCACACGGGGTGAAGCGAAGTATCTTAAAACGGTTAAAACCCTCCGTACGAAGCGTGCGCTTTTACTTCCAAGTTTTAAGGAATTCTGCTAAAAGCGTTGGAGCATTGATCAACGATTCGTTGAAGGCTGAATTTAGTTAAGGTCTTAGCTAAAAGCTATGTCTCCCCCAAGCTAATCACAGATGACAAAATTATCCTTTATTTATAAGAGATTAAATTCAAAATACGGATAAATTGTAATTCAAATTCATTAAAATTAAAATCATCTAAAACTATCAACCAGCCACACTTGACATCATTCTTAAATCCATCAACCAAACACCACAAAATTCATATCCTCCATTATTTAAATCAACTAAAGCTAACATCGTCTAATTGATTCTCACTAGCAGACGTACCCTAAATAGAATAGATATCGTATGCATCCACGACTACCGAAAATGCACTTTCTCTCTCCTTAATATCTCCTCCATCTCTCTAGCAAAAGCACCACAAATCGATAACGCGCTTTTCTCTCCTTTCTTGTTTTGCTTTTTCATTTTTCTTTTCTTTTTTGCTTTCGGCGTGTCCGAGCCTACTAAAATATTGACGATTTTATTCTGCAATTTAGGGCATGTCATTGTAGAGACAACGAATTTATGGTGAGACAATATTTAGAAAATAACTTAACTATCAAGTAAGATAGGGACTGTATATGTCAGAATCTTTAATTTTGCTCCAAATTCTAGTATTGTGCAATTTAGAGTTTCAGTGAATTTAGAGTGTGTCATTATGCGGTTAATATCTTTCGAAAGTAGGCAATTTTGGACAAAATCTATGGTTTGAGCTTATGTTGTCCTTAACTGCAACAACCTAATTTGTTAACTATATAATGGCATCCCCTAAATTACAGGACAAAATAACCCAATATTAAGAGTAAATTTAAAGCTTAAAATGATAAATGAATAATTATATAAGGGAACTGTAAACTTAAATACTCAAAGATATAAAAGAATATCACATCAGTCCTTTGTCAGGATTTTTTATATGTAGTTACCTAGTAGAATAATATTTTTTTCACATAGATACTCACTTGAGTGAAGGTACAACATATAAAAATTGAGGTATTACATAGGAACATATTGCGGCAATACATTAAAAAAATGGTACATCATGTTTATAGAGATATCATATATAACATTTAGATGAACACATATAAATACATAATATTACATATAAAAAATACGTAAATTATGGTAAAACTGTACTCTCAACTAAACTGGAACTTATGTGTGTAAATGTTGTTCTATACTTACATATTCTGAAATGTGTGTTGAAATAATATTTTTTTAAACTTTTAGGGATTTAAGTATGAATACAAGTTATTTAAAGACTTAAGACTAATATTTACAATAGAAAAAATCAAAGCTTGATAAAGAAACATCTATACTATTATATATAAAGAGGGTTGGGTATATAAAAAATGTCAATTTGATATGTCTATTTGATATGTCCAATTACTTATTAATTATAATTTTACCCTTAATATTTTAATTTACTACAACTGAGTGTATGATGGATAAAAAACTGTCAAATTGGTAGGTCAATTTGATAGGTTCAACTACAATTTTACGCTTAATTGACTAATTGCAATTTTACCATTAACTGATTAATTATAATTTTACCCTCGATATTTTAATTAAGTGAAAATTTTATTTTATAAGTAACTTTATTAATAATATAAAATGTTTAAAATATAAAATAATTTGATACTAAAAAATAAGCTAAGTATGTGTATTAATTTAAATGTGACATATTATACAATATCGAAACACAATATTTCAATAAAACAATTTAATGTAAAATGAAATATCAAATATCATATTCATTCCCGGTGACACGAACAAAAGACTCCTTTATTAAGTGTCTCTCGCTCGACTCCAACATCTATTCTATTATATAAAAGGGTTTTCTATTATATAAAAGGGCTAATGTTGCTAAAACATGCCATTTAGTATGTAATTTTATTTGCAATTTTGTCCATGTATTTGTAATTTAATTAATTTAATAAGTACCGCTTCAAATTTCTTAATTATTGTAATTGTACCCCAACACATTAGTTTTCACTTTATATATTTAAAAACTATATTTTATTATTAAATATTAAACAATATAAATATCAAAATTGAAGGAACATTTAAAAACTATATTTCATTATTAAATATTAAACATTATAAATATCAAAATTGAAGTAACATAAATATATTATAGTATTCTGGCACACCATACGAGCGTGCAATAAAATAAAGTTAGTTATTATTAAATAGTTTTAATAAGTAATATACTTAAAATAGCATTTGATAGTTATTACGAGGTTATGGAAGGTACGTGGTTTAATAATAAGTCTTTTTTATTTTTTAACAGATGTAGAAAAAATATGATTGGATAATTGATACAGACCAATTGACGGTTTATTCTAGCCCGTCACCCTTAATATAATAGAATAGATATTTAAGCACACGCATAGACTGTGCGGAAAGTACTAGTAAAACTAATAATTTTCGCACACTCTATGTTTGTGCTTAAAATATAATCCTTTCTAATATTATTATTAATTTTAAAATTTATAATATTTAGTGTTTAAGATGAAATATAATTTTTAAATTTAGAAAAAGTAAAATAATGTAGAGGAACTTAAATACAATAAATAAAAATACAAAGTGACATGCAATTTGTTCAATTAATTAAATTACAAATAAATGTACTAAATATAAATGAGTTGACAGATCAAATGTGACACTTTATAGCCATTCTAAACCAATTATATAAGAATATAGATATATCTTATATTTGTGATTACGGTATACTAAGGGAAAAAAAAAACACAAACTAGCTTTTTTTTTTAAGGCTTTTTAGCTTATATGTTCGAATCGGTTCTCCACATTTTAGAAGATTAGGTGTTCAACCTGGAAGAAGGAAACGTGTCCCTCTCCCATGAGATCAACAATTTGTATACCGACGCACCGCCTCGCATTTTAACAAACACCATGGATCCAATCTCAATTATGACTCCCCGAAGCACATTCAGCGACTGATCAGCGTTTGATTCCCATGAATTGCCTCGTACGGCGTCGTCTCGCCGCTCTTCACTCCACGGGTAACGTTTCTAAGCCCTTGTTAGATACTGCGTCTGGTTATGCTTCGCTTTGGTCGGGAAAACTCATGGGGAATGCGGTGTTGTGTGCTTTTGCAACGAGACGTGTTTTAGTTAACTCTTCTTTTGGTTATTTGGTTTCAGTTATCGGTAGGCATTGTGGCGTGAATTCAAAATGGAAGCGTGTGGCGCTGAAGGAGATGGGCGATGGTGGAAGGTTCCACCTAGATACCTTTTCATCGCCCGTATTGCAGACTAAACTGTGAGGCTACTATCTGTTTGTGGATATGTTTATCGTCCTCGTTGAGACTGGTGTATACCGTTTTTGTAGGGCATGCATAATTTGGGTCTGAAAGTGTCATTTAATTGCTTAATTACTGGCATGTGGTGGTTTCTGAACGTTGTCTACGGTGGTGATGTGCTTCCATGGAATTATTGTCTATGGTGAAATGCTTCGGTGTGGTTATTAATTGTTTTTAGGAGGATAAAATACTTAAGACAGGCGCGTTCTTGGAGATGTGATATGTTTCAAGCCTTTAGTTTATATAGGTTTTATCTGCGATTTTGTGTTTGAATGTCATTAGTTCTTTGTAAGTAATTGGGGTTTTTTTTTTCTTTTCTGTAATATTTGGCTTATCGTAAAAAGAGCACCCGTGTACGAGATGATGATCTTATTAAATCTTTTTTCATATGGTTAGCGAACCCGTCCTACGATGTAAAAACTTATACTTTACAATTATATGGTTTCCTGTAATGGCTTATTTTATGTGCGTGCAGTTTCTCGACCAACTTCTCTAGTGTGCATGGCGAAAGCCCTTCTGCTGAGTATGCAAAATTAAGGAAAGAGTCTCTTGAAAGTCAATTTGCTCGTGCACTTGGTTCAAGAAGTGTTGAGTCGCTGTACCGTTTTGGTCCATTTTTGGCTTTGTATAGAGCTATGATTATTTCTTTTTACGTGTTGAAACTAACCATGTGGCAGCTTTTCGTTCATGACATAAAGAAGCGTTCTGTTAAGGTTGGTTGACTTGAAATAGTGGGGTTTCTACTTTCACGACGTTAAAACCATGCAATATCTGCGGCTGACTTGTCAATCGCTACTCCTTTTCCTAATGAAGATCATCGCCTTCTATCATTTTAAGTAACAATGGTGCATATGTTATTGAATTTTGGCAGTTTCGTGAAACTCTTATTCAGCTGGGGCCTTTCTATATCAAGGTAAGTTTCATTTATTGATCTAATTGAATGTTTCCAATGCTGCTATGACTGTTTGAATCGTTATTTTTTATGGCTTACTTGTGAAATGCTGATAAGTGGACCGTCTTTCAATACTAGCTTGGACAAGCTTTAGGCACAAGACCAGACATACTGCCAAATGTATATTGCCAAGAACTCTCTAAGTTACAAGTAAGCGGATCTTGCAATCTGTTTATGAGTATATGTTTATGAGTATTCCGAATCATAAGGTTAAAAGTTAAGAATGACAGGATCAAATACCTCCTTTTCCCACACCTGTGGCCATTAAATCTATTGAATCTCAGTTGGGAAGGCCTATATCAGAGATATTTGCTGATATAAGTGAGGAGCCCATTGCTGCAGCATCCTTGGGGCAGGTATATAAAGGTAATCGAACTAGGTCTGTCACTGGTATTTGATGAAACTTGGTCTATATTGGCTTAATTTTCCAGTGGTTCAGGTTTTCAAGGAAATTGTTAGATACCTTAGTGGATGGCGATGCATAAGTTAAATTAGTAATGGAGACTCAACTAATTAGGTGGTGTTATGTTTTGCAGCTCACCTGCACTCTGGGGAGCTTGTAGCTGTTAAAGTTCAGAGGCCTGGTATGTCCCACTCATTGACCCTTGATGCACTGTTATTTCGTATGATTGGAGGGCAGTTCAAGCGATTTGCGAAAGCTCGTAAGGATCTTTTAGTGGCTGTTAATGAGATGGTAAACTACATTATTACAACTGTGCATCGTGCATGCTTTTTTATCACATCTTTCTTATTTGGACCTCTATCCTTGGGGATATCATTCTGTGCACTCAGCTACTTGAAATTGTCATAGAAAGTTAATTTGTAAATAGTTCTTCTCAATGACGTTATCACGTTTTATTACTTCACTGTTATCATGTCCCTTCTCGAAATCTGGGAGCAATCCTATTGAGTTCTGTTGCGTACGACTTACTAATCTTTGTTTATTCAGGTGAGACATATGTTTGAAGAGATTGACTACATATTGGAGGGTAAAAATGCTGAGCGCTTTTCGATTCTCTATGGGTGCGCTCCCTGTAAGTGGTTGTGAGATACATTTATTATTGCAAGCCTAATTTTACCATTGAATGAATTATGAAATGCAAATTCCTTTGGTGTATGGTTTTTAGCAAATTGTCAGGTTTGTTTGTGTGTATACCTGTCATGATGTTTGGAGGGTTTGTGAGCATGCTATCGTCTGTTCTCGTTTAGCTTAATTTTCCTGAGGTGAATTTGTGGTTACTCTTGTGATGTGTTAAATCAGGGGTTATAGTCAAGCTAACATATTAATGGGGTAGTCGCACTTGAGAGACATTATCTCTCTTTCACAGGACACATAGTTTGTTAGTTGAAAAAGAGGTTGCTAACTTGTGGATTACTTATGGATCTTCCGTGGTCAGACTGGTGACAAAATTAGCTAAGGAAGAGAGCAATCTCTAACTATTGGAGAATTTATAGGTCTTCTTGCATTGTTTGCTGATTGATTTGTCTATCTTGATCTGTATATATATATTTTTTCAGGCAAGGGAAAAACACATTCAGAGGAGAACACTTCATCATATCGGGCAGCTGGCAGGGTAAAAGTTCCAAAAATATATTGGAATCTAACCCGTAAAGCTGTTCTTACAATGGAGTGGATTGACGGGATCAAACTTACAGATAAAAAACGCCTGCACGAGGCCTTTTTAGATCGGAAGCAACTGATTGATGAGGTAATTATATTTGCCAGATATCATAATTCCTGTCGTGTTCTTCTGCAGGCCCATTATTTATTAGAATATATGATGTATCTGATACTCCATGTAATGTAACTGATATTATTGCACTGTTGCCCACTTTTTTTTGTTCCATGAATGGCTATTATGTATTCTAATCAATTTCTATCTTTAGGGATTGTATTGCTCTTTGAGGCAGTTGCTCGAGGTGGGATTTTTCCATGCTGATCCTCATCCAGGAAACCTTGTTGCGACTTCTAATGGATCCCTTGCTTACTTTGACTTTGGCATGATGGGCGATATTCCACGCCACTATCGTGTGGGGCTTATCAGAGTGGTGGGTTTCAAGCTTCATCAGTTTATTTCCCTACAGATGCTAATATATATTGCCTTTTCGCTGAACTGACTCTGATGAATCTTGTGCCAGCTGGTGCACTTTGTCAATCGAGACTCACTTGGATTGGCAAATGACTTTCTCTCTTTGGGATTTATACCCGAAGGAATTGAAGTAAAGGCTGTTGCCGATGCTCTGCGTGCATCATTCGGTGATAGGGCTAGTCTCTCACAAGATTTCCAGGTCCGAATGAATGTGTTTGTATCGTAGACATATGTGCTATCTTTCATTGTGGTGCTTAGTTGGTTTTTGAGATTGTGATTCGTCTTTTTCAGGGTATAATGAATCAGTTGTACGATGTTATGTATGAATTTAATTTCTCTCTCCCGCCGGACTATGCCCTGGTGATTAGGGCATTAGGATCGCTTGAAGGGACTGCCAAAGTCTTGGACCCTGATTTCAAGGTAGTTGAAAGTGCATATCCGTTTGTCATTGGTAGGCTACTGATGGACCCGAGCCCTGATATGAGGAAAATCTTGGGACAACTTCTGATCTTGAACGATGGCTCTATACGGTGGAGTCGACTGGAAAAACTGGTGAATATAACTTCTTTCCCTCCGTCCTTCTCTTATTGTATTTGATGATGTGAATTTGAAATCAGCAAAATGCTCTATAGTATATGTCAGTTTCGATATCATAAAATAAATTGATGTTAAACGATGATCGTAGTTTTGCTTATCCAGACTTGATTCATTGCGTAGTTGTGCTAATAGTATGCTGTTAGTTACTCCATGGAAATTTAAGATTTTGTTTTCTCGAACATCTTAATATCTCTATTTATTTATTCATTTCGATCGAAAATATTCACGTGTGGCTCTTCTCAATAACAATGATATGCCCATCGATCTTCTCCAACAGATAGTTGCAATATCTGAGCAAGCTTCTTCCAAAGAAGCGAGTTCGCTAGGCTGGAAGTCGTTTAGCATCCGTGCAGTGGTTGCTGCAACTGAGGACCTCTTTCAGTTCATCTTATCCAAGAAAGGTTCGAGGGTTCGAGTTTTCCTCATCAGGGACATACTTAATGCTGCTGACCTATTCCTTGAAGAAGAAGTTGTTCATGGCTTATTCGACGACCACGTCGATGCAAGGAACATGGCATTTGAGGCATTTGAGGTAAAACCATTTGTTTCATCTTCAGCGACAATTCGTGGAATAAATGCCGAACGTAGATGAACGCAATGAGCCTTGGATTCATGAGCTTTATTTGAATGATTTGATGTTATATTCGAGTCAGTAATTTCGTGATTTTTGACAGCGTGGCGATGAAAAGTTGAGGAGAATGGTTGATGGGTTTGGATATCTTAGGCAGGCGATAATGTTGGCCCCAGATTTATGGACTGCAATGGCCATTCGCTTAGCACTTAAAGCTGAGTTTCAGAGATTTGCAGGTGATGTGTTTTCTGCTTTGTTAGAGCACTCTTCCCATAGGTTACCCATCACTTTCTGGGTTTGTATGTCAAGGATGATTCATAGACTTGTTAGTAAAGAAACAAAATAAATGACAAAAAAAAATTTAAATAGTTAGGAACCATCCAGGTAATTATCTAATTTCATATTATGTAGAGCACATATTTGTCGATCAGACAGAATTCACTATAGATATGAATAAATAAGGAAGAGTTGAACTGTAGTGTTATATTAGTTCTTCATCAATGCATTAACTAACGCAAACTTGCAATGCATTGGTGAATACTTTTCCTTGCTACTACCATTGCCATCCGCAGATACATTTGAATAATTTATTACCTCGTGTTTACTCAACTCATGAGATTCTATTTCCCCCAACGACTGAATACATACATACATATATATATATATATATATATATATATATATAGCGGTGTTGAGACAAAATCGAATCTTGGCTGTATATGTAAGTTATTATACTACTCCCCGTTGCTTGCATGCCCAACACTTGCAATGCCAATTTTTATATCAATGTAACGCAAACTAGGTAAAGGTACAAGGTAAGGTACAAATTTATACAAACTAGCGAATTGACCATCATTGTAACAAATAATAGTTAAACTATAGGTGATGCATGCCACATGTAAACCTAGTGAATTAAACTCATAATTATTAATTCATTCTAGTTTTAATATATGAGCTATTAAAATCATCCACTAATAAGTTAATTTTATGTTATGACACATGTAGGGTGTGCAAAGAAAAAATACTATTATACATAATAATTGAACAAGTTTCGACTTTCGACAACGAATACCCAGTCCGGAAAATTGAACGAATTATCAATTCTACTATATTAAACAGCAGGGGCGACTATAAACTGCTACTTAGATCTGACGATTTAGCCTTTTTTTAAAAAAAATATTAATAAAATTGAAAAAACAACACATTATCTTTTGCTATAAATCTCAATTTAGTATGTAAGTTTATATCTCATTTTTATCCCTTTCTTAAATAATTATTATTTTATATATAATTTCATAATAAATCAAAATTATCTTTTTATTATTACTTATGAATATAGATAATTAAATTTAAATTATGTAACTACTAAATAATTCAAATAAAATTAATATGATACTATATGTACACATTTGAGTGTGAGAAAATACTAGTAATAATTTACTGGCAAATGATCGAACTAAAAATGTATCTAAAATTTCATGACGAGCTCTTGAAAAATTGCGTTAATCTCGATTCCTAACGTATGAAGATTGTTTAAATGTAAAATCGACTCATTGATCTTATTACCATCTTATCTTAATATACGAAGCTCGACCATAAAATCTATATTGTTACTACACAAAAAAAAAAAAAAAAAAAACTGCGAGGCAAAATTGGATAAACATATATAACTTCAAAAAACATCAAAACAGAAATAAAACCCAAGATACTTTACCAAAGAAAAAAAAAAGGAATCTACTGAAGATCATTATTATTATTAAGGGCTCTCCTGTTATTGACGATTCTTTGGATCTTCTTCCTCCTATACCTCCTATAAACCCTAAAGAACGTATACAAAACGCAAGAAGAGATCAAGTTCCTCTTACTGTTAATCCTTCGAAAATCTTCGAAATCTTCGTACTCAATCACATAATCTCCAATCACAACCCCATTGGGATGCTCAGAGTGAATCGTGCTCATAACCTCAATCCTATCAGCAGAGCTCTGCATATTATCCCAATCGACCTTTCGAGCCTCATCGACCTTACACGGACGAGCATTAGGGTGCTTAGCAATAACATGCTTTTGAAGCTCTGAGTACGTCCCAGAAAACAAACACTTATCCACTTCGCATCTACGGTTCATACTGTCCAAGAACTTACGGGCCTCATCGATCACTGCCCATCCCATTACATCGCCTCTGCACAAGGGACACAGTGGCCTTTCCTCGAGATTCTGCTGCAAGGATTTGGGAGATGGGAAAACACCGCTTGCTTCTTTGAAGCGTTCCAAGCAATTGGAGTGGAGATGGTTCGTGTCGCATACGAAGGGCCTGCAGCCTTTTTGGTAAGAGGAGCACTGAAGGAGAACGCCGTTGTGGGGAAAGTCTAAGCATATGGGGCAAGTGATTTCGTCCCACTTGATGTTTTCCTCCTCCACTAAAGGCTCTGTTTTTGTCATTGTTTAGATAGATTGTTCTTTTTCGTCCACGCTTGTTCTTCGCTTTATGAGGTCAGTTTAGGCATAGAGCAAGTAAGTACCTTCACAATGCAGAGATCAAATGAAACGTGTATCAGAGCAGTGAATGAATTGATAACTTCGTAAAAATGTAGCATATTTTTCACTGTATCTATAAAACAGATTCACCTGTACAGATTAGGCAAAACAGTGATCTAAACTAAGTCGTGTGTGTGTGTATGTGTATTCTGCAGCAGAGAGGAAAATTACCAAAACTATAACGGTTTTCTCCTTACAATCAGATCATCAGTGTTCTTAAGGCATACAAAACTGGAAAAGAAAAAGCAGAGCCAAACAATTCCGATGACGATAAGAAGGAAATCATCGATCCTTTTGTTTCTCCCTTTTCGTATATAGATTCATTGATAATCATGAAAACAAAGGGAAGGTACAGATTGACTCACTGATTCACCACAAATCAATGAGAAAATATATGATCAACAAGCCCTACCCCGCTGCGAAATAAGCATCAAAAGGAAAACACACGTTAATCAATCAAGGGAAATTTCAGATCAAAGGGACAAATCGAATAACGAAATCGAGTTTTTACGCACGCAAAAGAGCAGTGGAGAGATCAGTGTACTCCGAAAATTTGTTTGTATTCTCTCCAACGATGAATATAATAAGTGAAACTCGTTCCACTAACGCCTCTGATACACGAGAAAAGCCAGGAGTGGAAATAGTCGCTTCAATTACTTCCTTTTTTATATACCCTAATTTACTTATATACGGAAATTTATTTATTAATTGAAAAAATTACAACAATGTACTTTCCTACTTTTAAGATACGATTTAGTTTGAAAATTTCCTTTTACTACTTTACTTACTAATAAGGGGATGAGTATGATATATATACCTTGGTATACGACGAGATTCGTCTTTGTTTCCTGAAAAAAAAAAATGTTTTCATAAGGCATGCGTCGGTTTATTGACTAACTACGGGCGGTTTATTGAAATTTATAAATTATGTTTAGTAGATGAAATATAATTTTTATATATATAAAAGGAAAATAATGATTAAGGGTATAAGTGTAATAACTAAAAATTGATGGGTTAAATGTGATAATTATTTAATTAATGAAATTAGAAATAGAGAGGTTAAATTGTAAATATTTTACAGACCAAATTAGCAGTTAATAGCCACCCCTCACCCTTAAGATATATAGATTATTGGAACTGCCACCAATGATTTTTTTTTTTATATTATTGCTGGTATTATTTTATGCCAAGGGTTGGCATTTAAGGCATTCTAAATATATACGTGACACACTATTCTCTAAGTATAGTAATTGCAAAAACATTGCAACCATTTGCTAGTTTTAGTTAATGCATAGTGGAAGTGAAATTCATTGAATATAAAATGAATTTATGAACGGCGAAATTCTTGAATAAATTCATTTGTTTATTCAATTAAGATGAATTGAATCAATTTAAACTAAATGAGCTTCATTCTTCTTTAATTACCCTGGATGCATAGTATCAACTGCAAACATTGCCACCAAGAGAAGAACATTTATGGGAGCCGTTAGAAAATTTATAATACAGTTAATTTTATAAATTTATGTGAATGAGGAATTGGACTTCGAAATTAAATATTATCGGGCTTCGAACTGGCCCAATAACGGTCCGACTTCTAGAAGGCTCAACTTCTAGAAGGCCCATGTAGGGGCTAACCACTCCTCAAGTTAATGGCTTTGATTAAAGGGTAAATTCCCTTTCAGTACCTTTCGAAGATTAAAATTCCTCTTAAATATCCCTGAAGTTATTTATTCCTGATCAGTACCCATCTGCGAAAAGTTTTCTGTTTAATACCCCAAACCTTGAAATGTCGAAAATAACCTTTCTTTAAAATCGCAAAACAACTTTCATATTATTGTACCATCAAACGCGATTATTATACCAACAAAGGATGTTATCATACCACTGAAGAAAAACATGATTCTACTAGTAGACATCATTCATTATACCAAAAGCAGGAATTATTATACCTAGCTAAATTTTCATATTAATGTACCATCAGACGCGATTATTGTACCAACAAAAGATGTTATCATGCCACTAGAAAAATACATGATTCTACTAGTAGACATATTTATTATACCAAAAGCGGACACTATTTTACCTAGTTAAATTTTCATATTATTGTACCATTAGACGCGATTATTATACCAACAAAAGATATTATCGTACGACTGGAGAAATACATCATTCTACTAGTAGACATATTTATTATACCAAAAGCGGACATAATTAACCAGTTAAGTCAAAGAGTATTATACCACTAGCCCTTAAAATTATACTAAGAAATAATATATATATAAAAATTTATTATACGAACTGAACTGTGCACATTTTCCCGCAAAGACGAAAATAATATCATCAAAACCCGAATTTCGCCAACAAAAATTCCCAAACAATTATACCTAAAAACATGTGCATTATGCCAACAAAGATCTTAATTGCACCAACTATTTCGAGTATAGTACCAACATTTCAGAGATCGAATTATACCAAATGACATGTTTATTGTACCACCAATTCAAATTTGCCCACAATTTTACCAGTAAACGATCCGATTATACTAACAGTTTCGCACATTATACCAAGAAATTTGAATAATTAGTTTATTATTTTATACTAACAAAGAGGTTAATTGTACCAACTACTTCGAGTATTTTACCAATATTTCAGCAACACAGTAATACCAACCGACATGTTTATGATACCACCATTTCTAATTTGCCCACAATCTTACCAGTAAACGATCCGATTATACTAACAGTTTCGCACATTATACCAAGAATTTTGAATGATTAGTTTATAATTTTATACCAATAAAGAGGTTAATTATACCAACGATTTCGAGTATTATACCAATATTTCAGCAACACAATTATACCAACCGACATGTTTATTATACCACCAGTTCTAATTTCCCACAATTTTACCACTAAACGATCCGATTATACTAACAGTTTCGCACATTATACCAAGAATTTTGAATGATTAGTTTATAATTTTATACCAACAAAGAGGTTAATTATACCAACGATTTCGAGTATTATACCAATATTTCAGCAACACAATTATACCAACCGACATGTTTATTATACCACCAGTTCTAATTTGCCCACAATTTTACCAGTAAACGATCCGATTATACTAACAGTTTCACACATTATACCAAGAATTTTTGAATGATTAGTTTATAATTTTATACCAATTATACCAATATTTCAGCAACACAATTATACTAACCGACATGTTTATTATACCACCAGTTCTAATTTGCTCATAATTTTACCAGTAAAGGATTATAGTAACAGTTTCGCACATTATACAAAGAAATTTGAATGATTAGTTTATAATTTTATACCAACAAAGAGGTTAATTGTACCAACTATTTCGAGTATTATACCAATATTTCAGCAACACAATTATACCAACCGACATGTTTATTATACAACCAGTTCTAATTTGCCCATAATTTTACCAGTAAACGGTCCGATTATACTAACAGTTGCGCATATTATACCCAAGAATTTCGTATTTTGATACAGTTTGATACCAACAATGAGCTTAATTGTACCAAATATTTCCAGACTCGTACCAATAGTTAGTAACAGTATTTGATTATACTAACAGTTGCCCATATTATACCCAGCGATTCGATTATTCTAACAGATGCACACATTATACCAAATAATACTGTCGATTTTTTTACAGTTTTATACCGAAACAAAGAGCTTAGTTGTACAAACTATTTCGAGTATCGTACCAATACTTACCAATAGTATTATACCAACTAACATGTTCATTATACCAACAAATAAAAGAACTTCTGATGATCATACCAACATGCTTAGATATCATACCATCAAAGTTTTACTTTGCACTAAGCAACACATCAAAATAACCACATGACATTCCAAAACAATCAGCAAAATATACCCACAGTATGCCAAAATATGTGCAGAAGATCCAAAAACAATCATCAAAATAATCAGCAAAATATACCCGCACGTGTGTTGTATTTGTGGGAGGCCTACGTTTACCTTCACATGGGCTCTTTGCAGGATCTACGATTGTGTCCCAGCCTTGAACATCGGCCACACTTTACTGCCCTAACATCAACCTGTGATGGAATTCTGGTTGTCCTTCTACGACCCGCGGACGGCGAACATCCGGGGCATTGATAGGTTACTGGATCTTTATCCATTTCGTGCGTAGGAATTGGATACAAGACATGCATGTATGTCTCTTTATATTTTTCAACGCCGTATAATGCATCGCAAAACTCGTAGGGTGATAGTTGTAACGTGTTGATGCATGCACAGACATGCTTACAAGGAATACCCTCAATTTGGTACCATCTGCAAGAGCATGTCCGTCCGCTCAATTCCACAGCATATGCATTTCCTTCATCAGCCACTTCGACGATGCGTCCGCATGATTGCTCAACACGTAACCTCCGCGACCCGTTCATCTTCTTACTGAGCTTCTTCTCTTGATTCACACATATAGCTCCAGTCATTTTAACTGCCTCCTCCCTTCTTGTGCTCATCGTCACCATAATATTTCTGCGGATTTCATCCACCAACCCAAGCACGGGCAAGAATTTGGCCGATTTTACCCAATGATTCCAACTCAGCAACATTATTGTTCATAACACCCCAACGCATGCCTGGGAAGAGTGAGTTAGCCCAATGATCGGGTTTGGAGTTATGAATGAATACGGCGCCGTGCTCCTTGAATTTCTCCAAAAATTGATTGACGTTTGTGGTAAAACCTTGTCGCGTCGGGGCATACGCAGCTGCTTTGAACACTGACTTCCACTTCTCTGTTTCTTTATGCTAGTGCTTAATCACGACATCCGTCTTAAAATTGTCGATTAAGTGCCGCAGACAGTAAGCATGATTACTTTCAGGGAAAACGAGCGGCACACCGTTTAAGAGACCATTTTGACGGTCTGAGAAGAATGTAAACTGTAATACCCGTAAAATTACTACGGGATTATTTTTGTAATGTTCGAAATTAATGGAGTTAATTTTCGGACAAAACGAATTTTCGGAATCGAGCCGAAAATAATAATCGAGCCAAGATAAATAAAATGGGACGAAAAGTGTTGTAAGCCCAAGAAAGAAAATAAGAATTAGAAGTATCTAGAAAAGGCCAAGGAGTAAAATGGGCTCAAATTATTTAGATAGCTCAAAGCTTTATATTAAATGGCCCAAGTAGAAATTAAAGATTGGCCCAATGATATAGGATAAGCTTTGAGGTTGCTTAATAAGAAGGGAAAACACGTTGGAAACATCCCACCACCTTAACATTTGACAAGTGAAGACTCCCACTTGCATTTACCAAAAACCAACGTGTGAAGCAAAAGAAAGAAAGAAAGAGGAAGTCGAACAGCAAAGGAAAGACGGGTATTTTGGGCAAGCTTGATCGAACTCCAACCTAGGAATTTAAATCCAAACATAGTTAGGAGGTAAGGGATATTTATAGCTTAATAAATCTTCCATAAGCTTATATATTTATCTCCTTGCGTGGGTTAAAGGGTTTGCGATATTAGGTGACGAATAAAGCAGTGAAGGAGTTTGACAACCTCGACCAGTTCTTTAATATAGGAAATAACTCAAACAAGATTAGGAGGAGAGGTAGGTGGTTTATAACCCCTACAAACCCTTTTAAAACGTATTATTTTCCGTAAAAGTGTTAGAATTCGATTGGAAGGCCATTCGAGTTCAAAGTTTTAAGTTCTACAATTTTCATAAAATTTCGTGGCATGTTACTATGTGTTATGATGTGATTTTGAACTCAATATATGAGTTCTTGGGCTAGATGATTTAACTGATGTGTTTATGTGATGAAGAACTTATTAAATTTCTGGAAAACTGGGGTTCATTCATGATTCGCGAAGTAAATTGTAGGAACAGTGAAAATGTTGTGTTTTGCGAGTTGATTTCGCGAATTAGGAGGTTGGCGAATTGGGTGATAATTTGTTTCGCGGGTTGGATTAATTCGCGAATTAGGTATATAGTTTGCGGGTTGATTTTAAGTTCGCGGGTCTATTTTATTTTGCGAATCGTGAGATAGGATTTTAAAATAAAAAGCAGATTGGCCGAATTCATTTTAGGTTGCGAAGTTTTATCGCGGACCTAGAAGTTTTGCAATGTGTGAGTGAGTGAAGTTTGCGCGGGTCAAAATTTGGATTTCGCGGGTTGAAGCTGTTTTTGCGAATTGTGAGATACGCCGCGGGCTGACTTTGAGTTTTGCGGGCCGACATTAATTCGCGGGGTGATTCCTGTGAGTGTCGTCGGGCTTCACGCGGGCTTAAATTGGGTTTTGCGGGCTTAATTGAACGATTCGCGAATTCAGCGAAGTAATTCGCGAATTCGAACGTTGACTTGAAGTTTTACGGGTTGACCATTTTGAATCGGGCGATTCGCGAATTGTAGCGAGTGATTTCGCGAATCGGGCGTTGACCCGATCGTTTCGCGGGCTGACCAAGCTTTTAAAATGTGGGATCGGGCGAAATAAGGTTTGGGCTTTGACCCGAGTTGACCGACAAGTTTATTTTGGGCTTTTGCCCTATGTTTAGGCCCATATATTTTAAATAAAATTATTTTAAGCCCAAATCATTTTTAAAATAAACTATTTTCGTATTTTGATATATATTTAGGGTCAACCCATATTTTAAATTAGAAACATTATTTTTGAATTTTAAAACATTCGGCCTAATTTTATAATTATACGATTATGTGATTGTGATGTACGTATTTCTATGTTGATTGATTATGTGTGCATTTCACGACATGCACGGGAGAGATGATGATACCGTATTTATACGGTGACACCGTATGGTGTCGGTTGAGTGGGGTAGAGTGACCGGTATTGGTCGTCAGGGTTAGACTCGTGTAGCACCTGGTGGGAGAGGGGGTTTGCGACACCCATCTACTCGGGAGTGAGCCACCCGAGGTGTACACCACCGGATATTATTTGGCTCAGGGACGGCTGACAGATGTGAGATTCCTGTCTACCCGGGTTAGTGGTATACTACTCGGGGAAAACCGTCGGGTTGAGATTTAGTGCGGAAGGAGCGACCCGGCTCGGCCGGCGTGGGCTACCGCATGGTTTATGGCGTACTTGGCCATTGCGCGCGTGGGTGCTGAGTCTAGCCTAGGGCCCTGTTATGTGATGAGATGTGAGATTGATTCGAGCGTGCATTATTATGATGTGAGGTTTGGGATTGGGTTGAGTGCACGTACGCATTGCATGTTTTACTACCACCTACTGGGCAATTTTGCTCAGGGTATTATTTTTGTAGGTAAGACTGAGCCCGACACCGATGCGTGTCCGGGTGAGCTGTAGGCTGGCTGGCGGCGGTGACTCCACGGGCTTTTGAGGGCGGAGCGGTACATGGGACGCGACCTGTGGAGAGGCGTAGGATAGTCGGGTTTAGATTTTTGGGACTTCGGCCCGATGTATTATATCGACGTATTTTTGTAGACCCGACTTAGTACATATATGTACATTATTCTTCATTTAAAAGTTTTCGAAAAAAAATCGGGTCCTCCGCGACTTTCATTGCGGAAATCCGCCAATTAACCTAATTAGGAAGTAGGGTCGTCTCATAAACCGTGTGAAATCATTGTTCCCATGATAGATAAAAACCTCGCGTAGTTTTCTGTAAAACCATTCCCTATTTTCATCGCTCTCATTATCAACAACTGCATATGCTATGGTGAACAACCCGTCGTTTGCGTCCTTCAATGTAGCACTAAGCAATGTACCCTTGTATTTACTTTTGATGTGCGACCCATCTAAGAACACTATTGGTCTGCATCCTCTAAGAAATCCAACAGCGCAAGCCGCAAAACTTAGGAATAATCTATGGAATTTTCTCGACTCTGCGATTATCTCACAACAAGCAAAGCTGCCTGGATTCGTTTCAATCACTTTACGACAATACCAACCGAGTTTCTCATACGACCCACAATCACCACCATGGATTTGTTGAATGGCTTTCTCTCGACCTTCCCATGCTCTTCGATACGGAATCTCAACTCCGTATTCTTCGCGGATGTCAGCTTTCAGATTGCAAGGTTTATAAAGTGGATCGCTTCGCAATTTCTGTTTCACTAACTCAGCCACCCAACACCTGTCAGCTTTCGGATGGTCTCTCGACAACAAGTTTGAACTGCCGCAATTGTGTTCAAGATTACAATTACGTATTGCAAACGTGTTGTCAGTCTTTCTGTATGAAGCACATACTCTCCACTTACAGCTATTCACCATGCACTTTGCAACTACTTTCCTTGATTCATTCTTCACATACTTGAAGTCCTTACCCCACGAAATCGAATATCTTTTCAGTTTACTTCGGAACTGGACTGCATCGACAAACAGCTGCCCAACACCAGTTATGCAGCTTGTCCAGTTTCCATTCCCCGATTCGCCATCCAACTCTCCTGGGACCTCTTCGTCTAGCGCAACGTGGCCAGGGGTGCTTCCCGAGCTCGCACCTGCGTCTATTTCGACGAATAGACGTATCATCTGCTTTCCCATTCTTTGATGGATGACAAACATGTTGGCAAAATCTTCGTCATTAAGTAAACTAATCTTAGAGCAATGAAACGGCATCTCGTATCTGAGGTTTGATGGGTTATTCTGTAGCATTTCCCCATCTAGTGTAGAGCAGCTGTTGTAGATCCCTTAGTGTCGAATCTTGAGGGACAGCAAAAACATAGTCGTCGCTGTTGAATGTACAAAGACATAAATGGTGCTCATCAATATTCATTTTCGGGGGTAGTTGCAGCTAAAATGGGGATTGGAAGCAAGGTCGACTGGGGTTTTGACTGTAAATCGTAATTAGGGACAATTGTTGAGCGGGATAAAGATGAATTGGGCGGGAAATTATAATTATCAACTTAAGATTTTAATTATAAATCTTGAAACAATTGGTATTATATCAAACTTTATAGGTATAATCAAGGCATTAAATTGTAACATAGACCTGTTAACTGGTACAATATATTCATTTATTGGTATACTATTTGTCTTTCGTTGTATAGTAAAGTTCCAGTAGAATAACGAAAACAATTGGTATAATAGCGGTCTTTATTGGTATAATCAATCAAAAGAAATTGTATAATAATCAACTTAAGTTTTAATTATAAATCCTTAATAACGTAGTTATAGTTCCTTAATGTTGGTATAATAGCAAAATTGGAAATATTTGTATAAGAATCAAGTTAAGTTTGCTAAATAATATAGCTATAATTCCTTAATGAGGTACAATAATACATTATATTCCATTGTCATTCCACAAAAGATTGTCCTAAACATTTCCGCCTGCTTCTTGGCAACTCTTAGCGAGGGACAAAATCCCAGATGCGATAATGGCACGAAATTCTTCAATGGCGCCGGCATCTTCCACGTAATCCCAACCAGCTACGGTATCCTTTAACACCGCATCAGCCCACATGCATTCAAGGGTACCACAGTCCATGGAGCCATCCGGTTGTTGTCGACATTTTACGTGCTCGACGTTGTTCTTAGTTGCTAATTTTTGCCCATGCCGAAAATTGAGGTATTGTGCAAACAGTGTGGCCTGAAATTCACCAAACACGCAACCATGTAAATGCTACATCTCCACAATGAATATATATATAAATAAATTCAGAGGGAACTTACAACGAGCTCACTGTCGGACCAATATTGGGGGGCTTGCAAGGACGTATAATGACGGAAGATACTCTCTTGTGGGAGGAAAACAAGCAGATGCCAATGGAATTTGGTATTAATTGGAATCACTATAGCTCGAGTGTTGGCTAACCTAAAACGTTCCACTAACTGTAACTGACTGAGCACGTTGGGTAACAACTTATCGTCAAAGGAAGTACTTTTCACCACTTTATCAGGGAATTTTTTATTTTTCCGCTGCCCCAACAATTGCAGGAAATTGCTCTGCAAAGCATTGTAATGATTCAGTATCTATTATTATGAAATTAATGAAAAAATCTCACGATCAAGTAGGTAAACTATACTCACCGCGACATATGTGCTGAGAAATCTTACAATACCAAAGACATTGTTCTGTCGTCTGTAAACCGCTGAGTTCAGGTGGCGTAACCATGAATCGATGATATCGCCTTGAATGGGCTCACCCATTAACAAGTTAATGAGCCTCACCAGTCACTTGCGACGTTTCGTTTGCGAACACGGTAGACCTGCAAATATACGTCAAATAAACGCAAATTCTTTATTATAGCATAAAAGATATGATCAATTTCAACTTACGTAAAATCCGTTTGGTCAAAAAAAGCATCAACCAAATTCCTATGATCCCCGTCCAAGCAGTTTCTGCCTGGATAATCCCTCGACATATAATACTTCTGCCTTAATGCAGCTTTCTTGGCTTCGTGACGTTCTTTTTCAATTACCACGTTCGCCTCATCTTCTTCAGACTCAACTTCAATCACTTTCTCATGTGAGAATGAATTTTGCCATTATATAAAGTTCAAGTAAATTAATCGTCAAAGAATTTGATCGATCGATTATACATTTGCCTTATACGTACGCCTCGGCTTCTTTGTAGGTGTAGTCGAACCAGGAGGCGTCACGAACAACGAGTCCTTTCTTGCCTTTCTGTTTCTCTTTCCTACGACCTCTTCGACTACGGAGCTATCTCGATTGCTTGCTCTCTTGCTCTTTCGTTCGAAGACTACACCAAAGCGACGGTCGTTCTGAACTACTCTGTGCTCCGCGCAATCTCCTCCCACACGTTCTTCACACATATGATCTCCTGCACCTCCTTGCCCTCCAACACCTTCTTCGGTGCTCACGTCACGTCTACCTTGTCCTCCAACACCTTCTTCGGTGCTCACGTCATATCTATCTTCCCCTCCCATATCTGGGGACATGGAAATGAATACTCCCTCAGTATCTATTCGAACATCGGTTAAATTAGCTAAGTCGGGCACCTCATCTTCTTCTCCCCAATTATCGTCTTCTTCCATCACTCCATACACCTTACCAACACTACCTAACTCCTCAATTCTGCCTTCCAACTCCGCATTCCTCGCCCTCAACTGTTTTATCTCTCGTAAAAACACCGAAGCATCGGTGTGCCTTTGTGCAACTATGTCTTCCACAGTCAGCGGCATCGTCAAAAAGACTTGTTCTTCGCCCGATGGATATATGTCGACGATTTTGATGCGGCTCTAAAGCATCAAACTGCTTTTCGACGTCCTCTAACTTCGGCCGGGTCAACGGATCTTGCCACCGCAGACAACAAGGTACCTCGTTCAGTCCGCACTTCTTTCCAAGCCATGGACAATGTTCGAATACCCAAATCTGCAACATTGATAATAAATCAACATAATTATCAACAACTTTATATTCAAATCTACATCTCTTCAATAAAAGTAAAAGCAACGCCCATAACTTACCAACAAACCATACGTACATCCTTCTACGTACGTTTTCTCTGATCGGAGGGACTTCAACAAAAACTGATGCACAGCAGCACCTCATGCAAAAACTCCAATCTCCCTCAAATTGTCGACATATGGGATGAGGAACGACGGCAAGTTGTACGTCGTTGTCGGAAATAAAATACAGCTAAATACATATAATATGTACAGACGAACGAAATCATCAACTACCAATCCTGAACCTACAGAATTTCTACTTAATGCACGTTGTATGTCCGACCTACTAAGGGTGTATGTCTTCCTCTCCCCGAAACAACGTCTAAGGAAAGGCATATCCTTTCTGCAAACTATATTATCTGCGACATGTTGTCCTTCACTTTTCAATCCAAGAAACATAGAAAAAGCTTCTTTTCGAAATGGAATGGTATGGTCCATTCCAAACCTAAACTGTGAAAAATCCTCACTAAACCTGCCTAACACCCCTTCTAAACGCCCATGAGGTATTTCCATTCGCGGTACACTCAAAAATTGAGAAAGGGACACTGTCTTACAGCCCTATCGTGTTCTTCACTGGCTGTCTTCAGCACCTCGTCCATTTGATCTCTAAAACAGCCCACATGACAGCGTGTACGTCTAGGAGCCACAACGTTCTCGTTGGATGTCGCCGGCACTTTGTTCTTCCTAGGCATTTCGTAACTGATCTGTACCCAAATAATCTACCAAATCGTCAATTGATTAACTGAAATCAACAACAGATTAAACCAAAAGCAATCAAAATACCTAATGGACGAAATAAACCCCAGCAAATCGAATATCGAATTTGCGCTCCAATGACAAAGTCGATTGTCGACAACTAAAATCGTGGGTTCTTGGTATAATTTCGATTTTGTGATATGGGTAAATTAGGGTTGAGTCGCTTTAAATAAGTCCTTGTGGTAAAACCGTGTAAACTGAAAATATGGTATAATTTCGGCAAATATACTATAATATTTTATTTCACAGGGATAATATATGTCTTTCGTGGTATACTGTAGTTCCAGTGTAGAACTAAAGCGGTTGGTATAATGTCGGCTTTTGTTGGTAAAATATTTCCTTGATTTGGTGTAATATATCTCTTCCGTGGTATAATTTAGTTCGAGTGTATAGCTTAAACGATTTGGTATAATTCCTACCTTTGTTGGTAGAATGTTTCCTTTTATTGGTATAAATTTGTCTTAAGCGGTATACTCTAATTCGAGTATAAGAATTATAACAGTTGGTATAATATCGGCATTTATTGGTATAACAGCTAGAAATTGGATGGAAATATAGAATTATAATAAATGAGTTTGTTGGTACAATATTTCCTTTTGTTGGTATAATAACTACCTTTCGTTGTATAATGCACTTCGAGTGAAATAACCAAAATAGTTGGTATAATGTCCGCGTTTATTGGTATAACGGTTAGAATATATATGGAAATATTAATTTAATAAATGACTTTGATGGTATAATAGACCATTTTATTGGTATAATATTTGTCTTTTGTGGTATAGTAATTCCAGTAGAATAACTGAAACTGTTGGTATAATGTCGGCCTTTATTGGTATAACGGTTAGAATATGGATGGAAATAATTATATAATAAATGATTTTGTTGGTATAATAGTTCCTTTTGTTGCTATAATATTTGTCTTTTGTGGTATAGTAATTCCAGTAGAATAACTGAAACTGTTGATATAATGTCGGCCTTTATTGGTATAACGGTTAGAATATAGATGGAAATAATTATATAATAAATGATTTTACTGGTATAGTAATTCCTTTTGTTGGTATAATATTTGTCTTTTGTGGTATAGTTATTCTAGTAGAATAACTGAAACTGTTGGTATAATGTCGGCGTTTATTGGTATAACGGTTAGAATTTGGATGGAAATAATAATATAATAAATGATTTTGTTGGTATAATAGTTCCTTTTGTTGGTATAATATTTGTCTTTCGTGGTATAGCAATTCGAGTAGAATAACTGAAACTGTTGGTATAATGTGGGCCTTTATTGGTATAACATTTAGAATTTGGATGGAAAATAATAATATAATAAATGACTTTGTTGGCATAATAGTTCCTTTCGTTGGTATTATATTTGTCTTTCGTGGTATAGTAACTCCAGTAGAATAACTGCAACTGTTGGTATAATGTCGGCGTTTATTGGTATGACTTTTAGAAATTGGAAGAAAATAATAATATAATAAATGACTTTGTTGGTATAATATTTCCCTCTGTTGGTTTACTTTTTATCTTTCGTGGTATTTTTCTTCGAGAAGAATAACTAAGACAGTTGGTATAATGTCGAAGTTGACTGGAAAGTTATTAATATAATAAATGACTTTGTTGATATAATGTTTCTTTTTGTTGGCATAATTTTTGTCTTTCGTGGTATATTGTGCATATCTTAATTCGTATATAAAATAATAATAACACTATTCGTTGGTATAATACTGATAACAATTAGTATAATAATCTTAAATTTGATTTTGCATAATAAAGAGAACAATTGGTATAATCTCCGTTTTTATTGGTAGAATTACATCTTTAACATTGAGTATAATTACTTGTTGTGGTGGTACGATTTTGACGACATGTGATATAATAATCTGGAAGTTTTTTAAATCGTTGAAGAAGGGTTATTATCGTCATTTTAAGCATTTGGGGTATTAAACAGGAAACTTTTCGCAGATGAGTACTAATCAGGAATAAATAACTTCAGGGGTATTTAAGAGGAATTTTAATATTTGAAAGGTACTGAAAGGGAATTTACCCTTGATTAAATGTTGGAGTTGGTTAAAACCACTCAAACATTATGTCATCTAATTAAAAGTAAAATAATATTTCTATAATGATTTTTTGGTTCTATAAATAGATGATTAACCCTAAGAAATAAAGAACAAGAAAAATAAGAGAGAAAAGAAAATACGAATTTCTCTCAAAAATTGGTTCTGCTATATCGCTCTTGTTCAGTTCGCCATCGGTGTCGTTTTTGTGCTAAACGACCCGTGTTTTTCGAAGTATCATGGGAAACAGACGCTCGTTAAAACCTCTAGCACATACGTGAGGGAGCGAATCTGTTTTTAAGGAAATTGTGTTCGCACAATCTTCGAATATTTATCTTTCAGGTTTAATCAGATTTTCGAGTTTACTGTTTGTGGATCTTTGCGAGGCGAGGGTGCATTATAACAAGCTTCTCAACAAGGAGGTGAAGAAGGTGGAAATCGGCCAACAGGAGCTTTAAGTTATGATGTAATGAGCTATGCACGTATATATGTCTGCATGCATATGCACGTATATATGTATGTATGTGATAGCTTTCTTTCGACATAAACCAGAGCTCGTGTGTTTCTATTGTTGACTATATATATATATATATATATATATATATATATATATATAAAACCACGTGTTAGTGTAATACGATGAGGAATAAAATTGAGCATTGTAGAGTGCAGACCTACAATCTGAAAGAGCTACAGACGTTGAAAGAGGAAAGGACAGGAGAACAAACATGAATAAAATGAACATTTTCCTCATAAAAAAAAGTATACAGATACAAAGTGAATAAATTTTAACTTGTCGCTTTGCAGCTTGAATCAAAACTTGTACAAAGATGAGTCAAAACACACTCTGAGAGATGCCCCTATGGGGTTCTAAACTTTCTAATAAGATGAGACCAAAGAAAGTATAATAATAGCAACAAAATTAATTCTCATCAAAATCCAAAATCAACTCTTCATTCATGTCCCCCTCCGTTTCATTACACAACACCATAAATCACAATATGGTAGTAGGTAATAAGAACCTCAAAAGTTATCATCATCCTCTTCATCAACGTCATCATCTTCCTCCTCATCACCACTGCTAAAGGACTCAATAAGATCATCATCACTATCATCATCATCATCATCTTCTCCATCAGTAACAATCTCCAAAAGCCCACCACCAAGATCAATCCCATCTAACACAAACTCCCCATCCCCATCATCATCATCACCATTGCTCATATCATCATCATCATCATCATCATCTTCACCATCATCAACATCATCTCCCAAGATCGAATCATCGTCTCCTTCGTAATCATCGTCCTCATCGCTCTCCACATCGTCGGGGTCAGAATCATCATCCGTTGGCTTCCTCCGACCAATTTCATAAACCCTAGCCGACGAATACATCTCGTCCTGATCGTCCATAGTGATCAGACCCACGAACGAATCCGTGGGCTCCACTGCAAAATCGAGCACGCATCGGTCCACAGGGATGGTAGCTATGTCTGAGTAGCTCACAGCATCTACGGTGCGAAACGCAGCAAAGAGGGGATGCTTCGTGCGTCGGGGGTTGAAAGCCAATGACACGTCCTCGACGTTCCTCCTAAGGGTCGCGTATATCACATCGCCGCTCCCATTGAACGTTATCACAGTTTGGTCCAAGGAAGGGACGGTTCTTAGCAGCTTGAAGTTCCTCAAATCCCATACCTCAGAGTTTACAATCACCTATTTGAATAATTATTTCAACCACTTAGGGTACGTTTAATTTAAGGAATTTAGTGAGGAAAGGTAAAAAGAATTGGAAAAAGGAAAACTAATTTTTATGTTTAGCTGATTAGAGAAACAGACGATGGAAAGAAAAGATTTAAACTAAGTTTGAAGCACAATGGGATCAATTCCTTCGCCAAATGGTGAGGAAAAGGAAAGCTAGCGAAAATCATTTTCTAGTTTTCTTTTCCTCGCCAACACAGCCTTAGATAAAAAAAATTCAGAAAGACCGAAAAAGTCGGTGGGTGTTATAACGAAACAAACTTACCTCATTCCCGGCAGAATGAAACCCGCCGCCGCCAGAGTCGGAATACTGGTCGAAACGATGGACGGGGCCCGAAGCCCGACGATCCCACAAGATGCCATCGTAGAGCAGCATATAGTCCAAGGGGCAAAAGTGGACCATGGAGTAGATTTGTCCACGAGGGGCACGAGCAGCAGCTGTATCGTTCGAATCGTCCGTGAGGGTCATGTCCATCTGACACGTGGCCACGTCGTACAGAAGAATCTCACGGTTCGAAGATTCGGGCCTCAGCGCAGCAAAGGCAGAGCCCGAATTGCTGAACCGGGCCGATTTGATCCCCTCGAAGGAATGCTTCGGGCCGCCCGATATGGAAGACCCGTCCCACAGGCGAACCTCATTGGCGCTCGAGGAGAGGAGGAGTTGGGCCCCGTCGAAGGCTCTAGACTGAAGAGCTGTAAGGGAAGTTTCGTGGCCCGTGAAGGTCTCCACTACGTTGTTGCTGTCGCAGTCGAAGATTCTGAGCTCCCCAGACTGGCCGCCCACGGCAACCCTAGACAGATCGCCGAGGAAGGCCATACAAGTTAAGAGAGAGTTATCGTCTCGGCAGGTTCTCCACGGCCTGAACCTACTGTAGATGTACTGACGGTCCTTGCGATAGCCGTGGATGCTTCCGTACATGCTTCTGTACTGACGAGTACTTAGCCTCGAGGTGACGTTGGATGGAGCGTCTAGTGTTCTCTTCGGTTCGGGGCAGACATGAGGCTGGTAGAGGGAGAGAGGAGGTAAGGTCGTGATGGGAGCTTGGCATTGGCGGTGTTGGTGCTTGAGGTTCTGAACGACGATGGAATCCAAGGTGAGTCGTTCGGTGGCAGGTGGCTGGGAATCGTTGGTGGGTCCGTGGTGACACATTGAAGTGGCAAAGCAGTTGTTGTTTTCGTCGATAGCGTTGTGATCCTTCAGTGCAGCCGTTGGGGGAGAGAACAGATTAGTAGCATCTGAATGCTGATGACTGCTTTTGGCAAAAGAGTTTTCGCCGATTTTCAACCTCTTCGCTGATGATATCGAGGGAGTTTCCTTCAAGTCTGTTAGCTTGCGTTTTGAAGGAACCACTATGGGCGTTCTCAGCTGAGCATCGTTCTCACCTATCGACTTGGAAGCCGACGCTGATGGAATTTCTTCTGCCTCTGAGACCGTGGAGTTTCTTTGCAAAATCAAGCCAGACTTCCTTGTCGATTGTGCGGCTGATGCTGGGCTTTCTGGTAACCTAGAATGGAGCTTTAGGTGACCGCGCGTGGCTGAGGGCAGAAGTGGTTTCTTCTTAAGAGCGGAGACGGCCGAATCTTGATGATGAGAAATTTGGGATTTGTCAGACGAAAATCCTCCAGGCACACGTCCCGTTGGCCATTGAATCTGTATTTCCGATGGTTCTTCGCCGTAAGCTTGATTGCCAAGAGAAAGAGATGATGGAGAAGCCAAAGATGGCAAAGGTGTTAGCTTAGCCTCTCTCAGGATAGTTGCAGCACTTTCCGGTAAAACCAGATGCTTGAAGGTGCTCGTGTATGAGAAGTAAAAGCTCCCTGAGAGTTAAAATGATGATAAGTTCATTCCCCAGAGACAAGAGGTACCACAAAAGCCTTGAAAATTTAATAAATTAGAAGAGAACTAAGAGACCAGACCTCGGATGGTAAGATATATGAGTTGCTGCTGCTATGGCTCCCCTTTCAATACGCCTTAAAGTTGGGGTAGCAGCATCACTAGCGGCCAAAGTACTTGCTCGGCCGGAATTCGTTACAACCTTCAACATTCAACAATAATATAAAAATAAATAAATAGCTAAACCAAATAAAAGCACGTTAAGATACACAAGCATGCCAGCTGTCTATGTCAAAAGTAATGAACATCAGGCAGGTGCACATCCTACGGTGTTAAACCATATTGCACACAGAGAATAAAACATATGGGATCCCTAGAGAACCATAATGTAACATTTCATTTTCCATTATCTGAATGAATTAGCGGGTATCTATTGCACAGCAACAACGAAAATAAAATATCGCCAAGATTTTCATACGGTGGATTCAAAGGAATAGACTCGGCTTATGTATAGAGGCCACCGATTTCAACCACATACGATCAAACCAGAAAAGGAACAATTGCTGTCAAAAAGCAAGGCGATTATACCATCAGGTTTAAAGCTGCTTTTATTTCAAGATAATCCAAGCCAGTTCTTTAAAAATTGTTTTTTTATAACGTAACGTTAAAATTGGATTCTCCTTACCCCAATTAGCTCAATCGCCACTTGAGTAAGCTCAGCTTGCCACCTATTCGGCTGACTACCAGACGTCTGGCTCCCAGAATCACGGATAAGTTCAGATAGTTTTTTTCCCACCTAGGATAGAAGCGAAGATACGTCAAAGAATGAATCATCGCAATAAACTGCAAAAACAAGAAATAAAAAAAAAATGATTGTAAACTGACTTGAAGCTTCGTTAATATATGAGCTATAGCATCATCTCTGGCAAGTCCGAGAAGAACTCGGCATGTCAGAGCACGAATGCAGTCTAGAGCTGCAGGAGATGTAACCATCCGGGGCTGGAGAAGCTGAAGGAGGATCTTTATCCCATTGTTTGAGCGAACAGCTTCCCTGGCTTGATGGTATCCTTGTTCGAGCTGTGCAGCCAGCCCAGCACAGCCCGCTGCACCAAAAGATATTCTACGATCCCCAACCAACCCTGAAGCTTGAACTGATGATGTCGAAACTGCTGACGAGGAACCCCTTTCCACAGAAGCGGGCTCCACAATCCTGTGCCTTGGTTCATTTTGTATGGAAGGGGCTTGTTGCCCATTAACTATCGCACTAGATTTATTGCTGATCGATGGAGGAGGACATACAAGATTTATCAGCAAGTTCAGCGCCGGCTCCACAATCTGGTATTTGGACAGTTCATGTAGTATTATGTTCTTAACGATCTTCATAAACAGTCAATAGTAGAATCTACAATACCTCAGGTTCAACATGGCCAGCTCCATTGACTGCGTCCAAAATTACAGCTATGCCAACTCGGTCGTTGCTTAGTGTCGCGTTAACAATGGGTTTACGACTGTAAGGAACCAACGTGACGATGTGCAGCACGCCAAGTGCATACTGAAGCAAGTCATGCAAATAACGCTCGACAGGTGGTGCCTGCATAACATTAATTAAATAGTTTAACTAAAGAGAGAACATGATTTATCACGCACAGTTGAAGAACACTGGATCAGACCTGACACAACTCCATCATGGTGGTATGGCCATTTGAATTCAAGAACTTGTCTACGACGGACCAGCGAGATTTAGCAATTGCAGAACCAAGTTTTCTATCCTTCTGTATCTGACGAAACACAGAATCCATCGCCTCATTACTTATATCGAGTGGTTTATAAGCAGCCCTAGCGCTTGATGTGTTCCTTGGCGTCGGCCGGGTATTCTTCAACGGGCGAATGGAATCAACAAGCAATAGCAAATGTGCCCTGAAATATTGGCGAAGTGCTACACAATTGTGATAGGCTATTTGTTTCTCTGAATAAGTCAGAACTTCAGCAGGAGATCTGTCGCTTCGGAGGGAAACTGAGTTGTTCAATGGCCCTGGTGGAACACCAGATCTCACCGATGCAGTGCCACGCAAAACATTAAGCAACTTGTGCAAACCATCTTGAGCATCAAATGCCTCAATTACTGCTCTGAAGACGAAAGCAGCAGCAAAGAATAGAGCTGCATTTTTCCTGGCCGGATCTTGTGGACACTGAAGAAGTTGAAGAGCCAACTCAACAACCTGCTGCACCACATCTAAAGGAAGGGCACACACACGTTCCATTATACCCTGAAAATAATTTAATGGGGTCAAATTCCAATTCGAAAGTGTTAGGTACACCTAAGGTTCAACAGCCTCCCATCACCATTGGTGCAATTACAGGGCATGCCAGACTAATACATAACGAAAAACTATAATAAACCCAAAAGTATGTAAATTATAAATTTTATGAGATATAAAATAGGGACATGCCTGAGGCCCGAACGAGGCCAATTTAGATGAGCAGAGATAATTTAAATACTAAGATAATAGGAAAAGAAAATTCTTACAGATTAACACTAAAACATAAACAGAAGATGACAATAAAACATAACAACCAGGCAGCAGGCACAGTGCAAAAAACTCTTGGAACACAAATTACCTGAATGGAGCCAATTGTGAATAAGCATGAAGACAATCCCAAGAATGTTTGCGCGTTTCTGGGGGCAGAAAGCAATTTCTGCATTCCACCACGATCCACAAATACTGCAGCAAACTTCTTATGGGCAGCCAATGCGGATATCAGCTTTAGAATATCTGACAATAGGAGCGCATGACTCGATACCTCTTTATGCTTAATGCTTCGCTGCAGTAGAGCAAGGCAGACATCGACTCCCTTCTCATGAAGCACAGGACCAAGAACTTCAACATACTCCCCCAGTATCACAAGACATTGGATAGAAAATTTTTCTCTCAGCTTTGCCAGTGAATCACAGTCCAAGATCATATATTCACCAATATCTTCATTGATCTCGAGTTCGGCGGGGTTTGAATCTTCCAATTCACCGTTGGTAGTATTCGAGCTTCTACATACATATTGAGAAAGATCACATAAGAATCTAGATGATGATAGCATGCAGACAATGGTAAAACTACTTCAGAAGACCAAGTACAAATCAGAAACATGCAATCGCAAACAGATCTCAAACACTGACCTTGCAGAAGCAACTGCATTAGCAGCGTCAACAACAGTTTCAGCAGCTCTTAACCCAGCAAGAAGTGCAGCTTCTTCATCATTAGTTTCCTTGTATATCTGAATTAAAAGGATGACACATAAGCATTCCATAAGTAAGCAAGAGCATCAAACAAAAAAACAGAACCACGTATACCTCTAAAACTGCATTCTTAACTAATTCAGCGGCATCATCACCAGCTGCCTTTATCGCTTCTACGGGAGCATTGGCAGCTCTTGCTTCAGCTTCAGCCGCTCTGACAGCCTTCTTCACCAAATCAGTGAAGTCCTTAGACCCCACTTTGCATCCTTGGAAGCAGTCATCATTATCATCTCTTTCAAGGCTAGAAGAAGCATTGTTTTTACCTCTGCTCTTCTTGGCCTCTGCAGCCATCAAACCTTGATTTCTAGCCACATTTCTGTCTCCTCCACTACGTGTCTGTCCAGATCTACTCCAAGAACCTGGAGTAGACAGAGCTAGATCGTTTTCACATGCACCTTGACTACTGGACCTCCCCTTGCCTCTTGACCTGGGAAGTGTACGGATTACCTTTCTCCCCGAGCTGCCATCTCTATCATCATCTAACTCTTCTTCCCGATGGCTTTTTCCACCAGACTTTGTTTTCAATTCACGATTATCTCTAACAGTCAATAATTCATCATCTGCCTCATCAGCGTCAACCTCAAAGGGCATATCATTATGTGGTTCCCCATGAACCCATGTTTCTCCACATGCCTGCCTAGTGGCATACTTGTCCTTATCCCTCTCAGAATCACCCACTGTAGCAAGATCCCTCTCATTACAAAGTATTCTTTAAACATTATTATCTAAGAAATAAACTGTAGGCAATGTGAAATAACTTACCCCTACTCTCATCCCTTGCTCGCAGGCAAGTCATGGTAGAAGCATTTTTGCTTTCATTAGAATCTCTCTGACTGGTGCTTGTCTCTCCAAAAACCCGAACGCGTAGGTACCATTAGCTTAGCTGACAAGCCAGAGGCTAACACCTCCTCTACTAGTTGACCACCACTGGAGCATAATATAAATGGTCATAAAATGAAACCAAAATAAAAAAAAAATAACCAAAGATACCAAACAGAAGGTTAAAAAAGGACAAGTAACATACTAAGCCAAGCATACAGCAAGAAGTCCAGTAGAGTATGTGCGCAGCATTTCCGCGTCCGATGCTTCTCTGATTTTGGTCTCATGCTTCCAGTTAAGATTATCCCCAACAGATGTGGGGGTGTCATCCATCACCCAACCTCTAATGTTTTCCAAAACCTCATCTTCGAATATATGTGGATACTGCATAACAATCATTTGCATTAGATCTAGGTCACACAGATTACACATAGATTAAGCCACTATAGTACAAAGAAGACGCAGAAGCAATCAGAAAATCCATGCACAAAAAAATATGATGTTCAGTCATATCCATACCGTCCAAGTTAACGAACAACAGAAAAGCAGCCTCACGATTGCTGCCAGTACTGATTTTGAGTATCCATTTTCGGTTAGAAACTTGGAAGAAACCAAGTCAAAGAACTCATCATTCTCCTGCAAAAGTAATGCAAAAAGATGATAATAAAGCATCGCGTACGCCATATCGAGAACCTACTAGTAGAGCCAAAGTCAATGAACTGATTATCATAATATAAGCATCATATAGAACAACATGTTAGTTGGAAAATCAAAAAAAACTTAAGGAAACAATTACCCGAATAAGATTACCAAGGCGTCCAATGTTATGAGAAGACCGTGCATTGCTCAAAGAAGAGTGGTCTGTGTCTTCCATGTATCTATGAAGTGCAATAAGAATTAAAACGAATCAGGCATTTTCAGAAAGCAAGAAACAAACCTCACAATTACAACAATAATTAGAGTCCTAGATTCAATTTCATCTCATATAATCAACTTACATGCACTTAAATTTTGTTCAGCAAGCGGCAAGGAGAAGAGATGCACAACTTTCTAGCACTCAATCGTAACCCTAAGAGCTTTTCCTTGATGATACTAACTATACTAGTTTTCACATAATTTTGATTTGAAGAATCATTAGAATAGGACTTATATTTCAATTTCTAAATTTTATGAGATACCATTACTATCGCAGTTATATGAATTCAGAACTTATTAACTGATACGATAGACCAATCTGTTTCCTTCTTTTATCTGCATTGCTTTCCACAGAAACTATTTTCCGCACGTTACATCAGACAGGAAATTGGCATCTACACTATTATGAAGAATTCATCAAGAATGCAAGCAGCAAAAGAAATATGACAAAGCTAACATTGCATAAAGAAAACTGAACACCAGAAACACTAGTTTTTCACACGTTATGTATGAGCTTGGCCTTTTCCGACATCCATTATGAATGCTTCACTACAACGAAAGCGTCAAATGACATCTGACACAGCCAACATATTTTACTCTCTGAATACAACCAGAAATTAAACATTAATTAATAATATCAGAAAATAAACATAAATCATCTGCCCCACATAAAAGCTATTCAGTAGTCATTATACCATCATGCAATCTCCAAATTCATGTCCCATGCAATCCATAGAAAAGGAGTTAACGAACGCACTATAATTTACACAAATAACCAAGCTACATGATTCCCTTAGATAACCCAAAGCCACGAAATCCTGAATCTTAATTTGGTTAGTCTCATTTCAAAATGTAAATCAACATCGCCACCTGTCATTCTTAGCAGCATTATCCTTCGATGCTATATGAAACGACTATCAAACCGCAAACAGAAAAAAAAATTGTAGCCAGAGGAATAAAATTTAAAGTTCAATTTAGCTGATCCACTAACATATTCCAAAACTAAAAACAGAAGGCAAATGCTACAACACAGTTCACATACTTACGGCCATGTGTCAACAAAGACTACAATAGCTTCCGAGAAAATGAAAGCAGATAATTCTACACCACGGGATACGGAAAATAGGAATGAAAGCAGCTGGGGTTACATTACAAAGCCGAAAATGAATTCTTTTACCTTGCTTCTTGAGTCTCTAAAATAGTGGAGAGAGCGTGGAGCACTTTAGGATTAGGGTTCTCAGGGTGTGCGGTGATCGAGTCCATCAACGATTGCGCTTTAGCAACCAAAACCTCGCTCTCTTCGTCCTCCGCCGCCGCAGCGTCGTTACCATTTGTGCCATCCACTGTGGCCGGTGGCGGATTCCCGTCAGATCTAGAAGCCTCCGCCTCCATCAAATTACAGTCGACGATGGAATTAGGCGTAGTATGTTTTTGATTAATCGAGGGTTGTTAAGATTATTCTTCTCTTCGTCGTTCGATTTTGGTGTTTCGGACTTTCGGTGGAGCGTGACTGATAATTAGGTTTAATTTTTCAGTGCGTGCGTGGGCTTAGCTTGAGAAGGGTATTTATATGGTTTCTGTTCTAGGGACGGAGGGTAAAATTGACAATTGCACATATTTGTGGAAATGCCTCGAAGCGCCTTGGTAACCCGATCCGGTCATTGTACCGTAGTGATCACCGGATGGAGCGGATTCACTTACGGGTCGGGTTATAGGTGAGTACATATGCCTATGCCATATGCATAGGGGTGGTTCGGTACGGTATACCGTATCGAAACTGTGATACCGTATACCGTACCGAAATTTCGGTATCGAAAAAAATCATACCAATACCATACCAAAATTTCGGTATACCTTAAATTTCGATACGGTATGATAACGAAATTTCGATATGGTATCGGTATCATACCTTCTATGCCATTCACATGGAGGATTTTTTACCATGCGTATCTCGTAACTGTTAATTTGTTGTTTTTGAATTTTTAGTCATTCAAACTCCTTAGGCCCCAATAAGATGGACTATTAATACCAAAATTTCCAAAATAAAAAGATTTTTAATTCATAAAATAACCTTAAATAATTTATATATTTTAGTCAGTCTCCTTAGTAAGAAAGAACTTTACATAACTATGGTGGGCTCAATAATCTTAGAAAATTGGTATAGTTAATAATTTATGGGCTAAATAAATTTAAGTAGTTCCTTATAATATTTTTATCCGTTTTATATTTTTTTGAAATAATATAATATATGTACGTGTGTATGTATATATATATATATATAATATATATATATGTAGTATTTCGGTATTTAGGTATAATCGGTATACCTAAATTTTAAAATTTTCGTACCATTACCGTACCGAAAATTTCGGTACGGTATCATACCTTACCAAAAACTTCGGTATACCAAAATTTTCGATATTTTCGGTACGTTTCAATACGATAAGGACGGTATATCGGTATTTCGGTATATTTCCCCACCCCTACATATGCATCGGTGTTATAAAACGCGTATAGCGCAACGCGTCGCGTTTCAGTTCAGATAGCACGTGGTGTAAATAGCGTAACATATTGCGTGAGTATTTCGGATAAGCCACTTATTACGTTAAGAAACATAATTTATAACAAATTACTAATCGTAAGAACATTATTTAAGCTTTATATAAAATTTGGGTTCAATAATATATGTAAAATGTAATAATATATATTCCAAACAATAAAAACATACATAAAAATAATTTTAATGGATATAAAAAATATAAGATATATATGTCATTTTGATCGTTGTTAAACGAAGAATAAATTAGATAAATTTATTTATTTTTATCACATAAGTTACATTAAATAATCCAATTTTTATTATTTGGTGGAAGTATGACAAGTTAGATACAATTTGAAAAAGAAAAAATAATATATTATTTGTCAGTACATTGTGATAGACAATAATATCTCTCTTCCAACTAATAATAATACAGTGTGAGTAGGGATGGCAATGTGGCGGGGCGGGGCGGGGCCGGGGATCTAATCCCCGTCCCCGTCCCCGCGATGCATTCGGGGACGATTTCGTCCCCGTCCCCGTCCCCACGGGGATCTCGCGGGGCGGGAATTCCCCGCGGGAATTTTCCGCCCCTTAAATTTTTTAAAAAAAGTAATAGTTTTAATATAATATATAAATTTGAATATATTTTTGTTATAAATATTATATAAATTATAATTTTATATATTATTTGTATTAATTTAATATTATGTAATCTATATTTGATATTATTTTACTATTATTTAAATTATAATTTAATATGATACATATTATAATATACAAAAGGGGGTTCGGGGACGGGGCGGGGAACGGGGCTGGGATCCCCCCACGGGGAAAAATCCCGTCCCCGCCCCGCGGGGATAAAATCTCGGGAATTCCCCACCCCGTTCGGGGTGGATCCCCGCGGGGACGGGGAATACCCGCCCCATTGCCAACCCTAAGTGTGAGCCGTACGCTTTTTCTTTAACGCATCATAGTGTTTTAAAGAAAATCTACGCGATTGCGTGCGACAACGCGCTCGACATAACGCTTTTTAAAACACTGATATGCATAATCATAAGATGTTTAAATTGAGCCGAATATACTGCAGTATAAAATAGAAAAAATGTACATGCATATCTCGTGATAAAGCAGGTTGAGTGAAATATCAAGAATTTTAGTGAATAACACAAATTAAGTGTTTTTTAAAAAGAAAATTCTTCTCTCTCTATCGTCATTCTCTGCCTTCTATCTACCCTAAGAAACCTAAAAAGGTGAAAAAGCTTCTCCCCACCTCCATTAATAAGTTTGGGGAATGTTAGCTTTTATTTTCTCATCTCTTCTTTCTTCGTCTTGCTTGTCGTGTGTTGTCTTTTTCTTTTCTTTCCGTCTCCCGAATTGGAGTTTGCGTTTCCTCGTTGTAGGAGTTTGTTTTCACCCTATGGGAGTGTCGAAGCCGATGAAGGCAAGATTTACGAGTTGCAAAAGGAAGAAAGTGAAGAGTGAGATAGGTATGGGCTTAATAGCCATGGAAACAGAGTATTAGGTCGACTTGAGTTCTTTGTTTTAGACTTTTTATATTGTTTTCTTTCGACTTTGTTTGTCGTTATTCTTTGTTTGAGTTTGTGTTATTTGTTTATCTCTTGACGAGAGTTTTCTTCCCTTTGGATGGTCAAAAGTTACCATAGGGATTACTTGTGCTCTTTAGTCCGTCTAAATTTGTTGTGTTAGCGAAAACTTCATTTGAAAAAAAATTAAAAATTAAAGTTTCTAGTTTGGAATAATTTAGTTTGTTCCGTGATTAATTTGAGTTGGGATCATTTGCACACATCTAAGTATTATTTCTATCACATTCAAAAATGTGATGAACACACATTAAAGACTCATTGGGGCTGATCTTTCTAATTTATTAGGCCTCGTTTACTTTAAAGGATATAGTAAGATAAAGCCCAAATAATCCTATACAATACCGTTCAGTTGCCAAAAAAGTTAATCCATATAGAGCCGAGACAAAAACACGGCCCGCTTTAGTAAATAAGGGCTCCCAAAATAAGTTCTCCAACTGGCCAAGGCTGCGTTTAGTTCGGAAGATAGGATAGTATAAGATAAAATAATCTCTGGATCATTAATCACATGAGTTATCTAACCACTTGTTCACTTTGTAAGATACATGTTCAGCTAACATCAGTATTATTTTGGAAAAATACAATAATAGCATTTATTTTATCATATTACAAAAGAATTATTCGTACGAATATCGAAAAATATAAGATATGCATCTCATTTTGTTCGTAATAAAACAAGTCTCGTTTAATTATTTTTATAATATAATACATGAAGTAAAGATGATTTTATGATATGGTGAAATAAGGATATTATAGTCATTTTTAGTAATCTGGGCTGGTAAAATAATCTTGGTCTGACCCATTGGTTTATTTGTACAAATATCCTAGATTATTGCAGCGTACCTTCTCTTTTTAACGGGCGTCCAAGAAAATAGACTCACATTATCAACTGAACAACATTTAAATGGATAAATATCTTCTTATCTTGCCTTATCATGGCAACTGAACGCAACTAGAGGTGTTCAGACGGTTTGAAAAACCGTAACCAAACCGTAACCGAACCGTCGGTCAACGGTTCGGTTAACCGTGGTCAACGGTTACGGTTCAAACCGTAACCGAACCGTCAATTATAAAGGTTCGGTTACGGTTCTTCGTTTTCCTAACCGTAAACCGGCGGTTATAACCGGCGGTTTTAACCGTCTTTTAAATAATAATTAAATATATAATTTTATTGTTCTTGTGATAATAACCAATGATAATTTATTCATCATATTTATTTTTATTTTTGTTTCATCAACTATCATAAAATTGACTTAGAAAACTTAGACGAATATTGAGTGGTAAACATGATATTTAGAACTAAATGCCTACGACGAGTGTCCTTCGAATAGAAGAATGAATGATAATCATAATATCTTTTAATATTTAAGGTGTAATTTTTTTCAAATGTTGAAGGTTATAAATAAATTTCTAACTTGGAATGGAAAGTTATTTTTTTGACATTTTTATATAAAAATATCAAAGTTTTTTAATTTATTTAAATTATTATAAGAGAAATAAATTTTTAAAAAGATTGAAAAAAAAAAACCGTAAACCGGCAGTTCAAAACCGTAACCGTAACCGGCTCGGCCGGTTCAAAACCGTAACCGTAACCGTGATTACCACGGTTCGGTTATGGTTAGACGTTTTCATTAACCGTAAACCGGCGGTTTATAACCGTGAACCGTAACCGTAACCGTATGAACACGTCTAAACGCAACCCAATATATTAAACCCAACCCATGATAAAATAAACTCTTAGCAATTTCGACTGAGAAACTCGATTCTTCATCACATGTCGCCTTCTTCGATGTCTCCCTCAAACTGGCCGTTCTTGGGATAATTTTGGGCTCTCCAACCGCAAAGGGAGCATCGACCACGAAGCGCAACAATTGATCGACCAACATCTGTTTCGCTCAGGATGGATCTGTTGAACTCGCTCTTCCCGGAATGGGCGCGTGCTTCGTCACGTTCACCTTTGATGGGCTACAATGAGAGGGATGGAGAGGAGTGAGTCGTCAAAGGACGTCCTCTCGTTCACTTACACTAGTCGTCATTTTTTAGATTATATTTTCTGAGATAGCTGGCCTCTGAGATTATTTGTATTTATATATATGGTATAAGAGACTTAACGTATTAATGGACACGGGCATCTTAATCACATGAATTTCATCAAGATCAAGCTTCATCAACTTTGGGGTGCAAATTCTCAGGTCAGTTCTTCCATATGAAGCTTATTACCCTAGACCTCTGACTATGCATTGCATCGGTTTTAGTCGCTTTGAATATTGCTTATGTCAAAATAAATTTATAGTTGATGTGTATAATCATATATATGGGGTTAGGGTGCGTGATCATCAGTTCCTTGGAAGAGCTCAAGAGAAATAAAGGGTAGAGATGCTCTCAAAATTGGGTACATAATTATTTAACATTTCTTTTTGTCCTTGGACGTACTTGAGTTACATTATCTATTTAATCAATTCATTGATCTCATTTCCAAATATATGGGCTTTGCGCTTTGTTAATGTCGAAATATGGAAAAAGATTTTGTCTTCCTTCCCCAAAAATAAGTGATGCACTTACCATATGAAGATCATATCAATTGGAGATTGCACCTACCATAAATAGAAGATATGAGATCACCCAAGAGCTTAAGAAGATTCGAACTCAAATATTTACTATACTTGAGGAGATCTTCAAGGAGATATTTTAGGAGATTAACAAGAGATCTTTTACCAAATCAAGAGGGAGCCAATGCCTATAAATAAGAGGAGAAGTCGAGCTACATACTTAGAGCTTTAGACAAGAAACTTTCAAGAGCTTTTACGGAGCAAACACACGAGATATACGAGCGAACGAGAGAAAATTCATAACGAGAGAGCGTTCTTTGTTTTGCCTAGTTTTATTCTTTCCCTTTAAGTCTAGAGTCTAGACGTAAGCTTTTAGGAAATGTTTCGAATCTTTAGATTTGTTTTAGGCATGAGTTTACTATCTTCGATAGTTGTTCTTTTTGTACTCCATTTTTAATAGTGGAATTTTGCCATGAGGCTCGCAGCAAGTTGAAGAACTTGCTTCAGAAATTTACTTCTCGTGTGTTTCGCCTTTTACTACTAAGTTTTATTTTTCCGCTGTGCTAAAACGTTCTGATCCCAGATGTTGGCCAGTGTATTAGTTCAACATTTTAGTTAACATCTTTGTATCTGGTTTTAAACTTAGTTAGGTTGCATTCATCTGCTTGACGAAACTAAGCGTTTTTTATCCTTTTCTATGGATGTTTCAAGCTCTAATTATTTTGGCAAGGTTCCCGTGTTAGACGGATCTAACTACACCTATTGGAAGGTTCGCGTGCGCCAGTGCATCAAGTCAATTGATACGCGTGCGGGGGACACTGTGCTCAATGGATATATGCCACGAAGATCTGCACCAGACGCTGATGGCGAAGTCGTGGACAAACAAGTCGGTGAATGGACGAATCTCGAGAGGAGTGCAGCCGAGTTCAACGACACAGCCCTTCATGCCATATTCTCGTCTGTGGACATCTTCATGTTCAGAATTATTCAGAATTGCACGACAGCTCACAGTGCGTGGGAGATGCTTCAACGATACTGTGAAGGAGATGCGAGCGTGTGTGAGACCAAACTTCGACTCCTGCACAATCAATTCGAGAATCTCAGAATGAAGAAAGACGATGACATCACCACATACTTTGGGAAGCTACTATCCATCTCGAGCGAATGTGCTAGGTTGGGAGATTCGATGTCAAATAAGGTACTTAACTCTAAAGCAATTCGTTCTCTAACCGAAAAGTTTAATGTGAAGGTAGAGGCGGTCGAGGAAGCACACAATTTGGCCAATATGGATTTCAACACATTGATGAACATCATGAAGAACCACGAGACCAACCTCGAAGTCCAAAAGAGAGCCTCTCGCAGCAAAAGCATTGCTCTAGTCAGTCAGCCCTCTGATTTTCAATCTGAGATTGATCCTGACAATGATGAGTATATGTCTAAGCTCGTGAGAAAATTCAAGATTTCATGAAATAGGATGTGGAACCAAATGTTGGCCCAACATTCAAGAAGGGCCAGAATGCTAAAGAACCATCTTCTGCTCCTCCGTTCTTCAGACGTAATGAAATGGAGAAAAAGAATATCAAATGTGAGTCAGTAAGATGCCATGCCTGCACAGGTTGGGGTCATTATGCCAACGAATGTGCGAACACCCTTCGTAAGCACGGGAAAGCACTTTGGGTCGATCTTTCTGACGATGAAGATGATGAACCGTGTGCAAAGGTGACTAAGCAATCATCAGTAACCATCCAATCCTTCTTTGACAACGAAAAAGACGAAGATCATCATATAGACTTCACTGCGGTAACTGATGTTGAGCCAACATTTGAGAAATATATCATTTTCGATTATGATGACTCAAACTGTTTTGATGGGTATGTAAGTTCTGATGATGCAGGCTTAGAAACTGACGTTTGTGATGAAGTCCAGACCAATAACGCCTTCAAGCTGCTGTCTGCTGAGTACGAGAAAGAAAAGGCGAAAAACTTGGAACTCAAAACTATCGTAAAAGTGCTGTCCGAGGAAAACGAGAAGAACGAAAAGATGATTGAAAGTCTTGTGGATGGGATGAACAAGATGGAAGCTATTCTGACGAGAAAAGACAAAGAGATCGACAAGCTTCAGAAGCAAGTTCACGAGGCTGACGAGACGTTCTCGAAAACGAACAAGGGTAAATCGACTCTTGATGAGGTATTGTCGTTAGGTATTTTGATAAACAAGGTTTAGGATTCGATTCTCAGCCTGTTTTAGATGTGCCTAATTCTGTTTCTAACGACCAACCTAAGATTGTTTTCTTTAAGGAGAACGCCAAGTCGCTAATGTTCAATATGAGATTAGGAGTGTTAAGAAAAAATCGAAGCATGCTGCCGTTAAGTCTAAGGATAGATCGTATAAATGCCATTATTGCATGCAGCCTGGTCATATCAAATCGTTCTGCTGGAAATTGAAGGGGAGACTTCGCAGAAATCTATGTTGACTGAAATGTTGCCCAAGATTCCGCTCAACATTGAAAAATCAGTGGTGAAAAGTTTGTCTGGAGAAATTTCAGTTGACGCTCCTTCAAATTCTGGTGAACATACTGCTGCGTTGACACCTAAGAAAGTCTGGGTAGAGAAATCTGTATATAAATGCAATGTTGTCTATACTTCCTTGCGAGCTAACGTGACAGCTTCATGGTACTTTGATAGTGGATGTTCACGCCACATGACGGGTACCAAAGAGTTCCTTATTGAATATATCCCCTTGAGCAGTGGATCTGTGACGTTTGGAGGTGGTGCGAAAGGACGGATTCTCGGTCGTGGCAAGTTGAATGTGCCCGATTTCTTGAAGCTGAGCAACGTTCTACACGTCGACGGACTTGTGGCTAATTTGATTAGCATAAGTCAGCTTTGCGACGACGACCTCGAGGTAAGGTTCAACAAGGAATGTTGTGAAGTTTTTAACAGGAAAGGTGTTTGTGTCATGGCAGGGAAAAGATCTAGTTACAACTAATATCTAGTCGGGGACAAATCCGGATCGAAGGACGTGTGCCAACTCTCAAAGGCTGAAGATGTTGTGATCCTTTGGCACTACAAATTGGGCCACGTCAACTACCGTACATTGGAGCAACTTATCAAACATGATGCAATCAGAGGCATTCCAAAGCTGAAGGAGTTTGGTAAGGTTATTTGTTAGTCATTGACACGCTCGAATACTAGCAAGTGTACTAGGTCGTGCAAGTAGTATAAAACGGACGTAAGTCCGAGTATCGATCCACGAGGATAGCTCGATTAATTCTAAGATATTATTCTGAATTTTAATTTAGACTGAAGCGAATATTAAATAAGGTGTTTTTATGAATCTTTTTTTTTTTATAAAAATAAAATAATCGAACTAGATAAAAGCGCAAATAAAAATAACGGTTTTAAATTAATAATGACAAACGTGATTAAAGCACATATTCGGCACAGATTAGTCCTACGTTTTCATGCAGTCGTCTATATTTAACCAATATGAATCTAGTTAAGGTAGAAATTCCTAACGTACGTGCTACCCGTTATTCACGTAACTAGCAACCCTATGCGAAAGTGAACCAATCAACTATATTTCTATTTGACTGTAGTTACCCCGCACGCATTCGGCTTTATGAATTTCCCCGAGCTTAAACGCTTTTGGCGCCTAAGGTCTCGGAAACCACACGGACGAAACCGAATTCCATCGCTGGTCGATTTTACGTCGTGGTGCACTATATTTATTGTTCTAACCGGTCTAATCACTTTTTCAGTCTCATAAACCAATCAAGAATCAAGCATATGTTGATCAGGCATACGCAAGCATTAAACTCAAATATAGAACACGTAACTTAACTCATACGATTAAATAAAATACGAGTAGCATCAATACGAAATCATAATCCGGCCTAATACGGCCTTAACCACAAGTAAACTTAAACACACATATTAATAAACGAAAAATACGAAAAGATAGAGGTCAACATTCCTGTTTTCAAGTAAGACGATGTACGAACGTTGACTATCACGACGAACGGATCACGCCTATTTCTGTAGGGATCTCCGTTGCGTGAGAGAACTCTTCGTCTGGCTGCGGGTTGATGTGTGGCTTGGGGAGTAAGGAAAAAGAGTTGTGCGTCTGAATAGCTTCGTCTTGGGATTGTTGTGGTGAGCTGCCAACTTCTTGATAATAAAATTGCCTTGCACGATATGAAGGTCCGAGTTTTACGTGCTCAGTGGGTGTCTTCTTTTATACATGCATCCTTCGTCCCTTTTCTTTCCTTTTTGCATGTGTGAGATTGATTGTATAAATGATTTGTCCGACAAGTAGCCTTCCTTTATTCCATGATTTGCTCGTTGGTTTGATTATTGCATCTTTGAACCATCTATTGTTGAATCCTTTTTATTCTTGTTGGCTTAGGTTGGTGAGATGAGGAAAAGGTGTGTGGTTTGTAAGTTTCTTGCCCCACCTTGTCTTTCCTTTGCTTCATGTGGTCACTCTACGGGAGAACAAAGAATTGAAGTAGGGCCAAGCGCATGATCAAATTTGCCACTAGTTATGCAATTCCAAAATTTGCCAATTTCATTCCACGACAACTTCTCCAGTTTTTCTTACTGCTTTGACATCTGCATAAAATGTTTAATGCACTTAAATAATATATCCATGTATAGTTTAATAAATAATGACTAATAACACATGTTCATAGGGCATAAAAATATCGAAAAATCGTAACTTGTCAACAACCCCCAAACTAGCGTCGATTGTCCTCGATCATAAAAGCAAAATAAACTAAATCAAGTTAGGATTTTACGACGTCAGTAATGAATTCTCATGTTTATTCTCAGAAAATGCAAGGAAAGCAAGTCGAGATAATCATCAACTAACAAGTGATCTAGCCACACACGAGACATGAAATGATAGTTCGCAATCATTTCATAGCACAAAAATATTTCCAGATCCTAGCACGTATCAAGTGACAACTCTTACATGGATCGTTCGATTCGCTCGAAATGTTTAACAGGATCTGTATAAAAACGCTCAATGCACAACATAGAAAGATATTATTCTAAGCTTGCAAGTATATCACATCATATTCACATAGTAGATATCGTGAACGAATCAAAAGGTCTTTATCAAGGTTGTAATGGGGCTCAGGGTAATAAGGGTGTGACATATGGAATAAGTGGGCTGATAAAGTCAAGCATGTTAGTCACTAAATCGCTTCTCCGTTTATACCCTATAGCAACAAAATACGACATCAAATAATGGAAACTCGAACTACTATAAAAACGCACTAAAAACTATTACTAAGGACTCGAGAAAATAATTCTGGAAATCTACTATAACCCTCTCTCTCTCTCTTTTTTTTTTTTTTCAAATAAATATTTTCTAATAAATATATTTTTCTTTTTCTTTTCTTTTTTTATCCTTTTTTTCGATACTCTTTTTTTTCGATTTTTTTTTTCTTTTCTTTTCTTTTTTTTTAAACTGCATAAATAAAATAGAATACCACAACCACAAAAAAAAATGTCGCACTAACTTAATTGACTCAGTACTTTAAAGCGATTAGTAAGTTAACATGCTGACAATGGTTCGAGGATGAAGAGATAAAACGACGGGATAATGTGGCTAAATATCGTGGCTCCAAATCAATAAATAAGGCTAATAAGGCTCAAAGGGGCTCACTAATGATAACTATGTCTGGTGCGGAGATATTTAGGCCAATGACTCATCCTAAGCGCCTTTATCATTTTCGACACAAAAATCCACAAAGTGATATTGACATGCATAACAAAGCAAGTTCGAAAATATTCAGACTATGCGTGACACTCATGAAAAACGCATCGAGCAAGTATTGTGTTGCTCTAATTTTTTTTTTTTTGGCTCAAAACTCACAATATTTTCTGGGTTTGTGTCTCATGATACGTACTATTTTTCTGAAGTAATCAATGTGGTCAGATAATCATGCTAATATCAAAACACGTAACATGCAGAACTTTCACATACAATTAGCTGAATCTTATCTCGACACAAGCAAAATTTCAAAAATTTTCATCACTGGCAGGAGTTTTCATAAGTGACGTTCAAATCATAACATTGATCAGTTAAACCAACTAATAAATCGAAGAGATCGATAACATATAAAATCTAGCATGTGTCACCCCACCCCCAAACTAATTATCACATTGTCCCCAATGTGTAGAATTTAAAGTAAAGAGAGAGTTTAAGTGACACTGCCCTGAATAATGCATAGATCGATGTGGGGAGAGTTGTGAGAAGACATCAGTTCCTTAGGATAGAGCTACTTCTGCGGTCGAACCACCCCCAAACTGAGTACGAGCCTGCGAGGAAACATAACTAGACGACACCGTGATACGAATTTTTGTGAAAATAAATTCAAATGCAAGACACACTTATAAGATGCGATAAGATAAATATAAGACTCGAATACGAAAAATAGTAACACATAGATAGTACTTGGGTTGCCTCCCAAGAAGCGCTGCTTTTATAGTCGTTAGCTCGACTCTCAAACCAATCAAGGTAGATCGGTATTTGGACTTGCTTCGGCGTGCTGGAGGTCATTCAGCTTGCTGGTATTGTCTCCAGACAAGGTGTCCCTGAAAGGCATAAAACGACTCAAAGCAATAGTGCTATCAATAACGGGCTCCACAAGATATACCGACGTTGTGTCTGTAACGTTCTGATCATTGTAAAATTTAAGGCGTTGTCCATTGACCGTAATCGAATCTTTTTCGTTAATGAGGACCTGTACGGCTCCAGATGGAAACACCTTCTCGATTACATAAGGTCCACACCACTTACTCTTTAGTTTTCCGGGAAATAATCGTAAACGTGAGTTGAAGACTAGGACTCGATCTCCGACCCTGAACTCTCTTTGGACAATTCTTTTATCATGCCATTTCTTCGTTCGCTCCTTTTATAATTTTGCGTTCTCGTATGCATGTTGGCGAAATTCTTCCATCTCGTTCAGTTGGAGTAACCTGTTTTTACCTGCCTCGATAGAGTCAAAATTAAGTTTCTTAACAGCCCAATATGCACGATGTTCTAGCTCAACAGGTAAATGACATGCTTTTAAATGCAGTGCGATATGCCCATAGTGCATCGTCTAACTTTAAAGACCAATCCTTCCTAGAGGCATTTACCGGAGCTCCCTATTAGAAACTTCTACCTGTCCATTGGTCTGAGGGTGATACGGGGTAGACACTTTATGTTTGACACCATACTTTGACAATAAATTCGCAAACAACTTATTGCAAAAATGAGTACCCCCATCACTAATTATTGCACGCGGTGTACCAAAACGAGTGAAGATATTTTTCTTAAGAAAGCGAATAACAATGCGTGCATCATTTGTTCTACATGCTTCAGCCTCAACCCACTTAGACACATAATCTACTGCAACGAGAATATATTTATTAGAGCATGAAGTAGGAAATGGTCCCATAAAGTCAATACCCCAAACATCAAATAACTCAACTTCTAGCATAATATTTAAAGGCATCTCATGTTTTCAAGAAATACCACCAGTTCGCTGACAACGATCACAAGAAATCACATAAGCATGAGCATCCTTAAATAAAGTAGGCCAGAATAAACCTGATTGAAGCACCTTAAATGCTGTCTTTGTAGGCCCATGATGTCCACCCGTCAAACCAGAATGACAATGCGATAAAAGAGAATTTACCTCTTCGGCGGGAATACATCGCCGGATTACCTGATCGGAGCAGATTTTTTACAAGAATGGATCGTCCCACAGATAATACTTCGCATCAGAAAGAAATTTCTTCTTCTGATGAAAAGTTAATCCTGTTGGAATCACCTGTAGCAGCATAATTTGCAAAATCCGCATACCAAGGTAAAGACGTATCAAGCAATGCATATAATTGTTCATCAGGAAAACGCTCGTCAATAGGTAATTCCTTATCTCGCTCATGTGAATTTTCTAGATAAATGATCAGCTATCACATTTTCGACACCTTTCTTATCACGTATCTCTAGGTCGAATTCTTGAAGCAATAAAATCCAACGAGTTAACCTAGGCTTAGCATCTTTTTTAGCGAATAGGTATCTAAGTGCAGCATGATCAGTGTATATTATTACCTTATTCATCACAAGATAAGAATGAAATTTATCTACGGCAAATACCACAGCTAGTAGCTCTTTTTCGGTGGTAGCGTAATTTCTCTGTGCATCGTCCAAAGTCTTGCTAGCGTAGTAAATGGCCTGAAAGACTTTGTCCTTACGTTGACCCAAAACAGCACCTACAGCACCATCACTAGCGTCACACATCAATATGAATGGCAAAGTCCAATCCGGTGCAACCATCACTGGCGCCGTGGTGAGTTTCTCCTTTAAAGTTTGAAAGGCTTGTAGACACTCAACTGTGAAGTCAAACACAACATCTTTAACGAGTAAGTTCGATAATGGTTTAGCTATTTTCGAAAAATCTTTTATGAAGCGTCGGTAAAATCCTGCATGTCCCAAAAAGCTCCTAACCGCCTTCTCTGACGTCGGTGGTGGCAGCTGCTCAATTACGTCGACCTTCGCTCGATCTACCTCAATTCCCCTGTGTGATACCTTGTGACTGAGAACTATACCTTCTTGTACCATAAAATGGCACTTCTCCCAATTCAAAACAAGGTTAGTCTCTTCACAACGTTTAAGAACGAAATTTAGATTATCGAGGCATGTATCGAACGTAGATCCAAACACAGAAAAATCATCCATGAAGATCTCCATGAATTTCTCAACTACATCATGGAAAATAGCAAGCATGCATCTTTGAAATGTAGCTGGGGCATTACATAATCCAAATGGCATACGTCTATATGCAAAGGTACCATAAGGGCAAGTAAAAGTAGTTTTTTCTTGATCCTCAGGTGCTATAGAAATTTGATTATACCCAGAATAGCCATCTAGAAAACAATAAAACTCATGTCCAGCTAATCGCTCTAACATTTGATCAATAAAGGGAAGCGGAAAGTGATCTTTACGTGTTGCATCATTTAATCTTCTATAATCTATACATACACGCCATCCTGTAACTGTCCTAGTAGGAATTAATTCATTCGAATTATTTTTAATCACAGTTATACCTCCCTTTTTAGGCACAACCTGCCTCGGACTAACCCATGCGCTATCGGAGATAGGGTAAATAATACCTGCGTCCAAAAGCTTGATTACCTCCTTCTTTACAACTTCTTGCATAGTTGGGTTCAAACGCCTTTGTGGTTGTACGACCGGCTTGTATGAGTCCTCCATCAAAATCTTGTGCATGCAAATGGTCGGACTTACTCCTTTTATGTCAGCAACCTTCCATGCGAATGCCCGCTTGTGTTCCCTTAGCACTCTCAATAGCTTCTCTTCCATGAGACCTGTTAATGAGGAAGAGATAATCACAGGTAAAGTATCAGATGCGCCAAGATAAACGTATTTAAGATGACTAGGTAAAGGCTTTAATTCTAGAGTCGGAGGATCCTCGATTGACGGTCGTGGTTGTGGTCCCAATGTTCGTTCGAGTTGCTCAAATTTAGATTTAAATGACTTTCGGTGAGGTGTATTCGCCTCTAGACTCGCCATGATATACTCCAACTCATTTTCGTTATCGATATTGTCTCCTGTTAAGCATGCTTCCAACTCATCTTTGTTCCTGAAAGCCTTAAAATACTCAAAAGTGCATGAGTCAATACTATCAATAAACGAACATGAATTATCATCATTGGGGTGTTTCATTGATTTATAAACATCAAATACTACTTTCTCGTCCCCTATCTGTAAGATGAGTTTACCATTACCAACGTCAATGAGCGCTCTTGCCGTATTTAGAAATGGTCTCCCAAGTATCAATGGCATATCTGTATCTTCCTCCATGTCTAATACTACAAAATCCGCTGGGAAGTAGTGTTCTCCAACCTTCACTAGTACATCCTCGACGATTCCTTGTGGGTATGTGATGGACCGATCTGCTAGCTGGAGAATCGTCGATGTGGGTTTCGGCTCACCGACTCCTAATTTCTTAAGAAGAGAAAAAGGCAATAAATCGATGCTTGCACCTAAATCGCACAATACATTAGTAAATGAAAGCCAGCCTATAGAACAAGGGATAGAGAAACTCCCTCTGTCTTTGATCTTCGGTGGTAGCTTCCTTTGTAGCACGGCTGAACATTCTTCATTGAGCGCTATCGTACCATGTTCCTCCAACTTATTCCGGTTTGACAATAGCTCCTTTAAGAATTTTGCATACTTCGGTATCTGCAAAAGCGCTTCAACAAAAGGAATATTAATTTCAAGCTTCTTAAAAATATTAATAAATCGTTCAAATTGCTTATCAGGTTTTCCCCTTCGTAATGCGGCTGGAAATGGAGGTTGAATCTTTATCGGTGGTAGTGGCGCAGCCTTCTTTTCGGATGATGGAGAGTCCAACGTCTTCGTGATCGAAGTACTCTGGTCGGCATCTTCTGTTTCGATCTCTTCCACCGACTTTTGTGCTTCTGGAACTGGCTCGAGCATTTTTCCATTCCGTAGTTGAATGGCCTTCGCGTACTCTCTAGGATTCTTCTCAGTGTCGCTCGGGAGTGCGCCTTGTTTGCGTTCGGATACCGTGCTCGCAAGTTGTCCCACTGTTGTTGCTAGGTTGTCTATTGTGGCCTGTAGATCTTGGAAATTGGTGTTGACCCTCGTCTCTAGACTTTGGAAACGTTCCTCTGCCTTGCGATTCTCATTGCCTTGTATCGCTACCAATTTGTCGAGCGCTTCCTCCCAACTTGCTTTCGGTTGTTGTGGTTGTGTATTTTGTTGTCCTTGATGTTTCTGAAAAAGTGGTCGCTCTTGTTGGCCCGAAAATCCCGGAGGCTTCTCGTAGTGTGAATTGCCATACGATAGGTTCGGATGATTTCTCCAACTCGGATCGTATGTGTTTGAGTACACGTTCTTTGATTTGTTGTGGACGAAGTTGGCCGACTCCGGATCCTTGGCTTGCATCGCATCTAGCCTCCTGTGAATAGCCTCAAATTGTGCTTCCATTGAACTATTTATCTCATGCACGCCAGCTGTCCGTCGATCTAGATCTTGTACCGTGTATCTTGCCGGGTAGGCTGCAACCCTCTCGATGGTTGCGAGTGCGTCAGTATCTCCTAACTCCATGAAACTTCGCCCACACCCTCCATCAACGATCCGCTTATTTTGAGTGCTTAATCCTAGAAAAAACGATTGCATTTGTACGATCAATGGGATGTTGTGATTTGGGCATTGCCGGAGGAGATTCTTGTATCTGTTCCATGCGTCGCTTAGTGTTTCTCCTCCTTCTTGTTTGAAGTTCACGAGTTCAGCCCTAATTTCGCTCGTTCTTGATAACGGGTAGTATTTGCCCAGAAAACACTCTACCAATTCATCCCAACTATGTATGGATGCATGCGGCAGTGACGAAAACCATTCGGACGCATTTCCTGCTAAAGAAAACGGAAAGAATGTCAGCTTTATGACTTCTCGAGAAACACCCGGATATTTAATAGTTTTGCATATTTGTGAGAATTTGGTAATGTGGGCATTTGCGTCCTCGTTTGTCAGGCCGCTGAATGTTGAACCGGTCACCATCTGTATAGTAACAGGTTTGATCTCAAATTGGTTATTTGGCCCCGGAGGAATGGCAATTGGATCATTGTCATCAAAGTGCCCAGGGAGTGCTTGGCTTAGCAAAGTGGGTCGTAGAGCAACCATCACATGATTTTGTTGTTCCTCGTTATTCTCCTCTCGTTCTTGATCCTCCATCTTTTGCCTACGATTTCGGTTGTTGCGTCGGCACGTCGCTTCTATTTCTGCGTCGAATAATAGTGATCCCTTATTTGAGCTCCGTGTCATGCACCGAATAATATTTCTGCAAAGGGTTTAAAATCAACGTAAATAAGTCCGGTAATAATAATAATAATAAAAATAATAATAAAGTAGTGATGACTTAGAAAAATGATAACAATAATAAATATAAGTAAAAAAAATAAAAATGATGATTATAACAATAGTAATGCTAATTATAATATACTAAAATAATAATATTTTTAACTAAAAAAAATAATTCCACTGCAAAATCATAATAATAACAATAATAATAATAAATAATAATAATATATTTTTTTAGATATTTAACTGGTAGTGACGTAGGGAAAAATAATAATAATATTAGTACTAAAAAGAAAATAAAAAGATGATGATATAATGAAAATAAGATAAATATTATTAATAATAACGCTTCTACTCGAAAAAAAATATATATATATTATAATAATACTAATAAAAATTTATAAAAATAGAATATCTAAATTAAACTCGGAAATAAACTTAAAATTAATGATACCGCTGTCCCCGGCAACGGCGCCAAAAACTTGACACGCTCGAATACTAGCAAGTGTACTAGGTCGTGCAAGTAATATAAAACGGACGTAAGTCCGAGTATCGATCCATGAGGATAGCTCGATTAATTCTAAGATATTATTCTGAATTTTAATTTAGACTGAAGCGAATATTAAATAAGGTGTTTTTATGAATCTTTTTTTTTTATAAAAATAAAATAATCGAACTAGATAAAAGCGCAAATAAAAATAACGGTTTTAAATTAATAATGACAAACGTGATTAAAGCACATATTCGGCACAGATTAGTCCTACGTTTTCATGCAGTCGTCTATATTTAACCAATATGAATCTAGTTAAGGTAGAAATTCCTAACGTACGTGCTACCCGTTATTCACGTAACTAGCAACCCTATGCGAAAGTGAACCAATCAACTATATTTCTATTTGACTGTAGTTACCCCGCACACATTCGGCTGAATTTCCCCGAGCTTAAACGCTTTTGGCGCCTAAGGTCTCGGAAACCACACGGACGAAACCGAATTCCATCGCTGGTCGATTTTACGTCGTGGTGCACTATATTTATTGTTCTAACCGGTCTAATCACCTTTACAGTCTCATAAACCAATCAAGAATCAAGCGTATGTTGATCAGGCATACGCAAGCATTAAACACAAATATAGAACACGTAACTTAACTCATACGATTAAATAAAATACGAGTAGAATCAATACGAAATCATAATCCGGCCTAATACGGCCTTAACCACAAGTAAACTTAAACACACATTAATAAACGAAAAATACGAAAAGATAGAGGTCAACATTCCTGTTTTCAAGTAAGACGATGTACGAACGTTGACTATCACGACGAACGGATCACGCCTATTTCTGTCGGGATCTCCGTTGCGTGAGAGAACTCTTCGTCTGGCTGCGGGTTGATGTGTGGCTTGGGGAGTAAGGAAAAAGAGTTGTGCGTCTGAATAGCTTCGTCTTGGGATTGTTGTGGTGAGCTGCCAACTTCTTGATAATAAAATTGCCTTGCACGCTATGAAGGTCCGAGTTTTACGTGCTCAGTGGGTGTCTTCTTTTATACATGCATCCTTCGTCCCTTTTCTTTCCTTTTTGCATGTGTGAGATTGATTGTATAAATGATTTGTCCGACAAGTAGCCTTCCTTTATTCCATGATTTGCTCGTTGGTTTGATTATTGCATCTTTGAGCCATCTATTGTTGAATCCTTTTTATTCTTGTTGGCTTAGGTTGGTGAGATGAGGAAAAGGTGTGTGGTTTGTAAGTTTCTTGCCCCACCTTGTCTTTCCTTTGCTTCATGTGGTCACTCTACGGGAGAACAAAGAATTGAAGTAGGGCCAAGCGCATGATCAAATTTGCCACTAGTTATGCAATTCCAAAATTTGCCAATTTCATTCCACGACAACTTCTCAAGTTTTTCTTACTGCTTTGACATCTGCATAAAATGTTTAATGCACTTAAATAATATATCCATGTATAGTTTAATAAATAATGACCAATAACACATGTTCATAGGGCATAAAAATATCGAAAAATCGTAACTTATCAGTCATGTCTTAAGGGTAAGTAAGTACATGCTAGTCATGTTGACCAACATTTTGCTCAACATTTCAAAACTGCTCACAGTTTTCAATAGACTCATATGGATTTGATGGGTCGCATGGAAGTAGATAGCATTGGTGGTAGGAAATATGCTTATGTGCTGGTTGATGACTATTCTAGATATGCATGGATATTTTTTCTTAGAGAAAAATCTGAATCGTTCGATTTCTTCAAAAATCTTTTATATCTTTCAGCGAGTAGACATAATACTATGTATAGTGTTTGCGTTTGTGCTAGATATCAGGCTGAGCCAAAAACTTTCCATTTAAATGCTGTGAAGAGAATATTAAGATATGTGAGTGGCTCGTGTAGCTTAGGGTTATGGTTCTCGAAAGATACTAACACGAATCTTGTAGGCTACAGCGATGCTGATTGGGCATGTGACGAGGATGATTGCAAGAGCACAAGTGGCGGCTGTTTCTTCTTAGGTAACAATCTAGTTGCATGGTACAGTAAGAAACAGAATTGTGTGTCTTTATCTACTCCTGAGTCTGAGTATGTTGCTGCGGGTAGTTCCTGTACGCAATTAATGTGGTTGAATAGCATGTTGTGTGACTATGGTTTAGAGTGCGAATCTGTTCTCATGTATTGTGATAAACTTAGTGCCATCAACATATCTAAGAACCCTATCCAGCATTCACGCACGAAGCATATAGATATAAGACATCATTTTCTGAGAGATATGGTAGAGAAAGAATTAGTTCGCATTGAGCATATAGACACGAAACATCAGTTAGCTGACATTTTCACAAAAGCATTGGATTTTGAAAGGTTTTCGGACCTGAAAAAGTCCATAGGTTTGCATCAGTCTTTCTGAATGTTGGTCCAACATTTGGATCAACATAGCATATGTCGAACTTGATAGTTACAGTTTTAATGTTTGATTTAATGTTCTCTCTGCTATTCTGTGAAATGATTTGACTCACTTAGACCGTTCCCTGAAATGACCCTCTTCCTTAAAAAGAATTATTGCTCATGATTCTTTTTCAAGATACAGGTTCAGGTAATAAGTTTCCCTAGGTACATGGCATTCGCGGTGACGATGTATTCTTTGCGACAAAATCCTAACCTTTATGATAAGGATCTTATAAGGGCTGTGCATGATACTACTAGTCTATAACCGAGGTAAGTAAGGCAGAAAATGAAAGAGAATTGAGTTTAGGGTGTTGAACAGAAAAGTCTGGAATTTCAGATTAGAATGTTGAGGCTTATGTTGGGGCAACATATGCGACTGTCAGTTTGATCATGCTATATTTTTGTGCTTTCGTTTATTTGCATTAGCTTTTAGGTCAGCATTTGTTAGTTTCATGTGTCTAGTTTAGATATCTCTCAGAATTGCATTAGAATTCCTCGAAGAACAGCTCGTTACATGTTGGAACTATTTTATTGTATTCAATTAATGTAGTTATCTTAGTCTTGCTATGTAAATAAGTAGTCTTGGGCTTGATTGTAATTAGCACTAGTATAGGGCTACTTAAGTAAATATACCATGGTAGATGGTATATATAGTGACCCTGAAGCATGTTTTAGGGTGATCACCTCATTTGTAGCAAATTCATTTTTTAAAAATTGAGCTTATTGTGGAACGAAGCTTGCTCTCCAAGTTAGAATTACCTCCCAAAGTTTCTCTCTACAAATCGAAAGGTAATTCTCGATCTTAAACTTCGTTTATACGAATTCGCTACGTGATTTGATCCGTGTTGGATAAAAAAGGACCTAACATTACGCTTGTCTCAAGTGCTCATCATTGATGCCTAAACGGTTAGTCTCGCTCGCTCCTGCTATTATTTTTGACTTGGTATGTTTCGCTGAATCATGACTTGCTCCTGATTTTTTACGTATGCGTGAATTCTCCTGGACTATTAGAATTTTTTGGCTTGCTTGATAACTTCCACTTTCACAAATCTTATCTCATAATATAGGCAAATCTCTGCAAATTCGAGAATTTTTTTCTGACCTTTATAGATTTCAAGATTTATAATGCTCTGCTTTGATACTTTTAATCTTGAATTTCTATTGTGAACTCACCCAATTTCGAGTATGAGAATGTTGAACTAGTTATTGGCTCCACATCTTCCTCAACATCTCACCTAGAGAAGTTCTTCGAGCTTTACGTTTTCCAAAAAAAGGGGAGTAGATGGTGCTAATCAAGGTGGTGCAACTTTTGCTGGCGGTGCTAAGGGAACTTCGACAGGGGGAGCTAGAACTGAAACAAAAAGAAGCTAAAGACTCCATTGGGAGTTTGAATTTATGATCCTTATTAATTTTTTCATGCCTGATAAAAGTTCAATATTTATGTGCATGCGGATTTGCTTCTCTTTTGCATGCCTACTTACGTTTCGTATTTATGTGCATGCTGATTTGCTTCCATGATATGTTTGCGTGTTTAGTTGCCTGCCGAATGTTTAGCTTTGGCATATTTTATATTGGAACCTTGGACGGCCTTGTACTAATTCTTAGTACTTCATTATTTTTAATCTAACCATATTTGATTTGTTTTTTGGTTGAGTATATTTTGCCTTCAGGGGGAGTTTTGGCACGTCAAATTAAGGGGGAGATTTCTTCCTTCCCAAAAAGGGGGAGATGATGCAAAACAAGAAGCCAGGACGGACTAAGCGAAGTGGATGTGCATGGGTTTTGGGAAGAAAGACAAAAAGGGGGAGAAATGTCGAAATACGGAAAAAGATTTTGTCTTCCTTCCCAAAAAATAAGTGATGCACTTACCATATGAAGATCATATTAATTGGAGATTGCACCTACTATAAATAGAAGATATGAAATCACCCAAGAGCTTAAGAAGATTCGAACTCAAATATTTACTATACCTGGGGAGATCTTCAAGGAGATATTTTAGGAGATTATCAAGAGATCTTTTACCAAATCAAGAAGGAGCCAATGCCTATAAATAAGAGGAGAAGTCGAGCAACATACTTAGAGCTTTAGACGGAAAACTTTCAAGAGCTTTTACGAAGCAAACACACGAGATATACGAACGAACGAGAGAAAATTCATAACGAGAGAGCGTTCTTTGTTTTGCCTAGTTTTATTCTTTCCCTTTAAGTCTAGAGTCTAGACATAAGCTTTTACGAAAGGTTTCGAATCTTTAGATTCGTTTTAGGCATGAGTTACTATCTTCGATAGTTGTTCTTTTTGTAATCCATTTTTAATAGTAGAATTTTGCCATGTGGCGCGCAGTAAGTTGAAGAACTTGCTGCACAAATTTACTTCTCGTGTGTATCGTCTTTTACTACTAAGTTTTATTTTTCCGCTGTGCTAAAACGTTCTGATCTCAGATGTTGGCCAGTGTGTTAGTTCAACATTTTAGTCAACATCTCTGTGTCTGGTTTTAAACTTAGTTAGGTTGCATTCATATCGTATAGGGATCACTTCACGCTTGGTATGTGATTTATTGATACGTGATGATGTAAGTTCTGCTGTTGAAATTTACCTTGATCATAATACATCTGCACGATACTTATCCGAAAGCTCTGATTATTATATCATTATTCGTCAAGATATGTATTAGAGGCGGATGATATAATCTATTCTGTGAACTAATCGGATTTTTGATACAGGGGTATCTATCGGTGTTGATGAAACTCTCAGACATCCTTATTTTACAGCACTTTTTAAATAGGCTGGAAGAGAGACGGACATGAAGTGATCGTCAGGGTTTCGGATCGTCTGTGCCACAACAGTGTTCCACCATTGTGTTCCACCAACCATTCCCCGACAAGTGTTAAACTCAGTTGACCAACTGTACACTTGTCGCAATTTGGTTGGTGGAACACCAATCTGGAACAGAGGATTCAATCTAGATCGTCAGGATCAGGATGAAAGGGAAAGAGATGAATGAGCTGTTATGTTTATTGTTTTTTAGGATGATATTAGTAATTTTATAAGCATGACATGAGATAAAAACCATATAATCTCAGGATAAAAAGTATGTGATTTTCTCATCTTGGAAACTAAACGCACCCGAGATAACACTAGAACTGTCAATTTGGTGGGTCGGGCCGGCCTGCCCGCCAAAGCCCGCAGTTTGGAGTTTTAAATATTAAATTTGAAATTTACATAAAACATAGCATTAATGTTTATTAAATTTGAAATTCACCCCGACAAATTAATATTTTTTAATTTAAATTTGAAATTTTAGTTTACTAATAATTTTTATTAGTAATTTATTAAAAATTACATAAAACATAGCATTAATTATATGTTTATTAATTATGACATTAATTAGAAATAATTAATGAATCATTAATTAAACTAGTACTTAAGCACATCCTATGTGTGTGGAAAAATATGAAATTAATTATTAGTTGATGATTTTAATAAGTCATATACTAAAAATAGAATGAGGTGGTTATTATGAGTTTTAAAAATACGTGGTTCAATAAGTTTTTTTTAATAACTGATATACTAAAAATAGAATGAGGTGGTTATCATAATTTACTAGGTTTGTTATTTTTAATAGTAATTAAAGTAGAAAAACATCGGTCAATGTTGACAGACCAATTTACAGTTTTTATCCCCCTAGGCTCTTTATATAAGAGTATACATTATCTAATTAATTTAATATTTATTATCCATTTAGTATATATTATATAACATATAGATATAATTACTTTGGCGGGCCGGCCCAAGGGCTAGCCCGCCCCGCGGGACGCGGGCCGGATTGACACCTCTAGATAACACCTTAAAGTAACTATTCTCAAATTAATTTGTATGACAATCATTATAATTACTAATTTACTTTTAATATACTCCAATTACATCCTCTAAAGTCAATTTTTATATACTTAAAAATAATATAAAACTTAATATTATATTTTTACCAATTAAAAGTAACTTAAATATAAGTTAATATAACATATTTATTTAGGCACACACATCGGGTGTGCCGAAAAATACTAATCAGCATTGCAAAGGAAAAAATAATATACTCAACTTATGAGTGAGTACTTATTTTATAATATATTTATTTTATATTTAAATTATCTAAATATCATGGGTTATATTTTTAACAAAAAGACATAATGACCGTATTTTCGAGGGGAAGAGAAAGTATTAATTCTAATAAAAAGTAGACAGTAAAATAATGGTATAATGGTAGTCATCTTATAAACTTAAATTTAATATATCATGGCAGTTTCTATGAGGCCCTAACCTTAATAATATAGAAAGGTTGGGCCTAAACATTATTGAAGAAAGACAAATGGGTATAAAATGTCAAAAAAACATGATGTCTTTAGTATTATGAAATATTGTATGACATGTATCCAGTGGTTGATAATATAAGGATGGAATAAATAGTAGATGTGTATGTGGTTAAATAAGGATGTATAAGATGAGAATATAAATTAGATGTGATTATTTTATGAGAATGTAATATTTTATTTTGTGGTATTTGAGAAATTTGCTATAAATAGGCACCTTGAGCTGTATTGTAAAACACATCAAAGTACTGAAATTGATTCATACTTCATCTCTCTAAATAGTTTTCTCTATAATTATATTATCATAACAACCATATTATAAATATTTATCACAATAATATTTTATAACATTTAGCATTTTTTCACATGCGTACAAAATGCAAGCCTTTCCTCCACAGTCAAATTGTTGAAATAATTACTACGAAGTTCATATGATATTTACTCTCTTCTATGTCAAAACCCTCTCCTCGCTTTTCCACCTTCTTTCTCCTCAACGAATAAATAGAAAAACAAAGTAATTTCTTTCTTCCCTTCCTCCATGAATGGAGATTGGGGAGATCAATTCTCTTTTCTCTCTTTCGCTTGATTTTCCCTTTGGCTTTTTTTTCCCAGTCTTTTTCTAATTTTTCAATGTAGGAGCTATATTTCTAAAATCTATCTCCATCTGTTTTATATAAGTCGTTCTGGGGTCAAAATTTGAAGGCACTTTTGTAAAAATCGGGCAAGGCATTAGGCACCATCCACCGTGACGAAAATCGATCTGGCAAGTAACGGTTCCACCGATTAATCGCATTACTAGGTTTACGATTATTTTTAATTTTTTTTATTTGAAAAGAAAGTTATTAAACCGAAAAAAGAGAAATAGTTGCACTAATGTTTTTGTTGGGATTTAAATTATTTATTTAGAATGCTTTGATAGCTTTACTTTGGTACAATTATGGCATATTTAAATATAGAAGATAAAAATAATGAATTACGCGTATGCCGTCTAATTTTCGTCTAAAAAACCGCAGTGTTAGATCCCCTCGGACGCCCGATTATACCTAGCGAATTTTATAATATTGTTTGAAGGTGAAAAGGGAATAAAGTAAAATGTACTACAAATATGGTGTGGCGCCCCTGACTTCTACCACCCATTCTTATTACTAATTTAAGTGACTGCATGTGATTTAAGGAAATAACAACGACGAAAATGCGTACAAAATTTTTCCTTTTATATAAAGGTAACTCTCCTGTACATTACAAAATATTCCTAGGACATAAATACATAGGTGATGCGCATGCATGTTCAAAAAACAATCTATCGGCCCGCTACTCATGTCGCATCCATGTAGACACTGGCACCTCAAAAGTCCTCCGGAAGCTTCAAAATTTGGCATTGCCATCAAAAAGATCACGTAATGTGATCCCGTGAACTCACAACACATAAATACGTGGAATGAGCTTATAAAGCTCAGTAAGTGAAGGCCATGCATGCCATGCACGTGTCCTAATTTGCAAAGGCATCCGCGCCAACGCTTCCTAAACCTCATATTTTTCTTGCCTTGGCTTGTCACGTAGGGCCCTCGGCTATCTTCTATGCACCATCATGGAGCTCGAATCTACAAGGGATATAAACATATAAGTGACAATACCCACTCATGAGAGGCTAACCCTAAGGCGCCTTTTCTGTCCCAAGGTGGTTTCATACGTCAAGCGGACGCTTCACACTGGTAGCCTATTCTGAGGTTGCAAACACCAGAGGTACCCTCGGTGTCGCTTATCCCTCAGCTCGCATTCTCCAGGTCTCAGCTCGCATTCTCCAGGTTCCACGTTCCGCCATGAGGGCATTCACCCTAAAACCATGTCTTGTCTTGAACATGTCATGTCTTGAAGATGACGACATAAGACGTCATCATGGTAGCGTAGAAGAGCCGTGACTCAACTGTGAGTCGACATCAACGCCTATATCGGCGAATATCTATCGCTCTCAGGCAATCATGTATCATGCACGCTCTCATATCCTATTTTTAATACTAATCGTGCGTGCATATGATCTTGTTGTGAATCATGCATGTCATATCATGTCATGTCATTTTGTAACGTAAATAAATCAAGTAAGAATTCACATAAAAATAATAGAAGCACATAAACACATAATTTGTACACATACAATTATGTGTTGTAGTTGGGACTTCCACTTACCTGTCGTCCAAGCTTATGTAACTTACTGTCTTGGAACGTCCTCACCTTTCGACCCTTAAACATAATATTGAAATGTCAAGATCATATCTAAATTAGGTAACTAAGCTAAAATAATTAATTCGGCTAAGCAATTTGCTAAGAACTCTAAATTCCAATTCCTAATCTAAGTCATATTCTATTAAACTATAACACATAGAGCTGTATTGGTCTTGTCCAACCTAGGTTTCGATCGATTAGTCATGCCTTGTATTACATTCATTCGATTTGTCTTATAGTCCTCCAATCGATCGATTGCATCATACATAAAAATGGCTGGCCCGATTTGTGCATGGAATAAGCTTCGCCTGATTTGATCATGCCTTGGAATTTTCTACTTTCGATCTATTTTGTGTAGTATAAAGCTTCACCTTCGCCGCATGTTGACGTCACCCTGTCCTAGTTTCGATCGATTCTATCCTACTTTAAATCGCTCGATTTGTGATACTCCCAACATTCGATCGATTCGTTGCTTTCTACTCTTAGTTTCGCCGTTCATGACACACAACATTGGATCGCTCGATTTGGGATGTTTAAAGGCTGGAATCACCCGATTGGAAATGCTTACAAACCAAAATCGCCGAGTGATTACATTCCTAGCCAATCGCCCGATTTCATGCCATGAAAAGCTTCCTTTGTCATTCAATCGTTCCATGCATTAAGACTTCAAATCGGTCGTTTCAGCCTTTTGTAGAATTCACCAATCGCCCGATTCATCACTTTATAACTACTTTCGCGGAGCAATACATAATAATTGGTCAATATTAATTTAAGGCTTAGAAGAAACCCTAGTTTCGACCGAAAGTTTCCTTACTTGACACAATCGCCCGATTGCTCATGTAATTTACTTCATTCGATCGAGAGTCCTAATCTTATTCATTTTAAAGCTGCCTCCTTCTTCAAACTCCTGATTTCTAACTTGTAAATTTTCTAAATGTACCACGTAATAACCTAGGCTGTCATGTTAGTATAATTTTTGTACCACAAAAACCCTAAAATTGTTGGCTTATAACAAATTCATGCTCGTTATTGGAAAATCTACTAACCCTTGAAAGTAATACACCTTAATTCTATCTTCTACCCTTTAAGTAAATATAACTTGTCGTGTCTACTAAATAATAAGACATGTTAAGATGAAAGCAAATCAAGTTAAGAATTATACCCTTTGAAGTTCTATTGTTCGAACTATTCTTCTCCTTCCTTCTTGGCTTTCTTTGCTTAGTAATCTTATTTCATTTTCGTTGTTCTCCTTGTTATGAGCTTTATGTTATGGATATGCATTAACCTTCGAAGTTTGGGACTGATTAGACATGGGGCTATGTATTATTGCCCTAACCTTAAGTAATAGGGTGTGTCTTATCCTACTTACTACCTTTGGGCCTTATTTAAGTACTAATCATAAGTATAGCCCATTTAATTTATTGAACCTTGCATAAAACATAGCCTAATTATAATAGCTCAAGTTTCATTCCTATTAGTACCATTATATAAAGTTCAAATCTCCCATATATGGCTCTTTTTTGATAATTTCTCTTCCAAACTTATAGACCTTATACAAAATTATTTCTACATCCCAACTGGAATTTTCTATCGGGTTAGTTGCCCTACAACATATATAATATTGTATCACATGTAGCATGAAACCATTTAGGCACATAATATGCAGTCACGTAAGTCACATAATATGCATGCATATTTATTGGTCGGCTTACTTACGGAACTCGGGTTTTACATCCACCCCCTTAAAAGGGATTTTGCCCCCGAAATCAGGCGGGGAGAAATAGTTCAGGGTAGCGGTTTGTCATGTTGTCTTCCCGTCACGTAGCTTCCTCTGTGGACTGATTCTGCCATAATACCTTGACTAACTAGATTTCTTTATTCCGTATTCGTTTCACATCGTACATCAAAATTTCTATTGGTCTTTCCTCGTAACTTAGATATGGCTTGAGGTGTTGGTGAAGGACTTCATTGCTCAACACATGACTAGAGTCTGCGACGTACTTTCGCAGCGTCGAGACATGAAAACATTATGAACATGAGCTAGCGAAGCTGGTAATTCGAGCTGATATGCTACTTCACCAATTTTCCTAAGTATTCGGAATGGTCCTATATACCTCGGGCTTAACTTGGCATTCTTCCCGAACTGCTTTACGCCTTTCATCGAAGATACCTTCAGAAATACATAGTCATCTGCTTCAAACTCAAATGGCCTATGCTTTTGGTCTGTGTAGCTTTCTGTCTGCTTTGAGCCGTTCTCATTCGTTCTCGTATCCGAGCAATGGCTTCAGTCATTTCTTGCACTAGTTCGGGAACTAGTATCGCTCGTTCTCCAACCTCATCCCAATGGATTGGAGATCTGCATTTACGACCGTATAAGGCCTCATATGGAGCCATTCCAATTGTCGCATGATAACTGTTATTGTAGGAGAATTCGATTAAAGGAAGGTATCAGCTCCAATTTCCATTAAAATCGAGCACACATGCTCTTAGCATGTCTTCTAATGTTTGAATGGTTCATTCAGACTACCCGTCCGTCTGAGAATGATAGGCGGTGCTGAATGATAATTTGGTTCCCATGGCCTTCTGCAGACTTATCCAGAACTTCGATAGAAATCTGGAATCTCTGTCAGAGATAATTGATATTGGCACTCCATGGAGTCGTACTATCTCTTGGATGTATAATTCTGCATATCTTTCCAGAGAAAATGTTGAACTGATCGGTAGAAAGTGGGCAGACTTGGTCAATCGATCAAAGATGACCCATATAGCGTCGTGGCCCTTTACTGTCTTCGGCAAGCCAATGACAAAGTCCATTGTAATAAGATCCCACTTCCATTCACGTACGGGCAGGGATTGTAAAGTCCCCGCCGATCGTTGGTGTTCTGCCTTTACTTGCTGACACGTCAGGCATTGGCTTACAAAGGTTGCAATTTCTCTTTTCATCCCTGGCCACCAATAGTTACATCATAGGTCTCTATACATATTCGTCGCTCCAGGGTGGATTGAATAGGCCGTGGCATGTGCTTCCTTTATAATTGTCTTTCGAAGCTCCTTGTCATTAGGGACATATAGTCGATCTCAGTAGTATAAACTTCCGTCATCTCGGATTTCGAAGTCTGATGGCCTTTGGTCCTCCTGTGACTCTTTAATCTTTAAGTACAGTTCATCGTTCTCTTGCGTCTTCGTGATTTGTTCCATTAAGGTGGGTCGGAGAGTTAATGCGGCTAGTCTCGTTTCGATCTCATCCATTGGTATTAGTTCTACTTCGAGCCTTTGTAATTCTGTGCTTAATGTCTTGCGGCTTAGTGCATCCGCCACTATATTTGCCTTCCCTGGGTGGTAGCTGATTACACAGTCGTAGTCCTTAACCAATTCGAGCCATCGTCGTTGTCGCATGTTTAACTCCTTCTGAGTGAAAAAGTACTTCAGACTCTTGTGATCTGCCAAAATCTCGAATCGCTCTCCGTATAAGTAATGCCTCCAGATTTTGAGAGCGAAGACTACCGCGGCAAGTTCTAAGTCGTGCGTTGGGTAGTTCTTCTCATATTCCTTGAGCTTCCATGAAGCGTATACAACGACATTCTCGTTTTGCATTAAGATGCATCCTAAGCCATTCTTCGATGCGTCGCTATAAATAGAAAATCCTCCGGTCTCCGTAGGTATCGTCAATACTGGGGTCGAAGTGAGTCGTTTCTTCAGTTCCTGGAAACTCTGCTCGCAAGCATCGTCCGATTGGAATGAAGTATTCTTCTTCGTTAGCTTCGTTAAGGTTGAGGCGATTTTCGAGAAATCCTTGATGAATTTTCTATAGTATCTGGCTAGGCCAAGAAAACTCCTAATTCAGTTACGTTGGTTGGTTGAGGCCAACTATTGATAGCCTCGATCTTGCTGGGATCGACAGAAATTCCAGCTCCTGAGATTACGTGCCCAAGAAATGCGACTTGATCGAGCCAGAATTTGCATTTCTTGAACTTCGCGTACAACTGCTTCTCTCGCAACATCTCCAGGACAATCCTCAGGTGTCGCTCGTGCTCCTCTCATGTCTTTGAGTAAATGAGGATGTCATCGATGAATACGATGACGCATTTATCCAGAAACGATTTGAACACTCGGTTCATTAAGTCCATGAACGCCGCTGGTGCATTAGTCATCCCGAAAGGCATGACTAGGAATTCGTAGTGCCCGTAGCAGGTACTAAAGGCCGTCTTCGAAATGTCTTCTTCTCGGATCTTCAGTTGGTGATACCCTGATCTCAGATCTATATTCGAAAACACTGTTTCTCCTTGTAGTTGGTCGAATAGATCGTCAATTCTTGGGAGGGGATACTTGTATTTTATCATGATCTTGTTCAGCTCTCTATAATCGATGCAAAGCCGCATTGATCCGTCTTTCTTCTTAACAAATAGCACTGGCGCTCCCCAGGGTGAAAAGCTCGGCTGAATGAATCCATTCTGTAGTAATTCATCCAGTTGTTCTTTCAGTTCCTTTAATTTTGGTGGAGCTAATCGGTACGGTGCTTTCGATATGGGTGCAGCTCCGTGTACTAAATCGATTATGAATTGGATCTCGCGATCTGGTGGAAGTCCTAGCAAATCTTTGGGGAATACATCGGAAAACTCTCGTACTACCGGAACTTCTTCTAATTTCGGGAGTGAACGTTCTTCTGAGGTCATAGCAAACACTAGATAGGCTTCACATCTTGCCCTGATTAGGTGCTGTGCTTTCATTGCTGAAATTTTGGGTATCTTACCACTCTTGCTAGTCCCCGTGAAGGTAAAGCGTTCGGTGTTTTCTAGTTAAAGGTCACTTCCTTACGGTTACAGTCAATAACGGCTCCGTACTCCAATAGCCAATCCATTCCAAGGATTACTTCATAATCGTTCATTGGAATGACTATCAAGTCAACGGCCAGGGTTCTATCGTTCACTATTACTGGCTATCTCGTAAGATCTGGTTGGTTCTGGTAGGGGCTCCGTGAGGAATGGTAACATTATATTCAAAATTGGATTGGATAGGTGTAACCCCGAGTCTCGCCACGTAGTTAGTAGATGCAAATGAATGCGTGGTTCCTGAGTCAACTAGTATGCATGTCGGGGTGAATGGATAAGGAGAGTACCTTCCACCACAGACTGGTTGTTCTCCGCCTCTTCCGATGTCAGCGTGTATACCCGAGTGGGTACTATAGGTGGCCTGGCTTGGATTGGTGCTTGACTCCCGGATGCAGTTTCCTGACATGCCTTGGAAAAGTGGCATGTCTTACCACACTTCTAGCAGATTGCATTCTGTGAATAACAGATGCCCAGATGTCGCCGTGTACATCGTGGACATGGAGGTATAGTCAGCTGCGGTCTCCCCTGACTAGTATTAGACTGTTGGGATAGCGCAGGTTTATTCTGAAAGTTGGGCTTGACATTCTTGGGGATAAATTGTTTCTTTGGGTTGCCTCCATCCCATTTTGGTCCCTGCACGAACTTTCGTTTTGCTTCTTGAGCTCGAATAATTCGGAGCTCAGCTTGCTCCGCCATTAACGCACGTTCTGCCACCTGTGCATAGGTAGCTCCTTGAGATCCGGCCATGTTCACGTCTCTGTACAGTTCTGGCTTCAGGCCTTCTATGAAGCCTTCAACCTTCAATGCATCAGTGCTCACCATATGAGCTGCAAATCGGGACAACTGCTCAAACTTTCTGATATACTCCGCCACTGTCATCGGGCCCTGGCGTAGATTGATGAATTCATTCATCCTTCGGAAAAGTTCCTTGAACCGATCTCATGTCATTGTGATAGGATCTTCAAAGGCGAGAATTGTATCCCACCAATGGCCCGCGCTTCCCCTCAGCAGGAAGGCAGCACACAAAACCTTCTCATCCTCCGGAATGCGGCTATATTGGAACATGCTTTCTAAGGTGTGAAGCCAATCCTCAGCTCCCGTATGGTCAACAACTTCTTCGAATGTCGGGGGATTGAGTTTACGAAATCTCTCCCCAATTATCTCGACCCTCTCAGCCTGAGAAAGTCCATTGTTTGATTGTCCGCTCGTATTACGTTGCTGTATCATCTCGTGAATTTGAGCTGATTGTTGACGAACAAGTTCCGTGAGTTGTAAAATCGCCGTGTCTCGACTATCAGTAGGAGTTGCGGGTTGCTTGCCCTTATCCGCATCCCCACTACCTTCTCCTCGTGTTCTACCCATTTTCTCTTATACCCTAATAGTCCTTAAGGCCAATAAATCATGCACATACAAAATTCATAGAAACATGTAACATACTAGTAAGGCCGCTTCCGTGCTTTTGAGTGTGTGTACATGTACAGTCTACAGAACTTGTAACCGAAAGCACTGATACCACCTGCGGCGCCCCTGACTTCTACCACCAACTCTTATTACTACTTTAAGTGACTGCATGTGATTTACGGAAATAACAACGACGAAAATGCGTACAAAACTTTTCCTTTTATATAAGGGAAACTCTTCTGTACATTACAAAATATTCCTAGGACATAAATACATAGGTAAGTGCGCATGCATGTTCAAAAACAATCTATTGGCCCGCCAATCAGGTCGCATCCATGTACACACTGCCACCTCAAAAGTCCTCCGAAAGCTTCAAAATTTGGCCTTGCCATAAAAAAGATCACGTATCATTATCCCGTGAACCCACAACACATAAATACGTGGAATGAGCTTATAAAGCTCAGTAACTGAAGGCCATGCATGCCATGCACGTGTCCTAATTTGCAAAGGCATCCGTGCCAACGCTTCCTAGACCTCATATTTTTCTAACCTTGGCTTGTCATGTAGGGCCCTCGGCTATCTTCTATGCACCATCATGGAGCTCGAATCTACAAGGGATATAAATATATAAGTGACAATACCCACTCATGAGAGGCTAACCCTAGGGCGCCTTTTCTGTCCCAAGGTGGTTTCATATGTCACGTGGACGCTTCACACTGGTAGCCTATTCTGAGGTTGCCAACACCAGAGGTACCCTCGGTGTCGCTTATCCCTTAGCTCGCATCCTCCAGGTTCCACGTTCCGCCATGAGGGCATTCACCCTAAAATCATGTCTTGTCTTGAACATGTCATGTCTTGAAGATGACGACATAAGACGTCATCATGGTAGCATACAAGAGCTGTGACTAAACTGTGAGTCGACATCAGACGCCCATATCGGTGAATATTTATCACTCTCAGGCGATCATGTATCATGCACGCTCTCATACCCTGTCTTTAATACTAATCGTGCGTGCATATGATCATGTCTTGAATCATGCATGGCATATCATGTCATGTCATTTTGTAACGTAAGTAAATCAAGTAAGAATTCACATAAAAATAATAGAAGCACATAAACACATAATTTGTACACATAAAATTATGTGTTGTAGTTGTGACTTCCACTTACCCGTCGTCCAAGCTTATGTAACTTACTGTCTTGGAACATCCTCACCGTTCGACCCTTAAACATAATATTGAAATGTCAAGATCATATCTAAATTAGGTAACTAAGCTAAAATAATTAATTCGGCTAATCTAATTTGCTAACAACTCTAAATTCCAATTCCTAATCTAAGTCATATTGTATTCAATTATAACACATAGAGCTCGATTGGTCTTGTCCAACCTAGGTTTCGATCGATTAGTCATGCCTTGTATTACATTCATTCGATTTGTCTTATAGTCCTCCAATCGATCGATTGCATCATACATAAAAATGGCTCGCCCGATTTGTGCATGGAATAAGCTTCGCCCGATTTGATCATGCCTTGGAATTTTCTACGATAGATGTTGTGTAGTATAAAGCTTCACCTTCGCCGCATGTTGACGTCACCCTGTCCTAGTTTCGATCGATTCTATCCTACTTTAAATCGCTCGCTTTGTGATACTCCCAACATTCGATCGATTCGTTGCTTTCTACTCTTAGTTTCACCGTTCATGACACACAACATTGGATCGCTCGATTTGGGATGTTTAAAGGCTGGAATCACCCGATTGGAAATGCTTACAAACCAAAATCGCCGAGTGATTACATTCCTAGCCAATCGCCCGATTTCATGCCATGAAAAGCTTCCTTTGTCATTCAATCGTTCCATGCATTAAGACTTCAAATCGGTCGTTTCAGCCTTTTGTAGAATTCACCAATCGCCCGATTCATCACCTTATAACTACTTTCGCGGAGCAATACATAATAATTGGTCAATATTAATTTAAGGCTTAGAAGAAACCCTAGTTTCGACCGAAAGTTTCCTTACTTGACACAATCGCCCGATTGCTCATGTAATTTACTTCATTCGATCGAGAGTCCTAATCTTATTCATTTAAAGCTGCCTCCTTCTTCAAACTCCTGATTTCTAACTTGTAAATTTTCTAAATGTACCACGTAATAACCTAGGCTGTCATGTTAGTATAATTTTTGTACCACAAAAACCCTAAAATTGTTGGCTTATAACAAATTCATGCTCGTTATTGGAAAATCTACTAACCCTTGAAAGTAATACACCTTAATTCTATCTTCTACCCTTTAAGTAAATATAACTTGTCGTGTCTACTAAATAATAAGACATGTTAAGATGAAAGCAAATCAAGTTAAGAATTATACCCTTTGAAGTTCTATTGTTCGAACTATTCTTCTCCTTCCTTCTTGGCTTTCTTTGCTTAGTAATCTTATTTCATTTTCGTTGTTCTCCTTGTTATGAGCTTTATGTTATGGATATGCATTAACCTTCGAAGTTTGGGACTGATTAGACATGGGGCTATGTATTATTGCCCTAACCTTAAGTAATAGGGTGTGTCTTATCCTACTTACTACCTTTGGGCCTTATTTAAGTACTAATCATAAGTATAGCCCATTTAATTTATTGAACCTTGCATAAAACATAGCCTAATTATAATAGCTCAAGTTTCATTCCTATTAGTACCATTATATAAAGTTCAAATCTCCCATATATGGCTCTTTTTTGATAATTTCTCTTCCAAACTTATAGACCTTATACAAAATTATTTCTACATCCCAACTGGAATTTTCTATCGGGTTAGTTGCCCTACAACATATATAATATTGTATCACATGTAGCATGAAACCATTTAGGCACATAATATGCAGTCACGTAAGTCACATAATATGCATGCATATTTATTGGTCGGCTTACTTACGGAACTCGGGTTTTACATCCACCCCCTTAAAAGGGATTTTGCCCCCGAAATCAGGCGGGGAGAAATAGTTCAGGGTAGCGGTTTGTCATGTTGTCTTCCCGTCACGTAGCTTCCTCTGTGGACTGATTCTGCCATAATACCTTGACTAACTAGATTTCTTTATTCCGTATTCGTTTCACATCGTACATCAAAATTTCTATTGGTCTTTCCTTGTAACTTAGATATGGCTTGAGGTGTTGGTGAAGGACTTCATTGCTCAACACATGACTAGAGTCTGCGACGTACTTTCGCAGCGTCGAGACATGAAAACATTATGAACATGAGCTAGCGAAGCTGGTAATTCGAGCTGATATGCTACTTCACCAATTTTCCTAAGTATTCGGAATGGTCCTATATACCTCGGGCTTAACTTGGCATTCTTCCCGAACTGCTTTACGCCTTTCATCGAAGATACCTTCAGAAATACATAGTCATCTGCTTCAAACTCAAATGGCCTATGCTTTTGGTCTGTGTAGCTTTCTGTCTGCTTTGAGCCGTTCTCATTCGTTCTCGTATCCGAGCAATGGCTTCAGTCATTTCTTGCACTAGTTCGGGAACTAGTATCGCTCGTTCTCCAACCTCATCCCAATGGATTGGAGATCTGCATTTACGACCGTATAAGGCCTCATATGGAGCCATTCCAATTGTCGCATGATAACTGTTATTGTAGGAGAATTCGATTAAAGGAAGGTATCAGCTCCAATTTCCATTAAAATCGAGCACACATGCTCTTAGCATGTCTTCTAATGTTTGAATGGTTCATTCAGACTACCCGTCCGTCTGAGAATGATAGGCGGTGCTGAATGATAATTTGGTTCCCATGGCCTTCTGCAGACTTATCCCGATTGCTCATGTAATTTACTTCATTCGATCGAGAGTCCTAATCTTATTCATTTTAAAGCTGCCTCCTTCTTCAAACTCCTGAAATCTAACTTGTAAATTTTCTAAATGCACCACCCAATAACCTAGGCCGTTATGTTAGTATAATTTTTGAACCAAAAACCCTAAAATTGTTGGCTTATAACAAATTCATGCTCTTTATTGGAAAATCTACTAACCCTTGAAAGTAATACACCTTAATCTATCTTCTACCCTTTAAGTAAATATAACTTGTCGTGTCTACTAAATAATAAGACATGTTAAGTTATAAACGTTAAGATGAAAGCAAATCAAGGTAAGAATTATACCTTTTGAAGTTCTATTGTTCGAACTATTCTTCTCCTTCCTTCTTGGCTTTCTTCGCTTAGTAATCTTATTCATTTTCGTTGTTCTCCTTGTTATGAGCTTTATGTTATGGATATGAATTATCCTTCGAAGTTTGGGACTGATTAGACATAGGGCTACGTATTTTTCCCCTAACCTTGAGTAATAAGGTGTGCCTTATCCTACTTACTACCTTTGGGCCTTATTTAAGTATTAATCATAAGTAGCCCATTTAATTTATTGGACCTTGCATAAAACATAGCCTAATTATAATAGCTCAAGTTTCATTCCTATTAGTACCATTATATAAAGTTCAAATCTTCCATATATGGCTCTTTTTTGATAATTTCTCTTACCCCAAAATTATAGACCTTATACAAAATTATTTCTACATCCCAACTGGAATTTTCTATCGGGTTAGTTGCCCTACAACATATATAATATTGTATCACATGTAGCATGAAATCATTTAGGCAATTAATATGATGTCACGCAAGTCATATAATATGCATGCATATTTATTGACCGGCTTACTTACGGAACTCGGATATTACATATGGGCTATAAGAGCATCTCCAACGGGTACTTTAGTTTTGTGTAGAACATAGAAATAGAGTACGTTTCTACTCCAATGAAACTCTATATTTAACACAAATATTGTGTTGATTAGCAGGGAACTCTAGTTTTAGAGTACACACAATTTTTAACACAAAAATAGAGTTTTAGTTTCTATTTATTTATATTTATTTGATAAAATATATGTTATTATATTTAAAATATTTGATATATTCTTATAATAATAATAATAAAAGTAAAAACAATATTAGTTTCTTTTACTTATTGATATTTGCATTTTAATGTAATAAAATTATAATTAAGTAATATGCTAATTTTATAATCTATTTAATTTCTAATTATTAAGAAATATAATATATTGACTTTTGAATTTTATCTAATAAAGTTTAATTAGTCAATTATGATAGTAATATATAGGAATTTAATTTCTGGTGTAAAAATAGAGTTAATGGGTTGGAGTGAAAACTAGCGTAGAAAATAGAGTTTATGGGTTGGAGTAAAAGCACTGTAGCAACTGTATTATTGTGTAATATTACCTGTATTTTTATACCGTGGGTCGGAGATGCTCTAATCGCATTTTTAAGTAGTGTTAAATTATTTCGTAGAAACTTCATTAATTATTTTTTATTAAAACTTTGATTTTTATTTTCTTTTGGGTATTGGAACTTGTTCTTGTTTTTAGTTGGTGATTTGGGGCTCGTGTTTAGCTTTTGTAGTTTTTTGTTATTTAATGTAAAACACAGTTGATTTTTATTGCATGCATGTCATATGTATTCGTTAACCCATTTAGCTGATTTACGGATTGAAACAAAAATATTGTTAAAAGTAAATGGCCAATCTTTGCATGCATACACTTACTAATTTTGTTTGATTTTCTAGTGACAATTACTACTTGTGAAAGATGAAAACTCCATTATCTTTTGATTAAGATGGATAAATAAGATACTATAAATATTGCTTAAGCGAATCTCATTTGAATCTTTTTATAGAAACTTTTAACTAGCAAAACATTATGTATAAAATTTAAAGGGTAATTCTATTGGCACCCACCTTTTTCTATTCGCACCCCCCTAATATGTAGATTAAACATTAATTATTTACCAATTACATACCCTATATAAAAAGGAAAAAAGGTGTTCAATGTTAATAATTTAAGTAATATGTAAAGTAATATTAAATAAATACGTGCCGATTAAAAAAGACAATTTTTTCCAACTGACGGGCATGGTAAATAAAAAATAACGGGCCTGGTGAGCTCGGCCCGTCCTAAAAAATAAAAACGAAAAAATTAAATAAAAAAAAAGAAAAAAAATATTAAAATAAACTAATGAAGTTGAATTACGCCTAATCAAATTTAAATTCTTTAATAAAAATTTATTTTGTTATTAAATTTGATTAAATTAAAAGTTGGATCTCAAAAATATAAAAACTCATTCATTTACATATTGATTTTTTAAAAGAATATTTTATGATATTTGGCCGCCCCGCCCTACTGGCGGGTAGCAGCCTAGTGGACCCGGCCGGTCCAAAAAAATAAAAATGAAAAAAATTATATAAAAAACTAAAAAACATTAGAATAAACTAATGAAGTTGAATTACTCCTAATCAAATTTAATTTTTTAATAAAAATTTATTTATGTTATTTGACTTGATTAAATTAAAAATTGGATCTCAAAAAAATTAAAAAACCTATATAATTCATTTATATATTAATTTTTTAAAAAAATATTTGATATTTAGCAGGCCTGCCCACGGCCCGCGCGGGCTTTACCTGCATAGGCCCGCCCTCTGGTGGGCCTGAGAAATGGCAGCCCGCCCGTCACTTCGGCGGGCCCATTTGACAGTACCAGGGTGGGGCGGGCGGGCCCGTGGGCCACGAGCGTTTTTGCTAGTTCTAAATGTGTCATTGATTAAAATGACTTAATTAATCATTTTTTAATAGTCCTTGATATTGCTGAACTATAAATGTATTTCATGCTTTGCTTGTAGAAAGATAACGTCATAGGAGGGTTGCTCTAATAGACAGAATAACGTAAATAGTGTAGTTTTTTAAAACTTCAATTACAAAACTAGTTAATTTTTTAACACTATTACAAAATTATCAACCTTTTCAATTTTAATTATTTTTATTTTCGTTTTCTCCCCAAGAGTGTTTATAATTAGGAGTTTTTTAGCCATAATTCTCTTACATTAGCATACAACTTGGATAATTATATTTTCGCCCCAATTCATCTTTAAAATTTATAAACCCTCAAAATATATAAGTGTAGGTAGACATGTTCAACCGGTTCCAATTCTGGTTCTCGGTGTGGAACTGTCGGTTTCTGTAGGAACCAAAACTTCAAACCTTAACTGAAATCGTGGGTTACCACGGTTTATGTTACTTTTTGAACCGGCCGAGCTAATTTTGGTTCAACACCGTTTTATTTTTTTTTTTAACTTTTATTTATTTTTCTATTTCTAATAGAAAAATAAATTGCAGTTTTGTAATAATGTAAAAAGGTTTTATTTCGAACTTAGAAATTTGAGGGAGATTCGGAGAAATCGAGTATAGGTTCGAGAGAGATTCAAATAATCATAGTGCGAGAAAACCAAAATAAATTCCCAATATTTACATAAAAATTATAAGACGATAATTTATCGTTGAATTGATTAAAAATGACTTGTGGTGAAAAATAAAATTATTGATAAGTTGTGTGCTATTGTAAGATGAAATATTGTAATTTTAGAGAGTTTTGTGGTGGACTTAGAGAGGGGTTGTGGGCTGAACTTAGGTCTATTCAGCAATCCACTTTGTCTTGGCTTGTTTGGGGAGATTTCAACAATATTCTCTCTAGTGGGGATAGATTGGGTGGAACCCCTGTTCTGGCTAAAGAATATGAGGATTTTGAACATTGTATTAGAGATTGTGGACTGACTGAAATCAGGAGGAAGGGTAACCATTATACATGGTCCAACAAACAAAGTGCTGGAAATAGGATCTACAGTAAAATAGATTGGGCTTTTGGTAATTTGCATTGGTTACAGACCTATATGGATACTGAGGCACATTTCTTGAATGAGGGAATCTCTGATCACTCTCCTATTTTGCTGAAATGCATTGGGTCTACCCAGCCTAGGAAGAGATTCAAATTTTTTAATATGTGGACTGATTCCCGACTGTTCCTGCCTACTCTGGCTCAGAATTGGCAGCAGGGGGCTTTGGGTACTTTCACAGGGAAACATCTTAACCAGCAATTAAGCCGGATAAGAGGGCCTTTGAGGAAGCTAAATAAGGAACAGTTTGCCCAGATTGTGACTACAACTGAGGAAGGGAGGCTGAAACTTGAGGAAGCCCAGTCTGAGCTTGCTAGGGATCCTATGAATGGTACTCTTATGGACAGGGAGGCTGAGCTGGCTGAAAGATTCAGATATCTCAGCAAGGCTTGTGTCAAATTTTTGGCCCGAAAGGCCAAAGCTCAATGGCTGGAAGAAGGGGATCATAATTCCAAGTACTTCCATGCTCTTGTTAAGCAAAGAACTTATAGGAACAGGATAACTTCCATATCCACTGATGATGGAGCTCTCCTTATGGACCCCTCTGATATCACTTCCTATTTTGTCACCTGTTTCACTCACAGTTTGGGTACAGCTGATGCTACAACTGATGTTGTAGAGGATCTGGTGATTACTCAAGGTCATACCCTAAATACTTCAGAACAAATTGGGTTGGTTAGCCCCTTTTCTAGGAAGGAGGTGAAAGAGGCTTTGTTTTCAATACATAGTGGGAAAGCCCCTGGGCCTGATGGGTTTAATAGTGAGTTCTTCAAGGCTGGATGGTCTATTGTGGGTGAGGACTTCACTAATGCTGTGTTGGAATCTTTCCAAACAGGAAGGTTGGCTAATGGGTTCAACTGTACCACTATCACTCTTGTGCCTAAAATTGAGCACCCTAATACTGGGCAGGATTATAGACCTATTGCTTGTTGCAATACAGTCTATAAATGTGTTTCTAAACTGCTTTGTTCCAGGCTGAGGGCAGTACTTCCTCACCTCATTCATGAGTATCAAGGAGCTTTTATTCCTGGGAGAGCTATTGGACACAACATACTGTTGAGCCAAGAATTACTGAGATTGTACAACAGAGGCAATGCCTCTGCAAGGTGTATGATGAAAATTGATTTAAGGAAAGCCTATGATAATGTGAATTGGGAATTCCTCCTGCAGCTGCTTGCTAAGATGAAATTCCCTGTAAAGTTTGTAGGGTGGATAAAGGAATGTGTTACTACAGTTACCTTTAAGCTGGCCATTAATGGATCCCTTGAGGGAAACATCAAGGCAGCTAAAGGATTGAGCCAGGGAGACCCAATTTCACCCCTACTGTTTGTATTGATCATGGATTACATGACTAGGAGGTTGCTATTGGCCTCTAAGCAGGAGGGCTTCAGATTCCACCCCCATTGTAAACAGCTGAATCTTGTTAGCTTATGTTTTGCAGATGATCTACTCATTGTCTGCAAAGCACAGCTGAGAACTGTTGCTCTGATAATGGACAGTCTGAAGCATTTCCAACAGGCTGCTGGGTTGTATGCTAACCCTCACAAGTCTAGCATTTATTTGGCTGGTACTACTATGGCTAATAAGATGGCTATACTGGCTCTTACAGACTATACTGAGGGGGCTTTTCCTATGAGGTACCTAGGTGTACCTGCCCACTAAGTGGAGGATTTCAGAATGTGATGCCCTGGTTGAAAGGATTGTGAAAAGGATCAGATGTTGGTCTTCAAGGAATATGTCCTATGCGGCCAGATGTTGTCTTATCAACTCTGTGCTGTCCTCCCTACACAGCTACTGGGGGTCAATTTTCATGATCCCTAGAAGTGTGGTTAAGAGGATTGACCAGAAATGTAGGGAATTTCTTTGGGGCAAAGGAATTGGTGGCAAGATTAAAGCCTTAGTGGCTTGGGAAACTGTCTGTCTACAGAAGAAATGGGGTGGTCTTAACATCAAAGACTGTGACAATTGGAACATTGCTTGTATTGGCCAACAGATTTGGGACTTATCTAGTAAGAAGGATAATTTGTGGGTTAAATGGGTGCACAGTGTGTACCTAAAACAGACTGACTTCTGGACATATCAAAAACCTAATGGGGATTGTAGTTGGGAGATGAAGCAGATTCTCAAAGTTAGAGATATCTTTGCTAGAGGGTACAGTGAGGGCAAATGGCTTGCTACCCCTAATGGATGCTATACTACTAACTCGGGGTATCGGGGGATAGGGAGGAATTTGGGGTAGCTCGTGCAGTATGGAACAGCTGGAGCTTACCCAAACACAGGTTTATCCTGTGGCTTATTATGCACAATAGATTACTTACAAGGGAGCGCTTAGCTAGCTGGGGGATGCAGATCCCTGATTTGCGATGCTTACTGTGCCTACAGGGTGTGGAGTGCGTGAACCACCTGTTCTTCGAGTGTACCTACAGCAAAGAGGTCAAAGATAGGGTTAGCACTTGGTTGCAGGTCCAAATCCCGGATGATATTGAGGGTTGGAAGACTTATCTCATGGCGAAGGGTAGCAAGAAGTCGCTCTACTACAGGATCCAACTCGCGGGGGTCGCCGCCATCGCTTACTACATCTGGAAGGAGAGGAATCGGCGTTTACATGCAACGGGGGAGCATTCTGCCAGTGATTTGGGTGAGATGTTGAAAAGGGAATTTAGGGTTCGAGTGAGATGGAGTTTGTGTAAGAAGAAGAGATCTGATCGCGTTTGTACTTATGTCCGAACACTTCTAGGGATTTCCTAGTTTGGTGGGCATTCTGTTGGGCTGAGTTGTAATTGGGCCTCATTGGACCTTGTGGTAATAAGATTTCTTCTTTACCAAAAAAAAAAAAAGTTGATTAGTTTTGTAGTGTATTAAAAAGTTAGCTAATTTTTGTAATTCAAGTTCAAAAACTAAACTATTTATGTAATTCTCTCTTCTCTAATATGTTACTTTTTTAATGAAACTTAAAAGGAAAAAAAATAGGGGCAATTAGGTTTCATGCCCGAACATTACTTTCATTTAGGTTTCGGGCCCCTGTCAGAAAATTTTAGTTTTAAGGACCCGATACACTTAAGTGTTTTTCAGTACCACTTCATGGACCTGTAATACCACTTCATGGACCTGCAGTAAACGTCATGGTTTTGCAGTACCAAATCATCGTTCTGCAGTACCACTTCATTGTTCTCCAGTAAAACAAAACGATAGTCTGATACCAGTTCATATACACTGTATAACGCTTGCGTAAATGTTAGGTCCTTATCTCTAAATTTTACAAATATCGGGTCCTTAACCCTAAATATTTTCTGACAGGAGCCTGAAACCTAACTTAAAACATCATTTGGGCCCGAAACTTAATTATACCAAAAAAATACAAGTTGGACGTGTCATCCTGTATTTGGTTGTCTGGGCCATGGTTGTTAAAACCGGACCAGACGGTCGAAAATCCAGTCCGGTCCCGATCCGGTCCATATTTAATTTAAAAAAAATGAAAAAAACAGAAATATTTATAAAAATAGAATTAAATAAGTTTATGTAACAAAAAATAGGCCTAGCCTAGTGGTAACAACCGTTTATGTTTGTTTTTGCATTGGGCCGGGTACGATTCCCACAAATCCATTTAAATCATATTTATAATTACCTTTTTTATCCTTAAATTTATAAATTTCATTTTTGACACTCAGTTTATGATTAATTATTAATATCTCTAGACATTTTACATTTATTTTATTGAACCATCCAATTTATAAACCATAATTGTGTTTTACTTATACTATTTCATTGATTGATAAGTGAAAATATATTTTTATTATTTCTTTTAGGACCGGTTTTACTCCGGTTCGATTTCGGTTTTATTGTTCGGTTCAAAAACCGGGTTTAAGAACAACATAGGTGTCTATTGTTCGTTAGGTCTTAGGATGACTTCTCTTGACAAAATTACTTTTAATGTAATTTTCACATTCCTACTTTTCTGCCTTTATTATAACAAAACAACATAGCTACTTTATTTATGGTCACGTGTTTCTGTTATTTTAAAAGCTGCTTGCTGCTTTATTATTAATATTAGGCAAAATTTCTATTATAATAATTATTATTACGGGTATCTACACATAAATACCTATTTGAATAAAAACTTACAGATCAGTACCTATGTGAGAAAAATTTACAGATAGGTACCCGATTTAATTTGTACCAGTCTCTTCAGTCATGCCGTACCTTCCTGTGTGTGTATTGCGTACCATAACACGTTAATATAGGTACCTAAATGTGTTTGTACGGCGTACCTAATGTGTAAATAGGGTGTACCTAAATGTGCTAATACGGCGTACTATTTTCTAAACGTATTACATACCACAATACGTTGATATAGGGTACCCAAATGTGTTGTATGCCGTACCTGCGATGGATCGGGTATCTATCTGCAAAAAATTTATTCTGTTAGATACCTACATATAAAAAAATGCTGACAGGGTACTAAATTACAAGTTTTTTTACATATGGGGTATTTATGTGTAAAGACCCCTTATTATTATAATTATATTATTATTATTATTTTACTTATTTTCTTTTTTGAAATTGTCCACTATGAGTTATGACTAAATCAAACCGAAAGCCATCAACTTGCAATGTAGGTGTGACTAAAGAAGCATTATATCTATTAGCTGTGATGTATATATATTCAAATCCTAATACATAGATATGTAATTTTTCCTACTTTTAAGAGGGAAAATTTAAATAGTAAATTAGTTATTAGTGAAGGGACATAGATAGTTGGCAAAAAACAAGATGTTTTACAACAAATCATACCAACACATACCACATCTATGAAAAAATACCTCTTTGCTCATTTCATAAACTTGGATCGTTCTTTAGAATATCATAAATCCATCGAAATCAAATGTATTTCTTATAACTTTTAGTCGTGAAATATATTAATAGGTTCGTTATTCGAAATTTTTTGAGTGGTCATTTTAAGAGAATTTATCCTTGTATGAAAGCTTAAATAATTTTTTAGTCCTGTATCTTTAAGGTGGTGGCGATTTCGGGACACTTAATTAAGCGGATCATTTTAGCCCTCAAAGTTTAATAAAAATAACAATTTAAGGACAGTTTACCCGGAATTTACACGTGTGCGCCGTAATTGATGATTTGGACCCAATTGTTTCGCTACATCCAACTAAACGCCACCTAGGTTAAGAAAAACAATTAAATGATAAGAAAAACAATTCTAATTACATAACAACTAAAACAATAATTATCAAATAAAAAACCTATCAAATGTGGTGAGCGATTACAACTAATGCAAATGCATCCAAGTGCCATGATGTGATACATGTTTGTCTTCCTTGCGAATTTTGTAACTTCTTCATCATTTTCACATTCTTCTACATTTTCTCAATCTCCAGTTGCAGCTTTTTTTCTCATTCTCAATAACATATTGGAGGATCCTCCCATTAAAAAAAAACTTAGATCCATTTTTCTGAAAAATGAACTAACATTCCCAGTCACATATCGAAAAATGAAGAAAAATAAATTAAAAATTGCTCACCTTGTAATCTCGACAAGAGTGGATTCGACGACCAGGATTATTTTCCGACTATGAAAGTTCTTAATCTCCCGTGGCTGCTACAGTGGCAATACAAGCCTCTTTGGACGAAGACATTGGGACACTTTCCCACGTAAACCCTTAAATTTTGATAGTAATGAAATGGAGTTGTGGGGAACAAGGTATGCTTTACATGTTTGGGTTACATGCTCGATTCTGATGGAGTTTTGTAAGAAGAAATGAGTTCTTCGATTTGGAGAAATTTCGACTATAGCAAGATCATGTTGTTGCTCGTTCTTGAAGATATATTATTTTACTTAATAATTAGTGTTAAATACTTAGTTGTTATTATGTAATTATTATTGTTTAATTATTTTGATCATTAATTTTTTTTCTTTACGTAGTGGCGCTTAGTTGGATGATAGAGAAAAAACCGGGGTCAAAATCATCTATCGGCGCACACAGCTACACTGTCCTAAAATTGCTATTTTTATTAGAATTAAAGGACTACAAATGCTCCGCTTAAATTAATGCATCCTGAAATCGTCACCACTCCAAATATACGGGACTAAAAAATTAATTAAGCCTATTTTGAAAGATAATTGTGTAAATGAGCAAGACAACATCGTTTTAATTATGATTAATATTATTTAAGATTATTTTATTTATATTATGATTATTTTGAGATAATAATATAAGGAGAGAATTTGAGGGAGATAATATAATTTCTATATTTTGGTACATTTACAATGTAATTCTTAATACCTATTTATAATAAAATAATACACTAAATTACAATTTAGTCACCTATACAACTCATGCAAAAGTACAATCTTTCTATACACCCCATCTTATCATAAATTCATGAGTCATTAATATTCTAAAAACATCCACATTTTAATCTCTTGGATGTTTTTCAAAAAATATGTCTCATTAAAACCTTACTAGGAAAAACCCATTTGGATAAAAACTTAGTGAAGGAAAAAGAGTACATGATTCTTTTGATACGCTTGAGCTTGTTGCCTCACTAAAAACCTTACAGGGAAAACCACGTGGGAAAAACCACAGTTAAGGAAAAAAGAGCGCAACACGTATTTTCTCGCCCTGATGATGACATTATTTTAATTCTCTAAGTCTTCAAACGCCAATTGCATATACTAACCTTCTCAAAATTATTGGGGGAAGTGCTTTTGTGAATAAATCTGCAAGATTTTCATTTGATCGCACTTATTGTACATCAATATCACTATTTTTCTCCAGCTCATGTGTAAAGAAAAATTATGGTGAAATATGTTTTGTTCTATCACCTTTGATAAATCCCTCCTTTAATTGGGCAATACATGCAGCCTTATATTCATATAATGTCGTTGGAAGCAACTTTTCCGATAATAATCCACAAGTTTGTTGTATATACTGAATAATTGATCGCAACCAAACACATTCTCTACTAGCTTCATGAATTGCTAGTATTTCAACGTTATTAGATGAAGTGGAAATTAAGCTTTGTCTAACTGACCACCAAGAAATGGCAGTTCCACCATACGTAAATAAATAACCCGTTTGCGATCGTGCATTATGTGGGTCGGATAAGAATCCACCATCCGCATACCCAATTAAATCTGCTTTCATATCGTTAGAGTAGAACAATCACATATCAGTTGTTCCTTGAAGGTATCGAGATATTTGTTTAACTCCATCCCAATGTCTACGAGTCGACGAAGAACTGTATCTTGCCAATCAATTTACAGCAAATGCTATATCAGATCGCGGATGACTCGTAAGATACATTAGCGCTCCTCTAGCACTAAGATATGGTACTTCAGGACCAAGTAGTTCTCATCATTTTTGCGTGTCTGAACGGATCTTTACTCACGTCTAAAGATCTAACAATCATTGGAGTATCTAATGGATGAGTTCATCCATGTAAAATCTTTTCAATATCTTTTTCGCTTGATGTACAAATACTCCATTCTTTAAATATTCAATTTGAAGTCCAAGACAAAATTTTGTTTTTTTCAGATCTTTCATTTTGAATTCCTTCTTCAGACATTCAACAGCTTTCGATAACTCTCTAGGAGTCCCGATGATATTTATGTCATCAACATATACTGCAATAATAACAAATTCATTTCCAGATCTTCTCAAAAAATATACATGGGCAAATTATACCCTTCTTTCAATAAATATTCACTTAGGCGATTATACCACATTCGCCCAGATTGCTTAATCTATAAAGTGATTTGTTTAGTTTAATTGAGTACTCATTTTGCGGCTCTGGATTTTCAGGCAGCCGAAATCCTTCTGGAAGCTTCATATAAATGTCACTGTCAAGTGAGCCATATAGATAAAAAAAAAAGATTAGATTTTCTAGTCCATGATGTATTTCATCAATCTAAGTGGAATAAGTAAAGTGGATTCCTTATTAGTTAGTCAAATTCCAATGAAAATCACAGGGTTGAAGGACAGACTGCAAATCCTTTTTCCCCAGTTCAAATCCGGGTGTCGCCTGATCAACAAAAAACTCGAACTCTCTTCTTCTCTTCTGTTCTGCTGATCTAACTGGCAGAATTCTTCCCTAGTAGAACCAGAGGAAACAAACTGTTGAGAATTCTAAGCAGTAGTGACAACATCCGTCCTTCATGTACTGCCAGACTAATTGTATAACGAAAAGTTGTTGCGTCCACCACAGGAGAATACGTCTCCTCATAATCAATACTTGGACTCTGAGAGAAACCTTGTGCGACAAGCCGTGCTTTATATCTCACAATTTTGCCCTTTTCATTTCTCTTTCTAATAAAAATTCATTTATATCCAACCGGCTTTACATTTTTTGGTATGCGGACTACAGGTCCGAAAACTTTTCGTTTCTCAAGTGATTTTAATTCTGCATCAATTGCATATTTCCATTTTGGCCAATCTTTTCGTTGTCTGCATTTATTTACAGAGATTGGTTCATGATCTCATTCTCATTCACTTCATGTAGCACTACGTTAAATGAGAAGTTATCGTCAACGTTGACTTCATCTCGGTTCCATCAAATTCCATTATGGGCGTAATTGATCGAGATCTCTTCATTATCATTATTTTCAATTTCTTCAGGTACCTGCGTTTCATTCTTATCATCATTTAAGCCCATCGACTTTTCTCTAGTTGATAAATCCTCGATTGGACCATTCATATTATTTGCTCCTTTTCTTTTCCGATGATTTTTTGGAACCCGAGGGCCTACCACGCTTCAGTTGTGGTTTAGGCTCAATACTGTTTTGTGTTTGTTCTGCAGGAACATCAATTTTTGCAGGAGCATTAACAGCTGGTATATGTAACTTAGTCACTCTCTTTGGGTCAGTAAATCTGTTTGGCAATTGGTTCGCTAAGCTTTTTAAATGACTTATCTTCTGAATTTCTAGTTCACATTCTTTCGTACGAGGACCATAATGATTTAGCGATAATTCATTCCAAGTGTTAGGAATATTTTAGAAGTGTCCAATAAATTTATTCTAAGTCTTGCTATTTCTTTACGATGTCTTTTATACGCTTTATTGTACGTAGATGGGTTGTCGTTGTAATGGGCTTGTTAGGGGCCCAATGGGCTTAAATACCTTCCAAGGTATTTAAGCTTAAACCCTAACAAGGTTTTATCTAAGTTTTCCATTTGCTAAAACCTCACGTACTCAACACTAAACCTAAAAAGCATACTATTCACATTCTACGAAGGTTTAATCTGTTGAAGTGTTTCTTGGATAATCTGGAATAATAAATGGTATCAGAGCAAGCGTTATGTGAGGAAACTTCATTTCAAGCTTTAAAGAATCGGCAGTGTGAGTTCTGTGATTTTTCAGCTTTCGTTACAAAGATCAAACTCGTCGGTTTAAGCTACTTTCGGAGGCTGTTCTGATTTATTAAGGCAGTTTTAAGTGCAGCTATCAGTTCTGAAATTTGTTGGGTTTTTGTCTGAAAAATTGAAGAACAACTCTGTTATTCAGTCTGTTCTTGAGCTCGCAAACGACGCTTGGTTTGGGTTTAAGCTCACCAATACTCAGTTTGCGAACCGGTGTCACGAATCCAGTGCACTTGTTAGGGAGTTTCACGAATTCAGACTAAGGGTTGAACGTGAATTGAAGGTATCAAGTCAATTCGCGAATCAGTGTTTCCAACATTCTTCGCGAATCCAACCATTTCACGAATCAGGGTTACGCACTGATTAGAGTTCAGAAACTTCGCAAACACATTCTCTGAATAATAAAGTCACTAAGCTTGAAGCTCTAGTGCTAAAATCCGAGGCTAAAGCCAAGGAGTTAGCTGTAGAAATGAGGTCCCATAGAGATAGGCAATGGACACCTCAATAAAATATGACTTACTCTGTAATGAACGGAAAGACTGTAGTCCAATATTAAAAAATTGGAGGAACTCTTAACCGACGAGAACAGACAGAACAAACATTCTTCCTAAACAAACCTGCCAACGTCGACTTCTATAATCCCCACAAGGGAGTTGGTTTTGAAAACCCATATCTGTTAAAGAAAGGTATAGCCAATGCACCCTATTTATATGATATCCAATACATGCAGTTAGGATGTATGACATAACTCATGCCTTTTGTTAGCGAATCCGATAAGGATGAGACGCACAGGAAAACTGAGATATCATTTGATTATAAAGAATTAAACGATAGTTATAAAGAAAGAGAGTGTCCAGCAATAACTGAACGAGTCTGAAATCCGACCTATTGAAGGAGATACCTCAGAAGAATCAACGAGTGAGACACAGATGAGTAAGTATGCATCAGGATATATGCCTGAATGCATAAAGAAAATTAGTGATCTACACTCCACTCTCGAAAGAGAGAGAAAGTCCTTTGATAATGAAAGACAGATACTTCTTGAGGAAATTCTGAACTTAAAGAAAAATTAAGATTACAATCACTCACATATACCCTGAATTCTAATGATAAACTTTCCTGCACTGATGCTTTGAAATTTTCAGGACCCACGAAAGAACCATTGAAAGGACAAGTCTGGGTTAGAAAAGAAGATCTTTTGCAGGAGACTCATGATTCTAAAGAACCTCTTGTCATTGATTTCTTTCCTTCCAAAAGATTTGTATCGTGTTCAATTTCTCATGTATCACATAACTCATCTTTTCATTCAAAAAATCATTTTCCCAAGTATAATCGTTTTCATAAACAAACTCACGAAACGACCACTCCTTTAGAGAAAAGGAAACAATCAAAGACAAAACCTGCTAGGGAACCCACAAAACAAACAAAGAATTCAAAACACATCCCCAAAGCTAAGACAAAAAGAATTCCGCTACTACAGAAATGGGTTCCAAAGCTTAAGACTGAGGAAACCCAAATTCAAGCCCTATAAACTTTTAATGACTCTGTGTATGATAGTAAGTCTTCCTCTGACAATGTTAAATCTAGGCAAGGAAGAGGATCTATACGGACTAACAAGTACAACAGAGGTGGACCCATTTTTAAATGGGTACCTAAAACCCTCTAGTTTGGTTTTGCAGGCCCCGCATGTGTGGTATCTTGATTCAGGTTGCTCCACACACATGACCGGGAAGAAAGGACTGTTGAGCAACTACAAGGCCGAGTGGACTTGTATGCTTTGGAAACAGCAATGGAACCAGAATCCTTGGTTATGGAGATCTTATATGCAATCGACTCACAATTAAGGAAGTTTCCTATGTTGAAGGACTGACACACAATCTCCTATCCATAGGACAATTCAGTGACATTGGACTTCAAGTTGTGTTTCAAAAGAGGACATGCAAAATTCTCAATGCCCATGGTGAAGAACTTCTCACTTGAACTCGCGAAACAAATCTATACACCATCGACATAAGGACTATCAGACCAAAGACAAATATCTGTCTGATCCCCAAAGCAACATCAGTCCAGAATAACTTATGGCACCAGCGGCTATCTCATCTTAACTTCAAGACTCTCAACAAGCTGTCAACCAACAAACTGGCCATTGGACTTCCACCACTGAAGTACCAAAAGGAGCATCTGTGCTCAGCTTGTGAGAGAGGAAAAATGAAGAAGGCGTCTCACCCTACAAAACACACAGCATCAACTCAACATCCACTGGAGCTATTACACATCGATCTATGTGGACCAATGCGAACAGATAGCATCAGTGGAAAGCGATATATGATGGTTATTGTAGACGATTACTCACGCTACACTTGGGTCCACTTCTTACGGACAAAATCAGAGACAGTTGAACATATTCCAAATCTCATCAAGACAACACAGAACTTGCTACAGCGCAGTGTTAAAATAATTCGATCTGTCAATGGAACAGAATTCAAGAATCAACATCTCAGTGACTTCTACGAATCTCTAGGGATTACTCAACAATTCTCTGCAATCCACACTCCTCAACAGAATGGGTTTGTCGAAAGACGAAATCGGACGCTCGTAGAGCTGCCCGAACAATGCTCATACAATCATCACTACCTCATTCCTTTGGGCAAAAGCAATGAACACTGCTTGCTATACTCAGAATCGCACAAACATCCATCTAAGATTTGGAAAGACGCTTTATGAACTTATAAACGAAAGAATACCCAACATTGCCCACTTTAGGATTTTTGGATGCAATGCTTCGTCGCCAACGACCGCGAAGACTAATCTAAGCTAGATCCAAAGGCTACTGAAGGAATCTTTGTGGGCTACTGTGCGCAATCTAAGGCGTATAGGGTATATCTTCGTGAAAGAAGAATGATCATTGAAAGTGTAAATGTCACTTTTGATGAAGGTCTATAAATTAATTCTGGACAAAGCAGCCCAGGACTCAAACCAACATCAGTCGGCTCTACTCAAACACGTATGGAATTAGAAGATCCCTCGAGTGGCGCTTACACGACGTTCAAAAACAGGGACTGACAATGGAAAGTTGGGATATGACCAACAACAAGCAGCTGAAGACAAGAGAAACAGTAGACCAACGTGTTCCAGCCAACAAACTCAAGAGGAAATGTATCTGGATCACCTTTTTGAATACATGTACTTATCTATTAACAGAGACAAGGCAACCATCGATTCCTTTCCTGCCACTGAACCAAGTCCTAGTTCATCAACTTCTGAATCCGAACCTATTCCTGAACAAACATTTCCACCCTCAGACACGGGAAACTCGGTCCCTGCAACATCAACAGAGAACTCACTGGCTTCCGCTAGCAACACAACTGCCTCTGAAATCGAGTATCCACTTAATGAGGGATCAGAAATGGATGAAGCTATATTACCGCACTAAAAGAAGTGGATTAGAAGTCACCGTACCGATCAAATACTAGGAGATCCCATCACAGGAGTAAAGACTAGAGGTTCAATATCAAATGAATGTAATTTTACTTGTTTCTTGAGCCAAATAGAACCTACAAGAGTAATAGACGCACTACGTGACCCTGACTGGATAGTAGCATGCAAGAGGAAATCAATCAGTTCGAGCGTCTCAAAGTCTGGAACTTAGTCCCTCGTCCAAAATGCAAGACAGTGATCGGAACAAAATGGGTATTTAAGAACAAGAAAGACGAGGATGGTGTCATAATCCGCAACAAAGCTAGGCTTGTTGCTAAGGGGTACAATCAACAAGAAGGAATCGACTACGACGAAACGTTTGCCCCTGTAGCAAGAATCGAAGCAATTAGACTATTTCTAGCATACGCAGCACATAAATACTTTATTGTCTATCAAATGGATGTAAAGAAAGCCTGAACGGGATTTTAAAAGAAGAAGTGTTTGTCTCACAGCCCGACGGATTTCTCAATACAGATCATCCAGACATTGTATACAAACTCGATAAAGCACTATATGGGCTGAAGCAAGCTCCAAGAGTTTGGTACGAGGTTCTATCTGAATTTCTTCTCAACTCGGGTTTCACTAAAGGGAAAATTGATACAACACTGTTCGTCAAGAAAGATGGTTCTGATATAATGCTTGTGCAAATCTACGTGGATGACATCATCTTCGGCTCTACCAACCCTAAACTCTGTGACGAATTCAGCACTCTGATGAAGTCACAGTTTGAAATGAGTATGATGGGAGAAATGTCTTTCTTCTTTGGATTGAAAATCAAGCAACTTCAAGATGGGATATTTATCAATTAGTCCACGTACATCCACGACATTCTCAGAAAATATGGGATCGACAAGAGCAAATCCTCAAGCATTCCAATGTCTACCTCATGCACCCTCGACGCAGATCACTTGGGTGAACCAGTAGACGTTATCCATTACAGAGGAATTATTAGATCTCTGCTCTACCTCACTGCCAGCCGACCAGATATTTTATTTCCACATGCCTCTGCGCTCGATTCCAAGCTAATCCCAAGGAGTCGCATCTTCATGCTGTCAAGAGAATTTTGAAGTATCTGAAAGGCTCTCCAGACCTCGGACTTTGGTATCCTAAGAACTCAAGTATGAAATTAATAGGGTATTCTGATGCAGGCTGCAGACTGGACAGGAAAAGCACATCAGGACACATCCAATTCCTTGGCGACAAACTCGTATGTTGGGCCTCTAAGAAACAAAATTGTGTATCAACTTCCACGGCAGAAGCAGAATACGTCGCTGCCGCAAGTTGTTGCTCACAAATTTTGTGGATCAGGACTCAACTACGAGACTACGGGTTTGATCTAAATAAAATTCCTATTTATTGTGATTCCAAAAGTGTCATAGCGATTACATGCAATCCTGTTCATCATTCACGCACTAAGCACATAGATCTTCGATATCACTTCATAAAGGACCAGATAGAAAGAGGCATAATAGAAATGGACTTTGTTAATACAGAGATTCAACTAGCCGATTTGTTTACAAAAGCATTGGATGAAAAACGTTTCCAATTCTTAGTTGCAAAGCTGGGAATGTTGAATCTCAATCTCTAATTTCGATTATGCCTCCCTACGATTCACTAATTGTCTATCTGCTCTGTTTTAATTTTCTCTTATTTTGTGCGTGTTTCTTAGTTAGTTAGAATTTTATTTTTGCTTTAGGTTTTACTTTCCTTTACAAATAAATTTTTCTTCGGTTCAAATCAGTCGATGTAGCGCCAATGCTGATGGCACTACATCGAGGGGGAGAAATGTTATATCCATGCATCGAGGGGGAGTAAGTGATTCATTTATCTTTTAAGATACTCGATAGGCATTTTATTTAGGGGAGTTTGGAAGAGTCTGGTCCAAACTTGCGAATATTAAAGGGAGTCTTTATTTAAGAAATCCAATTATTGATGGGGAGTTTTCAACGATTCATAAAATCTTCAAAATGCGAACAACCCTCTCAAACACATAAGACTCTCAAAACACAAAAAACACTCATAATACGCAAATTACTCTCAAAAGCTAGTATGCCCTGTTAAGACCCAAAACAAAATAGCGAATAAAGCAACGAATAAGCACAAAAGAAGAAAAATCTCAAAGACCAGCATATCCAAATTATGCTCAAAATTACGCCTAAATTCTGCCTGTTCTTTGACCTTCTTCTCTTCTTCCTGCTTCCGCCAACTCATCTGTATGTGCGAAAACGAGAAAATACAAGATGAGTAAGTTTTAGACTTAAGGTACTTAGGTGTGGTTTGAGCCATGTCTATTTTTAAGCACGAAGTGAACTAACGTCATTTATTGTCCCGACATAAAGACGAATTTTTTACCTGAAGAATCAGCGCCGTAAAAGAAAACGATACTTTCTTCTTCGATTATCGGATCTTGCATCACGTAAATTGATTTTGAAAAACTCATAGATTTGATGTTATCTTTGTGATTGAACGTGTCAAATTGGTGGTATTAGGCTAATTATTAATTTTTGTGTCTTTGATCAGTTGAAAGTTTTGCACATTAGATTAGTATTGATTTGCAAATCTACATTTACTCCTTTCGAAATTTAGATTGCGAATCAACACTTGTATTTCTCCAATTTCTTCGCTTCGCGAATAAATTCTGCCCTACACCCAATTCGCGAATCCTCCAAATTGGATCCGTCAAATTTTGTTATTCAATTCGCGAACTCAACTCAATTTGAAAAGTCTCAATTCGCGAATCCTCTCAAACTTTGACTAGTCAAAGAACTATTTTGCGAACTCACAGCTTCCAATTCGCAAACTATCCGATATGCGAACTACACTGATTTCGCGAATCCTCTGTGGGCCTTCATCTCTATTTCGCGGCCCAAATTCAATCTTCAATCTCTCGGCCCGCGAAATTCACTTAACCTAATTCTAATTCGCTAAATCCACATTTTTTTCTGCGAACTCCGAACTCGTAAAATTTCCCAAAATTCTCACCGTCTCCTTCCCAAATCGTTTCGCAACACTCATCGATCTTCCCAGCTTTCACACTAACTGTGCTTCGTTGTCCCTAAAACACTCTCACACACTCAACGACTTCGTAGGGGTAAGAATAACAATCTCTAACCTTAATTTTCACTGTTCGGATTTTATAGGTTCGATTATTCTGGCGAACAGGACTTCTCGTGCTGATTTTGGAGAAATTAGTTCATCTTTCTGTTTAGGACATTCGATTCTTCAGTTATTCTTGAATATTTGTCGTCATTGGTTACTTTAGATTCGGTTCTTGGGTTTGTGTGCTTTAAGAGTGTGTTTCCGTGAAAAAGAAATTAGGTTTCTTAAGAAATTTACTTTTTGATCTTTCAAATCCTATTTCGCGAATTGAAAATGTGTTTTGCGAATCCAATTAGTCACTGACTTGTCAATTCGCGAATTGTTATTTTCGCGAATTACAATTTTTGACTTCTTTGACTTAGTCAGTTTCTCGAATTCTAGTTCGCGAATCTCCGTGTTTGCAAGATGGAATTAATGAACTGAGGTTTAACGCTGGACAATTCGCAAATTATCGAGTTCGCAATATGTAATTCGCGAAACCTTTTAAAGTAAAGCTCGCGAACCCAAATTTTCACGATTTCAAATTGACTTAGTGAATTTGCGAACTAAGCTTACATTGTTTTCAAACCAATTCGCAAAACAATAGTTAGTAAACATTTGAAAATTTGTTACAGACCCGCAAACCTTCGAGTTCACAAATTTGTAATTCGCGAACTCCGTTGCAATCAAGTTCGCGAACTCTATTAACTCAATTTTTCAAACAGATTCACGAAACATACTTAGAAAATTTTCAAAGACCTCGTCAAAAACGTTATTGGGCCGAACAGTTTTGGGCTGAAACAAATGAGTATAAAATGAATTATCTTTTAAGCCCAAAATCTTCACATAAGTTTTATTCCTAATCTCATTTTCTTTCGTGTTGCAGTTTAAACAGGAATTCCCGGTGCTAAAAAAAAATGACGACACCGGCAGACCTCGTTTACTCAACCTCAAAATGGATCGTGATCAGAGACAACAACTACCAACTCGACTTAAACACTTTCAAGTGTCAAGAAGAGGTCATCCCATCCATTTTGAGAAACCACCATCTTGGATACGCCTTCTCAGCATCAGTCCAAGTCCCTACTGTCTACCTTCAACAATTTTGGGGGACAATGACTACCAAAATTGCTCAGGACAACAGCACCTACTATGAAGCCTAGATTGCAAACGAGACCGTCAGGATCACCAGGGAATTCATTCGACAAATCCTTCGGATGCCATGTCAACCTGAATATGAACATGAGGCATCGAGCTCATCGCCGATATGCTCAGAATGGGTTACTACTGCTCTCTCGAGTTTGTTTCCCGTTTTCAGCAATCAATGATCCCACATCCCTGGCGAACTCTTTTTGCAATTGTCAACAAGTGCTTCTCACCGAAGCACTCAGGCTGGGACAGATGCAACCTCACGATCCTTCGGATCTTCCACGGGATCGTCTTCAGGAAAAATTACGACTATGCCAAGCTGATCACATCAGACCTAGACGATCAGCTTCACCAGAGATCGAAGTCCAAATCAAAGAAGCCACAGAACCTGCCCTATCCCCGATGGTTCTCACTAATGATCCACCATTTTATGACCACAACACCGGGGATACCACCACGACCAGAAGAAGAAAACTACGGACCGCCCAAACTAAAATTTCTTCAAAAGAGGAAGACAGACGAGAAGTACTCACGCACATCCATGCAATTCCACAAGTCTTACTAACCCTAGCCAGCCCAGACAAAATCGAAGCCTACTGCCAGAAATACAACGTCCCCAACCCCATGATTCAAGAAAACCCACCTGAGTCTGACCCAGGGATTAGTGAGAGAGAGAGATAGAGGAAAACAGTGAGAGCCTGAGAGAACCCTCAGAACAACAGATAGCACCTCAACAATCCCAACAGACTTCCCAACAAACCATCCCAGCACAACCACTAGAACAACCACCACTGCCTGCAGAGATTGAACAACATCAAACAGTTGTTCCTGAAATATCAACATCTGAAGCCCCTCAGTCAGAACAGGCCGGGTCAACCCATAGGATAGAAGACGTCTTACTCGACCCAACGGCGCACGAACAACCCCAACCCGACCATTCACTTGTCTCCCAACAGACAAGTGTCTCAACATACACAGAACCACCCCAAGCCCCAACCAGCTCGGTTCCTGTGTCCGAACCAGTCAAAGAGATAACTACCTCTCCGACACAGACCGAGCCTCAGCCTGACAAACAGGCCTCAACGTCCATAGAAGCGCCCATAATTGAAGCACTTCAAGGATTGGACGGAAGTCTCGAGGATGATGACTTCAGCAACTCATCATCTGAGAGCCACCGTAGAGGACCTAGTCCTGTACGTGTGCTAACGAGAAGTGGCCCTGGTGAAAGCTCCACTCAAGCCCGTCTTTCTGACGAGGCCGTAACGAACTGAGCACCATCTCCTAAAGATGTGTCGCAAGGAGAGGTCGGAAGACCCAACGTTACTGAAGTCCACTCGACTTCAGTTGACGAGGGCCACCGTACAGAACCTAGTTCTGAACGTGTGATAACGGCTAACCCTAGTGGCACCGGAGCACCCTCAGCAACTCCCCAAGCTGTGACGATGGCCTACCTGGAGAATCGCCTATTTGAGTTCTTTGAATTTGTCACCTTACCACGGGTTCAAGGACTCATTAGGGATGCCATGCAATCAGCCTCCACAGACAAAGGAAAGGCCCCCATGGTAGAACAACCACCGTCACAGCCTCGCATCATCTCACTGCCACCACCACGAGTAACCCGTGAACCCAATCCATATCATATACCTCTACTTCAACTCTTCGACATCGGAATCTCTCGCCTTCTTGAAGTCGACAATCAGCGGATTCCAGCAGAAGAAGAATTGTACCGAAAGCTGATTGCGGGTGGAGTCATACCTCACCCAACTACCTGCCGTCAAGAAGGCTCAAGTCAGAAGCGTCGTCATGACGATCCTGACGACCAAGATCGTCCTGAGGGGGAGCAGAGGCCGAGAACCAAGTCTCCGATCGTTCGCGGCAGACGAGGATGCGGAGTTCAAACTCGTGGAGGCGGCTCTTCCAGACCATCCAATCCACCACCACCACCAAGGTCCTCTAGAGGCAGACAAGCTACGCCAGGGCCGAACCAGACAACTTCCCTTGGCGTAGTCGAGTCTGGCTCTTTGAGGACCTCTACCCAGTCACTCCAAACAACCACAACCCCACATCCCCAAGCCTCAGTCACTATCGATAATCCAACCATGCCAGCCGAAGAATTATACAATCCACATGATGTAGTGGAGAAATACATCTTTGGCGAAGAATGGAGGACTCATCCGACAAATCCGACTATAGCGAGAAACTTAATGGACAATGTTAGATACTTTCTTTCGAAGGCAAACATTAGTCTAGTCCAAATTGAAGAAGATGAGCTCAATGAAGGTGAAGATTATGAAGCAGAGATACCTGAACTTCCCGAGCTTCTCCAACACACGGTCATAGACGAAGATTGCCCTCCAGATAACCACAAGGGAACAGACGAGCTGAAACTTCCATGGAAAAACGTGAAGGTGAATGCTCCATATCAAGAAGAAATACGAAAGAAAATCTGGAGGAGGGAGAATACGATCTTGAAGAAGGATGAGCTTGACCTCAGAGATCTAACGCATCTCCCATGACCAAAAGCTATTCAGTATCTGCTCTCTATCCGTCGAACACTAATGTTCAGAGGAAAAGGAACGAATGTGGATGATCTTCGAAGACTAGAGGCAAAACGACCCAAAATCAGAGAAATTCTGACAGTTCGAAAGGAGCGATTCGGAGACATAGAATTCTCTATTTACTTAGTAGGACGAGAAGATGAGTCAGTCGAATAGCTGAATGAAGGCGATCTCTCTTATCTCAGAGGTGAAGATACTGATCAATTAGTAGGGGATTACAGGACGCTTGGGTACTCAGAACTCCAGAATTAAGGATGGGTTATGCTTCATTGAAAAGATTCATGCTGCGCCAAGTCAAGTTTAACGCGACACATGACCTCCAAATGGCACTTGAGAGCAACATGAAAAAAGTGAATCTCGCGAAGCCCTCCTTTGAAGCACCTGAGTCAGACAGCTATGGAGAAGGCCATATATTTGTAGGAGAAGACCCTTCAGTGATCTACATAAACTACAAGGGAGAGAAGAGACTGATGAGAACTTCAAAGATCCACAAGTTCAGCGATGGAACACTCTGTATTATTTGAGATAAGATAAAAAGGATCACTGAGGAAATGAGAGACGAAGAATATGAAGTCCAAGAGAAGTACCATAAAATGATCGAAACCATCTCTGCCCAAATTTCCTTTCGCAGAAGGTTGAGATCATATGAAATAAGACTTAGACTTAGAAGATCAGCCTACGAGCTTCTGGAACCTCGGCCTCCTCCTCGCTCAAAGAAAAAGAAGAAGTGAAGACTTAGAAGATAGGCTTATTTGTAATTTGGACACTTAGGGGGAGAATGTTAGGAATATTTTAGAAGTGTCCAATAAATTTATTCTAAGTCTTGCTATTTCTTTATGATGTATTTTATATGCTTTATTGCACGTAGATGGGTTGTCGTTGTAATGGGCTTGTTAGGGGCTCAATGGGCTTAAATACCTTCGCTTAAACCCTAACAAGGTTTTATCTAAGTTTTCCATTTGCTAAAATCTCACGTATTCAACACTAAACCTAAAAAGCATACTATTCACATTCTACGAAGGTTTAATATGTTGAAGAGTTCTTGAATAATCTGGAATTACACCAAGTAACATTCATTTCCAACTATTTCTTTTCTCCCCCTAAAGTCGGGGAATTTGATTCATCGAAGTGACAGTCGGAAATCTAGCCCTGATTAAAACTCATTTTAAAGGTTCTAAATATTAGATTATTCGATGGAGATTCAAATCCGACATATATTCCCAACCTCCTTTGAGGTCCCAACTTTGTGTGTTGTGGTGGCGCAATTGGAACATTTACCGTACATCCAAAAATTCTTAGATGGGAAATATCTGGTTCATGACCATAACCATTTGCAACGGGGAGATATCATGGTAAATTATTGGCCTGATGCGAATTAGTGCGGATGCATGTAATATTGCATGTCCCCAACACGACGAGAGAAGATTCGTCTTCATTAATAATGGTCTTACAATTAATTGCAGGCGTTTAATTAATGATTCTGCGAGACCGTTTTGCGTATGAATATGTGGCACATGATGCTCAATATCAATTCTAATAGACATACAATAATCATTAAATGCCTTGGAGATAAATGCACCAGCATTATCAATGCGTATTTTCTTTATCGGATAATCTGGAAAATGTGCTCTTAAACGAATCAGCTGAGCAAGAATCTCGCAAATGCTATATTCCTTGTAGATAATAAACATACATGGACCATCTACTTTAAGCATCAATTAACACCATGAAATATTTACATAGTCCACATGATGGATGTATCGGCCACTTATATCACCATGTATACGTTTCAAAAATACAACAGATTCATTCTATACTTTGATTGGTGATGGCCGAATAATTAACTTTCCTTTGGAGCAAGCAGCATATGAATTCATTATATTGAAGAATCCTCTGGTTCTTTATCAAATGCCCAACCGGTCATACCAAACATTAAATATATTGTCGTCAGTAAACTTCTGGTTTACGATCGCATATGATTCAATTATTTTCAGATATGTATAATATAACCCAGACTCGTATGGTGATATTTCCACAATTCTTTTATCGTTCGAAATTACCTTTGTGATATACAAATGTTCAACACCTCCTTTTAAGCTGTCTCAACATGCTATCAGTTACTCGAATAGCTTTAAAGCTTAACAGATTTCTTTGTGACTCAGGAGAATATAAGGCACTTTCAATAATCAGTTTTGTTCCTCTGGGTAATAAGATACTAGCTCTTTCGGAGCCTTTAATTATATTTGTGATACCCGATATAGTGATAACACTAGCTTCTTTCATATCGAGATGATCAAAGTATTTCTTATTCTTCATAATCGTTTGAGTCGTTGCACAGTCTGCAAGACATAATTCTCCATTGCACATGCCCATATCCATCAGATAAATATCCTTTTCACATAAACATATCATAGTCATCAATATTTATTTAAAAATTAAAACGGTAGATTACAAGCACACATATAATATTAAACAACCTTAAATACATAAACACATAATAGTAAAATATATAACATAGAAAACATTATAATTTATAGCACATCATTGCTCATCTGCGGCAAAATTTGCATCCTCCAAATACGTATTAATTTTATCGACACCAGAAGTAGAGGCAATGTCACATTGAACTAAATTTGTTTCAATCTTTTTGCCCTTTTGAGATTGTTGATATAACTCAACAAGATGCTTGGCCGTGCGACAAGTTTTCGACCAATGGCCCAGACCACCGCAACGATAGCATTGTTCATCGTTATTTTTTTGTTCAATATGCCTCTTCTTATCTTTATTATCATAAGATTTCCTCTTCTGGGGAAGATTTTGCTGACCACGACGATTGTTATGATAACCACCACGGAAGTGCTGATAACCACCACCATAATATCCTCTGCCACGACTACGGCCTTGACCACAACCTTGACCACATCCACGTCCATGACCACGATATCCACCACGAACACGTCCACGTCCACGATCATTGCTTTGTTATCATTATTATCTCTGATTGCATTCGCTTCAGGGAGCGCAGTCGCACCGGTTGGTCGGGGTTTGTGGTTTTTCATCAGTAATTCATTGTTTTGTTCAGCCAACAATAAACAAGATATTAACTCAGAATACTTTGTAAATTAGCCCTCTATATTGTTGCTGCAATGCCATATTTGATGGATGAAAAGTACTTAATGTTTTCTCAAGCATACCAGCATAAATTACCGTTTCCCCACACAATTTTTGGGTGCAAGTAACTTTATAAACGGTCGAGTTATATTCAGTTGCAAATTAAAATCTTGTAGACGTAAATGCATCCATTCATACCTTGCACGTGGAAGGATAACAATGGTCACGTGGTCAAATCGATCTTTCAGATTTTTCCACAATTTGGCAGGGTCTTTAACATGTACATATTCGTTTCTCAGATTTTCATGAATGTGGTGACGGAGAACTATCAAGGCTCTTGCCATATTTTGAGTAAGCGTGGCTTTTTCAGTATCAGTGGTGGCACTTGCATCTGTTGATGTTTCTGTGGCAACAATAGTGTCACCTGCATTTGTTGTTGTTTCTGTGCCGACAATAGTGTCCCCCAACCTTTTGCTTTCAGATAAATATATGCATCTAGTGCACATGCTAAATAATTCGGTCCATCTATGTAAAGGGCAACAAACTCGAGGTTTTGCAGATTTGCCATACCATTATTATAAAATACAAAACACAACTTAATATTCAAATCAAAAAGTATTAAATGAAATTTTCATATTGATGTCTAAGACAGGAATAACATATAAACTTTGAAATTATTAATGCTTAAAAATTACAATTAATAAATATTTTTAGAAAAACTTTACAAAAATATTATCTACAGCCCGATAAGCATCATGATAAATAAAGTAAGAAATGCAAGATCTATCTTTGTATAAAAATTACATGATTCTATAATAGCAAAAATCTTAATTGTTAGAAATGGATATATGTATTTAATTTCTCAAAAGGTAACTCGTAAAAAATTCCACTCGCCACCATTGGGATTCGAAATCTTGACCTCACATCACTTGCAGTGACGAGATTCCACGAAACACTCGGGCTAAGGCGATTTGTTGTAAATATGTTAAATTTATAAAATTTTAAACTGTTCGTAACATAAATGTATAAATATTATAAATACTTACCGTACACAAAATAAAAATTACGTACCTCGATTATATACTCTTAGAATATTTTTGACGGAGATTGATCGCTGCCGGACAGCGCTCGTGCTGATAACGTGTTATAAAATTATTATTATTATTATTATTATATTAAGATTATTTTATTTATATTATGATTATTTTGAGATAATAATATAAGGAAAGAATTTGAGGGAGATTATATAATTTCTATATTTTGGTACATTTCACAACGTAACTCATAACACCTATTTATACTAAAATCATACACTAAAATACAATTTAGACATCCATACAACTCATGCAAAAGTATAATCTTTTTATACACCCCATCTTATCATAAATTCATGAGTCATTAATATTCCGAAAACATTCACATTTTAATCACACAAATATGATGATTCATATGTGATAATTCATAATAATTCTAACAGAATCCTCAATTGTTTTATATATTCTAAAAACATGTCAAATAAAACCAACTTAGAATACAAGTTCATCAACGGTAGGGAACCTATTGTCTTTTTTTTTCTCTATCCATGATCATGTCATTCTACTTTGGTTTTAGTTTTTATTAATCGTTCGGACTTGGGACAACGCAATCCCTCCATTACTTAGCTAAGTCAATGTGATGGAAAAACTTGTTCATTCTTTGAGCAAATTTTCTATTGGGCATCTTCACTCTGTTTGTTCCACCTCTCAATTGAAATACTACGTAATTAGCAGTTGTGCCTTTGGGGACATAACTTCAATGTCACACACATCTATCTACCTATCTATCTACCTATCTATCTATCTATCTATCTATCTATTATATTATATTATATAAAGGGTCTAAGTGACAATTTGGTTTGTCATTTATTTGCAATTTAATCCACCTATTCGTAATTTAATTAAGTTAATAAGTAATCATTTCACTTCTAAATTTTTTAGTTATTGAAATTATACTCCAACACATTAGTTTTTATTTTCTGTTGAAAAATTATATTTCATTTTATTAAATATTAAATATTATAATCAAAACTGAAGTAACATAAATATAACAATATTTTCGTCTCCTCCGCCACGTGGAGCCGCCCTATCTCCCCCGACGCCTGTCCGCCAGGCCAACGCCGCCCCAGCGCCACCTTCCGCCTCGCACTCGCCCTGCCACCCTCCGCCACGCACCCGTCGGCTGCCTTCCGCCAGCCGTCGGCACTGCCTCCCACTTCTGCCTCCCCGTCGCCCGTCTGGGAGACTCGTCTCTCCAGACCCTCGGGTCGGGAGCTTTTTCTCCCTTGTGGAGCCTCCGATCCGATGAAGACAAAGACCAGAAGTCGAAGGCCTAAGAAAGTGAAGGGTGTCGTAGATTTTGTTTAATAACTTTCTCTGTTATAGGTTCTTTAGTTCTGGGTAGGGGTGTTCAAAGTTTGGATAAAACCGAAAAAGCCGGCCGAACCGAAATTTTGGGTTTTTTCGGTTCGGTTAATTCGGTTTTTCGCCCGGTTTCGGTTTTTTTTTTTTTGGTAGAATGATTATTTCATTTACCACAATCTCAAACTGGGTTTACAGCAAGCACATCACAACCTAGATAATCAACCCCCTTACACCTTATAGCTAAAACATATGGTCTGGAAGATGGCAGTCCTTACAACTTTACCCAAATGTTTAAAGCTCTGAACTCTTCCTCGTATATCCTGCCTGATCATGAGACTGAGTTGATCGGCTGTCTTAGTGCCTGTTTCATGCACTCGCCTATTTCGCTCACACCAGATATGGTACAGAATAGCTGCATAGCATGTCACAGTTAGCCTTTGCTGCACATTCCTTTTATTGCCCTTTGTCAACATCCATTCTCTCATACCCTCAAAGGTTTGGAAGGATCCATTAAGCTGCAACCAGTCATTGATCAGCTGAAATACTCTTTGACTATACACACAATCCATAAACAGATGTTCCAAATTTCCGTCGACCCATCACAGAGCCTGCAGCCCGGTTTCGGTTTTGAAATTTGAAAATTTTGGTTTTTTGGTTCGATTTCGGTTTTCAGAACCAAAAATCAAGAAAAAACCAAACAAACCGAAATATTTAATAAATGTTATTAATATCTTGGTAATTGAGTTGGGCTTCAAACTAAAAGCTATAAACTCATTAGTAGTTGAGTTGATAGTTAAGCCCAAAACATAATTATATTTTTACTAAAAATAATGTATATTAAATTCAATTACAAATGTTTAATTTCACCCCTATCTGTTCAATGGCAAAGTTCCTTCAAGATTATTTTTTTTTTCAATTCCTAACTAAATTAGTTACCCTAAAATCTTGTTATTTTAGTTATTGTGATTTTAAAAAATACCTTATACAATGTTGCTCAATTTTTTTTCAAAATATAGTCTTTATCATCCTTGTTATACCATTAAATATAAAGTAATTATTTTTCTTTATTGATTAAGCTTTTAACCGAAAGCCGAATCGAATTGTAAAAAAACGAACCCAACCAAATTAATATGGTTCAGAAATCGGATTAAGCATCTGTAAAACGGAAAATCGAAAAACCGAACCGAAATTTTGGAAAACCGAACCGAACCGGCCGATGAACACATGCTCGACTCAACATTTATATAATAAAATACAATGCAAATTAATTTTGCCATTCATATTATACTACGAAATTACATTCAAGAAAACAGGAAGAAAAAAAATGGAAGTATCCATACAATTTATACATGGGGAATCTATTAAAAAATCTCTAACCGTTGATTTCTAAAAAATCTCCACTAATATTCTCAATGGAATAAAGTCATTCTCGGCAAGACGTGAATCCCAATGATCTGAAACCCCTCCGGCGGATCAATGCCCCAAACCTTCTTACCTCCCACCGCCGTCTCCGCCCCATCCACCACCGTGATTCCACCACCACCTCCAAGAACGCACATGTTAGGCCGATTTTATCCAACCTTGTACTGATTCAAAGGATTAGTATTACCTGATACGATGAATTACGGAAGCAATAAAGAAGTAATACCGATAGACGAGATTGTTGAGTTGGAACGAGAGCGCGCGAGTTCTTCAGAAAAGTCGTCAACTCAATTAATGAATCAGCAACCCTTAACGATGTATCGTTTAGGGTATTTATACATAAGCCCTAATGGGCTATTGGGCCCAAGTTAACTAATATACCCACAAGTTAGGTATATTTACAATTAAGTCCTAGGGCAGAATAAACTACAAGATTAAGATAATCTAATTTAATTGAACACAATAAATAATTCCTAACAATCTCCCCCTTTGTGTTCAATTTGCAATTTAGCGCTGGTTATCTTCGTCTTGTAATCGTACTGAGTCCTCAAAGAACATGTGTTGGAGTTGTGTACGTGAAAGCATTTGCTCGCCTGTTTTTCTTCAATCTCCTCCTCCTTTATCTTGTCTTGTGACCTCTTCTTTAGGAGTTCAAAGCTCACCGTGTTCTGAACTTCTCTTCTTGAAGCTGCTTGCCGGATCGTCTCTTTCTTTTCGATCTCTCCCTTCATTGGTTACAACTCCCCCTACATTTGGTCAATCTTGAGTTGGGATTGAGGAGATCTCTTTAAATTTGGAGAGACGTAACGGAGGCGGTTCTTCTCTTCTTGTGTTCCAGCTCTCCCTTCGATAGTCGCAACTCCCCCTACATTTGTTCAACCTTGTGTTGGGATTGGGAGTTTTCTTTAAACTTGAAGAGTTGTACACGAGTCGGCAACTTTGATTCTTGAAGTCCATGCTAAAGTTGTTGGTCGTATCTTGTCATTTGAGTCCGATCTCTCCGTTCAATTGTAGCTTAGCTCCCCCTACGTTTGTTCAACCTTGTGTTGTGATTGGGGTGTTTCTTTAAAATCGGAGGGTCGTACATGAGGTGACAACTTCAATCGTTGGACTCTGTGGTCTTCGCTTGATTCTTTGACGACGCTTGAGATTTGGCATTTTTCTGCTCCCATTTTGCTATAGTACTCCTCCCCCTCATGAAGATCGAGCTAGGGAGATCGTCATGCGATGGGCCAAAATGGGGCATCGTCTTTGGCAAGAAGATCGCGTCGTCGGGACAAAATGATGGAGTTGATTTCGCGGCGAACATGGTGGATGCTCAGATTGGGTAATAATCTGACGGAGCCACAAAGGCAATCCGTCGACACGACTTCAGAGTTAAACTCTGAGACGTGGCCTGTGATAACAGGGCTTCATAAACCGGGGCCACATAGGCGTCCCGTTAACATCAGTCTAGGAGCATAGCTCATAGGCGATGGCCTGAAACCGTTGTTGTTTTGATGTTGCAACGGCAGGACTTCCTTCCGATCATCGACGCATGTCATAGTAGGACATGTCTACGAAAGTTCTGATCTGGTCACAAAGTCCAGATAAGAAAAAAGTGTATGTGTCCTAAAAAGATATAAAATATTTGGATGGTGAGGACACACTAGACTCGATGTGTTCAATAAAATTCAGTGGTATGGGGCTGACTACCACTTAATTCAATATCTCCTGCTTCCAAGTGAAGCAGTGATAGATTACGCGGCTCCCCGTGATTTAGTGAAACATCGGTCTGTTGGGAGATCGATGAGTGGGTAAGGCTCGGTTGTGCATGCGCCTTTGGACCAGATGAGGCGACTTCTACCCGGGAGCTGATAGAAATCAGCTCCTGCACCTATGTGAGATGGTCCGAATGTTGTGTGAGGTAAGGGATTTGTGTATCTTCCGCTCTTCGGTCTTGTCAAGAATATCCAATATGGCTTTTATGAACTTGAATCGTCACTAACACTCGGCTACGTTCCGGGGTTAGGTTCAGTTTGGTCTGACTGAACCGTGGGAACTTAGAATCCATGCATCCGTCAATTTGGTGAGTGCTGCTTGATCAGCGAGTTGGAGCAGGTCGGTTGAGATCATCTTCGTGATAGTGTACGGTTGTCACGTCTTTTGGAATTCTTGAACTCTCGAGGGTTGAGTTTTCAGGTGAAGTCCATCTTGGGATGTGGAAGCGCCTGAGAGGGTTTTTCTTTCTTTTTTTTTTTTGCGAATTTTTTTTATATATATAAGTATATATTATCGTAATAGTAATATATATAGATATATATATATATATAGATATAGATAAAAATGTATATATACATATACATATATGGGTTAAAGTAAGTTTCTCCCCCTCAAATCGTGCACCTAAGACGTACTCCCCCTAAAAATGTACTCTCTCCTCGTAAATATAGAGTGATACTCCCCCTCAATGCATGCACGTTTAAACATGTAAATTGTCTCCCAATTAAATAGGCGTGAACGTATTAATTTATTTTCAGAGCAGATGCAAACTAAAGAGTTATTGTTCTTTAAAAAATGCATTAGAATGTACGTTTTTATCGCTCTAAGCTGAAATAGGTATTTTGTGCTTCAGGTCATATGCATACAGAAAAATTTAAGCTCGAAAATTCTTTAAGATGCATGCATAATGAAAATGTACCTATAGGAGGGTATTTAGTCATTTCAGCTCATATGCATGCTAAAATTAAAAGTTTAAAATTCTTTTGAATCACGCATGTTTCTAATGTACCCTTTAGTTTCAAAGTAGGTGTATAATCTTTTCATTTCGATATGCATGCCAAAAGTTTAACTATGGAATGCATATATAGAGTTTACCTACGTTTGGTTGCTCGCATCGCTAAGCAGTCGCGTCTGTGGAGCAACCCGAGATGCCATACGCGCTGGGATGTTTGGCTGCCCTCGTCGCATACCAGTCATGAGTGTGGAGCAGCTCTCTTAGTACCTACTCATGCTGGGAGATCTGCAAAATATTATCGGGCCTTTGGTACCCATTTTTGGATGGGTCCTCCCTTGTTAGCAGAAAACGGGTTAAGCACACAAGGTGTCAAATCTTGTCCTAAGTCATCATTTGAAGTCCTATTCAATTTGATTTGTGATTTAGGAATCCATAGCTTCAATCCTTGTTTTGAGTGTTGAGAGGATGTGGAGTGATGTTTGTGCTTGGGCACCCAAATTTGTTTAACATTAGGACTATACCCTGTTGAGTTCTTATGCAATCGATTGAATACGAGAGTGTTCGAGACGTGGCTTGCATGAGATGATGCCTGTCGAGTAGAAGTATGATGCATCTTATAAATATTAGATTTACTAAAACGGGAAACATCACAGTGCTTAATAGTCTTCGATGAAATGAAGTTATGTTCATCATAAGCATAGTTTGTAGAGTAGAAAGCCTTGGTAGGAGAGGGTTTAGATTTTGATTTCCTGACCCCGTCCATCGTCTTCGTCTTCTTGGTTAGTTTCTTGCCTGTAGCTAAATTTGACACATTATTAGGAGTTAAATCATAAGTCGAAGAAGAACCAACTTCAGATGAATGATCGTTGAGGTTTCTTAGGAGGAAGATTTCATTTAGTAGTTTCTCTTTTTCGAACTTGAAGATTTCAATTTGATTTTGGTGTTCCTTTGCTTGTAATTTATTGATGTTCTTGAGACGCGAGATTTCAGCTAGAAAGTCAGTCGTTCCTTTTGTTTGTGTCTTGTCTGGTTGAGTTTGCGAGCCTGACTTAGCAAAGAAGCGTGCATCATTCTTGATTGTGCTAGCATTTGCTAATCTGAAACGAGAGTTTAGGGCAAGTGCATCATCGTAGGAATAGTAATGATTTGAAGGAGACGCGTAGTTTTCAAATAGCAGATCATGTCTTTTGGCTTTTTCTTTCCCTTTAATTTCCATTTGTTCCTTAGCTATCTTTAAAGCTCGACTTTTACTTAACGCTTCAGCTTCAGTCAATATTGACTTAGAATTATTAGTAAAAGTTTTCTCCGTTTTAATTTTAGGAACAAAAGCGTCAATTTGAGTTCCCTTATCCCGCTTAGACAATGATATTTCTATAGAAGGATTATTTGGGACAGGTAAGGGCAGGGAATTTTGAGATTTGATATCTCCTCTAAAAGTTTTGCTTTTCTGCTTGAAAAACTACTCTTTCTGATTCCAAAGTTGCGTTCAATTTAGAAATTTTATCAGCAACCTCTGGAATTTCCAACAAGAAGTAGGTTTGTTAGAATGTAAACTACTTTCCCCGTTTGACGCTAGGTTCTTAGAGGAATTTTGATCTGTCTGCCCTCTTTTTGTTAGAATGTCCTCAAGGTTTTTATATTTGAATATAGACGATTTCGTTCCTTAGACAAAAATTCATATTGTTGGGTTATTGTGTTTCGCTCTTCCTCACTCTTCTTGAAATCATTTTCCTTTTTGAGAAGTTTTTCTTCTAGATCTCTTATCCTAGTCTCATGTCTGAGGGATGTATCCTGAGCTTGTTCTAGAAACGAGGTTAACCTAGCCTTTTCTACTAGTTCGGTTCGCAAGACCTTTTCATTGTTTGCTAACCTGGATTCTAGTTTCCTTAACGATTGGTTTTCCCTAGACATAGATGTTAGTTTATCTTGAAGAAGGCATAGATTTTTATGTAAATTTGAGTAAGAGTCGTGTACCTCGGTTTCAGAAGATGAGTCAGTCGAGGGAGTGGTTGCAGTGTTGTGCTTCTCATATTCAGAGTCGACCTCGACATTTGCCATTCTTGTGGTAGGTTGGATCTGGATCTTAATCGTGTTGATCAGCTAAATCTTATATCTCTAACTCAGAAGAATCAAATAATGTTAGTAATATAGATGAAAAATAAGATAATCACCGAATTTAGTTTAACTAGTTGAATAAGAATAATAATATATATTAATTATTAAGTTTTAATTATTATTTTATTTTATTTTAAATTTTTTTTTTTATTATGGAACTGTGATTGTCGAAGGATGAAGTCAATTTTTTTTTATTTTTTTTTTTTTTGGAACAGTGATGGATTAAGTCGTGATTAATTCTGAGAAGGGAGATTAAAAAATATTTCAAGTTAGAAACTCTGAAGCTCTCTCCTCTGTCCTCTCTCGATTAAACAAACTCTGAAGCTCTCTCCTCTCTCTATCGATTTTTATTTTTAAAAGATCTCTTCTCAAAAAAAATTCGCAGATAATAAAATGATTTCTCTCCAAATTCTCGGCGGTGAAGAAATCTGTCCGTTGGTCGATAGTTGCAATCAGCGGCGGCTCGGATCAGTAGCGACCTTGGAGCTTCAGGTGAGAGTCGGCCAGAATCAACGAGCTGAGACTGAGACGAAGCAGAGATGTTTCAATTTAGTGGGATGGTGTTTCAGACTGAGACGAAGCAGCTGAGACTGAGAAGCAGAGATGACAAACACGAAGAAATTGAGCTTTTTGAGCAGAGGAGAAACCGTGAGCAGATCTGGAGCTAAGAGAGCTATGTCCCGGCAAACATCGACGAGAAAGCAAAAGATGGTAAAGAGATCGAAGGGCACAGAGGATCAATCGAAAAAAATTTCTGAATGATTCGCGGAGCTTCTGAAAAAATGATTTTTGAGAGAAGGATGTCGAGATCTTTAACCTTGAGAAGAGGATGCCAAGTTTCTTAAATGTTTAAGAAATGTCGAGATACAAGAGGATGTCGAGATCAAATTGGGCTTTCTTAAGGCCCATGTAAAATGTCGAAAGCTGAGTGAGAAATAAATGGCCCAAACAAAGTCGATTTATAAGAAGTCGAGATGTAAGGAAGATGTCGAGAACTTATAAGAAGTCGAGATGTAAGGAAGATGTCGAGAACTTATAAGAAGTCGAGATGTAAGGATGTCGAGATGAATATTTTCAAATGTCGAGTAGCAAAAAAAAATGTCGAGATGAAAAAAAATCGAGATGCTTAAAAAATGTCGAGATGCTTAAAAAATGTCGAGATGCTTAAAAAAGCAAATGTCGAGCGATCTAAAATTGAAGATCTCGAGATATCTATTCTTCGTAGCAGATGTCGGGCGATAAAAATGGAAGACCTCGAGATTTATCTCTTCTTCAAAAATATTTCTGTTCGTCGTGAAAATTGAATCTTCGGCTGGAAAAGGAAAACTGGCAGAATTAAGAATTGTGAGAAACAGATATGCACCTATGCGTTTTCCATGAGCCGGGATAAATCTGAGAATTTGAACAAGAAATAGAGCGATTTTGAAACTGGAGCGAAAAATCTAGAATCAAAGACGAGTAGGATATCAGTAAACTTGATGAATTTGATCCACGATTTTGGCTCTGATACCACTTGTTAGGCCGATTTTATCCAACCTTGTACTGATTCAAAGGATTAGTATTACCTGATACGATGAATTACGGAAGCAATAAAGAAGTAATACCGATAGACGAGATTGTTGAGTTGGAACGAGAGCGCGCGAGTTCTTCAGAAAAGTCGTCAACTCAATTAATGAATCAGCAACCCTTAACGATTTATCGTTTAGGGTATTTATACATAAGCCCTAATGGGCTATTGGGCCCAAGTTAACTAATATACCCACAAGTTAGGTATATTTACAATTAAGTCCTAGGGCAGAATAAACTACAAGATTAAGATAATCTAATTTAATTGAACACAATAAATAATTCCTAACAGCACACCTTCCCACCACGCGCCGCCGCAATATGCCTAGCGCCCTTGAGTTTCTCACTCTCCACCATTACAGACCAAGAATCTCCTTCCTCATCGTACTTGTTCAGAATCCCCTTCGATTCGTCCACCACGTAGAGGGTTTCCTCCTCCGTAGCAGCCGCCGGACCTCTCCAGCCGGCGAGCATCCCCGCCGTCATCTCCGTCCACGTGTCGCTCTCTGCGTCGTAGATTGCTTCTTCCTTCGCCGCGTCGCCTTCCACGTTCACCATACACAACCTCCCTTTCCACCCCACGGCGGCGACGGCGTCTCGGCAGAACCTTACGTCCTTCAGATTTCCCATTCTCTCCCATTTCCGGCCGACGGACTGCCGCCCTGGCTTCTTATGAGCTCCTCCTCTAATTTCTTGGCTTATTTTGAAACGCAACCTTCCAAATTCACCTTCTTCGTTTCCACTCTGCGCGTGGGGAAACGCGCCGCCATCCTCAACTTGCCACCTCTCGACGGACCTCGCCACCTCCGTCGAGTAGTGGACCCAATACCGCTCGCCAGGTACACGGCGCCGCCCAACGCGCCCAAGGCGCACCACCGCCGCGGGCAGGAGAACGGCGGGCCCCACGACCACCTTCCGGCGGAAGGGTCGAACACCAGCGGACTCGACAGGACCGGCATGAATCGATCGTCCGTGGCGGCGGCCACCACCAGCTTGCCGTCGACGGCGACGGACTGCACCGGGAGCTGCCTGGATATGTAAGAAGGGTGTCGGACTAGGAATCGCTGCTGCTGCGGATGCGGCGGCCGAGGGAGGTGGCGCCACGCGGTGGAGACGGGGTCGTAGGCGGCGAAGTGTACGGCGTTGGGCTCGCCGGGGCGAATCAGTACTGCGTAGACGGCGAGGAACGGCGGGTAGGACGGTGAGTAGATGAGCCGCCGCCACGTGTGACAAACAGAGAATAGCGTCGTTGGTGGGACCCTTAAGAGGCAGAGCTGGGCTATGTGGTCGGGAAGGCCGGGAAGGAGAGGCTGGTGGTGGCGCGTGTCGTTCGCGTCGCGGCGTTGCTCCGCCGCATGAGGGTGGCGGCGGTGGAGGTGCTTTCGCCTTTTGGGTTGTAGAAATGGGTTGGTCATTGCGTGTGGTGAAGGAGAAGCAAAAAGCAGATCCATTAATGCGGAGGCTTTGATTCTCTCTGTAAACAGAGTTTATTTTATTTATTTTTATTCTTTTTAAAATTTTTTCGCAACTAATACTCGCTCCATTCCAGCAACTTTATCACATAAGTTGCTTGGCACGCGAATAGGTGGCATTATTATAATAATATAGTACAATGAAAAGGTAAAAAAGTGTATATTTTGACACGTTTTTTAAGAATATTTAATATTATTATATTGATTGTTTGTGATAGTATTTTTGCTAAATAAGGAAAGGTGATAAAATTATTGGGACGCCCGAAATGGAAAAGTGTGATAAAATTAGGGGGACGGAGGGAGTATCAATTTCGCTATCAGCAGCAAATGAATTAATTTTATTATATATATTTCGTGTTATTATGTCATAAATCATGAATTTATTACCAATAAGAGAAGCTGTCTACTGAGTCAAATTACTAGGTAACTCGAGATTGGAAAATGTCATCCTCAAGAGGCACTAATAATGTGATAAGATAACATTTTTCTCAAAAAAAAAAAATAAATAAATAACTTGATGAAACCTTTGGAAATAAATATTTAATATTTGAATATTTGGTAATTTCAGAAAATGATTAAGAAATCAAATAGATATTTGTGGCTGTCACCACAAACCGGGTGCCCGTAAGAGCATCTCCAACGGCCCTGTAAACAGGGCGTTGGACGCCAGCAATGGCGTTGGAGTTCCTCCAACGGAACTGGAAACGCCACCCCAAACCCAGCAGAGTGAACAGTGTCCCGTTATGTGAAGCGGGGTACTCTTCACCCGCTATCTTATTTCTTTTCTATTTTTGAGTTTCTTTTATTAGGAAATTGAAGTTTAATTTGGGGTTTCAACTTTCAATATTGGGATTTTTCATTTGCAAATTGATTTTACAGGTGACGAAGGAATATTGCGTTCCAACGAAGAAGACGATGAATAGTGGAAGGAGAGATAATTCTTTTTCTAATTTTTGTTTCTATTAGTTTTTTTCAACATTTATTTTAGTTTCTTTTAGAAACTTCCGCCTTTTAATATTTTTTAGTTTCAAAAGAATAATAATAGTAAGATATCATATTATTATTTTTATTGTAATAGTATTAATATGTTAAACTATGGATTATAAAAATATTTTTTATAAATTTTTTTCAATAATTTTTCAGAAATTTCTTTGATGATATAGCAAATTAATATTATAATTTATTGATTAATTTTTTTTTGAAAATTAAATAATTAATGATAATATTAGTTTTAGAGATAAATATTTTACTTTGTAAGTATTAAACTAAAAAACGAGAATACAAATTTTTATAATGTAAAAAACTTAATGGAATATAAATATTTTGTATAGAGTAAAATATAGAGATGATTGGAGTTTGATGATACTGTTCAAACTCTATATCTGGAGAAATGATACTGTAGCAACTGTATATATAGAGTAATGGTTGGAGATGGCCGTAGGGAGAGGGGGACAGGGAGAATATTAAATAATCAATTTAGAAAGTCCACAAAAAAAATCAAAATATAAATAAAGGTCAAACCTTGGATCATTTAATATTCGCGTATTTGAATTTTAGTTATTATCAACTCTATTTAATTTATCATTTACCGTCTTGCCCCTAAAGGTGTTGCCTTACACGTGTGTGATCCCTAACGTTGTTGCCAACTAACGAATACTTTAACTAATTAATATATTAATGAATTACAATTTGTATTGCTAGCCATCGAAATCAATCAAAAAAGCCTCTTATTGCGTTGCTTAGCAAGAAAATTAGGTTAAAAATAAAATTAAGTATTATGAGAAGATGCAACAACAATGTGTAATTAGGTTAGAGAAAAATAAATGTGAAAAGCTCTGTGGTGTATTATTAGTAGCACCTGAGAAAGAGGGTGTGTAATAGTTAAAAGATTCAATTTATTATCTATTCTTCTATATAAATGGTGTATAGGGTGGATAAAAAGTATAAACTGCCACAATTTGGTGTCTAACTAATTCGCAATTTAGTCCCTTATTGGTAATTTAATTAATAACTAAGTATTTTCATATCACTCCTAAGTTCTATTTACTGTACTTATGCCTCTACAACTAAGTTTCTTTTTAAAATAATTTCAATATAATTATTTTTAAGCACACATATCGTGTGTGCAAAAAGGTGTGGGGTGGCTATAAACTGCCACATTTGGTCTGTCACTTATTTGCAATTTAGTCATATCTTTGTTAATTAATTACTTTATTAATTTTTATATTGCTTTTAAATATATAATTTATTATATTTATATCCCTACACATTATTTTTATTATATTGCTAAAAAATATTTTTTATGTATTAAACATTACAAGTAATGATCTCAAAATTAGCGGTAAGATAAATATAATTATATTCTACGTGTGACGTACTAGTATTATATGATTCTCAAAAGTGACCTTTTGGGCACGACACTCAACTTGCAACAAACGCAATAAATTGCTTTTTATAGATCCAAAATCCATGTGTACGACGTCAATCTCACTCAATATTTGTGTTTTCTCTCTTCTTTGTTATAGGTGAAATATTATATAAATAACTTTCATCTAATTAAATATCTTTATTTGACTTTGACTTGTATGTACCGTTTGTTCAGTGGAATTGTGTAATATTAACTGTATAGTTTCTTTTGCACATTGTATATTACTAGAGCGTATCATCCTATGTCTTCGTCATATTGTAAATATCAAGTCGTATGATTCGTTGTCCAGGAATATATTTCAATTCGATGATACTATGATTTCGTTTTGGTTTTTTGTGTGTTTTTGTTCTTTAGCCAACTGTTGAAAAATATTTAAAATAAACTGAAAATTAGTTTAGACATAACCCAATTTCTAATCAGTGGCTCTATGTTAGGAGTGAAACATTTAGTAATTAGTAATTTTAAATTAGTTTAATATTATTATTTTTAAATCTTATAGTTGAGATCTTCTAGGAAATATTTGAGATATTTTAGGGATTTCTAGTTTATATATATGTGAGTTTCTAATCCAAGGAAGGTAGCTTGGGAAAAGAGCTATCTGAGTTGGGAAAATTTATTTGCAATAAGAAGGTTAATTAGTTTTCTTTTGGTTCTATCGTGCCAAGACTTCTACTGTTCTGCTACTATTCGTTGAAGTCGATTAATGCTCTAACAAATTGGTGCGGTGAGCGTGCTCTATGCCACTAACACGAGCTATGACGGACCAACGTTCGAGGTGTTAGAGAAATCGATTTCAGATCTGCAGACGGCTATCGTCGCGATGCAACAATCGATCACTACTCTCACGACCAAGGTTACGGATGAGATAGGGGAATTCCGAGACACTCTCAATCAACGATCCCCTCAACACGCTGATTCGGGGGCTGTGTCCTCTCGAGCTACCAAAAACCATCGCCACGACCAATTCAATATTCCACACGGCGATACATGCCTTTCTGGTTCCAAAAAGATCGAACTCGCCCCGTTCGATGGCTCGGACCCTCGCAATTGGATAGCACAGGCAGAAGATTACTTCGAGCTTCAACACGTCCCTGACGACCTTCGGATCGCTTACGCTGTGACAAGTATGCAAGGAACAGTTCGTAACTGGTTACGATGGAAGCGACAATCGACACCACACCACATCTAGATTGGGATGATTTATGTCGGGGTCTAATCTCGAAGTTTGACGGGCCGCACCGGGGAGACCCATTGGAACGACTCTGTTCTTTACAACAGACCAGCAGTGTGGAAGATTATATCGACGAGACTGTTTAGTCAACACAATTACCGAAATTCACCCACGATACTTCAAAAGCTTCTTCATGCACGGGTTACACGAATCGCTACGATCAAAGGTCCAGGCCCATCGACCATTGGATCTTGAAGATGCTATGGACATTGCTCGGGACGTCGAGGAAGACTTGCTCTGTCATCCCGAACATCCTAAACCAGTCGCTCCGTCACCGCGTCCGACTACCTATAATTCAATCGGTTCTGGCCGATATACTCGACCACCACCAACTAAACTGGAAGGGCCTATACAACCCACAGGAGCTTCACCGAGGGATAATCGAACTCGTGATCGTTATATTCCGCCACCAGCACGCCCTTCGATTGCACCTCCTCAGACTAAAACCCTTTCGCCGCTTGACAGACCAAGAATTTCAAAGTCTACGGGAATGAGGGTTATGCTTTCGTTGCCGACAGTCGTACAGTCTGGGCCATGTGTGCGCCAACCGCGAACTCCGTATTATGATTGGGGGAGAGGACGATGGCACCAAAGAGTCTGATGCTATTGAGTCACTAGAGGAACAGGAAGAGCTCCCTCCTATGTCTGGTACCGAGGGCAACCTAGCACGATTGGAGCTGCCATTATTCGCCATAGGCGGAATCTCAGGCCCACAAACCCTAAAACTGCGGGGTTTACTGTTAAATACCGAGGTTATAGTGATGATTGACAGCGGGGCTAGTCATAACTTCATCTCCCAAAAGGTTGCGACCCGTTTGTCTCTTCCAATGACAACTGACAAATTCTTTCAAGTTTGCTTGGGTGATGGGCGCCGATCTTCCACCACAGGTTATTGCCAAGGACTGGAGTTGATGCTCGGTGCTTGCCCAATCCGGCAGATTTTTATGTGTTCGAATTAGGTGGAGTAGACCTTATTCTCGGTGTTGACTGGTTACGAACTCTAGGCGAGGTTAAGATTAATCGGTCAAAGCTAACAATGTGCTTCACGGTCGACAACCATCGCCATTTCCTCTGCGGTGACGCGTGTCTCACCCGCTCTCAAGTCAGTTTTCAATCACTCTGCAAGTGCAACGATATTGACATTTTCGCTGTTATTCTCCCAGAGAGTACGACCCCAGACGACATTCGACTTCAGCACGACCTATCTCATACTCAACAATCAGACCTCGAGCAGATTATGCGGACCTACCCTTCTTTCTTTCAGAAATCAATTACACTGCCACCCTCACGTGCTTCAGATCATCGCATCTCCCTCACGACCGGTACTACTGCTGTTTCCGTCCGAACATATCGTTATGGGCATACGCTGAAAGACGAAATTGAAAGGTTGATCTCTGAAATGTCTGCGGCTGGTATCATTCAACCGAGTTCTAGCCCGTTTTCTAGTCCTGTTCTTTTGGTGCGCAAGAAGGACGGCAGTTGGTGCTTCTGCGTTGATTATTGCGAGCTCAACCGCTTCGGCTTAACCAACGCGCCCGCGACATTTCAAGCAACAATGGATAATATTTTCAGACCATTCCTACGGAAGTTCGTCTTGGTATTCTTTGATGATATTCTGATTTATAGCTCATCTTGGGAATCCCACATGGAATATCTTCACACTGTTTTAGCAACCCTCGCAAGAAACGAGTTTTCCGTTAATCTGAAGAAATGCCATATCGGACAACGCTCAGTGGCGTATTTGGGCCATGTCATATCAGCTAGCGGCGTGGCTATGGATCATGATAAAATTACATCTATTCTAAAATGGCCGCATCCCACCTCCATCAAAGCCATTCGAGGTTTCTTAGGTATAACGGGCTATTACCGTCGCTTTATCAAGGATTACGGGCACATCGCTCGCCCATTGACAAACCTTTTGAAGAAGGAACACGTTGATAACTTCTCGTGGACCGCTGCTGCAAATACTTCATTCGAGGCACTGAAATCCGCTCTTATATCAGCCCCGGTTCTCACAATGCCTGATTCTCTCCAAAAGGTTTGTGATCGAATGCGATGCTTCGGGATCAAGTGTAGGGGCTGTTTTGACGCAAGAAGGGAAACCAATTGCTTATTTCAGTAAATCGCTCTCGAAGACTTCGCAATCTCGATCAGCATATGAAACTGAGTTAATGGCATTAGTCTTAGCTGTACAGCACTAGCGCCCTTACCTTCTCGGACGTCGGTTTACTGTCCGAACAGACCATTGCAGTCTACGCACACTGTTACATCAGAAGATCGCAACGCCAGCACAACAACTGTGGGTGGCAAAATTACTCGGTTATAACTTTGACGTGGAATATAAAGCGGGCATCTCCAATCGAGCTGCAGATTCCCTATCGCGCCAGTTCGAAGAAGGTGAACTCAACGCTGTAAGCATGCCCCTTTGGCTGGACAGTGATTCAATCCGTGAGGAAGTCACCAATCATGAGCGCTTTAGGACCATTATTGCCGCCCTACAGAAAGATCCTACGGCTGTTCCGCCTTATGCGTTGATAGGTGATCGACTATTTTTTCGGGGGAGACTTGTCATCGCCGATAATTCAGAATGGATACCAAAGTTAATTCAAGAGTTTCACTCAACACCGACAGGCGGACACTCAGGTGCATTACGCACATACCGGCGGCTATCGGCCAATCTATACTGGCGAGGAATGATCAAACACGTCCAAAAGTTTGTGGCGGCCTGCCTCGTTTGTCAAAATCTAAGTACGAGGCGCTCTCACCGGTGGGACTATTGCAACCCCTGCCAATTCTGGGACAGATATGGGAGGATATATCCATGGATTTTATCACAGGCTTACCATGCTCCCAGGGGATGAATACTATTATGGTCGTTGTCGATTGACTTTCGAAGTATGCTCATTTTGTTAGTTCAAAACACCCTTATCAAGCTCGGACGATAGCAGAACTATTTATTGCTCATATCATCCGCTTGCATGGTATTCCTCGAAGTATTGTGAGCGACAGAGATGCAATTTTCACCAGTAACTTTTGGCAGGAGCTTTTTAAGATGGTCGGCACTAAGTTAAGAATGAGTTCGGCTTATCACCCCGAAACAGATGGCCAAACAGAAGTAGTTAATCGAACATTGGAGGCATATTAACGTTGTTTTGCTAGCGAACAACCGAAACTTTGGAATAAAAGGTTACCCTGGGCGGAGTATTGGCACAACACTTCCTTTCACTCGGCCACCGGGATATCTCCATTTCAGTCAATATACGGTAGAAAACCCCCGAGCCTTACCCACTTTCTCCCAGGCGAGTACGACATTGCTGCTGTATCAGATATGTTACAAAATCGAGATGAAATATTACGCCAGCTGAAATATAATCTAGCTCGTGCTCAACAACGTATGCTCAAATTAGCAATGCTCATCGTCGTGATGTGACCTTCGAAATTGGCGATTCCGTGTTCTTAAAACTCCGGCCATACCGTCAACACTCTCTCATGCCTCGAATCTCTCAGAAGCTCGCCCCTAAATTTTATGGCCCCTTTCGCATTTTAGCTCGCCTTGGTGAGGTAGCTTATCGTCTTGACCTTCCGGACTCTAGCAAGCTACATCCGGTGTTCCATGTGTCTCAGCTTAAAAAGGTCATCGGTTCTCACTCCGCGGAATCTCAATTACCAGATTCACTAGCTACTACTCCATTATTAGGTTGGGAGCCCGAAGGCATACTATCAGCCCGTACAGTCCCACAAGGCGACTCGACAATTCGTCAACTGCTGATCAAATGGAAGGACCATCAAGCGACGACTCTACATGGATATCTGAAGACATATTTCATGTCATGTTTCCGAATTTTGGCGGTCTTGAGGACAAGGCACATTTTCAAGGAGAGGGCAATGTTAGGAGTGAAACATTTAGTAATTAGTAATTTTAAATTAGTTTATTATTATTATTTAAATCTTATAGTTGAGATCTTCTAGGAAATATTTGAGATATTTTAGGGACTTTTAGTTTATATATATGTGAGTTTCTAATCCAAAGAAGGTAGCTTGGGAAAAGGGCTATCCGAGTTGGGAAAAGTTATTGCAATAAGACGTTAATTAGTTTTCTTTTGGTTCTATCGTGCCAAGACTTCTATTGTTATGCTATTATTCATTGAAGTCGATTAATGCTCTAACACTCTAGCTCTAGTATTGTATGTATCACGCTGTCTCGACTAATAGGTATTTATTATGCCTTTAATTGTAGATCAACTGGTCTGAGTTTCTCTAATATGTAGATAATATCAAATTGAAAAAGATAAGTGTTTCTTCTAGCGATCGAAATTGTCAATAATATTATATATATATATATATATATTTTGTTGCGTGTATATATATATAATATATTTAGTGTATGTGAGATGATTCATCTTTTTTGATTATTTGTTAGAGATGTGTGTGGTTGGTCGCCATGGATTTCACCGAATCGAATAAAATCTGCTTTGACTATATGACTGCGATAAGCTCGTAATAATCTCATCAGTCTAGCTTTAGAGAACCGATCCTCTGTCCCACGATTTTATCTCATCTTATATCCCAAAATTTAACATACAAAATAAAATAATACTTATAAATATCGGAAAATATAAGATATGGATATCAATTTATCGTAACGAAACAAAGAATAAATTAGATATATTTATTTGATTATATCTTATAAATAAAATGAAATATTGATGATTTTAGGATTTTGTGGAATATGTAATTAGGAAATTTTAAAATAAGACTATATCCAATGGTACTGGAAATCCAACATTCCTTGGTCCATTATTCATGTGCTTGAAGTGGGTTCAATGGATTTAATGTGCTTGGGTTGTTTCTGGTCATTCTTGGGATGTTCAAAGTAGTTGGATCCCATTTGGATATATTTGATTCAAAATATATCACGGGTGATTTGTTCTATTAGGCTATTAGGTTGTTCAAGGTTTTAAAAATATATACTTATATATTAATTCTTATATCAACTATATCCGTATGTTCTCATGAACATAAATTCCAAGGTTGTCCAAGGTTGTCCAAGGTTTTACAAATTTATATACATATATATTAATTTCCGTATTTACTCATGAACAAAAGCAAAATCTTTTATATATTGTTAAAAAATAGGGCAAAAACCTAAAATGGTCCCCAATTTTTACCCTCTGGACAATTTAGTCCCCGATCTTTCGCGAGTACCAATTTAGTCCCCGATGTTATCGAATTTGAACCAAATTGGTCCCCGCCGTTAAATAGCCGTTAATTTGGATGGAAGTTGACACGTGTCGACATGCGACTGGCCAGACTTAAAAAAACATAAATTAAACTCCAAAAAGGGGGAAATTTTTTCAAAAAATAGAGTAAAATTTCAAAAAAAAAAAGAGAAAATTACTAATAAATTAATAAAACAATAAATAAATAATAAAAAATAAAATTTATAAATAATAAATCAAAATCAAATAAATAAGAAAGGGAGAATGAAAATATACTAAAAAAATAAATTAAACATTAAAAAAGAGAAACAATCCAAAAAAAGGAAAAAAATTAAAAAAATGAAAAGAAAAAACTAATAAATTAAAATAAATAAAAATAAAGAGAGAATTAAATTACAAATAAAATAAATTCAATTAAAATAAAATGGTAGTAAAAATGTATTAAAATACGAAATTAATATAGAGAAAAAATACAAAACTAAAATAACTTAAGTAAAAATAAACAAAAAAAAGAGAAAGAAAATGTTAAAACTAAAGAAATAAGAAAATAAAAGATATTTATTTATCAAAAACTAAAATCAAATGAAAAAATAAAATAGGATAAAAATGTCACTAAAAGTTGACGAGAAATCCCGATCTCGTCTCTGTCCAGTTAACGGGGATGCAATCATCCCAGTATATTTGTTAAAAAAAATTCGAAAACTGAGACGATTATGTCCTCATTAACTTGGCAGGGACGGTATTTGTAAAACTTTTAGAGGCATGTTTTATCCTTAATTTTATTTTTCCTTTTTATTTAGTTTTTCATAAATAAATATATTTTTTTTATTTTTTTAATCTGCTCTCCCTATTTATTTTTTATTTTTCTCTTGTATTTCTTCCTTTGTTTAATTTATTATTTTTAATATATTTTCATTCTCTCTTTCTTTTTTATTTGATTTTAATTTATTATTTTTAAATTATATTTTTTTATTATTATTTATTTTTTATTTACTTTATTAGTAATTTTCTCTTTTTATTTTAATTTTTTACTCTATTTTTTGAATGTTTCCTTTTTCTTTTACTCCCTCCGTCCCAAACCATTTTATACATTTTACTAAATCGGGCGTCCCACATCTTTTGTACATTTCCTTATTAGCAAAAAAACTATCACACACAATCAATATAATAATATTAAATATTCTTAAAAGACGTGTCAAAATATACATTTTTTTACCATTTAGTTGTACTATATTATTAAAATATTCCGTTTCTTAATTTGCATGCCACATCCCAAATGTCCAAAAAGAATTGGGACAGAGGGAGTATTTTTTTTTTACTTTTTTAATGTTATTTATGATTTTTTAAGTCTGGCCAATCGCATGTCGACACGTGTCAACTTTCACCAAATTAACGGCTATTTAACGGCTGAGAGCAATTTGGTTCAAATTCGATAACATCGAGGACTAAATTGGTTCTCGCGATATCGGGGACTAAGTTGGTCAAGGGGTAAACATCGGGGACTATTTTGGGTTTTCGTCCTTAAAAAATATTACTAATATAATATATATGAACCAACAACAATATCAATTGGTATTTCCCGCAGTGCTAAAAATATAATTATATTTAATATTTCTTTATAATATTCAGTTATTTATGATAATGTTTGATGAAATGTTATCTTTACATACGTATAAAAGACAAATAAGTTGTGCAGATATAATTATAATAAATAAAAAAAATAAAGTAGTGAAACGATTAACTATTTTAAAGTAAACAAAAGATTCATGGGAAATTCCTTATCAGTCCATTTCGAAGTTTAAACTTCCTGATCAGTACCCCTAGCAAAATTCTTCCTGTTTAGTACCGATCAGCAAAAAGTTGTGTGTTTATTACCCTAAACAGTGAACGGACGAAAATACCCTTTCCTGAAATTAAATTGGACATCATACCAACTGTTTTGATTATTATACCAACTGTTATTCTAATTATACCAACATGATAATGTTAAATTGGAAATTATACCAACTGTATCATTATTATACCAACATAATTGAGCCCTAATAACAGATGGTATGATATCTACAATTTCTGGTATAATAGCAAAATTGGTTGGTATAATCTCCAATTTTGTTGTATAAAAATAAAATAACTTTATTCATTGGTATAATAACGAAAATAGATGGTATAATTTCCACAATTTCTGGTATATTTGCAAAAATTAGTTGGTATATTATTCAATTTTGATGTATAAAATTAGAATAACAATATTTACTGGTATAATAACAAAAAATAGATGGTATAATTTCCTCAATTTCTGGTATAATAGCAAAATCAGTTGGTATAATGCCTAATTTTTTGGTATAAAATTATAATACCTTTATTTATTGGTATAATTACGAAAACAAATGGTACAATTTCTATAATTTCTGGTATAATAGCATAATCAGTTGGTATAATGCCAAATTTCATTGTATAAAATTTGAATCTCATTATTTATTGGTATAATACCGAAAACAGATGGTATACATATAATATCAGGTATAATAGCAAATTTAGTTGATAATGTCCACTTTTGCTATATAAAATTATAATAACGTTATTTATTGGTATAATATTGGAACAATTGGTATAATTTCTACCAATTTCTTGTATAATTTCAATTTTATTGGTATAGTAACAAGTTTTGTTGGTATAATTCATGTGAAATAATTTATTCAGCTTTTTTGGAATATATGAGACAGGGGTACTTTCGTCTTTTTAACGCTGAAAAGACAATTTTAGGTACTAAACAGGAAGAAATTTTCAAATAGGTACTTATAAGGAAGAAATAATTCGAGGGGTATTTAAGAGGAATTTTAAAATTCAAATGGGAATGATAAGGAATTAACCCAAGATTCTTACCATGAAAACTAAATGTGAAAATGAGGTTAACAAGTTATTAGTGAGAAATGTTTAACCACTATTTCATCTAATCATGCAAAAAAATTAGCGATTCATGAAGCTAGCCGAGAATATATTTGGTTGTGACTGAAATTCAACATATGCAACAGATTTATGGGCTATTTTATGAGAAATTGCTTCCGACGATCTATGCATCATATATTGCCATGTTAAATGAATGATATATTAAAGAGGATAGACAAAACATAACTCACCAAAAGTCTTTACACATGATTTAGAGAAAATGGTGATATTGACGTAATAAAAATCTCACACATTTGTTTTACAAAAGCATCTCCACCTATAATTTTTCGAAAATTAGTTCAATGAGAATTCGAAGACTTCAAGATTTAGAATGATATTATCATTTGGAAGGGGTTACATATTGCACTATTTTTTCCTTTAAGGTGACTTTCCAAAGTTTTCTGATTTTTAATGAGACAACAAAGAGAGCATATCCAAAGAATAATGTCTTAGTTTCTGTACTAGTATTTGGATTGTTCTAGTAAGATTTTAATGACACGAAATCCTCTATGCATAGAAGGAGAATATTATGAAATAATAAAAATGTGAATATTGTTATAAAATATTTACATATAATATAAAAACCAACATATGTGATAACTTAGTATCTCCAAATGACCAATGGGAGGCCTTATTTATAGGCCAAGATTTAACATTCAACCAATGAAATTAATGCAAATCTAGCAAATCAAATAAATGTAGATCCAACCAATGTAATAAATCCTAATGGATGCCATGTAATACTCCCCCTTGGATGCCCATTACACAAATACTTTCATCTGATTATATTAGATGCCTCGTTAAAAACCTTATTAGGAAAAATCTAAGGGAAAAAGAGTGCGGTATATATTGTCTCCCCCTGATGTAAACATTACTCAAGATCTTTCAGCCTTCAGAGTCCAATTAAATCTAGAATAATCTTGGATAGTGCTTTGGTGAATAGATCCGCGAGATTGTCACTTGATCGAACTTATTGTACGTCAATTTTGCCGGTCTTCTGAAGGTCGTGTGTATAGAAGAATTTAGGCGATATATGTTTGGTTCTATCGCCTCTGAGGTAACCTTCCTTTAACTGAGCAATACATGCGGCATTGTCTTCATATAGATCGTCGGAGGTAACTTTTCCGATAATAACCCACAAGTTTGTCGTATATGCTGGATTATCGATCGCAACCAAACGCATTCTCTGCTAGCTTCGTGAAACACTAAAATTTCCGCATGATTAGATGAAGTGGTGTTTAAACTATGTTTAACTGACCGCCAAGAAATAGCAGTTCCACCATATGTAAATAGATCCCGTTTGCGATAGAGTATTATGTGGGTCGGATAGAAAACCAGCATTTGCATATCCGATCGAACATAAGTGCTCCTATGGCACTAAGATATGGTACTTCAGGACCAAGCAATCTTCATCGTTTTCTCGAGGTCTGAACGGATCTTTATTCACATCTAGAGATCGAACAATCATCGGAGTATCCAACGGATGAGCTTTATCCATATAAAATCTTTTCAGTACCTTTTTCTTATATGTTTCTTGACATAATATTCCATTCTTCAAATATTCAATCTGCAGGCCGAGACAAAATTTCGTATTTCTGAGATCTTTCATTTCGAACTCATTTTTCAAACAATTAATGGCCTTTGATAACTCTTCAGGAGTTCCAATTATATTGATATCATCAACATATACTGCTATGACGACAAAATCATTTCCACATTTTCTCATAAATATACAAGGAAAAATTCGATCATTTTTGTATCCGTCTTTCAATAAATATTCACTTAGGCGATTATACAACATACACCCAGATTGTTGTAATCCATAAAGCAATTTGTTCAGTTTAATTGAGTACTCATCAGGGGGCGTGAACTTTCAGGCAACTGAAATCCCGCAGGAACTTCATATAAAGGTCACTGTCAAGTGAGCCATATAAATAATCAGTGACAACATCCATTAGATGCATATCGAGTTTTTCACGTATTTCCAGACTTATTGTATAACGAAAAGTTGTTGCATCCACCACAGGAGAATATGTTTCCTCATAATCAATACCAGGTCTTTGCGAAAAACCTTGTGCAACAAGCCGGGCTTTGTATCTCACCACAATTTTGCCCTTTTCATTTCTCTTTCTGATAAAAACTAGTTTATATCTAACTAGCTTTATATTCTCTGGTATACAGACTACAGGCCCGAAAACTTTTCATTTCTCAAGTGATTTTAATTCAGCATCGATTGCATCTTTTCATTTTGGCCAATTATTTCTTTGTCTGCATTGTTTTACAGACCTTGGTTCATGATCATCATTCTCATTAATCTCATTCATTTCTTGTAGCGCTACGTTAAATGAGAATTTATCGTCAACGTTGACTTTATCTCGGTTTCATCTAATTCCATTCTGTGCATAATTTATCGAGATCTTTTATCATTATTTTTAAAATTTTCAGGTACCTGAGTTTTACTTTCATTATCATTTGTGCCCATCGACTCTTCTCTAGTCGGTAAGTCCTCGATTGGACCATTCTTATTATTTGCTCCTTTTCTTTTTCGAGGATTTTATTTTTGGAACCTGAGGGCCTACCAAGCTTCAGTTGTGGTTTAGGCTCGATACTATTCCGTATTTGTTCTATAGGGATCTCAATTTCTCCACGAGCATTAACAGCTGGAATATGTGATTGTCACTCTTTTTGGGTCAGCACAATTGTCTGGCAATTGGTTCGCTAAACTTTGTAAATGAATTATCTTTTGAACTTCTAGTTCACATTCTTTCGTTCGCGGATCACAATGATTTAGCGATAATTCGTTCCAACTAACATTTCTTTCCAACAGTTTCTTTTCTCCCCCTAATGTCGGAAAATTTGTTTCATCAAAGTGACAGTCGGCAAATCTGGCCGTGAATCTATCTCCAGTTAAGGGTTCTAAATATTTTATAATTGATGGAGAATCAAATCCGACATAAACCTCCTTTGAGGTCCCATCTTTGTGCGTTGTGGTGGTGCAATTGGAACATATACTGCACATCCGAAAATTCTTAGATGAGAAATATCTAGTTCCTTACCATAAATCATTTGTAATGGGGAGATATCATAATAACTTGTTGTCCTGATGCGTATTAGTGCTGCTGCATGTAATATAGTATATCCCCAACAAGACGATGGAAGTTTCGACTTCATCAACAATGACCTTGCAATTAATTGCAGGCGTTTAATCAATTATTCTGCAAGACCGTTTTGTGTATGGACATGTGGCACAGGATGCTCGACATCGGTACCGATAGACATACAATATTATTTAATACCTTGGAAGCAAATTCACCGGCATTATCAAGGCGTATTTTCTTTATCGGATAATCTGGGAAATGGACTCTTAATATAATCTGCAAAGCAAGTAATCTCGCAAATGCAACGTTTCTCGTAGGTAATAAACATACATGGGACCATTTACTTGATGCATCAAGTAATATCATGAAATATTTAAATGGTCCACATGGTGGATGTATCGGCCCACAAATATCATGTATACGCTCCAAAAATGCAATAGATTCAGTCTTTACTTTCGTTTTTTATGGCCGAATAATTAACTTCCCTTTAGAGCAAGCAACACATGCTAATTCATTAGATTGAAGAATCTTCGGGTTCCTCAATAAATGTCCGCATGAATTTTCAATTATCTTTCGCACCATAGTTGTACCGGGATGGCCCAATTGGGCATGCCAGACATTAAATGTACTGTCATTGGTAAACATTTGGATAGCATATGATTCAATTGTTCTAAGATGTGTAGTATAACCCAGAGTCAAAAGACGGTATTATTTATATGATTCTTTTTTTCATTCAAAATCACTTTTGTAATGTGCATTCAATATCTCCCTTTTGTGCAGTCTCAACATGATATCCGTTATTTCGAATCGCTTTAAAGCTTAATAATCAGCCTTGTTCCTCTGGGCAATAATATATTAGCTCTTCTGGAGCCTTCATTATATTTGTGCTTCCCGATATAGTTATGACACTGGTTTTTTTCATATCAAGATCCTATTTCTTATTTTTCAGAATTGTATTAGTCTTTGCACAGTCTGCTAGACATAATTCTTCATTGCACATGCTCGTGTCCATCATATAAAGTCCTTTATAACAAACATATAAATATCATTAATACATATTACTGAAAACAAACGATACATAGCAAACACATGAATAGCATCCAAATAATAATCATAGAAAACATAACGATAGCATTCAAACGATACACATCAAAGTACATAATAATAAAGCGTTTAATTTATAAAATGATAGCATATTAAATTCTTCATTGAGGAGCAGAAAATCGTCGGCATCAAAATTAACACCAGAAGTTGAGCAATTGTACCCTGAACAAAGTTCGTTTCGGTTTTCATTTCTTTGCCCTTTGATTCTTGATACAACTCAACAAGGTATTGGGGCGTACGGCAAGTGTGGGACCAATGGCCCGGAGCACCGCATCGATAACATTATTCGTCATTCCCTTTTTGTTCAGCTTGCTTCTTTTCATTTTTAATGTCATAAACTTTCTTTTTCTGGGAAAGATTTTGATGACCACCACGATAATTATGATAACCACCACGGAAATATTGATAACCACCACCATGATAACTTCGGTCATAGCAACGACATTGGCCATGGCCACGGCCACGACCGCGATGTCCACCACGACCACGTCCATGACCAATACCTCGACTATTATCCTTAGACTGCATTCGCTTCAGGGAGTGCAGCAGTACCAGTCGGTCAGGATTCATGATTTTTCATCAGCAACTCATTGTCTTGCTCAGCCAATAGTAATCAAGAAATAAGATCTGAGTACTTTTCAAAGTTTCTCTCTCTATATTGCTGTTGTAGAATAACATTTGACGGATGAAATGTGGTGAACGTTTTCTCCAACATAATTGCATCGGTGATAGTTTCTCCAGATAATTTCAGTGTAGAAGTAATTCTATAAACAACAGATATTCGCTTACCGATTTAGAATCTTGCAAGCGTAAATTCACCAATTCATACATTGCATTTGGGAGAATAGCAGTTCTTAAGTGGTTATATGTAAATACCCGTCAAAATTTAATACGAGATTTTGATGTAATTAGCTATGTGATTTTGTGAATTAGGAATTTGATAATGAAATTTAAGTTTGGAGCAAAAATATAAATTGTTATAGTTCGAACTAATTTCGAAACTTAACCTAAGAGTTATTCGAAAATAATAGTTTTATAACAAATAAAATTTAGGCTAATTGATTTTGATATAAGACCCAAGTTTTCGAAATATATCATGATTATAATGTTACTTAGGCTTAAGGGAAAAATATCGCCACCACCACCTTGTCCCATCCTCACTATTTTCAAAACTTTAATCCCTATCCAACATATACCAAAACGATTAGTCGAAAACTTTCATTTGAGTAAGAACGAAGAACGAAAGCAGAACTAGGAGAGGAAGGAGAATTCCGGCTAAGCTTAGGAGTTTTAGTTTAACAAGTTCGAAGAAGTAAGGTATGCGAAAATCCATAAGTTTGGTATGCGTAAGGTGTTTTTCGATAGTTATATATCTTTACGTGATTATATAATAATTTAGGAGATTTTTGAATGATATAGTTAGAGCTTAGATTCGAGTTTTAATCCATGTTCCTGAGTATTTATATGATGTATGAGTTTGGTGATTTTCGAAGTGGTGTTCATGAGGGTTTGAAGATTTTCGAGTGTTCACTGTTTCTGGGTTTAGGATGATTTTCGAAAGGTTAGAGTATGTGTAGGCGTATTTTCTTTATTCGAATATCGAATTACCAGAAAAATAGTACAAATTAAATTTGATAAAATTTAATGAACTCTATCTCTACTTATTCCTCTGATTCTTCACTCTTATTTTAAGGACTTTAGAAGCCTCTTGATCTTCGAGATTTCTTGACTTGGGCTTTCTTCGTGCGCCGTTGGGCTTGATCACGAACTTGGCGTCTTAGCGAAAACTTCTAAAATATGGGCTTTTCTTCGTAGGCTTTTGGGCTTTTGATCACGAAGCTAACACCTGGACTTGATATTTTCGAAGGGACGGGACTTGGGCTTTGAACCGTACACTTCCAAGAGACTCGCACGGGTCTTGAGTGTTGAACCGCGCGCTTCCGAGAAATTCGCACGGGTTTTCCTCATTGCAACCGTGCGATTATGAGAAACTCGCACGGGTCTTGAGCGTTGAACGGCGCGCTTCCGAGAAACTCGCACGGGCTTTCCTCGTTGCAACCGTGCGATTATGAGAAACTCGCACGGGTCTTGAGCGTTGAACCGCGCGCTTCCGAGAAACTCGAACGGGATTTCCTCGTTGCGACCGTGCGATTATGAGAAACTCGCACGGGTCTTGATGAACGCCTTCAAATTTTAATTTGAACACGAAGAACTTCGTTGAGAGAATTTCCGAATGCTATCAAAGACTTCCTTCTAATTCTTTCGAAGTTTCGTGTTCTCTTTGCTCTCTGACTTATGATTTCTGATTTCTGAAGCTTCTTATTTATAGGCGTAGAGAATTCACAGTTATGGAAAATATAATATTTTTGGGATGATGTCAGGAACCGAAACCTCATATCATAATTTCACGCATTTATATAAATTCATGCATTCATTTAAGTAATTTTAAAACGGAGGTATATATATAGAATAAGGTATTTAAAGTATTATAGTTCTAGTTCCTCAAAGAGATAGAAGTGAATGTTACGGGAACTAGAAATTTCTAGGGTTTTCTCAGCTTTTGAGGAACTTTATATATATTAATTAAAGTGATTAAATAAATTAGGAAATTTAATGGTATTCTTGAGGTCCTTTAAAATAGAAGAAATATTTAAATAATATTAAAGTATTCTTGAGGTCCTTTAAAATAGAAGAAATATTTAAATAATATTAAAGTATAGCTAAAGAAGAATCTTGAAATCCTTCAGTAAAATGTCGAAATATTTTCATAAAAATTTCGAGATCTATTTAATAAAGACTTCGAAATTCCTTACTGAAAGATTTCGAGACTTAGTTATTGAGGACTTCGAATTTCTTACTCAAGCATTCGAGATTTAGAAATTAAAAAAAAAAAAAAAACTCGAAATCTTTCAATCAAAGAACTCGAAATTCTAATATAGAAATCACTAGAACTTAGACTCTCGATATAATAACGTGTAGTGAATTAAATAATTCCTAGTAATAGATATTTAAAACTTAGTTATGAAGGAAAATAACTATAATAATAAAATAACACATATTAGATAAGAACATGATAATGATTGATGAAATACCCATGTCATTGAGTTAGTAGTACACGTTAACTTAGGATAAGAATAAAAAGGTATTATTTAGCTAATTATTTACGAAGCACTTAGAACAAGGAAGAAGCAAGGAATTCAAATAACAATCGAAATCTGAATAAAACTGGGCAAATTCCTGAAGGTAAAGAAATTCAATACTGCTTTGATAATATATATATGCCTGTTAGAGATCAATAATCATATTAAGCAAATGACTAATATTTATAGGAATAATTTCGATATAGGAATAAGAATTGAACATTTATAAGTTTACTTGTAATATGTTATCATTATAGAAATCGATTTGTATTAGGTTTGTAGAGATTTTCGTAACTTGACAGAATTAGGGTTTTCAGATTTTGAATAGGGTTGTTTCTTGAGATAAGTTCGATATTGAAGTATACTAAGGGTAATATAGGTTTGAGTTTTTAAAGCATCTTGACTTGATGAATATATTTCGGTACATGAATAGTATGGAATTCATCTTGTTCTTAAGAATTCAAGGGAGGGGAATCTCGATATAATATGTCGATTTATGTTATAATGTCGAGATCAGAAATCCAATTAGCTAAAATATCGAAATGTATTTCTAGATGTCATATTAAGTCCTCGACATAGATTTACTAGGAAGATGTCGAAATGTTGTCCATTTGAAACTCAAAAGATTTCAATATCAAATAAAGATCTCGACATAAGGTTTTGAAAGTAGTTGAGATAATGTCATGATAAGTCTCGAAATCTGCTATAGAGCATTTCGACATTTACTTAACTAAAGACCTCGAGACTAGTTAATTAAAGACTTCGAATTTCCTCAACTAAAGATCTCAAAATTGATTAACTAAAGACTTCGATATTTTCTCTTTCTCAATTAAAGGTATCGAGATTGTTAAATTGGCTAATGTAATATTATATATATTATATATATATGGGTATTAGGGTTTTCTAAATTTGGAGGAACCATATATATATATATATGTGTGTGTGTGTGTGTGTTTATTTTTGTATAAGATTTTCGGTATGATACGGACTTTTAGAATTTAATAAGTTTCGATATTTTTAGGGTTTTCAACACAATAAGAATTAGGGTTTTTAATGATATTTTCGGTATAGTATAGTTACCAACTTTTAATGCAGGTTCGATATTGATTAAACATAAAACCTTTAAGCCAGGAGTCTAATACATTATAACTGATAAACAGAAAGTAAACATTACGGATCAAAGTAATCACGCATATCACGCACGCATGTCATTATAGGACTTCATATTTATGGATAAAATAATTGTATAGGTCAGGAGTCCGATAAGGGCAAGGGCAAAGTCGATTAAGCGAACGGAGAAAATTGGCGAAACTTGTGAGTATGATTGCGACATGTACCTTAAGTGCCTTATATGCTTACATGTTTTATATGGATTAATTGATTAGTACGTGATATATGTGCTATTTATGAATCGACGTGAACTATGTGACCGTAACGTGCTCTTATATGATTTATGTGTCATATAAGGTATTTTATATAGCACTGCATACATATAAAATAAGGGAGAAACCGTTATGACTGCTACGACTACAGATGGTATGATACGGATGCTAAGGCATATATCCCTACAAATCGGGGGATTTTACAGAGTCCTGTACAGGCAACACGTATCCCTACAAATAGGGAGATTACGACATGGTTACAGAGTCCCATGCATGGGCGCCGACTGGGCGTACAGTACAGTCTAGCTAGTCTATAACGGGAGTATCAAAATAATGGACATATAGAATGGCATGTGATCTACGGATCGTGTGATTGACCGTTATATGAATGATGATTATGTGATTTGAAATGGCATGGTTACGATATTGATGGAAAGGAATAGATTACTATTTATTTTATATGTTACTTGTATTAGTTAACATGTTGCGATCATACTCTGAATCGGTGTCTTCACAGTTGTTGTAGATAATTAGCAGGCTGCGTAGAAAGCATATCATAAAGCATGGATTCAAGGTTGGCCAACTACGCTATTCTCCTGCTCCCCTCTGGTTCATCGTTAGGATGTAGAATAGAAACGGATTTAGACTGTTGCATTTTGTGACTCGTATAATAGATACATATATGTACGTTATTGTGAAAGGAACAAGATCGGATGTACGCGCCGCTTTTGTTAAAGGAAATGGCTATGAGAATCGCGAAAAATTTTATATAAATATTTTATAGCTGCGTAAAAATGTAATAGGAAACGGGGCGCAACATGTAGTGGTATCAGAGCCTAGGCTTTAGGTTCTGTAGACATTTGCATAGTATGTGTATGTTATGAATTGCCCTTAAACTTTTCTTGCATATATAGGCAAAGGGCAATAGGTGATCCAATACCTATAGAACGTGATGAACCAACTATAGAGGGAGGAGGAAGAACGGCCGTACCTGAATCCCATTCATCGCATACACTTAGACAGTATGAATTTGAACACCCCCTGACAACTCCCCGAGAACGACGGTATGATAAACTAAGAAAGATGGGTGCTGTGGATTTTATGGGTACGACCGATCCCGCTGAAGCGAAAACATGGTTGAAAAGAACGGAAAGGGTGTTTAATATGATGCAATGCACCCCAGAAGAGAGATTCGACTATGCTGTCTCACTCTTACAGGGACATGCATATGAATGGTGGGAAACTGTCCCAGATAGTATGACCCAACCTCCAGTGCTGACCTGGGAAGATTTTTTGAGAGAATTTAATAATACCTATATGCCCGAGGTCTATAGGGATCAGAAAGAGAATGAGTTTTTAGAACTTAAACAGGGAAACAAGTCTGTGGGCGAATATGAAGTGTTATTTAATCAGTTGTCTCGATACGCTCCACATATGGTTGCTATTGAAAGGAATAAGTGCCGAAGGTTTGAAGCTGGACTTCGCTATACGATTAGGAATCGTATTACGCCCTCAGATATGGAGTCCTATGGAAAATTGAGAGCTGCAGCGATACGGGCGGAAAGACTAGAGACTGAATCCAGGAATTTTCAGAGTAATAAAAGAAGGCCGGGTGAAGAATCGTCAAGTAGAAAGACAAAAAAGACATATAGTGTACCTAGACCAATGAGTACACAAAGTAGTTCTGCAAGAGGCAGTACAGGCGGGATCAGACATGTCGGACGAGGAATTTCTCAACCAATACCGGCATGTGAACATTGTGGAGAACCATCTGGGCGTCTGTAGATGGCTTACAGGCGAATGTTTCAGATGTGGTCAATCCGGGCATTTAGCTAGAAACTGCCCGACATTACGAGCGGAACCTACAGTCGATCAATCAAGAGTTAGTGGAACTTATACAAATCGCGGAAGAGGAAGGGGCCGTGGATCATTTAACACAAGTTCTGGGAGAGGAGACTCTGGAGGCCAAGCCCATAGGCCGCCAGCACAAGCAAGGATTTTCACTATGACTCGGGACGAGGCTAAAGAGGGATCACACGTAATTACGGGTAAACTATCTATCTGTGATACTGATGCATATGTTTTATTCGATCCAGGTGCCACTCATTCATTCATATCACGAACATTTGCATCATTATTACCTGATAAACCCGAACCCCTAGAAGAGGAATTATATGTTCGACTTCCAACGGGCGAAATAATTACAGTGAATACCGTATACTTAGAATGCAAAATGGTCAGTTAAGGGATAGAGATGCGAGCAACTCTGTTCGTTATTCCTTTAATGGATTTTGACGTAATATTAGGCATGGACTGGTTGTCAAGATACCGGGCGAAGCTTGGCTGTTTCAAAAAGAAAATTGAATTGACCCCTATAGATCAAACCCATATAATACTTAAGGGAGAGAAGAGCGTACGGACGACACATCAGATATCAAGTTTAGAAGCTTCTAAGATGATTAGTAAAGGATGCGAAGGGTATGTAGCCTATGTTATAGATATGCAGTTAAGTGGACTAAAAATAGAAGATATTTTGGTAGTCAATAAATATCCTGATGTCTTTCCCGAAGAATTACCAGGATTACCCCCTGACCGAGATACAGAGTTTACTATAGAACTTCAACCAGGCACGGCGCCAATTTCTATTCCACCATACCGAATGGCTCCAATTGAACTGAATGAATTGAAAGTACAGCTAAAGGAATTATTAGATAAGGGCTATATACGACCGAGTGTATCACCTTGGGGAGCGCCTGTTCTCTTCGTCAAAAGAAGGATGGAACGCTTAGATTGTGTATTGATTACAGACAGCTAAATAAGGTAACGGTGAAAAATAAATATCCGTTGCCTCGAATTGATGATCTATTTGATCAATTGCAAGGTTCTAGGGTCTTTTCAAAAATTGATCTGAGATCAGGATATCATCAATTGAAGATTGCGGATGGTGATATCCAAAGACCGCCTTTAGAACAAGATATGGACACTACGAATTTCTAGTTATGCCCTTTGGAATGACGAATGCCCCTGCAGTGTTTATGGCATTGATGAATGATGTCTTCCGACCCTACTTAGACCAGTTCGCGATCGTCTTTATTGACGATATTCTAATATATTCCAAGTCAAAAGAGGAGCACGAACAACATTTAAGGGTTGTACTTCAGACTTTACGAATAAAGAAGTTATATGCGAAGCTCTCGAAATGTGAATTTTGGTTAGATCAAGTAGTATTTCTGGGGCACGTAGTCTCTGGTAAAGGTATTCAAGTCGATCCCAGTAAAATCGAAGCGGTAATCAAGTGGGAAAGTCCTAAAAACGTAGCAGAAGTTCGTAGTTTTCTGGGATTGGCTGGATATTATCGACGGTTCGTCGAAAATTTCTCACTGATAGCAGCCCCAATGACGAAGTTACTACGTAAAGGAGTTACATTTAAGTGGACTGAGGAATGTCAAAGGAGTTTTGAAGAATTAAAGGAACGACTAACGACATCCCCTGTACTAACTATTCCATCAGGAACAGATGGTTTTGTAATTTATAGTGATGCGTCCTATCAAGGATTGGGGTGCGTCCTAATGCAACATGGAAAAGTAGTAGCGTATGCATCTCGACAGCTAAAGCCCTACGAAACATCTTACCCAACTCACGACTTAGAGTTAGCGGCCGTGGTGTTCGCACTAAAGATATGGCGACACTACTTATACGGTACGACATTTCAGATATTTACTGACCATAAAAGTCTGAAATATCTGTTAAGCCAGAAGGAATTGAATATGAGACAAAGGCGGTGGATCGAGCTGTTAAAGGATTATGACTGTACTATAGAGTATCATCCTGGAAAGGCTAACGTCGTTGCTGATGCTTTGAGTCGGAAATCGTATGGTACTATCTCTTATTTATCGACATGTTCTTTATCAAGTCTAATTGACCTCAGGAAGATGAATACAGAGATGAAAGTAGACGATACCGGTGCTATCTGTGCCTCAATTATAGTTCGACCTATCATGTTAGATCGAATTAGGCAAGTACAATTTAAAGATGAAAAGCTGGCTAAGATTGCTGATAAAGTGCAACAAGGATTAGGAAAGTCTTTTGTGGTAGATGAGAATGGAACTTTGACAATAAATGGCCGCATATGTGTTCCTGATATCGATAATCTTCGACAAGAAATAATGGAAGAGGCACATACCGCTCCTTATGCTATGCATCCAGGCAGTACGAAGATGTATTAAGGAGCGGTATGTCTGGATGCATGTATTAATGATATTTATATGTTTGTTATAAAGGATTTTATATGATGGACACGAGCATGTGCAATGAAGAATTATGTCTAGCAGACTGTGCAAAGACTAATACAATTCTGAAAAATAAGAAATAGGATCTTGATATGAAAAAAACCAGTGTCATAACTATATCGGGAAGCACAAATATAATGAAGGCTCCAGAAGAGCTAATATATTATTGCCCAGAGGAACAAGGCTGATTATTAAGCTTTAAAGCGATTCGAAATAACGGATATCATGTTGAGACTGCACAAAAGGGAGATATTGAATGCACATTACAAAAGTGATTTTGAATGAAAAAAAGAATCATAGAAATAATACCGTCTTTTGACTCTGGGTTATACTACACATCTTAGAACAATTGAATCATATGCTATCCAAATGTTTACCAATGACAGTACATTTAATGTCTGGCATGCCCAATTGGGCCATCCCGGTACAACTATGATGCGAAAGATAATTGAAAATTCATGCGGACATTTATTGAGGAACCCGAAGATTCTTCAATCTAATGAATTAGCATGTGTTGCTTGCTCTAAAGGGAAGTTAATTATTCGGCCATAAAAAACGAAAGTAAAGACTGAATCTATTGCATTTTTGGAGCGTATACATGATATTTGTGGGCCGATACATCCACCATGTGGACCATTTAAATATTTCATGATATTACTTGATGCATCAAGTAAATGGTACCATGTATGTTTATTACCTACGAGAAACGTTGCATTTGCGAGATTACTTGCTTTGCAGATTATATTAAGAGCCCATTTCCCAGATTATCCGATAAAGAAAATACGCCTTGATAATGCCGGTGAATTTGCTTCCAAGGTATTAAATAATATTGTATGTCTATCGGTACCGATGTCGAGCATCCTGTGCCACATGTCCATACACAAAACGGTCTTGCAGAATAATTGATTAAACGCCTGCAATTAATTGCAAGGTCATTGTTGATGAAGTCGAAACTTCCATCGTCTTGTTGGGGATATACTATATTACATGCAGCAGCACTAATACGCATCAGGACAACAAGTTATTATGATATCTCCCCATTACAAATGATTTATGGTAAGGAACCAGATATTTCTCATCTAAGAATTTTCGGATGTGCAGTATATGTTCCAATTGCACCACCACAACGCACAAAGATGGGACCTCAAAGGAGGTTTATGTCGGATTTGATTCTCCATCAATTATAAAATATTTAGAACCCTTAACTGGAGATAGATTCACGGCCGATTTGCCGACTGTCACTTTGATGAAACAAATTTTCCGACATTAGGGGAGAAAAGAAACTGTTGGAAAGAAATGTTAGTTGGAATGAATTATCGCTAAATCATTGTGATCCGCGAACGAAAGAATGTGAACTAGAAGTTCAAAAGATAATTCATTTACAAAGTTTAGCGAACCAATTGCCAGACAATTGTGCTGACCCAAAAAGAGTGACAATCACATATTCCAGCTGTTAATGCTCGTGGAGAAACGGGGCGCAACAGATGATTTCTTCCATATTTATGTCGATTTTATCCATATATTATTTGAATTTGATTTGATTCTGATTTGATTTGATTTATTCCATATTTGACTTGATTATCTCAATATCTGCCGATTTTATGATATTTGATTTGATTCCTTTACTTATTTAACAAATCTCTACACTTGTTACCATGTATAGGATTTTGTATAAAAGGAATATATATGATAATATTTTATTAATTAAATAAACTATTTATTAATTTGATATTAATTTATAGATCTCAATAAATAGCAATTTAATTAAATGACTTTATTTAATTTCTTATAATTACTTTATTAAATCCCAATGATCTAAATAGACAATTAACTTTAATTGTCTACAAATGCCCCCACTTCAAGTCTTGTTAACAAAATTTCAGAGGAATTAGACTTGAAGTATTTTCGTCTTCTTCCAAAAATGTTTCATACGAAATGCCCCCAATTTGACATTTCGAATTCCTGTGCTTCAACAGCTAGTTTCTCTTGTTCATACGTTCCCCTTTCTCGATTTGAATGTGCCACTTGTCTCTTCCTTTGTATACCAAATATCTTGATTCCGCCGAAGATGTTGCCCACTTTCACTTTTATGACTGAACTTGGAGGTTGTCCAAGCTGCCTACGTACCCTTTTGGGGGATCAACTCATTTCTCGTAGTTCAGTTTTTTTTTAGTTCTTTTCTCCTTTTATTTGCTTTCTTTTTTTTTTGTCCTTTTTTCCTTTTTTTGTCCTTTTTTCCTTTTTTTTTCCCGGGATCAAGAATTTGCCGTTGATCGGGCCAATTCTTAATCCGTCTTCGGACACCAACTTGTATGCTCCGCTCGTATAGAGTTCCTTTAGAACGTAGGGACCATCCCATTTTGATTTGAACTTGCCCCCAACTCGAAGGTTGGTGATGATTGGTCTTCTTACGCAAGTACCCGACTTGAAATGACATAAGCTTCACCTTCTTATTAAATGTTCTTGAAAGACGAGCTTGATAGCATTCCAGCCTTTGTTTCGCATCAAGTATCTTTTCATCAAGGGCTTCCAATTCTTCGAGACGTAAGGGAGCGTTCTCCTCCGTAGTGAGTCCTTCTTGTATAGTCATTCTAAGAGAAGGAATTTGTTGTTCGAGCGGAATTACAGCTTCGGTTCCGTAAACGAGGGCGTAAGGTGTTGATTTTGTGGGCGTCCGGTGAGTAGTTCGGTATGCCCATAAAGCTTCATTAATTCTCTGGTGCCAGTCCTCCTTCGATTTTGACACTATCTTCTTCAAGAGATTGCACAACGTCTTTTTGAAGGCTTCGGCGAGTCCATTTGCGGCGGCGTTATACATAGATGACTTCCTTTGCTTAAACCCAAATTTCTCACGGAGCTTATCTATTGTGCTATTACAGAAGGGTTTTCCATTATCAGTGATGATGTAGCGAGGGATCCCGAAGCGATAAATGATATTGATGCGAATGAAATCAGCGACATTTTCCTTTTTTACTTCTTTTAGAGGAACAGCCTCAGTCCATTTGGAAAAGTAGTCAGTTCCAGCTAGAATGTTTGAGTGTCCACCCGATGACTTGGTCATTGGTCCCACGACATCTAATCCCCAAGCGTCGAACGGCCATGCAGCGATTGTTGGATGTAGCGGCTCAGGTGGTTGGTGCATAAGGTTAGCATGGAATTGGCAAGCTTAACATCGTCGTGCATGATCCAAGCAATCTTTAACCATCGTCGGCCAGTAATAACCCATTCTTTTTATGCGAAAATGAAACTTTGGTCCAGATTGATGAGCGCCACATATCCCCGAGTGAGCCTCGTCCATGGCTTAACAAACTTCTTCTTCACTTAAACATCTCAAGAATACACCATCAAAAGACCTACGATAGAGTGTCCCTTTATAGAAGATGAAACGAGGTGCTCGTCGTTGAATATCGATTCGTTGACGTGGGTCACCGGGCAGCTTTCCATGTTCCAAGTAATCGACCAATAATTGCCTCAAGTCTTCTTCCTCCACTTCGAATACTTCGATGGTGTGATTTTCTTCCTCAGTAGCATTATCGTCTTCACTGTCATCATGAAAATTGGGTGGCGCGACCCTATTTCGGCAAATGGATATCTGAGTTTTCTCATGAGGCGTTGAAAGAGTCGAAGCGAGTTTGGCTAATGCATCTGCTTGCTTGTTTTTGGATCTCGGCACATGCTCGATTGTTGCTTCCCCGAGATATCCTATCATCCTTCTGGCGTAGTTGCGATATGAGAGGAGCTCAGGCTTCTTTAGTTCATATGAGCCGGTTATCTGGCTAACAATCAACTTGGAGTCGCCATATATTGTGAGCTGTCTCTGTCTAATCTCCACATCCATCTCTAATCCAAGAACTAAAGCCTGAAACTCGGCAATATTGTTCGAGCAATTCTGGGTCAGAGTGAAGGAATAAGGGAGCACATCTCCATCGGAAGTGGCGAATACTACTCCAGCTCTAGCGCCTTCTTGATGTGAAGCTCCATCGAAATACATCTTCCACGGGGGAACGACTTCAACCAAGAGTATGTGTTCATCGGGCAATTCGTGGCATAAGTCCCACTCTGCTGGGATAGGGTGATCAGCGAGGAAATCTGCCAAGACTTGTCCCTTAACAGCCTTTTGAGGCACATATGTGATTTCGAACTGTTGCAATTGCAAATACCACCTCGCAAGCCTGTCTGAAAGCACCGATCATCACGTACTTCAGCGGATTTTCCCTTGACACCAAGCGGATGCTATGAGCTTGAAAATAATGCTTGAGTTTCTGGATTGAGAAGATGAGCGCTAGACATAATTTTTCGATTGGGGAATACTTTAGCTCGTGGGGTGTCATCATCCTACTGAGGTAGTACAACGCATTTTCTTTCCTGTTGTCATTTTCTTGTGCTAATAGGGCTCCAACAGAGCTTTCTTGGGCAATTATATATAAGATGAGTGGTTTTTCTGGTATAGGCGCGGCCAACACTGGCGGATTTGTTAGATAGGATTTGAGGCTTTCGAATGCATTGTTGCAGGCTTCATCCCATTCAAGATGAATCTCCTCAAGTATGCCAACTTCCCTTGCAAGCATTTGAGCTCGTGGATGTTACGAGGTTTTAACATCTTTAAGATTGCATCTATCTTTGCCTGCTCGATTTCGATGCCCTTTTGACGCACTATGAACCCGAGAAACTTTCCTGAGGAAACACCAAACGCGCACTTGAGAGGATTCATTTTGAGTTGATATCTCCTTAAGCGATTGAACACATTTCTCAAATTACTTAGGTGATCCTCATGTCTTTTAGACTTCACTACTAAATCATCGACATAACATTCAACATCCGTGTGAAGCATATCGTCAAAGATCTCCAGATCTTCTGCATTGCTCTCTGGTATGTGGAACCCGCGTTTTTTAATCCGAACGGCATAACCTTGTAGCAATAGATCCCTTTTGGTGTACGAAAGTTCGTTAACTCTTCATCTTTTGGCGCCATGCGAATTTGATTATAGCCAGAAGATCCATCCATGAAGGATAACGCTTTGTGACCGGTCGTGGCATCTATCAAAAGCTCAGGTATTGGCAACGAGAAATCATCCTTTGGACATGCTTCGTTCAAATCTCTAAAATCGACACAGACTCGTATTTGTCCATTTTTCTTCTTGACGGGCACTATGCTTGAGATCCATGTTGGATATTTGACTTCTCGAACGAATCCAACTTCAATCAACTTATTGATCTCAGCCTCAATGAGTGAAATTAGATCTGGTCGAAACCGCCTCTGTGCTTGCTTAACTGGGCGTGAACCTTTCTTTATCGATAAGTGATGGATTGCGACCTTTGGGTCCAGTCCAGGCATTTCCTTATATGACCAAGTGAACACGTCTTTGAATTCTGTCAGCAGCTCAATGTAGTTTTTCTCTTCATCGGCATCTAGAAGCGCACTTATATATGTTGGTCCATTTTCCTTATCATCGCGCAAGTTGATTTCTTTCAACTCGTCTACCGTTGCCTTAATACCTTCTTCAAGCTCAAGAGGAGCTATCTCAGCATCTTCTTCGACGAGATTTTCGTCGTTTGTGGTGATATGACAAGATGAACCTATGCTTTCCATATCTTCTCCGTTCTCGTGATTTCGATCACCGTTACATGACACATAGCATGGTAGAGTCATGTGGGCACGACTTTTTCCTTTCAGTTGAGTCGTGAGCCGAATGACACGTCGACGACTCTACTTCTTCAGCAATTTAAAGTTTTCGCATGCTCAAGTCTATCAAATACGGAAGTTTGTAGATTTTTCTTAAGTCTTAGTCTTTCGAACACTCTTTTTAATTCCTAGTCTTTCAAACGGACTCTTCTTGTGCCCTAGTCTTTCAAACGGACTCTTCTTGTACCCTAGTCTTTCAAACGGCTCTTCTCGTGCCCTAGTCTTTCAAAGACTGACTTGTATCCACTTCAATGCGTTGTTAGTGGAATATGCATCAGTTTCGGACACAGTTTATACTAGCCCTCTTTAATACTATGCTCACAGGCTTCTGAGGGGTAAACCCGAGACCTTTCTGAGTATTTTTCAGTTCGAGATAACTTCTGTTTAGGGAGTCTCGGAGTTTACCCAATATTGATTTTTCATTCGGATCATATCCTTTTTTGTGAGGAGTTTATAAGCCTTCGGCCCAAATACTCCACTCATCTTCCTATTTGGCGACATATGATGTCCATTTTCTGATCGCTGCGTAGATCCTCCAGCCTTGACCGGCGAGGTTTGCGGTTTCTTAGAGCCAATTTGAGTTAAGGGTAGTGTCACGACTTTCATTGAGTATATCATCCCTCCAATGTCCTGCGTGCCTTCATCGCCTTTATTCCTGCATGTCGTACTTTCCTTATGCATCACATTCTCACTCGTTTCCTTTGTACGCTCGAGATAATATTTTGCATCGGCAAAGTATGATTCGACTTCGGTAAACGGGTTTGTATCGCCAAGAACTTTCTTTATGGCGCCATTATCGTAGTACGTGAAACATTGATGTAAAGTTGATGGCACAACTCCATTTTCGTGTAGCCATGGACGACCAAGCAGCACGTTGTAGGATGTCCTGGCATCAATCATGTGGAGCAATGCTGTTGATGTCATATTTTCCATCACTAGTTCCAATCTGATCATACCGATGGCTCTTTGGCCTCCTTGGTTGAAACCTTGGATCATCAATCGACTGCTAGAGAGTTCCTCCATCGGAATTTCCAGTTACTTCAGCACCCGTAGAGGCAAAATATACACTGCACAGCCTCCATCGATCAACATGCGCTTTACATTCTTTTCGCGAACGTAGCCAGATACGAACAAGGGGCGATTATGTGGCTTAGAACCTAGGAGCAGATCCTCATCGGGAATGTCATAGCAGACATGCATGAGCCAATGGTGTCGTTTTCCTCGATCTCATCTTGACAGTCATCATCAAGGACTTCAGTTTCTTGAGTCATATAACAAGTAGCACACTCTTCTTCCCAACTTTCAAAGTCCTCGTCAATAACTGAAATATAATTTGACTCCACCGACTCTATATCGAGAGTTATCTTTCCTTGTCTAGCTAGTTGCATGACCTTATCCTTAAAATAAAACAGTTGTGAATTGGATGGCCTACCAAACGATCGTATTTACAGTAGTTAGGATCGTGGGTTCGTCCCGCTTCAGGTAGGTCAATGAGATCTGTGCGCAGAAGTTCGTCGAAGATTTCTGATACTTCAGAGTCCAAAACGGATATTTCTTCGCTTGAAGCTCTTTAAGCGTCAATTTCCTTTCTGTTTGCTTTGGTGGCACATCATTTACCTCAATTTTCTTGCCCTTTTCTCTGCCTCGAAGCTTGAGAGGTGTAACGTTTATCGCCAAAGACTCTTTGTTGTGGGATTTTACAAATGGTCGACCCCCTTTCTTGACATCAGCTCTCTCTTGGAATTTTCGAGCCTCTTGGATGGGTGGTCCATCTGCCCCACTTGTGGCTAGACTGAGTTCCATATCATGGACGCGGGTAGCCAATTCTTCAAATGTTCCAGGGCGAATTCCTTGAAGGATGTACCGTAATCCCAATGCCATTCCTTGAATGCACATTTCGATTCCCGAGGCTTCAGATAAACGGTCCTTGCAATTAAGACATCAATTCCTCCAGCGATTAACATAGTCAATTATGGGTTCATCATTCCATTGGTGAGCACTAGTGAGTTCAATCATGCTAACCGTGCGACGAGTACTGTAGAAACGGTTGAGGAATTCTTGTTCCATTTGATCCCAACTATCGATCGAACCAGCTTCCAAATCAATGTACCAATCGAAAGCATTGCTCTTCAGCGAACGAACAAATTGTTTGACGAGGCGGTCTCCTTAAGTTCCTGCATCGTTGCGTGTCTCAATGAAGTGAGCCACATGTTGCTTTGGATTTCCTTTGCCGTCAAACTGCTGAAATTTTGGAAGTTGGTAACCACTTGGCATCTTCAAGTTATCGATTCTCACAGTATACGGTTTAGAATACGTCAATGAGGATTTGGACCCACCGTCTTTCATTGTCCCAATGATGAACTCCTTCAGCTGGCTAATGGGAATCATCCCGTCATTGGAAACTTGGAAACTCCCCGAAGGCTTCTCGAGTTCCCTTTGCCTTCTTTCTCGGTTTCTTCAGAAGATTCCTCCCGCTTCTCATATGCGCAGCTTTTTTCAATGTTGTTGGTCTTGCCAGTCAACTTTGCAATCTGGGCATCTTGTTCGTGCACGTGTTTCGTAAGCCCTTCGATTGCTCTAGTTAAACTTGTAATTTGCTCTTCCAGGGTCGTAGCATTCGTCACCATGACTTCATCTCGCTTAGAAGAATTGCTTGAGGTCGAGTGGAGAGAGGGTATCGACGAGTACTCATTTTCGATATTTTGTTCTTTTTCTACGACGCCGAGAATGACATTATCTTTGCCAAAAATGACTTGGTGATTTGTCCCCTTGGACTCTGGAATCACTTTTGACATGCTTCGGGTCTTAACACTAGTGCTTTGATTGGAAGAACTTGAAACACTAAAATTCGATGAGTTTATCATCGATGTTCTAATTCTTGAAGAGATGAGAGGTAGAGAGGTCCCACTAGGCGTGCCAAACTTTTTTATAGCGTATTTTCTTTATTCAAATATCGAATTACCAGAAAATAGTACAAATTAAATTTTGATAAAATTTAATGAACTCTATCTCTACTTATTCCCCTAATTCTTCACTCTAATTTTAAGGACTTTAGAAGCCTCTTGATCTTCGAGGTTTCTTGACTTGGGCTTTATTCGTGGGCCGTTGGATTGATCACGAACTTGGCGTCTTAGCGAAAACTTCTAAAATATGGGCTTTTCTTCGTAGGCTTTTGGGCTTGATCACGAAGGTGACAGTTGGACTTGCTATTTGTCGATAATCGTTTTCTCGAACGTTTCTTCGTGGGCCTTTTGGGCTTGGTCACGAAGCTAACACTTGGACTTGATATTTTCGAAAGGACGGGACTTGGGCTTTGAACCGTACACTTCCAAGAGACTCGCACGGGTCTTGAGTGTCGAACCGCGCTCTTCCGAGAAATTCGCACGGGTTTTCCTCATTGCAACCGTGCGATTATGAGAAACTCGCACGGGTCTTGAGCATTGAACCGCGCCCTTCCGAGAAACTCGCACGGGCTTTCCTCGAATAATCTTCGTTTATCTTTAATAATTTAATATTTTATAACAACCATAAAACTTCTACTATTTTCTGGGGTCGTCTTTTGCCGCTGGGTAGCACGTAGGAGGTTCTATATAATGCCACGTGGCAAATGGTTTATATGATTATATACAATCACTATCCAATCATCGTGGGAGGTGTAATATCAATTTCAAATGTCTTCATAAGTTCTTTACACGAGCTCGCATTAATAAAAACAAATAAACATGCGTGACAACTTGATGCTTTACAGCCAAGCATTGTCCAATGTTCATCAAAGCATTAAATTTTCTAGTTGCAAGAGGATGACATGATAGAAGAAATAAGACAACGGCTATGTGGCATTTTTTGCATTTTCTATTATATTTATTAGGAGAGCAGAAGGGTTCTTATAGTTAATCAAATCAAACTTAAGAAGTGACAATATTGATGAGAAAATGAAAGATTGGAAGTTTGCATAATATTTGATTGATTGAGAAATAGTGGAATTAACGGAAATTAATTGCATGATGGAGATTCGTAGACGTTGATTTTCGATAATAGTATAGTTATTTTCTTTGCTTAAATTTACTGAGAAACTTCCGACAGATACACATGTATATGTGTTTGTATAAAATAATATAAAATGTACTGATTGTATTAACGAGATGCAAAATTAATTTATTGTCAAGGCTATCGTTGGACACTGTACTTAAAATTAATATGCCCCAACGTAATGTCGTTAGATAATACTACAATCATTTTTAAGATAGATTGAATGACAAAAATGGTGCTTGAACTATACCAGAGTCTCACTGTTGGTGGTAAAAAAAATTTAATGTGTCGTTTTGGTTTCTGAACTTTGCAAAACCTGTCATTTTTGAGTTATTTGACCTAAAAAACAGGTAAAAGAACGAAGAAGAACAATTTTGTAAAGTTCATGAACCAAACGACACATTTAAAAGTTTGATTACCAAATTTAGAATTTTATTATATATACATGATATGATATAAGTGATATAAAATTCATAGTTGTACCCAAGCAAATTAACTAAAGGCAATTTCACTTTGTTCTTATGTGTTTAAATTAAGGTGTATGATCCTCATTTTGTAAAATTGAGAATGCATGTACCTTCTTTTCTTATTCGACGTGAAATAGACTATGAAGTCAAGCCAAATATATAATATAGATATAGAAAAGACGAATTGAAGCCGTTTTCAAATATATATTTTATGATATCGTTCTCTAGCATGTGAAGAAGCGCGTATATTGATAAGATCTGTTTGCAGTATATTTGTCAATTGTAATGGCGATTGGGTCGGGTCGGGTCTCGCCGACAGTAAGTAGTATTATTATTTTTATAAGATAAATTATATAAAATTATGCTAATAATTCCATAGAGTGTGATGATTATGATTTTTAGAGTTTTTTTTCAAACAGCTGATTAACTACTCGTTATTTAATTTAGAATTTATATACTAGATCTGTAAGATAAATATTCTTTTTACATGTGAAAAGATATTGGAATATATTAGTACAAAGCAATACAAATTAAATTAATAACACTTTTGAGTTGATTATACATAACAATGTTAAACTATTTTATATAACCTTTTTTTAAAAAAAAAATTAATTGACTGTTCCTTACTATCATGATTAGCATCTCTTTTCAAACCTCTAATACACATGTAAGAGTAAATGTTTGTCTTAATTAACTTATCATTTTCTTTAATTAGAATATAAATTTACAATAAACACGCAAACAAAGAAGAATAAATGTCGTCTTCCCCCTAGATTCTCTAGCCAAGTTCAGTACTACAATTAACAAAAAGATGAGCTGTTGTTACTTTAATCACACATTTTAAATTCTATTCTTTCATTCCCTTTTCTTCCCATCGTCTCCTTTATATCTTTTTTTTTTTTCATTCTATTCTTTCCCATATTTGTGACGTTTGTATTGAAGCTATTGCCTTGCCGGGCTATCCTCGTTCAAGGTAATTCATTTTTCATTTAATTTTCTATTATTTTGGACGATTTTTTACCGACTCTGTTTGTTAATTTACCATTCGGACCGTTCAAGCAAAAATCTAGGATTTGGTTTCAAGTAAGAATCTTCACAAAAGAGGCCCTCCTTCGGGAAATAATTAAATGACGCTTCTTACCTCATTTATTGCCAATTGCTATTAATCCTCAGCTGTATTCATTGCTTTTTCTCCCATAAATAAATGATGAACGTTGAACACAAATCTTACAGAAAGATGAACATGAGAGGTGACAAACAATGGAGGATGCTCTTTCTCTTCTTTATGGTGATATTTCCGACCATTGAGAGCTTCCCTGTTGATATCACTTATGTTCAGAATGCTGTGTCCAAAGGAGCTGGTAGAAGAAAAAGAAATTCAAATAATCAATTTTATTTATTACTAAAAAACACTTTTTTCTTCATCTAAAAGAAAAAGTTTGATTCTTTCTTGTAGTTTGTTTAGACGGAAGCCCACCTGCGTACCATTTCGATAAGGGTTTCGGAGATGGAATTAACAGTTGGATAATTATCATTGAGGTTTGTCTTTCTTTTCGATACAATGAAGAATCTCCTTTTCAAGATCCTAATTGTAAGAGAAAAAATGGCTTATTTGTTTAGTACTTCCTTCCTATGTTAACACGATTCAAACTCAAACTCATGGCCTTTGTATGTCTACAAGCATAGCAAAACGTTCTTCTAAGTTTTTGGAGAAAACATCAGTTACTTTGTTCGAGCAATTGACAGGCCTTTGACAACTAATTTTTCAATTGTGCGACATTTCTAAGGTTAGATTGTTATTTTTTTGGGACAAATGATTTAGGGAGGTGGATGGTGCAACAATGCGTCGACTTGCTTGGCTCGTAAGAACACGAGGTTAGGTTCGTCGAAGCAAATGGCCAAACAGGTTATTTTTTCCGGGATTTTCAGCAAGAATGCAAAGTACAACCCAGGTATGTACATACGCACATTCATACAAAACGTATAAATATACGTATATATCTTCGACGACGACGAATTTCATACTAGCTCGTGACACTGCGACGAAAATTCTCAATATTTTCAAGATTTCTATAATTGGAATCGAATCAAGGTCAGATACTGCGATGGCGCATCGTTCACTGGCGACGTAGAAGCTGTCGATCCCGTAAGTCTCAATCATATATATATATATATATATATATAAGAATGCCTGGCCCCAATGTTTGGAGTATGAGCGTTGTTTGTCCTGATGTTATGAGATGTCACTTTCGAAACACGGGGTATAAAAAATGCTCATATACCTCAACATTAGGGGGGATAGAAAATGGTACTCTTCCCATACTTATATATAATCATCTTAACTGATAAATGGTGCAAAGTCTGATGAAAATCTGTTTATATATTGATTAGAGGACCAAGCTTTACTATAGAGGAGCTCGTGTCTTCGACGCTATTATGGAGGATTTACTAGCAAAAGGAATGAGCAACGCAAAAAACGTACAAGAAAATAATCTCGCAACGAATATTATTTCATATTTGGGCGCTAAAGAAATGTTGTCTATAAATAATGTAGGCTATTCTATCAGGATGTTCGGCGGGTGGATTAGCGTCGATCCTTCACTGCGATAAGTTTAGGTCTCTATTTCCGGCGAGCACCAAAGTGAAATGCCTCGCCGACGCTGGCTACTTCATTAATGCGTATGCTTTTTTTTGAATTTTTTTTTTGTAAGTTATGTGTTTTTAAGTTCTCGTCGTATATATTGAAGTCATTCGGCGATGAACTAATAGGAAGGATGTTTCGGGAGCTTCGCACATTCAAGAGTTCTACGATCAAGTCGTTACGACGCATGTAAATAAATATAAACAGTCGGTCCCATTGAATCTTTTTTTTATTCGATTTCTTTGTAACTACTTGATGCTGATGATCGTAAACGGGCACTTAGGGATCGGCGAAGAACTTGCCTGAATCATGTACTTCGAGCACGAAACCTGGTCTGGTAATAACTTCTCTTTGTTTCTTCTTCGCTGTTTTTCTAAGTCGTTTTGTTGTTTCTTTATCTAAATTTTCGTAACGTCGTACGAAAAAATCGCAGTGTTTCTTCCCCCAAAACGTTGCGGGGGGAATCCAAACGCCACTTTTCCTCGTGAACGCGGCCATTGATTCTTGGCAGGTTAGATCCATTTTTTTACGCGCACTGTCATTGTGTTGAAATAAGATATATAAATTTAAAATAGTATACATTTTCTTAAAATTAAGCTAGGTTAATAAGTATTCAACATTGTATCAGAGTCCAGGCCTCAAGTCTAGTTACGAACCCTCGTGACCACCTATTTAAATGAAAATTACACGTCTAAGTATAAGAAATCAGGTAGACGTGGGTGATTCCGTTGAAATAAAGTACACTAATGGTTAAAATGTGAACACTTATTTCAACCTTAAGATTTTAGGTGAAGTGATCATTCAAAGGGCTTGATCGAAATTAATTAAATCGTCTATCCGTTAGATTAAAAACATCTTGGCTCCTGGAGTTTCGGATCCACACGGCACATGGCACAACTGCAAAACCGACATAACCAAATGCTCGGAAACTCAACTGCAAACTATTCAAGGTAAGCCACTCAATAGATCCTTTCTCGTGTCGATTTTTCAAAAATTCTTTTTACGCTTTTTCGTTAGGTTTTAGAACGGAATTCTTAAGCGCCTTAAATGGATTGGGCACTTCTACGACGGGGAAGGGATACTTCATCAATTCTTGCTATGCACATTGCCAAACCGAAATGCAGGAGACATGGCTTAGGGACGACTCCCCGGTTTTAAATAATAAGGTTAGACATATACGATTAAAAACGCATCATTCGGAATAATCCAATCAATATATGATTTGATTCTATTTTTTTGGCAGAAAATTGCGGAGGCCGTGGGCGACTGGTACTTCGATAGAAGCCCGTTTCAGAAGATCGACTGCCCTTACCCTTGCGATAAAACTTGTCACAACCGTATTTTCGAGTCGCATGATGATCTGTAATGCATAATATATTGGGCAGAGTATATACATGAGATATGGGAAAATAAACAAAAGGTTTGATATTTGTTAAGGTTTTCAAAATAAGCATATATTCATTTGCTATCGCTATCGATGAACTGTCGTTGCATTCCGCAGCTGTAATCATGTATGGTTGGTTAATAGCATCAACTCATTTTGTGTTTTGCATATTAGTGATCGTCGGTGTGGAATACTTGAGTAGCAACACTACGAAATGCCTTGGTATTCCAAATCAATATTATACGTATTTCTCTCTAAAAGTAATCAAAATTATATGTTTTTTTTCTGTGTTTAAACATTCGTCTAATGATTTATACAAGTGTTGCGATATTTACGGGTGTTTAAACACTTGGTAATTCCCATCCCCGCCCTAACACTTGCCAAAAGATTTCGCCCGTCCCCCACAGGTAAATTCGGCCTGATAAAAGACACAAAATTGATAATGTTGTTGACCAAAAATAGCATTTGCACTGCTTTTCAAATTTCATATAATAGAACTCCATTCCATCAGCTAAGCCACTCAAGGAGAAAGTGTTGGTCCTATTAATACAACATTGACATGATTCATATTATTTGTATTACCTTAGACGATGAATTCGGATAGCAGTAATACCACCAGACGAATTGCAGAGTTTGAAGAGTGAATATGCGGGGAAAATTTAGCAAAATACTTCAACTCTGATTATAAATCAGTAACCCTAAACATTGTAATTTAGGGTATTTTTATACATAAGCCCTAATCAGTGTTTAAAAACGCGTTCGATAGCGCGTTATGTAGCGCTCTTCGTTACCTTTTTTGCCTAGAACGCTACGAAGCGTTTGATTTTTAGCGTTTCTTTATTTTATTTTTTTATTTTTTATTTTTATATTAAGGGTCTGCAAATAGGTCTGAAACATTAAATGCACAATATCAAGTAAAGGTCATGGCCCCACAAAAAAGTGTCATAACATAAAAGACCATACAAAAAATTTAAAAAAAAGAAAGAAATTACGAAAAACTAATGTGCCTGAAGAGTGAAGAATATAAAGACTATACGAAAATACTGTTATTTTATAGAGAGTGCGAGATGGTGGCAATGTCCTTTAGTGATAAGTTTTTTAGACTGCTTATAATTTATTATATTATAAGTGGACTGCCCGAAATACTCACGCAATGCGCTACGATATTTACGCTATGCGCTGTCGGAACCAAAACGCGACGCCATACGCTATACGCTTTTTAAAACACTGGCCCTAATGGGCTATTGAGCCCAAAGTAACTAATATACCCACATGTTAGGTATATTTACAATATGGTCCTAGCTTAATATAAAATTACAGGACATAGGCATAAAGCAAAATTGAACAAAATAATATATCTCTAACAATCTCCCCCTTTGTGTTCATTTGTCATTGTAGCATGGCCTTCTGTCCCGTAAACGGATTTTCTGAGGTTGAGAGAGACCTCAAACAGTCTGATGCTCCGGCGAAGGGACAATCTGTCTTGAATTTCTTCAATAGCTATCTTGGACAGACTGATGATTTCATTTCGGAAATTTTCTAGACCTAAGGTGGTTAGGTCATCGTTTGATGGCTCATTGTATCTTCTGACCCTTACTTCTCAGTGTTTGTAAGATGATTCTGAGAGTCCCGTCGCAGTACTTCTCGATCTCTGACAAGAACATGACTCTCTTTAATCCTTCATGATTACTGTAGACTACGGCTGGCTCAGGTTCTTTGAAGGTAAAACCTTCTGAATATGATCTGAGTTCCTTCTCCAAGCCGGTGAAGCGGGGGCTGGTAAGGTTGACCTTCTTGACGTTATTCTCAATTGCTATCTGAAGGTCGTGACCCGTGTAGAATGTGGTGTCCCTCAGCATATGTCTCTTGATGGCCTCGTATCCCAACTTGTATCGAAATTCTCTTAGAATGAATTTCCTATATGATCTTGACAATTGATAGACATCGTTGGGGTCGACGAACTGCAGGTTACTTTCTGCGACGAAGTATTCGGAGCCGTCTAGTCTTCGTACCTAGTAGATTGGATATTTTAGCCACCTACCCATCTGCTCGTAGGCCACGTCCAATATGTCGCTGATAGGTCCCTTCGCTCTCATCGTCTTCTTATCCTTGTCTGTGATCATCGACCCTCCTTTCATTGCCCAGCTGTACAGAAATTGATAGGCCAATCTTTTGGATTCTTTAAGATGTGACAGGCCTCTCAATTCAATTTCATTGTAAGGTCGAACATGATCACCATGTCTCCAGATTTTTTCTCAAATTTCCTCTTGAAATGGGGCTGTGATCTTGACATTCTCCCAGGTGCTCTCGATGCTTCTGGGGTCTCTCTATAGTTCTCTCCATTTCTGAGTTCGCCTGACGCCATTCTGGAGCTGACTTCGACCACTGCACAGATCGAGTCACGAACTTTGTCCAGTCTCTCTTGAAATTCATCCTCGGGAGTAGGGTTCCTACAGCTTTGAGATGTCCACCCTTGATCGATAATCTCTTGAGCTCTATCAGAGGGTCAGGGTGGGACATGTTTTCGACTGGAGAAAGAGGATCGTCGGTTTTCTGTGGAGGTGGGTCTAGTCTAAAGTCGGAGGGTAGCAAGGTAGGGTTTTGGAAGGTCGATGGTTGTGTGGACTAAATGGGAGGTAGTGGGTTGTGGATTGGTGGACGTAGAGGTCTCTGTGTGGGTTTGGGTTGAGGTGGATGGTTCGCTGTGGGTAGTAACTGTTTCGACCCGCTGACGCTTCTCCTCCCCCTCAGGACGACCGTCTTCATCAGGGTCATCATGACGTCGTTTCTGTGAAGGAGGGTCATAGTGGCGGCTGTATGGTAGTTGAAGGCGAATAAGGAGCTCCTTATTCTCGGAAAACAATGTATCCACCTCGCTGAGAAGGCGGGATAAGAGGGTGTTGCGGAGCTCCGTGATTGAAGGGATGTAGGTTAGTTGGTTTGTGGGTTTGGGTGTTGGGGAGTGGTGTTGTGGGGAGTGGGGTAGGGGAGATGACACATGCTCTTCGACCATTGGTGCTTTACCCTTGTCTTGGGTTGCTGCGGGTGTAGCACCAGCCAATTTTTGAAGTATGGAGGCCTCCAATTCCTTCATTTCTTTGCGCAGAGCCTCGAGTTGCTGGTCGAGTCGAGCTTGGGCCTCAAAGGGTAATAACTCAACAGAGCCACGAAGGCGGTCTGTTGTTATTTCTGTGTCAAGACCCAATGGTACTGAAAAGTAATTGGGGCTTGAGGGACCGGCGCCACACGGGCTTACCGTTGGCATCGTCGATAAGTCGAGCTCATCGAGATGGCCTGATTGCACGGGAGTTATGATGTTCCCCATGCCGGGTCTTCTGTCCGATCCTCAAGTATCATCCTTGGATGATATTTCTACAGACGTTCTGGACTGATCACGGAGATGAGTCAAGAAAGGTGTTTGTGTCCTAACAAAAGGAAAAGATGGGAGAGTGGACACTAGACTCGATGTGCAAGAAGGAGGGACATCGGCGTGCGGTTGGATGTTGCTTATGTGTACATCGCTCGCCTCCGAGTGAGGCAAGGATGGTTGAGTTGGTTCCCCGTGAGATGTTGAGACAACAGCCTGTTGGGAGGGTGTTGAATGGGAAGGGCTGGGTTGTGCATGCATCGTTGGACCTGATGCGGCGACTTCTACTCGAGAGCTGAGTAAATCAGCTCATGTTCCTATGGATTCGGTCCGATGAGTTATAGCGAGGAGGGGAGGTGCGAAGTTGACTGTCACGGGAGGAGGTGCTGGTCTATCATTTTTTCTTTTCGTCCGTACTTCGTGTCTGCGCTCAGGACTCTGTCTCACACTCGGGCTGGCCCCGGGTTTTGATACGGTGGGGTTGGATCGTATCGTGGGGGCGAGAAGATTCTGTATGCGTCTGTAAGCGACGACTGCGGTGTCCGTAGAATCGGCTAGATCAAGGAGGTGGCGTGGAAGAGGCATTCCTTGAAGAGTCATCCCGTGGTCGTTGTAGGTAATTCAGCTTTGAAACCGATATGTGCTCCGTGGCTGGTCTGTGAGTAATTTCTGGGTTGAGTTGCATGTAGTGACGGATCAGAACTTGGAACCACCTCAGGAAGGGGATGCCTTTCTTCTTGGACATCTTCAAGTGACCAGATACAGATCTGGTCCTCTATCTCTCTCATGAAGATGTCTGTATAGTCGTACCGTTTCCCGAAGGCGATGCCGTAGAAGAGTTTGAGTATGTTGATGTTGCAACGATCTTGTCCGGTGTGTTTTGGAGAGAGACATTTGTTGAGCAACGTGAATAATGTGCTCCATGTTCTTGGGAGTTTGTTGACTGGAAAAGGATGAGATTTGAGTTAGCGGTGGGGTGCATCCCAGCTGTAGCATTCCATTAAGTAGTTCTTGAGTGGAAGGAGTTGGATCGAGCTCGTCGAATGTAGGCAGTTGGAGGATTGTCTTCAGAAGATCTTTGTCGAGAATGACGGAGGTGTGTTCGATCTGACTTTGGAAGATTAGTTCATTAGTCTCTTGTACTTGATACATTAGTCCCCAAAATTGCTGCAGATAGACTTGAGGGACGGTCGTCGCTATGGTGAATCCAGGAATCATGAAATGATTCTTGAGTATGGTGATGATCACCATGTCTGGACACTTGAATGTTGTTGTGACCAGTTGGTAGTTGTTCTTCAGTGGCTTGACCCATTTTGAGGTGGGATATATTTGGTCAGGATTTGGAATATCCATAATCTGAAAAAATATGAACAACTATTCGTTAGGAATCAAGTAGTGAAGGGCTTCAAGACAGAATTCCAACACGCTGTTTCATACGATTTCCCTTTTTTTTTTCACTTTTTATTATATATATATATATATAACGAGAAAAAAAGGAACAAATGAAAACATGACAAATATGAATTCGAGGATGATTTTTCTAAAAAGAAATGGTTTGGAAATTTATATAAGTTTTCGAAAAATAATACAAGGATTTCAACATTTGGATATGAATTTGATATCGAGAAATTTAAAGAGAAATGGATTTCGCGAATGAGGACTGTTCTTCGAAAACTTTAAAATCAAATATGACCTCTACATCGGCTTATTTGAAAATTAGACGATGATCGCGAAATCGATCAATTTAGATGGATTTCGAATAATTTCAATAAGGACCTCGAAATCGTGCAATTGGCTTGACTGTACTTCGGAAACTTTAAAATCAAATATGACCTCGAAATCGGCTGATTTGAAAATTAGATGATGATCGCGACAATTTAAAATGATTTCGAATAATTTAAATAGGGACCTCGAAATCGTGCATTTTACTTCGAAAAAGTGCAATTTACTGATGACTTCTAAATCATGCAATGTACTTCCAAAACGTGCAATTTAATTGAGATTTTGAAATCGGATTTCAAATCAAGGGATGGTAAACTAGGTTTTCGAGGTCGAGGGATTTCGAGAAGTCGGTCGATTTTTGAACAAGAGGTCGGCCGTGAATCAGAGAGATTTTTGAAAAAGTGAAAATATGTCGAAATCGATTTTTGAACAAGAGGTCGGCCGTGAATCAGAGAGATTCACGATGAGTTCTTCAGCTTCAGACCTGCATTTACAAGGATAATAATATAAGAAATATCGCGCGAAACCTATTTCTAACTCACCAGTAGATGATTTAAGGAAAAGGCTGAGGATGATTGTGGAAGAGGAGCAAGGAATTCGTGTGTTGATAGGGTTTTCGAGATGATGGAGAATTTTAAGTGGTTTTCGAGATGTTGAAGTGAAGAAGATGACAGACGTGAGGAGTATATCTGTGACATTTGGGCTTCTCGAAGGCACAATTAGAATTTCGAAAGCTGAAGATTGTGGATTGCGAAAAATCGGTTTTTCGAGGGTTGTATCTGTGACATTTGGGCTTCTCGAAGGCCCAAGTAGGATTTCAAAAGCTGAAAAATGTGGATTGCGTAAAATCGGCTTTTTGAGGCGGCCCTTTGCTTTTAGAAAGATTTGAATATAATAATTTGGACCTGTCGATGTTCGCCCAACAGATCTCAAAAAGCTTGGGCCCAATGAATTTAACGGGAAGGATAGGATAATGAAAAATGGGCTGAATAAAGTATAAATTCATAAAGATTAATAAATAATAAACCATAAATTCATACGAAATAATAAGTAAATCACAAAATTATAAAAAATAGTAAATAAAGCACAAATGCATAAAAAATGAAAAATAAAAGTAACTAGAGTAAATAATGTTAAGGTATGATATAGCTGAATAATAACAATACCCCCTGGATATGTGCGTTAATTATTTATATGGCAAGTTAACTCCCCCTAAATCATGCAATTATTTTTCTCCCCCTAAACACATGCATAGGCTTACATAGTGTATAATGTTGTTTCCCCCCGAGTTGTATAGCCTAGCATGTATGTGACTGTGCTAAGAGGTCGGCCAGTTGAAGTTCAGTGCAAACAAAATGCATGTCTATGATGCCATTTTCAACGTGATTTTTTATAAAATGATATCTAAGGTCAATGTGCTTAGTTCGAGGGTGATGTACGGGGTTGCATGTAATTATAATAGCACTCTTAGAATCACTGTATATAGGAATATTATGCAAGTCAAATCCGCAATCTAGGAGTTGTGTGCGCATCCATAAAATCTGTGAAACTCGCAGCTGCGACATATTCTGCCTCAGCTGTTGATGCGGAAACACAATTTTATTTCTTTGAAGACCAGCAAATCAGTTTGTCTCCCAGCAGTTGAGCACCACCTGACGTGCTTTTTCTATCCATACGACAGCCTGCAAAATCTGAGTCAGTGTATCCAATTAATTGAAAACTAGAGTTTTTGGGATACCATAATCTAAGATTAGGAGTTCCTTTCAGATAACGAAGTATTCTTTAGACTGCAGCCAAGTGTGCCTCTTTGGGATTCGCTTGAAAGCGTGCACATAGACAAGTAGCAAAGATAATGTCTGGCCTGGTCGAGGTCAAGTAGAGTAGAGACCCGATGATTCCTCTATAATGCGTTTTGTCGATAAATTTTCCGGAGGGATCTGCGTCAAGTTTGCATGCTGTGGACATAGGTGTTGCTATGGAAGAGCAATTTTCCATCTTGTATTTCGTCAGAAGATACTAATATATTTAGACTGACTAATAACGATGCCGTCTGATAGCTGTTTAATCTGCAGCGTCAGAGGTTAGTGTAGCTTCTTCCTCTAAGCAATGGAATCAAACCCAAACAACTGATTAAAGAGTTGATCATTCGGACCTTTCAATTCATAGATGTAGATCTCGAACCTATGAATGGGGATATTCCCGAAACTCACACAGGAAAAAGGAAGTGAGTTAGACAAAAAGAAAAGCAGATTTTCTAGTCCATGATGTATTTCATCAATCTAAGTGGAATAACGATGCCGTCTGATAGCTATTTCTCCCATCATGCTCATTTCAAATTTAGTGGTCATTAAGTTACCGAATTCCTCGCATAATTTTACGTAGCCAAAGATAATATCGTCATTGTAAATTTGAACGAGTAAGATATTGGAATCTTTTCTCTTAATGAATAGTGTGGTGTCAATTTGACCTTTGGTGAACCCGGATTCGACCAGGAAGGTGGAGAGTAGACCTGCGTAATGGACCGGATTGGGCCGGTTCTACCGGTTCCGGTTCAACCGGTTCCAGAACAGTACTGGTTCCGGTTCCGGGACCATTTCCCCGAGACCGGCCCCGAACCATGGAACTGAACCCCGGGCCTGAAATGGACCGGTTCCGGTTCCTAATCCGGAATCGGCCCATTTAATTTTTTTTTTACTTTGAGACAATTCATTAAAAAAATCCGAAAATTTTATTCCAAAAAAACAAGAAAAGATAAGAAAATTACAAAAAAAATAAAAAAAAACTACCTAAAAATTACAGAAAAAAACATAAAAGAAAAAAACTACCTAAAAATTACAAAAAAGAAAAAAAATATTCGAAATAAAAAAAACATAAAAAAATACAATTTATTCGACTTAACTATTAACTAAAACTATGTTCGAGGCCTCTTCGTCTTCGTCCGAACTGGAAGAACGGAACTCGTCGATGGCGTTCTCCCGTCGGTTCTTCGATTCGACGAAATACCAATCTTTCAATAAGGCTAGCATTGCGAGGGAACGAGCTAAGGCTCGCGCGTCGGAGGCGACAATAGACGCTTGCACGGCTAATACGTCTCGAGCGACGCGGATAGGGTCGGATAAAGAGTTGCGTTCGACTTCCATCAGGCCAAAATGTCGAAGTCTTCAGGAGTGTGGAAGTTATGGCTCAGGTAGAGTTGGATCCCATTTGTGTTCGACCCCGACGCACACGTTTTAGTTTTCGTCTTTTGAGCCTTCAATCTTCGTAGTAGTCCCATTGCGCCGCCAAGTCCTTCCGACGATCCGGCTTCGCTCGCTGGTACAGGCTGCTCGACACTGTGTCCCTGCTCAGCTGCATTAACAAAAAACAGTTCTTGGAGAGAATCGTGAATTGACGCCTTTTGGTCGTCCACTTTCTTTCCAAGAAATTTTTCGTAATAATCAATAAAAATATCGAACGTGTCCTCACCGCAACTAGGGTCGAGTAAAGCAGACAAACCGTGGACTATTGGGATGTTTTCCTAATACTTCTTGAACTTCTTCTCCATGTTTTGGATGAAACTCCCCAAGTATGGATTACTTCGGAATTCAACGAACTTGCAACACATGTCGAAGAGGTTCGGGATGAACAATGGGGACGTCGGATAGTGAACTCCGGAAAATTTCTCCGTTGCCTCGCTGAACACTTCAAGTATCGAGACGACCAAACCTGCAATATCCCAATCAGTTTGTCGTAATTCATACCTGGAGTTGCTGCCGACTGCGAACTCGTTCCAAAAAGGCGTCAACAAGTCCTTGTAGCACATGAAGGTGCTGAGGAGGTGGTACAACGAATTCCACCTAGTCGGTACTGGCAAAGGAAACTTCTTATATGTGAGGCCGGCGGCAAGAACGGTTTGCTTCCACGACGTTCCGTAGCGGCGTTCCCGAAGTAACTTACCTATCAGCTTAAATTTTTCTACAATATCTCCCAAGATTTCATCAAAAGCGCATTGCACACACAAGTTAATTATGTGGCAAGCGCACCTAGCATGTAGTAATCGGCTGTCTAAGGGTAACTTAAGATGTCTACGAAGGATCTCTATCGTTAAAAGTGTTCGCGCTAGCATTATCTAAGGTGATAGACATAATTTTATCTTGAATACCATATTTGTTAACGACATTCATGAAATAGTTCGACATCGTAGTGGCGCTATGTTGCGAAACTAGGGGATCTAGGGAAAGAATACGTTTTTGCATAGTCCATGTTTCATCTATCCAATGGGCGGTGACGACTAAATAAGATTGCGACGTTACATTTGTCCAAATATCGGTAGTCAAATTAATCCTACATGATATGTTGCCTAAATGACTAATTAAGCTAGACTGATATTCCTTAAAACATTCAAAGACATATTTCCTAAGGGTTTTCGGGTCACGTTATGGAATCCGGGTTGTATCGTACTCGTGAATTCGATAAACCCTTCACTTTTCGCAAAGAAAAAGGGTTCTTCACACATTACTACGAATTTAACTAAGGCTTTCTTAGAAATTTCCCTAGTAATAACAAAATTCCTACCCGTACTAACGTTTATTTGCTGTTGTCTAGGTTCGGTTCCTACTGGTTCTAGATCATCCCCGAAATTATGCGCCCTCTGAAGGTGTTATTTCATCGAGCCCGTCCCACCTTGATTCGGGCCGGACTAAAATTGATAAGGATGACGACACAATTTACAATAAGCGGTTCCTATGGCTGGATTATTTTTATCCATTTCAAAGTCGAAATAATTCCATACCATAGTCCGCCGACCACGCAGTTGGTGCTTCCTTCTGTAGTCGCCGTAGAAGCTTGGCTCGGTCCGTCGCCGCCGTCGGTTCCGGTACATCGGTCTCCTCGTCGGTGTCGGCATTTCCCCGAAACGTATCGGCGTGACCTAAAATCATAAAAACATCTTCGTTGCGCGGGTTAGGACTTCTCGATGACGACGCCATTAGAATTTTTATAATATAAAAATAATAATAATAATTTTTTGTAATAATAAGTGAGTGTATGAAGTAGTGTAAATAAAATAATAACTATTGCTAATATTAATAATAATAATGATGATGATGATGATTTGTAGAGAGTTTTTTGAGAGAGATAGGGAGAGGTTTGGATGTAATTGTGAGTTAAAATGAGGTGGTATTTATAGTTTTTTTTGTTTGGGGGGTAAAATGGTCATTTTATGGTATCGGAACCGGAACCGGGAACCGGAACCGATAATCCACGGTTCTTGGTTCCCGGAACCGGCCTAGCCCATATATAATTTGCCGGTTACCGGTTCCAGAACCGGATTTACGGGTTCCGAACCTGGATCGGTTCCGTGCGCCGGTTTTGGGCCGGGTCGGGGTTGACCCGGCCCATTACCCAGGTCTAGTGGAGAGAACGTCATACTAAGCTCGTGGTGCTTGTTTGAGGCCGTAAAGTGCTTTGTCAAGACGATACACGAAGTTCGGCTTGGTTGAGTCTACAAATCCATCAGGTTGTCCAACATAGACTTCTTCTTTTAGAATTCCATTCATAAAGGCTGTCTTGACGTCCATTTGGTAAACGGTGAAATCTATATGAGCAGCGTATGCAAGAAATAGGCGAATAGCTTCACTTCGAGCGACTGGGACAAACGTTTTATCGTAATCAATGTCTTCTTGCTGGTTGTACCCTTTAGCTACTAATCGAGCCTTATTTCTGATGACCATGCCATTTTCGTCCTTTTTGTTTTTGAAGACCCACTTCGTTCCTATGATTGTTTTCCCTTTAGGCCTTGGAACTAAGGTCCAAACTCGGAGTCATTCAAATTGGCTAAGCCCGTCTTGCATAGCAATGATCCAGTCTGTGGGTAAACATGGGCGGAGGTAGTGTATGCCTAGGGTCGGCACTTGCCTACCCTGAAAAAAAAAAGATATATATATATATATATGTTATATATGTGTATTATCTATCCGTTGTTGCCCAATAATAAATGGCAAGTGTGCATGTTTAAATAGTATACATAGTATTATAATCTAAGGACTCACCTAATACATTGAAATCTTAATTTATTCATATAATAATTCATAATTTATTGTATAATATTAATTTTAGATTAAGATATTTATTTCCTTTAATGAACCATAATAGGATAATAAAGTTCATTGTTTAGGAAAGTCATGATAATTACATGAATTTTCAATGGATAGACAATTATGTTATATATTTATAAACTATAAAAAAATTCTCTTGATGAATTCATATCTTCCAAATTTGGAGAATGAAAAGGTCAAAGGGTCATAATTTCACATACAAATAACATCATCATTAGACATCAAGATAGTATAGTTTGTCCAAAAAATAGTTTCAATATTAAAAGATTTGTTTTTCCACTATTTCTGCATTTTCGTCTATAATATATCTACAATGGAAAGTATTAAAGAATTAAAGCTATAAATGTCAATTTTGTAGCATTTGACTTATAAAGAATTTGAAATATCTCTTAATGTTGGTTATAATGTTAATTCTAATATGTAAACTTGTAAAAAAACAAGTCCTAAATTGATATTTTGTTATATATCGTATATTGTTTGGTATTGGTTTTGTTTTAAATTTTTTGCCCACCCTGAGATAATTTCCTAGCTCCGCCCCTGTGGGTAAACACCCCTTTGGATGGATCACCAATGGTCTGGGCAGGCGGGTGAATATCTCCAGATACATTATGGGACTCTCCGTAGTTAACTTGTTTGTCCAAATGCTGGTGGAGAAATGCAACGAAATCTTCCGGAATTGCACTTCTCCTTTCTCGCGTTGACCTCCATAGGGGCGCTGGATCCATCTGAAGTTCATGAGTTTGTTCTTGATGATCAGCTTCAGTTTCACCTTCACCTTCATGATCGTTCTTGGAACTATTTTATTATATTCAATTAATATAGTTATCGTGTCTTGCTATGCAAATTAGTAGTCTTGCACTGAATTGTAATTAGTCATATTATAGGACTACTTGTGCAAATATACCACAATAGGTGGTATATATAAGTGAACTCCTAAGAAAATTAGGAGTGCGCTTTGTATGGTTTTCAGATCAAAAAATTAGAATCGAGAATTTTGGAGAGAGAATTAGCGCCAAACCCTTGCTTTCAACGTTTCTTCTCTTGTAAGCTTTCAACTAGGTAATCTTCGAATCTGAATTTCTAAAGATTATCAATCGATTCGATCTGTGTTGGATAAATTTGGACCTAACAATTGGTATCAGACCCAAACGTGCATCTACGAGGATCCCCGCTAAGCATCCATGGCTGAATGGTTAAAGCGCCCAACTCATAATTGGCGAATTCGTAGGTTCAATTTGGATTAAATTTGGACTGATTCTGATTTTTTTTAAACTGATTTTTTTTTTTTCATTATCGTGCACTGTTCTTCGATGCAATTGGACCGATTCTTCAATAATCTGATATAATCTGCTGTTTTTAGGCTACGATCGAGTCGTTTACACATGCCTGAGAAGAATTTTGATTGATGGAAACATGAATTTGAGTGATTTTTTAAGATTGAGCTAATTGTCCATCACAGTGTTCATCATAGAAATTCAATTTGATTCTTCTTAATTCGACTTGATTTGCTTTTCTTAAGGTTCGATTATTTGTTTCTCGCTGTTGTGAGCCTATTTCTAATCGATCGAACAAATTTTCCTGCGATTTTGAAGATTAATCGAAATTTGGTTTTAACACTGTTCTTCCAAATTTCGAGAAATTCGACCGATTTTGCTGTTATCAGGATACGTTGAGTGTTCGTAATCGTTAATCTACCCGTCTCGATCAATCACCCGAGCTGAATTCGAACAATTTTACATTCGGATCGAGAATTCTGATTTTTAGTTCGCGTCTGTTCTTCACGTTGGTAATCTGATTTTTAAAACAATTCGACTGATTTCGCTTTGTTTGTGTTTAATCGATTGTTCGTTCCTTTTAATCTGCTCATTTCGATCCATAACCCAGGCTGATTTTGAACAATTTTGTGTTTGGATCGAGAATTCGTTGGTTTTTGACTTGCGACTGTTCTTTTCGCTAGTTTCTGTCTTCACGAGTTATCTGAAATTCTTCGCTCGAGAAATCCGTTCAACGCGAGAAATCGGTCAACGCTCGCAAAATCTGTTCAAGAAAGGATTTCGATCGATATATCGTTCTAATTTTTTTTTTCGATCGAGAAATCTGCCGTTATCTTCGCGTTAGCTTGGGAGCTCACCTCTGTTCATCGTTCAACAGTGAAAAATAATTTTGTTTCATCCTCGAAAAATCTGTTCAAACCCGAATTCAGTTCTCGAGAAACATTTACGATCGCAAAACTCATGTAGCGAACAGTTTACGATCGAGAAATCGTTCGGATTTTTTTTGATCGCAGACTTCATCTTCTTTGATCGTTCATGTTTAGATACACATATACATACAGGGCGTCCCTGCAGGTATATTACGATGCCTAATAGTTTTCAATTTAGTCCAGAAAGTTCTGATCTAGTCCTCAATTTTCAATTTAACCCCAGAACTTTCAATTTAATTGATTTCTCACTCATTTACGTGATTTTACGATCGAAAATTTTTGTTTAGTTGCTTTTACAGGTTTGTCGTCGCAAAACTGTTTTTCGCTCGCAAAACCTTTTGCGATCGAAAAAATTTGATTTAAAGGTTTAGATATTAAAATCTCAAAACGACGACGTTTTATCAAATCGCAAAACTTTTACGATAAGAAAACTATACGTAACTTTGAAATTCAAAACTATTTTCTAAAAACAGTACCTCGTCGAAAAACTTAACGATCGAAAACAATGCTTTATATTGACATTAAAAAAACTTAATAATTTTTTTTTTTCGATCGAAAACAGTAACCTACATTTGGCACATTATAGAAAAAGCTTTTGGAATATACTCTTAGATGTTAAATCAAACTTTATAAACCCAAAAACTTTTCGAAATTGAAATTTTAAAAAGCCAAATATTTTAATAACTATAAAAATTCAAATCCATAAAACACGTGAAAGATCCAAATATCCAACAAAATTTTAAAAATAAATAAATAAAAATTTTGAAAACCAAAATGGAAACCTCAATTACTCGATCTGGTAACACTAGCTCTGACGACTTTAGCTCCGACATTGATGAAAAACTGAAGGAGTTTGGGCGTCAACTACGATTAATTGAGAAGTAGTTAAAGAAGAAGTCCACAAAGACCAAGTCACTCTCAAAGAAGCAAGAGACTACAAATTCCGAACGAAAGACGCACTTGGCTTTGGCACACGAAGATGAAACTAACACATCCTCTAAGGAGGCAGTGATTTCTAACTCTACATTGTTTAACATGTTAGAAATCCTTACAAACTAGGTATGCTAACATGAAAAATGAGCGGAAAAGTACAAGAGAGTTAGAAGACAAATTAACTAAGTCTAAGGAGGAAATAGCTAGTCTCGAATCTAACCTTAGGAGCTCTAGTATGAAAATAGATGATTTAACTAAGAGCTTGAATCAGAATGAGACTAAGTATAGGTCCATAATCAAGAATTTAGAAGATTTTCTTGCAGCAAGGGGACAAACAGATCAGCCCATAGATACATAATTTGATAATGCTAGGTTAGGCTTAGGCTTTACTAATCCACGGAACTTGAAGAAAGTTGATTGTAAACAACTTTATGATGTCAAGTACATGGGCTTAGGACTAGCTGCTCTTATGGTCTTTACTAACGCAAAAGAAATAAATGCGCTAGAATAAAATAAGAGAAAAGCCAAAACTAGGGCTGAAATTCCCGTTTCTTACACCGAATTGAATAATGGTTACCAAAAACCGGAAATTCCCAAGAGTTGTAACCATGATTCAATTAACTCATTAGAAATCCGTCTAAATCCGAGGATGCCAATACTGTACCTTCTGAAAATTCTTCTATTTATATCCCTCCGATAGTGAAGAAAATCGAGGAGTTACATGCAATTCTTAATCACGAAAGGAAGAATTTTGAAGCTGAAAAGAAGGCATTCTTCTTAGAAATGGACAACCTTAAGGCTACCTCCATGTCAAAAGACGATAAAGGGACGCAAACGGATGATCCCGTTCCTACCATCGAAACGACTTCTACTAATTCTACGTCGATTTTGACAAAAGTTGAAATTCAAAGTAAAAGTCCCGCACTTTCTATAGCTAAGGAACAAGTCCCACGGAAATGGGAGAACGGAAAAGCTCCACAACGGAATTATAAAGACCAAAAGTCTTCCTCTCCCGTTCCTAAAAAGAAAATCTTTCACGAAAAGTTTTCAAGTTCTAGCTCACAAACTTCATCGTGTGCTTCAAATGATTCTACTAATTTTCATTTAAAAAGCCTAGACTTGAAAATAATTTTCGAAATAATTTTTCTCATTCTAATGTGAAAGGTGTGAAATCTAACCATAGGAAATACGACTTACGTGCAATAGATGCTTATAATTCTATATGCTTGTATTCCTACATGCAATATCCGGTCAAGGTTTATTCAAAGAAACATCTTATGCGCTTGGCCACAGAGAAATTTTTTTAAGCCTTCTCCCAAACACACTTTCACCCGAGCGGAAAAGTTTTATCCGAGTCAAATCGCTCCCACATGGGTTCCTATCTCTCCACCAAATTTAAGTAATCCCAAACAAGTTTGGGTACCTAAAGATTCTTTCATGGATGTTTTAGGACAAAATTTAAATTTGACTCCTTGTATGTTTAAATCGTTATCTACTAATAAGGGAGGACCCACATGACAATGGGTACCAAAGTCCCGCTAATTTTGTAGATTTTCCCTCATGTATGGTACTTCGATGATAGTTGCTCCACATACATGATCAAGGGCGAGCGGCAGAGCAACTACAACAATTCCCTACCTAAGCGACAAACTCGGTGACGAAATTCCTTACACATTTCTTTTAAATGCTAGGATGAGTCGCTATTAATTTTCTAGGGATCACAATTTGGTACATTATGCATCTGAGCTGAAATGTTAAATGCCAAATTTTTTTTACACATTTTCCGCATATAACTATATATATAAAAGAAAAACTCTCTTCATGCATTTTTTTTCTCTTTTTATTCTCAGGCATCTTCATTTTTTTTAAAAATAAAAATATATATATAATAATAAATAACAACAAAAAATTATATAAAACACATACAACGTTTTTTTTCATGCATTATTTTTCAAAAAAATAAACAAAAACAACGAAAAAAATGGGGAGTGACGATTACTCGATCTACTTTGATTTGTTCACAAAAATCTTTCCTTGATATATGACTGGATATTTGCTTAATATTGTCTGTCTAGTCGCATTCTTTTGTCTAAAAGTCACTCGTTTGTTCCCCTAGACACAAAGCCACATCATATATGTGAGATTTTGAGCCTTATTATTTTTTCGAGAATTTATCCTTGAGCGAGTCACACATCAAATGCTTGTCTTAACTTGTATTTCTTGGCCTCATACTCGCCTTGCGTTAGATTGTTAGGAAAATGATTAGGGCACGTAGGAAAATTCCTCACTTGGCCAAAATCAAAATATCATCCTTGAAATTATTCCTCTAGTCATCCCTTTTGAGCCTACTCCGATATCCTTTTCTTCATTTGTATCCCGATCAACCCTTCAACCGTAATTCATAAATTCCGGAGGGTTGCATAAATGAGAGAAGGAGGGAGAGAAAAAGGCGACGAAAGAAAAAGAAGAAAATAATGACAAAAGGAGGTGGAAAACGCACACGAGGAATGTTCAACGCACAATAAAGTCCAAAAGAACCTGCCTTCCCAATTACTGAAATCTTCTAGAAATCATAAGAAGAGGACATGGATCTTGCTGTGAACTTCTCCTTCGATAATCTCGTATACTCGTCTGAACGGCTGGAAGAGGAGCACCACGAAGTGAACTTCTCCAACGATAATTCGATCTTATGTCGAGACAACGAGAAGAGGAGCACGGCCTTGGGTTTGAATTCCATAACTGTGAACTTCTCCAAATCGATAATCTTTGAAACATCTCTAGGGATTAAAAGAAGAGGAGCACGGTATCAACCCGAGAACCAACAAGAAGAACTTCGCCTTAGATAATCTCTCAGCCTCTTAGAGAAGCGGAGCTTCAGCTTGAGCAAGTGTAGAATAATATGAAAAAGTTTAAGGATGGAAAAGAAAATACCAGTGAAGAGGACGACGAAGAAAAGGAAGAAGATCTTTCCACGATTCCTAAATATTTTCCTTCCCTACTAAGTCAGAACCAAAATACTAAATCCCTAAGTCCCTTTGATTCCGAATCGACGGTCTCTCGCTCGGTGAAATGATTAAAAGCGCCTTGATAGCAGGTTAATTGATATAATTTTGCTTGTGTTGACATGAGTGATATATCTAGTATATAAATCCCATGATAAAATAATTGAGCGCTAAAGCGAACCTCGTGAGAGTTGTCGAAATGGATCACTCTATGAACTTAGGACTTTAGTTTGACGGCATGACTTGACGGCAAATTATTATTCTATGTGTCATGTGAAATTTTTGCGTGGACGTGATCAAAGTGATGTAATCTGACCCCAAAATAAAAAAAAGGAAAAATAAAAAAAATCGTATAGTCTTGTTTCAAATTTTTCTTTACTTCTATTTTTCTTTGCATATTTTTTTTGCATATTCTTCATGCATTTTTTTTTATTTTTGCATTATTTTACTTGCATTTTTTCTTATGCATGAAAAATTTCGCACATTTTCAAATGCATTTGCACATGCATTGGCACAGACTAGTTTAACAGCGAAATATTTCTTGCTTATATTGTTACGCTAATTTTCATATGCATGCTTAGGAGTTCATGCATACATGCTGAAATGATTATATGCGTTTCTAGTGTCATATGTGTTACATTCTCATATGCATATCTTGGTGAATATGTATATCTTTTCGAAATTGTTAAACACTATATGCGTACTTTTTGAGGGGGAGTCAAGATTCTTAGGTGTGAAAACATGAATTAAGGGGGAGAATGAAAAATTTCTCTATCATTTTAAAATTACTCCTTTAGTAAATTTCTGCTGAGCATTATCTGAGGGGGAGTAATTTTTTTTTCTTTTATAATTCATGTCTACATTTAACTTTAACAGTTACTCTTGACTCACTACTCTCATTTAGTATGAAAAAGCATAAACGACTAAATCCTCGAGGGAGCCTTATAATGATTTTCAGGTATATGATGTGGATGCATTTCAAGAAGATCCTCCAACCACTTCTCAGAAGCTTACCGTTGAAGATTTAGCAAATGAAAAACAATCGATCCACCCACCAAATTCCGCCGCGCATACCACTTTGAAACCGGGCTCTCTCACAACGCCACATTCGAAGGAGGCTCGGTACAACTTAAAATAATCAAAGAAAGAGACGGCCTACCTTCTTCTGGAACTAGAGACGCTTCTTCGAGGACGAACCAGACAACTTCCATTCGAAGAAGACGAATCTGGCGAAACGGAGAAGATGGCTAAACCCGAGCCCTCTCCTCGACTTTCACAATCCCCTTGCTTCCGGAAGAAGAAGCAAGGACCGAGGACTGAACGACACATGATTCAAGCATCATTAAGGACCGAAGTTGCCAACCGTGTCCACTACATCAAGGACCGCAGTTGCCAATCGTGTCCACTGCATCAACGACCGAAGTTGCCGACCGTGTCTACCTCTCCAAACCTCACATCGGACTCCCCGATCTCAACAAAAGGTTGACCCAAATAGGGGGAGTTTCGAGTTTCGTGTGCTTTCAACGGGAGAGATGGAATGCGGACTTTCTAAATCCGGCAAGAATACTTCGTACATCTTACGGAATTTAGGAGAATAACTTCAAAAGAATATTCGAAGAAAAAACCGATGCCTAGAAGACCAGGTGAGCTTGAAGACATTCTAAAGAGGAGATTTCGAGGACTCGCGGACTCTTTCCATTTGCGAGACGAAGATAACCCGCGCTATATTGGAAATTGAATACAAAGGGAGATTGTTGGAACTATTTTATTGTATTCAATAATATAGTTATCGTGTCTTGCTATGCAAATTAGTAGTCTTGCATTGAATTGTAATTAGTCATATTATAGGACTACTTATGCAAATATACCACAATAGGTGGTATATATAAGTGAACTCCTAAGAAAATTAGGAGTGCGCTTTGTATGGTTTTCAGATCAAAAAATTAGAATCGAGAATTTTTGGAGAGAAGAATTAACGCCAAACCCTTGCGTTCAACGTTTCTTCTCTCGTAAGCTTTCAACTAGGTAATTTCGATCTTAAATCTGGATTTCTAAAGATTATAAATCGATTCGATCTGTGTTGGATAAATTTGGACCTAATAATCGTGATGAACGGCTACAGGTGAAGTATGTTGTTCAGAGAGAGATGTATTTGGTCTATCGATACTGTCTATGACAGGGAGTGAATGAACATCTCCAGAATGAGATGATACATTATTGGGAGAGAGATCATGAGATGGGTGAGATGGTCCTTCCCCAATGACTGTGATATTTGGATACGTGAGGTCAGTTCCTGAAGAGGTAGGGAGGTCTTCTATTTCTGTTGTTGGGTAGGTTAACGGTTGAACAGAGTTTTCTACTTGTGGAATTTCTGCTTCAGGAGAAAGCACTAAATCCGGAATTAGATGAAAGTCTTCAAGTAAGAAATCCAGAGATGCTAAATTTGTATTTGAGGATTTGTGTCCTTCTGGGGAATCGCCGTCATGTTTGAGGAAGTAGAGTATGTAGGAACATATATGGGAGTTGATCCCGCTAGTATTGTTGCAGTTGTCTCCAAATGTGACATTTGCACTTTCACGCACAACCTTAGCAATTTTGAGAAAGACTCTAAAGGCTTTTGATGTCGAGGAATACCCAATGAACATGCCTTCAAGTGCTTTGGGGTCAAACTTGCCTCTGTTACTTCGGTCATCTGCGACAAAGCACTTGCAACCAAACACTCGAAGAAATGAGATATTTGAAGAACGTTTATTAATAATCTCGTAGGGTGTCTTCTCAAATCTTTTGTGGATTGATGTGCGATTCTGAGTGAAACAAGCGGTGCTTACTGTTTAGTGCTTCACCCAGAATGAATGTGGAATATTTGATTGAATTATCATTGTACGTGCAGCTTCAACGAGAGTTCGATTTTATCGTTCGACTACTCCATTCTGTTGGGGAGTTCCAGCAGCTGAAAATTGTTGTGAAATGCCTTGTGACCCGTAGAAGGTACTCAATCGGCTATTTTTGAATTCTGTACCATTATAAGATCTAATGATACCAACTCGAGTCTGTAGCAGATTCTGTGTGGTTGTCACAAATGTTTCGATTATTGAGGAGGTCTCGTCTTTTCTTCGTAGAAATTTCACCCACGTGTATCTGGAATAGTCGTCTACTAGAACAAGAACCTATTTGCCACCACTGAGACTTTCGGTTCTCATTGGACAGCATAGATCAATGTGAAGAAGTTCTAGAGGTCGCGAAGAAAAAGCAATGTGTTTGGATTTGTCAGATGCTCTTTTCATTTTTCCCAGTTCACACGCACGACAAAGATGTTCTGTTTGATACGTAAAATTTGGTAGTCCTGTGACGAGTTGCTTAGTTGATAGTTTGTTAAGATCTTTAAAGTTTAAATGGGATAAGCGGCTGTGCCGGAGGATGTTTTGATGAGTTGAGGCTTTAGAGAGTAGGCAGATATTCGTAGGCGGGATGGTTGTTGTAAGATCAATCGTATAGAGATTTGTTTTCCGAATGCCATCGAGTAGGTTGTTATCCTGGTCGTCATTGATGCTTCAATTTTCGTGCTTTGAAGTTGATTTCGAGGCCTTTATCGCAGAATTGACCAATGCTGAATAGATTATGTCCTAGTCCCTGGACGTATGAGACATACTGGATGGTCAGATTTCCGTGATGTAGATCTCCGTGACCTAGGATTGGGGATGACTTTTTGTTCCCAAAACGTACTTTACCGCCATATTTTTCAGTGTAGTTGCTCAACAGTTCTTTATTCCCAGTCATGTGTGTGGAGCAACCTGAATCTAAATACCACACATGATGGACCTGCAAGAAGAGCGAAATTAGGAACATATCGGTACCCACTTGAGAGTGGGCACTTTCCATTTCTAGATGACCTAGCAGAACTAGTAGCAGGGTTAATAACTAAGGCCGTCTCTGCTTTGGAGTATTTAATGTTAGATTTTGGAATCCATAGCTTCAATCCATGTTTTGAGTGTTGAGGGCATGTAGAGTGATGTTTTTGCTTGGGTACCCAAATCTGTTTGACATTAAGATTATACCATATTGATTTTTTATTCAACGATCGATTGAATGTGGGAGTGTTCGAGACATGGTTTGCATGAGATGATGGCTGTCGAGTAGGAGAATGATGCATCTTATAAATATTAGATTTATCAAAACGGGGAACATCATAGTACTTAATAGTCTTTGAAGAAATAAAATTTTGTTCATTAGGAGCATAGGTAGTAAATCAGAAAGCCTTGGTAGGAGTGGGTTCAGATTTCAATTTTTCGGACCCAGGCCATCGTCTTCTTCTCCTTAGTTATTCTCTTGCCTGTAGTCAAATTTGACACAGTATTAGGAGTTAAATCATGAATCGAAAAAGAATTGACTTCAGAGGAATGATCATTTAGGTTTATTAGGAGGAAAATTTCATTTACTAGTTTTTCCTTTTCGAACTTGAAGAATACAATTTGATTTTGATGTTCCTTGGCTTGTGACTTATTAATGTCCTGAGGTGCGAGATTTCAGCTAGAGAGTCAGTCTTTCCTTTTGTTTGTGTCTTTCTCTTTTTGAGTTTGTGAGCCTGACTTAGCAAAGAAGCGTGCATCGTTCTTGATTGTGCTTGCATTTGCTAATCTAAAACGGGAATTAAAGGCAAGTGCATCATCGTAGGAATAGTGGACATAAGAGAGTATAGATGTTCATACAGGTTCAGAAAATGAAATTCTGGATGAAGATGTAGCAAGATCAGATTTGGCTTGCGATAGACGGCTACTATGTGAATTTGAACTTGATGCTCTAAATTTAATTTCCTCCTTCTCAAGTAATAGGTCGTCTCCTGTGGCTATCTCCTTCCCTTTCATTCTCTTTTGGATTGGAGTTTCTATTTTATACTCAGTTAGAGGCATTTGTGGAGAGGAAGCTAGTGTTGTTGATTTGTTTTTCGAGTGAGGAAATTATTGTCAATAGCACGTAACTTTCTACCTGAAAAACAATCTTTTCGGACTCCAGGGTAGAGCGTAAATCAGAGATTTCCTTAATAACTGATGGGATATATGCACTAGAGGTACTTGGTTTTTTGACACCTACTTTTTCAGAAGAGGGCGTATAAATAGGTAAATAGTCCTAAGACAAAGGTATTTCCTTCCTGTAACTATTATTCAGTTTCTCATAGTCAAGTGGAATTCCGGCCCAGTCCTCTATATTTCTCTTATTCTTCTCCAGCACATCAAGTGCAGATGAGCTCGTGAAAGGCATTAGACTAGGGATATTTAATCCTAGGAAACTAATGTCACAATGAGGTAGGGGTTTCTTCACGATTGGGATCGAATTTGGATCGAAGCCTAATCCTTCACGTGAATCATAAAATTCTAAATCTCTAGGCTTGTTCAAAAGGATCGTTTTATCTGTTTGTCCTCTTTTTGTTAGGAGATCCTCAAGTTTTTTGATTTTGGAATACAGACGATTTCGTTCTTTATATATGAATTGAAATTGTAGGGATATAGAGTTTCGCACTTCCTCACTTTTCTTGAAATCGTTTTCCTTTTCGATCAATTTCTCTTCTAGACCTCTTATCTTAGTTTCAAGTCTGATGAAAGTATCCTGAGCTTGTTGTAGGAAAGAGTTTACCTTAGCTTTTTCCACTAGTTCGGCCCGTAAGACTTTTTCATTGTTTTCTAGCTTAGTTTCTAGTTTTCTTAACGATTTGTTTTCCCTAACCATAGATGTTAGTTGTTCTTGAAGCACGCAATATTTTTTATGTAAATCGGAGTGAGAGTCGTGTACCTCAGTTTCTGAAGATGAGCTAGTTGAGGGAGTGGCTGCAGTGTTGTGATCCTCATCTTCAGAGTCGACCTCGACATTTGCCATGAGTGCTAGATTTTCTTCCTCACTTTCAGAGGTGTCCTCGAGCCATGATTCCTGTTCTGCCATGAGTACGACGCCCGACTGTTTTTGTTTGAGAAGTTGGACTTTCTTGGTGTAGTATTCAATGTCTTTTGTCTTAGGCAGGAAGCAATCTCGAGCAAATGGCCTGGTTTGCCACAGTTGAAGGATTACTGATCTTTCAGGGATGACTTGGGTTAAGAGACATCAGTCTTTCGGTCTCGCTTCTTCGAGGAGCTTGTCCTGAGACGGTTTGGGGACCTATTCTTAGCGTATGAATCAAATCGTTTGGTGATCAATGCCATTTGTTTTGTAATATCTGTCAGCTCAGAATCCGATTCTGCACCGTTGTTATCATTCTCCTCTTCAGACGAGCTAAGATTCTGTACAGACTTTGAACTCTTTCTTGCTTTTCGGTTGCTAATTAGGGCGAGAGTTTCCATGCCTGCTTTTTCTTTTGATACTTTCTGAATCTCGCTAATGTCTTCAACATGTTGGGTGAGACTGTCAAAGAGGCAATGGATGTCCATCTCTTCAAGGTCCGTGTTCTGTCGGATATTGCTTACATTTTCCTCCATTCCGGCTGCAGTGCTGAGAGAAAACGTATGTTGATCTCTTCGCCAGTTCTGGTTACATTGATCTTTCTCATCTCATTCACTAATGTGAGGAATTGTTAATAGGTCTGATACAGTTCTTCTCCATCCTTGGCTTTGAATGAGTCATATGCGGTGAGAATGTTGGATTTCTTTGCCTTGTATCCAGATTCAGTTCGTTGCATCATTTTATTTATTTTGTCCCACATTTTTTGGCAGTTTACTGTTGACTTGCATGAATATGTCATTTGGAATGCTTTGGCAGAAATATGTCCTGGCTTGACGATCGGCGCGAGATCGGAGTTTTTCAGCTTCAGTATAGGCCGAACGAGGTTTTCGTTCCTTGGAGGCTGGAACAGGTGGATCATTATCCGGATTTCCAGGAATAGTGATCCAGAACCGAGCCGGGCCTTCAGTGATGGACTCGTACATTAGGTCTCCATTATCCTTGCTGTCGATGAAGTTCCATGAATCTGAGTGTCCATGCTATATATTCATCCCTTTTGAGGATGGGAGGTCTTGCGTCGTTTCCAAGCGAGTATAGCTCCATTCTTGTAGTAGGTTGGATGTGGATCTTAATCGTGTTGATCAACTAAATGAACTTTGACGATAGCAAATAATGTTAGAAAAAATAGAAGAAAGATAAGATAATCACAATTTAAATGACTATATATGGGTTTCGAAGATGTCTGCGAATACTGTCAGATTGTATTCAAATTTGTTGGTCCCTATTCTATCCAACTAATCTATCAAACAACGATTTTACCACGATTTGTGAATGGGAAGAGGCGATTCAACATGGGGTGCGTGTGTGTGTTTGAAGGTTAGGGCTTCACAAAAATTCTCTCTCTATTATTTCACACACACACCTAACTATGTGTTAAGGTTTTAGTATTTATACCACAAGTTGGTATATAATACTTGAGCCCTTGTAAGCCCATTACAAGAATAAGATCACTGGGCTCTAAAACATTAAAGCCCAGTTCACTTAAATTAACTACAAGATTAAGATAACCTAATTTAATTGAACACAATAAAATAATCCTAACAATCTCCCCCTTTGTGTTCAATTTGAAATTTAGCGCTTATCATCTTGGTCTTGTAATTGTCCTGAGACCTCAAAGAACACGTATCAAAGTATGCGGCGGAAGCGTGTGCGTGCGTGTTCTTCTTCAATCTCCTCCCCCTTTATCTTGTCTTATGACCTCTTCTTTAGGAGATCCAAGATCACCGGGTTCTAAACTTCCCATCAATAGTTACAACTCCCATTACATTAGGTCAACCTTGAGTTGTGATTGAGCAGTTCTCTTTAAATAGGGAGAGACGTAATTGAGGCAGATTTTCTCTTCTTGTGTTCCAGCTCTCCCTTCGAAAGTCGCGACTCCCCTACATTTGTTCAACCTTGTGTTGGGATTGGGGAGTTCTCTTTAAATAGGAAGAGCTGTTTGATCTTTGAAGTCTGTGGTGTTTGCTTTATTTTCTGACGGCGCTTGAGATTTAGCATTTTCTGATCTATCTTGCACTTTTCTCATAGTATTGCTCCCATTTTGCTTTAGTGCTACTCCCCCTCATGAAGATCGAGTTTGAGAGATCGTCATGCGATGGATCAAAATGGGGCATCGTCTTTGGCAAGAAGATCACGTCGTCAGGACAAGAAGTGGAGTTGATTGGTACTCATGGCTTGTGAGGACAAGGCTTTATGAACTGGCCTGTGAGAGATAATCAGTCGATACGACTTCAGAGATAATCTCTGAGACGTGGCCTGTGAGGACAAGGCTTTATGAACTGGGGCCACATAGTCGTGCCGTTAACATTAATCTAGGAGCGTAACTCGTAGGCGATGGCCTGAAACCGTTGTTGTTTTGATTTTGCAACAACATGACTTCCTTCCAATCATCGAAGCATGTCTTAGAATGACATGTCTACAGAAGTTCTGATCTGGTCACAATGTCTAGATAAGAAAAGGTGTATGTGTCCTAAAAAAAATATAAAACTTTTAGGTAGTGAGGACACCTAGACTCGATGTGTTCAAGAAAGTTCAGTGGTGTGGAGCTGACTACCACTTAGTTCTATATCTCCCGCTTCCAAGTGAAGTGGTGATAGATTACATGGCTCCCCGTGATTTTATGAAATATCGGTCTATTGGGAGATCGATGAGTGGGTAAGGCTCGGTTGTGCATGCACCGTTGGACCAAATGAGGCGACTACTACCCGGGAGTTGATAAAAATCAGCTCCTGCACCTATACGGGATGGCCCGAATGTTTTGTGAGGCATGGGATTTGTGTATCATCCGCTCTGCATCTTGTCAAGATTTTCTTAATTGGCGAGGGCCACTAACACAGGGTTGCTATCCCGGGGTTAAATTCAGTTGGGTCTGACTGAATCATGGGAGCCTAGAATCCATGCGTCCATCAATTTGATGAGTGCAACTTGATCAGCATGTCGGAGCAGGTCGGTTGAGATCATCTTCGTGTTTGTGTATGGATGTCATGCCTTTTGGAATGCTTGAACTCTCGAGGATTGAGTTTTCTTGGTTGGAGTCCGTCTTGGGAGGTGGAAGCTCTTTAGAGGGTTGTTCTTTCTCTTCCCTTCCTTATTTTTTTAACTATATATAAGTATGTATTATCGTAATAGTAATATGTATAGATATAGATATAGATATAGATTTATATTCGTATACATATATGTATATGGGTTAAAGTAAGACTTCTCCCCCTCGAACCATGCACCTTAAAAATGTACTCCCCCTAAAAATGTACTCTCTCCTGGTAAATATGGAGTGATACTCCCCCTCAATGTATGCACGTTTAAAAGTGTAAGCTTTCTCCCAATTAAGTGAGCGCTAACGTATTTTTCTTTTCAGAGCAGATGCAAACAAAAGAACTATTGTTCTTTAAAAATGCATATTAGAATGTACTTCTTTCGCTTCTTAACACTTCTAAAAAAATATGTATTTTTGACGATCCACTTATATGCATACGCGATAGTTTAGGCTCTACAGTTTAAGATATATGCATAGTTAAAATGTACCTATGTGAGGGTATGTAGGCTTTTCAGCTCATATGCATGCTAAGATTTAAAATTTAAAGTTCTTTCAAAACATGCATGTCTATAATGTACCCTATGGTTTCAAAGTAGGTATATTGTCTTTTCAGCTCGAGATGCATGCCAAATTTATTATGCGATGCATATAGAATTTACCTATGTAGTTGCTCGCATCGCTTACCAGTCGTGTATGTGGAGCAACCCAAGATACCATACACGCTGGAAAGTTTGGCTGCCCTCGTCGCATACCAGTCATGAGTGTGGTGCAGCTCTCTTAGTACCTACCCATTCTGGGAATCTGCAAAAACTTATCGGGACTTTGGTATCCATTTTTGGTTGGGTCTTCCCTTGTTAGCAGAAAACAAGTTAAGCACATTTGGTTCAGATATTGATCCCAAATGATCCTTTAAAGTCCTATTCAATTTGATTTGTGATTTAGGAATCCAGATTTGGTGAACCTTAGAGGGAAATGACAATTCAGCGCCGGTGAATGTGTGCTTAGGTTTAGAAGACCTAAATATTTTCTCCCTAGCCAGTCGCATAAGATGCTTTCTAGAATGAATCTGGACTGAGTATTTCAAGTGGGAATATGAGCTTATGGCGCTATATGCATCATTAGATGATGAGTCGTATTGCCTACGAGAGTTCACATAATTCACTCTATAATGATGAGTGTGCGGGATTTTAGAAGTTCGTTTGCTTAAGCTTGGAACTTCTTCTTTGCACGCTTCCCTTTTGATAGGAATGGGAGAGGAACAATCTTGAACACTTTCGACTTTAATTTTTGAAGATAATATTGATTTTCCTTGATCCTTCCTAATTTTAATTTGTTCCTTAGCTAGTTTTGAAGCTCTACTTTTACTTAACGTTTCAGCTTCAGTCAATATTGACTTAGAATGATTAGTTAAGATTTTCTCAATTTTAGGAACGAGGATGCTTCTTTAAGTTTCTGTTTTCTTTACCTGTTTTGAGGATGATGTATTATTTGACAAATCATTCGAAACAGATAAAGACGGTGAATTTTTGAGATATAAGATCTCCTTTAAAAGTTTTTCCTTTTCATCTCCAAAACCTATCCTTTCAGAGTCCAAAGTATCTTGTAAATCTTTCAATTTACGAAGAGTCTCTGGAGTATCACATAGAGTAGGCTTTTGATCATTTAAAATATTTTCCCCGTTAGAAATTAAGTTAGAATGAGAGTTTTGATCTCTTTGACCTATATTCGAAATATCAGTCTCTAACCGTTCAATCATAGAGTAAAGCATACGCCGTTCCTCTAAGATAGTCTCATATTTTGATGAGACTTCATCTCGCTCGTCTTCGCAAGAACGTAGACTGTTAGTTATCTCGCAGACCCTCTTTTCACTATCTTCTAACTTAGTTTCTAAGCTAATGATCTTTGACTTTGCGTTGGTAAAATCTTCATTAGCATAAGCCAGGCTTTCTTGTTGCTTAAGCAACACGGTGTAATTATTAACACATCTTGCTTCTAATTCCTCAATCTTCCTAGCTTGAGCATCCATTTTATTTTGATTTTTTTAATTAATAATAATAATTTTTTTTCAAAAAAGTTGGCTTTTTGAAATTCTGTTCCGAAAAGTTTGGTTTTGTCGAAAAGTGTCGTCAAGTACCGAAGATATTAGGTGTCGAAAAATTTTTTGGTGTGCACCTAAAAATTTTGAAATAATTTCGAAACTTCAACGAAAAGTACCAATTTTTTTTTTATAATATGCCAATGGCAATTTTTTTGGACCCTGCCCATACCTAGACGTGGGCTTTGGGCCGGTCCAACCCGGAACCGGCCCAAAACCGGCCCGCTAACCCGGCCCAAAACCGGAACCGGTAGAACCGGTTCCGGATCCGGTAACCGGCCCATTTAAATTGGGCTGGGCCGGTTAGCGGGCCGTGGAACCGCGGTTCACCGGTTCCGGTTCCCGGATCCGGTTCCGGTTCCGAACCGGAACCGGAACCGGCCCAACGGCTATATAGCCGTTGGGCCAACGTCCCTTTGTTTTTATTTTTTATTTTTTTAATTTTTAAACATTGGAAAATTACAGTTTTTACCCCAAACGAAAAATCTATAAATATCACCTCATTTTAACCATTTTAACTCACAATTACATCCAAATCTCTTCCAAACTCTCTCAAAAAGCTCTCAAAAAAATCATCCTATTAATATTTAATATTATTAACACTAATAATTATTTTATTTACACTACACTACTATACTACACTACACACACTCACTTATTTTATTATTACCAATAATTAAATTATTATTTTGCACTAATGGCGTCGTCATCGAGAAATCCTAACCCTCGTGACGAAGATGCTTTTATGATTTTAGGTCACGCCGACACATTTCGGGGAAATGCCTACACCGACGATGAGACCGATGCACCGGAAACGAATCCGACGGCGGCGACCGACGAGGGACCGAGCCAAGCTTCTACGGCGACGACAAGAAGGAAGCAACAACCGCGTGGTCGGCGGTCTAAGGTATGGAATTTTTTCGACTTAGAAATGGATAAAAATAATCCCAATTCAGGTACCGCTTATTGCAAAATGTGCCGCCACCCCTACACAATTAAAGGAGGACCGAATCAAGGTGGGACGGGCTCGCTGAAAAAACACCTCCAGAGGGCGCATAACTTCGGGGACGATCTAGAGCCGGTAGGAAACGAACCCCGACAACAACAAATAAACGTAAGTACGGGTAAGAATTTTGTTATTACTAGGGAAATTTCTAAAAAGCATTAGTTAAATTCGTAGTTATGTGTGAAGAACCCTTTTGCATTGCGGAAAGTGAAGGGTTTATCGAATTTACGAGTACGATACAACCCGGATTCCATAACGTGACCCGTAAAACCCTTAGGAAATATGTGTTAGAAACTTTTAAGGAATATCAAACTAGCTTAATTAGTCATTTAGCCAACATTACGTGTAGGATTAGTTTGACTACCGATATTTGGACTAATATTACGTCGCAATCTTATTTAGTCGTCACCGCCCATTGGATAGATGAAACATGGACCATGCAAAAACGTATTCTTTCCCTAGATCCCCTAGATTCGCAACATAATGCCACTACGATATCGAACTATGTGTTGAATGTCGTTAATAAATATTGTATTCAAGATAAGATTATGTCTATCACCTTAGATAATGCTAGCGCGAACAACGTAGCGATAGGGATCCTTCGTAGGCAACTTAGGTTACCCTTAGACGGCAAATTATTACATGCTAGGTGCGCTTGCCATATTATTAACTTGTGTGTGCAATGTGCTTTTGACGAAGTTTTGGGAGATATTGTAGAAAAGTTTAAGGTAATAGGTAAGTTACTTCGGGAACGCCGCATCGGAACGTCGTGGAAGCAAACCGTCCTTGCCGCCGGCCTCCCGTACAAGAAGTTTCCGTTGCCAGTCCCGACTAGGTGGAACTCGATGTACCACCTCCTCAGCACCTTCATGCGTTACAAGGACTTGTTGACGCCTTTTTGGAACGAGGCCACAGTCGGCACCATCTCCAGGTATGAATTACGAGAACTTGATTGGGATATTGTAGGTTTGGTCGTGTCCATACTTGAAGTGTTCGCCGAGGCTACGGAGAAATTTTCCGGAGTTCACTACCCGACGTCCCCATTATTCGTCCCGAACCTCTTCGCGATGTGCTACAAGTTCGTGGAGTTTCGCAACAATCCATACTTGTGTAACTTCATCCAAAATATGGAGAAGAAGTTCAAGAAGTATTGGGAAGAAATCCCAATAGTACACGGTTTGTCGGCCTTACTCGACCCTAGTTGCGGTGTTGATACATTTGATATTTTTTTCGAATATTATGCTCAGTTTCTTGGAAAGAAAGTGGACGACCAAAAGGCGTCAATTCACGCTTCTCTCCAAGAACTTTTTTCTTTTTATGCATCTGAGCAGGGACATAGTGTGGAGCAACCCGTACCAGCGAGCGAAGCCGGTTCGTCGGAAGGAGGCGGCGGCGCAATGGGACTACTACGAAGATTGAAGGCGCAAAAGACGAAGACCAAAACGCGTGTATCGGGGTCGAACACGAATGAGATCCAGCTCTACCTGAGCCACAACTTCCATACTCCCGAAGACTTCGACGTTTTGGTCTGGTGGAAGTCGAACGCGACTCTTTATCCGACCCTCTCCGCCGTCGCTCGAGACGTTTTAGCCGTGCAAGCGTCTAGCGTCGCCTCCGAGTCCGCATTCTCTACCTCCGGGCGAATTATCGGCGACAGACGCGCGAGCCTTAACCCGACTTCCCTCGCAATGTTAACAATATTGAAGGATTGGTATTTGGCCGAATCGAAGAACCGACGGGAGAACGCCATCGACGAGTTCCGTTCTTCCAGTTCGGACGAAGACGAAGAGGCCTCTAACATAGTTTTAATTAATAGTCAAGTCGAATAAATTGTATTTTTTATTTCGAATATTTTTTCCTTTTTTGTATTTTGTAACTTGTAAGTTTTAGATTTATTTTTCTTTCTTTTATGTTTTTATTTGTATTTTTTAGGTAGTTTTTTTTATTTTTTTGTAGTTTTCTTATCTTTTTTTTTTTTTTGGAATAAAATTTTGGATATTTTCTAAAGAATTTTTTCATAGCAAAAAAAAAAAAAAATTAAACGGGCCGGTTCCGATTGGATCGCCCGATTTAAAGTTTCAAATAGATTTTGACTGAAAATTCTAAGTTTAGAGATCGGGCGAATTGGGGTAGCAAAAAATCGGGCGATTTGGCTAATTGAAAATTCGCCGAATTTAAATTCGGGCGAAAATTAAAATCGGGTACTCTAGCGAAATCGGGTGATTACTGTAGCAAAACTGGAATTGTAGCAATTCGGGTACTGTAGCATCGGGCGATTATACTGTTGCAATTCGGGCACTGTAGCGAAATCGGGCGATCACTGTAGCAAAATTGACACTGTAGCAATTCGAGAACTGTACCATCGGGCGATTACTGTAGCACTATAGTACTGTAGCATCGGGTGATTACCGTAGCACTCTAATACTGTAGTGTCGGGCGACTGTAGCAAAACGAGTACTGTTCATAAAATTTCCCGAAAATGAAAAGCTGTACCAGAAAAAATTCTAGACTCGATTTTAAACACAGTTGGGTAAACACTGAGACTCACTCGGAAACAGCCTAATTAGCTCTAGAGCTTGCAAAATAAGTAAAATCAACTCAAAAACTCAAGAAATGGCAGAAATTCGAACCCTAAAAAAATACCCAAAAATTTCATAAATCGTTTAAATCCGAACTTGATTTGCTCTGATACCACTTGTAGGTCCTAGAATATCCAACCAAACTAACGAAGAACGATTTTACCACGATTTGTGAATTGAAGAATTGAAATGCGTGTGTGCGTGTTCTTGAGAGGTGTAAGGAGCGTCTCTTACAAAAACTAATTTTTGTATTTCTCACACACAAGACACACCTAACCATGTGTTAGAGTTTTAGTATTTATACTACAAGTTGGTATATAATACTTGGGCCCTTGTAAGGCCATTACAAGAATAAGATCACTGGGCTCTAAAACATTAAAGCTCAGTTCACTTAAATTAACTACAAGATTAACATAACCTATTTTAATTGAACACAATAAAATAATCCTAACAAAATTCAATTCTTTGAATGTCTTCGAAAAATTTTATCGAGAACCAGATGAGAATTGAAAAATAATTGAGAAGCTCGAAATCAGATATGGTTTTCGAAGAATTCTGGGATTTATATTTAAAAAGAAAACGTTTTCGAAGAGCAACAACGAAAATCAAAATTAAATTTCACGAAGTGAACAACGAAAACCTTAAAGTGAAATTAAGTTAGCAGATTTTGAAGATAGAGGATATCGAACTCCTTAAAATTTAAAATTAAATTTTGATTTTTCGAAAGGCAGCTTCTCGAGAGGTCCTTGTGAAGTCAATATTAATTTTGTAATTCTAGGATGTCGAAAACATTAAAACTCGCTGAAAAAGTTCGAGAACTTGAAATTTGGGGGAAAAAAAGCAGGCTTCGCTAACGGTGTTAAAAATAGAGAAATTTAAAATTGAGAGATATTTCGAAAGAAATGTCGGGAAGCACAGAACTGAAATTAAATTCAGATTTCGAGAGGGATATCGGGAAGCACAAAACTAAAATTAAAACAAAACAGATTTCGAACAATTGAAATTGAGAGAAGCTCGAGAAGTGTCTTGCTCTTCGAAAAGTTCCTGTTCGTCGTCAAATTCGGATCTTCGACTAAAATTCACTGGAAAACATTATATGATTTTGATCAGGGATTATGAGAAACAGATATTCAATCATGCGTTATTCCAAAAACCAAGCAAAGTTTCTGGAATTAGACGAAAGAAATTGACAGGTGTTTGAATGACAGTGCGAAAAACATCTTCAAATGGAGCAAAAAAAAAATCAGAGAGCTTTAATGAATTTGATCAACAATTTTGGCTCTGATACCACTTGTTGGTTCTATTAATCCAACCTTGACATGATTCATATTATTTGTGTTACCTTTGACGATGAATTTCGGATGCTAAAGAGCAGTAATGCCACTAGACGAATTGCAGAGTTTGAAGAGTGAAATACGCGTGGAATATTTAGCAAAATACTTCAACTCCGATTATGAATCAGTAACCCTAAACATTGTAAGGTTATGGTATTTATACATAAGCCCTAATGGACTATTGAGCCCAAAGTAACCAATATACCCACAGGTTAGGTATATTTATGATCTGGTCCTAGCTTAATATAAAATTATAGGACATAGGCATAAAGCAAAATTGAACAAAATAATATATCTCTAACAAAGAAAGAACGAACGAACAACTAAACTAAAGCTCATGCAAAATACAAAGCCTTACACACCCTTAACATATGCCAATATAGAAAAAAAAACCCTATTTCATACTAAAAATCGGTCCGCAAAAATAAATATCCGACCCATAAAACTCAGAAGAAAAGGCGCGACGGTGCAAGAATCCTCGGCAACACGGGACAAGACAGCAGCCCAAACACGAACCAATTCAAGCTCAGAAGAACCACAACATCGATATCGAATCTACTTCCCTCAAACGTAGTTCTTGTAATAATAAGTCGGAAAACGCTCGTTAGGGAGATCGCTACTACGATGAGCAGAGACACCACTAAAGGCATGCATTGGTCGTCTGCCTCAAAGACGATAAGGCCAACCACGAGCGATGATATTACGGCGAAGATAGAGCGCAAAAGCGCAGCTTTCCTATTTTCGTGCAGATTATTTCCAACGTCGTCGACGACTTTCCATGTCATTGCGATAGTGTTATCACGTCGTTCATCTGTATCGTAGTTGTGGTGATTCCGAAGTGATTTGCCATGAATTTCGTTCAGCCGATGGCGCAAATTATGAACCTGTGAGAAAGCAATCTCTTCGTCAAAAGAAAAATAAAGCGGTTGTGTTGAGATTTCTATCCCACATAAGATAATTCAACTCAGCCGATTCATCTACTACATCAAAGAACCAATTAACCCATTTTACCAATTGATTTAGGATGAAACCCTCAATTTCTAATATGGTATTAGAGCAGTAATCCAAAGTGTTATTGCACGTGTTTCATTCACGGTCGCTCGATACATATGTGCACGTATTCGTATTAGGTCTTCAGTCATACAACACCTGAAGAAACGCGTCGAGAATCCTATCGAACATCATATTATTCAACTCACAGATTCAATTAATATATCAAAGAAGCAACTTTTTAACTATCCGCCTACTGATTTTAGGATTAAACCCTCAATTTCTGCACAAGTTCTTTCACAGCAAGAATTAGTTTTGTACCTCATTCTCTAATGCCTTGATCTTTTGAATGGCCTCGTCGTGTTCATCCTCGAGTTCAATCAACATCGTTTCGATCGCCTTACGCTCTTTGACGACTACGTTGAGTTGTTCCTCGAATCCCTTTCGATCCCATATAGCATCTTCGAGTTCGTTTTCTAGTCTAATGAACTGCCTCTCCAACTGCAAGCAAACTGCCATCACATTAGCAAAAGGAAAAAAAAGTCTGAATTTTCTCTAACAAAAGCTTATATATTAGGACGCGATATACTAACCATCCTTTCTCTACAAAGTGCTAAAAATGCCCGAAATGGAAGAGCCAACAAGGCGACGATGCATACCAAAACCCTCCAAAGTACGACCAAATGAAGGGAAATCGCGAACTTAAACAGCTCTAACCACGTCTGAACAACGAGGGCTGTCCCTCCCAAGACAAGCTCGCATGATGCCTTAGCTAATAGGATAGGCTTCAACGCCATTGAAGTCAATGCTTCAGACAAAAGCGCCACATTCTTCACATCTCATTTATTGGGATAAATTCGAAAGATATGACACTGTGTTTTGGTTTCAGTCGCTTCATATAATCCAACAAGCATTCGACTTGCTCTACTACGCTATTATCTCTACTTGCTCGTGTATTTAGCTATATATATGCGTATATTTGTTTATAAAAACCTCGGAATTTGAAACGATAAAAAGAAGGAAGTGTGAGTGAAAAGAAAATAAACGAGCTGGAGAAGTGGTGACACGTGTAGCTTTAAGAACGTGACACGTTGGACTCTCAACACGATATATATCAGCCAACCCTTCTTTCCCGATATAATCTCATCTTAGTTTTTCATTTTTTTTTCTTCAGAGTGATGATAATGCAAAGGAACTGTAGTCTTACATACATGCACTTATCCACTTCCTGAGATTAAGGGTCTGTGATGTGCATGGACGTGTGTCGAGCGACAGTTGTACATTGATTTAGATATATATAGCAGATAGATATTTAAGATTGATGGTTTAAATCGCCGCCATTGTTTCCTTGATCCTTGAGCCGTCAAAATAAGTACAATAAAGATGGAATTAAAGTGCAACCTCACTGTGGTTGAGATAATTACTACCGACATTGCATTTAGTTGCACACCCCAAACAAATTTAGTTGGAGTAGCAAGAGTAAATGGCCTTTTCTTCTTCTATAGAACTATATGTAAACATGATGTAAATCGATCATAAAAAGAAATAGATCTCGCTGTTGTTGAGAAAAGTTTGGACATAAAATATTAAAAAATAATAAAGAACACATTAGGTGTTCTCAGTCTATATATACAGGCCGATCATCAATTGACAGTTAATAATCAATGTACGCCTCAGCATTAGCATCCCCTCTCCTCAAGCAAACATCCCTCGGTTGATCTTCACTTCTAATGTATATTGTCTGAATCGCTTCTTTTTCAGACGAATTCCAATTAAATGACAATTGATCTCGATGTATTTAATACGCTCATGGAAAGACCGAATTAACTATAGAGAATACTTAAAGCTTGTTTACTATTGTCCTAGTAACGTGAACATACATGAAGAGAGAAGATGAACTATTGAGAGGACACGAATATTGAAGAGTTCATAATAATGATTCATAGCATATACATTATTATACAAAGACTTCATTACAATATGACAAACATAGAAGAATACATCGTGACCGAACCAAAGACATAACCATGTGAATTAGGTATTGACTTATTAACATACATCCAAATCATATTAAATATATTAGATATTATATATATCAAAAAAACTTATTAAATTAACACTCCTCCTTAAGTTTTTTCTTAAATACCCCAAGCATACACCTCTGGTCTTCAAATGCTCCTTTCTGCAATGCATTGGTTAAAATATCAGCAGCTTGCTTGCTTATGTTGCAATGAAGTAGCTTGATCTCCTTACTTGCTTCTGTCTTCCCGCAATGCATGAAACTTCACTCTTATATGCTTAGATCGACCATCAAAAACAGGATTTTTCGCCATAGAAATTGCAGATTTGTTATCCCATATAATTGTCGCACCGTCAAGTCGTCCATCAAATTCCTTAGCCAAACTGCTTGATTTGCAGCACTTGCAGCTGCAATATATTCAGCTTCGGCGGATGATTGTGCTACTACTTCCTGCTACTTTGAGCTCCAAGAAAACACGCCAGAACCGAGATTAAATACGTAGCTCGAAGTGCTCTTTGAGTCATCATAACTTCCAGCCCAATCACTATCGGAACAACCTTGCAGCACTCTGTTTTTTACAGATTTAAATTGAACGCCATAATCAATAGTACCTTTGACATACCTGAGAACTCGTTTTGCTACTGCCATATGCTTCTTTTTCGGTTCTTGCATGAATCTGGATATAAAAAACTGCTTGCAAACATCAAGTCTGGCCTTGTAGTCGTCAGATATAAAAGACTTCCTACCAGACTTTGGTAAGTAGTGCAATCAACAACATCCCCTGCATCATCTTTAGTTAGTTTCTCATGAGCAACTAAAGGCGTTGACATAGGTTTGCAACACTCCATCTTGAACTTCTTTAATAGCTCTGTAGCGTAATTCTGCTGAAAAATAAAAATACAGCTCGTACTTTACTGAATTTCCATCCGGAGAAAATAATGCATCTCTTCCCAAATCAGACATCTCGAACATTTTTTCCATCTCAGCCTTGAAGGTGCTCATTTCCTAGACGTTACTCCCGGTTACGAGTAAGTCATCAACATATAAAGAAATAATCAATATTTTCCCATCGCCGCTCTTCCTTGTATAAACAGTAGCTTCGAAATCACTCCTCCTGAAACCGGAATTAATAAGACAAGTATCTATCTTGCTGTACCACGCCCTCAGAGCTTTGCTTTAAACCATAGAGTGCCTTGTGTAGCTTGTACACTTGATCTTCTTTATTTTTCACATCGAATCCCGGAGGTTGATCAACATAAATTTCTTCTTCAAGCTGCCCGTTAGAAATCCAAATTTTACATCAAGGTGAAAAAGCTTCCACTTGTGTTGAGCCGCAAGAGCAATTAGCAATCTTATAGTATCGTGTCTACCAACCGGCACAAACATATCATTGAAGTTGACACCATGTTGTTGTGCATATCCATTGACGAAAAGTCTTGCTTTTAGCTTGTTCAAGGATCCATCAGACTTTGCCCGGTATACCCATTTCACACCCAAGATATTTCGGCCATTTGGTCTCTTGACTAACTCCCATGTCTCGTTCTTGTTGATCGCCTGCATTTCCTCTTCCATAGCTTGAATCAAGCCTTCATGGTTTGCAGCTTCGTTATAGCCAGATGGTTCAACGATAGCTATGTTGCATTTCTCGTTAGTTTTAGCAAACGACCTCGTCTTTCCTTTTACCGGTTCATCGTCGAAGTCTTCATTTTGTTCTCGTGAATGCTCGGTCTTTTTGTATATATTTTAGCAGCTAGGTGAGGTTGCGTCGGAGGATTTTCATGCTTTATTTTGCCTTCTTGTCAATCCCAAAATGAATTTTCATCCACACGAACGTCGCTAATAATAATAATATTTTTCTCCTTCACGTCATAAATATGGTATCCCTTCAATTTGATGCATAACCCAAGAAAATACCAACCTTCGACTTGACATCAAGCTTGCTCCTTCTTTGAGTCGGAATGTGAATGAAACAACATGAGCGGAAAATTTTTATGTGATTTACGGATGGTTTGACTCCAGTCCATTTCTCAATTGGCGTCTCATCTTTTAACGCGCTCGTCGACAATCTGTTTTGAAGATAAACAGAAGTATACGCAGTCTCAACCCAGAAATCATTTGGTAGTTTTTTCTCGGCCAAAAGACATCGCACCATCTCTACGACACTTCTATTTTTCCTCTCGACGACATTTTGGTCGCGAGTATAAGACGTAGTGTTAGGATCATGGACCGGATGTTAGAGGGGGGGGGGGGGTGAATGAAACGGTCACCAATTTTCGTTCTTCAATGGGTTTCACGTCCGGTTAGAGAGTGAAACCGGTTTCCAATGTTCAATCAAGGCAGTCGGAATACCATAGTCTTTGATTGTGAACTATATGTGAGGGTTTGTGTATGTGAGTGATTTGGTCCGGTTTTGGTGTGTGAAGGTGGTTGAGGCATTTTGTCGAACACCTTGGATGCGGGTATTTTGGAGTGTGTGTGGTTTCGGTTTGTAAGAGTAGAAACACGGGGATTTGTTATGAAAGTTCGGAGTCTAAATACTCCTACGTCTCCCCCTTCCCCGCAAGGAAGGCTCTCACTAGAAGATTCAATTTCTAACAACCCCCGTTGTACAACCTCATTAGCTAGACTCAAACAGTACAACCCCCCGGCTATACTCGGCTAACTAATCTCCTAGACACCACTAGACAGCTTTTTACAGTCCATCTCTTTCAAGAGCTTTTTACAGTCCCTTGAGAACATACGGCACCCCGTAAGGTCAACCATAATGGTTGTAGGTCGCAACCTCACAACCGGCTTGATCTTTTACGTCTCTAAGCTAAGACGACGCCATTCTTTCTTGTCTCGGTGCGAAGACTACATACACTTATTTATAGTCTATGTGTTAAGACTCCCACTCAACTAATCTACTTAAGCTCATCTCTCTAATATGTGAGTGAGGTATGTGGGTTTGATCGTTGTAGCTCTCTCTCTTTTGTAACCCACACACTTAGAAGAACTCTCTTGTTTTGTGCTCTTAGCTCTTGTTCTTCTCTCTTGGATCTCTCTTTGAATGTGTGCTTGTTTTCTCTAGGATCCTTAGTTGTTTATGCCCTTTACTGTTGTATTTATATGCTTCCTCACCTTGATATAGCCGTTAGACTCATTAATATAGCCGTTGGGAGCCTTTGTTGACTTTGGTCAAAGCTGTCAGCTTTATCTGCTTGTACCTGCTGCTGCAGTAGAAGGCTTGTACATCAGTCAACAGTTGACCAGTCAATCCAGTCATTGACCTGACCAGTCATTGACAGGACAGTCCAGACCTAGACGTAGTTCTATAAATATGTGGAGAATTTGTATAGATTTTACACAGAATTTTTTGCTCTCAATTCTCAAGTTAAAAGCAAACACATTATCGAATTTCTGTAAGCAATTTGCATCTTTCTCAAAATATCAGTAAGTGTTGCTAATATTATTATTAAACGAAGAGTGAGCAATTGTATTTTTTTCTTACAAAATCTAAGGTGTAATTGTGTTTTCTTTTTAGATGGATTGAAATTTTCGACATTATTAAATAAAATTAATTTTCTTAATTTACTTAAGTGATTATTCTTTGTTTTTTAAATAAAATAAAAAAATTTAATTAAAACCGTAAACCGGCGGTTCAAACCGTAACCGTAACCGGCGATTACGGTTACAAACCGTAACCATAACCGTGGTTACCGCGGTTCGGTTACGGTTTGAGATTTTCACTAACCGTAAACCGGCGGTTATAACCGTGAACCGTAACCGTGAACCGTTTGAACACGTCTACCTAGACCGATCAGTCCAGTCCGAGACCGACCAGCCAGTCTGAGATCGGACCAGTCCAGTCCAGTCTGACCAGACCGAGACCGGGTTGACCGACAGTTGACTGCATTGACCAACATTGATCGGCAGTTGATCGACACGGTTTTTCGCCTTGAGCTCATATTTGATATCTGTTTTTCGAACCGAACTCATCTGCACACTCAGTAAATATGTTAGTAATACAATTACTAAGTTTTGTGTTTATCAAACCGGATTGCTTAGATATTTAAATCCAAAACGTAGTAAGTTGATGATGTATACCTTCATCTTCACAAATTGTTTGAATGCATTTGAGTTGAACTCCATGCCATTACCGGATTGCACAGCTTTAATTTCGCATCCACTCTGAACTTCGACCATCTTCGTGAATTTTTTAAAAATTCCAAGAACTTGAGACTTGCATCGTATGAAATTAATCCACATCCTAGTAAAATCATCAATAATAAGATAAATATTTATTGCCGCTCAGAGTAAGTGGACCACACAAATCCGTGTGTATCAACTCGAGCTTACATTCGCCCTCCAAGTCGAAGAATGCGGAAAGGTAGTTGATGTTGCTTTCCCATTTGACATGAAGCACACATTCCATCGGACTTTTGTATCTGCGGCGGATTATAAACCATTTCCTTTTTGTAGAGCAAGAGCAAAGGCTCATAATTGCAATGCCAACATCGTTTGTGCCAGAGACTAGAGTCGACAACTTTTACCATTTTTGCACTTTCTCCAACAAAACTCCAATTTATTAGAAATGTTTTCTCAATCATAGGTAGCTCACAATATTAATTTGGGAATCATATATGTAGAGCAGATTTCTTTTTGAAGAACAGAGAATAATCATTTTCCATCATTTGGGCCACACTAAGCAAATTTTGCATCACGATTGTATATATAGCACGTTGTGAATGCGCTTAATACATCGCTTTGTTGGAATAGCTACGAACCCGTTTCCTTGAGCTTGAACTACATCACCATTGCCAATATAGCTGAAAAAATGGGCGGGCCGGCCCGGCCTGGATTTTGTCGGCCGCCTGATCTTTTACGGGTCGGGTCGGACTGGCCCGAAATTGAACGGGCCAAATGATCCTAAGCCCTTGTCCGCAAAGCCATGGGCCGAGCCTACCCGGCCCGAGTCCATCGGCTCTAATTTTTTTTTTTTAAATTTTTTTATTTTTTAAAAATCTTTATTAGTTCATTTTTAATTATAAATTATACATTATAATTCTAGAAAAATAAATGTAAAAATATAATTCATAAATATGAAAAATAGAATAGTTTTTGCTTATAAAATTGAATTTTTATGACATATTATATATAACAAATATTAGAAAAATATATAAAATAGTAAAATACTACCGGGCCAATTTTGGCCCGTGGCCCATCGGGTTTTCTGGCCTGTGGGCCACCAGCCCGCCGGGCTAGCGGGCCGCGGGCTAATTCGGGCCTTGAAAATTTGGGCCCAAGCCTATTTTCTTAGGGCCGGGCCGGGTCGGCATGGGCTTGGGCCCAAATTTCAGCTCTGATTGCCAAGCTTAACTTTCGTATGGATCGAGTTGTTTAGGTTTCGAAAATAGCTTTATCTTTCACCATATGACTCGTACACCCGCCGTCGACGTACCAAGTAAGTTTATCACTTGATTCTTGAACTTGAATTGCCATAAACAAGTTTCCCTTAGCTTCTTCTTCCTCTTCTTCAGTGTAATTAGGTTGTTGCCCTATTTTTCGATAATTATTTGTCGTCTTCGAACGACAATATTTCTCGACATGGCCATATCTCTTACAAAACCGGCATTGAATTTGTGGTATCCTTTATGCCAACAATCTTTTTCTTGTTGATTCTTCCACATGTACCATAATGTAGAAATTTCCCTATTTTCAAAAACTTCCGAAGTCATCGGAGATTTTCCCTTTTCGATTTTTTGCTCCGAATTTTTCTTGTCATGCTTCTTCGAAAAATTTCCTTTGTGTCTTGCTTGCATAGCTCCTTCCGTAGATATTCCATCATTGAGTCTCATGAGTGATCTTTGCTCATACCCTTGTAGCTTGCTTATAATTTCAGCCATGCTCAGTTTCGAAAGAGCACACGACTCCCCAATCGCCGTCACTTTTGCTTCGAATTTTTCGGGAAGGCTAACCATTATTTTCTCCACAACTTTAGCATCCGCAACATTCTCTCCCAGCAACCTGCTCTTATTCACTAGATCAAGCAACTTAGGTGAGTACTCCTTCACGTTTTCACCATCCTTCATCTTCAAAAGTTCGAACTCTCTTTTTAGTGTTAAGAGTTTGATTGATTTAACTCTATCACTACCTTCAAACTCCTCTTTGAGCTTATCCTACACGTCCTTTGAGATTCGAGCGTCATGATTCGCGTGAATATAACATATGATAAAGCCGAGGAAGACACGTTAAAGCCCTCGGTTTCTTTGCTTTTTGTTCTTCGAAGTGCTTCATCTGCTCGGATCCGCTCCTAACGGTGTTGGATCTGCTCCTTTCTCCACTGCTTCCCATAGATTTAAAGCTTGGAGATAGTACTTCATCTTGATGGCCCATATGTGGTAGTTCTCCCCTTCGAAATGCGGTGGTCCGGTGCCTAAGAAATTATTTGTTGCCATGTTCGATCTTGATGTTCATGATGCTTTGGCCCCTTAAGATTTAAGCTCTGATACCATTTGTCATAGTAACATGAACATACATGAACATAAGATTGAGGAAGCACTATTGAGAGGATACGAATATTGAAGAGTTCATAATAATCATTCATAGCACATACATTATCATACAAAGACTTTATTTCAACATGACGACCATAGAAGAAAACATCATGACGCAACCAAAGACATAACCATGTGAATTAGGTATTGACTTATTAACATACATCCAAATCATATTAAATATATCAGATATTATATATCAAGAAAAAACTTAACAAATCAACAACTATCACTAAATGTCACGCTCGAATTCTAACAAGTGTACTGCGTGTAAGTAGTATAAAATGGATGTCACGAGGACAACTCAATTAATTCTCAGATATTATTCCGAAATTTAATTTAGACGAAATGGTTTTTTCTTTCAATTGTAATGAAACTAAACTAAATCATGACAAATAAATAAACGCAGAAGAGAAATATGACTTAAAGAAATGATCAACGACAATCGTGATTAAAACACATATTTGGCACGGATTAATCCTACATATCATGCGACCGATTATACCTAATCAATATAAATCTAGTTAAGGTAGAATTTCCCAATATACGCGCAATCCGTTTTTCACGTATCTACCAACCCTATGCGAAAGTGAACCAATCAACGATATTCTTATATAACTGTAGCTACTCCGCATGCATTCGCTCTATGAATTTCACTGAGTTGAGACGCTTTCGGCGCCTAAAATCTCAATAACTATACATACGAAACCGAATTTCATCTCTGATCGGTTTTTACGTCGTGATATTCCTTGTTTATTATTCTAATCGGTTTAGTCACTTATTCAGTCTCATAAAACAATTAAGGGTCATGCATATGATGATCAACCACATGCAGGCATTAAGCACAAACAAGAAATATGTAACTCAACTCATATGATTAAAAATACGGACATCAATAATTCGAATTCATAATCCGGCCTAGTACGACCTTAATCACAAATAAACTTAAGCACACATATGAGTAAGTGAAATCAAAATCATAAAATAGGAAAATATTGTTGAAACGAGATGTTATAGATAAACATGTGGTGTGAGCGAATGGGAAACGCCTTGGACCCTTTATCTTGATTGAGCCTTAGCTTTGTCGAGTGTCCAGTGCTTGAGGTGTTTGCTTGAGAGAGATGGTTGCTTAATATCTCCTCACCCATATATGATCTTTATGCTGGCATTGAGGGATGATTTTCATATGCAAACTGAAAGCTGGGAGTGGGGTTTCGATGTGAATGTGAGCTACCCCTCCTTTGTTGCATGTGTGAGATGGATTGAATAAAATTTTTGTCCGACACAAATATTTAAGCTACCCCTCTTTATTTCACTCGAGCATCTAATTTCATGATTTGGTCTTTAGTTTTGATCATTGCATCCTTGAGCCATGCCTTGGTTGAATTTTTCCTTTATTGTTGCCTTTTGTGTCATATAAGATGATTTAGCTTTGACTTAAAGAGCCACATGGGTATTGGTCGAGCCAATACTAATTGAGCAAGTAATCTATATGTATATCTTGGCCTTACTTTTCTTGGTGTTTTTTTCACTTTCGAAACTTCTCCTTTTCGGTCTACTTGGTGTTGCCCGTGCTTCGCACGGGATATTTTATGATCAAATTGAAACACGATTTATTCGAATATAATATATAAATTGAAGACTCTTCCTTTTCTTTGTACCTGTTGAAAGTCAAAGAACCTGATATTAAAGAATTTGATATTTTGATCCGTCTGAGTCAGAGATATCTTACTCTTAGGCGTTTGTTATATTGAATAGTCTTTCAACTTTAATGTTAGTTGCAATTTTACAATTCAACTTTTATATAATCTAATATAATGTAACCCGTGAAGCAATCTTACAGCATTGCTGTTAGCAACAATGTTACATTATCAACTCCCGTTATATATAATAATAGTCGTTCAACTGAGTAGACTTACAATATTAATGTTTAAAAAATCTTACAAATCTAAAGCTTCTTATGCTCAATCTATTCCCTAGCTTGAAAGCGGGTAGAGTGGACTGACATCTCTTCCTCTGGACCCGTTGAAGATTAAAGACCTGTTGAAGATTAAAGAGCCCGAGATGCAAAATAGAGCAATAAGAAACATGATATTTAAATGTAGATTCAACATTCTTTCGCCTCAAATTCCGTCTATTATTGGTGCCTTCTGTCTTGCATAGTCCAGTCCTCCCCGGGGAAATGTTTTCTAATCAGATAGGTCTGTACGAGATCAATATAGCATGAACCAAGATTTTAATACATTTTTATTAGAAAGAAGACTGCATATTGACGTGTATGACTTGTTCAGTACTTGAGAGGAGCAATACCAAAGCTCCAAGCTACCCTTTAACAGCATTCTTGGCTCCCTAGGCGTTGTCCCCTGCTTCATATTCTCGTACACTGTCCAACCTCTTATTTTCCTTTTCCTGCAAAGATTTAAATCATACACCACTAAATCATGTTCAGTGTCAAAATAATTACCAAGCACACAAAACCGCAGTAATTCCACAAAAATCTACCTGAAGTTAGCCACAAAGCTAGCTAAATACAATAGCTTAAGTATAAAGAGAGAGGAAAAAAGGAATGAGTTTTTACCAAGCCAAGTTCAGGTATAATCAGCCACCTAAAGAACCACCATAAACATGCACATACAAACATCTCATGAAGAATAACGAACTGAAAAAGCTGAGTTCCCTCGCCATCTTCTGCTCCTCATTGATAAGCCTAACAATATCAAATCCCAAATCAATAAACTCAATCCACCAAAATTTCAGTAAACCAAACTCTCCAAGATCCAACATTTATCTTAGCTTCACGTACAACAGACCGACCACCTTATGAAAGGATATGTCGAGCGCTTCGGCCGACCTCAGCCTACTTGGGTCTCGTCCGACCTCCTCCTCCGGAGCGTGACGCTGCAGTGGCACTGAAAATCAGCGGCCACCACCGTACGATGTTGTTGGGAGAAGATAGAACACGCCACAATGAAAAAAGAAAAGAAATCGTCCTCAAGAGGTGGGTTTGATGGGGTGATCGAGCGGATCGAGTAATAAAAATAAAACGAATATCGACAACTATCCTACGCTCAACAGGCAAGTGTACCTATCGAAAATAGCATAGAAATGGCAAGTATTCGAGTATCGAACCCAGAGGAACTATATACTTTAGAAAACCGTCATTTCACTCAGGGCCCTCAGCTAACTTGCTATACGGATAAATATAAGATAGTTGGCCTACTCCGGCTAAAGTCACACTAGGGTTTATCTCCAGTGTCACCACTTGCCAGGTCGCCCCTCTATCTAGCGGTTGCCTTTCCTGGCACTTTGGCTTACACCATGTGTTTCGTCCAGGTGACCCTCTTCCGCTACATAAATCATTTAGATTCATACATTTGACGACTTATATCTCGTCATGGTGCCTTTGTAGAAGTGATATGACTCATTCGTGAGTCTACATCAAATACTAATATCGTCAAACATATTTTGTTCTCAGACGATCATATACTGTGCATACTCCTACTACTAATCTTCACGTAACTCGTGTATGCACATGCTCATGCCACATAATAATTGAATAAATGCTTACCATACGAAAGCATATCAGAACATTTCACGTCTCACATCATAATCACGTATTCACATCAAAGCACTTAATCACATAAGACAAGCACACATAAAATAATTTATGTGTTGTAGGTGAAATTCCCACTTACCTGATGTCCTTAAGCTATTTGCTAACCAGTCTGGTAAATTTCCTAATGTTTCATCCTTTAAACACGAAAAGATAATAAAATCAGTGTATAAATCATGTCAATTGACTACGTAAATTTTCGTTCCAAAATTTTATCAAAAACGACATTTGCCTACACCGAAAATTGACCCTGAAAAATACTGATAGACAAATTATGATCGGGCGTTACGAGAGACTATGCCCATTGGACTTAGAATATTTTTCTCATTAATTAGCGTAAAAATATTTTTCCTCAAAAGGCGATTGTTTTTTTATTAGAACTTAAAACGTATTTATCAAAGTGACCCAATTCGCGAAGTACACTAAAGAACTCGTGAAATTCGAAGACTCGTAAAACCTTATACAGTTGATCGAGTTCGCGAAGTGTTAATCAGGTTCGCGAACCCTTACACACAATTCGCGAAGTCCCCATGACCCACGAACACAGTTCGCGAACTGATCGTCTCACAGTTCGTGAAGTTCAACCGACCTGCGAAGCTCAATTTGCACACCTTCAGTTCGCGAATCCATGACCCGCGAAGAACTTCACTTACTCTCAATTCGCAAAGTATGGCCCGCGAAATGGAATTCGCAAACCAGGACTCGCGAAGAACTTCACACCCTCATTTCGCGAACTCACTCAATCCGCGAATTCACAGTTCGTGAACTAACTTCACACAGTTCGCGAAATCTCATTTCACGACTCCAATACACGCAAAACACTTTTATCACCCAAAAATCTGAAAACTTTCGATCAACATATTATTTTCTCAAGAACACGACGAACATCTTTAAAACTTCAAAATATGTTTAAACCTTCGAAAATTATAACCTGTACAACACTTAAACAGATCTAGCTTCTCGCATCTAACACACTTAAAACATACTAAATCATAATTTTAAACCTAAAGGTTAAGGTAGAAATTTATACCCTCTCCAAGCTCAGGTTCGACTTCGATCGTTTGAGTCTTCGTTCTCTCTCTATATTTATTTTTCGTAAGATTTGATAAATGATTAATCCTTACTTCTTCTTAATCTTATCTTCTTTGGCGTGTTAGTAAATAGGTGACATCAACCTAATGTTGATGTTTACCTAATACCGAAAGCATTGTCTCCCACTTGTCTTCTTCTACTTAATTATCATTAGTTTATTATTATAAAATTTCCTAGTTTCAAAGGTTCAAAGTTTCAATTCATGAAAGCACTTTGCACTTCTACACTTAACGAACCCTTGTAACTCGCGAAATCTACTTCACGTGCTCATAATTCGCCACTTACCATTGACCCGTGAAAACCCTTGTTTCACAAACAAATTCGCGAACCTTCATGGTTCGTGAAAACTCGTACTTTACGACCCTAAACACTTTCAACACGTGAAGTTCTTAGAGTTCGCGAACTACCCTAGTCCCTTATACTAGGTTCGTGAACTTCCTAAATTTCACATTTCACCACATTTCAAATTTCCTCTAAGTCCCATAACTAACCTCCAAATAACGTTATATATCATATAGGCACATAATTAAATAAATATTAAAGATGCAGTCATATAAACACATAATATGCATGCAAATTTATTGGCTGGCTTACTCTTGGAACCCCGATATTACATCCGATTATATTGATATCATCAACATATATTGCAATGATAATAAACTCATTTTTACATCTCGTAAATATGCATGGGCAATTTTGATCATTTTTATACCCCTCTTTCAATAAGTATTCACTTAGTCGATTATACCACATACGTCCGCATTGCTTTAATCCATAAAGCGATTTATTTAGTTTGATTGAGTACTCATCTCGCGGCCCTGAATTTTCAGGTAGTCAAAAACCGTCTGGAAGCTTCATATAAATGTCACTGTCAAGCGAGCCATATAAATAAGCAGCGACAACATCCATTAGACGCATATCGAGTTCTTCACGTACTGCCAGACTAATTATGTAACAAAAAGTTGTTGCGTCCACCACGGGAGAATACTTCTCCTCATAATCAATACCAGGTCTCTGCGAGAAACCTTGTGCGACAAGCCGTGCTTTATATCTCATAATTTTGCCGTTTTCATTTCTCTTTCTGATGAAAACCTATTTATATCCAACCGGCTTTATATTTTCTGGTATGCAGACTACAGGTCCGAAAACGTTTCGCTTCTCAAGTGATTTTAATTCTGCCTCGATTACATCTTTCCATTTTGGCCAATCATTTCTTTGTCTGCATTCGTTCACAGACCTTGGTTCATGATCCTCATTCTCATTAATCTTATTCATTTCATGTAGCGCTACGTTAAATGAGAACTTATCGTCAACGTTGACTTCATCTCGGTTCCATCTAATTCCATTTTGGGCGTAATTGATCGAGATCTCTTCATTATTATTATTTTCAATTTGTTCAGGTACCTGACTTTCATTCTTATCATCATTTGTGCCCATCGACTCTTCTCTAGTCGATAAATCCTCGATTGAACCATTATTATTATTTGCTCCTTTCTTTTTCGAGGATTTTTATTTTTGGAACCCTAGGGCCTACCACGCTTCAGCTGTGGTTTAGGCTCAGTACTATTCTTTGTTTGTTCTACAGGAACATCAATTATAACAGGAGCATTAACAGCTGGAATATGTGACTTTGTCACTCTTTTTAGGTCAGCAAAACTGTCTGGCAATTGGTTCGCTAAGCTTTGTAGATGAATTATTTTCTGAACTTTCAGTTCACATTCTTTAGTTCGAGGATCATAATGATTTAGCGATAATCCATTCCAACTAATATTTGTTTCCAACTGTCTCTTTTCTCCCCCTAATGTCGGAAAATTTGTTTCATCGAAGTGACAGTCGACAAATCTAGCCGTGAATTAATATCCAGTTAAGGGTTCTAAATATTTTATAATTGATGGAGATTCAAATCCGACATATATTCCCCACCTCCTTTGAGGTCCCATATTTGGAACATATACTGCACATCAAAAAATTTTTAGATGGGAAATATCTGGTTCTTGACCATAAACCATTTGCCATGGGGAGATATCATGATAACTTGTTGGCCTGATGCGTATTAGTGCTGCTGCATGTAATATTGTATGTCCCCAACAAGAGGATGGAAGTTTCAACTTCATCAATAATGGTCTTGCAATTAATTGCAAGCGTTTAATCAACGACTCTGCAAGACAATTTTGTGTATGGACATGTGGCACATGATGCTCTACATCGATACCTATAGACATACAATAATCATTAAATGCCTTGGAAGTAAATTCACCAGCATTATCAATGCGTATTTTCTTTATCGGATACTCTGGAAAATGTGCTCTTAATCTAATCAGCTGAGCAAGTAATCTCGCAAATGCCACGTCTCTCGTAGATAATAAACATACATGGGACCATTTACTTGATGCATCAATTAATACCAATATTTAAATGGTCCACATGATGGATGTATCGGCCCACAAATATCGCCATGTATATGCTCCAGAAATGCAATAGATTCAGTCTTTACTTTCATTTATGATGGTCGAATAATTAACTTTCCTTTAGAGCAAGCAACATATCCTAATTCATTTGATTGAAAATCTTCTGGTTCCTCAATAAGTGTCCACTTGAATTTTCAATTATTTTTCGCATCATAATTGTACCGGGATGGCCCAACCGGTCATGCCAAACAATAAACGTACTGTCATTAGCAAACTTTTGGATAATATGATTCAATTGTTCGAAGATATGTGTAGTATAACCCAGAATCAAAAGACAGTAATATTTCTAGAATTATATTTTTTTATTCAAAATCACTTTTGTATTGTGCAAATATTCAATATCTCCCTTTTGTGCAGTCTCAACATGATATCCGTTATTTCGAATCGCTTTAAAGCTTAATAAATTACTTTGAGACTTAGGAGAATATAAGGCATTTTCAATAATCAGTCTCATTCCTCTGGGCAACAATATATTAGCTCTTCCGGAGCCTTCAATTATATTTGTGCTCCCCGATATAGTTATGACGCTGTCTTCTTTCACATCAAGATGCTCGAAATATTTCTTATTTTTTTAGAATTGTATTAGTCGTTGCACAGTCTGCAAGACATAATTCTCTATTGCACATGCTCGTGTCCATCATATAAAACCCTTAATAAAACAAACATATAATTATTAATACATATTATTGAAAACAAACAATTTATAGCAAACACATGAATGACATTCAAACAATATAATCATAGCAAACATAGAGATAACATTCAAATAATACACACCAAAGCACACAATAATCTAGCATATAATTATAAAATAATAGCAGGTCAAATTTCTTCATTTGAGAGGTTCAGGAAATCGTCGACATCGAAATTAACACCTTCATCATTAACACCAGAAGCTGAAGCAATTTCTCCTTGAACAAGGTTCGTTTCAATAGTAAGCAAGAAATAAGATCTGAGCACTTTTCAAATTTTCTCTCTCGATATTGCTGTTGTAGAATAACATTTGACGGATGAAACGTGGTGAACGTTTTCTCCAACATAATTGCATCGGTAATAGTTTCTCCACATAATTTCAGTGTAGAAGTAATTCTATAAACATCAGAATTGTATTCGCTTACCGAGTTAAAATCTTGCAGGCTAAAATTCACCCATTCATACCTTGCATTTGGGAGAATAACAGTTTTTAGGTGGTTATATCGATCTTCCAAGTTTTTCCACAAGTCTTTCGGGTCTTTCACTGTTAAGTTTTCAATTTTCAGACTTTCATGAATGTGGTGGCGAAGAAAAATCATTGGCTTCGCCTAGTCCTGCTCGGATGTCGTATTGGTCGGTTTGATGGTATCACCCAGACCTTTCGCTTTCAAATGAATCTTGGCATCTAGTTCCCAAGATAAATAATTTCTGCTAGTGATATCGAGTGCAACAAACTCAAGGCTCGCCAAATTCGTCATATTGCTATAAAATACAAAAACAAAAGTTTAACAAAGATAATATAACAAAATATTACACGCATATGTAATCTTCTTTAGTATCGTCATCAGTATCTTCTTCAGTATCTTCCTTTGAAAAAATTCTTATGAAAAACATTGCCAACGTCAAAAGAAGTGCCCACGTAATAGTAATACTCAAAAACAAATGTTCATTGATCAAATCGGACAACATCCTTCAAAATAAAATATATTAGTGATATTAATAAAACATTACAATTAATAATAATATTTTGGAAAATTCGTAAAAATATTATCTACTTAGCGGTAACGATCACCGTAAATAAGGTTAGAAGCAGAAGATCCATCTTTGTATAAAACGACATGATTCTATTAAAAACATAATATATTAATATATCAGTTTGACAAAATATAAATAAAAAATATGTTTATATATTTTCATAAAAGTCAGAAAAAAAATCTTCACATGCCACGACGGGAACTCGAAATCTGGACATCTCACAACTTTATGTGGGAATTACCAGCTACCACAAGACCTCGTGGGCTTTTTGGTATTGTGTTCGGGCATAAATAATATATATACATATATATATATATATACACATATATAAGATATATAAACATAAATATAAACACACGCACACTTATTTAGATATATGTATATATATATAACTTATGTATGTAGTTATATGTATATGAACTCACGCACGCGTGCGTATATATATATATATGTGTGTGTGTGTGTGTGTGTGTAAAATATATATGAAATAAACAATTTATATGTATATATGAAATAAATAATTTATACTTCCGAATTGTGTCCTTGATAGTCCTCGGATAGGTAGAGTCTCGTGCTGATAGTGTTATATAATATTTAATTTAATGAAGTTTTATTATTATAGATGTAGTATGTAACATAGAAAGGACATCAACGTACAATAAGATTTTTGTTATTGTTCTACTTCTCAAATTACACTGAATCAAGCATATTTATAGAAGGAAATATACAGTTAACGTAATCAATTCATTAAATGGCATCCATCAACTGCCACCTACTACCTATATTCATAATAGCATGCACACACACATATATATATATATATATATAATATATTATAAGCTAGACAATATATCTAAGAATTGTATGCTATCCCATGCGTGATCTCCTTGGGATTTTTCTTTTGTTTTTATCTTGCCTATCATGTCAAGTTGTGATCTTCACATGGCTCTAGATATATTAAACTAAAGCCGAAAGCCCTCTCTCTCTCTCTCTCTCGCTCAAAACCCGAATCCCCCAACCCAAAAAACAGCCGCCACCCCTCCTCCCCCTCCTCCATTAATGGAGGTAGGGGGAGATCTACTTGTCTGTTTTAGTTTGTAATTTCTCTTCTGCCTGTTTAAAAAAAAATTCGACCCCCCACCACCGCCTGCCGCCACCGCCAGCACCGCTGCCGCCTGCAGACGATGCCAGGCACGGCGCCGCCTACACCAGCCGTGCGGTCAGCCGCAGAGGTCGCCGAGGGTGCCGTAGCCGAACTTCAGCTGGGTCGGGAGAGATCTCCGCCCAACATCGGTCGCCGTCTGCTGCCGGCATGCTCCTCCACCGCCACCTTCCGTCTGCTGTTACCGGCCGCCGCTGCCGACGTCAGCCTCCCGCACCGCTCGGCCATTGTGTCGTGCGGTATTTTCTCCTCGGGGGAGTTTCCTCCTTGTTGAAGGTTCCTCCCCTTCGTAGGAGTTTTTTTCCCCTTCGTAGGAGTCTTTCCCCTCCCCTCGTGGGAGCATTTTTCTGCCTTCGTGGAGTTCCCTCGGGGTTTTTTTTCCCTTTTTTGGGGCTTTTAGAACGGATATTGTGCTATCACCGGGCATTTACGCAATAGAATGTTACCCGTTCAAATGAAAACGCATGAAGCAATGACGATTTCAGCCCAAGAATGAAGACGCATCTAACTCAAGAGTCATGAGCGCTTTTTCTATCTTCTATTAATAATGTCATTTTCATTTTTAGAAAGTCATTCCTGTTTGTCAACAGATGTAACAGACTGTGTGTTGTCTTCTCTTCTCATCTCTCTCTTCGGTAACAAGTAACAATTGGTGAAATCGATAATCGGAACTGTTTCTCCAACCGAAGTTTCCATTTTTTATTTTAATTCCTTTTCCCAATTCGAGTTGGTATCAAATTGGTATCAGAGCATCGATCCAAGTTGAACTTCTCAGGAATGGCAGAAGGAACGCGTAATGCTGAGCTGCGTAAAGAGCTAGATCTGCTCCGCGATAAGGTGACTGCGGACAATGCTTCCATCAATGAGCAGCTCACGTCCCGGCGGCTAATGATTGCGGCTATAGCGATCAACCCATCTGGAGAGAATTCGAATGGTGGAAGCACTGATTGGACTCACGCCGAGCAACAACGATCGAGCTATCAGATGCCAACTAAGTGTTCGAGTGTGGAATTTCCCAAATTCAACGGTGAGGACCTCAGAGGATGGATCTACAGGTGTGAGCAGTTTTTTGAGGTGGATGACACTCCATCGAAAGCGAAGGTAAGGATGGCGGCGGTGTACTTGGAAGGTCGTGCTCTTCAATGGCACTAGGTGTTCATGAAACCTCGACTGAGTCGAGAACTCCCTCGGTGGTCTGAGTATGTCAAGGCACTGAATAGCCGATTTGGCTTGCATTCTTATGATGATCCAATGAGTGAGTTAGTAAATCTTAAACAAACTAGTTCGATTCAGGAGTATCTAGATAGCTTCGAAGAACTGCTGAATTATGTCGAACTCACTGAGCAATACGCCGTGAGCTGTTTTTTGGGTGGTCTGAAACCAGAGATAGCCACAGCGGTGAGGATGTTCCGACCGAAATCCTTGTCAGAGACTGTGAGTCTTGCCAAACTACAGGAACAAGCTAACAGAAGATTTCAAAGAGAGAACCTACGGTCAGCTCTGTTCGTGAAGGTATGAGACCTAACTCTTCTAATGTAAGAATCCTTTCCACTCCAAATATAAATACTCATAACAGAGTCGTGGGTCAGAGTTCACCGAGTTTTAGCTCGTCTTATGCGGCTTCAGCACCTTTTCTTTCGAAGTCTCACCATGTGATGAAGGGGAGAAATCAGCCAATCATACCATCTAGGGGGTTGACCCCGCAAGAAATGGATGAGAAACGAGCCAGGGGGCTGTGTTTTTGGTGTGATGAAAAATTCTCAGCTAATCATATTTGCACGAAGAAAAGGCAAGTATACTTAATGGGGGTAATGACTGAAGATGAAGGGAAATTGGCGGGGCAGACCTTTGACTGTGGAAAATCTGAGGAAGAAGAAGGGCGGATCGAAGTCCATGAGGTTCCTCTGATGAATTACCAGATCTCCATGCACGCAATGGCTGGAGTGCATGACTATAGCACCATGAGGGTGGCTGGAAGCGTGAATGGTAAGCCTCTACAGGTATTGATAGACATGGGTAGCACCCATAACTTCTTAGACTTGGAATGGGCGAGGAGGTTTGGGTGTCAGTTGGAGCAAACTAATCACCTCCCCGTGGCTGTGGCTGATGGAAGCAAGCTCTATAGCTCCTCGAGATGTAAAGGATTTACATGGATGATGCAAGGGACTCAGTTTGTTGCGGATATGATGATTCTTCGCCTTGGAGGTTGTGACATGGTATTAGGGGTGCAATGGCTAATAACCCTAGGCAGTATCACTTGGAATTTTGATCAACTTCAGATGGAGTTTCGCTTGGGGGAACGAAAGGTACTGCTGAGAGGAATGCAACCTACAAGGTCAAGATTATCGCTGGCAAGAAAACAACTCAGTTGTTGGGGCATCCTGCACAATTGTCTATGCTACATATGATGATCATACGAGAGGAGAATCAAAGCAACCCTCAGTTTTTATGAATGACAAAGTCATGTCTCATGAAGATGAACAATCGGCCAATAAGTCACGTATTGGTTAAATTGGGTGGAGTCTTGGTTCTACCAACTCTTGAGGTCAAGAGTTGTTTTTAAGGAGGTGGGGGTGTTACCCGTTCAAATGAAAATGCAGGAAGCAATGACGATTTCAGCCCAAGAATGAAGACGCATCTAACTGAAGAGTCGTGAGCGCTTTTTCTATCTTCTATTAATAATGTCATTTTCATTTTTAGAAAGTCATTCATGTTTGTCGACAGATGTAACAGACTGTGTGTCGTCTTCTCTTCTCATCTCTCTCTTCGGTAACAAGTAACAACTGGTGAAATCGATAATAAGAACTGTTTCTTCAATCGAAGTTCCCATTTTCGATTTTAATTCCTTTTCCCAATTCGAGTTGGTATCATAGAAATAGTCAATTATGTTATAACATTTTGGGTATTGCTCTGTTGTATCTTTGTGTCCATCTGAATTATGAAATGAAATCCTTATTTTCAAAAAAAAAAAAAAACATGGCTCTAGATATATGTTATTTTATTTTCATTTGGCTGCTTCTGTGGATTTTTTTGACATTGAGCTTATCAACAGATTAGTCTATAAGAAAAAAGTAACAATGCTTTGAATTCAACGACTTAATGAAAAAATTAATAAATAAATATAAATTATGCTTTGAATTCGACGAGTTAATAAAAAAAGTAATAATAAAAAATTAAATATTGCTGAAACAAGGTAAGAAAAGAGTTAAGTGTAATCTTTTTTATATTTCTAAGGTTATTTTCACCCCAAAGGGATGCCAATAGTAGTTACTCTATATTCTCTTCATCTACTAGCGATTATTATGTTAAATGAGAATGAGTGAATTGGCATACTTGACCATTGTTAAAACCTTGGAGAATTCAAGTTTACAGTTCATAAGACAAGTTGAAAGCTATATTTATTCATGATTATCTCTGAAATTTATTAGTTTATTCATTGTCTAGTTTAAATAGATGCAATGTTACAGTAAATGATCTTAAGAAAAAAAAATTGGATGAGAACGTCAGTGTGTTTTGTAGCTACTCAAAGTAAAATTCATTAATAAAATAATCTATTTTCGTGCCAATCTTACTTCCAAACCCAACAAAATTTGTGTAAGTGCCACAATGACTTCTATTACTATTTAAGTTTTTCCGAGTTTAAGTCTCATCTTCGACGATGAACACTTGATTATTGGGTAAACACATGCAAACATATTTTTTTATCTCTTTAGATCTTTTTGGATGTTGAGGAACCGAAATGATGAGTCCGAAGATGCCCAAGGCACAGGTGTTAGCAAAGGACGCAAATTGTGACACGGTACTTTCAAAAAGGCGTAGTAGACAATATAATCTTACATATAATTGTAAATTAATTATTTTAATTCCAAAAGGGGTCACTGCATAGCAACATATGTTTAAAATGTGCTCTGCACATCACTAACATATATAATTAATGCAATATGACAGTTCTATTCAGGGCCGGTTTTTTATCTTAGGAGGCCCTGTTCGAATTAAGGTCCATATAATTTTATTTTTCTTTGTGTGGCCTTATTAAGAAATATTGAACTTATTTTGTTAATTTATATATTTTAAAATACGGCCACATAATAAATTATGTGGCCCTCTAGTACACTGGGCCGGATTTGTGGCCCTGTGCTGTAGGCCTGAATGCACATGCCCAAATCCGGCCCTGGCTGTATTTACTTCCTCAATGGCCAACTTGAACTATAGTATGTTCCATAAATTATAAATTGAATGTAAATCTTTTGCTAACTTTTCATGTCGGGCTTAAATTGTAACATCTTATATAAACAAACACACTCAAAACAAAACATGAATATGTACGTACACATAACATATACATATAATGTATTGTATGTGTAAATCCTAGTTTATCCAACAATACAAAGATTCAGAAAGTTTTACCACGATTTTGAGATGGAAGAGTTGAATCCGTGGGGTGTTGTGCGTGCGTTTGTTCTTGAGAGGGTTGGAGCTTTTCTTGAAAAATTATCTCACTATAATTTTCACACACAAGACACACTCAATGTGTGTTAGGGTTTTAGTACATATACCACATGTTGGTATATTGTACTTGGGCTTCATGAAAGCCCATTACAAATAAGCTCACTGGGCTTCACAAATAAAAGCTCAGTTCACTTAAATAAAATTACAAGGTTAAGATAAAATAATTAATTGAACCTAACAAATAATTTCTAACAATCTCCCCCTTTGTGTTCAATTTGCAATTTAGCGCTGGTTATCTTCGTCTTGTAATCGTCCTGAGTCCTCAAAGAACACGTATCAGAGTTGCGTTCGCGAAAGCTTTTGCATGCGTGTTCTTCTTCAATCACATCCTCCTTTGTCTTGTCTTCTGACCTCTTCTTTCAAGATCTTCAAGCTCACCGGCTCTTGAACTTCTCTTCTTTTAAGTGTTCAAAGCTGCTTGTTGGATCGTATCTTTTTGTGTTCAATCTCTCCCCTGGATAGTACCACTCCCCCTGTATTTGATCAACCTTGCGTTGGGATTGGGGATTTCTCTTTAAATTTGGAGAGATATACACGCGGCGGATTTTCTCTTTTTGTGTTCGATCTCTCCCTTGGATAGTCACTACTCCCCTACGTTTATTCAATCTTTTGTTGGGATTCAGGAGTTCTCTTTAAATATGGAGAGACGTACACGAGTCGAATCTTCTCTTTAGGTGTTCCAGCTCTCCCTTCACTTGTTGCAACTCCCCCTACATTTGCTCAACCTTGTGTTGGGATTGGGAGTTTTCTTTAAACTCGAAGAGCTGTACACGAGTCGGCAGCTATGATGCTTGAAGTCCATGCTGAAGTTGTTGGTCGTATCTTAGTTTTTTGTGTCTGATCTCTCCCTGCAAAAATGGTACAACTCCCCCTACATTTGTTCAACCTTTCTACGTTGTGATTGGGGTGTTCCCTTAAAATCGGAGAGTCGTACTTGAGGCGACAACTTCAATCGTTGGACTCTGTGGTCTTCACTTGATTCTTTGAAAACGCTTGAGATTTGGCATTTTCTGATCTATATTGCAATTTCGTCGTGATGTTGCCCCCCTTTTGCTTTACTACTCCTTTCCCCCAAGAACATCGAGCTGGGGAAATCGTCATGGGTAAAAATGGGACATTGTCTTTGGCAAGAATTTCGCGTTTTCGGGACAAGATAATGGAGTTGATTGGTGTCACGATTACTCTAATTCTTGGTGTCAGATTCGTCACCTTCGAAGAAAGTTGTCTGGTTCGGCCTGGAAGAAGCTTATCTGGCTCCGAAAGAAGGTAGGCGTGGGGTGTATTTTCCGAAAATGTGTTTGGGCTCCTTATGACATTCAATTGCATGAGAGCCTGTCGTCAGAGGTTGGCGCGGCGGAAATGGTGGATACTCAGGTTAATCTTCTCCTTCAATGGAGTTGAAACATGGTGAATCTTCTTCTTCGTGGCGCCAGATTCGTCATCGCCGAAGGAAGTTGTATGGTTCGGCCTCGGCGTAGCTTGTCTGGTTTTCGAAGAAGGTGTACATGAGGTGTGTTCTAAGTTGTGCCGAGGCTCCTTTGGAATGTATATTTTAAGTGTTGTAGAGCCCGGCTTCAGAGTGGTACGCTTGGCGGAAATTGGTGGGTGGTCCGACCTGTTTGTTTATACGTATCCCCTTTTCCCCCTCATGGCGATTCGTGTAAACGAAATTGGCATGCTTGTATAGGAGGCTAAGAAGGACACAAACGACAAGTCGGTTAGGGTAATAACCAGACGGAGCCACTAAGGCGATCCGTCCACACGGCTTCAGAGACAAACTCTGAGACGTGGCCTGTAAGGACAGGACCTGATAAACCAGGGCCACTTAGGCGTCCCGTTAACATCAACCTAGGAGCGTAGCTCATAGGCGATGGCCTGAAACCGTTGTTGTTTTGATGTTGCAACGGCAGGACTTCCTTCCAATCATGGAATCACATCTAAGAGGATGTGTCTATGGAAGTTCTGATCTGGTCACGAAGTCCAGATAAGAAAAAGTGTATGTGTCCTAAAAAAATTTAAAATATTTAGGAAGTGAGGACACCTAGACTCGATGTGTTCAAGAAAGTCAGTGGTGTGGGCTAACTACCACTTAATTCAATATCTCCCGCTTCCAAGTGAAGCAGTGATAGCATACGTAGCTCCTCGTGATTTGATGAAACATCGGTCTTTTGGGAGATCGATGAGTGGGTAAGGCTCGATTGTGCGTGCGCCATTGGACCAAATGAGGCGACTTCTACCCGGGAGATGATAGAAATCAACTCCTGCATCTATATGGGATGGTCCGAGTAATTTGTGAGCTAAGGGAATTTCGTATCTTCCGCTCTTTGGTCTTGTCAAGAATTGACAAATAGGGATGTGGCTTTTATGGACTTGAAATCTTTACGAACTCTCGGCTACATTCCGGGGTTAGGTTCATGTTGGTCTCACTGAACAATGGGAACTTAGAATCCATGCGTCCGTCAATTTTGGTGAGTGGTGCTTGTTCAGCAAGTCGGAGCAGGTCAGTTGATGTCGTCTTCTTGTTAGTGTGAGGATGTCACCTTCACCTTTTTGAAATTCTTGAGTTATGGAGGGTTGCTTGTTTGCAGTTGAAGTCCGTCTTGGGAGGTGGAAGGTCCTGAGAGGGTTTTTCTTTCTTTTTTTTCCCTTCTTTTCTTTCTTTTTTGATTTTCTTTTCCCTTTATATATATATATATATATATATACCGATATATACTTATATGTATTATAGTAATAGTAATAGATATATGTATATGTATACGTATATGTATACGGGTTAAAGTTAGTTTCTCCCCCTCAAATCGTGCACCTAAGATGTACTCCCCCTAAAAATGTACTCTCCCCTCTTAAATATGGAGTGATACTCCCCCTCAATGCATGCACGTTAAAACATATAAGTTCTCTCCCAATTAAATAAGCGTGAACGGATTTATCTATTTTCAGATCAGATGCAAACTAAAGAATTATTGTTCTTTAAAAGTGCATTAGAATGTACATTTTTCGCTATTTAACACTTAAAATAGGTATTTTAACGATTCGGCTTATATGCATACGTGAATGTTTAAGCTTGAAAATTTTTAATATGTATGCATAGTGAAAATGTACCTATGAGAGGGTCTTAGACATTTCAGTTCATATGCGTGCTAAAATTTAACATTTAAAGTTCTTTTGAATCATGCATGAATATAATGTACCCTCGTGTGGTTGCTTGCATCGCTATCTAGTCATGTATGTGGAGCAACCGAAGATACCATACATGCTGGGAGTTGCTCACGGTGCATGCCAGTCATGGTTGTGGAGCAACTCGAGAGATACCAACCATGTTGCGAGACGTAGTTGTTTCACTAGGTGTTTTTGAAAAATTTTCAGAGTAGAATGTATCGAGTTTATAAAATGGGTGCTTGGGTTCGCGAAAAAATCTTGATTCGTGAAATGGATTTGAGAAATTGGATTGCGAACTGGATTGGAATTTGGATTCGCAAAATTGATGGGTTCGCGAACTGAATGATTCGCGGATTCGAATTGGTTCGCGAAGCTGGAGAAGGTTCGCGAAACGTGAGTTTCAATGAAAAGTGAACTGAATTCGCGAAACTCCCAGTTATTAATCTGACTCGCGAAACTTGATGACATCATGAGACTGATTCACGAAACTGAATGTGTGAACATGATTATACAAAAAAATTCTCCTAGGTGATAGCAAGGAACTCTGGTTTTAAGCTAAAATACATCAAGTAAACTCGATAACCATCAAGATTGACACTTAATCGACGAGTTTTTCGAAAAGCAAAATTTCGAAACTGAAAAACACGAACAACAATTGATTTATGATATGAAATCTGAGGCACAAAAACATTTAGTCGATGCGAAATCAAAAGCATTTTAATGGGGAAAAGGTTTATACCGATTAAACTCAAAATCGGAGGATTTTTAGGAAGAAGTTTGAGTTCGGCGATTTGCTAGTTCGCAATTTTTAGTATTTTTGAACAGTGATTTTGATTTTCTGTACTTTGGCGAAATGGGTTGCTAAGTAAAATAAGGTTTCGGAATATCTTGCGATGATTTCGAAAGCCCATTTGCCAAGTGTTTTTCGAAAGGCCCGAATCAGACATGTTTTTTCTAAAATGATGCGAAACTTTATAAATTGCTTAGAAGATCAGACATGTTTTTCTAAAATGATGCAAAACTTTATAAATTTGCTTAGAAAATCAGAATCAGTCAGAATAAAATTTCTTACTCCCCCTTAAAAATTCGATAGATGCTCTCTTCTATTGACTGAGAATTTGCCAAATTTCACAAGCATATAGCAATATTCTCCCCCTAAATTAATTAATTATTTTTTTTGGAAGTGTTGTTTCGCAAAAAGTAACTAATTTGATAACCATTATGTCTGGCAAGAAATTTTTCCCCGTCAATTAGAGAGACATAACTTGCAGATGAAGTCTAGAGAAATTTTCTCCTAAGTGTCCTCAAGCTTAATCTAAAGTAACCATCAATATTAACATCTACTCGACGAGTTTTCAAAAAAGATTTTTGTGACGCAAAATCTGGTAGTAGATGAAGAAAGCATCACTTTCTCACACGGCGCTGAACCCTTAAGTCAAACATGCATCTGTAAAATTTATTACGTTTGTCTGAATGAAAATGATGTTTTTGGTCCATTGATGCCTATAAATAGATATGCCCGAACAACACTACAATTGTCGTTGAGCTAACAAGAAATGAATTGGATGCAGCAACAAGGTCGTGAAAATGAGACTGAAGAACATGTGGAGGTAGTACGTAATTTTGAACGCAATTTGGAAAGTCTGAGCTCCAGCTTGCTCTTCTTATGTGCTTATTCGCAGCTTTACTAACTATTTGATGTTGGGTACTCACAAGGCGTTGTAGCTTTTGAGAGTGTTTTTTTTTTTTTTTGCATATTTTGAAAAGTAATGTTCGTAGTTCTCCATCAAAAGTAATGTTTGTACTTTTGCCTCATGATCTGGAATTGTGAGAGTGTTTTTACGTTTTGGCAATGTAATGTTCGTAATGAGTGTTTTTGCCTTTTGATATTGTAATGTTTGGAATTTGTCTCATGATTCAGCCTTGTGAGTTTCGCACTTTGATAGTGGGTCTTATTTTCAAATGGTTGTCGAGAGCTGATTTCGAAGTCAGATTTCGAGACAAACTTACGCCCTTATAAGGTGAGATCAAAATTCGACAAAAAATGACACAATTTTCTCCAGAACTTAACTCCAGACATTGATTAAACATTTAGAATCATTACCTAAACTCGATTAAACACCTAAAAACATTATTTAAAGTCGATTAAACATCAGCAAAAACACGAAATTAGCAGTTTTTGAAATGGCGATTTGCGAAACTGTAAGGTTGCAAAAATCTGTTGGTAGTCGACTAAAATTTGTGAAATCTATAAAAGGTTGAAGATCTGCTTTGCGAAGGAGAGAATTTGGCGAGTTCGATACGTGAAGCGGGCAGCAAGCGAATTAGAGCAGATTAACTCAACTGAACTTCGCGGGGCGAAGGAAAAAAATGAGATTGAAGTTAGACCGCGAAGGTTTTGAAAGACAGGCCCAATAGGGTTCGCGAATTGATTTCATGTCGACTTCATGAAATAGAGTTTGCGAATCAGATGATTGAAAAAATTGAAGTATTGGTTCGCGAACTAAATGTTGACGAGTCAAAATTGCTGAAGTGAACTCAATTGGATTCGCGAAACTAGATATTGAAAGAGTGAAAAAGTTAATTCGCGAATTGTAAGATAAGATTTATTTAAAGATCAGTTAGCGAATTTTAAGATTTTGGGCTCACGTTGGGCTTTCAGAACTCCCCCTTGATTTTCTAAAGAAAGGTCCCTCAGAATATAAGTATTTACGAATCTTTGGGAGTCTTATTTAACATGTCTACTAGGATGAGGAATGTATCTTAATAGGAATAAAGACCAGTTCATCCTAGATATCACTAACGTATTGGGTATGTTATTTATTTGAGCATATATGCATATTGAATCGATTATGAAATTTTATGAATATTTGGAATTTTACTAAATTTGTTAGATTAAACCTTCGATTGATGTGAACAGTACGTTTGGAGGCTTAAGCGTATGGAATACGTGAGCATTTGGAATGGAAAACTTAATTAGAATGCTGTTAGGGTTTTAAGCTTAAATACCTTGGAAAGATATTAAGCCCATTGGGCCCCTAACAAGCCCATTACAACTGCAACCCATCTACGTACAATGGAGCGTAAAAAATACATCATAAAGAAATAGCAAGACTTAGAATAAATATATTGGACACTTCTAAAATATTCCTAACATTCTCCCCCTAAGTGTCCAAATTACATATAAGCCTATCTTCTAAGTCTTTACTTCTTCTTCTTTTTCTTTGAGCGAGGAGGAGGCCGAGGCTCCAGAAGCTCGTAGGCTGATCTTCTAAGTCCAAGTCTTATTTCATATGATCTCAACCTTCTCCGAGAGGAAGTTTTATGGTACTTCTCGTGGTCTTCATATTCTTCGTCTCTCATTTCCTCAGTGATCCTTTTTAGCTTATCTCGAATAATACGGAGTGTTCCATCGCTGAACTTGTGGATCTCTGAAGTTCTCATCAGTCTCTTCTCAACCTTGTAGTTTATGTAGATCACTGAAGGGTCTTCTCCTACAAATATATGGCCTTCCCCATAGCTGTCTGACTCAGGAGCTTCAAAGGAGGGCTTCGTGAGATTCACCTTTTTCATGTTGCTCTCAAGTGCCATTTGGAGGTCATGTGTCGCGTTAAACTTGACTTGGCGCAGCATGAATCTTTTCAATGAAGCATAACCAATCCTTAATTCTGGAGTTCGCAGTACCCCAAGCATCCTTTAATCCCCTACTAATTGATCAATATCTTCACCTCTGAGATAAGAGAGATCGCCTTCATTCAGTTCTTCGACTGACTCATCTTCTCGTTGTACTAAGTAGATAGGGAATTCTATGGCTCCGAATCGCTCCTTTCGAACTGTCAGAATTTCTCTGATTCTGGGTCGTTGTCTCTAGACTTCGAAGATCATCCACATTCGTTCCTTTTCCTCTGAACATTAGTGTTCGACGGATAGAGAGCAGGTACTGAATAGCTTTTGGTCGTGGGAGATGCGTTAGATCTCTGAGGTCAAGCTCATCCTTCTTCAAGATCTTATCCTCCCTCCTCCAGATTTTCTTTCGTATTTCTTCTTGATATGGAGCATTCACCTTCACGTTTTTCCATGGAAGTTTCAGCTCGTCTATTCCTTTGTGGTATCTGGAAGGCAATCGTCGTCTATGACTGTGTGTTGGAGAAGCTCGGGAAGTTCAGGTATCTCTGCTTCATAATCTTCACCTTCATTGAGCTTCTCTTCTTCAATTTGGACTAGACTAATGTTTGCCTTCGAAAGAAAGTATCTAACATTGTCCATTAAGTTTCTGGCCATAGTCGGATTTGTCGGATGAGTCCTCCATTCTTCGCCAAAGATGTATTTCTCCACTACATCATGTGGATTGTACAATTCTTCGGCTGGCATGGTTGGATTATCGATAGTGAGTGAGACTTGGAGATGTGGGGTTGTGGTTCTTTGGACTGACTGCGTGGAGGTCCTCAAAGAGCCAGACTCGACTACGCCAAATGAAGTTGTCTGGTTCGGCCCTGGCGTAGCTTGTCTGCCTCTAGAGGACCTTGGTGGTGGTGGTGGATTGGATGGTCGGGAAGAACCGTCTCCACGAGTTTGAACTCCGCGTCCTCGTCCGCCGCGAACGACCGGAGACTTGGTTCTCGGTCTCTTCTCCCCCTCAGGACGATCTTGGTCGTCAGGATCGTCATGACGACGCTTCTGACTTGAGCCTTCTTGACGGCAGGTAGTCGGGTGAGGTATGACTCCACCCGCAATCAGCTTTCGGTACAATTCTTCTTCTGCTGGAGTCCGCTGATTGTCGAGTTCAAGAAAGCGAGAGGTTCCGATGTCAAAGAGTTGAAGTAGAGGCATATGATATGGATTGGGTTCACGGGTTACTCGTGGTGGTGGTAGTGAGATGATGCGAGGCTGTGACGGTTGTTGTTCTACCATGGGGGCCTTTCCTTTATCTGTGGAGGCTGATTGCATGGCATCCCTAATGAGTCCTTGAACCCGTGGTAAGGTGACGGATTCAAAGAACTCAAATAGGCAATTCTCCAGGTAGGCCGTCGTCACAGCTTAGGGAGTTGCTGAGGGTGCTCCGGCACCACTAGGGTTAGCCGTTATCACACGTTCAGAACTAGGTTCTGTACGGTGGCCCTCGTCAACTGAAGTCGAGTGGACTTCAGTAACGTTGGGTCTTCCGACCTCTCCTTCCGACGCATATTTAGGAGATGGTGCTCGGTCGTTACGGCCTCATCAGGAAGACGGACATGAGTGGAGCTTTCACTGGGGCCACTTCCCGTTAGCACACGTATAGGACTAGGTCCTCTATGGTGGCTCTCAGATGATAAGTTGCTGAAGTCATCATCCTCGAGACTTCCGTCCAATCCTTGAAGTGCGTCAATTATGGGCACTTCTATGGACGTTGAGGCCTGTTTGTCAGGCTGAGGCTCGGTCTGTGTCGGAGAGGTAGTTATCTCTTTGACTGGTTCGGACACAGGAACCGAGCTGGTTGGGGCTTGGGGTGGTTTTGTGGATGTTGAGACACTTGTCTGTTGGGAGACAAGTGAATGGTCGGGTTGGGGTTGTTCGTGCGCCGTTGGGTCAAGTACGACGTCTTCTATTCTATGGGTTGACCCGGCCTGTTCTGACTGAGGGGCTTCAGACGTTGATATTTCAGGAACAACTGTTTGATGTTGTTCAATCTGTTCAGGCAGTGGTGGTTGTTCGAGTGGTTGTTCTGGAATGATTTGTTGGGAAGTCTGTTGGGATTGTTTAGGTGTTATCTGTTGTTCTGAGGGTTCTCTTAGGCTCTCACTGTTTTCCTCTCTCTCTCTCTCTCACTAACCCCTGGGTTAGACTCAGGTGGGTTTTCCTGAGTCATGGGGTTGGGGACGTTGTATTTCTGGCAGTAGGCTTCGATTTTGTCTGGGCTGGCTAGGGTTAGTAAGACTTGTGGAATTGGCATGGCTGTGCGTGAGTACTTCTCGTCTGTCTTCCCCTTTTGACGAAATTTTTGTTTGGGTGGGCCGTAGTTTTGTTCTTCTGGTCGTGGTGGTATCCCCGGTGTTGTGGTCATAAAATGGTGGATCATTAGTGAGAACCACAGGGGATAGGGCACGGTGAGAAGCACTTGTTGACAATTACAAAAAGTGTTCGCTAGGGATGTGGGATCATTGATTGCTGAAAACGGGAAACAAACTCGAGAGAGCAGTAGTAACCCATTCTGAGCATATCGGCGATGAGCTCCTCCTCGGATGCCTCATGTTCATATTCAGGTTGACTTGGCATCCGAAGGATTTGTCGAATGAATTCCCTGGTGATCCTGACGGTCTCGTTTGCAATCTGGGCTTCATAGTAGGTGATGTTGTCCTGAGCAATTTTGGTAGTCATTGTCCCCCAAAATTGTTGAAGGTAGACAGTAGGGACTTGGACTGATGCTGAGAAGGCGTATCCAAGATGGTGGTTTCTCAAAATGGATGGGATGATCTCTTCTTGACACTTGAAAGAGTTTAAGTCGAGTTGGTAGTTGTTGTCTCTGATCACGATCCATTTTGAGGTTGAGTAAACGAGGTCTGCCGGTGTCATTTTTTTTTTGTAGCACCGGGAATTCCTGTTTAAACTTGAAAAGCATATTAGAACTTTAAAACCGATTTGGAAGAAAAGACGACCGATTTGGACGAAGACCCTTAAAAACATAAATCATTTGAAAGATTTCTCCAGAACATAGGCCCGAAATCCCAGTTCTTTCAACATCGAACCTGCGAATACGAAATCAAATACATAAGAGGTTAAATCAGATGGTTCCTTACCACAATAGATTCGTGTGTGTGTGCCGAGTTTTTTGGGACAAGGAAGCATAGTTAGCGTGAAAGCTGGCAAGATCGATGAGTGTTGCGAATAGATTTGGGAAGGAGACGGTGAGAATTTTGGGAAATTCTACGAATTCGGAGTTCGCAGAAAAAATGTGTATTTAGCGAATTAGAATTAGGTTAAGTGAATTTCGCGGGCCGAGAGATTGAAGATTGAATTTGCGAAATAGAGATGAAGGCCCACAGAGGATTTGCGAAATCAGTGTAGTTCGCATATCGGATAGTTTGCGAATTGGAAGCTGTGAGTTTGCAAAATAGTTCTTTGACTAGTCAAAGTTTGAGAGAATTCGCGAATTGAGACTTCGCAAATTGAGTTGAGTTCGCGAATTGAATATCAAAATTTGACGGATCCAATTTGGAGGATTCGCGAATTGGGTGTAGGGCAGAATTTATTCGCGAAGCGAAGAAATTGGAGAAATACAAGTGTTGATTCGCAATCTAAATTTTGAAAAGAGTAAATGTAGATTTGCAAATCAATACTAATCTGATGTGCAAAATTTTCAACTGATCAAAGACACAAAATTTAATAATTAGCCTAATACCACCAATTTGACACGATCAATCACCAAGATAACATCAAATCTATGAGTTTTTCAAAATCGATTTACGTGATGCAAGATCCGATAATCGAAAAAGAAAGCATCGTTTTCTTTTACGGCGCTGATTCCTCAGGTCAAAAATTCGTCTTTATGTCGGGACAATAAATGACGTTAGTTCACTTCGTGCTTATAAATAGACATGGCTCAAACCACCTAAGTACCTTAAGTCTAAAACTTACTCATCTCGTATTTTTTCGTTTTCGCACATACAGATGAGTTGGCAGAAGCAGGAAGAAGAGAAGAAGGTCAAAGAACAGGCAGAACTTAGGCGTAATTTTTAGCATAATTTGGATATGCTGGCCTTTGAGAATAAAATATCTGGTCGGCTGGCAGTGAGGTAGAGCAGAGATCCAATAATTCCTCTGTAATGGGTAACATCTACTGGTTCACCCAAGTGATCTGCGTCGAGGGTGCATGAGGTGGACATTGGAGTGCTTGAGGATTTGCTCTTGTCAATCCCATATTTTCTGAGAATGTCATGGATGTACTTGGACTGATTGATAAATATCCCATCATGAAGTTGCTTTATTTGCAATCCAAGGAAGAAAGACATTTCTCCCATCATACTCATTTCAAACTGTGACTTCATCAGAGTGCTGAATTCGTCACAGAGTTTAGGGTTGGTAGAGCCGAAGATGATGTCATCCACGTAGATTTGCACAAGCATTATATCAGAACCATTTTTCTTGACGAACACTGTTGTATCAATTTTCCCTTTAGTGAAACCCGAGTGGAGAAGAAATTCAGATAGAACCTCGTACCAGGCTCTTGGAGCTTGCTTCAGCCCATATAGTTCTTTATCGAGTTTGTATACAAAGTCTGGATGATCTGTATTGAGAAATCCGTCGGGCTGTGAGACAAACACTTCTTCTTTTAAAATCTCATTCAAGAAGGCTATCTTTACATCTATTTGATAGACAATAAAGTCTTTATGTGCTGCGTATGCTAGAAATAGTCTAATTGCTTCGATCTTGCTACAGGGGAAAACGTTTCGTCGTAGTCGATTCCTTCTGTTGATTGTACCCCTTAGCAACAAGCCTAGCTTTGTTGCGGATTACGACACCATCCTCGTCTTTCTTGTTCTTCAATACCCATTTTGTTCCGATCACTGTCTTGCCTTTCGGGCGAGGGACTAAGTTCCAGACTTTGAGATGCTCGAACTGATTGATTTCCTTTTGCATAGCTACTATCCAGTCAGGGTCACGTAGTGTGTCTATTACTCTTGTAGGTTCTATTTGGCTCAAGAAACAAGTAAAATTACATTCATTTGATATCGAACCTCTAGTCTTTACACCTGTGGTGGGATCTCCTATTATTTGATCGGTAGGGTGACTTCTAATCCACTTCTTTTCGTGCGGTAATGTAGCTTCATCCATTTTTGATCCCTCATTAAGTGGGTACTCGATCTCAGAGGCAGTAGTGTTGCTAGCGGAAGCCAGTGAGTTCTCTGTTGATGTTGCAGGGACTGAGTTTTCCGTGTCTGAGGGTGGAAATGTTTGTTCAGGAATGGGTTCGGATTCAGAAGTTGATGAACTAGGACTTGGTTCAGTGGCAGGAAAGGAATCGATGGTTGCCTTGCCTCTGTTAATAGAAAAGTACATGTGTTCAAAAAGGTAATCCAGATCCATTTCCTTTTGAGTTTGTTGGCTGGAACACGTTGGTCTACTGTTTCTCATGTCTTCAGCTGCTTGTTGTTGGTCGTATCCCAACTTTCCTTTGTCAGTCCCTGTTTCTGAACGGTCTTGTTCATACGTGCCACTCGAGGGCTCTCCTAATTCCATACGTGTTTGAGTAGAGCCGACTGATGTTGGTTTGAGTCTTGGGCTGCTTTGTCCAGAATTAATTTCTAGACCTTCATCAAAAGTGACATTTACACTTTCAATGATCATTCTTCTTTCACCAAGATATACCCTATACGCCTTAGATTGCGCAAAATAGCCCACAAAGATTCCTTCAGTAGCCTTTGGATCTAGCTTAGATTTGTTTTCGCGGTCGTTGGCGACGAAGCATTTGCATCCAAAAATCCTAAAGCGGGCAATGTTGGGTAATCTTTCGTTTATAAGTTCATAAGGCGTCTTTCCAAATCTTAGATGGATGTTTGTGCGATTCTGAGTATAGCAAGCAGTGTTCATTGCTTCTGCCCAAAGGAAATAAGGTAGTGATGATTGTATGAGCATTGTTCGGGCAGCTTCTACGAGCGTCCGATTTCGTCTTCCGACAACCCCATTCTGTTGAGGGGTGTGGACTGCAGAGAATTGTTGAGTAATCCCTAGAGATTCGTAGAAGTCACTGAGCTATTGATTCTTGAATTATGTTCTATTGTCAGATCGAATTATTTTAAGACTGCGTTGTAGCAAGTACTTCGTTGTCTTGATGAGATTTGGAATATGTTCAACTGTCTCTGATTTTGTCCGTAAGAAGCGGACCCAAGTGTAGCGTGAGTAATCGTCCACAATAACCATCATATATCGCTTTCCACTGATGCTATCTGTTCGCATTGGACCGCACAAATCGATATGTAGTAACTCTAGTGGATGTTGAGTGGATGCTGTGTGTTTTGTAGGATGAGAGGCCTTTTTCATTTTCCTCTCTCACAAGCTGAACACATATGTTCCTTCTGGTACTTCAGTGGTGGAAGTCCAATGGCCAGTTTGTTGGTTGACAGCTTGTTGAGAGTCTTGAAGTTAAAATGAGATAGCCGCTGGTGCCATAAGTTATTCTGAACTGATGTTGCTTTGGAGATCAGACAGATATTTGTCTTTGGTCTTATAGTCCTAATGTCGATGGTGTATATATTTGTTTCGCGAGTTCCAGTAAGAAGTTCTTCACCATGGGCATTGAGAATTTTGCATGTCCTCTTTTGAAACACAACTTGAAGTCCAATATCACTGATCTGTCCTATGGAAAAGAGGTTGTGTGTCAGTCCTTCAACATAGGAAACTTCCTTGATTGTGAGTCGATTGCATATAAGATCTCCATAACCAAGGATTCTTGCTCCATTGCTGTTTCCAAAGCGTACCAGTCCACCTGGCCTATCAACGTAGTTGCTCAACAGTCCTTTCTTCCTAATCATGTGTGTGGAGCAACCTGAATCAAGATACCACACATGCGGGGCCTGCAAAATCAAACTAGAGTGTTTTAGGTACTCATTTAAAAATGGGTCCACCTCTGTTGTACTTGTTAGTCCGTATAGATTCTCTTCCTAGCCTAGATTTAACATTGTCAGCGGAAGACTTACTATCATACACAGAGTCATTAAAAGTTTCTAGGGCTTGAATTTGGGTTTCCTCAGTCTTAAGCTTTGTAACCCATTTCTGTAGTAGCGGAATTCTTTTTGTCTTAGCTTTGGGGATGTGTTTTGATTTCTTTGTTTGTTTTGTGGGTTCCCTAGCAGGTTTTGTCTTTGATTGTTTCCTTTTCTTTAAAGGAGTGTCATTTGAAGTCGTTTCGTGAGTTTGTTTATGAAAACGATTATACTTTGGAAAATGATTTTTTGAATGAAAAGATGAGTAACAAGAGGTTCTTTAAAATCATGGGTCTCCTTCAAAAGATCTTCTTTTCTAACCCAGAGTTGTCCTTTCAATGGTTCTTTCGTGGGTCCTGAAAATTTCAAAGCATTAGTGCAGGAAAGTTTATCATTAGAATTCAAGGTATATGGGAGTGATTGTAGTCTTAATTTTTCTTTAAGTTTAGAAATTTCCTCAAGAAGTATCTGCCTTTCATTATCAAAGGACTTTCTCTCTCTTTCAAGAGTGGAGTGTAGATCACTAATTTTCTTTATGCATTCAGGCATATATCCTAATGCAGACTTACTCATCTGTGTCTCACTCGTTGATTCTTCTGAGGTATCTCCTTCAATAGGTCGGATTTCAGACTCGAATTCAGTTATTGTTGGACACTCTCTTTCTGTATAACTATCGTTTAATTCTTTATAATCAAATGATATCTCAGTTTTCCTGTGCGTCTCATCCTTATAGGATTCGCTAACAAAAGGCATGAGTTCTGTCATACATCCTAACTGCATGTATTGGATATTATATAAATAGGGTGCATTGTCTATACCTTTCTTTAATAGATATGGGTTTTCAAAACCAACTCCCTTGTGGGGATTATAGAAGTCAACGTTGGCAGGTTTGTTTAGGAAGAATGTTTGTTCTGTCTGTTCTCGTCGGGTTAAGAGGTCCTCCAATTTTTTAATCTTGGAGTACAGTCTTTCCCGTTCATTACAGAGTAAGTCATATTTTATTGAGGTGTCCATTGCTTTATCTCTATGGGACCTCATTTCTACGGCTAACTCCTTGGCTTTAGCATCGGATTTTAGCACTAGAGCTTCAAGCTTATTGACTTTCTCATTAGCAACAAGTACACGATTTTTCTCACATGCATTTTCATACCTAAACTTATCTAAAACTTCTAGATTATTTTGTAGATTCGCCTCTAATTCTCTAATTTTCTTTTTACCTTGTTTATCGATTTATAGAGAGTTAAAAATTCATTTTTCATTTTAAGTAATGGGTCATAGTCAGCTTCGCTTACCTCAACTATATCTGAGCCGTTGTTGGTTTCCTTTTCTGAATCACTTCCTTCAGCTTCAGCTTCATCTTCTTCGTCATCCAGTCTGGCCATTAGTGCCATGTTTTCTTCCTCGCTGTCTTAGGTGTCCTCAAGCCAATGATCCTGTTCAGCCATCAAGAGGCTTCATTTCTCCTTCCGCTCGGCCAACTGAACCTTTCTTCGATAATAGTTGACATCCTTTTTCTTTGGCAGTCTGCATTCTCTGGCAAAGTGTCCAGCTTTCCCACAATTGAAGCATTTTCCAGCTTGAGGGACGGTTTCAGGTTCTGTTCTTCATCATGAGCCTTTCCCTTTGAATTAGAGGAAGTTCTTTGACGGTTGGATGAGGATCCAGGCTTCTTATAGTATTTCTTTTGTACGAAGTTTGAGACCAAAGCGAGTTGTTTTGCAAGTTCCTTGAGTGTGATTTTCTTATCCCCATGTTTTGTGAGATCCTGTTCTCCTCCTTTCTGAACTTGAGATGTCTGGATGATCTCCTTGTCCTTTGGTTGCTTCCTTGATGATCGTTCAGTCATAAGTGCGAGTGTGTCGCTTCCCACTGGCATAGCTTCCTCCCTTCTTTTCTCCACATAATTGGAGTGTTGATTGAGATGGTCGAATAAGGTGTGGATACTAACTTTGGTCAAATCGTCATTTGTCTCATCATGATTGCTGTTGCTTCTCATTCTGGATGAAGTGATCCAAGGAACTTGATGTTGATCTCCATTACATTTTTCGTAATTCCATTCATTTTTAGTTCATTTAGGAGGACAAGAAATCGGTGGAAGGTTTCTTGAAGAGTTTCTCCTTTGTTTGCCTGAAAGCGATCGTAAGAGATGGGGGTATTTGCCATCTTTGCCATTGTGTTCGCCTCTGTTCCCTACATCATGATCCGTAGGGCATCCCACATTTCTTTTGCACTTTCACCACATTAGAGTTGCATCAGAATGTCGTTGGGAATGGCTTGCATCATGTATGATTTTGCGACTTTATCGGCCTTAAGTCGCAGTTTTTCTTCGTCATTGCATTGGTCAACAGTATTCAAGATACTCTGTGCTTCTCTTGCAGGGGTGGTAGCTGGGATAATGGTCCAGTACTGCTTAGGTCCATTGTAAATAGATTCAAGTAGGTTATCAGAATTGTCCTTGCTTTCTATGAAGTTGATAAACCTTCTCTTTCAAACTGCATACTCTCCGTGTCAGATGATAGGAGGTCTAACATCATTACCCATGCTAAAGGAGTCCATTTCTTGTGTTTTGGATGTGATCGTTAACGTGTAATGTGAGGAAAGGTTAATTGAAATCAAAGGTTGGGTCAAATTTTAATTTTGAGAATTTGACTTTGACTTAAGGGTTTGGTTCACGAATTTGGACAGGAATGTGAATTCGCAATTGGGAATTGGTTCAAGTTCGTGAGATGATAAGGGTTCGTGAAACTCTCTGCTTCAATTGGTTCGTGAAGTTCAATTCGGAGACTTAGATTTCGCGAAGTGAAGGATTGCGAAGTGAGTTGAGAGGTTGATTCTCAAAAGATGACCGAGTTCGTGAATTGGCTGGAGTTTGCGAATTGAAGGCTAAATTCGAGAAATTGTCCCGGTTCGCAAAGTGAAGATGGATTCGCGAAGTGGGCTAGTTCTTTGAGTTCGCAAACAGGTTGAGGTTCGTGAAGACGATTCGCAACTTGATCTAAAGTTCTCTCTTTCACTGGTTGGCGAACTGAATTCGCGAAGTAGTTGGATAGCGAATTTATCTGAAGGTTCGCGAACTTAAACTGTGACACAATTTTGCGAAGTGATGAGAGAATTCGCGAATTGCAATTCGTGAAGTTGACTCACGAAGTTGAGTGTTGACTTTCTGAGAACTCGTGAAATTCCAACCCGCGAAACTCTAATTTGCGAAGTTTCTGAACTCTAATCAGTGCGTAACCCTGATTCGTGAAATGGTTGGATTCGTGAAGAATGTTGGAAACACTGATTCGCGAATTGACTTGATACCTTCAATTCACGTTCAACCCTTAGTCTGAATTCGTGAAACTCCCTAACAAGTGAACTGGATTCGTGACAGAATTGGTGAGCTTAAACCCAAACCAAGCGCCGTTCGCGAGCTCAAGAACAGACTGAATAACAGAGCTGTTCTTCAATTTTTCAGACAAAAATCCAACAAATTTCAGAACTGATAGCTGCACTTAAAACTGCCTTAACAAATCAGAACAGCCTCCGAAAATAGCTTAAACCCACGGGTTTGAGCTTTGTAACGGAAGCTGAAAAATCACAGCAACTCACACTGTCGATTCTTTAAAGCTTAAAATGAAGTTTCCTCACCCATGTAATACCCGTAAATTTAATACGGGATTTTGATGAAAATTAAATATATAATCTTATGAATCAGAAAGTCTAACAAAGAGGTTCCAGTGGCAGAATAAGTAAATGAAGGGTTCGAATTTAATTTGAAAAGGTCCAAGGAGCCAATTATGATCGGTAGTGCATAACTAAATTCGATTTGGGCTTGTAATTAGTTGAGTTATATTTCAAATTGGGGTCCAAACCATAAAAGGTTTCGATATTTTATGCTTTATCACATCATATAATTGACATAATTGCATATCCTTTCTATATTCCATGAGAACTTGAGGACACGTGGGTATCATTTAGCTTATTGGTATGTATGACTAGGACTAGGTTTCTTAACTTCAAGGCAATCGATACCAATACAATCAATTAAAAAGCACCTATATATTTACAGCATATATATATACGTACGACCTGGATTTCTTAATTTGAAATAAAGAGAAAGCAACAAACACATTGCTAAGGATAAGAGGAGTAATCGAGAAAACCATGAAACCTTTAACGTCAAGGAGTTATATTTAAAAGCTACGAAGGTTAGAAACTTCCATCCATTACCTTTACCTATGTTATGTTTATTAGGGGACAGATTTTCGATATTTGTATGGACTATGTAATTTTATAATTGAGTTTATGGTAGATTATATGATCTTTCCACGCTTAAAATAGCTTATGTATGCCTCAGTGAATTAGAAGATCAGATGAAGTGTAGAGCTGAATATATGAGTTCGATTCAATGTATTGTTAAGTGAGGTATATGATTTGTCTCTTGTGTTTAACATACTTTAGTTTTATTAACTAGATGCTTTTATGTAATGATGTGGTGATTCTTTATGTTTGGAAAACCAGATTTTGAGTTACAACTCGTGTTTATGAATATTTGCATGATGATAGTTAGAGTCTTAATAAATTTCGAAAGGTGTAGTGTTCTTGTAACCATAGATATTAGGATTAAAATTCCACATCTCAATTGTTAGGTCAATTACTTGTTGGTGAGTAGCTATCGGTAATAGATAAATAGTTGAAATATATAAAATTGGGTAATATGTTCATTTAGGGTTTCGACTTATTTTATGGGAAGGTGCACTATGTGGCTTGATTGGTAGGATGATATGTGTATGGATTATTATGTGATTTTATTATGGGAATATGTGGTGATTCGTGACTTAAGTAATAGGAATACAATGCCAGAATCTTGGTATAACCACGACGAGTAAGGACTAATGCTTATACTGTAAATGCTGGTATTAGAACTATTGTTGAGATGTTTAAGAGTTGCAATATGGGGTCTGATGTAGTTCACGTGGTAGACTCAGGGTATTTTAGATGAATTTAGTAGTCCTAAGTTTTAATTCTAAGACTTGTGTGTATTTAATATTTTCAGTAGATAAAAGTTGTTAATTCCTTTACTTTTGGTATTAGAATTTGGCCTTGAACGTGTAGCATTTTGGATAGATGTTTAGTGCAGTTTCGGCAGGTGAATATTTTTGGATAGATAAAGCGATAAGCAAGCTGAAGGAAGTTTTAGTGAATTATTTATAGGGATGGGAATACATATGTTCGATTATTCTCTTAAACGTTTGTATATGTATGAAATGTCATTGGGGTGTGAATAATGTTTAGTATGAAAATGACTACGGTGATTGTATGACAATTTGGGAATTTCATGTTGGGAAACGTGGGACAAATTAAGTGCTTACGGATGTGTAACTCTAGATTGGATATGTGAGGGTCTTCAGTATCATATGCGATTTTATGATTCAAGTGATATTGAAGTTTGTGACTTATGTGATTTTTTTTTATGCTTAAACTTAAGGATCGAAAAGTAAGGAATCCCCGAGGCCGTAAGTTAACTAGCTAGGACGACAGGTAAGTGGAAATTCTCACTACAACACATAAATTAGGTGTGCATGAATATCATGATTATGTGCTTTTATGACTTTACGTGAATCCCTATGTGATTTATTTATTTATGTGAATTAATTATTATATGAAGTGGCATGACAAGCACTTCAGCATTATTCACGTACGCATTTTCACGTGCATACATGAGTCCCACGAAGACTACAAGACACGAGCATATGTCACGCATGATTTCTTATACACGATAAATGTTTGCATTTAATGGCTCTTCTATGCTACCATGGTGATTTTATGTCACCGATTTCACGACATGACATGTCTCAAGACAAGGGCATGCATGTGACATGACATGTCTCAAGACAAGGGCATGCATGTGGCGGAAAGTTGCGACCTGGAAGATGCAACGGAGGAGACAAGCAGCACCAAGGGCATAATTGGTGTTAGCATCCTCGGAGTAGGTCTACCAGTATGAAGCGTCCGCGTGGTGTATGAAACCACCTTGGGACAGAAAAGGCGCCCTAGGGTTAGCCTCCCATGAGTGGGTATTGCCACTTATATATTTATTTATCCCTAGTGGATTTGAGCTCCATGATGGTGCATAGCAAGATAAGCCAAGGGCCCTACATGACAAGACAAGACACGAATTAAATTACATGACACGATTAGAAGGCATTGGCGCAGATGCCTTTGCATTTTATGACACGTGCATTGCATGCATGGTTTTCACTTACTGAGCTTTATAAGCTCATTCCACGTTTTTATGTGTTGTAGGTATGATAGAGTCGGACGTTGAGAAACGTCGCGACTAAGGCGGGCTGACGGCGGAACTCCAGGGTCTTTTGAGGGCGAGGCTGTGCACGGATGACGACCTGTGGAGCGATGTTAGGATGTTCTGATATGATATATGTTTTGGGGCTTCGGCTTTTATATAATTACGACGATGTGGGTTACGTTTTGTCGTAACATATCATATTTTAGGAAAAAGTTTTTATTAGACGGGTCTTCCGACGACTTACGTTGCGAAAATCCGCCACAATTAGTATTAGAAAGTTAGGGTCGCCACAGGTGGTATCAGAGCTTAGGATATAGGTTCTGTAGACTGTCCATGTACGGCCACTCAAAAGACTGGAGGATCAGCCTTGCCTGTAAGTTATACGTTTGATATGATTATGTGCTTATGATGACATGCCTATTTGTTTGACTAACTGTAGAATGGCTAGCGGCATAGGGAATTTACTGGTGAGTCGAATCGTGGGGTTACACCTAAGTCCCCAATGAATGAACGAGACTCAGCACTCCCACATCTTACTGAACTGATCCAATGGCAATCGGATCAGATCAGTGAACTTAAAGATCAAGTTGCTGAACTCAAGGACTTGGTCTATAAGCTCATCAATTAACAAAGATCATCCGAACCCCGTAGGTCCTTATCTGCAAATGTTGTTAACCCTATTACGAAAACCCAGATTTTCCAAAGTCAGAAAGGAAAGCGAAAGATGAGAGATAGGCCAGAGCAGGAAACTATAAAAAAAAACCCTATATTTCAAGAATCTTCACACCGCCCAAATAATTCGTCGAGGGTCCCAGCTTGGGCAATCAAGGCCGAACCCGATGGATGCTACTTTCCATGCTCATGTTCCGAACCCCATACCTCGATGTCAACAGTGTGGCCGACAACACAGAGGCATTTGCTGTTCGCAGGATGCCAACTGTTTTAAATGTGGAAGGCGGGGACATTTTGCAAAGATTTGTCAGATGCATACACCATTGGAACCCGACCAAACATCGACACAACCCTCCCCAGTTCCCCCACGGATGTTCAATCTAAACTTAGAAGAAACAGAAATTCTTCCTACGAAAATAACGGGTACGTTAATGATTTATAATGTGCCTATACTCCAGTGGTTCATTTTAGAAAATTGAGCCACACATTTAAATATGTCGCCAATATTATGTTCCGAAGGTGGAAATACCTTCTGACCTCTTAAATACAGTGATGTACTAACCTGCCGCATGGAGGTCCAACACATAATAATTATGCGTTGGGAAGATACTCCATTAATTTATTTTAGAATGGCAGCTTGGGTATCGTTTTGAACCATGATCTTGACAGATAGGCTTTCAAAATATGAAGCCGTATCTGATTCTCTAAGAAAGATCATAAGTTTCAAATACCCGAGAAAAGAATAATCCATCTTACGGGTAAGACCATCCCAAGTAAAATTTAAAGCATCTGATCTAAAGATTTAGTAACTTCTTAGGACAAGTTGCGAATCTTCTCATGCACAAGTGGTTAGGCGGAGAAATTTCCTTAGTCTTAGCCAGAATAATGCCAATAGCTCCCAAAGACACCAATATATGTTCCGATAATATTTCGAAATTATTTCCTGATCGATTCACGATCAAAGCCGTATTTCGTTTCTTTGAATATTTTTATTTCCGGAATATGATGATAAAGTTCCATTTCATTTCTTTCAGCCTAATAAATTAATAAGTCTAGATCCTATTATACTAGAATATACCTTATACCCTAATTTTTCTATTCCTTCTGCGAATCATACATGCTCCATATCAGAGTGAAGCAACGAAAGTGTGGTGGATATTCATGATTTCGAAATTCTGTCTGAATTAGATTTGTAACTATTCTCGTTAACTCAACCTCAAGGCGATACATGTCTGGCCAACTTAGGTAAATGTTATACGTGTTCTACCAAGAATTCGTTGTCAGAATCCAAGACGACAAGAGAAACTCTACTATAACCTTTATAAACTCGTGTCATTTCATTTTCTTCAAGGGAATGTTTCTCTTTCTTAAACCCTTGTTACCACAATCATTCCCAGACTTTTAGGAATGGTGGTTAGGCAGATCTTTACATAGGGGAAGAGTAGACTATGAACTAGTAATAAGATTTTCCTTCCTGAGCTGATAAGATTCAAGACAAGGACGTACCCTACAATTAGCACATTAGGAGTTTATATAAATTCTCGATGAAATCTTGCATGACGGAAAAACGAGAAGGATAAAATAAATCGAAACAGGGATATTGTTTCTCTGAAATCCCTTGATTTATGATGATTTTGTCGTTTATGACTTTTCGTACTTTTTATTCAATTGTGATCCTAGGACAATCGAAGTCTTCGAATGCAAGCAATACGAAGTCGAGAATTAGGATTATTTTGCTACGATAAGTTCCTAGGCAAGAAAAGATCAATACAAGAATCTTATTTTGCTTTGGAAAAATATCTAAGTTTTTCCTTACCCGAACAAGTTTTGCAAGACTAATGATCCCAAATTTTCGCGTTTGATTCAAAATTCTCCGTCCTATTTCTACTGACTTCGAAGATTATTTCAAATTCCCCCACCAATCGTTACCTAAAATTATTCCAGCTGACGGAATTTCGGGGGCGAAATTCTTTTTAAGGGGGGGGGATGTAACACCCGTAAATTTAATACGGGATTTTGATGTAAATTAAATATATAATCTTATGAATTAGAAAGTCTAACAAAGAGGTTCCAGTGGCAGAATAAATAAATGAAGGGTTCGAATTTAATTTGAAAAGGTCCAAGGAGCCAATTATGATCGGTAGTGCATAACTAAATTCGATTTGGGCTTGTAATTAGTTGAGTTATATTTCAAATTGGGGTCCAAACCATAAAAGGTTTCGATATTTTATGCTTTATCACATCATATAATTGACATAATTGCATATCCTTTCTATATTCCATGAGAACTTGAGGACACGTGGGTATCATTTAGCTTATTGGTATGTATGACTAGGACTAGGTTTCTTAACTTCAAGGCAATCGATACCAATACAATCAATTAAAAAGCACCTATATATTTACAGCATATATATATACGTACGACATGGATTTCTTAATTTGAAATAAAGAGAAAGCAACAAACACATTACTAAGGATAAGCGGAGTAATCGAGAAAACCATGAAACCTTTAACGTCAAGGAGTTATATTTAAAAGCTACGAAGGTTAGAAACTTCCATCCATTACCTTTACCTATGTTATGTTTATTAGGGGACAGATTTTCGATATTTGTATGGACTATGTAATTTTATAATTGAGTTTATGGTAGATTATATGATCTTTCCACGCTTAAAATAGCTTATGTATGCCTCAGTGAATTAGAAGATCAGATGAAGTGTAGAGCTGAATATATGAGTTCGATTCAATGTATTGTTAAGTGAGATATATGATTTGTCTCTTGTGTTTAACATACTTTAGTTTTATTAACTAGATGCTTTTATGTAATCATGTGGTGATTCTTTATGTTTGGAAAACCAGATTTCGAGTTACAACTCGTGTTTATGAATATTTGCATGATGATAGTTAGAGTCTTAATAAATTTCGAAAGGTGTAGTGTTCTTGTAACCATAGATATTAGGATTAAAATTCCACATCTCAATTGTTAGGTCAATTACTTGTTGGTGAGTAGCTATCGGTAATAGATAAATAGTTGAAATATATAAAATTGGGTAATATGTTCATTTAGGGTTTTGACTTATTTTATGGGAAGGTGCACTATGTGGCTTGATTGGTAGGATGATATGTGTATGGATTATTATGTGATTTTATTATGTGAATTAGGTGGTGATTCGTGACTTAAGTAATAGGATATACAATGCCAGAATCTTGGTATAACCACGTCGAGTAAGGACTAATGCTTATACTGTAAATTCTGGTATTAGAACTATTGTTGAGACGTTTAAGAGTTGCAATATGGGGTCTGGTGTAGTTCACGTGGTAGCTCATGCGTATTTTAGATGAATTTAGTAGTCCTAAGTTTTAATTCTAAGACTTGTGTGTATTTAATATTTTCGGTAGATAAAGTTGTTAATTCCTTTACTTTTGGTATTAGAATTTGGCCTTGAACGTGTAGCATTTTGGATAGATGTTTAGTGCAGTTTCGGCAGGTGAATATTTTTAGATAGATAAAGCGATAAGCAAGCTTAAGGAAGTTTTAGTGAATTATTTATAGGGATGGGAATACATATGTTCGAATTATTCTCTTAAACGATTGTATATGTATGAAATGTCATTGGGGTGTGAATAATGTTTAGTATGAAAATGACTACGGTGATTGTATGACAATTTGGGAATTTCATGTTGGGAAACGTGGGATAAATTAAGTGCTTACGGATGTGTAACTCTAGATTGGATATGTGAGGGTCTGCAGTATCATATGCGATTTTTATGATTCAAGTGATATTGAAGTTTGTGACTTGTGTGATTTTTTTTTTATGCTTAACTTAAGGATCGAAAAGTAAGGAATCCCCGAGGCCGTAAGTTAACTAGCTCGGACGACAGGTAAGTGGAAATTCTCACTACAACACATAAATTAGGTGTGCATGAATTTCATGATTATGTGATTTTATGACTTTACGTGAATCCCTATGTGATTTATTTATTTATGTGAATTAATTATTATATGAAGTGGCATGACAAGCACTTCAGCATTATTCACGTACGCATTTTCACGTGCATACATGAGTCCCACGAAGACTACAAGACACGAGCATATGTCACGCATGATTTCTTTTACACGATAAATGTTTGCATTTAATGGCTCTTCTATGCGACCATGGTGATTTTATGTCACCGATTTCACGACATGACATGTCTCAAGACAACGGCATGCATGTGACATGACATGTCTCAAGACAAGGGCATGCATGTGGCGGAAAGTTGCGACCTGGAAGATGCAACCGAGGAGACAAGCAGCACCAAGGGCATAATTGGTGTTAGCATCCTCGGAGTAGGTCTTCCAGTGTGAAGCGTCCGCGTGGCGTATGAAACCACCTTGGGACAGAAAAGGCGCCCTAGGGTTAGCCTCCCATGAGTGGGTATTGCCACTTATATATTTATTTATCCCTAGTGGATTTGAGCAACATGATGGTGCATAGAAAGATAAGCCAAGGGCCCTACATGACAAGACAAGACACGAATTAAATTACATGACACGATTAGAAGGCATTAGCGCAGATGCCTTTGCATTTTATGACACGTGCATTGCATGCATGGTTTTCACTTACTGAGCTTTATAAGCTCATTCCACGTTTTTATGTGTTGTAGGTATGATAGAGTCGGACGTTGAGAAACGTCGCGACTAAGGCGGGCTGACGGCGGTACTCCAGGGTCTTTTGAGGGCGAGGCTGTACATGGATGACGACCTGTGGAGCGATGTTAGGATGTTTTGATATGATATATGTTTTGGGGCTTCGGCCTTTATATAATTACGACAATGTGGGTTACGTTTTGTCGTAACATATCATATTTTAGGGAAAAGTTTTTAGACGGGTCTTCCGACGACATACGTTGCGAAAATCCGCCATAATTAGTATTAGAAAGTTAGGGTCGCCACAACCTACACGCTTACTCTGATACCACTTGTAATTCCAGATTATCCACGAACACTTCAATAGATTAAACCTTCGATTGATGTGAACAGTACGCTTGGAGGCTTAAGCGTATTGAATACGTGAGATTTGGAATGGAAAACTTAATTAGAATGCTGTTAGGATTTTAAGCTTAAATACCTTGGAAAGGTATTAAGCCCATTGGGTCCCTAACAAGCCCATTACAACTGCAACTCATCTACGTACAATAGAGCGTAAAAAATACATCATAAAGAAATAGCAAGACTTAGAATAAATATATTGGACACTTCTAAAATATTTCTAACTGTATGTATGCATGTTTAAATACTATAAAATATTAGTTGTTACGAATTGCAACTAGTGGAAGGGGCTGCTGAGATCTTTTATTCAGCAAGTTGAAATTTAAAAGTTTGTTTTCTGTGATAAAATGTACAGATCGATACTACGTGTTTTATTAATATACTCGCTTGCCATTCGAATCGATTTTTTCTTTTTATCACTTAATTCGTACGTGATTACTTGAAAGATGTGCATAATGTAACTACACTGAAATGTAATAGGCTAATAATGAATTTATCTATTTCGTTTTACTTCTTTAATATAAATCACAAGATCATGATCATGAGATCTTGACCCAAATGATGATATTGACCCAAATGATGATATTCGCCCACTTGTAGACTTCTATTTAAATTCTAATTTGGATGCGTCTGCAATGAAACAAGAATACTTTTCTTTGATATATTATTTTGGGCGGTTGCATAACAATATTCTCTAAAAAATTAATTTACAAATACTTTTGATAGGAATCTGGTCACATAGGTTTCCTTCAGCAAAAGGTAATTAGATAATGACTGAATGCGTATTATATAGGTGGAGTGATAATTACTAGATAATGACTGAATGCGTATTATATGGTGGAGTGATAATTACTTATTTTAAAAGAAGATTGTGAAGCAAATAAAAATGCAAGTACCGAAGACCTTTGTGTTGGGATCCGTGACCGTATGGATCCGAAAAAACTTCAACCTTGATTGGAATAATTAAGACGATAACCAAACTACAGCGGAAATAGAAAGCGTACCTGAGAATTCCATAGCGTTCGTATTGAGAACCGGGTATGTGGATCTTCCAAGTACGCGTACGTGAAACCTTTAGCTCGGGGAAGATGGGTAGCCCAAAGATCCTTAGCCGAAGATTTAAAATAAATAACATATTTTCAGTTACCAAATGAATTGTTTACTGATTTCCTGCTGTAACAGTTTAACACTTATCAGAAACAATTGAAGAGGAGAAAAAAAACAGAAACTGATATGTTGGTAACAAGGAAACACAACACGAGTAACAGAATACATAGTATTAATAACAATTTAATATGTAATTAGCTAACTTTATGACTTTCAAATTTTATATTGCAAACGCGCTACATTCACTAAAATATATGAATTTACGAAGTTTTAGATAAAAATATATTAATTTAGGTTGTGATTTTCGTGGAGATTATGTTGGAATTGAAGAAGTTGAAGTATATAGTATGGAAAACAAGTAGCATGCTTCTTGAAATGATGATCATGCTTCTACGAAATTGATTATACTTACTCAAAACATTGTGGATATGAACTATTAGTTGTTTATTACAATCCAGATGGTCAACCTAACATAAATGATTCAACAAAAATTAATGACATCTTCAATTAATCTTAAACGTAAACACTATGTTGTTTACTGATTTCCTGCAGTAACAGTTTAACACTATCAGAAACAATTGAAGAGGAGAAAAAAACAAAAACTTACACAACCCGAGTAACAGAATACGTAGTCAAAAGACGGCTTTGATTTCATCTTATTTTCGCAAATTAGAACCCTACACATGGTAACAATTAATTGTAGTTTAATAACGGTTTTGACACACTTAAACGGCTTTGATACTCCAAGTAACATATTTGATATTCTGAGTAACAGTTTTAACACAGTAAATATATACCCAAATTATTTAGGTCGACCGTATTTTCGCGAAATTAAAAGATGAACGTCGGACGAACGAGCAAAACATGTGCCGCACCGAGCTGCCCATACTATGGCTACTTCGAATTTATACATATTAGATGTAATCGTTGCCAAAAATGGCTTTGAATTCATCTTATTTTTGCAAATTAGAACCCTACACATGGTAACAATTAATTGCAGTTTAATAACGGTTCTGATACACCTGAAACGGTTTTGATACTCCGAATAACAGATTTGCAATTTTGACACAGTAAAAATATACCCAAATTATTGGGTCGACCGTATTTTTGCGAAATAAAAAGATGAACGTCGGACAATGTGCCCCCCGAGCTGCCCATACTATGGGTACTTCGAATTTATAAATATTAGATGTAATCGTTGCCAAAAACGGCTTTGTTTTCATATTACTATCGCAAATTAGAACCCTAAATAGAAAAGTAAAATTCATTACAAATCTCACATCTTGCGTCGTCAATGCCACAATATATCCTACCTTACACGCCGAAATTGGTTGGTTAATGGGCATTCGAAATTTCGGATTTCGATTTTCTGTAAAAACGAGATTCATAAAATAAATATACTCTGTCGATAACAATTTTCTGCATCATAATAACAGATAAGGGATGGAAAATAACAGTTCACCAGGCTTTTATAACAATATAGTCTAACAGCATAAGAGAAAGTCGCCGGAAAATAACTATAGTTCACTATATTAGGAAGGGTATTTTCGTCAATACATATTTTTAAGCCTTCTCTCTGCCATTTTCGAAAAAGTTGGTCGTTTAAACTAATAGGGATTCTGGCAGGGACTGAACAGTTTAAAAACTTACTGACTAGGGACTGAATAGAAATTTTCCCATTATTTTTATGTCTAGGTGCATTGTACGAAGTTGAATAGTTGTTTTTTTTTATGACGTGGCGTTGTAGGAGTCATTTTATTTCTTTTTGGAAGTTCTTGTACAAGCAAACACCCCCCCACCCTCCCCTGCCACTTGAAAAGTTGAAGTCTGGAGCTGACGACCAAGGTTTTGAAAACCGGACCGGACCGGCCGGTTCTGACCGGAAACCAGTGAACCGGCCGGAAATCCGGTCCGATTCCGGTCCGGTCTAAGTTTTAATTTAAAAAAAAAAGAAAAAAAACGAAACTTAGATAAATATAAAAATAGAATGGAGATGTTGATCTGTTAATGGGGTGCAGTGGTTAAGTTGTGGACTTTTATATAGTGGGATTGGGTTCGATTTCTTAACCACATTTATCTTTTGTTTTACAATTAACTAATGGACCAATTTGTTATTTTTATTTAGATTTGACCCCAAATTTTATATGTTTAATTTCTGGAGCCCTTTGTATAATTAATTTCAACTACCAACACAATTTATTTATTTAATTTTGACCCTCAATTTTATTAAATCTAATATATAAAAAATTACTAAATAAACATCTATATAATCTATGTTATTTTAGTTGATTCAATCACAAAATATGTATTATTAATATTTAAAGATACCGGTTTGATTCCGGTTTTATACAGGTTAAACCACTAAACCTTAAACCACTAAAATTTCCGGTCCGGTTCGAAAACCCGATTTGAGAACCATGCTGACGACATATGACTTTATTAAATATGACCATTCACAGTCTTGCATTAATGTATTTGTAACTTCTTATTCACTTTTGTGTTATATGCATTGTGTACGACATATCAAAGGTTTCTGGAATCAAACGTCGAATTTCTGGAGGAGGCTTGCCATATTAGGGCGAGTGGGAGCTTTTGCCGGAAGAAGGGTTCCTGGAAGAAATCCACGACGATGGTGGTAAGAAGATCTATTCAAGGAAGTACCCAAGTGAGTCAAGAAGCGTTTTTCGGATGGACTACTTTCTCTGCCCCCCAAATCATCATCAGCAGCAGCAGATTTTGCCCGACGGTTTCAGTCAAGACTCTGTTTCGCAGGTTTCTTCAAGAAGATGAAGTAAACCGACCATCAATTCGCTGACATTAAAGTCGAATCTTCGAGGTCTAGCTGTAACATTGGGGGTCTTACAGCAGATCAAAGGCTCTAGGCAGCTTCAATTTGAGGAAAAGAAGGAATCGACAGTTTCAGAAGCAACTCAATGCCCAGAAAATCAGTGTAGAGAATTTCGAATATTGCTATGCCCCTCGGTAAGAAAGTAGCATTCTTTTTGTCTTCTTCGTAATCTTTGCAGTTTATGTATCATGCATATCCTTTTTATGTGAATTATTGTTTCGAACAGTTCCCTTAGAACCTCGAATATCCCTCACCTGAAGCTCGTCTTTTCCAAGAATCAAACCCTTCTAATCCAAGAAACCATGTACTATATTCCTGGCGACGAGGTATTATATATAGTAAACCACATTTGCTCATTATTTCTCAATGCTCATAATTTCTGTATACGAAGGGAGGATTATACTGCTTGGGAATACAGAGCATAGACGGAGACCTTGGGATCATCGGGCGTGAGTATCATATAATACTTTTTCGCTGGAAGAATAAATTAGTTACCGTTCTTTTTTTTTTATCAAATTTCTTTCTGCGAACGTTTTGCAGAAAACGTACTGATGGGCTATAGACTGGTGTTCGATTGGAAGAAGCTAAGGCTCGGCTGGTCCGTTTCTAGCTGTAAGTAACTTTCTTTCTCTTTCTTTTTTTTGTGCATTTTAGCAGCGCAAGAAAATACGTTCACGGCGGCTGTAATTAGTTTGTTTACAATTCCTCTATAGGCCACGACGTTACTGACAAGGGCCCGTTGGGCCATTTGCCTACTACAGATGACCAGGCGTCCCAAGCCCGGTGCTGCACCAGCTCTTGCTGTTCTGGCACCCCCGATATCTTTTGCCTCGGCAGAGCTGAGTTGCCATTACTTATGTAAGATTGGTTTTTTGCTATTACTATGGATAGCCTTTGTAATGGAGCTCATTTGGTGTGTTTAATTTATTAATTGGTTGAATATATCTGTTTTTCTAAATTAACCTTTTTTTTGCGGAGTGTAGTAAGTAAGTAAATCGTATTATGTAGTTTTGCCTGACGCTTTCAGCCCTCAAATTCGCGAGTTCAAGATCGTGACGTCACATGCCTCTGCTGATGATGAAACGATGAGTCAAGACTCTGTTTCGCAGGTTTTCTTCAAGAAGATGGAGGAAACCGACCATCAATTCGCTGACATTAAAGTCGAATCTTCGAGGTCTAGCTGTAACATGGGGGTCTTACAGCAGATCGAAGGCTCTAGGCAGCTTCAATTCGAGGAAAAGATCGTCTATTTTAAGAAGGAAGAGAATGATCACGATGATGAGGAAGATGATGATGAAGATGAAGAAGGTGGGGCGATGAATCTATGGAAGAGAAGCTTAACTAGGATTGGAGCCATATGCTCATTAAAATTTGATGCTGCAACTGATTGCATTTGTTTAGCAGCGGAGGAAGAAAGGGCAAAAATCTGCTGAAGAATCAGAAGCTTACGTTTCAGATCTATACTAACGACAAGGTTGCTTACTTAGTCTTGAGCCTTATTTGTAAGACTTCTTTATTGTTTTAATGGAATCATATTCTTGATCTTTTTATGTTTGTTTGATTTGTAGAGGATTAAGCAAATGGTTCACCATGCGAATAAGCTCAGCGAAGCTATGAATGGGCTTAGTGGGATTCCTATCCTATTACAAGAGCTCATATCACTGTTGGCGGCCTCTGATAATTGCATTGCCTGCATCTGATTTCTCTGTCATTGTAGATAAGTGACTGCAGGCTGTGGTTCTAAGAAGAGATATCTCTCGCCGAAGTTGTCAAGATCTTTGTATCTGTTATCAGGTGAAGTCAGGTTGACTTTGCTCATGTTACTTTATAAGGCCATTTGAAAGTCGTGCGACGCAAAATACTTGATCTGCCTCAGCATACATTCTTTGATAGCTCTGTATCCATCCCGTTTCTCCCGAGTTTCGAGTGTGAACTTGTTGCAATATATACTGTAGATCTTGTTCAGTTCGCCCAGTGGAAAGTGGGGAAGATCAGCTTCTGTATATTTTTCGATTCTCCTATCGTATCTTTCTATCACAAATACAGGGCCTACGTATCTTCCCATCCCCCACTCAACTTCATGAATAACATATACGCCCGTTTGAGTTTTGAGATGTCTTCGCCATTGTTCCTTAGTCATTCTGCCTTCATTAGATTCTTCCCTGAGCATGATACGATGACGAAGACCCTTGGACGTTCCTTTTAGGTGCTCAAGACCTCGAAGATTCAGCTCGTTGATCCCCTTTATTTCTTCCTCCTTTCTCCAGATCTTTGGATAACAATCTTCAAGGAAGGGTGCCTTGATCTTCGCGTTCCTCCAACGAGTTTCTATGAACTCGTAACCCGGCGTCGGTCTCTCGGGAATTTTTTATGTTGAAGAAGCTCTGGGAGTTCTGGTAGATCTGCTTGAGTGTTTTCTCCTAGCTCCTCTTCCGCTCGCTCGATAAAACAGAAGTCTGATGCCGCCGCTTTTAAGAAATTTCTGACGTTTTCAATCCTCAGGCGGGACTCTTCTTCTGTCTCTGTTCTCGTCAACCATTCCTCTTCTAGACTGTATTTGTCGATGTAGACTTGAGGATCTCTGGAACGAGGCTGAAGGGTTGTGGTTGTTTGGACTGATTGGGTGGAGGTCCTCGGGGGAACAGACTCGATTTCACCAAGGGAAGTTGTATGGTTCGGCCCTGGTTTAGCTTGTCTGCCTCTGGAGGACCTAGGTGGTGGATTGGATGGTCGGGACGAACTGCCTCCACGAGTCTGAATTCCCCGTCCTCTGTCTCTTCCGCCGCGAATGACCGGAGATTTGGTTCTCGGCCTCTTGTTCTCCCCCTCAGGACGATCCTGGTCGTCAGGATCGTCATATCGACGCTTCTGACTGAGGCCTTCTTGGCGGCAAGAATCAGCGGGAGGAATGACTCCACCTGTGAGCAGCTACCTGTAGAGATCTTCCTCTTCTAGACTCCGTGCAGTGTCGAGTTCTAGAAGACGAGCAATACCAACGTCGAAGAGCTCCAATAGTGGCATTGAGTACGGATCAGGCTACTTGGTATTCGTGGGGGCAGTGTGAGGATGCGTGGTTGTAACGGCGGTTGTGCTACCATGGGGGCCTTGATTAGTCCTTGAACACGTGGCAGAGTCACGGTTTCGAAGAACTCGAACAGACGATTCTCCAGGTAGGCCATCGTTACAACTGATGGGATAGCTCCGGCACCACTAGCGGTTGCTGTTATCACACGTTCAGAACTAGGTTCTGTACGGTGGCCCTCGTCTACCGAAGTTCGTGGAACTTCAGTATCCATGGGTCTTCCGACCTCTCCTTGCGACACATCTTGTAAAGATGGTGCTCGGGTCGTTACGGCCACGTCAGTGAGATGGGATTGTGTGGAGCTTTCACCGGGGCCACTTCCCATTAGCACGCGTCCAAAACTAGGTTCTGTACGGTGGCTCTCGGATGGTGAGCTGCTGATGTCATCATCATCCATGAGTCTTCCGTCCAATCCTTGAAGAGCCTCAATTGTTGGCTCTTCTATGAACGTTGTTGCCTGTGGGTCAGGCTGAGGTTCGGGTAGTGTCGTAGAAATAATGACGTCTTCAAGTGGAGTTGACACTTTACCCGAGGTGGTTGCGTTAGGAGGGTGTTCATGGGATTTTGAGACACTTGCCGTTGGGAGGCAAGCGAATGGTCAGGGTGAGGTTGTGCGTGCGCCGTTGGGTCATTTTCGGCGTCTTCTACCCTAAGGGCGGACCCGGCCGTTTCTGACTGTGGGAGTTCGGATATTGTTTCCTCGGGAACGACTATTTGCGGTCGTTCTATTCGTTCAGGCTGTTGTGATTGTTCTATTTGTCGCTCACGAATTGTTTCTTGAGGGGTAGGTTGAGGTTCCTGAGGGGCGGTTCCAATATCAGTGGTTACTCTCTGCTCAGTGGTTTCTCTCTCACTCTCACTAACCCCTGGGTTAGACTCAGGTGGGTTGTCATGAGTCGTGGGGTGGGGAACGTTGTATTCTTGGCAATAGGTTTCAATGTGGTCTGGGTTTGCTAGGATGAGTAACTCGCGAGGGATGGGCATAGATACGCGCGAGTAGTTTTCATTGCTCTTTCCTTTTTGGAGGAATTTGAGTTTAGACGGTGTGTAGTTTTCTTCTGTGGGTCGTGGTAGTATGCCTGGTGTTGTTGACATAAAATGGTTGATTAGTAGGGAGAATCACCGGGGTAGGGCAGGTTCTGTGGCTTCTTCGATTTGGGCTTCGATCTCTGGTGAAGCTGATCGTCTAGGTCTAATGTGATCAGCTTTGCCTAGTCATAATTTTTCCTGAAAACGATTCCGTGGAAGATCCGAAGAATCATGAGGTTGCATCTGTCCCATCCTGAGTGCTTCGGTAAGAAGCACTTGTTGACAATTGCAAACAGAGTCCGCCATGGATGTGGAATCATGGATTGCTGAAAACGGGATACAAAATCGAGTGAGATGTAGTAACCCATTCTGAGCATATCGGTGATGAGTTCGTCTTCGGATGCCTCTAGTTCATATTCAGGTTGATTAGGCAGTCGAATGATGCTTCGGATGAGCTCCTTATTTATTTGGACCGTCTCATCTGCAATCTTGGCCTCGTAGAAGATGCTGTTCTCCTGTGCGATTTTGGTAGTCATCGTTCCCCGAAACTGTTGGAGATACACAGTGGGGACTTGGACGGATGCCAAGAAGGCATATCCAAGGTGATGGTTTCTCAGAATGGATGGTATGATCTCTTCTTGACATTTGAAGGTGTTTATGTCAAGTTGATAATTATTATCTCTGATCACGATCCACTTCGAGGTTGCATAAACATGATCCACCGATGTCGTCATTTTTTTTCCCCTTTTTTTTTTACCGGGAAATCCTGCCTAACTGCAACACGAGAGACAACGAAATTAGAAAATACGGGATTGTGTATTAAATAGTGTGGGCTAGTATTAAAAAATGAGAAAGAGTTCGGCCCATCACTATTTGGCCCAAAATGCGGTTTGAAGAATTTATCGAAATTTTCTAAGTGTGGTTCGTGAGTCTGTGGAAAAATCAGTTTAAAAATTTGCAAAGTGAGTTTCGCGAATCCACTTGAAAATTGATTTAACTAAGTTCGCGAAGTGGATTGAAATAGAATTCGCGAATAAGATATTGCGAACTTGAAGATTTGCGGGTTTGTGAAAAGAGATTCGCGGATCCATTTGAAAGATTTGTTAACTTACTTCGCGAATTATTTTGATAATTGTTTTTTACTCAGTTCACGAATTGTCCGCGAACGCTGAGATTCGTGAACTTCCAATTCGCAAATTTGAGAGTGGTCAAAAAGTCAAATTCGCAAAGTTAGAAGTTTTAAAATCAAAGATAGGTATTTCAGTTTGCGAATTGACTTGATCAATTATGAAGCTTGACTTCTCAGTTCGCGAATGCAGATGAAATGCGAATTTGACTAAGTCCAAATTAAAACAGATAGAGTTCGCGAATTGTCCTAAGTCAAAACCGGATTCGCAAAATGTGAGGTTTGCGAATTTGACGAAGTCAAAATTTAATTGGACTCGGGAAAAAACACTTTTTGGATTCGCAAAGTAGAACTTGAAAGATTAAATAAAATACCTTTTAACGAATGTGAAACCCCTAAGAACATTTGAAGACCCAGAATCTCAAGAACCAAAATCCCAAGCCATAGATACCCTCAAGAATCTGAATCTCAGGCTAAAAACGACTACAAAAATTCAAAGATAACTTCAAGTTTTAACACCCTAAGAGAGAAACAGAAAAAAAAAATGTGAAGACCCCTGTTCTTCCATGAGATGAAACTTGCGAAACTGAGAACACAAAATCACATCACAACAGAAGTTAAATCAAATGATTCCTTACCACAGAGGATTCGTGTGTGTGTGTGTGTCTGAGAACGTTTTTGGAACGAGGAAGTACAATTGTGAAGGCTGGGAAGATGTGAATCGATTTGCGATTGAGAATTACGGTGTGAGAGAGTTTTGCGAGTTGACAGTTCGTGAAATTGATTTGGGAATGTCACGAATTAGGTTAAGTGAGTTTCGCGGGCCGAAGGTTTGAATTTGGGCCGCGAAACTATCATTGTAAGGCCCACATAAAATTCGCGAATGCAATTAGAGTGGTATTTTGCAAATTAGATCTGTTAATTCGCGAATATTTGCGAACCTTTGGAGAGGATTCGCAGTTTGAGATCGAGTTCGCGAATAAGAAATTTTAAACAGAGATGTTGACGAGTCAAATTTCATCGGATTCGCGAAGTATGCATAAGCTGAATTCGCGAATTAAAGAAATTTTACTAATGGAAAAACCGACTTCGCAAAATGGATAAAAGGCAGAGTTCACGAATTGAGATGAGGAAATGCTAATATGATGTGTGAGATTTCAAGTGATCTAAGACACAAAATTTAGCAATTTGACCCGATCAAACACTATAATAAATATCGAATCGTTGAGCTTTTCAAGATCGATTTAATCGTAAGATAAATCTGACAAAACGAGGAAAACATCGCTTTCTCTCGCGGCGCATAACCCCCAAGTCAAATTTTCGTCTGTGTTTTGTCGGGACAATAATGACATTGTTTGTTCAAATTGTGCCTATAAATAGACATGACTCGAATCAAGACCACTATACTTTAAGTATACGGATTACTCAACTTTCACATTTTCAGCTTTCTCGCTCACATAGATGGACTGGTTGCAGCAGCAAGTATATGAAACTGAGGAACATGTGGAGTTAAGGCGTAATTTTGAGCGCAATATAGATAAACTGGCGTTTCTTATTTTTCTCCTATTGTGCTTAATCGTCGTCTTACTAGCTATTCTGTTCTGGGCTCTCACAGGACGTGCTAGCTTTTGAGATTGTTTTGAGTATTTTGAGAGTTCATGAAAGCTCGTTGAGAATATTTTGAGAGCTATTTTAAGAGTGTTTTGTAAGCTTATCCTATTTGTATTCTGTATTTTGAGATTGTTTTTCACGTCTTAGAGACTCGTAAAGAAATTACTCCCCCTCAATGTTTTGGAATTTGGAATAATTACCCCCAAACTTCCCATAATTACCCCAAACTCCCCCTAAATACTATCCCTATTGAGAATCTTAAAACATTTGATAAATTACTTATTCCCCCTCGATGCATGGATATAACATTTCTCCCCCTCGATGTAATGCCATCAGCATTGGCTTTACATCTACTTATTGGAAAGCAAGAAGAAAGAAAGAAAAAAAATATTTATTAGGAAAAATAGACTTAGATCTAGAGCAAACAAAATAATTAACAAAGAGACACGCACAGAATTAAAGAACTTAAAGCAGAGCAGATAGACAGGTAGTGAACCGTAGGGAAGCATAATCGAAATTAGAGATTGGGATTCAACATCCCCAGTTTTGCCACTAAGAATTGGAATCGTTTATCATCAAATGCTTTTGTAAACAAATCGGCTAGCTGAATCTCTGTATTGACAAAATACATTTCTATTATGCCCCTTTCTACTTGGTCCTTTATGAAATGATAGCGTAGGTCTATGTGCTTAGTGCGATGGTGAACAGGATTGCAAGTAATTGCTATGGCACTTTTGGAATCACAATAAATAGGAATTTTATTGAATCAAACCCGTAGTCTCGTAGTTGGGTTCTTATCCACAGAATTTGTGAGCAACAACTAGCAGCAGCAACATATTCTGCTTCTGCCGTGGACGTTGACACACAATTTTGTTTCTTAGAAGCCCAGCAGGCGAGTTTATCTCCAAGGAATTGAATGTTGCCTGATGTACTTTTCATGTCCAGTCTGCAGCCTGCGAAATCTGCATCAGAATACCCTATTGTTTCATACCTGAGTTTTTAGGATACCAAAGTCCTACGTCTGGTGTTCCTTTCAGATACTTTAATATTCTCTTGATAGCATGAAGATGCGACTCCTTAGGATTAGCTTGAAATCGAGCACATAGACATGTGGAAAAGAGCTGGTCGGCTGGCAGTGAGATAGAGCAGAGACCCAATAATTCCTCTATAATGCGTTGGATCTACGGGCTCACCCAAGTGATCTGCATCGAGAGTGCATGAGGTTGACATTGGTGTATAGTGGAAGATTTGCCTTTGTCGATTCCGTACTTTCTGAGTATGTCGTGGATGTACTTGGACTGATTGATAAATATCCCATCTTGAAGTTGCTTGATTTGCAGTCCAAGGAAGAAGGACATTTCTCCCATCATACTCATTTCAAACTGGGATTTCATCAAAGTGCTGAATTCGACACAGAGTTCTGGATTGGTAGAGCCAAAAATGATGTCATCCACGTAGATCTGTACAAGCATGATATCAGACCCATCTTTCTTAACGAACAGTGTGGTATCAATTTTCCCTTTCGTGAAGCCTGAGGAGATAAGGAAGTCGGATAAAACCTCATACCAGGCTCTTGGAGCTTGTTTAAGCCCGTAAAGTGCCTTGTCGAGTTTGTAGACGAAGTCCGGATGTTCTGTATTGAGGAATCCATCTGGCTGAGACACATACACTTCTTCCTTCAAAATCCATTCAAGAAGGCAGTCTTAACGTCCATTTGATAGACAGTAAAGTCTTTGTGTGCTGCGTATGCTAGGAACAATCTAATTGCTTCAATTCTTACAACAGGGGCAAATGTCTCATCGTAATCTATGCCTTCTTGCTGATTGTACCCCTTCGCTACAAGTCGAGCTTTGTTACGAATTACCACACCATCCTCGTCTTTCTTGTTCTTAAATACCCATTTTGTTCCGATCACTGTCTTGCCTTTTGGACGAGGGACTAAGTTCCAGACTTTGAGACGCTCGAACTGATTGATTTTCTCTTGCATGGCTACTATCCAGTTCGGATCACGTAGTGCATCAATTACTCTGGTTGGTTCTGTTTTGGCTCAAGAAACAAGTAAAATTACACTCATTTGATAGCGAACCTCTAGTTTTTACTCATGTAGTGGGATCTCCAATTATTTGATCTGTAGGATGACTTCGAATCCATTTCTTCTCATGAGGTAGTGTTGTATCATCTGTTTCCGATCCCTCATTTAGTGGATACTCGATCACAGAAGCAGTAGTGTTGCAAGCGGAAGTCGGTGAGTCCTCTATCTGTGTTGCTGGGATCGAGGTTTCTGCGTCTGAGGGTGGAACTGTTTGTTCAGGAATAGGTTCGGATTCAGGAGGTGATGGACTAGCACTGGGTTCTGTATTTGGAAAGGAATAGGTGGTTGGCCTGTTTTGATTTAGAGAAATGTACATATGTTCAAATAGTTGATCCAGATCCATTTCTTCTTGAGCTTGTTGACTGAAACATATTGGGTTGCTGTGTCGAGATTCGTCAGCTGCATGTTGTTGGTCTTGCCCCAACTTTGCTTTGTTTGACCGGTTCTGAACGATTGTGTTCAGAAGCGCCTCTCGAAGACTCTCCTAATCCCATACGAGATTGAGTAGAACCTAATTCAAGTCCCGAGCTGTTGTGTCCAGAATTAATTTCTAGACCCTCATCGAATGTGACATTCACACTTTCAATGATCATTCTTCTTTCCCTTAGATAGACCATGTACGACTTAGATTGCGCAGAGTAACCCACAAAAGATTCCTTCAGTAGCCTTTGGATCTAGTTTAGATTTGTCCTCTCGGTCGTTGGCTACAAAGCATTTGCATCCAAAAATCCTTAAGTGGGCAATGTTGGGTAATCTTGCATTTATTAGTTCATAAGGCGTCTTTCCAAATCTTAGATGAATATTCGTACGGCTTTGCGTATAGCATGCAGTGTTCATAGCTTCCGCCCAGAGAAAGTGTGGTAGGGAAGACTGTATTAGCATGGTCCGGACAGCTTCCACAAGTGTTCGGTTTCGCCTTTCTACGACTCCATTTTGTTGTGGAGTGTGGATAGCGGAGAATTGTTGAGAAATTCCTACGGATTCGTAGAATTCGCTGAGCTGTTGATTCTTGAATTCCGTTCCATTGTCAGACCGAACTATTTTAACACTGCGTTGTAGCAAGTTCTGCGTTGTCCTGATGAGATTTGGAATATGTTCGACTGTCTCTGATTTAGTTCGTAAGAAGCGGACCCAAGTATAGCGGAAATAGTCGTCGACAATAACCAGCATGTATCGCTTTCCACTGATGTTATCAGTTCGCATTGGCCGCACAGATCCATATGTAATAGCTCTAGTGGATGTTGAGTGGATGCTGTGTGTTTTGTAGGATGTGATGCCTTTTTCATTTTTCCTCTCTCACAAGCAGAGCACATATGCTCCTTTTGGTACTTCAGTGGTGGAAGTCCAATAGCCAATTTGTTGGTTTACAGCTTGTTGAGGGTATTGAAGTTAAGATGAGATAGCCGCTGGTGCCATAAGTTATTTTGAGTTGATGTTGCTTTGGAGATTAGGCAGAAATTTGTCTTTGGTCTGACGGTTCTAATATCAATGGTGTAAAGATTTGTCTTGCGAGTTCCAGTGAGAAGTTCTTCACCATTGGCATTGAGAATTTTGCATGTTTTCTTTTGAAATACAACTTGGAGTCCGATGTCACTGAACTGTCCTATTGATAAGATGTTGTGTGTCAGCCCTTCGACATACGAAACTTCCTTGATTGTGAGTCGATTGCATATAAGAGTGCCATAACCAAGAATTCTGGCTCCATTGCTATTACCAAAGCGTACCAGCCCGCCTGGCCTATCAACGTAGTTGCTCAACAGTTCCTTCTTCCCAGTCATGTGTGTGGAGCAACCGGAATCTAAATACCACACATGAGGGGCCTGCAAAATAAAAACTAGAGGGTTTTAGGTACCCATTTAAACATGGGTCCACCTCTATTGTGCTTGTTAGTCCGTTTAGACTCCCTAGATTTTTCTTTGTTAGTGGATGACACAGAATCACTAATTGTTTCCAGGGCTGGGATTTGGGTTTCCTCAGTCCTAAGCTTTGGAACCCATTTTTGCTCTAGGGAAGGTCTCTTTTTCTTAGTCTTAGAGATGTGTTTTTGAGGTTTTGCAAGTTTTGCAGGTTCCTGGTTAGTTATTGGTTTTGATTTTTTCTTTTCCTTTATATTTGTGTTTTTAGGAATTGTTTTGTAAGTTTGTTTGTAGAACTGATCTTGCATTGAAAACTTTGTTTTTGATTGAAGAGATAAGTTTTGCGATACATGCCGAAATAAAGATGGTACAAAATGTTTTGAAGGAAAATAATCAATAACAAAAGGCGTATTAAGGTCGCGGTTCTCTTTCAAGATATCTTCCTTTCTAACCCATACTTGACCTTTCAATGGCTCTTTTGTGGGTCCTGAAAAATTTCAAGGCATTAGTGCAAGAAATTTTGTCATGCGAAACTAAGGTATAAGAAAGTGTGTGTAATCGTAACTTTTCTTTAAGTGAGGAGATTTCCTCTAGAAGTTTCTGCCTTTCTTCATCAAAGGACTTTCTCTCCCTTTCGAGAGTGGAGTGTAGATCACTGATTTTCTTTATGCATTCAGGCATATACCCTGCTGCATACGTAGTTATCGGTGCCTTACTTGCTGAATCTCCTGACGTATCTCCTTCACTTGGACGTGGAATATCGGACTCAAATTCTGTTATTGCTGGACAATTTCTTTCCTTATAACTATCATTTAACTCTGTATAATCAAATGATGTTTGAGTTTTACTGTGTGTTGGTGTCTCGTGTTCACTGACAAAAGACATGAGATTAGCAAGGCAACCTGTCTGCATGAATTTGAGATCATATAGATAAGGTGCACTTGATATACCTTGTTTTAACTTACATGGGTTTTCAAAACCTAGTCCCTTATGAGGATTGTAGAAATCTATGCTGACTGGTTTGTTTAAGAAGATCGTTTGTTCTGACTGATCTCGTCGGGTTAAGATGTCCTCCAATTTTTTGAATTTGGTCAAGGATGCAATTCGCGAATTGGTACTCTGACTTGGTTTGCTAATTGGATGGAAAATGATTGATTCGCGAATTGACTTGTGTAGTCGAGTTCGTGAAATGATCCGTGTTCGTGAATTGAGTAATTTGCGAAGTAGCAAGATTCGTGAAATGTTAAGTTCGCGAGATGATAAGGATGAGTTGGTAGGATTCGCAGAATGTTTGAATTGCGAATTGATCTGAGAGTTCGCAGAAAGATGACTGGATTCGCGAAATAACAGATTTGCGAATTGGTAGATTTGCAACAGGTATGAAGATTCGCGAACTAACTTGAGAACAACGATTCGCGAAACCTTGGATTCGCAAACAGACTGAAGAGAATGATTCGCAAAATCTGGATCGTAAAAGACAAAGCGCGAATATGAGATGTTGATCTTGAGGAATCCGACGGCCCTTGTATTTCCAATTCACGAAACCAAGCTTTTGCGAACTCCGTTAACCTAATTCGTGAAATTGATGCTTTCAATTCGCGAAACTCTTCCTTAAATTGGAATTCGTCAAACTTAACTCCGATTCGCGAATTATTAACCCTAGATACCCGCCGTTCACGAATTTAAAGACAGAAGACAGAAACGAAGCTGTTCTTCATCTTAGTTGACGAAAATTTTAGAAACTAGCTCCAAAATTGCCAGAATCAACTGAAAGCTCTTGGTCTTGAAAGAAGCTAAACTTTGTAGCCTGAAAAACTTAGAGAATCACGCGATGAAACTTTGGTCCAAAATTTTGAGCTCTGTGGCGAAAATGAATCTTACACTTCTTGATTCTTTGAAGCTTGAAATGAAGTTTCCTCACCTACACGCTTGCTCTGATACCACTTGTAAAGTCCATATTATCCAATAACACAGATTATTTCTATGGATTATAGCTTTGATATTTGATATGAATAGTGCTTTTGGAGGCTTTGAACATTGAGTACGTGGGTTTAGAATTGGAAAACTTGATTAATGAGGGTTAGGGTTTAAGCTTAAATACCTTGGAAAGGTATTAAGCCCATTGGGCCCCTAACAAGCCCATTACAATTACAACCCAATCTAAGTAACGTAAAGCAAATAAAGTACATCATAAGGAAGTAACAAGACTTCGAATAAATATTTTGGACACTTCAAAAATATTCCTAACAAGGACGTCTAAATAATGCTCTGTTTCTGCTGTGTCTCATATATTTAAGATCTTTGTGATGCGATTAGTGCTCTACCCAAGCGAGTGAAGGCTCTGTGACCGCAAGGGTTTTCTTGAGTGTCAGACTTCTCATTCATGGAGGTCTGCAGAGGAACAGTGATGCAAAATTGATTAGAGGACGGCGACGACGAATATCAAGTGAGTCTGTAACAAGGCTGGGAAAGGAGTCTGTAACAATCTTTGGTGCGGTTCTCAAACTTGATCTTTTCTCGATGGTAATTTTGTCATTTTTCATCTCGCCTTGCATCGTTTTTAGTCAATGTTTTCGGATTTTTCATGAAAATGCTATATGGAGCTGTTTTATTTGCTGTTAATTTAGCTGAGATGTTCGTGTCTGCATTTGATTAGGAATGTATGTGAATTTTACAGTTTGCATGTTGTGTGTAATTGCTTGAGGAAGATACGCGCTGGTATTGAAGTGCTAGATCAGCGTTTCTGAGCTATAGAACATTGTTTTTTAAGATCATTTGCGGAAGCAATGTTTGTCAACATCTTTGTAGCTATGAACTGCTAAATGTTATTTTTAGTTAGATATTCCTTTTTTCATAGTCTGCTTAATTAGTTATAATGCTATTAGTCGCAAGCGTAGCAAAACCATTTTCTTATCATTCATATACTGCTTGTGCAGTGTTCTCATTTTCAAGCCTGGAATTTTCTTCAGTGTTAAAAGTCATTTGCTCTGTCAATTTTGCAGGAGATAATCCCTTGAAGGAAATAGGATCGTCTCATACAGTTCCAGTTCATATTGTTACTGATGCATCTAAGCTTCCTACAGAGTATCTGCAGCCTTCAAGTGATAAGCAACTTGTCATAGGGTTTGATTGCGAGGGAGTGGATCTTTGTCTACATGGGTCTCTTTGTATTATGCAGGTTTATAGGCCTTTATTTCTTTTTCACTTAGATTGGAACTGAAATTTCACTTGATGAATATTTATTGACGACTGTTGTAAATGTTCTTGTTATCATTGTTGATTTCGGTTGGGTTATAGACTGGTGTAAGATGTTTATAGTAAGGCCATGCGAAGGGCAGCCAGGGCCTTGCGTTCATCGAGAGAGAAGGGGATGCTCATTTCTTACGATGTCTTCTTCCCCCTGTAGTTATCAGCCATATTCTGGTCTACACTAAGGCTCCCTTGTGGGGTTCTTTTTGCAGTTCTTCATAATCTATTGTTGTGGCAGTTTTTTCCTTAACTATTACCCTTTTTTGTCTCATTCACTGGGCAGGTCAAGAAAATGATTGCCAACATGCGCCAATACCAAGTCCCACTACAAAGATACATGGCCATGATGGATCTGCAGGTTATATTTTGCTCTGTTTTATCAAATTAATTACCTGACTAAGTTATCTGACTGTTAATCGGCTGGTATAACGATGATTTAGGAAAGAAATGAAAGGCTGTTCTACAAGTTCTTATATACAACTCGAGGAGTTGTTGCCAACGTTGACACTCCCACTGTTGGCGAAGCTTGCCAAAAGTACGGTAGCTTCTTCAGACATCCTCGGGGCCTCTTCATTAGCTTGAAAGACAAGTATGGGTGATTACACGGGGAACATTAAATGTTTCAAATCGCCCAGAGTTTGATAAGATTCAGACTTTTTTTGGTTGCTCATGAGTTAGGATATTTTAGATTTGACCATTTCTTTATCCCTTTTCTCAAAGTTTACGGCGGTAGGAAGAAAGATGCCCTTCCTTTGTTTGTGGTAGGTTTATATTCTCAGTCTTTTGCTACTTACCCAATTTCTTTTATTTTTCTGCATTTGAGCTCCAATGATTTTGAACTTAAGTTATTTTATGATCCAATTGATGTTTGCCTACTTCATATGCAAGTAAGCCCAACTTTGCCACCTCTTGCTCGGCAATGAAATTGTGCGTCGGCGCCTGTTTCCACCATGGCCAGCGCTTCCCTGCTATTCAACATGGCCTTCTATTGGTATATTTAGATTTGAGACATTCGTCTTTATAGATTGGTGAGAGGTCCAATAGCATAAAAGTTATGGATGATTTTTGAATATGTGTATTAATCTGATTTCAGCTTATTGCTATGTCTGAAAATTGTTAAGTATGTCGTCTTCATCATGTTTGTTTTCTATTTTTCAGTTTCTTTCGTTTGTTGTTTCAATTCGGGTGCATGTTCTAGAGTTGAAGCAACAGATTGCAGTCTCTAGCAATTTATTTACCCCACGCAATTTTTATGTGCGAACTTCTGCGATGAATTCTCTTCTAAGGTGAATAAATCTATTTGTTTGTTCTTCCACACGCGCACATCCCTTTTGGTTGATTGTTCATTAGTGTGTATGTGTCTGCTTTTTTCCGTCTATGATAGTGGGTTTCTGTGTTTGTTCAGCGAGATTCTTTACCTCTATCTCTCTCTGTGATGCAACTTCTGATTTAATGTATGTGTGTGTGTTGCGTGTGGCTGTTTCTTTTTTCTTTTGTATTGTTTATGTTTAACTTTGGATTGTTGTTAAGTCTGGTTTATTCGAGATTTTATTTCTGTTTTGCTTATAATACTGATTACTATCGATAGAATGTGTTGATTATGTTATATATTTTTTCCTTTGCATGATAGGGAAGTCTTGATCATTAGCATCCCCGTAAGTATTTTAATGAATTTTATGGGAGTCTTTTTGTTGTGAATGTTGCTTAACTGTTGTGGGTATGCTTGGTTTCGATTTATTTTGATTTGAATATATGTCCCATGTATATACTAAAAAACTTTTGCAGATTATCGTTTTCGGCCGAGGTGTCGCGTCTCATGGATATAATATCAACTCTCTCTACATTAATAAGGATATCTTCTTCAGAGAGTTGATTCTCAATGCTTCAGATGTGAGTTTCAGCTTTTCTGAGTTCGTTTTGTGTAGTTATGTAAGTGATGAAGAGATGATTGAGTTTTGACGTTTACGATTGGTTAATGGTTCAGGCATTGGTCAAGATTCGGTTCGTGCAGCTCGCTCATAAAGAAATGGGTGATGGTGATAATGCCAAGCTCGAGAGTTAGGTCACGTTGCACTGTATAGTAATTTTTGTTGGAAAGTAATTTTGCTCGAGACTCATACAATATATAGTTTTACTATAAAATAATAGCCGGTCTTTGTTACGCTGGAACATTTGGTACAATATTGAATGAGATAGTTGCTCCTTTATTCTTCTTTTTATACAGTCGGTGGAAGGAAATAGGGATGTTGTCTTTGCGATGAATTACTATTGGTTTTGTAAGAGCAGTCTGTAATATAAGATGGTTTTGTAAGAGCAGTCTATAATATAAGATTTGTCGTGTGGATGTTTCATAGATTATCTTTGTTTTCCTGGCTATAGATAATATAATATATAGTTTGTATTTACTGATCGAGGTGTTCGTATTTATATTATATACGTATGTTCAAGAATAGCTGTGAATTTCATTCTTTTTATTTAGTAAAAATCAAAAAGAAAATAACAAATAAAATGAAAAATAATATATATGTATATAAATATTTTGATTTATTTATTTATTAAAAATAAAAAATAAAAATCCCACATGAAGTTTATGAAGAATCTCAATTTTCATCCCTTTCAAATTAACGGGGACGAAATCGACCCGTACTCGACCATGTGGAGATTTTTTTCACATTATCCAAATTTAGATATTATAATATAAAAAGTAATTTTTTACGAAAAAAAATGGAATTGGAACTTGGATGATTTCGTCTTTGTTAACTTGACGGGGACGAGGATTTTCCGTAAACTCACAGTGACATTGTTTAACAATTTTTATTTTTTTATTGTCATTTTTAATATTTATCTTTATTTCTTAATGAGATTTTTAATTATTTTCTGTAATTTTTTTTGTCTAAATGAGATGTATTTGACTGTTTAGCTTATGGCGGAGCTGACGTGGCCAACTGTGGTGGCTTCGATTCCCTTTTTTAGCAGTCATGCATTTGTACCTACGTGCAAGGCACCGTTTCGAAATGAAATGACATTTTATATATCAAATAGTGCACAGAAAACGAACAAACACGTCAAAGAAAAACGGATCTTCAATTAGCCTTACCTAAGCAAAATAGTAGTCGGCCATGGAAGAAGGAGAGGATGACAAAGATTCAATCGATCTAACCCTAAAATACAGCAGAATGCAAACCCATTGTCTGAAGAACGCAGAGATTTCCCACAAGGCAGTGCTCATCAGCGTGTGACATTTGCACTCAGGGGAGCCAAACATTCGAGGTGATTCCAATAGATTATGTTAGGCGGGTACTTCGAGCCTTCGATTAAATTTATAAACTTATTTTACAGTTATTCTGTTTATGGGCAAGAGATTGCTGGGGCTTTTGTGTTTAGTTGTGAATCGAGATATATTCACGGTTTGGATGAGTCCCTGTTATCTCAATGCATCTATAGAGCTCGATGTTTCCCTGTTTCACAAAAAAGTCCTATTTCCGATTTGCTTGGTTCATTAGTTGTTTCTCCCGTTTACAAAAAAGTTGAATAGGGTCTCTACTGCGCTAACACGTCAGCATGGAGAGCCCCCATCAACCAATGAAATTGCTGGGAGACCAAAGGGCAGCTAAACAATCTACTTTTTTGGACAAAATTCGTTGCATTTGATTGGCATGTAAACGGAATGGTGACGTGGCAGCCCAGAAATGATTTTATTCACTTTTTGTGTTGGAGCTCAACGTCCCATCCTCGCCGGAGCTACCGCCTGCAATGCGCACCACCAAGAACTTGCCGTCGCACCTCATCCCAAGCCTCATAAAAGCTTTTCAAGAATCAAGCGCGAGTTTCGCCCAAATCTTGGATGATAAAAGACCCGATTTGGTCATATGCGATATTTTCCATCCATGGGCACCGAAGCTCGCTTCTTCGATGGGAATACCCGCCGTTTGCTTTGGGGTCGGAGGATCTGTGTCGTTTGCTTATTACCACCATAGTCCATATGTACGCCGCAGCTAAGAGGGAAGGCGGCGGCCGCGGCCGCGGCGATTTTCCATCCAAGTCGGTTTATTTCCTGGCCCACGAGAAAATCGACCTATTATTCCCCTCTTGAAAGATGCTGATTTCGAAGAATTTTTGTTTGTGAACTTGACGCTTTCTAGCGAGATAGCTCTGATGAAGAGCTGCAGAGTGGTTGAACAGAAGTACGACGATTATCTGTCGAGTCTGTTTAAGAAGGAGGTGGGAATTCGGGAATTATTTTTTCATCGCTCATAGGCGAACAATTGCTGTAATACCCGCAAAATTTAAAGCGGGATTACGATAGGAAATTTCAAGGCAGTTATGGAAGAAAATATTAGGAATAAAACTCCTAAGAAATATTTATGAACAGAAATTCGGATGAAACCGAAGATAATAATTAGGTCCGAGGATTAAATAAAATAGAATATGGACCAAAAAACTTTGAAAGCCCAAGAAGAAATAAGTAAGAGATGAGGATATGAAAGAGGTAAATAGGCCAAGGAGAACAAAAGGACCAAAAGGTTATAAATAAATAAGAAATCCATTAAGGCCCAAGAGGGAGAACATTGCTTCAAGCAAAGGAAAAGTAACGTTGGGGCTTGTCACCTCCTTAATACTTAGTTAATGTGCTGTTGGCAATAAAGCCCAAATACCCAACGTGTGATACGATAATAACATTACTTAGGCAAAGAGGAAAAGCTAGTCATCACTAGTCTTATCACACGCATTTCCAAGAAGAAATTGTTCAGATATATCACATAGTTCGTTATGAGAAAACCCTCATTTGGTAAATTAGAGAAAATAATCGTGAGAGGCAAAAAAAAAAAACAAAGAAGGAAGCGAACAAGAGGAAAGAAAAGACGAGCAAAGCCACGAATTGTTGGAAAGCTCACAACACCGTAAAATCGTTTAAGTGTAGTTAAGGAGTTAAGGAGGAAGTCGAACAACGAAGGAGGGGCAGACTTTGGCAAGCTTGAGCGAATTTCAACCTAGACGAAAATTCAATTAAGCTTGGAGGTTAGGTAGGTGGTTTTTAACCCCTACGAAGTTTTTTTTAAACCGTATTACGTTCCTAGAAAGTTTCGAAATTGAATGAATGGGTCATCCGAGTTCGAAGGAGATCATTTTATGACTTTTGGAAATTTTTATAACATTTTCGATGTGATTTTTATGTGCCTTTTTAGCTCAAAATATGAGCTCTGCATTTTGATGATGTGCTTAGGTGATTTGGATTGATGATCGAGCTAGAAGTTCTGGACAATTGGGGTTTTATATGAATATGAGTTTCGATGGAATAGTAGGTTCGGGCGATTTTAGGTTTCGGTCGATTTTATGTTTCACGGGCCGCATTTTAAATTCGCGAATCGAGTGAGAGAGGTTTTAAATTGAATAGGAGAATCGGCCGAATGAGTTTCGGGTCGCGAAACTTTGTCGCGGGTCCAAAGGTTTTCGATGTGTGAGTAAAAAGGGATTTCACGGGCCAAATTCGGATTTCACGGGCTGACGCATTTCGCGAATGTGAGAGACGTCGCGGGCCGACTTTAAGTTCTCGCGGGCTGACTCACTTTCGCGGGGTTGTTCCTGTGAATGGTGTCGGGCTTCGCACGGGCTTAAATCAGGTTTCGCGGGCCCGATCAAACGATTCGCGAACTCGCCGAAGGTTTCGCGAATTAAGGGCGTTGACTCGATGCTTTACGGGTTGACCAATTCAAAGCGGGCGATTCGCTAAGAGCGACGAGTGATTTCGCGAAGTCGGGCGTTGACCCGAACGTTTCGCGGGTTGACCAACTTTTTAAAATGTGGGATCGAGCGAATCTTGGTTTGGGCTTTTACCAGAGTTGACCAACGGATTTAATTTTTGGGCTTTTGCCCTATTTCAGGCCCAATTATTTTAAATAAAATTATTTTCAGCCCAAATCATTTTAAAATAAAATATTTTCGTACTATAACTAATATTTTCGGGTCAACCTATATTTTAAATATTTTAAGATTATTTTGGGATTTAAAACGTTCGGCCTAGTTAATATGTTACGAGTTATGTGATTTTGAGTTTTGAGACATATTACGTGATTTATGTGATTTATATTGTGTGCATTTCACGACATGCACGTGAGAGGTTGATGTACCGTATTTATACGTAGACGCCTTACGGTGTCGGACGAGTGGGGTTGAGTGACCGTTATTGGTCGTCAGGGTTAGACTCGATTGGGCACCTGGTGGGAGATAGGGTTTGCGACACCTATCTACTCGGGATTGAGCCACCCGAGGTGTATACCACCGGATATATATTTGGCTCAGGGACGGCAGACAGATGTGAGATTCCTGTCTACCCGGGTGAGTACACTACTCGGGGTATTACACTGAGGTGTAAAATCGTCAGGTTGAGATTGTGTGCGGAGAATGTGAGCTGGCACTACCAGTGTGGGCTACCGAATGATTATGGCGTACTTTGCCATTGCGCGCGTGGGTCACGAGTCTAGCCGAGGACCCTGTTATGTGTTGAGATGTGACGTAGGATCGAGCGTGCATTTTATTATGATGTGAAGATTTGGGATTGGGTTGAGTGCACGCACGCATTGCATGTTTTTACTACCACCTACTGGGCAATTTTGCTCAGGGTTTTATTTTTTTAGGTAAGACTGAGAGGCGGCGCAGTACATGGGACGCGACCTGTGGAGAGGCGTAGGATAGTCGGGTTGGGATTTTTGGGGCTTCGGCCCGTTGTATTATAGTGACGCTTTTTTTGTAAACCCGACTCTTAGATTATATATGTAAATTATTTTCCTTAAAAAGTTTTTTGTAAAACCGGGTCCTCTGCGACTTTCGTTACGGAAATCCGCCAATTAACTTAATTAGGAAGTAGGGTCGCCACAATTGCAGTGTATTGCGATCATATTACAAGATATCTCAGAATATATAGTATGAATGGTTTAAGACTGTGTCACGTTTGTGCGCCCCTAAGTTTGTATGATTGTAAGACTGTAAGACTGTGACGCTACACTACATAATCATTGCAAGACTGTACGATGCACAGCAATGAGACTGTACTACTTAAATATTGTAAGAATGTAAGCCTGCACAACTACTACTTGAACATTGTAAGACTGCACGGCTGTGAGACTATAGAATGTGTTTTCTATAATTGTTTTTATAAAAAGCTAAAGATAATCCTACAATAATTTTATATTACACAATAAAAAATTGAATGTGGACAAAACATGTCTAACTTCAAAATTGTTTTTATATTTGATAAAAATAACCCAGTGCATACAACATTTTAGTTCCTTCATGAAGAGTATTTCATCGACCATGGTATCTATCTGCATAAACGACTGACTTTTTCTTATTAACCAGCGATGCCCGGTGTTATTTTGTGTCCAGAATAAACACAATTTTCAAGTTAATATTTTATTAGCCATGTTTTGTCACACATGTCAATCTTTTTTATTGTATAATATAAAATTATTGCTTAATAAATCTAAACTTTTTATAAAAACAATAATAAAAAACATATTCTGCAGTATCACAAGTCGTGCAGTGTAAGCAGTGTTTTAAAAAGCGTATAGCGTATCCCGTCGCGTTTTGGTTCCGACAGCGCGTAGCGTAAATAGCGTAGCGCATTGCGTGAGTATTTCGGGCAGTCCACGTATAATATAAAAAATTATAATATATGAGTTATAAATAAATAGAGTAGTTAAATTAACTATTATAATATTAATTATCATCAGTTTAAAAAATTTATCATCAAATCAAATAAACTATTCTAATAATTGGGAACCAATATACTAAACAAAACGTAAGTTTCTTAAAAAAAAATAACGATAATTATAAACTAAATTGAATGAAAAAATATAAAAGTAAATAATAAATAAAAAATAAAAGATAAATTCCTAGATGCAATTATTTCTCTTGCAACGCTTCTCCTTCGTGCAATTATAATTTAATGGATTAAATTAACAAAGTTTCATGTATATCATATTTTAATAAAAAAATTTATGAATATCGAAAAATATAAGATATGCATGTCATTTTGATCGCCGTTAAATAAAGAATAAATTAAAATATTTTATTTATATTTATCACGTAAATTACATTAAATAATCGTTTTTTTATGATATAGTGAAAGTAATAAGAAGTTTGAAAAAAAAATGGAAAACTAAAATGAATTTATATTTGCAGACGTCTTATCATAAAAGGGACATGCCACAAGTACAACCACTAACCCTCTCTACCTCGTAATAATACACTGCCTACGCTTTTTTTTATACGCATCATCGCGTTTTGTTCTAAATATTCGCCATCGCGCGCCTCAAGGCTCGCTTTCTCCCGCTTTTTAAAACACTGAGTGTAAGTAGTGCAGTTTGCTAGCTGTGCATCGTACAGTCTAACACGTTAAAGTGATATTGATCTCAAAACTATTCGGTTATGTATATTCACTATTGAGGAAGATCAAAAGGCTTAGCAAGTTTAGAACCATAGCTTTTGAAGGTAAATGAAGCGAATTTCTTTTTGATGATGACCTCTTTCTCTTCATCATCGTCGGTAAAATTCTGAAAATCAGCCTCAAGATCACCATCTGTATCATTTGTAGTGAATAAAGAGCAATCCGTGTAATGCCTTCAATCTTACAGTCTTGCAATCTTACGTTTCTAGGGTTTACCTCCTTACAGTTGTAATGACATTGTTGCAGTCCTACGCAGTCTTATAATTCTAAAGACATATTAGCAATCTTACACTCTGAACATAAATGTGTTTTTATAGGAAGTGTAGCAAGTTCTCATATACGAGGACCGTTCTTTCTCCATCGAGGTACAATGTTGCCATTCAAATTGCAACGTTGACAGTTCCCGCTGAAAGTCTGTTACGTAAAAGAGTCGGTGTGTACCTTTATAGGACAATTTTCACAGGCCATGTTCCCTTTGCTTGAGTTATGTTTCTTGCATAAATCAAGATTTTAGGCATAAAAGAAGAACACGTATAAAACAACAAGGTTGTCACGTAGTATACCATTAAGTTCAACACAATTGAGCAGAATATTTGACCATATATTTTATTGAATGTGCTATATGACCGAAGAATATCAGCCTCACTTTACTTATATTTCATATATTTAATTACTTTGTTAGCTAAATAAAATGAATTACTACTATATAAAAACAAATTATAAATACCACATTTGAATAACTGTATTTAAATTTGTGGCAAAATGTTGTTCAACTGCTTAAAACAACAAAGCCTGACCCCATCGTATATCCGATGAAGCAAACAAATTAAAACAACAAGAGAAATAATACATTCATACAATTACTACCTCTGTCCCACCAACTATATCACATTTGGTAGTGGGCACGGATATTAAGGTGGTATTATTATAATAATATAGTAAATAAAAAGGTAATAAAGTGTATAGTTTGACACGTCTTTTAAGAATATTTAATATTATTATATTGATTGTTTGTGATAGATTTTTTGCTAAATAAGGAAAGGTGATAAAATTAGTGGGACGCCCGAAATGGCAAAATGTGATAAAATTAGTGGGACGGAGGTAGTAAATTATATTGTTGAACAGTGAAGCAGTTGTACATATCGTTATTTGAATACAATCTTAACATTGTAATAACGAAAATTTGAGGATTATGTTTGACTGTAAGACTGCACGGCAGGGAGACTGTAGATAATATTTTTTATTATTATTTTTATAAGAGCTAAGGATAATCCTGTAATAATTTTATATTACACAATAAAAATATTGATTTTGAGAAGATTCAGAAGTCGGGGAATACCTCACTGTTTCATCAACAACTGATCGTAGTTCTTCGAATCAATACTATAAATATGTCATTGTCTATCTCGATATTTTATTATTTTATGGAAGATTTAAAAATTTTGCTTTCAAATTGCGACCACATAAAAAATGCAACATAATTCATCGCTCATAGACGAACAATTGCAGTGTATTACGATCATATTACAAAATATCTCAGAATATTTAGTGTGAATGTTTAAGACTGTGTCACATTTGTGCAACTGAAAGAATTAAGTTTGTATGATTGTGAGACTGTAAGACTGTGAGGCTACACTACTTAAACATTGTAAGACGGCAATGAGACTGTACTACTTAAATATTGTAAGATTGTAAGCCTGCACAACTACTGCTTGAACGCTGTAAGACTGTAAGACTGCACGGCTGTGAGACTATAGAATGTGTTTTTTATTATTATTTTTATAAAATGCTAAAGATAATCCTGCAATAATTTTTACATTACTCAATAAAAAAATTGATATGTGGACAAAACCTGTTTAATTCAAAATTGTGTTTATATTTGATAAAAGGTAACCTAGTGCATACACCATTTTAGTTCCTTTATTGTATGAGCCAAATCAATACAATTAACGATCATACGTATCATTTGGGGTTTCATGAAGAGTATTTCATCGATCATGCTATCTATCTGCAAACGACTGACTTTTTTCTTATTAACCAGGATGCACATGGTTATTTTTTATCCAATATAAAAACAATTTTCAAGTTAATATTTTATTAGCCAGGTTTTGTCACATACATCAATCTTTTTTGTTGTGTAATATAAAATTATTGAATAATAAATCTTAACTATTTATAAAAAAATAATAAAAAACATATTCTACAGTCTCACAGCCGTGCAGTCTTACAATGTGTAAGTAGTGCAGTTTGCTAGCTGTGCATCGTACAATCTAACACGATAAAGTGATATTGATGTCAAAACTTAGGCTTATCAACTATCATACGGCACTTTAGACATTGTAAGATTGTAAGACTGCACGGCAGTGAGACTGTAGATAATATTTTTTATTATTGTTTTTAGAAGAGCTAAGGATAATCCTGCAATAATTTTATATCACACAATAAAAAGATTGTAATTATATTTGACAAAAAAAATAACCCCGTTCATAAACCATCTTAGTTCCTTAATTGTACAAGCCAAATCAATACAACTAAAGGTCATGCATGTCATTTTGTGGTTTCATCAAGAGTATTTCATCGATCATACTATCTATCTGCATAAACGACTGACTGTTTTCTTATTAACATAAATAACGGTCATTCATGCCATTTTATGGTTCATCAACATCGACCATGCTATTTATCTGTATAAACGTCTGAATGTTTTCTTATTGACATATACGTGCCGTCTATATAGTTGGTATGGAAAAACCCGTGCATCTCACGGGTCTAAACCTAGTAAGCATAAGAAGTGTAAAGTTGAGCCCTGATATACTATGTTCATTTCCATGTAATGGTGCATGCACCACTTCTTTTATGTCCCACAAACAAGAATATGTGCGGAGTACGCCTTCTTTGTCAAGGAATGAAATATTTAATGGCATTCTTCGTATCACTTTTCACAACTTCTGAAATTTGTACGATCTATTTTATCAAGTCTCTTGTGAAATTGCTCGTCTTCTTGCGAATATATCATATTTTACTACATATAAATTTTATTTTCAAAGCATCCCATTAGGTTTGATTTTTTTGTTTTTATTCTAGTAACCTTAGACACGACAATTTTTACTGGTGATTGTGGCGAATTATTATCTGGGCCAGTCTCCTCTCCTGCTCTACATTATATGCTTGATAATATTTGCGAGGCGGTAATAACTGGAGTATTGGTCCGAGATTACCAATAACAACTTTCGTATATGTAACTATGGCTGCAATATTTGTGATCTTTTTCTCAACTCATAATGGGCCACCGTTGTTGTTAATTGAAAGATTCAACTAATTGTTCAAAACTGTTGAGCATGTCAAAACTATGTTGATCGAAGGCTGAAAGATCGAATCAAAGCTGAAATCAGGATCAGCTGAGCCATGGATGAAGTGAAGATGAGATCGAACGGCGAGGAGTTGAAGTTGTCTCAAACGCGTTTTGCTTTTTGTAAGTGGGATGAAGCGCACAGTACAAGAAAGCAAGCAGATGGTACAAGCTCGTGGTGCATATTGTTCTAAATTAGTCAAGAGCTCGCTCTTTAAATATCAGACTTGCAGTGTTCTTCGAGTAGTCATATTTATTCATTCATTCATATCTAGAGTCTATGGTGAGGTGAGGAAGAGGCAGTTTTATAATTTCATTTCTCAAATTCTATAGTGAGTTAGGCATTTTTGTTTGTGGACCTATGTTTACAAATCAAGCCCAACCATGTTAAAGTCCGTTTTTTAGTTTTCGAGTTTTTTGATATTTTCAAGTTTGGATCACAATCAAGAACGAATTTCTGATTCCATCAACATACAAGCGCGAAAGACCACGTAGTCATGAAACAAAGGCAGCAAGAATCTCAACAAAAACATCGAAGACTTTCTTAATATTTTCGGTTTTGATCTCGTTAAAAGAACAATATTTACAACGTGGCCATAATTTAATGTGGTTTACAAACTTGTGTAGTGGTAAGAATACATTATACATCAATAATCTCCATAGCGCATCGTAGAAAACGATGCATTTATATTTATTGAATATTTCCAACAATTTGTTCACGGAACGAGATCTGCAACTAATATGCGAGTTTGGTAGGTTAGATATATTTTTTTCGGCTTAGACCAAACTCTTGAAGTTGTCGTCCTAAATACCAAAAAAATGTTCATTGTCGATTTCGGTAGCATAAAATGTAAACTCACCTCCTCTTCAATTTTCCATTACATCCGTGTTTGGCATGGATTTGGTGACTGTTCGTTACATATAGGTATGTGGGCCTCACATAACACACATTACATTAATTTAGAGCTATCTAGGGAAATAATGAACCCACATTAAGGTTGTGCCTGAGATTTCTCTTGCAATGGTAGTCCAATGAAAGCAGCAGCTACCAAGAATATGGGTCATATTTCGAAGATTATTGCGCAAATATGCATAAACCAGAATTTTAATTTAAAGGTGTCTGGCTTATCTTTAATTCTAAGGTATCTTGTAAACAATATCAATTGAGAGGCTAAAATTCGAGTCAAGTCGGCTCACGAATTCGATCAATTCACTGAATTTAAAATCGAACCCGAGCTTGGGCGTAACCGTCCAACAGAATTCTTTAGCTTTCCTAACATGAAATAAAAAAATCCCGTTTTTGTATAGAATCCAAGAAACTATAGGAGCTTGTTCATGACGAGCTATTATCTATACTCTTATCTATACTATTTTACTAAGTGTCAGGACTTTGTATAAACCGCCCAATTAGTCTGTCAATTGAGTGTTATTATTATTAAATGAAATTAAAAAAAACCCACCCACTACTTTTACTTACTATTTTAAGGTAATTATTAACTTACTATTTTAGTTACTTATAAGTCTACCTTTAATTTATTACTAAATCAATTTTCCTTTAAAATTATAATATGTAGCTCACGCATGTGACTGTGAGTGTGCAAGAATCTATACTCTTTTATAATGAGTTTATGGTGGATAAAACTGTTAATTGGTCTGTCTCAATTGACAAATCGGATTTTTCTACATTAATTACTATTAAAAAAAACTTATTAGACCATGTACCTTCTATAACCTTATATTACTTATTGAAATTATTCAATAATAATTAATTTTTTTATTTATTGCACACACATAGGGTGTGCTAAAATACTAGTACTAGATAAAGAGTCAAGTGGGGTCTGAAAACTGTCAATTGTTGTGTCAAGTACTTTTACCATTTTACGGTTAATGTTTTTGTTTATTACAGATAGATATCCATACTTTAAAATTTTACTTTTTAAGTAACATAATTAATAATATAAAAATATTCAAAATATAAAATATATTGCACGTGTGAGCTAAAATTACTAGTATAGATATAATCTTCGGTGACTCTTCGATGTTCATTACTCCCCTATGTGGAGTAGGCTTGCATTTGAATTACGAAGAACATATTTGATCAAAATACTTTGAACATACTTTGCTTGTGTGTACAATAAAAAAAACTTGTAGAATTACATGGCTTTATGTTACGGTATCAAGTCTTGTTGTAGTCCTTTTGTCAAATTATATGAAATTGCAATTATTTATTTTTATTAATTAGGTAACTCAAAATAGGCATGATGATCACAACATTTTTGAGTTTCAACTAACCCCACAAATAATGAACACGGTTGCGTTTGCGTTCAGTAATAAAGCAATTGCATATGACTTTGGGAAAGGTTTGAAGCATGGTGGTGACAAACCTAGCGTGAAAGATGCCATAGACAAAATATGAGCCGAATAGTTGGGATGGGAAGTTTTTGCTTGGAAGTCATGGAAATACAAGGAAATGATGACGTAGACAATATCTTATACCTAAAGCTTGTTTATTATCTTACCAAAGTGTGTCATTACCAACGAATTGAATGGGCAAGAAATTTTGTGGCTCCATCATAAATCTTTATGGAAAATACCATTCCTTAAATATCTAGAAAGAAGCCAGTTTCTTAATCGACAAGTGTCACTGTTTAAGTTTTCATTCATAATAACTTGTCCTCACATACCATCCCCTCAATATAATCTTCCCATTAGCGACAACAAAGGAAACAATGGATTCCCGTACATCCTCATTCCTTCAAAAAGGCTACACAAACGTCTTATTATTACCAACACCATCCCAATACCTTCAACCATTTCCTCTCACCATTCGAGCAATTTCACACACTCATCCCCAACAAATAAAACCAAGACAACAACTACCCATAACAACAACGAAGAATAAATCGAAAAATCATCCCCTTTCATCCCTTTTCAACTCATGGGAAAACTTCATATGCAAATTCTTGGACCCTCCCCTACACACCTCCGTCGACCCGAAAATCGTACTCTCGGGAAATTTCTCCCCGACCCACGAATTTCCACCGACCCCATGCGAAGTCGAACACGGCTACCTCCCGACATGCCTAAACGGCGCTTACCTACGCAACGGCCCAAATCCTCAATTCGCCCCGAACGGGCCCTACCACCTTTTCGACGGCGACGGAATGCTCCACGTCACGAAAATATCCAACGGAAAGGCGACTTTTTGTAGCCGCTACGTGCGAACTTACAAGCACGAAATAGAGGGGAAGAGCGGCGCGCCGATCGTCTTGAACTACGCCGCCGTTTTTACCTGCGTACAATCTTCCTTAGCCAGACTCTTACTGACCGCAATTAGGGTTTTGGCACGTCAGTATCGGTTGGACCGAGGCACTGGCGTGGCAAACACGAGCCTATTTCACTTTGGTGGAAGACTATTCGCGCTTTGCGAGTCCGACCTTCCTTACGAGGTGAAAGTGACGCCCGAGGGCGATTTGGTCACTTTAGGACGTCAAGAGAGGTTCGGACACGGTAATTTTTGTGCAATGCAGACGATGACTGCCCATCCTAAGGTGGACACTGACTCTGAGGAGACCTTTGCATTCAGACACAACATTGCGCCCCCATACTTGTCGTACTTCACTATCAATAAATATTGCGTCAAGCAGAGAGAAGTCTCGATATTTACCCTAAAAAGGCAATCGATGATCCACGACTTTTTTTATTACCGAGAACTATGCGGTTTTTCCTGTAAGCCCCTGCCTGATAGACTTGGGCCGCGTAATGAAGGGGAAAGCAGATGATTGGGGTCGATACGAATAGAGTATCGAGGCTTGGAATATTACCTCGATACGCAAAGGATGAGAGAGAAATTAGGTGGATCGACGTGCCCGGGTTGAACCTCATGCATGCGACTAATGCATGGGAAGAGAACGACGACGGAGACAGAATCGTTTTGGTGGCGCCGAACGTTTTGTGGGCGGAGCATTTAATGGATAGACAAGACCTGACACGTCCGACAATGGAAAGGGTCGAAATCAACCTTGAAAATACGACTGTTTCGAGGCGTCCGATTTCATTGAAGTGTTTGGAATTCGCGGTGATAAACCCTAAGTACGTGGGCAAGAAAAATAGGTACGTGTACGCCGCAGAAGGAGCGCCGTTTCCAAAGATGAAGGGAGTGGTGAAGATCGATTTGTCGCTATCGACGAATGATGATTCGATCGGTTGCGTGGTGGCTAGTCGAATATATGGGCCGGGCTGCTATGGGGGCGAGCCTTTTTTCGTAGCGAAGGAACATGAAAACCCTAATGCCGAGGAAGACGATGGATATTTAGTTACGTATTTGTATGATGAAATGACGAATGAGTCGAAGTTTATTGTAATGGATGCTAAATCTCCTTGTCTTGAAATAGTTGCTTCGGTGAAGCTTCCAAATAGGGTGCCCTATGGCTTCCACGGCATCTTTGTGAGGGAACGTGACTTGTGAGCTAGCTTGGGAAGTTAGTTTGTTTTTTTATTTTTTTTATATTTTTGTGGTCGTATTCGTTGGGAATAGAGAAGTCGAATGTGAAATATGTTCAATTAAAATTCAAAAGTATGCAATGGATGGGGGTAAAGCATGGGATGTTTATGCATTGGCAAAGTGTGAAAAACCATGTGTGTTTACGTTGTCGCCGTTAACTTTCACAATCTTTATCGAAGTTTGATCGAGAGAACGAAGGAGGGAATGTGAGAAATGTTTGGGAGTAAACCCAAAATAGTTGTCGTTGTTTACCCCTTGAACCAATTTAGTCTTCGATGTTTTGCGTAAACCAATTTAGTTCCCAATGTTAATTTTGAAACAATTTAGTCCTCCATTAGCACCGTTAATTTTGACAGGACACATGTCGACATATGATTGGCCAGACTTAAAAATCATAAATTAGCATTAAAAAAAAGAAAAAACTCCAAAAACAAGCAAAATACTAATAACTCAAATAAAATAAAGCTTTAATAATAATTAAATAAGAAATAATAACTTAAAATCAAATTAAAAAGAGAGAGAATAAAAACATATATTAAAATTGAAACTAAATTAAAATAAAAATAAAAGAGAAGAGGGTAAAAATAAAAATTATACATGATAAATAAAATATTATATCTGATAAGTAAATATATATTTTATTTTTTATATTTATTTATTATTTTTATTTAACCTCTTTACTATTTTTTATTTTTATTTAATTTAATTTATTTTTCTCTATTATTTTTTTAAATGAATTTAATTTCTTAATTTTTAAAATCATTTTTATTCAATTTTTTCATTTTAATTTATTTGTATTTTTCATTTTTTGGATTTTTTTTCCTTTTTAATGCCAATTTATGATTTTTAAGTCTAGTCAATCACCCATCGACACGTGTCATTTTCCATCAAAATTAACGGTTATACATACCATGGACTAAGTTGGTTCAAAATTGACAACATCAGGATTAAATTGGTTCATACGAAACATCTGGGACTAAATTGTCCATAAGGTAAACATCAATGACTGTTTTGGATTTTCGCCAAGAAATGTTTTCTTTTTTTATCTTAAAATTAATGAACTTAACTGTGTAGTCTAGTCAGGCCTATTCTAATTAACCGTCAAAATATGGGAGAAAAACCCAAAATAATCCCCTTTGCCCTTGCACTAATTTAATCCCTGATGTTTTGCGTAACCAATTTAGTCCCCGATGTTGTTACTTTTGAACCAATTTAGTCCCTTCGTTAGTTTGACCGAGACATAAAATGCCACGTGCCAGCATGCGATTTGTCAGACTTAAAAAATCATAAATTACTAGAGAAAATAAGAATTTCTTTTTTCAAGGATACTTTTTATATTAAAATATATAAACTAGATGATTTCAAATTTTTACTATAGTATCTAATTTTAAAACTATTAAAAGATACTTTTAAACTATATAATTTATTATGCACAAAGTATTTTTTTAATAAAAGATATTGTTGAGAAGTGGAAGAATTTCTAATAGTAATTTATGATTTGTTAAAGTCTGGTTAATCATATGCTAACACGTGGCATTTTTCGTCAAAATTAAAGGTCAAACTAGAGAAGGTACTAAATTGGTTCAAAATTAAGACATTGGGTACTAAATTGGTCCACGCGAAATATCAGTGACTAAATTGATCCGGGGGCGAACTATTTTGGGTTTCTCCACCATAATGCATGCGCCTATATTGAAACGTAATGTTGACTGGGTTGCTTAGTTTTCTTATGAAGATATGATTTTAATTAGTAATAGTTTTTTAAAACTTCGAGGATTTAAGTTAAGTGGTCTAATTAGAAACTCTTTTGGGATTAGAAACTTTTGAATCAAAATTTCCATAAAAAAAACTTTTGAATCAAATAAAAAATTGAAAATAAGACATTTGAATTATGTTTTCCATTTCTAAAAATTTGTATTATACAGCATTCCCATAAATAAAATAAGCCCCTAAGATAAACTACAGAGAACCTATGGTTTCTATCTTGTTCCTAAACCTAACTGACGCCAGGAATGAAATTATCTTTGGGCCAAACTGTTGGGTCCAGCCTTAGGAGACAAGCAATATTGCAAGTAGTCATGCCCAACCGCCGGTTAAACCGGCAGTTAACGGTTAGTCCCATAGGAAGGACTAACCGCAACCTAACCGGACGCGAGTTGACGGTTAGCCGTTCCCGGTTGTCGGTTAGTCTAACCACCGGTTAACGGTTAACCGCCGGTTTTTTTTTTTTAATTTTTTTTTGCAGTTCCCTGAAAAGTTAAATAGATTTTCGGTGTATCTTTCGTTTTTAATTTTACCATTTGGTATAAACTTTAGATATATAAATTTTACGAAATATTATATATTTTTATAATACAATACAAATTACATTCCAAAAACAAATAAGAAATACTACAGATTTTTTTAATACAATACAAATCACATTTTTAAAAAATAAATTTTTTGAAACGAAATTGGCGTCGCGGGCTTCATCATCAGAATCGGCCAGTGCAAGTTTGAGAATAGCTGATAAAATAAGAATGTATTAGTTGGTGATAAACATAACAATTATCTAAATTTAAAAATTAATACGGCGAGAGAGATACTTATCTTTTTTCGGGCTTATTTGTTGTTGAGGAATTCACGCCGCTTCTAGTTGTCTTTACTCGTCGTGATGTCGTTGCCGCTTGTCTCCGTGCCGGTGGTGTCATCGGAAACGTCGTCGGCCGAATTGCTATTCGGGTAATCTTGCGTTCTATATTTGGTTCGTGTCCAATCATCGAGAAGGCATTGGTACTCGAGGTTCTCGACATTCAAGTTCGAACGCCTTTCGCTTAAAGTTAACCTCCCCATGCTAAAAGTATGTTCAACCGCAACGGTTGAAACCGGGATGGCGTAGATTTCCCGAGCGATCTTTGTCAACGTTGGATATGTTGGCGACACCTTCGACCACCATTTGAGGACGTTGAAGTGGTCGTCGTCGTCCTCGGCGAACTCGAAAGTGGTCGACAAAAAGTTTTCAAGTTCTATGTAGGGGTTTTTGGACGACCTTGGACGTTTGTTTGCGTTAGTAGGAGGCTTATCATGAAGATCGAGAAGACCCGCTAGAAGAAGTAGTTTGATCCGATCGAGATGAGTCATGACCAAAAACGGGCTTATACTCTCTAAATATTTCCTTTAGAGAGTCATGCTTTATCCGCAACTTGACGAGGATAGTCGGTCGGAATGCTACGAGAACCCAACACAATCTTGTCGTAGTGAAGGGTTAATAAGTTCCCCGTGCCCCCTAAACACATTCTCGGATGTAATATCTTCGCTACAATGAAGATATCCGGCAATTTCCAAAAATACTTAAGCCACTTGGCCCTCATGCTCTCAACGGCTTCGCCGATAAATCGATCATCCCGACATGCATCTAAAATAATTGTGACTTTAACGCATTGATCCAGAGCTAATATTGATGTCGGGTAACATGAACCCGACATCTCCTCTGTGGGGCGTCGTGGAACACTTGAAGTTCTTAACATAAGCCGTTGCACCCGTCCCAAATGTGTGGATATAATGATATTCCACACTCTGCGTTCTCGTCGTAGAAATCGCAAAGTTGTTCCTAATCGTAGGAGGTACTCAACATCTTATAGGTGGAATTCCACCTATTAGGCATGTCTAAACCAAACTTTTGGTGTCACGCCCACATTTCTCCAATGACGCTTCCACTTCTTTAGTAAAGAAGGGTGACACATCATGTAACTGATTGCGCTGCGTATTGGATGGACGTGAGTACTTAACTATGTTAGAGCATCTTGAACACATAGGTTAAGTATAGACAAAAACATCGCACATGAAAAATCGTCCGCAAAAGGAATGTCGACAATACTGAATCAAATGTTCTATGCTAGCGTTATTTGCTTTCGCATTGTCGAAGGAAACTGGAAAAATTTATCTAGTATCCTATACTTCGAGAAGATAATCCTAAGCTTAGCCGCAATGTTTTGCGTCGTGTGATGTGTATCAAACTCCCTATATGCAATCAAAAGTTTTTGTATTGTCCAAGAATCATCAATCCAATGACAAGTAAAGCCCATGTAATGATGTTGTTGCCAATGATCGCTCCATATATCGAACGCAATTGACACTTTACATTCTAACTTACCTAGTTGAGCTATTAACTCTCGTTTATACGCGAGTACAGCCTTCTTAATGTCTCGCGTAAGTGTGCTACGGGACACTTTCTTCCCTTGAGGGTTATACGATTTTTTGATTCAATCCTCGAAGACCGGATCATCGGCAAAGCGAAAGGGAAGATGTTTCGCGCATACAAACTTTGCTAGTTCTTTGCGCGCAACGTCTTCGTTGGACAAAAACAAACATTGAACTCGTACCGGGTCCTTGTCCAGCAGTGGACGAACCCTGAGTGCCTCCAAACATTTGACTTTGGTTTTGTGGAATTCCTATCTTAGTTGGGTGTTTCGACCTAATATGGGCATTATAGCTACCATAGCCTTGGCCCTTTATATAATCATAACTTTTACCACAATAGTTACATGTTATTATAAATAAATCTTTAGTACTAGTGGGTACCTTCTTGAAGTGCACTGCGAAGAGGTCCGAGCGTAGCTTCGTACTGGTGGTGCCGCCTTCCGTTTCGGCTTCTGCATGTGGCGCACTACCTTCTCCCGACGTACGTTGGTACTCGTGTTCTTGCGATTCGTCGCCACCGAGGTCCGACCCGAGTACTTTGTCGATATCGATATAAACTTCGTTATCGTTGGTGTCATATTCTTGGTAGTTATCTTGCAATGAACTACCAACAATTTGTTTCCCCTCGATTTCGATGATCCACGACGACGATCCATTACCTATAAAATCTCACAAAAGAATCTTAGTATGTAACTGTGAGGGAGAGGCTGCAGACTGTGAGGGTGAGGGCTGCAGAATGCGAGTTGGCGAGGCTACGGTGCGTCGCCGTCAAAGTAAAGAAAGTACGAGGTGAGGCGACGGTAATATTCTAATTAGTATTTTTAATTACGGAGTTGTGGAGATTAAGACTTGGCTGATGATGGTTTGATTGAGTGTAATTGAAAGAAATTGGTTTTATGAAAAAGTGTCCGTTGTAACCGCCGGTGAACGGTTTAACAGCCGGTTACCGGTTAACTTGTCGGTTACAACGGCTATATTAGTTTTTTAAATTTTTTTTAAAAACTGATACCCCCTAACGGCCATCTTTTGAATTGTTATTAATTTTCTTATATCTTTCTAAATGATTTAACCGCCGGTTAAACCGTCTAACCCGGCGGTTAATAACGGCGGTTGGCGGTTTGGAAAAACCGCAAACCGCCCCGGAACCGGCCAATAATGGTTTCCGGTTCCGGTTATCTTCCGGGCGGCGGTTAGCCGGAGAACCAAAAACACGCCAAAAATTTATTTAACTCTACAACGAATTTAATAAAATTAAAAACTGAAAAAATAAATTAAAAAAAAAATCGGCGGTTTAATCGCCAGTTATAATCGTAACTGCCGGTTAGATTGACCGGCAGTCGGGGATCGCTAACCGTCAACCGCTCCCGGCCAGTTAGGTTAGTCCCATGGACTAACCGTTAACCGCCGGTTAACCGTAACGGACCCCCCGCTGTAAAATCCTGGGTCCGCCTCTGATCCTAGTAACGTCGGATGTGTGTTGGGTCTGTCTCACAGCGAAAATGAAATAACTGTAAAGTAAATGCGAGACATGATTTTTATAGAGGTTATATCCCCAACTGCGGTTTACTCCTCTCCTTGGAGTTTGCTCCCCAAGAGTTTAACCAATCACTATAATGCACCGTAGTTGGATACAAAACTGATTGATTAGCCCAATACACAACCGAAACAAGTCGAACACTAGACACACTAGGTTACCACACGCCGAGTTTCGTTCCTCGAAATCTCCTGATCTCGACAGACACAGCTCGCTACCGAAGTGCCCCCGGAACTTGTCCTTCCCTTCACGTGCGCGTAAATGTCGACCTTGCCTCCTCGTGTATTGCTCACGTCCGAAGACAACACGTCCGAAGACAGAATATATGGATGGAGGAGGGTGATATTCAGGATGAATCACTAGTGCAATGATGGGATCGCAAGTTAAAGCTCAGGTTGGCAGAAGGTGATCACAGGTGTACGCTCAAACAGCCACAGATATATCGCAAGTGTGAGATGGCTCTAAATAATAATCTTCTGCACAAAAACTCTCATGTTCGTATATTCGCAAGTTCTTAGTTCGACAATCTGAAGTGTTTCTCATATATATAGACCTTTTCAATCAACACTCACATGGAAACTCAACACAAGATCATTTACCAAATTAAGCACATAATCCATGTAATTTTTGAGTAAATAAATATGCCATGTAAATCATGCGAATCATAAATATTCACAACGGTCATAAGCTCATAATAGCATGATCATTTTCCATATAAAAGCTCAGATTCGTATCAAGGCATATTCAACTAATTCCGATGATATTTTCCATAACAGAACTTTCCATATGTGATTCCCTGCTATCAGTTCATAGACTAAATCAATCCAGATTTACTTCCCTTGTTTAGCACACGAGATAGCAGCATATCAATACATTTTCCATGTTTTGCACATAGTATCAGATCAGTATATTTATCATCTTTTGCACACAATTCAGATCGGAGCATATATATCACGAATTAATAGGTCATGGCTTAACTTTCCATATATCATAGATCACTTCCGTTTTCAGCACATATCATATCCACAAAGTCAATCAACCAAATCTTTCCTAAATATATTATCCTAATCAGTATAAGGAAAGATATCAATTGATTCTGCACAATTAAATCAATGGATGCATTCAAAAAATCGTAGATGTGATTTTCATTAAGGATTAAACGATTCTCAACGGATATATCACATTCCATATAGAGACAGTATATTTTCCTTATATAAACCGGTAGGATATCTCATACGTTATTTCCCATAAATAGCACAGAACGATATATCCTAGCATGTGAGACGTCTATAACATGCGATCACATAGTTTCACCAATAAATCACAGAATGACATGTGAATCAAATACTTGACACTTTAACCATTTTATAGCTCATAATTCATACATAGTCAAATATTATCATGTATTTAGACATTATATTGATCATTCATCAAATTGCTTAATTTATAGACCTAACGTCTTTACAATTACATAGTTCATCAAAACTCTCTAACACTCATGGACCAAAAAGGCCAACAATTATGCTTATCGCTAACTAATTAATTGTTATTTTCAGGTACTTCAAGATTTGCACAAGCCAATTACGACGACGAAGCCCGAAAAATATAAGTATCCATCTCAATCTCAATCTCTCCCCGTATTAACTTTTTAATTTTAACTAATTGTAACATTAATAACTAACAAATAAATTCTTATTTTTAGGTACTTCAAGATTTGCACAAGCCGATTACGACGACGAAGCCCGAAAAAGATAAGTAAATATTAGCTCTTTAATTATTTTTTTTTCTTTTTTAATTAACATCTAATCTAACTTATGTTTACGCATTTGCTTTTCAAAGGGAAGAAGATTTTGAAGAAGAGAGGCTTCGGTAAGCGCATGCAAGTTAGCAACGTGTGATCTCAGGATGCTTTGATGGATCATACTTGATTCGTCAAAGCTCCTGAGATCATACGCTGACACTGCTTTCTTGCCTGCACTTGTTGAAGTCCGGTACTTCAAGATTTGCGGAGATCGGACGGAGACTGAAAACTTCTCACTATATTTTGTTTTAATTTAATGTATTTTAATTGGTTCAATTAAAATTTTGTAATACATTTTTTCGTAAAATGTTGTAATAGATTTTTCATAAGTGTCTTATAAGTTATATACTACATTTCAATACATAATTTGACTAAATAATATACCAAACCTTTATTCAAACCTGAATTTTCAACAAAAAGATTAAGAGCCTAACCGGCGGTTTTAACCGCCGGTCAACCGTAATCGCCGGTTAGGCTAACCGTCAACCGCCCCCGGACGGTTAGACGTACGTTAGTCCTTTCGACTAACCGCCAACCGCCGGTTACAATTAACCGGTGATTGGGCATGTATTGAATCTTTGCAAGGATAATGGCGACGGAAAACAGTTTCAAAGTGCGGCAATTGATGGTACGGGGAGTTTCACTCTGTGACAGGGATGAGTGAAGGATATACTTGATCACCAAGGCTTGACTAAGTCTTTGAAAGGGGACATGACAAAGCCACATAAAATGACGAACGAAGACTGTGAGGATTTGGGGTCAGGATGTGTCAGCACAATCCGTTTGTACATTGCAGATAACATTCTTAATAATGTTGTTAATGAGATTCTGCACCAGACTTGTGGCGCAATTGGAAGAGCTGCACCTCGGAAAAAACTTAGCCACAAAGTTAGATCTAAAGCGAGAGCTGTACTGGCTGGAGATGGAGGAAGGTGGAAATCTCATGGATCATATTAGCGTGTTCAACGGACTTGTGGATCAACTTGTAAAAGTTGATGTAAAGTTAGAGGAAGAAGATAAGGCCATTTTACTTCTTACATCGCTTCCTGATTCTTATGATAATTTGGTCATAACCATCTTCTACGGAAAGACGACAGCGAAGATGGTGGATATACAGTCAACTCTTTTGGCGCATGAAAAGAGTAGAAGATCAAATTATGTGGATAACCAAAATTCGACGTTGGTTATACACGGGGAGAATCGTAGAGGAATGTTCCACATCAGGGAATTTGGAGTAGCAGCAGGTCCAAATCAAAGAATGGCGGAAAGCGCATTGTGTGCTACAAGTGTGGTGAGTGGGACACATCAAGAGAAACTGTCCACTTGAAGGAAGGACGGGAATGGCGAGGAAAATTCCACAACAACGGTAGCAGAAGATTTTCTTGGTGATGTTCTCATAGTCTCCAATGATGGTGCTCTCTCTCAGGATGAATGGATATTAGATTCGGGGTCAAAGTACCATGTTTTCTTCGACAGAAACTATTTTGAGACGTTCTGAAAAGTACGCAGTGGTTCGGTCTTCATGGCTAATAGATATCGTCGGGATGTTCGAGGTGTTGGAACGGTAAAAGTCAAAATGATTTACGGAGCGGTGCACACTTTGGGTGGTGTGATCTTTGTCCCAAATTTGCGCAGGAATTTAATATCATTGAGCCAGTTAGATTCCAACGGCTATGAGAGTTTCATAGCAGGGTTGTAAAATCACACTTGGCGGAAAGGTCCTACTGAAAGGAGAAAAGTGTGGAGGTTTGTTTCGTCTGGGCAAGAGTGTGGTACATAATACTCTCATTTCGATGCATTCACGAAAATCACACGCGCATGGTGGAAAGGCAGGCGATGGTGAGAAGGGAAGTCCTGCTGGAGAATGGGTTGCATCGAAGTCCCTATTTAGAATCGACGGGTGGATAGGTGCAACAGCTACACATAGGATTGACCGCAGAGTGAATCAAGTGGTGGGACCGAAATTCTTTATTCGAACTATGTATAGCTGGGAGGAGCGCTTGGTGATGCGGAATGTGGCTGGAGGGGGAGAATTGTTGGGTCCAGCCTTAGGAGACAAGCAATAATTTCAAGCTCATGGACAATAAAGGGACAACAAGGCTTTCTGAAGATTATGTGTGCAATGACATAATCTTATTTGGCCTTTTGCTCATGAACTTGCCTATACAAAGGCCTCGATCGTGCTTCATTCTACATACCCCAAAGTGAAAGAAGCAAAGCTAGTATGAGAGAGAGAGAGAGAGAGAAGAGAGAGAGAGAGAGAGAGAGAGAGAGAGATATGAAAACTTATCCGGGTGAATAAGGGTGAGAGGGAGTTTAGTTTTACTGGGTAGTTGGGGGTATGTACAAAATACATTACCTTGGTCGGTAAGTGGTCTCGGATTTAGATTTAAACACGAGCGTCAAATTTATACGGTGTAATATTCTCAATAGAGAAAGCTGCTGCTCTCTGTGGAGGTAGGCGGTATTGGCCGAGCAACGTAGAAATCTCGTGTTCTCTCTCGGTGTCATTTTGGCGTTATACTGTCCCGATAAAATTGTTACGGGTCCAAAACTAACCTTTCGTTGGGCTTGAAAAATTACCGCTTACCCCAACACAAACTCACCACTCACCATAGCGCGCCATAACTACTATGTCGAAAATACATCTCCATCCGTTAGTTCTTCAAATTTGAATGCTCCCTCTTTCTGGAAGTTATCTCTTTAGCTTAGGATTCTAATATCCTCCGAGAATATCTCCGAGTAAGTTTGTTCGTTCGGCCTTCCCGAGAATTTCAGACTTGGTCCGATCAACCTTGCTTGCATTAGTTGAGGGTTTTGAGGTTCGGCTAATGTGGCGCCCTGCCATTCACTTACCAATTCTAACTCTAACTTACGTGGCTAATGTCAGTTTAAAATAATTAATACGCGAAAACGTGGGTAAAATTTTTCCTTTTATATAAAGGAATTCGTTCTGTACAAGTCAAAATTTCGCTTCCAACCTAATTACACAGGATGGTTCCTAATTGCAACAAAAGGAATCCTAATTTCCGCCCCACGGGTCGCATTCATGTACACACCACCCTCAAAAGTCACTGGAAGCTTCAAAAGATAGCCTTGCCGTCGTAAGCGATCACGTACCGTGGTCGCGCGTACCTACAACACATAAAATATGGGATGAGCTATAAAGCAATAAGTAGGAATCATGCATGTCGTGCACGTGTCTCATTTGCAAAGGCATCCGCGCCAATGCATTCAGACCCTAATAGGATCAAACTAAATCTCATATCTATCAGGGCCCTCGACTGACTTACTATGCACCATTTTCAGAGCTCAAATCCAATAAGGACAATTGGTCCAGCAATCCACAAAGGGTGGCGAACCATAAAATACTAGTCACACATTTCGGCCAAATTCACACTGGGATGCATGATTGTCCGCCATTCGGCCCAATGGGTACTTGCTGTTCCGCGGACGCTCACGCTGGTAGCCCACTTCGGGGTCGCCAACACCAGAGATACCCTCGGTGTCGCTGCCACCCTCGAATCGCCTCCTCCAGGTCGCACCTACCGCAATTCAGGGCATTCTGCCCAAATAATAAAAATATATCCGACGACGTACCGGGTCGTCATGGTGTCAAAGAAGCAGTCCAGACTCAACTGTGAGTCGACATCAGATGCCTATATCGGCAAATATCCATCGCTTTCAACATTATACCATGCATACTCTAATCTCACAATTCTCGTGCATGCCATGTATGCATGTGTTCATGCTTACGTAAACAATACTGAAATGCATGCTATATCATCATATATAGCAAATAATTCACATAATCTCATATAATCAGATAGTCACGTAATTCATGTTAGTACAAACAACTTATGTGTTGTAGTTGAAATTCCCACTTACCTGTCGTCCGCAAATTCTTTGCTACTAGTCCGATGATTTTCGTAGTTCCTGATCTTAAAGTACAAAATTATAATGTTAGTGTGCTATCTAAATTATTGGATCATCTAAGTACTTAAATTTCCTAAGTATTAAGATATTAGATATAGAACCGTATTAGACAAATAGTTATTAAAAGAATTCGCCAAATTTAATCTCCTACTCTCAATTTCGCAAATCATCACACAACCCGTGAAGTTCCATGGTATATTATACAATTCGCTAAGTTTGACTTCCCCCACTTATTTCACGAACTCCTTCCTGATTCGCACAGTTCGCATTTCACGAATTACCTCACACCCGTACTTCACGAATCCCTCCTCTATTTTGCAAAACACATTTCACGAATTTTAAGGTCTCTTCCACTTACTTTATGAACCACTTTAAACACTTATTTAAGTTCGTACAGTTTGAATAGGTCATGAAATGTTTGAATATTCTTAATTTGTGAGGCCCTATGTACCTTATAATATATTTTATTCCCTCATGAAGTGTTATGTAGATTATAGCATTATTTTATTCCCTCAATTCGTGAAATTCGTTTGAGATGTTTAACATTTCAATTCGCCAAGTGTAATGTCCCTATTAATTCGTGCAGTCACTTCCCACTAATTCATAAAGCTCATATAATATTTTTCTATTTCCTTGTGAACCCCTAGGTAGCTTCTAATAATTTTTCTATTCCCTTAAAGCCTCGTGAACTTCCCATATAGCTTAAAATATTATTCTATACCTGGTGGAATACCTTACGCATTGAATCACCATCTATATATTCACTAAGCTTACAAGATTCGTAAAAATCATTGCCTTGTTTCGCGAAGTCACTTTGGCGAACCCTAACAATTAAAAATCCTTGTAATTCGTGAAATTTACCTGTCTCACTCTCACAATTCATCACTTAATATGAATCCGTGAAATCCTTATTTCATAAATAATTTACGAATCTTTGTGCTTCGTAAGACTTGCCCTAAAACATTTTTTTTTCATTTTAGGGTCTTGAAATTCTCGATCAAAAATCATCTTTTTCTAAGAACAGTTTAAATCCCATAAGAGCTTCAAATATATTTTCAAATCTTCGTTTATCACTTATTTATTAAAACTAAATCTTAACGAAACCAATCCTCAAAACCTTCGATTAAAAGGTTTATTTTTCAAGAACACTGTAAATATCCTAAGAATTACTTCAAATATTTTTAAAACTCTTGAGACCTAAACTTGTGCAAGAAAATCTAATTCACATGTAGCTTTTCGTGTCACACATCTAAATTATATTAAGATATATAAGTAAGAGTAAGAAATTATACCTCCTTCCGAAGCTTAACTAGTTTTATATTGATCGAACTCTTCTTTCCTTCCTTAAGGTTTCCGAGAGTTTATGATGTGAATTAGTTTTCCCTATACTATGGTTTTCAGGGGTTTCTCATCTTGTGATATGAAATACTTCGTCCCTTTCTTATCCTTATATTGCGTGTTAAGATCAATAAGTGACGTCGACCTTTTCCCTAGTAATACTTATCTGATCATTAAGTAATGATCCTTATAATATTATTATTATTATTATTATTTCCTCTAGTCAAGTTATCGAGCTATATAGTATTTCTGAGTCTTAGTCTTCGAAAGTTTCTTCCTATCAATTCCCTTATTTTATTATTAAACTAATCCACTTTTATACTAAACTTTCGAATTCTACTTGTAAAACCCTAAGTTTGAAAAATCTCCTCCTATCTTATTATTTTGAATATCATATGGTTCGAAAGTCCTAATTTCTTTGTAACTAATTTCTACCGAAAATTTATATATTTTAATTAAAATCCCTTCTAACTCTCAATTCAACTTCCACTAAGTTAGAATTCATATTAGCACACAATTAAATGTACACGTAACATGCAATCACATAAACACATAATATGCATGCTAATTTATTGGCCAACTTACTAGCGGGACCCGAGTATTACAGCTAACTCGGTTGACGATTTCGGACGACATCAGACACGTGTGGTTATGTTTTCTCCTACGAATATTTTGCCTCAGGGAAATGCATTTGGATAACATTTGGATTATTGGTATAGAATAATGAACGTTATCGTACCCATTACAGTTACTATTATTACGGGTATGCTAAGCACACATAATTTGTGTGCAAACATATTAATTTTGAACATTTATAATATTAATTAATGTTATTCAAATGATATTTAATTTAAGAATAAAATTGTAATAAATCAAAATGTTAAGGGTAAAAATTGTAACTAAAAATTGACAGAGCAATTGGGTAGTTTTTAAACATCATTTTCCTTCATATAAAGAGTATGGATTATTATTATTGTTGTTGTTGTTGTTGTTGTTATTATTATAGCCTAATGACGCAAGTAATGGAATTTACTTTAAATATAAATGTAATTACTTAAAGTTGCTATGGATGATAGAAACAAATGAAATAACTGCGTTATAGTGATTCAATACTAGTGATTTAATTTCGAAGATATTACTAAGAAAATAACATCAAATAAGCCATAATCCAAATCGTTAGTTGGCAATAAGAAATGTATTCCCTTTTATGTTGTAATAAATTATGTTATTATTATTATTATTGTGCTGTTGTTGTAATTCTGTTCGCTCTATTTTCGTTCAAGTTTGCAAGCGTGTGTTGATCCATATGAATATGTTCCAGATGATTATCGAGATATTGGAGACAACATATTCTTATCAGTTTGGGTGTCCATTAGATGAGTCACGTTGGAAAGCTCATTTTCTTCTGATAAATAATCCTTATTTACGTCCGGAGAGAAAGGTCGGGCGTAAGCTATCACGGAGATATCCATGTGAAATGGATCGAATGTCTCACAAGAAAAACGCAAGGGAAAACTATGATGAATTGTAATAAAAAAATTTAGAAAGTATTGTTAAAGAATACTTATTTGAACATTCTATGAACTATTACATTTTTTCTTGAGTTTTTTTTGTTTGTTATTGGCGTTAAATAATATCTTTTAACATATATGTTCACAGATTCCAATAGTAAATGGCGAGAATGTGAAAAAAAAATAATGAGTAAAAAATATTTTAGGGTTAAAATATAATTAAGAGGAATTGCTTTACCTATTTGACGTAATAATAGAGATCATTGTAATTTAAAATAACTTTGTGGTGAAAACTAAAAGTAATATTAGTGTGAATTGAAAAAGTTAGATTAGTTTTGTAATAGGGTGATAAAATTATCTACTTTTGTAATAGCACTATCCAAAATAATAGTATTTGTGTTATTCTCTCGTATGAGAATAGATCGGACACAAAACTACAATGTGAATGTGGATTGTATTTTTTTCGCTGAGATATATTTAAAGAAAAAAATTCATAGAAAACAAATCTAGACATAGAATTGCGGTATCCAACTGGCAATGGCATAGCTAAACATCTAAAAAGGTACAAATTTAAGACAAAAGGAAATACATGAATTCTTAGAACCATATGGAAAGCGTCGTTGCTCGGACACGTAGTGTCTTGTCCGTATGCCAAAGGAATAATGAACTTGGGCACGCACTCATCTCCAACTTGCTTCTATCGCCATCGTATTATTACTTCAGAGCCACAATTTATAACTAGCAGAAGAGCTATTGCAAGAAAATCTCTGCCTCAACCACTTGGGTCAGTGCAATTTGAGACTTAATTTTACTCTGTTTTAGCTGATTCTTTGTAGATAATTTTCAGTATATAAGTCAAAAGATAGCATCTTTATAGTTTCTTTGCGGTTCCCAAATTGGAATCGATACGACCTCATTGAGCTCCAGAGATCTTAATCAAAATTTGCTGTAACGGTTTGCCCCCCTTATTTTCAATGATAGTGAACTTTAGTGATACTATCATGTATGCTGTTATCATTACATAATTTACTTCTTCCTTTACATGATTCAATAAGTTCTTTGGTCTAATTGTGCGACAAATATAGGAAAAACACAGTTTATAGGAGATCAGTTTGTAGTATCAAGAATGGCAGGAGATGAAGGGACACTATTGAGTAGCTCAGAGACTAATAAGTCAGGGGAGATGATCTTCGAACCAATTCTTGAGGAAGGAGCGTTTCGCTTTGACTGTTCTTCACAATATAAAGAAATTGCATTTCCGAGCATTTCATTCGTGAATTCTAAAGTTAGAGAAACGGCGATTGGGATCGTGGAGAAAGCCCCTACCTATATACCAAAATTCGAGTGCATCGATGGGCAACAAATAGTTCACATTGAGGTCACTTAGATAGCCTTAGAATTCCTCAATAATGTTTCCTTTTCAAGAATCATATGCTTATGCTTCATAATTAATCTGTTCTTTTGTGGAAATAAATGATTTAGTTCCCCCCAAATACCTCGTTTTATGGGACTGGAGAAGTTAGTGGACAGCTTGAACGAACGGGGAAGAGGGTAAGCAAATCGAATCTTATGTTGTTTCTTGGCTTTTTTTATTATGTGAATATTTTTATATGTTATGTATTTGTGCAGATATTTACTTGGAACACAGATGCTTGGGGTTATGGTAGTGGAACTACTTCCTTATACCAATCACACCCTTGGATCTTAGTTGTACTCGAAAATGGAGAGGCTTTGGGCGTTCTTGCAGATACAACTCGACGTTGTGAGGTAACTGTTTGCCTATCTTATTTACTCTATTACGAAGGTGGATGTTCGAATAATTACAGTAGACATGTCATGAACCGAACACAGCTTGATTTGCGAAAGGAGTCTTCAATAAAGATCACTTCTTCCCTGGCCTATCCTTTGATCACATTTGGCCCATTTGCTTCGCCTACTGAAGTTCTTGTATCGTTTGCTCGAGCAGTTGGTAATGTGTTCTTTGTCCTTTGAGATATGTTTAATTCATTGGGCCTATGCTTTTTGAAAAAGTTACAGAGATATATACATATACATATATATATATATATATATATATATATATGATTAAGCTAGTTAGGATTATCCATCTATCGATGAAATGCTGTGGCAATTTTTTTACTGCACTTGTAATGTATGATACAGAATGTTGACCTTAGTAGCTACCTTCAAGAATACGTTTTGAGTTTGTCAAAGTTGTCTTCTGACAAATTATTTGTAGTAAACATTTCTGAAAGTTGGTCGATGTTATTCTTAAATGACATGATTAAATATCGTTCTCAATTATTGCTTGTTTGCGCTGTATGTTTAGTTCTTGAGTTTGAATTCCAATGGATTATTTGATGGTTGATTAAAATATGTTTTTTTCGTTCGTGTATAGGAACTGTGTTTATGCCCCCAAAGTGGTCCTTGGGTTATCATCAATGTCGTTGGAGCTATGCTTCTGATAAACGAGTTCGAGAGGTTGGCAATTTCTTTTATTAAAATTTCATCCATCATATCATACATAGGACAATAATAGGATTCTAAAAACAAAAAAAGTCAATGGATTGAAGCTGACTAAAAATATCTGTTCATATCATTTCACCTTTTCTTCGCAGATTGCTAATACATTTAGAGAGAAAGATATACCTTGTGATGTCATATGGATGGACATCGATTACATGGATGGTTTTCGTTGTTTCACTTTCGACAAGGCAAGTTTCTTCACCTTAACTTGATGAATAAAGAGTTTAGACCATTTCCCTGATCTAACAATAGTCCCCTTAATTCCTCGAATTGATAATAAAAGTTGAAAATAGCATAGATTGTGTTGACTTTTATTTAGGAGCGATTTCCCGACCCAAAATCTCTGGTCGACGATCTTCACAAAGATGGATTCAAAGCTATATGGATGCTTGACCCAGGGATTAAGAAAGAGGAGGGTTACTTCGTATACGATAGTGGTTCCCAAAAGGATGTATGGGTACAGAATGAAGAAGGAAAACCTTTCGTTGGTATGTGTAGTTTTTCAAACCCTTCTCGAAAAAAGAATAAATCAGAGAAAGTGAAAATAGACATATATTTGTCTAAATTTATCTTGACACTTGATGTAAGAGATTGCTGATGTCATCTTCAGGCGATGTGTGGCCTGGGCCTTGCGTATTTCCCGACTATACGCAGTCAAAAGCACGTTCGTGGTGGGCAAATCTCGTGAAAGACTTCATCTCTAATGGCGTTGATGGCATATGGAACGATATGAACGAACCAGCCGTTTTCAAGGTGAATAAAAGCTCAATTCCGTTTTTTCTTCAACCCAAAAAAAGCTTCCTTTTATTCTTTATTACCTCCGTGCTAACTTTTTATAATTTCCTTAATCTCAGACCGTAACTAAGACGATGCCCGAGAGCAACGTTCACAGGGGAGACGAAGAGCTCGGAGGCCATCAAAAGCATTCGCACTATCACAACGTAATCTTAGTTAGTCGTTCGCCTTTTTTCCTGAAAAAGTTCTGAAATGACATTGTTTTTATTTTTTTGAACTGTTTCAGGTTTACGGCGTGCTGATGGCTCGATCTACGAACGAAGGCATGAAGCTACAAAATGACGAAAAGCGTCCATTTGTGCTAACAAGGGCAGGTTTTGTGGGCAGCCAAAGGTACGCTGCAACGTGGACGGGAGATAATCTCTCTACTTGGGAGCACCTTCACATGAGCGTTTCTATGGTCCTTCAATTGGTGAGTCTAATTTCGGCGATCATATATGTAAAAAGACTTCTGATATTGGACAAATAGATTCTTTCCTATGTTGCTATATAATCAGTTGTAAGTGTGTCTATTAGGGTTTGAGTGGTCAGCCATTATCAGGCCCAGATATTGGAGGATTTGCTGGCAATGCTACGCCTAAGCTCTTCGGTAGATGGATGGGAATTGGATCACTGTTTCCTTTTTGTCGAGGGCACTCTGAAACTGATACAACTGATCATGAACCGTGGTCTTTTGGACAAGAGGTTTGTCTTCCTCGTCGTTTTTGTAGTATAATCTACCGTGAGTTTATGTCTTTAATCAGACAACATGCTATAATCTACTTTATTCTCATGGAGACTTATCGTTTAGTCATTTCAGTGTCCTCATTCGCTTCTCATGTGCAGTGCGAAGAAGTTTGTCGACTGGCTTTGAAGAGGAGATACAGGCTTATACCCCACATATATACTCTCTTCTACGTTGCTCACACGCAAGGAATTCCAGTCGCCACTCCGACGTTTTTCGCTGGTAAACTTTGAATTGTTAAATAAGCGTATGACTTTCGTTTCGTTTTAATTGGCTCTAAAAAATTTGCAATTTTCTTTTCAGATCCTAAAGATTTGGAGCTGAGGAAGCAGGAAAATGCGTTTCTCTTGGGCCCACTTCTTGTATACTCGAGGTTTGTTCGGTTGAGCCATTTTCATTCAAAATTTATTCAAAAATCGTTTTTTTTTCATCTTTTATCTACAGCACTAACAAAGACGAGGAGTTATACGACCTGAAACACAAGTTACCGAAAGGCTTATGGATGAGCTTCGATTTCGAAGACTCTCATCCAGTAATATTTATTTACTCATTGGTCCTTAAACTTATCATGTTCTTTAATTTTGGAGTTCGATTTCCTCAATAATTGACTTTTGCTTCGCATAGGATTTGCCCGCGTTATATCTCCGAGGCGGTTCTATCATCCCAGTGGGCCCACCTCTTCAACATATTAGCCAATCGAATCCTTCAGACGACTTACTTCTCATAGTGGCTTTAGATGAACACGGTAACTTATTGTTTCCATGGAAATGATTATGCAAGTATTTCGTGAAATCGAAAATGTTTCGCAGATTGAAAAATGCCAACTTTTTTCATTGCAGGCAAAGCCGAAGGAGTACTATATGAGGACGACGGTGATGGATACGAATACGCCAAAGGAGGCTATCTTTTAACAACATACGTCGCCCAGCTATCGTCTTCCGTGGTAACTGTGAAGGTCTTAAAAACCGAAGGTTCTTGGAAGAGACCTAACCGTAAGTTGCACGTCCAAGTACTGCTCGGGAAAGGTGCTAAGGTATGCTATTCTTTTCTTCCATGGAGCTGAAAAAAAAATTAATAAATCACCTTCAACATCTACACTGATCCCTGGAATTAACATAAGCAGATTGATGCATGGGGCACTGATGGCGATGTTTTGCAAATTCCAATGCCGTCTGAAGGTGAAATATCCCATCTTTTGCGGGAAAGTGAGGAGAAGTTCAAAGCTCGCTTGGGTACGCTTTCGAATTATTCCTTTCAATTTTTACGTGGTAAATCGGTTTCTGAGTAGATTCTTATTGGATTGCAGAAAGCGCGAAGCGTATCCCAGATTTGGACAAGGCTTTGGGACACAAAGGGACCGAACTCTCAAGAACGCCTATTGAAATCAAAAGCGGAGATTGGTCTCTCAAAGTTGTGCCGTGGATTGGCGGTAGAATTCTTTCCATGGAGCACATTCCTTCGGGTAATAAAATAATATTACCAAACAAGATTTTTTATTCCAAACTCTTTTCTTTACTTAGAGGGCTATCTCTATATCTACTTAGACTAAATGTTTCCCTTGAGATATTCGATAGGAACTCAGTGGCTGCATAGCAGAGTTGACGTTAACGGATACGAAGAGTACAGTGGAGTAGAATACAGATCCGCGGGATGCACCGAGGAGTACTCTATTATCGAGTAAGTTTAATTTACTACCGTAGATAGAAATTTCGAAAAACAATCTCTTTACGAGTTAGTTCACTTGAAACCGTTGAGTTTTAAATTTTCCATTGTTTTGGCATTTACGGGCTTGTTATTTATTTATTAATTTTATTAACGCAGGCGTGGTTTGGAGCAGGCTGGAGAATTAGAGTCTTTGCAGTTAGAAGGCGACATTGGAGGCGGTTTGGTCCTTAAAAGGGAAATCGCCGTCCCGAAAGAGAACCCTAAAGTTTTCAAAATCAATTCGAGCATCGTCGCTAGCAAAGTTGGCGCTGGTTCCGGGGGATTCTCGAGGTTTGTCTCTCTTCAGTAGATTAAATTAAAGGGTTTAGACAGTAAGTTTCAAAATTGAAGCAGAATGAGGACAATTACTGCCATAATTTTAAAACTTGTTATCTTCAAGTTGCTTTAATTTTGAAACTTATTTGTCCTCAAATTGTCTCCTTTTGAAACTTATTATCTTCAGATAGCTCTAATTTTGAAACTTAATGTCCTCAATCTGTTCCCCTTTGAAAACTTCAAGTCCCCATTTAGGTGTCCTCAAATTGCTTTGACGCCCCGATTTAGTTGTCCTTAAAATGGTCACACTACCCCCAAATAGACAGGACTCAGTCAAGATACAATTAAGCCTTTTTATCCCTCTCAAATTTTTTACCAATAGGATTTAAAAAAAAATATATTCCTATTTCGAACCTCGCATTTTAAGATTGGAATCATCTCGAATTTACATTTAAGTATTATTACTAATTTATTTTATTTTTATTTCCAGGCTGGTGTGCTTGCGAGTGCACCCCATGTTTAATCTCCTACACCCTTCCGAATCGTACGTAGCGTTCACAGCATTGGATGGGTCCAAACACGAGCTCTGGCCCGAATCCGGCGAGGAGGAGCACATTTTACAAGGAGATGGTCGTCCTAACGGTCAGTTAGTAAGTTAGTTAGTTGGATAAAATTCAATTTGCACGCTATCTATATTTATGTATTATTCGACGAAATTTTTAACTATAGGCGAATGGATGGTTGTGGATAAGTGTCTCGGGCTAGCCCTTGTGAACCGATTCAGCATCGATGAGGTGCCTAAGTGTGTGGTTCATTGGGGGACGGGAACGGTAAATCTCGAGCTTTGGTCTGAGGAACGGCCCGTCTCCAAGGATTCTCCTCTCGGGATTTCTCACGAGTACGAGGTTACATCACACCACCCATAAAGAAATCACCCCCCCACCCTCCCACACACACACGGAAAAAAATTTTAGTTACTAACAAAATAAGAACAAAAAGTTGTTGCTTCTGATCTTTTAGTTTTTTGGGTACATTGAAGATATATATACACTACTTGCTATGTGTTTGTTAAATATTGATGCTTTCCAAAACCCCTCTGCTTTAATAATGCGTTGGGATCACTAGTTTCTGTGGGCCGTTTGCATATGTTTTAATATATTCATTTGAGGTAATATTTTTAACATGATAGTTATTAATATTTGAAAATCAAGTTTATAGCATTAATTTTAAGCATGTTGTATAATTCATCAATAGAATTATTATATTTTTTAAGCTTTAAACATAGATTTTTAATCAATCATTAATTGTAAGTATTTTATATAATTCTTCAATATAATTATAGCTTTAATATATTAATCCATTATTAATTTAAAGTATTTTCTACAATCCTTCAACATAATTTTTATTTTCTAAGCATTAAATATAAATTTTCTAATATTTAAGTGTTGGTTATGCAATTTAAAATAGGAATAACGGTATAGAAGGAAAGAATGTTAAAAGATAAGGGATAATTTTGTTCAAAGAAAGGGATAATTGCAATTTTGGTCCCTTACTTATGACCCTATATCAATTTTAGTCCCTCAGAAATACGCATCATCAGTATAAGTCTCTCAGTTTTTAACCGTTAATCGACTTTAGTCCTTTCCGTCTACATTGACCGAGTTGACCGTCAAAACTAACGGATTTGACCGTTTGACCCGTTAAATTCTTGACAAATTGCATAAAGAACCCTAATAAATTACAGAAGGAACCCTAATAAATTAAAAAATAACAAAAATTAATTAAAAAAGAAATATAAATAACGAAATTTTATTACGAAATTATGAATGATGTAATTTTTCCAATATTTATTATTTCCCAATGAGGACATTTTCATCATTTCATAAGAACTTTATATTGGAAATTTTTTTCGTAAAAGGTTTTATATTTGGAAAATTTTAAAAATATTTGGAAATGTCTCATATGGAGCTTACAGCACGATTTGGATATTTACAAATATTTTTAAAAATTCCCAAATATAAAACCTTTTACGAAAAAAAATTCCAAATATTTTATGAAATGACAAAAATGTCCTCATTGAGAAATAATAAATATTGGAAAAATTACGTCATTTCATAATTTGGACAAAAAAATTCGTTATTTATATTTCTTTTTTATATTATTTTTCATTAGTTTTTTTAATTTATTAGGGTTCCTTTTGTAATTTATTAGGGTTCTTTATGCACTTTATCAAGAATTTAATGGGTCAAACGGTCAAATCCGTTAGTTTTGACGGTCAACACGGTCAAAGTAGACGGAGAAGACTAAAGTTGATTAACGGTTAAAAACTGAGGGACTTATACTGATGAGGCGTATTTCTGAGGGACTAAAGTTGAAATATTGAAAACATCACCCAATCACGATGATGGAGGATCACCCTGCTTTTTGGGATGATCCAAAAGCTGGAATATCGCCCCTTTTTTATCACCTCGGTGATCCTCCATCACGGTGACAACTCATCACCCACACTAAATGTTACCATCGGGTTCTACCGACCCCGCGGCAAAATATCCGACCCACCGCAACTAACCCAATCACCTTCCGAAGAACGACATGTGCCCTCAGTATGAGCCCGAACCCATTGAGCCGATCCTGGGGTAAAAGCCCCGTGCCCACCGGAAAATGCACCAAGGCTCAGTCTCCCGAGGGTGTGCACCTTCGAGCCACCTTTCAACAGCGCCCTTGGCGTGAAGGAAGCACGACCTCCTCGGGGAGTTTGCCCGACGCCCAAGCCAGGCACATACCTCAGGAACTCGGCCCCCTTCCCCTTAGACGGGAACCACCACGATCTCTTCTCGCCGACGCCAACGGAACGTACAGTTAGGACGAGTATTCAGTCTAGGATACAGAAAGATAAATTTACCAGGCTCAGAGCCAACGCCCATTCTTTCCAGAAGCGACCATCAGACAACTCCTTGGCAAAAACCCTCTCCTTGGGAGTAAGAAAATTCATCATATAAGACAGAGAGGACTCCCCATCTTTCTCCAGCAGGAAGTGGGGATGAGGAGCGGGTCGGGACGAAGAAGGACCCTCACGCAAGGAAACAAGAGGAGTGGGCGGTGATGGCCTCACTCGTTTGGATCGCCCCACGTCCGAGCGAGGAGTTGCTAATCCACCATCGGGAGTACTTACCGAGGGCACATCTTGCAGATGACGAGCGTGCATCGAAGCACCTCGGGTATGGACAGTCATGACCGGCAAAACGCCCGATCCATTGCTTACTGAGAAAAGGAGGATAATCAAGGAAGGAAGAGCTAATAAGCGAAAATGAAGGAAAAACATACTTAAAACGCGAGGTGGAGCAACCGCTTCAATAGGAACATCCGACACCAACTCCCTCACCGAAAAACTTTGGCTGCCGACCCGGGCCAAGAACTCCAGCAGGAGGTCGGGCGTATCTCCCGAAGCTTGACAGTGATCTCGCCACTGAAGCAAAGAAAACCGCCGGTCCCGATGCTGGGGCGAAGGACGCACGTAGAAGAACTTGTTCATCCATCCCTTGGTGGCAGTAAAATTGTCGTGGAGGACGTCGGTAGAAGGCACGAAGACGAATTTACCGACATCCCGCTCACACACCCGGAAGAAACTAAGGACCAGCTTGGTGGTAAGAGGAAAATTAATCCCGCGGGCAACGGCGGCCAGAGCTAGGAGCAAACTACAAGAATTGGGGAATATCTGACCAGGAGAGATGCCTAGGGCCTCACAGAGGTCCAAAAGAAAAAAAGATATGGGGAACCTCAGACCCATGTCTACTTGATCAGCGAAAAACGTCAGGAAGCCAAAAGGGGGCGAATACGCCACTTGCAAGGGACCGGGCAGTTGAACCTCGTAGTCGGAAGGGATCCTAGCCTTCTCAAGATACTCCCGAAGTGACTGGGGGCTGAGGTTCGATACCTTCGTCCGATACCACAGGAGGTTCGCCTTGGAACGAGCCTCTTCCGCCTCGGCGGACCACTTGGCTAAGTTCTTGCGATAGCTTTTGTCCTCACCATCGCCTTGGGGAATTGGCATTTTCACACCAGAGGCAGGGTCGTCCTGAAGGTCCGAATCAGAGTAAAAGGCCGAAGGACCACCAAACTCAAAAGGAACACGCTCTGTCTTGGGAAAACAGGCAGCGGCAAGCTTGCCCTTGGAAGAAGAAGATGAGGCCATGAAAATTTTAGGGAAGGAGGAACACAAATATGACGTTGCAAAAGAGAAGGCAAGGAAATAATGAGTTGTGGAAGCCAGGAAGTTCTCATATTTATAGGCAGATTTTATGCTTGAACGAAAAGTCAGTTAAATTTTAAAGAACAAATGGCTAGCTGGTCATCCCGAAGTTTGACTCGGTCCGCGATATTCTCGGACACTCGCCGCCAAGAGACCAAGTCCCAAATTAGCCGTTGCTAAATTCTCGGGTACATCATTTCAAGAAAATTCGGGATCATTTGGACTTAGTTTGCTATTTTTACGGAATTGCGAGGGATCCTAAACTGCCCATGTTTCGGGAACTCTACTACCTACGAGGAATAAACCCGAGGATCTACCTACGGGCTTCGGAAAATGATTTCTGCTACTCACGAGGGAAGGTAGCCCGAAAGGACACGTAAATTAACAACGAGACAGAAGTAAACAGAGACGCACAAGCAAGAAAAGAAAAAGAAGCAACATGAAATAAAGGGGCCCGAAGGCTATGCATTCAAATATAATATGCCCTGAAGGGCCATGGTCCAGCAGACAGAAAGGAAATATATATATTAGGGTTCATATATTCCCGAATAGACAGAAAGAAGAAAAGAAGAGAAAGAAAAGAAAACGTTCAAACGGCCGAGTCGGCCTGATCTTCAGTCTCGGCAACATCCCCGGGCTTCTCCACATCCTCCCTAATTCCAACGTCCTCTTCCCCAGCATGCTCCTCGCGAGCCACTTCGACGGAACCCCCCGCGCCTCGGTCTGCTCGTCGTTGCCCCAGGCTTCACCGCCCGAGGCACCTCTCATCTCCTCGAACTGAGACTCGGCCACAGCCTCAGCAGAAGCTGGCGCAATCGGCGTCCTCGAGGGACCGCTCTCATCTCGGGGTTCAGGCAGATAGCCCCCCGAGGGGGCCTCCTTCAAGGTCCGGATGGCATTCAGAAACATGAAGGGGTGATCTGCCCGACTATACCCGTGCGCCCGAAGCTCGGAGATGCAACCATAGAAGCCCCACTTGAAGAAGGTCTTCATATCCTTCAGGTGGTGGCTCTTGGGGACGTAATTCTCCGCCAGCTCTTTTTCCCGCTTCTGCTGTTCCTTGACCCGGGCAACCTCGGACCTGGATAGCTGACGCTGGAGCTCCTCGGCATCTTCCTTTAGCCCCCTTCTCCCGCTTTTTGGCCTCCTCGGCCTCTTGCTCCATCTCTTCGATCTTCTTGCGAAGATCGGCCCTCCGTCTGGGTTAACACCCTATTGCGCTCAGAGAAATGGGAGACACGCTTCATGGCCTCGGCACCCGCGGACAGACTCTGCTACAAGTCATCACCCATAAACACCAAGCTAATGGAGGTCTCAAAAGATAGCACATGAATAAAGCCTTACCTGCCCCGAGGGAGACAGCGAGCACACTCCGGAGATCGCTGTAGGAGAGGTCGCGGGTATATTTCCGGTTGGCCTCGCTTGGGAATTTCCGAAGGAAGTCCCAGCACTCCTGGAAGGAAGGCTCGTCAAAGAAGGCGGGCTGTTTCACCCGACCCAGAGCGGTGTGGCCTCCGGGAGGTGAGGAAGTAGGCTGGCTTGAGGAGGTCTTGGATTTTTTTGCCGAGGCTCCTCCTTGGGAAGGGGCAGTTCTTTTGGGCGCAGATTGTTTCACCCCCGACGAAGAAGCGGGGACCTTGCCCTTACCCTTGGAGCGAGTTGTCAAGGCAGTTTGGTGTGGGCTTGGCTCGGGAAGATCCTCATCTTCCTCATCGGCGATGGCTATGACTTCGGCCAACGACATTCTTTCAGCTGTGAAAGAAACATAGAAAATTAGGCACGTAACGTAGTAAAAGGTCAGACCAAAGACACGGTGCACGGGACTCATTGTATACCTAGGGTTCGGGAGAGGTGAACGGCTTTGGAGGAGAATCCGTGAGCACAGGGGAGTTCTTCGTTGCGGAGTTTTGTGGCGAAATAACGACGCTCGCCTACTCTGGCCAAGAAGGCCTCTACCCGGGCAGATGGCTCAGGAGGTAAGGGATGAGAGATTGAGGCGTTGTCATTCCAGGAAAAAGGGAGGAGTTCCCTCTCGGCGCTATCTGCCGAGGGTCGGACATAGAAATACTTACTCATCTAGCCCTTATGAGAGGAAGGGTTACCTCGGATGAGGATAGGGGCACGAGAGGGGGAAAAGAAGAACTTCCCTTCCTCTTTCTTGCTCAGCTTCAGGAAAGCTGAGATCATGGAAATCGAGGGGTCGGAGCGAAAATGGGAAAGAATGACAGCGAGTGAAAGGAGGAGGCTAAAAGAATTAGGAGCTAGCTGAGTTGGGGAAATTCCAAAGTATTTACAGACGTTGACAATTAAGGGAGGCACGGGAAATCTAAGGCCCATTTCGACCTGGTCAAAAAAGTAGGTACCAAAGCCCTCGGGAGGGGTACTGGCTAGGTCTGTGGGGGAAGGAATTCTAACTTCGAAATCTCGGGGCATACCCGAGAGCGATGCTAACCTAGGGAGATCTGAGGCCTTAAAAGTGGAGACCTTGATCTGATGCCATCGGACGCTGCGGCGACCCGCCCGAAAGGCTTCAACTTCCCCAATCCAGGCATGGAAGGCCCGACGGAAAGCCCCTGGACCAGAAAAATCATCTTCGCGGGGGGGTGTTGGCTCCCTCACAACAGAAGGCGGGGGAACAACATGGGCAGAAGGGGTGGCTTCGGAGTCTACAGAAGGTGCCCCAGGGGAACCCTCGCCAAAACCTACAGAACCGGACCTTGAAGAACCCTCCCGAGGGGCCTCGATGCTCGCCCGCGGGCACCCCCCTATACTAACCACGGGGCTCCCCGAATCCCCCAAGGAATAACTACCGCTACTAGAAGAACTACTGGAACTACTGCTGCTACCTGACTTACCCGACCCCCCAGCAAAACTACCCGAAGCTACCCTAGAACTATCTCTAGAATTAGAAGACATGACTAAAGAAGGAAAGAGGTTGAGAAAAGAAGAATTTCAGGAACCTAAAAGCTCGGGAAGGAAGGGAAGAGTCGGGAGATCGGAAACTTCGGGAAGAGAGAGAGTAGTAAGAGAAAGTGCAAAAGAGAAATGAAGAAAGGGGTGGGGTATATATAGGCCCCATCCGTTCGAAACGGGCTCTTGGACTCAGACCTAATCGATGGATGACGATGGCCCGCGTCGATCATATCGCGATCCGCACCAGTACATCATGATCCGCGTCAGCTGTGGAGAAGGGCGCCAAACCTCCCGCCTAAACGTCCCATCGTAGCCAACCAATGGAAGGACGACACGTGGCAGGGGGGATCGAGCGGGTCCAAAACCTTGGAATGCTGAAGGATTCGCCTCGGGGGAACAGTGGCAACGGCCCTCGAGATCACCGGCGACTCGGATATTTTGTCGTAACCCCACAAGACGTCCAAAATTCACCACACTCTTTTTGGACTACTCGAAGGGGGGACTATTGTTACCCTCGGGTTCTACCGACCCACCGAAACTAACCCAATCACCTTCCGAAGAACGACCTGTGCCCTCAGTATGAGCCCGAACCCATTGAATCGATCCTGGGGTAAAAGCCTCGTGCCCACCGGGAAATGCACCAAGGCTCAGTCTCCCGAGGGTGTGCACCTTCGAGCCACATTTCAACAGCGCCCTTGGCGTGAAGGAAGCACGACCTCCTCGGGGAGTTTGCCCGACGCCCGAGCTAGGCACATACCTCAGGAACTCGGCCCTCTTCCCCTTAGACGGGAACCACCATGATCTCTTCTCGTCGATGCCAATGGAACGTGCAGAAGGTAACCGCCCATAGCTGGATGGGCCAAGAAGACGTGCTATCGTGGGGATAAGGGAGTTCGAGCCCGAGAAACACGGGAAGTGGGCAAAACCGCCCCAGACGAAGACTCTATAAATACCATGAGGCACGCCTAAGTCAGGTATCGATTTCTCACGTATCCTACCGTTACTCTGCTATTTTTGATCACTCACACACACATTTTCCTCAAGCACAAACACACTATTTTCTATGCTATTTTACACCTGGAACATAGAAAATACCATCTTGACCTAGGCAAGAGGGCAAACGACCTCCCACCCTCACCCTGTTTTTGAGTCTTCAGGCGAAATCCACGGCGGAGTTAAGGCGGGAAAGAGCTCGTTGGCCGTTTAGCGCGGTAAATCCATTTTTCGGCGGCATCACTAAACAAACGCGGTGATTAGCAGGCGATGGAAGGATCACTCCAAAACAAACACGCCCTTAGAGTATTGGAGGTGAATAAGATAGTGTGTGAAATATAGGGGGTTAAGGAAAAACTAGGAATTAGGTATTATTTGACAATCTCTGAATTTGTTTCCTCGGAAAAATGTTGCCAGTCGAAATAAAAGATCAGTATATGATTAAGGGGAAAGTGATGGATTTTTCTTTCGTGGCCACAAATAAATTTTGATTCAAATGAATAACAACAAATGCATTCGAAACTCATGTTAGATTTTCCTCTAATTTGATCTTATAGACTTGTTTCTTTGTAGTTATCAGATTTTGCCTGGCAACTATTAACAAGCAAACCTGTCAAATTTGGAGTCTCGATTTTAGCACTTAGTGCGTATGCACATTGCATACATGATCATATAAATTAAAATTATATCCAAAAAATGATTTTATTTGGAAAAATTGGTGTTAATATTCAAACCTACTGATAATCTTCTATAAATAAACTTAATCTTAAATTATCTCAAAATAAACCCAAGTATCATGAGTGTCTTCTCAAATTAGACACATTGACCTTATTATAGGTAAAAAAAACATTTGCTAAAATATTATTGGTGAATTATTTTATTTTCTTTGAAAAAAAATCTTCACCCAACTCTTTGGAATATGGATGTCAATAGGGCGGACTGGGGACGGAGCTCTAATCTGTATTCGCATCCCATTGTTCTTGAATTATTTTATTTTCTACTATATTAAATATTATTTAGAACAAAATTATCAAAATGTCTTCTAAAATCATCAGAATTGTGAATTAAATGATTTCAATTATTCATATTTCTCTCACGTTTGTATGTGTGTGTGTATATATATATATCAAATATATATATGTTGATTTATTTTGTTTTCACTACATCAAATATTAATTGACAAATGTGTATATATAGATAATGAAATAATGCATGCATTCTTTAGTTCAACAAGTAAAAAGAATTAAAAATGCTACGATTTAAAAAGAATAAAAATAACTAAAAAGAACAAAAAGAAAGAAAAAAAAAAGTAAAGAGAGTTAGAAAGAATAAAATTATAAAGAATCAGAAAGAATAAATATATATATATAAAGATAAAATAAAATCAAAATCAGTTAATAATGGTGTAAATGGAATTGTACTCGAACTCTTCATATCCAATAATATTCTAATTACACTTATGCACACACTATTGAATCTTAGTATTCTGATTTTTCTTTCCCTGTCATTTATTTCAACTAGTATTTTGGCACACCCAATGTGTGTGCATGACTATATAAATTCGTATATTAATTTATAATTTAAATTTTCGGGTGTGAAATTATATTGTTTGATTTTATTTATACTATTTTTAAGAATATTAAAATCTATTTTAGAGGGTGTAAAATGATAATTAAAAATTAAGGATAGAAGAGTACACGTGTTGTCTTTTTTTTAAAGGAGTACACGTGTTGTCTATTTTAGTTAATAATAATAAGAGCAGTAAATGCAAAAAAAAATATTAGTGGTCTATTTAAGTATTAAAAAAGCAAGTTGGCAGGCAATCAAGAATAAACGTGTATGTCGTTCCCACGACCCTCTGTACGTCCAATAACTGTGAATTTTTAACCTCTTTCTTCCCTTATCTATTAATGACGGAACACGTGTCAATGTATTATTCGTTAATTGATACACCAAAAGACGGTTTTTAAGTAGCCCTCGCAATTAATATAAGAGTATAGATAATAAAATATATCTATTTCACCTCGGAGCAGTTATTAGCACCCAAGGGTTCCCTCAGGCATGTGGATATCGCCATTACAGCAGCTTCAATAGATGCATCTTCACCCTATTTGATTTAATTTATCATGAAAAATTAAATTAATAAGTATTGGAAATATTTTTAAGATCATCCAAGACGAAAATTTGATGAATGCTACCTTTTCTTTCCAATAAAACATGTTTCCGTATTTCCCAGCCAAACGATTCCAGAAGCTACGCGGTATGTCCAAATCCACCGAAGCTCCAACGTTAAAATTCAATATGTTACCTAAATTTTTCGGAAGAAATATTTAAAAAGAAGGTACACATTGCATATAGTCAGAAAATTTCAGGCTTCGGACTAAGGAAATCGTTGAAATGTTGTTCAACATACCAAATGTGGGATCGGCGACGAACACAATGGTGCTGTCATCGACGTTCCAATAATCTTTTATTGCTAAACCTGCAAAAAAAAAAAACATTGCAATGTTCATGCTTTTCTTAATCCAAGAGAGACTTTAAAGGCGTAAATAAATATAGAGCTATAATTTTATATTGTCACAATGATAATGAATAATCATATAAATGTATATACCCGGCGTATCAGGATAATTCTGGGCCAAGACTCGCAATTTATAACCTGTATCCTTTTCGAGGTCTGAAATTTCCAGCGCAATTCTCTTTTCCTGATTGGAATTTAGAAAAGGAACCAACTTTTTGTGAGTATTTGGAAACAAATATCGGTAGCTAAGCTTCAGAACGAAAACGATAATAAATATAGATAAAGGAAGAACAACATGTTTCAAAGGTCTTCTATTAATGCGAGGGGAACTGAGGGTTCGAGCCAAAAATAGTCCCTCGTAAGATATAATAATGTGATTCAATATGCTAATTAGGGCTAACCATTATCAATCTCGACGTGTTCTTTCCAATGTAATCTGATGTAAAATCAATGAAAAAGGAACAAATCATTTGGTGACTTAGGTTCAGCAATTACGTTATTGACCCGAGATTATATAGCAAGTATTCGAAATGAGTTCTCTCTACAAGTATTGATCATCGCATTGCACCAAAATCTGCATGATATTACACACGAAAAAATCGATCAAGAAAAGGAAAACCTGGCCATCAGACAAAAAACCAGCAACATCGATGACTGTAGTAAACTCCTTTGGTAGCAATTCCGGCTTATTCACCCCTGCTTTTCCCTCGGCAAATCCTACTCCTACAACGGCACTTTTTTATATACACAGATTCATAAAAAAATACACCAAATAATAAAATAAAAAAAGGGGGAAATGAGCTACATTTTTCTTTTTCATCCGATGATACAAAATCAGCTGTGTAACTCAGTAGGTATAAGAATCGGATATAAGCTTCAAAGACTAACTCAGGGAAGCCACAATACTAATTGAACGTAAAGATTGCCGAGCACAAAATCTGATAAGACTCTATTTGCATTATCCCAGAAGCTTTTATTGTTCTATTTCAGAAAAAAAAAAATTATCGGAAAACAAAATTAAAATAATAGAGGGAAGTCCTCAGAAGTTCATGGAACGCGGGGAAAAAAAAAAAGAAATAGTAATTACCAGTAAGAGATACAATGAGTGCAATAGAGCCAGAGAGCAAAGAGTTTATGGATTGGGAATGAGTAGAAGAGACCCATTTAGGCAACGTTGATGATTTGAGTAATGTTGGTCTGTTTTCGAACAGCGATGCTTTGGTGGGACTCCTGAAGATAGCTATAGAAGGTTTGTTGTTGTGTCTGAGAATTGGAGATGACGAAGATTGGAGAGAAAACGCCATTGTCATGGATGGATTCCGTGGATGAAGTGAAAGCTCCCAATTCAATTGGATAAGATATAATTAAGGGACAATTTCACATAAAGTACTATAAATATAGATCACATAACTCCCCCTGTCTGAATATTTATCACTTAAGGATCATTTGGAAACTAAACTTTCACTTAAGGACCAATTCGCTTAAAAAGTCAATTTTACCCATTCTTTGTGATTTTATTTCGTTTTTCCATTTTCGGCAATCTCCACTTAAATACCTAATAGAAACCTAAAAATAAAAGCCACTTCAGTCCCTTGTCAGATATATTTTATAGCTAGGTACCCAGTTGAATAAAAATTTTACACTTAGGTACCTAATCGCATAAGATTACCAAAATACCCTTATTAAATGGTTTACAATTTCATTTCAGTTTTTTTTTCTCTGCAAAAATCGAGCTCCATCCCGCCGTCGATGAATTTCTTCTTGCCGACCACCTCCTTCTGCTCGTGCCGGGGCCGGACAACGATCGACGAGCCTCTGCAACGTTGGGTTCTCGATTTTGGGCGTTGATTTTGTCAGGTAAGGCTTTCTTTTGGTTTGGGTTTGATTAATCAATTTCACGTGGTTGTTCAAGGTTTAGCACAAATCCGGGAGCTCAATGCGATCGAAGAGTTCCATATAAGGATGGATTGTTAGGATTTGATAGTTATTGAGGCTAATCCATCGAGATTTCGGAATTTTTTTATATAACTGTTACGACGTACCATTTCCTATGTATATTATGTACCATTGCGTGTTGTTTTACCGTACCTAAATATATTATGCGATACAGTCCGATTGGAGGACATTTATGTTATGTAGTATCTTTGTGTATTTATATTACGTACCAAGTAACCTGTATATACAGTACCAAACTCTCCAGTTATGCATTACCAATCTAAACTATACAGCGTATCATTTATACAGGCTGCTATATTATCTGAAAATATGGCGACTGCAAATTCGGTTGGTGGCGGGACGTTATTTGCAACGTGTGAGTATAAAAGGGAGTCCTCCTTACTATTAATCAATGAAGCAACGACGTTTATCAATATATACGTATTCCTCCAAAGAAGGTGGTCGGATATCGATTACCGGCATGACTCAATAAAGTATCAAGTTCTGTTCCAAAATTTGTACTCGACATTGAAAGAAAATGCGGATGTTTCCAATATGTATCAGCTGTTTATTCGATACAAATTTTCAATGATACCGATGAAAGTGGAACGCGCCGATGAATGTGGTGCTCTTTTGTATGGTAATGGCTCATTCTTTTTGTCTAAATGATGCCAGTAGGTCATTGTTTTGTTCAAATGTGTAAATATGATATGGCTCATTGTTTTTATCTAAATGATGCCAGTTTGTTTTGTTCAAAGTGTAAATAGGATGTGGCTCATTGTTTTTGGTACAGTAATATCTGCACATTTGCTACCGGAATATATGTATGATACCAGTAATATATGCCATTTTGATACCGTATGAATATGTAAATTCAGTCTGTTACAGTAAAATAAGCAAATTTGGTATGGTAGTAACATATGCCATCTTGGTACCAGAATATATGTAATGCCAGTAATATATGCCATTTTGATATCGTATGAATATGTAAATTTGGTACGGTAATATAAGTCAGATTGATACCGTATGAATATGTGCATTTGGTACGGCAACTTATGCCAGTTTGGTACGGTAATACATGCAAACTTGGTACTGTAACATATGACCGTTTGATACGGTAATATGTGCACATTTGGTACCGGAATATATGTAATGCCAGTAATATATGCCATGTTGATACCGTATGAATATGTACATTTGGTACGGTAATAAAAGCCATTTTGGTACGGTAAGAGTATGTGCATTTGGTACGGTAACATATGCATAATGGTACGGTAGCGTATGCCAGTTTGGTATGTTAATATATGCAAATTTGGTACTGCCAGTTTGGATATGGAAAATATGCCAGTGATACCGTATAAATATGTAAGTTTGGTAATGTAATATAAACCAGTTTGATACCGTAAGATATGGCAAAATAATTCTAATATAAGCGAATTTGGTACTGTAATATATGATAATATGGTACGTTAATATAAGCAAAGTTGGTAACGTACCCTCGGTCATTTAGGTACGCTAAGAATACAACATAGGGTACTGTATCGTTTCAGAAATAGGTACCGTATAAATTAAAGGGGGACTTCGAATTTAAGACTTGGCTAGTTTTCGACAGAAATGAAGCATTTCAGCAGATGTTGATGTGGAGAAAGGAAGAGACAACTTCTGACATTTTTCTGTCATGACTGCACACTTTTATGACGTTTTTCTGTCATGAGTGGACAGATATCTGAAGTTTTCTCTGTCTTGAGTGGACATATTTCTGACATATGAGGTATTACATCAAATAAGACAGCTCATCTGACAAGTAGTTGCCTTTCATAAAATGATTCATGTCATATGTAATTTTGGGTACTACAACCGTGTCTAAGTTGGTACGCTTAAAACAAAACAACAGATACCCCTACACAGCCATGAAAGATACGGCGTCCCTTAAATAATTGATACATCATACTAGGGTTAGTATTTTCGATGTCGTACGAATTACGTTTTCATGTCGAACCACCGTAGAACAGTACTATAGTGTATTAGATACGTTTAATATCAAATTCGGTACATTAGGCCCTGCACGCATGAATAAAACCTTAGAATTCCAAGATTCATTATAAAATAAGGCTAGAAGCAAGAACATCTACAACATAATTTGAATAATTTGGTGAGTCCTACATGTGCGAATTCGGTGCATTAGGCTTTCATAATTTTTTTCATTTCATTATTGTTAGGTATTGTTAAAATCACACAGGACAACATGATTCGCTTACGAATGTATTTTGTCGATTGTATAACAAATGGTACGATATACTTGCATAAATGGGTACTGTAAATGTACAAGTATGGATACGGTAAACCTGCAGGTTATGGTACTATATATGTAAATGATAAGGTACCTTATTGTACAATACAAGGTACATCTGTTCAACAGACAAGATACTTCATGTGCGATATATTTGGTACGGTATATATTTACATAATGATACGGTTAACCTGCATATTATGGTACTCTATATGTAAACGATATGATACGGTAATATGAAAGACAAGGTACTTCATATCTTTTGTTTATGGCACGCCATATATTCACATAATGGCACGGTTAACCTGCATATTATGGTACTCTATATGTAAACGATATGGTACGGTAATATGTAAGAAAAGGTACTTCATATTTTTTGTCTATGGCACGCCATATATTTACATAATGGTACGGTTAACCTGCATATTATGGTACTCTATATGTAAACGATATGGTACGGTAATATGTAAGACAAGGTACTTCATATTTTTGTTTATGGCACGCCATATATTTACATAATGGTACGGTTAACCTGCATATTATGGTACTCTATATGTAAACGATATGGTACGGTAATATGTAAGACAAGGTACTTCATATTTTTTGTTTATGGCACGCCATATATTTACATAATGGTACGGTTAACCTGCATATTATGGTACTCTATATTTAAACGATATGGTACGGTAATATGTAAGACAAGGTACTTCATATCTTTTGTTTATGGCACGCCATATATTTACATAATGGTACGGTTAATCTGCATATTATGGTACTCTATATGTAAACGATACGGTACGGTAATATAAAACCATATGGTACTGCATAAAGTACGGACTCATAGAACTACACAACACAGCACAACACTTGGCACTAACTGTCCTATGCACAAAAGAAACACCAACATAAACAACCAAAGGTCTCCAAACAGTCCCATCCCCAAATCAAAACAAGTTAACCAAACTAACCAACATAGTTTCCAAGGAGTCTCACAGCATATTCAATAAACTTACTGAAAAAGATCTAGCATACAACTATGATCGTCACGTAAAACGCGAGCAGCCATAGAAGCATGATACACATCCATGTTGACGTCTTCGCAACCATTTGCTTTAGCTCGGCGACCAAAAACTCGTGCACCACCCTTCCCCATGCGTACTCGCCCATCATGTCGACATCGTCGACATACGCATTCACGAACTTTGGGTTTTTCGAATTACCGATCGGGAATAATACACAGTTAAACAAGAAAAGAACGAACAACCTAACAAACTCATCTGTGTTCTCCCTCCCAAGCTCTCCTACAAACTTATTCAACAACTCTAAGATTTTTTTACGGGTTACTTTGCCATTTTTCCCATCGAAAAGGCGATCGACGGTTTTCGATTTTATTTTCGAATTTAGGTCGACGAGCTGTCCTACGTCGTCATGCAAGGCCATTACTACACTAAATTCCTGTGGGGAGAATATCACGTTCGTATTCTCCCCCAACCTAAACGTGTTGGCCTCTACACCATAGCGCTTTATCAATGCCATAATTCGAGCAAACGAATGTGACATCTTAGGCATATCTAAAAAAATGAAAGTGGGACCTTCTTATAGCTTCTTTTTGATATGGGGTCATGCTACCCTTCAAACTGCTCATGGTAGATCGAAACAGTGCAGGATGGCACCTGGAAGACAGCTCAAATTTCTTCCGCGGAGGCATTTCTGCAAAACAAATCCAGTTTTAGCAAGCAGTACCATAGTATACACACGAGGGTACCAACTGGACCAAACAGAGGGTACCAAATGGAGTGATATTATAGTACCAAAACAAATTAACCCCATTTTAATACCACTGTTAACAAACAGCACCATTTTATTCACACAGGGGGTACCAATTTGCGCAAACAGAAGGTACCTAATGCAGTGAGAATGTGGTACCAAAAATTTGACCCCATTCGACAAAACTTGTAGCAAACAGTACCATTTTATTCACACAAGGGGTACCAATTTGCCTAAACAGAGGGTACCAAACTGCAGTGATATTGTAGTACCACAACAAATTGACCCCCAATCGAAAAAACCAAAATTGACCCATACCAAAAAACCCAAATCAAGCAGCCACGACGAAATACACGCACAAAAAAACCCTAATCGACAACAAATCGATGTCATTCCAAAAACACGCAGCCATCGTTACGAACATTAACAGAGAATGCTTAAACCATCGAATAACAGCAAAATCAAACTACATACAAGCCTATTGATAATGGAAATACCGCGACGAAATGCGATGACGTACGGTAATACTGCGAATGACTTACCTATCGATTTCAGAAGGGGAATACCACGACGAACGAGTGGACAGACGACGTTGAATCTGAAGCAAAAAAGAAACACAGGTCGATTTCTGGACGCAACTTGATTTGGGGTGGTGCTTTTTTCTTTTCTTTTAAGAGCGAACGAACGTGAAATAAGAACAGGTAAAAGATGTAAAAAGGAAGTTTTATCAGGGGTAAATCCGTCAGTTTGGTACCTATCAGTAAAATAAAATTCAACTAGGTACCTAGGTTAAAAATGAAACTGGCAGGGGACTGAACTGTTTAATTTTTATTGATGTAGGTATTTAAGTGTTGATTCCCCTTCCATTTTCTTTATCAACTTAAACATTAGAATTTTAAAAATAAAAGAAACATAAAAAAAAAGAAAAATAATCAAAACGAGTGAACCAATTGAGAGAGAAAAAGAACAAGAATTGTAAGAAGAAGACGAAGGGGAAGAAGAAGAAGAAGAAGAAGAAGAAGAAGAAGAAGAGGGCAGAGGAAAATGCTTCCTTGGTTCAACCGGCAACACGCAACTTAGCCCAATGTAGGGTTCTCGTGACGATGAACAAATCAAAAAATGTAAAAGAAAAAGGCGAAATTGAGAAGAAATTGTTGTTTTATGGGTTCATGTTAGTACAACGTGGGTCTTTTCAATTTATCGTGGGTTGTCGAAAATATAACTGGAATTGTCACAATTCATTCGTGGATTTGCTCGATGTAGGTTGTACTTGTGGGTTTGCTTGAAATCATTATTTTCTGATTAGTCGGGTCTGGATTGAAATGGGTTTTTGTTTGCCGATTTTGGATTTAATTAAGAGATAAATTATTTATGTTCAAATGTCATTCATGATGCCCGGCTGCGTGTGTTCTTTGTGTGTTAATCGACTTCCTTTTTCTTTTTGAGAAATCTTAATGTGAGCTACACCAGGTGTTACCCTCGGGTTTTTCACCCCACCGCGGCAAAACACTCAGACTTGCCGTAAGTAGGACAACATCCCGACTTGGGGAAGAGACCCTTCCCAACAGGGGATAATACCCCGACTTGAGGAAAGGCCCTTTCCAGTGGGGATGACGCCCTGACAGGCCGACCTGGGGAAACGACCTCGTCCGGCAGGGGACAATGACTCGAGGTCCCAACCTGGGGAAGTCTCCATCCGGCAGAAGCGATGCTTGGGAACCTTTGGGCCAGGACCACGCCTAAACGAGAAAATGCCCAAAGTGACTGGGATCAAGGCCACTCAAGGAAGGAGCCCGAGGAGAGATACCTCACCGCGCCCCAACCGCTACCATGCGGAGCCCGAGGAGAGATACCTCACCGCGCCCCAACCGCTACCATGCAAGTGGTCATCCGAGATGCGTTATATGCGGAGGAAACTGCCAAGACAGGCTAAACGTGGGTGGTAACTGCCCCAGGACGGTTCCACTCTGCTCAATCTTATAAATACCATTAGATGTCGTCTGAACCAGGTACGTTTTTCAGATAATCATACCGTTACTCTGCCATTGTTTCTCCATACATCACCTTAAAACGGAACTACCCTCTTGACTAAGGCAAGAGGGCGAACGACCCCCCAAAATTCCCTTTGTTCAACAGTTCTCAGCCCAGGCGCGCGGCGGAGTTCAGGTGGGGAAAAGCCCGTCAGTCCATTTCCGCGGTAGGTTAATTTTCGACGGCATCAATTTGGCGCCGTCTGTGGGAAACTATAGTTTCTCTCTAGTAGAAATTTAATATGGTGACTGTCGAAAACGACCAAGCACCGCCCAATGGTAGTGGGCCGACCCTGTCCGAAATCGCTGTCGTGATGGCTGCAACGATGCAAGAAATGAGGAGGATGGCAGCTGACGTGGGGATACTCATGGCGGAAAGGAATCAAGGAAACCGCCGACCTGGTCGAAACGGAAGAGGAAACCGCCAACCTGGACCTAACGGAAGGGAGAATCCTCAGCCCGGACAAAATGAGGAAGAGAATCACCAGCCAGGATCCAACGAAGAACACGAAGCCCAGTCTAACACAGTTGAACAAGTGGACGAAAACCGAACACTAGCCTCAGAATTCAGGGAAGTACGTGAAAACAAAAGGAGACGCGCCGCACACCGAGCAGCCGAGTTGGAGGAGATGAAGGAGGAAATCCGCAAACTCAAGGACCTAGCAAACCCACCAGAAGCACCACTAGTTCCTCGGGCGTCTCCGTTCTCGCCCGACATACTTACAGCCCCGCTGCCAGGGCATTTTCGCTGCTTCAAGATGGGAAAATACGACGGAACCGGACCTCCCGAAGACCACCTCGCTGCCTTCGAGGGAAACGCAGCCCTATATCAGCTGGATGATGCAATCAAGTGTCGTCTCTTCATCACTACGTTAATCAAAGGAGCCCAGCAATGGTTTGCGCTACTGCCCCCAGGAGGGATTAAAAGTTTCCAGGACCTGACTAGCCTTTTCCTGAAACATTTCTCGAGTAGCCGAAGGCGCCCATCCTCAGCCGTAAAGCTGCTAAATATCAGGCAGGCCGAGGGAGAAAGCCTGCGAGATTACCTTCGGCGGTTCAACCAGATAAAGATGGAGGTACCCAATGCCGCACCCGAACTGCTCATCGGGGCATTCCATCACGGTCTTCGAGATGGGGAGTTGTTCAGGTCCCTAGTCAAGAAATACCCGACGACGGTGGAAGAATTAGTCACTCGAGTGGAGAAGTATGTCCGAGTGGAAGAATCCCAAGCCAGGGAACCTGAGTATAAAAAACGAAAGAGCCCACTTCGAAGGGATGATCGCCCCGTTCCAGTCCCAACTATGCCGCGGGCGAATTACCCTAGGATGCGGGTCAACAAAGTCCGAGCATTGGAAATATGTGATGAGTACGACTTCCTTCGCAGACCACCTTACATCGACAACAACCCCAAAAGGCCAATATCTGACACTTATTGTAACTACCATCACGAGTACGGACACACGACGGAAGGCTGTTTCCAACTAGGTCGCGAGTTGGACAAGTTGATCGCATCAAACCCTGAAGCAAGGGCGAAGCTGACAGGAGGGGAAGGTGGATCCGGCGGGTTCGGGACCAAGCCTAGATACCCAGGAGATGGGAACCGCTTCAATCCCCGACCAAACCACCAAACCCCTAACCACAGAGAAAGACAAGGGAGGACGCCAGAAAGGGAGGAAAGAAGAGGCCAGAGGAGAGAAGAGGATGACGCCCGGGGGCGCCATGACAACAGGGAACAGCGAAGATCCCCCGAACGGAAGCTACCACCTCGGCAAGTTAACATAATCTCGGGAGGACCCACTGGTGGGGATTCTAATAGAGCAAGGAAGGCCGGAGTCAGACGTCTGGAGAATTATGAAATCAAGTCAGGAAGCAAGAAGTCCGGACCGATAATCAGTTTTGGACCAGAGGATTTTCATGGAGGGGAGGACTCCCATGAAGACGCTCTAGTAATTAGGGCCGAGGTCGCCAACCACGACGTCGGGAGAGTCTTTGTCGACAATGGAAGTTCTGTCAACATAATCTACAAAAGGGCACTTGATCAAATGGACTTAGGATCTTACCCCATGGACAAAGTAGAGACCGCCCTTTTCGGCTTCACGGGACATTGTATCGAAGCGGTGGGGATCTTACATCTCCCACTTAATCTTGGTGAAGGACAATTGAGAAAGACGCGGATAGCACCTTTCATGGTCATCAACGGATCAAGCCCTTACAACATTATCCTTGGAAGGCCTGCACTGACCTCCTTCACGGCGATCGCCTCGGCTCTACACCAGAAGATCAAATTCCCGGTAGGAGACAAGGTGGGAGAAGTGCTGGGAGACCGCAAGATGGCTCGAAAGTGCTATGTAGAAGAAGTCCGAGTAGAAATTAAATCGTCGAAAGCAAGAAGTGGAGATTACCCGAAGGGAAGAGAAACCTTATACAACATTGGGACAATCCAAAGGAAAACCGCAGAAGAGGAAACGGAAGAAGTGATAATCAGGCCACCAGAAGGGACAGTCAAGATTTCTAAGGACTTACCTCGGGATTTGAAGGAGGACCTCGTCAAGTTGCTGAAGAAAAACTCAGATGTGTTCGCCTGGGCGACCAAGGAAATGGTAGGGATAGACAGGGGAATAATTGAGCACAAGCTAAATGTCTCCCGAACCACCCGACCTGTCTTCCAAAAAAGAAGGTACCTCAGTTCGGAAATGGACGTCGAGGCCAAACGACAGGTAGAGGAGTTGCTAGACGCGGGGCACATTCGGGAGGTCCAATTTCCCACCTGGCTCTCGAACGTGGTTCTCGTCCCAAAGTCTTCAGGCAAGTGGCGCATGTGCATGGATTTCAGGAATCTGAACGAGGCATGCCCGAAGGATTGTTACCCCTTACCCCGAATCGATCAACTAGTAGACTCCACTTCGGGACATGAATTGCTTTGTTTCCTTGATGCTTTCCAAGGGTATAATCAGATCCTCTTAGCCAAGGAAGACCAAGAGAAGACAAGCTTCATCACGGCCAGGGGAACATTCTGCTATACCGTCATGCCCTTCGGGCTAAAGAACGCCGGTGCTACATACCAAAGGCTAATGGACAAGGTCTTCAAGGACCAGATAGGGAGAAACGTGGAGGTATACGTGGATGATATACTGATAAAATCCCGAGAGCAAGGCTGTTTCCTAGCCGATGTGCAAGAAACCTTCTCAACCTCCCGAAGGTACAACCTCAAGATGAATCCCAGCAAGTGCACCTTTGGAGTCAAGTCGGGAAAGTTCCTGGGATACATGGTGACGAGAAGGGGAATCGAGGCCAATCCTGAAAAGGTTAAGGCGTTGATGGAGATGACCTCCCCTAAGAACTTGAACGAAGTACAAAGATTGACGGGTCGCATAACCGCGCTTTCTCGTTTCATATCCCGATCTGCAGACCGAAGTTTGCCCTTCTTCAAAGTTCTACGCAAAGTCCAAAACTTCGAGTGGACGCCCGAATGTGAGAAAGCATTTCAGGACTTAAAAGAATACCTGAGGGAACTCCCGACACTCAACAAGCCCCTACCTGAAGAAGAATTGACGATTTACCTTGCGGCCACACCTCGAGCTGTCAGTTCGGTATTGATCCGAGAAGAGGAAAAAGTGCAGAAGCCGATTTACTTTGTAAGTCACATACTAAAAGGCGCCGAGACAAGGTACACCAACTGCGAGAAATTACTACTGGCCCTACTCGTCACCGCCCGGAAACTACGTCCATATTTCCTGTCGCATCCCATAGTAGTGTTGACTAACCAACCAATCGGGAAGATAGCCACCCGACTGGACATATCGGGAAGGGCTGTAAAGTGGGTAACGGAGCTAGGGGAATATGACATCCAATACAGACCTAGGACGGCGATCAAGGCTCAGGCACTGGCAGATTTCATGGTAGAGCTAGTCGGGGATTTTCCAGACGAGATGTGAAAAATGTTCGTGGACGGGTCTTCGTGTAGCACAGGAAACGGGGTCGGGATACTGCTTATATCCCCGTGGGGGGAGGAAACCAACCTAGCCCTCAGGTTAGACTTTAAGGCATCAAACAACGTGACAGAGTACGAAGCATTACTCGCGAGACTTCGAGCAGCGCGTCGGATGGGAATCACCCGCCTAACAGTACATTCAGACTCTCAACTCGTCGTCCAGCAGCTAGGAGGAAACTTTGCAGTCAAGGGAGAAAACTTAGAGAGATATGTTAAGACCTTTGAGGAAATCAAGGGTGGCTTCGAGGAACTCAAGATCGTCCACGTAACTCGAGCAGAAAACGAGAAGGCGGACCAGATAGCTAAATGGGCAAGTGCCATAGGGGCGCCGGAGGAAAAAGGAAAGACCTTATCCATTTGGCAAATCGAAGATCAAATCGTGCCCGACCCGGACATTTCCCCAAGGGATTGGAGATACGAGATATACCAATACCTAAGTCGCCAATTCCTACCCGAAGATAAAGCCTTAGCTCGAAAGCTCCTAAGGAGGGTCCAACGCTTCACTCTGATGGATAAGATTTTGTTTAAAAGATCCTATGTCGGGCCATTATTACGATGTGTATCGAAGGAGGAGGTCGAGTATGTCCTTCGAGAAATCCACGAAGGTATTTGTGGGAGCCACATCGGGAGTAGGGCATTGACAAGGAAAGCGCTCCTCGCCGGTTTCTTCTGGGCAACGATGAAAGGAGACGCGGTGAAGGTAGTTCGGGGATGCATCAATTGCCAAAAACACGCTAGTCTACAGAGACTTCCCGCGGAGGCTATGAAATCGATAACTTCTCCATGCCCTTTCGACCAGTGGGGTTTAGACATCGTCGGTCCCTTCTCAGGGAATATAGCTCAAAAGAAATTCCTACTGGTAGCCGTGGATTACTTCTCGAAGTGGGTGGAAGCCGAAGCCATGACAAAAATCACCGAGGCGGCTATCATGGCTTTCATATGGAAAAACATAATCTGCCGATATGGGATCCCTAGGAGGCTAATCTCAGATAACGGAAGACAGTTCAGTGGGAAGAAGCTAAGGGAATGGTGCGAACAGCTCGCAATAGAACAAGTCTTCACCTCGATGGCATACCCTCAGAGCAATGGCCAAGTGGAAGTCACCAATCGCACCATCGTCCAAGGACTAAAGACCCGACTGGAAGGCCTGGATAAATCCTGGTTCAACGAGCTCCAAAGTGTCCTTTGGTCGTATCGAACAACACCTCGGGAGGGGACAAGCAAAAAACTCCCTTCAGCCTGGTTTACGGAAGTGAAGCAGTTCTGCCCGCCGAGATTGGAATGGAGAGCGCAAGAATCCTGACATATCCCAAAGACAACTCTCGACTTCGGGCTGAAGACCTCGACCTGGTCGAGGAGGGAAGGGAAAGAGCCGCCCTGAGAATGATCGCTTATCAGAGAAGAATGACTAAGTCCTATAACCGCCGAGTTCGGAACAAAAGATATGAAGTCGGAGACCAAGTGATGAAAGAGATCCTCAACCAGAAAGGAAGGAAGAAGCTGGAGCCGAAGTTTGAAGGCCCTTACCGCATTACCAAGAAGGCGGGGGAAGCCTCCTATTATCTTGAAGACATCGAAGGGAAGCAACTCGATCGACCCTGGAACGCCCGCAAGCTTCGGAAATATTACCCCTAGAGGGGAGTACCTCATTATGCATGCATATGTTTCTTCATTAAGTTTTTAGTATCGTTCGTCCAAGGTCGCTTTCTTACTACTTGGATATTAAGACACTACTATTAATGCAATTCCCCTTCTTCTTTTTCATACGAGGATCATTCGGACGGAAACTTAAAACAATTAAAAGACACGAAGACCCGGGTAGAAGATTTATTCCCTAAGAGAAATAATCCCCAGGGGTCACTTATTCCCCTCGGGGTAAAAACTAAACGCGCACATCGTATCCCTCTGCGAGAGGCTGAAATCTTCCCCAAGGGAAGAGAAGACCTTGTGCACACTTTATCCCTCTGCGAGAGGCAGCTCACTGTTCCCTTCGGGAACGTCGCGCACACTGTATCCCTCTGCGAGAGGCTGAAACCTTCCCCAAGGTAAGAGAAGATCTTGCGCACACTGTATCCCTCTGCGAGAGGCTGAAATCTTCCACAAGGGAAGAGAAGACCTTGCGCACACTGAATCCCTCTGCGAGAGGCAGCTCACAATTCACCCCAGAGATCCCTCTCTTAAGATCCTTAAGCCTTCCCTTGGGTTCAGGGGGACGCCCCTGACCTAGGGCAAGGGACCTCGCCATCGGTATGAATCAAATTCTTAAGAACGCGATTGAAGGGAACGATACTGAAAATAACATCGAATACCAGGGGTCGAAACAAAGTTGAGACCGGAAGGTATAAATCCCTTTTATTCATAAATATGCGCCAAATATCATTAAGGCAGACAAAGCGGAAAGACGGGAAAACGAAAAATGGGAAAGTAATAAAGACTTAAACAAGACACTCTAGAAAGCAAACGGGAAGCTAAAGACTCCGACGCAACTAACTCGCCCCAGCTGGGCCGCTTCTCTTCGAGGGGTCGCTGCTTTCGCCTAGCTCAAACTCGTCCCAGAGATCCTTTGCTTTTGCCCTCTTCGGGGGTGAACGTCGAGGAGCCAAAGCCATGAACGCCGCCTCCGGATCCAGGAAATCGAAGGGATGGATGCTCTCCGGGAAGCCATTAGCCCTAATTTGGGACAAACACCCTTGGAATCCGAAGTTGAAGTATAGGTTGGCCGCCTCAGATACCTTCTCAACAGGGACAAGCTCCTGACTCGTATGGACTTCCCGACTACGGAGGATCTCTCTCTCCGAGTGAAGCTCTTGACGGAGCTTGCCAACCTCAAACTGAGCCCTAGTTAACAAGTTTTTCAAGCGGCCTACCTCCTGAGCCTCCTCACTAACCTTCATAGTCATCTCCACGTTACAGTCCCGAGCTGAGTCGGTCATCCTCTGTTGGATGCGGTACCGTCGGGCTCCCTCGCAGGACAGGGAATACGCCTGAGGAAAAAGTGAGACAATTACGAACATACCTACTCGAAGCCGAAGATAGCTGACGTACCTGACTTAAGGCTAGAGCCCACTCCTTCCAAAATTGGCCATCGGGCATCTCCTTAGCAAAGCCCTTCTCCTCAGGGGTGAGGAAATTCAGCATATAGGACAAGGCGGATTCCCCGTCCCTTTCCAACAGGAAGTGAGGACGAGGAACAAACCTGGACGTGGGAAGAACTTCGCATGACTCCGCGGATAGAGGAGCTGGAGGGGATGGCTTCACACGTTTGGATCGTCCCATTTCAGATCGGGGAGTTGGCGCGTTGTCCGGAACAGCCTCACTGACCGACCGGTGGGTAGAAGGACCTTCGCCAAAATGTCGGCTTCGAGTACCTGGAACGAGGAAACCCATGGCGGGGAGTGAATCCCCTCTGTCACTTATCCGAGAGGAGAAATAAGCCAAAAACAAAGAGCGAGTATAGAAAACAGAGGAATCACCGAAACCTATGACCCGAGAAGGGGAAACCGCCTCAAGTGGGGCTCCTGATACCAACCCCTGTACCGAAAACCGACGCTCTCCAATCTGAGCCAAGAATCACAGTAAGAGGTCGGGAGAGTCACTGGGGACCTGACACTGCTCCCTCCAACGCAGCAGTGAGAACCGACGATCCCGATGCTGAAGTGAAGGGTGTACGAAGAAGAACTTGTTCATCCACCCCTTGGTGGCGGTGAAGTTGTCGTAGAAGATGTCCGTGGAGGGTACAAAAGCCAGTTTGCCCGCATACCTTTCACATACGCGGAAGAAGCTGATGATCAACTCGGTGGTGATGGGGAAATTGACCCATCTCGCGACCACGGCCAGAGCCAAAAGCAAACTGCACGAGTTCGGAAAGATTTGGCCTGGGGAAATATCTAGGGTCTCACAGAGGTCTAAAAGAAAGGAGGGAATGGGGAACCTAAGGCCCATATCAACTTGATCAGTATAAAAGGTAAGGAAGCCAAAGGGGGGAGCGGAGGCCACTTGCAAAGGACCAGGCAATAAAACTTCATAGTCAGAAGGGATTCGAGCCTTTTCAAGATACTCCCCGAGGGATAAAGGGCTCAGGGTGGACACTTTGGCCCGATGCCAAGGAAAATTGGCTTTAGCGCGAACTTCCTCTGCCTCAGCGGACCACTTAGCTAGGTTTCGACGATAATTCTTGTCATCGCCATCTCCACTGGGAAGTGGCGTCCTCACCCCAACAGCAGGATCTTGCTGGACGTCCGCGCCGAAAAATGGTTCAGGAGTGCCGTCTAGGTCGAAAAAGGTTCTCCCAGCCATAGAAGGACCAACAACGTTTTTGCCTTTGGAAGAAGCGGAGAAAGCCATGGGGATACTAAGGGAAAAGGAACGCGAAAATACTAATACAGGAAAAATATGGAAGCAAGTGAATGGCAAAGAGTAAAAGAAATCATATATATATATATATATAGAAGCTCCCTAGCGTAAGCGGAAAGTCAGATAATTCGAACTAGAGAGACGTTACTATAAACAACGTTCATATTTTACCCAGTTTGCGAGATTTTCGGACCTAAGAGAGACCAAGGGTTAAATCGGCCGTTCCTAAATTCCCGGGCGACTAGAGAACGAAAAACCTATAAGTTCGGAGTTAGATTGACCAAGCCTCCACCAGTTCGGGGAAAATGCACTTTACTCGACTCGGGGTAATTTTGATCAGGGTAAGGCCCGAATTCACGGACACTTGGGATAAGAACAAGAAGCATAAAGGAAGCGCCCGGAGGTCAAACATACAAATACTATGCCCCAAAGGGCTATGTTCAACGCACTAGAACGAAAATATACATATATATATATATATATATATAATAAGGTCTTAGGTCATTACATCGCTTAATATAAAATGGAAAGAAAAGTCTTCATTCGGCCGACTGGGCCTGCTCGTCTCCTCCACCAGCTCCCTTCTCGACAACAATCCCCCCGACTTCAGCTTCCTCCATCTGCTCCTCGGGAGTTTCGGTGACCTCCACATCCCCTTCCGATCCCTCAAGAGCTTCGGAGGCCTTGGTGGCTTCGGCATGCTCCTCCCCGCCAGCGTCCTCGGCGCCCTTCTCCGCCTCAGTTTCAGGCTCTGCGGCCACTTCTATAGGACGGACAGGAGGCTCGGGCGCCCTGGTAGAAATAACCCTGGCTCGCGGTTCGGGCTAGTAGCCACCCTGAGGTGCGGTTTCCAGGGCGCGATTGGCATCGAGGAATTCGAAGGGGTAGGCCGCGAGATCATACCCATTTCCCCGAAGCTGGGAGACACACCCCCAAAAGCCGTATCGGAAGAACTTGCGCATCCCCTTTGCAAAATCCTTCTGGGAGAAATGGTCCGTAGCCATCTGAACCTCAAGTGCTTCACGAGCAGATTCCACCTCTTCCCGAAGAAGGTCGGACTTCTTCTTCTCAGCCTCAGCTCGGGACAATTGCCGCTTCACCTCCTGGACTTGCCGCTTCGCCTCATCTAGCTCTTTCCTAAGGAGCTACTCCCGGCTTTTCCCTTGGGCACTTTCCAGGTCCATGGCCTCGACCTTCTTCCCCAGGACATCATAAGCCCCAGAGAGGTGGGTCCAACGCTTCATAGCGTCGGACAGGAGAACGAGGCCCTGCGCAAGCCAGTAGGACGTCAACCACGGAAGGTCTCAGAAAAATAAAGACACCGAGACTTACCTGCCCGAAGGCCCCAGATAGGGCATCCCGAATCTCGGGATCAGAAAGATCGCGAGAACACCGCCGGTTTTCTTCATTGGGGAACTCCTTCAAAAATTCCCAGCACTCATCAGGGTTCAACTCAGCAAAAACGCAGGGTTGCTTAGGTCGCCCCAGGGCAACGAGCCTCCCTGGGGTAGGAGGAGGAGGTGCAGAGGAGGTCTTGGATTTTTTCGGGGCCGCGCCAACCGAGGAGGTCGCCGGCCTCTTACCTGCCGCCTTCTTGGCCTTCGAGGTGGAGGCCGGGGCTTTCCCCTTTCCCTTCGAGCTGGAAGGTGGGGCGGATGGAGTCTGGCCGCGGACGGTGTCCTCCTCATCAGAGGACGCAAGGGCCACCACAGTCGCGATATCCATGCGTTGGACTGCGAAATAAAATGGGGTTAGAAGACGCATGTATACCTAAATTCGGGGTCACCTCGGTTACTTTGTGGCTAAAACCAAACAGAAAGAGTAGGTCGTCTTTAATGAGTTCGGGAGCCGAAAAACGTCTCTCCCCGACCTTCGAGAGAAAAGACTCCACCTGGCTAGAGGAGCCCGAAGGGAGGGGGTTCCGAATGGATAAGTCGTCGTCCCACGAAAAAGGAAGCAGCTGATTCTCAGGGCTGCCTTCGGGAGAACGGACAAAAAAGTACTTACTCATCCACCCTTTGTGGGATGAGGGATGACCTTGAATAAGGTCGGATGTTCGGAGAGATGGGGAAAAGAAGAACTTCCCCTCTTCCCTCTTACTTATCCTAAGAAGAGAGAGGAGCAAGGGAACAGAAGGTGAATAGCCGAAGCCACGAAGGAGAACTGCTAAAGAAATAATGTGACTAAAAGAATTGGGGGCCAACTGACCGGGGGAAATACCGAAGTACTTGAGAATATCTACAAGGAATTGGGGGAGAGGGAATCGAAGTCCCATGTCTATGTAATGTAGGAAATATGTCCCGAACCCCTCAGGAGGATCGCTAGCAACATCCGTCAGGGAGGGCACCCTAACCTCAAATTGATCAGACATGCCCGACTTGGCTCGGAGGAGAGGGATCTGAGCGGAGGTGAAGGAGGACACCTTAATTTCGTGCCAACGGAGGAACTCCTTCTCCTCTTCCTCCTCCGCTCCTTCCCTACTTACCAAACCCTCACGGGTCGCCTCGGCATACCTAGGAGGGGGGTCCAAGTTAAGAAGGGGACGACCTAAGGGAGCTTCCGGTTCGGGCTGAATTATTAAATCCCTATTTTCTGAAGTACCCTCACCCCCGATATTAACGTTACTAGCTGCTCTACCCGAATCCCCAGTCGAGAAACTATCCGAGGAAGAAGAATCATCAGAAGAACTACCCGAACCCGAACAAGACCTAGGACTAATGCCACTACCCGAAGACATGCTTAAAGGAAGAATGAGGGAGAAGAGAAAGAAGAACTTACAAGTACCTAAGAGCTGGAGCAGAAAGCTAGGTGAGATCGAGAGCTCGGGCAAATTTCGAGAGCGAGAAAGCATAGCGGAGGAAATGAAAGCGAAAGGTGGGGTATATATAGGCCCCAGATAACAGATCTGGACCCTTGGATCTGGGTAGGATCGACGGACCTCGATGACCCGCATCGATCGTGGGGAAAGGCGCCAGAACTCCCGCCCAAACGTCCCATCCGCGGCGACCTATAGCGGGACGACACGTGGCAATGAAGACAAGATGGCGTATCGACCTAGAGGAACTCTTCCCCGCCTCGCTCAAAGAACTCCCTGCTAACATCCGAGTAGACATATCACCAACTCGAGTATTTTGCCGCCACTAGAACAACGTCCAAAATTCACATACTCTTTTGGACTACTCGAAGGGGGGACTATTGTTACCCTCGGGTTTTTCACCCCACCGCGGCAAAACACTCAGACTTGCCGTAAGTAGGACAACATCCCGACTTGGGGAAGAGACCCTTCCCAACAGGGGATAATACCCCGACACCCCGACTTGAGGAAAGGCCCTTTCCAGTGGGGATGACGCCCTGACAGGCCGACCTGGGGAAACGACCTCGTCCGGCAGGGGACAATGACCCGAGGTCCCAACCTGGGGAAGTCTCCATCCGGCAGAAGCGATGCTTGGGAACCTTTGGGCCAGGACCACGCCTAAACGAGAAAATGCCCAAAGTGACTGGGATCAAGGCCACTCAAGGAAGGAGCCCGAGGAGAGATACCTCACCGCGCCCCAACCGCTACCATGCGGAGCCCGAGGAGAGATACCTCACCGTGCCCCAACCGCTACCATGCAAGTGGTCATCCGAGATGCGTTATATGCGGAGGAAACTGCCAAGACAGGCTAAACGTGGGTGGTAACTGCCCCAGGACGGTTCCACTCTGCTCAATCTTATAAATACCATTAGATGTCGTCTGAACCAGGTACGTTTTTCAGATAATCATACCGTTACTCTGCCATTTTTTCTCCATACATCACCTTAAAACGGAACTACCCTCTTGACTAAGGCAAGAGGGCGAACGACCCCCCAAAATTCCCTTTGTTCAACAGTTCTCAGCCCAGGCGCGCGGCGGAGTTCAGGTGGGGAAAAGCCCGTCAGTCCATTTCCGCGGTAGGTTAATTTTCGACGGCATCACCAGGTAAAATGCGGAATGGAATGATGTATAAATGATTTATGTATTGAATTCACATGTAGAATTGCAGAAGAATAAAATGAGGGAATAATCACACCATCAACATAAATTCGATTAATGTTTTCTTTCTCTTTTTTATATTTGACAGCAGAAACTTTCGTTGCATTTTAGAAACCTGAAGGTAGTTCAAAGTAATGCAAGATTACACAACTGTTTGGATACGTCGTACCTTTGCATGTGTGCTTAATGCTTATGGTACCATTTTACTTGATATAGTGTACCTTTTAATGTATGATTATGGTACTTTGTCAACAATTGCTAAATTATTTATAGATGAAAACCATTATGTATTTTATGAGTGTAGATCGTGAGGATATGTTATATTCGGTGGATGTATCAATATAAGAGACAATATTATGAATATAATGTCTGATATGTGTAGGATTTTTGGTATGTTAACAATGGTAAAAGAGGTACGATAACCGTGTGCACAAGGTACAACAAACACTTGTAAAATGGTACGACGTTCAACGCATCTGGTACGCTATATTAATAGCTGTAAAAATGGGATGAAAAAAGTACTTAAAGTCATCTCTTGGTTTGAACACAACCTGACATGTCAGAACTAATTTGATCTCCGACAGAAGTCTGACAAACACTGTATATGATGTGTTAGTAACAAAAGCGAGAACAAACTGTTTTGTCAGAAACTAAATAATGCCGGCTCTTGTTTTTCTCAGTCTCGGTACAGTAAAATACTTACTAGAGGTACATCATATATACACAATAAGATACATTTACAAACTTCTATATGATACATTATACACCATATAATTGGTACAACTTATATTGTAAATTGTTTTCATGGCAAATCAATTTTTTTTTCTTGGAGAAACAAGATTGTTATATGTATATAAGTTACAACTGTCGCTTTATATCATATATAACGGAGTAACCCATAAAATCATAGTTTTATATTACAAAATCAAGTTTCATTGAAAGAGGATGAACAATGTTAGAATAAAGTAGTAAAATATAGTATACATGATGTTAACTTGAAAATGTTCAACTTATTTGGAAGGTTTTATGTTTAATATGACATTTATTTATATGTTTTTAGAGAGTCACATTTATTGTTAACGATCTGAAATCGTAATTTTAGACTTTATCTGGATCGACAAATGTTGGTACGATATCAATCTCTATATTGTTACGACAAAATATATAAATGTGGTACAGTATAATACCATAATAAGGTACAATCACATAATGCTTTATAACACATTGTACATTTTTATCTTATTCTCCCTCTCTCTCTCTTCACTCTCTCCCATCCCACTCGTCTCTCTCTCTCTCTCTCTCTCTCTCTCTCTCTCTCTTCTCTTCATCTTCTCGCCTCCGTCTTCATCTTCTCTCTCTCTCTCTCTTCTTCCTTCTCGCTCAGCTCCTCCACCTCGTCCCACGCGGCAGCGCAATCTCCGGAAACTGGGTTTTCGTTGCAAGCCTCTTGGGCTTGTCGATGTTGGGCGGCGACAGCGACGGTGACGGGCAGATCTGGGTGTGGCGGTGATGGCCGAAACTGGGCTTGTCGATGTTGGGCGGCGACAGGCAGATCTAGGCGTGGCGGCGACGGCGACGTCAACGGCGACAGGCAGATCTGGGCGTGGCTTGCGAGACTTGCGAGACTCCGCGACTGCCCGACTGTGGCGGATCTGGGCAGCAGAGGTCGCGGCGGTGGCGGATCTGAGCAGCTAAGGTGGCGGCGGTGGCGGATCTTGCCAGCAAAAGTCGCGGCGGTGGAGAGGGAAGAGCGACGGTGGCGAGAGGTTTGACTGGCGGCTGCCAGCGGATCCAGCGACAGAGGTGGCGGCGACGGAGACGACCGGATCTAGGCATTTCAGTGTTGGGCAGCGACGGCGACGGCGGATCTGGGCGTTCCGGTGGTGCTCGGGTTGATAAGGCCGCCAGGTTCCGGCAACGGAACCGGCAGCTGTTTTTTTTTTTTTCACTTGGCATTTTGCGACGGACATCCGTCGCATATATTATTTTTTTTTAATCTGGTTTTTCCTCTTTGCGACGGAATTTCCGTCGCAAAAATCCGTCGAAACTTTTTTGCAACGGATTTGCGACCGAGCTCGATTTGCAACGGGCACTTTAGCGACCGACAGTTTCTGTCGCAAAACCGTGTTTAGCGACGCAAATGCTATGGTTCTGTCTGTCAGAAAACTGATGTTTTTTTGTAGTGTAAGTTTCGAATTCCCAAACCTTAAGTATCGAAAACTCTAGAAAATTCCAATATCCTAAAATAATGAAAACCCTTTGATAAGTAAGTGCCGAAAATATTTCTCATCTGCCAAAGACTTCTTAATAACGAAAAGTAGCTATCTGTTGTAAACCAACACCACCAAAACTTTGAATATAAAACTCTTAAATTGCTACAGTGATCCCATGCCGTATAAGAAATACCGAAATTCCCAAAACACGTAAAGAAAGTATAGGAAACCTAATGTACTGGTATTACATTTGCTGAAAGCTTTAAGTGACACCTAGGATTATTGCGAAAACATTCCTTAAGCAACCAAAGTTGTTCCATATATCCAAACAAGCAATTTATTTAATTCTTCATGTAATTACTGAAATTATTCCAACATCAAATCACCCACCGAAAACTTTTCACACATATAAGTACGCATATGAACATGATTCCAACATTTATACTTCAACACCTATGTAATATATATATATATATATAGAGGTTTGCTATGGTGCCCACCTACCGTGAGCAACCACGGTGAGCACCATAAGCAAATCTCTCAATTGTATGATTTTTTTCGATTCTCAACGACGCCAACACTTCCGTAGACCCTCTTATATCCATTGATAACCTAAACCACCATCTCCCACACGTTAATGTTATGAGAGGGTCTACGGAGGTGTTGGCGTCGTTGAGAATCGAAAAAATCATACAATTGAGAGATTTGCTTATGGTGCTCACCGTGGTTGCTCATGGTAGGTGGGCACCATAGCAAAACTCTATATATATATATATATATAGTAATGTTAAGGTGCTCACCTTGCGTGAGCACCTTCGTGTGCACCAACCACATCAACGCGCCAAATCAGCATATAATGAAATTTTTATTGATCTATAACCTACACATGGGATTAGTGAACCCGTCGAGGGTTGATTTGGCATGTTCACGTGGCACAAAAAAAATGCCACACAACAGGTGCCCACGGATGGTGGTCACACCCATTTCTATATATATATATATATAAGTTTCACATAATAAAGTCATAAGAGTTACTTAAGTACTTCGAAAACTTCACAGTACTAATTTGTTATCATAATGACATTAACATATTTAGGCATATAATATTTCATGTGTTAGATAAGGTAATTCACCTAGCTCACATCTCACGTTGGGAATTGATTTGCTAAGGAAATTGAGTTGTCGAAATCTCCTCTCCCCTTGATGGAGTTCTCCCTGTTCTTTCCCTTACTTCCGTTTCCCCTTTCTATTTCATAAAGGTTTCTTCTTTATCAAATGATAAGTATATATATATACACACACACGTATAGGCTTTAACATATTACCTTAGGCTGCGTTCACTACTCAAGATAAGAAAAAGCAAGATAATTAAAAAGCGTGACACAACTCTAGATTATAATACGATCCATCACAATTTTACCATGTTCGCTTTGCTGATACAAACCCACATAATTCTCAATATATAAAACCACAATTACATAAATAGCCCTGGTGGTCTAATCTTCACCTCATCGTCTTCTTCGATCAGATTTGGACTAATTCTCTTTCTTGGTTGCTCCTTTTTTTCATATGCGCATCCAACAATGTTGGGAGCAAATTGCGTAGCCGTTTTCTGCTGTGACTTCGACTCTTCTTTCGAGGTGATTTTGGAAGGCCATGCTTATTTCTCTTCTTGGTGCTTGGTTCCAATCTAGCTCAATTGGAATTTCTCAGCTTTTCTAATACGGTTCTATTCTGAGATCTTTAGCTTAGCATCACCTGGTCGTTCGTTCCCACAACAAAAATCATTAACATCAAGTCAAATGAAAAATCAACGTTGCGATGCGATAGAGAGGGTTTCTGAATGGTGAAAATTGAAAATTATACCAGGGGTAATTTAGTCATTTTTGTTTTATTGGGTTGGATAAATCGTCTTGGCCTACCCGTTGGTTTATTTATCTGTGATTCACACGTTTATAATAGCGGACCGTGAATATGTCACGGGCCTCAGTGTAATTTCATTTATGCAACTGAACAAGATTAAATCACTTTCTGGGCCATTTATCTTGATTTATCCAACCTAGTGAACGCAGCCTTAGGATTAAGAAACATTTTATTACTCATACCTAATAATAGTTCCAAGGTCACCACGTGTTCCCTAAGCCCTTTCGATTTGATGGGTGAAATCATTAAATATGTGTAGGTAATTGTATCTACTCTAAGTAATACATATAAAGGTATGATATGGGGTCACGAAACTTTGATTCTTCTATCATGAAATTAATTATGCAAGTGCATGAATTAATGTTTATGCATGAAAAGGGTATAAGGTTTCGGTTCCTGACCGAAACGGCGAAGAAAAATGCTTATCCTATTAAGTTGTACCAAATATAGCATGTATATCGTATCATTGAACGACCTCAGACTACACCGTTGAACAACCAATAAATGTACCTTATTGAGGAGATATGTTGTACCACAAGTAAATAGTTTGATGTACCAAAATTAAGGAACATTCTGACAAAAGATATAATGTACCTTTCTGACAAGTGACAGGAAAGTTTCTGTGCATGTCATGTCTTCCTGTGCGCATCATTTGTTCACAATACCATTAAAATATCAGACATTCGTAATGTTTGAATTTTTTTATTTTCAGCAATTTTGTACAACTATTAATATAGCGTACTATCATAACGCATTTAGCGTATTATTTAACAAGTGTTTAATGTACCTTGTACACATGGTTATCATACCTTATCAATATTGTTACCGTACCAAAAATTGTGGCCATAACAAATAACATACTTAGCCACAATACTATCTATTTTTTTAATACATCTAACTACCATCGTAAACATGCTTGTAATTAAATATCTAAAAACAAATCAATTTATATGAAACATATGATTAATATTGCCAAATACGTTATGTAGATGCGACTTCTCTACACGTATGATGATTGTGCCCGTATTTTCTACGTATTTGTCCTTGTTAGCCATACGTGCATCTTTATACTTCTGGACCCAAAAGTACGGTCATAATAATCATAAATCGGGGGTTTTTTATTTGCAATAAAAATACCTCAGCAGCTACATGATATTGCATAAATGTCACCTACACCAAGCATCCTCTTTATCATGTGGAATAAGAGATAATAAAAATGAAATGAAATATAACTTAATTACAATCAGACACATGATATAAAAAGGAGGCTCAACATACCATAATTCTACCTATACTGTACTAACATATACTATCATGCTGTAACATTATAATACATATATGGTACTAAATATCTGCATATAACGTACTAAAACATACATATAGTGTACCAAGTATACGAAAATTACAATCCTAAATACTCAAAAAACGAATAGCTTTCAAAAAGCCCCAAATTAAACCTAAAAAGGCCCCGCTTACATTAATCACATTTACAGTGTCAGTTAACAAATTGACTAAAAAATACGAAAGTTACGAAACTTGCTTGGACATGAGCGAAACGAGAAATTCGAACATCCGACGACGACATCGACTCATCTGGTGTTTCTCCGTGTGAGAAATTGTTGTGGGTGTTTCGATTTGTTGTTCGATTGAGAGTGGAAATTAGCTTTGGCATGGTTTCTTTTTAGCTTTCTTCCATCGTTCATTGTTTTTCATTTAAATTTAAAACTTAGTTAAAACCGTAACAATATAAGTTTTGAGGGGTATTTTTGTCCAATTGGTCCTTATGGAACATATCTTTTTAACGTGGTTCTAAGTGATATTGTTTCTCAGATAGGGAGTTATGTGATAGAAAGTTGTGCTGATAGGTATTATATTACCCCTATAATTAATATAATATTTTATTTGTAGCTGCGAAAGATTTTTGGTAGGGATGGCAGTGGGGCGGGGATTCTCCATCCCCGCGGGGATCCGCCCCGAACGGGGCAGGGAATCCCCGAGTTTTTATCCTCGCGGGGCGGGGACGGGGACAGATTTTTCCCCGCGGGGATCCCCGCCCCTATTTATATATTATAATATATATATAATATTATATTATAATTTAAGTAATATTAAAATAATATTAAATATAGATTAAATAATATTAAATTAAAATAATATATAAAAATATAATTTATATAATATTTATAACGAAAATATATTTAAATTTATATATTATATTTAAAATATTAATTGTTTTTAAAAAATTGAATCCCCGCGGGGACCGGCGGGGACATGGACAATTTTGTCCCCGAAAGCATCGCAGGGACGGGGACGGGGATTAGGTCCCCGCCCCCGCCCCGTTGCCAACCATAATTTTTGGCCTATAACTAGACATGGCTAATGCGGAACCCGTATAACCGGTTCAAGAATCGGAACCAATTTAGTTTATACCGTTACCGGACTGGTTCCGGAAAATTGGAACCAGTAACTACCGGTAATGGCTAGTTTATAGCCGGAACCGGATCCGTTTGGATCCGATAAGATCCGGTAACGGCTATATAACGGCTCTTTATTTATTTATTTTTTTGCATTGTGGCCCATGCAATTTTTTTTCCCTATCGAAAACACTATAATACCACATCATATTTCATTATTTTTCACATCTAATCTCCCAATCTCTCCGAATATCTCATTTAATCTCTCTATTCTCTCAATATCTCTCGCATTATACGAAATACATACGTTACTACACATACACTCGAAACACACACATACACACTCGAGCACACACTCGAAACACACACATACACACTCGAAACACACACACACACACACTTTATTTTACTAACATGGCATCAAGTTCGCACCCGAACGACGAAGTTTTTGGTTATCTTCGTACAGGTATGACCGATATGCCCGACGAGGTCGATGCCGACGATAACAAGGTCAAGGAGACGGAAGGCGGTGGAGGACGACACGAAACTGGACCGAGCCAAGAATCCACCACGGCGACATCACGCACCCGGACGAAACGCTCCAAGATTTTGCTACATTTCGAGCTCGAACTGGAATCCGGTAACCCCACTAAAGGTAACGTTTTTCGTAAATTATGTCGTGCGAAATATAAATATAGAGGTGGTGGTAACGCCGGTGGTACGGGATCTATTAAAAACATTTAACCGGTTTTCACAAATTTGATTAAGTTCGCACCCGAACGACGAAGTTTTTGGTTATCTTCGTACAGGTATGACCGATATGCCCGACGAGGTCGATGCCGACGATAACAAGGTCAAGGAGACGGAAGGCGGTGGAGGACGACACGAAACTGGACCGAGCCAAGAATCCACCACGGCGACATCACGCACCCGGACGAAACGCTCCAAGATTTTGCTACATTTCGAGCTCGAACTGGAATCCGGTAACCCCACTAAAGGTAACGTTTTTCGTAAATTATGTCGTGCGAAATATAAATATAGAGGTGGTGGTAACGCCGGTGGTACGGGATCTATTAAAAACATTTAACCGGTTTCACAAATTTGATTAAGTAACGTTAGAACCCATAGGTAGTGAGCGTACACAACAACAAATAGACGTGCATACTGGTAGGAATTTCGTTATCACTGTCGAAGATGGCGTTAGTTAAGTTTGTGGTCGTTTGTGAATAATCATTTTGTATTGCGGGAAATGAAGGGTTTATCAACTTCACCAGTGCGATACAACCCAGATTCCATCAAGTAGGTCGTAAGACACTTAGGAAGCATGTGTGAGAAACCTTCGAAGAATATAGATCGAACTTAGTAGTACATTTATCCAACATATCGTGTAGGGTTAATTTACATATTGATATTTGGACAACGTCACTTCGCAATCTTATCTAGTGGTGACATGCCATTGGATTGATGAGACGTGGACGATGCAAAAGAGAATTCTTTCGCTAGATCCGCTAAACTCGCAACATTCAGGACATACTATTGCGATGTTTGTCTTGGACGTGGCGAAAAAATATGGGATTCAAGACAAGATTATATCTATCACGTTGCACAATGCAAGCTCTAATAACTCGGGTATGGATTTCCTTCGTTCCCATCTTAATTTGCCTTTGAACCCTCGATTACTTCATGTTAGGTGCGCCTATCATGTAACTAACTTACGTGTTAAATGTGCATTCGATGAAATATTAGGTCGTGTAATAGAAAAATTTAAATTCATTGGGAAACAACTATGGGAGCGGCGTCTCGGTCATTCGTGGAAACAAACGGTCAAGACGAATGTCCTAAGAAGTTTCCCCTACCAGTATCGACTAGGTGGAACTCCTTATATCACCTCTTAGCACATTATGCGCTATAATATAAGGATTTAGTCACCCATTTTTGGAACAACAACGCAGTTGGTATTACTTCGGATACATCACTTATTTTACTAGACGATGATTGGAACATTTGCGGTTTGTGTATTTCACTAATTGGGGTATTCAAGGAAGCAACGGAAAAATTTTCTGGCATTCATTATCCGACATCGCCGTTATTTATTCCGTTGCTTTTTAGCATGTGATACAAATTTATTGAATATTGAAATAATCAATATTTGAGTCGTTTCATCGAGAACATGGAACAAAAATCCAAAAAGTTTTGGGAAAATATCCCAATTGTCCACGGCCTGGCGGCTTTACTCGACCCGAGTTGTGGTAGTGACACTTTTATATTTTTCTCGAGTATTACGAAACGTTTCTTGGAAAGAGTGTTAACGATCAAAAGACGTCAATTATGCATTCTCCCCAAGAACTTTTTTCTTTTTATAGTTCTCAATAGGTGTATGGTGGTTTGGCAACCGAGCATGTGATCGATGGAGTTACGGAGTCCTCTAGTGGTGGCCCGTTGGATGTCCTTAGACGATTGAAGATGCAAAAGTCGAAAGAAAAATCAGTTGAACGAGCAAACTCAAAAGAAATTCAACTTTATTTGAGTCACAACTTCCAACACCGGAAGGATTTGACGTTCTCTAGTGGTGGAAGTCGGATGCATCTCTTTACCCGATGCTAGCGGCAATCGCTCGAGATCTTCTAGCCGTGCAAGCGTCAAGTGTCGCTTCAGAATCCGCATTTTCTAGATCCAGTCAGATTATTGGAGATAGCGAACGAACCTTAAGCCGAATTCTCTTGCGATGCTTACGTTGTTGAAGTATTGGTTCACCGTCGAGTCCAAGAATCGAAAATGCGATCGACGAGTTCCAAGCATCAAGTTTCGAAGACGATGACGAGGCGACGTCGTGTGTTTTACTTAATAAAGATGTATTGTAGTATTTTTATATTTTTTTTTCTTTTTTTGTATTTTTTGTAATTTTTAAGTATATTAATAAAATTTGGAATATTTTTTAAAAAATATTAAATTATAACGGGTGAACCGATCTGGAACCGGTTCGGAACCGGTAAGATCTAATGGTTCTATAATCGGTTCCGAATTGGTTCCGGGATTTTGGTCTCGGAGCCGGAACCGGTTCCCATGTCTACTATAAACTAGGGGTGGGCATCGGGTCGGGTAGTCGGGTATTGGGTAGTTCGGGTTCGGATTAAGATTTTCACTACCCGAACCCGACCCGGTCTACGGCGGGTACCCGCTTGTCGGGTATACATCGGGTTCGGGTACCCGATTTTGAATTGAAAAAGTATTACTAAAAATATGATAATGCAATAAACATATCAAAATATCCATGTTATATATTAATATCACTTAAAATATTTGGATGCTTTATTTTCAATAAAGATAATATATACATATTTTTATATGTTTATTTATAAAATTTTGCTAATATAAATTATTTATGCGTTGATAATAAAATATCACTTGTTAACTACGCAATTAAAATCAGAAATTAATCGAAGTATTATTTATGTATAAAAATAATATATTTTTTTCAAAATAATTTTTCGGGTACGCGAATAACCCGATCGGGTAGTAAATTACTACCCGATACCCGACCCGATTAATAATTATCGGGTATCGGGTAACCCGATACCCGACAAATAACTCGAATTACCCGACCCGAACTACCTGAACCCGATTGGGTTCGGGTAAAATCCGAATACCCGAACCCGAACGCCACCCCTACTATAAACACAACCCACCATACTCATATTAAATGTAAACATGCTTTATTTCTCTCTTCATCTTGTTCGTAATATATTTATAACATTTATTTAGTTATTAGTTTTTTTTATGTAAGCCTATGCCCTAAACTGTACTATTTGTACAAGACAAAAATATGACTCAATTTTATGGGCCTTGCAATGTCTATAATGGGCTTTGGCGCATGAAAAAAAAAACAATTCACAAATAAACCCTCGAATGTCGGTCGATCAACAAGCTCATATTCAAGATTCTTGAAAGAGATAACGAACTATATAGATAATTACAACAAAAATAATAATCATTATTAATTATATATATAGAAATTCATGTTTCAATTGAACATTCATACACTTTTTATGCCGTCATTGTTTTGATGTTATTGTTGTTATAAGACAAATAATGATAAGGGGAAACACATGTTTAGATTCAAACAAAATTGAGGACAATATCCATACTCAACTTATACGTGTGAAGAAAACGCACGTTTACTTAATTTTCATGTAACGCCGTTCGTGTTGTAATAAAACTCCCTCGACTGTAATAAAACGAGACAGTTGTGTTATGAATATACATGTGCGCACCGTCTTTATTGATTACAAATTAGCTTTTCGTGTTTAGATTAATAACGAATTTTTAACTAAGGACGTCAAAGACAAGTGCTTTTATTAAAGATAATCTCCCCACCAAGTAAAGATTTTTAATAGTAGGGAGGTTTCTTAACGAAGGGGCAATGAATTGCTTTAATATCACTCATAACTTTAATTAGTGATTATTAACGCCATCACTAATTAATTGTACTCCACTTCTATATTTCTTTTGTTTTCTTTTCTCGAATCACATGCAATGTCCTTTTCGCTTGCATTTCTGATTAATTAAATTTCTTTCTTGTTCAGATTTTTTCTACTTAAGATTGCGCTTAAAGATTTGATTTGCAACTAAGTTTTTTTCGGATATTTATACAATTTATACTTAAAAATGCTCATACGTATTGCTCAAATTCTTTTGGTTTCCAACATTGAAAAAAAGAAAGTGCTCCTTCAAATTTAAACTAAAGGCAAGATTATAGTTTTGGATCACAAAGTACATTGATTTCTGATTTTAGATCGATATGTTTGGCCAGTTATTATAAAATTACTATGTATCTCGTAACAAAAAAATAGAATTTTCTGTCGTTTTTGTAACAACAAAAGTTCGGAATATCATCTCCCGCCTACTATTGATTTTGGTGAAAAAAAGGGTGCCTATTAGTGAATAAAAGATGCTATTTACACCCTTCATTACATTAAATACTTAACATAAATATTGTAACATGGCATTTAATACATTAAATATTTAACATATAAGCCATACACGATTTTTATAAAAAAAAATAGTGCAAGCTTCAACAATAATAATTTTGCTAGTTACTTTATTTTTCATTAACACATTGCATTTAATAATATTTTATTTTAAAATTAATCTAAACTTTACACTTTGTAAAAAAGTTAAATTTATAAATAGTAATAATTAACTTATTTTAATATAATCATATAACAATATTTCCTATTAACGTGTACAATTGAAATAGAATTACTAGTTAATTTAGTTAATTGCACATTATATATAAATACGACAATATTTCTATGTTTTAGATAGTATAAATATAATTCGTATGACAAAAAATCAATACTTATATATTTGTTGAATTATAATATAAAAATATAATTTTGAGAAGCTAGTAATATTGTTGGTTGAAAAAATAGTATTATTTACGTTAAAACAATTTCTGTAATACTTGTAGGCAATAAATATGAGAGAGAATAATCTAATAAAGAATTAATTAAACTTGAAAACATACTATTTTTAGTAAGATTTACTTTAGGGGTGTATTTAGTAAATAGGGGGTGTGAATAGAATTACCCCAAAAAATTATCAAAGTTCAGATTTTGTCGTGAAATAAATATAAGTCGGGACGAGAATGTTAGTGATCGATCTAAGTACATATATTTTTCTCCCTCTTGATAAATACGAATTCAATCAATATGCATCTACTTTATTTTTTGTCTCGTTAGAGTAAGAGCAAATATATTTAACATCTAAATAGAAAGTGCGTGAGAACTACTCCCAAATTTTTGTTGTTCCAAGACACGTTAATTACTTTATTGACAAATAATAAAAAGACAAAGCAAAAGATAAGAGGGTCAAACTTGTGTGCTTGATTTTCAATAATGCATTATATAAGAAACAAAACTCCTCATGACTTTATGATAACGACGTCCACCGAAGAGGAGAAAAGTACAAATGTTAGTAGTCACATATTACATTTAATAATGATAATATTTACATGTTCTCGAATGATTAATTTAACATTTTTTATCGAATAAATGTTCGAAAGCCTACACATGAGCTAAGACCTACTTCTTCAATCATCAAAGAGACAAAGATGGTGCTTTAAAATAAAAATATGTACTCACCCAAATTTATGATTTTGCGTATAACAAACAACCTTGCATAATAACAACTTCCACTACGAGCAGAACATTAAAATAATAACAGTCTCGTACTATATTTGATAATAGTCGTTATCATATTTTCTCTTCAAATCAGCTAAATTAATGTATGTATAGTTGTTGACCATCTCCAACCAATACCAATAATCAGACGTAAACATAAAAAATAACTAGAACCAACACTCAAACGCATACCCAAAATGAGTTTTATGTCATTTTCTCTCATATAAACGCATACATGCGTTTTCATTTAATACCAACGCATAAGTCTTTATCTCTAAGAAAGCAACTCATACTAAATTTGGTAATTAACTTTTATTACGTAAATTACTGTAATTAGGTTTTTTATTATTTACTTAATTGTTTTTATTGTTGGGAATTTCGACCGTACCGAAATTCCGCCCAAGATCTGCCGGAAATAATAAAACTGGAGAACACAAAGATTTAACGTGGAAATCCTTCTGTTAACGAAGAGTTAAAAACCACCCGGGCAACAAGGCGGCAGAAAATCCACTATGTGACTATTATAATCACACAATTCTTCTACGCTCGCCTACACCCAAAACCCGACAACAACAACCCGAAAGTAATTCTACCCGTTAACCCAAACTCTCACCCAAAGGGAATTTTTTTAGAGTTAATTGTTAACACAAATACCTTTCTAATGTTGGTGGACCTATAATTTGGGGTGTAGCCCTCCTTATATAGGAGAGGGAACCCTCATGCCTTCCTGGTTTCCGATGTGGGACATTGACAAAGGCACAACTTGGGCCCAAGCCCAACAATCTCCACCTTGTGACTTTGTCCAACTTGGGACATAGCTTTTGCTATCATGCTTCACCATAAAAGCATATCCACTCGGAATCACATCCAAGCATTTCTTCGGTCCATGTCAAAATAACCTTGCTGAAATTTATGGTGCAACTTCCATGCTTGGCTTGCCAGGAAGTTCATCAGCCCTCGACATGAAACTTTCACCACACACCTTGCATCAACGCCAAATCAATGCCCGTGTGTAAACTGTGGACCTGCTAATAGTAACACGTCCTCTCTCATGGCACTTAGCGACATGCCATAAGGACGCCCTTGTCTCTCTTAGCAAAACTCATCCGTGGAGAGAGACAAAATTAGCGTCTTTCTCGGTATCTCCACTTACCGACGTGGGCCTGCTTGCCGAAACCTACTCCACCTTTCTGACAATTTCTTTTCAAGTGCCCAGATTGTCCACACGTCCAGCAAATCACACCAGCTGTTTCCTCAGTGCTGCTGGTAGCACCGCCTTTGGGAACTTCCTTGTCCTTCAAAGCCTTGTGTAACCCCGACTGAATCAATACATCCTTGACTTGCACTTGCCACAAGCCATAGCTGATTCTTCCGTCGAACTTCTCCACATCAAATCTTGCCAGATTTGAAAACCTATTTCCAGACATCTTCGTGGATTAGTGAACACGAACTTCGTAGAAAACCAAACAGCAACTCGTCTGCCGAAAACTCTTCTGCGCTCAAGCTCCACCCGTCGCTAGCTCCATCGTACGAACAAACCTCTTGGATATCTTTTCTGATGTGGAAGATCAGACAATGCTGCAACCACAGAGCATACTCAGAACGCCAATTCGGTTAAACCTCGCTCTGGTACCACTTGTTGGGTAATCCGGCCGTACCGATATTCCACCCAAGATCTGTCGGAAATAATAAAACTGGAGAACACAAAGATTTAATGTGGAAAACCCTCTGTTAACGAAGAGGGAAAAATCACCCGGGCAACAAGGCGGCAGAAAATCCACTATGTGACTATTACAATCACAATTCTTCTACGCTCGCCTAGACCCAAAACCCGACAACAACCCGAAAGTAATTCTACCCGTTAACCCAAACTCTCACCCAAAGGAAATTTTCCTAGAGTTAATTGTTAACACAAATAACTTTCTAATGTTGGTGTACCTATAATTCAGGGTATAGCCCTCCTTATATAGGAGAGGGAACTCTCATGCATTCCTGTCGTTTCCAATGTGGGACATTGACAAAGGCACAACTTGGGCCCAAGCCCAACATTTATTAATATACCACATGAATAATGTTCAAAATTGTAAATAAAATATTTAAATTATTTATTACAAAATTTAGTCTAAGAAAACATCATTTATTTATTTATTATGTGGATAATATTGAAAGTTGTAACATATGTAGGTCGTATTGAAAATTATAAAAGTTGATGCGAAAGAGAATATTGCAAAAATATCATTTGAGTTTGTGAATGACTTTAATGGTTGGAGAAATGACTGCATTTTGAATCTGAAGATGAGTTTGCGTTTGATAATGAGTTTGATCACCCAGAAACAATATACAATTTGAAGAAAAACAGTGACGTATGCATACCAATATATATGTTTGTGTAAGCAACAAGATCCATAATTTTCGGACAACATGGCAGACAAAGAGTAATAAATCCACGTTTGTTGTTTATATGGCATATTTCTTAGCTATGTTACACTGCATTAGATTTCGCAACATGAGAACAATTTTATCACAAGCACCTAGATAGTTGAACTAGTTTTTCAATTTTCTTATCATCATTGGTTCCACCTAATAAAATCCCATACACAAGTAGATTAACAGAAATAAATAACTTACAAAATTTTAGATGAACGAATGCATGTATTAGTATTTCGATCGGATTTATCAGCATTGCCTAATTTTTGTTGGAGATTCGGGATAATCAAGATAACTCTTGATAGAAAAAAAAAATTAAATAAAAGTAAAAAAGTTATAGAAAAATTTGACAATAATAATCCCAACTATCATTGGTTCGCTCAAAATAATCCCAACTATGAGTTATTTCTTAATAATCCCAACTATATGATGAGTCTTCTGAAAATGCACCCGTGACTTGTTGTAATTTGTTGAACGGGTCACCTATGACACATGTCATCTAATTAATTGATCAACTTTTTCATTTTGATTTTTATCAATTTATTTCGGTTTTCCATTCCCTAAATAGGAAACCATCGGTTAATCAAATATTTAACCGCGGGTTAATCAAAAATTGGATGGTCGGATTTAATTTTTTGACAATATAAATGCCAATGTCGGAATTAATTTTCGCTAATCACGTTATTATATTTTTTTCTATTTTTAAATTTTATATAAATAACAGAATAAATAACAGAATAAATAAAAAATTTCAAAAATATTTAAACTGTTCGAAACTGGAACAGAAACTGATTGAACACATCTACCGCCTACCACTAGTAGGTTATGTATTCTTACTAAGATTTTTGTAAACCATAGTTAGGAATGACAAACGGCAAGTTCTAGGCGTGGGTCTAATCTATATCCTTGTCCCGGCAAGTAGCGGGATAAAATTGTCCATCTTAGTCCTCGCCGGGATCCTTGACCCATGTGATTTTTCTAAAAAAAAATTATTTTTTATATAGTATATAAGTTAAATTTAATATTAAATAGAATTTAAATATTATTTATATATTCTAATAATATAAAATCCAAAGTGTAAGTTTACCTTAACCACGGTGCGTCTATATAGAATTCCTTTAAAAAACGATTTCCGAATTTATTATGTTTTTACATTTTTTATTTATTTTGAAATGAAGTTTCCATTTTATAAGTGTCTATGTAATTATAATTAAAAAAAATATAATTTACCTACTAAACAAGTGTCAAGTCACTTGGGTGCATTTTGGGAAGACTATTCATATAGTTGGGATTATTCAAAAATAAATCATAGTTGGGATTATTTTAAGTGGATTACTCATAGTTGGGATTATTATTTTCAATTTTTCCAAAGAATTGCCATACCTAACTAATTATATTACCGTGGTCCTTGGTCAGAAGAACAAAACAGTAGGCAAGTTATAAACATTCCTAAACTGAGTCTTATCAGATAATATCGGTTGTAAGATATTTAAAATTAAGTACTGGTTGCTCTTTTGTATATGTATTATAAATATTCAATGCTTTGACTTATTTTCTACTTTTAGGAAATGTCAGTTCCGAATGAATTTAACAACACAAAGGAATATACGATAAATATCAATTTCAAGGTAGTACTAGTACTAAAAACATGTCCCGTGTCTGAAAATAAAGATAAGATAAAAAAATATAGATGCATTTTACAGTAAAAGTTTTTACGCTAGTTAAAAATGACCGGGATGAATTAATTTGAAGTATCAAAAAGTTCGTTTTTTTATAATAATAATAATAACAATGATGACGTCCACGAGACCATCATAAACTAACTTTTATGGATTGAAAATTTTATCGACCACAACGATATCTCTTATGAATTAAAATCGTGCAATTTATAGACATTATAACTGATTTTTCCCAAAATAAATCATGTCATCTGTCCGGCGCCACGTCGGACCTTCCGGTATAAATATTGGTCACGTATGTGGCACGTGATGTGGGGAAAATCAGGTATAAAAATCGGTTAGGTGCGTGGCACGTGATGTATTTGGGGAAAAATTAGGTATAATGTCTATAAATTGCACGATTTAAAATTTATTGTCCCTATAATGTCACACCATAAATTAGCGGTCCCTATAATGCCACACCCCCTAAGTTACGGGACCAAAAAAATAATTAAGTCTTAAAGTTATTGATAAGCTTATCCTTAATTGCTTAATTACAATTATACCCTTAATATTAAATCATTATAAATTTATCCTTAAATTAAAATTTTATTTATTATATAACCTAATAAATAATAAAATATTCAAAATATAAAATTCATATATTCGCACACACATTGTTGGGTGTGCTATACATACTAGTATTAATAATTTAAAATTATCGATTTATATATTGTTATGATAAATTCTTGTTGCAAACCTTTTTAATGAGAGCATCTCCAATAGATATTCTATTTTTATGTAAAAACACAAATAACGTAGATATTCTCTCCAATGGAACTTCATATCCAACACAATTATAGAGTTGAAGGCAGTAATACTCTATATTTTCAACACTAAACTGGTGTTTTAATTTTTTTTATATTTTATTTTAAATAGTTTTAATATTATAAATAAATTAACAAAACGTGTCTTTTACTTACTGATAATTTTCATTCTAAATAAAAACATAACAAAATAATATGCTAATTATTAATTTAATTAAGATTAAATATTAATAATTATTATTTTTTCGCAGTTATAATATAAAGTTCATTAAATTAAATAGAAATATTATTTTTAATGTATAAGGTAAAGTTGATAGGTTGGAATAAAAAATTTGTTTCGAAAATAGAGCCAATGGATTGGAGTAAAAGCACTGTAACTCTATTTTTGTGTAAGACAAATGTAATATTGTTTTGTGGGTTGGAGATGCTCTTAATGGTTAAAAAAAATTAAAACTTGATGTTGAAAGTTATCACCTAAAATATCACCTCCAAAAGATATCAATTTAAATTACAAACTAATATGCATATGGGTAAATATGACACGTATACAATATCAACTTGCATATCATGATGATAAACTAATGTAATAGTTCAATATTAATTGATATGGAAAATTACAATCATGCATATCACATCACATTGATCTACATTATGATATTCAGTACTAATGCTTTGATAACCTCAAACATATATGTTACTGTTATAAAAATATTATTGTGATTACTATTTTTATTATGATTATTGTGATATATAATTATAGACAGAAATATTTAGAGAGAGAGGATATAAGTATGAATCAATTTCAATACTTGGTGTGTTTTTACAATACAACTCAAGGTGCCTATTTATAGGCAAATTTCTCAAATTACAACCACAAAATAAAATATTATATTCTCATAAAATAATCACAACTAATTTATAATCTCATCTATCCCATTCTAATTTAACCACTCCATATACATCCACTGCAATATTTCATAATTATTCCAATATTTCATAATACTCCCTTTTGGATGTATATTCATGAATATGCCTAGGAAAAACCTAGTGGGATAAAAACCTAGTGAAGAAAAAAGACTACATAATCCTTTGTTACGCTTTCATATGTTGCCTCATTAAAAACCTTTACTGGGAAAACCACATGGGAAAAACCACAGCGAAGGGAAAAAGAGTGCAACGCGTATTTGCTCCCCCTGATGATATTATCATTTCAAATCTCGAAGTCTTCGAACACCAATTGAATATATCAATTTTCTAAAAATTATTGGGGGAAGTGCTTTCGTAAACAAATCTGCAAGATTTTCGCTAGATCGCACTTGTTGTACATCAATATCCCCATTTTTCTCCAACTCGTGTGTAAAGAAAAATTTAGGAGAAATATGTTTTGTTCTGTCTCCTTTAATATATCATTCCTTTAATTGTGCAATACAAGCCGCATTATCTTCATATAATATCATTGGAAGTAACTTTTCAGACAATAGACCACAAGTATGTTGTATATGCATAATTATCGATCGCAACCAAATACATTCTCGGCTAGCTTCATGAATTGCTAATATTTCAGCGTGATTAGTTGAAGTAGCCGTTAAACTTTGTTTAACCGATCGCCATGAAATGGTAGTTCCTCCATACGTAAATAAATAACCAGTTTGCGATCGAGCGTTATGTGGGTCGGATAAGAATCCAGCATCCGCATACCCAATTAAATCTGCTTTCATCTCATTAGAGTAGAACAATCCCATATCGGTTGTTCCTTCAAGGTATCAAAATATTCTTTTTACTCCGTTCCAATGTCTACGAGTTGGCGAAGAACTGTATCTTGCCAATAAATTTACAGCAAATGCTATATCAGGTCGCATATGACTCGTAAGATACATTAGCGCTCCAATAGCACTAAGATATGGTACTTCAGGACAAAGTAGCTCTCATCATTTTCACGTGGTCAGAATGGATCTTTATTCACGTCTAACGATCGGACAATCATCGGAGTATCCAATGGATGAGCTTTGTCCATGTAAAACCTTTGCAATACTTTTTTCGTATAAGTTTCTTGATGTACAAATATCCCATTCTTTAAATATTCAATTTGCAGTCCAAGACAAAATTTCGTTTTACCGAGATCTTTCATTTCGAACTCCCTTTTAAACAATCAACAGATTTCGATAACTCTTCAGGAGTTCCAATTATGTTGATATCATCAACATAAACTGCTATAATAACAAACTCATTTTTAGATCTTTTCATGAATATACAAGGGCAAGTTTGATCATTTTTATACCCTTCTTTCACTAAAAATTCCCTTAGGCAATTATACCACATACGCTCAGATTGCTTTAATCCATAAAGCGATTTATTAAGTTTAATTGAGTACTCATTTCGTGGACCTGAATTTTCATGTAATTTGACTCCCTCGGGAAGCTTCATATATATATCACTGTCAAGCGATCCATATAAATAAGCAGTGACAACATCCATAAGACGCATATCGAATCCTTCACGTACTGCCAAACTAATTAGATAACGAAAAGTAGTTGCATCCACCACAGGAGAATACGTCTCCTCATGATCAATACCAGGTCTTTGCAAAAAACCTTGTGCAACAAGCCGTGCTTTGTATCTCGTAATTTCACCGTTTTCATTTCTCTTTCTGACGAAAACCAATTTATAGCCATCTGGCTTTACATTTTCTGGTATGCGGACTACAGGTTCGAAAACTTTTCGTTTCTCAAGTGACTTTAATTCTGCCTCGATTGCATCTTTCCATTTTGGCCAATCGTTTCTTTGTCTGCATTCTTGTACAGACCTTGGTTCATGTTCCTCATTCTAATTAATCTCGTTCATTTCATGTAGCGCTACGGTAAATGAGAATAGATCGTCAACGTTGACTTCGTCTCGGTTTTATTTAATTCCATTATGGGCATAGTTTATCGAGATCTCTTCATTATCATTATTTACAAAATTTTCAGGTACCTGAGTTTTATTTTCATCAACATTTATGCCCGTCGACTCTTCTTTAGTCGATAAATCATCGATTGGACCATTCTTATTATTTGCTCCTTTTCTTTTTCGAGAATTTTTATCTTTGGAACCCGATGACCTACCACGCTTTAGTTGTGGTTTAGGCTCGATATCATTCTTTGTATGTTCTATAGAGACATCAATTTTTTTACAGGAGCATTTACAGCTGGTATATGTGACTTAGTCACCCTTTTAAGGTCAGTAAAGCTATCTGGCAGTTGATTAGCTAAGTTTTGTAAATGAATTATCTTTTGAACTTCTAGTTCAGATTCGTTCGTTCGAGGATCATAATGCTTTAACGATAATTCATTCCAATTAATATTGTTTTCCAGCTGTTTCTTTTCTCCCCCTAATGTCGGAAAATTTTATTCATCAAAATTACAATCGGCAAATCTAGCCGTAAATAAATCTCCCGTTAAAGGTTGTAAATATTTTATTATTGATGGAGATTCAAATCCGACATATATTCCCAACCTCCTTTGAGATCCCATCTTTGTGCGTTGTGGTGTGCAATTGGAACATATACCGCACATCCAAAAATTCGTAGATGGGAAATATCTGGTTCCTCACCATAAACCATTTGCAACGGGGAGATATCATAATAACTTGTTGGCCTGATACGAATAATGTCGCTGCATGTAATATAGCATGTCCCCAACAAGACGAAGGAAGCTTCGGCTTCATCAATAATGGCATTGCAATTAATTGCAGGCGTTTAATCAACGATTCTGCAAGACCGTTTTGCGTATGAACATATGGTACATGATGCTCAACATTAATACCGATAGACATGCAATAATCATTAAATGCCCTGGAAGTAAATTCGTCAGCATTATCAAGGCGTATTTTTTTTATCGGATAATTTGGAAAATGTGCTCTTAATCGAATCAACTGGGCAAGTAATCTCGCAAATGCCACGTTTCGTAGATAATAAACATACATGTGACCATCTACTTGATGCATCAATTAATACCATAAAATATTTAAATGGTCCACATGATGGGTGTATCGGCCGACAAATATCACAATGTATACGTTCCAAAATACAATAGATTCATTCTTTACTTTCATTGGTGATGGCCGAATAATTAACTTCCCTTTAGAGCAAGCGACACAAGATAATTCATTAGATTGAAGAATCCTCTGGTTCTTTGTCAAATGTCCACGTGAATTTCCAATTATCTTTCGCATCATAATTGAACCGGCCCAACCGGTCGTGCCAAATATTAAATATACTGTTATCGATAAACTTCTGGTTTGTAACAGCATATGATTCAACTGTTCTCAGATATGTATAATATAATCCACAGTCAAATGAAGGTAATATTTCGACGATTCTTTTATCATTCGAAAACACTTTTGTCATGTGCAAATATTCGTCGTCTCCCTTTTCCGCTGTCTCAACATGATATCCATTATTTCGAATAGTTTTAAAGCTTAATAAATATCTTTGAGACATAGGAGAATATAAGGCATTTTCAATTATAAGCCTTGTCCCTTTGGGCAGTAAAACGTTAGCTCTTCCGGAGCCTTCAATTATATTTGTACTACCCGATATAGTAATACCGCTTTCTTCTTTCATATCAAGATGATCGAAGTATTTCTTATTTCTTAAAATCGTACGAGTCGTTGCACAGTCTGCAAGACATAATTCTCCATTGCACATGCTCGTATCCATTGTATAAATATCCTTAACAAGTATAAAATGTTATATCATTAATGAATAAAATAAGATAATGAAATTGCATGTATGAATGAGTAGCAAAATATAAAATTTCATACCTATGATAATTTCTTCCATAATTCCCGAATGAGTGTTTGATAAATATCAGTTGTGACATTGATTTTCTTGAATACCGCAATGGAACAATGTCTTGTTTCGAACTTTCTTCACCTTGAATTATTAAGATCAACGGGATCTTTTGGTGCGAATAGAGATTCAATAATTGCGACGATAATATTATTCTCAATAGCGGTCTTTACTCAACATTTCATTCTCGTTTAATTATCACCTTTTCCGCTTCGGGAAAAATCTTTTGAATATTCACAACGATAAGCATACACAACCTTTCGTATTATTTGCGGATACATTCATACTCAATATTTCATTCTTGATTATTTATCACATTTTCCGCTTTGGGGGAAATCTTTTTTTTTCACAACGATAAACATACACAACCATACATTCACTTCTAGGAATGTCGTACAGTCACTTCGGGAAATGTCGTAATCGTTCAATCAAACTATAATTAACCTTTTTATTTTCACGATTCAGATTTCAAGCCAACATATCACAATATCGAAAGCAACAAATTCTAAGCTTGCCAAGTTCGACATTATACTATCATAAGATCAAAAACATGATAACACTTAAATCATATAAGATAAATAATCAAAACCATAAGATCCAAAAAAATATGTAAAGAATAACATAAATATAGTAAATATCTTATTATCCGTTTATTTAATTTCTGTAAGGTCCGGTAAGGTAATTATGGTATCCAAAATTCGTGTCTGTTGTCCAAAGTCCGTATTCATGTCCGAAATCGGTGTCCATAGTCCAAAATACATGTCCATCGTCCACGGTCCATAGTCATTCAATCGGTAATCAATTTAAAGTATTTAAACAAATATTGTTTTATTTTTTTTATTCTAAAAAAAATTACACACGCTACCAAGAGTAATCGAAATCTGGACCTCTAACAACAAATGACGATATTCCGCGATACCACTCGGCTAGAGGCGTTTTGTTGTATATTTTACTTATTTTTAAATATCTATAGTAGTGTACGATTAGTATAAACAAAATTACCGTACATAAAAATAAAATACATCACTCGTGAAATTATATCGACGGAGGTTGATCGTTGCCGGAGAACGCTCGTGCTCACTCGTGAAATAATCTCGACGGAGGTTGATCGTTGTCGGAGAGCGCTCGTGCTGATAACGTGTTATAAAAATATTATTGTGATTAATATTTTTATTATGATTATTGTGATATATAATTATAGACAGAAATATTTAGAGAGAGAGAGAGGATATAAGTATGAATCAATTTCAATACTTGGTGTGTTTTTACAATACAACTCAAGGTGCCTATTTATAGGCAAATTTCTCAAATTACAACCACAAAATAAAATATTATATTCTCATAAAATAATCACAACTAATTTATAATCTCATCTATCCCATTCTAATTTAACCACTCCATATAAATCAACTCCAATATTTCATAATTACTCTAATATTTCATAATAGTTACAACGTTTTTGCATTATAGTACATTTATGCTTATTTCTTTAAGGTATATTTGCATTGGAAATAAAGTGGCTCACTACCAAGCCAAATCTTTTTTGTTGGGAAAGTTCACTAAATAAAAATTTACAAGAAATCATTCATGAAAAAATTATCAATTCGCACCAACCAGCGACATGCTACCTAGCTCAATCTTCGGGATTTAATGGAAAATGTTTGTTCCTCGTACCCAGAGATGACAAATAATTTGTATTCGGATTGTCATTAACTAAATCCGATCTCTTCCCCAAAAAAATTATCAGTAACTAATTATTTATCTTTAAGCAAACCGTTAGATTTTCAGCAAGGATTAAAGAATATCAAACTTTATAATAGGTATCAATAAAAGACGATTATGCATCATTATTTTTTAATATATATCTACACATATATAGAAAAATCTTATCCGATATTACCTTATATTTTATGTATCCATAGGTAGGAATATCGATAATTTACTATCCACAACAAGACGATAATATCAATATACGCTATATCTATGTGGGTTTGGAAATGTCAACTAATAACACATTTGTAGATATTTTGAATTATTATTAGAAGGTCGTAAAATAGAAAAAGAATATCCTTGCTCCATTATTATTATTATTATTATTATTATTATTATTATTATTATTATTTCAAGAACTGATTTGGACGACACCTAACGTAAAAGTCACATCAATTATTTAATTTTCAGAAGTTACCTTTTTCCAGCAATAGAACATGTGTCTCACAAAATATATATTTATCCCTTAAAAAAGCAAATAATAACTTGAATTTGCACCTCAATGCGTGTGTTATATAATATACGCGTATGTTAATATAAAATAGTAATTAACTAAAATAAAAAGACAAAATTAGAAATATAAAAATATTATTTAGTAGGTAGTTCCTTATTATAATATTATTTTTAAAATTAATTTAAAATGACAGACCAAATACGGTTTATCCCAAATCCCAAGCTTAATAAAAAAGTATAGATAATAACCATAATAATAATGATAAGGTGAATGTACATTTAAACAACCAAAAAGTATAAAAAGTTATCATTTTATTCCCTTGTTAGAAACTTTTATATATACTAGTATTTTTTTGCACACTCTATGCGTGTGCATATGATTTAATATTTTATGTTGCTCTTAATTTAAGATTTATTATTTATTGTGGAATTGATGAAATATAATTTTACAACTATATAAAAGAAAAATAATGTTTAGGGGTGTAATTATAATAAATAAAAAATATAAAAGTAACATGAATATTCTTAAAGAAATTAAAAAAAAATAGAGGGACAAAATTGCAATAAATGTGACAGACCAAATGTTGCAGTTTATAGCCACCCCACACCCTTTATATAATAGTATAGATGTACCTAAAATAAAGTTTTTACATCTAGGTACCCGCTTGGTTGAAGTATTATTTTTTAGACCATCTCCAATGGAACTGGGAAAATATCCACAAAAAATCCTAAAATCACTCCGAACCGAATCCTAAAATCAACCCCAAAATGAATTTTATACTTTCTCTCTCCTACGCTAAACATACGCTCGTGAGTTCTATATTTAGTAATTACATTTAAATCCTTTTATTTTTTTAAAGCATTCTTATAAAACTAAAAAAATAAATAAAAATCCATAAAAAGTAATTAGAGAGTTTAAATTTAAAAAAATAATAAATATTTTTTTATTTAGATGATTATTTTTAAGGTATAAAACATGTGGGCAGTATTGAAAAGTTTTAAAAGTTGATATAGAAGTGAATATTTTGAAAATAATCATTTGAGTTTGAGAATGAGTTTAACGGGTGGAGAAGAATTACTTATTTTGAGTTTAAGGATAAGTTTGTGTTTGAGAATGTGTTTCTCGATTGGAGATGCTCTGATATATTTAAGTACCACATCACGTATTTGTATGGTACCCAAATATTTTATGTGATACCCGTGTAAGCATGATATTACTTTTTTGAATATATCATGCATCACAATACAATACGTTTGTTATAGGTATCTAAATTAGCTAATCTGTTAGTAATAATAAATATAATAATAATAATAGAAAAAATAAAAAAAAAATGAGAACCAGCTAAGCCTAATGTCCACTTCCCACCTACGAAGACCACCACAACACTGAGTTTGCCTTTTGATTTTCGATTTCCGTGTCAAGCAAGTATGTATCCATAAGACAAGAACCACACTTTCTCTCATTTCCTTAGCCCACTGGTAATGAAAAATTACCAACCCAAATAAAAATAAAATTAAATAATATTTACATAAACAAGCGAGGAGTATCTTTTTGCTAATTCAAGCCAACCTTTACTTGTCTTGTAATCTTCCCCTCAAAAGCACCCATCTTTTTGCTTATCTTTTACCATCTGGTGTTTTTCTTTCTGACACGAACCAAACGGGGCTCTTTCTCATTCATTTTTCTTCCTAATTCTCCTTTCTCTTTTCATTTTCCGTTGTTGCAGTAAGAATGGGAGGTCAAGAGGCGGTGATTGCTTCGCCGGCGACGGCGACTGCGGCGGCCCCAGTTGCGGTGGCGCCGACGTTGCTGGCGCCTGGGTTCAGATTCCACCCTACCGACGAAGAGCTGGTTAGGTACTACCTTAGGAGAAAAGCTTGTGGAAAACCCTTTAGGTTTCCAGCCGTGACTGAGATTGATGTTTACAAATCTGAGCCTTGGGAGCTCGCTGGTAAGAAAAATTCCATCTTTTTTGCACTCCATAGGTTTCAATCATTTTATAAGGCTTATGCTGTTTGAATGGTGCGATTTTGGTGCTTTTCTTGGTTAAAAAGTTTCGTTTTTTGTGATAAAGGTGTGATCTTTGAGGTGTTTTTTCTCTTTCTTTTTTCCTTCTTTTCTTGATTTTCCAGCTGGGTTTTGCTAGTGTCCAATTTTGAGTGACAATTGAGTGGTCTTTATTGAATGAATCTCAAGATGGTTTTTAGCTCGGAGAGTCGAATTCATTTCTCATGTGTTCTTCAATGGCTTCTTCTGTGATAGATGCTTGATTTTCACTTGTTCTTGTGGAACTAGTTCATTCACCGAAATCCTCTAATTCGAAAGCATTCATTTGTGTCTCTTTTTTTTTCTATGGTCATCTAAAAAAAAAGAGCACTCTTCGCTGAAGACGAGGGACATGGAGTGGTACTTTTTCAGCCCCGTGGATCGAAAATACGGAAACGGGTCCCGCCTGAACCGCGCGACGGGAAAAGGGTATTGGAAGGCGACGGGAAAAGACAGAGCGGTTAGGCACCAAACTCAGACGATAGGTATGAAGAAAACCCTCGTCTTCCACAGCGGACGCGCCCCAGACGGAAAGAGGACTAATTGGGTCATGCACGAGTATAGGCTATGCGATTCCGAGCTCAAAAATGCCGGCGTTATACAGGTTTTTTTTCCTTCGACGAAAAAACGACGCCTTTTCGATAAAAAATTCATTCGTTTATCATGAAAAAAATGACGTCTTTTTTAGGATGCTTTTGTGCTGTGTAGGATCTTTCAGAAGAGTGGTTTAGGTCCGCCCAATGGGGATCGATATGCTCCGTTTGTCGAGGAGGAATGGAACGACGACGAAGCATCCCTTTTCATTCCCGAGGATGACGCCATTGCTAATGGCGATGAGGCGCGAAATATTGAGCTTGATGAGGTTTGCCATTTCGAAATATTCTTCCTTCTTTGTTACAAATTTAGCGCGGAAAATATAAACAAATTATTGTCGAGTATTTGTTGGCTCAATTTGTAGACATATTAATCCATGTCGAATGACCGCTTCACCTAAAAGCTTAAGCTTGAAGTGTCCTGTCTTGCCTGCCTATACCAAAGTGGGTTTAAAATTGGACATGTGTCATGTGTGTTTACGCACAGATGAGTATTTCAACATAGATGGGTAGGGTGTAAGGTGCCACTTGTTTAATTTTAAGCCCACTTGGGTATAACCCAAGTGAGCAGGTGAAACCAGTTTGAAGGGAGCGTGTCATATTTTAAATTTATATTATCTCCAACAATGCTACATTGACTATGATGTACTATTAATTAGATAGCGTATCCCTTCTTATTATTTGGTTTGATATATCCGGGGATGTTCTTCGGTTGCATCATGTTTCTCTTTGCGAGTCATAGTATAGAAGGCGAGAGGGGCAAAAAGGCAAGAAGTGATTGCATTTTCTCCCAAAACCGAGGCGCAAGTTGAAGCTTGGGCGGTCTTGGGGCAAAAAGAAAGAAAGAAAAAACTGATCATTTGTCGCCATATTGCCCCATAATTGAGGCGCAATTTGAAGCGTGGGCCTAAAAATCGAGGCGTCTTGGCACAAAAAAGGAAAACCAAGGCGCAATTCGAAACATAACCGACTTACCCTATCGACTATAGTCGGTCGAATGAAAAGTTACTTCACAAAAAAAATTATTTCGTTATCCAAATGTTTATTATTTTTCTTTGCAGGACACCGGCCTGCTCACCATAGCTCCGCCCCAGCCCGAAGGCCCGATAAAACCCCAACCCCTTCCGTTAATGTGCAAAAGGGAAAGATCAGAAGAAGAGCCGCCCGAACTCTCCCTATCTCATAACACCAAAAGATCGAAGCAAAAAGACGATCCAAGTTCAAGCCAACAACAACACAACCCCAACGGCTCAGAAGATTCCATCACCACTGCTACTGCTACTACTACTACTACTACTACTACTAAGATAATGACGAAAAATTTCGCTAATTCTTCTTCTTCGACGATCGTCGAGTTTCCTCTGCTTGAACCGCCGATCGTCGATCAAGACAATAAAAAAGGCGGCGAAGAGTCCCTCAATTTCGGGTCGTCGAACCTGGAGAAATCGGTGCCGCCGGGCTACCTAAAGTTCATAAGCAACCTCGAGAACGAGATTTTAAACGTTTCCATGGAGAAGGAGACGCTGAAGATCGAGGTTATGAGGGCTCAGGCAATGATCAACGTTCTTCAGGCCCGAGTCGAGGTTTTGGCCAAGGAGAACGACGATTTGAGGAGGGCCCACCATCATCATCGTAATGGTGTGTGAGATCTCTCTCTCTCTCTCTCTCTCTCTCTCTCTCTCTCTCTCTCTCTGAGTTTTGTAGTTTTTCTCATGGTGGTAAGAAGCTCTGTTTCTCATCTTCTTCTGAATGGTGAAGAAGATCAGAAAGAGAAAGAGGAGTTTTGATTATGTAGCAGTTATTACTTGGCTGCTGTGTAATTATTATTTTCTTCTCTTGTTTAATTTAGTTATGAACTTTTTTTTGAATCTGTCGACTATGCTATGCTCTGTTTATGCTATGTGCTGCTACGATACTAGTGAAATAATGGTAATTAGAGACCTTCATTCGATGAATAAATTATCTTTTTTTTTTTTGTCATGTGCGCGTTATTTTGTGAACAAGAAAGTTTATTATAAGCTCTAATGATGTTGGTTTTGTTGCTGGCAATGCGAATGGGTTCTATCGAAATAAAATATAACTTGTGACGAATATGCATAAAGTAAAAAAAGGGCGATATTTATAGTACCAATGTTTGATGCATGAGCGTTTTTTGTCCCCATGTTTCGAGGTGACACTTTTAGTTTCCTATGTTATCGATTTTGGACGGTTTGGTCCATCGATTTAATCGCTAATTGAGACGAAATTTAATACGTGAGACCCCATGATATTCTTTTACTCGACGTAAAACCTCATAACACATCTTTTCGATTTATACGCACTGTAGCGTATTTTCTTTTTATTCAAATGTCGAATTATCAAAAAATAGTACAAATATAATTTATTGAAATTTAATGGGCTCTATCTCTACTTATTCCCCTGATTCTTTAAAATAAGGGTTTCGGGAAATCTTGATCTTGAGTTTCTTCTTTATATTCCTTCGTGGGCCTTTGGGCTTGATCACGAATCTTGTCGAGCGTTTTGTTGTGGGCTTTGGGGCTTAATCACGGACTTAACGTTTTAACTCTACGGACGTTTCGAAATATGGGCGCTTTTTCGTGGGCTTTTGAGCTTAATCACGAAATACTTGGGCTTGGTGCTATCAAACGAATGGTCTTGAGCGTCGAACCGTGCGATTATGAGAAACTCGCAGGGGTCTTGAGCGTGAAGCCGTGCGATTATGAGAAAATCACACGGGTCTTGAGTCTTGAACCATGCAATTATGAGAAACTCACACGGGTCTTGAGCCTTGAATCGTGCTAACTCACACGGGTCTTGAACCTTGAATCGCGCGATTATGAGAAACTCGCGGGTCTTGAGCCTTGAACCGTGCGATTATGAGAAATTCGCACGGGTCTTGAACCTTGAACCGCGCGATTATGAGAAACTCGTGGGTCTTGACGATCGTATTCAAGTTTTAACTTGAATACGAAGAACTTCTTTCAGAGAATTTTCGAATGTAGAATTACTTCTAATTCTCTCGAAGTTTCGTATTCTCTTCGTTGACTCTGACTTGTTATTTCTGAATTCTGAAGCCCCATATTTATAGGCGTAGAGAATTCTCAATAATGGAAAATATAATCTTTTTTGGGATGATTTTGTCCATATTTAGGTTGATTTTATCCATATATGATTTTATCTTGATTTGATTTGATCTATTCCATATTTGGCCTGATTCTTTCAATATTTTCCGATTCATGATATTTGACTTGATTTCTTTATTTAGTTAGCAAATCTCTACAAGGCTTTCCTTATGTTGATTTTTGTATTAAAGGAATATATTATTAAACTTATGGTAATAGTTTATTAATTAAATTAACTATTTATTAATTTGAGATTATTTTATATATCTCAATAAATAGTAATTCAATAAGTGACTTTATTTTATTTCTTGGAATTATTTCATTCCCAATAATATAAATAGACAATTAATTTTTAATTGTCTACACGCACATGAACATCATTATACATAACATTTAAGAAACGATCGACAATCTTGAAAATGAGTTAAATGTAATATGTAATGATTTTCACGTGCGTTTTAGTTGAAGAAGAATAATGATTCACGAGGTGTTAAGTCAAGTTAAAGGGGATCGTCAGCTCTCGTGTATTAAATTCCATCTAAATTAGTGATTACGTTAAACGGAGGACCAAAACTGCCAAAAAACGGTAAGATTGGAGATATAATACTTTTTATTAGTTAATTCTAAAAAATCTAATTAGTTAATTGATAGATCAATTTACCGTTTTTATGCATAGTATGTTATTTACATAGAGTACATGTCCCAACTCCTATTAGAATCTTGGGAATGGGTCGGGTCGGTCCAGGATTGGATCCATTAGACTAGTCCGAGGTTTATGTTTTTCTTAATCATGATTATTATCGAACGCATTTCTTGGTGGACAAGTTTTCTTGCGGACCAAGGACTTCATATTATCTAAATCTACGGTGGATATTTAATTCCAACACGCCGATCTAAATATTATCCAATCCCATTTTCCTTTACTACTAAATAAAATAAAATAATAAGCTTTCAAATCACTGCCACGTCACACAAAAAAAGGGATGAAAACCATATTTTATAATAATTTATTAGCTCACTTCTATTCTACGTCTCTCTATCTCTCTCTCTCTCTCTCTTGAAATCCTCACAGAACATATGAATGGCGATAGATTCAGCTACAGGGGAGACGCCGAAGGAACGAGCTCCGCCGCCGACAATGCTGGGACCGGGTTTTCGATTCCATCCGACGGACGAGGAATTAGTTCGGTACTATTTGAGGCGAAAAGTGTGCGGCAAGGGTTTTCGAGTCGACGCGATTTCCGAGATTGATATCTACAAGATCGAGCCATGGGACCTGCCTAGTATGTGAATTTTAATTTTTCTGCCTCTGAGTTTTCGTTTTCATTGTCTACTTTTGGTTAATGAATGCCACTGACGTGCGCTTGTTGTTGGGCGGGTATTGGAGTTTGGGATTTCTAGTTTTCTGGCTGAATTATACCATTTATGTTTTATATAACTGCGATTGAATCAATCTTTGTTGTGTTTTGTAAGTTATGTTTTCAAGTTTGAGCTGAAATGGATTGTCAATTGGCAGGCTTTTCGAAGCTGAAGACCAGCGATTTGGAGTGGTACTTCTTCAGCGCGCTAGATAAGAAGTATGGTAATGGAGCGAGGACCAATCGTGCTACTGATAAGGGATATTGGAAAACGACTGGAAAGGATAGAGCTGTGCACCACAAAACGCAAATCGTGGGGATGAAGAAGACTCTTGTTTATCATATTGGCCGAGCTCCGAAAGGTCAGAGAACTAATTGGGTCATGCATGAATACAGGCTCGTTGACTTGGAGCTGGAGAAAGCTGGCATAGCTCAGGTAAAGATTTGTGATGATCTTACGCTGCTAATTTTTATTTTTTTTTTTATTGTTTTTTGGCAATAGGTAGGATAAGCTATGAGTATTTTGCCATAGGCAATGCCACAGCATTTATTTTGGTAGTGGAAGAGTTATGGTATGTGAACTGACAACTGGGAATTCGATTGCAATTTTCAAGTGACTTCGAAGGGGAAAGATTTGGCTTGTTTTACGTCCATGTGGACTCAGCCGATGTATACATCTGCATATTGGTCTGTCGTCTGTGTTTATTGTTTTTGTTGAGCTATATAATTTAACAGTGGTGACGTTCTGGAAGAACTGATTCTTGAGGGTGAGTTAGAGTTACATTTAATATGATTCATTTTTGTTCTGTATTGTGTAAAGGAATCATTTGTACTTTGCCGAGTCTTCGAAAAGAGTGGCACAGGGCCAAAGAATGGTGAGAAGTACGGTGCACCCTTTGTGGAAGAGGAGTGGGAGGATGACGAAGAGTTGGAACTTGTTGCCAGAGCGGAGGTTACCGATGAAGTTGTTAATTTTTGCGATGATAGTTACTTGGATGGTGATACCCTTGAGCAGGTTTGTACCCTAGTCTTGATGGTTTTAATTGGGCTACCTCCCTTATTATGTTCGAGACATGGATTACGAACTATTCTATAATGAAAGAAAAAAATCACATGTATCAAGCACATACTTTCACAATTTTGACAGACGCCTCCACTGTTCCATCACTCTATGGATATAATTATATTTTAGTAATGGTATTCCCCTTGTGTCAGATTCTTGGAGCAGAACTTCCAGTTGATACTACAGCTATTCCTTTGAGCCTTCCGTCACCTGACGGCAACAATGGTGAAGTAGTCACAGAGCCCATTGATATCACCCAGCAGCTTTTGATGGAAGCTGAACAATATCTTGAAACGACTCAATTCGATGGCAAGAATTTGAACTACACGGACATTCCATACGATGCGGATGCAAATCAAGATAATTGTGGATACATTGTTGGTGAATCCAGCAAAGCTGGAGAATTTGACTATGTTGGCTTTCTGCTGGATGGGCCCGTCGGAGATTCATCTGACAACCTTCAGTTTGCGGATGGGGACTTTTTTCTCGATGCCAATGATGGTTTAGTGGACTCTATTGAAACCACTACTTTTGACATGGTCGACGAATATACGTCGTTATTTGATTCCAAGGACAACTTTCAGCAAAACGCCACCTATGATGCTTCTACCATACCCAAGAACAAATCCCTTATTTCTGATCAACCATTTGTTCCACAAAAGGTACTCTTCACCTCAAGATAAACAGATCCCAGCTACTCTCCATACCACCTTGGGATACAGCAGCTTTCTGACCCTTTGCTTTTATTGCAGGAACTTGACGAAGGAACAAGCCAAGGCAATTCATCTAGTGTACTCCCAGCTGATGACAGTACAATTGACACTCCTTCGCCATTCGATATGCTTGATTGTGCACCATATGAACCAGGTACAATTTGCCAAGCCAGTATTCATCAGTTTACGGGCTTAAGAGTCTATCAAGGGGTTAAGTTAATCAAATTCGTCTTTGTTGCAGATTTCGAGCCCCCCTTCATCAAAAAAGCAAGTCAAATGCTGGGCAACATCTCTGCTCCACAGGCCTTTGCTTCAGAAAATCCCTCGAAAGACACCATACGCCGTCTCAATTCGTTGTCCCGCCCGTCTAGTTCGGTGCAATTCACTGCTGGCATGATAAGGATTCGAAACGTCGTCAACACCACTGAGAGAGGAAGCGATGAGCCGTCGTTGGGCAAGTCTTGGAACTTCAACATTGTTCTTTCTTTTGGAATCTCACGAAGCAGCAATTATGGTGGTTTCGGGGTTGCCAATTTGGAGTCGAGCGTTAGCGTGCTTCCAGGGAAGTACATTTCCTTCTTCTCGAGGAATTGGTTCCTTTTCTTGATTTTGTGGGTTCTATTTATCTCGGCTATTAGCTGCAAGCTCGGAGCATTCGTACTAGCCAAGTGATTTCGTATTTTGCTACTAGGGATCCTTTTTACGAAACTGTCGGTGCACTTAGTGTGGTCTTATGTTGCTTGCTGCTGCTTCTGTAATTTATCTTGTAGCTTTTAGACGAGGAACTCGTACCTCTTCGCCTTAAGTTTTTATGAAGAACAAAGCCAAGAATAAGAATGATGATCATTTGCAGAATTCAGCTCGGAGTAAGTAAGCTTGTGGATATATAACACTGATCAAAGCCCAAAAGTGGTCAACTTGTACGTACTTGTTAAAATTGAGGGTTCTGTCATAAAATTAATTGGTGATAGAAGATACCTTTTATATTGGGTCGGGTGAAGTTAGATTTCTTACGTGGGCCGAATAATCTCACATGTGATAGTGTTTAAAAAAGCCAACAGATGAACATATCCCAGTGGCGATGAATTCAAACAAGCGTGATAACATGCAGATTGAACTCGTTTTGATATCATGTTTAATTTTAGGGTTGCATTCTAAATTGGTATGGGGAGGAGAGTTCTCTTATATTATTAACTCTGATGAAGTTAGCGTCCCGATGTGAGACAAATGATCTCAACGATATCCATCACATGGTAATAATAATAAACAAGTATTAATGTCATTGCTGTCTACAGTCTATATAATGCTCCATCCGGATACCTGGATGTTCGATTTGAAATTTGTTCAAATCGCCGTCTGGAAGATTTGGATTCAATTCCATTCAAATTCGAGGTTAATTTAAACGTTTATTATTTGTCGGATTTTGAAATTTCTGGACACATGGTTTGATTTACTCAAATTCGAACCTGTCATATGTTTCCTAAATACTAATAATAAGAACAACAACAACAACAATAATAATAATAATAACCATAATGATAATAATAATTCGGGGTGAACGATCAGAGCCAGCTCGTGAGCTCGATGAGCTAGCCCGAGATCAACGAGTTCAAACTCATTATTGATAAATGTTTTATTTTAAGCTCGATGAGCCAGCCCGTTAAAGCTCGTAAGCCGGCTCGCAAACTCGTGTTAATTTATTATTTATTTATTTTTTTTATTTAATGTTATATTTCACTTTTGAAATTTTTTGATAAAATGTTTAAGCACTAGCTCCATTTTTTTAAATTCGAATTTCAAATTCTGACGTTTTCAAACAACGGTTTTGGATTTGAAGTTCATTAATTTAATTCATATGAATCTGTTCAAATACGCAAATCTAAACATACTCTAATAAATGTGAAAAGTGGGTTACCACCTACCCACTTCACCTACCTCATTAATAATAATAATAATAATAATATATATTTAATTATATTAATATTATAATGATTAAGTGATGTAAGCCATGACCTAATTTGTTAAGTTTCTTGCCTATAAATAGGCTATGGAGCTTAAGCTAAAAACACACCAAAACCAATAGAGAAAGAAAATAGAGAGAGAGGAAAGAATAGAGGGTAGAGAAAAATTGAGGGTTTGTTCGGTATTTGCTCCGACTATAAAGAGAGATAGTGAGCGTTTTCTCCTTTATAGATTGAGAGGTTGTAACCCCTGTTTACCCAGTAATAAATTTCTACCTCACCCGTGGTTTTTTTACCCCAAGTTAAAAAGGGATTTTCCACGTAAATTCCCGTGTCCATTTAATCCTCACAGTTATTTCCAATATCGTTTCGCTGTCCATTTCGCAACAAGTGGTATCAGAGCCAGCCCTGATTGATATTCCAATTCTGTGGTTGCAGCTTTGTCTAATCTTCCACATCAAAAAGGATATCGAAAAGGTTTATCGTTACAGAAGAGTTTTTTGGCAAGTCGTGGTAATAGACTGTGTAAGTAAGTTCTGTCTAGGTGGCTGGTGCCAAGCGGGACACATAGTGACCCCACCAGATCTCATCTGGGAATTTACTTAGAAGGGTAATTTTGTCTTGAAAGCTGGTGGCTACCCTTTCTGCAAATTATCTGATCAGTACTATTTGGCTGGACTGTTGAATTTCTCCGACGATAGCGACGTGGGAAAAAATGGCAGCTAAAAATGAAATTGAGAAATTCAACGGGAGAAACTACTCACTGTGGAAAATGAGAATTAAGGCAATTTTACTCAAAGAAAATTGTCTGGAGGCGATCACTGGCAGACCAACAAATATCACAAGTGATGCCAAATGGAGGAAGATAGACGGGAGGGCCATCGCCAATATTCATCTGACATTAGCAGATGACATATTATCAAGCGTTGAAGAGAAAACTAGTGCGAAAGCAATCTGGGACCATCTTGAGAAGTTGTATCAAGTCAAGTCACTCCATAGCCGAATTTTCCTGAAAAGAAAATTATACCATCTACGAATGGAAGAATCTTCTTCAGTGACCGAGCACATCAATAAGTTGAATACTCTGTTCTCTCAACTTAAAGACTTGGACTACAAAATAGAGCCAAGTGAACGTGCCGAGTTTCTACTGCAGAGCCTGCCAGACTCCTACGATCAACTTGTCATCAATCTGAGCAACAACCAAGCTGCGGGAAAACTTATCTTCGACAATATTGCAGCTGCGGTTCTCGAAGAAGAAAGTCGGCGCAATAACAAAAAAGACAAGTTGATAACGTCCCAACAGGCGGAAGCATTGGCAGTGACGAGGGCAAGATCAGGAGCACGTGGTCCAAACGTGAGCCGAAAACGGACAAGACCCGGAGAGTCCGGTCCAAGTGGGAGTCAAAAACGGCAAAACCTTATTACGAAAAATAAGAAGGTTATAAAGTGTTACCACTGTGGCAAGAAAGGTCATCTGAAGAAAGATTGTTGGTCTCTAAATATAAATCCCAATGCCCAAGGAAATGTCGCCAACACTACAGATGATGGAATTGCCTTGGTGTGTGAAGCCGTAACCACTATCGCTGAAAATGGAAGATTCAATGACGTGTGGCTCATGGACTCAGCAGCTACTTTCCACATGACCTCTGAAGGGAATGGTTTCATCAATACGAGCCAACCTTTGGAGGGTATGTCTACAGCTGTAATGACCAAGCGCTGAAGATTGTCGGGGTGGGTACGATTCAGATAAAGATGTACGACGGCACTGTACGTACCATCCATGCTGTGCGACATGTGGAGGGCTTAAAGAAAAATCTGTTGTCTGTGGGGAAACTTGATGATCTTGGTTTTAAAATTGAATTGGAGAACAAGATCATGAAGGTTTCTAAAGGAGCGCTGATGGTGATGAAGGGAGAAAAGATAGCTGCAAATCTATACATGCTGAAGGGAGAGACTTTGTAAGAAGGGAAGACATCCGTTACCACGACAAGTTCAAATGAAAAGTCTACGATGACTTGGCACAAGAAACTTGGTCATATGTCTGAACAAGGCATGAAAATTCTTGCGCAAAAAATCTACTTCCTGGTCTCACGACGGTGACGCTACCATTCTGTGAGCATTGTATTGTGAGCAAGCAGCATCGCCTGAAGTTCTCCACTTCAAATTCTAGAAGCAAAGAAATTCTAGAATTGATCCACTCTGATGTATGGCAACCACCAGTTGCGTCCCTTGGAGGAGCTAGCTACTTCGTAACATTCATAGACGACTACTCCAGGAGATGCTGGGTGTACCCAATCAAGAAGAAGGACGAAGTGTTTCCTATCTTCAAAACATACAAGGCGCGAGTTGAACTTGAAACCGGCAGAAAAATCAAGTGTCTCCGGTCAGATAATGGAGGAGAATATACTGGCAAAGAATTCACTGAATTCTGCAAAGACGCGGGCATCAGTAGGCAGTTCACCACGGCTTACACTCCACAACAGAACGGAGTGGCAGAGCGGTTAAATAGAACCCTGTTGGAAAGAACGAGGGCAATGTTGAGAACTGCGGGCCTGGAAAAGAAGTTCTGGATGGAAGCGGTCTGTACTGCCTGTTATGTGGTGAATCGGGCTCCATCTACTGCTATAGAGATGCGAACACCGATGGAAATGTGGACTGGTGCACCTGCAGATTATTCAAACCTCCATATATTTGGAAGTTCAACATACGCGATGTACCACAACCAAGAAACAACGAAGTTGGATCCAAAGCCCAGAAAATGCCTATTCTTGGGCTACGCTGATGGAGTAAAGGAGTATCGCTTGTGGGATCTCACTGACCACAAAGTGATTATCAGCAGAGATGTTATCTTCTTGGAGGATGGTGATCAAGAGCAAGTAAAAAATGATAGCAGTCCAAAAGGCGTGACAAAGACTACACCGATGAAACGAAAATTGGAGCAATATAATTCTTCTGAAGCTGAATCGGCGCACGAAGAGCTCGACCCAGTCGAATCTGAAGTACCGGATCTCTGGCGGTCATCACGCGAGCGTAGGCCGCCAAGTTGGCACTCAGATTATGAGATAGAGAGCAATCTTGCATACTGTTTTCTAACAGAGGATGGAGAGCCAACCACTTTCCAAGAAGCACTGAATAATTCAGATGCGAGTCTGTGGATTTCAGCGATGCAAGAGGAAATGGAAGCTCTCTATAAAAATAAGACATGGGAGTTGGTGCCATTGCCGCAAGGAAGGAAACCCATTGGCAACAAATTGGTGTACAAAATCAAGCGGAATGGTGATGACCAGGTAGAGCGATACCGTGCTAGACTGGTTGTAAAAGGATATGCTCAGAAAGAAGGGATTGACTTCAACGAAATTTTCTCACCGGTGGTTCGACTTACAACAGTCAGGGTGGTCTTGTCAATGTGTGCTACATTCGACTTGCATCTTGAGCAGCTAGACGTTAAAACGGCCTTTCTCCATGGTGACCTGGATGAAGAAATATATATGCTTCAACCAGAAGGTTTCGAGGAACAAGGAAAAGAAGATGTAGTTTGCAAATTGATCAAATCTCTCTACGGGCTCAAACAAGCACCTCGATGCTGGTATAAGAGATTTGACTCCTTCATAATGAGTCTTGGCTACAACAGGCTATATTCAGATCTTTGTGCGTATTTCAAGAGATTTGGCGATGACGATTTCATCATGTTGCTGTTGTATGTCGACGATATGCTGGTAGCAGGACCCAACAAAGGTCGTATCGCCGACTTAAAGACTCAACTGGCCAGTGAATTCGGAATGAAGGACTTCGGGCCAGCAAACAAAATCCTTGGTGTGCAAATATCTCGAGACAGAAACAAGCGGAAGATTTGGCTTTCCCAAAAGAATTATTTGAAGAAAATCTTGCGAAGGTTCAACATGCAAGATAGTAAGCCAATATCTACCCCTCTTCCTGCTAATTTCAAGCTATCCTCTGAGATGTGTCCTACTGATGAAGACGAGAGGATAGAGATGTCTCGACTGCCATATGCATCGGCGGTAGGAAGTCTAATGTTCGCAATGATCTGTACCAGACCAGACATTGCTCACGCATAAATAGGCTATGGAGCTTAAGCTAAAAACACACCAAAACCAATAGAGAAAGAAAATAGAGAGAGAGGAAAGAAATAAAGGGTAGAGAAAAATTGAGGATTTCTTCGGTATTTGCTCCGACTATAAAGAGAGATAGTGAGCATTCCTTTATAGATTGAGAGGTTGTAACTCCTGTTTACCCAGTAATAAATTTCTACCTCACCCGTGGTTTTTACCCCAACTTAAAAAGGGGTTTTCCACGTAAATTCCCGTGTCCATTTAATCCTCACAGTTATTTCCAATATCGTTTCGCTGTCCATTTCGCAACAATAAATGCTTGAAATGATAATGCGTGGGATTCATACCAGGAACGAGTCATATGGAGTTAACATCTTTAGTCATGTTAGTTAAATTTGCCCAATACTCATTACTGCATTTGTTTCTTGTCTTGCCAATAATTATTGGGTTCATATCTTAAGCGAGTTTCCAAAAAAACATTGACAATAATTTATCCACGGTTTGGGAAGAAATTATTCAATCCTATCCAACTCGGTATAACAACTCATATCATAACTTTGACTCATGACACTCTTATTATCATCGTACCCATGTCAGTAAATCCTCGCTAGAATTTATAAATGGGACGATCGGAATTCAGGCCCCTTTATAGTTTAAACTTAGGTTTCATGCCCCTATCAGAAAATTCATAGTTTTAAGGACCCGATCTGTATAAAATTTAGTAAAAAGGACCTAAATGCCCGTTCTGACCAAAATACCCCTACAAAAATGTGAAGTATTATCTATCTACTATATTATGTTATTATAAAAGCGTTACCGTTGGACAATATATCGTTATTTGCTAACTACGAACTGGTATTCACATAACGAAAATTTAATCTTTCACGATCGAAGTTTCAAACCAAGTTGTATGTGTCAAGGCCCTTTAACGTTACGGCCTTACCGTTGCATTGTTGTCAGTTTCGAAGGAAGAGGATTTGGATCCATCGACGTGGAATTTGTTCGTATTTAATTGACGCAAATTTGGGCAAAAGCAATTGCGAATCAAATCAAGTTTTTGGAAACAAAATTATATCTAATACAAACAAATCGTATTTACCCATGCCATTTACAGTTCATAGCGCCACCGTGCTGGCTCAGTCGTTCGTCGATCCAGGTGATTTGAGATGAAAATTGAGTCTTCGGAAAAATTTGGGGTGAAAACGAAGCGGTATGATATGATTATTAATCGTTACTCACTGAGGATAAATAGGTATCATTCGTCATACATCTCTGGATAAAGAAGAGGTACAAAACATATTGAAGGCGTATGGACGATCATCTATCTGTTATAAGTAACCCAACTGTTATACCAAGGCCCTCTAACGTTACCGCCTTACCGATGTGTTGTTGTCAGTTCGAAGAAAGAGGTATTTGGATCCATCGACGTTGAATTTTTTCGTATTTAATTGACGCAAATTTGGGCAAAAATAATTGTGAATCAAATCAAGTTTTTGGAAACAAAATTCCATCTAATACAAACAAATCGTATTTACTCATACTCTTTACATTCCATAGCGCCACCGTGCTGGCTCAGCCGTTCGTCGTTCTAGGTGATTGGAGATGAAAATCGAGTATTCCAAAAAATTTGGGGTGAAAACGAAGCGGTATGAAATGTAATCGTTACTCACTGAGGATGAATAGGTATCATTCGTCATATATCTCTAAATAAAGAAGAGGAACGGAAACATATTGAAGGCGTATGGACGATCATCTCTCCGTTATAAGTAACCCATGACCTGTTATACCAAGGCCATGTAACGTTATCTCTTTACCGATACGTTGTTGTCAATTTCGAAGGAAGAGGTATTTGGTCCATCGACGTGGAATTTTTTCGTATTTAATTGACGCAAATTTGGCCAAAAACAATTGCGAATCAAATCAAGGTTTTGGAAACAAAATTCCATCTAATACAAACAAATCATATTTACCCATACCCTTTACAATCCATAGCGCCACCGTGCTGGCTTAATCGTTCGTCGTTCCAGGTGACTGGAGATGAAAATCGAGTCTTCCGAAAATACAGGTAATCAAGGAAAATTGCCGCAATTAATGCGTTTTCTGTACTACATTATGTATCTATTTAATTTAAGAATCGACGGATGCACCCTAACGCAGCATAAATCTATGTACGCTTCGATGTTATCGATTGAATATTGCTAAAATTACTTCAATTTCACGCGGGTCCTCCTACTCAAGGAAAATTGCCGTGTTTTATCAAGGAAAATTACGATTTTAATCAAGGGATATAAACAAATTCGAAAATTGAGTTGAAATGATGAGACGTGACTTTTATGGGCGAATTAGTTGGATTCAAGAAGGTTCTGAACTGTATGAGCGTGAACGAAACCTCTTCCCGCTGAGTACCACTTTCAGTTACAACACAACAGTAACATTAATCTGACTAAAAACACTTCATTACGAATATTCCAGAAAGTTCTGAGTTGTCCAAGGTGTGACACTTTCTGTAACTTTAATAACACATAAAGTGACCTATAAAACACTTGTTTAATATTCTGGAACGTTATGGCGGCTGTTCAAAATCAGGAATTTCAAGGTATCTTACCACATTTCTTCAAAAAAATTACCACATCAGGTATGGATAAAACCTCGTGAGACCCATCAGGTATCAGTAGTGGTTGTCGTGATATACGATAAGAGGGTCCCAATACCACATTAATAATTCGATTAGTTTAATGAATGCGGTTTTTTTGGATATGTATGTGTTCTCAATTGATGCAAACATAGTATTTGATGATCATGAACCACTAAAAGTCTCAATACTGCACGTTTATGCGAATGATGATGGTAATGTCGAAAGTTGAGTACACTAGTCATGTAAACATATGGTTGTTCTTGCCAAAGATAGACTATTATGTTTTCCAATGAAACATTACTTGATGAATTACAATACGAACGTTCTCAAACTTTGAAATTATATATAAAATAACATTTTGTATACCATAAAACATTAAGCATGAATCCAGAAACGCATTTCATAGACCATAATATTTTAATCATGAATCCAAAACCCAAATCTGGACTAGATGAAGGACATTTGGTAGCTAATCATTGTTTTAATGATAACACTTAATTCCTTTACTATATGCGGTGGAATAACACTTCGTTAAGAATACACATTGAACCACAATAATATAACACATGTAGTGTACAGTAAAACACTTTATGTGCAAAATTATAACACATGGTAGGCCAAATAAAACATTTCCTAAATCATTCCAGCATTGTCTTAACCACAAGCAGACCAAATAGTTCAACACAAACCCAAACACAAGCATACCAAATAACTGTATGCTAAACAAACTAAAGTTACAACCATTGTCTTAAACATACTTAGCACAAACATATCATCATAAACGTCTGTAATTTATCATTGATAATTCGGAACTAAGATGAAATTGATCGTGTTTTCACCTTACTCGAAAGCAACCCCGTGATTTCAGTCCAATCGCTTGCTAAGTTGAAGGCCGTCAAATAATAATTTGATCATTAACATCCATAGATGTGTTTGATCGTTAAGACCATTGATTAATTCGCGTCATATTCTGCTAATTGGGTCAATAACGAGATAACTTTGCCATTTTCCAAATCCAAACATCATTGTTAAGTTTCCGTTTGTCCGTTATCAATTGAGTGGATGATGGGTTATCGATTTACATTTAAATGTTTCTCGGGTCCTGTCTTGTTATTATATTTTTGGGTTATTTTTTCGGAAGAACGAAGAAGAGTTACATTTCACGCGTTATATGATTCTCGTTGCTCAAGAAGTGTCTTACTGTAAGCAACTAGTGGTATATATTGAGGACGTTACATTACCGGATGTAAATGAAGTGTTGTTCTTAGCATATATTGTGGTATTATTTTCGTATAAACAGTTATTTTTTGTCAATAGTTCGAAACTATCGGGGAGCCCCATTTCCGCATTCTTATGATGATTAACGTCTGTAATTTAATTGATGATTCAGAACTAAGATGAAATTGATCGTATTTTCACCTTACTCGAAAGCAACGCTGTGATTCAGTCGAATCGCTTGCTAATTTGAAGGCCGTAACTCCATCATTAACATCCATAGATGTGTTTGATCGTTAAGACCCATGGTAATTCGCGTCATATTCTGCTAATTGGGTCCATAACGAGATAATTTCGCCAGTTTCCAAATCCAAACGTGATTGTTAGGTTTCCGATTGTCCGTTGCCAATTGAGTTGATGATGAGTTATCGGTTTACATTTGAATGTTTCTCGGGTCCTGTCTTGTGTTATTATATTTTTTGGGTTATTTTTCTGGAAGAACGAAGAAGAGTTACATTCACGCGTTATATGATTCTCGTTGCTCAAGAAAGTGTCTTACTGTATGCAATTAGCGGTATATATAGGGGACCCGTACATTACCGGATCTAAATGAAGTGTTGTTCTTAGCATATATTGTGGTATTATTTTTGTATAAACAGTTATTTTTTGTCAATGGTTCGAAACTGTCGGGGAGTCCCATTTCCGCATTCTTACAATGATTAACGTCTGCAATTTATCATTGATAATTCAAAACTAAGATGAAATCGATCGTATTTTCACCTTACTCGAAAGCAATGCCGTGATTTCAGTCGAATCGCTTGCTAATTTGAAGGCCGTTAAAATAATAATTCGATCATTAACATCCATAGATGTGTTTGATCGTTAAGACCCATGATTAATTCGCGTCATATTCTGCTAATTGGGTCTATAATGAGATAATTTCGCCAGTTTCCAAATCCAAACGTGATTGTTAGGTTTCCGATTGTCCGTTACCAATTGAGTTGATGATGAGTTATCGGATTACATTTAAATGTTTCTCGGGGTCCCCCTTGTGTTATTATATTTTGGGGTTATTTTTCCGGAAGACGAAGTGTTACATTTCACGCGTTATATGATTCTCGTTGCTTACGAAGTGTCTTACTGGAGGCAATTAGCGGTATAAGTAGTGGAATCTAAGTTACCCGATGTAAATGAAGTGTTTTTCTTAGCATATATTGTGGTATTATTTTCGTATAAACGGTTATTTTTTCTCAACGGTTCGGAACTGTTGGGGAGCCCCATATCCGCATTCTTACGATGATTAACGTCTGTAATTTATCATTGATAATTCAGAACTAAGATGAAGTTGATCGTATTTCCAACTTACACGGAAAGCAACCCCTGTCCAAATTGAGTCGAATTCACTATACTCAATCATTAAAGTCGAGATTTCATCACTTATTCGTCGAAATTCTTGAATTGAGTTTGAAATATTATTTTGTTATCTGATTAGTAAGATCCATGAGAAATTGAGGCCAACTTAACCCTTTTTAGTCACCAACGTCGAGATTTCAGTGGTTTTCAGTGATTTTTGTATGCAGTCATCGCAACCCCTTTCTTGTGTATTTAATGTGTTATTGACAGGAAAAGAACAGTTATTTTTCTTTCAATATGTGTTCTATTTGTGGCACCATGTGTTATTTTAGTTGTAGAAAATGTTACTCATAATGGAAAAAATGTTACCCAGAAAGTTTGTTGATTAGCAAACGTTTCAATTTTACATTGCGTTAAAATACTTCATCATTTCATGATTAAATCCATATTTTCCAGTGATTATTAAGACCCATGATGAGATTGAGTCGATTTCACGTTACTCGACCATTAAAAACGAGATTTCACCACTCATTCATGAAATTTTCAAAATAGTTTTGAATCATTTTCATTATTTAAATCAACAATTTCTCTTAATTAATAAGACCCAAGTGAAATTGAGGTCGATTTAATCTTATTCGGCCACAAATATCCACATTCGAATGGATTTGAGCATTGAATATTTGTTTCGTTCGTTTGGAGAAGATGATGGCGATATTTCATAATCTTTGCATGTATAAAGGGTAAATATGTCTTTTTAGCGCAAATATGTCCTTATATCGAAACAAAACATAACTTTGATCCTTCAAACTATAGTTTTTCCAACAAGGGCCTGAATCATAAGAAAAATATGCCAAGGAGGCCTGAAACCCAATTAGCTCTCTAAAAATTAGCTACATGTCATGTTATGATGGGGATTGAGCTATACCCAATTGAGTGAAAAGAATAGACCTTTGAAAAGAATGTTGGAGAAAATTGAAGCTTCGAGTAGTTAGTTTCTTAAATACTAAAATTTTTAGCCTAACCCTATGTGTGTGCAATAAAATAAAATAATTGGTAGTGGGTGGTTTTAATAAGTTACATACCGATAATAGAATGATGTAGTTATTATGAGGTTAAGGCTACATGGTTTAATGTTATATTTTTTTATTTTTAATCGTAATTAATGTAGACAAAATTTGATTGGTTAATCGACAGGCCAATTACAATTTTTATTCACCTTAAACTCTTTATAAAAGAGTATAGATTTCTGAAACTGGAGGAGAAATGTGGGAAATGGAAAAGAGAAATTCAAATGAAACAGTTTAAGGGAAACACATGAAAGAAACGTATTTCGCTAATCAAACATCGGATCACACATGCAAAAGAAAATCTTTTTTACACGCACCAGTAAAACTGCCTTTCGATAATGATTAATAGGACTGATAAAAAGAAAATCTTAATGGTGAAGCATGGTAATTAGAATTAATTATTTTGACAACATAACTATGAAACTTTTATAAACGGAACACTTTGTTAAAGAGAAATCACGTTGACACTTGATATTTCCTCTTCCGACTACCACGGTCACGCAATTCATAAGTTTCACAATAAGCAAGATTACATTTTACAAAGACAATATAGCAAACAAGCAACCAAAATGAGAAAAGGATGAACAAAATAATATAATAAAGACTATAAGGTTAACCTTTTTCTCATGATATTACGCATATAGTTGACCAACTTCCCATCACTTATTATTTGGCTTGAAAAAAGAAAAAAGGAAAATTTATAGCAAAGGTGCCTTGTGAATTGCATGTATATAACAAAGGCCTTAGCTTTAGTTTTTCACAGATGATGGCTCAATTGAAGGTGATTATGAGTGCATTGGCATTGATCTCATCTATCATGTTTCTTCTCTCAAACCCTACATTGGGTGCAAGAGTTGGAAAAATGATAGTTATCAAGGAAAAAGTATCGATCGATGGAGATCTCGGCGACGGCCAGGTAGGGTTTGGATTCGGGTTTGGGTCGGGATTTGGGTTTCACTTTGGCCCGGGATGGGGTTTGAGTGGCGGTGGTGGTGGAGGTTTTGGATGGGGATTTGGAGGCGGTGGTGGAACGGGAAAAGGTTGGGGTGGCGGTGGTTGTGGCGGCGGCGGTGGTGGTAACACTACTAGCAAAGGTTTTGGCAGCGGGTCGGGTTATCGGGTCAGATATCGTATTTGGCGTGCATTAAAATTGAAGTGACATGCACGTTAATGAAAATAACTTGAGGTGCATATCTTTTAGTTCCTTTGTGGCATGATTGGGTGATTAAATGTGATTTTATAAGGTAATCATATACTTTTTTGCGTTCATAAGTTAAATTCAACAAAACTTTGGTTATGTGAACTGATGTTGGAAAATCATAGATTTATATGTTAAAAAGAAGATAATCCTAAATCGCATGTATTACACATCGACTAATCGAGGAGATGTTGACTAGCATCTAAGTTGGTGGCGTACTCCAACTATTACCAGTTTTTTTTCTACGATAGAACCTCATTCAAGCTTATGTGACCACCTCTCCTCCTTAGAGCATCTCCAACCGATAAACTCAATCTCAAACTCAAACTTATTATCAAACGCAAAATGCAGTAATTATTCCCCAACCGATAAACTCATTTTTAAAGTCAAAGGACTATTTTTGAAATATTACTTCTAGACCAACTTTTACAATTTTTCAATACTGCCCACATATTTTATAACTTCAAAAAACATTAATATTTTGATAACATATTTGTTGGTACATTTTATAATTCTAAAAACTTTTTGATTACTTTTTTTTATATATTTTATTTATTTTTATTTGTTATAAGGATACTTTAATTATTTAAACAAATAAAAGGACATTAGAACGCATATTATGCGTTCAATCGCATCTATTCATTTACTGGAGGAGTATGAAAGTACAGAACCCATTTGGGATTGGTTTTTGGATTCGGTTTGGAGTGATTTTAGGATATTTTTTGGGTTTTGCAGAATGGTTGGAGATGGTCTTATAAGCATCATAAGAGTCAGATGAAATATTTGGCAATGTATATTTGAGTTTTGTATTATGAATGATCCATTTTGGTTCTTCTTCGATAGTTTCATTATCAACAGTATCCCATAAGTAGATCATTGTCATGTGAGTGGCCATAAAAGTAACTCGGATGATTTTCACTGAAATCATATTTCAGAAAAACGATTGTCGGGCACCTGTCCCGATGAGCAACTCACATTATAATTTCCACCGTGTATATCACAAATATAATAATCTGGTTAGAAATCATACTTATAGAGATGTAGAAGAACATTACCCGGGGACTAAATTGGTTAGTCGAACATCTATTACACGGACACTAATGTTCCCCCTCATGTGAAATGATTTTGCTTAAGAGTCCACTCTATGAATTGTTTGACTCCGTTAACATTTTCTGCTTTCAAATAGTTTCGGTCCCATTGACTGTACATCCATTGTCTGTACGAATTCATTAAGACTACTGCACGAAAAAACAAATAAAGGCATAGTTATCATACCATAAACGCAAAATCTTTTAGAATTCAACATGCGTTACCGTATAAAAATACAATCACACCCCACAACATAAGAGATGAGTGATATTAGCGAGCAACACCGAAATACCATATACCACGCGACACACAACACAGCATTTATCAACATCAGATCATATATTGGGAAGACAACCAAAATATTTACTAATCACAAATCGATCATTCGAAAGAGAAGTATAAAATATATCAACCACAATCATTATATTATTCGGAAATAAATAAACGAAATAAAATAAATGAGTGTACCACGCAAATACGACAAAAAACGGACAAAGGTGGTGCTGCGAGCGGGCTGCGAGAGGCGGGGCTGCATGGTGGGCGGCGAGGGTCTCGTGAAGGGAGTTGAAGAAGAGAACTGATTTGTGACGAAGTTTAAATCTGATCTGATTTAGGGCTTAATTTTACCAGCGCTGTTTTTCGATTAAATTTGTCCCTTTATACCTGATGATGATAAGAATGGATGATGACTCACACGTCCATATTTGTACCGGTAATTGTCTTTACACCGGTACAATGTATTAGCAATAGATTATTCTCCATGATTGTACCGGTAATTGTTGTAGCTTGATTTTAGGCAAAATACTAGGTATCATCTCTGTGTGTGTGTGTGTATATATATATATATATATTCGTTGCACAGTGAAAAGTGCAATATACAAGAACAATAGAAAACTTTCAATGCCGACCAATATTATTAGAATTCGAGTGATCCTATCAGAAACACCAATTGATCTTAGAAATGATCCTCTCAAGGTCAAAGTGAGGTAACAACCAATTCTAATAAATAATGTTAAGCAAGTAGATCCATAAAATGTTACTTTTTAACTAATCCTAAAGGAACCAAACCAGAGAAGAGTTTGAAGTAAATCATCAAACGTGGTGTAAGAATATCTTCATTGTTCGGACTATTACACCAACTCAAACCGTGAGATTCTAAAACATCACACAAACACAACCATTGATCGACACTAGGAACGAAATGGATAGAAAATCAAAAAGGGAGAAGAAAAGGGTTGCGAATCCATGTTGCTCTTCCGTTATCTTCTTCACCAAGTCGAGCTTCGTAAGAGAAGAAAAGGGTTGCGAATCTTCCTCTGCTGTCCAAGAAACGATATCCAAGTCTTCGAGTTCCAAGCACTTTAGGTTTCAAAATTCCCCTTTGCCGGCGCGCAACTCGTTGCCCACGAACGAGTCTCTTCTCAGCTTTAGCACTTCAAGAAATGGCAGCGAGCCAATCGTCGACATATCTCCCCAGGCAAGCATGGTGTCCTTCAAAGTTAACTTCTTCAGCGAACGTGGGAAGGAAAATGCGCCTCTTCAAAGAAAACGCCATGGAGACGTCCCCTTTGAGGTAAGAACTAATGATAATAGTATGATTGGTAGTGATTTTGTAATAACTATGTTAATATGTGAGATTAGAGACAAGAGATTCTTAGTACGTTATTATATGATGTCTACTAATTCTCTACTACAAGCTTACATGATACATGGACTTATTTATAGTGCTTATAGACCATTCTAGATACAATGACTCGTACCTTATTGATTGCATTCTTGATTTACTTTACACATCACAAAACCCACGTAAGTTCATTGTAGAAAGTTCCTTTTTTAATTGACTTGAGCTTATTATTTCTAACATCCTCTCCTAAGCTCAATTGTCGCCTTCCCACATACCGAGCATCTTCCTAATCCTTTTGAATGCTTCCGACGGTAGTGGCTTGGTAAATATATCCGCTACTTGTTCCTTGCGTGCTACATGAATCAAGTTGACTTCGCCTTTCTTTATTTGTTCTCGTATGAAATGATATCGCACGTCTATATGCTTGCTTCGTTCATGATGTACCGGATTTTTCGCGAGCTCGATTGCTGACTTATTGTCGATCCGTATTTCGGTAGCTGTTGCTTGTGTAAATTTCATTTCTTTAAGCAGCTTTCTGATCCATATCGCATGACTGACACAAGTCGATGCTGCGACATATTCAGCTTCACACGTAAAGAGTGTCACTATCGGCTGTTTTTTCGACGTCCAAGTGAAAACCGTGCCACCTACCAAGAAGACAAAACCTGTAGTGCTCTTTCTTTCGTCCAAGTCACCACTCCAATCACTGTCTGAATAAGCAATAACATCAGGATTGTTAGTGCAGCCATAAAATAATCCGTATGAAATCGTTCCTTTGATATATCGTAAAATCCGCTTTACGGCGTTCCAATGACTTGATCTTGGACTCTCCATGTATCGACTCACGAGTCCTACTCCTTATGCTATGTCCGGCCTCGTATTTGTGAGATAACGTAAGCTTCCAACAGCGCTTTTATAAACCTTCGGACCGGCTTCCCTTCACCATGCCTCGTTAACTTAATGCCTCGTTCCACCGGCGTTTTAGCGTAATTGCATTCACTCATATTGAACCTTTCCAACAACGTCTTTGCGTACGTCTGTTGAGATACAAAAATACCTGACTCCTTTTGTTTGACATCCAACCCCAAAAAATATGACATGAGTCCGAGATCGGTCATGTCGAACTCGTTCTTCATATCTCGTTTGAACTCCTCAACCATGGTGTTGTTGTTGCTAGCAAAAATCAGGTCATCAACATATAATGCAACATAAAGTATATCATTACCCCGTACCTTAATGTAAAGGGCATGCTCGTAGGGGCATTGTTCAAATCCTCGATCTTTAAAGTATGTATCGATGCGTGCATTCCACGTTCTTGGTGCCTGTTTCAACCCGTATAACGCCAATTTCAGTCTTAAAACTTGATCCTCCTTTCCTTGTTTGAAGCCCGGTGGCTGAAAAATGTAAACTTCTTCTTCGAGCCTTCCGTTCAAAAATGCCGATTTAACGTCCATTTGGTAAATGCTCCATTTTTTGCTTGCAACCAACGATAGCAATAAACGCACGGTCTTCATTCTTGCTACTGGGGCGAAAACCTCTTCGTAGTCTATGCCGTACTTTTGACTGTAGCCCTTTGCGACTAGCCTCGCTTTGTATTTTACTATGTTACCTTCGGAGTTCAGTTTCTTCTTGTACACCCACTTCACTCCTACCGCTTTGTGTCCGGGCTGCAACGAGCTCAACTCTCATGTATTGTTCTTTCCGATTGATTTTATTTCTTCACACATCGCCTCTCGCCATCTCTAATCTTTGACAGCTTCTTCAAAGGTGATCTTGTAATACCCGTAAAATTAATACGGGATTAGTACATAATTATTTTGTAATGTTCGGAATTAATGGAGTTAATTTTCGGAGAAAACGGATTTCTCGAAGCGAGCCGAGAATATTAATTGGGCCCGAGAGTGAATAAAATATTATGGGCCGAAAATACTTAGAAAGCCCAAGTATTAAAATAAATCAAATAATGTTCAAACCCAAATAAAAGGAAGGCCCAACTTGGAGATAAACGAATAGAAGGCCTAAGTTAATATAAAAGGCCCAAAGAAGATATATAACTTGGCCCAAGTATCTTAGGGATAGACATGAAGCTTGCTTAACCTTCAGGGTAATACACGTTTACATAGTGTCACCCTCTTCCTACTTGATCAAACGAAACTATGATAAACCCAAAGAGAGAAAAACGAAGCATCAGAGGAAAAGAAAAATAGAAACAAAGAGAAACCAAATTTACAAAGAGAGTTCAAACGATTAGGCAAGAAGAAAACAACTCGAAGGAGGTGACGAGCGAAGCAAAAAGGGGCGTGAAGGAAATAAGCTCAAACGTGGGATTTCAAATTCAAACCATCCGAAAATTCTAAACACAGCTTGGAGGATAGGTAGATGGTTTATAACCCCTACAAACCCTTTTAAAACGTAATATTTTTCGTAAAAGTGTTAGAATTCGATTGGAAGGCCATTCGAATTCATATCTTTAAGTTTTATGATTTTTATAAATTTACGGGGTATGCTATTATATGTTATGGCGTGATTTTGAACTCAATATATGAGTTCTTGAGTTGATAATTGAATGTGATGTGTTTGTGGGATGAAGAACTTGTTAAATTTCTGGAAAATTAGGGTCTGTTCATTATTCGCGAAGTATGTTGTAGGAACCGTGGAAATGTTGTGTTTTGCGAGTTGATTTCGCGAATTAGGAGATTGGCGAATCGAGTGATAATTTATTTCGCGGGTTGAATTAGTTTGCGAATTAGGTCGATTTTATTTGGCGAACTGTGAGAGTTAAAAAGAGTTTCGCGGGCCTAGTTTTTATTTGCGAATCGAGTGAGAGTTAAAAGGATTTTGCGGGCCGTTTCTTAGTTCGCGAATTGAGTGAAATGATTTTTAAAATAAATAGAAAATTGGCCGAATTGAGTTTCGGGTCGCGAAATTTTGTCGCGGGCTCAAATGTTTGGCGAAGTGTGAGTGAAAATGATTTTCGCGGGCCAGCATTCGGGTTTCGCGGGCTGAAGCTGTTTTGCGAGTTGTGAGATAAGTTGCGGGCCGACTTTGAGTTTCGCGGGGTGATTCCTGTGAGTGACGTCGGGCTTTGCGCGGGCTTAAATTGGGTTTCGCGGGCCTGATCAATCGATCAGCGAACTCGGCGAAAGTGTTGCCAATTCGAACATTGACTCGAAGTTTTACGGGTTGACCAGCTTTTAAATATGGGTTTCGGGCGATACGATTTGGGCTTTGACCAGAGTTGACCAGCGAATTTTATTTTGGGCTTTTGCCCTATTTCAGGCCCAATACATTTAAATAAAATTATTTTCAGCCCAAATCAATTGTAAAATAATATAGTTTCGTACTATAACTTATATTTTCGGGTCAACCCATATTTTAAATTATAAATATGATTTTGGATTTTAAAACATTCGGCCTAGGTTGATATTTATACAAGTTATGTGGTTTCGGTGTATATGTTACATGCGATTGATTATATGTGCATTTCACGACATGCACGTGAGAGGTTGATGAGATACCGTATTTGTACGGTGACACCTTATGGTGTCGGATGAGTGCGGTAGAGTGACCGTTACTAGTCGTCAGGGTTAGACTCGCGTAGCACCTGGTGGGAGAGGGGGTTTGCGACATCCATCTACTCGTGATTGAGCCACCCGAGGTGTACACCACCGGATATTATTTGGCTCAGAGACGGCTGGCAGATGTGAGATTCCTGTTTACCCGGATTAGTGGTATACTGATCGGGGAATACCGTCGGGTTGAGATTGAGTGCGGAAGGAGCGACCCGGCACGGCCGGCGTGGGCTACCGCATGGTTTATGGCGTACCTTGCCATTGCGCGCGTGGGTGCTGAGTCTAGCATAGGGCCCTGTTATGTGATGAGATGTGACGTAGGTTCGAGCGTGCATTATCATGTTATGAGGACATGGGATTGGGTTGAGTGCACGCACGCATATGCATGGTTGTTTTTACTACCACCTACTGGGCAATTTTGCTCAGGATTTTATTTTTGTAGGTAACACCGAACCTGACACCGGTGGGTGTCAGGGTGAGATGTAGGCTGGCTGGCGGCGGTGACTCCACGGGCTTTTGAGGGCGGTGCAGTACATGGGACGCGACCTGTGGAGAGGCGTAGGATAGTCGGGTTTGGATTTTTGGGGCTTCGGCCCGATGTAATTATATGACGCTTTTTGTAAAACCCGACTTTAGATTATATATGTATATTATTTCTTTAAAAAGTTTTTTATAAATCGGGTCCTCCGCGACTTTCGTTGTGGAAATCCGCCGATTAACTTAATTAGGAAGTAGGATCGCCACAGATCTCCTCGGCATCCACCATGAGACATACGAGGTTCATTCGTTCAGTGGAGTTATAAAGCTCTCCTAGGCTGCGCGTCCGGATGGTCTCGGGTTCAGATTCACCATCTGTCATGGAAGTCACGGACTCAGGGGGCTGCAATTCTAATTCGAGCTCTTCACTACTTGGAATGGATATGTCTGCAACCTTCGTTCTTTCATCCTCAGGCTTTGGTATCGATTCCCAGTTCCAGCTAGCATCTTCGTCAACCTGTACATCTCGACTGACAATTTTCTGTGTTAGGATCATACAAATTGTACGCTTTAGAACGTTCGTCGTACCCAATAAAGATCAATTTTCGACTTTTATCATCTAGCTTAGTACGCATTTGCTCCGGAATTCGAGCATAAGCTATGCTTCCAAAAACCCGTAAATGTGCAACCGATGGTTTTACGCCGCACCATGCTTCTTGTCGCGTGACATTTTTTAGTATTGAGGTTGGACTTCGATTTTGCAAATAGACGGAACACCGAACGGCTTCTGCCCAAAACTCTTTAGGCATGCGTTTAGTCTTGAGCATACTCCTTGTCATATCAAGCAGCGTTCTGCTTTTTCGCTCGGCAACGCCGTTCTGTTGCGGTGTGTATGGAGCTGTCAGGTGACGCTTGCTGCCATGTTCTTCACAATATGCCATGAAGTCCTTCGATATGAACTCACCACCCCGATCTGAAAGTAGTGTCCGGATGCGTTCTCCGCTAGTATTTTCCACCAATTGTTTAAATTTCTTGAAAATGGCAAGTGCCTCATTCTTTTCTCGAAGAAAATATACCCATGTTCTCGTGAGAAATCGTCGATAAAAGTGATAAAGTACATGTGATTGCCGAATGAGGCCGGAGTGATGGGATGGCAAATATCAGTATGAATGAGCTCGAGGACCTTACTCGACCGTGTGAGCGAGCCTTTTGGAGATGATTTTCTTGTGCCCTTTTCCATGATGCATACTTCGCATATTCGATGTTCGCCCTCGACTTTGTTAAGTCCTCCAACCATGTTTCGGTCCACTAGTTTTTTCAGACTGCCGTAGTTCAAGTGTCCGAACCGCTGATGCCACAACCTTGCAGAGCTCGATATTTTGACGTTTGCGTTTAGGCATCTGTCAGTCGCCGCTGCAATGTTGAGCTTAAACAGACGATTATTGCTCATTTGAACTTGAGCAATAACTTGAGTGTCACGATCTCTTAGAGTCATGATCTGACCCTTCATTAGTACAGTATATCCTCGCTCTAAGAGTTGTCCAAGACTAATAATGTTACACCTCATACTTGGTACGCAAAAAAAGGTCAGCTATGTAGCGATTTGTACCATCTTTGCATCGAATCAAGATCTTTCCTTTACCTGCTACTTTCACCGTAGACGCGTCACCAAACGTCACTTACCTCCCACGTCTTCTTCTAAGTCCGCGAACAGCTTCCTATCGCCTGACATGTGGTTGCTCGCACCCGTATCCAAGTACCACGTATGTTCATTGCCGCTATCCGACTCTTTGCATGCAAGCAATAAAATCTCTTCTCCGTTTTCAGTTTTCTTCTCGGCGATGTTCACCTTTTCATCCACCTTCTTTTCAGCATAACACTCTCTTGCAAAATGACCATATTTTCCACAATTATAGCATTCGACGTTGTACTTGTTTGATCGATTGCCTCGTCCTCGCCCACCTCTTGCACCTCGTGTGTTGTTGTAGTTTCCTCTTTCTTCTTTTTCGTCATGTCCATGGCCCCGGCCTCTTCCACGACCACGGCCTCTATAGCTTCCTCGACCTCGACCACGTCCTCTTCCACGGTCGTCGTAGTTTGTTTGTTCTTCCTTAAATGAGACTTTGGCTTGAAGAGCATCCTCCAAAGTTTCCACCCTCTTTCGATTCTTTCGATACTCGTGGGCTTCCAATGAACTTGTAAGTTCATTCACGGACATTTTTTCGAGATCTCTAGCTTCCTCTATGGCACATACGACATTCTCATATTCCTCCGTCAAGGATCTGAGAATCTTCTCGACGACACGATTTTCGGGCACATCCTCACCATTCCTTTTTAACTGGTTCACAATCACCTCGACCCTTGTGATGTAAGCCGAAACCGTCTCTGCGTCTTTCATCTTGATCGTCTCGAATTCACTGCGAAGCGTTTGCAAGCGTATTTGCTTAACACGATCTACGGCTTTGTATGCGTTTTCTAGGATCGTCCAGGCTTCATTAGAATTCTTTGCTCCGGCTATCTTTTCAAAAGCCAACTCGTCAACTGCTTGGTAAAGCATGTACAACGCGGTCTTGTCTTTCTTGCGGTATTCCTTTAGTTCTTTCACTTGATTGTTCGTCAAACCCGCGAGAGTTTCGTGTTCGGTATACCCACTTTCGACAACTTCCCAGGCATCTTGCGATCCTAGTAACGCCTTCATTTGTATGCACCAATTGCCGTAGTTGTCCTTTGAAAGACGCAAGCTTGGTACATGAGGAATTCCTCCGGCCGCTCCTCCGATGTTAGCCATGAGCTCTGATACCACGTGATGATAATAGTATGATTGGTAGTGATTTTGTAATAAGTATTTTAATATGTGAGATTAGAGACAAAAGATTCTTAGTACGTTATTATATGATGTCTACTAATTCTCTACTACAAGCTTACATGATACATGGACTTATTTATAGTGTTTATAGACCATTCTAGATACAATGACTCATACCTTATTGATTGCATTCTTGATTTACTTTACACATCACAAAACCCACGTAAGTTCATTGTAGAAAGTTCCTTTTTTAATTGACTTGAGCTTATTATTTCTAACAAGAACGCCTTCGGCATGCCAATCTCAGCGATTTGAGATTCTCTAAGCGTTCGAGGTTGTCTGGGCAGTAATAGGAGCAACTTATTACTTCTCTGGCGCCGGGGTCGTAAATTAGCTCAATTTGACAATGTTCGGGATTCTTTTCACTACATCCTCCGTAAGCCTGAGAGTTTTTACCAAGGTAAGTTTTCGTAGGTTTTGCAAGACAATCATCGTGTCCTCGGGGCCGTTTCTATCCACGGGGTCGGGCAGTTGCTGGCGTAGCAAATGCACGTACGCTAACTGTGGCATCTCCCATACCTTAGACAGTAGTGTAGTCCCCTCATGGCCGCTCACGTGGAAGCACAGGAGCCGTAAATTCCATAGGAGGGGGATCGACGACGGGGAGTAGAACGTAATATTCTTTCGAGTTGAATCGAAATCTATCTCCGACATCAAGGGATGCTAATCTTGTCACTTGGGGAAGCTCGACGATTTGATCGTGCACCTTTTCGATCAAGCTAACGGATCTCGACCCGTCGAGCCGAGGGTACTTAGTGCGACAAGAATCGCAGACCTTGGGATTCGTCGGCGTTGCTGTTGATAGAGAATCGACGAATACGTTGTACTCGCCATTTTTCCTGCACAAGAAGTAGCAACTCCTCTTGGATCTAAGCGATGAGTACGATATTTTTTGTCCTATTGGAAAAAAACCCGAAAGAGCCTCCCTTTCAGATTCTTTGATACCCATATGCCTAAAATCGTAGCTGATGGTGCAAGTTTTGACCTTACTGCGATTTCCTCGTTCAACTACATCAACCATACGTCTACCGATAAGATCCTCAATATATTCGACATCAACTTCTTCCATGTTTCTTGTATCTCTCGCTGGTTTGACGATTCCCGCGGAAACCAACAACTCGACTAGCCCAGACACTTCAATACCGTCCGTTATCTTGAGGAAATTCCACCATGCTGATGAAGCATAGCTTTAGATGAATAGGCAAAAGTTCGTAGCTTAAATACAATATCGTCAGATTACTATCCTCGAAGTCCGAACGAGCAGATGATTCGATATTCTCTGCAAAAGCCTCCCAAATTTGGGGATCTAATTTGAATTTCGAAATGAGTGCAGCGACTAGTACGATGGTAAGGGGGAGCCCCTTGCATCTCCTTACGACCGTCGTACCTATTTTCGCTAATTCGGGAGGACATATAACATCGTCGTCTCTAAAGAGTTTACCTTGGAACAATTCCCAACTATTTCTCTCGTCGAGCAAAGTTGTACGGATGATATCGGGGGACATACATTAATAAGAAGCTATATTTGACAACCTCATTGTTACGATGATTCGACTCCTAGAACCATCGCGTGGAAAGAAAGGCCTAAGCTCGTCCCAGACTGTAGCAGTCCAGACATCATCGAGAACTATTAAATACCTCCTACCGAACAATGTTTTGTACAAATTGAAGATAAAAATGTGCCTAAGAGGGGGTGAATTAGGCTTATAAAAATTTATGATTCTTCATTTCACAAATCCTAAGGTGTAGTGACTTAGAGATGCCTACTGATGCTTATGACGAGTATGCCTGATATATCCTAGTAACGAGATGTGTCTCGGGTCTGTCACACAACAAAAAGAAATAACTGTAAAGTAAATGCGAGACAGGATTTTTATAGAGGTTATATCCCCAACTGGGGTTTACTCATCTCCTTGGGGTTTGCTCCCCAATATTTTAACCAATCACTATAATGCAGGTAGCTGGATACAAAACTGATTAGCCCAATACAGAACCGAAACAAGTCGAACACTAGACACACTAGGTTACCACACACCGAGTTTCGTTCCTCGGAATCTCCTGATCCCAACAGACACAGCTCGCTACCGGAGGGCCCCCGGAACTCGTCCTTCCCTTCACGTGTGCGTAAACGTCGACCTTGCTTCAGGTATTGCTCACGTCCGAAGACAACACGTCCGAAGACAGAATATATGGTTAAGGGTTGGATATCTCAGTACGTTCAGTACTTCGCAAGTGATCGCGCAGGTAGGCAGAAAGCTATCACAAATGAACGCTCAGGAATCTCTTAGTAATGTTTCTGCTCAAAACTCTCGTAGCAGTAGGTTCGCAAATTCTAAGTGTCTCGAAATTATGAAGTGTTACTCATATATAAACCTTTTCATTCAACACGTTACATGGAAAGACAGATCAAGATATTTATCACCAAATCAAGCATATAGTCCATGTAATTTTCGAGAATCAACATGCCATGTAAATCATGCTTCTAGAAAGTCATCACAACGGTTATAAGCTCATTAAAGCATGCTTATTATTCCATATAAAGCTCAGATTCATTCTCAAGGCATATTCAATCATTTCGTATTATATTTACTATAACAGAACTTTCCATAAGTGATTCCCTGCTATCAGTTTCTAGAATAAGTTAATCCAGAATTACTTTCCAATAGCACGCGAGATAGCATCATATCAAACATTTTCCATGTATAGCACATAGCATCGGATCAATATATTTACCATGTTTAGCACATAAATCAGATCAGAGCACAGTTATCACGAATTAACATGCCATGCCACAACTTTCCATATTTCAGAGATCAAATCTGTTTCTAGTATATACCATATAAAAGCACCTTATTCAAAAAGTCAATTAAATCAGATCTTTCCTAAATATAATGTTCCAATCAGTATAAGGAAATATATCAATTTAATATTGCACATTTAATTCAGTGAAAAGCATGCAAAGAATCGCAGATGTGACTTGCGTCAGGAATAAACGATTTTCAACAAATATATCACTTTCCATATATAAACAGCATATTTTCCTTTTATAACTCAGTAGGATATCTGATGCGTTATTTCCATATATAGCACATAACCATATATCCTATCACATGAGCTGCCTATAACATGCGATCACATAGTTTCACCAATAGATCACAAAATCATATGCGAATCAATTATTCAACGTTTTAACAATTTATAGCTCATAATCAATGCATGTTTGAATATTTTATCTACTTAGACATCATATTGATCATTTATCGAATTGCTTAATTTATAGACCTAACGTTATTACAATTACATCAAAACTCTCTAACCCTCATGGACCAAAAAGGTCAACACAAATCTTCCCCTAAACCACCAACACTGTAACCAACATGGACAACTCCATCGCGTTTTTGGCCTAAGAGAATTTCGTGGACATCGTACTCTTGGGATATCGTGAGCCAAATACGCACATCAAAGCGTCGCTTTACAATTGGATCATCGTAATTTGCAGCGCGAGAGCTGTCATACCAGTACCTCCCATTCCTACGATTGGGATGATCTGTAGGCTAGGATTATCTCCAATGGGGACGTTCCTGACGTGGGAAATCTCGTCCTCAAGTCCTACTATCATATCAGTGTTGTTGTTGTTGACCTGCGAAGAATCAAGTCTTGTCGAAGGAATTTGACGAATCCTTCCGCCAATTAGAGCTTTATCCGTCGCCGTAGTCGTACATAATCATCCTCTTCAACTCTTGAGTCGCACACTCGATTCTTTGGGCCAACGATTGCATATCTTCGCGGAATGACGACGATGATGAGCTCCTATTACCACGAAGCTGTGTTGAATAATCTCAACGTGTATCCCTCCAATAATTGCATAAGGAAACAAAAAGGAGGAAAGTCTACTGCGCCGAATATTTTGCACGCCAATGAAGAAAAAATACTGCTAATGAAGATCCGATCAAAGAAAATAATTAAAGCAACTTGGACTTTTATTTGCTTGTCTTTTAGTGATTGTTTAGCATTATAATAGCATATAGGTTCATATGTGTTTATGAGATATATAGAAAGAAAGCAGTGCTCGTTCCTAAATTCTCTAAGCCACACACACATACAAAGTTCATAATAAAAAAAGGAGTGAGTGCAAAAGCATAGAAAGAGCGTGAGAGTGGGTGAGTGCAAAAGCATAGAAAAAGCTGTACGTGAGTTTTATGCAAGTATTACAGAGAGAAAAGAAAAAGTTTTGTTCCTCCTCTCACCCACGACCAAATGTTATCTCCCAAAAAATAAAGCTAAGTCATTTCAATCGCTTGCTCACGTAAAAACGATTCTTGCAGTATACCAAAAAAAGCTGTTGAACCACTACACATAGGTCAAGCAAATCATCTGCCTCGCTAACAACTTCACGGATTTGCCTGATGGTTGAGTTGTCGGCCGATGTGTTCGAGGGAAGCTGGACCTCCTCGAGGGTCACTTGCAATAGGCCGACTTTTTCTTGCAGAGTTTCGATTTGCGATTTGTTGGGAAGAAGAAGAGAGCGATGAGGAAGGAGAGCGTTGTCCAAAGAACGCATAAGAGCGAGTACAGATCCGTAAGCTGCTACTGCCATTTGCGAATGGTGCGAAAGGATCCCGTGGCGAAGCAAATAAGAAGAAAAGTTTCGACTTTTTGGGGGTCAAAACCCAAATGGTTTTGAGGAGAGAATAAAGAAAGTCAACCGATGGATGCATAGAACAAGATTGGTGGCTTTTCTTTCTTTTTCAACTTGGTTGATGGGGAAATTTGAGAAAAGCCACTGAAACCTAAACTAATTAAACAGAAGAGAGTTGAGGAGAAAATGATTAGAATATCCTTACTAAAAATGTTTCAGAAGGTTAAACATCAAAGTTACAGTTTAACCAATTTAATAAGTTATTCGAATAAAATATACAAACGAATAATAACTCGAATAAGACTTTCGAATAATATATACGACTCGAATATATTACAAGACTCGAATAATTACCTCCCCACCGATATACATATTTATTTGAATATAAAACCAGAAAACGACATTCCAAGACAATAAATAAGAATTAGAACGATCAGATTTAAAACACATTCGAATCAACCTAGCGTCCATCTACTCCCAAACACAGAGGGAATTTAGCTACTCATAATCAACGGAAAAGCAACAGAAGAAATAGAGAACAAGGGCAGAGGACACATAATCTTCCCTTCTGATTGATTTGGGATGGTCTCGGGGGAAGGTTCTCTTTCCTTGTTCAATTCAGCGTGAAAGCGTTGTTAATCCGTCTCTTGCGCTTCTTGGGGTATTTCTCTGTTCTTGACGGCTCTCTTTTGTCTGTGATATATTAGGGTTGAGTTCTGAAAGGAGTTTCCCTCTTTTTGAATCGAAATTGGGGTTTTATTGTGAAATTCGACACCTTCACGGCCATGACACTGTCGGGGCACAAAATGAGCTCACTGCCGTGCTTCACGGCCTAGGACAGCACATTCATCGCCGTGACGATTTCGGCATGTTTGCGGCAGTTCCTTGTTTAACACAGATCAAGGAGTAAACGATGTCCGATGGACCTGAAATTTTAACCACAGAAAGTATACTCGCGAGTCTTGACTTTGACCAAAGGGATTCTCAATCCGAGATCTAGATTGAGAGATATAAATTTTCTAATCTGTTGCTACTTCTCAGGCGGGCTTTACGGCCGTGACTCTCTCTGGTTAGCTCTCGCACTTCTGTCACGGCCTGGTGCACGAGGTGTCACGGCCGTGACAACTTCTTTGACTTGCCTCTCTGTCGTGGTTCACGGCCGTGAACATCTTTGTCTGGGCGGAGGTGAACACTGCTCATAGTCACGGCCTAGTGTAATACACTTCCTGTTTTCGTCGTACCTGCTCCGTTTTGCCTCGTTCTCGCTCCTTTTCGTCCGATAGCCGTCCTAAGGTCCTTCAATATCAAAATAGGTGTAAATCGAGCGGATAAATGCATAGAATATTACTAAAACTCTATTATAACCCAAATAAATACTGCAGTAAATGTGTTGATATACGTTTATTAAACCTCCCCACACTTAAGCATTTGCTTGTCCCCAAGTAAATTAAAAATCGGAAAGGGCATCAAATCAAGATGATGGCATAATTGTTCGCAATTTATCATCATAGCTAGAAAGCACAAAATGTAATCAAGCAAATAATCATAGACAGTATACTAATGATTGGCACCTATCTACCTGAATTTCCTTAGCACTACAAATCAAGACCCACACCTCACAATGATTCACTCAAATCGCCCAGTGTATAGGCTAGTATATCAGCGCAACGCTCAAATAGTGCGCTAGTCCAACCCCTACCATAGGCTTGCAAGTTAATCGCATATATTCTACTTAAGGTGGTAAGCGTAAATCTGAGGGTCTTTTGGGTCGAAATGGGGTCAAATAATAATGTGATGACAAGCATAGACACTGACAAACGTAATCCTAAAGCTAAGTCACATAAGCAAAAACTCAAAGAATATAGCATGATCAAACTGACAGTCACATGCCCCAACATAAGACTCAACATTCTCGCTCTGAAATCCTAGACTTTTCTGCCCGACCCTCTCAACTCAGTTTCCTTTCATTTTCTGCCCTTTCACCTTATTTACGATATGATTTTGTGCACTGCCCTTGTTCCCTAAACATCAAGTTTGACTTTTTGTCGCAAAGAATACATCGTCACAGCGAATGCCGTGTACCTAGGGATACTTATTACCAAAACCTATATCTTACAAAAAGTTTATGGGCAGGCTTATGCAAGGGATCAGGTCATTTCAGAAAACGGTCAAGTAGGATCGAGCCATTTCACCGAATAACAGAGAAGTAACATTAAATCAGACATTAAAGCAGTAACCTCAAGTTCGACTTCTGCTCTATTCTAATCAACTCAGGTTAAGATGATCTCTGGAGGCTTATTCGGGCTAGCGGCTTTTATAATTTACGAGGGGAGAAACGAATAGGTTCGGCTCAAAGTGGCTAACTATGGGGATCAGTCGTGGGTTGGGAAATTTGGCTCTGGACTTATTTCCTAATGCCCTCGTCATTTCCACACGAACGCAATCCAAACAGTTTCAACGCGTATCAAACAGGCAAGTTCTAGAGAGATATAAACTAGGCATGTCACACAACCAAGGAAAAAAATTGAGCATAAGCTCATCAGGCTCAAACTCTCGCAACGTAAACGGGTTATGTGCACGAATCCCTCAAAGTAGCGCTATGTCTATCCAAGCAGACACGATTCAATCAATCATGCAAGTCCTAATCGCCCACAAGACTTCATTAATTTCAAACTAACTCGATATAAACGCAAATAATCATGCCTGATTTCAAAGAATTCATGCGTTTCCAACGAAATTAATAGCTTACGGACACGTTCATAAAAAAAATTTCACGTACATTCTCAACCTAAATTCTCCTCCCCACACTTAAGACCGACGTTGTCCTCAACGTAAAAGGGATAAAAGGAAGGGAAAAATAAGGTTAAAATGAATGGGACTCCCCTGACAAATAAGTGACGTGGTCGTGACTGAACACGTGAAGGTCGTCGTATCGTGACTCGTGATACGTATCCTGACATAACTAAAAGGAAAATTAAACGTAAAAAGGAAATAGGCATAGATAATAATAATCGTAATAATAATAATAATAATAATAATAATAGACATATTCATACGCATCATAGCTATAGACAAATAAAAAAAAATACTAGATAGATAAAACATGGGTTGCCTCCCAAGGAGAGCTTCTTTTAACGTCTTTAGCCGACCCTTTTTTTTTCTTAGGATGGCTAGAATTGTTGGTATAATATCTCCTTTTCTCTTAAGCCTCCCTCGCCTCCATTCATACTTTGGAGTTGTCGCTCTCCGCAGGGCAGCTGTTTCAACTCTAGTGTCAGTTGCTCCTTGACTGGGCTTTTGTCCTTAACCTCTTCGCTGCTCTCATCGACGGCTATAATAGGCTCGTCGTCTTCCACCTCGCTCAAAACCTGTGATAAACCTTGCACAGAAGACGAGAAATCGTGCTCACTACTCTTTTTCGTCGAATCAGACGTATTAAACGTAACTTTCTGGCCGTCTACATTCAAAGTCAATGTTCGATTCCTAACATCTATCAGAGTCTCGCCTGTAGCTAAGAATGGTCTACCTAGAATTAATGGAATAATTTCATTCTCGTCTATCTCTAGGATAACAAAATCAGCAGGGATAACGAACTTATCAACCTTAACTAAAACATCCTCGATAACACCTCGAGGGTATTTTAACGATCTATCGGCCAATTGAGTACTCATCTTAGGTCGTGGTTCACCTAATCCTAGGTGCTTAAACATGGAATACGGCATCAAATTAATATTAGCACCTAGATCAGCTAAAGCATGCTCAACTACTAAATCGCCTATAAGACATGGAATAGTAAAACTCCCTGGGTCCTTCAGCTTCTTCGGTATCTTGATCTGGAGTATCGCCGAGCACTCTCCTCGTAGGTATACAGTGTAGACGTGTTCGAGCTTCCTTCGATTCGTCAGCAAGTCCTTCAGGAACTTAACAAAACTGGGCATCTGCATAATGACTTCAATAAACGGTAAGTTAATATGTAATTCTTTGCACATACTCATAAATTTGCCAAATAGTACCTCATCTTTGTCCTTCTTCAACCGTGTTGGGTAGGGGACCTTCGGCTGGTACGACTTCACTGGTGGTCGAGCATTCTCCTCCGCCTTTTCTTTTTCAGGCGTGACCTCTTCCTTTTTGGGTCCGACCTTCTCCTTTTCAGGTTCGGCCTCCCTCAACCGAGCTGGGTACGGAATCTTCGGCTGGTACGGCTTCTCGACATCGTCGCCCTTGCTTTCCTCCACTTCTGGCTCGTCGTGGCCCTCGAAATCAGCTTTCTCCTTTAAATTCTGCTTGGCGTGTACTTCTTGTAATTCTATCCCGCTCCTCAGGGTTATTGCGTTGTAATACTCCTTAGGGTTTGGCTCGGTGTAACTCGGGAGTGATCCTTGATTTCGCCCCGCCAGTTGTTTCGCTAATTGGCCCACTTGTTGTTCCAACTTCTTAATTGACGCGTCTGTGTTCTGAGCATGTATATCGTTCGCTTCCATATACTCATCCATCTTCGTCATTCGACTCTCGTGAGCCGCGGTGGTGTTGCTGAAATTCGTGAGGAGTGTCTTCATCATGTCATTCATCTCCCTCATATCGTCATATCCTAACCCCACGGATGCGTTCTGATACTGTCGTGGAGGTTCGCCTTGGAAACCGGATGGTCTGGGCTGAAATCCCGGCGATCCTTGCCCGTGGTAATTCTGATTCCCGTACGCCAGATTGGGGTGTGCTCGAGGTTGGAAACCTCGCTTCCCTTGGTGGTTTTCAATGTAATCCACGTGCTCCAGTGGCTGCTCGAGTTGGCATTCGGATGTCTCGTGGGCTGCGCCACAAATCCCACATTGTGTTTTATATGGCGTATGATGCGTCGGTGCGATGGTCGTCATGGCGCTCACGGGCTGTGTCTGTCCGGATTTTGGAAGTAGTCCGTCAAATCACATTCTGCAGCTGAGAGTTTGTCGCCGCGATTTGTTGCTGGAGTGCCTCGAATTTGGCATTTGTGGTCATCTCCTCGCTCACTCCGAACACGCCTGACGTCTTAATCCTCGTATTGCCCCTCATGAAGCTGTTCCTCGAGTAGTCCTCGATCAGGCTCCAAGCATCGGTCACAGTGAGCTTCACAAGCCCTCCTCCTACGGCTCCATCTAACATGTGAACAGTCTGATCATTGAGCCCCTCGTGGAATTGGTTGATGTGGGCTGCCTTCGACATCCCGTGTTGAGGGCTCATCTTCAGTAGCGCCTTGTATCGCTCCCACACCTCGTAGAGATTTTCTGAGTCCTTCTGGTGGAAAAGCGATATCTCCGTTTTCAATCTTAGCACCTTCGACAACGGAAAGTAGTGGCCGATGAATGCGGCTCGCATCTCCTCCCACGTAGTGATCGATCGGGGCGGCAACATCTCAAACCAATCCTTGGCTCTGAACTTCAGGGAGAATGGGAATAGCATCAGTTTGATCACATCACCCATGACACCATTAATCTTGATGGTGTCAGTCACTGTCAGAAAGGCCTTCAGGTGTGAGTAGGGATCGTCGTCTGGATTTCCCTCAAATTGGGCCGTCTGGAAAATCATATGAAGCCAAGAATGCTTCAACTCGTAATTGTTATTCTCGATTGGTGGAATAACGATCGCCGACTCTGTATCGCCTAGTGCGGCGTTCTTGAGCAGATCTTGTAGCGACTGCTCCTCCTCGTGGACAGGCACTCTGTGATCTGCCATCCTCACTTCTGTATCTGGGTTATCTACGGACGCCTCTATTCGAGAATTTTGGGCTGATTCCTGAGAGCTATCCTCTGAGTAGTTAACTAACGGCTCTTGAGAGCTAGTGGTCGCTCTTAAGATGTCGTACCTGAGTTGCCTTCGCAACTTACGCTCGAAATCTGGGTCTGCGTCAATGATGGGGCCCGATGGATGACTTCGGGTCATTCACCGTCAAATTGTACCTTCAATGAATGAAAACACAAATTAGCGAAGAAACAGATAAACACGTCGAAGAAACAACGGAAGTAATAATGTTATAGACAGATAACGCAATTAATGAAAAACTAAGAAAATGTCAAATAAAGTGGCTAAAGTACCGAACTACGGTGTTCCTAATATCAATCTATTCCCCGACAACGGCACCAAAAACTTGATCGACACGCGGTGTACTAATGTAAATTGCAAGTGCGACAAGTGATAAATAAAACGAATACGTAGTTACTATCACCGACGTGCGATAGGCAGTGGACCTATCGTTTGTAGTGTAGTAAGGTGAGTAAACGAGTATCGTACACGAGGAATAAACTTGATTACTAGTAATAACCTATCGACTCGATATCTAGCCTAAATAAAGTGAGCAAATTATTTATACTGCGAACTAACCTAACAAACCAATCCTAAAGCAATGAGAGAGTAAGAGAACACGACTAAAACTGATAAGAGTGTTTTCAGATAAGAATAATGTGCTCGGGATTCGGATCCCGCTAGGTACTATCGTCTAAGACACTAAAATATCGCTCCTACGTGATTCTTGACTGGATCGCTGTAATTTCCTACCCATTCACGAATTTGCTATCGCCCTAGACGCTCGCGGGGATCTCAGATTCGACAATTACTAACGGCGAGGATCGAGTATTTGCTGTCGCCCTATACTCGAGTCCTATCATCTACGAACGGCCTAATCGTTGTTTAGCTGTCGCCCTAAACGATTTTCCACATATTCACTTTAACACATAGACATATTAAAGCGAAAAAATACTTTCATAGATAGATAAATAGTCAGGATACACGAGTCACGACAAATATATGTCTTGAGCACGAATCAACCCAGCGTTCATCTACTCCCAAACACAGAGGGAATTTAGCTACTCATAATCAACGGAAAAGCAACGGAAGAAATAGAGAACAAGGGCATAGGACTCATAATCTTCCCTTCTGATTGATCTGGGATGGTCTCGGGGGAAGATTCTCTTTCCTTATTCAATTCGGCGTGAAAGTGTTGTTAATCGTCTCTTGCGCTTCTTGGGGTGTTTCTCTGTTCTTGACGGCTCTCCTTCGTCTCTGATATATTAGGGTTGAGTTCTGAAAGGAGTTTCCTCTTTTTGAATCGAAATTGGGCTTTTATAGTAAAATTCGACACCTTCACGGCCTGGGACATGGGCCTTCACGGCCGTGACACTATCGGGGCACAAAATGAGCTCACTGCCGTGCTTCACGGCCTAGGACAACACATTCACCGCCGTGACGATTTCGGAATGTTTGCGGAAGTTCCTCGGTTCATGCAGATTAAAGGGTAAACGATGTCCGATGGACCTGAAATTTTAACCACAGAAAGCATATTCGCCGGTCTTGACTTTGACCAAAGGGATTCTCAATCCAAGATCTAGAATGAGATATATGAATTTTCTAATCCGTTGCTACTTTTCAGGCGGGCTTCACGGCCGTGACTCTCTCTGGTTTAGCTCTCGCACTTCTGTCACGGCCTGGTGCACGAGGTGTCACGGCCGTGACAACCTCTTTGACTTGGCTCTCTGTCGTGGTTCACGGCCTGGTGCACTTTCATAGTCACGACCTAGTGTAATACACTTCCTGTTTTCGTCGTACTTGCTCCGTTTTGCCTCGTTTTCGCTCATTTTCGTCCGATAGCCGTCCCAAGGTCCTTCAATATCAAAATATGTGTAAATAGAGTGGATAAATGCATAAAATGATTACTAAAACTCTATTATAACCCCAAATAAATACTGCAATAAATGTGTTGATATACGTTTATCAGAATCCAAATATGAATCTTTCCCAACGATACAATCTTAAAATATCCATAGCAACATTGTATCACTTGACACATTACAATATAATTAACGTCTACGGCCAAACTCACTGACGGATGAAAACCTACTTTCATTTCTCCGACCACGCCTTGCTACGAACCGAGGCGGCAACACCAATTCCTCCATGGTATCCCATTCGACTTGATTCAGAACCGGAGAAACTCGTCCACGATAAGCGAACTGCCACGTTAGCACAGAATAATAATCCGAATACAACGGATAGAAAGACATGTTTGCCCGTAGACTCGCTGCGATTACATGTGGACACGGACTCCTGTCGATATCGAATTGGCGGCACGTACATGTCTTCGATTGCAGATTAACAATGGTACGACTCCCTGAAGATCGGACATCATACTCTTGCGGAGCGATTTCACTAACTTCATACCCTTGACTTAGCGTATACCTTTCACGGATTAATGTTTCCACCGTTGGGGTAAACTGTGTGGTTGCTTGTATGGATTTCTGTCTGTATCTAGCAAACCAAACAGCCGTCATTCTCTGTATCGAATCCAGAAGCGCAATGATTGGGAGCTTTCTTTCTTCACGGAGTCTTGCATTGATCGATTCGACTCCATTCGTAGTCATGATGTTATAGCGAGTTATCGGAGAATAAGCTCGACTCCATTTGCTTCCAAATTTGCATGTGCGGCGGGAAACCTTTTCTCAAAATCCTTATATTGTGAATCAAAGTCACATTGCTTGTATAGTTTAGCAATCCGCTTGAACATCTCAGTCGCACCCTGCTTCTTACAACGGCCTTTCATATTTTGTGATAGATGCCAAATACAATGACCGTGGTGCGCACGATTGTAGATGTTTGCAACTCCGGCTTTGATTGAAGCAGCTCTATGGGAGACGATACACGATCTTCCTCATTGGGTACGACTGCCAAGAGCTCGTTCAAAAACCACGTCCAAGCTTCTATTGACTCTACATCGTCAATTATGCCCCGAGCTAAAGGAAACTGATGGGTGCCGCCAACCTCTGCCGATGCAATGAGTAACGTACCGTTATACTTCCTTTCAACCAAGTACCGTCGATGCAAACAACCTTCCTCATATGACGGTATCCCGCAATACAAGCACCAAGGGATATGAATACATGTTTAAATCTCCGCTCATCGTCTAGATATAGACTTACTATGGTTCCCAGATTCAACCTTTTCAATGTCGACAAGTATGACGGCAACAGCTTGTAACTCTCGTCGGGGTCACCCTTCATTGCATTTGTACTAAAATGCCTCCTTTCCATTCTTTGAAGTATGAAAATTCGATCCCACGGTTTCTCATCATTGTTCGAATTAGTTTAGAGACCGGTGTACTTGTAGAACCCTGAAAAGATTCAAGCAGCATATCGCTCACGGAGGATGATGATGCTTGAGTAAGTCTTGCGTTCCGATTTGCAAGGTCGCACGTATGTTTGTTGCAATATGTATGAATCGAAAAAACGGATGTATCCTTAATCCTTACCGTCCATATCCTCCAACTACATCCCTCTTCTTTGCATTTCAAGGCATAGATCGATCGAGAAAATTTTACGCTCCGAAGCTCGACGGATGCATCTACAGCAACTCTTTGGATCCTCTTCTTGGCAGCCCTCTTATCCTCAAATTCATCACCGACTCTCATGGTGGAACCATCCGTAAAAGAATACCGATCACTAGGAATAGTTGCACTTTCCTCCTCATTGTTCTTCTCATCATTATCTGCATTTTCTTCGATTACGCCATCAAAATTGATGTGCACGTTCTGCCGTGTAACAACATTCTCATCAAAGTTGGCGTGCACGTTCGCTTCATCGTGACCCTCACCCCCATAATTCACATCTTCATCACTATCGAAGTCGATGATACGATCAAAATAATCATCGTTGTAACCACATCCACCGCTACGAACCTCAACTGGAAGGAGGACTAACTTCATCATCCGCAAGAGTTTGACGGAGAAGGGTCGTAGCGTGTCCTATTTCCACATAAAGAATCGGTCTATCCATTGATCCCCTAAGTAAATATAACCCTTCAACTCTCTATCATTCCTTATATACAATGGAGCACAACCTTCCATACCTCTCATTAGGGGTGTTAAAAATCGACCCAACCCGCCAACCCGACACGAACCGCACCCGAAAATAGCAGGTTCGGGTTAGCATTTTTGACCTGTTTACGTAAATGGGTAAACCCGAACCCAACCCAATTATTTAGTGGGTTAGGTTAGGGTTCGGATTTTCAACCCGAAATCAACCCGGAATCAACCCAAAATCAACCCATTTAACCCGAATAATATATATTATTAAGATATTATTAATATAAATAAAATAAAAGGATTAACCCTAATTCTCTATCCGCTATCACGCTCACACATAATGTTTTTATAAAAAAAAACCGCATTAGTTCTCATTTTTTTGTTTAATTTGAATTTATAATTCTGTCAATTTTGTTTTTTTTATTTTTCCTTTTTTAATTTTAAACGGGTTGGCGGGTTGGCGGGTTGGGTTAGGGTTAAAGCAGGTTGGGTTTGGGTTTGATTTTTCAACCTGTTTAAGTAAACAGGTCAGGTCAGGGTTGAAGTTTTCAACCCATTTATTAAACGGGTTGAACCCGAAGATGACCCAACCCGACCTGTTTACCACCCCTACCTCTCATACGTAGTTGATAACTCAACTTCAACTCGGGCCACCCGCTTACATTAATAGACGCATATATTTCGTTTCGCAGATCCTCCAGCAAACAACAATCACCATCGAACCCAATGGGCTTTATATTTGTTCCCATCCTTGGAACCCAACTATATTTGTTATTATCTCCAATAATACATTCTCCATCGTAATCAATCATGATGCTGGTCGGCATAACCTGCATATAAATAAACTCGAATTTTAAATCAAATGTACTTTTCGAATAAATTAAACACTCGAAAAAAAAATTATTCGAGTAACGTATTCAAATTATGCGATTACCCGATAAGCTTGTTCGAATTAATAATCTAGTACGTACATCGAGCCATTCCAATATGTTGAAAAAACACTTATTCGAACAATCTTTTGGAACAAAATAAAAATCGAATAATCTATTCGAATAAAGTATTGTTTTGAATAACTCGTTCAAATTTGATATGTAGAAAAATACTTATTTGAACAACGTTTTCAAATAGCAAAAAAATCGAATAATATATTCGAATTACTGAAAAACGGCATTTTCTTTCAAATTCACACAGATCGACCGTGAAAATGCTAACCACAACTACCCAATGATGCGAAATTCAAATTCCCGATACTGGAAACGTAAAATGTGGTTAACATGAACATTTGCAATGCCCGAGTTTAACGAAATTGCAAAAATCAAAATGCCACTTACTGTATATGCATTGAAGAACAAATCGAGAGTCTTGGATCTTGGGTGTTCCAGATCTAGTGGATTTTTGTTGGATGATTTGGTATTTGCTCATTTTTTTGCTCGATGTTCTGTATTTTCCGTCGATTGGTTCGTTTGATTTTTATTTTATATTAAAAAAGATATATTTAATGATTAATTTAGTTAATAGTTAATATTAGTTAGTTAATTAAACCGACTCCCTTTTGTTTAAAAGACCAAGTTAAAATCCCTTTTTTTAAGGGATAAAAACTAATCCCTTTTGTTAAAATAGTCCTTGGTTGATGCACATGACAAGGGGAAGGGACAACGAATAGTAGGGTTGTTACTTGTTTACCTACTAGGGGTTTTTTTAACTATTATTATTATTTTATTATTATTATTATTATTATTATTATTATTATTATGGCAAATCTACAACTAAATCCCCCTTCACAAACTATCCATCAACTAACTCCCTCCTCCCATTTATTTATCATCAAACTCTCCATTTTAAAAATAAATATCGACCTAATGGACAATTACAGCCTTGTAAAACACAAATATTACAAAAAATATCAATTGACTATGGTCAACACCCCCAATCTCTCATCAACACCTTCTTCCACTTTCTCAGAGAGAGAGAGAGAGAGAGAGAATGAGGGAGAACAAGCTCCCACCTTTGTTCAATGATAGAGATCGAGCAAGCTTTCACGAGGAAGCTTCCACCACTGCTGTTCCTTTCTTCGAAATATTAGGTTTCGCAACTTTTTTTCAGCGATGTTACCTATTTATATGCTCCGATTGTTTTGAAATTTATTTCTATTGGAAGCTAAGGTCTTCATCTTTTCATAGCCTCTTGATTTACTCGATCTGATGTTCTTGCGATTTACTGTGAATTTTTTATATTAGAAACTGGAATTTCTATTTGCTGTTCGTAAAAACTTGCTGGTGCAGCTGCTGTATTTTGTAGTTTTAACTTATACTGCTCCGACTTATTAGATATTGGTACAGGTTGATAGGCGATTTCCTATGTTGTTCGTAGCCATTGAAAACATATTGATCGGATAATTCTACGTTTTTTTGTGAATATTTGAAGTGGCTGCTGCGAATATAGTAATTTTCTATATTTATTGAGGAAAATTCGATTTCTATTCTTATCTTGGATTCAAATACCTTGGGTAGTACCATTGAGGCATTATCACGATGTTCGACAATTCTTAGGATCGAGGCATCTGTTTTCGTTGAAGACCGTGGAGTACTCGTCTATATCTTGAAGTTATTTTTTGGCCTTTTGGGGTAATGTAGAGCTTGGGCTTCAATAGGTGGATTTCTTCAAGGATTCCATTCGGGGCCATGTTTATTAGTGCTCAAATTTGGGGTTTATGGCTAAAATAAGGGTTTTATTATTTTTTTTTTTTGATTTGGAGTTTTGATATCTTTCAAATTAGGATTTTTTACCTACTATTTTGCTTTCGATGAAACCTAATAAAGGTCATGCATTTGGTACTGTCTTGGTACGAGGCTTGATTGTTTTCTTTAGAATCTATGTCCGATCTCTCTCGAATCACCCTCAATTAGAAATGGATAAATATACAGAACTCATAAAAAATAAAAAAAAATGACGTTTTGAGACCGACACCGACACCGGCTCCAGCCGATTCCAAAAAGTAATCTAAGCAATGTTAACACAATTTTGTTGACGCGAGGTTTTATTCAATAGAAACTTTCAATTCCAGAACTGGAAGCGTTTAAATATACCTACCTAAGTTTACTTAGTTTGAGGGCTTAACTTTTTTTTTTAATTGAATTGGAGTTAAAATATAATTATTACCAATTTATATGCTAACGTAATATTATAATGGTGAAAGTTGAGAATTTTAAACATTATGTGGTTACAAAAGAAAATAAAAATAATTAAAATTAAAAAAGTTAGATTAATTTTGGACTAATTTTAAAAAGTTAATTAGTTTTATAATTAATTAAAAGTTAACTGTTTTTTCATTTCTCTCGTCAATCCTTAAATAGCTCGGGCAATTTCGTCCACCGCCGTAGTCATCTCAGCCTCCAGCAACGAATCTTCGAGCGAGTGCCATCCCTCAGTCAGCTGCAAGCCCCATTGGTCTCTAATTTTACCGCCGTACTCTCCGATCGAGGCGGAGTAACAGTGATTTCTGTAGATATGGTTGGGTTTGACGATGGCAATTTCAGTCGTGGAGTAACGAGGATCGCCGTCGCTCAATTGTGCGAGACCATAGGGTTCGAGGGTTTCGAGGATTCAGCTCTTGATTCTCTATCTGACCTAGCAATAAGGTATGTCTCTGACCTAGCTAAGTCCGCGGAGTTCAATGCTAATTTAGCTGGTAGAACGCAGTGCAACGTGTTTGACATCATCAAAGTATTGCAAGACATTGGTTTGTCACAGTCTCATTCCGATGGCAATGAATGCGTGTTGAGCTCTAGCATCGTAAGGGAAATCAAAGAGTACGTAGGTTCGAGCGATGAGGTTCCTTTTGCTCAACCCGTGCCAAGGTATCCTCTGCTTAGGGATTCTAAGCCCATTCCTAGTTTCCTACAAATGGACGAAACTCCGAGCACTAAGCACATACCGCCATGGTTGCCTGCATTCCCAGACAATCACACCTATATAAGAACACCTGTTTGGAATGAAAGGGTATCAGATCCTCGAGCAGATAAGATCGAGCTCGCAAGGCAGAATAGAAAAGCAGAGAGATCTTTGTTAAGCTTGCAGAAGCGTTTGGTTTCTTGTACTGAAGAAGCAGCAGATGTTTCGATACCTGAAGAACCCGATGAGGCTGGTTTTGAAAAGATTGAAACTTTGTTTCATACATCTGAGGATTCAACGTCCCAAGATAGAGAGGTGTTAAATGTTGATCAATCTGTGAAATTTCTTAATGGAGAAGATACAAAAAAGAAGAGTTCTTTATTGGAAACTTTTGCCCCAGCGATTGAGGCGATGGTCGATGGGCTTGATTCTGGGAGTGATAGTGAGAGGATTGAAGCTCCCGTAAAAAGGGTTTCTCCGTTCTTGGAGCTGAAAAGCGGTGGAAGACTTTTTGGCGATCTTTTGGATTTGAAGATTAGGAACAAGGCGCTTGGGAAGCCAGTGCATTGGTTTGGACGTGAAGATGAGAGGGACGATAAGAAGCGAAGGGTTGAGTATATCTTAAGGCAAGCGATGGAGAATCAGCACGAGCTTTCTCAGCTGTAAGATTTTGAAATTTTCAGATGGGTTGTTTGGAGAATTGGATTTGGCATTACTTGTTTGAAGGTAGGTTTGCTTTCGAACACACTCTTGTTGATTGAGCTCTGTGAATTGACAATTAGTTGAAGATAGTACAAGCGGCCATATTGAAAAACTACGAAAGGCATAATTTTTTTACTGATGAGTGAAATCTGCTGTAGCTTTTGTTGAAGTAGTTTGAATGATTTTGATGAAGTTGCTGAAAACATTGGAATGATTGATCGATTGACTGGTTCGTTTACCAATTTGCCCTTTTTTTAATGAATGTGTTTCCATTTTCTTCTGAAACCAGCTGCAATTTGTTCATCGGTTTTTTTTTTTTTTTGCCATCGGTTTCGGATTGGCCGCAACCAACCAGCATTTCTAGTTTTTGATCTGGAAGTTTTTGTTATTGAAAAACAAAGTAAAATTATGCTACCAATACTTTCTCGGTAAGTAAGAAGTATTGCGTCTAATTTTTTTTTATCTCGGTTCTTTCTTTATGATTTAAATGCGTCGTGACATAATCAGCTGCGTTTTATTTTATTTTCTGTATACATTGTTGGAAATTGGAAAAATTAAATAAAATAAATGCAATGGTTGTAACTTTTCGTTTGAAATGGTTTAAGAAAGCAGCTATTCACCTGAAGATGTTGTAAAGACACATCACTTCATTAAAAATTGCATTTATTTGCCTAAGAGATGAATTTGTTCAAGTGTAAGGTTGTCACCAAACATGAAAAGAGACAACTCTTAAGCAAATTCCAGCCTCATCTTAAATAGGGAGGTTCATTTGCTCATTTACTACACCTCGAACACTTCGAGATCTTCTCTTGATTCTTAGAAATCCTAGGGTTTTTCATTCACACGTCGTTAAATATATTTAGTATATTTCGAAATCAAAAGTCGTCGGAGAGTCCTAAAAGCATCGATTAAGTTCGTTGGTCTCATAATTTGGAGCGCTCGTATTACGAGACGTTTGTCGTATCTTGGGAAACGATTGTTGTATTCCGTAAGCACCGTATGCGGGGCAATATCGTTTTAAGGACATAGCGTCTAACGCTAGCCTCGACAATAAAATCAGTTTGCATCTCCCGAAATATCTAATAGAGTCGAACACACGAAATTCTACCTAACTAACTTAAATTGACATTAAGTATTGTTTATAACACATATGGAATTAATTGTACATACTATTTATTCGGGCAAACAGACAAACTATCATTTTCCTCTGCAGCAATAATTAACACCATTTCAAACATCGACCATGTAATAGCTAAATAAAACACACGAGGATTCATTATGTGAATATTACCATCACACGAATCAAAATTCAAATTGAGCCAAATAATAACGTAATCCCTCCTCCAAGATTCAAAACAACGGCCAATCATTGGATATATAAATACAAAAAACAAAGCAATCCTTCGTAATTCCAAAAACAAAAACAAAAAAAAAACATCAGTATTGAGATAATGCAGGCGCGTGTGCGTATCTAACATAACAACCGTCTCCATGATAGCGAGACATTATTTTTATTCGGCAATAAATAAATAAAACCTCGTTCTCATGCCGACCTTTACACCAACCAGCAACTTTTCTTCCCTTCAAAATTTGAAATTTTTTTTTGTTATTTTCGTGACTTTATTTTTCTTGGTGAGCAAAAGTGACGAGTAATAATCAATGAAGGGTTCGACTGAAAAGAATGTTTGCCGTAGTAATTACGATTATTCGTTCAAGATTTTGCTGACTGGCGACTCGGGCGTGGGAAAGAGCAGCCTTTTGCTTAGTTTCATAAGCAATTGCGATCAGTTTCTTCCTCAAGATATGTCAACGACTATAGGTTTCACTTCCTCACCCTTTGTATTTTGATTGTTGTATATCAAATCAAAGTTTGTTCATTTGATGAGGGTGGGTTCCTTATTACAAGAATTGCTTTGTTCTAGGAGTGGACTTCAAGATAAAGATGATAACTACTGCTGGAAAGAGGCTTAAACTGACCATTTGGGACACAGGTGTGGCTATGAAAATTATTGAATATAGATTATATATATTGCTTCAGTTCCTTTGTTGATCGATTGGATATGAATAATTTGCAGGCGGACAAGAGAGATTTGGACCGCTAACAAGTTCATACTACAGAGGAGCGCACGGTATAATTCTTGGTATGTTTCATGCAATACAAATCGACTTCTTGCTTCCGTTACATAGTTTCCCCTATCCTAGTTTACATTGTCTTCATATATATATTATGTATACATTTGTCAGTGTACGATGTAACAAGAAGGGAGACATTTAAAAACTTATCCAAGCTATGGGCCAAGGAATTGGAGGTTTACTGCAACAATCCAGATTGCATAAAGATGATAGTTGGGAACAAAGTAGATAGCGTATCATCTCTCTCTCTCTCTCTCTCTCTCTCTCTCTCTCTCTCTCTCTCTCTCTCTTCAGTTTTTGTGCTAGTAATTGAAATTTTTTTCCAGGAGAGTGAGAAGGTTGTGACAACAAAGGAAGGCTTGGCTCTTGCACAGGAGCACAATTGTATGTTTGTTGAATGCAGTGCTAAGACTCAAGCCAATGTCAGACAACTATTTAGAGACCTGACTATGAAGGTAGTAGTAACTAATTTTTTATTGTACTTGAATAACCATTTGGTTGGAGTAGGAGACAGTTGATATTTAATGATTAGATTGCAATAACAGATGGTTGAGGTTCCCAGCCTGGCGGAGAAAGGATCAGCGCCAGTCAAGAATTTAAATTTGAAGCAGCAACAATTTTCTCGGGAGCCTTATCACCGTAGTAGCTCCAATTGTTGCTCATGATATAAAACTGTACATATTTAAACATTATTATATACAATTTCATGGGATTTTTGTTAAGCTCGAAAAGAAATCCAGACAATTAGCTCGAACTTGTTTTAAACCATAAAGAGCTCTAACTAATTATATACATGGGTAGGACTTATGATTTCAGAGCATGAAGCTTAGCTCAACATCTTCCTTTCAACAGTCCATTCAAGAATGCACTCATAACATGATCCATAGGATAAAATATAACGGTCATGAGGTAACCGTTTTTGTTTTTTTTTTGTTTTTTTTAATTATTGAGAATCCTTTGGACTGCCAATCTGGCCATAGGCGTTCCCGACAATTTGTCCATCTTCATTCAGCTTTTTCCTGAAGATTCATTTGACTTCCAATCTGATCTGAAAATCAGTTGTCATCTTCCATGCGTTTATATCAATCTTTTTTTTTTTTCTTTTTCGAAACAATAGTAACTTTATTTCAAAATGAAACAAATACACGGGTTAAGTAACCCAAGAATTCTTTTGGCTACGTAAGAAGATATCAGTAGAGAAAGATACTCAATCAAAAGCACGCAAATATTAATCAAGGCATATAGAGAATGATTTATAAAACCAATCAAACCTCCACAACTAGCAAATAGAACTTTCTACACCTACTAATTTATTAACTCCAGAACAATGATGACTATTACAATCAAATCAATGTAGACTACATGTTTTCATTGTGATTGTTGAGCGTCGATCAAAGAGAAGTCATATCTTAGTATGTTGAAGCAATGGTCAAAATGCAATGAACCGCGCAAATTCCATGTAATCTGAGCTTCATTCGAGAACAAAACCCCAACGTGGGGACAAGAATGGGAGACAAAATTCCAAGACAGGAGACTCGAGCTCCCACAAGGGGAGAAAAACGAAACCATAAACTTGAACCTACAAAAGCTTATCTTGGTTTTATTAGTCAATGGCGCGTGCGCACCATTGCAAATGGCGAGCATGTGTTACTATGGGAGTTGGGATAAATGCTCAAGGGACAACATAAAGGTTTATCAGAGGGGCTTGATGATGGCTATTTTTGCAACACAACAAGCTAGAAGTCAAATTATTATTATTGTTTAGTTAAGTGCTTTATTAATTTGAACGTTAGATTGAATCTAAAGTAGATTCTGTTTAAATTTCTTAGATAGTTGAGACTTACCAGGTTTCTAAAGGTTTGTTTAGTAAGTTCCATAGAAGGGATTCGTGTCTTTGGTATTGGAAAAAAAGGATTTTCTTTGGAGTAGAGATAAAGTAGGGTTCTGTTTTCGTCGTCCATTCGTATAAACTGTCTTAGCTCTAACAAATTGGTGGGACCTATTGGATCGACTTATGCCCACAGGATAGATGATGGAGAAAAGATTGGAGGGTTCATAGAAGACAACCGCGCGTCGACCAGATTCATGTTGAGATTCAGGCAACTAACTAATAATAATTCTATCGGAGATTGTTTGTGTCTAAGTAAGTATGAGTGGGGGAAACTCATATCGAAGAGTAAGGCGCCAGGAAGAGAGGCGCGATTAAAGATTGATTGGCCGAACACCACCTTTATTCCACATGTTCGTCAACCATTCATCGAATCTGATAATGAGCGGCATCGCCAAGTCTAATTGACGTATTTTGATGGGACTGACTCCCTTGGATGGGTTGCGAGGACTGATCAATACTTTCTTATGCAACATACGCAAATCGCATGGTATCAAGCACCATGATGAGCATGGAGGGAGAGTCACACATCTTTGTTCTCGATGATGTCAACTCACTTGAACATAACATGGAAAAGCTTGAAGTAGAAACTGGTCGACACTTTCGACGAGAGGCTTTTGGAAAAATAGTTTGAACGGATAAGTAGCATCAAGCAAACAAGATCTCTCAAGGTTGGAGACACGGACGATAACCCAGAATATATCGTTATGCAGCCCGATGGGATTCAGAGATTTTCGTGCATGGCAAGATTGTCCAGGCATTAAAGTATTGATCCAAATGCACGACCAATGCTTTGGGTTATACTTACACTGTGTTTGGTTTGTGGAATCTACCATGGAGACAAGCTACAAGAAGAAGAACTGCACGATCCGGCGATAGGCGAGATTGTCCAGGCATTAAAGCATCGATCCAAATGCACGACCAACACTTTAGGTTATACTTACAATGTGTTTGTTTGTGGACTCTAACATGGAAAGGAAAAGAAATTGGTGGGGAAAAGTATTTTTTGTGTTTGGTTAGAAAGGAAAATAATGTGGAAAAGAAAAGAAAGAAAAAGAAATGTAAAATATAACTTACCATGGATTCATTTTCCTCAAAAAACGTGAGGAAATGAAACGAACTTCTTACATTTTCTCTAATCACATTATATCTTCTCTGCAGCTCGTCGATCATCCTTGCTCTCTCCAACCATGTCTTCTCAACAAAGACAAATCATCCCGCTTGAATCGCAAAAAAACTTCATCAAACTTGGAACAAAAGCTTCCTTACGCAAGTTAAACTCTAGACCATTCAAATTTGCCCACAGTCAAAGTCGACGCGCGAAGTGTACGGTGCGAAGGAGTACGAGTTCTTCGCAGTGTTGTCTAATCGATGGTGGAGATGATCATACACTGCCAAGTCTGAACACTGAACTTGGATCATCGATCCATCAATGGTTTAGAGGATGAGATATGTGATAGTCTTTTGGATTATTTTCTTAAAGTAGACATAAAAAGAAGACAATACATGATGGTTGAATTTGCCATTTAGCTCGGATATTAAGATCCCTATTTACTGTGTCCACAACTTTCGATGAAGCTGTTGGGGTTGTCGAAATCATGAGCAATATTAACGGCAATCAATCAACGACGAAAGCGAAAATAACACGCCAACTTTTAACGTGGAAAACTCAAAACAGGAAAAACCATGGATCACTCTCCTGATCCAAGGGAATAATCCAATATAATCGCGTCCGACGATTACAATGACAACAACTCCTCCTGAGAACGTCTTGGGGTAATCACAACCCAAAAACACACTGAATCGCTACACCAACAAGAGGAGCAATCACAACGTCGAGTTACAAACTCGGAATACCAACAATCATCGAGCTTCAAGCTCGGAATACACGAAGGGGTCAAAACAAGTTACGACCAACGAATGAGAAACCGAACGATCTGAAATGGTGGATGCGTAGAGCACGTCGAGATGACTCTTCGTCTGAAGTTTTGGCAAAATCCGAGCACCGGATCGTCCGGATCGAAGCTTTTTCTCTTCTCTTTATTTTCTTCTTTCTCTCCTTTTTTCTCCTCTGCTCGTCGCTGTGTGCGTGTGTGTGTTAGTATGTTTTTTTTTTTACATAATATTAACTATGTACATGGGCCACCCAAATGGGCCGGACCCAATAAACTCCCCCTCCGGCTCATACGGTGGGCTCAAGCAAGCCCGCTTTCCGCCGACAGGTCTTGAGCTTCTCCTTCGGCAAAATCTTCGTCAACATATCTGATCCGTTCTCACTCGTGTGTACCTTCACCAAATACAGTTGCTTCGACTCGAGCACATCTCGAACCCAATGGTATCTGACGTCGATATGCTTGGATCTCGAATGGAATGACGAGTTCTTGGAGAGGTGGATGGAACTCTGACTATCGCTGTAAACAACGTACTTGTCTTGCCGTAACCAAGATCTTCGAGAAACTTCTTTATCCACAAAGCTTCCTTGCAACCCTCCGTGATTGCAATGTACTCGGCTTCTGTGGTGGATAGCGCAACGCACTTCTGCAGCTTTGCCTGCCATGACACAGCTACCCCTGCAAAAGTCATCAAAAAACCTGAAATAGATTTTCTGGAGTCAATAACAGCTGTCATGTCTGAATCAGTATATCCAACCAGCATAGGCTCTCCGCTGCCAAAACATAAACACGTCTTGGAAGTGCCTCTGAGATATCTCAATATCCACTTTACGGCTTCCCAATGCTCTTTTCCCGAATTAGAGAGAAAACGGCTAACGACACCAACGGCATGGGCAATATCGGGTCGAGTACAAACCATAGCATATATCAAACTACCAACAGCAGACTGATAAGAAACTCTGCTCATGTCGGCCTTTTCTTCTAACTTTTCGGGCATTTCTCCGATGACAACTTGAAATGACCTGTAAGTGGAGAACAAACCGCCTTGGCTGTACTCATGTGAAATCTCTCGAGAACTTTCTCAATGTAGTCTTCTTGATATAACCATAGCTTCCGATTTTTCCTGCCACGAGAAATCTTCATGCCGAGAATTTTCTTCGCCGCTCCCAAGTCCTTCATCGCAAAAGACTTCCTCAACTCTCTCTTCAACGCCGCAATCTTGCTAGTATCATGACCGATGATCGACATGTCGTCGACGTATAAGAGAAGAATAATAAAGTCATCATCGGAGTACCTCTTGACAAATACACAATGATCCGAAGAAGTTCTGGTGTCCCCGTGACTTGTCATAAAAGAATCAAAGTTCTTGTACCATTGTCGTGGAGCTTGTTTCAGACCGTACAAACTCTTGTTCAACTTGCAAACAAGATGCTCCTTTCCGTTGACTTTGAATCCCTCGGGCTGCTACATATAAATGTCTTCTTCAAGGTCACCATGAAGGAATGCAGTCTTCACGTCAAGTTGCTCAATCTCCAAGTTCAAGCGCGTCGCCAAACCAAGAGCAACTCGGATCGAGGACATCTTCACCACCGGTGAGAATATATCTTCAAAGTCAATGCCTTTCTTCTGACCGAAGTCTTTCACAACCAACCGAGCTTTGTACCGTGGATGAGAATTATTTTCTTCAATCTTCAGTCGATAAACCCATCAATTCTTGAGAGCTTTCTTTCCTCGAGGTAGCTCTACCAAATCATAAGTGATTATCATGGAGAGATCGCATTTCTTCCACAATAGCTTCCATCCACTCATTTTTGTCATCAACAGAAATTGCATCTTGGTAATCCTCAGGTTCTCCAGCATCTGTTAACATCACGTACTCATCTGAAGGATACCTCGTGGATGAACGATGCTCCCTAGCAGATCTTCTCAACTGAGGTTCAACCGAAGATTCTTCAACAACTTCATCAACAGGTTCTGTTGGCTCAACATCAACATCACCTGTAGGATTTTCATCGTTGCCTTCTGGAACATCTCCCCCTTGATCGGGATATGCTACACGTACAGGAGGTGGATCAAAATTAGGTAGATCACCGCTGGACTTCTTAGGCGACTTTTCTGTCTGAATGTCTCGTATGAACTGGTCTTCAATAAACATGGCAGCTCGGCTTCTGATAAGCTTCTTCTGAGAGGGATCATAGAACCTGTATCCGAACTCATCTAGCCCATAGCCGATGAATATACACGGTCTGGTCTTCACATCAAGCTTCGATCGCTCGTCTTTTGGATGTGAACAAATGCTTTGCACCCAAACACACGCATGTGACCATACGAGACTTCCTTTCCCGATCAAATCTTATCTGGTACCTCAAATCTCAAAGGAACACAAGGTGTGAGATTTAAAACATGGACAACTGTATTTAACGCCTCACCCCATAAAGAATTCGGCAACTGCGACTGTGACAACAAACATCTCACTCTCTCGATCAGTGTTCTGTTCATCCTCTCAGCTAAGCCATTTAATTGAGGTGTCTTCGGAGTTGTCTTTTGATGTCGAATACCGTATCTCTTGCAATACTCATCAAAAGGACCACAATATTCCCCTTCGTTGTCCGTCCGAATACACTTGAGCTTTTTGTTGGTCTGCCTCTCCACAAAAGCGTGAAACTGCTTGAAAACATCTAGCACTTGGTCCTTGGACTTCAGCGTATAAGCCCAGATCTTCCTCGAGTGATCATCTACAAATGTAACAAAATAAACAGCACCACCAAGTGTTCTTGTTTTCATAGGACCACAAACGTCGGAGTGAATTAGATCGAGTATACCTGATTTCGGTGAGTGAGTGATGTTCTTGAACGCGACTCGGGTCTGCTTCCCAGCCAAGCAATGATCACATCTTCGTAACGAAGGATTCTTCACGCCAGATAGAAGATTCTTCTTGGCTAGTATCATCAGTCCCTTTTCGCTCATGTGACTGAGTCTATTATGCCAAAGCTCCATCGCACTACCATCGTCGATTGCATTCACGGTGGAATCTGCAATTTTCGCTTTCGTTACATATAGCTGAGATGAAGTCTTTTCGCCTTTTGCCACGATCAACGAGCCTTTGGTGAGCTTCCATTTTCCATCTCCAAAGTGGCTGTGAAAACCTTCATCATCGAGCTTCCCTGTGGACATCAAACTTAGGCGAAGCTCTGGAACATGCTTCACGGCCTTCAAAATCAATGTATTTCCGTTCTCCGTCTGCAAGCGCACGTCGCCGATACCGATGGCTCTAGCAACACCATCTTCTCCTATAATAACTCGTCCAAAATCACCAGAGGTATATGAGGTAAAGAAATCCCGTCGCCGTGTAGCATATATTGTAGCACTGCTATCGATCACCCAACTAGTCTCATCACTAGTTTAACAGCATCGTCGTCGCGCACAATAAAGAAATCTGTCGTGACTGCGGTTACCTTGTCAACCTTATCAGCATTTGTCGTCTGATGATCTTGACTCTTCGCATTCTTATTCTCTCTCAGGAAATTTTGACAAACTCTTTTAATGCGCCCCTTCTTGCCACAATAATGACACTCGATGCTAGCATTATTTCCAGACTTGCTTTTACTTCTGTTGCGATCACCTGGGCCTCGACTCTTGCTCCTCCCCCTATTCTCTGTGACTAGGACATCGGACTGTGAAGAAGAACCCTGCGACTTTCTTCTCATCTCTTCGTTGAGCACGCTGCTTTTAACCAATTCCATCGAACAGATTCCATTCGGAGCCGAATTAGACAGTGACATCCTGAATGTCTCCCATGAGTCTGGCAACGTACCAAGAAGCCACAAACCCTGCACTTCATCGTCGAACTTGATTCCCATTCCAGCTAGCTGATTAACAATTCCTTGGAATAGATTCAAGTGATCAGATATGTTGCTCCCGTCGTGATACTTCAAACTCATCATCTGCTTTATCAGAAAAAGCTTGTTGTTCCCAGTCTTTCGAGCGTATAACTGCTCAAGCTTGCTCCATAAGGTCTTCGCATGTTTCTCGTCGCTAAGGTGGTTGAGAACATTATCATCGACCCACTGTCGAATAAAGCCGCAAACCTGACGATGGATCAATTCCCATTCCTTGTCGCTTTTATCCTGCGGCTTCTCCAAATCGAACACGGGCGAATGATAATCTTTCACATACAAAAGATCCTCCATCTTTCCTTTCCAAATATGATAGTTCGAGCCGGTCAACATAACAATCCGACTAGAATTGCCCTCCATGATTTCGAACACAACAACGTGACTCAACCTCGCTCTGATACCACTTTGTTGGGGTTGTCGAAATCACGAGCAATATTAACGGCAATCAATCAACGATGAAAGCGAAAATAACACGCCAACTTTTAACGTGGAAAACCCAAAACGGGAAAAACCACGGGATCGCTCTCCCGATCCAAGGGAATAATCCAATATAATCGCGTCCGACGATTACAATGACAACAACTCACTCCCGAGAACGTCTCAGGGTAATCACAATCCAAAAACACACCGAATCGCTACACCAACAAGAGGAGCAATGACAACGTCGAGTTACAAACTTGGAATACCAACAATCATCGAGCTACAAGCTCGGAATACACGAAGGGGTCAAAACGAGTTACCACCAACGAATGAGAAACCGAACGATCTGAAATGAGGGATGCGTAGAGCACGTCGAGGTGACTCTTCGTCTGAAGTTTCGGCAAAATCCGAGCACCGGATCGTCCAGATCGAAGCTTTTTCTTTTCTCTTTCTTTTCTTCTTTTTCTCCCTTTTTCTCGTCGCTGTGTGCGTGTGTGTTAGTATTTTTTTTTTATTTTTACATAATATTAACTATGTACATGGGCCACCCAAATGGGCCGGACCCAATAGAAGCCTCAGTGGATATGTTGCTAATAGTCATGTTCGTATGGTAGTGATAATTATCCTTATATTTAGTAGTTGAATTTAAGCATGACTGCTAGTCATGCATGTCACTGCCAAGGATTAATAACATCATATTAATCGATATTTATAGATAGTACAAAATCTCATTTCTTTTTATATGCTAGTTTTCTATATTGAGACTATTAGCCATGGTATGTGTTTTATGCGATCATAATTAGTTTTGCTTTAAATTTTCCTTTTGGAAGAACCAAACACCATTTTTGGTATTCCAAGAAAATAGTTTTCTCTTTAGTTTTTCTTGCAGTAACCAAACAACAATAAGGAATGGGAAATTCTATATGCACCCCCTAAAATTCTATTTACACCCCCTTATTTATTATCACCCTCTATTTATTATAGCACTTATTTATTATCACACTCAATTTATTAGTGATTTATTCAACTTTCAAAACCATCGAAGTAGCCATCGATTACCATCTCTTAAAAGTCCAATATTATCAATTAATTATATTAGATAATATTGAAACTCATGCCATTATTGGTTTGGTCAAGGAATATATTATGTTATTCTATAACTTCTAAAAATATAAAGAAATGTTATATTACAAATTACAAGTCAGTGTTTTAAATATATTAACCCTTAGACATATGACCAAGTTTCTTATGCCAAGTCATCGTGGACTTCTCTTTTGAACTTGTCGTAGCAACAGATGCTTGCCCTTCTTGCAGAGTCTCTCCCTTCAGCGTGTATAGATTTGCAGCTATCTTTTCTTTTAATCAATCGTAACATATAAACTAAAACAAGAAAGAACATCAACAATATCACAACTATAAATATTTTATTTAATGTTTTATTATTAAGTAAAGATGAGAACGTGTCATATTATTACGTGAATATCTAAATGAGGGGTATTCCATACCGACTATCATGCTCTAAGCGTTTTATCTAAATATTAAAAGAATGCACTCTAATTATACTATGGATGACGTATATTAGATATTTAATTTTAATCTTTACCTAATAGCTACTATTTCTATATTTATTCAAGTTCATCTGTTATGGTAAAAAGAAATATTATATTATATTTTATTTTTTAAAAATCGTTATCAATATTGATTAATATTCGATATTAATATTTTTATAGTTGATGTAAAGTGTAGATTAATTTAACATGGTAGTATTGAAAAGAGTGGGTCCCACCGGAAGAATTTAATGTATTCGCATAATTACTATGAATTCAACGGGTTAATGAAGACAAATTAATCAATTTTACTATTGTTGAATAAAATGTAAGCAAAAGAATTAATAACTAGCTTTTACAAATTCCAAAGTTATTTTCACCCCATAAGGGGGTGCCAATAGCAACACCCCTTCTTTATTTTTTTTAATTTTCTTTTCTCCATTTTATTTTCCCATCAAAATCCACAAACCAAATACACCAGAATTTCACCAGACTTGTTTGTGCTCGTCTTGAACCATTTACAGTAAAACCTCTTTTAATTAATAACCGTGGGACCACTGAATTTTATTAGTTTAAAGAGATAATAATATATCGATAAATTAATAATTTATTAATTAAAAAAAAAATAAATTTAGATGATTTAGTATTTAAATATGTTTTAATGGATTATATTCATGAATAAACTAGTTCTTTGTAACTAATTAAATATATTCATGTATATTTATATTTTTTGTTGCAGCTAGAGAACTTGACATCGGAACTTTTGACTGCAATTAAAAAAGTTAGTGATGAAAAGTGCAATTAAGAAAAATAAGTGGCAATAGATTCATATTTTAGCAAATGCCCATAATATTTATAATTGTAATATATGGATTATTAATTTAGAGTTTTAATGGGACCTAATATTTACAAAGGAATTTTCAGAATAATTATTATCTTATTATCATATCGAATTTAATAATTTTTTACAAAGGCCCAAGTCGGGACCGTAAATTTTATTATTTTAGAAAGGTTATTAATTTATCGAGTATTAATTTATAGAGGTTTTACTGTATTTCTCATATAGACCACGTCCAGAATATCCTCATTAAACTGAAAAAGGGCTTACGAGGCTTTATTTTGATAACCATATTGGATTGACCTCGACCGAGAAAACTCACAAAATTATTCTTAGACTTTGAAAAATGCACTTTTCATCTGCAATCTATTCTCTATAATTTCTTTTGTTCGTCCTCTTTTGTTTTCTTCTTCATTATTCTATTTTGATTTTATTCCTTCTTTCCACGTTTTGTTTCATATTAGTAATATTAAAATCATAAAGGGTAAAATTCTCATTTCAGTTACTTATAAAAAGGTTTTAGTAAACGAATCGAAAATTTTTATATTAAAAGAAATTTAAGTATAGATTTTCCATAAATTAATCCAAAATCGAAGAAAACTAAACTCATTGACTCAAATTTATAATTCTTTGTTCACCGACAGCTATTTTAAATCGCAAAAGATGTTGAAATACATGTAATAAATTTGGAAATTAACATTTATTGATACACGAGAAAATTCAAAGCATTGAAAGGACAAAAACTACTGTAATGAACGACATTGATCGGTCTTTTATCTAGACCCTATTTAATTATCAAATTCCTAGATTTAGCCCGTTCTATGCTGACCATTGGACGCATCTCTCTCTTGTGCCATTTGAAATTCCTAGATAATCAATCTATTGAAAAGATCGGATGTATCCGCATTGATTGCAACCAAACATTTGAATTGAAGTATATAAAACCAATGCTAAAATAAATATAAGATATGTGAAAATAGAGACAAAGTATTAGCATAGCTATTACCAGCTTCAAATGCCGGCTCGCTCACTAAATATCCTTGTACAAGGATGCCACTCTCTATTGTAATTTCCAAATATAACAAAATATTAACATTGAATACATCGAATCCAAAAAATATTTTTGTGGCTAGCGTTTGACTTGCTTCTTAACATCTGGTATATATAAATCATTATGGTCTTTGTGGTAAATCAACAAAGCCTGAGCTCCTAATTAATTATTACAGAATTCTTACAGATTTTGCAATAACTCATGTTTAACCTCCTCGTGAGCCGTCTCAGACCATAGTTTCCAAGAGAATTAATCAAATTTTATTTTTCTTTCAGTCGTCAATGGCTCGTCTTAGCCCCTTTATACGGCTAATGATTGGATGTATATACTCACTCCTTCTTGCTAATAAAGCCCATGGCGCTGATCTATTTTATGAATGGATTGTTACATCTGAGACGAGTGCTGTTTATCCCATGTCTAATAATATATCGGTAAGCATTTCGCATTGAAAAACTTGAAATAAAGTTTTATTACTCTTCGATTTTCTGGTCTTCATCGTTGGTAAAAAAAAATTGACTCGCAGGTTATTAAGATCAACGGACTGTTCCCAGGGCCATTGATAAACGCCACGACAAACGACGTCGTTCACGTCAATGTCTTCAACAGCCTTAATGAACCTCTACTCTTCACATGGTATTGTATTAGGTTTCCACTCGATTTTCCGACAAAACCCTAGTCTTGAATTATCTCCTGTATTTCACTTATCCGTTAATTTTCCTTTTTTTTTTCCTTCTTTGTGTGAACTCTGTGTACGATTGACTGAAAAGGAATGGGATACAAGAGAGGCAGAACACGTGGCAAGACGGAGTTTCCGGAAGCAATTGCCCGATCCAATCGGGACAAAACTGGACTTACGTTTTTCAGACAAAAGACCAAATCGGTACGTACACTTATTTCCCGTCGACCAACTTCCAGAAATCGGGCGGAGGGTTTGGCCCTCTTAGGGTTAACAATCGAAACGTCATTCTCGTGCCATTCCCCAAGCCCGACGACGAATACGATCTTCTCGTCGGAGATTGGATTGAGGACTCTTATCAGGTAAGTGATTGAAATTGTAGTAATGAGAAACATTTGATGTTAATTATACTTTTTAATTCCCATCGAATCGAACCATTGATTCAGAATACGAGGGCGACGCTGAATGAGCCCAATGCGGACAAAATTTACCCCGGCGCGATACTGATGAACGGTAAAGGGCCATACGGAAGCTCAGATTCCATGTCGTATGAGTCCTTCAATGTTACTAAAGGCATGTCTAAGAATCGCTCGTGCTTTTTTTTTTTTCGTATTCGAAAAACAAGAATTAGACATATGGTGATTATTATACTTTACGATCCTCACATTTTGGCAGGCAAAACGTACCGATTTAGGATCTCGAACGTGGGGACAATGTTTAGCATAAACTTCAGGATCCAAAACCACAAGATGGTTCTGGTCGAGACTGAAGGTTCTTACACTGATCAGATCGAGTTGGACTCCTTAGACGTGCACGTGGGCCAATCTTACTCCGTCCTCGTCAAGGCCGACCAAGACGAGGCGGATTATTACATGGTTGCCACTCCATTGCTATACAACGTTAGCGGCCCAGACGACCCCCTAGTGGCTAAAGGGATAGTGCACTATGAAAATTCTATTTCGAGCGTTCAAGGCCCTATTCCTAGTGGGCCTGATCCATTTGATATAGAATCTTCGATTAATCAAGCCAAGTCCATTAGGTCAGTTATCTTCGTTATTTTCCAGCTAACCAGAAACATTGTAGTAGAAGCCCCCAAGGGGTTTGCTTAATGACTTGAGTTGCGGTATTTATCCCCTTACGTTATGAGTTCGAACATCATGATTATCGTATAAGGTGAATTTTGGACATAGTCACTAAGTTACTCTCATCCTCGAAATGTATGGCGTAAGTCCACATCAGATTGACTGGGAAGACTTAAGAATCGTAAAAAAAAGAGAACATCGTAATGAAAATGGATGTTTCATGCCAACCCTAATTACATTTTGTGAACAGATGGAATATGACTACTGGAGCTGCGCGGCCTAACCCGCAAGGGACGTTCAACGTGTCCAACGTAACGCTAGCGCAGACTTTCGTACTTCACGGTTCGAAAGCGTTGATCAATGGTCAGCTGAGGTACCTCGTGAACAACGTATCTTATTTGACCCCAAGTACTCCTTTGAAGCTCGCCGATTATTTCTTGAACGGCTCTGGCGTATACGATCTCGATCAGTTCCCAGTCAGCCCCGTCGGCATCAATCCATCTTATGGGGTATTTGTTGCGAGCGGAACACACAGAGGTTGGCTAGAGATCGTAGTCAAGAACGATCTTGAAGATGAGATCGACTCTTGGCATTTGGACGGATTCGGATTTCACGTCGTCGGGTAACTTATATAAAAAATTAATTTTGACAAATAATCTCGGGTGAATGCCTTTTCTTTTCCCAATGTTTTGGGGTATGACCGTTCTTGCTCCCTATTCGAGAAAAATTAACTCATGTTACCGATTTTGTGCTGTTTGGTACCCGAATAATTTAACCGTCAGTTTTGACGGAAATTACGGGCAGGTCATTCCGAATTTCCGGACCGATTCGGTCCCACGATCATCGGCCCTAAAAAAAATTCGGACCATGCTCGACCCCTAAAATCCAACACTAACGGTTAAAGTAAACCATGTGGCCAAACAATACAAAATCGGTAAACAATAGTTTGGAAATGACATCTCGGAAGGAGCACAAAAACCCCACATATCTCAAACATTGAAGACTGAAATGGCGTTCTCCCAATAACTTTCCTTACATATGATATTATTTAAGGGGAAGCGACGTAAAAAACTCCCATATCTCAAACATCGAGAACCGGAAATGGCGATGATCTTTCCTTGTATGATATTATTATTTAGGGGAATCGGCGTTTAAACCACATTTTTATATTGTTAATCGTAGTTTCGGGGACGGAGATTGGACGCCCGAAGCAAGAGGAACGTACAACCTATACGATCCAGTGGTTCGTTCGACAGTGCAAGTGTACCCTCAGAGATGGACAGCGGTCTACGCCTATCTGGATAATCCCGGGATGTGGAATTTGAGATCGCAAAATTTGATACATTGGTATGCCGGACAAGAACTCTACATCCGAGTCCACGACGATGAAACGGGGAAGGGCAACGAGCGTCCTCCGCCTGAGAATCTTCTCTTATGTGGTTAGAAATTAAATTATCTTTCATATGCTATTTGATCAAGATAGTTTGATAATATTTGACAAAGTCCATTGACATTAATTTTAGTTTTTCAGGAATGAGCCTAATAATTGTGATGATTAATTTTTTGATAGGGATAGTTGCCGATGCTTTTGCTCCACAGGCTGAACCACCAGCTCCTCAGGCGGGTTGGTGAAAGTAAACTTATTTGATTAAATTGAATTGTTACGGGTGTTAAAAAGAACTGCTTTCTTGACGTATGATGTGTTTAGACTCGTATCAGATGAAGATGATCAAAATTCAGTGATAAATTTTGTTCCATGTAATATTTTTAATATATATTACACAATTTTTTTTTGTTTGTTATGCAACAAACCAACGACACAGACTAATTACATTGAATGCCGTTTGTTCGAGAGAATGGCAAAATTAGTCAAATTCAAATTGCACATATAGTCAACTTTTTATCAATATTGCAAAAATAAACAATTTTTTCAATTTTTATTATTTTTTTATTTTGACCTCAAAACTATTTAAAATTACAATTCTCCCCTACAAATAAGCAATGTTTTATTGATAATTATATATTTAATCCCAATTAAATTTAATCATTTTCAATTCAAACATTTTAATTAAAATCAAGTTTCCCTTGCCTTGCACACATCTCAAGCAGCTAAGGAGAATTTTTTGCATCATTATTTTATAATCATTATTTTATTACTTAACAAAGTTAAGGAAGATCATAAGAATTAGAAAACCTATAAGAAATTCCGTTGAATAGAATAATTTAAAGGCAAGAATACTTATAGATTGCGTAATATTCAAAAAAAATATGATCTTTCATAAAATATTCAAATAAGCAATATCTAACAATAATCAAATTTTTTAAAGTTGTCACACTTCACCATCATTAATTTCCATTGAGTGTTTCTTACGAGACTTTCGATCCATTTCACATGGATATCGTCGTGTTCGCTTTCGTCCGACTTTCTTTCTGGGCGAAGATAAGGATTGTGTACCAGAATGAGGCTTCCAATGAGACTCCTCTAATGGACATTCATTTGCATCAACACACGGACCGAAAGCCCAAAAAACACAATTCATCATAGAAGCACCATTCTAAAGGTATATTGTCAAACATAACAATGGTACCTACATATTAAATATGGTGTTGAGGATATCACATAATAATAATAATAATAATAATAATAATATAAAGCGCAATAACTATAATGAATTACCTGGATTAACTTGTTGCACCGCGTGAAGGAAACATGGCAATTTGGGTACAGATGTTTCCCATGTGCCATAGATTTCTTGCACTGCTAAGTTCACCGCTCGCCGTGCTTTGGATCTGTTAATATCAAAACCGAACTTATGTTTAATTAGTCGGCAAACTTCAACAACTGTGATGGCAGGATCTCCCTTAATATCACTATGTATATCGGATGCAATCAAGCTCACACTTAAATTCATATGCTAAAGCTAGGTTACTACTGATATAACATTTGTGCTCTCCTTGGTACATAGAGACCGTCCAAACTTGTGACGTCTTCTTCAATATACCTCTAATTCTCCAATCACAAGGTCGTATACATTTCTCTTGTGGACAACGCACCTCCTACACTTTTCGTGTACTAGTTTTCACTATATATGACCTTCTAGTTACTTCTATACAATATCGTTGAACTGCCATCTGGAAAACCTCTTTAGTATCAAAGCATAGACTAGTATCAACTAACTCCTTCTCAGTTCTAGAATTGTCAAACTTGTTTGGAATGCCAACGGAATCTGCTAATAAATTTCTCGGATTCCATGATGTATTCGATGTTGTAGCATCTGTAGATGACTCAACTTATGGTTCACTTTCAAGTGGTTCATCTTCAACAAAATGTCAGAATGACCACGACCTACAACAAAAAATATTAAAAAATTAATACTAAAGAAGCTACAAAATTTTTTAAAACCATTATAAAAAAAAAATGCACCTCGAATCTCCATCACAGAAACTTCTTCAATGTACATGTTTATTCCCAGGGGCAGTCCTACGTAGGGGCTCGGGGGGTCCATTGACTCCCGGCCGACGGAGAAAAAAACTAGTACTATAGCTTGGTTGTGCATGGAGTTTTTAGTGTAAGGAAGAAGAAGATCGTACAATAATTAGGGTTATTTTGATAAAATTATATTTATTGGGCTTTTGTTTTGCTTTTGGGTCATTATATTTTTTCACAAGTTTTGGTCCACTCCACTACTAATGATATATGTAGTTAACATTTTATAAGCCCATTAATTTGAATAGTTAAAAAGCTTTAGACTAGAGAAAGATAAAATAATAAAAAGAAAGGAATCCACACTAGACGACAAGGAAACGAAAGCGACATTCCACTTCAAGTACAGCAAGGCATCAAAGCAAGTGCAAACAAGAAAAGGCCATTTTCGAGTACTGTCTTAAGGTTTTTTAATGCTATACTCTAATACTTTATGATAAGGAACCCGATCTATTTCACCCGAGACTCCGAATCCCAAAGTCGCACATTGTCGATCGCCACGTAGAGAACACTTGATGGATTGAAAGACGCCACGAACGGATATGTAAAGCCGTACGATAAGTATGAGCTCATTAAGTTTTTCTTTGAACTTCTTTGCTCGAAATCTTGTTTCGGGCCCGATTGGTATTTGAATCTTCAACTCATCTTGGTTATGATTGGACTCGTTCACATCACTTTATTTATTTAATTCTTGACAATTTGAGGTTTTATGATAGTTCTAGATTTCTTTGATTTAGGTTTCATATTTTGTTTTAATTTTAGAACATTCACAAAGTTGAATGATTATGTTGGAGTAGGAATGCAAATATGTATAAATGAGTAATTAAAACAAGAAGGAACTCGGAATCGTCTCCAAAAGTTGGCACATCTTTATCGAATGAGTTTAGTCCTAATGATGATCAAAGTCGTAAAAGAGGACGGGTGGATGAGTTATTAGACATCGATATTATTGGTGATCCGGCATTACGCAAGCCGCTTAATAACTATCCTATTGAAGTTAGAGATGACTTGAGGAGACAATATATAGCGAAAGGATCATATTTTTCCACCAAGTAATTTCAGCGGCTATGAACGGAAGTTTCAAAAGTCCTGTTCGAGAAGTATAGTTTGCTAGAATATAGCATATCCAAGGATGCCGCATTTTGCTTATGGAGTTATTTATTTGCCAAAGGACACAAACACATGATGCATTCAAGGAAATCGGTTTTAGAAATTGGAAAAAAGCGATGGAAACATTGGTTGATCACGAATGGGAAGTAACTAGCATTCATCATAATGCTAGTATTCAATATTTTGGATTCAACAATCAAAGGTATAATGTGGATTATGTGATGATGAAAAATCAGATGGATTGGAGCTTGCTTATCATACAAGGTTAACTGCAGTTGTTGATTTGAGTCGATATCTTTTGGGTCAAGGTTTAGCTTTTCGTGGACATGATGAATCGCCATAATCTATGCATCAAGGCAATTTTCTTGAACTTGTGGGATGGTATTGTGATCGAAGTGAAGAAGTCAACAAGGTAATGAATATAAATGCCCCAGGAAATAATCAGTTGATGTCTCCAAAAATTCAAAAGCAAATTATCAGTGCTTGCGCAACAGAGGTGAGAAAGCAAATTATCTTTGTCAATGATAACGGTGAAGTGCTGGAATGGTTTCTTGGGGTAATCCATGTTAGTGATACATCGGCAAAAGCTTTGAAATGTGCTATTGACGAATTTGTTTCGAAGAACGGATTATCAATTTCTAATCTTAGAGGACAAGGTTATGACGGGTTTTCAAATATGCGTGGTGAGTTTAATGGTCTAAAATCACATATTTTGAGAGAGAATAAGCACGCCCATTATATTCATTGTTTTGCTCACCAGCTTCAGTTGTCGTTGTTGCTACTTCAACTGATCATATAATGGCTAACAGCTTTCTCTTGAATATCTTGCTATGATTGTGAACGTTGTTAGTGCTTCATGTAAAAGAAAAGACTCTTTATGACAGAAACAACATGATAGTATGACCGAACGCATTGAACATGGTGAAGTTTTAACAGGAAAGGTACAGAATCAAGAAACAAGTTTGATTAGAGCTGGTGATCTCGTTGGGGTTCTCACTTTAAAATAATCATTCGACTATTTCACTTGTGGAATCCGATAAAAGGTGTGCTTGCATCTGTAGCGGAAGATGGATGTGATAAGAAAAGTCGGTTTAGTGCTGCAGGTTCAGTTGATAAAAATGGAGTCGTTTGAGTTCGAGTTTGTTGGTCGTTTGATGGAGCACATTTTAGGGATGACAAATATGTTGTCGCAAGTTCTCCAACAAAAGACTCAAACCATAGGCACCGCTATTGGACTGTTCAAGAATTAAAAGACGACTTGAATACATTTAGAAACGATGGTTGGGATGGTTTGTTGACAGTTTGTTCAGAAAATGAGATTTAGTGTACTGAACATGAATGATTGCATTATGGGGGCGTATTTGAAGAATCTTGATGGACAACAGAAGACATATCTTCATTATCATAAGATTGACATTTTCTTGCAGGTACTTAATTTCAATTTACTCAACTCGGAGTTGCTTATGTGTATCGGTTGCCTTGATCCTATGCATATTCTTTTGATCACGAGCGTTTGGTCCAGCTAGCTCTTGACTATTCATTAATTAAAACTCAAATATATGCACAAAACTATATTTATGTGCTATATCAATCTCTTGACTATGATGCACATGTGATGTGAATAACAATAGGCCGTTCATGCTCTCAAAACTATACTCGCATATATGTGTGTGACAGAAAATTGGGCCTTCGAATGCTCTGCATACGAAAGAGCTAAATCAAAATTAATGGGGCCTATAAAATATAATGTTGCTATACCTATTAGACATATGATTATATGATTTAATGTACTTTCTAATAAAACTTATGACATGTACAGAATGGTTTCAAAATTAACTAAATATAGTATACGGACACGTGTAACTAGTCCCATCTAGCGGTCGAAACATGTACACGATTAATTGGATAAGAATTTCGAAGTACTTTCCTTTTTTCATAATTTCTGTAGTTTATTTATTTTATGATGATCAAAAGTCAAAACTAGTGGTGCTAAACAGGTCGGGTTGGGTCACATTGTGGTTCAACCCGTTAAACGGGTTGAAAACTTCAACCCTGACGTGACTTGTTTACTTAAACGGGTTGAAATATCGAACCTAACCTGACCTACTTAATATAACTCATTAACCCGCCAACTCGTTTAAATTAAAAGAAAAAGAAAAAATAACTCAATAATTAGAATTATAAACCCAAGTTAAATAAAACAATAGAGAAACAAAGCTTTTGTTTTTTCTACAAATCAACAACAATTAAAATTCCAAATAATACAAATCATATAATTAATAAAAGCAGTTTATATTAAGGATAGTTTTAATAATTTATATTATTCGGGTTAAATGGGTTGATAAACGGGTTGATTTCGTGTTGAAAACTCGAACCCCTAACCTGACCCACTTAATATTCGGGTTGGGTTCGGGTTTACCCATTTACTTAAGCATGTCGAAAATTCTAACTCAAACCTGCTATTTTCGGATGCGGTTCGTGTCGTGTTGGCGGGTCGGGTTGGTTTTTAGCACCCCTAATCAAAACTAGCGAATCTAGCGTTATCCAAACCAATAAGCAACTCACAAAAATATACATATTATCAATAGAAGAAGACCTCAAGGAGAAAAGAATTAACTAAAGAATGGAATACAGAAATGAAATACTAATAAAATAAAGGTTTAAAAAATGAAGGTGTAGTAGTATCATTATGGATGCCAACTTGATCAGTTCATGCAATACAAAGATTAAAAACAATGATGTCTTTAGCCTTACTCAATTACTTTACATATGAAGCCAAAGAGTGGCGTAATAGTTGTGGCAATAACAAGTGCATTTAAGTCCTCATTGCTAATTTTCAACATCTGATCTTGGGCCGTTTTCTCGCCTCCCAACAGATGCAAACCTTCGACGACGAACCTCATCTTTTAAGATTCAAAGACAATTAGTTTCCCATCTTCTTCAACTCCTCGCAGCGCTCGTCGACAGACGCAACTTGTGTAGTTACAACATTATTCGAAAATCGGTGATTGTCATTGTCAATACTATTGTTGTCCTTGATAATTGTGCCCCTATGCTTCCTCATGTGACCTCCCAATGCTTGGCCGGACGTGAAGTTCGCGCCACAAAATGAGCACACGTGAAACTTGGGAGAAGGCGAGGACGACTTTGGGGTGAGAGAATTGGACGAATTTCTAATCATCGACGACGATTGAGACTGAAAATAATCCTCTTCGTCGGAAAGTAATAATAAGGGCCTCTTCCCCTCGTTCTTGGGCTTTTTGTGGCTGGCGCGGTGGCCTCCTAGGGCTTGGAACGAAGAAAAGGACCGATCACACGTTTTGCATGTGTAAATAGTGGCAAGCTCATTTTCCTTTCTCTTCTTGTTGTTGTGGTTCGGAGGAAGGGATAAACGACCTTGAGACAAAAGCATGAGGCATTGGGCCGTCTCAATATCCTCGGTGGTGGTGCTCTCCTCCGATGAGGCAATTGTAGGGCTTGGAATATCCTCGGGGACGATTAGGGAAACCCTAAAATGAGGCCTATATGATGATGGTCTCTTGGTGCGTTTGCCCTTTGCGACGATGCACACGTCTTTGGGTTGCGAAGGCGATGTTGGCGATAATGTTGGTGGTGCCACTTCGTCCTCCATAGCCTCCATGGTCGTCCCAACACCACCGCCCTCGCCTTTTTTGACATTAACAATAATGATTCTATGAAGGTGTTGATTTGGGCTTCACTTTTCTTTGGAAGACAGAGACGTGAGAGAAATAATTGGAGCTGCAAAGGAGAAAAAAATGAGTGATGTGGATAATTTTTTAGGTGTGATGCGGTTGTTTTATATTTGTGTTAAATATAGTACTTACCTCACAATTTCAACTTCTTTTGATATAATATCAATGTTGCAAAGTCCGTTAGGTGCTATGCTAGTCATGCATTTGAAAGCGATCCTATCATCTAGACGGCCAAGCCGCGGTTTTCAAGCGGAAATTAAACGGTATACCCATTTTTATAATTTTATTTTACATGCTAATTTTTATAATTTTATTTTACATGCTAACATTCTGTCAAATTAAAGGTGCATCAAATTATCCAAACATTTAAATAAATAATTTCAATCGAAACAATGCTAACATTAGTACAACTATATGTAAACATGATGCTATGCTATGACACCATAATCGATTAACATTAACTAACGACACGTTAAATTTTCAATACACTACAAGATAACAAAGTATCAGACACGGAAAACAGATACGGAATTGGTTTCGTGTCATTATGAGTATTAGAAACGGATTCTGACACGGTTTTCTATTTTTATTTTAAAATAAATTAATGTTTTTATTTAGACACGGATTAGAGATGGAAATGAAAACGGTAATGTGACAAAATTCATTTTAGAAACGGTATATATCCGTATCCAAATTTGTCACGAGAACAACACCTACGGAATTTTGGTTTTAGACACCGAATTTTCCGTGTCTAATCACTCAATAGATACGAAATTTTGGTTTTAAATACCGAATTTTCCGTGTCTAATATGCATGTTTTCTAGTAGTGATCATATATATTCATGATCAATTTGATTATCCTATTAGCACCCAGGGTTCCCGTCACCATAATTTTTTGATGTGCACGTCTTTAGTTCACGGGACAACCATAGGGAGGTTCTCTATATATAATATATAGTATATTAGGTTGGAAGAATTTCCATAATATTGTTGGTACTTAGGTGTAGTAATCTCTATATTTCGTATAATAAGTAAACTCTAATATCCATATATATAATTCTTCACCATTATCGCATATCAAGTTATATGCTTGCCGTTTTTTTCGTGTTACCAACAAACACATTAGCACGGATAAGAATCGACAAGTGATCTCAAACCAAACATAATTGTTAAAAGTTTCTATCGCCAAGATCCGCAATCCATTCCACATTGCTCCCAATTAAAAAAAAAAAGCAAAAGACTAAAATCACTCGCTATTCAACCGCAATTTTATCCCATATTCCCAAATAACAATAAAACGCCCTTTAATATTCTCTCTCCCTACGATATTCCCACCCAATACCATGAACGAAACCGATCCGAGCACCCCCACCGGCGCCGCCGCCTCACCACCACCGCCGCAATCGCCGGACCAAAAGTCCAAGAAGCCCCACCACATCTCTTGGTCCGATTCCTACTCCAAAGCCCACCTTTGCATCCAATCTCTCTCCTCCGTCCTCCATTCCCTCCCTCCCTCTCTAGCAACCTCCGACGAACCCGCCCACGCCCTCCTCCACGATGCCGACGTCGCCGGAGGCATCACCGCCCTCCTCCGGCAGCCGGACTCCGGCGCCACCAACGATCCTCTTTGTGCGTGGCTCTACGACACCTTCAACTCGGCCGAGCCCGATCTGTGCCTCGTGGTTCTACGGTTCATCCCGGTCCTAGCCGGGGCCTACCTCTCGAGGGCCGCCCTGAGCAAGCCGCTCGCTGGGTTCGAGTCGGTTTTGTTAGCCATCTACGCACGTGAGACGGCGGCTCGCGGCGGCCAAGCCGTCACGGCCACCATACCCGATATGTCCCACCCTAGCATCTACCATGAGACGCTGCTGAGAAAGTATTATTGCCTTTCGAAACTCATTTATTGGACGATCTTATTTATCGAGGGACAATAATATCTTTAATCTTCAACATTAGGGATATGTGTCTAATTTCCATATTCTGGGTTGCCAATTTTTAGTCTGTTACTGATTTTGGACCCTTTTGATCCCTGATTAATTTAATTTCTAATTTAACGTGATTTAATACGAGAGACCACACGATCTCCTTTCAGTCGACATAAGCAATCATAATTCATCTTTTTTCATTTAAACGCACGCGTGCATCATTACGCAATACGTTTAATTATGTCTTTCATATATGTGATGCGTAATGATGCTCATGCGTGTTTAATCGAAGATGACTGATGATGGTTCATGCCGATAAAAAAGAAGATCGTGTGCTCTGATATGTTAAGTTCCGTATAAATTAATGATTAAATTAACTGGAAGATTAAAATGGTCCAAAATCGGTAATATTGCAGACTAAATTAAAAGTTGCCTCTCTCAAGATTGGGGTCAGGAATGCACATCCTCCAAATATTGGGAACTAAAAATGTCGTTCACCCGTTGTGAACTACATACCATTGAAATAAAATTTGAACAATGGCTTGAGTTTGACTAAATACTTTGAACTCGGTGTAGTGAATCGCCGGTGTTAAATGCATCCACAGAGCTGCACCTAGCGGTGATCTCGCCAAGCCTAGAGCCACACGGGACCATGAGGTCGACGAGGCGTGCGAGGATCGTTAGTGTGGCGTTAGAATTGTATTACAAAAATATTGCTCGCATCCCCGCTGGGTCCAAGATGGAGTTTTGCAGGATTTGCAAGGCATGGTCGGGAAAATTTGCTAACGCAGATGAACGCGGCGAAGCACAAAATGATGGGGATATTACTAGTAATGATAAAAAAAGTATGGAGGAGACTAAGGGTTGTAGAATAAACTTGTCCTGGGAGTTATTACAGCAGATTTTGAGGATTTTGGGACATTGTTTGATGTGCTGTACTAATGCTAAGGACAATGAAGAAAGATTGGATCTCTTTGATTGTGCGATGAGTGCGTGTAAGAGTCTGCATTTTAGGGCTTTCCATGATATTAACCCGAAGGCCATTTTGGCCGCTGGAAGTCTACTGAAGCTCGCGGAAATGTGCGATGAGAGGCGTGGCTTTACCACTGTGGATCACACTGAGTTAGAAGTCAGTAATGTCATAACAGTTTGATTAGTGATATATGGAAGTGACGAAAACTTCGAATTTAGCAACAAGGGTTTGGATGTTTTCTTAGGGTGTGTTGGAGGTTACATTCCTAATCCATTTTCAATTTGATCTCGTTGTTTAACTGTTTGAGACATGCACGCACTTTTGTACAATATCGTAAAATTTGCTAGGCGCTAGTCGGACGATCAGGGAGGGCCTAGTGATTAGACGGCCTAGGCCGAGCCTAGACGCTTTCTAAGTCGAAACTCTGTTTTAATTATTTTTATTTTCCATATATCAAATATGTTAACAAAGTAAAGGTGTATCAAAGTCATCCTAGGACTCTAAATAACTAGTAATAATCGCAACAATACAACATTAGTATCACTATTTCTTTTTTTATATATCTTCAAAAATAAAAAAACTAAACCGATTAATCGTCGATTAATCAGATTAAGGTCTGCGCTTATCTTCGCTTGATAAATCTTCGGCCCCTTAGTCTTGATGATGCCTTGTTGGTGCGCATTTGTACATTGATCGTGTTCACGACAGACACGGGGGCCCCTGGTACTATTTTGATCATGTCGATCTCTTCCCATCGGAAGTGTCGTTGTCTGTTAAATAACTTTGAATTTTTAGCCCATCTACAGAAGCCCTCGCATGTTTTCCACCTCGGTTACCCATCCAACTTACTCTAACGGATTATATTTGTGCGGAAATTGCGCCCAAGACTCGACTCTTCTTCCAAGCCTGAGTTCGCTTAAGTGCACCTAAAGTGGCTTTGGGTCTTGTTTCTCAATCAGCGGGATAGCTCGAGCTCCAGCCCTAAAGTCATGGTTATTCTTATGGCAAGCTCATGTTATCATCACCAAGGTGAAGATCTTCGCGGGGAAATTGTGTGAGGATTCTCTTTCTAAAAGGACCAACATAGTAAGACGGCGGTTGCCTTACCATCTCCCTTTATGGACGTTGTGGAGCAGATGATCAGTACACTTTTCACACTATTCTCCGATGCTCTTTTGAAGGACGTAAAGGAAGTGTCAAATAATATGCCTCTCAACATGTTCAAGCGAAGACATAGAACTCTGTAAGACTAGATCACTTTGTCCATGCCAACTTAGGCAACACATAGTTTGACTTTGTCCTTAGCCTATGTTGGTCGATATTGATCATGGGAAGGCATGGTGCGATGACGATCATAGAAGGAGCGCGCGAGGGCATCATAAATTGGTTCCCAGTTATTAGAATGCTTCGCCTACAACCTGCGAAGGGTGTGTTTGGTTTGTGGAAATTAGTAGGTAAAAGAAAATTGAAAGAGAAAAGGAAAACTTCATGTTTGGTTGATTAAAGATAAGGAAAAGAAAAGAAAATCTAATTTAATTTTGGCTCAAAGCTAAAGAAAACTAATTTCCTCGCCAAATGACGAGGAAAAAAAAAACTTGCGGAACCATTTTCTCCCATTTTCCTTTCCACCATACTTTCGCCAAACCAAACATAGTGTAAAAGTTTGGGGTACAACGGAGAGGCATGCCCTCGCCAACTCAACTTGATGCCGTTTATTTCGAATCTTTATGAATAAGTCCGACATTACTTTTCCAACAAAAAACAAAAATACCAACAAAGTTTAATATAGATCATTACACAGTGACAGTACAGAAGTTATTAAAATTTCCCTCACGACTATTGAGTTCATTAATAGAATAATATCTAATAAATTACTTTTTGTTACAGCAACATTATTTGCAATCTGCACAATCACCTCTTTTCTCAAAGAGTCAATAACAAACACGTCCTTCAATTAATTAATATGAGGCGATCTCCAACTTCTTGGAATTAATTAACACAACAACCTTCATTTCCCTATATATAAAACCCCTTCACAACATATATCACATCATCACCCTCACGATAAAAAAAAAAGAAAGAAAGAAAATGCCTTTCGCCAAAGCAAAACCCTTCCTGGCTCTCCTCATCCTAACATCTTACATTATAGGACTATCAAGATCCGAAGAAACAAACAAAGGTTGTCGCTATACATCTGACGAACGCGAGGTCCACGTGGCAAACTACCTCCCGCCGAACTCTAACCTTATCGTGCATTGCAACGACTCTCTTAACATAACGCTGTCTCAAAACTCGGAGCATCGTTGGAATTTCTGCACGAGTAGTTGGAACGTGAAATTCACAGTGTACAGTTGCGATCTTCGTTGGGGTCAGAAGGAGAAGGTTTTCGACGCTTACCACGAACGTTGGACGCAGAATTGCAGCTCGACGGGAACGTGTTACTGGGCTGCACAAAGCGACGGGATTTATTTCTCTGATTCGACTCTTCAGAGGTCGGCTATGGTTAAGATGTACGAGTGGTGAAATAAAGTAGGGTAATGTATGCCCTAGTATGAAATCTAGAGAGTAAAACTAAGTGGTTGCAATATGTTTCATCTCTTGTTGGGAATTTCATTTGCTTTGAGTTGGTTGGTATTGCTTGTAATGCCATTTGCCGAGCACAATGTTAAATTGGAAGATTTGATCTAATCGATGAACAAGTGATGATAACCCGCAACCTGATACTATATTATATTCGAAAGAGGTGTTGAGATTATTTGTCCGAAAGAATAAAATAAATCTATTCTAACTCGTACAGTATAATACGTCCAATGCTAAGTGATGAAACTCTGAATGATACGATTAGTGGATTATATCGGACATTCAGCGTGAAGTGGTCCCGTACTAATGGATGTAAAACACACTAAGTTGTAAACTGATGTTGGACGTGATGTTGGGGTAACACTCACTATCACTCAAAGCGCACAGCGGAAATATAAAGTACTTAGTGATTAAACGAAAGGAACACGAGATGTGATTTTGTGCAGCAAGTCAAATAACTTGCTGCGTGCCTCAAGGCGCAAAAATCCACTATAAAGATGGATTACAAACTATCAAAAAGGATAGTCAAAAAACTCGTCTAGCAAAACCTACGAATCAAAAAGGATTCTGCAAACTACAAGATCTTTCGACCTTTGAAAAGCTAGACTAAAAGACAACTCTCGCAATATGTAAAACTCGCTCAAACTCTATATGTGTTTCGCTCATCGTTTTCGCTCAATATGTCGCTCAAAGTTACTCCATGAAAGCTCTCTCGAAAGTCGTACTTTGCAGCTCGAAAATAACTCTTATTTAAAGGTCTTGGCTCCATCTTGAATTGATAAAAGATCCCTTGAATATCTCTTCGAAGATCTCTCTAAATATAGTATATATTTAGTTCGATTCTTCTCATCTAATCGGCCGATCTCTTATCTCCTATTTATGGTAGCTGGTTGAATGATTCTCTTTTGATATTCAGATCTTCTAATCTTGGTAGTCACTTAACCAATTCTCTTTTGATATTCAAATCTTCTATTTAAGGTAAGTGCACTTCCCAAATTCGTTCAAGCAGCTCCACACGTTTTCCACACGGTATGATCCATTCTCTATCCTTATATAAGTCCTGCACATCACTAAAAATAGCCAAGATACGGATTAAACAAGTTTTGGGCATGAAAGATAAAACTGAGAAAGGGAACACTCTCAGTCAACAGATGTTGACTAGAATGTTACCCCAACATTGCCAGTGTTGAAGGCTCAACATTAACAATCTCCCCCTTTTTATCTTTCTTCCCAAAACTAAAGCAGACGTTAGATATAGTGAAACTCCCCCTGAAGGCAAAATCTACCCAACCACAAAACATCAAAAGATGGTTAGAGTAAACGTAAACAGAATAGCGATTAAACTATTCAAAGTACTACGAAAATAGTACATAGCCATAACAAGGTCTTATTAAGTTAAACATCTGCAAAATAAATATATTCGGCAAGTAAGTAGGCAAACATGTAAACATACCAGAGAAGCAAATCAGCATGCACATAGTAAAAACAATTCAATCAAGCATGCAAAGGATGGATGTAGAAATCAATTATGCATGTAAAAATAGAAAGGATCAGATCTTCACTCTCAATGGAGTATGGAGTTTCCTTCTGGTGCTTTCTCGAGTATGGAGTTTCCTTCTGATGCTTTCTCGGCTGCTTCTCCTTCTTGGTCAGCTCCCCCTGTTTGTTCGGCTCCTTATTCTGCTCCCCCTGAATTTCCTTATCTCCCCCTTTTTATCTGCACAACCTTCTCCCCCTTTTTGGGAAGAAAGAAAAAAAACTCGGAGAACTTCTCTGTTAGTCAACTTGCAGATGTCGAGGTAAATGTGGGGCTAACATCTGGGCCAACATTCTGAGACTCAGAAACAAGTCAGTTAATCCAAAAAAAGTGAGAACAGAATGAGTAACCCTTTATTATATCAGCCACAATCAAGAACAGAGAGAGAGATTCCAGGTGAGCAGTTTCGAATTATGCAAATAGGGTATGTGAGATAATGACGATTGATCAATCCAACCCTAAAAAGGAAGTTCCAACGAAAATATAAAAGCAGTTAGATCACATAAGTAATTCGTGAGAAGCGGAAAAAATATCCGTTGGACTCAAATAGAATTTAGACAGTTTAGAGGATAAGGTCGAATTAGGTAACAACTGTCTACGTAAACATGGAGCTAAAATATATTATGTGGACGAATAAGTCATGCGAGCAAATAGGAGCACATCAGATCATGATTCAACCCAAAAGACACAAAGTCAAAAGTCAAGGTAGAATCAAGCAAGACTAACCGTTTGAGCGACAATGACGATCACTTGAGACAAGCGTAACGAGCTGTTCTTCGAGGAGTTCTAATGCAATTCTGAGAGATATCTAAACTAGACACAAAAGACTAACAGATGCTGACCTAAAAGCTAATGCAAATACACGAAAGCACAAAAATATAGCATGATCAAACTGACAGTCACATATGTTGCCCCAACATAAGACTCAACATTCTATTCTGAAATTCCAGACTTTTCTGTTCAACACCCTAAACTCAATTCCCTTTCATTTTCTGCCCTACTTTACCTCAGTTATAAACTTATTACTTACAGCCCGTTATGCGTTCCTTATCATCAAGGTTAGGACTTTTTGTCGCAAAGAGTACATCGTCACCGCGAATGCCGTGTACCTAGGGAAGCTTATTACCTGAACCTGTATCTTGAAAAAGGATCACGAGCAAATTTTTTTTTTTTTTATTAAGGAAGAGGGTCATTTCAGGGAACGGTCTAGGTGAGCCAAATCATTTCACAGAATAACAGAAAGAACATTAAATCAAACATCAAAACAGTAACCATCAAGTTCGACATATGCTATGTTGATCCAAATGTTGGACCAACATTCAGACAGTCTGATGCAAACCTATGGACTTTTTCAGGTCCGAAAACCTTCAAAACCCAATGCTTTCGTGAAGATGTCAGCTAACTGATGTTTCGTGTCTATATGCTCAATGCGAACTAACTCTTTTTCGACCATATCTCTCAGAAAATGATGTCTTATATCTATATGCTTCGTGCGTGAATGCTGGATAGGGTTCCTAGATATGTTGATGGCACTAAGGTTATCACAATACATGAGAACAGATTCGCACTCTAACCCATAGTCACACAACATGCTATTCAACCATATTAATTGCGTACAGCAACTACCCGCCGCAACATACTCAGACTCAGCAGTAGATAAAGACACACAATTTTGTTTCTTACTATACCATGCAACAAGATTGTTACCTAAGAAGAAACAGCCGCCACTTGTGCTCTTGCGATCATCCTCGTCACCTGCCCAATCAGCATCGCTATAGCCTACAAGACTCATATTAGTATCTTTGGAGAACCACAATCCTAGGCTACACGTTCCACTCACATAACGAAGAATACACTTAACGGCATTAAGATGAGAAACCTTAGGCTCAGACTGATATCTAGCACATACGCATACGCTATACATAATGTCAGGTCTAGTAGCGGAACGATATAATGGACTGCCTATCATGGAACTATACGATGTGGGGTCAACATTCTGTCCAACATTACCTTTACTTACCTTCTGAGTTGAACCCATCGGTGTTTTCATTACCTTGGCAGTATCTTTTCCAAATTTCTTTCTCTATTATTCGCATACTTCTCCTGAGACATGAAAATATCGTCGTTGCTTTGCTTAATCTTACCAAACTCCTTAAGCTTCGGAACGCCTCTGATCGCCTCATGCTTGATAAGCTGCTCCAATATTCGGTAGTTAACGTGGCCCAGTTTGTAATGCCAAATGATGACGTCGTCTTCGGCCTTTGAGAGTTGGCACACGTCCTTCGAACTATATTTGTCTCCGACTAAGTAGCAGTTATCGCTCGATCTTTTACCTGCCATCACTCGCACAGAATTGCTGTTAAACACTTCACAACATTCTTTATTAAACCTTACCTCAAGGTCATCATCACAGAGTTGGCTTATGCTGATTAGATTCGCAACGAGCCCGTCGACATGGAGCACATTGCTCAACTTGGGAAAGTCGGGCACGTTGAGTCTACCTCGGCCGAGAATTCGCCCTTTAGCACCTCCTCCGAACGTCACAGTCCACTTCTTAATGGTATATAATCGCTAAGATACGCCTTGGTACCCATCATATGTCGGGAACACCCGCTATCGAAGTACCAAGAACCTGTCACGTTAGCTCGCAAGGAGGTATACACAACATGGCATTTATGAACAGATTTCTCGACCCACAGATTTCTCGAAGTACCAACATGTCGGGAACACCCGCTATCGAAGTACCAACAGCATTCTGATTACTAGAAATTGAAGATGAGCCAGCTGAGCTTTCTCCAGACACTCCTTTCAACACTGATTTCTCAATGTTGAGTAGGATGTTGGATGACATTTCAGCCGACATCGATTTCTTTGCAGAAATCTCCCTCTTTAATTTCCAGCAAAATGGTTTTAAATGACCAGTTTGCTTACAATGATGACAAATATATGAGCTATCCTTATTCTCAGGGGTAGACAAATTTACACAATTGCACATATAGTCAGTTCAACAATGTACACAATTGCACATATAAAGACAAACGTTTAACTCATGCCGCTAGAAACTTTGAAAAATTCTCGAACTTCTTCCACCAATGCGTGTCATAAGCGAGGCCCTCCAATACCTAAGTCATTGGAAAGAAAACTTGTTTCAATTATACATTTAAACATAATAGGAATCAAATAGAAACTTTGAAAAATTCTCACATTTCCGAAGTTATAGTTTCCGCCCCCGATCAATATGATAAGATAGTACATAAATCGCATGACGTAAAAGCCACATAATTCACTTCTCGCCGGTTGTTGTGGACACTAAAGTTTAAACAAGAGTATATTAATTCAATATCATCAAAATGGTAAAATATTCCATATACTTTGAAAGATTATAAAACGAGCCTAACTATAGCGACCCTCATTTTCTATTAAGATTAGTGGCGGATTTCCGCAACGTCAGCCGCGGAAGGCCCATCTAACAAAAACGTTTTCCTAAATTATGATATATTACAACAAAATAATTTACATAGTCATATATATAAACATAGGCCGTAGCCCCAAAAGTCAAAACGATAAAACCCTAGTGCCGCTCCACAGGTCTTTATCCATGTACCGCCTCGCCCTCAAAAGTTCGTGGAGCACCGCTACCACCCCCTTAGTCACGACGCGTATCACCGTCGGACTCAGTACCTACAACACGCAAACACTGAGCGATTTGCCCAGTAGGTGAATAAAATGCATGAATGCACGTGCACACTCAGTCCCAATCCCAATCTCACATATCAATGCACAGTATTTCTTTTCCCACATCGCTATCTCATTTCACACATCAGAGCCCTAGGCTAGACTCGACCACTCGCATGCCATAATATAACAGTAGCCTACATTGGTAGCGTTTAGACCATAATGCTACTGCCCTACCAGGTCACTCCTTCTGTAAGCGGTAGCCTACACTAATAGCGTTTAGAGATCACGCTACTGCCCTATCAGGTTGCTGCCTCCGCTAAAATAATACATTGCACCTCGGGACATTCACGCCCGAGTAGACAGATCGATCACGCCTGTCTGTCGTCAGGTGCCATATGAGTACTAACCTCGACTCCTCAACGAGTCATGAAGCACAATATTCTCATTCTACCCCGCTCTTCGGTACGTCAAATCATCACCACGGTGTAAATATCTATCACTTTGATATGATATGCACATGTCATGCATATAACGTAAAAATACATGAAATGAACGTAAAGCACGTAGATCATAAAGCACGTAGATCATCGTATCACATCAGGACATAAATATCAGATAAGCATTGACGTGTTGTAGATGAATGATTCAGCTATCTCACGTCCGAAGCATCGTGCTCTTGATGGATACTCTTTCTTAGCTTCGATTCTTCCCAGTATCGTGTTATACCAAGATGAAAATTGCGATCTCAACTATAACTATTGACCACCCTTATACCTTTAAGTAATAAAAATAAAGAAAAAAAAAAGCAAATTATTCGTGAACCTGATTATAGTACACACATCACTACGTGCTAAATATATATATATATATATATGTATATATATATACTAAGAGAGAGCATAAGACCATAAACTAAGCCAAAGCGTGCCTTGTATGTGAGTGGTATTGTAGTAAATATTTGTTGTGAAAGGAAGATCAAATAAATCGATTAGCTATGGCATATATCCATCCCATGCTATGATGTACAATTTTTAGTTTAACATTTCACTTAACCTCAAAGCTTGACATAAGGGAGACTTACAGATTTTGGTACGATGAAGCTCCTCAAGGTGAAAGATTATGATGATAATGAACAAGACATGTAGCATAAAGACTAAGGCGGCTAGTAGGGTTTCCTCTCTCCATTAAGCAATCTTTATAATTTTACTAATTTGTATGGTAAAAATAATAATAACAATAATAATAACGAGGATAACATAATTCACAGTATTAAAATATTTCTAATAAAACTTGGTGTATTTATAATACTAATGTTTTAAAAAAAAAATACATGTTAGACACGTGTAGTAGCCGCATCTACCGACCGATGCCTAACCATCTCGGTCAAATCAAATATTTACTTCAAGATAATTTAGATCTCTTACTTATTATTATTATTATTATTATTATTATTATTATTATTTATTTCTCTGTCCCTCTCTTAACTAGTCGCGTGTAGTTATATGCTCCTAAGAGACTTTTTATGTTGGAAATGAACTCACGCTAACACAGTGAAACACGATATATTGATTTGTGAAGCTGAATCAACTACTGTTTCTGTAGCCTCTGTACTCCTTAAATAATAGTTTACAAGGAAACAATGCCTAAAATCAAGGTATTTAGCCTACTCTATAAAGGAAAACAAAATTTTCTCCTAATCTAAATATAATCTTTTCCTAATCTAATTAAGGAAAATGGATCCTAATCTAATTAAGGAAAATGGGATCACAAGGATTATTTCCTTACAATCTCCTCTTAAGCCTTGTGTCCACCGTTGGTGTCGGTTAGGCCGATCTTATCCCGTAGTTGAAGAAACTTGATCCTTCCAAGCGGCTTCGTCAGAATGTCGCCCAGTTGATCCTCGCTTCTGATGAACTCTACACCAATCAAGCCTTCATCTGCAGCCTCCCGGACGAAGTGATATTTCACTCGAATGTGCTTACTCTGTCCGTGGAGTACATGATTCTTGATCAAAGCAATGGCAGACTTATATTCCACCCTCAACATTGGCGCTCTTGCTGTTGTTCCCTGCACCTCAGACAACACACGAGCGAGCCACAATGCTTGACAAGCAGCGTTAGCAGCTGCTATATATTCTGACTCACAGCTGGACTGAGCCACCACCTTCTGCTTCATGGATTGCCAGGTGATCGGGCTGCCGCTGAGAAAGAAGATCACGCCAGTTGTGCTTTTACTTGTATCAACATCCCCGGCGTAATCACTGTCATTAAAGCCTGTCAGATAAGGCACCTCCTTCTACCTCCTGCCGAACCAGAGTCCCCAATCTTGGGTCCCAGCCACATAGCGCAGGATGCACTTCACAGCTGCGAGGTGATCCTCGCGTGGATCCTTCAGGAACCGACTAACATAGCCAACCGCAAACGCTAGATCGGGGCGAGTGTTGACCAAGTACCTCAAGCTCCCGACGACGCTCCTGTATGCCGTCGCATCGATCGGCGGCTCTGTGCTGAGCTTGCTCAACTTCAAGCGCGGTTCCATGGGTATGTGACATGGGTTACACCCTGCCATGCCGCTCTTTTCCAGGATCTTGCTGGCGTAGGCGCCCTAGCTCAGCGAGATCCCCCTCGCGCCCTGCTTCACTTCAATGCCGAGGTAGTAGTGAAGCAGGCCGATGTCACTCATCTTGAATGCGGCCGCCATCTCCTCCTTCAATGACTTGATGTCGCCGCCATTCGAGCCGGTGATCACGAGGTCATCGACATAGACCCCGATCACCAGCTGCTTGCCGTCGTTCTGCCTGATGTAGATGGCGTGTTCCGACGGGCTCTTCCTGAAGCCGAACGACAACAGCGTGCTGTTCAGCTTCGCGTTCCACGCGCGCGGCGCTTGATGCAGCCCGCACATCGCCTTTCGGAGCGCACATTGTGCTCCTTGCCAGTGATGACAAACCCCGGCGGCTGCTCAACGTAGACCTCCTCCTCCAGGTCTACGTTCAAGAACGCCGACTTGACGTCCATGTGGTGCACCTCCCATCCTTCGTGCACTGCGAGGGCGATGATCAGGCGCACCGAGTCCAGCCGCGCCACCGACACGAACACTTCGTCGTAATCGATGCCGTGCTCGTCCCTCTTCACCTTGAAGACCCACTTCAAGCCAATCGCCCGACGGCCCGGCGGGAGGTCGGCGAGAGACCACGTCCGGTTGTCCTCAATCGAGTCCATCTCCTCCATCATCGCCTTCTTCTAGCTGGGGCTGCGTTCCGCCTCGGCGAACGATGCAGGTTCGTCGGAGCTCATGGCGTGGAGCTCCTCCGTCACCAGCGCCCGTGGCGCGAAGCCACGCGGCGAAGCCGGCCCGATGATGTTTTCGATCTTTCGAAAACGAAGGGGAGCGTCATCGTCGTGGTAGGCATCTAGGTGCTCGCCGGCCTCGCTCGGCGGTGAGGCGAACTCAACCTCCTGTGCCCCACTGGATCCCGCAGGTACAGCTCCTCCACCACCATGAGGCGATGCCGGCGGCGTCAGCTCATCCTCCTCAGTTGTGGTTCCAGGTGCATCCTCAGTGCCATCAGCCACCGAATGTCCCTGGTTTGCGATCGAGTACTCCACCTTGAACACGTCGTCGTTGCCGTTCGGCTCGCCGTCGGCCTCTACAGAGTCCCAGTACCACTGGAATCCCTCGTCGAACACCGCATCGCGCGTCACATGGACACGCTTCGTGCTAGGGTCGTAGGCGCGATACGCCTTGGAGCCGTGCTCATAGCCGATGAAGATCATCTTGGCTCCACGATCCTCGAGCTTCTTCAGTTGCGGCTTCGTGTTCCGAACGTAGATGATGCAGCCGAACATTCTCAGGTGATGCACTGCCGGCTTCTTCCCATGGCACGCTTCGAACGGCGTCATGCCATCCACGCTCTTCGTTGGGCATCGGTTGAGGATGTATACCGCGGTGGTCACGGCCTCGCCCCAGAACCACCTCGGCAGCCCTTTCGCCTTAAGCATACTCCTCGCTGTTGCCACCACCGTGCTATTCCGTCGCTCGACCACGCCGTTCTGCTGCGGACTGTATGGTGCGGTGTGTTGGCGATGTATCCCTTCTCCCGCACAGTACTTCGCGAACTCGATCGAAGTGAATTCTCCACCACGATCGGTCCGAAGCGCCCCCAGCTTCAGCCCGGACTCCCCTTCTGCCCGTGCTTGGAGTTCCTTGATGGCAGCCGCGGCACGATCCTTCGTAGGAATGGTAGCTACCCACATATAACGGCTAAGGTCATCGACGAGTAACAAGAAGTACCTGTTGCCGCTTGGGGTTGCTGGTGTGATTGGCCCGCACAGATCGCCATGCACAACCTCAAGTCGCTGCTTCGCACGATACTCCGCTTTCGCTGGAAATGGGGTGCGCTTCTGCTTCCCAGCCAGACATGCATCGCACAGCTGGTCCACCTGTCCGATAATCCGCGCACCAGCTCCTCCCGAGCTAGCTTCAGGAGCGCCGCCATGTTGACATGGCCGAAGCGATCATGCCAGCGCCATGCCACCTCGTCGCCATGCCCGCGCACCGCTAAGCACATCGGCGGTGCTATCTTGATCCGAAGAAGGTATAGACGGTTCGCCTCGCGCGTCACCCTTGCCAATAGTTGACCGCCGAGCTCCCGAATCCGCATCACGCCATCTTCGATCTCGATCTTGTAGCGGACCTCGTCGAGCTGGCCAAGACTCACGATGTTCGTCGTCAACCGTGGAATGAAGTAGACGCCGTCGAATGAACGGAGCTCCCCGTTCTTGCACACAAAGATAACGGTGCCCCGCCCTTCAATGCGTGCCACCGAGTCGTTGCCGAAACGCACAGTGCCTCGTACCGCCACGTCGAGCTTCGAGATGGCGGTCCTAGACCCGGACATGTGATTGGTTGCCCCCGAGTCCAGGACCCACGTCTCCGCCTCCCGTTCCTCTTCTTCTTCCCCGAGCTGCGCGAACACCTTCTCTTCGCGGATCTCGATCTGGGCCACGGACGACGTCGATGAAGTCGCCGTCGATTGCGGCGTCGGTGGGCAGAGAATGGGGGAGCACTTTGCGAGACAAAGTGAGGCCTCTTCCTCTTCGTGGACTGCATGGGCCTGCGCCTTCTTGGGCTTCGACCTGCACTCCCGAGCCCAGTGGCCCAGCTTCCCACAATTTCGGCACTCGTCGCCTGCGCGCTTGTTCGAAGTAGCCGGCCCACTCGACGACTCGCCAGCTCGCCCACGACCGCGCCTGCGTCGGCCGCATCCCCTGTTCGCGCCACGACCGCGTGAGTGGTTCTCCGCCTCTCGCTTCTTTCGTTGCGCGTCCCACTGCTCCTCAGTGAGATACAGCTTTCCCTCGTGCTGTAGTGACGCCGGGGGTCCATTCAACTCCTCCTCCGCCTCTTGCAATCGCCCGGTGAGATCGGCGACCGTCATGGTGGATGGATCGAGCAGGGTCTTGATCGCAATCGCGATCTGGTTGAAGCGGGGAGGCAGACTTCGTAGCATCTTGGCTACGATTTCCTTTTCCTCCATCTCCTCCCCCACGTGGTGAGGTGCGCCGCCATGCCATTGAGGCGTAGCGCGAACTCCTCAACGGTCTCGCCGTCGTTGAACGTGGCGAGGTCGAACTTGTGACGCAACTGCTGCGCCGTTGCCTTCTTCACACGATCGTCTCCGATCCGCATGGTCACGATCGCGCCCCAAGCCTCCTTGGACGTCTCCTTTGAGCCGATCGTCGACACCATCTCGGGTGGGACCGAACTCACTCGAGCATCGAGCGCCATCATGTCTTCCTGCTCATCGGTAGTGCCTTTCTCGATGGCATTCCATAGCCCTCTTGCCTTTAACTTCACCTTCATCATGAGTGCCCAATCGGAGTAATTGGTCTTGGTGAGAACGGGATAGCTATTCCCGCCCCCCACCTCATGAATCACTCGCTGGATCACGACGCCAGATGCATCGGCTTTGTTGCTTTTATCACCCATAGTTTTCGTGCTTTCATCACCCATAGCTCTGATACCAGTTGTTGGAAATGAACTCACGCTAACACAGTGAAACAAGATATTGATTTGTGAAGCTGAATCAACTACTGTTTCTGTAGCCTCTGTACTCCTTAAATAATAGTTTACAAGGAAACAATGACTAAAATCAAGCTACTGATTTAGCCTACTCTATAAAGGAAAATAAAATTTTCTCCTAATCTAAATATAATCTTTTCCTAATCTAATTAAGGAAAATGGATCCTAATCTAATTAAGAAAAATGGGATCACTAGGATTATTTCCTTACATTTTATACTATCTCATTTACCAAAATTATTAAGATTTATATTTTTCACCCAAAACTTTAGATTAATATTTCGAAACTTCTAAGTTAAATATTCACTCTGCTAAATTACATCGAAACCCCATATTAAATTTTACGGGTATTACATCCTCCCCCTAAAAAGAATTTCGTCCCCGAAATTACGCCGACTAGAATAACTCGGATAACGACTCCTCCTGTTTCCTTATCGAATTCTCTGTATCCTAATAAGGTAGGATTTATTCCCACCATGCTTCCACTGCGCTCAGGTTGTGGAGATTGTCGATGTTCGGAAGAACCTCGATTGTGGATAAGGTCATTGATCTTATCCGATTGCCGTTGGATTAGCTCAGTAAGTCGAATGATTGTGGAGTCCCTTTCATTAGTAGGCAACTCTGGTTCAGCCCTACGGCAAGATCGCATATTTAATAACACATAATCACGTCAAATCTTATACCTTATTGGTCAAGCTAGTTCTCCAGGCTTTTGAGCGGCAATACATGGACAGTCTTCAGAATCTATAACCTAAGCTCTGATACCACCTGTAGCGACCCTCATTTTCTAATTAAGATTAACGGCGGATATCCGCAACGTCATCCGCGAATGCCCGTCTAACAAACACTTTTTCCTAAATTACGATATATTAAACAAAATAATTTACATAGTCATATATATATATATATATACATACATAAGACGTAGCCCCAAAAGTCAAAACGACAAAACCCTAGTGCCGCTCCACATGTCTTCATCCATTACCGCCTCGCTCTCAAAAGTCTGTGGAGCACCGCCACCAGCCGCCATAGTCACGATGCATATCAACGTAGAACTCAGTACCGACAACACATAAACACTGAGCGATTTGCCCAGTAGGTGAATAAAATGCATGAATGCTACTGCCCTACCAGGTCGCTCCCTCTGTAAGCGGTAGCCTACGCTGATAGCGTTTAGACGATCACGCTACTGCCCTATCAGGTCGCTCCATCTGCTACGACGGTTTTGCACCTCGGGACGTTCACGTCCGAGTAGACAGATCGATCACGTCTGTTTGCCATCAGGTGCCATATGAGTACTAACCTCGACTCGTCAAAGAGTCATAAATCACAATATTCTCATTCTACCCCGCTCATCGGTACGTCAAATCATCACCGTCTCAATATGGTGTAAATATCTCTCACTTTTATATGATATGCACATGTCATGCATATAATGTGAAAATACATGAAGTGAACGTAAAACACGTAGATCATCGTATCACATTAGCACATAAATATCAGATAAGCATTTACGTGTTGTAGATGAATGATTCGCCTACCTCACATCCGAAGTTATCATCGTGCTCTCGATGGATACTCTTTCTTAGCTTCGATCCTTTAATTCCTAAACCGTGCTATACCAAGATGAAATTTGCAATCTCAACTATAAATATCGACCACCCTTATCCTTTAAGTAATAAAAATAAAAAAAGCAGAGTTATTCTTAAAAGAGGGAATCTCATCTGAGAGGTACTTAGCACTTTTCGTCGTCGTTCATTTTTCTTGCAGTACTTTTGAAAGCCCGTCCCATTTTCAGGGGTAACCTTGTAATTAGGACAAAATCATGAAACAAACCGAACTTGATCATTATGAAATACATCAAAACCCTTATTAAATTTTACGGGTATTACACTAACCTTGCATGCTTTCCAACTTGTAGCCGTCTTTTTTTTTAATTGCACCATGCTTAGTCGCCATCCTTAATGCCCTTGAAATCGAAAGAATATAATAAAATTTGTTAATTCAATAAATTCACTAAGATTAAGTTTATTACTTTATAAAAACTTACATATTTATATGATCTCGTATCAATATGCGTCTAACGCCGACCCTTGGTGCCATGGGATCGAACACAAACACGATGTTCGCTGTAAAGTCGATGACCAACAATATCCAATGATCGCAAAGTAAACACATAAACTAACATGTTAAAGTATATATATATATATATATATATATATATATGACATAAACTATTACTCTATGACAAATAGATTATATTTTACATTTGACAATAAGGAGCACAGAAATAATTCCATGTCGTGTACGATCTTATAAAAGCTTCGGCTAAGTAGTCAACTTTGTTGTTGGCACTCTCAAGTAGCATGCAATTTAGACGATTAGGGTTAATGAAGTTGACCGTCTGGGACGCATGAAGATACCGATAATCATTTGACCAACAATTATTTTAATATTAAATAAAATACATGTTTATTTTAAATAAAAAATTAAACTACCTCATGAAAAGCTGAAAGACCGCAGAATCCAAACTGACACGTAGGAATACATCGCGAATATCCTTTACGTCGATGGTCATCAAACAAGAATCAGATCCAGAATTGTAATACACATCCTTCATGTCATAGGTGAACGATGCATGAAGTCGATCCTGACGGGGTACGAGGGCGTCGAATAAAAACCGACAATGATCACCGAGACTGGCAACCATGCTCTTATCAAGGTTGCAATATCATCTTCCCTTGCCACATTTGGCGTCTTGATTGGAGACTTTCCTTTTCGCATGAAAGTCTTATATGGGGTGGGAAGTGGCTAATACATAAAATAAAAATTTAGTACAAAATATAACTATGTATTATATTTAATGTAAGTCTTACCCTATTTGGCGAAAGGACGAGCTCTCTTGGCCATTGTACGTAGCTGCCATGTGGTTTCGCCTAACGTCACGAGCTACGTGGTCCGTACCGAAAGGTAGACAGTCTCTTTTCCAGAAGCAATGAGATCGATCGAGACTTTAATATTTTCCGGCGCAACTTCCACGTTATGAATCTTAACACCGTCTAGAACGCAAATAGTCCCAAGTTCGACGATCTCTACTACCCCACCGATGCTCAATGTAAGTCGTACCCTAGGATACTATCCAATTTAAATAGACGTCACAGAGGGGAGCTAAATAGACGTCAATGTCATACCAGATTGCCTTGGACCAGATATTAAGAATGTAGCATAATGTTTTTTTCTCTTCATAAAAAGCCACAGAGGGAGATTGTATATAGAGAGCAAAAACCGGCCATGTGACGGTTACTCATGTCGCCGTGTGGGTTTATCCCATTAGTGCACAGCCCTAACCTAATATTTCGTGCCTCAACTCCAAATTCAGGAAAAAGCGTATCAGTGTTCATCCACTGAGGGGAATCCGCCGGATGTCTCAATTTACCATCCTTTTTTCTTTCTTCATCGTGCCATCCTATCATTTTAGCTTCGTCTGCGTTGGCGAACATGCGTTTCAACCTGGGAAATATCATGTACCATAGAACCTTAGCAGGCGCACCACCGACGTCATTTCGTTTATAACGCCAAGTGTCACACGTTCTACACTTATCAGCAGATTCGTTCTCGCCTCTATAAAGTATACAATCATTGGGACGCACATGTATTCTTTCGTACTGTAAATGGGCACAGTAGTTTCTTTGCATTGTAAGTCAATTTTGGGAGTTCATTGCCATCTGGTAGCATATCGGCAAACATTCGGTTTAAACACTGCAGACAACTTAGTGTATTTTGAGCAACCAGTGTACAAGGGGATATTATTGTCTCTAAGCAGACTATCAAATATGGGAGGTCGTTCTCCAAAATCCTGTTGTACGTCACGCAACATGTCCTCAATACGATCAATGTCTTCGGAGGAACTAGCAATCACATCTTCATTTGCATTAGGTGATAATCTAGCACTAGTTCTTTCCCCCACACAACTAGTTTCAGGCAAAATGACCTCACCATGCCATATCCAATTAGTATACCCAGATTTAAAACCGTAGATTATAAATGTTCCCTAACAGTCTCGCTTTTCCACTACCTTAAATTATTACAATTACGACATGGACATGAAACCTTCGACTGCCTCTTTTTTCTCATATTATGTTCCGCATATCTCATAAATTCCTCAACACCATTCAAGTATTCAACTGTTGTTCGATTACTACACATCCAACCACGATCCATTCCAAACATCTAAAGTATAACATATAATTTATAGACATTAACATAAGCCAACATAATTCACATGTAACTAGCAGATTGGTTTTAAGGGTCCTTATCACTCCAACCTAACTCATCTTAAACATGTACTATCACTAGTAAATGTATCTTTAAAAATGAATATTGACGAAAAATTTAGCAGCATTTCCCCATAGTTCTCCAAGTAGACAAAAAATGTGAAAGGATAAATCATTTTCATACTCAAGGAACATTTAAGAGAAATGAAATCAAACTTTCCATCAATATCAAGCTTAAACACACATTTACGACCTAAGCGACGTTTAAAAATGGTTCCAAAAGGGGGCCATTCAAGATTTACTCCTAATGAGAAAACCTTGAACGGGTATCTAAGCTTAGTAAAAGCATTAAAACACATGCATTGCAACAAATTAGCACATATTCACATAGATTATGGGGTTCAAAGATTACCGTAACGCTCCTAAATCGGACCAAAAATAACGAGGAGAACTGTCCAAGCACAAAACCCCAATCCTCGGCCAAGAATCATGATCAAAGTTGTTCCTAATTCAGCAACTAACCCTTAAAATGCAGAAAATCGCCCAAAATCGCCCAAAACCCTAATTTCGAAACAAAATTGGGCAAAATCAACACACAAATTCGCAATTGTAACTTAATAACACCAAAATCGAAATGTATAACATGAAATCAAGCAAATACATATGAAAAGTGGACGAAAAACACGAAAAACTAAAAAACCCATTCGAAATTACCTTCGAAACACCGCCCGGCACAGCTCGTATTGAAAGCCGTCGTCCTCCTCGCTCGCCGTGCGCCAATGTCTGCCGCCGTGTTCAGCTGTCACGTCGTCGTCTCTCGCAATTAGTCTGCACCGGCCGATAGATGCTTGGCGTCGAATTTGATTTGTATGTGTTTTTTGTGTCGAATGTCGATTGAAAGGTTGCTGGGAGAAATTTAATTTGACACTGGACGACGGTTGTGGCGCGTAACCGCGCCTATACTTTACGATGAAGTGTTGGCGACGCTTGTTTAAGAAAGCGTCGCCTACGATTTAAAATATAAAAAAAATTTATTCAGGAAAACTATAGGCGACGGCTTCTCTCGCAAACCGTCGCCTATAATTATCACGAATTATATGCGAGGGTTTTTCGAACGCAATCGTCGCCTATAATTGAGAAAAGTAAAAAATAACCAAAATGCCACCGCGCGCACTATAGGCAACGCCAATAACTGTGAAGCCTGCCCCTTTTTGTACTAGTGTTCTTTTTCTTTATATAGTTTGTTCGTTCGATGTTTGTGTTTCTTTCTGTCTTTTTCTTGATTTTCTTTGGTCGGTTTGAGTTTCCCGGAATGGGAGTTTGTTTCTCCCATCGTCGGGGTCTCAGTTGGAGATGTTCATCCGGTTTGAGAAATCGTAACCGAACTTCCGGTCAACGGTTCGGTTAACTGCGGTCAACGGTTACGGTTAAGGTGTAATTTTTTTCAAATATTGAACGCTTATTTTTTTTTAATTCTAAGTTTCAAATGGAATTTTTCTACATTTATAAAATTTTAATTTTCTTAAATTTATTTCAATTATTACACGGGAAAAAACAATTAAAAAAGATTTAGAACCGTAAACCGGCAGTTCAAACCATAACCGTCTCGTCCGATTACAAACCGTAACCATAACCGTGATTACCACGGTTGGGTTACGGTTAGAGATTTTTACTGAGCGTAAAACGGCAGTTCATAACCGTGAACCAGAACCGTAACCATATGAACATACGTCTAGTCTCAGTACCGAAGAAGATAAGTAAATGAAGCCCGCGACAAAAAAAGTGAAGAGTGTTGTGGATCACCACAAAAGAAGGTATTTTAGCGACAACACATATTAGTCGCTAAACCATAAAAATTAGTCGCTAAACGAAATTAGCGACTACATAGTGTAATCGCTATTTGGCTTGTCGCTAAATTTACGCAGTCGGATATTAATCGTTGTTTAGCGACTACATGGCGACTACAATTTTATAGTCGCTAAATTACTTACCGACGGCATACAGACTACACTTGTAGTCGCTAGGGTCAATTTTTTTTTTTATGAATTCTTTTATTTTTTTGTAATTGGTAATTATATTAAATAGTTAATAAAAACAATCAATAAAACTTAAAGTATAGAATAAAATTTTAAACATTGATATATATTAAAAAACAATAATCCACCACATAAAATCAACAAAAAACAAAAAAGTGAAGTCCAACTACGCAAATGAAAAACTCCGGTAAAGCTAGGGCCTTCTCAATGAGCTCGTTGACAGGCATTCCCGCGATTGGGAGGCGGCTGAGAGGCACGGCGATGGGGGCGGCGCTGCGACCTGCGAGGGGGCCGGCTGCGAGGGGCGGCACGACGAGGGGCGGGGCAGCTGCGAGGGAATGAACATATTCAAGATAGAAACAGAGATTTAGATTTTGATTATTTCAACTTACTTCACGTCCTTTGTACACTGTCTCCCCTGCATCGTTTGTCTTTGAAAGCATCGCTGGACTCAACGCCAAATCCCGAAGCACGCCACTTTGGTAGGCCACCGTCTAACACCCAAATCTTATCGTGTCCAAATAATCGGAATATCCTTGTTCGTTGATTAAGATATACGACAAACAAAAAAAAAAACTTTATTTCAAGACCAGAAAATATGTTACAAGAAAAAGAGAAACATACCACCAAACGCCTTTGCTGCTGCTGTTTCTGCACTTGGCGGCGAGGGGCGGGGCGGCAGGGACGGCGAGACCCGAAGATCCTGCAAGAATCCGGCGTGCTGTGTGGCTGGTTCGACCTCGGACGAGCTGCGTGGCCAAAGCCCCGACGACGGAGCGGACGATGTGAGGAGGGTGGCGCACATATGGAGATTAAGGTTGAGAGGCGCTGCGATTTATTTTGCGAGGTGGGAACTGGATTGAAGAAGAGGAATTTTATTAGGGTTTATTTTACCGACTACAAACTTAGTCGCTAGAGTTATATCTGTATTCGGTATATTTTTTTACTCGAAAATTTTGGCGGTCGCGTGGAAATTTTCATTTAGCGACTACATAGTAAGGAATAGCGACTAATATTGTGGTCGCTATTAGCGACTACAGAAGAATAGTCACCATTTATTTAGTCGGTATTATTTTACTTTAGCGACTACACCTTTTGTAGTCGCTATATGTAGTCGCCAAAACAGGTGTTTTTTTTAGTGGATCTGCTTAATAACCATGCTTTTGGAGTTTTAGGCGAGATTGTTGTATTGTGTTTAGTTCTTTTACTCAAACTTCTAAATGTTGTTTTCTTTCGGTTTTGTTCATTTTTTCTCTTTTTAGGGTTTGTGTGGTTTTGTCATTCGATGAGAGCTTTATCTACTCTTGATGATGAGTAACCAGAGAGATCTCTTCGGTTCTGTAACCCTGTAAATTTAGTTTTATGTTATGAAATATTGTTTCGAACAAAAAAATCTGTAACCACGTGGATTAAACTATAATTATTTTATTAATTTATTTCCTTATAGCTCAACATTATTTCAAATGTGTTTGTATTTTATCTAAGGATATTTTCATTATATTACTCCATATGCTGATCCCTACACTTCTATATTAACTGAAGAAATATTAATATTTCTGAATATAGCGATATTAATATTTAGGTTGTTTAAATAAAAAATAAATAGAAAATTTTAATACTTCTTATTAACATATAATATTACACATCATTTCTATTGTTATATTCAGTAATGAACTTGAAATCCGCTTTATAATAGTCACATATTATGATTTTTATGCGTCACTTGTATGTTTTTGAGATCTCGATTAATGGATGGGGTCGATTGCAATAAATATATTTTTTATTTTTTAATGAAAAGTGGACAAAATAATTAATAAAAAATACTGATTTGATTTACTGGCTTATTAATTAGGGGTGCAAATAAATATATCATGAACTGCATCCTAACTAATATGTCAAGTAAATCATTAATTATTTTGCCCACATTTAAAAAAAATAAGATATTTACTGCAATCCATTAATTCAGATCAAAACCTATAGGGACAAAATCATACGCATGAAAAAGTTTCGCTGGTAATGTTGAGTAAAGAACTCCACCTAATTGGTCAAGATCGACCAAATATCAATTATACCAAGATTTTCTCCAATACATAAATTCTAAAAATATTATAAAATTTAAGCGTGATATGCACAAGAAATGAAATAATGATAATAATAATAATTAATTATGTATACGCACAATATGGACATCAGGGGTTGGGAAAATCTACACAAAATTATGACATTTTGACTATTGTAATGAGTCAAAAGCAAGTTAGACAATTGACCATTAGCTCTATAAAACCCTAAAATGTGACCCAGATATAAATCACTTCATCATTTTCAACAAAGATCAAGCATGATGGCACCAGCTTATTCATGAAATGTTTATTGATGTTTTTTTTCATATCAAACAACAACACCTTCAAAGCAATGGCCTCATCAAGCAAAGCATTCTGTGTCATTACAGATAAATACAAGGTTTATGTAGCCAATAACCTCGGTACAAACACACCAGCATTATCAGCTCGCTGCAAATCGGGAGATGATGATAAGGGAAATCAGACGATTGCGAACGGTAGTTATTTTGAGTGGGGCTTTTGCGAGGGTTATTTCGAGAGGACTCTATACTTCTGTCACCTCTATTGGGGTTCTAAAGAAAAGGTTTTTGACGTTTTCTCTTCGAAACATAAGAAAGATTGCTATGATACATTTTGTTACTGGGAAGCTAGGCCTGACGGGATCTATTTTGATGGAGCTTACCCTCCCAAGGACTTGAAGAAAAAATACGATTGGGCTTAATTGAGGTTTTTATGTTGAATTAATTGGAATATAATTTGAAGTTGTATTCTTATTCTCGAATAGTAGTAATAAATATGAACTTATGAAGAACGTGGATTTGTATTGTGTTATGTTGAATGGCAAGGATTTAGTTGATTGTTAATGATGATTTCACCGTAAGCACAACATAATCACCAAACTTGTGGACAGCAAACTATAGGGGTAAAAATAAGGTGGCCCAGATATAAAAAAGGCAAAATTATAAAAATATGGGTAACTAAGTATGTCATTTTTTTTATTTTGGGTCACTATGTTTACCAGTTAAAAATCTAGGTCACTAAGTATTTATATAGTAACAAAATTGGGTCACTATTTACAAAACTACATCACTAAGTATGTATATAGTAACAAAACTAGGTCACTAATTATGTATATAGTTACAAATTTGGGTCACTAAGTATGTATATAATAAGAAAAAAAGATCAGTGGCCCAATTTTTTTGTAACTGGCAAACATAGTGACACAAAATCGAAAGTTGGCATACTTAGTGACCCATTTTTATAATTTTCCCTATAAAAAATAGGGACGTTTTTATATCAGGCCCTAGCGTAAGTTTGCTATCGAGTTCAGGCCCCATTCAGATAAAATATAGTTTTAAGGACCAATCTTGACCAAAATTCAAAATAAAAGACATAAACACTGATTTGACGAAAATGCCCCTTGTAGGTGTTATATAAAGAGGTATGAATTGTTACTATTATGTTACCAGATGTTATTCAAATGGTATCAATCGAAAAAACTATTTCAACCATCGCTTTTGCCTAAACTTTCGAGCATACTGGGCACAAAATCAATTTTGATGTGTATTCGACGATATCAATGATATTTACGTCGTCATATTTAAGATTTGTGAGGAATAATTTTTAGAAATATCATTTACGCAATAAGATAAATCGAGCATTTTTTTGTCGAAATCAAAGCTAAATACGCTTAAATTCGAGAGACCCATGGCTTGGAAATTACGTCGCGCCTTAGTGTTGACTCAATCGTTCGTCCCTCAAGATTAACGAACTGAAAGTGAAATCGCCATAGAAAAATAATTTAAATGCGTATTCGTTATGTGGTATCAGAAAGGCTTAAGTGGTATAGTTTCAATACGTTTCGGTACAATAGTGGCATAAAGTGGTATAGTTACGATAAGAAGCATTACTCGAACTGATACGAGATATTATTCTAATTTAGTATTAATTTTATATGATGTGGTATACAAGAGCCGTAACGTGGTATAGAAACGATAAGAAACGTTACTCGAACTGGTACGAGATATTACTTTTTCCATTTGGTATAATTTTTGTAATATATGGTACAAGAGAAGCATTATGTGGTATAGAAGAGGCTTAAAGTTGTATAACAACGTTAACTGTTACTTATCTCATTTGGTATTAGTTATATAAGAAGCGGTACCAAAACAGAGAGAAGTCGTAAAACAGATCGTAAAGTGGTATATTAGATACATAAAGTGGTATAGCAACGAAAACTATTACTTATTCTCAATTGGTATCAATTTTATAAGATGTGATACGATAACAGCGTAAAGTGGTATGACAACCATAAGAAGTGGTTTCCAGACTGGAATATTTTTCATTTGGCAGGTTGTGGTATCCGTTAGGGAGGAAGTGGTACTGAATAAGCAAGTCACGCTGTTTTGGGCGGGAAAGCTGAATCTCAGTATTATTTTGGGCGGGAACTTTTGCGTAGTATAAATTGGTACCAGATGTGGTATGATAATGGCATAAAGTGGTATTATAAACACATAAAGTGGTATAATAATGGCATAAAGTGATATCATATACGTGTTAGTTGTTTTTACTGCAAAACTTAGTGTTTTATGACAGTACAGAAGTGGTATGATAATGGCATAAAGTGATATAACTACCATAAGAAGTGGTTTCCAGATATTATGCAAATGGTATTAATGGAAAAGCTATTTCAACGATCGATTTACCGTAAATTTTTTACACATACTGGCATAAAATCAATTTTGATGTGTATTCGACGAATTGAAAGTGAAATCGCAAAAAAAAAAATATAAATGAGTGTTCGTTATGTGGTATCAGAAAAGTGTAATTGGTATAATTTCGATAAGATTAGGTACAATAGTGGCATGAAGTGGTATAATATACATGTGATGTGGTATCATATAAAGATGGAGATACCATATTCACTGACGGCCCATGAAGCTTCTGGAATGTTCTTATTTTTTGTTATGAATGTAGTATAAATTGGTACTAAAATACGCTGAAGTGGTATAATTTACATGTGATGTGGTATTATGTAGTATATATTCCTGTAATAATGTGGTACCAGAAACACTTTATGTGTTACAGATTGCGGTTTATGCGCTAGGGTTTCCAGTTTTTTGGTTTAGAGTATCGGATCTTAGGGTAAACTGTTTTCGGGTTACGATTAAAGGTTTATTGTCGTAAGATTTGTTCTATGATTGACGTATAATGTTGTTTATGATACATTTGTTGTAATTCATAATGGTAAATATCAATGTGATGTAAATATAGTTGTCTACGATTTGCATTGGTATACATTTCACATGATCAAAACATCATTACTTGACTACTTATATCATATTTGCATAAAACGTAACAAAATTAAGGAACTTCGTGTATTATACATCAAATCATATATTTCCATGATTTTTATTCCTCCACAACCGAAAAAACAACTTTTAGTTACGAAATTATTCGATCCATTAATATGGTACGATAACATATTATATAGTATCAGTACGACTTAATGTGGTATCGTTTCGTAATGTATTGTTACCAGGATAGTATAACGGTTACCAAAATATTATAAAGTGGTATAATTTACATGTGATGTGGTATCATATAAAGATGGTGAGACCATATTCATTGACGGATCATGAAGCTTCTGGAATGTTCCTTATTTTTTGTTATGAATGGAGTATAAATTGGTACCAGATTACGCTGAAGTGGTATAATTTACATGTGTTTTGGTATGGTATAAAGATTGATCCATATTCATTGATGGATCATGAAGCTTCTGGAATATTCTTTATTTTTTGGTATGAATGAAGTATAAATTGGTACCAGATTACGCTGAAGTGGTATAATTTACATGTGTTTTGGTATGGTATAAAGATTGATCCATATTCATTGATGGATCATGAAGCTTCTGGAATATTCTTTATTTTTTGGTATGAATGGAGTATAAACTGGTACCAGATTACGCTGAAGTGGTATAATTTACATGTGTTTTGGTATGGTATAAATATTGATCCATATTCATTGACGGATCATGAAGCTTCTGGATTGTTCTTTATTTTCTGTTATGAATGGCGTATATATTGGTACGAGTGTAGTATAAATTGGTACTAGATTATACTTACGTGGTATTGTTTACATGTGATCTGGTACCATATAAATTGGTTCCTATTTTCTGTTACGAGTGGAATATAAATTGGTACCAGGATATACTTAAGTGGTATAGTTTACATGTGATGTGGTATTTATAAGATGGAGACGGTAATAGGCCCGTGGAGCTTCTGGAATGTTCTTAGTTTTCTGTTACGATTGGAGTATAAATTGGTACCAGAATATACTTAAGTGGTATAATTTACATGTGATGTGGTATTGTATAAAGATGGAGACGATGGCCTATGAAGCTTTGGAATGTTCCTATTTTCTGTTACGAGTGGAGTATATATTGGTACCAGAATATCCTTAAGTGGTATAATTTACATGTGATGTGGTATTATAAGATGGAGATGGTAATAGGCCCATGGAACTTCTGGAATGTTCTTATTTTTTGTTACGAATGGAGTATAAATTGGTACCAAACTATAATTAAGTGGTATAATTTACATGTGATGTGGTATTTTATAAATATGAAGACGGTAATAGGCCCATGAAGCTTCTGTGTATTTTTTGTTACGAGTGGAGTATAAATTGGTATCAAACTATACTTAAGTGGTATAGTTTGCATGTGATGTGGTATTGTATAAAGATGGAGACGGTAATAGGCCCAAGACGCTTTGCATTGTTCTTATTTTTTGTTATGAATTGAGTATAAATTGTTACCATAATATTATTAAGTGGTATAATTTACATGTAATGTGGTACGAAAGTAGAACTAGTTCAAAACGCAAAATAGAGTAAAAAAACAGAAGCAAAACAATCATTCAAAGCACTAAAAGTGCTAAACACAGTCAAAACACAATCAGAGCCATCATTCGACGCCATTCTTCTTCCCAACAACTTCCTTCTTCCTCTTCCGACCACTTTCTTGCCGATCGACGGGGTTCTTCTTCGGAGACATCGCAAGATTCGTCGATGAAGTGTCGAAATCGGTCGGGTTTCGTCGATTAAGGGTTCAAATCTGTAGAAAATTCTTCGGGTTTTCTCGATGAAGGCTGGAAAGCTAACTTTAGGGTTTGTGTACTGAAAATCGATTTTTAATCTCAGCGTATCTTATTACAGATCATAATACCACTTCATTCTTAATATATACCACTAAATAAGATTTATGTACCACTTTATAACACGTGAGATTTAGTCTAAAAAGTCTGATGTAATTTCTGGAAAAAACAAGGGTAAATGTGTCTTTTCCGCCTGAATTGGTCCTTTTTCCTAACGTGAATATGAGCTAGATCCTTATTCCTGATTAAAACAATAAAAGGGCCTGAAACCTACTTGAATTTGTTAATAGGGTCTGACATCTAATTTATTCCTGATTAAAACAATAAAAGGGCCTGAAACCTACTTGAATTTGTTAATAGGGTCTGTCATCTAATTAGCCCTAAAAAATATTATAACCGAAGGGTCATTCGTGAAACCAACAGAAGTGATTGACTAATTACGTATTAAATGGATCGATGAGCATCATTTGTTTTATGTCGGACAACCTCATTGTATATAATCTCTAACAAAGAGACTATGAAACCCATAACTTTGTAAATAAATCTTCTCATGTCGGTTTCTATTGCATACGTAAATAATTCATTTATTCAAAAGTAAGCTAAAGGATAGCATCACGATTCCACTGAAAATAATTCATTGATGTACTAAATCAATATCTTCATTAATTGGGTCAAATATTGGAAGATAAACTACGGGATACTACTATTAGCACCCCTTTGGGGGTGAAAATAAACTTTGGAATCAATGAAAGTTATTAAATTTAACACTTTTCTCCTTGTATCAAGCCAATATTTAATTTTTTATTTATATTATTTTTTGTATTAAGTCGATCTAAAGCATTAATTTTTATTTATTAATTAAGTTTTTCATTAACTTGTTGAATTCAAAGCATTATTAATTCACTATGAAAAATGTACACGTAACTTAGAATTTTTAATATATTCAAAGTTGTCATCATTCATATGAAATAAACATATAAATATTAATCATTAGAAATCATTCAATATAACATTATCGGTAGCAAATTTGTTAATATAATCCATATAACATGCACCCATATGTAGTAATGAAATCTTTACGTAATTATATATTCTAAATCAAATATGTAGTGTTGCCATATTTACATTTTTCACAAAATTAAACTATAAATAAAATATTTATGAGAAGTTGAGATAATATTGACCTTATTTTTCCAATTTAAATATTTCAATTACATAAGAGAACATATTTAATAAAGAATTTGCAACAAAACATCGTTACTAATTAAATAGGGGATGAAAATGGTGACCGGAGGGGTGCCAAAATTCCCCAAAGTTATTTTGCCAAATCATTTTGCCTGTTAGATCCTCGATTGTCAACTCTCTGATCCTAGACTCAAATTCTTAAGTTTACGATTAGAATTGTTCGACTTTACCTCACGATCGAAAACCTACTATTGAGAGCTCGAGAGAGAATTTCGCTTACAGAGAGAAAGTTTCTTGTGTTTCTCTCTCTAGAATTTGAATTGCAAGCCTTTGGGATCAATTGACTAACTTTCTTTACTAAGCTCAATGTTTGCAATTGCATTTATACCAAACAAACTTGGTATAAATAACAATCTAGTCCTATTCTATGGACTAATACAAGAAACGCCCCAAATTACAAAGATAGCTAATAAAATCAACGCACAATTACAAAGCATATTCTACAATCTCTCCCTTTGTGCTTGATTGCCCTTTTGCTTTGTCTATCTTTGTCGGGCATAGAACGACATGCGCAAGCCCAGTGCATGCTCGTAATGCCTAATGGTGTCCCTTAGCTCTATACGCTCCTCAATGGCTTCGAGTATCTTAGCCAGAGGTGGTTGCTCTCTTATTCTTTTCCGATCGGGTAGCCTGGTATCTTCATCGATTTCTTCCAATCTTCTCTTGATGTTCCTCCTGATCAACTTGAGCGTCCCATCACAGAATTTGTTAACCTCAGGCGTTAGCATCAGCCTAATCTTCTCAGCAACTGTGTTGTGGTAAGTGATTGCTAAGACAGGGTCCAAGAACATGTGATTGATGGGAAGCCCTTCGATCTTAGGACCTTTCAAGCTTGGAGCTGTCAAGTTGACCTTCTTCATGTTGCTCTCCAGAGCCATCTGAAGGTTGTGTGCGGCAAAGTACTTTACTTGGCGCACCATGAACCGGTTGATTCCCTCGATCCCTTCCTTCTTGATCTCGTGGGATCATTGTACTTCTCCACGTACATCTGGAAAAGATGGTAGATTTCGTGGGCTGGAAGGTAAGATAGATAGCTCTCGTCTATCTCTTCTCGAGTTTTGTTTGTCCGCTCGATGATGTAGATTGGAGTTGGAAATCTTCCTTTTGAGTGATAGACTCCCAGCAGCTAGTAAATTGGAGGTAGATTCTTGAAATGGCTCCTCAGCTGACTTTTAGGGAGTCCCAACTTCCAATCTGGTCCGAGTTGAGTCAGCCTGTATAGGTAGTCCATCCTTCTTTGCTGATCCCAATGCGAGATACCTCTGAGCTTGAACTCATTCACCTTCTTGATTTTGTCCGGTGCTGACGAGCTTCCTCGAGGAATGGGGCTTCTATCCGTACATACTCCCATGGCTAGTCGACTCGAACGGTCCCTGCGGTCAATATTGGAGGGGTGTCCGCACGTTGTGCAATCAACTCTGGAGGCTTTGGGGGATCCAAATTGTAGTCCTCGCCTTCTTGAAGCTCTTTGTCTTCTATGAGAACTAGGTCGACCGAAGCTTGGCGTAGAAAGTGACGAACATCCTTGAGCCTTTTCTTTGCGATCGTGTCGGGTAGATGGTGAGTCACCACTGTCCATCGAAGATGTATTTATCGAGGACTTCGTGTGGGTCGACTTCTCGCCTTGATGTCCCCGACTGGTCCGGAGCTGTTGAGCTTGAGATTGCTACTGTTTCCGCTAGGGCCAAGAGCATTTCCGCATCTACTTCTTCTTGTGGAAGTAGTGTGCTTGTGTTGGTCGTTTGTGGAGGTGTGGGTGGAGGCATTTTTTTGGTGGGTAGTTCGGTTTGGGTTAGAGTTTGGGTGCGGTGCGTGGTGGTTTTGGTTTGGGTTTGTGAGTGGGTTATCGGTCGTGAGGTATCAGCATCTCCTGTTTGTTTGCGCTGAGCCCGAGCCTTGTCCTTGGCCACTAGTAGATGTCCTCGGCCTCTTCTCCCCCTCATGGCGATCCTGATCGCCAGGGTCGTCATGTCGACGTTTGGAGCGGGAGTCTTGGCCGCGGCAGGATTGTGTGGGTGGCTCAGGACGATCAACAAGACGCCTGAAGAGGTGTGAGGTCGGTATATGGGTTGATTAGTATTGGTGACTGGATGGGTGGGTCGGTGAGGATGGGTTGTGTGGGTGTGAGGCTTAGGTGTGAGGTTTGTGGAATTTGTTCGGACGTGGTTGCCTCAGAGACGGGTGCTTTCTTAGTGTCACATCGGGCGTCTCGATGGCTGCATGAACTCTCTCCATAAGTCGATCTTCAAACGAAGTAAGTGCGGCAGAGAGGGATGCTTCTAGTCTGTCCTCCGTCACGAACGGCTGGAACACCTCCGTAGTGGAGCCGGGATGGTGTTCCACTGTCGCAACGTCAGAAAATGCTACTGACGTTGCCGCCTTGAGTATGACTTATGATACCAGGTCGACTGATGTCGCCTGTTGACAATCCAGGAGTGAACACCATCTCATTAGGCTGGCTCGTCGTCACTTGAGGTTGTGACGTTTTCGAGACTTCCATCCAATCCTCGAGATAATTCCAATATGGATGTTGTTGCAGGTTCTGATTGAACCTGTGAGTCAGACACTTGTTAGTCAGGGCCGGTAGTGTGGGAATCTGAATCTCAGCCTCGGTGGACGCAATGGAGTCGTGCTGCGGCTCAAGATTGAGCAAAGAGAGGTCCTCAGCACGTGCAGTGATGACTAGCATCGTGTCTGAAGTAGTAGGGACGACGGCGGTGTCAATGGGTTCAGGGTATGGGAGTTGATGTCCGGGAACCCATCTGACTAATTGATCCTCCTCGTCAGATTGCGTAGCTTCAGACGAGGTAGCCATGTGAGGTGATGGTCCGCGTTCAGCATCCTCACGGGCTGGTGCTGTCGTTTCAGGCTCGTTCGGATGGATCGTGGAAATTAGAGCATCTGTTGCAGGCATGGTTGCCTCTTGAAGTGGGTTGGGCCCCATTTCTGCTTCGAGAGGTGCTTCGGTGGTAGGAACCTCCTCAAGCGGTTCCTCAAGCACGTCGACAATGATGGGCTGTTCGACCGCAAGTTCTTGAATCACTTCTTCAATCATTGCGTGGTCAAGACCTTGGGTTGAATCCTCCACTTCGAGTTCTTCGGCTACTACATCAATCATCGCAGCCTCGAGACTTTGATGTTGTTGAGGGCTCACATTGAAGTATGTCCGGGGGCGTCGGATCATCGCCTCGGTGAGATGATGTTCCCGACAGTACAATTTGTATACGTCTTCCATGGGGTCGGCAAGACGTAGGAGTTCGAATGGGATGGACATCGGTTGCAGCTGGAGATCGGCAGGCTTCGGGTTGTGAAAGAAGCGCAACTTGGGTGGTCTGTACTCACCACCTGGATGTAGTTGTGGAATGTCCCCGTGAACCTCCATGAAATGGTTGATGAGTAGAGAGAACCATCGAGCATAGGGAAGATTCTTCGACTTCTTGTTGGCCTTTTGACGAACTTGATCAGCCATGTCGTTCCAGATCAACTGGGCCATATCATAGTTCTTGGAGAAAGCGATTCCGTGAAATAGTAGAAGGATGTTCCCATTCCCTTTGTCAAAACTCACGTGCTTTGGAAACAAACACTTGTTGATAATTCTGAATAGTGTCTTCCACGGATGAGGAATTCCACTGCTTTGGAACTGGGCTAGTCGTCCAAGCGGTGGCCTATAACCCATTTGCAGGAAATCATGCACCATTCCTGCATCTGTAGGTAGAGGATCATAGTTTTGACTGAATGGTAGGTCCTACACCATTCCAAGCTGGTTCTTATCGATGCTGAGATGTCTCGTGCCGAGTTTTGTGGTGAACTGGTACTCCCCATTACTACATGTCCAGTCATGCAGCCCCAAAACTGCTGTAAGTAGACCATGGGCATCGATGCCGTTAGGGTAAGAGCTGGCCACATCGGATGACCGTTAAGGATGGACACTATGATCTCGTCTGGGCACCGAAAACTGTCGAGATCGAGCTGAAAGTTCGTGTCTTGGAAATTGAGATATATATTCCGGTCATAGATATGATTATATGCTGGGTAGTGAGCCATCTTTGGTGCCCAGTTTTCGATCATTAGTTTTCTAATGTTCTCATATTGACCCCTATTTCAAAGAAATCATATTATATTGCTCCCCCTATGATTTAAAATAATGGCAAATAACTCCCTGTACGTCTGAATCGTGACATCTGGCTCCATGGACAATTTTTTGAAAAATCTGTATCACTAAGAGCAAAATGTCAAAAACATTAGAGTTAATCAACAAATATTTTTTATCAAACTCCCCCTGAATTATTATAAAAATGCAGTTAGCTCCTAATATTGAGGATTCGCGACGTCCACTCCTTAGATGTGTTTGAAAGATTTCTGCAATACTTGAAGAAAAACGTCAAAAGTATTTGGAGCTAATAGCATAATTTTCAGTATCTGCTCCCCCTCATATAATGCGCCTAAATTGATTTAACAGAATTCTAGCGAAAATATGTGTAATTTTCACTAAACATAAGCACATAAAATCAATTCATCACGAGCATATTTCACGCAATTTATCTAATTACGCATAGATACATGGTCCCCAAAACATGTATTGAAAATATTGCGTGAGGCACGTCTGAAAGATCAGAGTCAGAATAACAATATACAAAAAACCGGAACCTCTGAAAGATCAGAGTCAGAATAAACGGTCATATAACTCGAGACCGGAGCCCCACAGATATAGAAATTCAAGATACCGGTCACATAATAAACATAATAATAATAATAAAAATTATAATATTTTATTGACCCAAGAAACGGTAGGCACGTCAGGGTAATCCAAGTCTGGATACCTAAAAATCTAATCTCTGACTGGACCCAAGTTTATATGGGTACCAAAGATTATAGTTGTTCTTGCAGGAGCTCAACCGGTCCAGCTGGTTTCTAGACAGCGGTTGCTGTCGGCACATGACCGGAGAACGAAGACTTCTGACGGACATCAAACCATGTGCCAAGATGACCATCACCTTTGGGGATAACGGCAAAGTGAGACCATAGGGAAGGGTAAGATTACTTATTGTAACCTAACCCTTAGGAATGTATATGTGGCGCCCCGCCTTTCACCACTACTTTCTTAACTAGTCTATGTGACTAATGTTATTGTGAAGAGATAGATTGTGCAAAAAAAAAGCGTATAAAATTTTTCCTTTTATAAAAAGGAATCATAAAGTTGTCTACAAAATCATCGTGGGTCCTAATAACACAGGAAGGTGCGCAAGCGTTTCAAAATAAAACTATCTACTGGGCCTCCACAAGGTCGCATCCATGCACACACTTCCATCTCAAAAGCCCCCGGAAGCTTCAAAAGTTGGCATCGCCGTGAAAATCATCACGTACCGTGATCGCGGGGTCCTACAACATATAAAAACGTGGAATGAGCTTCTAAAGCTCAGTAAGTGAAATTCATGCATGCAATGCACGTGACCTAAATAGCGAAGGCATCCGCGCCAATGCTATTCACTTCTCACGTCTTTCTCATTCTCTCATTTCATATTGGGCCCTCGGCTTTCCATCTTACTATGCACCATATAGAGCTCAAACCCCTAAGGGTATAAATAAGTGGCAGTACACACACTGGAAGGCTAAACCCGAGTACGCAATCTGTGCTTAACCCTATGGTGCCTTTCCATCCGAATGCGGTCCACACTGAGAGGCTAAAATGTCTTTCAATCCCAACGTGGTCCCATTGAGAGGCTAACTCGGGCACACAAATTACGTTTAACCCTAAGCGCCTTTCCATCCCAATGCTGTCTGACACGCGGGCGCTTCTCACTGGTAGCCTACTACGAGGTCGCCAACACTCGAGGTTTCCTCGGTGTCGCTTATAACCTCGAGTCGCATCCTATAGGTTGCATCTCCCGCTACGGCGTATCCACCTGCCTATCGTGAATCAGGCAATCGGCATCGTGAATCGCCATGGTGAATTTCCCCTACCTTTCGTGAATCAGGTAATTCGGCATCGTGAATCGCCATGGTAGCATAGAAGAGCCGTGACTCATCATTGAGTCGACACAAATGCCTATATCGGCAAATATACATCGCTCTCACGCTGATCTTATACTCATGCACGCTCTCTATCCCTGATTCTCATACTAGTCGTGCGTGCACGTGCTCATGCCATGAATCATGCAAACATGCGTGCAATGTTATCGCATAGAATAATTTACGTCACATAAAAATCACGTAAGTCACAAAGGCAAGTAGTCATAAAATTCATACACATAACAATTGTGTTGTAGTTGCGATTTCCACTTACCTGTCGTCCAAGCTAGGTATTGGTTCGGGAAAATTCTTAGTAGTTGACCCTTAACAGAAATATTTAAATATCAATACCATATTCAAGTTACATGATTAAGTTGAAACAATAGTTTCAACTATCCTGGTTTGCTAGAATTCTTAAATAAATTAGAAATATTAGTCTAGGTTGATATCTAAGTCGGACGACTATTTTAAAACAATTGAATTTGACTAACTTGTCTTGTTTGAAACCTAGACTACCCGACTTGTAGTTCAACCAAGTTCGTACCGGATTTTTAACCTATCAACTTCAACGAAGGAGGGTTAGATTTGCATTTAAATTTAGTCGATAGGAGACTTGAAGTCAAGTCCACCAGCGTTTCGGCCGATTAAAAAGGTTGTCTAATTAAATTTGTTGAAGGTTCAAATCGGTCGATCACCATCTCCTCCCAATCGCCCGATTATATCATGTATAAAACTGATTTCTCCGAGTTTCCTTTCATTCACCATTGGATCGCCCGATTTGGGGTTTTTAAAGGCTAGAATCGCCCGATTAGCCATGCCTTGGATTATGGTTTCGCCGAGGATTCACTACGGGTATAAATCACCCGATTCCATGGTTCATTCGCCGAGTTCTACTAATTTCCAGATCGCCCGACTTCTTGCATGTTTGGACCTCATTTCGGCCGATTTGAAATCTTCAAAAGCTAGAATCATCGAGGGTTCCTTTTGAGGTGAAATCGCCCGATTTTTCCACTATCTAGAGTCGGCCGAATGCTTACCTAGCCTTTCTACTTTCGATCGAAAGTTGTTCAAATATTCATCCCTTCGAAAATTAATTTTTAGAATCATCCTTCCCAGAACTTAGAAATTCTAGGGTTTCCTCCCACTCTAAATTGTTATTTCTACCCCAAAATATTCCACACCCAATATTCTAAGTCCTTAAACGTGCTAATATTACCCAAAAACATGGTTTACTCTATCGAATACCTAAACCTGAATCTATTTCTACCCTGATGATTTCGGTGTCTTTCTTACACCTAAATTCCTAGGTTTTCCTAACTTCTTAGAGCTAAGATTACCAAAACCCTAACTTATGAGAATCATAAAGGTTGTAAGTAACTTACCAAACTTGGAATTTGAGCTTGCTTGGGACGTGCTTCAATTAAAGCCCCTCTCGGTTTCTTTTCCTTTCTTTTAGTTGAGTTTATGTTTTTTGAGGGTTACCTCTTTCCTACGTTCCCTTATATCAATCCTTATCTAATGTCCCTTTGATCTACTTGATAAGTATTAGACATAGGCTTAGGAGATGGGAGTAGATGTGACAACTAGATGACTAAGCAAATTTCCTTTACCTCCTATGTTAAGAAATTATATACGGTCCTTAGTTAATTGAAGGTTGAATCAACGTGGATTGTGATTGATCTAATTTATCCCTATATGTTCATCAATCGCTCGATTTGTTTGGTAATCACCTAATTTTATGTCTTGAATTCTAATTCACGGCGAAAGCTAACTTGTTGTGTTATAATCGACCGAAATAATTTTCTCAAGGGTTATCTAAGTCTTATATTGGAATCGCCCGATTCTCCTTTATTTGTTCGGTGATTTCAGTAACCACATGCAAGGGATCGATCGATTCCTTGATTGTTCGGTGACCTTTTCTACTTATAGTCACTTAAATCGGTCGATTTAGTTAGCATATCTCATCGCCCGATTCCTATTTTCTTTATTCAGCTATTTCAACCTTCACATGCCTAGAAATCAATCGATCCTTATTTATTCAAGCTGGGCAAAATTATTCTTTATAGGATTCGAATTCGGTCGATTTCTTTCTTTGTTATAATCGATCGAGCTTTGTCCATACTTCTATGTAAAAGTTAACCACATTTTTCTAAAATGACATCATCCAAGTCATATATTATAGGAAAATAAAGTACTTATAATACGTAGCCCGTAATCATATAAACACATATAGAACATATACCATACGCTCATCTAAACACATAAGTCACTTAAAGTCCTAACCCCTTTTATCTAATTAATCCAACAAGGTTTCCAATTAACATTTTCACCGCTAATTAGGTTGTAAGTCCCGTAATTAAATTTTACGGGTATTACATCCTCCCCCCTTAAAAGAATTTCGCCCCCGAAATTCCATCAACTGGAACAATTCAGGGTAACGACTGGTAGGGAGTTGATCTAACTTAGTGAGGTGATAAAAATCACCCAATTGCTTGTACGGGTACTCCTTACTAAGGAGGATAAAAGAGTGAATTCTCATGAAATGGGATAATTCTTCCAAGTCTTGCATTTCTGATTTTGAGGAGAAAGAATCGAAGTTGTTGATCTCAGACTGAAGACTATTTCGGTCTAAGTATTAGGAATTGAACAGGGGAGCTCGAATAATTTTTGACACAGAAGAAGGGAATCTACGAAAGATTATTACTTACTCCCCTCCTTAAAAGTTTCGTGTAATCTCCATTCCTCGAGAACTGGGAAAAATGTTAACGTAGCGACATGAAGGAAAAATTTAATAGCTTTCTTGTCGCTTTGGATTCAACCAATTGATTTTCCGGATAAAGTGGGTACGAAAATCGTTCAAGTTAATCGAACCCGTATCCAGGAGCTAACGAGAATAGCTACAATTCTAAATCAGGCAGAGGTTAAAAGTCATTAGCGTCCACTACGCTTTCGCTGCGCCACTCTAATACTGAACGAATATGTTTCTCAGGATGAGCAGAAAGATTGGGGCATAGGGTTATACCCAGATATGATTGGATCTTAGGATTCTTCCTAGGGATTTTAGATACTGCTTTCTATCTCAAAATCTTATCTGCTATGAATACGACTCAGGTCGACACTCGAACTGGTATCAACCAAGTCGGCTAAAAGAAATCCCGAGTCTTACCACATAAGTGGTGGATAAAAGAGAGTGTGGCTCCTAAGTCCACTAAAATGCATGTTGAGCTTTAATCCAACAAGGTTTCCAATTAACATTTTCACCGCTAATTAGGTTGTACGTCCCGTAATTAAATTTTACGGGTATTACAGTATACTTAGTTAGAAACCTACATTATAACCTGATTCGCGTCAGTCAACTAAGTGATACCGGGTATGAAGTCAATTTTAAACAGGATAAATGCCTTGTTAAAAACACGGGTGCGAAAACTGTACTGACCGGACGATGGAACCTACACAATTAACTGGAATAAGCAAACTGCTTATACTCCAACGTGTTTGGTAGCTGATGAGTCCAGAGGTTGGCTATGGCATAAAAGATTAAATCACCTAAACTTTAAGACCATTTCAACCCTAAGTAGAAATAACCTAGTTAGAGGTTTGCCGAAACTTACATATGTTTAAGAGTAAAGGGAACTTATTGCCAGACCAGTGTCTAGGTCTATTACATATGGATTTGTTCGGTCCACTTTTGGTAACCAGCTTAGGGGGAACTAGCTATACACTAGTAATAGTCGATGACTACGCTAGGTTTACTTGGGTGATATTTTTGAAAACTAAAGATCAAACCCCGAGTGAGCTAATAAAGTTCTTCAAAAGAGTAGAAAATGAAAAGAACTTTAGGATAAAGGCAATTAGAAGTGACCGAGGAACTGAGTTCCTATGTTTTAGCCTAACATCCTATCTTGAGGACCATGGCATACGCCATGAGTTATCTGCTGCCAGGACACCCCAGCAAAATGGGGTCGCTGAAAGAAGAAACCGAACGCTCAAGGAAGCGGCTAGGACAATGCTGGCGGATGCAGACATTTCTCAGAAGTTCTGGGCAGAAGCTACCAACACCGCATGCTACACGTAAAACCGGTCGATGATATGCAAGAGTCAAGGGAAGACGCCCTACGAGATCTGTACGGGTAACATCCCTACCATCGGTTACTTCAAAACCTTTTGAAGCAGATGTTACATCCACGACAATGGGAAGAATCACCTATCCACCTTCGACAACCGGGCTGACAAAGGCTTCTTCTTGGGATATTCAGCCGTCAGCAAGGCATACCGGGTGTTCAATTGCAAAAGCCTGAGCATAGAAGAATCTCCGCATGTGGTGTTTGAAGAATCTCAGCATGAGAAGAACACCCCACGGAATATCAACACGCTAAGCAACCAACTGGAAATCCAGAACTTAGACGATTCCAGTGAAGATGATAAACCGGTGTGCGAACCTAATCAACGAGAAGCTGAGGAGACCGGGTCCCAAGTGAGCAAACATTGCAAGAAGCCTCAGCTCAGCAAGATCCACCGGCGATTGAAGAAGAAACACAGACTGGAACCATACAAGAAGAATCAGCAGAACCAGTCAACCCTCAGGAGGAAGATCAATCTGAGGGGGAATCCATCAAGTCGAACCGGACCAAACTCAATCACCCTAAAAGGCTAATCATCGGGGATCCTAGTGCGCCGATGAAAACCAGGCGCCAATCCAATCCCAATTTACTCATCCATGCCTTCATCTCTCAAGTACAACCATCTAAGGTTGAGGAAGCACTATAGGACAGCGATTGGATTGCAGCTATGCAGGAAGAGCTGAACCAGTTCGAAAGAAACAACTATGGATGCTTGTTCCAAGACCCACTCAAAAGGTGATTGGAACTAAGTGGGTGTTGAAGATAAGTTAAACGAAGATGGCCAGGTAGTGAGGAACAAGGCAAGGCTAGTAGCCCAAGGATACCAGCAAGAGGATGATTGATTACGACGAGACCTTCGCACCGGTAGCCAGACTGGAAGCAATCTCTATATTTTTAGCTTACGCTGCTTAGAAAGACTTCAAGGTGTATCGCATGGATGTCAAGAGTGCATTTCTGAATGGACGCATATAAGAAGAAGTCTACGTGGCTCAACCACCTGGTTTCACCAGCCACGAATTCCCAGACCATGCGTACCAGCTGAAGAAAGCTCTCTATGGGCTCAAGCAGGCGCCTAGGGCCTGGTACGAGGCTCTGTCCAAATTCTTAACGGACAATGGGTTCTCTATTGGCAGTGTGGACAAGACACTGTTCCGATATATGAAGGGGGAAGATCTACTCATCGTACAAATCTACGTCGATGATATCATCTTCGGTTCAACCAATCCGAAGTTATGCAAGAGGTTCTCCAAGCTGATGCAAGACCAGTTCGAGATGAGTATAATGGGCGAACTGACGTTCTTTCTAGGACTGCAAGTCAAGAAGCTAGAAGCCAGAAACCTTCATCAACGAGGCGAAATATACCAAGGAGCTGCTAAAGAGGTTCGGAATGGAGAACTGCTCAGAAGCATCCACACCAATGAGCGCTTCAATCAAGCCTGATAAGGACGACGGGGGAATACCGATGGATATCAGCAAATACTGGGGGCTCGTAGGTTCACTACTATACCTAACAGCTAGCAGACCGGATATCATGTACAGTGTAGGTCTCTGCGCCCGAGTCCAGTCAGACCCCAAGGAGAGCCACTACACTGCAGCCAAGAGGATACTGAAGTACCTGAAGGGAACAGTCAACATCAGATTATGGTACCCTAAGGATTCCAGTTTATCCTTACATGGTATTACGGATGCAGATTATGCAGGTTGCAAGATAGACCGGAGAAGCACCACCGGAACATGTCAGTTCCTTGGTGACCGGCTAATCTCATGGTTTAGCAAGAAGCAAACCTCCATCGCAACCTCGACAACTAAAGCCGAGTACTTAGCAGCTGGTAGTTGTTGCTCACAGACCCTACGGATCCAGCATCAACTGGCGGATTACGGAGTAAAGAAATCAGACACGCCAATCTTCTGCGACAATACGAGTGCTATTGCAATCACGCAGAACCCGGTCTTCCACTCAAGGACGAAGCATATAGAGATCAGGCATCACTTCATCAGAGACCACGTGCTCAGGAAGGAGGTCAGACTGGAGCACATCTCAACAGATCGGTAAGTGGAGGACATTTTCACCAAACCGCTACCGAAGCTAAGTTTACCTTCTTTCGAAATGCTTTAGGACTATTAGATTTATCTTAAAGGCCCTAGCATGAAGTCAGGGGAAACGAAGTTATATCAAATTAATTGATATGATGAGTTGCCTAGACTTTACATAAATGTTGCATTTTGATGATTTCAGTGCAAACCTTTCTTTCAAAATGCATTCCTTCACAATTCCGGCCCATACACTTACCCCAGTCAGTTTCAGCCAAAATCGGCATTAACTAGTATACACTGAGAGACTTAAACATATAAATCTTTATATTGTTTTAAGCTGAGCTATAAAAGTCTGTACCGCATTCCTTCCGAAATCGGGATTTGTTTTTAAAATAGTGGATATACACATACCCCATACTGGCCGAGTAAAGACCGAATTTACTTAAATTATTGCACTTCATCCATGCATATATTGCATGTTATGTCTTGGGTAAAGCTGGCTTCGGGACTGCAGGGTTATCTGAAAGTGTGAACTGTCTTGTCACCAACGAATCTCTGACACCGGACAAGACGTAAAGTTCCGAAGCCTTGACTGAAGCGATAAGGATAGTCTTGGTTACTCTGCACTGGTGACAAATCGCGACAAGGAATCCCAAGGATTTAAGGACCTCGCCTCTCCTTTTGCATCCCATCAGCTCAACATCGTCTCAGTCTCCAATGCCTAAATTTCTAAATTTCCAACACCCTTAGCCAGAATAAGCCTCACAACCAGAAAAAGCCTCGCAGTCACTAGCCAAAATCTGGTACTCCCCTCATACCACTTCAAACTTGCATCAATGGCTCGACATAAGGAGGCGAACGACCCAAGAGGGTATGCTAAGACCTTCAGGCTGTCATATGAAGAAGTAAAGAAGTTCTTTCAGATCAGCAAGAACTTAAAAGAGAAGCCGACGGCAAAGAAGGCTATCCCCGTGTAACACCCGTAATTTAATACGGGATTATTTTGTAATGTTCGAAACTAATGAAGTTGATTTTCGAACGGAACCGATTTTTGGGAGCAAGCCGGGAGATATTAGTTGGGCCTATAGTGAATAAAATTAGATGGACCAAAGAGTGTGGGAAGCCCAATAAATAAATAAGTCTTAAAAATGAAAGTAGAAAGGTCCAATTTAATTTAAGGAAGACCAAAATGAAATAAGAATGGATCAAGTTAAATTATCAAAGCCCAAGTGAATGCTTAAATAGGCCTAATAAGTGTAATGCTTTGCCCAAGTGAGTTAAGGATAGAGATAGACATGGAGGTTCCTTAATTTGTGGGAAACCCACGTGAAAGCCATACTTCTAAGTAGATATTTATCCTAAAAATAATCATGGTGTTGGTCAAAGGAGAAAACGTGATATAGGTGCAAAAGGAAATAAAACTCTCATTTTCGTAACTTGAAGAAACCAACGAAGCCAAAGGAAGAAGAAAACTCATTCTACAAGCCTTATAGCAACGTGAGTAGAGTAAAGAAAGAAAAAGGAACTAAGCAAAAGCCAAGAAAGGAAAGGAGTCGAACTAAGGAGCGGCGAACGAAGGGAGAGCAGATTTTGGCAAGCTCGAGCTAATCTTCAAACTAGGAATTTATTTCAAACAAGCTTAGGAAGTGAGGTAGGTGGATTTCTTCACCTACAACGCATAAATAAGTTCAAAGATTTTCGAAATTGGGTGGTTGGCTATCCGAATTCGAAGTTTATGAACTTTGGTCTACGTGATTTTTATGTTCGATAATTGTTTGATGTACGTGTAAAGCTTCGAGCCCAATATATGGGTTCTTGGATGAATGCCCATGTTTAAATGCTTAGGGGATAATGTTGGATGCATGAATCATTTCGGGTAGACGAACTTCGATCGGGCGATTGACGGAAAATTTTAAGTTAGGTGTGTTATGTGGTGAAATCGGACGATTCGACTGACATATCGAGTTGGGCGTGTTATGTGGAAAGTCGGGCGAATTCCTTAGTTAGATTATTATTTTGAGAGAGTACAAAGTTATAGGCACAATCGGGCGAAATGTAGAATCGGGCGGGTCTTAGTTAAAATTTGGTGTGAAATTAATTGATTCTAAAGAATCGGGCGAAAATTGGAAATTGGGCGAATCTGATTTAACACTTCACAAATCAGGCGAAATAAGTAGAAGCAAAGTCGGGCGATTCCTTGCCATAACACGTGCGCAGCGGAAGTGAATTCGCCGAGCTTTCATTCAAATCGGGCGATTTCAATCGTTCAAAGTTTCGGCCGATGAAGAAATCGCGGAGCTTCCATTAAATCGGGCGATTCCAGTGAGCCCTCAAAATCGAACGATTTGCCCCATCGATTTGACCCTCCCAGAGCTCGAAACAAATCGGGCGATTCCCCGTCAATTCGTGCAATTTCAGTAAGCCCTCAAATCGAGCGATTTCCGTTGAGTCCCAAATCGGGCGTTTTCCAAAACAACCCAAGTTCAGCGCGCCTTCTCAAAATCGGCCGACTTCCATCGATACCCCCAATAGGCCATTTCCAATCAAGGCCAAAACGGGCGATTCCAATTGTTTGAAAGTTGACCACATTGATGGGTTGACTTAAGGCTTAGTGTTAGTTGGGCTTCGACCCAAATCTAGGCCCATTCCCTTAGTTGACTTATAATTGATTTCAAGAACGGGCTTTAGCTTAAATTAGGCCCAACTCTATACTTAAGTAATTGTGAGCAATAGGAGTTAGAAGGCTTTCGATACTTGGGGTAGATACGAAATGTAAATATTATTACTACGGCGAGAAATGAAATATGTGATTTTATTTACGAAAAATGGCATAACGTGCAAGTATTTTATGTGTTTTATAACATGTGCATGGCATGTCACGTCATATCACGACATTTTGGGAGATGGTGACCACGACGGTGGTGACACCCTTCGGGGTTGTTGAGTGGGGTAGAATGATATGATTGTGAGGATGAGGTTAGACTCGCAGGGCACCTGGTGGGAGACAGGCGTGATCGATCTGTCTACTCAGGTGTGAGCAGCCTGAGGTGTAAACCACCTTATATTTAGCTCAGGGACGGCAGACATGCGTGATCGATCTGTCTACCCGGAGAGAGCGTGGTAGCGCAACCCGGGGTGCAAAACCGTCGAGTGGGATTTCGGTTGTGGGTGCGGAGCGACCTGGTAGGAGGACATTGGCGTGATCGTTCAGTGCACTACCAGTGTAGGCTGCCGCGAGACTTGGGAGTACCTACCCATTAGTCTTTTGCGCGCGGGGGTGCCGAGTCTAACCTAGGGTCCTGATATTGAGATAGAGTAGATTGTCGGAACAAGCGTGCATTACATTACATCATGCGTGAGGTGTTGGGACTGGGGTGAGAGCACGCTGCATCTGCATGAATCCACCTACTGAGCGTATCGCTCAGGCCTTTATGTGTTGTAGGTCTTGATGAGTCCGACATCGGCGAACGTCAGGACTAGGTTAGCGGCTGGTGGCGGTGACTCCGCGGACTTTTGAGGGCGAGAGCGGTACATGGATGCGACCTGTGGAGCGGCTTTAGATATTTTGGTTTTTGGGGTCTCGGCCCGTGTAAAGATAACCTTTTGTAAAATAATATTTTTAAGATATGTATATATTTTTATCCAAAAAGTTTTTAGTTAAATGGGCTTTCCGTGGCTTTCGTTGCGGAAAATCCACCAACTATTTTAATTAGAAAAGTAGGGTCGTTACAGGTGGTATCAGAGCTTCGGCTCTAGATTCTGAAGACTGTCCATGTACCGCCGCTCAAAAGCCTGGAGAACCAGCCTGGCCTGTAAGTTCGATACTCGATTATGTAATTATGGGTTATTATGCTTCGATGTAGCTATGAGGCTTATGCAGAATTTCCGGAAAGTTAGATTTAGGTTTGAATCCAAGATAATTTAACGTGGAATAATGAGAATGTTCGGGTAGGTGAGAGAGATGAAAAAAAGAAAAAAAAATTTAGGAACTTCTGAGAACAAGTTGCGAATTTTTCTCACATCTGTGGATAGATGGGGGAATTACCTAAGTCTTAATAGCACGGGTCAGTAACTAATAATAACGCTGATATGCACCGATAATAACCCGAGATTACTCCCTGATCCATTTACGATAGAAGACTTGCTCCTTCTTCACTAAATATTCATTTTTTGGAATATAATGACGGAGTTACGCTCCACTTCTTCCAGCACAACAAGTCTAAAACCTAGAGCGCTGGAACATAACCCTATTCCACGAATTTTATCAGTCTATCTATCAGTCGTACATATTCAGTGTCAGGGTGCGCAGCGGAAGCGTGGTGCACACTCATGCATCCCACTCCTGGCCTGAATCAGAACTATAGCTCTCCACCGAAGCTCAACCCCAAGGCGATACAGGCCCGACCAACTTGGGTGATCGTCATATATGCTCTATCAGAAATTAATTATATAAACCCAAAGTAACAAGGAAGACCCTACGGTGGCTTCTATGATCTTACTTCCCTTCCTTTCACTCAAATGGGATGTCCGTTCTCCTTGAGCTCCAGTTATTGTATGAACGTCTCCTTCCCAGTCTCTGTCAGTCATCCATAGGTTTCCTTCCTTGCGTTGAAATCTATCTAGGCGGGAGAAACTATAACTCGACCGATGATAGATTTCTCCTTTTAGATAATCGTTAGACCTAGGTGTCTATAAAGGGGGGAGAGAGAACGAGAAGTAGTGTTCAACTGCCCTACTAGTAAGTCGTCATCATCAACCAATAGTCGGGAGAGGATGCAAGCAGCCCAAAGTCGTTAGAGAAGCTGCACCGATCAAACGGGGAGGATCGTTAGAATTTGCAAGGACGATTCGGTACTTTGAGGGTATCACCCATGAAGTGCGTAGAGAGAGTCGGACTGAAAGGAAAGTTGAGTCCGAGATATATAGGCCCCTCCAAATCTTGAAATGAGTTGGCGAAGTAGCGTTACCAACTAGAACTGCTAGCGTCCTTAGAACAAGTCCGCGATGTTTTCCACGTGTCAACGTTAGGGAAATACGTCATGGACCCAAGTCACGTGCTATGAAGTGAAAGGCTTCATCAACAGTTGAAGCCAGATTTAAGCTACGAAGAACAACCTGTAGAGATCTTGAGGCGAGAAGTGAAACGACTTCGGAATAAAGATATTCCGCTAGTCAAAGTACTGTGGCGAAACCAAACGGTCGAAGAAGCCACGTGGGGCGAGAGGATGATACGAATAATCGATACCCAAGTTGTTCCCGACGATCTAAATTTCGGGGACGAAATTTCTATAAGGGGGGAGCATGTAACACCCGTAATTTAATACGGGATTATTTTGTAATGTTCGAAACTAATGAAGTTGATTTTCGAACGGAACCGATTTTTGGGAGCAAGCCGGGAGATATTAGTTGGGCCGATAGTGAATAAAATAAGATGGACCAAAGAGTGTGGGAAGCCCAATAAATAAATAAGTCTTAAAAATGAAAGTAGAAAGGTCCAATTTAATTTAAGGAAGACCAAAATGAAATAAGAATGGACCAAGTTAAATTATCAAAGCCCAAGTGAATGCTTAAATAGGCCTAATAAGTGTAATGCTTGGCCCAAGTGAGTTAAGGATAGAGATAGACATGGAGGTTCCTTAATTTGTGGGAAACCCACGTGAAAGCCATACTTCTAAGTAGATATTTATCCTAAAACTAATCATGGTGTTGGTCAAAGGAGAAAACGTGATATAGGTGCAAAAGGAAATAAAACTCTCATTTTTGTAACTTGAAGAAACCAACGAAGCCAAAGGAAGAAGAAAACTCATTCTACAAGCCTTATAGCAACGTGAGTAGAGTAAAGGAAGAAAAAGGAACTAAGCAAAAGCCAAGAAAGGAAAGGAGTCGAACTAAGGAGCGACGATCGAAGGGAGAGCAGATTTTGGCAAGCTCGAGCTAATCTTCAAACTAGGAATTTATTTCAAACAAGCTTAGGAAGTGAGGTAGGTGGATTTCTTCACCTACAACGCATAAATAAGTTCAAAGATTTTCGAAATTGGGTGGTTGGCTATCCGAATTCGAAGTTTATGAACTTTGGTCTACGTGATTTTTATGTTCGATAATTGTTTGATGTACGTGTAAAGCTTCGAGCCCAATATATGGGTTCTTGGATGAATGCTCATGTTTAAATGCTTAGGGGATAATGTTGGATGCATGAATCATTTCGGGTAGACGAACTTCGATCGGGCGATTGACGGAAAATTTTAAGTTAGGTGTGTTATGTGGTGAAATCGGACGATTCGACTGACATATCGAGTTGGGCGTGTTATGTGGAAAGTCGGGCAAATTCCTTAGTTAGATTATTATTTTGAGAGAGTACAAAGTTATAGGCACAATCGGGGGAAATGTAGAATCGGGCGGGTCTTGGTTAAATTTGGTGTCAAATTAATTGATTCTAAAGAATTGGGCGAAAACTGGAAATTGGGCGAATCTGATTTAACACTTCACAAATCAGGCGAAATAAGTAGAAGCAAAGTCGGGCGATTCCTTGCCATAACACGTGCGCAACGGAAGTGAAATCGCCGAGCTTTCATTCAAATCGGGCGATTTCAATCGTTCAAAGTTTCGGCCGATGAAGAAATCGCCGAGCTTCCATTAAATCGGGCGATTCCAGTGAGCCCTCAAAATCGAACGATTTGCCCCATCGATTTGACCCTCCCAGAGCTCGAAACAAATCGGGCGATTCCCCGTCAATTCGTGCAATTTCAGTAAGCCCTCAAATCGAGCGATTTCCGTTGAGTCCCAAATCGGGCGTTTTCCAAAACAACCCAAGTTCAGCGCGCCTTCTCAAAATCGGCCGACTTCCATCGATACCCCAATAGGCCATTTCCAATCAAGGCCAAAACGGGCGATTCCAATTGTTTGAAAGTTGACCACATTGATGGGTTGACTTAAGGCTTAGTGTTAGTTGGGCTTCGACCCAAATCTAGGCCCATTCCCTTAGTTGACTTATAATTGATTTCAAGAACGGGCTTTAGCTTAAATTAGGCCCAACTCTATACTTAAGTAATTGTGAGCAATAGGAGTTAGAAGGCTTTCGATACTTGGGGTAGATACGAAATGTAAATATTATTACTACGGCGAGAAATGAAATATGTGATTTTATTTACGAAAAATGGCATAACGTGCAAGTATTTTATGTGTTTTATAACATGTGCATGGCATGTCACGTCATATCACGACATTTTGGGAGATGGTGACCACGACGGTTGTGACACCCTTCGGGGTTGTTGAGTGGGGTAGAATGAGATGATTGTGAGGATGAGGTTAGACTCGCAGGGCACCTGGTGGGAGACAGGTGTGATCGATCTGTCTACTCAGGTGTGAGCAGCCTGAGGTGTAAACCACCTTTTATTTAGCTCAGGGACGGCAGACAGGCGTGATCGATCTGTCTACCCGGGGAGAGCGTGGTAGCGCAACCCGGGGTGCAAAATCGTCAAGTGGGATTTCGGTTGTGGGTGCGGAGCGACCTGGTAGGAGGACATTGGCGTGATCGTTCAGTGCACTACCAGTGTAGGCTGCCGCGAGACTTGGGAGTAGCTACCCATTAGTCTTTTGCGCGCGGGGGTGCCGAGTCTAACCTAGGGCCCTGATATTGAGAGAGTAGATTGTGGGAACGAGCGTGCATTACATTACATCATGCGTGAGGTGTTGGGACTGGGGTGAGAGCACGCTGCATCTGCATGAATCCACCTACTGAGCGTATCGCTCAGGCCTTTATGTGTTGTAGGTCTTGATGAGTCCGACGTCGGCGAACGTCAGGGCTAGGTTAGCGGCTGGTGGCGGTGACTCCACGAGCTTTTGAGGGCGAGAGCGGTACATGGATGCGACCTGTGGAGCGGCTTTAGATATTTTGGTTTTTGGGGTCTCGGCCCGTGTAAAGATAACCTTTTGTAAAATAATATTTTTAAGATATGTATATATTTTTATCCAAAAAGTTTTTAGTTAAATGGGCTTTCCGTGGCTTTCGTTGCGGAAAATCCGCCAACTATTTTAATTAGAAAAGTAGGGTCGTTACACCCCGGAATGTCGGTTAAGGAGGTCGCATAAAAAATGATGGTGGCACCAGCCTCCCGACTCCTTGAAGAAACCCTCGACAAGGCGTGGGTCCAGGGGATACCGTAGCTCTGGCGGAGACCTGCTGCTAGACGGAACAAGTTGGACAATGGCTTCTTCAGGCCTTTAAGAGCTCCGTCAAGGCTGAGCGATCTTCTGATGAAGTTCGACAACGCAGGATCAGAGCTACCAGATTTGTTGCTGCACGACAACAAATGTGACCCTCAAAGCAGGAGGAATACCTTCCCAATATGGACAAGTGATTGTCAAAAAGGGGGAAGAAGAGTACTGCCAGAAGAAGAGAACGAGCAGTACTGACGAAGCAGTGGCCAGATCCGGCCGGACAGACCGGAGAAGGCCAGCAACCGGGAGATCGAGGAACTAGCCAAGTCTAAAGACTAGATAAGGCTAAACGGTTGTAATAGATAAATAGTTTATGTATCAAAACTCTTTTGATATAATAAATACCTTTCCACTTCGTTGAGTTTTGCCAATCACCAAAAAGAGGGAAATTGTTAGAAATCGTAATTTGAAGAATTCAGATTAAACAGTTTTGGTGATTGGACTAAACTTAACTGAGTATACCGGTTAAACATAAGAGAGACCGGATACCAGCCAGCAGTTCAACAAGCGCGACCAGCAACGGGATGAAGACTGCAATCGGAAGCTTACTGAAGACCGGAATGCAGATAACGTACCGCCACGTGGACGAAGATTCAAAATTATTCAAGGAGTGGGATGCTGAAGACTTCTGACAAAGCATTTGATGCAAGTCTGCAAGGAGGAACCAAGTTGAAGTCAAGCCAAGCTTAAAGAGGAAAAAGCAAATGGCACAGCGCGAACTGCAGTGAAGACCGGACAGTACCCATTTTGGGTAAAGAGAATTTAATGCACTGTCCGGTACGATGAGCTATCTCACAACGATCATATCAAGCCCAGCTATACATAGCAGTGAAGAGGCATGAAGACTCAAACGGCACTTATTCACCAAAATAAAATCGAGAGATCAAGCTCAAGCTCAAGCTCAAAGCGAAGAAAGAAAACTTAGGTATTGTCCTCACTGTACTGTCAAGTAAGTGAGTTTTCTCAAGGGACTGTAAAAAACTCTTGAAAGAGACGGACTGTAAAAAGCTGTCTAGCTGTGGTGTCTAGGAGTTTAGTAGCAAGTATAGCCGGGGGGTTATACGTGTTAGTCTAGCTACGAAGGTTATACGACGGGGGTTGTATCGAAACCGAATCTTCTAGAATAGCCTTTCTTGCGGGAAAGGGGGAGACGTAGGAGATCTTTTTGGCTCCGAACTTCCATAACAAATCGTTGTGTTCCTCACAAACAAACACACAGACGACACATCATCATGTTTCAGCCACTACTGACCGGTTTCACTTCCGCACAAGCCACACACTGAATATCTAGCACCGGTATCTAACCCTAACAGGTTAAGAACCAAAAAGAGCGAAAAACTACCAAGTGTTTATTCACCCCCTCCCCCCTAAACACATAGACCAATCCTAACACAACCCAACATTTATACACGTGAAGATCATAGCAAACAACGAATAAATTATACATTATGGTTACGTGAATATATGTCCTACTTACTCCATTCAAAGGTCATCTCGAAAACAGATATGTATGAAACATCAATCATTGCAACAAATATAACATTGTGCATGTATGATCAATGCCACCACAACCATGCAGAAAACTGACGTATGAAAACATCTCATAATAGAGTCACACAAAAAAAGAAAAAAAAGTGCATGTATGATGTATGGATTCACTTTATTCCAAATACCATCATAAATATCATAAAAAACACAGTAAGTGTAAAATAAACTCTTAAAAAATATAACTAATTTAGCAACCATTCCACGTCTATTAGAAGCTACTAACCGGTCGAGCCCCTTTTAAGCACCTATTCGCAAAGTCTCAAGTGGAACTCTCATAATATATTCCAAAGCTCTGACCTACGGAGTAATATTTGAACGATAATAAACAATAATATATGTATGAAAACATGGTAAATGGTTATTGCAACAAAAATATCTATAGATTAAAATTAAGTTGACAAATGTTCGACATGTGAAACTAAAAAAAGAAATTAGTATTTATAGAAAGGCAACAAAATAAATATTCGTGAATCATGATAAGTGCAAGATATGTCCAAAATTAATACACATAGGTCACAAACTAAATTATGGTAATGATATGATGCTGTTTCAGTTCTCGGTTTTCAATTTATATCATGTTTGACATGAAACTTTCGACGATACAATAAATATATGTATGAAAAAAGCATAGGTATTGCAACAAAAAAACTATAAATTAAAAAATAAAATAAGTTGACATGTTGGGATCCATAGCCGTATGGATCCGAAGACTTTAACCTTGATTCGATTAATTAAGGCGATAAACTAAATACAGCGGAAATAGAAAACGTACCTGAGAATTCCATAGCGTTCGTATTGAGAACAGGGTATGTGGATCTTCCAAGTAAGCGTACGTGAAACCTTTAGCTCGGGAAGATGGGTACCCCAAAGGTCCTTAGAGCAGTCACTAGGGTTTTACGAGAGCGACGGCTGTGTGTGTTTCGTTGTAAAACACTTAGGGACCACACCCATATATATAGATGTCATAACGGGCTGGCCCGTTAATAAGCCCATCAGATATTTACGTTTCAGCCCCCAGGAATTCTACACAAATATTTTAACCCCACACATCTTATTTAATTGCGACAGACCCCCTTAAATTTGATTGCCTTTAACTTAATTACAATATTTGGCATACGACTAATGCCGCAATACATGTACGTCTACATGTCCGAACGTTAATCGTGCTAGAAATACGTAGCCGAATAGTCCCAACCTAACAGACATATGTTCGACATGTGCAACTAAAAAAATTTATTATTTATATAAAGGCAAAAAAATAGATTATCATAATAAGACGAAGATATTTGCGAAAGTTAACACATATAGGTAAAGATGTCGATCATGTGAAACTAAAAAAAATTATTTAAATAGACAAAAAATTGATTATCATAATAAGACGAAGACATTTGCGAAAGTTAATACATATAGGTAAAATATGTCGATCTTTTTAGGGTTCGATTATCTAACACACCCCTTAGCATAATAAGACGAAGATATTTGCGAAAGTTAATACATATAGGTAAAAGATGTCGATCTTTTTAGGGTTCGATTATCTAACACACCCCATGCAAAGATCATACCAAACGATTCCATGTTTAGTATAAGAAAAATAAACATTATAGGAAAGAATTGAAGTACAAACACAGTAAGCAATAAATTTCAAACCTCGAAGAGATCTCGATTTTTTTGAGGGTTCGACACACTGCTTATGGACCAAAACACAGTCCCCTGAAGAGTCAATAGAAGCAAATTTTTTTTCCGTCTAATCATTATTCGCTGTATATATGAAATTTTACTGTGTAAGTATTAAATATAAACTTAGAGAAAATCAATTGATCCATATTCCATCATATATGATATTCAACCCAACATTTATATCTCGATTATCTAACACACCACGCGTGGAGATCATATCAGTCAACGAATAAATAATACGTTCACTATTTGATAAGTTGAAAAATGATGATAAATTGATTATCAACTTATACGTCTACTCAATCACATATTACATGAGTGGTATCAAGAAGAAAAACAAAACAAAACACTACGGGAAAGGGATGGTTCCGGTTTGCACATTAACTAATGCTTACGTTAATCGAATAATTGGATTCCTATATAGCCTAACCGAAACTAACGTGCCCGATATTTTTGTTGTTTAACTTTCAAATGACTTCCGTAATGAGATCAATATGGATCCGAAAAGACTTTAACATTGATTGGATTAATTAAGGCGATAAACCAAATACAGAGGAAATAGAAAACGTACCTGAGAATTCCATAGCGTTTTTATTGAGAACAGGGTATGTAGATCTTCCAAGTACGCGTACGTGAAACCTTTAGCTCGGGGAAGATAGATACCCCAAGATCCTTAGACGGCAGCCACTAGGGTTTTAGAAGAGTGACGGCTGTGTGTTTCATTGTACAACACTTAGGGACCACACCCATATATATAGATGTCATAATGGGCTGACCCGTTAATAAGCCCATTAGATATTTATGTTTCAGCCCCCAGGAATTCTACACAAATATTAATTAACCCCACACATCTTATTTAATTGCGACAGACCCCCTTAAATTTGATTGATCACCGAATGGGTCATTTAACTTAATTATAATATTAGGCATACGACTAGTACCGCAATACATGTACGTCTACATATCCGAACGTTAATCGTGCTAGAAATACGTAGTCGAATAGTCCCAACTTAACAATCTCCCAGTGGACTATAAGACGTATTTATCCAATAAGCATCCTTCGTCGTATACTAAATATCGTACCGAATATAGCTATAACCGAAGTGTCGCATATGAAACCAATCCCGTCCATCAATATCGTCGATGCAAGAACTAAAGGGGTAGTCGTTATACATATATCGTAACTCAACCCGCAGTAATGAGGAACACCAACTCCATCGAATGACATAGATCAAGTGTGGACGTGTAGCATGAAAATTACATGCTCAATTGATCACGCATGTCTATTTTCAACTGGTCCTACTTTAGTGAGATCAGAATTCAGAGATAAACTAATGGATATCTGAAAAACCCAAATGTCATGACATAAACATGTATTAAAGAAACTTTATTAAATAGTCATTAAACACAGAATTTACAGAATCCACGATAAGACATAAAACTTAATTCGTCACACTCATACGAGCAACATGCTCATGAAATATAGCGGGGGCTAACGCTTTAGTAAGTGGATCTGCAATCATAAAATTTGTTCCTATATGCTCAATGATTACATATCCACTCTGAACTCGTTCTTTCACAACTAGGAACTTAATGTCTATATACTTAGACCTGGAAGAGCTCCTGTTGTTATTGGAATACAGGACCGCCGAATTGTTGTCACAGAATAGCTTTATTGGTCGTTCAACAGAATTGACAACTTTAAGTCCTATCATTTAATTGCGCAGCAGCCTGTTTGGAGGCCTCGTAGCAAGCTACAAATTCTGCCTCCATCATAGACTAAGCGATAAGTGTCTGTTTGACACTTTTCCAAGAAATCGCTCCCCCAGCCAGCATAAAAACGTAACTAGATGTCGATTTGCGGCTGTCCAGGCATCCCGCAAAATCAGAGTCACAATACCCAATGATCTCCAAATACTCTGACTTTCTGTATGTGAGCATATAATCCTTCGTCGTTTGAAGATATCGAAAGACCCTTTTGGCTGCTACCCAATGTTCTCTACCCGGATTGCTTTGGTATCGACCAAGCATTCCTACGATGAACGCCAAATCAGGTCTGGTGCAAAACTGTGCGTACATTAAACTTCCCACTGCCGACGCATATGGTATATCCTTCATGTGCTTGGATTCCAAAATGTTATCCGGACATTGTTTGAGGCTGAACTTATCACCTTTTGAGACTGGAGTGTCATGTGGACGACAATTGTCCATGCTAAACCTTTGCAGTACCGTTTCGATGTAGCTCTTTTGTGATAACCCAGGAGTTCCCCGTGAGCGATCACGGTGAATCTGGATCCCTAATACAAAAGAAACTTCCCCAAGATCTTTCATGCCAAAATGACCCGAAAGAAATCTCTTGGTATCCCGAAGTAAATTAACATCGTTGCTAGCTAGTAAAATATCGTCTACGTACAAGACCAAAAAGATAAACCTGCTCCCACTAAATTTGTCGTACACACAGTCCTCAACAGAGTTAGCCTCAAAACCGAAAGATGTGATAGTCTGGTGAAACTTTTGGTATCACTGACGAGAAGCCTGCTTGAGTCCGTAGATGGATTTCTTTAGTTTACAGACCAATGGGCTAGATTTGTCCGAAGCTAAGCCCTCTGGATGCAACATATATATAGTTTCCTCGAGATCTCCATTGAGGAAAGCTGTCTTTACGTCCATTTGATGCAACTCAATGTCAAAATGTGCCACAAGTGCCATGATAATTCTAAAAGAGTCTTTCGATGAAACTGGAGAGAAAGTCTCTTTATAATCTATGCCTTCCCTCTGAGTAAATCCTTTCGTGACAAGACGAGCTTTGTATATCTCAATGTCACCCATTGAATCCCGTTTGGTTTTAAATACCTATTTGCAACCAATCGGTTTCAAGCCTTCAGGTAACGAGACGAGATCCCAAACGTCGTTGTCCTTCATGGATTGGATTTCCTCCTTTATGTCATTGGTCCATTCGCGAGCCTCAAAGCTTTCCATTGCCTCTTGGTTCATCTCCCACTAAATCAATGGTATCCTCAGCTCGTGAAGAAACACAACGTAATCATCCGAAATTGAATTTCTCCTTTCTCGCGTTGACCTCCGTAGAGGCGCTGGTTCCATCTGAGGTTCATGAGTTTGACTTGATGATCAGCTTCAGCTTCACCTTCATAAGGCTGATCATGAGGAACAGCTACAGGTTAAGTATGCTGATCCATTGGAGGAACGATTTCATCTTCATATGGAGAGGAATTTCTGAACCCTCTTCTTCGAATAGAAAATCGTTTCGATTATCTTTATCCTCCCCAAACTCAAGATCCTCAAAGAACATGGCATTTCCTATCTCGAAAAATGTCCTTAAAGTGGGATCATAAAATTTATAGCGTCGCGATTTTTCCAGATAACCTACGAAGTAGCTACTAAGAGTCCTTGAGTCCAATTTCTTCTCCCCGGGCCTGTAAGGTCGTGCCTCAGTAGGACATCCCCAAACTCCTAAATGCCTAACGACGGGCCTTTTACCCGTCCATAACTCGTAAGGGGTACTGTTCGTAGCTTTAGTAGGGTCTCTGCTAAGAATGTAGACTGCAGTTATTAATGCACCGCCCCAGAGAGAGTGAGGTAAAGTCGTACAAGCAATCATATTTCTCACCATATCCTGAAGGGTTCTGTTTCGTCTCTCAGCAACACCGTTCATATTTGGACTTCCTGGCATGGTGTACTGAGGGACGATCCCATGCTCCTCTAGAAACTTACCAAACGATCCTGGACGTTGTTCACCTGATCGGTCATACCTCCCGTAGTATTCTCCACCACGGTCGGATCTGACAGCCTTAATCGTTTTGCCGTGTCGATTTTCGACTTCGGCTTTAAACGCCTTAAAAACGTCAGGTGCTTCAGACTTCTCATGAATTAGGTACAAATACCCGTAACGAGAGTAATCGCCGATGAATGTGATAAATTAGCGTTGTCCATTCCAAGAAGCCGTATGGAATGGACCACGCACATCCGTATGAATCAGTTTTAAGACTTCATTAGCTCTCTCAGCATTTAATTTTCTTTTATTTATTGTTTTACCCTTTATACACTCGATACATAAATGATCTCCGAATTTATCAAGTGTTTCCAGAATTCCATCAAACACAAGCTTATCAATTCTTCTTTCGGATTTATGACCCAGACGCTTATGCCATAGACCAAATGAATTCTCGGATGGTAACTTGCGCTTAATTCCTCTAGTTTCCACATTATGGGACTCTCCGTAGTTTACTGTATCAAGTAGATACAGATTATCATGTCAGATAAGTTACTGGTTCCAATAGCCGAAGATTTAAAATGAATAACACACTTTCTGCTACCAAATGAACAAATATAACCTTCTTTGTCCAAAACAGAAACCGAAATCAAATTCCGTCTAAACGACGGAACGACAAAAGTGTTATTCAGATTCAAAAAGAACCCCGAACTTAACAGTAATCTAAATGTCCCGACGCCTTGAACTTCAAATGCTTCTCCAGCCCCCATATAGATGAATCTTTCGGCATCATTGGGCTTTCGGCAGTTTAGGCAGTCCTTCATAGACATACTTATATGAGTTGTAGCACCAGAATCAACCCACCAAGTATGTCTCTGTACGGAAATCAAATTGATTTCAGCGCTTACAAAAATCAAATTTTTCTTTAGGCACTAAGCATGATATTTGACACAATCCTTCTTTATATGAGAAGTTTTCTTGCAGAAGAAGCATCGAATTAATTTTTCCTTATGCTCTTTGTGAGAGCCATTAGGCTTCCTCTGTTTAATCGCAGTTTCCTTAGGTACTTTATTTTTCCAAGCATCAAATATTGTACCATTAGCTGTTGATATTATATTCACGGCAGAGTTCGTCGCCGTAACACCGACGTTTTCAGCTGAAAAGAGAACGATGATTGAATTAACTCACAATTTTTAGCTTTAATAATGATTAAAAAATTAAATAATAACAACCCATCTTCAGCTTAATCGTTGTGCAAAAGAGCTTAACGAAGGTTAGGTAGTCAATCCACGAGTGATCAAACTGGTGCAACGATCAAGCGTTTGTACCCTATTCCAGCCAAGTAGTCGCCTTTCGAAGGGCCGATCAACTACTCGCAATGGAAAGACCTTCAGGTACTTCAGCTTACCGTCACAGACGTGCACAGGCCACTGCCAGATAATCGCCTTCCGAAGGGCCGGTCGAAATATTCGCATGCGTCATGTTACGCCACCGTTCCGATTATTAGATTTATAAAATCTCTACAGCAGAGGTCACGAAGGTGACTATACTGCTTCAACACAATATCTCTAATAATCGATGCTAAAATAAGCATCTTTATGCCGTTATTAAATTTAATAATCAATGTCCGTTAAAAGTCGCAATTTTTCCGAATACTTCTGACTTTTAAAAGCACCCCGAATAGTCACGGAAAATAGCCAACTAATAACACATTTATTGGACCTAATAAAATTAGTCCAAATCTGAAGTGGACCTAAAATTATTCTTAACCTGATGTGGCCTATTTACTAAAATCTAGGAAGCCCAAAGAAAAATTTAAATGTCCCATATATATATATATATATATATTAATAACATGATACGGGCCAAAACATATTAAGCCCATTAAGAAACCCTAAAGCAGCCCTAACGAAATCGCAGCAACATATATAACGTAATGCTAACATGAAACCTAGGCCATACATGTCATTAACGCACATATAAAAGAGAAAATGAAGTGGGCCCACTATTGGGCCTATTATAAACCCTAGGGCTGAACGTAACATAGAAATAAAATAGTTTCTTGCAGCCACCAAACAGTAGACTAGCAGTACATGTAAAAGCAACCACCGCATCGCAACAGCAGTGTGGATGCAAAACCTACGGCGCCCAACGGCGTGTGCACAACGTCGCCTAACCACATAGCGACCGAACGGCACTGCCTTCACACGCCACAAAGCCACGCTACCTGAAGCGACCAACGTTGCATGCCCACATCGCCCAAACAACAACCGGACGGCGCTGAATTGCAAATCCGACGCAGCGCCCAACGGCGGCGAAGATCTGTACCAGCCGAACGCAGCGCCCGACGGCGCTGCCCTGCAAGTCTCTTTGCCGCCGAACACCGTATACCAGAATTTCAAGACTCAAAAACACGTATCATACCAGATCTAAAAGGTAAAAGACGTGATACACCCTATCCAAAGCAAGGTTGTTCTGATACCACTTGTTGGGATCCGTAATCGTATGGATCCGAAAAGAATTTAACCTTGATTGGATTAATTAAGGCGATAAACCAAAAATAGCGAAAATAGAAAACGTACCTGAGAATGCCATAGCGTTCTTATTGAGAACAGGGTATGTGGATCTTCCAAGTAGGCGTACGTGAAACCTTTAGCTCGGGGAAGATGGTACCCCAAGATCCTAAGACGGCAGCCATTAGGGTTTTAGAAGAGTGACGGCTGTGTGTTTCGTTGTACAACACTTAGGGACCACAACATATATATAAATGTCATAATGGGCTGGCCCGTTAGTAAGCCCATCGGATATTTATGTTCCAACCTCCAGGAATTCCAGCCTCCAGGAATTCTACACAAATATTAATTAACCCCACACATCTTTGTTGGTCTCGAAATGCACCAAACAAGGAATCAAAGAAGCTAGATGGAATGAAAAGGGAGAGTTTCTCACCTTGTAGTGTGTGTAGTGAGTGAAAACGAGTTTTAGCTTTTTAATCTTTGATTACCATTCAAAGTGAGTTGGTAACACCTTATATACCACATTAACCCTAGGTATATTAAGGCCCAATCACTAAAAATAAAATAATTACAATCTAGTCCAAAGCCCAAGCTAAAGATAATTACATAATTAATCTCAAGACTTAAACTATTGACACAATCAATTAAATATCCTAACAATCTCCCCCTTTGTGTCAATTGTTGGGAGTCTTGAATCTCGGGCGTTGGGATGGTGGATTAGCGTGTGAGTGTTTCGCGAAGCCCTAGTTTGAACTCGAAGGCGCGGAGATTCCTTCGAAGAACCATTCTGTCAGCTATAGCGTCAATGAGCTTCGCGAACTTGGATCGGCAGAGGGGATCTTCTTCCGAAAGGATACGGCAGATTCTCATGAGTTTGTCTTGGATGATGGTGAGCGTTCCATCTGAGAATTTTGCCACCTCGGAGCAGCGCAGGAGCCTCATCTTTCCCTTGTAGTTCGAGTAGGCGACCGCCGGATCATCTCCGTTGATCACATCGCCCTCTCGATAGTCGTTTGCGTTCTTGAAAGATGGGCGAGTCAGGTTCACCTTCTTCAGATTATGTTCCACCGCCATCTGCAGATCGTGGGTGGCGTAGAATCTGACTTGTCGGAGCATGTGGCGCTTGATAGCCACATATCCCATGGTGACCGGTTCAGCACGTACGAGATGTCCAGAGCTTCTGAGGACGAGTCTGAACTGTTTCAGGGATTCCAGCATGCTGTATAGGTCACCCAGGCGCAGAAACTTGAAGTCCGCCTCACTGACTTCACTGTAGCTCTCATCCTGCCTCATTACCGTGAATACTGGGTAATGGACAGGTCCTTTGGACTCTTGGCGGAGGTCAGTGACTTTGCAGATGGGGGCCCGACTCATTTCCTGAGCGATGTTTTCCTCATCGGACAGCGTCCTATCTGTGCATTTGTGGCACAGAAGGCTCCATCGATAGAGTTGCTTCTTTCTCTCGGTCCAACTTTGGATGTTCATCAGCTCGTACTCGTCGAAGGTGGTGACGATCTTCTCCTTGCGCCGCCAGATCCTCTTCCTGATCTCTTCCTGAAATGGCGCCGTGATCTTCTTGTTTTCCCACGGTGCTTCCGGTATATCCACCGTGGGCACATCCGTCTGAGCAGCAGGGGCCTCAGTTTGCTGCGCTTGGAATTTCAGGATGTTCTCGAGCTCGGCCGGTTCCGCGTTGTATTCCTCTCCGTTCTCGTCGTCTGCGGTGTTGATCAGCGTAAGCGAGGCCTCCATGAGCAGACGTCGAGCATTTTCCACCAACTTCCTAGCTGCTACTGCATCGGCGGGCGTGTACAGCCATTCATCGTTGAAGATGTAGGCTTCGATCTCGTTCTGAGCGCAGTAGACATCCTCGGAAGCCAGGTTGGGATCGATGTTGAGAGGGGTATGGCTGTGTGGTGGCGAGGGAGCAGCGTCGGAGGAGTCTGTGGATTGTGGGGATGGAATTGGTGGAGATTCTGGTGGTTCGGTTGAGGTGATGGTTTTGGCAAGGATGATTTGGGTGACGAGTGGTGTAGATGTGGTGGTGGCCTCTAACGTCGATGTGACAGCTAGAGGTTCCGAGGTGGGTGGAGATGGTATGGAGGTGGTCTCTAGCGTCGATGTGACGATTAGAGTCTCGGAGACGGTGGTGGGTGTTGGTGAGGGTGATTTGGCTAGTGACTCAGGGTGAATAGGGTGGGATTTTTGGTTAGTGGGTTGTGAGGTTTCTGGTGTGGGCACCGTTTTAGGTCCAGAGGAGGAGGGCGGCGTCGATTGCGTGAATCCTTGTGAGCTCAGCTGCCTATTTGTCTCCCCCTCGCGGCGATCTTGATCATCATCTTGATCGTCGCGCCTGGTCCTGCTGGTCTCGCCTTGAGTACGGCAAGACATTGGTTGCGTTATCATCTGCTTCATTTGCTGTTCTTCCTCGTCAAGTTCCGTCATCGACTCGAAACGAGCTCTGAGGATGTAGAAGAGCTCCTTGGCAGATATTGAGGAGAGAACAGCTTCGGCGTCCATGTTTTGTGTAGGAGGTGGCGTCTCCGGTGCCACACCTTTGCCCTTGTCGGCGGTGGACGCATCGAGACGCGCGTAGACTTTGTCGAGGATGGACGTCTCAAGAGTCTTTACAAACTCTTGAAGACGTGTCTCTAGCGCGGTCTCGGTAATGAAGGTGGGTAATTGTAACAAGTTGGATTCACGGAGAATTCCAACTGACACCGAATCGGAGAAGATCGCCGATCGGCCGCCCGTTTGCACAGGACTGGAAAAGACGGGGTCACGCAGACTTCCCGTTGGCATCATTGATGAGACAGACTCAATCGAATGATGGCCTAGGCTCACGGTTGTTGTGATGGTGGCCGTGCTAGGTCTTCCGCTCTCAGTCACAGAGACATCAGCGAGCGTTCTGACAGAGTCACGAAGACTCTGTGGTGCGGTAAGAGGTGTATGTGGCCTAGAAACGTAAGAAATTATGGGGAGTGAGGGCACTAGACTCGATGTGCATGAAGAGGATGCAGTCTGAGGCGAGGGACTGTTTGTTTCAACATCGATCATCTCCAAGTGGGATGTCGATGGTATACGTGGCTCCTCGTGCAATGAAATACCTTCCTGTAGAGAGGAAGATAAGTGGGTTGGTGGGGTTGTTTGCGTGGTTGAGCCAGATGCCACGTCTTCTACTCGGGAGGTGAACACATCACCTCCTGTACCTATTGGTTCGGCTCGGCTTATTTGTGGCGGAGGAGGTCGATCGTGTTTTTGTTTCGATCGACGCTCCGTGGGACGGCTTACGTCATCCTTACGCGCCCGTTTTTTCGGAACGCGGGTGGAAGAGGATGCGGCGTGACTTGATGACTTTTTGGAGGTGGTGGTGGGGGTTTGGCTAGTCCCGAGGTTAGGAGCAGGGGGGTTGATCTGCTCCGTAGGGACAGTGGATAGAGGGTGCGGGGTTTCACGGAAGGATGCGGTTGAGGCACGGTATTCTTGGACGTGCGGGTTGTTCTGGTCGGCGTAGGCGAGCACATCGTCCGGAATCACCATTGCGTGTCGATCCTTCGCCGGTGTGTTCTTCTTGGCGAACTTCTCGACAGTTGGGATTTGGAAGTGCTCTGCTGCCGGACGGATGCGGATGTTGGTTGAGTGCAGGCGGAAGTGCTTGATCAGAGCTGGGAGCCATCGCATGTATGGGACGAAGCGGTTCGGGACTCCCTTGGCGACTTCCCGGTCGCGTCGCTGGATCATCGAGACTAGGTCCACCCAGATGATGTCGGCGTAGTTGTACTTGCGGTTGTGAGCGATGCCGGTCATGATTGTGAGGATTTGAATGTTTCCGCGGTCCTGACCAGCATGCTTTCCTGACATACACTTGTTCACCAGCAGGTACAGTGTCCGCCAGGGTTGTGGTAGATTGCGGGTGGTGACTTCACTGAGGACAAGTGGGCCTTTCTTCTTCTTGGTATCTGGTTGATAGCCCAGTCTGTCGATGTCTTCAATGAGTTGGTCGTGTGTTGGTGGTGGATCGTAGGGTGAGTAGACCGGGAGTTGAAGAACATCTTGGAGTATTTTGGGTGTGAGGACCACCGTTTCTTGATCGATATGGGCGGATAAGGTCTTGGCAAGGCGTAGTGGTCCAGCTATCTGCAGCGTATGCCAGAATTGTTGAAGGTACACCTGTGCTTCTGGTTCGCCATGAGTTAGGGCGTGACGAAGTGGGTGTCCTTTGAGTATTTCTATGATGACGGGGGCATCGCACCGAAAACTTTCCAGGTCCACCATGTAGTTGTTGGGAATTAGGGCTGCCCATTGACTTAGTGGGAAGATCTCCTCGGCTGGTGGGACATAGGTACGCGTGTGGAGTTCGATGCGAGTGACCTCCCTTTGGATCGCAGCCACCTCAAGTGCTTCAAGTGTACTTTGGTCTTTATCCGTCATATCTGTGCTTGACAATAATTATGGGATTATTAACGTGGATTAGATTGCGAAAATAATACAAGACATCGAATTGTGTAAAATTTTCCATGCATGGTGAATTTTCGCAAGTGATCAAAGTTTTCGTATGTAAAAGTTGTCGCATAAAGAGTGGGATTTCTCATGTATTGGAAATTTTCGCATCTTACATCATATAGACTAAAGAGTAATGAGAAATTCGCATATCAAGGGAATGTTTCGCATAAAGAGAAAATTCGCATATACAAGAAATTTTCTCACGTTGAAGTAATTTCCCATTCAGATAGAATTTTCGCATGTAATTGAAAATTTCGCAGATTATAACTCATGAACACGTTGAGAAAAAATTTCGCATTTTGTTGTCAAATTTTGTATGCATGGAAAATTTTCGCAAGTTAGGAAGTCTCGCACATAATCCAAAATTTTCGCATAAGAAAGATTTAGCACTTAGAAATTTTGAATTGAAGACAATTTCCGCAGATTGAATGAAATTTCGCAAGTATGAGCACATAGACAAGTTATGAGAAATTTTCGCAAGTGTCAGTTCAGAGAAATTTTCGCATGAAAAGAAAATTTTCGCAAGTGATGGAATTTCGCAAGTTGTGCAAATTTTCGCATATAGTGAGAATTTTCGCAAGTATGGAAAATCACGTATTGAGGGTAAATTTTCGCATGTAAACCCAATTTTCGCACGTTAAGGAATTCTCACAGTCAAAGTAGTTTTGAGTGTAATGAAAAATTTCGCAAGTTATAGAAGTTTCTCATGCGGAAAGTTGTGGTATGGAGTGAAGGGTGCGAAAATTTTGCGGGGTATGACTCACTGTAGCAGCGAAAATTATGACATATGGAGAAATTTTTCTCGCATAAAACCTTCGCGGGATTTTACTCACTGTAGCCGCGAAAAAATCAATGTTAAGAACGATTTTCAGGAAATTTTCTCGGATAAAATTTTCGCAGGGTTTTGCATACTGTAGCACGGAAATTTGAACATGAAATCTCGGATAGAAAACTTTCGCAGAATTTAACTCACTGTAGTAGTGAAAAGTTAGCGCTTGGAAATTTCTCAGATAAAAATTTCGCGGAATATCACATACTGTAGTAGCGAAACTTTTAATCGTAAGAAATTTCTCGGAAAAATTTTCGCGGAATTGTTCTCACTGTAGCAGCGAAAATTAACATTTTTAAAGCAATCTTCTGAGAATTTTTTCGCGGTGAAGAACATATTGCGAAAGCATGCGAAACGACGAAATAATTTTAGCCTTAGACCTACTCAAATCTCAACCGAAATACGATAATCTGGACTCAATCGACTCGAAATCGGATGGGCATTGCATATTTGGGATTATTAAACATCAAAAATCTAACATGCGTTCGATTCAGAGCCGAGAAAGTTTTAACCCTAACCACGCAGATTTAATCAGAACGGTCAAAACAGTGTAAAATCGAACAGAAATTGGGTTATTTAAGATGTATTCATACCGAAAAGCTGATTTGCGATGATGGAGTTAGCAGGAAACGAAGTTTGAATGCAGATTTTGACGATGACACGACGCGGGGAGTTGCGAATTTTTTGAATAAGGGGTTGCGAATTTTTGTAAGAGGGGTTGCGAATTTTTGTTGGAAAGTGAAAAATGTTAAGGGTTTTGGGGTTTTACGATTGTAGGCACTGTACATGCGAATTTTTTTGAGAAAATGGGCCGACGTTTCACGGATTTGTTTTGGTCCAATTTTGACCCCTTTTGACCAGAAAAATTAGAGATTCAACCCAAAATATTTTAATTGGTCCGATTTTGACTCAGTTTGACCAAAATTTAAAATTTCAACCCAATTTTTTTTTTTTTTTTAAATAAGAAAAATAAGAAAAACTCCCCCTTAATCGTAAAACTTCTCGTTTTAAATAGTGAAATTTCAGACGCTCCCCCTTAATCGAAAAAATTTCGTTTTAAATAGCAGAATATCAGATGCTCCCCCTTAATCGAAAAACTCCCCCTCAAAAGACATAATCCATGAGACACATAAAAATTCAGAAGACACATAGATAATAGAGTGAAGTGGAAAGGAAATATGTACACTTAATCAGAGTTCATGTAGAGACGATTGATCACAACTGAATATTCAACATGCCCAACATAGTCACTAGGTGTTGGAATCGTTTGATATCCAACGGTTTTGTGAAAATGTCGGCCAGTTGATCTTCGGTTGTGACGTAGTGCAATTCAATTGTCCCTTGTTCTACATGTTCTTTGATGAAGTGGTGGCGAATATCTATGTGTTTTGTTCTAGAGTGATGTACTGGATTACTCGTCATCGCAATAGCACTTTTTGAGTCACAATAAATGGGAATTTTATCAATATGAATATTAAAATCTCGTAGTTGGGTTCTCATCCACAAAAGCTGTGAACAGCAACTAGCGGCGGCGACATATTCTGCCTCCGTCGACGAAGTTGAGACACAGTTTTGTTTTCGAGACGACCAACTTACGAGTTTACCGCCCAAGAAGTGTGCAGCTCCAGAGGTGCTTTTTCTGTCCATCTTGCATCCTGCATAATCCGAGTCAGAGAATCCAACCAGCTTGAAGTCCGATTGAGTGGGGTACCACAAACCCAGATTGGGTGTCCCTTTAAGATAGCGGAGAATCCTTTTAACAGCAGTGAGGTGGGATTCCTTTGGTGTTGCCTGGAAACGCGCGCAGATGCCTGTCGAGAGAACGATATCTGGTCGGCTAGCAGTGAGGTACAGAAGAGATCCTGTTATCCCTCGATAGATGGTTTGGTCAACTGGAGCACCCGATGGGTCCGCATCGGGTCGGCCAGAGGGAGACATAGGTGTTGCAGCAGTCTTAGCATCCTTCATTCCGTATTTCTCGAGAATGTCATGGATGTATTTGGACTGGTTGATGAAGATTCCGTCGGGGAGTTGCTTTACTTGAAGGCCAAGAAAGAAATTCAGCTCGCCCATCATACTCATTTCAAATTTTTCCTTCATCAATTCTGCAAACTCTTCACATAGTTGTGGTTCAGTTGATCCAAAAATGATATCATCGACATAAATCTGTACAATTATGATGTCCGGGCCACTCCGCTTGGTGAAGAGGGTTGTATCCAGAGATCCTTTCTTGAATCCAGACTGAACGAGGAAATCTGACAGGACGTCATACCAAGCTCGGGGAGCCTGTTTTAGTCCGTAGAGGGCCTTGTAGAGTCGATATACGTGATGAGGAAACTCTTCGCTCAAGAACCCTTCAGGTTGATCAACGTACACTTCTTCTTTGAGAAATCCATTCAGAAATGCCGTCTTCACGTCCATTTGGTAGACTTTAAAGTTCTTGTGAGCAGCAAAGGCAAGAAACATTCGTATGGCTTCGATCCTGGCAACTGGGGCAAAGGTTTCATCGTAGTCGATGCCTTCTTGTTGGTTATACCCCTTAGCCACAAGTCTTGCTTTGTTGCGAATAACAACACCATCTTCATCCTTTTTGTTCTTAAAGATCCATTTTGTGCCGATAATGGACCTATTGTGAGGTCGTGGTACGAGTTCCCAAACTTGTAGGCGTTCAAACTGATTTATTTCCTCCTGCATTGCAATCAGCCAATCAGGATCATTGAGAGCTTCTGCTACTCGTGATGGTTCGACTTGACTGAGATAGCAAGCAAACAAACTTTCATTCATCGTAGCCGAACGTGTCGAAACACCGGATGTGGGATCCCCAATAATCTGATCGGTAGGGTGAGAGCGAGCCCAAAGTGGTACGTTGGTTTGTGAGGAGCTGGCCGCATTAGTGTCTACTTGAAACTCATTAGATTGGGGCCCGGTGTCCGAAGAAGAGATCTCAATCGTATTTAATTGAGAGGGTTCAGCATCAGGATCAGCAATATTCCCAGGGTTGGGTAGAATGTCGTCTTCGTTAAGATTGAGTGCATCCATGTTTGGAGGGACGAAGTTATTGCCGGTAGCTGGTGGTGTAGGTGGAGTGGGTGCAGCGGTAGGTTGAGTGGTGGCGACGGGAGTCTTGGGAACTGGGTAGAAGTACTCGAAGAGCAGATCGAGATCCAATTCGCCACAATTGCCCTCAGATGAGGAAGTTCCCGCCATTGAAGGTTGACCTTTTGTCAACGACTGTAGAAGACCTGGTTCTGGACTGATATGGCCAGAAGCTATGAGATCGCCTTCGCTTTCATCAAAAGAGACATTCGTGCTTTCTATTACTGACCGTTTCTCCTTAAGATAGACTCTGTATGCCTTTGAATTCAGTGAATATCCAACAAAGATGCCTTCAAGAGCTTTTGGATCAAGCTTCCCAAGATGTTGGCGATCATTGGCCACAAAACATCGGCAACCGAAGACCCTTAGATAAGATATATCGGGGATACGACGGTTATTCAGCATCTCGTATGGGGTGCGGTTGAATCTCTTGTGGATGGAAGCCCGGTTCTGTGTGTAGCAAGCCGTTTGAATAGCTTCGCCCCAAAGAGAATGAGGAAGTCCGGATTGGATGAGAAGAGTCCTGGCAGCTTCAACTAGTGTCCTGTTCTTGCGCTCAACGACACCATTCTGTTCCGGTGTCTTCACAGCTGAGAACTGTTGAGTGATGCCCTGAGTGGCATAGAAGTCACTGAGCTTCGTGTTCTTAAACTCAGTTCCGTTGTCAGTTCTGATAATCCGAACCTTCTGTTGATGAAGTGTTTGGGATGTAACAACAAACTCGATGATTATATCAGGAACTTCATCCTTTGTACGAATGAGTTTCGTCCACGTGTAGCGTGAGAAATCGTCGACTATCACCAAAATATACCGTCTTCCTCCGAGTGTGGCCGTAGGCATTGGGCCACATAGATCCATATGTAAAAGTTCGAGGATGAGCTTAGAGGACGGTGTTTCCTTAGATACATGGGACGATCGCTTCATCTTCCCCAATTCACAGGCAGAGCATAGGTGTTCCTTATGATATGTCAGTTGGGGTAGACCGTTGACGAGTTTATTCTGACGCAGTTTGTTGATGGTCTTGAAGTTGAGATGTGAAAGACGACGGTGCCATAGATCGTTCAACTTGGGAGCGGCTCGAGAGAGAAGGCATATTGGTCGAGAGGTCTTAAGATTGAGTATGTAAAGATGAGACGTGCGTGTTCCAGAGAGAAGAGGTTGTCCCGAGGCATCTATAATTCTGCAGACGTCAGATTCGAAGAGAAGCTTGTATCCTTTGTCGCAGAAACGACCAATGCTGAAGAGATTGTAGCTCAAACCCTCAACGTAGGAGATGCCCTTGATCGTCAGTTTGTCGTGGACGAGATCACCAGTTCCGAGAATTGGCGCCATTTGACTGTTTCCGAAGGAGACCCTTCCGAGATAGCGCTCGGAGAAGTTGCTCAACAGCTCCTTGTTCCCCGTCATGTGTGTGGAGCAACCCGAGTCTAGATACCACACATGACAGACCTGCAATTATCAGCAAACGTTGGGTCCCCGTATACGGACGGGGCTTTCTTGTGATACAAGTATAGATTTCATGCGCTTAAAGGGAAATGTGGTTTCTAAATCAGATTTTGTTGATTCTAATTTAGCTTTCCCTTTGTCAGTTGTTTGTTGATGTGGGGCTGCATTCTTTCTAACCCATATTTTCCTAACTTGTGCTTGCATGTATGGTGCCTTATACATGTATCGGCGTGGGGGATGTGGGCCTACATTCTTTCTAACCCATATTTTTCTAACAACAGGTTGTTGTTTTCGTGCTTCGGTTTTGATTGCCTTTGGCCTGCGAGTAGTCGGTGAGTTTGCGTTTGACGACGAGAGACGTTTGCGCTTAACCTTAGGTTTAGGCGAGATGGGAGATGTCGTAGAGGAGGTTCGCTTGCGTGGTCGGAGTGTTGCATGTTCATGTGTGTCAAATTCATGAAAGCGTGGAAGAGCAAAATCATCACAGCAGCACATAGACATAAGCTTGGTAAAAGAAAGATAAGTTTTGGCAACATAGTTGTCTACGACCTTAGGACATTGGGATTCAGTACATAGAGAGGAAAGACGAATATAGGATGATCTTTTCTTCTTGTCATCGAAGAGCGGATTTGCCTTTGTCTGATACGAGCTGCCTTCCAGAGACGTCGAACTCACATTCCCTGTATCCATAAGAATACTAGAGTTAGTGTTAGAACATATGTCAGCTTCAGGAGTCATTTTCGCCGTCCTCTTACATTTACATGTTAGAGAATCGGGTACTTGACTTGATGTGGAGGGATAGTTCGTATTGGGAAATTTTTCTAGTGTGTAGATTTTGCTAAGTAGCTCATCTCGCTCTTTTGCAAAGGCCTTCCTTTCTACTTCTAGTTGTCGTTCAAGTTCTGCTATGAGTAGTAGTTTCTTAGGGATGTAAGTTCGAGATAGTACATCTTGAAAAGCATCTTCCTGTTCTTTGTTTGGAAGTAAGGTTTCGACATCCTCCGAGAGTGAGGATACCTCAGTCTTATCTCTATTGTTCAACTCTGTGTAGTCAAGCGCGATTTCTGCCCAATGGATGTTTTGTTCTCTTGTTTCTTCTGAGATGGCAGCGGAGGATGATCTCACAAATGGCTTAAGCTGCGGGGGAGCACCATTTCTTGTTTGCAAGAATGCAGTGTTGCACATGTTATATCTTTTAACTGCTAGCGGTGTTGGATTGCAATTGCTAGACAGTCCGATCCCCCCCCGTGCGTCGTAGAATTCTGTTTCTGCTGGTTGGTTCAATAGGCATAGGATGCGTGAGTTTTCGTTTCTGAGGTGAAGTTGCTCTTCAAGCTCTTTCACCTTGCGGTATAGCCTAACTCTTTCCTTCGTAAGTAGTTCATATTGGGAGGCCGTCAGGAGGCGAGAAGTTTCACATGAACTAATAGCCAGTGTAGTTTCCTTAACCTTAGTCTCACTTTGTTTGTTCTTGTTTTGCAGACGTTTGACTAAAGCTTCAGAGGCTTTTAGACGTTCGTTTGCACAGGCAAGTTCTTCTACTTTTAGACTAAGTAAGGCATAGTTGTTTTCGAATTTTAGCTTAAGTTCATCATAATCCCTAGCGTCTATGGTGGGTTTCTTAATGGCGTGTCGGTGAGTAAACACATCATCTAGGTGTGAGATTCGTACCTCAGACGCAGCGTTGGTAGGAGTATTAGCTGTGTTTTCACCGGTGTGATCCATCTCCTCGTCCTCGTCATGTTCGACCAGCCTTGCCATGCAGCAATCTTCATCCTTAGGCTCCTCGTCTTCTGAAGTGTCATTCACCCATTCTGCTTCTTCGGTGAGTAGAGCTTTCCCACTTTCCACCTTGCGGGTCAATCTGGCCTTACGGTCGTAGTAGCCGGAGTCCTTCACGCGTGGGGCGTGGCATTCTTTGGCAAAGTGCCCCATTTTTCCACACCTAAAGCACTTCACGGACTTTTGAGGTGCGGAGTCCTCTTCTTTCTTTGTTGGCTTGGCTTCCTCTGTGGGAGTGGTCTTTTTGATGCCGCTATATGTTCTTTGGCGATTGGAAGAGGATGAGGATTTTTTTCCGATCTTCTTTGAGACCAACTTAGTGAGCATTGCCAGTTGCTTGCGTATATCACGAACATCTTCGTCTGATTCTGTATCAGCTTCGGATCCTGAAGAGGTGTCAGAAACAACAGCTGGTAGCTTCCCTTTGTTTTGTTTGGTCTTAGTGGTGGAAGATCGTTCATTGGTTTAGTTTGAGAGGAGGGCCAGTGGGTCGACTCGAGTGTTGGTGGACTGAGGTTGCACATAAGGAGCATAGGCAGACAGACTGTCATAAAGAGCATGGATGGAAGTGTTGGAGAGGTCCTTACTCTGAATCATCATCACGATTGCATTGCCCCAATGGGGTTTGAGGCTACCAAGGAAGCGGTTATTGATATCGAATTTGTCCCTCGAGATCCTGGCTTTCTTGAGTTCATTGATGACCTTCAAGTATCGGAGGTATGTGTCGCGCAATTCCTCTCCTTCATAGGCCTGGAAGTGTTCATACTGCGAGAGACATGCTGATTTCCTCCCCTGTGCACTTTCAGTTGTGCCAGCCATAATTTCAGCAAGTTCATCCCATATCTCCTTGGCAGTTGTGCAGCACTCAACGTGACCGTAGACCTCGTTTCCCAAAGCCTGGAAGAGGTATCCTTTGGCAGTCTCGTCGGCCTGTTCGCGAGCCAATTCATCCTCATTGATGGGACCTCTTGGAGTGCGGCGTTCATCCATGGGAGGATTTGCATTTGGCTGTGCAGGGACTATTGTCCAGAACTGTGCTGGGCCGTTGAAGATGGAGTCCAGAAGGTATTGAGAGAGTGGTGCGCCTTTGTTCCTGATGAACGTGAGGAACCGGTTTGTCCATATGCTGTAGTCGCCTTGTCGCAGCATCGGAGGCCTGGTGTCGGAGCCCACTATGGAGATGTCATACGTGGTGGACATGGTTGGTGCAGTCGAATCGTCCGTGGTTTTGATCTTTTAAAGATAAGAAAGTTAGTAACGAACGAGATGATAAATACGAGTTTAATATGTAGAGTTTTGAGAAGAAAATCGTTTAAAGAATTTCTTAGAACTAAGTGATCGTGTGTGACGGTCGATAATGTGTGAACGGAAATGTATTTAGAAATTAGGAGAAGTTCTAGAATTTAAAAAATCAAGGTGTACTGATCAAATCTTAAATCGGTTTGGAAAGATTTAACCCGAGAAAATTTTAACCCTAGAAGAAATTAATACGTTAGAGAAGTTCGCAAGTTGAAGAATTTCGCACGTTAAAAGGTTTAGCAAGATGAGAATTTTTGAGCTTCGCTAGAAAACTTCGTAACTTGTAAATATTTCGCTAGTGGAAAATTTTAAAGTTTCGCATGAGATTTTTCGCAAGTTATAAAGCTTTCGCAAGTTTGAGAAATTAAAGCTTCGCGAGAGAATTTTCTCAAGTTACAAAATTTCGCAATGGGAGGTGAAGTGTGGTTTTTTGGAAATTTTCGCAATGAGAAACTTTCGCATCAAGAGATGAACAGTATGGCCTTACAAAATTTTCTCGGGTATAATCATTTTCGCAGATAACAGGGTTTTAAAGCTTAGCAAGAAAGACTTCGCAAGTTGTAAAAATTTCGCAAGTTAAAAAATTTTCGCGGCCAAAGAAATTCTTGGAATAAGCTTTCTTGGATAAGGAATTTCTCGGATTATGAAGGTAAACAATTGCGAAAAAAGAAATTGTATAAGTGAAAGTTTCGCGGCTTAAATTCTCGGATCTTGATACTAGGCAGTTGCGAAAAATGCAGTTTAAGGGAAAGTTTCGCGGCTTTAAAAATTCTCGGGATAAAATTTCGCGGACAAGAAATTTTCAGGCTTCGCAAGAGATAATTTCGCAAGTTAAAGAATTTCGCAAGTTTGGAAAGAAAAAAAAAATTTCGCAGCTTAAAGAAATTCGCGGAATGAACTTTCTTGGATATGAAATTTCTCGGATTTTAAAGGCAGGCAGTTGCGAAAAATGCAGTGTAAATGAAAGTTTCGCGGTTCAAAATTTCTCGGAATAAAATTTCGCAGACAAGAAATTTTCGCGGTTTTGAACGATTCAGCAAAAACTTTCGCGGCCAAGAACATCATCGTACTGTTCCATTGCCTTCATGCGTTTTGCCAGAAAACCGCCTCGTTCTCGCTCAAATCTCAACCAAAATCGCTCAAACTTGATCCTAAACTTCAGAAATTCTTCCCTAAACACATAATCGACCGATTTGTGAGCTAAAAACAACAAAAAAAAGGATCAAATCGACCAAAAACAGAGAATGGCCGAAATGACTTTTTCTGGAAAACTTTTGCTTAAATCTTGCTCAAAACTCGTTAAAACTGATCCAAAAGTGTTCTAAAAACATTTTAGGCCTAGGATCGATCTGGGGAAAGGTTTTAAACACAAAAACAACACATAAAAACCCCAAAACGAAACCAAAATGCCGAAACTAGTATTTTGCTCAAAACACCTTTGATCTTTCTCGGAATCGAACGAAACTGGATTCAAATCAATGCAGATCGATCCACGTTCGCTCTGATACCACTTGTTGGTCCCGAAATGCACCAAACAAGGAATCAAAGAAGCTAGATGGAATGAAAAGGGAGAGTTTCTCACCTTGTAGTGTGTGTAGTGAGTGAAAACGAGTTTTAGCTTTTTAATCTTTGATTACCATTCAAAGTGAGTTGGTAACACCTTATATACCACATTAACCCTAGGTATATTAAGGCCCAATCACTAAAAATAAAATAATTACAATCTAGTCCAAAGCCCAAGCTAAAGATAATTACATAATTAATCTCAAGACTTAAACTATTGACACAATCAATTAAATATCCTAACAATCTTATTTGATTGCGACAGACCCCCTTAAATTTGATTGATCACCGAATGAGTCATTTAACTTAATTATAATATTAGGCATACGACTAGTACCGCAATACATGTACCTCTACATGTGGGAACGTTAATCGTGCTAGAAATACGTAGTCGAATAGTCCCAACCTAACAATTTAATCATTGATTAATTGAATACATGGGGGGCGATGATACACATTTGTCACCATTTGGTTCTATGCATCATTTCGTGTTTGGTTTAGTTGAAAAATAACAAAAAAGGTTTACATATTTGTAATTTACCAGGTTCACTAACATATAAAGTGGAAATATCGATCAAGAATTAACTCAAGATTCTTTTAGATGACTTGGGTTTTGATTAGTGTTGTAAAATTCAGTCTAGGTGCCCACCTAGGCGCTAGTCGGCCGCCTACCGCAGCGAATATGGCCTAATCGGCCAACTAGTCGTCAAAGTGGCTAATCGGCCGACTACACGTATTATTCGGCCAAAAATCGGGCTATTCGGCCGATTAATCGGCCATTATTACAGCCCGTTAAAGCCCACCAAAACAAATTTAAACTTTAAAAGGCCCATATACTATGTTTTAAAAAAATATATGAACTAAAAATTAGGATAACTTCGTCCAACATCATTTTAAAAAACTACTTTTATACTATGTTTTTTTGTTGCATTGTTGTGAATGACATAATTATAAGAAAATAGATCTGATTTACATTTACTTTGGTACAATTTTTTGCATATTTGATATATAAAATTAAAAAAAATAAAAAAATAAAGACCGCCTAATTTCCGCCTAGACTCCCCGCCTAGGCGGTCTAGGCGCTAGGCCCCCCTCGAGCGCCCGACTAGCGCCTAATGAATTTTACAACCTTGGTTTTGATAGGATAAGATGGCACAAAACAACAAATTTAACAATGACAGAACCAACCAAAATGAAATAAACGCAACGTCACAGTGGCGGACCTACCGTAGGGGCTCGGTGGGTCCATTGAAATACAACCTTGGTTTTGATAGGATTAGTTATGATATTGGGCTATAATCGGCCACTTTCTATAAACAATATTTTATTAACAATAGATATTTATTTGGGCTTGTTACGCTTTGGAGTTTGGACCATGTTTAATAATGCAGATTAATGAAGAATAATAATAAAGCCTATTGTCATTACTTAGAAAAAATCGATAAAATTTAATAAAGAAACAGAAAAAGAAAAAACAAAACATAACAAATGCAGAGGGAAACAGTAGATGAAGAACAACAGCTACACAACACTGAACACCTGATTGAATATTATCTTTTTCATCTATATTATTTTTTAGTTACCGATTTTGAAACTTCATTTATCATATCATCTACACATTGTTTATTTAGGTTGTTACCTCCGGGTTTTCACCTCACCGCGGCAAAATACCCGATCGGACTCCGTCCCACCTACCGGAATACCCCGACGGGAAGAACACCCCGTACAGGCTGGGCAGACTGCGCACATCGTCTCTTCGGGATATTCAGGCAAATGCCCAATCGGGAGTAGGACCTTGAGACCCCGACCTGGGGAAAGGCAGAACTGCCTCCGAAGTATCTCGAGCTTGGGATCCCTTGAAGACCTCCTACCCCTTCGGGAATAGGCACAAGGGAAGAGGGCCCGGGAGGACCGATCAGACGAAAATGCCCGAAGCCCCAGGGGGGAGCCGCACACAGAAGGCACCCGAAGGGAATCCTCCTGGGCAACTTCGAAAAGAAATATCCCGACACGCCAGATCGTGGTCTCTACCACTTTCAGCCACGTAGTCGTCCAAAACGTGGAGGGAACCGTTGGCAGGCCAAGACGGCGCCGAATGCGGAGGAAACCGCCAAGGGACGCCAAACGTGGGGGTAACTGCCAAAGGGCAAGCACATCCTCCCAGGGCATTATAAATACAACGAGAATCCTTCATTTCGAGGTACGTTTTTCTGATAATACACCGTTACTCTGCCATTTTATACTTTCATCACTACCTTAAAACGGAACTACCCTCTTGACTAAGGCAAGAGGGCAAACGACCCCCCAAAATGCACTTTGTCCGACAGTTTTCAGCCACGACGCACGGCGGAAATCAGGCGGGGAAAAGCTCGTTAATACATTTTCGCAGTAGGTCAATTTTCGACGACATCAATTTGGCGCCGTCTGTGGGAACTTCTGGTTTCTTACAATAGAAATTTAATATGATGACTGTCGAAAACGATCACGCACCGCCCAATGGTAAAGGGCCGACCCTGGCCGACCTCGCTGAAATGATGGCTGCCACCATGCAAGAGATAGGGCGGATAGGAACCGACGTCGGAATACTTATGGCAGAAAGGAATAGAGGAAATCGCCAGCCTGGACCAAACGGAGAGGAGAATAGCCAGCCTGGACCAAACGGAGAGTATGACGCCGAATCTAACGTAGGTGAGCAAGAAGACGAAAATAGGACACTAACATCAGAGTTTAGGGAAGTACGCGAGAATAAGAGGAGGCGCGCTGAAAGACGAATGGCCGAATTGGAGGACATGAGGGAGGAGATCCACAAACTCAAAGACTTAGCAAATCCGCCAGAAGCGCCACTAGTCCCCAGAGCTTCGCCATTCTCGCCCGAACTGCTGGCAGCCCCCCTGCCAGGACACTTTCGCACCTTCAAGATGGGAAAATATGATGGGACCGGACCCCCCCAGGATCATTTATCCGTTTTTGAGGGAAACGCAGCGTTATACCAACTAAGTGCCGCCGTCAAATGCCGCCTATTTGTCACTACCTTGACAAAGGGAGCCAAGCAGTGGTTTGCACTGTTGCCTCCGGGACAAATTGGCAGTTTCCAAGACCTTACCCGTCACTTTCTGAAGCACTTCTCGAGCAGCAGAAGACGCCCCTCTTTGGCAGTGAAGTTGTTGAACATAAGGCAAGTGGAAGGCGAAAGCCTGCGGGATTACCTTCGGCGCTTCGATCAGGTAAAAATGGAGGAGCCCAATGCAGCGCCCGAATTGCTCATCGTGGCATTTCTCCACGGCCTCCGTGAGGGGGAGTTATTTAGATCCTTAGTGAAGAAGTACCCGACAACAGTGGAGGAATTAGTTACCCGAGTGGAAAAGTATGTTCTGGTGGAGGAATCCCACGCCGGAGAACCCGAGTACAAAAAGCGAAAAAGCCCTCCGCGAGAAAGGAAGAGGAGTCCTCCTAGGGACCAAGCCCACAAGTATTTCTCTCGAAGAGACAATCGCCCGGTCCCAATCCCGACCATGCCTCAATCGAATCATTCCAAGTGGCGAGTCAACAAGGTCCGAGCCTTAGAAATATGCGACGAGTACGACTTCCTTCGCAGACCCCCTTACATCGATAACAACCCAAAAAGGCCGATATCCGACACCTACTGTAACTATCACCATGAATACGGGCACACCACTGAAGGATGTTTCCAGCTGGGACGGAAATTGGACAAACTCGTCGCATCAAATCCTGAAGCAAGGGCGAAGTTGACAGAAGGGGAGGGCGGATTCGGAACCAAGCCACGATACCTTGGGACCGGAAATCGGTTCCACGCCCGACCTGATCATCAAGCCCCTGACCATCGGGAAAGACCAAGTAAAATGCCAGAAAGAGAGGAAAGAAGAGGCCCGAGGCTAGAAGAAGACGGAGCACGCAGGCACAATGATAAGCGGGAACCACGAAAGTCTCCCAACAGACGAATTCCGCCTCGGCAAGTCAATATAATCTCGGGAGGGCCTACAGGAGGTGACTCTAATAGGGCAAGGAATGCTGGAGTTCGCCGACTCGAGAACTTTGAGATCAAGTCAGGAAGCAAACGATGGGGGCCGGTGATCAGCTTCATCCTGAAGACTTCCATGGAGGGGACGACTCCCACGAGGACGCCTTGGTGATCCGAGCCGAAGTAGTTAATCACGATGTTGGGCGAGTCTTTGTCGACAATGGAAGTTCTGTCAATATCATCTACAAAAAGGCACTTGACCAAATGGATTTGGGTTCTTACCCCATGGACAGAGTAGAGACCGCCCTCTTAGGCTTCACGGGACATTGCGTCGAGGCAGTGGGGATCTTACACCTTCCGCTCACCCTTGGTGAAGGGGAATTAAGAAAGACTCGGATAGCGCCTTTCATGGTCATTAATGGCTCAAGCCCCTACAACATTATCCTCGGGAGGCCAGCGCTAACCTCCTTCACAGCGATCGCCTCGGCACTTCACCAGAAGATCAAATTCCCCGTAGGAGACAGAGTAGGAGAAGTGTTGGGAGACCGCAAGATGGCTTGGAAGTGCTATGTGGAAGAAGTCCGGGTCGAGATCAAGTCATCTAAGGCTAGAAAGGGCGACAACCCGAAGGGAAGAGAGACCCTATACAATATCGAAATAACCCCGAAGGACGCTACTGAGGAAGAGACGGAAGAAGTAATAATCAGACTACCCGAAGGGACGATCAAAATCTCCAAAGATTTACCTCGAGACCCTAAGGAGGACCTTATCCAGCTATTAAAGAGAAACTCGGACGCATTCGCCTGGACATCCAAGAATATGATGGGGATCGACGGGGGAATAATTGAGCACAAGCTAAATGTCTCCCAAACCACTCTACCCATCTTCCAAAAGAGAAGGTATCTTAGCTCTAAGAAAGATACCGGTAAAGCGGCAAGTGGAGGAGCTCCTGGAAGCAGGGCACATTAGAGAGGTCCAATTCCCTACCTGGCTCTCAAATGTGGTTCATGTCCCAAAACCCTTGGGCAAATGGTGCATGTGCGTAGACTTCAGGAACTTGAACGAAGCATGTCCAAAGGACTGTTATCCCTTACCTCGAATAGATCAGGTGGTAGATTCCATCTCGGGACATGAGTTGCTCTGTTTCCTCGATGCTTTCCAAGGATACAATCAGATTCTCTTAGCCAAGGAAGATCAGGAGAAGACAAGCTTCATCACGGCCGGAGGAACATTCTGCTACACTGTCATGCCCTTCGGGCTAAAAAATGCCGGGGCCACATACCAGAGGCTAATGGATAAAATCTTCAAAGATCAGATAGGGAGGAACGTGGAAGTATACGTCGACGATATCCTGATAAAATCTCGAGAACACGGCTGCTTCCTAACCGACGTCCAAGAAACCCTCTCAACCGCCCGAAGGTACAACCTCAAGATGAACCCTAGCAAGTGCACCTTTGGGGTCAGGTCGGGTAAATTTCTGGGATACATGGTGACCAGAAGGGGAATTGAGGCCAATCCCGAGAAAGTTAAGGCGCTGATGGAAATTACACCTCCCAAGCGTCTGAATGAAGTACAAAGGCTAACAGCCGAAATACGGCCCTCTCACACTTCATCTCCCGATCTGCCGATCGAAGCTTGCCTTTCTTCAAAGTGTTACCCAAAGTCCAAAACTTCGAATGGACCTCCGAATGTGAAAAAGCATTTCAAGACTTGAAAGAATACCTGAAGGAACTGCCCGTGCTCAACAAACCCTCACCTGGGGAAGAGATGATAATCTATATATTAGCTACCCCTCGGGCAGTAAGCTCAGTGCTGGTCCGGGAAGAAGAGAAGGTCCAGAAGCCGATCTATTTGTAAGCCATATCTTGAAAGGCGCGGAGACAAGATACACGAACTGCGAGAAGCTGCTACTTGCGCTACTCATCACGGCCAGGAAGTTGCGTCACTACTTTCTATCGCACCCTATCGCGGTACTGACAAATCATCCAATAGGCAAAATCGCCACTCGACCTGATGTCTCAGGAAGGGCGGTGTAGTGGGCCACCGAACTTGGAGAATATAACATCCAGTACAGACCTCGAATATCCATCAAGGCCCAAGCCCTTGCGGATTTCATGGTGGAGATGGTTGGAGACCTCTCCGAAGAGACATGGAAAATGTTCGTGGATGGGTCCTCTTGCAGTTCACGAAATGGAGTCGGGATTTTACTTATTTCCCCGTGGGGAGAGGAAACACACCTGGCCCTCAGGCTAGACTTTAAAGCATCAAATAACGAGACAGAGTATGAGGCATTGCTCGCGGGACTTCGGGCGGCTCGAAAGATGGGAATTACCCGCTTAATACTGCATTCCAATTTCCAACTCGTCGTTCAGCAATTAGGGGGAAACTTCGCAGTAAAAGGGGAAAACCTGGAGAAGTACGTCAAGGCTTTCGAGGAAATCAAAGGAGGCTTCGAGGAACTTAAGATCGTCTTAATCACCCGAGTTGAAATGAAAAGGCCGACCAAATGGCTAAGTGGGCCAGCGCCATGGGAACGCCTGAGGAGAAAGGAAAAGTCATGTCCATCTGGCAAATCGAGAATCAAGTTATGCCCGACCCCAATATTTCTCCAGAAGATTGGAGGTATGAGATATACCAGCACCTGTGTCACCAACTCTTACCCGAAGACAAGGCTCTGGCCCGGAACTTCTGAGGAGGGCCCAACGCTTCACCCTAATGGACAAAATTCTATTTAAGAGATCTTATGCCGGACCGCTGTTACGATGCGTATCCCAGGAAGAGGGCGAGTACGTCCTTCGAGAAATTCAAGAAGGTATTTGTGGAAGCCACATCGGGAGCCGAGCACTTATGAGGAAAACGCTCTTAGCCGATTTCTTTTGGTCAACAATGAAGGGAGACGCTGTGAAGATAGCTCGAGGATGCCTTAACTGTCAGAAACACGCCAGCTTACAGAAAATGCCAGCCAAAGCTATGACGTCGGTGACCTCACCGTGCCCCTTCGACTATTGGGGCTTAGACATCGTCGGCCCTTTTTCAGGGAATGTGGCCCAGAAAAAGTTCTTATTGGTGGTTGTGGACTACTTCTCGAAGTGGGTTGAGGCCGAAGCATTGGCAAAAATTACCGACGCAGCCATCATGGCTTTCATATGAAAAAATATCATCTGTCGTTATGGAATCCCGAGGAGGCTGATTTCCGACAACCGGAGATAGTTCAGTGGAAAAAAACTAAAGGAGTGGTGCGAGCAACTCGCAATAGAGCAAGTCTTCACCTCGGTAGCATACCCTCAAAGTAACGGTCAAGTGGAGGTCACCAATCGCACCATCATCCAAGGATTAAAGGCCCGACTGGAGGGGCTGGAAAAGTCATGGTTCAACGAGCTCGAGAGCGTCCTCTGGTCATATCGAACAACTCCTCGAGAAGGAACGAATGACACTCCTTTTAGCCTGGTCTATGGGAGTGAGGCAGTTCTGCCTGCAGAAATCAGCATGGAAAGCGCCCGGATCCTGACATATCCCGAGGATAACAACCGACTTCGAGCTGAAGACCTCGATCTGATTGAGGAAGGAAGGGAAAGAGCAGCCCTTAGGATGACCGCCTACCAGAGAAGAATGACTAAGTCCTATAACCGACGAGTGCGAACTAAAAAGTATGAAGTGGGGGACCTGGTGATGAAAGAAATCCTCAACCAAGAGGAAAGGAAGAAGCTGGAACCTAAGTTCGAGGGCCCTTACCGTGTCGTCAAGAAAGTAGGGGAGGCCTCCTATTACCTGGAAAACGCCGAAGGGAAGCAACTTGACCGACCCTGGAACGCCCGCAAGTTGCACAAATATTATCCCTAGAGGGGGGTACCCTCATTATGCATACTTATAATTTTTTTTTATGTTTAGCACTATTTGTCCAAGGTTGCTTTCTTATTACTTGGATGTAAGCCATACACTATTATTAATGCAATTCATTTCCTTTTCTGTATGAGGATGATTCGGGCAAACACTTAAAACAAATAAAAGACATGAAGACCCGGGTAGAAGACTTACTCCCTAAGAGACGCAATATCTGATAGGGGAAAACCATCCCCTTCGGGCAAAACTAAATGCGCACATTGAATCCCTCTATGAGAGGCTGAAATCTTCCCCAAGGAAAGAGAAGACCATGCGCACACTGAATCCCTCTGTGTGAGGCAGCTCACTTTTCCCTTCGGAAACGTTCCGCACGTTGAATCCCTCTATGAGAGGCTGGAATCTTCCCCAAGGGAAGAGAAGACAGTGCGCACACTGAATCCCTCTGTGTGAGGCAGCTCACTGTTCCCTTCGAGAACGTCGTGCATATTGAATCCCTCTACGAGAGGCTGAAATCTTTCCCAAGGGAAGAGAAGATCACGCGCACATTGAATCCCTCTGCGAGAGGCATCTCACAATTCGCTTCAAGAACGTCCTTCGTGATTTCTAAGGCTCTCATCAGACCCAGGGGACGCCCCTGGTCCAAGGTAGGGGCCTTGTTTTTGGCCCGAATTCAACCCTCAAGACGCGATTGGTTGAGGTAACAGAGAAAGGAGGCATTTAAGCATTGAGGGATTGAAGCGAAACTGAAGTTGGGAAAACACAAAGCCCCTTTTATTTATAATAATATACCTTGAATGTCATCAAGGTGGACAAAGCGAAAAACTGGAAAGGAAAATATTTACGGAAAAGCAAGGAAGAAACGAAAAGCTTAAACAAGATTCTAAAAGACAAGTAGCAAAGCAAATCTTCGAACAAGCTAACTCTCTCCAGCTGGGCCACTACTCTGAGAAGCATCACTGCTATTGCCTAGATCGAACTCATCCCAGAGACTTTTCCCCTTCACCTTCTTTGGAGGTGAGCGACGGGGAGCCAGGGCCATAAATGCCGCTTCGGGATCCAGGAAATCAAAGGGGTGAGCGCTCTCCGGGAAGCCGCTAGCTCTAATTTGGGATAAGCACCCCTGGAACCCGAAGTTGAAGTATACGTTGGCCGCCTCAGACACCTTCTCAACAGGCACCAGCTCTCGACTCGCCTGGGATTCCCGACTTCGGCGGATCTCTCTCTCCGAATGAAGCTCCTAACGGAGCTTCCCGACCTCAAACTGGGCCTTGGCTAGTAAGTTCTTCCAGCGACCTACTTCCTGAGCCTCCTCACTGACCTTCATAGTCATCTCTACATTACAATTACGAGCTGAATTCGCCATCCGCTGCTGAAGACGATATCGATGAGCTCCCTCACAGGACAGGGAATATGCCTGAAGACAAAACAAGGCTGTTACAACGAAATATTCACTCGAAGCCGAAAATAACAATCATACCTGACTCAGGGCTAAAGCCCACTCCTTCCAAAAACGGCCATCAGGCAACTCCTTAGCAAAGTTCTTCTCCTTAGGAGTAAGGAAGTTTAGCATATAAGACAAAGCGGACTCCCCGTCCCTCTCCAATAAGAAGTGAGGATGGGTTGCAGGTCGGATCTCGTAAGGAACTTCGCGCGATGCCACAATGGCAGGAGGAGGGGAAGATGGCTTTACACGCTTGGATCGCCCCACCTCCGATCGAGAAGTCGGTGGATTAACCTCAGTAGCCTCCGCTGTCGGGTAAGGGGTGGAAGGACCCTCGCCCGAAGGCAGACCTTTAGCATTTCGAGCAGGAAGGCCGTTACTGGAGTGGAATCCACTATGTCGCCTGTTGAAAGAAGTGATCAAACAAAGGAGGAGGGGCTAACACCAAAGCAAAGGGGAATAACGCACCTATGACCCGAGGGAAGGCAGTCGCCCCAGGAGGAATGTTCGACACCAACTCTTGCACCGAAAAACGATGATCTCCAATCTGAGCCAGAAATTGCAACAAAAGGTCAGGAGATTCAATTGGGACCTGGCATTGCTCCCTCCAGCAAAGTAGGGAGAATTGGCAATCCCGATGCTGAGATGAAGGACGCACAAAGAAGAACTTGTTCATCCACCATTTGGTGGCAGTGAAGTTGTCGTAAAAGACATCAGTAGAAGGCACAAAAGTGAGTTTCCCCGCGTCCCTCTAGCACACACGAAAGAAGCTGATGATCAACTCAGTGGTAACGGGGAAGTTGACCCGCCTCGCGACCGCGGCAAAAGCCAATAGCAAGCTGCACGAATTCGGGAAGATCTGACCAGGAGAGATGTCTAGGGTCTCACAAAGGTCCAAAAGAAAGGAAGGAACGGGGAACGTGAGACCCATATCTATTTGATCCGTGTAAAAGGTAAGGAAGCCAAAGGGAGGAGCAGAGGCCACTTGCAAGGGGCCGGGTAACAAGACTTCATAATCGGAAGGGATTCGAGCTTTTTCAAGATATTCCTTGAGGGAGAAAGGGCTGAGGTAGATACTTTAGCCCTATGCCAGGGAACATTAGCTGTAGCACGAACGTCCTCCGCTCAGTGGACCACTTAGCCAGGTTTCTGCGATAGTTCTTGTCATCACCATCTCCGCTGGGAAGTGGCGTTTTTACCCCCAACAGCAGGATCTGGCTGGACATTCACGCTGGAGAAAAGTTCAGGAGTGCCGTCTAGATCGAAAAAGGTTCGCCCAGCCATGGAGGAAGTATCAGCAACGCTCTTGCCTTTGGAAGAAGCAAAGAAAGCCATGGGACGCTAAGGAAAAGGAATGCAAAAAAACGCTAGAGGGCAGAAAAATATGAGCGGATGAAAGGATAGGAGCAAAAGACACCCTGCATATATATAAGAAAATTCCTTGGCGTGAACGGAAAGCCAAGTTGTTCTAAATTGAAAAGCAACGTTCGAATTTAGCTCGGTCTGCGATATTCACGGGTCATTTAATTGCTAGCATCAACTGGGGAAAGACCAAATCCTACATCTGTCAGGGCGAGATTCTCGAGCGGAAAAACAGGAAGATCACGGCTAAATCAACCAAGTCTCCGCTAATTTCGGATAGTTAGGAGCGAGCTAGTTGAAATCGGAAAAACGGGAGTAGGCGGCGACGGAATGGACAGGAATTCAAGGATAGTAGGGGCGAGAAATGGCGAGTCGGGGAAAACCTCACGCTAATTTTCTCAAAGCGTAGGGTACCGAAGGCGTATATTTTCGGATACGACGCGCTCAGGAGGAAAAGTGGGATAACGCGAGTTAGAGAAAAGTAGAAACATAAAGGAAATGCCCGAAGGCTAATCACACACATATTACGCCCCGAAGAGCTATGTTCGATACATAAAAGGAAAACATATGTATAATAAGGTCTTGGATCATTACATCAACGAGAAAAAGAAAGGAAAGTCTTTATTCGGCCGACTCGACCTGATCACCTCCTTCACCAGCCTCCTTCTCCTCTGCGACAACCTCCTCGACCTCATCACTCCCCGCAGGCTCTTCAGCAGATTTTTCGACCTCAACATCTCCCCCCGGAGTCTCGGTGGCCTTGACGTCATCACCAGCGTCCACAGGTCTCTCTCTCTCCGCGTCACCCTCAGTTTCCTCAGCTTCGGGCTCCTCGGCCACCCCTTCCGAGAGGGGTGGAGTCGGCGCTTTAGGGGGAGGAACCTCGACCCTGGGTTCGGGCTTATAGCCACCTTCAGGAGCACTATGCAGGGCGTGGCCGGCATCGAGGAAGCTGAAGGGATGGGCAGAACGATCATACCCATTCTCCCGAAGCTGGGAGAGACATCCGTAGAAGCCGTACTTGAAGTACTCGCGCATCCCTTTCGCGAAGTCCTTCGAGTAGTGGTCCTCGGCCAGCTGCTTCTCTAAGGCTCTACGGACCGACTCCACATCAGCCCAAAGCTCGTCGGATTGTTTCTTTTCATCCTCAGCCTGAGAGAGCTGCTGCCTCACCTCTGCCAATTGCTTTCAAAGAAAATCCTCCCGACGCTGGCTTGAAGCCTTTTCTTCCTCCATGGTTTCGACCTTTTTCTCTAAGGTCTCGTAACTCCTGGAGAGGTGAACCCAACGCTTCATGGCATCAGATACGAGAACGAGGCCCTGTACAAAGAAGGATCGGATAATCATCAGCAATGAGAACCCCAGAAATGATAATGACACCAAAGCTTACCTGCCCGAGGGTGGCGGAAATAGCATCCCGTATGTCCGGGTTGGGAATGCTGCGACAACTCCGTTTATTCTCCTCACTTGGGAACTCCTTCAGGAAGTTCCAGCATTCACCGGAGGTCGTCCCCTCAAAAAAGTGAGGCTGTTTGGCTCGGCCCAGGGCCACAAGTCCTCCCGAAGCGGGAAGGGGAGTTGTCAAGGATGTCTTGGACTTCATAGAGGAAGTGCCTGCCGAAGTCATCGACGGCCTCTTGCCAGTCACCTTCTTGGTCCTCGAGGCGGAGGCAGGAGCCTTCCCCTTTCCTTTTGGTCGGTAGGGAGCCGCTTGCGCCTGTGAGACGACCTGGACCTCATCCTCCTCATCAGAGGCCGTCATGGCGGCGACTGTAGCGATATCCATACGTTGGGCTGCAAAATCGGAGTATTAGAACACCTAGATTGGGGATCAATACCTAGGAGTGTCGGGTAATGTATAGGTGTATACCTAGGTTGGGGGCACCTCGGTCACCTTTGAACTAAACCCGAAGAGGAAGAGAAGGTCGTCTTTTATGAGTTCGGGGGCTAGAAACCGTCTGTCGCCAACTTTCGACAAAAAGGACTCGGCCTGACTTGAGTTTGACGGGAGGGGGTTATCAATGGACATGTCGTCCTCCCAGGAAAAAGGAAGCAACTGGTTTTCAGGGCTGCCTTCGGGAGAATGGAGAAAGAAATACTTACTCATCCAACCTTTGTGGGATAAGGGGTGACCTTGAATGAGATCGGGGTATCGGGACGGGGGAGAAAAGAAGAATTTACCCTCTTGCCTTTTGCTTATCCTCATGAAGAAATTTAACAGAGGTACAGTAGGGGAGAGACCGAAGCTACTCAAAAGAACGGCTAATGAGAGAATGTGGCTGAAGGAATTGGGAGCTAACTGCCCGGGGGAAATACCATAATACTTGAAGACATCTACCAGAAATTGGGGAAGAGGGAACCTAAGGCCCATATCTACCTGGTCGAGGAAGTAAGTGCCAAAACCATCAGGAGGATCGCTAGCGACATCCGTCAGGGAAGGCACCATGACCTCAAAACTGGTCAGACATGCCCGATTTGGCTCGGAGGTGAGGGATTTGGGCAGGAGTGAAAGAGGACACCTTGACCTCATGCCAGCGGAGGAACTCGACCTCCTCTTCCTCTCCCTCAACACTTTCTCGACTTGCGACTCCCTCCCGAGTAGCCTCCACGTGCCTGATCCATTCCCTCACCGTCGCTCGATAGGCGCTGATTGTTGGGTTAATCTTTCTCTAAAGGAGGAGGATCTAGGTTAAGGAGAGGGCGACCTAAAGGAGCTGTCGGTCCGAGCTCAACCATTAACTCTCTATTTCCCGAAGTGCTCTCACCCCCAATATCCACTAACTCTCTATTTCCCGATACCCTCACCCCCAACATTAACATCCCTGACCGTCCTACCCGAATCCTCACTTGAGGAACTACCCGAAGAGGAAGAACCGTCAGAAAAACTACCCGAACCCGAACGCGATCTAGCACTAATGCCACTACCCGTAGACATGCTTAATGAAAGAAAGAAGGAAGGAAGTAGAGAAAGGAATACTTACAAGTACCTAAGGCTGGAGCAAGAAGCTAGATGGGATCGGGAGCTCGGGCAAATTTTGAGGGCGAGAAAGTGTAAAAAAGATAATGAGGGAAAGTAGGGCATATATATAGGCCCCAGCTGACTGATCTAGGCCCTTGGATCTGGGTTGAATCGACGGAACTACCCTCCAACTATGTAGATCTTTGAACTGTTCATACTGAAAATTGCTGGAATTTTTTAATATGCTGTAAAATTTGAAGTGCACACGTGTACACATAGTGAATTGCTGTTGTGTATACTTTTTCTTATAAAAGTGGGCTGAGAAACTAAATTCTCTAATTTTTGAGCTTTTATTACACATAGTTGGGAGCCCAACCCGATTATCCCACTTCCCAACTATGTCAAGAAAATTATCAAACGCAATAGCAAAATAAACATCAAACTTAGATTTTACCAATGACTTGATCATCATATCCGCGCCGTTGTCATCGGCTGGAATCTTTTAAACTTCGAGATATTTTGGTACCAAATCTCATGAATCAAATAATAACACATAAGAATATGTTTTGACTTAATGAAATGTTGATCTTAATACGATAAATAGCATTTTGGTTGTCACAGAATATGACATATCTTTTATGATTATAACCAAGCTCATTCACATAATTTCTCATCAAAAGGAAGCTCTTTGCAAGTTTTGTAATGGCAAAAAAATGTTGTCTCTGCCATCGACAAGGCAATGCACTTTTGAAGTCGAGATTGCCATGAAACAGCTCCACCTGCAATCGTTATTAAATAACTCAAAGTAAACTCTCGTGTCCACGTGCAGGCCAAATTTGAATCTATATAACCGACAAAAAATGATCGTCAGAACCAAAACATAATCCCATGTTTGATATAGCTCGAAGCTATCTCAAATCCATGTCACGGTATTTCAATGTTTTTTTTTTCCTAATTTACTAACAACTAGAACTGTGTGAGTTATATTGGGTCGATTAGAAACCCGGCGTACATTAAACTACCCATGATAAATGAATAGATTCTCATTCCTTGTCAGTTTTTGAATTGGGCTTGAGGATTGATAAGTTATGATTTATATCGATATTATACCCGTAAAATCTAAGTACGGGATTTACAATATAATTAATGTCATAACATCTTAATTAGAGATTTTGCTAGGTAAACCAAATAAAAAGATTAGGACTATTAGAAAATTAGATGTAACATATAAATTATTTCGTGTCATACGTGTTAAGATTTTTGGGTGCCTTACGTAATGTGTGATAATTTTATGAAACTTTGGATGTTATTATAATTTTGGGTAGAGAGGATAGGTTTAAATTCTAAACGCGCTCCAAAATAAAAATTTTCGGGTAATAATAAATTTGAGGTTTTCATCCAAAGTTTGTGTACTTGCTGAAAGAGATAAGTATAACCACTAATAAATAAATTATATAGTCCGACCTTATTTGAGTACTTAATAAGAAGGTACACTCAAATGTAAAGAATTATATAATGGGGATTAAATTCATAAGTGATATACGTATATATATCATTATTTAGATGAGGAAAAGAAATACTTACTTAGCCTCAAGGGTAATTCCGGGAAGCTACTTGTCATGTCATATCACCACCTCCAAGACTAGCTAATATATATCACTTTCATATTAACAAATGTTCACGAAAGCAAAGAAGGAAAAATAACGAAGGAGAGCAAAAGAAAAGCGAAGAATATCGCTTTCGATAGTTCTACCAATAATCAACTTCGGCCAGTTCAAGAAATCATTAACAAATCGAATTCTTCAGACATAAGATAGGTGAGAACTTTGTTTACAACACGTGAAGTCTTTGGTAATTGATGTATTAATGAGTTGCTTTCATTTTATGCGAAATCGTCCTTAAGTATATCAGTTAGTCGAAAACCCTAATTGTGAGTTAGACACGTATTAACATTTTTACTTATATTTATACTAATATATAGGAGATTGGAAACTTGTACGAATGAGATTATTTTAAACTAGAGGTGTTAATTTTTGAAAGTGGAATCCATTTTCGGGCTTAAGATGAAGTTTTAGGTTAGGAACTTCTGAGTATCAATAATTTCGGGTAGAATACTATTCTTAAGACTTAGTTGGAGTTAACGTGTACTGCTTTCGGGTGAATTAGAATTTTCAGTCGTAAAACCTTTGTAGCGACACTTTAGGATAAGTGGTTTTATACGAGTTTAGGTGCCTAACCTATTTTTGATTTTACGAGGTTATTGTTTTAGGATGTACCATTTTCCAGAACTAGGATGATTTTTGAAAAAGATCATAATGATAGATTAGTTTTGGGAATATTTTGTGAATTATTGAGTTCGGGTAGAACAATTTTTAAGTGTACGATATTTTAGGTTTGGAATGAATTTCAAAGGAGATTTTTAATAATAATGATGTTTTGGAAGCGACTGATTACGAGTTTCGGGCGACTTCGAAAATAGCGGGCCGTTTTACTTTGCAAATCATGAGTAAAACATGTTTTCAAACGAATAGGGAAATCGGCCAAATGAGAATCGGGTTGCGAAACTTTCTCGCGGGCCCAAAGGGTTGTTTCAATGTGTGTGTACAACATGTTTTGCGGGCCAAAATTCGGATTCTCGCGGGCTGTAATCTTTCGCGGGCCGACTTGAAGGTGATTCCTGTGAGAGGCGTCGAGGGCCGACTCTAGGTTTCGCGGGCCAATTGACTTTCGCGGGGTGATTCCTGTGAGAGAAATTGGGCGATTCGCGGACTTAAATCGGGCTTTGCACGTCCAAGCGGCGATTCTGCGAACGCGGCGAAAGTCCCGTGAATTTGAGCGTTGACCCGCAAGTGTTTCGGGTTGACCAGCTTTTGGAAGAGGGATCGGGCGATTTAAGATTTGGGCTTTGACCGGATTTGTGTGAGTTTGACTGACGATTAAAATTTTTGGGCTTTTGCCCTATTTCAGGCCCAATCATTTTACATGAAATTATTTTCGGCCCAAATCTGTTATAAATAAAGTATTTTCGTACGTTGACTAATATTTCCGGGTCAACCTAGATTTTAAAAATCTAAAGGTTATTTTGGGATTTAAAACCTTCGGCCTAGCTTGGTATTTTACGAGTTAACTTGACTTAGCGAACTCTTTTCAAAAGACTACTATTCAAATGTAGTTTCGAGCATGATAATTTTAGATAGTCAATTAATTTCGCTAGTACACTGACGATTATAACTCTTTAGGCTTAAGGGTCGAGAACTAGGAATCTCACAGGATTACTAGCGGGTAATCTACGGACGACAGGTAAGTGGGAACTTCAACTACAACACATAAATGTATTATATGATATGCGACCATCTGCTTCAGTGCTTTTATGTGATATGAATTATTTGCGACGTGGCAATGCATGGTTAGTAGAGTAATTTATTTTATCACGTGTCATTTTCATATGCACGCACGTTTCATTTGGGGATTTCGAGGTGTGAGCGTGCACCGTGTCTATCGCCTGAGAGCGATGATATTTGCCGATATAGGCATCTGATGTCGACTCACAGTTGAGTCAGTGCTACTTCTATGGCACCATGATGGCGTGGTGCGTCATCGGTTATATTATATAGATATTGGGCTGCGGCCCTGTTTATTTATTTGGGCAAATGCCCTGTTGGCGGTAGGGGGTGACCTGGAGGGTGCGACCTGAGGGAATAAGCAACACAGGGGGTAACCCTGATGTAGGCAACCTCGGCGTGGGCTACCAGCGTGAGCGACCGCCTGGCAGAGGGGACGACCTGGGAAACGGCGACCTAGGGGAAACGTGGTGCATCCTAGCGTAAGCCACCCGGCGTGGGTCGCTGCCATATTTATCCATATTGGATTTGAGCTCATTTATGGTGCATAGTAAGATTAGCCGAGGGCCCTGAGTGAAAGTAGTACGAGTATTAAATGCATTGGCACGGATGCCTTTGCGGGGTTATTGGGCACTTGCATAGCATACATCGTTCCTACTTACTGAGCTTTATAGCTCATTCCCTATATTTATGTGTTGTAGGTACGACGGAGTCGGACGTTGAGAAACGTCACGACTAAGGCAGGCTGACGGCGGTACTCCACAGTCTTTTGAGGGCAAGGCGGTACATGGATGATGACCTGTGGATCGGCGTTAGGGTGTTTTGTTACTGTAAATTTGGGGCTTCGGCCTTTTTATAATTACGACGATGTAGGTTACGTTTTGTCGTAATGTATATATTTTAGGCAATGTTTTTGTAAATGTAGGTCTTCCGCGGCTCATGTTGCGGAAATCCGCCGATAATTAGTATTAGAAAGACAGGGTCATTACAGTAAACTTGCATTTTCGGTTGCTATTTGTCTGAATTGCTTAGAATACACTACGTTTACGTTTGGATTATATATTTTATAGATATCATAGCAAAATGGACTGAAAATGAAAAATATGATCACTTTAGCAACTCTTTGAGCTTGAGGGATTTCTTTGATTATAACTAATGACAACTTTATTTTCTTTTTCTTTGGGAACGACACTAGTGGGAAAGAAGTAAAGAAAAGAGAAAATATTGTTCACTTGTCTACTCACCAAAATACATGCTCCGTAATTGGAATTTTGACCACACATGTTGCTTGGCATTTTGTGAAACATCCGAAGGATTCCACGCATCAAAACCAGGAAAAAAAACTCTTACCACATGAAGCAAAGAGAGAGAACAGTGGGCCAAGAAACTTTCGAATCACACACGTCCTTTTCCCTACCTCACCAACCTAAGCCAACAAGAAGAAAAAGTGCTCTCAAACAAAAGAGCAAATTAAGGAATAAAGAAAGGCCACTCTCGGGCAAATAGTTCATCTAATCAAACCAAGGAGCAAAACATGGAAAAGGAAAGCCCACTAAGTATTTGTGTCGACAAATACTTTATATAATCTATCCCACACATGCAACAAAGGAGAAAAGGGGCTAATGATGCATGTATAAAGCTAAGCCCAAGGCATTAAAAGGGGGAGGAGCTCACGTTATTTACCTTGGACGAATCCCACCTTCAGCTCATGCAAAAGTAGACAAAAAAAAATCACCAAGCAGACACCTCACATCCACTCTCAAACCACGAAACACACAGCCCTCCAAATAAACCACACGACTTCTCATCTTCTCGCAGATCGAACCTCATAACCCCGGACCAGAACTCGCTCAGTCATCACACCGCATTTTGTAAGGATTCCGAGGTGATCTATTGCCGAGATAAGACGAGAGACCTCGAGGGAGCACTACGCCGTTCATCGTGATACAGGAAGTTTTACGTTGTTTTAATTATATAATGTCTACATTGAATACATTGTTGTTTTCGTATTTTAATATGCTAGCGTTAAATATTATGTGATTAAGGCCATGTGAGGCCGGATCTTGAGTTCGTCTTAATGTTATTCGCATCGTATTTAATCGCATGAGTCGAGTTATGTGTTTTATATTTGAGTTTAATGCTTGTGTGTGTCTGATCAACATATGCATGATATTTGACTGGTTTATGAGACGGACATAGTAATTAGACCTGTTAGAACGATAAATATATAGCACCACGATGTAAAACTCACCAGAAATAGAATTCGATTTCGTTCGTGTGGTTTCCGAAGTCTTAGGCGCCTAAAGCGTTTAAACTCGGGGAACTTCATAAATATTAAATGCGTTCGTAGAAACTACAGTCATATAGACATATAGGGATTGGTTCTCTGTCGCATAGGATCGTTATTGCGGGACAAACGAGTAGCGATTATTTTCGGAAATTCTGCCTTGACTAAGACTTGTTTTGATTATTATGATTGATTGTGTGAAGACGCAGGAATAATTCGTGCCGAGCATACGCCTTGATCACATTGTCGTTAATTGATTTTAAATCGTCAATCGTCTATTTGCTTTAATTGTTTATTTGCGCTTTTATCTGGTTTGATTATTTTTAATATCAAAAATCATAAAGATATCATATTTAAAATTTGCATTAGTCTAAATTAAATTTCAGAATAATATTTTAAAATTAATCGAGCTGTCCTCGTGGATCGATACTTGGACTTACGTCCATTTAATACTACTTGCACGACCTAGTATACTTGCTAGTATTCGAGCGTGTCAAGTTTTTAAGTTTAATTCCTAGTTTAATTCAGATATTCTATTTTTTTTCTTCTAAAAATTATTATTATTATTATTATTATTATTATTTTTATAATTATTATTTGCAGTAGAAGTATTAATTTTTTTTTGTTTTCTATATAAATATTATTATATTTAGTACATTATTTTTAGCATTACTTTCATCATTTATATTTTTTTACTTATATTTATTATTATTATTATTATTATTATTATAAATATTATTATTATTACTATTATTATTTTATTTTATTAAGTCACCACTACTTTGTTATTATTATCTTTATTATTAAAATTATAAGTATTAGTATTATATTATTATTATTATTATTTTTACCGGACTTATTTACGTTGATTTTAAATCTTTTGCAGAAATATTATTCGGTGCATGACACGAAGCTCAAATAAGGGACAGATACTGTTCGACGCTGAAATCGAAGCTACGTGCCAACGCAACAACCGAAACCGTAGACAAATGATGGAGGATCAAGAACGAGAAGAGAATCGCGAGGAACAACACAATCACGAGATGGTTGCTTTACGGCCCACTTTGCTAAGCCAAGCACTTCCGGGGCACTTCAATGACAATGACCCGATTGCCATTCCTCCGGGACCAAATAACCAATTTGAGATCAAACCTGTTACTATACAGATGGTGACCGGTTCAACATTCAGCGGCCTGACAAACGAGGACGCAAATGCCCACATTACCAAATTCTCACAAATTTGCAAAACTATTAAATATCCGGGTGTTTCTCCAGAAGTCATAAAGCTGACATTCTTTCCATTTTCTTTAGCAGGAAATGCGTCCGAATGGTTTTCGTCACTGCCGCATGCATCCATACATAGTTGGGATGAATTGGTAGAGTATTTTCTGGGCAAATACTACCCGTTATCAAGAACGAGCAAAATTAGGGCTGAACTTGTGAACTTCAAACAAGGAGGAGAAACACTAAGCGACGCATGGAACAGATACAAGAATCTCCTCCGACAATGCCCAAATCACAAAATCCCATTGATCGTACAAATGCAGTCGTTCTTTCTAGGATTAAGCACACAAAATAACCGGATCGTTGATGGAGCGTGTGGGCGAAGTTTCATGGAGTTAGGAGATACTGACGCACTGGCAACCATCGAGAGGGTTGCAGCCTACCCGGCTAGATACACGATACAAGATCTAGACCGACGGACAGCTGGCGTGCATGATATATATAGTTCAATGGAAGCACAATTTGAGGCTATTCACCGGAGGCTAGATGCGATGCAAGCCAAGGAGCCGGAGTCGGCCAACTTCGTCCACAACAAATCAAAGAACGTGTACTCAAACACATACGATCCGAGTTGGAGAAATCATCCGAACCTATCGTATGGTAATTCACACTACGAGAAGCCTCCGGGATTCCCAAGCCAACAAGAGCGACCACCTTTTCAGAAGCATCAAGGACAACAAAACACACAACCACAACAACCAAAAGCAAGTTGGGAGGAAGCGCTCGACAAATTGGTAGCGATACAAGGCAATGAGAATCGCAAGGCAGAGGAACGCTTCCAAAGTCTAGAGACGAGGGTCAACACCAATTTTAAAGATCTACAGGCCACAATACACAACCTAGCAACAACATTGGGACAACTTACGAGCACGGTATCCGAACGCAAACAAGGGGCACTCCCAAGCGACACCGAGAAGAAACCTAGAGAGTATGCGAAGGCCATTCAACTACGGAATGGAAAGGCGCTCGAGCCAGCTCCAGAAACCCAAAAGGCGGTGGAAGAGATCGAAACAAAACATGCCGACCAAAGTACTTCAATCACGAAGACGTTGGACTCTCCACCATCCGAAAAGAAGGCCGAGCCACTACCACCGATAAAGATTCGACCTCCATTTCCAGCTGGACTACGATGGGGAAAACCTGATAGGCAATTTGAACACTTTATTAATATTTTTAAGAAGCTTGAAATTAATATTCCTTTTGTTGAAGCGCTTTTGCAGATACCAAAGTATGCAAAATTCTTGAAGGAGCTATTGTCGAATCGGAATAAGTTGGAGGAACATGGTACGATAGCGCTCAATGAAGAATGTTCAGCCGTGCTACAAAGGAAGTTACCACAAAAAATTAAAGATAGAGGGAGTTTCTCAATCCCTTGTTCTATAGGCTCGCTTTCATTTACTAATGTATTATGCGATTTAGGTGCAAGCATTAACCTGTTGCCTTTTTCGCTTCTTAAGAAATTAGGAGTCGGTGAGCCAAAGCCCACATCTACGATACTCCAACTAGCAGATTGGTCGATCACATATCCACGAGGAATTGTCGGGGATGTACTAGTGAAGGTCGGAGAACACTACTTCCCAGCGGATTTTGTGGTATTAGACATGGAGGAAGATACCGATATGCCACTGATACTTGGAAGACCATTTCTAAATACGGAAAGAGCACTCATCGACGTCGGTAATGGTAAACTCATCTTACAAATAGGGGATGAAAAAGTAGTAGTTGATGTTTATAAATCAATGAAGCACCCCACTGATGATGATTCATGCTCGTATATTGATAGTATTGATCATGCGCTTTTGAGTATTTTAAGGCTTTCAGGAACAAAGATGAGTTGGAAGCATGCTTAACAGGAGAAAATATCGATAATGAAAATGAGTTGGAGTATATCGTGGCGAGTCTAGAGGCGAATACACCTCACCGAAAGTCATTTAAATCAAAATTTGAACAACTCGATCGGACAATGGGACCACAACCACGACCATCAATCGAGGATCCTCCGACTCTAGAATTAAAGCCATTACCTAGTCATCATAAATATGTTTATCTTGGCGTCTCTGACACATTACCTGTGATTATTTCTTCCTTATTGACAAGTCTCATGGAAGAAAAGCTATTAAGAGTGCTAAGGGAACACAAGCGGGCATTTGCATGGAAAGTTGCCGATATAAAAGGAGTAAGTCCGACCGTTTGCATGCACAAGATTTTGATGGAGGACTCATACAAGCCTTTCGTACAACCACAGAGGCGTTTAAACCCAACTATGCAAGAAGTTGTGAAGAATGAGGTAATCAAGCTTTTGGACGCAGGTATTATTTATCCTATCTCCGATAGCGCAGGGTTAGTTCGACACAAGTTGTACCTAATAAGGGAGGTATAACTGTGATGAAAAATAATTCAAATGAACTAATTCCCACTAGGACAGTTACGGGATGGCGTGTATGCATAGATTATAGAAAATTAAATGATGCCACACGTAAATATCACTTTCCACTTCCCTTTATTGATCAAATGCTGGAAAGATTAGCTGGACGTGAATTTTGTTGTTTTCTAGATGGCTATTCAAGGTATAATCAGATTTCCATAGCACCTGAGGATCAAGAAAAAACTACTTTTACTTGCTCTTATGGTACTTTTGCGTATAGACGTATGCCACTTGGATTATGTAATGCCCCAGCTACATTTCAAAGATGCATACTTGCTATTTTCCATGATGTAGTTGAGAAATTTATGGAAATCTTTATGGATGATTTTTCTGTTTTTGGATCTACATTCGATACATGCCTCGATAATTTAAATTTTGTTCTCAAACGTTGCGAAGAGACTAACCTTGTTTTGAATTGGGAGAAGTGCCATTTTATGGTACCAGAAGGCATAGTTCTTGGCCACAAGGTATCACACAAGGGAATTGAGGTGGATCGAGCGAAGGTCGACGTAATTGAGCAGCTGCCACCACCCATGTCAGTGAAGGCGGTTAGGAGTTTTTTGGGACACTCAGGATTCTACCGACGCTTCATAAAAGATTTTTCAAAAATAGCTAATCCATTATCAAACTTACTCGTTAAAGATGTTGTTTTTTACTTTACAGATGACTGTCTACAAGCTTTTCGCACTTTAAAGGAGAAACTCACCACAGCGCCAGTGATGGTTGCACCAGATTGGACTTTGCCGTTTATATTGATGTGCGACGCTAGTGATGGTGCTGTAGGTGCTGTTTTGGGTCAACGTAAGGACAAAGTGTTTCGGGCCATTTACTACGCTAGCAAGACTTTGGATGATGCACAGAGAAATTACGCCACAACCGAAAAAGAGCTACTAGTTGTGGTATTTGCCGTAGATAAATTTCATTCGTATCTTGTGATGAATAAGGTAACAGTATACACTGATCATGCTGCACTTAGATACATATTCGCTAAAAAAGATGCTAAGCCTAGGTTGATTCGTTGGATTTTATTACTTCAAGAATTCGACTTAGAGATACGTGATAAGAAAGGTGTCGAAAATGTGATAGCTGATCATTTGTCTAGGCTAGAAAATCCACATGAGCAGGATATGGAATTACCTATTAATGAGCGCTTTCCTGATGAACAATTGTATGCATTGCTTGATACGTCTTTACCTTGGTATGCCGATTTTGCAAATTATGCTGCTACAGGTGATATTCCAACAGGGTTAACTTTTCATCAGAAGAAGAAATTTCTTTCTGATGCGAAGTATTATCTGTGGGATGATCCATTCTTGTACAAAATCTGCTCCGATCAGGTAATCCGACGATGTATTCCCACCGAAGAGGTAAATTCTGTTCTATCTCATTGTCATTCTGGTTTGACGGGTGGAGATCATGGGCCTATAAAGACAGCATTTAAGGTGCTTCAATCGGGTTTATTTTGGCCTACTTTATTTAAGGATGCTCATGCTTATGTGGCTTCTTGTGATCGTTGCCAGCGTACTGGTGGTATTTCTAGAAAACATGTGCGATGCCTTTAAATATTATGCTAGAAGTTGAGCTATTTGATGTTTGGGGTATTGACTTTATTGGACCATTTCCTACTTCATGCTCAAATAAATATATACTCGTTGCAGTAGATTATGTGTCCAAGTGGGTCGAGGCTGAAGCATATAGAACAAATGATGCACGAGTAGTTATTCGCTTTCTTAAGAAAAATATCTTTACTCGCTTTGGTAGACCACGTGCAATAATTAGTGATGGGGGAACTCATTTTTGCAATAAGTTATTTGCTAATTTATTGTCGAAATATGGTGTTAAGCATAAAGTGTCTACCCCGTACCATCCTCAAACCAGTGGACAGGTAGAAGTTTCCAATAGGGAGCTTAAGCAAATAGAAAAGACAGTGAATGCCTCTAGGAAAGATTGGTCTTTGAAGCTAGATGATGCATTATGGGCATATCGCACTGCATTTAAAACACCGATAGGAACTTCACCTTTTAAATTAGTTTACGGAAAAGCATGCCATTTACTTGTTGAGTTAGAACATCGCGCGTATTGGGCTGTTAAGAAACTTAACTTTGATTATGTCGAGGCAGGTAAAAACAGGTTACTTCAACTGAATGAGATGGAGAAATTTCGCCAAAATGCATACGAGAATGCAAAACTGTTTAAGGAGCGAACGAAGAAATACAATGATAAGAGAATTGCACAAATAGAGTTCAAAGTCGGGGATCGTGTGCTACTATTCAACTCGCGGCTGCGCCTATTTCCCCGAAAACTAAAGAGCAAATGGACAGGCCCATACGTAGTGGAGCAAGTATTCCCACCTGGAGCCGTACAGATCCTAATAAATGGAAAGGACTCTTATAAAGTTAACGGACAACGCCTGAAATTGTAGGACGACGGGAGTCTTCGAGAAGCAACTTCAATAGTTCTTGAAGAACCCCATAATACTAATACGACTGCTTTGAGTTGTTCTATGTTTTTCAGGGATACCTTGTCTGGAGAAAATTCCAGCAAGCTGAAGGACCTCCAGCACAGCGAAGCAAGCCCAAATACCGATCTACCTTGATCGGTTCGGGAGTCGAGCTAACGACTATAAAAGCAGCGCTTCTTGGGAGGCAACCCAAGTACTATCTATGCGTTACTGCTTTATTTCGTATTCGAGTCTTATATTTATCATATCGCATTTTATTAAATGTGTCTTGTTTTTCACAAAAATTCGTATCACGGTGTCGTCTAGTTTGTTCCCTCGCAGGCTCATGGTCAGTTTGGGGGGTGGTTTGTCTGCAGAGCTAGCTCGATCTGTGAAGCAACGAAAGGCTTCTCACGACCCGTCATGCATCGATCAACACATTATTCAGCGCAATGTCACTTAAACTCTCTCTTTGCTTTAAATTTCTACACATTGAGGACAATGTGATAATTAGTTTGGGGGGTGGGGTGACACATTCTAAATTTGATATCGATCTATTTGGTTTCTTAGTTGGTCTAACTGATCGAGGTTATGATTTGAACGTCACTTGTGAAATCTCCTGTCGATGATGAAAATTTTTAAAATTTTTGCTTGTGTCGAGATAAGATTCAGCTAATTGTATGTAAAATCTTACATGTTACGTGTTTTTTATATTAGCATGATTATCTGATCACATTGATTGCTTCAGATAAATTGTACGTATCATGAGACACAAACCCAGAAAATATTGTGAGGTTTGAGCCGAAAAAAATTAGAGCAACACAATACTTGCTCGATGTGTTTTTCATGAGTGTCGCGCATGGTCTGAATATTTTCGAACTTGCTTTGTTATGCATGTCAATATCACTGTGGATTTTTGAATTAGGATGAGTCACTTGCCTAAATATCTCCGCACCCGACATAGTTATCAATTAGTGAGCCCCTTTGAGCCTTATTAGCCTTATTTATTGATTTGGAGCCACGATATGTAGCCACGTTATCCCATTATTTTATCCTTCATCCTCGAACCATTGTCAGCATGTTAGCTTACAAATCGCTTTATAGTATTGGGTCTATTAATTTAGAGGAAAGACGATTAGGACATGTTATATGTGGTTGCGTTATTTTATTTATTTGAAGAAAAAAATCGAAAAGAAAAAAGAGCGATTGAATAAAAACAAAAAAACATATATATATATCGAAAAAAAAGAGAGAAAAAAACTATATTGTATTTGCAAGAAAAAAAAGGGTTACAATAGAATTTTAGAATTATTTTCTTCAGTTCTTAGTTATAGTTTTTTAGTGTGTTTTTATAGTAGTACGAGTGTCCGTTATTTGATGTCGTACTTTGTTGGTAGACGAGGAAAGCGATTTAGTAAGTAAGATGCTTGACTTTATTACCACGAGCCCCATTACAACCTTGATAAAGACATTTTGATTCGTTCACGATATCTACTATGTGAATATGATGTGATATATTTGCAAACTTAGAGTAATATCATTCTATGTTGAGTTGAACGTTTTTATACAGATCTCACTAAAACACTTCGAGTGACTTGAGCGATCCATGTGAGAGTTGTTACATGATGCGTAGTAGGACTCTGGAAGTATATTTTTTTTGTGCTATGATATGATTGCGAACTATCATTTCATGTCTCGTGTTTAGCTAAATCATTCATTAGTTGATGACGATTTCGACCGATTGTGCTTCTACCTCTCTGAGAATAAACATGAGAATTCATTTAGTGACGTCGTAAAATCCTAACTTAATTCTATTTTACTCCGCTTTTATGATCGAGGACGATCGAAGCTAGTTTGGGGGTTGTTGATAAGTTATGATTTTATATCGATATTATACCCGTAAACTTGCATTTTCGGTTGCTATTTGTCTGAATTGCTTAGAATACACTACGTTTACGTTTGGATTATATATTTTATCGATATCATAGCAAAATCGACTGAAAATAAAAAATATGATCACTTTAGCAACTCTTTGAGATTGAGGGATTTCTTTGATTATAACTAATGACAACTTTATTTTCTTTTTCTTTGTAGGGAACGACACTAGTGGGAAAGAAGTAAAGAAAAGAGAAAATATTGTTCACTTGTCTACTCACCAAAATACATGCTCCGTAATTGGAATTTTGACCACACATGTTGCTTGGCATTTTGTGAAACATCCGAAGGATTCCACGCATCAAAACCAGGAAAAAAAAACTCTTACCACAACAAGAAGAAAAAGTGCTCTCAAACAAAAGAGCAAATTAAGGAATAAAGAAAGGCCACTCTCGGGCAAATAGTTCATCTAATCAAACCAAGGAGCAAAACATGGAAAAGGAAAGCCCACTAAGTATTTGTGTCGACAAATACTTTATATAATCAATCCCACACATGCAACAAAGGAGAAAAGGGGCTAATGATGCATGTATAAAGCTAAGCCCAAGGCATTAAAAGGGGGAGGAGCTCTCGTTATTTACCTTGGACGAATCCCACCTTCAGCTCATGCAAAAGTAGACAAAAAAATCACCAAGCTGACACCTCACATCCACTCTCAAACCACGAAACACACAGCCCTCCAAATAAACCTCACGACCTCTCATCTTCTCACAGATCGAACCTCATAACCCCGGACCAGAAACTCGCTCTGTCATCACACCGCATTTTGTAAGGATTCCGAGGTGATCTCTTGCCGAGATAAGACGAGAGACCTCGAGGGAGCACTACGCCGTTCATCGTGATACAGGAAGTTTTACGTTGTTTTAATTATATAATATCTCCATTGAATACATTGTTGTTTTCGTATTTTAATATGCTAGCGTAAAATATTATGTGATTAAGGCCATGTGAGGCTGGATTATGAGTTCGTCTTAATGTTATTCGCATCGTATTTAATCGCATGAGTCGAGTTATGTGTTTTATATTTGAGTTTAATGTTTGCGTGTGTCTGATCAACATATGCATGATATTTGACTATATGAGACGGACAAAGTAATTAGACCGATTAGAACGATAAATATAAAGCACCACGACGTAAAACTGACCAGAAATGGAATTCGGTTTCGTTCGTGTGGTTTCCGAGGTCTTAGGCGCCGAAAGCGTTTAAACTCGGGAATTTCATAAATATTAAATGCGTGCGTAGAAACTTCAGTCATATAGACATATAGGGATTGGTTCTATATCGCATAGGATCGTTATTGCGGGACAAACGAGTAGCGATTATTTTAGGAAATTCTACCTTGACTAGGACTTGTTTTGATTATTTATGATTGATTGCGTGAAGACGTAGGAATTCGTGATGAGCATACGCCTTGATCACATTGTCGTTAATTGATTTTAAATCGTCAATCGTCTATTTGCTTTAATTGTTTATTTGCGCTTTTATCTGGTTTGATTATTTTTAATATCAAAAATCATAAAAATACCATATTTAAAATTTGCAGTAGTCTAAATTAAATTTCAGAATAATATTTTAAAATTAATCGAGCTGTCCTCGTGGATCGATACTTGTTACGTCCATTTAATACTACTTGCACGACCTAGTATACTTGCTAGTATTCGAGTGTAATACCCGTAAAATTAATACGGGATTATTTTTGTAATATTCGAAATTAATGAAGATAATTGTCGAACGAAAATCGAATTTTCGGGAGTGAGACGAAAATATTAGTTTGGGGCCGAGAACGAATAAATACTATGGACCGAAAATATTTAGAAAACCCAAGTTGCAATGTAGATCAAATAGCATAAAGCCCAAATTAATTAGCAAGGGCCCAACTTGGAGGACTAGTTTAGAATGAAATAGCCCAAGAGACTTAATGACCCAAAGGAGTTAAAATAATGAAATAAGGACAAGCTTGCTTAATTTGAGGAAAACCCACGTTGAAGACCATGCTTTGGGTAGATATTTTAGCTTAAAATAATCATTCTTTGGCCAAGGAAAAAACGTGAGATTGGAAGCCAAAAAGAAAAAGAAACCCCATTTGCAAACTTTCAACTCCAGCGTGAATATCAAAGAAAGAATAAAAAGGAAGAAAACTTCATTTGTGAGCCATCAACCAACGTGAAAGGAGGTAAGAAAATCTAATTAGAATTTATAAATCCTCAACAAGTTCTTAAGGTTTTATATGGTTAATGATTAGAAAGTTGAGCAATAGGAGTGACGGACGAAGCAAGGGACGTAAGAATCGACTAGCTCAATCCGATTTTCAGCTTAGGAAGTTGATCAAATTTAGCTTGGAGGATAGGTAGGTGGTTTATACCCCTACAAACCCTTTTTAAAGCGTATTACATTCCGTAAAATTATTAGAATTCGATTGGAAGGCCATTCGAATTCATACTTTTAAGTTTTATGATTTTTATTAATTTTCGTGGTATGTTATTATGTGCTATGAAGTGATTTCGAACTCAATATATGAGTTCTTGGGCTAGATGAGTTAACTGATGTGTTTATGTGACGATGAACTTGTTAAATTTCTGGAAAATTAGGGTTCGTTCATGATTCGCGAAATATGTAGTAGAAACAATGAAAATTTGGTGTTTTGCGGGTTGGATTCGTGAATTGGGAGTTTTGCGAATCGGGAAATGATATGTTTTGCGGGTTGGAATAATTTGCGAATTAGGTGTAGATGGTTTGCGGGTTGATTTTAAGTTAGCGGGCCATTCTTTACTTTGCGAATCGTGAGAGAGAGAAAAACTTTGCGGGCCGTGTTATTTTGCGAATCGTGAGAGAGAGAAAAACTTTGCGGGCCGTGTTATTTTGCGAATCGGGTGAGAAATTATTTTAAAGGAAAGTAGAATTGGCCGAATTGATTTACGGGTCGCGCAAGTGTTTCGCGGGCCCAAGTATTTTGCGAACTGTGTGAGTGAAATGGTTTTCGCGGGTCAAAATTGGGATTTCGCGGGTTGAAGCTGCTTTGCGAATTGTGAGATAAGTCGCGGGCCGATTTTGAGTTTCGCGGGCCGACTTAATTTCGCGGGGTGATTCCTGTGAGTGACGTCGGGCTTCGCGCGGGCTTCAAAGTGGATTTCGCGGGCCTAATCGAACGATTTGCGAATTCGGCGAAGGTTTTGCGAATTCGAACTTTGACTCGAAGTTTTGCGGGTTGACTAAAACTTTAAAACGTCGATTCGCGAAGTGCGAGTGATTTCGCGAAGTCGGGCGTTGACCCGATAATTTCGCGGGTTGACCAGCTTTTAAAAGTGGGTTTCGGGCGATTATTGACTTGGGCTTTGACCAACGGTTTTGAATTTTGGGCTTTGCCCTATTTTAGGCCCAAATACTTTAAATAAAATCATTTTAAGCCCAAATCAATTTTAAATAAAATATTTTCATATTATAATATATAAATAGAGTCAACCCATATTTTAAATTATAAATAATATTTTGGGATTTTAAAACCTTCGGCCTAGTATCGGATTTTAATAAAATATAATATTTTCCGTGTTTTACTATTTACTATTGTATGAAATGTGATGTGTTCATGTGATTGATTTTTATGTGCATATCACGACATGCACGGGTGAGAGTGATGATGATGTACCGTATTCATACGGTGACGCCTTACGGTGTCGGATGAGTGGGGTAGAGTTACCGATGTTGGTAGTCAGGTCTAGACTCGATAGGGCACCTGGTGGGAGAGGGGGTTTGCGACACCCATCTACTCGGGATTGAGCCACCCGAGGTGTACACCACCGGTTACTATTTGGCTCAGGGACGGCAGACAGATGTGAGATTCCTGTCTACCCGGGTAGTGGTAGACTACTCGGGGCGTTACACCGAGGTGTAACACCGTCGGGATGAGATTGTGTGCGGAGGGAGCGACCCGGCGAGGCCGGCGTGGGCTACCGCATGATTATGGCGTACCTTGCCATGCGCGCGTGGGTGCCGAGTCTAGCCTAGGGCCCTGATATGTGATGAGACGTGTGCTAGGTCGAGCGTGCATATTTCATGTGAGAGGACATGGGATTGGGTTGAGTGCACGCACACATACGCATTGCATGTTTTTACTACCACCTACTGGGCGTTTTTGCTCAGGGTTTTATTTTATAGGTGAGACTGCGCCCGACACCGATGAGTGTCAGGGTTAGCTGTAGGCGGGCTGGCGGCGGTGACTCCACGGGCTTTTGAGGGCGGAGCGGTACATGGGACGCGACCTGTGGAGAGGCATAGTTTAGTTTAGTCGGGTTAGATTTTGAGGCTTCGGCCGATGTATATAGTAACGACTTTTGTAAAACCCGACCTTTGATATATTATGTATATTATTTTATTAAGAGTTTTTAATAAATCGGGTCCTCCGCGACTTCTGTTGCGGAAATCCGCCAACTAATTTAATTAGGAAGTAGGGTCGCCACAGGTGGTATCAGAGCGTTAGGTTTTAGATTCTGAAGACTGTCCATGTACTGCCGCTCAGAAGCCGGGAGAACCAGCCTTGCCTGTAAGTGTTATGAGTTTATGTGATTATATGACCTTATGTGCCGGTTGATGTGTGTTGTATATAGTATTTGGAAATGTCGAGAGGACGACCGAGACGAGTGCTTTTAGGAGAAACAAGTCGTAGGGACGAACCTGAGTCCCCGATTAGTGAACGCGATACGATCCATCGTCTGACTGAACTGATCCAGCGCCAGTCAGACCAAATTAACGATCTGATCAATCATCGAAGCTCATCTGAGCATCATTCCTCCCCACAGCCTGATCGAGTGGAAATCATAGGGGAGAGATTTCGCAAACTAAATCCCCCAACTTTTGCCGAGGCTGCCAACCCTGCGGTGGCCGAGGACTGGATCGGCACCATAGAGGATCTCTTCATCTATAGCCGAGTGCCGAATAATGAGAAGGTTTTGTGTGCCGTTTCCCTGCTTCGGGGAAGCGCGCGTTTTTGGTGGAACACCGTAAAGGTGTTAGAGGATCCTGCTACCATGACATGGGAGCGATTTAGAGAGCTTTTCTACGAAAAGTATTTCACTGCTCACGATCAAGAGCAGCGAATGTACGAGTTTATGAATCTAAAGCAAGGGCGTATGCCAGTTGCTGAATACATCCGCAGATTTGAGGAGTTATCCCGGTTTGCTCCTCATCTCGTAGCAACGAACGCTCTCAAAGTTACGAGATTCCTTCGGGGACTGAAACCCGAATTCTACCGAGATCTTAGTGTGGCGGGTGTGCGCCAGCTGGAGTTCCGCCAAGCGACGGAACGTGCGCTGATAGCCGAGCAGGCGGAAGGAGTGGTGAGGGAGGCTCAGGAAGCGAACCGGAAGAGAGAGAGCCAACAAGGAGAAAGCGCTCAAAAGCGACAGTTTATCGGTAATGGTTTGAAAAAGGGTAACCGACCCGATCAGCAAAGTTGGCGCCCGAACATTTATCAGGGACCGACTAACATCACCAATAGACCACCAATATCAGCGCCCCGATGCCAGCAGTGTGGGCGGAATCATTTTGGTGTTTGTTACGGACCTCGATCTGTGCAGAATCTGCAATGCTTCCGGTGTGGGGAGACCGGACACGTTGCACGGAATTGCACGAGAACTCAACCTCTGCTGCCGAATCAGCCGCAGAACTTGATTCGACCTCCACCTGTACCTGCGCGAGTTTTCACGTTGACGAACGAAGAGGCGGAGGCGAACCCAGCTGTAGTCACGGGTACGTTGAATATATTCCCCGTACCGTCTTCAATCCTTATCGATTCTGGAGCCACACATTTGTTTGTGTTGGCCATTTTCGTGATCAGGGCGGGAATATATCCCGCCCATTCTTTCTACAACTACGTAGTTTCTTCACCCCACGGGGGTCACCCGAAGGAGAGGGTAGTTAGGTTCCGATCACTGAGGGAGGAAATATAAATTTTTCCGTAAAGATAAATAGTAAACCAATCCCTAGGATTTCTGCCTTGAGAGCTCATCGACTCGTAAGGACGGAGAAAACTAGAGGAAGTCCCGATAGTAATAATCCCGAAGTATTTCTCGAAGGTCTCTTGGAATTACCTCCGAGTCGGGAAACCGAATTCGTTATTGATCCTACATCTGGAGCTGCTCCGATCTCTAGTCGTAGAACTAGAACTGGACCCAGATTCTCACCATGGGGAGCCCCAGTGTTCTCCGTTAAAAAGAAAGACGGGTCGCTACAAGACCACGTCTGATTTCCATCAGTTGGAGATCTGTGAAACGGACTCTCTACTGAAGGTCATGTGGCAAAACCAGACCATGGAAATAAGAGTGCGCAGCGGAAGCGTAGTGGAAATAGAAATGACTAAAACATAGAAACTAGATTGGACGAGTTTAGTCGTAGAGCTAAACTCGAGTTCTCCACCACTGAATTTCGGGGACGAAATTTCTGTAAGGGGGGAGGATGTAATACCCGTAAAATTAATACGGGATTATTTTTGTAATATTCGAAATTAATGAAGATAATTGTCGAACGAAAATCGATTTTCGGGAGTGAGACGAAAATATTAGTTTGGGGCCGAGAACGAATAAATACTATGGACCGAAAATATTTAGAAAACCCAAGTTGCAATGTAGATCAAATAGCATAAAGCCCAAATTAATTAGCAAGGGCCCAACTTGGAGGACTAGTTTAGAATGAAATAGCCCAAGAGACTTAATGACCCAAAGGAGTTAAAATAATGAAATAAGGACAAGCTTGCTTAATTTGAGGAAAACCCACGTTGAAGACCATGCTTTGGGTAGATATTTTAGCTTAAAATAATCATTCTTTGGCCAAGGAAAAAACGTGAGATTGGAAGCCAAAAAGAAAAAGAAACCCCATTTGCAAACTTTCAACTCCAGCGTGAATATCAAAGAAAGAATAAAAAGGAAGAAAACTTCATTTGTGAGCCATCAAACCAACGTGAAAGGAGGTAAGAAAATCTAATTAGAATTTATAAATCCTCAACAAGTTCTTAAGGTTTTATATGGTTAATGATTAGAAAGTTGAGCAATAGGAGTGACGGACGAAGCAAGGGACGTAAGAATCGACTAGCTCAATCCGATTTTCAGCTTAGGAAGTTGATCAAATTTAGCTTGGAGGATAGGTAGGTGGTTTATACCCCTACAAACCCTTTTTAAAGCGTATTACATTCCGTAAAATTATTAGAATTCGATTGGAAGGCCATTCGAATTCATACTTTTAAGTTTTATGATTTTTATTAATTTTCGTGGTATGTTATTATGTGCTATGAAGTGATTTCGAACTCAATATATGAGTTCTTGGGCTAGATGAGTTAACTGATGTGTTTATGTGACGATGAACTTGTTAAATTTCTGGAAAATTAGGGTTCGTTCATGATTCGCGAAATATGTAGTAGAAACAATGAAAATTTGGTGTTTTGCGGGTTGGATTCGTGAATTGGGAGTTTTGCGAATCGGGAAATGATATGTTTTGCGGGTTGGAATAATTTGCGAATTAGGTGTAGATGGTTTGCGGGTTGATTTTAAGTTAGCGGGCCATTCTTTACTTTGCGAATCGTGAGAGAGAGAAAAACTTTGCGGGCCGTGTTATTTTGCGAATCGTGAGAGAGAGAAAAACTTTGCGGGCCGTGTTATTTTGCGAATCGGGTGAGAAATTATTTTAAAGGAAAGTAGAATTGGCCGAATTGATTTACGGGTCGCGCAAGTGTTTCGCGGGCCCAAGTATTTTGCGAACTGTGTGAGTGAAATGGTTTTCGCGGGTCAAAATTGGGATTTCGCGGGTTGAAGCTGCTTTGCGAATTGTGAGATAAGTCGCGGGCCGATTTTGAGTTTCGCGGGCCGACTTAATTTCGCGGGGTGATTCCTGTGAGTGACGTCGGGCTTCGCGCGGGCTTCAAAGTGGATTTCGCGGGCCTAATCGAACGATTTGCGAATTCGGCGAAGGTTTTGCGAATTCGAACTTTGACTCGAAGTTTTGCGGGTTGACTAAAACTTTAAAACGTCGATTCGCGAAGTGCGAGTGATTTCGCGAAGTCGGGCGTTGACCCGATAATTTCGCGGGTTGACCAGCTTTTAAAAGTGGGTTTCGGGCGATTATTGACTTGGGCTTTGACCAACGGTTTTGAATTTTGGGCTTTGCCCTATTTTAGGCCCAAATACTTTAAATAAAATCATTTTAAGCCCAAATCAATTTTAAAATAAAATATTTTCATATTATAATATATAAATAGAGTCAACCCATATTTTAAATTATAAATAATATTTTGGGATTTTAAAACCTTCGGCCTAGTATCGGATTTTAATAAAATATAATATTTTCCGTGTTTTACTATTTACTATTGTATGAAATGTGATGTGTTCATGTGATTGATTTTTATGTGCATATCACGACATGCACGGGTGAGAGTGATGATGATGTACCGTATTCATACGGTGACGCCTTACGGTGTCGGATGAGTGGGGTAGAGTTACCGATGTTGGTAGTCAGGTCTAGACTCGATAGGGCACCTGGTGGGAGAGGGGGTTTGCGACACCCATCTACTCGGGATTGAGCCACCCGAGGTGTACACCACCGGTTACTATTTGGCTCAGGGACGGCAGACAGATGTGAGATTCCTGTCTACCCGGGTAGTGGTAGACTACTCGGGGCGTTACACCGAGGTGTAACACCGTCGGGATGAGATTGTGTGCGGAGGGAGCGACCCGGCGAGGCCGGCGTGGGCTACCGCATGATTATGGCGTACCTTGCCATGCGCGCGTGGGTGCCGAGTCTAGCCTAGGGCCCTGATATGTGATGAGACGTGTGCTAGGTCGAGCGTGCATATTTCATGTGAGAGGACATGGGATTGGGTTGAGTGCACGCACACATACGCATTGCATGTTTTTACTACCACCTACTGGGCGTTTTTGCTCAGGGTTTTATTTTATAGGTGAGACTGCGCCCGACACCGATGAGTGTCAGGGTTAGCTGTAGGCGGGCTGGCGGCGGTGACTCCACGGGCTTTTGAGGGCGGAGCGGTACATGGGACGCGACCTGTGGAGAGGCATAGTTTAGTTTAGTCGGGTTAGATTTTGAGGCTTCGGCCGATGTATATAGTAACGACTTTTGTAAAACCCGACCTTTGATATATTATGTATATTATTTTATTAAGAGTTTTTAATAAATCGGGTCCTCCGCGACTTCTGTTGCGGAAATCCGCCAACTAATTTAATTAGGAAGTAGGGTCGCCACATCGAGCGTGTCAAGGATGCAAACACCGAAAGATGCAATTTCTTCACAAACAGAATATCCTTTTCGATTTGTGATAAATTTAGTCATCTAAACATAACATTTTGTTCAAATTTGCTTACACTCTTCAACAAATGAAATACAGACAAAGCCACCCAAAGCCCTTCATTTTGATAGGATTGGATGGCACAAAAAGAAAATTTAACAATAATAGAACTAACGAAAATGAAATGAACACGGCGATACACGTGGAAATCCCACTTTGATGTGAAGAGGGAAAAACCATGACACCGACATGCCTATCAATGCATTAATCATCAAACAATGTTTGGTTATATCCCAACCAGTACAATGAAATGAGTTATGACCCGTAATAAAGCTCCAACGGCACCACAAACTCAATACAAGATCAATAGACCAAAATCGATGACAGAAACATCAGACTTCGAAAATTCATAACTCACTAATTGGACCTTGAAACTAAAATCCTCTGGCATAATGAAGCATGACGAGTCTTCTATCTCCAATTAAAATTTCGGGTTAATCGGACACCCTTCCAACTGTTAAGATCTTCACATCGCTGTTGAAAAAGTTTCCGGAATATTATATGTTCACTGTAAAATTCAAACTGCTCATTCACTCAACTCACCACACGGAATTGTTGTTGTGTCCAATTTTTGTGATCACAGAGAGCTGTGACTTGGACTTCTATAACTCATAGTTGGGAACCCAACCCAACACGTCTTTATAGTCCAGACATCATTTGCACAAAAACTACAGAATAAGCTTTCATATAAATTTATATTTATAATTATTATATAATATTTTTTTTCGAAACGACCGTGTTGTATATTTCATCCAAAAGGTATGTACAAGCGACTAAATAGCCGAATGGGACCCCACCGTTAACAGAACTCATAGTGGGGCAGTAGGACACTGAATAACAATCATCACAGACTTACAAAAGGCTCAAGAATAAAACTTCACAAACTCGGACCAAAACGGATTTGACAAAAGGAAGGCCTCCAAAACTAAAACCGTTCACCGGGGTAGAGCCCAGTTCCATGCTTGGAGCAGCAAAGACAAAAGAAATCCCTCCGAGCTCCTTGATCTTGCACTGATAAGAATTACCATACTTAATCAAGGATGAAGATTCACAAAGCTTCGCCAAACACATCAAAGAACCATCAAGTATTCTTTCCATTCATCGCAAGCTAAATCGACAACAACCTTTTCCTCTCGCCATTCTTTCTTAAAGACCCAGAGATTTCTTGTTTTCCAAAGCATCCACACAATGTAAACTAAGAGCTGGACTCGGAAAGTGTAAGCTTAAGATTTTGGGCCGGAACAAATGAATCCCCACCAATCCTGAAACGAGCCTGAGGGTGTCAGCGGATGGTTCCACAATATAGGGCCTAATTTCCAAGTCCTAGCAGCTTTGGAGCAGTTGAAGAAAAGATGTTCCAAGGTTTCTTCCTCTTCTCCGCAAATATGGGAAATAGGGTCGATCACCACACCTCTTTTCCTCAGATTAGTATTCGTAGGCAAGATGTTGTGGATGCAGAACTGAGTTTACTGTTTAGGTTAGTATTAGACGTTATATCGATAAACGATTACGAACTACCATATCAAAGATACAACAATAATTGCATTGTAAAATGAGGAATGAGTCATGGGACATCTATCTATTTTAGAAGTATCTGAATGTATTGGAAAGTCGTGATTAGTGACAACATCTTTCCCCCAGGTCGATTTCACAACCACCCAAGTGGACTCTCTTCTTACTAGACTCATATGAAATTGGTTGTCAACGTCGGTTGTTTCGACATATTTTCACCGTCCGTTGGAACATAACGACCTGGACTTGGTTCATGGAATGTTGGACTCTACATTGAACTCATTTTTTCACAATAGACCTCTAAACTTTCTTTGGTTATACGACTTCTAAATTTTTGTTTTTGACCGATGTTATCATGGTTGTGAAAAGTTGTTCTTACTGTAAATCCTCGAAGACAAATAATCAAATAGGTGTGACTTCAGACTCACACTACACATGTGGTTACTGAAATATCTTTTATTGACTTTCCGTGTTTGAGCTCGTGGTGTTGATTTATCCATGATACGACGTTCATTAAACTGCATCTTTAATTCTTATCGCTTCCAGCTTTGCGGTTAATTATGTCTTGATTCCGACGATTCAAATTATGACAGTTAGGCTAAGTTCCAATGCTCTTGAATCAGATTTTCAATTGAGCTGTATGATTGGTTATGTGTTCTTTACAGGCCGCTCTACAATATTAATTCGATTTTGGTCTGACTAATTATCTTCGATTGATCAGTCTAGTCCAGTTTCTGCCTCCAGACTGGTTTTTCTATTCATAATCATCGAAACTACTACAGTTAATTAGTTTTAATTGTTGATCATTAAATAACTTACCTAAAAATGATAACAGATCAATATAGTGTTAGTACTAACTGCTAACCATCAGAAAAAATTCTAGTACAAATTCATTTCCCCGACTACATTTGCCTAAACTTATTTAACTATTGCATACAAACATCCACAATTATTTTTATTTTTACCGATATTACCGAATTTTTTCGCTGATAATGAGTAAAACGGTCTACCTAAATATTGGTCAAGATTAACCACTTATCAATTATACCAAGATTTTCTCTATATATCACTGCTAGAAAAACACACATTAGACGCGGAAAATTCGTGTATAAACTAAAATTCCATATATTGACTGATTAGACACGAATTATCTGTTGATCTGTAGGTGTTGTTCTCGTAGCAAATTTGGACCACGAATATACGTTTCTAAAATGAATTTTGTCACATTCCCATTTTCATTTTCGTATCTAATCCGTATTTATAAAAGCATTAATTTCTTCTTAAATAAAAATAAAAAAATGTGTCAGAATCCGTTTCTAATACTCATAATTTAGACAAGAAACCAATTCCGTATCTATTTTCCGTGTCTGATACTATGTTTCTTGTAGTGTATAAATATCTAACACTGATATAAGATTTAACTTGATAAGTATAAGAAAATGAGATGATAATAATTAATAACATGTACACGTGCAACCTGGAAATTGGGGGGAGAACATTTATAACAAAATCTTCACAAAATTATGCTAGTTAATGACACAAAAGCAAGTTAAAAAATTAACCATTAGCTCTATTAAACCCTAAAATGTGACTCGTAACAATCACTTCATAATTTCTACAAAAAAAATCCCTACATCTCAAACATGATGTGCACTTTCTCATGAAATGTTTCTTGATATTTCTTTTCATAGCATCAAACAACAAAACCTTCGAAGAAATGGCCTCATCAAGGAAAGTAGCATGCCAATAACCTCAGTAATAACACACCTACATTAACAGCTCGGTTGCCAATCGGGAGATCACTACAAAAAAAAGTTGGATTAGCGAGGGACGATTAGTCGCAAAGTGTCGCTAACAAGCTTTTTGTGACGGAACAGAGACGGATAGGTGTCATCGCAAAAGCGTCGTTGGAAATAAGTAACCGTGGGAAAAGACGTCGCTATTTTTTGCGACGACGTTTTGCGACGGAAAATCCGTCGCTAACGAGCGACGAACTACACGTCGCAGAAATTTGCGACGGCAGATAAACTCGTCGCTGTTGTTTGCGACGATAACGCGACGGAAAACCCGTCGGAACATTGCGACGCACTATACGTCGCAGACATTTGTGACGGTGAGAAAAGTCCTCGCTGTTTTCTGCAACGGTGGTGTGACGGATAATCCGTCGCAAGGTTGGGACGCAATACTCGTCGCAAAATTTCGCGACGGTGTTTTGCAACGGCTTTCAATTTACGAGGAAATATTTTGCAACGCAATATCTAGCTCAATCGAGCAATCGCAGCTCGATTCGATCGAAAACAGCAACCGAAAAACAGAAAACGAAAAACAGAGATATAACGTGGTTCAGCCAAAATTTGGCCTACATCCACGGACCAATAGAGCTCAGATTTGTATTGCTCACAACATGAAAGTTACAGATTTCCGTGTCCTCTACAAATTCCTAGTTGACACCTTTCGCTAATTCGAACCCTAGTAAAAGATACGAGCTCATGAAAGTGATCACTTGAACCATGCGCAGCCCGGATTGTACAGCGTGGTCACCAGCAACTTATAAAGTCGTCGTTGCCATCAGCAGTTTCAATATGAGCCATCAGATCTTACTTCGCGCGTCCATCGGCTCTCATTCAAGCCTGAGCATTCAAATCCTAGCCCTCCGATCAAGCGCGCCCAATCCGACGAACCACATTTAATCTGGGCATAACAAAGATTTTCTGCACGAATTGATTCCTGCTTGAGCCGTGACTGTTCAGGGACTTCTCCGGCCATCTCCCGGCCAAGCTCGCCGGAGTTTAGGCTCGATTTCCCCAACATTTGCGATGATTATTCCGTGGAAAGATTGTGACGTGAAGTTTTTTTATTTAATATAAATTTCAATTTTTGATATTTGAAAATTTATTTAAATGAATAAATTAAATAATATAATACAGTTTTTATATATTATAATTTAGAAATATTAGTTAAACACAAAAAAAAATTACATAAAACTGAAGTTTTTCATTGATCATAATTTATCTCTATTTTACAGCAAAATCATATACACGTTCTAGACGTTCCCAAAGGGATAAAACAAAAGATAATACGGCAAAAGATAACGCCGAACATGTCTCCGAAGGGACACCACAAAAGCACAGTAAGTCTCCAAAAGGACACAACAAAAGCTAATACATAGTAAAATAAGGAAGTCTCCGTATTAGTCCCTAGGAGAACCATCGGGATTTTGAAGTAATGAGGGAGGAAATAATGAAAATTGACCGGGAAACTGTGGATAAGCTGGTTGTTGCGGCGCCGAGCCCAACATGGACATCAACGACCGATGAGGTACAGTCGAAGGCGGGAAGGTCGATTGGTAGAATTGTGATGGACCCGCGAGTGATTGAGAGAATCCGGCGAGTGATTGAGAGGGACCAGCATGGGACTGCGAGAGGCTAGCTTGGAGCAGCGAGGGACTTGCCCGACCTTGAGACGCTCGAAACTGTAGACTTAATTCTTCGAGCATCTGATTCATCCTCTGTTCAATCCTCTGTTCCATCCTCTGTTCCATCTCTGTCATACCTTGTGAGAGCTTTTCGTTCTCAGACCTCAACCTCGACAATCCTTCTTGAAGGGAAGCAACTGCATCATAATATAATACAACGTGGTTATAATTATAATATTTGAACTTTCAACGCAAAAGTAAGTTTACCCGATTCGGTGCTCGGGCGATATGTCGAAACAAAATTAATTTTGCTTTGTCTCGTCTCAGGAACCCCGAAAGAACGCCCTCTCGATGCCCCTGCAACTTTAGTGAACTCTCCAGTTAACTGCTCCAAAGTCATTTCCATGCTGGTTTCTGCCTGAGTCTATGCAATTGCATCATCCATTGCCTCCTACATAAGAATAAAATATTTAAATTAATAAAATTGAACTGTAATCGCGTAAGGTAAAAGTATATTACTGCTATTCTTTGCGCTCGTACACCCCTATATCCATCTTTACCGTATCCATCCTTGAATACCTCCAGTATATTCGGAGTCCGACCCAATTTTAAAGCCTGGAAATTTTAATAAAACAAATTAGTACATCAAAAAGACAAATTTAAACTTCTATACAAAAGTACGTTTACCAGTCGATCATCACGTTCAACCTGGCCTATCAAACCACCTCGCCATTGACTGCTCACAGCATCGGGGTTCGCCTCAGTGCGTTTCGCCTGTTCTGCCTACGAAGAGCCTGGAATTCAGGGCTATCCCACCCATCGACCATCTGATTCCAATGTGCCTTGGAGACAAATTTTGGCCGACGCTTTTTATTTCGGTAGTGGAAAAGGCCCGTCTGAAACCACGACTTAACTTTGCGCACAAAATTTCTTTATATCTTCGTACTGATGTTCTGGCTAGATAATAAAACAATTAAAGTTATAAAAACACATATAGACAACAGAAAATATACTTACGCAAAATTGTGCGAACCAATGTTCGATAGCAGCAGGCGGCACTTGTTTGTAAGCGTAGTACGGACCGTCGAAACTGCCTTTTATGATTTCCGATATTTCACGTCTCATACGAATACTTTGTCTGCTAGGACAAACATAATTTAAACAATGATGTTCCTAAAGTAACTGGAACAATAACTAATTATATCATAAAATACGAAAACTTACTTTCTAACAGTAGATGCATCCAGAAGGTTCAAATTCATGGCCGAAGGTTCAGACGACGGTTCTGTGTCCTCCTCTTGTGATTCGGCGAATTGTTATCCTCCGTAGAAGCATTTGAGACCGACTCACTAGAATCCGATCGCCTCCTCATATCCCTGCAATACAAAAAAACCCACTCTAGCGAACGCTTACGAACCAAGAAAAAAACAATATCCAGAAAAAACCCTTACGTGCGTAGCATGCATGTCATCAACTCTCGGGTTGTCTTACACTCGTACAATCTTTGTAGCCTTGGACTTGGCAAATACCGTAATACTGCAAAAGGAGATTTAGATCTATCAGTATATTTATACCGTGCACGACTACATACCTTGCAGCGGTGCAGTTCGACATCTTCATTCCAAAACAACATGCAACCCATGCTACAACAATCTATATGCTCCATCGGTAGCGAGAAATCCATCATCACCTTCTTTGTCTCGTAATAGCTTTGTGGAAATTTATTATTTGCGGGCAAAATCCTATGAACAAAATCGGATACGGTATCAAATGTAGAAGCAGACGTATTAGTTTCGGACTTAATACTTGACCATTCTGCTGTCGTGTAGCACCCGAGTCCTCGTAAGCACATTAGGGCCAATAAATTTGCATAAAAACGTGGAATGCAATTATGTGCTTTTCGTGTGTTACCTTCATGCTTATGTGACTTACTTGAAACTTGTGTGGAAAATTACGTGCTTAGGTGATCTTATGAAATTTGGTACAGTTAAATTGTACCAACTGACCCTTAATCTAGTTAGGAATTTTTGAAAGATAGGCTAAAGAAATTTGAGCCATGAACAAGGTTTGGGCTAAAATTAAAATTAGGCCCAAAAGTTGCTAGGATCACTAATGGGCTAAATTGAGAGTTGAGCCCAAAATATTTAATGGCTTAGGGACAAATTTCCTTAAAATAAGGGATATTTTCGTAAATTGAGTCCCATCCCCATCCCTTAAATGAATTAAATGTAGTCTAAAATCCATTTGAAGTCCACAAACCCAGTGTAAGAAAGTAACGAGAGTTGGGACAAGAAAGAAAGAAGGAGGAGCCGAGATACCAAGCTAACAAATTGGGACTAGGTATGTTCTTTAAACCATAGCATTTACGTTTTCTTAAAGATTAGAGCTGTGCGACTTTAAATGACGGGGTTTCGGTAAGGTTTTGAGCCTAAGGCACGAATTTAAGAACTGAGAGATGCCCTAACCTTAATCCTTGCGTTTTTAGTCCTATAACAACATGTTTTAGGGAATTTAAGCACGAAAATATAAGATAAGGTTGGCGTTATTGTTTAGCTCGATTTTAGGGTTCCTGCAGTTCCAATCGGCCTTCATAATGTTCTTGGAGAAAATGACTTTTAATCTTTTAAAGTAGTACTTTGCGAACTGAGAAGTGTTAGTGGAGTATTTTGCGAATTGAGGAGGTAGCGGGATGTTTGCGAACCCATGCAAACCCCACTTCGCGGCTTCGAGACGTTCACGAGCCGCGCTCGTTTTGCGAACTCGGCAGTTTCGCGAGGCCAAGCACACTTTGCGAATCCATAGAGGATTGCGGGCTGGAGAATTTCGAAGCTACTTTGCGAGTCCTGCTAAAATTTGCGAGTCCCACCAAGTTTGCGAATCCATGCAAGCGGAAGCTTTGCGGGTTGATGGTTTGCGAACCCCAAGCGGTTAGGAACTTTGCGACTCCGTTTTGCGGGTTCATGCACTTCGCGGCCCCATCTTACGAATAGAACCCACTTTGCGAACTCGAGCTTTGCGAGTTCAAGTCACTTCGTGGGTTGAGAAGTTTGCGAACCCACTTTGCCGACCCAAACCATGTCGCGGGCCGTGCTCCTTTTGCGGCCTCCCTACTTTGCGAACCCCATGAGGTTTGCGAATGGAGGTTCACGGGCCCAATTCATTTCGCGGGTCAAAGGTTTTGCGGGTCCACACAAGCCGCAAACCTACTTTGCGAGCTCCATGCAACGAAGCGGTTGGCGAATCCAAAACTTTGCGGGTCCACGAAGCCGCAAACCCTACTTCGCAAAGCAAGGATTTTGCGAATGCTATAAGCACCGCGAACTCGGCGCTTTGCGAATCCTCACGCAGTTTGCGGGCCCAAGGTTGGCGGGTCCATCTTTGCGAACCCTAGCTTTGCGAATCCTTAGAAGTTTGCGAGTCCACATAGGTCGCGAACCCACATTGCGAACCCACCCACTTTGCGGGCCGACCGAGGGTTTGCGAACTCGGCATTCTGCGAATTCTCATGCACTTTGCGAACCCGTTTTGCGAACTGAGCCTCATGCACTTTGCGGGTCCTATGAGGATGGCGAATCGAGTTTTACGAATCCAATGGTTTGCGAACTCAAACACTTCGCAAATCAACTTCACGAATTGAACCCCTTAGATTAAAACGATTTAAGTTATAAAAAAAAAAAAAACTATCGCCTTTTTAGGAAAAATATTTTCGCACCATTCAATAAGAAAAATACTCCGATTCCAATGAGCATAGGCTCTTTCAACGCCCGATCATAATTTGCCTATCGGTGTCCTTAGGGCCAATTTTCGGTATAGGTAGACGTCGCATTCGATAGAATTTTGAAACGAAAATTATATAGTTGATTTAAAATAATTTATGGACTGACTTCATAGCCTTGGCAGGTTTAAAGGACGAAATTTTAGGAATTTCACTAGACCGGCTAGCAAATAGTTTAAAGTCGAAAATTAGGTTCATGACCTAAAATAATTCGAGTACTTAGCTAGCTTAATTAATTAATAGCTTACTGATACGAATGTTTTGGTGCCTAAGGTCGGGACTTAGGAAATTCGCCAGGGCAGGTAGCAGTTAGTCTACGGACGCCAGGTAAGTGGAAATCCAACTACGACACATAACATATGTGTATGTGCCTAATTTATGTGATTATGTGATGCTGTGTTTACGTGCTTATGTGAACTTGTATGATACGGTTTCATGCTTTTGGTAAGCATTATGACGATGATGCATTTGCATATGCACGAGCATGCACGACACGTCGGGGAAATGAGATGATGAGTGTGCACATATATGTCGCAAATAGCGAAAAGCGAATGCCGAAGTGGGCAATGAGGATATTATTAGTTAAGATAGGTGGCGGCTTCCGGGGCACCGAGACGGCGTTGATGCGCCGTCGGCGACGTTGATGCGTCGCCAGTATACGAACGACGTTGATGCGTCGGGGGATACCATGGTTGGGTTGATGCCCTCATGGTCGGGTTGATGCCCTTATATCCCTGATTAGCGTGGTTGGGTTGATGCCCTCATGCTTTAGTATGGTTGGGTTGATGCCCTCATACTTTGGGCTGATGCCCGTGGTTGGATAGAGCTCTTTACGGTGTACGCCTGGGTAAAAGCCTGCCAAGGGCCCTAAGATAAAAGATATGAGATTAAGTTGATTCATAAGACATAAGATGCATCGGCGTGGATTGCCTTTGTGGGGTTTGATCACGTGCACGTCATGCATGATTTCTACTTACTGAGCATATCGCTCATCCCTTACGTTATGTGTTGTAGGTGCGAGCGACCACGGTACGTGATCGCTTAGATGGCAAGGAAATCTTTTGGCGCTTCCAGCAGCTTTTGGGATGGGAGTGTGTGCATGGATGACGACCTGTGAGGCCGGGCGCACAGAGATTCTTTTGATATGCATGTATACACATCTCGTGTAATTAGGATTCACATGAAGTTAGGAAGTCATGTAATTCTTTTGTCATGTATAGAAACTACTTCCAGTACAAAAATGGAAAAATTTAATACGCGTTTCCGCAACTCTTTTAAGTTAAAGCAACGGTAGGCACATAGGATACGTTAGAATTAGGCAATTAAGAAGTCGGGTCCTGACATGTCGCAGCTAGTTGGGAGTAATTTAAGCCCTCGTACAACGGAGTGTCGCCGGTTCGTAATTGCTCCATTACTGAATACGTATCCTCAGTTGGCATCGTCGAACTACTTCCGGCAACATCAAAGTTGGTAGGACTCGTATAATTTTCATTGTAATTGAATCCATGACTTGCATCGAGTTTTCTGAACCAAAGACAACACCCATTACTTGCTCAATATTAGAACCAGAACACGTACCTCCTTGAGTCGATTGAAAAGACAAATATGCTTCTTCCCCGTGTGCGAGCCAATTGCAATAATTTGGCATAAACCCTTCTTCAACAAATGAATATTCACGTTCATTGGAGGTAGAAATTGGAGATTCTCACATTTCTTGCAAGGACAACGTATCTCATTTCCTGGATCCTGCGAAGTTGCAAATTGAAGAAAATGATCTACTCCTCTCGAAAATTCATCAGGGTCCTTCCTTCGATACATCCACTTACGGTTGTTGACTAACCATTCGTACCTGTGATAATTCATTTTTTTATGCAATAGACTTGTTGGAAAATCCGGCCGTACCGAAATTCCGCCCAAGATCCGCCGGAAATAATAAAATTGGAGAACACAAAGATTTAACGTGGAAAACCCTCTGTTAACGAAGAGGAAAAAACCACCAGGGCAACAAGGCCGCAGAAAATCCACTATGTGAATATTACAATCACACAATCCTTCTACGCTCGCCTACACCCAAAACCCGACAACAACGACCCGAAAGTTATTTCACCCGCTAACCCAAACTCTCACCCAAAGGGAATTTTCCTAGAGTTAATTGTTAACACAAATAACTTTCTAATGTGTTGGTGTGTATATAATTCAGGGTATAGCCCTCCTTATATAGGAGAGGGAACCCTCATGCCTTCCTGTCGTTTCCGATGTGGGACAGTGACAAAGGCACAACTCGGGCCCAAGCCCAACAATCTCCACCTTGTGACTTTGTCCATCTTGACACCTTCACTCAGCGAAGATCCGCATGGCTTCCGCCATCATGCTCCACCATAAAAGCATATCCACTTGGAATCGCATCCAAGCATCTCTTCGGCCCATGTCGAAATAACCTTGCTGAAATCTATGGTGCAACTTCCACGCTTGGCTCGCCAGGAAGTTCATCAGCCCTCGACACGAAATTTCCACCACACACCTTGCATCAATGCCAAACCAATGCCCGTGTGTAAACTGTGGACCCGCTAATAGTAACGCGCCCTCTCTCATGACACTTAGCGACATGCCATAAGGACGCCCTTGTCTCTCTCAGAAAACTCATCCGTGGAGAGAGAGACAAAATTAGCGTCTTTCTCGGTATCTCCACTTACCGACTTGGAACTGCTTGCCGAAACTGCTCCACCTTTCTGACAATTTCTTTTCACGTGCCCAGATTGTCCACACGTCCAGCAAATCGCAGCTTGTTTCCCCTTGGAGTTCCTCTTCTTTCCGCCACTGACGTACAAAGCTTGATCTTCCGGTGAATTGTTCCGTCCACCATCTAGCCTTCTCTCCTCTGCAAGAAGTTTACCAGTGACTTCAGAAAATACAATCTTCTCCTTCCCATGAATCAAGATCGGCTTCATGTGTTCATAAGAAGGTGGAAGAGACCAGATGAGTCTCAACGCCTGATCCTCATCGTCAATCTTCACTCCAATGGATTCCAGCTCCGAGACGATTCCATTGAGAACGCTTAAGTGATCTGAAATACTTTGACCTTCAGACATCCGCAATGTATGAAATTGCTCCTTCAGATACACCCGATTCGAGACGCCTTTAGTCTGATACAACTCCTCAAGCTTCTCCCATAACGCTTTTGCCGCCGAAATTCCATGCACGTTTGCAAGAACATTTTTGGACAGACACAGTCGTATCGCACTTGCCGCTCTCAAATCCAGTTCCTCCCAATCGTCGTCGCTCATTCCAGATTTGCTCGCAGCTGTTTCCTCAGTGCTGCTGGTAGCACCGCCTTTGGGAACTTCCTTGCCCTTCAAAGCTTTGTGTAACCCCGACTGAATCAATACATCCTTGACTTGCACTTGCCACAAGCCAAAATTGATTCTTCCGTCGAACTTCTCCACATCAAATCACGCCAGATTTGAAAACCTACTTCCGGACATCCTTGTTAGCGAACAAGAACTTCACAGAAAACCGAATAGCAACTCGTCTGCCGAAAACCTTTCTGCGCTCAAGCTCCACCCGTCGCTATCTCCACCGCACGAACAAACTAGGTTTAACCTCGCTCTGATACCACTTGTTGGGAAATTTGGCCGTACCGAAATTCCGCCCAAGATCCGCCGAAAATAATAAAATTGGAGAACACAAAGATTTAACGTGGAAAACCCTCTGTTAACGAAGAGGGAAAAACCACCAGGGCAACAAGGCCGCAGAAAATCCACTATGTGAATATTACAATCACACAATCCTTCTACGCTCGCCTACACCCAAAACCCGACAACAACGACCCGAAAGTTATTTCACCCGCTAACCCAAACTCTCACCCAAAGGGAATTTTTCTAGAGTTAATTGTTAACACAAATAACTTTCTAATGTGTTGGTGTGTATATAATTCAGGGTATAGCCCTCCTTATATAGGAGAGGGAACCCTCATGCCTTCCTGTCGTTTCCGATGTGGGACAGTGACAAAGGCACAACTCGGGCCCAAGCCCAACAATATATATGTATAACGCCGATGTATACGAAGAGATTTTCTATGGTGCCCACCTACCGTGAGCACCATAAGCAAATCTCTCAATGTTTTGCGTTTTTTCGATTCCCAACGTCGCCAACACCTCCGTAGACCCTCTCATATTCATTGCTAACATAAATCGCCCTCTCCAACATGTTAATTTTTAGGAAAATCATCACATCAGTACGTCGTCCACATGTGAACAATAAATCATGAATTTTCTTAAAAATTAACGTGTTGGAGAGGACAATTTAGGTTGGCAATGGATATGAAAGGGTCTATGGAGGTGTTGGCGATGTTGGGAATCGAAAAAACGCAAAACATTGAGAGATTTGCTTATGGTGCTCACGGTGGGTGGGCACCATAGCAAATCTCTGTATACAAATTGTAAAATATATATAATATGACATCTGTATGTGATATATCTATATATATATATATATATATATATGGATGAATGTGTTAAATGGGGTACAGTTGAGCTATAACGATCAGGTTTCACTTTTCAGAGTCAAGGATATATAAAAGGTAAGAGTGCGACGGTATTCCAAAGCAAAGTAAAGCATTTTCTCATTTCCGACACAAAATCAAGAAGAAACATAAAGCAATCCGCAAAAATCGGATCGGTGCTAGAGATCTAAATTTAGCGACGGAATATCCGTCGCAAACGAGGTGCATGTCAGAAAAATACGATTAACTGGATACGGCTTCATTTTGCGACGACATTTTCGTCGCTAAAATGGCCTGGTTCGAAAATTTCCACCGTCAATTTTGCGACGGATATTACGCGACGGGTTTAGGTATTTAGCGACGGTCGTCTGACTCGTTTTCAGTATTTTTCAAAGCGTTGAATTGTACCGAGGGAAATAGCGTCGTTAACTGTTTGCGACTCATTTTTTATCGCTAATAAGCGTCGATTTTGCGACGGATGTGTAGTCGCTCGTTCCGTCGCTAATGACGAACTGTTTTGTAGTGTATGTGATCTGGGAAATCATACGATTGCTGTTGGCAGTTATTATGACTGGAGATATTCCGAGGCTTATTTTCGGAGGACTCTATACTTCTATCACCGCTTTGGGGTTCGAAGGACAAGAGATTTGACGTTTTCTCTTCCAAACTTAAGAAAGATTGTTATAAATTTGTTTGTTACTAGGGGTGGTTCAGTACGGTATACCGTACCAAAACTGTGATACCCTATACCGTACCGAAATTTGGTATCGAAAAAAATCATACCTATACCATACCAAAATTTCGGTATACCTTAAATTTCGATACGGTACCATACCGAAATTTCGGTATGGTATCGGTATCATACCTTCTATACCATTCACACGAAGGGTTTTTTACCATGCGTGTCTCGTAACTCGTTAATTCGTTGTTTTCGAATTTTTAGTCAATTCAAACTCTTTAGGCCCCAATAAGATGGATTATTAATACCAAATTTTCCAAAATAAAAATATTATTAATTCATAAAATAACATTAAATAATTTACATATTTTAGTCAGTCTACTTAGTAAGACAAATAACTTTACATAACCACAAAATACGATTTTATATACAGAACAATTAAAACGAAAAGGCTATTTAAAAAAATTAGTGAAATATGGTGGGCCTCAATAATCTTAGAAAGTTGGGTAAGTTAATAATTTATGGGCTAAATAAATTTATAAAGATCCTTATAATATTTTAATCCATTTTATATTTTTTAAGAAATAATATAATATATGAAGGTGTGTGTGTATATATATATATATATATATAGAATATTAAAAATTTTAGTATTCGGTATTTCGGTATAATTGGTATACCTAATTTTTAAAATTTTCATACCATTACCATGCCGAAAATTTTCGGTACGGTATCTTACCTTATCAAAAAGTTCGGTATACCAAAATTTTTTATATTTTCGGTACGTTTCGATACGATAAGGACGGTATATCGATATTTCGATATATTCCCCAGCCCTATTTGTTACTAGGAATCTAAGCCTGATGGGATTTATTTCAATGGAGCTTGCCCTCCCAAGGACTTAAATGACAAAATATGATTGGGCTTAAATTGTCGTTTTTATGTCGAATTAATTAGAATATAATGTGAACTTGTATACATCTTCACGAAGAGTGATAATAAATATGAACTTCGTACTGTGTTATGCTGAATGCTATATGGATTTTATTTATTATTAGTGATTACATCTGTTATTTAATTATTGATAAGTCGAACAAGAGAAAGTTTTCTTACTATTATAAAATTGGTTACACTTTCTACATAAAGCAGACGTTTATATACTAAGTTACAACTTCTACTATTTGCAAACTAATCCCTACCAGCTTACAAGATTTACAAGTAAGTCCTCAAACCAAACTTACAGTTCGACTACTCTTAACACTCCCCCTCAAGTTCGGGGTTCATACAAGTCCAAAACACCGAACTTGGATAATAAATACTCAAACTGGAGATGTAAATAATTGTGTAAACTTGTGAAGTGAAATTTCAAAAAGAAATTTTAATTTAAAATAAAAAAAAAAAACGAAAATTGACAACAAAATTTAATTAAGAAATACCCACAAATGAGATTATAATAAAATATTGAATTGTACTTACTATAAAGGCCTAACACATACATGGGCTATAATTAATACTTAATAAAAGGCCCAAGAATTTTATATAGGATAAGATCAAAACATTTACTTAGGGTCAAGGTAACTTAACGTTACCATAACCTTGTCCCATCAACTATAAGTTAAAGTTAGTCTAATACCTATCGACAAACTCTAATACTATCACGACATTTGAGGAAGAAAATCTTAAAGAATAGTGAAGAACATCGAACAGTTGAAAGTCTGAGAATCAAACACGAGAAGAAGTCTGAGGTGATTGTTAGCCAAGGTATAATTCTCGTCCTTAGCATTTAACTTATTATACACGGTTGTTATTATAGTAAAATAAATAGCTTGGAACTTTGATTTCTTTTCAGAATGAAAATTCGTTTAATATGTACAGCTTTAGAAACATGGGTAGAAAACCTTAATCTACTGTTCAAACTCATATATATTTTGGTGGTATGAATTTTAATGATGTCGAAGCATATGATATTATGATCTGATGTTGTTTTTAGGGTTTTCTGTGGGAATCATGATTTTTAGAAAGAATTCGTAATGTGTAATATATAAATGTCGATATATGATGGTAATAGAAAGATGTCGAACTGATATGCAACAAGAAGATCTCGACATCCTTAATGTAACATTTCGACATTTAAAGTTCATGAGCATTTCGACATATAAAAATCTCGGCATAAGTCATGGAATATCTCGACATTTATTAGATAGAAATAATAGATATCGACAAACAATGATCCCGACATTGAATAAGGAAGATCCCGATATTTATATTAGTAAGGATCATGGCTTCGGTAAAAGTTCGACATCTTATAGAACTAGTAAGTAAGGTCTCGAGTTGTTGTATATGTAAAGAAGTCTCGACATTTTAATTTCGACATCCAGGTTCTCGGACAAATATGATCTCGATATTCTCTATTGTAATATGAGCTCGACATTTATTAATAATCTCGACATTTGATCTAAAATATTTCGACATCTACTCTTCATACTTCTCGAGGTCTACCTTTCGCAGTGTATATAGGTCTCGACATCCTCCATGGTACTGTTCGACATTTAATTCCTTAACAGATCTCGATATTATTTGTATGTATATAGAGATCTCGATATTTTGAGGATTTCGACATCATAGTTCTAGACATTGTCTAAAGATTTCGACATTTTCTTAATATTTCTACACTTAATAAATTTTCGGTATTGTAGAATTCTGTTATTTCTAAGGTTTTCAATATTTTAGAGTTTACTTATTTTTAGGAATTTCATTATTTTTAGGATTTTTATAAATTTTAAAGTTTTGATAATTTTAGCATTTTCAAAATTTTATATAACTTAGTAAATTAATATGAGAATTTCTATTATATTCAGAGGACCGAAATATAGGGACTACATCAGACCTCTTATTTAGCGATAGCGGGAGGACAGGTAGGTGAAACATTCATCTACAATGCGTAAACACGTATCTGATACTTATGTGTTTCTATGTAATTAAATGATTTACGTGTTTTATGTGTTTTACGTACACGTGGAAGCATGTTTTCATATAGCATCACATTTATATGCATAGCACATGCATATCATATCACAGGGGAGAGATACTCGTACCGTATTGAGACGGTAATACTTTGACGTACCAGTGAGCGGGGTAGTTTGAGATTGTTATGATTTTGTGACTCGTTGAGGAGTCGAGGTTGGTACTCATATGACACCTGACGGCAGACAGGCGTGATCGATCTGTCTACTCGGGCGTGAACGTCCCGAGGTGCAAAACCGTCGTGATTTATTATTTTCAGCGGAGGGACATTGACAGGGCAGTTGCGTGAACGTCAAAACGTCAATGTCGGCAACCGCTTACGGAAGAGCGACCTAGCAGGGCAGTTGCGTGAACGTCAAAACGCTGTTAGTGTAAGCTTCCGTTATGTTATAGGCGCGCGAGGTGTCGAGTCTGACCTAGGGCCCTGTGTTGAGTAATATGAGATAGAGATGTGGGAAAAGAAAGAGTGTACACCGCATGTGTGAGATATTGGGATCGGGAGTGAGCGTTCACGTGCATACATGCATTTTTATTCACCTACTGGGCAAATCGCTCAGTGTTTACGTGTTGAGACGGTAATACATTGACGTACTAGTGAGCGGGGTAGTTTGAGATTGTTATGATTTTGTGACTCGTTGAGGAGTCGAGGTTGGTACTCATATGACACCTGACGGCAGACAGGCGTGATCGATCTGTCTACTCTGGCGTGAACGTCCCGAGGTGCAAAACCGTCGTGATTTATTATTTTCAGCGGAGGGACATTGACAGGGCAGTTGCGTGAACGTCAAAACGTCAATGTCGGCAACCGCTTACGGAAGAGCGACCTAGCAGGGCAGTTGCGTGAACGTCAAAACGCTGTTAGTGTAAGCTTCCGTTATGTTATAGGCGCGCGAGGTGTCGAGTCTGACCTAGGGCCCTGTGTTGAGTAATATGAGATAGAGATGTGGGAAAAGAAAGAGTGTACACCGCATGTGTGAGATATTGGGATCGGGAGTGAGCGTTCACGTGCATACATGCATTTTTATTCACCTACTGGGCAAATCGCTCAGTGTTTACGTGTTGTAGGTACTGAGTCTGACGCGGACGCGCGTCAAGACTGAGGCGGCTGGTGGCGGTGCTCCACGGACTTTTGAGGGCAGGGCGGTACATGGATGAAGACCTGTGGAGCGATAATAGGGTTTTTGTTCTTTTGACATTTTTGGGGCTACGCCTGTTGTACAGATTATGAAAAATAATATTTTATTATATTATACTATCTTTTAGGAAAAAGTTTTTTTGTTAGACGGGCCTTCCGCGGCTTACGTTGCGAAAAATCCGCCACTAACCTTAATTAGAAAACGAGGGTATCTGATATGTGCTTTATATTATACTATCTTTTAGGAAAAAGTTTTTTTGTCTGATTATCTGCCGCTCAAAAGCCTGGAGAACCAGCCTGGCCTGTAAGTTAAATGTTTGATTATGTTACTACGTGTTATCTGATATGTGCTTTATGTTGTTTACTATATATTTAGTTGAAAAATGCCAAGGACACGTAGTGAGCATGTGGGTGAATCTAGCCGTAGGGCTGAACCTGATTCCCCTCCCCCGAAAAGGGACTCTACTATCCTACGACTGACTGAGTTACTTCAACGTCAGTCTGATCATATCAATCGCCAATCAGGTCAAATCGACGAGCTACTTCATCATCATAGCTCGTCTGAACATCGTCCCTCCCCGCAGCCTGCACGTGTAGAAATTATCGGGGAGCGCTTTCGAAAAATGGATCCCTCAACCTTTGCTGATGCTACGGACCCAGCAGTGGCTGAAGATTGGCTGCGCACCATAGAAGATATGTTCATATATAGTCGTGTGCCTGAGAATGAAAAGGTCCTGTGCGCCGTTTCCATGCTCAGAGGAAACGCCCGATTCTGGTGGGATACCGTTAAAGTCCTAGAAGATCCGTTGAATATGTCGTGAGAACGATTTAGAGAATTGTTCCACGGCAAATATTTTACTACCCATGAACAGGAACGACGGATGCTAGAATTTATGAATCTCAGGCAAGGAGGAATGCCTGTAACTCAATATATCCGCCGATTCGAGGAGCTGTCCCGTTTCGCTCCTCACATGGTGGCAACAAATCTACTCAAGGTTACGAGGTTCATTACGGGCCTCAAACCTGAGCTTTATCGCGACTTAAGTATCTCGGGGGCCCGACAAATGGAATTTACCCAAGTAGCAGAAAGGGCCATGATAGCTGAGCAGGCTGAGGCTCAGATTTCTGAAGCTCAGGAGGCGAAGAAGAGGAGGGAGAGTCAGCAAGGACCTGGAAGTGATCGTAAACGCCAATTTTTCAACAAAGGCCAAGGTAACCAAGGAAATCGTCAGGGTCAACAAAATTGGCGCCCAATGCTGAATCAGGGACCCGTAAATATTCAAAGCAGACCCCCAAATTCTGCGCCCCAGTGCAGACAGTGCGGCCGCTACCATTTTGGAGCCTGCTATAGATCCGGAGCAAATCCGAACCCTCAGTGCTTCAGGTGCGGGAAAATGGGTCATTATGCTAGGAACTGTGATGCACCTTTACCCCGATACCCAAACCAACCACCGGTTAGACCTCTACCTGTACCGGCTCGAGTCTTTACGCTGACTAATGAAGAAGCTGAAGCAAATCCTGCTGTGGTGACGGGTATGTTAACTATTTATAACGTGCCCACTTCTGTGCTAATTGATTCTGGAGCCACACATTCATTTGTGTCGGCTAAGTACGTGGCGAAGGTAGGAATATCCCCTACCTCTTCTGGATGCAATTATGTAGTTACTCTACCTCATGGGGATCCGACGCATACCAACCAAGTACTGCGAGGATGCGTCGTAAATATTGAGGGTAGGAACTTGAGTGCCGACCTGATTGTAATCCCGATGAACGACTATAATGTCATCTTCGGGATGGATTGGCTTTCAAAATATGGAGCCATCATAGATTGCAACAAGAAGGTCGTTAAATTCCAGCTACCTGAAGAAGAAGCATTCACTTTTTCCGGTAAAGCGAATAAGAATAGTATTCCACGAATATCAGCTCTGAAGGCTCAACGACTTCTGAGGTCAGGTTGTGAGTCTTATCTCGTGTATACGGTGAAGGCAGAGGATTTACCTCAGCCGGAACTAAACGACGTACCTGTAGTTAACGAATACACTGATGTATTTCCCGACGATCTCCCGGGGTTACCCCCTGATTGAGAAATACAGTTCAAGATAGATCTGATGCTAGGGTCAGCCCCGATCTCTAAAGCCCCCTATCGTCTAGCGCCGAATGAGTTGAAAGAGTTGAAGGAACAATTAGAGGACTTATTATCTAAAGGGTTTATCCAGCCAAGCTTTTCACCATGGGGCGCACCCGTTCTTTTTGTGCGAAAGAAGGATGGGTCGATGCGACTGTGCATCGACTACAGAGAGTTGAATAAGATCACGATCAAAAATAAATACCCTTTGCCAAGGATCGATGATCTGTTCGATCAACTACAAGGAGCTACGGTACTCGAAAATTGACCTCCGTTCGGGATACCAGTTAAAGATCAGGGAGGTAGATGTTCCTAAAACGGCGTTCAGCACAAGGTACGGCCATTATGAGTTTTTGGTTATGCCTTTTGGACTGACAAATGCCCCAGCTGCTTTTATGGACTTGATGAATCGAGTCTTTAAAGACTACCTCGATCGGTTTGTGATCGTCTTTATTGACGATATTCTAATCTATTCTAAGACGAAAGAAGAACATGAGAATCACTTACGAATCGTCTTAGGAATCCTGCGAGAGAAACAACTCTATGCCAAATTCAAGAAATGCGAATTTTGGCTTGAGCAAGTAGCATTCTTGGGACACGTGATTTCTGGGAATGGAATCTCTGTGGACCCGAGTAAGATAGAAGCTGTGAATAATTGGCCACGACCTACTACTCCTACCGAAGTCCGAAGTTTTCTTGGACTTGCAGGATATTACCGTAAGTTTATAGCGGACTTCTCCAGTATTGCCTCTACATTGAGCAACCTGACGAGGAAGAACGTCCCGTTCAAGTGGACCGAAACATGTGAACTGAGCTTCCAAGAATTGAAGAAACGTCTTACCTCTGCCCCGATATTGGCAATACCATCGGGAGCCGGAGGATTTGCAGTATACAGCGATGCTTCGAAGAATGGCTTGGGTTGCGTGCTGATGCAGAACGGAAAGGTGATTGCCTATGCTTCACGACAATTAAAGGAATATGAGAAGAACTACCCGACCCACGACTTGGAACTGGCAGCAGTGGTCTTCGCCTTGAAGATCTGGAGACATTACCTCTACGGAGAGAAATGTGAGATCTTCACAGACCATAAAAGTTTGAAGTACTTCTTCACTCAGAAGGAATTGAATATGCGACAGCGAAGATGGCTAGAGCTCGTCAAGGACTACGATTGCGTCATCAGCTATCATTCGGGTAAGGCAAACGTAGTCGCAGATGCGCTAAGTCGAAAAGCGATGAATGCAGAGTTACATCAGCTTGGAATAGAGATAGTTAATTTGGGCGAAGTTGAGGCAAGACTAGCAGCATTAACTCTCCAATTCACGCTGCTAGAACAGATCAAGAAGACCCAAGAAGAAGACGAACTCTACTTAAAAATGAAGGAGGCGCTACCCGAAGATTTTAACATCCGAGAGGATGGAGCTTTACTATACAAGAACCGTCTTTATGTACCTAACAGCGAGGAGTTACGACAAACGATAATGAAGGAAGCACACGCGACCACATATTCGGTACACCCAGGATCCACAAAGATGTATCAAGACTTGCGAGTAACATACTGGTGGCCAGGAATGAAGAAAGACATCGCTGCATTTGTGAATCGATGTATGACCTGTCAATTGATTAAAGCGGAACACCAGCGACCCGGTGGAACCCTACAGCCTCTACCCATTCCAGAATGGAAGTGGGATCATATTACGATGGATTTCGTAGTTGGTTTACCTAAAACGACGAAAGGCCACGATGCTATTTGGGTGATTGTTGATCGCCTGACCAAATCGGCTCATTTCTTTCCAATCTGTTCCACTTTTTCCATGGAACGCTACGCTGAATTATATATTCACGAAATTATCCGCCTCCATGGAATTCCAATTTCTATCGTCTCGGATCGAGATTCGAGATTTTTATCGAACTTTTGGCAAAGCTTACAGAAAGCGATGGGAACCAAGCTCTCGTTCAGTACTGCGTATCATTCTCAGACCGACGGGCAGTCTGAACGAACGATCCAAACTCTTGAAGACATGTTGAGAGCTTGTGTTCTAGATTTCAAGGGAAACTGGAGCAAGTACCTACCATTGATCGAATTCTCTTATAACAATAGTTTCCACGCTACAATCGGAATGGCACCATACGAGGCGTTATATGGGCGTAAGTGCCGATCCCCAGTACATTGGGACGAAATCGGTGAACGAGCCCTATTAGGACCGGATATGATTCGAGAAACGACAGAAGCTGTGACGAAAATTCGGGAAAGAATGCGAATGGCTCAGAGTCGACAGAAAAGTTATGCAGATCATCGACGACGACCTTTGGAATTTGCAGAAGATGATCAAGTGTTCCTGAAAATTTCTCCGATGAAAGGAGTAAAGCGTTTCGGGAGAAAGGGCAAGCTGAGTCCCAGATACATAGGCCCTTTCAAGATAGTCAAACGAGTTGGCGAGGTTGCATACCAGTTAGAACTGCCGGCTTCACTATCGCAAGTTCACGACGTATTTCACGTATCGACATTACGAAAATACGTCGCAGACCCGAGTCATGTAATTCAGAACGAGCTTCTTTACCAACAGCTCAAGCCTGACTTGAGTTATGAAGAGAAGCCCGTAGACATTTTGATGTATGAATCAAAACGACTACGGAATAAGATTATTCCGTTAGTTAAAATTTTGTGGCGGAATCAATCAGTTGAGGAAGCCACTTGGGAGCGTGAGGATGATATGAGAATTCGTTATCCCGAGTTATTCCCGTCGGCGTAATTTCGGGGACGAAATTCTTTTAAGGGGGGAGGGATGTAATATCCGTAAATTTTAATACGGGATTTAGATGTAAATAATTGTGTAAACTTGTGAAGTGAAATTTCAAAAAGAAATTTTAATTTAAAATAAAAAAAAAAACGAAAATTGACAACAAAATTTAATTAAGAAATACCCACAAATGAGATTATAATAAAATATTGAATTGTACTTACTATAAAGGCCTAACACATACATGGGCTATAATTAATACTTAATAAAAGGCCCAAGAATTTTATATAGGATAAGATCAAAACATTTACTTAGGGTCAAGGTAACTTAACGTTACCATAACCTTGTCCCATCAACTATAAGTTAAAGTTAGTCTAATACCTATCGACAAACTCTAATACTATCACGACATTTGAGGAAGAAAATCTTAAAGAATAGTGAAGAACATCGAACAGTTGAAAGTCTGAGAATCAAACACGAGAAGAAGTCTGAGGTGATTGTTAGCCAAGGTATAATTCTCGTCCTTAGCATTTAACTTATTATACACGGTTGTTATTATAGAAAAATAAATAGCTTGGAACTTTGATTTCTTTTCTGAATGAAAATTCGTTTAATATGTATAGCTTTAGAAACATGGGTAGAAAACCCTAATCTACTGTTCAAACTCATATATATTTTGGTGGTATGAATTTTAATGATGTCGAAGCATATGATATTATGATCTGATGCTGTTTTTAGGGTTTTCTGTGGGAATCATGATTTTTAGAAAGAATTCGTAATGTGTAATATATAAATGTCGATATATGATGGTAATAGAAAGATGTCGAACTGATATGCAACACGAAGATCTCGACATCCTTAATGTAACATTTCGACATTTAAAGTTCATGAGCATTTCGACATATAAAAATCTCGGCATAAGTCATGGAATATCTCGACATTTATTAGATAGAAATAATAGATATCGACAAACAATGATCCCGACATTGAATAAGGAAGATCCCGATATTTATATTAGTAAGGATCATGGCTTCGGTAAAAGTTCGACATCTTATAGAACTAGTAAGTAAGGTCTCGAGTTGTTGTATATGTAAAGAAGTCTCGACATTTTAATTTCGACATCCAGGTTCTCGGACAAATATGATCTCGATATTCTCTATTGTAATATGAGCTCGACATTTATTAATAATCTCGACATTTGATCTAAAATATTTCGACATCTACTCTTCATACTTCTCGAGGTCTACCTTTCGCAGTGTATATAGGTCTCGACATCCTCCATGGTACTGTTCGACATTTAATTCCTTAACAGATCTCGATATTATTTGTATGTATATAGAGATCTCGATATTTTGAGGATTTCGACATCATAGTTCTAGACATTGTCTAAAGATTTAGACATTTTCTTAATATTTCTACACTTAATAAATTTTCGGTATTGTAGAATTCTGTTATTTCTAAGGTTTTCAATATTTTAGAGTTTACTTATTTTAGGAATTTCATTATTTTTAGGATTTTTATAAATTTTAAAGTTTTGATAATTTTAGCATTTTCAAAATTTTATATAACTTAGTAAATTAATATGAGAATTTCTATTATATTCAGAGGACCGAAATATAGGGACTACATCAGACCTCTTATTTAGCGATAGCGGGAGGACAGGTAGGTGAAACATTCATCTACAATGCGTAAACACGTATCTGATACTTATGTGTTTCTATGTAATTAAATGATTTACGTGTTTTATGTGTTTTACGTACACGTGGAAGCATGTTTTCATATAGCATCACATTTATATGCATAGCACATGCATATCATATCACAGGGGAGAGATACTCGTACCGTATTGAGACGGTAATACTTTGACGTACCAGTGAGCGGGGTAGTTTGAGATTGTTATGATTTTGTGACTCGTTGAGGAGTCGAGGTTGGTACTCATATGACACCTGACGGCAGACAGGCGTGATCGATCTGTTTACTCGGGCGTGAACGTCCCGAGGTGCAAAACCGTCGTGATTTATTATTTTCAGCGGAGGGACATTGACAGGGCAGTTGCGTGAACGTCAAAACGTCAATGTCGGCAACCGCTTACGGAAGAGCGACCTAGCAGGGCAGTTGCGTGAACGTCAAAACGCTGTTAGTGTAAGCTTCCGTTATGTTATAGGCGCGCGAGGTGTCGAGTCTGACCTAGGGCCCTGTGTTGAGTAATATGAGATAGAGATGTGGGAAAAGAAAGAGTGTACACCACATGTGTGAGATATTGGGATCGGGAGTGAGCGTTCACGTGCATACATGCATTTTTATTCACCTACTGGGCAAATCGCTCAGTGTTTACGTGTTGAGACGGTAATACTTTGACGTACCAGTGAGCGGGGTAGTTTGAGATTGTTATGATTTTGTGACTCGTTGAGGAGTCGAGGTTGGTACTCATATGACACCTGACGGCAGACAGGCGTGATCGATCTGTCTACTCGGGCGTGAACGTCCCGAGGTGCAAAACCGTCGTGATTTATTATTTTCAGCGGAGGGACATTGACAGGGCAGTTGCGTGAACGTCAAAACGCTGTCAATGTCGGCAACCGCTTACGGAAGAGCGACCTAGCAGGGCAGTTGCGTGAACGTCAAAACGCTGTTAGTGTAAGCTTCCGTTATGTTATAGGCGCGCGAGGTGTCGAGTCTGACCTAGGGCCCTGTGTTGAGTAATATGAGATAGAGATGTGGGAAAAGAAAGAGTGTACACCGCATGTGTGAGATATTGGGATCGGGAGTGAGCGTTCACGTGCATACATGCATTTTTATTCACCTACTGGTCAAATCGCTCAGTGTTTACGTGTTGTAGGTACTGAGTCTGACGCCGACGCGCGTCAAGACTGAGGCTGCTGGTGGCGGTGCTCCACGGACTTTTGAGGGCAGGGCGGTACATGGATGAAGACCTGTGGAGCGATAATAGGGTTTTTGTTCTTTTGACATTTTTGGGGCTACGCCTGTTGTACAGATTATGAAAAATAATATTTTATTATATTATACTATCTTTTAGGAAAAAGTTTTTTTGTTAGACGGGCCTTCCGCGGCTTACGTTGCGAAAAATCCGCCACTAACCTTAATTAGAAAACGAGGGTCGCTACAACTTCTGTCGTAACCATTGCCATTGCTCTATATTCTGCCTCGGCTGTACTTCGTGCGGCCGTTTTTTGTTTCTTCTACTTCCAAGATATCAAGGAGTCTCCAAGAAATACCATATACCCTGGTAGTGATCTCCTAGACATTGGACAAGATGTCCAATCTGCATCACAATATGCTCTCAAACATATTTTACTGTTAGCTTCAAGAAATAATCCCAAACTCGGTTTTCCTTTCAAATACATTAAAATTCTGTATGATGCATCAAAGTGAACTTTTTTTGGATTATGCATATACTGAGACAAAATTTGAACAGCATAGGAGATATCAGGCCTAGTCAAAGACAAGTATAATAGGTTACCAACAATTTTCCTAATTTGCACATCCACACCATTAGAAACATTAGAACAGCACTTTGTAGGGAGTGCAATATTAGTAGTGGCTGTTTCTGTAACCATATCACTAAGTTCCGCAGTTTCTGAACTTTCAAATGCACCAAGTCGAGCAGTTTCTGTGAATTTTAAATTCTGTTCGATTGGAATGCTTAGAGGTTTAGACCCTAACATTCCAGTCTCCCCTAATAATTCTAACACATACTTTCTCTGACTAAGAACAATTCCCTTTTCAGACCTTGCTACCTCAATTCCTAAGAAATATCTCAACTCTCCCAAGTCCTTCATATGAAAAGTTTTGTTCAAATAACACTTAGCTTCATCTATCAAGTCCTTATCACTACCAGTAATCACAATATTGTCTACATATACCAACAAAATAACCAAATTTTCCCCCCTTGATTTGACAAACAAAGAATAATCATTCATTGATTGTACATATCCAAAAACACCCATTGCTAATGTAAATTTTTTATTCCACTGATGTGGTGCCTGTTTAAGCCATACAATGGCTTTCAAGCTTACATGCTTTGATTCTAGTATCAGATGCACCTGAAGTTAAACCTGGAGGTAAGCTCATGTATATCTCCTCATGTAAGTCACCCTGCAAAAAGTCGTTAGTAACATCCATTTGCAAAAGTGGCCAACCACATATAGATGCAAGAGATATAATTAACCTAATAGTGACATGTCTAACTACAGGGGCAAATGTATCAGCGTAATCTATGCCCTCAACTTGACTATAGCATTTAGCTACAAGTCGTGCCTTATACCTTTCTATGGAACTGTCAGCCCTATTTAATACAGTAAATCCATCTACAACCTATTAAATTTTTACCTCTCGGAAGGTCTACTACCTTCCATGTACTCGAGGGCTGCGATTTCTACCTCCATAGCTTTTCTCCATTGTTCTGATCTAACTACCTCTTGAAAATTTCTGGGAATCCTGTCATTTGCTAAAGCAGCTAGAAAGGTAGCATATCTTGGTTTGATGCTGTTATATTGTATGTTAGGTCCTTTTTTATCCAACACAGATCGAATTACAAAGAATTGGATAGTAAATCTGAGAATTTCGAGCACTTACACTTGAGATTTACCTAAGTTGAGGTTTGAGAGAGAAACGACGTTGAAGAACACAAAGGCGCTAAAATCTTCTCTCTAATTTTCCAATTCCAATTTTTCGATCTGAAAACCATACAAAGCGCACTCCTAATTTTCTTAGGAGTTCACTTATATATACCACCTCGTGGTATATTTACACAAGTAGTCCTATACAATGACTAATTACAATTTAGCCCAAGACTACTAATTTGCATAGCAAGACTAAGACAACTATATTAATTGAATACAATTAAATAGTTCCAACAATCTCCCCCTTTGTATTCAATTTCCAATATAGCGCGGGTTGTCTTCGTCTTGCAAATGAAAGAGTCCTCGAGTCCTTGAAATCTCCTCTTTTAGAAAATCTTCAAGCTCATCTGGTCTTCTAGCCATCGGCTTTTTCTTCGAATCTTCTTTTGAAGTTCTTCTCCTAAAAGCCGTAAGATGTACGAAGTTCTTGCCGGATTTTGGAAAGTCCGCGTTCCATTTCTCCTGTTGAAAGCACACGGAAACTCGAAACTCCCCCTATTTGGGTCAACCATGTGTTGAGATCGGGGAATCCGATGTGAGGGTTGGAGAGGTGAACACGGTTGGCAACTTCGATCATTGATGCAGTGGACACAGTTGGCAACTTTAGTCCTTGATGCAGTGGACACAGTTGGAAACTTCAGTTCTTGATGATGCTTGAGTCTCGTGTCGCTCGGTCCTCGGTCCTTGCTTCTTCTTCCGGAAGCAGGGGCATGAGAGAGTCGAGGAGAGGGCTCGGGGTTTAGCCATCTTCTCCGTTTCGCCAGATTCGTCTTCTCCGAATGGAAGTTGTCTGGTTCGGCCTCGAAGAAGCGTCTCTAGTTCCTTGAAGAAGGTAGGCCATCTCTTTCTTTCGCTAAATCTTCGAGAGCAGAGTTCGAAGTGATGGTTGGATGATCTTCTTGAAAAGCGTCCACTTCACACACCTGAAATCACTAAAAGCTCCCCCGGGGATTTAGTCGTTTAAAAAGATTCAAAGAGAGTTCATGATTCTAAAGTACACTCTAAAAGCGTAAACATGAATTATAACAATTAAAATTACTCCCCCTTAAATTCATATTACTCCCCCACAATTCGTGCTCATTGGAAACATATAACGGAGTAATTCCAAAGTAATAGAGTAATTTTTCATTCTCCCCCTTAATTCATGTTTTCATCCACTAAGAATCATGACTCCCCCTCAAATAGTGCGCATATAGTGTTTAACAATTTCGCAAAGATATACATATTCACCAAGATATGCATATGAGAATGTAACACATATGACACAATGAGTAGAAATGCATATAATCTTTGTAGCATATATGCATGAACTCCTAAGCATGCATATGAAAATTTGCGTAACTATTTAAGCAAGAAATATTTCGCTTTTAAACAAGTCTGTGCCAATGCATGTGCAAATGCATTTGAAAATGTGCGAAATTTTTTCATGCATAAGAAAAATGCAAAGTAAAAATACATGCAAAAATACAAGAAAAAATGTATGAAAAATATAAAAAATATGCAAAGAAAAATAAAAGTAAAGAAAAGTTTGAAACAATACTATACGATTTTTATATTTATTATTATTTTTTTTATTTTTCCCTTTTTTTTAATTTTGTTTTGGGGTCAGATTACGTCACTTTGATCATGTCCACGCAAATATTTCACATGACACATAGAATAATAATTTGCCGTCAAGTCATGTCGTCAAACTAAAGTCCTAAGTTCATAGAGTGATCCATTTCGACAACTCTCACGAGGTTCGCTCTAGCGCTATATTATTTTTATCATGGGATTTATATACTAGATATATCACTCATGTCAACACAAGCAAAATTATATCAATTAACCTGCTATCAAGGCGCTTTTAATCATTTCACCGAGCGAGAGACCGTCGATTCGGAATCAAAGGGACTTAGGGATTTAGTATTTTGGTTCTGACTTAGAAGGGAAGGAAAATATTTAGGAATCGTGGACTAAAGATCTTCTTCCTTTTCTTCATCGTCCTCTTCACTGGTACTTTCTTTTCCGTCTTTTCATTCTAATCCTTTAATTTTTTTCATATTTGTCTGCACTTGCTCAAGCTGAAGCTCCGCTTCTCTACGAGGCTGAGAGATTATCTAAGGCGAAGTTCTTCATGTTCGTTCTCGGGCCGATACCATGCTCCTTTTCTCTTATTCCCTAGAGAGATTTCAGACATTATCGATTTGAAGAAGTTCATGGTTATGGAATTCGAACCCAAGGCCGTGCTCCTCTTCTCGTTGTCTCGATATAAGACCGGATTATCGTTGGAGAAGTTCACTTCTAGGTGCTCCTCTTTCCAGCCGTTCTGACGAGTGTACGAGATTATCGATGGAGAAGTTCACAGCAAGATCCATGCCCTCTTCTTATGATTTCTAGAAGATTTCAATAATTAGGAAGGCATGTTCTTTTGGACTATTTATTGCGCGTTGAGCATTCCTCGTGTGCGTTTTCCACCTCCTTTTGTCATCATTTTCTTCTTTTTCTTTCGTCGCCTTTTTCTCCCCCTCCTTTTTTCGTTTACGCAACCTCCGAAATTTATGAGTTACGGTTGAAGGCTTGATCGGGATACAAATGAAGAAAAGGACATCGGAGAAGGCTCAAAAGAGATGACTAGAGGAATAATTTCAAGGATGATATTTTGATTTTGGCCAAGTGAGGAATTTTCCTACGTGCCCTAATCATTTTCCTAACAATCTAACGCAAGGCGAGTATGAGGCCAAGAAATACAAGTTAAGACAAGCATTTGATGTGTTCGCTCAAGGATAAATTCCCAAAAAAATAATAAGGCTCAAAATCTCACATATATGATGTGACTTTGTGTCTAGTGGAACAAACGAGTGATCTTTAGACAAAAGAATGCGACTACACAGACAATATTAAGCAAATAACCAATCATATATCAAGAAAAGATTTTTGTGAACAAATCAAAGTAGATTGAGTAATCGTCACTCCCCATTTTTCGTTGTTGTTTATTTATTAATATATTTTTTTTTATGAAGAAACAGATATGATCATGATATGAAAACAAAGAAAGAAAAAAAATTAAGTAAAAATGCATGAATTTTTTTTAATATTTTTGTTTTTATTATTTTTCTTTTAATGTTTTTTTAAAAAAATGAAGATGCATGAGAATAAAAATAAAAAATGCATTATTGTTTATTATTATTATTATTATTATTATTATTATTATTATTATTATTATTATTTTTTATAGCTATATGCGTAAAATGCATGATAAATGTTTTTAAAAAAAATTGGCATTTAACATTTCAGTTCAGATGCATATTGTACCAAATTGTAATCCCTAAGAAAATTAATAGTGACTCATCCTAAAAATTTAGCACTTTTAGAAAAAAATGAGTAAGGAATTTTGTCACCGAGTTTGTCGCTTAGGTAGGGATTTCTTGTAGTTGCTCTGTCGCTCACCCTTGATCATGTATGTGGAGCAACTATAATCGGAGTACCATACATGAGGCAAATCTGCAAAACTATTGGGATTTTGGTACCCACTGTCGTATGGGTCCTCCCTTATTACCAGAAAACGAGTTAGTCGTAAATCGTGTAAAATTAGATTGTGATCCTAAGTCGGTCGATGAATTAGCCTTAGGAATCCATTTTTGACTAGGACTCTGTGACTTGATATCCGACGTAGGAATCCATTTTTGCATGACTTTACACGGATATGACAATTCAGCTTTTGAGAATGTGCTCCTAGAATGTGTATTTTTAAAGATCTTCTCATTGCCCAATCGTAATAAATGTTTTTCAGATTTGACTTTGACTGGATATTTCATGTAAGAATATGAGCAAATAGAATGATAAGCATGTAAACCAGATGTATCATATTTCCTACATGGAGAATTCACATTTTTCACATAATGATTATAAGAATTTCGAAAATTATTTTCAAGTTTAGGCTTTTTAAATGAAAAATTAGTAGGATCATTTGAAGCACACGAAGAAGTTTGTGCGCTAGAACTTGAAATATTTTCGTGAAAGATTTTCTTTCTAGGAATGGGAGAGGAAGACTTTTGATCTTTATGATTCCGTTGTGGAGCTTTTCCGTTCTCCCATTTCCATGGGACTTGTTCCTTCGCTATAGAAAGTGCGGGACTTTTACTTTGAATTTCAGCTTTGGTCAAGATTGACGTAGAATTAGTAGAAGTCGTTTCGATGGTAGGAACGAGATCATCCGTTTGCATCCCTTGATCGTGTTTTGAAGACGAGGAAGCTTTGAGACTAGATATCTCCGTTAGAAGTGTATTCTTTTCTGCTTCAAAATTCTTTCTTTCCGTTTCTAATGTAGAATTTAAATCCTCTATTTTCTTAAGAATAGAAGGTATATCGACGGAAGAAGAATTTTCAGAATGATGAGATTGTGCTTCCTTGGTCTTAGAAATCGCAAGAAGATTTTCTAATTGATTAATCTTAGAATAGAGCTTCCCACGTTCTTCTATTAAGAAAGCATAGTTATTTTGAGCAGTGCTCTTCTCGGCTTGACATGTGTCTAGACTCTTTCTTAATTCACTATTCTTAGAATTAGATTTATCTATTTCGGCTTCTACACTAGTGACCTTTTTGCTCATACCTTCTAGTCTACACTTAAGGAGACTTTTCTCGTCTAAATTCCTAAGTAGACACTTATGGTTGTTGTCTAGCCTGTCCTCAAGTTCCTTAATTTTTGAGCTATGCGTCTCTAACTGTTGCGTCTTAGTCTCACTAATTTTTATGCTCTTAGTTAGTTCTTCTATTTTCGCGCTAGAGCTCCTAAGCTTATATTCAAGACTAGCTATTTCCTCCTTAGACTTAGTTAATTCATCCTATAACTCTCTTGTACTTTTCCGCTCATTTTTCATGTTAGCATATCTAGTTTACAAGGATTCTAACATGTTAACAATGTAGAGTTAGGAATCACTGCTTGTTCGGAGTTTGTAGTTTCTTGCTTCTTTGAACTTGACTTGGTCTTTGTGGACTTCTTATGTAACTCCTTCTCAATTAACCGTAGTTGACGTCCAAGATTCTTCAGCGCTTCATCAGTGTCGGAGCTAGAGTCATCAGATCGAGTAATTGAGTAGGTGTCCATTTTGGTTTTAAAATTTTTATTTATTTATTTTTAAAATTTTGTTGGATATTTGGATCGTAACGTGTTTTGTGATTTGGATTTGTTTTTAATACTGATTAAAATATTTGGCTTTTAAAATTGCAGTTTCGAAAATATTTTGGTTTTCAAAGTTTGATTTAAAAATTTAATAGTATATACCAAAAGCTTTTTCTATAATGTGCCAATTTCAAGAATTGTGTAAGCTAAAATAGTTTTTAGTGTAATATCGAATTTTAAAAAATTTTGTGTGATTTTTCAAAACATATACTGTTTTTCGAAAAATATTTCAAATAGGAAATCTTCGAGTGAAAATAGTTTTGAATTTCAAATAGTTCCGCATCGATTTACGATCGTGAAAGTTTTGCGATCGTAAAACTTAAAATAAGTTTTGAAATTCAAAGTCAACGAAAAAATGACCGAAAACTGATTTTGTTGAAAATGTTTTGCGGGTCAAAGTTATTTGTTGACCGAATAAGTTTACGTTCGCAAAATATTTTTGCGTTCGTAAAAGTTTTGTGGTCAAGGTAAACAATTGACTGCAAAGAATCGGATAGCAAAAGGTTTTGTGATCACAAAAGTTTGTTTGGGATTTCAATTTTCAAATATAATAATGCATTGATAGCAAAATGATGATGATATGTGCGTAATGACTATGCAGTGAAAAGCAATGTGTAATGATTGCTAGTTTGTCGATTGTGTTCAATAAGTGAGCTCTAATGATTATGCTTTTTCTATGTCCTTATTCGCATTAGTTTTGCGATCAGGTTTTCTATTGTTATTTTTTTTTCGATCGTGAACTACTATCGATCATAGTTTCTCGGTCAATCCATTTTTTTCGATCATAAAACTTTTTCAATCACCAGCACTATTTTCGGTTCGTGATTTTCGCTATGTACTGTACTCGATGGGTTACTACAGTAGTAAGAGAATAAAAAGTTTTGCGATCATAGCATCGAGAAACTTCACTGAAGCTTACGAAACACTTGTAATTCAACCAAAACAATTAGTAATGCAGATTAAACATGGGTTATTGATCGAAAATCATAGAATAACAGTTCTAACACAGAATCAAACCAGAAAATAGCAAAACATGTCAAATTTTTCCAGAAATTGATGAATTTTATGAAGAATGCGAACACAATTTTTCACAAATCCGACCGGAAACAGCAAATTAGTCTACCAAAGTCCGGGTAATCGATCGAAATCATGAAATTGACAAGAACAAACACTCAATTCACCACAATCAAAGCGAATCAGTCCAATTTTTCAAAAATCAGAACAAAAACTCTAAGAACAGTTTCGATCCAATCTTCAAAATTCGTAAAAATTGATGGTTCGATCAAACGAAAACAAGCTCAAATCAATTAGAAACATACAATCGAACCTCAATAATAGCAAAACAAGACGAATTATGAAAAATCAGATCAAAATTTAGCGATGAACAGTCGCGCATGAATAGTGAAAAACAGATTCGAAAAATCGAAAATTCAGTCCAAATCCTAACACGCTCGGCTCTGATACCAATTGTTAGGTCCTTTTTTATCCAACACGGATCAAATCACGTAGCGAATTCGTATAAACGAAGATTAAGATCGAGAATTACCTTTCGATTTGTAGAGAGATTCTAACTTGGAGAGCAAGCTTCGTCCCACAATAAGCTCAATTTTTAGAAAATGAAATAGCTACAAATGAGGTGATCACCCTAAAACATGCTTTAGGGTCACTATATATACCATCTACCATGGTATATTTACTTAAGTAGCCCTATACTAGTGCTAATTACAATCAAGCCCAAGACTACTTATTTGCATAGCAAGACTAAGATAACTACATTAATTGAATACAATAAAATAGTTCCAACATTGTATACAATCAGGCAAAGGATACTTGACAAAGTTAGATTGATTAACATCACTATTAAAGGGAGAAACAAAATATTTTAACCAGTTTGGAGGTCTGCATATTCTGCTCGACCTCCTCACATGTTGTTCTGCTCCTATTAAGGGTTGATCTGCCCCCACAGGTGGTTCATTTCTGTGCATTTCTCCGGCTGGTTCAGCTGCACCTTAATGACTTGTTTCATAATTTTCACTATTATGATCAAGTGAGTGGTTATCACTTGTCATGGGAATATTATCACATGAAAAATCATCAAATACAACTCAACTGTCTTGTTTGGGGTTAGTGTCCAAATACTTCTATTTTTTATATGAATTAAATGGAAATTGGTTTTCATAAAAAAATCACATCTCTTGAAATAATGAGATTCTTTAGACCTCAAATCCTAACTCACCTCAGGACTTTAGACCTATTGCTTGTTGCAACACGGTCTATAAGTGCATTTCAAAGCTGTTATGTGCTAGAATTAAACCACTGCTGCCCAAACTCATTCATGCCAACCAGAATGCATTTGTGGAAGGGAGATCTATTGTTCACAATATCTTGCTGTGCCAGGACCTCCTTCGACTCTACAATAGAAAGAATGCCTCAGCAAGAGTTCTGATGAAAGTTGACATTAAAAAGGCATATGACTCTTTGGATTGGGACTTCCTCAGAGTTGGCTTGGTCTGTTGAAGTTTCCTATGAAGTTTATTTCTTGGCTCATGGAATGTGTTCAGTCTGCATCCTATTGCATTTCTATAAATGGAACTCAGATAGATTATTTCAGAGCTGCCAGAGGCTTAAGGCAAGGGGATCCAGTCTCCCCTTTGTTGTTTGTGCTTTCTATGGAATATCTAACCAGAAAGCTACAGCTTGCCACAAAAGATCCTCAGTTCAGGTTTCATCCTCTCTGTAAACATATCAAGCTGGTTAATTTGTGCTTTGCAGACGACCTAATGATATTCTGTAAAGGCAAACTTGGGGCTGTCAGTGTGATTAAAGAGGAGTTGGAGCACTTTCGACTAGCTACTGGACTAGAACCAAACAGTCAGAAATCTAGCATCTATCTTCCTGGCATATCTCCCAGTCTTAGAGACCAAATTGTGCAGCTCACTGGTTTCCAAGTAGGGAGCTATCCGATGAGGTACCTAGGTGTGCCTATCTCTCCCACTAAATGGAGTAGAAGCTCCTGTCAAGCTTTGGTAGAAAAGATCACTGCTAGAATCAGATGTTGGTCCTCTCGAAATCTTTCTTACGCTGGAAAATTATGTCTGATCAATTTTATCCTCCTGGCCACACATGGTTTTTGGGGTTCTACATTCCTCCTCCCCAAAACTGTTTCTAAAGAAATACACAGAAACTGTAGGGAGTATCTGTGGGGGCAGAAAAGCTGCGGCAAATACACCTCTCTCTGTTAATTGGTGTTGATTGTGACCTACATGTCGACAATAGAAAAACAAGCACATGGTAATTGAAAAGTCACATGCGGTAGCTGAAGAAAGGAAACAAATGAAAAAGGTTTTCAACGCCGAAGCATTAGACCAAGTTGTGCCGCTTTATTTTTCTTCTTTTTACATGGAAGAGCGAGGGAGAATTCATCTATACATAGCAGTGCTCATTGAAGAGATAACACACCACCACACAGCAAGATCTCTCGTCTCAGACCATTTTCTTTGTAGCTTACTCCTAGTTGTGTAGCTGCTTTTGTACCACGTCAGTGTACGTGTCTGTAATCACTCCACATAATAAAGAAGTTCTACCCTCCGGCCCGTGGACGTAGGTCATTCTGACCGAACCACGTAAATCTCGTGTTCACTGTCCGAAATTTATTTTCGTCTCTTCTATTTATTATCGTCATTTTTCATGCAAATAATTATCGTGGATTTCCGCATATCCTAACAAATTGGTATCAGAGCCAACCCGATTTATTTTTTAGCCACCATGACGATAACAAAAATGTCAATTGAAAAGTTCGACAGAAATGTCAACTTTGCAATGTGGAGTCTCAAGATATAGGTCATACTCATTCAAGACGGTTGGTGGCGCTTGAAGGCGCAAAGAAGAAACCAACCGAAATGAAGGACGATCAATTTAATGAATTGGACAAGAAAGCCAGATCGGCTATTATACTAAATCTCTCTTACGAGGTTTTACAAGAAATTGCCACGGAGACGATGGCCATGGGTATGTGGGATGCGCTAAAAGGGATCTACATGAAGAAGACCAAGGAGAATCGGCTTTATTCAAAGCAGAAGCTATACAGTATGAAAATGACGGAAGGTACTTCTATTCTCTCGCATCTCGATAAATTCGATTCTTTTATTATTGATTTGGCGAACGTAGAAGTCAAAGTGACGGACGAAGATCAGGCCATAATATTTTTGTGTTCCCTTCCCTTGTCTTTAAAACATTTTTGTGACACGATTATATACGGAAAAGACACAATATCATATTCTAGTGTCAAATCCGCATTACAATTGAAAGAACAGATAGACAGGGATATTACGGAAGAAACAAGTGGTAGCCAGGCAGAATGCCTGTTTGCACGGGAAGACCAGAACGTAGAGATGCTGAAAGTAGCAGATCTAAAGAAATGTCAAAATCCAGGTGCAGAAATAAGGTCTGTAATTTTTGCAAGAAAAAAGGGTCGCATCAAAGCTGATTGTTATAAATTAAAAAATAAGGAGAAAAATAATCATCAATTTAATAAACCCGCCGAAGCTAGTGTAGCTACTGGTGAGAGCGATGGAACTATTTTTGTAGCAACTGCAAATATTGTTAGGTCTGATAATGAGTGGATCTTAGATTCGGGTTGTTCTTACCACATAAGTCGGAGTCGATATTGTTTTTCCACATATGAAAAATTTGATGGTGGATATGTTTTAATGGGAAATGATGCTCCGTGTAAAGTTGTTGATAAAGGCACAGTTAGGATCAAGATGTTCGATGGAATCATCCGAACACTCACAGAAGTCAGACATGTTCCAGATATAAGAGAAATCTTGTCTCTCTAGGCACAGTTGAATCTCAAGGGTGCAGGTTCTCAGGTGAAGGTGGAGTTTTGAAAATTGCCAGAGGTGCCCTTGTCGTAATGAAAGCTTGCAGGTCTGGAAATTTATATATTTTGCAGGGAACTACCGTTACAGGTTCCGCTGCAGTTTCGACATCCCCGGAGGTTGATACCACGAGATTATGGCATATGCGACTTGGATACATGGGAGAAAAAGGCTTGACGATTTTAAGCAAGCGGGGCCTACTTTTCGGTCAAAGTACTTGTAAGATGGACTTTTGCGAACACTGTATTTTTGGAAAGCAGAAACGAGTCAGCTTCAATTCGCCAGCAGTCCACAGGACGAAAGGTACTTTGGACTATATTCATTCTGATGTATGGGGTCCTTCTCGTGATCCGTTTAAAGGTGGTGCAAGATACATGTTGACTTTCATTGATGATTTTTCAAAGAAAGTCTGGGTCTATTTCTTAGGCAGAAAAGTGATGTTTTCCTAACATTTAAACAATAGAAAGCTTTGATTGAAAAGCAGACAGGAAAACAGATCAAGCGGTTGCGGACAGATAATGGCTTAGAATTTTGCGGAAGCGAGTTCAACAAATTTTGCAAGAATGAAGGTATTGCTCGACATCACACTGTTCGAATGACGCCTCGACAAAATGGTGTTGCCGAGTGCATGAACCGAACACTTTTAGAGAGAGCTCGATGTATGATCTCCAACGCTGGGTTGACAAATGATTTTTGGGCTGAAGCTATCGCCACAGCATGTTATATTGTCAACCGCTCACCGTGTTCACCGATCAATTTCAAGACTCCTGAGGAAGTATGGTCAGGTACGCCTGCTGATTACTCCAACTTAAGAATATTTGGGTGCCCAGCTTATATGCACGTAAACGAGGGAAAGTTAGAGCTTAGAGCTAAGAAATCTATTTTTCTCGGTTACGCTTCAGGGGTGAAAGGATATAGACTATATAATCCTGATTCCAAGTCACCCAAATTTATAATTGGCAGAGATGTTACATTTGACGAGTTTTCTATGTTACATCCTTCAAAAGAGTCTACTAATCCTTCTAATCAAGAAAAGAAGGATAGTGTACACAGCGAGGTGGAGCTCGAGATTAACAAAGATTTTTCACATGATCCTGCTACGAGTTCAACAGATCAAGAAGATGAGCTAGAACCTGATTCAGACCCTGTTGAAGATGAAGTACCGAGCAAGAATATTCTATAGCCAGAGATAGGGAGAGACTGGAGATTCGACTACCACAACGGTACGTGAATTTAGTTTCGTACGCTTTATCAGTGGCGCAAGAAATAGGTGGAGGCGGCGAACCTTCTACCTATTCGGAGGCAATAAGCGATGCTAATTCTGATAATTGGCTGGTAGAGATGAATGAAGAAATAGAGTCTCTGCACAAGAATGGTACGTGGATTCTTATGCCGCCGCCACAGAAAAAGAAAATAGTCGGATGTAAGTGGGTCTTCAAGAAGAAAGAAAGTTTGTCTGATTCTGACGATGCAAGATATAATTCTTAGCCGCAATGGCACGATTAGTCGCGAAAGGCTATAGTCAGGTACAGGGTGTTGATTTTAATGACATTTTCTCACCCGTCGTTAGACATAGCTCTATTCGTGTATTACTTGCATTCGTTGCTATGTATGATTTGGAGTTAGAACAGCTTGACGTCAAGACAGTGTTCTTACATGGCGATTTAGATGAACAAATTTATATGAAGCAACCTGAAGGCTTCATAGTTGAAGGAAAGGAAGACCAAGTTTGTTTGTTGAAGAAATCCTTATACTGATTAAAACAGTCTCCAATACAGTGGTATAAACGGTTTGATTCTTTCATGTTGGTTCATGGTTTCTCCAGGAGCAAGTATGATAGTTGTGTTTACTTCCGGAAGTTAAATGACAGTTTGTTCATTTATCTGTTATTATATGTTGATGACATGCTCATTGCGGCTAAGAATCTTGCAGAAATTCACCAGTTGAAGGCTTTACTAAATGGTGAATTTGAGATGAAAGATTTGGGAGCAGCTAAGAAGATTCTTGGTAGAGCTGTCAAAATGGTGGGCCGGGCCGGGTTGGCCCGCCGCCCGCCAAAGCCCGCCACTTGGCGGGGCGGGGCGGGCTGGCCCGCCATCTAGCGGGCCTCCAAAATGGGGGACCGGCCCGCCCCGCGGCGGGCCGCGGGCCAGGCGGGCCAGCCTATATATATTATGTATTTTTTTTGTATTTTTATTTTATAATTTAATTTATTAATTAGTTTTAGTTAATTAAGATATTTAATAATAAATTATGGATAAACAACTTATTAATTCTATATTTTTAAATATATATGTTATTAATTATGGTATAATTAATGAATCATTAACTATTAAATTAATATATTTAAACATAATATATAATATAAAATATAAATATAATTTTATTAAATTGGCGGGCTGGCCCACGGGCCAGCCCGCCCCGCCCCGCCAAGCCCGCGGCCCGCGCGGGTTGGCCCGTTTTGGCCCGCCCTTGGCGGGCCTAAAATATCCCTGCCCGGCCCGCCCTTTTTGGGGGGCGGGGCGGGCCGGCCCGCGGGCCACGGGCCCAATTGACAGCTCTAATTCTTGGTATGGAGATGTGATAAAGGAGCTGGTAAGTTACACCTGACCCAGGAAAGTTACCTCAGAAAGGTTTTGGAGAGATTTGGTATGAACGATGCCAAACCATTCAGCACTCCTCTTGCTAGCCATTTTAGGCTAAGCACTGCTCAGTCACATCAGAGGAAGAAGCGTAAATGGCACGAGTTCCTTACTCGAGTGCAGTCGGTAGGATTATGTATGCAATGGTATGTAAACATCCTGATATTTCACAGGCTGTTAGTGTTGTTAGCATGTATATGGCTACCCCAGGGAAAGAACACTGGGAAGCAGTGAAGTGGATTCTCAGATACTTGAAGGGTACTCTAAGCATTTGTTTGGAGTATGGCAGAAACAGTGATACTCTCGTTGGCTTCGTTGATTCAGACTACGCAGGTGATCTCGATAAACGACGATCTCTTACTGGTTATGTATTCTCTATTGGAGGTTGTGCAGTCAGCTGGAAAGCTACTCTACAGTAGGTAGTGGCGTTATCAACTACTGAAGCAGAATACATGGCGATTACTGATGCGATCAAGGAAGCATTATGGTTGACATGGTTATTCGGCGAATTAACTCAGAGTCAGGGAGTCATTATTATTTTCTGTGATAGTCAAAGTGCGATTCATTTGACTAAGGATCAGATGTATCACGAAAGGACTCAACATATTGATGTCAAGTATCATTTTATTCGTGATATCATTGTAGATAAGAAGGTGTTTATCAAGAAGATTAACACGAAGGATAATCCTGCGGATATGTTTATGAAGGCTCTTTCAGTTTTCAAGTTCAAGCATTGCTTGGACTTTATTGGTATTTCAAAAATGGTGAACTAGCCCATCAGGGCTATGGCGGGAGGGAGACAGAGACTAAGATCTTACTAAATTAATGTGGATTTGCGACATTACGGTCAAGGTGGAGATTTGTTGATTGTGACCTACATGTCGACAATAGAAAAACAAGCACATGGTAATTGAAAAGTCACATGCGGTAGGTGAAGGAAGGAAACAAATGGAAAAGGTTTTCAACGCCGAAGCATTAGACCAAGTTGTGCCGCTTTATTTTTCTTCTTTTTACATGGAAGAGCGAGGGAGAATTCATCTATAAATAGCAGTGCTCATTGAAGAGATAACACACCACCACACAGCAAGATCTCTTGTCTCAGACCATTTTCTTTGTAGCTTACTCCTAGTTGTGTAGCTGCTTTTGTACCACGTCAGTGTACGTGTCTGTAATCACTCCACATAATAAAGAAGTTCTACCCTCCGGCCCATGGACGTAGGTCATTCTGACCGAACCACGTAAATCTCGTGTTCACTGTCCAAAATTTATTTTCGTCTCTTCTATTTATTATCGTCATTTTTCGGGCAAATAATTATCGGGGATTTTCGCATATCCTAACAATTGGGATCATGTATGCCGGCCTAAGAGTAAAGGGGGATTAAACATTAGAGACTGTGTGACTTGGAACCTAGCGTTGGCAGGGAAACAGATATGGGATATCACATTGGATTCTGATTCTTTATGGATCAACGCTATTTACTTGAAAGGTGTTAGCTTCTGGGACTTCAAACCAGGGATAGACTCAAATTGGCATTGGAAGAAGCTACATAGGATCAAGGAGAGGTTCCGTGAGGGCTATATGGGGTGCATATGGACACCTACTGTGGATGGTAAATACTCGGTTAGTTCTGGGTATAAGTGGCTTAAAGGGGACTTGGAGCAAAGCCATTTGGAGCAGTTTTAATGTACCTAAACATGCTTTTATGCTCTGGCTATTGATGCAAAAGAGGCTACTCACACTTAACAGATTAACTAATTGGGGTATGTGATTGCCAATCAAACGTGTCGACTTTGTGGTGAAGCTGATGAAAACTATTGAGCACACTTATTACCTTTGATGATCTGTCTAACTGGCTTTTGCGTGTAGGGAGCAAGAAGAAAATACAACATCGTATTAGTATAGCTTGCTATGCTTCGATGGTGTACCACATTTGGAGGGAGAGGAATAGCAGAATTCATGATGTGGGGTCTCACTCGGTGGAGCAAATTATTCAAGGGATTGTGCAAGAAATGAAGGGCAGAATTAGAGCCGTTTGTTCGTTTAAGTCTGCGATGAGTGATGTTATGTTGATCGAGTGTGTTCATATGATGTCATTTAAGTTGATATGTTTTGTAAGGTTGGGCCTGATGTAAACGTTTCATTGTGCTTGGTGGTAAATGAATATAAGCATTCTACCAAAAAAAGAAATAATGAGATTCTTAGTCTCAAGATCAAGCAATCTATATGCTTTTTGGTTAACAGCATACTCTAATAAAACACATGGCCTAGACCTTTCTTTAAACTTGTCATGTTGCGGTAAAACTTTCGCAAAACATAAACACCCAAATATTCTTAAATGCTCTTCCATACAAGACATAAAAAGGTGTTTTACCCTTGAGTAGAGGGGTTGGTGTTCTATTTATCAAATATATTGCCGTTTTGACGCATTCACCCCAATACTTGAGCGGAACATTTGATTGAAATTTCAAGGCCCTAGCTACATTTAAATATGTCTATGCTTTCTTTCCACGACTCCATTTTGTTGTGGAGTGTATGAGCATGAACTTTGGTGTATCACACCAAAAGAATCAAATAATTTCCTACATTCTATGCTAAAAAATTTCATCGCACTGTCGGTTCTAACAATCCTAATTCCTTTCGAAAACTGGTTTTGCACATAATCATGAATTTTTTTATAATACTATAGACTTCAGACTTGGTTATCATGAGAAATCCCCATGTCGCTCGAGAATAATCATCAACAATAGTTAAAAAATATCTCTCACCTTTATACGTTGGTTCTCTATATGGCCCCCAAACATCAACGCGTACTAAGTCCATGATAGAGGAGGTTACTCTCGTTCTCATGGGAAACTTAGTTCTGCTATGTTTGGCTATGGGGCAAATGGGGCAATATCAATGATTTTCACCTACTTTTAATTTCAAGTTAGGCAAAAAATCAAGTATGTTTAAAGAAATATGACCAAAACGCTTGTGCCACAACAAAACTTTATCGGTGTCTGCTTTATTGGTTACAAAGTGATGAGCTTCACTATTACATAGATCAGCAACATGATTATATCCTATACCAGCAGACATATCATCAGCTTTATCTAAGTAATAAAGTCAATTCCAGTTTTTACCAAACCCCCTTATCTTGCCAGTCCAAATCTCTTGGATTAGGCAAAAATGCGGATAGAAAATAACACAGACATTAGCATCACTACATAACTTCGATACAGATAACAAATTATGCTTAAAGTCAGGTACAAACGATGCATCTGTTAATTTCAAATCTCCAGCCAAAGTAACAGTTCCACAATTTGATGCCAAAACAGATCTCCATTTGGCAATTTCACATAAACATCTGATCTATGAGCCGCAGAACCAATGTCATATAACCATTTATTTGATATCATGTGTTTGTTTGCACCCGTATCAATTATCCAACTCTTGCAATTTAAATGTTCAGAATTGTCCATACCTGATCCATTACCTGCTTGATTGGAGGAGGCTACTGCCATAGTAGGGTCTTGCACTTTTGTTCCTCCGAGAATGGACAGAATCTGCTGGTATTCATAAGGAGTCAACTGGGGCCTTGCTGCCTCTTCACGATTCACCAATCTCGAGGGTTGTTAATCATCAATTGAGCTTGAGGTGGTTACATTGACCTTGGCTAGATTGTTGAATCGGCCCCTTGGTCCCCCTCGGCCCTTAGTACCTCTTCGACCACCTCGATTATACCCTTGAGGATACCCGTGGATCTTGAAACAATTTTCTCTAGTATGCCCTCCAATGTTACAATGGTCACACCACACAATACCCTTAGCACTTGATATGTTCCACTGCCTTGTTTGATTAATAGTGGTTTGCAGGGCAATAGATGTAGACTCCTGATTGTGCACATTAATATTTCTTTGGGTTTCCTCGTTGCAAATCATCGAGTATACTTGTCGGTGAGAAGGCAATGGGGCCATCATGAGAATTTGTGATCTCATTTGGGTGTATCCCTCGTTAAGTCCCATAAGAAATTGCATCATCTTGAGTTGATCCCCAAATTCGATGTACTCTTTCGACAGATTAGTTGCAGGGGATGGGATGAGATTATCATACTCATCCCATAATTGCCTTAACATTGAATAGTAATCAGTGACTGAGGTCGTCCCTTGAGTAATTGTATTGATCTGTCGATGTAGGGCAAAGAGGGCGGTCTGGGCTGGGATATTTTAGGCCCGCCCTCCAACCCGGTCCGCCCCGCCATTTTGACAGTTCTAGATACCATGATAAGTCAAACAAGAGAAAGTTTTCTTATTATTATAAAATTGCTTACACTTTCTACATAAAGCAGACGTCTATATACTAAGTTACAACTTCTACTATTTGCAAACTAATCCCTACCAGCTTACAAGATTTACAAGTAAGTCCTCAAACCAAACTTACAGTTCGACTACTCTTAACAATTATAGTTTCTGACTAGTTGGCGTTGGCTTTAGAAATAGAAAGTAAACTCCTACGAAAGGAGTCAAGCGAAGCACAAGTCGAGGCACGTGATATACGCTCTCCTGAGGACGAAATTGGCCCGCTAATGCTCAAGGCTACGGCAAACGTCTCCGAGATACGACTTGCGTTTAGGTATGGCGCTATCTCAAATACACTAAATTTCGACGAACATTACTCTTGCTTTGGGACTCACAAATAGGGGTGAGCAAAACCGGATATCCGGTTTTTGGATATCCGAAATTCGGATATCCGGATTTTCGGATATTGAAAAATGGTATCCGTACCGCTCCGGTTTTAATCGGATATCCGAAAATCGGAAATCCGGTTTATTCGGATATTTGTACCGGATATCCGCATCCGGTTTTTAAATTTATTTTTCTTATATTTTTTATTATTTATTTCTTATCACAATAAAAAAAATATATTTTTTAGTATAAGAATTTCTACACATAGTAATTCACAAAATAAGTGAATTTATGATTCAAAATTACATAATAAATAATAAACACAATACCACAAATTTACATTAATTTTTTAACTTGCATCTCGTGTTTTTATGTTTTTTTTATTTTAATTCTCTAACAAGTTTTCTGCAATAATAAAACAATATAAATTTAACTACTTGATGATTTTTTTTTTCCTTTTGGACCATCATTTTTTTGTTGGACTAATTTTTTTTTTTTTAATTTTTTTAAATATAAAACCGGATATCGGATATCCGGATTTTAGACAAACCACTATCCGTATCCGATCCGTTTATTCTAAAATAAATCGGATCGGATATCCGATCCGGTTTTTAAAATCGGATATCCATTTTTTCGGGTTTTGATCCGGTTTTCGGATATTTTTGCTCACCCCTACTCACAAATAGGGGTGGTAAACAGGTCGGGTTGGGTCACCTTCGGGTTCAACCCGTTTAATAAACGGGTTGGAAACTTCAACCCTGACCTGACCTGTTTACTTAAACAGGTTGAAAAATCAAACACAAACCCAACCTGCTTTAACCCTAACCCAACCCGCCAACCCGCCAACCCGTTTAAAATTAAAAAAGAAAAAAAAAAAAACAAAATTGACAGTATTATAAATCTAAATTAAACAAAAAAAATGAGAACTAATGCAGTTTTTTTTTATAAAAACATCATGTGTGAGCGTGAGAGTGGATAGAGAATTAGGGTTAATCCTTTTATTTTATTTATATTAATAATATCTTAATAATATATATTATTCGGGTTAAATGGGTTGATTTTGGGTTGATTCCGGGTTGATTTCGGGTTGAAAATCCGAACCCTAACCTAACCCACTTAATAATTGGGTTGGGTTCGGGTTTACCCATTTACGTAAACAGGTCAAAAATGCTAACCCAAACCTGCTATTTTCGGGTGCGGTTCGTGTCGGGTTGGCGGGTTGGGTCGATTTTTAACAGCCCTACTCACAAACGGACGACTATATGCTATGCGTTTTGTAAAATGCACAGATTTCTGTGTTTTTCCCATAATGAAATGATCACTCATGTGGGTTATTTATAGATGTTAGGGGAAACTCTAAAAGTTATCAACGCTAGAGGGTAGATATGCATCTCATGACTTAAAAAGCCACCTCTTCAAACATGTCTTTAGACTTATAACATTTGCACCTTTTCATTCACACTGTAATAGTAACAACTTCACCATAAAACATAATACTATCATCAAGCTTGTAGACAGCAAACGATCATCCATTAGGGTAAACAAGGTTAATATAAGGCGAACAAGGTAGAGAAAATAAAGAGACTACATAGCAGTATAATGTCAAATGTTGGACTATCAATCTCAATCTCCCATATCGGATAATCGAAACAAGTATAACGTATATATTAGTTTGTAGGTTAATCCCTCTATTATCAATTCGTTTTAGAGTGGAACCCACTAAGACTTTATGAGTTTAGGCTAGAAGGCCATTGAAATGCCCACATTGTGCGGTGAGCGTGGATCGAATATGTGACCTTCAAATCGAAGCGAGGTTATAGACCAAATACGACGTGAATTATGTGTGTCGGGGCCTAGCAAAATGATTGAGAGTGGATCAATTCGGGTTAGTGAAGATAATTGCAATGATAATCAGTTGAGAGCAGATCGTGGTATAGATGATTATCGTCGAAATAGAGGCCCATTGGGTGATGTCAAAATTGAGGAGATGATTGTTGGGGTATCAAACTCAATTCACATCGGATAATCTAAACAAGTATGACTCGTATATAAGCTTGTGGGTTAATGCCCTATATTACCAATTGATTTTAAAGTGGAGCCCCACAGGTCATTTGGGCTGGACCTGACCGATGAGATCCCTACATCAATTAATAAATCTTTTCATCTCGTTTTTCTAATTTTTTATATCATGGTGGAAACACATTTTCAAGAAAAATCACAACTGTTAGATGTAATAATGGAAAAAATATTTTAACAAAATCTTGGGAAAAAAAATTCTTCGAAAAAGGTATTATACATTAAAGTTCCTGTAGTAATAAACCACAACATAATGGATTAGCAGAACAACAAAAACAAATCTTTTCTTGTAGTAATAAACCACAACATAATGGATTAGCAGAACAACAAAAACAAATCTTTCAGACATAGCAAAATATTTACTTTTTGCACGAAATGTTAAAAAATATCTTGGGCGGAGCTATTTTAACTACCACATATCTTATAAAATAGAGTACCTTCAAGAATTTTGAAATTCTTAAACACCTCTTAATGTTTCTAAAAGTTCCGTATCCCTCTTCTAGAGACTAGTACTTTCCGCACACTCTATGCGTGTGCTTAAAGATCTATAACCTTAACCATCAACCAAATAAGCCATTTGAAACTTGTCCATATTATTGCCTTTGCTGCTGATCTCAGAGCATATATATCTCTAGCGTTTGCTTTCAAAAATTCAGTCACTAACCTTCGAGCATATCGTCTCCGTTATGATACCGAGAGTAGGCAGCTTCTTCGAGCATCTTCCATTTCATTTCTCGTTTCTCTTCTAACTCGCAGGCCGTGGATTCTTTATCCTCGTGCTTTCTTTGACACTCTTAGAAAAGCTCAGAATCCATCTCCAAGAACATTCTTCGAACGTTAGAACTCAAGCCAATGATTGCCTGATTCCAATGGCTTCGTATGTTCTTCTCTAGCGCATCGAATATGATCGGTAAAACAACATGTCGGTTTTCTGCGATTAGCCCAACTATGTGCTCATTGTTCCAAAGGAAGAGAGCTCGTTCTGCCACCTGGCACATACGTAGAAATAAAAAAATAACGCAAGTTGAAATCGCGACATAAGATATGGTAAGAGTTGGAGAATCAAGAACAGATATATAAGAAAAGAATTCACAGTTTCTAACTGGAAATACAAAAACACAAGATTGGTGGAGTTAAGACAATTTCTATCACCATTAAATTCTCCGAGAACTGCTAAGCATAGGAAAGAAAAAAGCAGCATAAGATTGTCAATAAGAATACATGAAGACCTCCTTAACTACATGGGCATTGTTACAACTCTCAACGATCAAATTGTCCAAAGTTTCTCTTAGAAATTCAGATATATTATCACTCTGTAGAAACACATCCCCAGTTGCCAATAACTTATTTAAAATTATGTTTGACTTGACTGTCCCGAATCGATTGTTTCGAGCAAACCAACTTAACTCAGAGACTCATAAAGAAACCAATCTGAGATTATCTATCATTCGATTTCGAACAATTGGGAACTATACAATTAATGACTACATCCCTAAGGATATTCCAGAAATATTTAGTTGCAAGAAAGGTACAAAGTATCCGCAAACCTGAAAATGAGAGCTGTTGATGCTTTGCGCAATTTGTCTGAATAAGGGAACCATGCAGCGCTGAAACTCTGCAGACTGTGTAACCTCGAGAATCTCCTCAAGCTCGCCAAGGAAAAGAACGTCCTTCCCACAATTTGTCATTGGCCAAAACTTCAGTACGCCTCTTATTACAGTATCAGCCAACCTATAATCTTTCTCGACAAACTGTATTACACAGTACGCCAACTGCTGATGGTAAGAAGCTACGCATTTAGGCTTGTGCAAAGGAATAAGAGCTCGAGTAAGGAACAACTTGTGCTCTTCCTTCATCGGCAATGCAAAGCCATTAATTATGCTCCCAAGAATCTCCAACAGCTCACCGATCCCATTATACCTCTCCGTTTCAAAAATAAACCCATAGAATATATTATTTATCGCGTTCCTAATGAAGGGCCGGTGAACCATAAACCTCCCATAAATACGGTGAAGTATAGTTTTCAAATACTCCCTCTCCCTCGTGTCCTCTGAATCGAACAAATCAAGCAACTTAAACACGAACGAGTGATCAAGGTACCTCTTTGCAACCTTAATGTCCGTGTCCGTAGCTATTACATACCTCAAGAGCAACTCGTATGCAAGCTGAAGATGGGCCCACGAAGGATCCATGAACATCTCGTCTTCCTCGGGATCTAAAGACTCTGACCCAGTATTCTCGTGAGAAAAAGGCGGCAAACATCTGAATATGTTGACAGATATCATCTTCACCAACTCTTCTTGCATTACTTCGTTCATCTTACACGAGCCCGACTGCACCAAATCAACGAGCTCGGCTAGGGTTTGCCTCTTGATCTCCTTTTCCCGGGAAGACTTCATGGGGTCTGAGAAATCGAAGGCAACGCAACACATCTGAAGCTTACGGATGAACAGAGCGTGCCTTTCTGACAAAGGTACGTCCTTCAGCATAGGCAACACTTCGACAGAACTGGGATTTTGGGCCACAGTCGTCTGCACCACCGCGTCGGGCGGCACAGCGGTGGCGGCACCACCGCAGGCGAGGCGTGAGGCATGGTTTACAATGACATTGGAGGTCGACGAGGTGGGCATAGGAGGCTCGATTGCCTCTGCTTTCGAGGACTTACGTTGCCCTCGTTTCATGATTTTGTTAAACATCTTTTCCCTTTCTTACTTCACTTAATCCAAGCGAGACAGAAACCCAAATGCGAGGAAATAATTGGGGCACAAAACCTAATGCCTCAAGAATTAAAAGACTATAAGCCCTATTACAGAAATCTAAAGAATTCCCTAGTAATTACACTTTACATACACCGATTGGCCAGCTTTTTTTTCCTCCGACAACAAGCTACTTCGAAGAATCGAATAGCAAATCCCCCAATGTTAGTGATTGATCTGATACAACACAACATAACAAAAAGTAAAATTTAATTTAGCAAAGGCGTGAATCTTCACCTTGAACTGGAAAGCAGCGCGTCAGTTCCTCGAATTGAGAAGAACAGGGTTTTACAAGGTTTGCGATTGTTGGAACCAAAAATTAGGATTCGAAAATCGTTGAGGGGAGTTCGTAATAAATCTAAATTCGAAATGCCCAACAAAAAAGAATAACGAGCATGGAGCTTGAATTATATGGAAGACGAAGATATGCCGCGGCCAAAGATCAAGAGGATAAAAAAACTGAATTGCTATTCACCGCCCCCTTTTTTCTAGTCACCGCCCTCTAAAGGGCTGAAAAAAGACGATTTTGCCCTTTTGAATTTAAATTTCTATTTAAAGTCCTTTTCCAGACCACAATTTTCATATAGCAATTAAACATTCAAATCAGACTCAAACAAAACAAAAAAAACGTTCAAATCGCAATGAATCGTCTATTTGGGAAATGGAAAAGTCAAAAGAAAGCGTCTATTGGAGCGGATGGTAATCAAATTCTCGTAAATTTCGTTTTTATAGACGTGAATTCTCGAAAAACGGTCGGATTCGAGCGAAAATTTCGCCCCGACCGAAACATAATTTCGGTCAACACAAGGGGTGACCGAACAACAATTTCGGTCAACCCTTGTGATGACCGGCGACTGTCATAGCCGAAATTTGGATTCGGCTACGACTGTCGGGGCCGAAATCCGGCTTCGGCTACGACAGAGGTGACCGAAATCTCATTTTGGTCGCCTCTTAGGTTGACCGAAATTTGATTTCGGTAATTAATTTTTTTTTTATTTTTATTTTTTTGTCAGACTTGGAGAATGTCCCGGAGGATTCCACGGGCGACGGGATAAACTACAGTCGGCATTTTCGCGAAGGAGGACGATTTTCAACCGACGTGGAAGCCATTAACTGGGCGAAAGGCGTCGCTATTGGTCTTGGTTTCGAGGTGATAATTTCGTCGCACAAGAAATTAGGAACAAAAAAATTGATTAGATGTTCTCGCGGAGAACGTTATAGAGGCAAGGAGGATGAATTGGAGAGGCTGTCGAAGTCTAACAAGTGCAGGTGTCCGTTTGTAGTCATAGCCCAGCAAGATCCAGCTACTAAGAATGGTTCATTCGTACGGGCCCACCTGAAAAATCCACGCACAATCACCCTTTGATACATTATCCCGAGGGACACCGCCAGACGAGTGGGTTAAGCAGCCAGGCAAAGAAGGTCGTAGAGGAAATGAGTGCTGCGCAAGCGAAACCATCACATATCCTCTCAGCGATGAGGGCTCGACACAGCGTAGATAACGCGACGATCCGACATATTTATAATTACAGAGATCGTTTGAAGAAGCAATATTCTGAGGGTCGAGACGTGGTGAGCCAGTTGATGCACCAGGCGACAGAGTCCGGATATTTTGTTGAATATAGAAGAGACGAGGAGACTAATATGCTGACACATGTCTTTCTCGCACACCCGGAGTCACTCGCACTGCTGAGGACGTATCCTTATTTTATTGGGATTGACTCGACGTACAAGACCAAATAGATATAAGATGCCTCTTGTTGAGATTATAGGGATGACTCCCTGTAATCACAACTTTCTGTGTGGGTTTGCCGTCATGGAGGACGAGACCGAGATCAGTTACCGGTGGATGTTGCAGTCTATCAGGGATATTCTAGGGCCAGATGTCCACCCGTCGGCGATTGTCACTGATCGTGAGTTGGGCCTTGTTCGACCGGTACATATGGTATTTCCCCATTCTCACCATCTGCTGTGCACGTGGCATATTTATAAAAATGTGGAGAACAAAGTTTATAGGTTGGGGGGAATAGCAAAAAGACCGCAGCTCACTTCACGCACAAGTCCTGGAAAGCAGTCGTGGAAGCTCCGACAGTTGACGAATATGAGAATGCAGTGAATGACATGCGTCTGCGCTGGCTACAAGACTCAGAAATCGTTACTTATGTTGAGCAGACGTGGTTGGTGCTTAAGGAGAAGTTCGCCAGAGCTTGGACGAATCATGTGCTTCATTTTGGGAACACCACTACAGTCGTGTGGAGAGTGCTCATAGCGAACTGAAAGGATGGCTGAACTCGGCCACTGGGTCGCTTGACACCGTATGGGTGAAGGTGCACGAGCAGATTCAGAACCAGTTGATTCGCATCCGAAAGGTAAATTAATTATTATTACGTGTCTCTTATCCTTATCTAATAATATTTGACGTGGTTGACATGCAGACACTTGAGGAGTCCCGGTCGAAACGACCTATTCCGATGTCAGGATTTCCATTCCTAACATTATTATACAGAGTTTCACACCATGCAATATTAATTATGGGAAATGAGCTGCGGCGGGTCAAAGAGTTGTCGGATGAGGTTTACTCCAAGTGCGGATGTGTAGTACGACGTACGCACCAACTACCATGTGCCTGCGAGCTTCAGCAATGCGTGGACAACAACTACCCAGTTTCGGTAGAATGCTTGCACGACTTCTGGAGGACACTCACAATCGGCGAGGGAGTAGTGCCCGATATTTCTGATCAAGAGCGCTTAGCCGATCTCGTGCGTGAGGCAGAAGGTCGCGATCCCGCCGTTATGCGTGGCCTCCATCGAGTAGTTCACGAACATCTCTATCCCGAGGATCAAGAGTGGACCGCGCCTGCTGTTAAGACATCTGTAAAAGGTAGGCCAAAGAAAAGAGACTCGACGAAACGTGATCGGAGTGCTTGGGAGTACGCAATCCCAAGGGGGGGACGCAGCGGAGGGCGCAGCAGTACCAGTCGTAGCAGCCAGGGTCGTAGCAGTCATGGCCGTACCTCATCATCATCTGCGAAGCGATCTCGTAGTTCTACTGGCGAGACAGGTACTTCTGTTTTTTCACTCATAAAAATAGTATATGGATGCATCTCTAATACGGGAAGTACTCGTAGATCCACGCCTGTAATAACGACAGGCACCCAGCTAAACCCCTTGAATCCGCTCGGCTTGCGAGGCCAAGCTGGCGATAGAGGTAAGCAAGAGCGGCCGACCCCCACGAGTGGCCGCTGGCAACTGGCAGCGACCGATAGAACTCGTGCATGATGTCGGGCTTCACCCGGTTCCCGCTCTTGTCGACGAACAGCGTCGACCCCAGTAGAATCCACAGCCAGGCGATTGCCTGAACCCCGCCGGCCTATTTCCAGACCGCATCCTCTGTATCACGTCTTTCGTCGCGACCGCACCGCCTCTCCATAATCCCCGCAGCGCGTCTGCGTTAACCCCCATAATCTCCCTCGCCGCGATCTGCTGGTCGCCGCTGTCCGGGGTGCCCGATACCGTCCTCCCCTCGATCGGGATACACAGGATCTGTTCGACGTCGTGGAGCATGATCGTCATCTCACCCCACGGCATGTGGAAGGTGTTCGTGTCAGGGTGCCAGCGCTCCACAAAAGCGCTCAAAAGAGGCTGGTCCAAGTGACCCAGCATGGCATCTGTGAGGTGGCTAAGCCCCGTGCCATCGATCTCGCTCTGCGTCTGCGGCGGGAACTGGCAGTACCACTGCTTAAGCGACCGAAGCACTGACACGCTGCTCGCACTTCAGCAGGGGTCGATCCTCCTCACCCATCCAGATGCGGGGCGCGATGTGCCCCAAGTAACTAGGGATCACCTCGCCGTCTTCTGGACCACCTGGCTGTGGCCCCTGCACCCTCCACGAATCGTCATCTACGACCCTGGAGCGCTTGCTCCCTATTTTATTTTTTAAGAATTTCCCAAAAATAAATATTATTTATTTTACGTATATTAAGACACTACATCGCAATACAGTTTATAAAGGAGAATGAAATTACCTGCGGAGACCGGTATCGCATCGTCGTCGGATGACTCAAACGACGCCGCATCGTAGGGCACCTCCTCATCCGCAGGCGCCTCCTCATCCGCATGCGGATCGTATTCCGCATATACGGAATGAGAATCAAGAGCTCGCTGCCGCTTCTCCTCCTCCCGTTGCCTACGAACGGATGCATCAACGCCGCGCGCTCTCGTATGACGCTCTCCAGATCCCTCCTCCGCCTCCGGGGCCGGTCTGCTGCTCCCTCCAAGTAGGGACTTCCCACCCTTGGCCTGCAATTACATATTTATTAAAAAAAAAAATTGACCGAAAAAAATTTCGGCCAAACAGTGGAATGACCGAAATCAAGTTTCGGTCGGCGAGGAACCGACCGAAACTTGATTTCGGTCGAGCCAGATCCGACCGAAACATGATTTCGGTCGGAACCCCGGCGACCGACGAGTGATTTCGGTCGTTCAAGACACGACCGAAATCATATTTCGGTCGAGCCTGTTGCGACCGAAATCTGATTTCGGTCGTGTCTTGAACGACCGAAATCACGTTTTGGTCGCGACTAGGCCGACCGAAATTTCGGTTTGGTCGTGCCGTTTTCGCCCTATTTCGCGTCCGATCGCCCGTTTTCAGCCTAATTCGATCCGTTTTCGACAATCTATCTACATACGAATGAACTTACGACAGTTTTCTTACCAATCATGACAGGACCCCCTTTCCCTTTCCCTTTCCGTGTCCTCGCTCCATTACGATTTGCAAAGTTCTCTGTTTTTTTTTTTAATTTGGTTGTGTGATTTGAAAAGTGTTGCGTCGTGTAGGAATTTAAAGAAAATTCTTACTTTTTATTATATTTTACCTTTTTAAATTAATTTAAATAATATAAGGGCATAAATGTCTTTTTTCAGCCCTTTAGGGGGCGGTAACTAGGAAAAAGGAGGCGGTAAATAGTAATTCCCAAAAAAAAAAAAAGACTATTTATTGACGAAGAGAAGGAAACGATGTTGACCAGGGTCGTCGTTGTCTTATAATTAATTTCATTTATTCAATACTTTTGAATTTAGCAATTACCGAATAGAGGATATTTATTGCGGCCCGCCCAGACTTGTGGCGTTAGAGGATTCTTGCTTGCTTTTTGAATAATATTTGACAGATGAACTTGAATTGAACCCGAGTGCCCGAGAATATTAAAGTTAATTATATATGAATTTGTATAGCACACGCATGCATGAGTGTGCAAATAAATCAACTTATTTTATATTTTGAACATTTTGGATTATTAGTTAATTTACTTAAAAATAAAATTTTAATTTAAGATTTTGTAATAAATAAAAAGATAAAGGGTATAAAATTGTAATTAACCATATCAAAGTAACAGACCAAGTTGGCGGTTTTTATCCATGGTATGCTCTTTATGTAAGAGTATAGATAACATAAAATCACAAACAATCATTTTCTTTCAACGCATTGTTAATTGCAATTAACTAATAACCCTTTTTGCAAGTAACTCCAGCAAATTATTTTTTAATATGTATCAACATTCTAAAGAGCAATAATAGCGGTGTAAAAGTTTTCCAATTAAAAGCCATCATTTCAATTGGGGAATCTTTCGGGCGCATTAATACTCACAATTCAAGACTGAGTGGGGATCAGTTTGCTTGGTGCCAAAAAGGAGGTCTTTCAACAACGAGTGCAATTGTCATTTTATATCTTATGGATGCTAAGGAAGACACGAAATTTGAAGATTTTCAAGAGTAAGTGGCAAGATGATGGAACAGTTGTTGAGCTTGCAGGTTTCCAAATTGGCAGAATTCTTGGACAGTTGTTGAGCTGGTCTTGTGGGCATCTTTTGTCTTTCTTGGATTGTTGTAGGGTGTTTAACATCAATGCATTGGTTATCTTCAAAAGCTGGGTTTTGTTTTTGGTTTAAACCATCTTGGCTGTAAGTTTTGAATGGTGGTTCTTTTATTTTTGTCATGAGAATTTTCTCTTTGGCTCCATTTGAGCATTGCCTACTTGGGGTAACAGTAAACATGAGGTCATTAGGCTACTTAGCCTTGTAAATCTTACATCTATGGAAAAGCTACCGTTTCAATAAAAAAAAATAATTCCACCAATTCCATGCGAATCAAATATATTTTGAAAATATCAAATATATGAATCAAATGTCGCGAACATGCTTTAGTCGCTATTGTCTAAATAGATATGGCATTGTAACCATACAACGGCCTAATGGCCCGCGATGGGCTCGTGGTGCGCATCATTGCAACTTCGCTCGGCAATAATCGAGCTTGGCTTAAGCGGAAAATTTTGTTTAAATTGATAGTCACAAAAATAATAAATTTCAATTTTATCTATGTATCTATACTCTTTTATAAAGAGTTTAGGGTGGATAAAAGCTGTCAATTGGTCTGTCTCGATTGACCGATCAGATTTTTTCTACATTAATTAATATTAAAAAAGTAAAAAAAAATTATTAAACTAAGTACTTTCCATAACCTCATAATAACTACCAAATTCTATTTTTAGTATATTACTATTAAAACTATATAATAATAATTTTATTTTATTGCACATACATAGTGTGTGCTAAAAATACGAGTGTATATAAATTTCCAACATACGAGCTTGTCTTATGTTTGGTAGTTTTTCCAATCTTGCAACTTTAGTTAACGAATAAATCAATTTCCAAGGTAGTTGGAAGCGCTGTAAAACAACGGTTATAACATGAAGATTGAAGTCTTCTTTCGTTGACGGTGAAGTAAGACCAAGCTCATGAGCTTATTATCCTAGGTCAGAACAAGTTGCAAAATAATAATCTCGTGCTCTTATCGAGTCATGGAACTTGATAACAAAAAGCTGAAGAATCTTTTCTTTCTTTTAATCGATTTCGGTTTTAGCAAGGACGTTTTGAAGGTGTGAATCTACGATAGATAAAAAGTTCGTTTGCTAACCTTGTGAATAAAATAAGAATATCTTAACAGTAATAGCATTAATCAAAGATATAATCATATCATATCATCATATATGAGAGTTTATCACCAAGTAATCTATAGTACCTGGGCAATAAACCACAACACCATGAAAACGTTAATACGAAAATAAGCAAATATACTATACGCTTAAACTCGAGACTAGCATGCTTTTTATAACACAGTTTAATAAACCAAAAGAAACAACACAGCAAGGCAGCAGCGCAACCACAGTGTAAATAAAAAAGAAAACCAAACAGCAGATAATATAACAAAGATGTGCCTCAAAAACACAAATAATAATCCAAGGCCATAACATCAAACCAAAAAACAGCCACTTCAATTAAAAAAAAAAAAAAAAAAAATCAGCTCATAAAAATACCAGTAGGAATGCCTGGGGACGGTGGGGCCGAGCTCAGAATCGACGCATACTCCCCAGCTTTTGCCACGTCATCAGCATCAGCAGCAGATAAAACCTCAACGTATTCGAGCCCTAACTGCCTCTTAATCAGCTCTAAATTCTCCCTAAGCACTTCGATCTCCCCAAAGGGAAGCTTTAACTCCAACGCCTGAACGCCGACGTCCTTCACCTCGTCTTTCTTGAACCTTATGAAAGGCATGCACTGTTTCTGCACCTGCTTGAAGTTCCCAGCCCGGCCAACTTCGCTCTGCTGAAGCTCGGCGAGGATTTCGCCGTCGGGCGCAAAATTGCCAGTCGAGGCATCGTATTTCTTCTGCAGTATCAAAAGACACTCTTTCTTCCATCCATCGTACTGTTCGTTGATGTATATTAAACCCTTTGTTGGCTTGCTTTGGACGCTGGGCGTGCTTGCCTTGCCTTTCTTGGAGCCAGACGTTTGCTTCTGAAGTATTTTTCTGATAGAAACGATAGAATCTTGAAGGTACCTGTTCGCCCTCTTGAGAGTTAGGTCGGGCGCGTCTGAGCTTGGCCACCCAGCTTTAATGCAGTATACGTCTTTCTTCAGCAGAGTCTTCCACACGTATTCGCCGTAATGTGGGCAAATGGGAGTAATGAGGCGCGTTTGCACGTCCATAAACCTCCATAACAAGTCTCTGTTCATCCCGCCCGAGCCACAAGATAGCCTGTACTCATCCCTTGCAGCTTGGAGATCGTAGAAGCCACTCTTCAAGGCTTCACGGAACAGATATTCATCATAGTTCTTCCCAGTCGAGTGGACAGCAATGTTCATTTCGTTGGCAAAGACGTGATCTGCAAAAGTAGAAGGCGGGCCAGCTCGTAATGAGGCCTCAGCTGCTAGGACTTCCTCCATCCACGCAATCTCCTTTGTGAGGCGTAGAATCGCTGAGTTTGCTGTCTCGAAAACAAAGTTAGCATCGTCCATGCCATCGCCTGCATCTGCTAGGGCAAACCTCGTGGCATCTGCTGAGAAATCGTTGATCGCTTCGCGGATGGTTCTGAAATTTCCAGTCGACTTGGACATCTTCTCTGAGTTCAGCATGATGTGCCCGTTGCATCTGAACCCACGGGGCCAGTGGTGCTTGGGCAGCAAAGCGACGTGATTGTAAATGCAAAACGTTAGATGGTTTTGGATCAAATCCTTGCCAGATACTCTCAGGTCGAAAGGGTACCAATATTCGAACTCTTTCTTCATTTGATTGAGCAGTGAAGAAGGTATGTCTGAGGATTTAGGAGTTGGGCCACTCACGAATAAGTAATCCCAAACCTCGTCTGTCAGCTGTTCGGGGCGAATCGAGGAACGTTCAGCTCCGTTAATATCTCTCTGAAGGAAATGAGCTACAGTGTAGTACGCCATGTAAAGGGTGGAATCAGACAAGGACTCGACCAAGAAATCTTCGTCCCAAGGTATACGAGTCCCCAGCCCAAAGTTCCGAGAGCAAGCCCATTGATTCAACCAGCTAAGAGTGTGTTCGAACCCATGTCGAGCCTCTTCTGAGTAGAGGTTCATGCTGGCCAGGCACTCCTCTGCTGCTTTTCTCCACTCTGCTTCTCCATAAACGAGGTACCACTGGTCGGTCAAAGCAACAACGCACTCGTCGCCGGATCTTGACATGACTTTCTTTTCGGGCTCGCTATAAACCACAGCTTGGTTGAGCTCGAGAAGCTTGTTTCTTATCAAGTTCTTAGCCTCCTGAACTTTGAACCCCGCAAATTCGCCAACAAGCATCGACCCCTCGTAGAATCCACCCTTGTAAATAATTTTCTTGGCCTCGTCGAGCTTTTCCCTGTCATTCTGGCTCTTGATCTTTTTCTCAATGCATATCGTCTCTGCAGACTTATCTCCGAAATCAGGGTGATGGATTATTGGTATCACTTCAAAGGGGAGAACCCACTCGTCCTTCACTCCATACTTTGCTCTGAACGCTGGCTTTGATTTCAGATCATGGAGAGCCATGTAATCATCAGGAGAATCGCTGGGAACGCTAGTAACGACGCCTGTACCCTTGTCAGTAAGAACAGACAACATGGGCAAGGTATATATTACATCATTGAACGCCAAAGGAGATCTCAGCGGCAAACCAATAAGGTCTTGACCAGTCAGCTCAACCACGCACGTTGGTTTTTCAGATTCGGGCGACAACTTCTGATAAGCCAGATTTAGGGCAGCTCTCTTGGTCAGAATAAAAACATCAGTTTCGTTAATCTCAAATGCTCCGTATTTCCCATCAGGCAGCACCCAACAATTTGTCTGTCCGTACATTGTCTCTGGTCTTAACGTGGCAGCAGCAAGATAGACTTTCTTACCTTCCAAGACACTCATCTTTGGAGGAAAAGGCGAAATCACCTCCATCTTAATGAGAGTATACTCTTGGGGGAGAACGCCCTCGCCCGAGGCCCGATCATGATCAGCACAAGGCTGTCCATCCAAAGGCGAGTAGATGGTGTACCTCAAGTCCTTGACTATCTTGCCCGATGCTTTCAGTTTCCTCATCTGCCACCGAACGAAGGAATCGAAGTAAGGGTTCTTATCAGTTGTTATGAATGTGCGCCTCCAATCGCATCCCAATCCAAAAGCTTTTAAATCATCAATCGCCAGCGGTGGGAAGTAATCCAGCCAATAATACGGATCTGTGAACTTGGCGATTTCCTCGTCAGAAAGACCGTAGCTCTGCATAATCTGCCACTGATACTTTACGCCACCGGATTTAGCAACAACCTTTGACTTTTTCCCCTTGAACTGACCGCCTAGTTGATTCTGATTCTCGACATCCCCTTGTTTAACCTCAGTTTCCACAACTTCTTCCTCTTTACCGACAGGAAAAACAGGAGGGTTCCCAAACATCTGAATCTCGCGCGTGAGCTTATCTGCTGAAGCCTTAATGGGCATGCCCGTACAGTGAAAAGCAAAAGGCAATAGAACGTTTGCTCCCCTCAACCTATGATAAGCAGCAGCAAACTCGAGTTTCGATAGAGAAAACGCATGTCCCAGGTGGAGGTAACCGTTCATATAAGGGAAGGGAAAGTTTCCAAAGAACTTCTCGCCCGGTTTAGGTGGTGTGTCCTTTGGATCTGCTCTGAACACCTCACCTTCATTCCACCAAGATTGAACCTGGGATTCGATTTCAAGAAGGCGATCTCTCCGAGCAAAGCTTCTTCCCGCTTCCTCAGCCATATCTTGGGTACTCGATAACGCGCAAAAACTAAAATTAGAAAAAATAAAACAATGTGGATCAGCAAACAATTAAGGAATACACACAGAGCAACGACGGCACTTAAATGACAGCAGCAGATATTTCGAAATATGTCAGAAATCAGATTCACAAGTTTAAAAGCACGGCCGACAACAGAATACTGAAAAGTCATAGAACAACAACACACGAGAAAATCCATTTCAAGAAAATCGATACCCTGATATAAATTCACGGACAAACAGAACGAAAGCAACGGGGAAAGAAGATTCAAACCTTAACGGCGTAGCGTTATATCTGAATTTGAACGGACGATGAATAGCAACGAGTCCCAGCAGTGTACGCGTCGCCACAGCTGAACTTTGAGGAGCCAACTAGGGTTTTCTTTCAGGGGTGTTATTATAGGCCCTTATCTATAAATGATCTATTGACGTCGAAATTAATAATAATTAAAGGAAAAAAATGAATACTCCCAATTCTAATGAGTTGGCACTTGCTCTTCTCTCTTTTTGGCAAACTTACAGTTTTCTTAAATGTTTGTATGTAGCTGGGAAAAATTCGACAAAAGAATTGAGTGATTATATTGTTTAATTATGCGATTTAGAACATTTATAAGGTAGTTATATAAATATGTTGGGGTGGGCCCGATTATAAGGTAGTTATAAAGCGGCAGTCTGCCGTTTTTCGACTATTTGATAACCAAAACGATTTCCAATCGATACAAATTTTCCAAAATAATTCTACACTTCCCGTCGTTTGCAACGAGGGGTCTTTCAAATTATTCCGATGTCATTTGATATTTTTTGTAAAATCAAATCTGTGGTTCGAAATTATCAATTCGATTAAAGCGCCAGTCTGCCGTCTTTCGACATATTGATGATCGAAACGATTTCCGATCAATACCAAATTTTCCAGAATGATTCTACACTTTCCAACAATCGCAACGAGGTGTCTTTCAAATCATTCCGATGTCGTTTGGTATTTTTCGTAAAATCAAATCAGTAGGATTCGAAACATACTGTCGGTGAACGTAATTACACCTCGGATGGGCGTCGCAGCACCTCGTCTTGTTCCCGGGGCCTCCGGGCTAGATCGTCACGCCGGTATGTCCTTGATCGAATCTCTGAAACTGCTCCCGATGGTTAGACGGAGTTCGGTTCAGGCGTCGGGACTCATCAAACGAACATGTGGCTTAAGAAATTTCAGAACTCACCACACGTTTTTCTCTAGATTTTATTGTTGAGAGCAAAGTACCAAATACTTAGGCTTTGAGCATTCTCACGTTACTTGCTCTATTCTATTATTAAAGAACCAAGTTCTCTATCAATTCTCTTATGCATGTAGTAAAATTTCACTAAGGTTAGATTATTAATTTTTCTATAACATTTGTCATGCTCTCAAAGTGCGACTCATATGCCACCTCAACTAATGTGGCATGCTAGATAATGTACATGTACAAGACCAAGTCAACATGCAATTTTTAATTTATTCCATTTTGGCCCATGAGGTTTCTAAATTCCCAATTTAGTCCTAAATAAATCCAATTTAATTATTTTAATTACAATCGAGCCTGACTTAGTTAATTAATTAAGCACTTAAGGCAAGCTTAAGTCCTAATTATTTCCGTGACCCTCAACGGAACTTAACTAAATCGTCGACACCTCGTATCAACTATGCCACTACCTCAACGAATCCCATTCGTTAGGTTCCAGAGAAAAGCCCTCCGTTTTCATTCGAGGTCATTACCCTTTTTAAGTGCGACTCTCTAGGTCCGTCTCAACTGGCACGGGAGGAATCCGCGAGTCCCGGCATTCACCTAGCCTATCCCGCGTACCGGACAGATCCCAGTTGAGAACGAATTTTGATCTAATCGAAATTCGCGCAAACCGACTATAGTGTATACTTGTAAATACCTCTTACGCCTTTCACTTGCGTCCCAGTTAGGTGAGAGCCATGTAAATGTCAAACTCACTGACCTAACTCTATGTTATAATCGAGACCCAACCGATTATTTAAACTCCGCTTCGTAGTATCTAATACGAGCGAGCTTTCCACGCTTCGACCGAAGGCTTTATAATCATTGTTCTCCGATTACCTCATAGGACGTTAACCTATATGAATATAGGCAGCGAATCATGATAGCAGTCAAAGCCCGGCAATCACCTCCGTAAAGTCGGTTGCGTTTCATTGCTGGCCCGTGTCCCATTTCCGAACACTTGCAGGCCTAGACAACTAGCGACAAACCTAAATCGCGAAAGCAAATCCGTCAGTGACCCTATCGGTATGAGGCCTGCTATAGTCATTCGTTCAATCATTGACAACATCCTAGTCATGTGATTGAGACGAATACGAGCCGAATGTCCCCGAATACGCGATCTCTCCGATCACCAATATCTGCATCACGACCCACAACCTCTCAGGTAGTCGGTGACATTACCGATACTATGTGGTCGTCAATGAATATGTCATACTCGGATATCTAGTCACCCACCTAGAATCCTTAGACTTACGGACTTTTTATTTATTGATGAGATTAAGGACCGCCCGGTGTCTCCTCTGTCGTCCCCACGAGAATCAGACGTCCAACTCAAATATTTGGGTGTTATTTATTTATCGCATCGCCGGATGCCAAGCAGACTTTATATTCGATAAATAAATAATAATGCCTTTATTATAATGCAAATAATAATCACTACTTTATTTTGACAGTATATACAATAAAACTGTCTAGCGACCTACACATCATCGTGCACCCTATTTTATTCCTAGTCCTCGTATGGCATTCCGAGGGCACACCCTCTAACAAAACATTGGTAATTATATTAAGAATGATAAATGTGATAATTTTAGTCGTAATTTTTAAATATGTGATTTATGACTTTATTTGAAAAATATCAAAGATATATAAACGTCGCTTATCTGTTGATCTTTGTTTAATTTTGATAGACTAGTATTTTAGGCTTTTAGCACTATCTATGTGTGTGCAATGAAATAAAAATAATTTTAGTGGATGATTTTAATAAGTGCCGTCTTAATAATAAAATGAGGTAGTTATTATGAGTTTAAGATTACGTGTTTAATGAATTTTTTGTTTGACATTTTAATAGTAATTAACGTAGAAAAAAATTGATTGGTTAGTTGACATATCAATTTACGGTTTTAAAGAGTAATTTTTATACATATTATTATAATATAAATAATAAATAATAAATAATATTTTCTTACCCAATTTGTATTATTATAATATAAATATTATTTAAAATATAATTTAAATAATACATTTAAAATCATAATATAGATATACTTTTTTTTTAAAAAAAATTGCAGGGGGGAATCCCTGCGGGGACAGGGTCCTCGAGGATGGGGATGGGGATGATTTTTTCCCCTTTAGTTCGCGGGGACGGGAACGGGAACCCCCATCCCCGCCCAGCCACGTTGACATCCCTCCTCACGCTTAATAAAAAGAATAGATAAGAGTATAGATAATACTTAATAATTATTAGGTACTCCCTATGTCTCTAAAAACATGTCAAGTAAAATGCACACCTATTATGAAATGAATGAAATACATGTTATATCCTTATTAATTGTTTGATTCTATTTTTAATAATTTGTTTTGTTAACATTTTGTGCTTTTTTTATTTAAAAGAATGGTGAAATCATATTTTTTATTGAAAAAAGTAGAACGACTTCTATTTAAAAAATTTCTAAAATGACTTTAATTAAAATAACAGAGGGAGTAGAATGTAGTATTTGAAGTTAAAATACTATTAAAGTAAAATTACTAAATATATATTATTTGAAATAAACAAAAACTAATATTTATATGCTATTAAAATAATTATAGAAAATTATTTTAATATTTTTATTAAACACATCATATGTATCTATACTCTTATATTAATATGAGGTGAGTTAAAACTGTTTTTTTATGTCCAATCACAATTTGACAAGTGTTATGTCTTTTTATTTATTAAAAAGTTAATTATTAAAATTACTAAATCAAACTAAATTAAACATAACCACCCACTAACATTTGTCCTTCTATTTTTAGTATTATTTTCATATTTAAAAATATACATAATATTATATAGCACACACGTATGAGTGTGCAAAACTACTAGTATTATATTGAGAGAGAGCACGTAGAGTAATTGTTCTCCCAATTTGGAGTATCAATTTTGATGTAGAATTAAGAATTTAGTCCTTTAATCGTTAATTCATTTTAATTAACTCCTTACAAATTATTTTTTTAATTTACATATTTCAAAACATTCATTTTAGAATTTAATCATAATATCATATATTAAATATCAATTCTTTAACCATAAATAAAATTATACATACGAATCGAGCACGCGCATTCTAGTGTGCTTAATATACTAGTAACTAGAAAGCACCTCGTGGTAATTGTTTTCAAGCTCATCTGTTATAACAAAATAATTATCAGTTTGCCATATGTTTCAATATTTCCTCCAACATAATTATAAATAATATAAGTTTAGAAATAATATCATTATTTCCTCTATAAAGAAGAACTTGAGATGAAATCAGACCAAAGTCGAGGCAAATCCCCCTCATGCAAGTAAAGCTAACAAGCTTACGAGAGAAACAACAAAAATAAAAATCTAAATAGAACAGTCTTTCTGAGGTATCTTGATCATTAATGTAATATGCATATCCACCAAAAATAACTCCACCTGTCATCAACAAAGAAGACACCCACGGGCTTTAAGCGAGTGTAGAAAACAAAACTAGTGTTAGTTAGTAATTCATACAAGAATTATTACCATGCAAATGGGCACAATATATAAAAACCCACTTGAATGTCTCCTCCATCTGCAAATCCGTATGATAAGGCTGCAATGCAACTGAGTTTCGTGAATGTCTCTGTTTTCTGAATATCCATTCGTTTAGCAATTGCGAGAGAAGGGTGTATTTATATCCATCCTACACCAACATCTACCATCTCATCAGACATCATTTTCGACCCAAGAAACAAAAAGATAATCGTGAATAATCTTCGTTCTTCTCTCATTTGTAAGATAAAGAACATGAGTTCCAAGCAAATGGTAGTTTTGACCTGGAATGTGAATTGTGACTCGGAACAATCAATCAGCTCCAGCCTACAATTGCCCTGGAAATTCCCAAGCAGCATTATCATCGCCCGAAGGGGGAAGAAGCTCATTCATAATATCTTCAAAGATGTTATCTTGAATAGCTATGATGCTAATCTTATCTGACATGTCCCCATCATAGTTCTGCGAATCAATGCCATTAACCACAGAACTCGAAGGCGCCATGCTGGCGTTACTCGTCGATTCGTTTCCAAAATCACGAGCAACTGAGTTAGCATTGCCGCTCCCAAAATTCTGATTATTAAAACCACCTGAGTCGATGAACATATCAGACACTTTTGCATCTATGCTCGAAAGGCAGAGCTCATTGTCGCTAACTAATATGGTCTGTAAATCATTTGAATTAGCAGGAGCAGAGCTAGCATGAAGCTCTACATCGTCTATAAACATAATGTCTTTCGAAGGCATGCTGATACTGCAGTTCGGCGTTTGGGGCCCAATATTAGGAACCATATCAGACAACAGCCCACTGTTATGCCGTGATGTTTGTGGTACCGGGCAACTCTTATCGACCACAGACCCATAAACATTATTGGAAAAATGAGGGAAAATCTCGTTATCATTATTGCTAACAGATTTGAGCTCGACAATCGAGCTTGGATTAGCAGAGCCATTCCCAGCGGGGACTGTTCTTGTATCCAAAGTACTACTGCTGATGGAAATTTGGCTTTGGACACTTGTGATTGATGCGGACGACTTGCTGCCATTGCGCAAAATTTTTGCTTTTCTGTATAAGGAAGGTGATAGATGATGATGCATGTGAAAGAGAGCAGCGGAATTCAGTACAAAAATTAAACAAATGGTTATACCTGATTAGCTTCTGCTGCTGCGTGGATGCTGCTTTTGACTTCGTGACACCTGGAAAATAGATGACAACAGTTAGCTCGACTTTTACTTTCATCTTATGATAATTATAAACGCCAGGAAGATGCATCATACGAACATTAAGTACAAGGAGGTACTTAACAGAAAATTTCCCCTTTAAACAGATGAACGACCAAAAAATACACTAGATGCAGCTTAGTCATGGGCCATCTAAATATTGAAACAATCATAAGAAAGTATTAACCATCCGGCAAATGGTGGCTGCAAAGCTTTTGTTTAGAGATTTCTAAGGAATGCCAATATCTGTAAGCGCAAAAGACGTCACATATATATACATATATCATCATATATTGACTTGTCAACAACAAAAGGTAGCAGCTGAACTGATGTCGAAATTTGATCATATTTGTTGAACACTGCGCAATACTTTTCTTCCTTGATGAATATGCCTGACTTCATTTGTCCAGAAGTATTTAAATCAATCCAGATAAATCTAGAACGTTTGGCAGGTAGGATTTGATCGTTGTATTGCTAAAGAATATTATACTTCATGCAAGTTAAGCAGTAAATTATAACAACTAAAACTCAATCTCATTTTTAGGGTCAAGTTAAAGCGTATTGTATAGGTTTCTTCCACCTACCCGGTAATGCAGGCTTCCGACTATTCCTGTGGGTCCTCTCAGCTTTAACTGAATAAATAACAGAATCTGCAGCTGGCCCCAAACCTTTTCTTCCAATGAGCTTAACGCCAACCTTCTCAAGATAGCTTAACCTAGCCTCGTCACCGCCTCTCACCTCTCTCAGCTCAAGGGCTTGCTCCTTAGACAGCAACATATAGATGTGAAACTCGTCCTGCTGATTAAAATGAGATTGAAGCTGCTCAAAAAGCAACTTGTTAGAATATTGTGCGTCTGGCTTCTTTCGATGTCCGCCAAATATCACCCTCAAAATTGCCATAGAACCCGCCTTTTTCCTACCAAAGAGTACAGCGAAGCTACCAAATTCCACATCAGGCTCTCTGAAGAGATCTGCAAGTACAGATGCACAGGTATGTGCATTAGCTGATGGGTTTTTTTCAACAGGCAACGGTGAGCTTCTAAGTCGAGCACGATTAGCCATGTTTGCAGCTTCCCTAAACCCGCTAAGCAAAGCACCGTGCATGGTTGCTGGGTAACGCCTATTCGTGGCTTCTCCAGCAAAGAAAAGACGTCCATCTCCAACAGTTTCTGCTAATATATCATAGTCATCGCCTGATGCCCCAACTGCCACGTGCGAGTAAGATCCGCAACAGAAAGGATCACTCCCCCATCTTGTGCAGACAGTTTGGAGAGGATTTGGGACTTCGATGTCCTTTGGTTCGTAAATATCTGCATTAAGAGATCAGCAATCAGATTAGAACAGCTTATAAGCAAATCCCGATTAAATGATGAACTTATTAGAGAAAGAGCGCCAGGAGTATCAGCTATGGATTCTTATGATAATTAATTTCCTTCTTAAATAGTAATCAATCTTCATAATTGGAAATCTAGAAAGAGCATCAGACGTATCAACCATTTCCAATTCTCCATTAACTCTCAAATTTTCCATCTACTAAGCAAGATGAGGACTGTACATGCCATTTCTAATACGTGATTTGCCGTCATAAAAATATTAGTTTCTGAACACCGCACAAATTTTAATTAGAAAGATGCAAACTTTCTACACAACCAAAACTAGTACAGCTGAATGTACATAAGAAAGAAAACAAGTAAAATCCAAATTTCATAAGATTCAGTATTAGAAACTTAAGTACCAGTACGCTTCTCATAGTCATTGAAGGGGTTGGTGATTGGAGAAACAGTAAAAGACGCCCTTATAGCACCAGCGCATAAGCAAATATTTGGAATAAGATGATTGTGATTATGTACAGATCTTAAAGGAGATTTTATACAATGGGGCAGAGTCAAATTTTTCATATAAGACGCATGACACAGCACAGGTATGGAGAAAGTAGCGGAACGTGCTAACCTTTGAGAATCCGAAGCACCCTATTCACCAGCTCAGTGGGCTCAGTGGTCTCAAAATCATAAGCCGCTTCTCCAGCTACCAAACCAATCAAAAGAGGACCACCAGCCACGGTAGCATAGCTGTAAAACAGAAAGAACTCTCCCCGATGACTTGGATCATTGGATAGATGCCCAAATGTATCAAGATCATTTCCCCAGAACGCATGAGGGAAGAGCATTGCGACCTTATTCAACAAACCAAATCCCAGCCTCTTTATCCCGTCAAGCTTCCTCTGAGGCAGCTCGGGGATAAATTTGATTGAACCATTTTTCAGAACCCCCAACGGAACAGTGCATAAAACCATATCACCCTCAAAAACCTGTCCCCCAGAAACCGACACCTGAACTCCACCATTGCCATAACGAATAGCTTGGACGGTTTTCCCATAATGGATGGTCACACCCTCAGCTAAAGCCTCAACAAGTCTCCCATTTCCCCCTTCCAGGAAACAATGGTCTCCTCCCATATCATATGGATCATCTTGATCCCAAAATGCGAGCGAAAGCCTAGAAAGCAAACCAGCATTTGCATATTCCAAATTTGCGAGATGCCAGTTGAACAAGCTCATCTCATCCTCATTATATGCATCACGGAAAGTCTCTAATGCAGCCCCAAGAGATACATCTTGCGAAACATCGCCCATCGATAGCCTCAGTTTGCTCACTTTTTCCAAAAGGTGATTGAAAGAAGCCTCAACTTTCTGATCTGAAACAGGATCGATGGGTTTCCCATTTTCCATATATAGCGGGCACTTATCTCTAATCTTATGAAGATTTAGCGATAGCTACCGAGCTAATATCCCAAGTGGATTCCCCAAAGTACCCGTCAACACACTCCCTCCTAAATCGACAGCAGCCATCTTGTTGTCACTCTTTAACTTATTCGTATACACTCTTCCACCAGGGCGTCTACGTCCCTCCAGAACTTTGACCTTAAACCCGAAAGACATCAACTGCCGTGCAGCAGCCAAACCTGCTAACCCAGCGCCAACAACGATCACTTTTGAACCTTTTGACTCAGGCAAAAACCTATCCTTAATCCCACGTGCTACGCCAAAATTTATATAGCCGTACAGAACCAAATAATTAAATGCCCTATCTAACAGGGGCCCACAATGACTTGGCACAATATCCACAAACATCTCCTTTGAAACCCACCTCGACACATTTTCCCTCCATTTCATAATGATGTGATTTCTAATCAATATGTAATTGACCTGCTCAATTCCGCCCACCACGGAAACCACCCCAAAGTCTATCTCTTCTTCCGTGAGTGAATCAGCCGGGAACCCAGCTGTCAAAGCAATCAATGCCTCGGCCGTAGCATCTTTGTTAATCACGATTATCTCATCTGATACATCATCAATACCTCTCTTAGACGGATTACCAGGATTCCAATCAGACGCAAGTCTTCTGGATACTAGTCTACTCGAATTCTCCATCCGAGCTTTGTTAAACTGATCTGAACTAGAAGCTACAAAGGAATTAGAGCCTAAGTTACTCACAGAATTATCGATAAAAGACCCAAATTGGGTCGAGGGAGTCGATAGGTTCCTAGGCCTGCCACGCCGTCTTCCTCTGGGAATCGGGGATGATAGAAAGTCATCTTGAGATGAATTTGCGGTCGAACTCGGGTATGAGGTAGAAACATGAGATGAGTTAGGGTTTTGACTGTAGCTAGGCGTCGAAGAAGTGTGCTGAAGAGGAGGCTCTGCGTCAGAAATCGAGGAATGGGTTGAATCGACGATGAATTGCAAAGGCATGTTGGGTTGATTGGCGATTGAAGGATTGAGGTCTTCAGTTGTTGAATCCATCGTTTCAGAATAACAAGGACGATTGAGAAAGTTAATTTTTTTCTTTTTGAAGATTTCCTGGAGATTGGAATGGGGAGTTGGACAAAGCTGAGCTGAGGCCAAACATGAAATTGTGAAAGTGGTCAATTTCTTCCACGGTTCGGGTCCAACCCGGGACAAAACCTTACCAATAAAAACTAAAACGTTTGGTTTGGGTAATAAATAGAAGTCAAATTATTTGATTGGTAATGCACAATTAATTTATAAGATTCATTTTTCTTCTTCTAAGATTTTGATTTTGAAGACATGAAGCAAAGGAAACAAAGAGAAAAACAGGGGTTTCCTCTTTTTTGATGTTTAAAAGGTACAAATTACAATAAACATACATTTGGAAGACATTGTTTAAGTTAAGAAAATCCTCTCTTCCTCACTTCTTTCGGAACCCTAACCGTTCTTCTTGCACCCAGCACCCCCCTCCTCGCCAACAAACACCCCACCCCTTCCTCCTTACCTCCTCCCGCCTCCGTTAACGGAGGTTGAGGAAACCCTTCGCTTTCCTTTTCACTTTGCTTTTTTCTATATAAAAAAAAAATTGCTTCACTCCATCGGCGGCATCCGCCCAGCGTCGCTGCCAAAGAAAGCCGGCCGCCGTCGCCTCCGAGCCAAACGCCCAAAGCCTCGCAGTCGTCCCTTCTTTTTGTGTCTTTCGTCTTTAAAAAAAAATATCACGCTCGCCGCCTGCCGCCGCCGTCCACCTCTTTCCACCGCCTTCCCGCCTGTTGCCGCCGCCGCCGTCCACCTCTCTCGCCTCGCCTCGCCGCCTCTGCCTCGCCGGCGTCTCGCTGCCACCTCGTCGCAGACGCTTTCACCGCCTCGCAGCAGCCTCCTCTGTCGTCCCACCGCCTCCGCCCCCTCCTCAGTCGTTCCAGCCTCGAGTCTCCCGAGTGGGACCTCGTCTCTCTCGATCCTCGGGTAGGGAGCCTTTTCTCCCTTGTGGAGCCCCCGGTCCGATGAATATAAAAATCCAGAAGTCGAAGGCCAAGTAAAAGTGAAGAGTATCGTAAATTTAGCTTCATAGTTTTTTCTGTTATAGATTCTTTTGTTCTTAGTCGTATATAATGGGTTTGGTTTTCTGTCGGTTTTTGTCCCTTGTGGACATTTTTCTTCCCATGTGAGAGTGTTGTGCCCCCTTGTGGGGTTGTGCTGTGCTCGTTTGTGAGCTTTGTTCTCCCGTTTGACGATGTACCGGTGAAATCCTTTGGGTTTTTTAGCCCCTGTATCTTTGTTGATCACTACAAGCTATCGTTTCGAAAAAATACATTTGGAACCACCAAAATTTAGACTTAATTGATCTATAAATTTATAATTTAAAATGAAATATTTAATTTTACGAATATCTTTTAATCTTCCACCTAGAGGGTGAATGAAGAAGGTGAGCTCGAGGCAAGCTCTATCATAAATAGCGTGCGAGCCTTTATTTTTATTTTTAAAATGCGGACTCAACGTAATTTTAGAGTAAGTCATCATTATTTTAAATATATTTGAGATATTTCAGCTCATATTTACATTTCCGAATATCAAGCTAATATTATTAGGGATTTGATTATAGTACTAGTGTTTATAGGGGTCATTGTTCAATTATGAACCTCATTCTATGATATATCAATTCATTGTTTAATTTCTGATTATAATCTTTTTCCGCATGTTCGAGCGAAATCGAACAAACTTCTTACCTTGTCCCGCATCACTTTATTTATTTTATTTTATATTTTTAAAACCCCAGTTTGAGCTTTATCCACACCCTCAAGTTGAGCTCAGAGTTCAAATATAAAGGCTCGAACTCGAGCCTAGAAAATGAACCGAGTTCGGCTCATTTACACCCTCTACTTTCACTTAATTATTGCACAACATATCACTTTTGGATGTTAAAGAATTTATCTACTATATATGCAAGATTAAAATATGATTCTTAGGTTCAACATATCACTTTTGGATGTTAAAGAATTTATCTACTATAGATGCAAGATTAAAATATGATACACGAACAACAAATTACACACACAACTATGTTTCTCATACATACGAAAAACCCTCACATATCATGTAATACCCGAGTCCCGTAAGTAAGCCGGCCAATAAATATGCATACATATTATATGGCTTATGTGACTGCATGAGATATGATTTGCGACGTTTATATGTTTAAATGATTTCACGTTATATGCTAACATGACATGTGAATTAGAAATTAGAAGAATTAATTTAATTTAGGTTAGATATTTATTTTAGGGTTTCTAGTACATGGCATGCTAACCTAAAAACAAAGTTAATTTAATATATTAAGTGTTGATATCACGTTTTGGAAAATACGACTTAGTAGGAATAGAATTCGAAGGAGGCATGTTTTGTGACTTTTATGTGCTTAAATGATTTCATGTTATATGCCAACGTGACATGTGCGCGTTGGAATGTAGTGTTGGAACTTAGGAAAAATAGCTAATACTCGTGTGTAGAGATCGAATTAACATAAGAGAAATTAGAATTTAATAACCTTAATAAGAATTGAATTAAGGCTATAGTTAAATTGGACTAAATACAAATTGGGCTAGGCTTACATCCAAAGCCCAAACATTAGGGATAAGTATTAATTACTTGAAAGAAAAGGAATGTCACGTTACTTGGTGTCTTATCAAGCATACAATTGGATACCCCTTAGAATTTATCAAGAAGCTTTTCTATAGATTAAACTTAAAGCAAACAAAAGAACTCTGATAGTAAGCTTCGATGAATAAGAAACCCTAAGTAAGACTACATCAAACGAAAAGCAAAGGAAGGAAAATAGCTATACTACTAACGGGAATTCAATAAAGAAGGTATAATTCTATTCATTTATTTAAAGATCAGTTTTATACTCTTTGTTTTAAGAGATTTAAGTATAATTGGGGACTTAAGAATCGATTTAAGGAAGTTCTAAAAGCAGTTTCTTGAAATTAGGTTAGTTTTAATTTTAGGGTTTTGGATCGAAGGTTGAGTTATGGTAGAATGTTTCCAGATTTTTTTGCGTCGTTTAAAGGCCGAGATTTGTTGTTGAATTATGTCGAAATTTTAGTTTAAGAAATGTCGAAGTTTATGTTTAATTATATCGAAATGTGTAGGGTTAAAAATAAAATATCGAAGTCTATAAGTTTCGAGACCTTTGTTTGGATTGTGTTGAAAATGTCGAGATTTAATGTTCAAGTGAGAAACCATATCGAGGTAGCTAATATAATGTCGAGCTAGTTGTATATAATATCGAGATCTTGTCGTATAGTTTAATTGTCGAGAGATATATATATCAAAGTATGTAAGTGGAAAATGTCGAGAGTTATTCCTATAATGAACATCAAAATTCTTAGGGTGATGTCGACATTTGGTATTTATAATATCTCGACATTTTAGCTTGGAATGTTAACATTCATTTCGAAATTCTTAACATTATTTGGTTAACATGCATCTCGACATTTCATGTGGGATTTAAAGATCATCTCGACATTTGCTATAATTGGACTAACATACATCTCGAGATTTAATTCCAATAGATATCGAGATCTTATGTAGTATTTAGATGTCGAATTATGGTATATATGAGGTCGAAATTCATTTTTAAGACATGTCGAGATTTATACCGGAACTTATGTTGAGATTCATTTAACTCATGTAGAGATCTATTTCAAAACCCATAAAAGTCAAAACTAGGGTTTTCAAATTAAGCCAATTTCGTAAAATAATAATTAGACTAACAAACCCTAATTTGATATGTTTCTATATTTAGGGTTCGAAGGTTAGCAACTTACAGTACGATAAGCTAAAAACTAAGGATACCAGGTAAGTGGGAATTTCAACTACAACACATAATTTATTTGTATGTGATTGAATTACGTGACTATGTGCTTGGGTACTTATGTTAATACGTGAATTATTTGACATGTTTCTGCATGATAAATATTTACGGTATTAATTCACGTTGCATATTCATATGCATGCACGAGGCACTTGGGGTTTTATCGCTTGAGGGCGAATGATATTTGCCGATATAGGCATTTGATGTCGACTCGCAGTTGAGTCAGGGCTACTTCTATGGCACCATGACGGCGTGGTGCGTCGTCGATTATATTATATATTATTTGGGCTTCTGCCCTGTTTATTTTATTTGGGCTGATGCCCTGATAGCGGAGGGATGCGACCTGGAGGGTGCGACCTGGGAAGGAGCGACCTAGGGGGGGGGGACCCTAGCGTAGGCTAACCAGCGTAGGCTACCAGCGTGGGCTACCGCACGGCAGAGGGGACGACCTGGGAGGGTGCGACCTAGGGAAACCTAGCGTAGGCTACCCAGCGTAGGTCGCTGCCACGTTTATCCATGTTGGATTAGAGCTCTTTATGGTGCATAGCAAGTTAGCCGAGGGCCCTGAGAGATATGAGATTTAGTTGGATTTACGAGGTGTGAGATGCATTGGCGCGGATGCCTTTGCGGGGTTTTCACGTTCACGACATTTGCATATTCCTACTTACTGAGCTTTATAGCTCACCCCTTACTTTATGTGTTGTAGGTGCACGCGACCACGGTACGTGATCGCTTTTGATGGCAAGGCTTACCTTTTGAAGCTTCCAGCGACTTTTGGGGGTGGTGTGTACATGGATGCGACCTGTGTGGCCGGGCGTTAGGGTTTCTTTTGCTTCGCACTTATACACTTCCCTTGTATATAGGGTTGGAGCGATATTTTGAGCATGTACATAATGAATTCCTTTATATAAAAGGAAAAATTTAATACGCATTTTTGCGTATTCTTTATTTTATATTATATTTAGTCACGTAAGATAACGTTAGAAAGGTTAGTAGATGGCGGGGCGCCACATATCATTCATGCAATAGGACTAAATGTTTATATTTTTATGTGAGTCCTACAGAGACTATCAATAACTTATTAGCGAATTATTAATTTAGTACGTCGTGATCGGCCAAAAATTGTTATCTTAAAAGAGTTTAGTTTAAATATTCGAGTATTAATTTATCGAGTTTCTACAGTAAAAAACATTCTTCCGATTTGATTGTCAAGTAACACCGATTGAACCGCGGACACAGAATCCATAAAAAAACACCATTTTCCCTTCACGGCTCAGCTCTCTCAACCCTCAGTGGGACGATCTTTTCCAGCGCGGAAACACTAACGCCACTCCACACGTCGGCCTTCGTAGGAAGCCCGGCGATTTTCTCCACGACGTCCATGTCTTCGGGCAACACCGAGCCAAACACAGTGTAAGAATTTCTCCACTCCTTGTGGTTCGCAAGGCTTATGAAGAATTCGGGCCCCGACCCGACCCATGCCACCGACCCTCTTTCTACGGTGGGGCAATTCTCTCCGGAAATTTCTTCGAACACCGTTCCTTGAGCTCCGAGATTTGTCCCGACAAGCCTCTTTATTTGTCCACGAAAAACCACGAAAACGACGCACAAATACATACCTCACCATATTTGTCCCGACAAGCCTCTTTATTACCACAAAACACCCAAGTATCGCAAAGGCAAGGCCCATCTCCCCCATCACACATGGCCTTACATGCATTACAACATTCCTCCGAAGAATTCAACTAGAGGAAGCCTTGAAGGAGGAGAAGGACATGCTCCCCACGACTTTGACGGCGGAAGTAAAGGCAAAGATTCGGTCGAAGGCTCATAGCGCTCTAATCTTGAGCTTTTTCGATTAAGTCTTGAGGAATGTTTCGAAGGAGACGAAACCTGAAGAATCATGGAAGAAACTTGAAGATCTTTACATGACGAAGACCCTAGCAAGAAGGCTATACCTGAAGCAAGCGCTCTACTCCTTCAAGATGGTGGAAGAACCATCGATCGAAGCGCAACTTGATCAATTTCAGAAGTTGACGCTTGATCTTGACAACATCGATGAGCCGATGAAAGACGAAGACAAGGCGTTTCTTTTGCTTTGTGCTTTACCAAAGATCCACGAGCACTTCAAGGAGATGCTGCTCTATGGACGAGATGCCTTGAAGTTGGAAGACGTGCTCTCGGCGATCTCATCGAGGCAACTCACCGCCAAGACAGAAATTCGAGTTGATCCATCGGCGGAGTTATTACACGTTCTAGAGAAATCTGCGAAATGAAAAGGCAAGAACTCGAAGAAGGAAGGAAGAGGAGAAGCTAGGAGTCCCGTAAGGTGCTACCATTGCCACGAAGAAGGCCACATTCGAAGGAATTGTCCAAACTTTACAAGGTACCCATCTAAAAACCCTAACGTTGCTTGTGAGGTTGATTTTGTTGAAGATGAAGGCTACGAATCGGCGGAAGCTCTAATGGCGTATGGGCAAGAAGAGGCTAAGGAATGGGTCTTGGACTCGGAGTGTACTTTTCACATCACGAGCAACAAATCTTGGATTCAAGATTTCAAGAAGATCGAAGGGGACACGGTGGTCTTGGGCAACGATAGCATATGCAAGGTATGGGACGGGAAAGGTGCGTCTAAAGCTTGATGGAGGAGGTATTCGAGTCATTGAAGATGTGAGATATGTCCCGGCACTGAAGAGGAAATGATCTTGTTGGCGTCTTAGATAATCAAGGCTACACAATCAAGATTGGGGCAAAGAACATCAAGGTGCTCGAAAGGTGGGGAGAGGTCATGCGGGGGTTCAAGAAGAACGGAATTTACGTGCTTGAAGGGCATGCTTTGAAGAGGCGCATGCTGGGAACTTCAAGACCACATAAATGGCTTCCCGACAAGCTAAGGCGTGAAGAAAACCATTGTCTTGAGGTGGAGAACAACTCAAGAGAAGCTCGGGCAAATTCTGAGATTTTCCCAAGCGATGGCGAGGATAGTTTGAGGTGGAGAGGCTTCGACAGCGATGAAGGCGATCCCTCCATGGAAGCTCAGACCCACGGGCCGGCAAAGGGGTCTCTAAAGAAGCCGTTCGACAGCTGTAAGTGGCTCGAGGTGGAGCGCCACGAAGGTGGGATTTCGATAAGCCAAACCGGGCGAATTTCGGTTGTAAAGAAGGTATGCATTTGCCTAACCCTTCTTGTTTCATCACTCGTGTTGATAAAGTGTTCGAAGGCTCTGCAATGAGGGCGGCAAGGGCAATCGTTGGCCTTGATTGATGAAGAACGCTTTGGAATTGAAGAGGAGTTCTTGGTTTAAGGTGGAGATTGTTGGGAATGGTAACCCAAAACTCCGGAATACGTTGGAATCGATCGGGGATGAGATCGGAGCGAAGAACGCATCGAAACAAGCTCGCAGATGAGGTTCACGGCCACCTGCTCCGAAAGATCACGGCCGTGAACAATATCAGCCTGGGCCGATGGAGCTGCTGCTCGATCCAGTCACAGCCGTGACTCAGTCTTCACATGGCCGTGACTTGCATGTCACGGCCGTGACTCCTTCCTAGCTTGGCCGTGAAGATGGGTTGCGAAGGAGATGGCCAGCTCGCTAGCTTCACGACTGTGAAGCTAGCTGTCCAAGGCCGTGAAGGCCGACTGCGAAGAACGCGCGAAGTCTGTTCGAAATAGTGATGGCCGTGAAAGGAGTGTTAGGGCCGTGAATGATTACTGTCAGTTATAACAGAACTTTAAGTCGAAGTAGGAACCTTCTAGACTTAATCTCATCTATATATAGGGCGAATTAGCTCGATCTTTGTACTGAGAAAATAGAAAGAAAGTAGCAAACTTGTAATTTCTGTGATTAGTTCGGAATAAAATCGAAAAGTTGATCCGTGGACGTAGACTCAAGAACGAGTCGAACCACGTTAAACCTCTATTTTTCTTGCATTTGATTTCTCTGGTTTTCGAGCGATTAACACATTAAGATCGAATCTTTCGACTTGATCTTCACACACCCACGAAAGATCTCTAAAAGGCGAACCTATAGGCGCGAGTTTCTCAACAATTATTTTAAAGATATTTGAGATTATTTCAGCTCATATTTACATTTCCGAATATCAAGCTAATATTATTAGGAATTTGATTCTAGTACTAGTATTTATAGGGGTCATTGTTCAATTATGAACCTCATTCCACGATATATCAATTTATTGTTTATCGTAAATTTCTGATTGTAACCTTTTTCCGCACGTTCGAGCGAAATCGATACCTTGTCCCCATCACTTTATTTATTTTATTTTTAAAAAGCCCGAGTTCGAGCTTTATCCACTCCCTCAAGTCGAGCTCAGAGCTAAAATATAAAGGCTCAAACTCGAGCCTAGAAAATGAACCGAGCTCGGCTCATTTACACCCTCTACCTTCATTTAATTATTGTACAATGTATCTATGTATATCAAGTGAAAAGTCGAATCTTCAAGATTGCTTTAATCCCCCACCTTATGATTCTTATGTTCAACATATCAGTTTTTTGGATGTTAAAGAATTTATCTACTATATATGCAAGATTAAGATATGATATACGAACAAGTTACACACACAACTATGTTTCTCATACATACGAAAAACCCTCACATACCATTCATGCAATAGGACTTATTAGTTTATATTTTTATGTGACTCCTACAGAAACTATCATTAAATTATTAGCGAATTATTAATTTATCGAGTTTCTACGGTAAAACTTTCTCTCCGTTTTGATTGTCAAGTAACACTGATTGAACCGCGGACACAGGATACATAAAAAGAAAGGCGCTATTTATTCCCTTTCACGGCTCAGCTCTCTCAACCCTCAATGGGACGATCTTTTCCAGCGCGGAAACACTAACGCCACTCCACACGTCGGCCTTCGTAGGAAGCCCAGCGATTTTCTCCACGACGTCCATGTCTTCGGGCAACACCGAGCCAAACACGGTGTAAGAATTTCTCCACTCCTTGTGGTTCGCAAGGCTTAAGAAGAATTCGGGCCCCGACCCGACCCATGCCACCGACCCTCTCTCTACGGTGTGGCAATTCTCTCGGGAAATTTCTTCGAACACCGTTCCTTGAGCTCCGAGATTTCCTTGAATGATGGCGAAAGGCGGGCCAAAAGAAGCCTATCAAGAAAGTGGGCCGTCGTTTTCCAAAATGACAAAAAAAAAGGAGTTTCGAGTTTTTTCGTAAGGGACGAAATGGGAAATTAGGGGGTTTACGTCTTTAATGTGGTCACCGTTGACATCCCAAGAAAGGCCTCGGGTTTCTGCGCGGTAAAAATGGCAGCCGGCGCATAGGCGGAGTTGCAATAACTCTAATATGTATGCGACTGAGCGCGGAGAACAGTCGGGGAGAAGCTGGAGAAATAACGTTTATCGTTAAGGAAAAAAAAACGACGATCGATGCATATTAGGACAGATGATTTATTTTAAAAAAAAAAATTAACCCACATAAAAGCCCCCTTGTAAACAAATTTTTCGAATTCGGTTGTAAGGTAGGACATGCCTTGCAAGAATTTTGATGTCGAAAACTGTAAGGAAATGGTCGAAAGGGGACAAAAAAGCAAGAAGGATATACCTTTATGCGGATTGTGCCGTGCTCGGTTGCAAAACCGACGATACCCTTTAAGGAGAAATAACAAGGAATTATTCTTTTTTTTTATGTCAATAATACAACAGCATTGCATATTTGGATAAATTTAGGAGCAAATTCAAATAGATGATCCATCATGGAACTTAATTGAAAGCAAATACCTCTCCTCTCCCAAAAATGAGGCCTGAAGTCCACATTACGCTGTTGCCTGCTTTCTGCTTATCTGGAGAAAGGACATCCTTTTGCTTCTTCAACCAACACTAAAAAAAGAACGTAATACGAAGGGATTTAACGTACTAATCGTGCATTTAATATTAAGATCGTCAAAAGCCTGAACCATATTCAAGGGCAGATACAAAGAGAATGGTTCAGAACTCGAACTGTAGTTACACAGATGGAAAATTTTCTTACTACAAACACTTAAAAGTGTTCCATTGCAAGATAGGCAAGAGGTTGTGAACTAGATATACTTCCAAGACAAATCTAACCAAAAAGAGCGATAACCGTAACGAAGAATTCCCCAGAAAAACTGACCCTCTAAGGTATTAGCTCAACGAAAGATCTCAACACAAAAGACATTCTACATTTCAACTCAAATCCAACCTTCAATACAGTTGTCGAATTATCGCATGAGTTAACAATCCAAAAAGGAAACCACGAAAACGACGCACAAATACATACCTCACCATATTTGTCCCGACAAGCCTCTTTATTACCACAAAACACCCAAGTATCGCAAAGGCAAGGCCCATCTCCCCCATCACACATGGCCTTACATGCATTACAACATTCCTCCGAAGAATTCAACTTGAAATCAGAACCCCACTTCACAGCAGAGCCCCACAATTCCAAGTTTTCGATGCCTCTGCAACAACCACTTTCTTCCTCGGATTTATGCCCAATAGGCTCAGCGCTCGCCGGCGATGATTGTGGAGGTCTCAAGACAGACGACGTGAAAACGAACACAGCAGTGCAAGAAACCAAACCCATAAAGAGAAGAATCAATAAGCCCCGCCTTGTGTAGGGTTCTGATTCATTTGGCTTCTTACCCATTTCAAAAATCACGTTTACTTGATTTTTTTTCGAATTAAAGGTTTTGATGGTTCTGTCGATAATCAATCAACAGTAGACCGATGCTTTTTCCCAGTCAAACTGATTGATCGGCGAGTATAATTTCATCGTTGATCAGCATTACCCAGACACGAAAAAGCATTTCAATAAGAACAAAGAACAGATGGGATTGTGGGAAATATACAAACTATCGAAGGAAAATGGAGCGACGACTTTACCTGGAATGCTACCATTGATTTGAGCTCAAGCAAGCAATTGCATGACTTTTTTTCGATTTGTCTGTTATGTATAAATGAGCTGTGGAATTCTGTAGTGCTTTGGCTGTCTGCGTTGACTGCTAAATCAGCTATAAACCTCGCAGCTCCGTAATCCCCTCAAATTTGTTACTAATAAAATGTCCATAATACCCCTTCATCTCGAATAAATTCTATTTATCAATTTTAGTTATTTGATTTACATATTTCAAACAAACACGATTAATCTTTAAAAATCCTTCACCATGGCACATCTACGACACTTGTTTCTATCTTTGTAATATAGCTCTTTTCTTTTGGGGTGAGAAAGTACCTCCACGCCACCGTAATTTCCACACCGTTATTAAATTCTGTCTGAAACGAATCTAAACAAATATTAGTTATGAAATGGTCCCGGCTTTAACAGTCCGGAACCCTAAATCAAAATAAAAATGTCCTCTGAAATCTGAATACTCGGACCGATTCCTCATTCTTGGGGCGGGAATGGGTCGTTGTGATGTGCCAAGTCCCTATGTCTAGTAAGAATAATTTTTTGTTGATTTGATTTTCACCCCCTTTTTACTATTTGAACCATCGTAATCTGAAAGTAAACAATATTAAATATTTCAATTTTCATGTTGACCGATTTATAATTAACTATTTTCCCACCTAGTTATTAAGTAAACATTACAAAAAAAGGGGGTGAACCGATGTCGGGTGTCGGCCGGCGCAGCACCGGTCGAACCAAGATTTCGGCCGGCGCTTGGCACGGCCGAACCATAATTTCGGCCGCCACATGTCACAGCCGAAATTGTGTTTCGGCCGTGCCTTGTGGCGGCCAAAATTATGGTTCGGCCGTGCCAAGCGTCGGCCGAAATTTTGGTTCGGTCGGGACTTTTTTCAAACTATTTCGATCCGTGTTTGCTAATTCATCTACGTACGAATGATTTTTACGACAATATCGATCGATCGGTCCTAAATCGATCGTTCGGTCCGAAAATATTGATCGATCGGTCCTAAAATGTTAAATCGAAATTTTTTTTTCGTATCGATCGATCGTTCGAATTTATTTGTGTATGTAGTTTTCAGTATTTCGTACCGAAATTATATATTTAGTTAGTTTTTTCTTTTTAAATTAATTTAAATATCATAAGGGCAAAAACGTCTTTTTAGCCCTTTAGGGGCGGTGATTAGGAAAAAGGGGGCGGTGAATAGTAACTCCCATAACTTATGCACCTCCCTAATTTCTATATTTTTAATTTGCCAAAGAAAATTAAATGCTAGATTGTAATTATTTTATTAATACTTGGAATATTAATATTTATATATAAATGAGTATTCGACTACATCAGCTCTTAATCTTTTCCACTAATTGTTCATTTTATAATTTATTTAAGAGCTAACGGCCCTACCTTTTACATAATTATGAAAAAATGAATTCATTTTGTACTACTCATAATATTATATTGGAAATGATATAAAATATTATATGAAGGGGCAACCTCAAAAAATATCAATCCTAAACTTTCAATCAACTAACTCCTCTTACCAATTTATTTATCATCAAACTCCTATTTCAAAACAATCTTACACATCACTACCCAATTGACAGATAATTTTGCTCCTCATTTATTATTTTTAAAATCTTTTTTTCTCCAAATTTCACTTTAAAACACATGCGATCGATACCTTCCAATTTCAGAATTCATTTATCAAATCTTTTCTTCTGTCGTTAGCTCCTGCCCACGCCGAAAAGCTCCGAGCTTACCTAATCTACCACGAGTTTATTGGTCCAAGTAAGTTGATGTAATTTCTGTTGTTATCTTAGTCACCGTGGGTTAACGAGTACGCAATCGTCCTAGATCTCGAAATATTTTTTAAGATACTTTTATATTTAAATATACAAATTATAATTTCAAAGAATTTTTATGAAAATATGTAATTTTAAAAGGATTAGACGATACTTTTAATTTATATATACAAAACATTTTTTTAACAAAAGATATTGTCGAGAAATGGGACGATAGCATCCCCGTTAACTTGGCATGATCAGAAACGAAAATTCTCGTAAACTTCCATTGGCGTTTTTTATCTTTGTTTTCGTTTTATACCTTTTTTAGTTTTAATAAATAAATAAATATATTTTTTACTTTATTCTTAACATCTTCTATCTTTTTGTATTTATTTTTATAATTTATTTTACTTGCCAATGTATTTTTATTTTTTCCTTTATTTTTAATTTAATTTAATTTATTATTATATTATATTTTATTCTCTCTATTTTTTTTTTAATTATTATACTTAAATTTATTTTTTATACACTCTCTACTTTGAGTTTTCTCCGTATATTGTTCATTAAAACCATTAAACCATTATTAATAATAGTACCAGCCTATTGAAATTTAATACTACAAGATATACAATGTCAAACTTACACTATAGTATTATTTCAACTAAAATAAATGAGTGGTGAGTTTGGAAAAGCTACACAATAGACTGATCCCCAAAAGCACATGCAAGCTACGGTTGTAGAGTGGAGCTCATCTACTTCGCCTATGGCTTTGTCGATAAAAATGGAAGTAAAGAACAATGTTCATCAAGAACGCAAAAGTACTACGACATATATAATATATATGTAAGCACTCTACAATAGTGAACAATTAAACGATTAAACCACATATTCAGATGCACAAATGTTCCTTGATCTAATAACGTTTTGCTGTTGCATTTTATACTGCATACGAAGAAAAAACTGAATGATCAGATAGTGCAGTGCCCTCTGCCTTCTTTATTTATAATAACGACCAAAATGAACTTAGGAGCCTAAATACTATTATTACAGGCCGTTCAAGAAAATATTCGGGGTAAAAAATAGGAGTTCACCTCAATAACATAAGCCAAAAAGGCAGAGAAACCCACATACCTAATTGTGTTTCCCATCATGAAACTGGGCATTTTTCGAGGACTTGAAGGTTTGGAGAAACTCGCGAGCTTTTTGCACTTCGAGATTTCGCCTCGACTTATCCCATTTGTGCTCTGCAGCTAAGATTTCGATGATGCGAGGCACAGCCCTCTGCGCAGCATCGGTGTCAAGAAAAGCAAGGCGTGACCTTCGAGCTATGAAGTCCACCGCTGATTCGCAGTATTCGTGCCTTGCACAGTAAGCAACCTCTGCTTCTAGGATTGGGTAACCATGGGCAAGTCTCTTCCCCAGGTTTTCATTCTGCAGTTTTTCAAGCATACAAATTTGAACCACATTCAATTTGGAAAAGTAACCCGAAAAGGCAAGAACTTAGCGCAACACACATTCTAACATCACATACGATGGATTTCGATCAGGAAATTGTGGACTTGCAAAACAGTTTGATTCGACTACTCACAATAGGTGTTTACGTTTTATGGATGAGCTCCACGTCTTATATAGAGGAGGCATTCAGAATTCAAATACTAGAAGGATATACGCTCACAAATCCAAGAGTGCTCAGAGAAGATGGAATTTCAAAGTTCACCTCCATCAAAATCCCAGCATACAGACCTTACAAACTTAAAGTGGGGGAAAACTTAACAGTAGAACGATCATGAGAAAGAGGGTCGAATATTTCAACAAGATAAGTAAAAAACCAAGCCAACTTCACAAAGAGGAAAATAAGTAAATAAATACTAAACACGCGGGCGAGTGGTAACAAAACAAACCTGGGCGATTGCGGCTACTCGTTCAGCAAAAGTACCATAAGCATGTGACAAGTGCTTCGCTGCAGCAGTGTCCATTACGCCTGGAACAACCTTTCCACCGTATGTTCTCTTCATGCGCACATATTGCTGGGCAAGTATAGTGAAAGACGCAGGTTCCCAACCATCAGCACCCATGAGCTGTAAGTTTTCCGTGATGCATTTGCTAGATGGGCTCAAATCTCCAGATTTAATAGCTGCATTGACTGCATCTTCTGCCATACTAGGGAGGGAATTTGGGTAAATACAACTCGATTTATTGAGAACAATACAATGTTGAGAGGATAACTTGAGAGGGAATTTGCTTTTACCTTCGATATGTCGTCCACTTTCCACCTGTTATGGTAACTAAACCGGGAAGATCTTCACAAACAACATGATCCCGAGAAATGCTTTCGGTGTTTTTGGCACTTGGATCCGTAGCCAGTGGGCGAATGCCACTCCATGCGGATAAAACATCTGATCTACGTACCTAAAGTATGGATTCTTAAATGAGATTCCGCCATAAAAGAATTAGAGAATCAAAAAGCGAGGTTAAGGCTGGAAATTAAAATAAAAAAACAAAAATTGAACAGTCCACATGTCTTAGGAAATGGATATCACCTGCAAGTTTTAAATTAGCTCGACGTGGGATATAATACGGAATGATGTAGTTCCTACTCTTTCCACTCTAAAAGCTAGAAATTCAAAAACTAACACTCTCATCAACACTCGATGTACTACCCAAGTTAATAGTAAAAGTAAACAAATCAAACAGAGTTCATACGTTTCAGATCAATAGACAAAACATGTAAAGTTTACGGCAACTCCTAGTATGACCAGATAAATTTGCAAATCATAAGAAATATTACAGATCCGTCTTACTTTATTATAGATCTGAGATACGAAAAAAGGAAAAATTTCTGTTTACTCTACAAATAAAAAAAAAAAATCAATTTGTCAGACCTTCACATTGAGATAGTCTGAAATGGCATCTAGGATAAATTGAATCTCATCTTCGTGAGGTTCTGGAAGCATTGTAATAGTGGTGTTTGAGTCGGTAGTGCCAGCGACTGTTCTCCCTAACCAAGGAAGCATAAAGACAACACGACCGTCCTTTGTCTTCGGTACGATCAAGCCCATACCATCAGGTGAATAATAATCGGGAAGCACAATGTGGACCCCACTGCTAGGCAATATCATTTGCTTCGCTTCTTTGTCTGCCAGTTTCCTTACGGAATCGCAGAATGGGCCAGCAGCATTTATTACAACCTTTGCATATGCATCAAACTCCTTTCCTGCAAATGTGTGATGACCAACTCTGAGGAAGATTAAACTATTAAGCATCTAAGATAATAGAAAGGTTCATGCTACACAGCACAAACCATCTTAGTTCCAAAAGGTAACAGCCAAAGATTTGATCCCATGTTGCCAAAAAACAAATTTGGAACCACACCACGACTTTAAGATACGAGAATAAAGTAGCACTCATAAATTGCAGTGAATGAACAGCTCTGTTACCTGATAAATTATTTCTTATTCGAGCACCAATTATCCGTCCACCACTCTCATCCCTGATAAAGGATATCACTTCGGCATGGTTAAGTACGGCAGCACCTGTTAAAGCAGCTGTGCAAGCTAAAGCAACATTCAGGCGCGAATCATTCATCTGTCCATCATAATAGACCACAGTTCCCTTCAAGCTTCTGCCATTTCCCGTTTTTGCCAGAGTGGGGAAGAGGTTCACAGATTCCTGTGCAGAATAGTATCTAGACAAGTGGAGCAAGTGTCTTCCAGCTACTAAATCGTACATTTTCAGACCAGCCCAGTAATAAACCACATCAAACCAACTAAAACAAGGCGTCATACAAGGCAGAGCATTGCAGAGGTGGGGAGCATTTTCAATAACTTGTTTGCGCTCTTCAAGAGCGTGGAAAACCAGCTTTAACTGCCCGTAATCCAAGTTGAAGACTGCTTTCTCCAAATAGCGAACTCCTGAAAATAAAGTTGTTGCAAAGTTCACATTCTTCATATGCTATGGGCGCCGGAAAAAAAGATAGGGATACTGAACGGTGATTTAGACTTGATAGTTCATTGATAGGGTTGAGAGAGGACAACAGCACAACCGATGAAAGCGCGGAAAGAAGCATCATAAGAAAGTTACTCACGAGACGTATCAACAACCTTAACCAAAAGACTATATCGAACAGACTAGCGACAAATCCAGCATTTACGAAGAGTTTTATCCAAACTCAAAACAATAAAATACCATCAACATCCTCGTCGGCCAAATATCCATTCCTCAGTAAGATTACGGTTCAAGTTCATCTTAGAAAACACAGCACTCCATATGCCAACTGGACCCCACAATTGTAGTTATCGAGGCATTGACTCGTTACGGTTAAATAGCCACATTGAGCTTTGAGTCTTTGACATAACTCATTCAGTTGAAAAACACATTAATGCAATATTATTAGCTGAGCAAGCAATCAACTTTATTTACACGAGGCTAGATTCCAAAAACTTAGAAAGTAAAACGAAACACGAATAAATCAAATGCTCTCTGAACCACAGGAATATACAACCCATTATCATGTGAACAAAGACATCAACAATTTCCTCAGTTAAACTCTCATAGACATCACGTGATATGATATAACTCAAAATTCAAAGCCCCAACAGAAAATGTACCATCTAAATGCACACAGTAACAGACGTGGGCGAAGAAACAGTCATCACAAAGACAACACAAAGAGTACACACACAAAAGTGCCAAGAAAAAAAGAAAAACCTCCGTGAATTAGCTTCGTGGACCTCGAAGACGTCCCCGACGAGAAATCCTCCCTCTCCACAAGCCCCACGCGCAGCCCCCGCGTGGAAGCGTCCAGGGCAGCCCCACAGCCGGTGGCACCTCCGCCGACCACCAGGACGTCGAGGGGATCCGCCGCGGTTGCGCCGATCAGAGCCGCCTCTTGGGACGAACGAGGTGGCACAACGGCACCTGGGTCGGAAATTCGATGATGGAACGATGTGAGCGGAGTAGACGCTCCGCCGGCGTCCAAAGAGGAGACGGATTGGTTGGGGAGGAGGGTGAAGTACGCGGAGCTTGCAGCCGCGGCGGCCATTCCGAGGCGGCGGAGGCGTATTACGGATCTTGACATGGCAGAGCGGTTTGATTGGTTGATTAATTAATCGATCGAACGATCGACGGAGTGGAAGGGATGATTCGAGTACGGGCGAAAGTGAAAGTTGGGCAGTGCCAGTTTTTGTTCTTCGATTGCGTATTTATAACGTAACGATGAAATATTTTGATATTATTGTTTTATTTATTCCGTAAATAGAATAGAATTACGTGTAACTTGGAGATTGGATAGTATTGGGAGGCGACGTGTGTTTTAATTTGGGAGCTTTGCGTTTCAGGCCCATCATAGTTTGAAATTGGAAATCAGAACCCCGTCAGAAAAAAGATAGTTTTAAGGACCTGATCTATATAAAACGTAGTATAAAAGACCTAAAATCCGTTCTGAGCAAAATACCCCTACAATAATGTTAAAAAAAGAGTTATCGACCAGCTACTTACTGTTATTACAAAGTGTTACGAGAGACAAGATATTAGTTAATTTCTAATACATAAGTGGTATTAACATAACAAAAATTAGCTTTGACAATCGAATTTCACGTACAACGATTGTCATGTACCAAGCAAGTTTTATGTGTCCCCCAGGGTTTTATTAAGAGCTTTACGTCGTCAACTGTACCTCCGTTGAGGCATTTTTTGCATTCTCTCGACGCAAATTGTGAAAAAAATTGTGAATCGAATCCCGTTTTGGAAACAAAATTGGAGCTAATACGTTGAAATCGTAGTGACCCATAGCCTGTAGTCTGCGTATGCCACCGCGTTGGCTCCATCGTTCGTCGTTCAAGGTGAACAAAATTAAAATGAAGTCATTCGAGAATATTGGCCTGAAACGCAAGCGGTATAAAGTCGAACTCAATAGTTATATTTTGAGGACGAACTGATATATGTCATCATACATCTCAGAACAACGAAGAGGTATAAATAAAGGTTTAGTTGGTATAAATTATCATCCATCCGTTACAAATTTGAATTTTGGATTTTCTGAGATTTGTAACCAAATCATTTTTTCGTTCAAAATTGAAGCTAATATATATAATTGGAGACCCATAGCCTAAATTTTTCATAGTGCCATTGCGTTCACTCGATCGCTCGTCATTAAAGGTTAATCGAACTAGAAACGCAGTTGTTGCTAATTTTAGCGCAAATCAATGTTCCTTAAAGTGGTATGACTGATGAATCAATTGCCGTCGAGAAATAGTCAAAAGGTATTCCTACTCCAATAAGAAATGAAACCCGAATTCGAATAGATCGAATTTAAAAAAAGAAATATTAATAAAAAATAATTAATTAAAAAAATTATTCGAACAAATCGAATTCATTCTCTTAATTCGAATTTATTAGAATATATTTGATTTATTTTATTATTATTATTATTATTATTATTATTATTATTATTATTATTCGAGAAATGGTGTCAAAAAAGGTTTAAGTGTTACCAGTTGTCCTCTATTTGGTGTAGTTTTAGTTTGAAGATTTTGGCGAGATTTCTAAATTTGACTGAAATTTTAGGCGGAATTTTAGAAATGTGTGGAAAAAGTTAAGTGTTACTATACGATGTTATTGTGTTACTGAAGGTCATAATTACATCATCGGATATATAAAGCATATATTAAAGGAATATCCCGACTTTAATGACCGAATAAGGCGTATTCGACACAATTTTATCATAGGTCTTAGTAATCGACGGGGATTAGTGATGTCAATAATGGAATATCGAATGATTTTGATGTCAAACAAGTTTGAAACATATGCGATTAACACGCTTTCTGGGTAACAGTTCATTCTTTCTAGATAACACTTACTTATTTCTGGGTAACACTTTTCTTGTAATTCGTTATTTGTAAATAACGCATTATGTCACATTCAAAAACTGCCGACGACACCAAAAATCGTTGAAACCGCTAGCTTCTTCACGTTAGTGACCGAATAAGGTTAAATCAACCTCAATTTCTCATGGGTCTTCATAATAAAAGAAAATTTTTTAAGTTTATAATGTAATGGAGATTCATAAAACTCATTGAAAACGGGTAAAATCTCGACTCTAATTGGCGAATAAGGTGAATACGGCTCAATTTGATCATGTGTCATAATCGACAAAACATTTTATATTAATCATGAAACAATCCAAATTTAGCTTTTATTTCTTGAAATTGAAACATTTTCAATGTGAGTAACACTTTCTGCATATAAAATAACACACGTATAGATAAAAAAATATTTCATTAAGAATATTCCGGAATTTTCTGTATTGTCAAGAAATATTACCACATTACTTGCCAATAATACTGAATGTCCGATATAAAATAACATTACAAATCCAATTTTTAACACGTTTGTAGATATTGGTACTGCATAATAGGCTCTTCGTACCACATTACTAATTTCATTAATTTCGCTCATAAATCCAGTTCTTTTCGATTGTTTAGGGTTTGGGGACTCGAATTTGTGTTTATAGTCTATTAAATGTTGTTCGTGCTTTAATGTTGAACTTTGTATACATCTGTGATGGAACTCATAATGTTATGTCTCATCAAAAGAGACACTAGTATATGTTGTGAAGGAAGCGGCTATATGTTTACATGGCTAATGACTTCAACATTCAACTAATAACATCAATATTCGTATAACGTGTATTTTAAAGGAATTCGGTTGTTTAACTTCATCTTCAAAACATATGTATCCAATATATCCATGAATATCAATCTTATATACATTGAAAAGTGCATTTACGAAGGAAATAAATTGAATTAGTTATGTGGTTTAAGCAACATATTATGTAGTATCAAATATAAATCAATGTGTTATAAACTGGGTTCATATTGTTTTGTCTGCTGTACATGTGGTATAGTTGCAAGTAATGTGGTTATATTCCCTGAAAATCCAGAACCTTCTAGAACATTCTTGATAAAGTGTTCCTATTACATGTACATGTGTTATAAATACTACAAAAAGTGTTACCCAACTCGAAAATGTTTCAGTTTCGAAGCTCATTTTCCATCAAAATTCTTTGTTTCTCCGTGACCGCCTCTCTCGCATCATAATAAATGGTATTTGTTATTTAATATTCAACTTGCATAATAAATTCATAATGTAATGTTCATTGATATATATATATATATATATATATATATATATATATATATATATATTTATATAGTTCATGTTTTGAATGAAAGGCTATAGATTTACACGACTAATGACTTCAACATTCTACTTTCTACTTCAACATTTACATAACATAGGAATTTGATGGTTTAACTTCATCATATCATATATTTCCATAAAAGTGTATATCTTGTACATCCGAAAAAATGCATTTAATGTACGTAATTAACCGAATTAGTAATGTGGTACTGATAAGCTATTATGTACTACCAGTATCCATAAATGTGTTATAAAATGGACTTTTATTGTTATTCCTATCAGGCATGTGATATTATTTGCAGGCCATGTGTTAATATTCTCTGACAATCCAGAACCTTCTAGAAAGTTCTTGATGAAGTGTTTTCTTTTGCATGTACATGTGTTACAAATGTTACAAAAAGTGTTATTCAGTTAAAAACATTTTAATTTGGAGGAAAACTAATTTTTGTATTATTCTATAACTGACATAAAAAAATTTCGTTCATTATTAAGATAAATAATCAAACTGAGTTTATTTCCCAATTTTCGACAATTGAAGTTGAAATTTCACCACAAGATTTTTGAATTGGGTTTGAAGTAATATTTCAAAACATCAACAAATTTCTTTTATTATTAAGACCCATGAGAAATTGATTTCGATTTAACCTAATTCGGTCAATAACGTCGAGATTTTAGCGGCTTTCAGCTGTTTCTCTGTGTCATGGCCGATTTTCGTAATATTCTCGCTATCTGATGCTTATGTATTAAATTGAATAGATTTACATCAATAATTCTCGTCGATTACTAAGACCCATGAACAAGGTGATGTCGATTTAACATTATTCGGTTCACTAATATGAGAGATCCTAGTGGCTTCATTACTTTTAGGTGTCGTCAGGGTTTTTTTAATCTATTCCTCTTAGTGTCTTTCTACCCAAGAAGTGTTATGCAGAATGCATGAAGTGTTATCCAAGATGTACAAAGTGGTACCCGTACAGTGTTTTATTAGCAATGCAGAACGCATAAAGTGTTATCCAGAATGTACAAAAGTGTTGCTCATCTCAAACTTTGTCAAGCATACCTAGATAATAGAAAACCTTCTAGAATGTTCTTAAGGAAATGGTTTCTTTTTCATTACCGTGTTATATTTTTTTTACAAAAAGTGTTACGAAACTGAAAATATGTTAATATTCTCAGAAAATCGAGAAGTTTCTAGAATCTTCTTAATTAAATATTTTTTTTTACCTTATACGTGTTATCTTTTTTGCCAAAGTGTTACTAATCTCAAAACCGTTTCAATCATACCTGTTTTAATAAAAATTCTTTTTTATTTCGCGATTAGCATAAAAAATTCTCGTCGATTATTAAGACCAATGTCCAAATTGAGTCGAATACACCTTATTCGACCATTAGAGTCGAGATTTCATCCAATGGGAAATCCGGCTTGAAAATTTTTTCCATTATAAACATCGAAATTTTTCGTTGGTTATGAGGACCCATGAGAAATTGAGGCCGATTTAACCTTATTTAGTCCTTAACGTCATGGATTTAAACTATTTCAACGGGTGTTGCGTGTTGTCTACGATTTTCGATCTTTCTCTTGGACCCATACTAGTGTACAACATGCGTGTTTTTAAAGGAAACGAATTGTTATATTTTCTGTATTGTTTGTTACGGCCGCGACAACATTTGTTGTAAGTTAGAAGACATGTGTTATACCCTTGCAGGAAGAGTTATACCAGAAAATAAAAATTATTATATTAGTTGCAGAAAGTGTTATCCAGGTAGCATGATGTGAGAGATGAAACACGTTTAAATCTTAGATCGCGTGTCGTTATTCCGTGATTAACATCAATAATTCTCGTCGAATACGAAACCCCATGTACAAATTGAGTCGAAACCAACTTATTCGGCCATTAAAGTGGAGATTTCACATGTTTTTAAGCGAGATTTTTGAACTGAAAGCATTATTCCATTATAAACATCGAAAAATTTCGTTGGTTATGAGGACCCATGTAAAATTAAGGTCGGTTTTACCTTATTTGATCTTTAACGACGAGATTGAGCCAACTTTTGAAGGTTTTTTTTATTCAACGAGATTTTGATTCGATGGAGAAGATGATGGCAATATATGTAATTTTTGCAAGAATAAAGGATAAGTGAGTCTTTTCATCTCAAATTGGTCCTTAACTCTAAGACAAACATAATATTGGTCCTTATAAATTATTTTAACAGCAATGGGGCCTGCCACCTAATGAAAATATGCTAAGTAGGCCTGCAACCCAATTAGCAGTTTTAATTTTGACCATCACCATATAATTTCGACGGATATCTTCTATTCAATTTACTCGTCTTTTTTTTCCACATCAAATTCGAGTGATCTATAATATACTAGTATTTAAGCAGGTTCGATGCATGTACAATATATTAAAATTGATATGTTGCTTTTATTTTAAAGTTGTTTCATGAAGTATTTAATTTTTATAATTAAATATATATATCTTTATATATATATATAAGAAAATTGATTTGAGGATATCCATACCATTATATAAAGAGCATATGGGGACTATAAACTGTCAATTTTGGTCTGTCAATTTAACATATAATTTCCATCCTTAACTGTTTAATTACAATTTTACCATTAAAATTTTCATTTATTACAAATTTACCCTTAAATTAAAATTATTTTTAAATAACTTAATTTATAATGTAAGTGTTAAAAATATAAAATAATTTAATATATTTGCACACACATCGGGTGTGCTAAACTACTAGTAATTGTAATGAACTTATATATGAAGGATAATTACAATTGACACACCGAATTATTTGAATGATAATTATTATGTGGTGATGAACAATAATAAAATAGAAGATGTATAACACACCAATTGTGTGCAAATTTATCAATTTATGTTATACTTTTGAACGTTTTATGTTATTAGTTATTTAACAAATAAAAATTTTTAAGAAAAGGATAAACTTATAATAAATTGAAATATTAAGAGTAAAATTATAATTAAGCATTATGAGTAAAACTACAAATAACTAGACTGTTGGTCCCGATTGCACCAAACAAGGAATCAAAGAGGCTTTGATGGAATGAAAAAGGGAGAGGTTCTCACCTTCAAGTGTGTGTATTGTGTGAAAAATAGGATAAGCCTTTTGATCTTTGATTACTTTGAAATTAGTGTTTGTAAAATCTTATATACCACATTAACCCTAGGTATATTAAGGCCCAAACACTGAAAATTTAATAATTACATTCTTTTCCAAAGCCCAAGCTACAAGGATAATTACAATATTAAACCCAAGACTTAAACTATTGACACAATCTATAAATATCCTAACAATCTCCCCCTTTGTGTCAATTGTTGGGAGTCTTGGAACTTGGGCGTTGTGATGGTGGATTAGCGAGTGTGTGTTTCGCGAAGTCCTAGCTTGAACTCGAAGGCGCGGAGATTCCTTCGAAGGACCATTCGATCAGCTATAGCGTCGATGAACTTTGCGAACTTGGATCGACAGTGTGGATCTTCTTCCGAAAGGATGCGGCAAATCCTCATGAGTTTGTCTTGGATGATGGTGAGCGTCCCATCTGAGAACTTTGCCACTTCGGAGCAGCGCAGCAGCCTCATCTTTCCCTTGTAGTTCGAGTAGGCGACCGCCGAATCATCTCCGTCGATCACATCACCTTCTCGGTAGTCGTCCGCGTTCTTGAAAGATGGGCGAGTTAGGTTCACCTTCTTCAGGTTGTGCTCCACCGCCATCTGCAGATCGTGGGTGGCGAAGAATCTGACCTGTCGGAGCATGTGGCGCTTGAGAGCTACGTAGCCCATGGTGACCGGTTCAGCCCGTACGAGATGTCCAGAACTTCTGAGGACGAGTCTGAACTGCTTCATGGATTCCAGCATGCTGTACAGGTCACCCAGGCGCAGAAACTTGAAGTCCGCCTCACTGACTTCACTGTAGCTCTCATCCTGCCTCATTACCGTGAACACTGGATAGTGAACACGTCCTTTCGACTCTTGGCGGAGGTCAGTGACTTTGCAGATGGGGGCCCGATTCATTTCCAGAGCGATGTTTTCTTCATCGGACAGCGTCCTCTTTGTGCACTTGTGGCAAAGAAGGCTCCATCGATAGAGCTTCTTCTTTTCTTCGCTCCAGTTTTGGATGTTCATCAGCTCGTATTCATCGAAGGCCGTTATGATCTGCTCCTTGCGCCGCCAGATCCTCTTCCTGATCTCTTCTTGGAATGGTGCGGTGATCTTTTTGTTTTCCCACGGTGCTTCTGGTATATTCGCCGTGGGCACATCCGGTTGAGCAGCAGAAGCCTCAGCGTGCTGCGCTTGAAATTGAAGGATGTTCTCGAGTTCGGCGGGTTCAGTGTCGTATTCCTCTCCGTTCTCGTTGTCTGCAGTGTTGATCAGCGTAAGTGAAGCTTCTTTTAGCAGACGTCGAGCATTTTCCACCAACTTCCTGGCTGCTACTGCATCGGCGGGTGTGTACAGCCATTCATCGTTAAAGATGTATGCCTCGATCTCGTTTTGTGCGCAGTAGACGTCCTCGAAAGCCACGTTGGAATCGGTATTGAGAGGGGTATGGCTGTGTGGTGGCGAGGGTGTTTTGGCTAGTAACTCGGGGTTAATAGGGTGGGCTTTTTGGCTAGAGGGGTGTGAGGTTTCTGTTGCGGGCGTCGTTTCAGGTGCAGAGGAGGAAGGCGGCGTCGATTGTACGGGTCCTTGAGTTTGTGAGGCTTGCTGCCTATTCTCCCCCTCGCGGCGATCTTGATCATCGTCTTGATCGTCGCGCCTGATCCCGCTAGACTCGCCTTGAGTGCAGCAAGTCATGGGTTGAGTCATTATTTTCTTCATTTGCTGTTCCTCCTCGTCGAGTTCCGCCATTGACTCGAATCTTGCTCGTAGGATGTAGAAGAGCTCCTTTGCGGAAATGGAGGAGAGAACAGCTTCTGCGTCCACATTTTGCGTTGGTGGTGGCGTCTCCGGGGCCACACCTTTGCCTTTATCGATGGTGGACGCATCGAGACGCGCATAGACTTTGTCGAGGATGGACGTCTCAAGAGTCTTTGCAAACTCTTGAAGACGAGTCTCTAGCGCGGTCTCGGTGACGAACTGGGGTAAGTTTAACAAGTTGGAATCACGAAGAAATCCAACTGTCACCGAATCGGAGAAGATGGCCGATCGGCCGCCCGTTTGCACAGGACGGGAAAAGACGGGGTCACTAAGACTTCCCGTTGGCATCATCGATGAGACAGACTCAAACGAATGATGGCCTAGGCTCACGGTTGTTGTTATGTTGGCCGTGCTAGGTCTTCCGCTCTCAGTCACAGAGACATCACCGAGCGTTCTGACAGAATCACGAAGACTCTGTAGTGCAGTAAAAGGTGTATGTGTCCTAGATACGTATGAAATTATTGGGAGTGAGGGCACTAGACTCGATGTGATTGAAGAGGATGCAGTCTGAGGCGAAGGACTACTTGTTTCAACATCGACTATCTCCAAGTGGGATGTCGATGGTATACGTGGCTCCTCGTGGGATGAAATATCTTCCTGTAGAGAGGAAGATAAGTGGATTGGTGGGGTCGTTTGCGTGGTTGAGCCAAATGCCACGTCTTCTACTCGGGAGGTGAACACATCACCTCCTGTACCTACGGGTTGGGCTTGGCTTGTATGTGACTGAGGAGGTCGATCGTGTTTTTGTTTCGATCGACGCTCCGTGGGGCGGCTTACGTCATCCTCACGCGATCGTTTTTTCGGTACGCGGGTGGAAGAGGATGCGGCGCGACTCGACGACTTTTTTGTAGTGGGGGTGGGGTTTTGGCTAGTCCCGGGGTTAGGAGCAGAGGGGTGGATCTGCTCCGTAGGGACAATGGATAACGGACGGGGGCTTTCGCGGAAAGAGGCTGTGGAAGCACGATATTCTCGGACGTGCGGATTGGTCGGGTCTGCATAGGCGAGAACGTCGTCCGGGATTATCATAGCGTGTCGATCTTTCGCCGGAGTGTTTTCTTTGGCGAACTTCTCGACAGTGGGGATTATGAAGTGTTCAGTTGCCGGGCGGGCGCGGATGTCGGTGGAGAACATGCGGAAGTATTTGATGAGCGTTGGGAGCCACCGCATGTAGGGTACGAAGCGGTTCGTGACTCCCTTGGCGATTTCCCGATCGCGACGTTGAATCATGGAGACGAGATCCATCCATATGACGTCGGCGTAGTTGTACTTGCGGTTGTGGGCGATGCCGGTTAGGATGGTGAGGATTTGGTGGTTCCCACGGTCCTGGCCGGCATGCTTCCCCGACATGCACTTGTTCAGTAGGAGATATAGTGTTCGCCAGGGTTGAGGAAGGTTGCGTGTAGTGACTTCACTGAGAACGAGTGGGCCTTTCTTCTTCTTGTTTTCAGGTTGATAGCCCAATCTGTCGATGTCCTCGATGAGTTGTTCATGAGTTGGTAGTGGGTCGTATGGTGAGTAGACAGGGAGTTGAAGCACTTCTTGGACAATCTTGCGAGTGAGGACCACTATTTCTTGATCGATTTTGGCGGTCATTGTTTTAGCAAGGTGGTGTGGTCCAGCTATCTGCAAGGTGTGCCAGAACTGTTGGAGATAGACTTGAGCTTCTGGGTCGCCATGAGAGAGGGCGTGTCGGAGGGGATGCCCTTTGAGGATCTCTATGATAATGGGAGCATCGCACCGAAAGTTGTCTAAGTCCACCATGTGGTTGTTTGGTATCAGGGCAGCCCATTGATTTGTTGGGAAGACCTGCTCCATCGGTGGGACATAGGTTAGCGTATTGAGCTCGATGCGAGCGATGTCCCTTTGGAGTGTTGCCGCCTCAAGTGCTTCAATTGTATCTTGATTTTTGTTGGTCATATCGAAAAGCTGATTCGCAACAATGGAGTTAGCAGGAGATGGATTATCAGGGCAGATTGAAGAAGACGATGATGCGAGGGTTTGAGAAAATTTTTGAAAAAAGGGGGTGCGAAATTTTTGAATTTTTCTCGGGAATTTGTAGGATTGTGAAAACGTTAAGTGTTTTGGGGGTTTTGTGACTGTTCATGCGAGATTTTGAGTAAAATGGGCCGAAATTCGCGGGCTTGTTCAAGATTGGATCCTGGGCTGAATTTCGCAGGCTTGGTCAAAATTGTGTCTAATTGGATTTTAATTGGTCCAATTTTGACCCAGTTTGACCAAAAATTAAAATTTCAACCCAAAATTTAATTTGTCCAATTTTGACTTCGTTTGACCAGAAATTTAAATTAAATTTCAGCCCCCCACCCCCCCTTTTTTTTTTAAATTACAATCAGAAACTCCCCCTTAATTGAAAATTCCCCCTTTTTTTTTTAATAACGGAAAAAGCAGGAACTCCCCCTTAATCGAAAACTCCCCCTTAAGAGACATAATTTAGAAGACACATAGAGAATGAAGTGAAGTGAAAAGACATGTGTACACTTTATCAAAGTTCATGTAGTGTCGATTGATCACAACTGAATATTCAACATGCCCAACATAGTCACAAGGTGTTGGAATCGTTTGACATCCAACGGCTTTGTGAAAATGTCGGCTAGTTGATCTTCGGTAGTGACGAAGTGCAATTCAATCGTCCCTTGTTCAACATGTTCTTTGATGAAGTGGTGACGAATATCTATGTGTTTCGTTCTTGAGTGATGTACCGGATTACTCGTCATCGCAATCGCACTCTTCGAGTCACAATAAATGGGAATTTTATCAACATGAAAATTAAAATCTCGTAGTTGAGTTCTCATCCACAAAAGCTGTGAACAACAACTAGCGGCGGCGACATATTCTGCCTCCGTCGACGAAGTTGAGACACAGTTTTGTTTTCGAGAAGACCAACTCACGAGTTTACCGCCCAAGAAGTGTGCAGCTCCAGAGGTGCTTTTTCGATCCATCTTGCATCCTGCGTAATCCGAGTCAGAGAATCCAACCAGTTTGAAGTCCGATCGAGTGGGGTACCACAAACCCAGATTGGGTGTTCCTTTGAGATAGCGGAGAATCCTTTTGACAGCAGTGAGGTGGGATTCCTTAGGTGTAGCCTGAAAACGAGCGCAGATTCCTGTCGAGAGAACGATATCCGGTCGACTAGCAGTGAGGTACAGAAGAGAGCCTATTATCCCACGATAGACGGTTTGGTCAACGGGAGCACCAGATGGGTCCGCGTCGGGTCGGCCAGAGGGTGACATAGGTGTAGCAGCAGTCTTAGCATCCTTCATTCCATATTTCTCGAGGATGTCATGGATGTATTTGGACTGGTTGATGAAGATTCCGTCGGGGAGTTGCTTTACTTGAAGACCAAGAAAGAAATTCAGCTCGCCCATCATACTCATTTCGAATTTCTCTTTCATCAATTCTGCGAAGTCTTCACACAGTTGTGGTTTAGTCGATCCAAAAATGATGTCATCAACATAAATCTGTACAATCATGATGTCCGGCCCACTCCGCTTGGTGAAGAGAGTTGTATCCAGAGATCCTTTCTTGAATCCAGACTGAACAAGGAAGTCTGAAAGGACGTCATACCAAGCTCGGGGAGCCTGTTTTAGTCCGTAGAGGGCCTTGTAGAGTCTATATACGTGATGAGGAAACTCTTCGCTCAAGAATCCTTCAGGTTGATCAACGTACACTTCTTCTTTGAGAAATCCATTCAGAAATGCAGTCTTCACGTCCATTTGGTAGACTTTAAAGTTCTTGTGAGCAGCAAAGGCAAGAAAAATTCGAATTGCTTCGATCCTGGCAACAGGGGCGAAAGTTTCATCGTAGTCGATGCCTTCTTGTTGGTTGTACCCCTTAGCCACAAGTCTTGCTTTATTGCGAATGACAACACCGTCTTCATCCTTTTTGTTCTTGAAGATCCACTTCGTGCCGATAATGGATCTGTTGTGAGGGCGTGGTACGAGTTCCCAAACTTGTAAACGTTCAAACTGATTTATTTCCTCCTGCATTGCAATCAGCCAATCAGGATCGTTGAGAGCTTCAGCTACTCGTGACGGTTCGGCTTGACTGAGATAGCAAGCGAATAGACTTTCATTCATTGTGGCTGAACGCGTCGAAACACCGGATGTGGGATCCCCAATAATCTAATCCGTAGGATGAGAGCGAGCCCAAAGTGGTACATTGGTCTGTGAGGAGCTAGCCGCATTTGTATCGATTGGAGGTTCATTAGATTGGGGTCCGGTGTCCGAAGAAGAGATCTCAATTGTAGTAGATTGAGAAGGTTCTGCATCAGATCAGCAATATTCCCAGGGTTGGGTAAGATGTCGTCTTCGTTGAGATTGAGATCATCCAAGTTTGGCGGGATGACATCATCGCCGATAGCTGGTGATGTAGGTGGGGTGGGTGCAGCGGTAGTTTGAGTGGTGGCGACGGGAGTCTTGGGGACTGGATAGAAGTACTCGAAGAGCAGATCGAGATCCAGGTCACCAGAATTGCCCTCAGATGAGGAAGTTCCCGTCGTTGAAAGTTGACCTTTAGTCAACGACTGTAGAAGACCTGGTTCTGGACTGATGTGAGCAGAAGCCATGAGGTCGCCTTCGCTTTCGTCAAAGGTGACATTTGTGCTTTCTATTACTGATCGTTTCTCCCTAAGATAGACTCTGTATGCCTTCGAGTTCAGCGAATATCCAACAAAGATGCCTTCAAGTGCTTTTGGATCAAGCTTCCCAAGATGTTGGCGATCATTGGCCACGAAACATCGGCAACCGAAGACCCTTAGATAAGATATATCTGGGATACGACGGTTATTCAGCATCTCGTATGGGGTGCGGTTGAATCTCTTGTGGATGGAAGCCCGGTTCTGCGTGTAACAAGCCGTTTGAATAGCTTCTCCCCAAAGAGAGTGAGGAAGTCCGGATTGGATGAGGAGAGTCCTAGCTGCTTCAACTAGTGTCCTATTCTTACGCTCAACGACACCATTCTGTTCCGGTGTCTTCACAGCTGAGAACTGCTGGGTGATGCCCTGAGTGGCATAGAAATCACTGAGCTTCTGGTTCTTAAACTCAGTTCCGTTGTCAGTTCTGATAATCCGAACCTTCTGTTGATGAAGAGTTTGGGACGTAACAACAAACTCGATGATTAAATCAGGAACTTCATCCTTTGTGCGAACGAGTTTCGTCCATGTATAGCGTGAGAAGTCGTCGACAATCACAAGAATATACCGTCTTCCTCCGAGTGTAGCCGTAGGCATTGGGCCACATAGATCCATGTGTAAGAGCTCAAGGATGAGCTTAGAGGACGGTGTTTCCTTAGAGATGTGTGATGATCGCTTCATCTTCCCCAATTCACAGGCAGAGCAGAGGTGTTCCTTATGATATGACAGTTGGGGTAGACCGTTGACGAGTTTATTCTGACGCAGTTTGTTGATAGTCTTGAAATTGAGGTGTGAAAGACGCCGGTGCCATAGATCGTTCAACTTGGGTGTAGCACGAGAGAGAAGGCAAATTGGTCGAGAGGTCGTAAGATTGAGTACGTAGAGGTGAGACGTGCGTGTTCCAGAAAGAAGAGATAGTCCCGAGGCATCGATAATGCTGCAGATGTCAGATTCGAAGAGAACCTTGTATCCTTTGTCGCAGAAACGGCCAATGCTGCTCAAACCCTCGACGTAAGAGATGCCCTTAATCGTCAGTTTGTCATGGACGAGATCACCAGTTCCGAGAATTGGCGCCATTTGACTGTTTCCGAAGGAGACCCTTCCGAGATAGCGCTCGGAGAAGTTGCTCAACAGCTCCTTGTTCCCCGTCATGTGTGTGGAGCAACCCGAGTCTAGATACCACACATGACAGACCTGCAATCATCAGCAAACGTTGGGTCCCCGTTTACGGACGGGACCTTCTTGTGATACAAGTAAAATTTTCATGCGCTTAACGGGAAATGTGGGGTCTAAATCAGGTTGTGTTGGATCTAATTTAGCTTTCCCTTTGTGATTTGTTTGATGAGGCGGGATTACGGTTTTTCTAACCCATATTTGCCTAACTTGCGCTTGCATATACGTTGTCTTATTCATGAATTGGCGTGAGGGTTTTGGTTGTTGTCGTCCTTCGGTTTTAGTCGTCTTTAGCTTGCGAGCAGTAGGTGCCTTTGTATTCAGCGTTGGATGGCGTTTTCGCTTAACCGTGGGCGTAGATGAGCTGGGAGAATGCAAGGGCGTCGTAGAGGAGGTTTGCCTTTTTGGTCGGAGTGTTCCGTGTTCGTGTGCCTCATATTCATGAAAGCGTGGAAGAATAAAGTCATTGCAGCAACACATAGACATTAGTTTGGCAAAGGAAAGATAAGTTTTGGCAACATAATTGTCTACGTCCTTAAGATGTTGGGATTCAGGACACAGATTGGAAAGACGAAAATAGGATGGTCTGTTGAAAATGATTTTCTCGGATTTTAAAACTTGTCATGTGAGAAAGTTTCTCAGTTGAGGATTTTAAAACTTCGCAAGAAATTTCGCATCGAGAAAGTTTCTCGGATTTTAAAAGCTTGTCATGTGAGAAAGTTTCTCAGTTGAGGATTTTAAAACTTCGCAAGAAATTTCGCATCGAGAAGTTTCTCGGATTTGAAAAATCGTGGTTTTGAAAAATTTTCTCAGAGGAAATAAACTTTCTCGGCTGAAAATTTCTTGGATTTGACAAACTTTCTCAGTTTCAAAGAATTTATGCGGATTTGCAAATTTTCTCGGTTTTTAAGAAATTTCTCGACTTAGATAAGTTCTAGGAATAGTCTTTCTCGGGTATAGAATTTCTCAGATTTTAAACGTGAGCAGTTGAGAAAAAAAATGAAGTGACACAGAAGTATTTTCGCGATTTAGATAAATTCTCGGAATGAAATTTCTCGGATATAAAAGTTTCTCGGATTTTGACAAGCTACGCAGTTGAGAAAAATGGACTGAAAGTGAATTTTCGCGGTTCTAGAAAGATTCTCAGAATGAAATTTCTCGGATATGAAAATTTCGCGGACTTGAACAACACAGCAAGAAATTTCGCGGCCAAGAACACTAAGTTACTGTTCCATTGCTTGTCGCGAGTTTTACCAGAAAATCGTCCGTTTTCACTCAAATCTCACCCAAAATCACTCAAACTTGAACCAAAGCTTCAGAAATTCTTCCCTAAACACATATTCGACCGATTTGTGAGCTAAAAACAACAAAAAGCGGATCAAATCGACCAAAAACAGAGAGAGGCCGAGATGACTTTTTCTGAGAAATTTTTGCTTCGAACTTGCTCAAAACTCGTTAAAACTGATCCAAAAGTGTTCTAAAAACATTTTAGGCATAGAGTCGATCTGGGGAAAGGTTTTAAACACAAAAACGAAGTATTATAACCCCAAAACGAGCTCAAAATGCCCGAAAGTGATTTTTGCCCAAAACACCTTTGATTTTTCTCGGAATCGAACGAAACTGGATTCAAATCAATGCAGATCGATCCACGTTTGCTCTGATACCACTTGTTGGTCCCGATTGCACCAAACAAGGAATCAAAGAGGCTTTGATGGAATGAAAAAGGGAGAGGTTCTCACCTTCAAGTGTGTGTATTGTGTGAAAATAGGATAAGCCTTTTGATCTTTGATTACTTTGAAATTAGTGTTTGTAAAACCTTATATACCACATTAACCCTAGGTATATTAAGGCCCAAACACTGAAAATTTAATAATTACATTCTTGTCCAAAGCCCAAGCTACAAGGATAATTACAATATTAAACCCAAGACTTAAACTATTGACACAATCTATAAATATCCTAACATAGACACACCAAATTGACGCTCTTTATATAAGGATATAGATAAATGTATCATATTAATTGTAAAATAAAATAAAAGGGTAACATTGAGAATATCAGAATGCCAGATATTGTGTGGTTTTCTTTTAATTTAATATTACCTTTTAATTAATCTTAATTGACATGTCAAACTCTGACGGGTAGTCCTGAGGCTTAAGAGCATCTCCTACCGAGATTTTAAAACTCAAAACTAGACTAACAGTACTCCAACCGTATCCAACGCAAACTCCAAATGAGTTTTCCATCTTCTCTCTCCTGTTTAAACATAAATATGCATTTGGGAATGGAATTTATCAAAAAATGAGTTTAATTTTTTAAAATTACAATATAACAATTTCATTTATTTTAATTATTAAAGTACCATATAAAAAATAAAAATAAAAAATGGCTCGTGTTATTATTAAATATTTTTTTCTATGTTTCTTTTGTATGAAAATATTGAGTTTATTAGTTTTAATAAATTATTTTTTCCATCGAATTTAAAACAATAGTGTGTGGTCTCTAGTTGTCACTATAAATATTAAAACATTGGGTGGAAGAATATTACAATAATGGTCTTTTGAGTTTGAGAATCTTCGACGGTTGGAGAAGAATCACTGCATTTTTAGTTTGAGAATGAGTTTGAGAAATGAGTTTTTCGGTTGGAAATGGTCTAATAAAAGAGTATAAGTAAGGTTGCATCTATTTCATATATTCCATCCATGTCCCAATTCATTCATTTAATATCCCCTTCGAACGGATATGGTGAATACGTAAGATAAATGTCCAAATAAAGAAGGGTGGTTCAAGCACCCAACTGGTATGGCTTTGCTGAAATAGTTACTAATTTTGATGATATTACCTTTGCTTTTGTTTCAGGTGAGGAACTAGCATCAGATGATCCCAAAAGCTACCAAGAACAATATCAGGTAAAGAAAGAAGTCAATGGATCAAAGCTATGGAAGAAGAAATGAGTTCTCGTCGAAGGAACAAAACTTGGAATTTAGTTGAAAGGCCGAAAGGAGAAAAATTCTAACCTGCAAATGGATTTTCAAGAAGAAGGAAGAGGGAAATAATCTGAGGTTTAAGGCTCGGCTTGTAGCTCGTGGCTTCATGCAAAGGGATGGAATCGCCTACAATAAGATTTTTTCGCCGGTTGTGAAATTTTGATCTATAAGATTTTTCCTTTGGTGGCTAAATATGACCTTGAACTCGAGCAAATGGATGTCAAGACGGCGTTCTTGCATGGCGAGCTTGAGGAAAGGATATTAATGTCTCAACCTGAAGGCTTCGAGCAAAACGGAAATAAGAGATGGTGTTTGACAAGTTCTGTTATGGTGATTTAAAGGCTGTGACTCTTCCTTTAGCTAGCCATTTCAAGTTGTAAGCAACTATGGAAGATGTAGATCAAGAAGATGTGGAGTTTATGAAGAAATACCTTACGCAAATTTGGTTGGATCTCTTATGTATGCGATGGTGTGCACACACCCGGATATCGCTCATGCTATAAGTGTGCAATCAGTTGGAGATCGTCTTTGCAGAAGGTCGTAGCATTGTCCAACACAGAGGCGGAGTACACTGCTTTAACTGATGTAATAAAAGAAGCCATATGGATCTATGGCTTTGTCAATGAGCTGAATGTGTTTCAAGAAAAATTGGTTGTGCACTGTGACAGCCAAAAGCTCTACAGCTTGCAAAGAATAGTGTTTTCCATGAGAGAACGAAACACATTGATGTCAAGCTTCATTTCATCTGAGATGTGGTTGCAAAAGAGCAAATTATGCTGATAAAAGTACACGCAGACCATAATCCTGCTGATATGTTGACTAAGGCTGTTTCGAGCAAGAAGTTCGAGTAATGTCTGAAGCTGATCGGGCTTGTGGAGGCTTACTAAGTCTCATGGATACGTAAGTATGTGACTAAGGTGTAGTTTGTGGGTAAAATGAGCCAAATCATCGATGAAGTACAAGTCAATGAGCATGAGATACAAGTAGCTACAGTAGGGAGGTTAGCTGAAGACAGCGAAACAGAACAAAACAGAATAGCTACAGTATAAAATGCATTCTTCACGTGGTTCAGCGATATAGAGAGCTCATTCTTCATTCACTTAACACACACACGCACCCACATTTTCTCTTTGTAGATTGATCATTAGAAAAGTTTTCAAGCGTAGAGAGTAGCGATAGCTTTGTATTCTGTAAAAGGAGAGAGATCAACAAAAGAGAGTTTGAGCTTCCGTTGGGAGTATGATTGATACGATTGTGAGATCAATCCGAACCACGTTAATTTCGGGTGTTCTTGTGTTGATTTTCTTGTTTATTCGTTGTTCTTCCTGGATTGATCGAAGCTCAACAACACCAAATGTGTGCAAATTTATCATTTTATGTTATACTTTTGAACATTTTATATTATTAGTTATTTAACTAATAAAATTTTTATGAAAGGATAAACTTGTAATAAATTGAAATATTAAGAGTAAAATTATAATTAAGCATTATGGGTAAAATTAAATAACTATGACACACCAAATTGACGCTCTTTATATAAGAGTATAGATAAATGTGTTGGTCCCGAAATGCACCAAACAAGGAATCAAAGAAGCTAGATGGAATGAAAAGGGAGAGTTTCTCACCTTGTAGTGTGTGTAGTGTGTGAAAACGAGTTTTAGCTTTTTAATCTTTGATTACCTTCAAATGTGTGTTGGTAAAACCTTATATACCACATTAACCCTCGGTATATTAAGGCCCAATCACAAAAGGTAAGAAATTACATTCTAGTCCAAAGCCCAAATTCTAAGGATAATTAAAAATAAATCCCAAGACTTAAACTATTGGCACAATCACTAAAATATCCTAACAATCTCCCCCTTTGTGTCAATTGTTGGGAGTCTTGAATCTGGGCGTTGGGATGGTGGATTAGCGTGTGAGTGTGTCGCGAAGCCCTAGCTTGAACTCGAAGGCACGGAGGTTCCTTCGAAGTACCAATCGATTAGCTAGCGTCGATGAGCTTCGCGAACTTGGATCGGCATAGAGGATCTTCTTCTAAAAGTATGCGGCAGATCTTCATTAGTTTGTCTTGGATGATGGTGAGCGTTCCATCCGAGAACTTTGCCACTTCAGAGCAGCGCAGCATCCTCATTTTTCCTTTATAGTTCGAGTAGCGACCGCCGGATCGTCTCCGTCGATCACATCGCCTTCTCGGTAATCGTCTGCATTCTTGAAGGATGGCCGAGTCAGATTCCTTCTTCAGATTGTGCTCCACCGCCATCTGCAGATCGTGGGTGGCGAAGAATCTGACCTGTCGGAGCATGTGGCGTTTGATAGTCACATATCCCATGGTGACCGGTTCAGCACGTACAAGATGTCCAGAACTCCTGAGGACGAGTCTGAACTGCTTCAAGGATTCCAGCATGCTGTATAGGTCACCCAGGCGCAGAAACTTGAAGTCCGCCTCACTGACTTCACTGTAGCTCTCATCCTGCCTCATTACCGTGAATACTGGGTAATGGACAGGTCCTTTGGACTCTTGGCGGAGGTCAGTGACTTTGCAGATGGGGGCCCGACTCATTTCTTGAGCGATGTTATCCTCATCGGATAGCTTCCTATTTGTGCATTTGTGGCACAGAAGGCTCCATCGATAGAGTTGCTTCTTTCTCTCGTCCAACTTTGGATGTTCATCAGCTCATACTCGTCGAAGGTGGTGATGATCTGCTCCTTGCGTCGCCAGATCCTCTTCCTGATCTCTTCTTGAAACGGCGCGGTTATCTTTTTGTTTTCCCACGGTGCTTCCGGTATATTCACCGTGGGTACATCCGTTTGAGCAGCAGGGGCCTCAGTTTGCTGCGCTTGGAATTGCAGGATGTCCTCAAGCTCGCCGGTTCAGCGTCGTACTCCTCTCCGTCCTCGTTGTCTGCTGTGTTGATCAGCGTTAGTGAGGCTTCCATCAGCAGACGTCGAGCGTTTTCCACCAGCTTCCTGGCTGCTACTGCATCGACGGGTGTGTACAGCCATTCATCGTTGAAGATGTAGGCTTCGATCTCGTTCTGTGCGCAGTAGACGTCCTCGGGAGCTATGTTGGGATCGGTGTTGAGAGGAGTGTCGCTGTGTGGTGGCGAGGGTGTTGCGTCGGAGGAGTTTGTGGATTGTGGGGATGGAATTGGTGGAGATTCTGGTGGTTCGGTTGAGGTGATGGTTTTGGCGAGGATTATTTGAGTGACGGGTGGTGTAGATGTGGTGGTGACCTCTAACGTCGATGTGACAGTTAGAGGTTCGGAAACTGTGAGTGGAGACGGTGTGGGGTGGTCTCTATCGCCGATGTGACGATTAGAGTTTTGGAGACGTTGGTGTGTGGTGGTGAGGGTGATTTGGTTAGTGACTCGGGGTTTATGGAATGGGATGTTTGGCTAGTGGGTTGTGAGGTTTCTGTTGCGGGTGCCGTTTCAGGTCCAGAGGAGGAGGGCGGCGTCGATTGTACGAATCCTTGGGATTGTGCGCCAAGCTGCCTATTTATCTCCCCCTCGCGGCGATCTTGATCATCGTCTTGATCGTCGCGCCTGAACCCGCTAGTCTCGCCTTGGGTGCGGCAAGACATTGGTTGCAACATGATTTTCTTCATCTGTTGTTCCTCCTCGTCGAGTTCCGTCATTGTCTCGAATCGTGCTTTGAGGAGGTAGAAGAGCTCCTTGGCGGAAATGGAGGAGAGAACAGCGTCCGCGTCTTCATTTTGCTTCGGTGGTGGCGTCTCCGTGGCCACACCTTTGCCTTTGTCGATCGTGGACGCTTCGAGACGCGCGTAGACTTTATCTAAAATCGACGCCTCAAGAGTCTTTGCAAACTCTTGAAGACGTGTCTCTAGCGCGGTCTCGGTGACGAAGTGGGGTAAATCTAACAAGTTGGAGTCACGAAGAACTCCAACTGACACCGACTCGGTGAATATCGCCGATCGGCCGCCCGTTTGCACGGGACAGGAAAAGACGGGGTCACTCAGACTTCCCGTTAGCATTATCGATGAGACAGACTCAATCGAATGATGGCCTAGGCTCACGGTTGTTGTGATGTTGGCCGTGCTAGGTCTTCCACTCTCAGTCACAGAGACATCACCGAGCGTTCTGACAGAGTCACGAAGACTCTGTGGTGCGGTAAGAGGTGTATGTGTCCTAGAAACGTAAGGAATTATGGGGAGTGAGGGCACTAGACTCGATTGGCATGAAGAGGATGCAGTCTGAGGCGAGGGACTGCTTGTTTCAACATCGATCACCTCCAAGTGGGTGTCGATGGTATACGTGGCTCCTCGTGGAATGAAATATCTTCCTGTAGAGAGGAAGATAAGTGGACTAGGGGGGACGTTTGCGTGGTTGAGCCAGATGCCACGACTTCTACTCGGGAGGTGAACACATCACCTCCTGTGCCTATTGGTTCGGCTCGGCTTATTTGTGGCTGAGGAGGTCGATCGTGTTTTGTTTCGATCGACGCTCCGTGGGACGGCTTACGTCATCCTTACGCGCCCGTTTTTTCGGAACGCGGGTGGAAGAGGATGCGGCGTGACTCGATGACCTTTTGGAGGTAGTGGTGGGGGGTTGGCTAGTCCCGAGGTTAGGAGCAGGGGGGTTGATCTGCTCCGTAGGGACAGTGGATCGAGGGTGCGGGCTTTCACGGAAGGAGGCGGTTGAGGCACGGTATTCTTGGACGTGCGGGTTGGTTGGGTCGGCGTAGGCGAGCACGTCGTCCGGGATCACCATTGCGTGTCGATCCTTCGCCGTGTGGTTCTTCTTGGCGAACTTCTCGACTGTTGGGATTTGAAAGTGTTCTGCTTCCGGACGAATGCGGATGTTGGTTGAGTGTAGGCGGAAGTGCTTGATCAGAGCTGGGAGCCATCGCATGTACGGGACGAACCGGTTCGTGACTCCCTTGGCGATTTCCCGGTCGCGTCGCTGGATCATCGAGACTAGGTCCACCCAGATGATGTCGGCGTAGTTGTACTTGCGGTTGTGAGCGATGCCGGTCATGATGGTGAGGATTTGAATGTTTCCACGATCCTGACCGGCATGCTTTCCAGACATACACTTGTTCACCAGCAGGTACAGCGTCCGCCAGGGTTGTGGTAGATTGCGGGTTGTGACTTCACTGAGGACAAGTGGGCCTTTCTTCTTCTTGCATCTGGTTGATAACCCAATCTGTCTATGTCTTCATGAGTTGTCGTGAGTTGGTGGTGGATCGTAGGGTGAGTAGACCGGGAGTTGAAGAGCTTCTTGGAGTATTCTGGGAGTGAGGACCACCGTCTCTTGATCGATTTGGGCGGATAAGATCTTGGCAAGGCGTAGCGGTCCAGCAATCTGCAGCGTGTGCCAGAATTGTTGAAGGTACACCTGTGCTTCTGGTTCGCCATGAGTGAGGGCGTGGCGAAGTGGGTGCCCTTTGAGAATCTCTATAATTACAGGGGCATCGCACCGAAAACTGTCCAAGTCTACTTGTAGTTGTTGGGAACCAGGGCCGCCCATTGACTTAGTGAAAAGATCTCCTCCGGTGGTGGAACATAGGTACGCGCGTGGAGTTCGATGCGAGCGACTTCTCTTTGGATGGCAGCCGCCTCAAGTGCTTCAAGTGTGCTTTGGTCTTTGTCCGTCATTTCTGTGCTTGACAATAATCATAAGATGATTAGTGTGGTCTAAGTCACGAGAATGATAGAACTAGACATAAAATTGCCCAATTATATATAAGAATTTTCACAATAAAGCTAATTTAGGGTCCCTTTGATATGGTAGTTAAGATTGAAATTTGAAATTTTCGCATTTTGTGGAAAATTTAGCAAGTATGCAAGTAAGAGATCTTGCACATTGTAAGAATTTTTTCGCATGCGTTGACAACAAAGTCGCAACTTATCATACATAGAAATTTTCTCAAGTTTCAAGAAATTTCGCACTCAGTCACAAAAATCTCGCACGTTAAGTAATTTTCGCATGTTTCAAAATTTCGCACTCAGCCAAAAAAAAAAAAATCTCGCACGTTAAGGATTTTCTCATGTTTCAAAATTTCGCACTCAGCCACAGAAATCTCGCATGTTAAGAAATTTTCTCATGTTTCAAGAAATTTCGCACTCAGCATATAATGAAATTTCGCAGATTGAAAAATCTTTGTGGATTGAGAAAATTTTTGTTCACTGTAGATGCGAGTTTATGAAATTTTCGCGGTTGAAACATCTCTGTGGATTGAGAGAAACTTGTTCACTGTAGATGCGATTATATGAGATTTTCGCGGTTGAAAAATCATTGTGGATTGAGAAAATTTTGTTCACTGTAAATGCGAGTTTATGAAATTTTCGCGGTTTGAAACATCTTTGTGGATTGAGAAAATTTTTAGTTCACTGTAGATGCGAGAAAAATAAAGATGCAAAAAAAATCTGGATTATGAAGTGAAGTAAATGAAATTTTCGCGGGACTTCACGTGCTGTAGCAGCGAAATTTTAACATATGTGAATTCTCGTAAGAAACTTTCTCAGATGGACTTTCGCGGGACCTTATTCACTGTAACGCAAGAATTTTCTCGGTAAAGTAAAAGTTTCGCGGGGCACATCTCACTGTAGCAGCGAATTTTAACAATTAAAGCACTTTATCTGAGATTTTTTTTTTTTCGGTGATTTAAAAATTTCGCGGGGCTTATCGTACTGTAGCAGCGAAAATTTAGCGTTTAAAGCACTTTTTCTGAGAAAGTTTCGCGGTGAAGAACACAGTTAAAAAGGTACGAGACAGCGCAATCAATTTTTGCCTTAGACCTACTCAAATCTTAACCAACATGCAAGAATATGGGCTCAATCGACTCGTAATAGGATGGGAAATGCATATTTGGGGAATTTAAACATTAAAAACCTAGCATGCATTCGATTCATAGTCGAGAAATTTTAACCCTAACCTAAGCATATTTAACAAAACGGGCAACAGGGTAAAATAGAACAGAAATTGGGTTATTTGAGGTGTATTCATACCGAAAAGCTGATTTGCGATGATTGAGTTAGCAGGAAACGAAGTTTGAAAGCAGATTTGACGAAGACGACGATGCGAGGAGGTGCGAATTTTTGACAGAAAGGGTTGCGAATTTTTTGAAGTTTCTCTGAATTTTTGAATAGTGAAAAAAACTTAAGGGTTTTGGGGTTTTACGATTGTAGGCACTGTACATGCGAATTTTTGAGTAAATGGGCCGAAATTTCGCGGGCTTGGTCAAAACCTTAACTTGGCTGAATTTCGCGGATTTGGTCCCAATTTTGACCCTTTTTGACTAGAAAATTTGAAATTCAGCCCAAAATGTTTTGATCAGTCCGATTTTGACTCAGTTTGACCAGACTTTAAAATTTCAACCCAATATATTTTTTTTTTTTAATAATGAAAAATAAGAAAACTCCCCCTTAATTGTAAACTTCCCGTTTTTAAATAATGAAATATCAGACGCTCCCCTTAATCGAAAAAATTTCGTTTTAAATAACAAAAAATATCAGATGCTCCCCCTTAATCGAAAAACTCCCCTCAAAAGACATAATCCATGAGACACATAAAAATTCAGAAGACACATAGATAATAGAGTGAAGTGGAAAGGAAATATGTACACTTAATCAGAGTTCATGTAGAGACGATTGATCACAACTGAATATTCAACATGCCCAACATAGTCACTAGGTGTTGGAATCGTTTGATATCCAACGGTTTTGTGAAAATGTCGGCCAGTTGATCTTCGTTGTGACGTAGTGCAATTCAATTGTCCCTTGTTCTACATGTTCTTTGATGAAGTGGTGGCGAATATCTATGTGTTTTGTTCTAGAGTGATGTACTGGATTACTCGTCATCGCAATAGCACTTTTTGAGTCACAATAAATGGGAATTTTATCAATATGAATATTAAAATCTCGTAGTTGGGTTCTCATCCACAAAAGCTGTGAACAGCAACTAGCGGCGGCGACATATTCTGCCTCCGTCGACGAAGTTGAGACACAGTTTTGTTTTCGAGACGACCAACTTACGAGTTTACCGCCCAAGAAGTGTGCAGCTCCAGAGGTGCTTTTTCTGTCCATCTTGCATCCTGCATAGTCCGAGTCAGAGAATCCAACCAGCTTGAAAGTCCGATTGAGTGGGGTACCACAAACCCAGATTGGGTGTCCCTTTAAGATAGCGGAGAATCCTTTTAACAGCAGTGAGGTGGGATTCCTTTGGTGTTGCCTGGAAACGCGCGCAGATGCCTGTCGAGAGAACGATATCTGTCGGTTAGCAGTGAGTACAGAAGAGATCCTATTATCCCTCGATAGATGGTTTGGTCAACTGGAGCACCCGATGGGTCCGCATCGGGTCGGCCAGAGGGAGACATAGGTGTTGCAGCAGTCTTAGCATCCTTCATTCCGTATTTCTCGAGAATGTCATGGATGTATTTGGACTGGTTGATGAAGATTCCGTCGGGGAGTTGCTTTACTTGAAGGCCAAGAAAGAAATTCAGCTCGCCCATCATACTCATTTCAAATTTTTCCTTCATCAATTCTGCGAACTCTTCACATAGTTGTGGTTCAGTTGATCCAAAAATGATATCATCGACATAAATCTGTACAATCATGATGTCCGGGCCACTCCGCTTGGTGAAGAGGGTTGTATCCAGAGATCCTTTCTTGAATCCAGACTGAACGAGGAAATCTGACAGGACGTCATACCAAGCTCGGGGAGCCTGTTTTAGTCCGTAGAGGGCCTTGTAGAGTCGATATACGTGATGAGGAAACTCTTCGCTCAAGAACCCTTCAGGTTGATCAACGTACACTTCTTCTTTGAGAAATCCATTCAGAAATGCCGTCTTCACGTCCATTTGGTAGACTTTAAAGTTCTTGTGAGCAGCAAAGGCAAGAAACATTCGTATGGCTTCGATCCTGGCAACTGGGGCAAAGGTTTCATCGTAGTCGATGCCTTCTTGTTGGTTATACCCCTTAGCCACAAGTCTTGCTTTGTTGCGAATAACAACACCATCTTCATCCTTTTTGTTCTTAAAGATCCATTTGTGCCGATAATGGACCTATTGTGAGGTCGTGGTACGAGTTCCCAAACTTGTAGGCGTTCAAACTGATTTATTTCTCCTGCATTGCAATCAGCCAATCAGGATCATTGAGAGCTTCTGCTACTCGTGATGGTTCGACTTGACTGAGATAGCAAGCAAACAAACTTTCATTCATCGTAGCCGAACGTGTCGAAACACAGGATGTGGGATCCCCAATAATCTGATCGGTAGGGTGAGAGCGAGCCCAAAGTGGTACGTTGTTTGTGAGGAGCTGGCCGCATTAGTGTCTACTTGAAACTCATTAGATTGGGGCCCGGTGTCCGAAGAAGAGATCTCAATCGTATTTAATTGAGAGGGTTCAGCATCAGGATCAGCAATATTCCCAGGGTTGGGTAGAATGTCGTCTTCGTTAAGATTGAGTGCATCCATGTTTGGAGGGACGACGTTATTGCCGGTAGCTGGTGGTGTAGGTGGAGTGGGTGCAGCGGTAGGTTGAGTGGTGGCGACGGGAGTCTTGGGAACTGGGTAGAAGTACTCGAAGAGCAGATCGAGATCCAATTCGCCACAATTGCCCTCAGATGAGGAAGTTCCCACCATTGAAGGTTGACCTTTTGTCAACGACTGTAGAAGACCTGGTTCTGGACTGATATGGCCAGAAGCTATGAGATCGCCTTCGCTTTCATCAAAAGAGACATTCGTGCTTTCTATTACTGACCGTTTCTCCTTAAGATAGACTCTGTATGCCTTTGAATTCAGTGAATATCCAACAAAGATGCCTTCAAGAGCTTTTGGATCAAGCTTCCCAAGATGTTGGCGATCATTGGCCACAAACATCGGCAACCGAAGACCCTTAGATAAGATATATCGGGATACGACGGTTATTCAGCATCTCGTATGGGGTGCGGTTGAATCTCTTGTGGATGGAAGCCCGGTTCTGTGTGTAGCAAGCCGTTTGAATAGCTTCGCCCCAAAGAGAATGAGGAAGTCCGGATTGGATGAGAAGAGTCCTGGCAGCTTCAACTAGTGTCCTGTTCTTGCGCTCAACGACACCATTCTGTTCCGATGTCTTCACAGCTGAGAACTGTTGAGTGATGCCCTGAGTGGCATAGAAGTCACTGAGCTTCGTGTTCTTAAACTCAGTTCCGTTGTCAGTTCTGATAATCCGAACCTTCTGTTGATGAAGTGTTTGGGATGTAACAACAAACTCGATGATTATATCAGGAACTTCATCCTTTGTACGAATGAGTTTCGTCCACGTGTAGCGTGAGAAATCGTCGACTATCACCAAAATATACCGTCTTCCTCCGAGTGTGGCCGTAGGCATTGGGCCACATAGATCCATATGTAAAAGTTCGAGGATGAGCTTAGAGGACGGTGTTTCCTTAGATACATGGGACGATCGCTTCATCTTCCCCAATTCACAGGCAGAGCATAGGTGTTCCTTATGATATGTCAGTTGGGGTAGACCGTTGACGAGTTTATTCTGACGCAGTTTGTTGATGGTCTTGAAATTGAGATGTGAAAGTCGCCGGTGCCATAGATCATTCAACTGGGTGCGGCTCGAGAGAGAAGGCATATTGGTCGTGAGGTCGTAAGGTTGAGTACATAAAAGATGGGACGTGCGCGTTCCAGAAAGAAGAGATTGTCCTGAGGCATCCATAATGCTGCATATGTCAGATTCGAAGAGAACCTTGTATCCTTTGTCGCAAATCGACCAATGCTGAAGAGATTGTAGCTCAAACCCTCGACATAGGAGATGCCCTTGATTGTCAGTTTATCGTGCACGAGATCGCCAGTTCCTAGAATTGGCGCCATTTGACCGTTTTCGAAGGAGACCCTTCCGAGATAGCGCTCGGAGAAGTTGCTCAACAGCTCCTTATTCCCTGTCATGTGTGTGGAGCAACCCGAGTCTAGATACCACACATGACAGACCTGCAAGCATTAGCAAACGTTGGGACCCCGTTTTCGAACGGGACATTCTTGTGATATATGTAAAGTTTTTACGCGCTTAATGGGAAATATGGTTTCTAAATCAGATTCTGTGTTTCTAATTTAGCTTTCCCTTTGTCGTTTGTTTGATTAGGCGGGATTATGGTTTTTTCTCCCATATTTTCCTAACTTGTGCTTGCATGTGTTGTGCCTTATACATAAATTGGCGTGTGGAATGTGATTGTCGTTTTTGTGCTTCGGTTTTGGTCGTCTTTGGCCTGCGAGTAGTAGGTGAGTTTGCGTTTGACGGCGAGAGGCATTTTCGCTTGACCTTAGTTTAGGCGAGATGGGCGAATTCAGAGACGTCGTAGATGAACTTCGCTTGCGTGGTCGGAGTGTTGCGTGTTCATGTGTTTCGTATTCATGGAAGCGTGGGAGAACAAATTCATTGCAGCAGCACATGGACATAAGCTTGGTAAAAGAACGATGAGTTTTGGCAACATAATAGTCTACGACCTTAGGACATTGGGATTCAGTACATAGAGAGGCAGAACGAATATAGGATGGTCTTTTCTTCTTGTCATCGAAGAGCGATTCTCCTTTATTTGGTACGAACTCCCTTCCAGAGACGTCGAACTCACATTCCCTGTATCCATAAGAATACTAGAGTTAGTGTTAGAACATATGTTGGCTTCAGGAGTCATTTTCGCCGTCCTCTTACATTTACATGTCAGAGAATCGGGTACTTGACTTGATGTGGAGGGATAGTTCGTATTGGGAAATTTTTCTAGTGTGTAGATTTTGCTAAGTAGCTCATCTCGCTCTTTTGCAAAGGCCTTCCTTTCTACTTCTAGTTGTCGTTCAAGTTCTGCTATGAGTAGTAGTTTCTTAGGGATGTAAGTTCGAGATAGAGACATCTTGAATAGCATCTTCCTGTTCTTTGTTTTGGAAGTAAGGTTTCGACATCCTCCGAGAGTGAGGATACCTCAGTCTTATCTCTATTGTTCAACTCTGTGTAGTCAAGCGCGATTTCTGCCCAATGGATGTTTTGTTCTCTTGTTTCTTCTGAGATGGCAGCGGAGGATGATCTCACAAATGGCTTAAGCTGCGGGGGAGCACCATTTCTTGTTTGCAAGAATGCAGTGTTGCACATGTTATATCTTTTAACTGCTAGCGGTGTTGGATTGCAATTGCTAGACAGTCCGATCCCCCCCCGTGCGTCGTAGAATTCTGTTTCTGCTGGTTGGTTCAATAGGCATAGGATGCGTGAGTTTTCGTTTCTGAGGTGAAGTTGCTCTTCAAGCTCTTTCACCTTGCGGTATAGCCTAACTCTTTCCTTCGTAAGTAGTTCATATTGGGAGGCCGTCAGGAGGCGAGAAGTTTCACATGAACTAATAGCCAGTGTAGTTTCCTTAACCTTAGTCTCACTTTGTTTGTTCTTGTTTTGCAGACGTTGACTAAAGCTTCAGAGGCTTTTAGACGTTCGTTTGCACAGGCAAGTTCTTCTACTTTTAGACTAAGTAAGGCATAGTTATTTTCAAATTTTACCCTAAGTTCATCATAATCCCTAGCATCTACGGTGGGTTTCTTAATGGCGTGTCGGTGATTAAACACATCATCGAGTTGCGAGATTCGTACCTCAGACTCTGCGTTGGTAGGAGTCTTAGCTGTGTTTTCACCGGTGTGTCCCATTTCCTCGTCCTCGTCATGTCGACCAGCCTTGCCATGCAGCAATCTTCATCCTTAGGTTCCTCGTCTTCTGAGGTGTCATTCACCCATTCAGCTTCTTCGGTGAGTAGGGCTTTCCCACTTTCCATCTTGCGGGTCATTCTGGCCTTTCGGTCATAGTACCCAGAGTCTCCTTCACGCGTGGGGCGTGGCATTCTTTGGCAAAGTGGCCTGTCTTTCCACACCGAAAGCACTTCACAGATTTTTGAGGTGCGGAGTCCTCTGCTTTCTTTGTCGGCTTAGTTTTCCTCTGTGGGAGTGGTCTTTTTGGTGCCGCTGTAGGTTCTTTGACGATTGGAGGAGGATGAGGATCTTTTTCCGATCTTCTTTGAGACCAACTTAGTGAGCATTGCCAGTTGCTTGCGTATATCACGAACATCTTCATCTGATTCTGTATCGGCTTCGGATCCTGAAGAGGTGTCAGATGCAACAGCTGGTAGCTTCCCTTTGTTCTGTTTAGTCTTAGTGGTGGAAGATCGTTCATTGGTTTTGTTTGAGAGGAGGGCCAGTGGGTCGACTCGAGTGTTGGTGGACTGAGGTTGCACATAAGGAGCATAGGCAGACAGACTGTCATAAAGAGCATGGATGGAAGTGTGGAGAGGTCTTACTCTGAATCATCATCACGATTGCATTGCCCCAATGGGGTTTGAGGCTACCAAGAAGCGGTTATTGATATCGAATTTGTCCCTCGAGATCCTGGCTTTCTTGAGTTCATTGATGACCTTCAAGTATCGGAGGTATGTGTCGCGCAGTTCCTCTCCTTCATAGGCCTGGAAGTGTTCATACTGCGAGAGACATGCTGATTTCCTCCCCTGTGCACTTTCAGTTGTGCGAGCCATAATTTCAGCAAGTTCATCCCATATCTCCTTGGCAGTTGTGCAGCACTCAACGTGACCGTAGACCTCGTTTCCAAAGCCTGGAAGAGGTATCCTTTGGCAGTCTCGTCGGCCTGTTCGCGAGCCAATTCATCTCATTGATGGGACCTCTTGGAGTGCGGCGTTCATCCATGGGAGGATTTGCATTTGGCTGTGCAGGGACTATTGTCCAGAACTGTGCTGGGCCGTTGAAGATGGAGTCCAGAAGGTATTGAGAGAGTGGTGCGCCTTTGTTCCTGATGAACGTGAGGAATCGGTTTGTCCATATGCTTGTAGTCGCCTTGTCGCAGCATCGGAGGCCTGGTGTCGGAGCCCACTATGGAGATGTCATACGTGGTGGACATGGTTGGTGCAGTCGAATCGTCCGTGGTTTTGATCTTTTAGAGATAAGAAAGTTAGTAACGAACGAGATGATAAATACGAGTTTAATATGTAGAGTTTGAGAAGAGAGATCGTTTAAAGAATTTCTTAGAACTAAGTGATCGTGTGTGACGGTCGATAATGTGTGAACGGAAATGTATTTAGAAATTAGGAGAAGTTCTAGAATTTAAAAAATCAAGGTGTACTGATCAAATCTTAAATCGGTTTGGAAAGATTTAACCCGAAAAATTTTAACCCTAGAAGAAATTAATACGTTAGAGAAGTTCGCAAGTTGAAGAATTTCGCACGTTAAAAGGTTTTAGCAAGATGAGAATTTTTGAGCTTCGCTAGAAAACTTCGTAACTTGTAAATATTTCGCTAGTGGAAAATTTTAAAGTTTCGCATGAGATTTTTCGCACGTTATAAAGCTTTCGCAAGTTTGAGAAATTAAAGCTTCGCGAGAGAATTTTCTCAAGTTACAAAATTTTCGCAATGAGAAACTTTCGCATCAAGAGATGAGCAGTGTAAGTAAGAAAATTTCGCGTGTTAAGGAAACTTTCGCATCGAAAAATGAACAGTATGGCCTTACAAAATTTTCTCGGGTATAATCATTTCGCAGATAACAGGGTTTTAAAGCTTAGCAAGAAAGACTTCGCAAGTTGTAAAAATTTCGCAAGTTAAAAAAAAATTTTTTCGCGGCCAAAGAAATTCTTGGAATAAGCTTTCTTGGATAAGGAATTTCTCGGATTATGAAGGTAAACAATTGCGAAAAAAGAAATTGTATAAGTGAAAGTTTCGCGGCTTAAATTCTCGGATCTTGATACTAGGCAGTTGCGAAAAATGCAATTTAAGGGAAAGTTTCGCGGTTTTAAAAATTCTCGGGATAAAATTTCGCGGACAAGAGATTTTCAGGCTTCGCAAGAAATAATTTCGCAAGTTAAAGAATTTCGCAAGTTTGGAAGAAAAAAAAGAAATTTTGCAGCTTAAAGAAATTCGCGGAATGAACTTTCTTGGATATGAAATTTCTCGGATTTTAAAGGCAGGCATTGCGAAAAATGCAGTGTAAATGAAGTTTTCGCGGTTCAAAATTTCTCGGAATAAAATTTCGCAGACAAGAAATTTTCGCGGGTTTTGAACGATTCAGCAAAAACTTTCGCGGCCAAGAACATCATCGTACTGTTCCATTGCCTTCATGCGTTTTGCCAGAAAATCGCCTCGTTCTCGCTCAAATCTCAACCAAAATCGCTCAAACTTGATCCTAAACTTCAGAATTCTTCCCTAAACACATAATCGACCGATTTGTGAGCTAAAAACAACAAAAAAAGGATCAATCGACCAAAAACAGAGAATGGCCGAAATGACTTTTCTGGAAAACTTTTGCTTAAATCTTGCTCAAAACTCGTTAAAACTGATCCAAAAGTGTTCTAAAAACATTTTAGGCCTAGGATCGATCTGGGAAAGGTTTTAAACACAAAAACAACACATAAAAACCCCAAAACGAAACCAAATGCCGAAACTAGTATTTTGCTCAAAAACACCTTTGATCTTTCTCGGAATCGAACGAAACTGGATTCAAATCAATGCAGATCGATCCACGTTCGCTCTGATACCACTTGTTGGTCCCGAAATGCACCAAACAAGGAATCAAAGAAGCTAGATGGAATGAAAAGGGAGAGTTTCTCACCTTGTAGTGTGTGTAGTGTGTGAAAACGAGTTTTAGCTTTTTAATCTTTGATTACCTTCAAATGTGTGTTGGTAAAACCTTATATACCACATTAACCCTCGGTATATTAAGGCCCAATCACAAAAGGTTAAGAAATTACATTCTAGTCCAAAGCCCAAATTCTAAGGATAATTACAAAATAAATCCCAAGACTTAAACTATTGGCACAATCACTAAAATATCCTAACAAAATGTATCATATTAATTGTAAAATAATAACTATAAAAATAAAAGGGTAACATTGAGAATATCATAATGTCAAATAGTGCGTGGTTTTTTTGATTTTTTAATTAATCTTAATTGACCTATCAAACTCTCACGGCTAGTCCCGAGGCTTAAGAGCATCTCCTATCGAGATTTTAAAACCCAAAACTAGACTAACAGTACTCCTACCGTATCCCAAATGCAAACTCGAAATGAGTTTTCCATCTTCCCTCTCCTGTTTAAACACAAATATGCATTTGGGAATGGAATTTCTCAAAAATGAGTTTAATGTTTTAAAAATTACAATATAATAGTTTTATTTATTTAATTTTAAAGTACCCATATAAAAAATAAAAAATAAAAAATGGCTCGTGTTACTATTAAATATTTTTTTCTATGTTTCTTTTGTATGAAAATATTGAGTTTATTAGTTTTATTAAAATTTTTTGCATCGAATTTAAAACATTAGTGTGTGGTCTCGTTTTGTAAAGTGTGACTATAAATATTAAAAAATTGGGTGAAATATTACAATAATGGTCTTTGAGTTGAAAATCGGTTCGATGGTTGGATAAAAATTACTGCATTTTCAGTTTGAGAAATGAGTTTTTCGGTTGAAGATGATCTAATAAAAGAGTATAAGTAAGGTTGCGCTATTTCAATGTCCCAATTCATTCATTTAATATCCCGTTCGAATGGATAGGGTGAATAAGTAACATAGATGTCCAAATAAGGTAATGTCCATGTATTCAGATTATATTGTCAGTATCCAAATCAATATGATTCTATTTTATTAAGTGAGTACACCTAGAGTAACTGCTCTCAAATTGATCTGTATGACCATCATTATAATTACTATTTTATCTTTGATTTCAAATATATTCCAATTATACCCTCTAAAATAAATTTTCTATTTACTTAAAAATAATATAAAATTAAACTTTATATTATTTTTTCACCAATTTAAAGTAACTCAAAATTATAGTTATGTAATATATTTATGTAGGCACACACATCGAGTGTAATTCTAGTTTATCGAAAGTCCGAGCCAATAAACAAGCTCGTTTTTATATCTAAATGAATTCGAAACAACTTGTCCCATCGGGTTGGGTAAGATGAACAATCCAAACCATATTATTGATATGGAAATTACTAAACGAGCAGTTGGCTTTGAGAATTCGAGCAAGAAATCTAATAGTAGTTAGCTTCGAGACAAGAGGAAGACCCGATTAAGGAAATGTCAAATCTCCGGATAACCAAATTTATGCACATAAATCTCGAGTTCTCCTAATCTAACAAGCTCAGTTTTGTCCGAAACGGCCAAATTCAAGCACTAATTTCTGAGCAGACATCACTCCTCTACTTCGATATTGAGGTTGTGACAATCCGCTACTTCGATATTCTCATTCGTATAAGCTTAGGGTTCCGAGTTATACATAGATAAGTTCACGCATGTTTTCTGATGGGAAAGGAAATTCCAAACGATAATCTATCACACACTTATAAGAACAGTGGAATAAGCTTTTCCCACTCGCAAAAAATCCGAAATAGCTATACTTGTTAAATATCAAAGTACGAAAACCAATCACACAAGAGCCATCGATTTTAATATTGAAAATCCCTCAAGTCAAGGGCAGAAGCCTCGGGTCTTTCCGACCACCAAAGCAAGCCCCACTATGATTAATGGAGTACACAAAGAATTACAATCGAGTGGTAACACAAGAACGAATCAACCCCAGGCTACAAGTTTTAACATGAGAGACATAATCGAAAAAACAACCTCACAAAGAACAACATTGTACGAGCCCAATATCTCAAGCCTCAGACATCGAAATCAAAATCTTACCAATATATTTGGAGAACGAGTTATGACCAGGATTCAACCCAATCCCAAAGGTGACCAGGTCTCTAACGTTGTGCAAACAGTGTCATGATGCTTTTACTCTTTTGACCTCTTTTTATTCCCTCTAGTTTAACCTCTAAGACAGCAATAATGACCATACTACTTATATTTACTAGTAGACAAGCGAGTTTACGTTTTTTGGGTCTTCCTTTACATAGGATGGAATCCCAACCCTGCAACCACTTGTTGGGAATAAAATCCCCCTTTTTAGTGCAATTTCAGAAGCCCAAATTCATATGTCTAAGGATTTCTTCTAGGATTAGGCTAAAGAGGGGATTTATTCCCACTACGTGGTATAAGAGCTATGGTTCTAGCCCAAATATGATATGGGTGATGTCTCCCGATACTTGCAACGATTTGTGACCAGTTTATAAGCTTGTGGCATACTCCCTATATTGCCAATGAGTTTAGAGCGAAAACCATGGGCTTACGAATTTGTGCTTCTGGGATTGAGCTAAAGAGAGGATTTTATTCCCAACACTTTTGTAGGGTCAATTTGTTTTTATCCACGTTGTATTGGAGATGATGATCCGTGGTGTTGGTTTATTGGGGGATTCGTCATATGACGTTGGAAATGTATATCATGTAGTTGGGGCATTGTTGTTTCACGCCGACCAGACATCACACTTGTCTAATTTGTGTGTTCATTTCAGATTCTGATATGGGAAGTGAAAATATTTGTTGTTTTACGGACATTGATTCAACAAAATACTCCAAATTGCTTTTAGTATCCATCTATTAATGACGTTTACTAAATATAAATCTTCGAGCGCAAAAGGACCCAACTAAATACAGTCTGATGGAGAAGATACCCAACCATTTTAATGAATTAGTCTCCATGTCAGACATAACGTGCACGAATTATTTGAGAATGAATCGAACAACATTAGGAACACGCATGTCTCTTTTGTAGTTATGACTGTGTTTGGTTGGTCAGGTGAACCTTTTAGGCCCTATTACATCTTGTGAGTAGCAAAGATCAAATCTGTGGAGAAATTCTGCTGGTAATGACACAGAGAAAGCAGCTTGCAGCCAAAGAGTTAGAAGTCGTCGATGTGCTCATGAAGAAATTGCTGACAGGAAAGCAACTAATGAGAACGTGGTAGCTAGCGATGATTTTCAACTGGGGTGTTAAAGAACACACACGTGCAATTAGTTGGAAAGCGTGAAGGCAATTTCTCAGTGAATAAATGGAGCAGCAAGTGACGGGAAAATCATATTGTTCATCTTCTTCCTTGAGCTGTAACAGAAATTGCAGATTTCTTGTAGCTCTGTAAATTCTCTCAAAGTAATCTAAAAACTTGTTCTTGGTCCCGTGGAGTAGATCAAAAGATCGAACCACGTAAACTTCTTGTTTCCATTTTTTTTGGTAACCGGGGAAGCAGATGGTGAAACTTCGGGGCCGACCCACTACCTGCTAAGCAGGCCGACCAGGTCAATCGCACATGTCTTTGCCCATGTGGGCAGGCCTAGGGAAATGTCACAGGGATGAGATTCGAACCTAGGACCTCTCCCAACATGACCCTAAGCACCTCAGCTTGACCAGTAGAGCCAAGCCTCATCGGCTCTTGTTTCCATTTTCGTTTACTGTTTCTCGTCAAGATTCACACATACAAAAGCAATCCGAGAATCCGATTCAATCAAACGAAATCGTTAGCGGTACATTTGGGTAATTTTGGTTTGATTCTCCAACAAGTGGTGCGGCGTGCTGTGGATCGCTACACAGGATGAATTTGAAGTTCGACATAGACAGATTTACCGGATCAAATGATTTCGGCTTGTGGCGGGTGAAGATGGAGGCGTTGTTGATTCATCAGGGATTAGAAGATGCGATCAAGGATGTCGAGACAAAGACTTTGGTGAATCGCCTCTATTTGAAGCAGGCTTTGTATTCGTTCAAGATGGTTGAGGAGAAACCGATCGAAGAGCAAATGGATACGTTCAATAAGCTGCTTCTCGATCTTGAGAATATTGGGGTAAAACAGGAGGAAGTGGATAAAGCTCTACTGCTTCTTTGCTCGCTGCCCAAGAGTTATTCAACCTTCAAGGATTCGATGTTGTACGTGCGATGCGGTGACACTCGATGACTTTCAAACGGCGATAAGTTCGAAGGTATTGAATAACAAGATTGATAGCAAGATGTGCAGTGAAGTGGCGCTGAGGGGTTGTATGTCAGGGAAAATTTCGACAAGAACAAGAGCAAGAAAGGCAAGGAGTCGATGTCAAGAAACAAGGTGTTCAAATGCTTTCATTGTCATGAACAAGGACACCTCAAGAGGCAGTGTCCTAACAGGCATAAGGAGTATAAAACCACATCAAACCAAGCAGCTGAAGCATCATTCATGATGGATGGATATGAATCTGCTGAGGTATTAGTCGTGGTGAAAATGTGTCTGAGGCTGCCTGGATCTGGACTCGGGATGCTCGTATCATATGAGCAATGATAGGTCCTTGTTCAAGGGTCTAAAGATGATAGATGGAGGCTCGGTGTTGCTGGGAGATGACAACTCACTTGTGGTTCGAGGGATAGGAAGTGTGGCTCTAAGATTGGATGATGGTGCTGTCAAGATTATGAAAGAAGTTCGTTTTGTGCCTGGACTGAAAAGGAATCTGATCTTTGTAGGCATGCTTGATGAAAGTGGATGCAAGATCAAGATGGAGTCATGGGAACTTCAAGTGGGATCAAAAACCATCATGAGAGGATCGAAGAGAAATGGAATTTATGTGCTGCAGGGCACCTGTTTTGTGGGCACAGTTGCTGCATTAAATGGTGATGAAAAGGCCTGGTTATGGCATCAAAGGCTAGCCCATGTGAGCGAGAAGGGACTTGTGGAGTTATCTAAGCAAGGGTTGCTTGGTAAAGACAAGGTAAAGGGGCTCGAATTCTGTAAAAATTGTGTTCTGGGAAAGAGTCATCGACTGAAATTTGACTCAGGCAAGCTACTTGCGGGTGGAATTCTAGACTATGTTCATTCAGATTTATGGGGGCCTTCGAGAGTAGAATCATTATCAGGTGGCAAGTAATTCATGTCTGTGATTTATGACCATTCGAGGAAGGTTGGGTCATGATCTTGAGCTCAAATGATGAGGCTTTGAGCAGGTTCAAAAGCTGGAAAATGCAGGTAGAAACTGTGACAGAGAAGAAGGTTAAGCTGCTTCGAACGAAAAATGGCTTGGAGGATGAATTTTGCAAGTTTGATGGTGTGACTAGGCATAGGACTATGCCCTACACCCCGCAACAGAACGATTTAGCTGAGAGATACAATCGAACGTTGCTGGAAAGGACTCGATGCATGATGTTGGCAGCTGGTGTTGCAAAGAGATTCTGGGCAGAGGCTGTGACTACATCGGCTTATTTGATTAATAGAAGTCCATCTACTGCTCTTGGGTTTAAAATACCTGAGGAAATATGGATAGGACGACGCCCAAGCTTGCAGCACCTCAAGATATTCGGATGCACTGCTTATGCTCATTCAAGGACTGACAAACTTGAAGCTTGGGCTGTTAAGTGCATGTTTGCGAGATGTCCCGAGGGCGTCAAAGTCTACAAGTTGTGGTGCCTAGAACCTGGTATGGGAAAGAGCAAAATAAGTAGAGATGTGGTGTTCAATGAGAAGGAAATGCTCTGCAAAACACAGAAGAAAAGCAGCTCTGAACCAGAAAATTCAGAAAAAGCCGGTTCTGTGGAACTTGAAGAGGAATATCCAGCCTCGAGGGATGATGAGGATCTTGAAGCGTTGGGTGAACCTGATAACTGGCTAGGTGAGGTTCAAGAAGATCTAGAGCTAGAGCGAAACAACCAAGATTACAACCTGGTTAGAGACAGGGCAAGAAGGGTGGTGAAAGCTCCAACTCGATATGGATTTGCTGATACTATTGCTTATGCTTTTATAGTTGCAGGTGGAGTTTGTTGTAATACCCGTAAAAATTAATATGGGATTAGTGTGTAATTATTTTTGTAATGTTTGAAATTAATGAAGTCGATTTTCGGACGAAACGGATTTTTCGGGATTGAGTGAAAATAATTACTAGGACCAAAAATTAGATAAAATACTATGGGCTGAAACGCATAGAAAGCCCAAGAGATAAATAAGAAATGAATATATGAAAAGAAGTCAAAGGAATAAATAAATGGCCCAAGTTAATTATTGAAGCCCATATAAATGTTTAGCTTGACCCAAATGACTTAAGGATGAGAGTGAGATTGCTTAGTGACAAGGCAAAGTCACGTTGGAATTCATCACCACCTTGTCACTTGATAAATGAAACCCTTGATAATATTTATCCAAAACTAACGCGAGAAATACAAGGAGAAAAGGAGTCGAACTGAGAAGCGAATTTGGCAAAGCTCACATCAACGGGATTGTTTAAACGTAACTAAGGAGGTGAGAATCTCAACTAACAGCTTATATATTTATTTCTTTACATGGGCTAGAGGATTAACTAAAGCGTAAGGTGTACTAGGTGACGATCAAGGCAGTGGAGGAGTTTTGATAAACTTGAGCAGATTTCAACCTAGGAAATTAGTCCAAATTTAGCTTGGAAGGTAGGTGGTTTTTAACCCTACAAACCCTTTTAAACTGTATTATTTTCCGCAAAGGGTATAGAATTCGGATGAAAGTTCATCCGAGTTCAAAAAATGTTTATTTTATGATTTTTAGAATTTTCGTGATGTTCTTGATGTGTTATGACGTGAATCCGAACTCAATATATGAGTTCTATAATGCGCTTATATGGTTACGTGAATTTGGAATCGGCCTAGGTGAAGAAATTCTAGAAAAACTTAGGGTTTTAATATGAAGATTTGAAGGAATCGGCCGAGTTTAGGTTTCGGTCGATTTTATGTTTCGCGGGTTGACTTAGTTCGCCAATTAGGAATTAGATAGTTTCGGGCGATGCTAAATTTCGCGGGCCTAGTCTAAATTGGCGAATTGAGAGAGAGAGAGAAAGGGTTTCGCGGGCCGTTCTTTATTTCGCGAATTGGGTGAAATAGAATTTTAAAATGATTAGATAATCGGCCGATTGGGTTTTCGGGTCGCGGGCCCAAAGGTTTTCGCGGTATGTGAGTTAAACAAAATTTCGCGGGCCAGAATTCGAATTTCGCGGGCTGACGCAGTTCGCGAATTGTGAGAGAAGTCGCGGGCCGACTTTAAGATTCCGCGGGCCGACTCATTTCGCGGGGTGATTCCTGTGAGTGGCGCCGGGCTTCGCGCGGGCTTAAATCAGGTTTCGCGGGCCTGATCAAACGATTCGCGAACTCGGCGAAGGTCTCGCGAATTGGGACTTTGACTCGATGGTTTGTGGGTTGACAAATTTCAATCGGGCGATTCGCGAAACCGCAGCAAGTGATTTCGCGAAGTCGGGCGTTGACCCGAACGTTTTGCGGGTTGACCAGTCTTTAAAACGTGGGATCGGGCGAAATCAGATTTGGGCTTTGACCAGAGTTGACCGACGAGTTTATTTTGGGCTTTTGCCCTATTTCAGGCCCAAAATGTTTTAAATAAAATTATTTTCAGCCCAAATCATTTTAAAATAAAATATTTTCGTACTATAAGTAATATTTTAAAACGTTCGGCCTAGTTGATAATTGACGAGTTATGTGATTTATATTGTGCGCATTTCACGACATGCACGTGAGAGGTTGATGTACCGTATTTATATGGAGACGCCTTACGGTGTTAGATGAGTGGGGTAGAGTGACCGTTATTGGTCGTCAGGGTTAGACTCGATTGGGCATCTGGTGGGAGATAGGGTTTGCGACACCTGTCTACTCGGGATTGAGCCACCCGAGGTGTATACCACCGGATATATATTTGGCTCAGGGACGGCAGACAGATGTGAGATTCCTGTCTACCCGAGTGAGTGGTACACTACTCGGGGTATTACACTGAGGTGTAAAACCGTCTGGTGAGATTGTGTGCGGAGAATGCGAGCTGGCGCTGCCAGTGTGGGCTACCGTATGATTATGGCGTACTTTGCCATTGTGCGCGTGGGTGCCGAGTCTAGCCGAGGGCCCTGTTATGTGTTGAGATGTGACGTAGGATCGAGCGTGCATTTTATTATGATGTGAGGATTTGGGATTGGGTTGAGTGCACGCACACATTGCATATTTTTACTACCACTTACTGGGCAATTTTGCTCAGGGTTTTATTTTTGTAGGTAAGATCGAGCCCGACACCGATTAGTGTCCGGGTGAGCGGTAGGTTGGCTGGCGGCGGTGACTCCACAGGCTTTTGAGGGCGGCGCAGTACATGGGACGCGACCTGTGGAGAGGCGTATGATAGTGGGTTTAGCTTTTTGGCTTCAGCCCGATGTAATTATATAACATTTCTTTTTGTAAACCCGACTTTATCTTATATATGTATATTATTTACTTAAAAAGTTTTTGTAAAACCGGGTCCTCTGCGACTTTCGTTACGGAAATCCGCCAATTAACTTAATTAGAAAGTAGGGTCGCCACATTTGTCTAGGTAAAACTTGTTCAGGAAATGAAGCTGAGACAATGAGTAATGACAGCAAACGGTTTACAGCTTGAGCAAGGAGCTGCAGCAGATAAAGTTGACAGTTGAGATGGTTTCAAGCACCAAGTCTGATGTGTGCTTGAGATCATTCGGCTGTGTGTATGAGAAGGGAAGGTAGACCAAGAATGAGGTACAAAGACTTGACTTTGAGGTGGAGAAATGTGAGGAGCAAAAATCAAATCTGTGGAGAAATTCTGCTGGTAATGAAACAGAGAAAGCAGCTTGCAGCCGACGAGTCAGAAGTCGTCGATGTGCTCATGAAGAAATCGCTGACAGGAAAGCAACTAATGAGAAGGTGGTAGCTAGCGACGATTTTCAGCTGGGTTGTTAAAGAACACACACGTGCAATTAGTTGGAAAGCGTGAAGGCAATTACTCAGTGAATAAATGGAGCAGCAAGTGGCAGGAAAACCATATCGTTCATCTTCTTCGTTTGAGCTGTAACAAAAATTGCAGATTTCTTGTGGCTCTGTAAATTCTCTCAAAGTAATCGAAAAACTTGTTCTTGGTCCCGTGGAGTATATCGAAAGAACGAACCACGTAGACTTCTTGTTTCCATTTTCGTTTACTGTTTCTCGTCAAGATTCGCACATACAAAAGCAATCCGAGAATCCGATTCAATCAAACGAAATCATTAGCGGTACATTTGGGTAATTTCGGTCTGATTCTCCAACACATCTATCAAAAGAGATCTAAGGTTTAATCGTTGTACTTGCAAGTGTGTATGTGTGAGAAGGAGAGGGAGAGGGACAGGGACAGGGAGAGGGACAGGGGGAGAGAGAGGGAGAGAGGGTGGATTTGTAATATTTGACTTTATATCATAAAAAGTTAAGCATTGGTCCATGGACGCAGTGGCGGAGCTACCACTGGGCCAGTGGGCTCCATGGACCCCACTGATTTTTTTTTCCTTTAATATTTTGCAGTAGAAAATTTTATTTTAGTTCTAATTTCTATTATATTTGTAAAATGACCCCACTGAATTATTTTACTACATCTAAACCCCATTTGATAAACTCTGTTGTTTTAATTTGGACCCTGTTGATGTTGAGACTTCAACATTGGCAATGTTGGGTGAACATTTTAGTAAACATCTGTTGGCCGAGAATGTCTCCAACTTCAGTTTTATCTTTCATGCCCAAAACTTGTTTAATCCGTGTCTTGTCTATTTTTAGTGTTTTGCAGGACTTAAATAAGGATTGGGAATTGATCAAACCGTGTGAAAAACGTGTGGAGCAATTAGGAGCAAAATAAGGAAGAAGCTTACTAAATAGGATGCTTGGAGCTCAAGTCAAGACTAAATCATTAGGAGATATTCAAGGGATCTCCTACCAATTCAAACATGAGCCAAGGCCTATAAATATGAGGAGATTTCGAGCTGCAACTTAGACCTTTGGACGAGAAAACTTTTGAGAGCTATGAGCGAAAATTATCGAGTTTTGTTGAGAGAATTTGAGCGAGCCAAAGTGTCCTTTTAGCCTAGTATTTCTTTTGCAAAAGTCTTAGGACTTTGTAGGTTTGCAGTATCGTTAGATTCGTAGTTTTTCAGGATCGTTTATATTCTTAGTTTTTCTAGGCTTGCTTTTACTATCTTCGGATAGTTATTTTACCATCCATTGCTATAGTGGAAATTCGTCTTGAGGCACGCAGCAAGTTATTTGACTTGCTGCACATATTTACATCTCGTGTTTATCAGTTTTCGACGCTAAGTAATTACAATATTCCGCTGTGCACTTTAGTGTTAGGTTGAGTGTTACCCCGACATTTTACCCAACATCCAGTTTATACTTAGTGTTTTTACATCCTTATCGAACGGGACCACTTCAAAGTGGTATCAGAGCCTCTGCTTGATGTGACTAAGCGTTTTTGATCCTTTATAATGGATGTTACAAGCTCTAATTACATCGGCAAAGTTCCAGTGTTAGACGCTTCCAATTATGCCTATTCGAAGGTTCGTATGCGCCAATGCATCAAGTCCATAGATGTACGAGCGTGGGAGTCCATGCTCCATGGTTATTTGACTCCAAAGACTGCCCAGGACGAAGATGGTAATGTCTATGAGAAACCGGTCAATGAATGGAGTCTTCAAGAGAAGAACGCAGCCGAGGTCAATGATAAAGCCCTTAATGCCATGTTCTCTTCGGTAGACATCTTCATGTTCAAGATCATACAAAATCGGCAAAGGAAGCGTGGATTTACTTCAGAGGTACTGTGAAGGCGATGCGAGTGTGAAATAGACACGTCTAAGGCTACTCCTCAACCAGTTCGAAAACCTCAGAATGAAGGATGATGAGGATGTTACCACGTACTTTGGAAAAATTCTGTCAATCTCGAGCGAGTGTGCCAGTCTCGGAGATCCGATCGCAAATAAGGTACTTGTATCTAAAACTTTACGTACGCTCACTGAAAAATTTAATGTGAAGGTAGCGCCTGTCAAGGAAGCACACAATCTGGGGACGTTAGAGTTCAACACGTGATGAACATTATGAAAAACTATGAGACCAACCTCGAAGTCCAAAAGAGAGCTTCACGCGGCAAAAGCATAGCTCTAGTCAGTCAGTCATCCAAGGTGCAAAGTAAAGTTGACCCTGACAATGATGAGGATATGGCTATGCTCGTGAAGAAATTCACAAAGTTCTTTCAGAAGAAGAATGTCGAGCAGAATGTTGGCCCAACCTTCAGGAAGGGCCAGAATGCCAAAAGAAGAACATTCGTCTGTGTTCAAACGCAACGCTGATGGAAAGAAAAAGAACATCGACTGGGATTCAGTGAGATGCCATGCGTGCACGGGCTGGGGTCACTTTGCCAACGAATGCGTGAATACTTTACGCAAACAAGGAAAAGCACTTTGGGTTGATCTTTCCGACGATGAAGATGAAGAACAGTGCCCTAAGGAGTCCAGGCAATCATCAGTAACCATGCAGTCCTTCTCAGACAACGAAGAAGAAGATCATCAAATCGGCTTTACGGCGGTAACGGATTTTGAGCCAACATTTGACTCAACATCTGGAAAACAAATTATTTTTGATTATGATGACTCAAACTGTTTTGATGGGTATTTAAGTTCTGATGATGCAGGTTTAGAAACAGACCTTTGTGCATAAGTCCAGACTAATGAAGCTGTGTTATTGCTGTCCACACAATATGAGAATGAAAAGGCGAAAAACTCGGAGCTCAAAGCCATAGTGAAAGCGCTGTCCGAGGAGAATGCTAAAAATGAAAAGATGATCGAAAGCTTGGTGGATGGAATGAACAAGATGGAAGCCGTATTGACACGAAAGGACAAGGAGATCGACAAGCTACAAAAACGAGTCGACGAGGCTGATGAAACTTTTACGAAGTTGAACAAGGGTAAATCGACCCTTGATGAGGTATTATCTCTTGGTATTTTTGATAAACAAGGTCTAGGATTCAGTTCTCAGCCCATATGTGATGATCCTAAACCCGTGACCAATGTTCAGCCTAAGATAGTTTTTTGTGAAGGAGAAATCACATGCCTCGAATGATGTGTGTGAAAATGTTATTGTTAAGACTATTCCTAAGTATGCTGCTAGTAAACTTAAGGATGTGTCATTTAAATGTCATCATTGCAAGCAGCCTGGTCATATTAAGCCATATTGCTGGAAATTGAAGGGGGAGATTTCCGCGAAGAAATTGATGTCGGCTGGAATGTCATCCAACATTCCGCTCAACATTGAGAAATCAGTGTTGAAAGGTATGTCTGGAGAAAGTTCAGCTGGCTCACCTTCAAATTCTGGTAATCCAAATGCTGTTTTATCATCTAATAAAGTTTGGATAGAGAAGTACGTACATAAGTGCAATGTCGTATGTACCTCTTTGTGAGCTAACATGACAGGTTCTTGGTACTTCGATAGCGGGTATTCCCGACATATGACGGGTACCAAAGAGTATCTAAGTGATTACTTGACTTTAAAGAGTGGATCTGTGACGTTTGGAGGTGGTGCAAAAGGACGGATTCTCGGTCGTGGCAAGTTGAATGTGCCCGACTTTCCCAAACTAAGCAATGTTCTCCATGTAGACGGGCTCGTAGCCAATTTGATTAGCATAAGCCAACTTTGCGACGACGACCTGGAGGTAAGATTTAATAAGAGATGTTGTGATGTATATAACAGCAATGGTGTTCGAGTTATGGCAAGGAAACGATCGAGTGATAACTGCTACTTAGTCGGAGACAAATCCATTTCGAAGGACGTGTGCCAACTCTCGAAGGCCGAAGACGATGTCATCCTTTGGCATTACAAACTGGGCATGTCAACTACCGAACGCTGGAGCAACTTATCAAACACGACGCGATCAGAGGCATCCAAAGCTTAAGGAGTTTGGTAAGGTTGTTTGTGAGTCATGTTTGAAGGGTAAGCAAGTGCATGCTAGCCATAATGTTGACCAACATGTTGCCCAACATTTTAAAACTGCTCATTGTTTTCAACTTATTCACATGGATTTGATGGATCCGATGGAAGTAGATAGCATTGGTGGTAGGAAATATGCTTATGTGCTAGTTGATGATTACTCTAGATATGCATGGATTTACTTTCTTGAAGAAAAATCTGAGTCGTTCGATTTTTTCAAAAAATTCTATGCTATGGTTAAGAATAATTTCAGTGCTCCTATACTTCGTATTAGGTCTGATCATGGTAGGGAATTTGAGAATCAATTGTTCGATGAATTATGTGATAGGAAATGTAATTATTCATGATTATTCATCTCCTAAGACGCCCCAACAAAATGAGGTGGCCGAAAGGAAGAATAGGACATTGCAAGAAATGGCACGTGTTATGTTGCATTCTAAGAGTCTTTCTAACACATTTTGGGCTGAAGCTTTACATACCGCATATCATATATCTAATCGTGTGTTCTTTCGTCATGGTACTAAGAAGACGTCGTATGAGTTGTTGAATGGGAAAAAGACTACTGTCAAGTACTTTCATGTTTTTGGATGCTACTGTTTTATGCTTAATGATCGTGAGTACTTGACCAAATTTGATTCTAAGAGTGATAAATGTATCTTCCTAGGTTATTCCTCGAATAGTCGTGCTTATCGAGTGTACAACTTGCGATTGAAATCTGTTCAGGAATCAATTAATATTATATTTGATGATGCTACTGACCTCAGCAGAAATGCTCCACAAGTTGTGATTACAGATGTTGTCAAAGCTGTTGATGAAACAGAGGAGACTGTGGAGGTGAATGTTGAGCCAACATCTGACTCAACATCTGTGCCAGAACAGAACACCGAGGCCGGAGCCGGTGAAGTGCGACGAGATCCACCAGCTAAGATTCAGAAAGACCATCCCATAGACTTCATCATTGGAGACATGAACGAAGGGAGGAAAGCCAGAGACAAGCCGCGCAAGGATTACAAGTCTATGGTAAAAAACATATGCATGAATACAATATACGCTGAGGTACGTTTTAATTGTTTTGTTTCTGAGATAGAACCTAAGAATATCCTTGAAGCTCTCAAGGATAATTTCTGGATAAATGCGATGCAAGAGGAACTCTTGCAGTTTGAGAAAACCCAAGTATGGACCTTGGTTCCACGGCCGAAAGACATTAATGTCATAGGTACGAAGTGGATCTTCAAGAATAAATCTGATGAACTTGGTAGAGTTGTTAGGAACAAAGCAAGTTTAGTGGCTCAAGGTTATACACAAGTCGAGGGTATAGATTTTGATGAGACTTTCGCTTCCGTGGCTAGGTTAGAATCAATTAGGTTGTTATTAGCTATTGCATGTTGGCTTAACATCATGTTACACCAAATGGATGTTTAGGGTGCGTTTTTATATGGATATATTGATAAAGATATTTATGTTGAACAGCCTAAGGGATTTGAAGATCCACATTTTCCTAACCATGTTTTTAAGCTGCAGAAAGCTCTGTATGGATTGAAGCAGGCGCCTCGAGCTTGGTATGGTAGATTAACGACGTTTTTACTTGAGTTTGGGTTCGTGCGAGGTGAAGCAGATCGCACGCTCTTTATAAAAAGAGTTGGTGCTGATATTCTTATTTCCCAGATTTATGTAGATGATATAATCTTTGGCTCTAGTTCGCAATCCATGCTAGATCAATTTGTCCATGCTATGAACTCCACGTTCGAAATGAGCATGATTGGGGAACTAACTTTTTTTTAGGCTTGCAGATCAAGCAAAGCAGTGACGGGATTTTCATGTCCCAGGAGAAGTACGCTAAGAACACAGTAAAGAAGTTCGGGCTTGACACGGCTAAGGTAATGAAAACTCCCATGGGGTCCACACAAAAGGTAAGTAAAGACAATGTTGGACAGAATGTTGACCCAACATTATATCGATCCATGATAGGCAGTTTGCTTTATCTTTCAGCGAGTAGACCCGATATTATGTATAGCGTATGTGTCTGTGCTAGATATCAATCTGAGCCTAAGGTTTCTCATCTTAACGCCGTTAAACGTATTCTTCGATATGTGAGTGGTTTTTGTAGCCTAGGATTATGGTTCTCTAAAGATACTAATATGTGTCTTGTAGGCTACAGTGATGCTGATTGGGCGGGTGACGAGGATGATCGCAAGAGCACAAGTGGCGGATGTTTCTTTTTAGGTAACAATTTAGTTGCATGGTACAGTAAGAAACAGAATTGTGTGTCTTTATATACTGCTGAGTCTGAGTATGTTGCTGCAGGTAGTTGCTGTACGCAATTAATGTGGTTAAATAGCATGTTGTGTGACTACGATTTAGAGTGCGAATCTGTTCTCATGTATTGTGATAACCTTAGTGCCATCAACATATCTAAGAACCCTATCCAGCATTCACGCACGAAGCATATAGATATAAGGCATTATTTTCTGAGAGATATGGTAGAAAAAGAGTTAGTTCGCATTGAACATATAGACACGAAACATCAGTTAGCTGACATTTTTCACGAAAGCATTGGATTTTGAAAGGTTTTCGGACCTGAAAAAGTCCATAGGTTTGAATCAGTCTGTCTGAATATTGGTCCAACATTTGGATCAACATAGCATATGTCGAACTTGATGGTTACTGTTTTGATGTTTGATTTAATGTTCTCTCTGTTATTCTGTGAAATGATTTGACTCATCTAGATCGTTCCCTGAAATGACCCTCTTCCTTAAAAAAAAAATGCTCGTGATCCTTTTTCAACATACAGGTTCAAGTAATAAGCTTCCCTAGGTACACGGTATTCGCGGTGACGATGTACTCTTTGCGACAAAAATCCTAACCTTGATGATAAGGAACGCATAAGGGCTGTAAGTAATAAGTCTATAACTGAGGTAAGTAGGGCAGAAAATGAAAGGCAATTGAGTTTAGGGTGTTGAACAGAAAAGTTTGGAATTTCAGAGTAGAATGTTGAGTCTTATGTTGGGGCAACATATGTGACTATCAGTTTGATCATGCTATATTTTTGTGCTTTCGTTTATTTGCATTAGCTTTTAGGTCAGCATCTGTTAGTCTTTTGTGTCTAGTTTAGATATCTCTCAGAATTGCATTAGAACTCCTCGAAGAACAGCTCGTTACCCTTGTCTCAAGTGACCCTCATTGTCGCCTAAACGGTTAGTCTCGCTCAATACTATGATGACTTTTTACTTGGTATTTTTGGTTGAATCATGATCTGATTTGCTCCTATATTTTTCATATGACCGATTCTTCCATATACTATATTTAGCTCCATGATTACTTAGACAGGTTTGACCTAATTCGACCTCATCCTCAAATTGTCTAAATGCTCTTTATTCCAACGGTTAGCTTTACTCAGCTCACTTACACCACGATTTATCCATATTTACTGAGTGACCATTTTATTTGTGCCGTTGGATCTTTCTCTCTTTTAGGTTCGACTTAAGATCTCATCACTTTCGCATATCCTATTTCATAGTTTGAACTTCACGCTGAAAATTATCTCTGTTCTTGACTGTGTTTGATATAATCAAGGGTTAACCATTCTGTCTTGCACTTCCATTTCTTGAATTTATCTTTGATTTCTCTATGGCAAACTCACCTGTTTTTGAGTCCCAGAACGTTGGTCCAGATGTTAGTCCCCTCAACATCTGCAAGTTAGCTAACAGTTCTCTGAGTTTTTCTTTCTTCCCAAAAAGGGGTAGAAGGTTGTGCAGATAAAAAGGGGGAGATAAGGAAATTTAGGAGGAGCAGAATAAGGAGCCGAACAAACAGGGGGAGCTAACCAAGAAGGAGAAGCAGCCGAGAAAGCATCAGAAGGAAACTCCATACTCCATTGAGAGTGAATTTTTTATCCTTTCTATTTTTGCATGCATGATTGATTTTCTCTGTTTATTTTTGCATGACAGATTAATCCGATTTGCTTACATGTTTGAATATTTTTATTTTGCAGATTTACCGAAAGATTTTTCTTTTTGCATGCCTGACTATTGTTATTTTGTGCATGCTGATCTGCTTATTTCTGCTTGTGTGACTATGTGTTTTGCCTGCTTGCGTATGAACTATATTTATGTTGCAGATGTTTAACTTAAGACCTTGTTATGGCTATGTACTATTTTCGTAGTACTTTGAATAGTTAAATCGCTATTCTGTTTGGGTTTACTCTAACCATCTTTTGATGTTTTGTGGTTGAGTAGAGTTTGCCTTCAGGGGGAGTTTCACTATGTCTAACGTCTGCTTTGATTTTGGAAAGAAAGATAAAAAGGGGGAGATTGTTGATGCTGAGACTTCAACATTGGCAATGTTGGGTGAACATTCTAGTCAACATCTGTTGGCCGAGAATGTCTCCAACTTCAGTTTTATCTTTCATGCCCAAAACTTGTTTAATCCGTGTCTTGGCTATTTTTAGTGTTTTGCAGGACTTAAATAAGGATTGGGAATTGATCAAACCGTGTGAAAAACGTGTGGAGCAATTATGAGCAAAATAAGGAAGAAGCTTATTAAATAGGATGCTTGGAGCTCAAGTCAAGACTAAATCATTAGGAGATATTCAAGGGATCTCCTACCAATTCAAACATGAGCCAAGGCCTATAAATATGAGGAGATTTCGAGCTGCAACTTAGACCTTTGGACGAGAAAACTTTTGAGAGCCATGAGCGAAAATTATCAAGTTTTGTTGAGAGAATTTGAGCGAGCCAAAGTGTCCTTTTAGCCTAGTATTTCTTTTGCAAAAGTCTTAGGACTTTGTAGGTTTGCAGAATCGTTAGATTCGTAGTTTTTCAGGATCGTTTAGATTCGTAGTTTTTCTAGGCTTGTTTTTACTATCTTCGGATAGTTATTTTGCCATCCATTGCTATAGTGGAATTTCGCCTTGAGGCACGCAACAAGTTATTTGACTTGCTGCACAGATTTACATCTCGTGTTATCAGTTTTCGTCACTAAGTAGATACAATATTCCGCTGTGCACTTTAGTGTTAGGTTGAGTGTTACCCCGACATTTTAACCAACATCCAGTTTATACTTAGTATTTTTACATCCATATCGAACGGGACCACTTCAGACCCCACTAGGGTGACATCCTAGCTCCGTCACTGCATGGACGTATAGTCAATCTCGAGTGGAACCACATAAATACTCTTTTTTCTGCGTTTATTTTATCTCATGACAAGCTCAGTCTTTCAACCACATCAAGACACAACCAAAAAGAAGAATCCATGGGCGGCGTTTCTGAACTTAATTATTTTTTATTCAACAACGAATATGACATTCTTTTAGTTCTATATCTATTGATTGAGTTATACCGGTCTCAATCTCATGCGAAAGCATAAGAGGTCACCCGAAATCTATAGCAAGTCTTTCAACTCGCTTTAAAAAAAATGCAAACGATCCATTAGTCGACTATATAATCTCGAATTTTCCTGGATTTGTGCAAGGATAACATAGTATATAACCCAAAATTATAATACCCGAGGAATAAAGATCCGCTGAGATCGAAGAGAGCTAGTATACAAAAAGAATAAACCTATCGATATATACAACACCCATAGGTAGATGATATTACAAACACAAGTAATTTATGTTGTACGAGATAGCTAAGCAAGTAGTATTTAATTTTAGCCCCATTATTATACTTATTATAAACTAATGGTTACTGTCGTTCTTTTTCTTGACGAAAGAAAAATCATCCAAACTAATCTCCGTGAGCTCTTGTCCGCCACTGCCGCGGGGCGACGAGCCATCAACACCGTCCTCAACTGTCAAAACATGATCGCCCGTGGGGCCCACACTTCCTCCGCCAACGTTACTCCTCATCTGATATTCCTCTTCATCTTCCTCGTTGTTGCTAAAGTTAGACGCCCTCGGTGACCTACGGTACAACCCATCGGTTGCATAGCCCGTGGAGGACTGGTCGTAGCCTCGCAACAGATAGGCCGGCGAGGTGCTGCCGCCGTGCAAGGGCGAGGTTGGCATGCTTGAGAATGGGGTGGTGTTGGTTGATCGACCGTTTTGCTTGGCGTGTTTCTTTGCCGTCTGCCTCCATCCTCGCAAGGCCGATGCAACTTGGTCACCGAAGATCACTGGCTTCATCTTCGTGCCCATCTGATATGTTGTAGGTAATCACATAAAATAAACTTACGCTCGAGTTCAAATGTAATCGACTTGTGCACGTACATATATATATATATATATATATATATATATATATATACTCCGTTTCGAATAATTTTGATGGAATGCTCGCGAATAGGCGATTTTGTAGTAGGGGTTATTACCTGAGTTACCAAGGCGTAGAGAGGTAGAGTGACGTAGCTGCACAGAACCTGAATGAGGACCCTGCATTATTATGGTTTGTTGGTGAGCCATGATGCATACATACATAAAAACAAACTTATGTGTTATATCATACTTTTGTGGTATAGATATAGTCTTAATCAAATTTTTCTTTATGTATATTTGGGAAATGACACTTTAAGGACACACAAATTAGGGTTGTGTGTCAATTTTAGGATTGTAAAAATTTAAAATCGAAGAAATTTGAGAGCACCTAAATTAAATGTCGTAACTTACGACAGTAAATTTTAAAACTGAAGCAATTTGAGGACCGCGTTTCAAATTCAATTTGATGACAACTAAATTTCAAAATTTTGACGTTAATTGTCCTCAAATTGCTTTAATTTTGAAACTTCAAAATCACGTATCAATTTTGAAAACGTATCAGTTATTTAATTTAAGGTATCCTTGTAACTTCTTCACCTGTATTATATAGAAGATCATATGTGTATATATGTATATAATTAATACTCACCCCATTGAAATTCGAATGATGACATCTTCCAAGTTCTCGTGGTAGCAAGAGGGGTATCCATATTCATACTGTTGAATAACAAAAATACATAATATGTTATATCTGATTTAATATGTCTATATATTGTGTATGTGTGTGTGGGTGGGTGTTTGATGATGAGAAGTAAGTAGAAAACCACTTACCCAGCTCCAGACAAAGAAAGCAAGTTGGAATGCGTTCTGCGCAGAGATTACAAATATTATGTCATGCAATGTGATATTTAAATCAAGTATATGAATTATATAATATATATATAATCATATACCGTGAAGAGAACTAAATGAATCAAGAAGAGCATCAAAGATGGGTCGTTAAACCAAAAGAGTTCGTCACCAGGTTGAACAACTGGCGTACCCCTTACTATATCTCCTCTCTCTAAGATTCTTGTTCCCATCTTTGTAATAATAACTTGCAATTTTGCTCCCACAAGTAGTAATACCTGCATAATTAATATATTAACTAAATTAATTAATTCACAAAAATATTTTAATTAGACTGCTTCTTGGAGGCGAGAAGATGTACAAAAGTACGTGATTTTTTCTACTCACAATTAGGGGAATGAACGGAAGCCAAAAGTGAGAGTACCACCCTGTAAATTTACATGGAAAGTATAATCAATCAATATAAATTTGAGGTAATTAAATAGATCATGTTGCTAGTTAGTGACAAGCAGAAATAATAATAAAAAAAAAGTAATATAATAAACTAACCATTGGTGTTGGTGAGAAGAAATAAGACAGCACATAGCCATATTGTGGGGCTGCAAAGTAATGGAGCAAGTGTGAGTTTAGGTTTCTATAGACGTATTATATATTTCATAATTGCATAAACATGTCATTAACTTCGAATGTAAAAAATTGATCTCCGTGACCTTTTTCCGACAAAAGTAAGTGGAAAATCCTATTTGACCGCTAACATAACATTTGGCTAACATAGACATATTATAACCATTTGGAAAATCCTACTTTGACCGCTAACATAGACATATGGAATACTATCATGTGGATTTCTGATTTAATTGACTGAAAAATTGATCGCTGACTAAATTTGCTTCAGACATATGAAGTCAGTGACCTATACATTTTTACAATTACCAAATATAATTAAGGGATTTTACATAAAAATACCCGAAATTAGCAAGTCAGTACCCTGTCACTATTTTTTTAAATGCATGTACCTGTCAGAATAAATTTTTTGCACATTGGTACCTACCCGCCGCAAGGTACATCATATCACACATTTAGGTACCATAGAGAAACGTATTGTGGTACATAATACAGCTAGAAAATGGTACTATCATATAGTCAGCCGCAATGTACCGTATGGAACGTATATAGGTACCATATATGGGTACCATATAAATGCGTGACGTGGTACGCAATACACATATAAAAAGGTACGTCAAGATCGGGAAAATGGTACGCACAGTCGAACGGGTACTGATATAAAAAAATTTCTGACATGGGTACTGATGACTTGCAAATTTTTTATACAATTGAGTATTTTTCTATAGATTCACCATATAATAATGCAAAATCGGCTTATATTTACAATAAGTGACCTATATGATATATGTATATTTATAAAAGCACCTTATCCCCACAATTGTTTTGAAATCTTCTTCTAATGATCTGTTGATGTATTTTTGGAAATCAAACGACCCATGGCTCTGTGGTGTCAAGTGTGCCTGAATCAAATAATTTTATTTATTTATTTGTTAATTTATATTAGGAGTATTTTGTAAAGAGTAATAATAAAAAATCGACAATCTTCTGCAGTAGACTTACAGTAATAAACCCATGTCGAAGTGTCATGTAATCAACCTTCGTAACTGAACTGAAAAATTGTCGGAAGAAACACACCTGAAATCATATAAACATGTGGAGGTTATTACACAATTTGTAGCCTATTAATCATCGGAATATTTAAAAATAAATAATTAAATGAAAAAAATGGTATGGATGAACTTACTATCCACAATAAGACAGGTGACTTGCTCCAAAAACGCAAATGTCTTTGTCCAAACGACGTTTCTCTAGCAAATCTGAATCTTTCAGGATCTAATAATCATTCAGAAAAATAACATTTTTTATTAGTAAATAAGTAGATTATTTTCTTCCATACATAAATATAATCAAAAGTCCAAGATCAACCTCTAGTGTAAACACCCAACCCAATTATTAAACAAAACCGGCGCGTTTATCGTGGTCAAACTATTTTTAGTTTCGTGCAAATTTGGTAAGGAATATAAAAGCTATGTAATATATTAAGAAGTGCGACATATCAGTTATGTAAAGTAAACTTACCGTTATAGTATTGATACTGAATTGTCTTGGTTTCATCCTCCCATGATTTCCATTTCCTCATCTGCATCATCGTATAATAGTGACAATTAATTACATTATGAAAACCAAAACAAAGAAAAATACAATAAATAAATCTTAAGGAAAAAACGATATATTAAAACACTTATTTCTTTACCTTAAGTTTTCCAATGCCATAAGTGGCAATGCAATAAATAATGTGAGAAATAGCCAACATAAAAATGAAGATATGGAGTTGATGTATCCCATAAGCTGACACAGCTTGTATCTTTCCCTGCAAAATAATTTAAGAGTTGTGCGATATATAAATAATACCCAATTGAAATTCTAAATTAAAACTCCTTGATTAATATGTAACGAACATACCTTTTTCAAGCACGGATCATCGTACTTGCTATCCTCACTTTTATTATACTTGCAAGGATGCCATGAATGTCCAACGCTTGTTGGAACACAAATCTTGGACAGATACTTTTGTGTAAATGTAAGGAGCAACGATATGAACCCCATGAGCATAAGCTCTAAATTTTTCCAAAACAAAAAAAAAAAATTACAAAGGAGTACATATATATGTATATACATACATATATATATATATATATATATATATATTAAAAAAAGGCATGGAAATATTGATCCCCATAAAACTTTACCTGCCTTAATCTTCTCAAGTGCTTCAAATAAAGGCACCTTCCTCTTCTTTCTCAACCACTGCAATCAACAAATAAGAGATTTCTTGTCGCAAAATACAAGCTGCAACTTATGTCCAAGAAAAAATAAAAATAAATTTAGACAAAGCTATTTACATACCGATCCGAGGTGATGAAGAAGATGCTCGAGCGCAAGTGATATCACAACTAAAACAAAAAAGACTATCGCCACAACCCATGTCGACGTTATTTCCAACGATCTTTCTTTTCCAGCCATTACATAAATATATATGTATATATTAGTCGAGTAGAAGCCTTTTCGTTAGGGTTTTCGAGAAAGTGAAAATAGACGAAGGTTAAGATGCGATCGAAAATGGTGTTATTTCTGGAACAAGACGAGGGCGGTGTTATTTCTTATCTTCTCTGTAATGATGTGTGTGTTTATATAAGGTTTGAGGTGTGAAGCGTGACGAGTCAATAGTTTGAATTTTCAGATTCTTTGTAGCCAGTCAAAAGAAAGAGTTATTATTTAAATTTTCAGAAGACTGATTCGTATATATAGTTCGTATTTGACTTTTCCAATAATTGATACTTGTATTATCTGATGACATAGGAATCTTCCGTGATTGGTCTAAAAAGGATGATTTAGTTAACACATATTGAGGTTACGTGGTCTCGATATTTGTCTTGTCCATAATCTGATCCGAAAGGGTATCGATCATTCATCAACTTGATTGAGTTCGTTACGAAGTTATAATTGATTTGCAATAAATCGTTGTAAGAAAGAAAAGTCAAACCATCACTCTCAACTGCAATCCATGATGATGATGTTTTTGTAAAGGCCTTGTTTTGCTCGGCCACGGCCATCGTTCATTCAAATGCACCTCGAAAGGCAGATAAGCAAATCTAGTGTAAGAAATAGTGGTTATAATTTTAATAGGATAGGTAGGAGTAGGTATAAATATTAGTGGGAATTTTATGTCAGCCCCTATGTTTGAATTTACTTGTCAGGCCCTATCGTAAAAATAATAAGTTTAAAGGACCTACTTTATGTAGAATTCGAGTTAAAGGACCAACAACTATGATTTGACGAAAATATCAGGACTAAATTCTCTTTTTTATGTTACTCAGTTACAAAATATTGTTACTTTAGGAAACAGACACGCTATTTTCCAATAATATTGTGTTACTTTGTTATCGCAAAACGTTATCAACATAATTTTTTTTTTCTCAAACGATCGAACTCCTTTTTCTTACACTGAATCGAGCACAAAAAAATTCGACTGCCCCATCCACCGATTTCGACATGTCATGTTGGATTCATTATGATATTGACGACGCACGAGGTAGAATTTGCCTGTCTAATTAGAGTGCAAATTCGAGAATATAATGGTAAATCGTATCTAGATTTCGACATAAATTGCAATTAATTAGTATAAATTCGAGGTACCCATGAGAAATCGAGGCCTATTTTACCTTATTGAGTCAATACGCCGAGATTTATGCAGTTTTCATCTGTTTTTTAGTGTCGTTTGTGATTTTCGTTCTATTCCTCCCGACCATTGCTTATATACAGACTGTGTTATTGACGACAAACAAAGCGTTATTACCTTTTAGTGATGTGTTACTTCTTAGTCAACATTTGCTATTAACCATAAGACATTTGTTATTTTTGCTATGTTATAAATATTACTTTTTTTACACGATTTAGGGAAAATATAATATCCGTTTCTTGCAAGTAATCGGTATATATTCGAGGTACCCATGAGAAATTGAGGTCTATTTTACCTTACTGAGTCAATAACGCCGAGATTTATGCAGTTTTCATCTGTTTTTTAGTGTCGTTTGTGATTTTCGTTCTATTCCTCCCGACCATTGCTTGTATACAGACTGTGTTATTGACGACAAACAAGGCGTTGTTACCTTTAAGTGATGTGTTACTTCTGAGTCAACATTTGTTATTAACTGTAAGACATTTGTTATTTTTTGCTATATTCGTTATTTCTGACTATTAAAGCTGCAAATTAGCAATACAAATCATACCCACGATCAAATTAACAATAATTTCCACATATCAGGTCATGAACTTTGATATTTTCGGCTACAATCTCAGCGATTTCTGTGATTTGTGTTTATCAGTTTTTTCTGTAATTAGCATCCATAGATGCTTGGGTTTATAAGACCCAGGGTTAACGAGTTCTGCAACATCAAATTGACATCGATTCCTACTTATTCGATCTGCAACACATTAATTTACCCAAGTTTAAAGAGATCTGCGTTTTGTTCGCTGTTGAAGACGATGGTATTTTCAGCGTGATTGTGGCAAATTAGGAGGGTAAATATGTCATTTCTCGCCTAAACGTTTTTTCTCTAACAATTTTAAATAATTGGTCCTTACCTCGGTGGGTATGAGTTCTCATATTTGGGCTAAATACGAGCGTAAATTAGTAGTATATAATATTCTGAATAGGAAAATTATTCTCTACGTGGAAGTAGATGGTATCGGTCGAACCAGTGGCGGACCCAGCTTTTAAGGACTGGGGGTCAAAGAGTTCGGGCCTCAATCAATAAAGCCCAAGTAACAAAAAGTTACGAAAAATGACTATGTGAGGATTTGAACCTTGGTTGCTTCTATTGAAAGCTTTATCACAAAGACAAATACCACTAAACCAAACATAATTTTCAATACAATTTGCACATACAATATATAACTATAGTTCCGACCGGGGGGTCAACTGACCCCCCAGAGTTTAACGTGGGTCCGGCAATGGGTCGAACCACTTAAAGTTCATGTACTATCGTGTCATATAGGCCTGACATAATTATCCCAACAAAATTATTGCGTTGTCCAACCGGCATCCATCCCACACGAATTTTTGGTCCAATAAGTGGAAAACGCCTCACGTAATTGGTATTCCGAGTATGGTTTGTGGTTGCAGTTGTGTTTGATTTTACTCATAGAGATGAAAATTTAGGTCGAAATGTTTCAGCACAATCCGTCATTACATTGCGGATAACATCAGTAATAATGTTGTTGACGATTCAATACATACGGAGGAATTACACCGCGGAGAACTTAACCACAAAGCTCGATCAGAATCAGAAATTGTACCGGGTAAAATCGAAGGAAAATTGGAATCCCATGGATTATATTAACTTGTTCAACGGACTAGTGGAGTGGTTGGGAAATGTAAAGATTGAGGAAGAAGATAAGACCCTTCCACATGCTCTCTCACTTCATGATTCATATGATAATTTGATCACATCAATTTTGTACGCAAAAAGATAGAGAAGATGGTGGATACTCTTTTATCGCATGAAAAGATGAGGCGATCAAATTATGGAGATAGCTAAAACTCGGTGTTGCCTATGTTGGGTTACCCGGTGTCTCCCGGAGACACCACGTCCCCGGGTACGGTGCGGAACAAAAATTTTTCGGGTTCCCTTATTGCCCTCGTTGCTCGGATCAGAATAGTAACACATAGACATGTAATAGGGCGGGTCAAACCCGTAGAGAATTACCAGTTGAAGCGAGTGGCAGCTCCTCGTCCTTTTCTTCAAGACTTCGTCGATGGTGGTGGATGGCACTAGATCGTCACGCCGACCTCGCAGTGTACCACAGAATCAGTTCTCTAAAGATGGCTAGAGAGAACCGAGATGTCGCGTGGGGAAAAAGTGTTTTTTTTTTTCGGTGTGTGTTTTGTGCCTTTGTTATGGACGATATTTTCACCCCAAAACCGAAAATTGATTTCGGTCGGTACTGTACCGACCGAAATCAATTTTCGGTCAGTACTGCACCGACCGAAATTATGAAATAGGGCTGCCCTATTTATACTATGATATATTTGGAAATCCCTAGGATATCTCAAAGATATGGTTTTCGACTTTGCTCCTTAAGTGGAGAGATTTTGCCATATCTTTCTCTCCCTTATTTAATTCAAAATTCATATAAGGATACTTACCATAATTAGACAACTAACTTAAATACTAAGTCAAACTAAGTATATGTAAATATGGTATAAACTTCGAAACTTAATCCAAGATTAATTTCGAAATTTTCACCTTAAAATAAATAATAGTCCAAATACATTATTTCTATATTTATATTTAATTTTCGAAATTAATTCCCAAGGCATAATTCGAAAATTAGCTTAGGGTCCAATTCCAATTTTATCCTCAAGCCTTTTAAGCACTTGGCCAAGCCCAAGTCTCAAAGTTAGTTTCATACGAAGTTCGACTTCGGTCCATTAAACGGCCCGAGGCCCACTAAGGCGCGGCCCAACGGCCCAAGGCCCGTTAAGGCCCAAAACACTTTCTCTCCTTATCAGTACACCTTGATGATCTTTTTAACACGACTCTCTAGGTTCGACTCAATCGGCAAAGGAGGAATCCAAGAGTCGGCAGTTACCTAGCCAATCCCGCAGTACCGGACTGTAACCCGATTCGAGTGCGAATTTCAACCCAGTCTTTATTCGAGAACCTTACTATAGATTATAGTACTACGTATAAACCCTTCAGCTGTGTCCCAATCGAGTGAGAGCCATGGTCTATGTCAAACTCACTATACTCTATTCTATGATAAAACGGGGACGAGGCAAATTACCTCCATGTCTAACATGAGTTAGTTCAATACCTTGGCCAAGGATTTCGTAATTTTCCGTCGCCGTCCTCATAGGACACTTATCTCGATTACTTGCGAGACTGTGAATCCGTACTCGGCGGTTTAAGCCCGGCAATCACAAATAGTCATCAAGACCGCATCTGGCCCGCTGACCCATGCAACAACAAATCGGGTCGAGGGGAACCAGTGACAGTCGAGACTTCGAAGTCAACTCCGCCAAAGCCCCTTTCGGGCTAAGGTTCACGTAGACTACTATAGTGTTGTCGTCGGTCATTGACACTCCTTGAGTAATAAGCCATGTTCGACCGTACGACCCGTGAGTCAGTGTCCATGAAATGATTCAATCCCTTGATGCGACTCGCATCACAAGTCATGACCTCCGCTTCCAAGGGGGTATCGGCACTCGATAGGTCATCGACAAATAAGCCGTAATCGGTTATCCAGCACCCAACTGGAGCCTAAGGCTTACGAACTTTTAATGCTCGAGGTTAAGAGTCCACTGGTGCCTTTCTCTCTCGTACTCATCGAGAACAGTGACTCAACTCGACACATTTGGATTTGTTCATTTATTACTTTACCGGATGCTTAGTTACTCTTATATCCAATAAACGAACAACGCCTTTCAATAACACACAAAAAATATCTTATTACATAAAAGGTCGAATGATAAATAAGCTAATGCCCTATACAATCTAATCCTCGTATAGCATTCGAGGGCATATTCCTAACAATCTCCCACTTGCACTCAATGCCATGCGCTGCAGTATCTAATACCCATCTTTTCGAGATGTCTATCCAGCACTTCCTTTGATAGAGGCTTGGTGAACGGGTCGGCCACGTTTTTCGCGGTCGCAATCTTCTGCATGGCTATGTATCCATTCTCAACGAATCCACGTAAGACGTGGTACTTTCATTCTATATGTTTGGACCTACTGTGAGACCTCGGTTCTTTAGCCTGAGCAATAGCGCCAGTATTGTCACACCACAATGGCAATGGCCTATCTGCTACAGGAACGACACCAAGTTCTTCCAAGAACTTTCTCATCCAAACACCTTCCTTCGCTGCCTCTGAGGCCGCTATATACTCTGCTTCGCAGGTGGAATCTGCAGTAGTGCTCTGTTTGGAACTTTTCCAAGACACCGCTCCACCGTTGAGCGTAAAGACGAATCCTGAAGTGGATTTTCGGTCGTCCACGTCACACTGGAAATCCGAATCCGTATACCCTTCCACTTCCAATTCTCCATTACCGTAGACCAGCATCATATCCTTAGTCCGTCTGAGGTACTTGAGGATAGTCTTGACTGCTGTCCAATGTTCCTTACCAGGGTCAGCCTGAAACCGACTGACTACGCTCACAGCGAACGCCAAGTCAGGTCGCGTGCAAAGCATCGCGTACATCAAGCTACCCACCGCGGATGCATAGGGGATTTCATTCATCTCTTTCCGCTCCAACTCACTTTGAGGGCTCATAGCCTTGGAAAGGTGAATCCCATGCCGCATAGGCAGGAACCCTTTCTTAGAGTTGTCCATATTATATCGCTTCAGGACCTTCTCTCAGTAAAGGGCCTGGGAGAGTCCTAACATACGATTCGCTCGATCTCTATAAAGGCGAATCCCCAAGATGTAGGTAGCTTCTCTCAAGTCTTTCATGGAGAATTCGGTCGAAAGCCACGCTTTCACCATCGAGAGCATTCCAATATCATTTCCTATCAAAAGAATGTCGTCCACGTACAATACGAGGAAAGATATTTTGCTCCCACTGTTTTTCTTGTAGACGCAAGGTTCGTCTTCGTTCTTTAAGAATCCATGGCCATTGACCACTTCATCGAACCGAAGATTCCAGCTTCTGGAGGCTTGTTTCAGTCCAAAAATGGACTTGTTCAGTTTGCACACCTTATGAGCATCTCCTTGCGATGTAAAACCCTTGGGCTGCTCCATATATATTTCCTCCTTGAGGTATCCATTTAGGAATGCAGTTTTCACATCCATCTGCCAGATCTCATAGTCATAGTGCGCAGCTATCGCAAGCAATGTTCGAATGGACTTCATCATAGCAACAGGCGAAAAGGTCTCCTCATAGTCAATGCCCTCTTTTTGACTGTACCCTTTCGCCACAAGCCTAGCTTTGTATGTATCAACCAATCCGTCAGATCATATCTTTCTCTTGTAGATCCATTTACACCCAATGGGTCTAAAACCATCTGGGAGGTCTACTAGAGTCCAGACTTGGTTTTCGTGCATAGAATCCATTTCGGCTTGCATAGCTATAAGCCATTTCTCCGAATCTTTATCCATGATTGCCTGGTCATAGGTAGTGGGATCATCTCCGACGTGCCCTTCCATCGCAGCAACCTCGTGCTCGATGTGGACCATCCCGTATCTATCAGGCTGGCGAGATACTCTACCCGACCTGCGCTAGTCAGGTTGCGTCTCGGACTGCTCTACGGTGTCATCCGACACTGGATTTTGTGAAAGCACTTCTGAATACTCTCCAAGAGTTACTTCGCGACCCGCTCCACCTTCTCGAACGAAATCTTCTTCGAGAAAGTGAGCCTGAAGGGGTACAACGATTCTCTGATCGTCGTGGAAGTAAAACTGGTATCCCATGGAATCCTCAGGATACCCGACAAAACGTCCTTTCACAGCCTCCGATTCCAGTTTATCTGTCTTGAGCTTTTTCACAAACGCGGGGCAACCCCAAATTCTAATGTGATTCAAGCTCGGTTTTCGTCCTGTCCATATCTGATACGGAATACGATTGACAGACTTTGTAGGATATCTATTCAGAATGTGTGCCGCTGTCAACAGGGCAGACCCTAGAACGATATGGGTAGGTCTGTATAGCTGAGCATAGATCGAAGCTCATCCAACAGAGTTCGATTTCTGCGTTCGGACACACCGTTCAACTGCGGTGTTCCGGGCGGTGTCATATGTGAAATTATCCCGTTCTCTTTCAAGAACTCGTCAAACTCGAGGCTCATGTACTCGCCGCCTCGATCTGATCGAACGGCTTTAATGCTCTTTCCAGTCTGATTTTCCACCAAAGCCTTGTACTCTTTGAACCATTCAAAAGTATCAGACTTATTCTTCATGAGATACACCTTGCCAAAGCGAGAGTGATCATCAGTGAAGGTAACGAAATAATGGAAGTTACCGCGAGCCGCTACCCCGAACGGTCCATAAACATCCGTGTGGATCAAACCGAGAAGTTCTGCGGCTCTCGTGAAAGTCCCTGTGAAGGGTGACTTGGTCATCTTTCCAAGGATACAAGATTCACAAGTTGGATAGGGATCAGACCCAAGCGGCTTTATAACGCCGGTTTTCTCCAACTCAAGAATCTTCTGTTCTCCAGCGTGACCGAGTCGAAGATGCCACAACAGTCTTGAGTTCGACTCCAATTTTCGTTTGTTGGTGACTGTATTCACAGTTTTTATTTTATCTTCGATATTTAGGTAATACAACCCATTCAGTAAACTTGCACTTCCGACGCAGTTATTTCCAAAATAAATATTGCATATATTATTACTAAAACGGAACTCATAACCGTTTCCGCTCAAAACGGAAATAGAAACAATATTCTTAAGCCCCTTGGGCAAAACCAAACAATCGGAAAGCAGTAAACTATGTCTAGTAGATAAAATGAGAGTTCTTGATCCAATGTGGGTCGCCGGTATACTATGTCCGCTTCCTATGTTGATCATGATCTCTCGATCCGCCAGCTTCCTACTTCGTTCCAGACCCTGGTTCGAAACACAGATGTGAGCACTAGCTCCCGAGTCTAAGATCCATGAAGCGGAATATACTGTCATAGAACAATTTGTTTCCAAAACGTAAAGTTCTTTACCTGAGGCGGCTAGCTTCGGGCAAACGCGCTTCCAATGGCCAAGCTCATTGCAGTGAAGGCACTTGTCCGTCGGCATGGCGCCTTTGAACACGTTCTTCTTGGCCTTGCCTTTCGAAATTCGTCCTTTAGGTTTAGCGGGCTTGTCCGACTTTTTCTTTGTACTCGACCCTCGAGTCTTAGCATTCGCGACAAGAACAACTTCCTTTCCTTTCACCTTCTTCATCTGAGTCTGCGCTGCCGACAACTGGTTCATTAACCCAGTCAATGTCATCCGGCCTTGTTCAGATTAAAGTTCACGATGAACGAATTGAAGGAAGGTGGGAGCGACTGAAGTATAAGATCATTCTGGAGTTCGTTATCCATGATAAAGTCCAGTGCCTCGAGTCTTTCGATCCAATCGATCATCTTGAGCACATGCGCTCCGACGTCACTACCCTCAGCCATTTTGCAATGAAATAGTTGCTCCGTCAGGGAATAGCGAGCACTCCTGGAATGTTCGCCAAAAAGCTCCTTCAAATGAAGCAAAATGGCGCCCACTTACATTTCCGAGTGAGTGCGCTGCAACCCATTGCTCATGGAAAGAAGTATATAGCCCTTGACCTTTGGCTCGTCTATCTGCCATTAGGCATACGCAGCCCGGTCTTCGTCACTCGCATCAGTCCCTGGGACTTGCGGTACGGGGGAATAGAGGACATAAGTCAGCGACTCCATACCTAGGACTATCCTCAGGTTACGGAGCCAGTCCACGTAGTTTGGTCCCACCAAACAGTTTCTCTCAAGCAGCATAGTAATTATGTTCGTCATCGCAGTAAATAGAAAGAAACGTAAAGCTGCAGAAAATAAAGATCTAATTAGGTTTATCTTATCATTCATCAAGCGCAAATAAGGACTTTTCGTTTCGCTTGACTCCCACTATTTTTCTCGAAAAACTATCCTCCCGAGAAGAGTTTCAGAAACCTCGTTGAAAGTTTCATAGTGGAGTTGATGTCCCCGACTCGACTAGACTCGCCTCAGCCTTTAACGCAATATTTTGCTCATCTAATCTTATCGATATCACCTTGAACGCGAACTTATCCAATAAGAGTTTCAACTATCTTAGTCTCAGTCAATGACCATCACGGCTAACCCTGCTTATTGGGTTTAACTGCCTAAGTGTGACCTATCAACTTATGCTCAAATCGTACAGAATGTACCGCCCCTTGCTGCCATACCCTTCGTGGGGGGCGGACTGGTATGACGAACGGCCTCAAAGTCACCGAACGTCCACCACCTTGTCACCGCCGGGGGTTGCCTTCCATCAAATGGGACCTCGTCTTCGTATTTAAGTCTAATCTAATAAAACGGTAAATTACAACACGGGGGGATCATAAGTCCCGAACAACCCGTATGAAACAAATACAACCCGAGGGGACGTAACCCTTAACAAATGACCCGGAAACCAAATGCCTAAACCAGCAAGTGCGCCTTAAATCACATTCATAACGAGCACGTTGACAATTACGCGGTTTTAAAAAGAAACGAAAATTGGGCCTTAAACGGGCCAAGCCCATTAAAAGGCCCGTTAAGGCTTTGAGCATGAAGCCCTAACATAGCTGCCGCGACTCAAATCGCTCAGCCGTCAAAACACGCCGGGGAGTCATGGCGGAGAAGGCCGCCAGCGTGGAGTCCCGGCTGGAGCCGGTGCCGCCACCGCCGGTGACGCCACGCCGCGCAACGCGCGCGTGTTCAGCTCGCGGCATAATACTGCCGCGACTCCCTCGTTGCCTCAGCCCCTTCGTGCCGAGTCACTGCCTCGCCGGGAGAGATTGCCGCCGCAGTGTTCCGGCCGAGCCGGAGTCGCTGCGGCTGTCTTGCGCAGCGCGCACCATGCGCGCCATTGATGTCCGTGGCCAAAGCCGCGGACGATCTCAGCCGGGCCGCCCGGCGGCGCTGCCCGGGGATGGCGCCTAAGCCACCATGGCTGGCGTCGGACCCAAGGTTTGAGGCTGATCGGGCCTGCTCAAAGCACCCCAATCCCGCGGCTGTACCGCCGTTACGGCGCATGCAGCCCGCGCGCAATGACGGGTCCCGCCGTCGTGCGGGTCCCTGTTCGCTTCGTGGTTCATCGTCGGTCTGTACCGCACGAGTTGGTGGCCGTGGGTTGGCAAACGACGCATCGGCAGCCCAACGACGGTCGAACCGTGTCGGCTTTTCGATCGTCTACCATGCGCCTCGTTTCAATTTAAACACGTTATGATTCTGATCACGAGCGCCCGCTCTGATACCACTGTTGGGTTACCCGGTGTCTCCCGGAGACGCCACGTCCCCGGTTACGGTGCGGAACTAAAATTTTTCGGGTTCTCTTATTGCCCTCGTTGCTCGGATCAGAATAGTAACACATAGACATGTAATAGGGCGGGTCAAACCCGTAGAGAATTACCAGTTGAAGCGAGTGGCAAAAGCTCCTCGTCCTTTTCTTCAAGACTTCGTCGATGGTGGTGGATGGCACTAGATCGTCACGCCGACCTCGCAGTGTACCACGGAATCAGTTCTCTAAAGATGGCTAGAGAGAACCGAGCCGTCGTGTGGGGAAAAAGTGTTTTTTTTCGGTGTGTGTTTTGTGCCTTTGTTATGGACGAAATTTTCACCCCAAATTATGAAATAGGGCTGCCCTATTTATACTATGATATATTTGGAAATCCCTAGGATATCTCAAAGATATGGTTTTCGATTTTGCTCCTTAAGTGGAGAGATTTTGCCATATCTTTCTCTCCCTTATTTAATTCAAAATTCATATAAGGATACTTACCATAATTAGACAACTAACTTAAATACTAAGTCAAACTAAGTATATGTAAATATGGTATAAAATTCGAAACTTAATCCAAGATTAATTTCGAAATTTTCACCTTAAAATAAATAATATTCCAAATACATTATTTCTATATTTATATTTAATTTTCGAAATTAATTCCCAAGGCATAATTCGAAAATTAGCTTAGGGTCCAATTCCAATTTTACCCTCAAGCCTTTTAAGCACTTGGCCAAGCCCAAGTCTCAAAGTTAGTTTCATACGAAGTCCGATTTCGGTCCATTAAACGGCCCGAGGCCCACTAAGGCGCGGCCAACGACCCAAGGCCCGTTAAGGCCCAAAACACTTTCTCTCCTTATCAGTACACCTTGATGATCCTTTTTAAGCCCGACTCTCTAGGTTCGACTCAATCGGCAAGGGAGGAATCCAAGAGTCCGGCAGTTACCTAGCCAATCCCGCAGTACCGGACCTTAACCCGATTCGAGTGAGAATTTCGACCCAGTCTTTATTCGAGAACCTTACTATAGATTGTAGTACTACGTATAAACCCTTCAGTTGTATCCCAATCGAGTGAGAGTCATGATCTATGTCAAACTCACTATACTCGATTCTATGATAAAACGGGGACGAGGCAAATTACCTCCATGTGTAACATGAGTTAGTTCAATACCTTGGCCAATGATTTCGTAATTTCCCGTCGCCGTCCTCATAGGACACTTATCTCGATTACTTGCGAGACTGTGAATCCGTACTTGGCGGTCTAAGCCCGGCAATCACAAATCCTCATCAAGACCGCATCTGGCCCACTGACCCATGCAACAGCAAATCGGGTCGTGGGGAACCAGTGACAGTCGAGACTTCGAAGTCAACTCTGCCAAAGCCCCTTTCGGTCTAAGGTTCACGTAGACTACTATAGTGTTATCGTCGGTCATTGACACTCCTTGAGTAATAAGCCATGTTCGACCGTACGACCCGTGAGTCAGTGTCCATGAAACGATTCAATCCCTTGATGCGACTCGCATCACAAGTCATGACCTCCGCTTCCAAGGGGGTATCGGCACTCGATAGGTCATCGACAAATAAGCCGTAATCGGTTATCCAGCACCCAACTGGAGCCTAAGGCTTACGGACTTTTAATGCTCGAGGTTAAGAGTCCACTGGTGCCTTCCTCTCTCGTACTCATCGAGAACAGTGACTCAACTCGACACATTTGGATTTGTTCATTTATTGCTTTCCGGATGCTTAGTAAAGGACAAAATGGTGAGGATTCCACGACGTTGATGGCACATATTGTTGGGAAACCCCGGGTGACCCGAAGCCTCGCCCCGAATGCAGCGGAATTTAAAAAAAAATTCTCGGGTCATACGGTTTCCCCGGATACTCGGTTAAATAAAGAAAAACGCACGTAGACACGTATAAGGTATAAGGATCTTACCTTCGTCGCGAAGATCCTTAGCTCCCGTAGCTCACGAACTATGCCAAAGAGAGTCACCCCGACCCCGTGACGTGCTGCAGTCTTCACCTCCCCAAGGATGGCTAGAGGAAGTGAAGAATGTTTGTGTAGAGATGTGTATGTGTGTGTGTGATTTCTAAAACTCACAAACACTTCGGGTTTTCTCAAGGATCACGCTAAATGCTCTAGCTTCTCTCTAAAATCTCTAAGATAGTGTGAGAAAGAGCTTGGAATTCATATGGACGAATTTTCTCCAAGAAAGATTAATAAAAGTCCATTTCCAACTTAGAAAATGACTTTAAGCTCAATCAAATGAGATCATGTCCTACATGACTCATTTTTGTTTTATTTCTTTTGGATTATATCATCTAATGACTAGATATTGTCCCACAATAATAACAAAAGAATAAGAACCGAAATTGGGTTAGGTTTGGCCAAGAAAATGACATTTTGATGCGCGTTCACGGCCTCGGCCCGGCCGGTCACGGCCGTAATCATCATTGGCCATCTTCTGACGTTCGTCACGGCCACTGTCACGGCCGTGACTGTTGCCTGGAGGCCTTCACGGCCTCGGCAAGAAGTGTCACGGCCGTGACACTGTCGGGCAGCCTATGGCTCGCCCACAGCCGTCACGGCCACGTGCAAGACATTCACGGCCGTGACGGTTCTGACAGCATTGCGGCAGTTTCGTATTTCTCTCATATAGAGGGGTAAACGATGTACGATTGCCCTGAAATTTTAACCACAGATAAAACACTCGCCAATCTTGAGTCTGACAAAAGGGATTCTCAATTCGAGGTCTAGATTGGGAGATATGAATTTTTTAAGCTGCTGCTACTTTGTAGACGGGCTTCACGACCGTGACGATCCTTGCTCGTCATTGTGAACCCTATTTACGCTTCGTTCTTCATCACTTCGTTCCGGAAATTTTCGTCCATGTAAATGAAGTTTCTAAAACTTGTATTCATAATTTTATTAACGTCTCTAAGACTGTTAAATTAATTTACATCTCGTATTAGGTACTATCACAGTGATCATTTTTAAGCCCGACTCTCTTGGTTCGTCTCAATCCGGCAAGGGAGGAATGCAAGAATTTGGTAAGCGCCTATCCAATCCCGCTGTACTGAATAGATCTCGTGTTGAGTACGATCTTCGATCTACGAACCCACATAGATTATCGTCGTACTTATAGACCCTTCACAAATGTCCCAGTCGAGTGAGAGTCATGGTTACGTCAAACTCACTAGACTCGACTCTATGACGAATTCGTGACCAGTGAAATTACTAAACTGCCCTCATGTCCCACATAAGTCAGTTTATAGATTCGGCCGAAGACTTCATAATTTTCCGTCCCCGAATATGCATATATCTCGGTTACTAACGAGACAGTGAATCCCTCACGATAGTCTAAGCATGGCAGTTAGCCCTCGTTGTCAAGACCGCATGTCGCCACCGACCCATGTTCGTCTTCGAACAAGGCGGGCCTAGCAAACTAGTGACAAGTCAAGACCCCGAAGTCAACTCCGTCAAAGACCCTTCGGTCTAAGGTCCACACACACTACTATAGTCAATCGATCGATCATTGACGCTATGCAGAGTAACGATAAGGCCCATGAGATCGTCGATCGCCAGTCGTGTCCAAGTACAAGTTAATCCCCTGATTCAACTTATACCAAGGTTACGACCTCACGCTTCCCAAGCGAATGGCTCAACCATATAAGAGTCGTCAACAAATAAGTCGTAATTGACACCCAGTCACCCTACCGAGGTCTAAGACTTATGGATTTATTTAATAACGGAGACTAATAGCTCACCGGTGCCCTCTCTCATCCCATGAGAATCAGAGACTAAACTCACGATATATGAGATTTATTTATTTACCGTCCCACCGGATGCCTAGTAAGACTTGATAGGTAAATAAATAATATGCCTCTTCAAGAATAAATAATACAATATAAATTCCATTAATACGTATATGAATACATAGCGAATAATACATCAATTATTAAATACATGCCCTATTCATTACATCCTCGAATGGCATTCCGAGGGCACATCCCCAACACATGATACAATATATCTTTGAGATGTTCTCACAATAGTTAATCATGATGCTTATTCTATGATAAATAGACATTGAATTTGAGGTTGAAGTATCATATTTGGTCAGAGAGAAAGTATATTGATGTGTTCCGAAAATAAGAACGAGTTCAGTTTCCATTATTGATGAATATCATAGTGTTATTTGAATGTTGGAACGGTAAAAGTTAATATGGTTAGAGCGGTGTTGCAATTTGGGTGGTGTGACCTATGTCGCAATTTTACGTTGGAATTTAATATACTTGAGCTAGTTACTTTCTAAGGTTATGAGAGTGAGTACATGCAGAGAGTACAAAAAATGCATGGAGGTTTGTATCGTCTGCATAGAGAAATGGCACGCATGAAAGAACGACAAATGATTATGAAATGTAGGTCGTGCTGGAGCAGGGATTGCATCGAAGGGTAGAGCGAGTTTGTCATCTGCACATAGGATCGGTTGCTTAGTAATGGAGCGGGTTATGTGTGTTAATGAACTCAACCCAGCCGTGTTTGTGGTGGGTCTATGATGGATAAAGGTAAGATCGAGTTTAATTAATTTTATCGATTGAGAATAACAAATACATTTCTATGTGGGTAATGTATGTGGGGTTTGGATTATATTGAATATTTTCAAATTATAAGACATTGAAGTGGGAAAGTCACATCTCTTCAAAGAAAATAAATACTGGTGCTTCAGTAACACTTCAAAAAGCCGAGACACTAGGAAATAACTCGGTGAATAGATGCATATGTGAAACTTGAAATAAGACTTAATCTTTGATCGATATATATTTCACATAGGAAAATGATATTGGCCGAACCATGTAAAATCTCCCGTTATCTAGTGTCAATTTTTTAAATAACTATACCGAAAAGATTATCGCAAAATTAGCCTCGGTTGTGCCCGATTTATTTGTTCGCAACATTATAAGAGACCCATCGGAAACTACTATATCCAAATTTGTAATTATGTTAATATATAAACGTGTCGCTATACATAGATATCGTTTATCGTTTATACATAGAAACCTAATTTAATAGATTATGTAAGACCAGATTCTTAATAACGAAAAACATTATTACAATGCGGTTGATTCTTGCGCCATCTTTAACTACAAAATTATCTTTTTAGTTCCAATACAATATCAACAAGCACATGCACGTGGACATTAAATGTATGGATGAAAAATTATTTAATGTGTAGGAGATACGTAATAATTCGAGTGGTCGACAAGAGATATAATTTTGTCCATTTTCGACGATGCGAAAACGTAATAGAAGAGAATATACGCGTTGGCGTCCAAACCCAAGCACATGTCCGAAAGAAAGAGATTGAACAGCTCAGTCAAACTTTGATAGTTTCTTTCTTGCGATGAAAAGTTCTCATCAATCAAAAGCTGCGTAGTTTGATCATTCATGCTATATATGATGGTCCCATACGGTTTAATTGTAGAACACTTCAAATTGAATGATAAATTAAATAAGTAAGCCTAAGTTCATATCTATTCTATTTTATTAAGCTTGAGAGGTGAGTATAAACTGCTCACTGGCAATTTTACAAAAAAAATAAATTTAAAAACCCAATATCTTACCTTTAATTGTATATTTATACATAAACTTTTTATAATTTCAATTAACTATTTTAAATTAAAATAATAGCACACACGAGTGTGTAAGAATACTAGTTTACTTTTAAGGTAGCCAAGTCAGGGCTCCATTTCTCATTGAATAATTATAACGACATTTGGAATTAGTAAACCAAATAATAAGGGACTTATTAAAAGCCCTCAATCTTGAAACGATAATTCTCCATGACAAGTTGTTTGTTTGACTATGAAACGGAGTAAAAAACACAAGTCTTTCAATTACAATTATCTTGCACGTGTTTAAAAAACTGTATTTGAAGAGAAGACCCACGAAAGTTTCTATGTAAACGATTCAATTATTGGAAATAAAGTCTTGACATAATTAATCATATGGCGGGAGATAAAAAGTCGTCTTCTTAATTAGTAGTAATAAATATTAGGACTTGCAATAACTGAATCATCGAAGGTTCGAGGAGGTAAAAATACCGCCGTGGCTGAGAGCGAGCCACAAGGCGTAAAACGACGAAACGCGTAATATGATTCCATCCTACTAATAAAAAATAAATAAAAAACTATTAAAATTATACTATTGATCGTAGTGTTCCTTTCACTCTATTGTCGACGCAGTGAAGTGGAACCATCTCTCGTGCTAGAAAATCTTAGCCCCAAAATATTTCCTTTTGATAAAACCATCAGCAGCTTTGCTCCGAAATATTTTCCTTTGTACTGTATTTGATTCTTCTGCCATGACCCAATGTGAATAGGATGCTAAAGAATATCGGGCTCGTACAAGGTTGGGCTTAGGCGCATTCACTTAATAGATTACATATATTTAGTTATGGCCCTTTGTAGAGATGGCAATGGGTAGGGTATGGGTATACCCATCTAGATCCTTACTCAAACCCAATTAAATAAACGGGTATGGGCATACCCAATATTTAATGGGTCTCAATAATTGGGTATAGACCCAAACCCATCGGGTAAACGGGTCTTAAATGGGCATTAAAAAATAATGACGTAGAGAAGATTCTTAAACACCGCATATTCTAGTGGATAAGTCCTTATGATGACAGAGATGACAACTTAAGGAATAACTTGAATGTACGTTTATTGCATTTTAATTTTTTATACAATATAAAAATAAAATCACGTTAATTTGAGGAAGTTAAAATAAAAAGTTCAGAAAAAACAAAGTCTTGTAAAGAGCTTGCTCTGTTTCATTTCGTCCTCCTCGCCGTTGGCGGTGGTACTGAAGTGCCGATTAGGGCTGTAAACGAGCCGAGCTGGGCTCATTTTTCGAGCTCGAGCCCTTACAGCTGAGCTCGAGCTCGTCGAGCTTTTCAGCTCACGGCTCGAACTCGAGCTCATTTACAGCCAGATGTGTTCGAACTCGAGCTCGAGCACACGATGCTCATCGAGCTTTTAATAAAAAAAATTAATAAATTAATAAAAATAATATAAATTAAATTAAAAAATTTATAAAAATTTAAAAAATAATACAGCTTTTTATAAAAAATATTAAATAATTAGAAAAAGATATTATAAATTAATATAAAAATATAAAAAATATAAAAAAATAAAAGCTCGCGAGCCTGTTCGCGAGCTTTCGAGCCACTATATCCGGGCTCAAGCTCGAGCTCGACATAAACGAGCTCGAGCTCAACTTAAATGAGCTCGAGCTCATTTATATCGAGCTCGAGCCGAGCTTTTGCCGAGCCAGCTCGTCGAGCTCACGAGCCGGTTCGGCTCATCTTTCACCCCTAGGCCCTAACTGCAACATCTGTTTGTACTGCAGCCACGACTTCACCAACACGGCGTCGTAACTCGTGCGTCCTCGCACCTCCGGGCCATTGTGCGGCGGCCGAGGTGGAGATGTTGAGTACTTAAAAGGATAAATAGGTAATACCAATTTAAGACCCAAAATTAATTTTATTGGGTTTGGGCATGACCCCTACCCAATTATATTTAATTGGGTATACCCATACCCGTTATCAGCGGGTAGAATCATGCGGGTATGGGTAGGGTACGAAAATGTTGCCATCCCTAGCCCTTTGCTAGTTTATTTGGCCCATTTACTAGAACGGAGGTGGTATCGCACGGTGCTCAAGCAAAAAAAACAAGCATCTCAATTCTAATGTACTCTCTCTTTATCTTCCTTAGTTCTTTGATCGAGCCTTCGACCAGCTATCTTCTTCGTCTCGGCTATGCTTTCTTCATCTAATCTTCTCTATTCTTAGTCTCTTCTATTTATAATTCTCCATAGATGATACATATTGCCACACACACAAACCGTTACGATAAAAAGACAAGTAAGAAACCGATCGTAATATCGGTTGGGATCTTACATCTTCATTCCTTGAAAACATTAAAGTTGTTAGAGGTCAAACTTGTGTGCAAACTCTATCCAGTATCCAAGCTCGTTCCTAATTTGGAAAAAATATAAACACATGTCAAAATTGTTGGGTCCAACCATGGCACCCACTACACCCATTGGCAAGATGGAGACCACCATGTGCATTAAAGAAAGCCAATCAATGAGAAATGACGTTTGCACTTATATTGTTATTTGGCATCTTGTGTGTATCCTTGCCTATATAAAGGCTTCGAGAGATCACTTGTAAAGACACGCCAAGGAAGAAGAGCGAGAGAGATAGTGAGAGGGTAAAATATTTATCTATCTTCGGGTGGATAAGGGTGAGAGCAAGTATAGTTTTACCGGTAGGTACAAATACATTACCCGGGTGGATACGAGGTCTCGGGTTTGGGTTTAAACACGAGCGTTAAATTTGTATTGTGTAATTTTCCCAATATAGTAAAACAGGTGCTCTGCTCACGTGGAGGTAGGCGGTGTTAGAGTAGAATGCCCAGTATTCCAACTTGATTGAATATTTTCTACTTATAAAGATAATTTATTGGAAATTATATAAAAATAAAGGCATTGTTTTATCTTATGATACATTATGATAAAGTCCTTAGATCATCATAAGCTGAAGGACATGATTACGCATTTGATGGTGATCATGGAATATGTTTTAGGCTGTGATCTTAAATAAGTTCCAAGTCGACGGTATTCCAAGACAGGACATTGAATAACCCGGAAAGACTTGTGCATATGTTGCATGCTTGTTAGTCGAGGATGTTACGTTCCATTAGCATTAGCTTGTGGACGCAAATGCATATACACAGATGCTTGTCCGGGAACAAGTTCATTGAACATGACCCGACGAAAAATTCTTAATTGGAAACATTTGTCGAATGAGAATTTTCGTATTGCGATAGTACATGACTAATCCTCTGACTTGAGGCACGATAGTAGTCTTGTGCGCATTGTGTTTTACTTAGATTTATCCTTTGATTGCTAGATAATCACGAAAGGGATAGTTTGGGTATTGTATCAGTGTGTATGGAGATTTGTCTGTGGCCAACATAGAATTCGACACTTATATTAATAAGTGAATTTCCTAGGTTTTTTTTTTCATAGTTTATGATTCAAAGACCTTGGCCAAGGCAGGGTGAATTGAGTTTCATAAATGAATCATTTAAACTTGAAATGGAATCATAGTAATTAGATCGATTGGGTTTTGACTTATAATTTCACGGTCAAATCGAGAAATTAGTCGTCGAAAGAATTTTACGTGTATGCACTTGCAATTGAAAAGGTTTACTCGCTATTTCACTTAACACTAAATCACGCTACTTGCTAGGTGTTACCGTGATCTGTGGATTCTTGATATTAAGGGGTTAATTTAGGTTGATTACAAAGCTTCCTTAATCCACTACTAGTGTTAATCGTGAACCTAAAAGGGTCACACGAGGTTTTGAAAAATGACAATATGAATTGATATTTCAATATTTGGATTAATCTTTAGCTCAATAGTTGAATTAAAATATTAAATAATCTGATTATTAAATTTAAAGGAAAAAGATAGTCAATATGATTGATTATTGAGGCTTCACATAGTTAATGGACTTAATGGTGTTTTAATTATGAATTTAAGCAAATAAGTTAATGGGCTTAATGTTGTTATTATGAATTTAAACAAATGAGTTAATGAACTTAATGGAGATTAATTCCATATTGATATGAGAAGATAGGAAACGTTTCTATTGCTTTGAATGCATAACGTTTCTTTGAATAAAGAGAAATTAATTCTCAATGAAAATGGGATGATAGAGAATGGTTTTAACAAGGCATTAAGATGTCATTATGTATAAAAAAAGCCACATGTGAGATGATGGTGATTCATTCGAATGAGATATAGAAAAGAAAGCTTTCACATGAATAATACAATGAAGATTCCCCTCCTTTGATGTGTGCGCTCAACAAGAAAGAAAAGTTCTTTGCTATTCCTTTAAATTAATTCAAAGGCTCGGGTGTTTTCTACTAGCGAAGAAATCATTCCAGCATTATACTCCAAAAGGTGGACTCGATTAGAGGGGAGGCATTTGAATCCCTACGGCGCGTACGAGTACGGTGACGTCTATGACGAACTTACGAAGACGGTGTTCGCCACTTGTCGGGAATTAATTCCCTCTCCTTTCGCCGCATAAGAAGCTAAGGAATAGATAGTATACTAAACCCTAGCCAAGCAAAATTCGTACCACATGAAAAGATGACGATCCCAACAATCGTTAGAGGAACCGACGGGGCGAACATTTTTATGATAAATGTACAATTTTGTTTCGAAGTTTCCACTGCGATCGCCTTGTGCGGCCTAGCGAACCCAACAGGCGGTTGACCGAACCACGCTAAAATATTGTGTTCTCGCTCGGTGTCATTTCTTGTCGCGGTAAAATTATCGCTGGTCCAAAATAAATCAATACGATGGCCCGAAATATTACAGCTCAACCACAACAAAAATGCCATCAATTTTTTCTACATGCATTCTTGTAGAACCATATATCTTCAATAGCAAGTATGAGAAGATCATAATGCACGTCGAAATTCTCGCTCTTGATTGACACATGGTGTCTTGTTTAGTTCTAAAGCGCTTTAATGTATTGCATATTCTTCTTCTTCTTCTTCTTCTTCTTCTTCTTCTTCTTCTTCTTCTTCTTCTTCTTCTTCATCTCATCTTCTTCTTCTTCTTCTTCTTCTTCTTCTTCTTCTTCTTCTTCTTCTTCTTCTTCTTCTTCTTCTTCTTCTTCTTCTTAATGCAAAACCAATTCTTTTTTGTGCTTGTAATTTGTTTGCGGTTACACGCATCAACCTTCTAGTTTAGATGAACGCAAAAATTACACCCACCGCAAAAAAAAAAACGTTTTCAGCACAAAATAATTGAAACAGGTGCACATTTAACAGTTTTCAGAACAAAATACTTCGGATCTGTTGAGAAATTTGGCAGTAGGTTAAGGATTGAGTAAACTATTGGGTTTGTGCTAAACTGACCAAGAAACACGATCTTGATGAAATGTGAATCGAATATTCTTTTATCATCCACAAGTGGTGTGTTTGGTATAATAAGTATTACTAGGCCCAATACATAATATTACTTATTAGGCCCGTTTTATTCTCATCTTATCTATTTGTCACAAACTATTTATGAACATTTTATTTTATCGGGCTTTTGTATACTATCATGTTGTCAAAACAAAAACCAAACACCTTAAAAACATGTTATTATTTATATTATAGGGCCTTATATTGGAAAGCAAACAAGGACGAGAGGGTTACAAGTAACCTACATACTTACCAACTCTTTAGTTTATTCAGAATTCAGTCAATAAAGTTGTAAGCTCTGAAAGATATCTAGATGAAACTCAATATGATATTTATATAAATCTTAAGAACTATCTGATGACCCGCTCAAGGTCGCACCATTCACTCTCAAAAGCTTGAACAATATGTGCTACTTAACTTATAAAATCAGGCAATAATGTCCTAGAACTGTGATTTTACCATAGTGGAATGTCCTCTATTACCCAGTACTCCAACCGAAATGAGATTCCTCCTCAACTCAAGCAAACACCCTCACATCCTTTAGCGCTTTGAGCCACAAAAGCACAGATCAAACTCCAAGATATGATAGAAATCACAATTTATATCTTCACACATTCTTCATCCATTTCTATGAAATCTTGCAACCAATCCTTGTTGTAGGTAACGTGAAAGGTGCAGCCGAAGTCATGGATACAATTCTTGTCATGTTCTTTCGAGAAACATTCAACTTTCTGCAAATTCATATCCATCACGAGCATAATCAGTAGCATAAATTTTTTAACCTTTACATAAATTTGATCATGTCCTTCTTGGGAATATCTTCGAATCTTCTCGACAATGATAACAACAAGACATCTTGTCTCGGACTTATCCTTTTCCTCCCTCTCTTGACCTAATAACTCGCTTTTTCTACACAAAAAATAACTCGGTGCTATTTGAACTTTTGAAAATTTCTCGTATTCAATTCGAGCAGAATGCAGAGAGGACATCCTCGAGTTTCAAAGCTTTCCGACAATAAAAGGGGGTCTCCTTAAATTGTTCATGGAAAGAGAAAAAAAAGGGTTTATTTTTAAACTTACGAAACATCATGAGCGCACAGTCCAAACTAAAGTCAATCACTCTCTCGATATGACGCTTATGGATATACTCATGTGCGTTAAGTCAAAGAAGAAGACAACTTATGAGAGTTTAAGTTGATCAAAAGGACGATCATTTGATCTCATATGTTAAATTTCGTCTAAACTAATGTTAAATTAATCCGAGTTAAATCAATCCAAAATCGTTAACATTGCAAAATAAAAGTGACATCTTGATATACGAAGAACTAGAAACGATCGTTTCCAAACAGGAACATTGAGAAATGAAAATGCGGTTTGCCTATCAAATAATTACTAAATACTCAAGCTAGCTTATTAAATATCTGGAATTATTCTCTTTGAAAAATTGACCACAAGCCTAAAGTTGAAGGTCAATTGTAGGTTAAATCCAATTTTCCTGTCAAAGAACGAACTCTCCACGTATGACCTCAGTCCTCTCTATACTCTCTTTCCCAACACCACTCCCAAGCCGAAGTACCCCCACCCAAGAACAACTCATGGTGGCTTCGCGTCTGAAATCACCAGCCGCTTCAAAATGCTATCTTTCACCCAGGAGATTGTCCGAAACTCGAAAAAACAACAATCCCAAAATCAAATTCCCACCAAATACGCGGTATCTCGTTTTCTTTACTCCTTCTAAAGTTGTCTTTTTGGTCCCCTCTGATTTAGCGTGTTATCTGTTTCTGCTGATGTTCGTTGGCTTAATCTTAAAACAGGTGACGAGACTGTTAGAAGTGTGTTTGCAGTCCTGACAATTGATAGGTGGGAATCTCTAAACTTCATGAAGTACAGAGTTAGATCGTTAAGACCTGTTCATGGAAAGTTGGCCCTAAAATTCTTGAACTGGGTTTTGAAGCAGCCAAAGTTGGAGCTCACTCAAACAGCTTGCTTGTACTGTATCACTCTTCACACCCTCGTCAAAGCTAGAATGTATGACAGTGCTAAGACAAGAATTAAGCAATTTTTGGAAATGGGGTTGGGATCAAATTCTGTTTTTCATCTCCTTATGGATACATATCCTATGTGCAATTCGAGCCCCGCAGTATTTGATCTGTTGATACGGTCTTATTCTAGGAAGGGTTTGTTGGATGATGCTGTAAGAACTTTTAGCTTGATGTGCGAAAGGGGATTTAGGCCTTCGGTCTATACGTGCAATATAATTCTTTCTGCATTAGCTAAGTTGCAATGTGCTGAGTCAGCGTGGTTATTTTTCGGAGAAATGCTTGGAAGAGGCATTTGCCCGAACGTTGGGACATTTAACATTCTGCTGAATGTATTATGCGTAGAGGGAAAGCTGATGAAGGCTAATTACTTACTTGTGAAGATGGAGGAGACTGGCTATGCTCCGAGCGTTGTGAGTTATAACACGGTACTCAATTGGTTGTGTAAGAAGGCTAGGTATAAAGATGCTACTGATCTCTTGGATCGTATGAACAGCAAAGGGATCAAATCTGATGTGTTTACGTATAATATCCTCGTTGATGACTTGTGTAAGAATGAAAAGAGTGCGAAAGCTTACTTAATCCTACAAAAGATGAGGAAGAGAAAGGTAATGCCCAATGCTGCTACGTATAATACTCTTATGAATGGTTTTATTAGAGAGGGAAAAGTCTCAGTGGCGAGGAAGCTCTACGAAGAGATGCGTAAGCTTAGTATCTCACCAAATGGTACTACTTATAATGCATTGATTAAAGGGATTTGCCAAGAAGGGAAATTTGTTGAAGCCTTTGAACTTGTAGAAAGAATGGAAGCAGAGGGACTTATAATACCTAATGAGGTTCTATATGGAACTCTCTTGAATGGCCTCTGCAATAATGGTAAGTTAGATTCTGCAAGAAATCTACTTGGTCTGATAAAACTGAAAGGCGTAAAGGTGAATTCGTTAATGTATACTATGCTAATGGATGGAGAATGTAAATTTGCAACAGTGGCAGAAAGCATACAGCTGCTCAGCGAAATGTCGAAGGACTACGTAGAGCCTGACGTTGTAACCTATTCAGTTCTTGTAAATGGATTTTGTAAGGTTGGAAGAATAGAAACTGCAAGAGAAATCCTCTGTAAGATGTACAAATCTGGGCTTAGACCTAACCGCGTCGTTTTTTCGACATTGATATACAATTTATGCAGATTGGGACGTATAGATGAAGCAATCAGAGTATATACTGTGATGCTTCAAAGTGAACTTTCTGCTAGTCTTTTCGTATGTAATGTACTGATATCCACGCTTTGCAGAGCTGGGAATGTGAAAGAGGCAGAGGTGTTCATGAATCAGATCCGCGGAAATGGTATTAAGCCTAACTCCATAACCTACGATGCGATAATTGGAGGCTGTGCAAAGATGGGAGATGGTTTAAAAGCTCTTGAATGGTTTGATGGAATGACTGCATCCCATCATCAGCCCACTTTGTCTACATATGCAAATTTGTTGAAGGCATTGTGCAGAGGAGGAAATTCGAAGGAAGCTGTGAACTTCTTCAGTAAACTCCAAAGCTGTTCGTTTCCCGTGGATACTTCTTTCTACAACACTATACTGTCTGAGACGTGTAGTCATGGGAACTTCACGCTTGCTCTTGCCATTATGAATGAGATGGTTCGAAATGGATTATTTCCTGACAGTTTCACTTACGGTTGTCTTATTGCTGGTTTGTGTAAGAACGGAAGGGTTGTTGCTGCAATTCTACTGTTGAATCAGAGCAGACACTTGGCTTTAAACCAGCAAGTGTGTTCGAGTATCATCAGTGGGCTCGTTAAGGAAGGCCAACCACGTATTGGCATATACTTCTTCGATGAGATTGTAAAGAATGATCGTTATATTCCCGACATAGTAACTATAAATACGGTTCTTGATGCGTGTTCGAGGCTGGGAGATCATGGAAAGCTGAATGGCATCCTGTCAATGATGGATCAGATGAACATAAGTCCTAATTTGGTCACTTACAACATTCTCTTACACGGGCAAGCATTGCGAGGAAACATCTTTGGTTTGTTCGATTCTTACAAAACCATCAAGAGAAAAGGTCTCTCTCCCGACAAATTTACAGCCCATTCTCTCGTTCTTGGGCTGTGCAGATATGGCTTGATCGCTATCGGTGCCAAGTTCTTAAAGATGATGATCTCAGAAGGAGCTATCGCAGATCAATACACATTCAACACGCTCATAGCCATGTACAGCGAAAGAAACGAAATGGCCAAAGCATTCGATTTGTTCAACGCCATGAATATCGTTCGAATACCGCCCAACGAAGACACCTTCCGTTCCCTTTTCAATGGGCTGAAGAGAGTAACTCTTTTCAGAGAATCTCATCTCCTTCTTCATCAGATGATGGAAAATGGCTTCGTCCCATCTGAGAAACAGTACTGCAGCTTGGTCACAAGTGCGTGTAAATTGGGCGATTTGCAAAGCGCCTTTAAATTGATCGAAGAAATGAAATCGCTTGGCATTTCTTCTGAGCTCGTGGGTCAGAGTGCTATGATCAGAGGGCTCGTAAAGGCTAGAAAGATCGAGGAAGCAGAGATTGTCCTCAAAAGCATGCTAAGGACAAACTCCATCCCAACAATCTCTGCTTGGACAACCTTAATCCATGGATTTTGCAGAGAATCTAAGCTATGTAAGGCGAAGGAAGTGAAAATCTTGATGGAAAAACATGGTGTGATGGCAGACGTCGTCGCCTACAACGTTCTTATCAGTGGCTCGTCTCGGATGGCTGATTCTTGCGGTGCTTACGAGCTTTACGATGAGATGAAAAAGAGAGGTTTACGTCCTAACATGACGACATTCTATGCTGTAATAGATTCAGTCTACTTTGATCGTGGAAAGGGCGAAAGCGTTTTGTTTGATTTGAGGGAGCGATTGTTGTTAGAAGATGGCGATGGATCTGATAAGTGTTGGCGCGAAAGGTTGGTCGATGCCATGGTGAAAATCGACAGTTTGCTACACAGAACAAAGGCTGTTGCATGATATATCAGATTGGATATATTTTTTTGTCTTTGCTGATAATAAAAATCTTTAGGCCACTTTATTACTTGTTGAAGGTCTTATTCATCAGCATACAAGAATCACCTACTACTTGGTTGCCTGTAGATTTTTAAATCTATACGATCATTTAAGAATGAAGAAGGTAACAATAATAAGGTAAGTTTTTAAAAATTTTACCTGGCCAAGAATTTTCAGCTAGCACAATAGTTAGTCGGTGGCTCACCAATGCATTATGGGGCGAAGCTTAGTTGGAGCCACGTCGCATGGCACGGCACGAGGATTGGTTTATCTTTTCAAGATTATTTCTATGTAATCCAATTTCATTCTTCTCGTGTATTACCTTTGTTATCCTACTTAAATATTAATAAATAGATAAATAATATCAATGACAATAATGCTTCGTTGCAATAAAATATTTCATTTACTTTTTTTTCTTGATCAACGTTTCAATTGTGATTCCAATTGGTCTAGTTCAAGAATTTTAACTTTTTAATAATCATCACGGAAAAACTATATATACATGTTGTTCTTAAATTATAGGTTAATAATTTATACTTCCTTCAACATATACTGTACAATTTGCAGTAAACAAAAGGACAGACTTCATTCACATCCTACTACTGTATACTATTATTATATGGTCCGTTTGGTTTCCCCCATAAGCCCATATAGTATAAATAATATTACCTTATTTAATGTTTGGTTAAGTATTTCCAGCCCGCAACTAGTATTTCAGTCCGATAGTAGAAGAAAGGCCCGTAATAAATAAACTGTTTTATCAGGCAAGATAAAATTATATTGGGCTTGTAATAATAAAATTATACTGGGCTTTTATAACCCCTCTTGTAAGCGAACGCAGCCATAGAGTAATAAAGTATACAACTATTATATGAACTACCTATATGTATTACGGAATAATTACCAACATTAACACGAGTATATGCTTTAATGTTAAGTTAAACTGAGTAGAAAAACGAAATATATTTCTATATACTAATATGTTTAGCACCCCTGTGTGCAAATACATCAAATTTCTTTAAATTTTTTTTAAGTTAGTTAAAAAATAATAATTCAAGGATCTTGTAATAACGGGCCAAAATCCTGCCTGTTAAATACCTACGAGCATAAAAGCTATCAACTAACTCACCTCAGAAAATACTTCACATAAACCAAATTGAAACTTTTCTTTCACTTAAGGACCAACTTGGCTGAAAATACGATTTTTCCCTTACTCGATGATTTTTATTTTTGTGTTTACTTTTTATGAAATGTAAATAAGAAGTAAAAAGAAAATAGAAAGAAAAGGGAAAAAGTACAGAGAAGGAGCGAGAAAGAAAGGGTTTTTTTTTATAAAAATAGCCTTTGACTTGGTCAATTTTAAAAAAACTAGCACTCTTGACTTTTTTTTGTCAATAGCACTTTTTTAATTAACACTTAATCATTTTCTTCTAATCCCTTAATATTATTAAAAAAAATACAACACATGAATTAAAGCTGTGCCACCATTTTCCAGCAGAAAGTATTCATTCCACCAAGCAAGCACACCTAATTTTCTTCTTCTTCTTCATCGTCTTTAAGAAGAAGCACCGATATTTCTTTTTTCTGCAAGTCAGTCGACCCGACCTCATATCAGCTTGTTCACAGTCGAAAGAACACTCGAAAGTCCTCACCGAAAGATTTTCTAACCTCAAACTCTTCACTGTAAGTATTTTCCTGGTTGGATTTTGAATATAACCCTGTAAATTTGTAATTTTCAGGTAGTTAACTGAAATTCTTCCTTTTATGTAATTAATTGCTGATAACGATGAGATTTTAAGGCTTAATTATTTTTTTGGTCCCACAACTTAAGGTGTGGCATTATAGGGAACGCTAATTTAGGGTTTGGCAATATAGGAACAGTAAGTTTTAAAATCTTGCTATTTATAGACATTATACCTAATTTTCCCCAAAATACATCACGTGCCACGCACGTGACCGATTTATGCTAGAAAACAGACGTGACATCGGACCGATGACATGCTTGTTTTACAGAAATGCCACGGCATTAAAATAATCCGACTTGGTGCCATGTCCCAAATTGAGTGGCTTTTAACTCCTGCTGAGTATTAATGTAGGTGATGTTATTGATTCCATTTTATGTAATTTGTTAATAGACTTCGAAAGTGTGTACTGGAGTTGATTTTCTTCGTACTTCTCTCTTTAAAGCTATATCATCATAATAATCTTAACATAAGTGTAATTCTAGTAAAATAATCATAATAGAATATTTAATTATTTCTATAACGGTATTAATATGAGAGAACCTTGTAATACTACTGTCATAATCTCATACATTTTAGGGAGTGTTTGTTTTGAGGTGATTCTCCAAAACATCACTGTGATCTTCACATTACCTCATCATCACTGTGTTTGTTTTTCGTAGGTCATAAGTCATCACCATAATGAAGGATCACCTAGGTGATCAAAGTGGATCACCCCCAAAAAGCTAGGTGATCCAACATTACGGTGATGAGGTGATATTTGGAATTTTTATTTGGACAATATTACCCATGATATTTTAACATTTATTCGTTATATACCCCTATTCATATTTTGAATTATATAACTAACTATTTTAAATCTTAAACATATTTAATAATTAAAAATAAAATAATATTGATAATTATATAATAGACTTATAATTAATGCTTAATACTAAAACATTAATCATTGTTACGTAAAATATTATCTTAACAAAAACATATTAATTCACATTACCTATATGATATACGTAGGGTTAAATATGTCATCTATGCAATATCACCCCACACATCATCGTGATTAATCAAACATAATATTCCAATATCACATTGATATGCGCAATGAAATATCACCCGAAACAAACACAGTGATGATATACCACCTTGATCCATATCACGGTGATATATAAATTTATACAGGGCCGGTTGTTGGCCCGTGCATCACAGGCTATTAAAAGGGGCTAGATAATGTTTATAGTTTGGGCTTGAGAACCTTAATTTTATGGTCGACTATATAACGTGAATTAAAGACAATACAAGAGAAAATAATCGTGCGTTGTAGGTTGGTAAACTTTAATAATTATTTGAGCGTTGATATTTTGTTTTTTAGGCCAATTATTGTCTTAATTTTAATAAAGGCTCATCAAATTAAAATTTTTATAGTGTATGACGGAACTAGAATTTTTTTATCCGGAGGGTCATACATTGATTAAATTAAATTATAAGGATTTTATTGTCAAAATTAAATTGTTTTAATAATTATTTTCTATTATGTTTGCAAAATTGTAGTCTTTATATTTAGACTTCTACAAACACTTATCTATTTAATTTTATTTTTACTATGATCATATGGTTAAATAATTAGAAAAACAGAACAAAAAAAGTGAAAGAAGTTAAACAAATAAATTTGACTTAGTAGTCGAGATCCACCAATTAATTCCAGTAAATTACGAAATGGATTAGAGAGAAATAGAGTTAACTGAACATTAAATAAATACTTAATTAACTGATGTAGAAATATACATAGTAGTAATATAAGATACCATTAGCAAAAAAGAAAGAACATAAAAGGGGATAAAATAATTGGGAGACACAGGCATGGAAGATAGAAAGTAGCGGGCTAGCCCACCAGGCGACATGCAATATTTGGTAGAAATTTAGCATATAATATATTTTTATACGTACTAAACATATACTATATATGTATGTGGTACTAAAATTTTCGAAAATTTTCGCGGAGGCCGTGGCCCCCCGGGCCACAATGTAGATCCGCCCCTGAAACCATGTGCATTTGAGATTCTTGGAATACTTTCCGTGCAACATTTTAAACGTTCATTGAACTTTTACTACAGAAACAAAGAGGCTCTGGACCATTAGACTCGGCGTCTATGTTCTCATCTTTTTGTAAAGAACATACTATTTATGTCATAAAAACGTTCTTATAGGTAGCTAAGGGTAATTTTTTTGAAGGGTTGGTTTTGAGATGAAACTATCTATTAGAAAAGATCCTTACCATCGACTCTTGGCTCCAACAAGGTGGCTTCTGAAGGTCAAATTAGTATATTAAGGGGGTGTCTTTTGTGAGGTGATCCAACATCAAGACAATACTTGCATCATGTAATATGAGCATCACCGTGATGTGGATCAATGCAATATGTTATCACTGTATTGTTTTGGGGTGATAATTCAATTCGCATATCAAGATGATATTTGAATATTGTGTTTAATTAATCACGGTGATGTGTCGAGTGATATTGCGTAAATGACGTATCTAACCTTACGTATATCAAGTAGGTAATTGAATTAATATGTTCATGTTGAGATGATATTTTACGGAATAATGATCGATATTAACTACCGAGTTTAAAATTTTTGTAAGCATTGAAAATATATTATTATCAATATAATTATTCTATATTTTTAATTATTAAATATATTTTTAAGATTTAAAATAGTTATTTATATAATTTAGAATAAGGGTATAAAAGGAAGAAATATTAAAATATCAGGGTTAGTATTGCCTAAATAAAAATTAAAAATATCACATAATCTCCGTAATATTGATTCAGCTAGCTTCTTGAGGGTGATCTAAATGTTGGAATATCACGCTACTTAGCCTTCATTATGGTGATGACACATCACCTACGAAAAACAAACACGCTGTGATGGGAGGATCACTGTGATGTTTTGGAGGATCACTCCAAAACAAACACCGTAATCCTCCAAAACATCACCGTAATCCTCTCGTCGCCTTATCATCACCGTTTTTGTTTAGCCTAGGTGATGAGTCATCACCGTAATGACGGATCACCTAGGTGATAAAAACGGGGTGATATTCTACCTTTTGGACCATCACGAAAAAGTTAGGGGATCTTACATCACGGTGATGAGGTGATTTTTTAAATTTTTATTTGGACGAGATTACTCGTTAGTTTAGCATTTATTCCTAATATATCCTTATTCATATTTTAAATTACATAATTAAAGTATTAGATTGAAATTTAAATTGTAAAATAATAGATTTAAGAATAAATAATTATATCGAATAACTATGCAAAAAGCTTATTAATCTTAAAAAATTTTAAACTGGATAAAATAGTAATCATTATTATGTAAATATCATCTCGATATATATATAATCCACATAATTTGTATAATATTCTTAGGGTTAAATATGACATTTACGCAATATCCCAATACATCACCGTGGCTAGACAAACACAATATTCGAATATCACATTGATATTAAAATGAAATATCATCCAAAAACAAACACGATAATGATATATCACATTGATCCGCATCACAGTGATATTCACATTACGGGGATATGTGAGTATCATTATAATTATTTATTCTTAAATCTATTATTTTACAATTTAAATTTCAATCTAATACTTTAATTATATAATGTCTGGGGTGATATTGCATAGATGACATATTTAACCCTACGTATATCATATACGTAATGTGAATTAATATGTTTATATTGAGATGATATTTTACGTAACAATGATCAATGTTTTAGTATCGAGTTTAAAATTTTTTAAGCATTATTTATAAGTCTATTATATAATTATCAATACTATTTTATATTTTTAATTATTAAATATGTTTTTAAGATTTAAAATAGTTAGTTATATAATTTAAAATATGAATATGGGTATATAAAGAATAAATGTTAAAATATCATGGGTAATATTGTCCAAATAAAAATTCCAAATATCACCTCATCACCGTAATGTTGGATCACCTAGCTTTTTCAGGGTGATCCAAAAGTTAACCCCACTTTGATCACCTACGTGATCCTTCATTACGATGATGACTTATGACCTACGAAAAATAAACACAGTGATGAGGAGGTAATGTGAAGATCACGGTGATGTTTTGGAGGATCACCTCAAAACAAACACTCCCTAAAATGTATGTGATTATGACAGTAGTATTACAAGGTTCTCTCATATTAATACCGTTATAGAAATAATTAAATATTCTATTATGATTATTTTACTAGAATTACACTTATGTTAAGATTATTATGATGATATAGCTTTAAAGAGAGAAGTACGAAGAAAATCAACTCCAGTACACACTTTCGAAGTCTATTAACAAATTACATAAAATGGAATCAATAACATCACCTACATTAATGCTCAGCAGGAGTTAAAAGCCGCTCAATTTGGGACATGGCACCAAGTCGGATTATTTTAATACCGTGGCATTTCTGTAAAACAAGCATGTCATCGGTCCGATGTCACGTCAGTTTTCTAGCATAAATCGGTCACGTGCGTGGCACGTGATGTATTTTGGGGAAATATTAGGTATAATGTCTATAAATTGCAAGATTTTAAAACTTACTGTTCCTATATTGCCAAACCCTAAATTAGCGTTCCCTATAATGCCACACCTTAAGTTGTGGGACCAAAAAAATAATTAAGCCTTAAAATCTCATCGTTATCAGCAATTAATTACATAAAAGGAAGAATTTCAGTTAACTACCTGAAAATTACAAATTTACAGGGTTATATTCAAAATCCAACCAGGAAAATACTTACAGTGAAGAGTTTGAGGTTAGAAAATCTTTCGGTGAGGACTTTCGAGTGTACTTTCGACTGTGAAGAAGCTGATATGAGGTCGGGTCGACTGACTTGCAGAAAAAAGAAATATCGGTGCTTCTTCTTAAAGACGATGAAGAAGAAGAAGAAAATTAGGTGTGCTTGCTTGGTGGAATGAATACTTTCTGCTGGAAAATGGTGGCACAGCTTTAATTCATGTGTTGTATTTTTTTTAATAATATTAAGGGATTAGATAAAATTGATTAAGTGTTAATTAAAAAGAGTGCTATTGACAAAAAAAAGTCAAGAGTGCTAGTTTTTTTAAAAATTGACCAAGTCAAAGGCTATTTTTATAAAAAAAAACCCTTTCTTTCTCGCTCCTTCTCTGTACTTTTTCCCTTTTCTTTCTATTTTCTTTTTAATTCTTATTTACATTTCATAAAAAGTAAACATAAAAATAAAAATCATCGAGTAAGGGCAAAATCGTATTTTCAGCCAAGTTGGTCCTTAAGTGAAAGAAAAGTTTCAATTTGGTTTATGTGAAGTATTTTCTGAGGTGAGTTAGTTGATAGCTTTTATGCTCGTAGGTATTTAACAGGCAGGATTTTGGCCCGTTCTTCACGACCTATCTCACAGGGCCACATAATTTTTCCGACAATTTTTTAGTGTTTGGGGCCTCACTTGTATGATCAACATTTGTGTATGGAGCCTCACTTTATTATATTATTTATTTAAATGAAATTCTCCCAACATTAAATTGAATCAATAACATCACCTATATTACTTACATCATACTCGTCAACAATCAATAATTCAACTAAGATTATTATTTAAAAATCAACATCTTAATAATTCACGGTGATAAGTACGGAGACTAATATGTACAACTTATGGTACACACACTTCCGAAGTCTATTTACGTGTAGAGCTTAGCCGAAAACAAACAATGATCGCATGCATCATTATTACCCTCTTTTCCAACCACGCCAAAAACAATAAGAAGAAATAACAATATAATCCATTCATTCGCCACAAGCAATATCCATCGGACCATCACAAAACACCATCACTCCACCATACAACTCCAAAAAATAATAATAATAATAATAATAATAATAATAATAATAATAATAATAATAATAATAATAATCCCCTTAAACCATTAGAGTAGATCTTCAAATCATTAGACGATCTCATATCTCAATTCCTCGACTTACCCCTTCGCACTTCCTTAGACCCAAACCGCATTTTGTCTGGCAATTTTGCGCCGTCGACGAAGTTCCTCCTACGAAATGCGAAACGATCGAAGGCTCTCTGCCCAAATGCTTAGACGACGGCGCATACATTCGAAACGGTCCAAACCCTCAGTTCGTTCCAAAGGGTCGTCGGCGGCGCCCTTACCACCTCTTCGACGGGGATGGAATGCTTCATGTAATAACGATCTCCAAGGGTGAATCCGTCTTTTGCTGCCGTTACGTCAAGACTTATAAATACCTCATCGAAAGAGAGTTAGGGTATCCGATATTCATAAGTCCCTTCTCTTCTTTCAATGGTTTAATGGCTTCTTTAGCACGCTGCGCAGTAGCCGTGGCGCGTATTATCGCGGGCTGTTTCGACCCTTTAACGAATGGCTTGGGAACAGCGAATGCAAGCGTGGGTTTGCTTGGGGAGAAATTGTTTGCGTTATGCGAAAGCGATCTACCTTATGAGATAACGCTTATGTCCAATGGAGACGTAAATGTAAGGTTGGGACTATTCGACTACGTATTTCTAGCACGATTAACGTTCGGACATGTAGACGTACATGTACTGTGGTATTAGTCGTATGCCAAATATTGTGATTAAGTTAAAGGACCCATCGGTGATCAATTAAATTTAAAGGGGGTCTGTCGCAATTAAATAAGATGTGTGGGGTTAATTAATATTTGTTTAGAATTCCTGGGGGCTGGAACGTAAATATCTGATGGGCTTATTAACAGGCCAGCCCATTATGACATCTATAAATATGGGTGTGGTCCCTAAGTGCTGTACAACGAAACATACAGCAGTCGCTCTCGTAAAACCCTAGTGACTGCTCTAAGGATCTTTGGGGTACCCATCTTCCCCGATCTAAGGTTTCACGTACGCGTACTTGGAAGAAGAGGAGAGACTTAGGCAGCATAAAGTCGAGACTGCTCATCTGGCTTCGACTCACTCTGTTGGCAAAAAGAGAAAGGCTAAGGAAAATGCGGTCAATCAGAAGAAGCCTAAGGGCTCCGAAAAAGAGCGTAAAGAAAAACCAATTGAATGCTTCTTCTGTAAGAAAGCTTCTCACTTGAAGAAGGACTGTGCCAAATATCATGCTTGGCGACTAAAGAAAGGTACAAATTTGGCTTTTGTAAGCGCTGAAATTAATTTGGTTTCTGTACCTGCATATACGTGGTGGGTTGATTCCGGTGCTACAACTCACATAAGTATGTCTATGCAGGGTTGCCTGAGCTGCCGAAAGCCCAGTGATGCTGAAAGATTCATCTATATGGGGGCTGGAGAAGCAGTTGAAGTTCAAGGCGTGGGGACTTTTAGATTATTATTAAGTTCTGGTTTCTTTTTGGATTTGAATAACACTTTCGTTGTGCCGTCATTTAGACGGAATTTGATTTCAGTTTCTGTTTTGGACAAAGAAGGTTATATTTGTTCATTTGGTAACAGAAAGTGTGTTATTTATTCTAAATCTTTGGCTATTGGAACCAGTAACCTATCTGAACATGACAATCTGTATCTACTTGATACAGTAAACTACGAAGAGTCCCATAATGTAGAAACTAGAGGAATTAAGCATAAGTTACCATCCGAGAATTCATTTGGTTTATGGCATAAGCGTTTGGGTCATATATCCGAAAGGAGAATTGATAAGCTTGTGTCTGATGGAATTCTGGAAACACTTGATAAATCCGGAGATCATTTATGTATCGAGTGTATAAAGGGTAAAACAACAAATAAAAGGAAATTAAATGCTGCGAGAGCTAAGGAAGTCTTAGAACTGATTCATACGGATGTGTGTGGTCCATTCCCTACGGCTTCTTGGAATGGACAACGCTATTTTATCACGTTCATCGACGATTACTCTCTTTACGGTTATTTGTACCTAATTCATGAGAAGTCTGAAGCACTTGACGTTTTTAAGGCGTTTAAAGCCGAAGTCGAAAATCGACACTGCAAAACGATTAAGGCTGTCAGATCCGACCGTGGTGGAGAATACTATGGGAGGTATGACGGATCAGGTGAACAACGTCCAGGACCGTTTGCTAAGTTTCTAGAGGAGTGTGGTATCGTCCCTCAGTACACCATGCCAGGAAGTCCAAATATGAACAGTGTTGCTGAGAGACGAAACAGAACCCTTCAGGATATGGTGAGAAGTATGATTACTCGTACGACTTTACCTCACTCTCTCTGGGGCGACGCATTAAGAACCGCAGCCTATATTCTTAACAGAGTCCCTACTAAAGCTACGAACAGTACCCCTTACAAGTTATGGACGGGTAAACGGCCCGTCCTTAGGCATTTACGAGTTTGGGGATGTCCTACTGAGGCACGGCCTAACAGGCCGGGCGAGAAGAAATTGGACTCAAGGACTGTTAGTAGCTACTTTGTAGGTTATCCGGAAAAATCACGAGGCTAAAAATTTTATGATCCCACATCAAGAACATTTTTCGAGACTGGAAATGCCAGGTTCTTTGAGGATCTTGAGTTTGGGGAGGATAAGGATAATCGAAACGATTTTCTATTCGAAGAAGAGGGTTCAGAAATTCCTCTTCATACAGCTCAGGTCGGTCAGGACGAAATTTTTGTCCCTATGGTTATCCGACCTCGAGATATGGATGAAGATGAAATCGTTCCTCCAATGGATCAGCATACTTCACCTGTAGCTGTTCATCATGATCAGCCTTATGAAGGTGAAGCTGAAGCTGATCATCAAGTACAAACTCATGAACCTCAGATGGAACCAGCGCCTCTACGGAGGTCAACGCGAGAAAGGAGAAATGCAATTTCGGATGATTACGTTGTATTTCTTCACGAGCATGAGGATACCATTGATTTAGTGGGAGATGATCCCTTTACTGACCAAGAGGCAATGGAAAGCTCTAAGGCTCGCGAATGGACCAATGCCATAAAGGAGGAAATTCAATCTATGAAGGACAACGACGTTTGGGATCTCGTCTCGTTACCTGAAGGCGTGAAACCGATTGGTTGCAAATGGGTATTTAAAACCAAACGGGATTCACTGGGTAACATTGAGAGATATAAAGCTCGTCTTGTCGCGAAAGGATTTACTCAGAGGGAAGGCATAGATTATAAAGAGACTTTCTCTCCAGTTTCATCGAAAGACTCTTTTAGAATCATCATGGCGCTTGTGGCACATTTTGACCTTGAGTTGCATCAAATGGACGTAAAGACAGCTTTCCTCAATGGAGATCTCGAGGAAACTATATATATGTTGCAGCCAGAGGGCTTAGCTTCGGACAAATCTAGCCCATTGGTCTGTAAACTAAAGAAATCCATCTACGGACTCAAGCAGGCTTCTCGTCAGTGGTACCAAAAGTTTCACCAGACTATCACCTCTTTCGGTTTTGAGGCTAACTCTGTTGAGGACTGTGTGTATCACAAATTCAGTGGGAGCAGGTTTATCTTTTTGGTCTTGTACGTAGACGACATTTTACTAGCTAGCAGCGATGTTAATTTACTTCGGGACACCAAGAGATTTCTTTCGGGTCATTTTGACATGAAAGATCTTGGGGAAGCTTCTTTTGTATTAGGGATCCAGATTCACCGTGATCGCTAACGGGGAACTCTTGGGTTATCACAAAAGAGCTACATCGAAAAGGTACTGCAAAGGTTTAGCATGGAAAATTATCGTCCACATGACACTCCAGTTTCAAAAGGTGATAAGTTCAGTCTCAAACAGTGTCCGGATAACATTTTGGAATCCAAGCACATGAAGGATATACCATATGCGTCGGCAGTGGGAAGTTTAATGTACGCACAGGTTTGCACCAGACCTGATTTGGCGTTCATCGTAGGAATGCTTGGTCGATACCAAAGCAATCCGGGTAGAGAACATTGGGTAGCAGCCAAAAGGGTCTTTCGATATCTTCAAAAGACGTAGGATTATGTGCTCACATACAGAAAGTCAGAGTATTTGGAGATCATTGGGTATTGTGACTCTGATTTTGCGGGATGCCTGGACAGCCGCAAATCGACATCTGGTTACGTTTTTATGCTGGCTGGGGGAGCGATTTCTTGGAAAAGTGTAAAACAGACACTTATCGCTTCATCTACGATGGAGGCAGAATTTGTAGCTTGCTACGAGGCCTCCAACCAGGCTGTTTGGCTGCGCAATTTAGTGACAGGACTTAAAGTTGTCAATTCTGTTGAACGACCAATAAAGCTATTCTGTGACAACAATTCGGCGGTCCTGTATTCCAATAACAACAGGAGCTCTTTCAGGTCTAAGCACATAGACATTAAGTTCCTAGTTGTGAAAGAACGAGTTCAGAGTGGATATATAATCACTGAGCATATAGGAACAGATTTTATGATTGCAGATCCGCCTACTAAAACGTTAGCGCCCGCTATATTTCATGAGCATGTTGCTCGTATGGGTGTGACGAATTAAGTTTTATGTCTTATCGTGGATTCTGTTAATTGTGTGTTTAATGATTATTGAATAAAGTTTCTTTAATACATGTTTATGTCATGACATTTGGGTTTTCGGATATCCATTAGTTTATCTCTGAATTCTGATCTCACTAAAGTAGGACCAGTTGGAAATAGACATGCATGATCAACTGAGCATGTAATTTCCATGCTACACGTCCACACTTGGTCTATGTCATTCGATGGAGTTGGTGATCGTGATTATTGTGGGTTGAGTTACGATATATGTATAACGACTACCCCTTTAGTTCTTGCATCGACAATATTGATGGACGAGATTGATTTCATATGCGACACTTTGGTTATAGCCATATTCGGTACGATATTTAGTATACGACGAAGGGTGCTTATTGGATAAATACAACGTCTTATAGTTCAGTGGGAGATTGTAAGGTTGGGACTATTCGACTACGTATTTCTAGCACGATTAACGTTCGGACATGTAGACGTACATGTACTGTGGTATTAGTCGTATGCCAAATATTGTGATTAGGTTAAAGGACCCATTCGGTGATCAATTAAATTTAAAGGGGGTCTGTCGCAATTAAGTAAGATGTGTGGGGTTAATTAATATTTGTGTAGAATTCCTGGGGGCTGGAACGTAAATATCTGATGGGCTTATTAACATGCCAGCCCATTATGACATCTATAAATATGGGTGTGGTCCCTAAGTGCTGTACAACGAAACATACAGCAGTCGCTCTCGTAAAACCCTAGTGACTGCTCTAAGGATCTTTGGGGTACCCATCTTCCCCGATCTAAGGTTTCACGTACGCGTACTTGGAAGATCCACATACCCTGTTCTCAATAAGAACGCTATGGAATTCTCAGGTACGCCTTTTATTCCGCTGTATTTAGTTTAACGCCGTAATTAATCCAATCAAGGCTAAAGTCTTTTTCGGATCCATACGGTCACGGATTCCAACAGTAAAGACCATTTCTCGCCATGATTTCAAGGCGAAGACTACGTTGGTGAATATGACCGCGCATCCTAAGATCGATTTACATACAGGCGAAATCGTCGGCTTTCGATGCAGTTTTTTTCTCCGTTTTTGGTTTTCTTTAAGATCGATCGTTTGAACGGAGAGAAGGGTCGGGATTTACCCATCATGTCCATGAGGGGACGGCAGCCTTCCTTCTTGCATGACTTTGCCATTACGAAGAGCTACATAGTCTTCGAGGAGATGCAGTTTGTGGTCGACGTGATGGAGATGTTGATCGAAGGAAAGTCTTCGCCTTTAACGGTGGACGAAGGAAGAACGCCCCGGATAGGAATTTTGCCGAGAAACGCTGTGGATGAGAGCGAACTTTTATGGATCGACGCGCTTGGGCTTAACATGCTTCACTTTGTCAATGCTTGGGAAGAAGACGAATATGGCGATAAGATTGTGATCATTGGCCCCAACACAAAGTTAAGCAATCGTGGGCTTGAGTCCCTCGATTCATTATGTTCGATACTAGACAATGTTGTAAAACTCGGTAGGCGCTAGTCGGGCGCCCGGAGGAGCCTAGCACCTAGACCGCCTAGGCAGGGCCTAGGCGGTTTCTAGGCGGGAATTAATCGGTATACTATTTTTTATTTTTATTTTTCTATAGATCAAATACCAATATTATAAATTTTTCAAAATATTCTAAATAAATAATATCAATTCCAATAATATAAAAAGATGATTTAAGAATGATATGGGATGAAGTTATCTATTTTTATTATTTCAGTTTATATATTTTTCTTATATTTGACATTCAATATTTTAGTTTACGTAAGAGTTATTTCAGTTTATTATTTTGTATATTTCAATTTATATATTTAATTTATATATTTCAGTTTTAGTATATTTTATTTAAGTTTTAAACGTATACATATTCGACCGTCATTTTATAATTACTAAAACTCAATGTAATTAACTACTAATTATTTAACTCATTATTACTAAAATTACCTCTAATCTCTTACATATATAAAAAAACAGTTAAAAATAACCTTATTTTGGAATCGAACTCTCAACATGAAGAAGCCTAACATTTCCACTTTCCCATACCACTGAGCCAGGCGAATTATTTGCTCCAGTTTAACAGTTATTACTTATTAGTACGCTAAAAAGTCATTCTTTACGTAAAAACATCTGTCCCACACCGGTTGTCTGGTTCGAAGTGTTGGTGAAGTCCTTCTATATAAAGACATACAGCCTACTTGTTAGTCGGGGCCGATTATGTGGTATTCGCCACGGTGAGGGTCCGATCAGCGCCTAGACGGTGCCTAACCGGCCGCCTAGGCCGAGTTTTACAACAATGATACTAGAGAAGATCACCATCGATGTCAAGGCGAGGAGTGTACTCAGAAGGGATCCATTATTGTACATGGAGTCATCGTCTATAGACTTTGCCGCCGTTAACCCTTGTTGTTATGGAAGAAAGACGAGGTCGGTTGACTTTTTGGTTTAATTATATTTTATGCGATGAGTCAAGGGGTGAATAGAAGTGAAGCAATTTAGGGAAAGTTAAACCCAAAACCCTAATTTATAGCTCGCAATTAATATCCATGGTGCCGGAAATGCTGACTTGGACTTAATTTGTTTTCTCTTTCCTCTAATTAAGCGCCACCGCAATCCAATTCAGCATCACCAGCGCCACATCTATAAATTTCGGGCTGCATTTAGGTTTTTTGGATTATCTGTCCAGAAATTGCTTAAACTTTGATACTTACATGACAACTTTATTTTCTCTTTTCGTCCAATTAAGCTCCTATTTATTTATTTATTTATTTACTTATTAGGGGTGCTTAATTACGGTTGAGATCCTCTATTCCACTTTCTGTATTCCACTCCGTATTCCAACGTACGAAAATCGTTACACCTCCCCCCCGACAAGTGTTAAAACCACGTAAATATTATTACACCTATGAATTTCATTACAACAAGTGTTTAAACTAAAAAAAAAAAAACTCATTATTACGTATTTTTCTATTTTAATATACAATACTTATTTTTCTACTCCATATTAGAAAAATACGTAATAATGAGGTTTTTTTTTTTTAAACACTTGTTGTAATGAAATTCATAGGTGTAATGATATTTACGTGTATTTTAACACTTGTCGGGGGGAGGTGTAACGATTTTCGTACGTTGGAATACGGAGTGGAATACAGAAAGTGGAATAGAGGATCTCAACCGGCTTAATTGGAGGAAAGAGAAAGCAAATTTAGCGCAAGTAAGCATCTATGGTGCGACGTGTATAAATTTCTAGCTGACATTAGGTTTATGGGTCAAGTGTCCTAAAACTTCTTCAATTTTCATAGTTTGCAAGACTTTGTTACTCTTAACTTAAGTGCCCTTAACTTATTTCACTTTGATAATTACAAGACTAAATATGCAACCATTAACTTACGTGTCCTTAAAACGATACCCCTCCAATATACAGGACTAAGAATATAATTAATCCTGACAATTTTAATCTCCTTCAATTTGTTGTTTGGTTATTCCAATTCTCCAATTTTTTTTATTTAATTATATATATATATAATATATAGATAGATACGTTGCAGCAATCGGTGCACCAACGCCAAAGGTGTCGGGGATATTGAAGATAGATACGTCTTCGAATTGCTCGGTGGCTAGCCGATTATACGGGGCGGGCTGTTATGGAGGTGAGCCATTTTTTGTGCGAATAGTTCTTTGCCATCTAATAACGACGACGGGGAAGAAGACGATGGTTATTTAGTGACGTATTTGAACGATGAGAATGAACAAGAATCATATTTCTTGGTTATGAACGCCAAATCTCCATCTTATATTGTTGCTAGGGTTAGGTTGCCTCAACGTGTGCCCTACGGCTTTCATGGAGTCTTTGTTAGGGAGTGTGATCTTAATGTAGTGAAACAATAATTCTTGGATGTACAAGTATTGAAATACAAAAATAAAATTCTCTTTCAATTTTCTTCTTCTTTCGGGATAAATACGTTAAAATAGGAGAAGAAATCTTCGTGGAGAATAAAAATATTTTCCCCAGCGTCATATTCATGAAAGTGATGTAGAGGTTCGCTCGTCGATATCCGCTCATTTCAAACATTGCGTAGACGTACCAAATTTGCTTAACGTTTATATATGATTCAATTAATCTATAAACCAGCTTATCACGTAAGAAAAAGTTTAAACATGCGTTAAGTATATCACATTTTATTTTATGCATTTTATTTGTGACACGAGTCGTTTCACGTCTAGATTGATTTTTAATTTCTTACATTATTAGACATGAATTTTTCATTTAACAGATGGTCGCGAGGATCTTAGGCCAAATGGCTTTTATCATGTTAAAGACCCCGTCATCTAAAAGTTTAATAAAATATAACACATTTTCAATATTATACATTTTCATTCTCACCTCTATAAAGTACAAAGTCGTTGGGACACTCATGTATTCTTTCGTACGGTAACTTCAACGGGCACAATAGTTTCCTTGCTTCGTAAGTCTATTTCGGGAGTTCATTTCCATCGGGTAGCATAACGGCGAACATTTCTACCAATGTTGAGAAACATTTGTCCGCAATCCCAAATTTTGCCTTAACATTCAACATCTTAAACACTGCGGACAACTTTGTGTATTTTGAGCAACCAGTGTACAAGGGAATATTATTGTCTCTAACCAGACTATCAAATATGGGAGGTCGTTCTCTAAAATCCTATTGTACATCACGCAACATGTCCTCAATACGATCAATTTCGCCAGAGGAACTAGCAGCCATATCTTCATTTGCAGTAGGTGACAATCTAGTACTTGTTCCTTCCCCCACACAACTAGTTTCAGACAAAATGACCTCACCATGCCATATCCAATTAGTATACCCAGATTTGAAACAGGAGATTATAAGATGTTCCCTAACCGTCTCTCTTTTCCACCACCTTAAATTATTACAATTACGACACAGACATGAAACCTTCGACTGCCTTTTTTTTTCTCATATTTTGTTCCTCACGTCTCATAAATTCCTCAACACCATTCAAGTTTTGAACTGTTGTTCGATTACTACACATCCAACCACGATCCATTCCAATCACCTAAAGTAAAACATATAAACTATAGACATTAACATAGGCTAGCATAATTTACATGTGATTAGCAAATGGGCTTTAAGGGTCCTTATCACTCCAACCTAACACATCTTAAACATCTACTATCACTAGTAAATGTATATATAAGCATCAATATTGATGAAAAATTCAGCAGCATTTCCCCATAGTTCTCCAAGTAGACAAAAAATATGAAAGGATAAATCCACTTAATATGTCTTCTCAGAGATCATCTAAAGGAAATGAAACCAAATTTCCATCAATATCAAAGCTTAAACACACATTTACAACCTAAGCGATAGTAACGTTTAAGAACGGTTCCAAAACGGGGGACCATTCAAGATTTACTCCAAATGAGCAAACCTTGAACGAGTATCTAAGCTTAGTAAAAGCATTAAAACACATGCATTGCAACAAATTAGCACATATTCACATAGAAAATGGTAATTAAATAGATTACGGGGTTCAAAGATTACCGTAACTGTCCGAAATCAAACCAAAAATAATGAGCATGGCTGCCCAAGCACGAAACCCCAATCCTCGGCCAAATCACGATCAAAGTAAACCCTAATTCAACAACTTAGCCCCTAAATTACCGTAATTTGCGAAATCGCCCAAAACCCTAATTTTGAAACAAAAATTGGGCAAATCAACACCAAAATTCGCGAATTGTAACTTAATAACAGCAAAAAAGAAATGTATAACATGAAATCAAGTAAATACATACGAAAAAGTGGACTAAAATTACGAAAAATTGAAATACCCATATTCACCTTCGAAACACCAGCCGTGTCGCTCGCCGTCGAAGTCTCGTCGCTCGCCGTCCGCGACTTTTCGCCTGTGTCGCCTCCTCTCCGCGCGCAGTTAGTCACGGTAGGTAGCTGCCCGTCGTCGCTTTCATGGTGTTCGCGTCGATTTTTTTTTCTTCGACTGTGTCGTTTGAAGTTCTGTTCGTAGTCTGAATTTTTTATTGGAGAATAGGCGACGATTATCAACTCGTAACCTCGCCCATAAAAAACAAGGCGTATAGGCGACGGTTACATCACAAACCATCGCCTATAATACTAAATATAAAAAAAATTAATTCTGAAAAGGTATAGGCGATGGTTTTGTCCCAAAAACCGTCGCCTATAATTTTTTAGAATTAAAGGCGACGGTTGGCGAAACGAAACCGTCGTGTTGACAAAGTAAAGAAAAATAACGAAAATGCGACCGCGTGACCTATAGGCTACGGTTTTTGGCTTTGCACAAACCGACACCAAAGTCTGCGAAGCATATGTAATTATTTGTACTAGTGGGCATTTGTGCCACTAGGAGGATGAAATAAATAATTATTGAAAGTATAGGTGTGTTCCAAAATCTGAACTTCATGATTATATAGTGAATTTATCATATGATCAATTCATTTTGAATGTTCCAATCAGTAAGGAGAACGGCATGTAGTTATTTTAGAGAAGGATTTCGTGTAATCTGAATAATATATAAAAAAAATGAAACTATTCACGTCACGCCATCCCCCATATATTGGTAAAATAAATAATGGCTAGTTATAAAAGAACTATTGCAACTCCGATAAGAAAAGCCTGATAAATAGCATTAATAACATTCTATGGAATCTATTCTTTTAGAGATGTATGATCGATGAAGATAGAAGAAGATTTGTGTCGTGCGTATAGGGATTTCAACCCATACGTCTTGTGAAGTGCCCGTGCTAAAACTAATTGGCAACAGAGAGAATAACTCACAAACAAGCTTACGTGTAAGTCATATTATTTCGATTATCCAATGTAAGATTGAGTTCCATACCCTAACGATGTGTTTCTTAACTTGGCTTTCTGGACTATTTATCGACGAAACTTAATGTCTTTTCCGATTCATACTATTGTCCATCGAAAATACGTATGAATAAGTTCATTTTGAGTTCGACTTAGGATGGCGATAGCCAGCTTCGGGAGATGACAAAATCACATGGAGAGGGACGGAATGGAAAAAATATAGAATGAAATCGGCCTAATAAATGAGGAGAGACTAAAGAGGACGGATTAAAATATCATCATCATTATTCGAATTGGTAATTTTGTAACTAAGTATCATCCTAAAATGCTCTCAAAACCGTAAAATTATTCAGCTGTTTCATTAAATATTATATATTATGTCATAATCTAGCGCCGTTAATGGAATCTAATTGTGTATCCTGCCGCATGCTATCAGGAGATTCATTATTTATTTCTGTTTAATTGTGACAATTTTTCTTGTTATTTCGTTGTTCTTATCAAATTTATTTGTATAATATAATTGTAGAAGGCGCTAATCGATCATACGTCACCGGCGAATTTGAAATGGTGCAACGTTATGGGAAATATCGATTGATGTTGGAGGAGTTTGTATTAGATCAATTTTGTCACATGTTGAGATTAATATAAATTAGTATTTTTTTGCACACTAAAAGTTAAAACGTATGAGCTAAACAATATATAAATGTATATAAAAATAAGAAGGTAAAAATTGTAATATACAATAAAAACGTAGTGGGTGGCTTTCTTTTAAGGTGAATCTATAGAAAAATACCCAATTGTATAAAAAAATTGCAAGTCAGTACTCATGTCATAAAATTTTTTATATAAGCATCCGTTCGACTGTGCGTACCATTTTTCCGGTCTTGACGTACCTTTTTATATGTGTATTGCGTACCACGTCACGCATTTATATGGTACCCATGTATGGTACCTATAGACGTTCCATACAGTACCTTGTGGCTAACTATATGATGGTACCATTTACTAGTTGTATTACGTACCACAATACGTTTCTCTATGGTACCTAAATGTGTGATATGATGTACCTTGCAACGGGCAGGTACCAATGTGCAAAAAATTTATTCTACAGGTACCTGCATATAAAAAAATACTGATAGAGTACTGACTTGCTAATTGGTTATATTAATGTGTATGTTTATGTAAAATTCCTTTCTTTTAAATTAATTATTATCATTTGTAATTAATTTTGACAAACAAAATTTGGCAGTTATCCCAAACATTCAGACTTAATAAAGAGTATAGATGATATAGTTATAAACCAATTAAATATTGATAAAAGATAGTTGTCTCTTTTGTGTTTCTAATTTCTATTCTGTTTCCAGCTATTGTACATTCTCGTTGGAGATGTGATGCAACTAAATATCTTTGCCGACTAACAAATATGCAAATTACATATCATCACAAATACGTCGTTACATTATTTTCAAGAATATAAGCCAAATCACCAATGCGATATGATATTATATGTATTTTATATGCGTAACTTCTGTAAAGAGATGTTTTGTGTTAAAGGTCATCACTACGTTAATTCATCAAATTTATCACACGGTACAATAAATAACATTACGATAATATCCTAGAAGTGACATAGTTATAAATCTTTTAGAACTTTATTTTTAATGATGGTCTTTCTTTTATTGTCCTTTTCCCTTGTTTATGGATCCAATACCAAAGTGTATATTTGTTTTATTTCGGTAGAATTTAGAATGTTCCCGTTACAACCGAGAGATAATATGGAAATGTTACTATACATGTAAAAACATTACATAGGGAACATAGATCATATCAAGACTGAAGTTTTAACAGTATTTTACCGTAACCTTTGTCCTGAAAGGGACTAAAAAATGAGAAAACTAAAAACCACACCATAATGACTTTTTAACAGTAGCGCAAAATTATTCGTTAACTTCAATTCAAAAGCTTGGTATTGGAAAGTAAACAAACATCATGAATAAAGTAGTCTGCATTTTCTTGCATAGCCGCACAAATTTTGGTGCCCATCCACATACTTTAGATCTGCATAACTTAAAACATAAGAATGAACTTACTTACAGCTGTGGTAGGTGATGGGAAAGTGGGTTGCCACCTACTCACTTCACCAACCTCATTAATAATATATATATTTAATTATATTAATATTATAATGATTAAGTGACGAAAGGGATGACAATTAGATATTTGGCTTATAGCATTGATCTCATCCTATAAATACCTCATGGTTTCATTCGTTAGAAACACACCAAAAACAACAGAGAAAGAGAAAAAGAGATACAGAAAGAAAAAAATAGAGGGTTTGTTCGGTATTTGCTGCAACTATAATGTGAGATAGTGAGTGTTTTCTCCTTTATAGATTGAGAGGTTGTAACCCCTGTTTTTACCCCAGTAATAAATTTCTACCTCGCCCGTGATTTTTTACCCCAAGTAAAAAGGGGTTTTCCACGTAAATTCTCGTGTCCATTTTATCCTTACGATCATTTCCAATATCGTTTCGCTGTTCATTTTGCAACAAGTGGTATCAGAGCCAGCCCTGATTGATATTCCAATTATGCTCTGTCGTTGCAGCTTTGTCTGATCTTCCACATCAGAAAGGATATCGAAAAGGTTTATCGTTACGGAAGAGTTTTTTGGCAAGTCGTGGCAATAGACTGTGTAAGTAAGTTCTGTCTAGGTGGCTGGTGCCAAGCGGGACACGTTGTGACATCACCGGATCTCATCTAAGAATTTACTTAGAAGGGTAATTTTGCCCAGAAAGCTGGTTGCTACCCTTTCTGCAAATTATCTGATCAGTACTATTTGACTGACTGTCGAATTTCTCCGACGATAGCGAGGTGAAAAAAAAAGACAGCTAAAAATGAAATTGAGAAATTCAACGTGAGAAACTACTCACTGTGGAAAATGAGGATTAAGGCAATTTTACTCAAAGAAAATTGTCTGGAGGCAATCACGGGCAGACCAACAACAATTACAAGTGATGCCAAATGGAAGAAGATAAACGGGAGGCCATCGCCAACATTCATCTGACATTAGCAGATGACATATTATCAAGCGTCAAAGAATAAACTAGTACGAAAGAAATTTGGGACCATCTTGAGAAGCTGTATCAAGTCAAGTCATTCCACAGCCGAATTTTTCTGAAAAGAAAATTATATCATCTACAAATGGAAGAATCTTCTTAAGTGACCGAGCACATCAACAAGTTGAATACTCTATTCTCTCAACTTAAAGACTTGGACTGCAAAATAGAGCCAAGTTGCTGAACTTCTACTGCAAAGCCTGCCAGACTCCTACGATCAATTCGGTATCAATCTGAGCAACAACTAAGCTGCGGGAAAGCTTATCTTCGATAATATTGAAGCTGCGGTTCTCGAAGAAGAAAGTCGGCGCAATAACAAAAAAGACAAGTTGATAACGTCCCAACAGGCGGAAGCATTGACAGTGACGAGGGCAAGATCAGGAGCACGTGGTCCAAACGTGAGCCGAAAACGGGCAAGACCCGGAGAGTCTGGTCCAAGTGGAAGTCAAGTGGCAAAGCCTTGTTACCAAAAATAAGAAGGCTATAAAAAGTTACCACTGTGGCAAAAAAGGTCATCTGAAGAAAGATTGTTGGGCTCTAAATAAAAATCCCAATGCCCAAGGAAATGCCGCCAATACTACCGACGATGGAATTGCCTTGGTGTGTGAAGCCGCAACCACTGTCACTGAAAATGGAAGATTCAACGACGTGTGGCTCATGGACTCAGCAGCTACTTTCCACATGACCTCTCGAAGGGAATGATTTCATCAATACGAGCCAACCTTTGGAGGGTATGTCTACAGCTGCAACGACCAAGCGCTGAAGATTGTCGGGGTGGGTACGATTCAAATAAAGATGTACGACGGCACTGTGCGTACCATCCATGATGAAAGGAGAAAAGATAGCTGCAAATATATACATACTGAGGGAGAAACTCTGCAAGAAGGGCAATCATCCGTTGCTACGACAAGTTCAAATGAGAGGTCCACGATGACTTGGCACAAGAAACTTGGTCATATATCTGAACAAGGCATGAAAATTCTTGCTCAAAAGAATCTACTTCCTGGTCTCACGTCGGTGACGCTACCATTCTGCGAGCATTGTATTGTGAGCAAACAGCATCGCCTGAAGTTCCCCTCATCGAATTCTAGAAGCAAAGAAATTCTAGAATGATCCACTCTGATGTATGGCAAGCACCGGTCAAAACCCTGGGAGGAGCCAACTACTTCGTATCATTCATTGACGACTACTCCAGGAGATGCTGGGTGTACCCAATCAAGAAGAAAGACGACGTGTTTCCTATCTTCAAAACTTATAAGGCGCAAGTTGAGCTTGAAACCGGCAGAAAAATCAAGTGTCTCCGGTCCGATAATGGAGGGGAATATATTGGCAACGAATTCACTGAATTTTGCAAAGGTGCGGGCATCAGAAGACAGTTCACCACGGCGTATACTCCACAACAGAATGGAGTGGCAGAGCGGTTGAATAGGACCCTGTTGGAAAGAACAAGGGCTATGTTGAGAACTGCGGGCCTGGAAAAGAAGTTCTGGGCGGAAGCGGTCTGTACTGCCTGTGGTGAATCGGGCCCCATCTACTGCAATAGAGATGCGGACACCGATGGAAATGTGGACTGGTGCACCTGCAGACTATTCAAACCTCCATATATTTGGAAGTTCAACGTACGCGATGTACCACAACCAAGAAACGACAAAGTTGGATCCAAAATCCAGGAAATGCCTGTTCTCGGGGTACGCTGAAGGAGTAAAGGGGTATCGCTTGTGGGATCTCACTGACCACAAAGTGATTATCAGCAGAGATGTTGTCTTCTTGGAGGATAGTGAGCAAGAGCAAGTCGATAATGATAGCAGTTCAAATGGCATGACAAAGACTACACCGGTGAAAAAGAAAATTGGAGCAATATAAATCTTCTGAAGCAGAACCGGCGCACGAAGAGCTCAACCCAGTCGAATCTGAAGTACCGGATCTCTGGCGGTCATCACGCGAGCGTAGGCCGCCCAGTTGGCACTTAGATTACGAGATAGAGAGCAATCTTGCATACTGTTTTCTAACGGAGGATGGAGAGCCAACAACTTTCCAAGAAGCACTGAATAACTCAGATGCGAGTCAGTGGGTTTCAGCAATGCAAGAGGAAATGGAAGCTCTCTATAAAAAATAAGACATGGAAGTTGGTGCCATTACCGCAAGGAAAGAAACCCATTGGCAACAGATGGGTGTACAAAATCAAGCGGAATGGTGATGACCAGGTAGAGCGCTACCGTGCTAGACTGGTTGTAAAGGGATATGCTCAGAAAGAAGGGATTGACTTCGACAAAAGTTTCTCACCGGTGGTTCGACTTACAACGGTCAGGGTGGTCTTGTCAATGTGTGCTACATTCGACTTGCATCTTGAGCAACTGGACGTTAAAACAGCCTTTCTCCATGGTGATCTGGATGAAGAAATATATATGCTTAAACCAGAAGGTTTCGAGGAACAAGGAAAAGAAGATCTGGTTTGTAAATTGATCAAATCTCTCTACGGGCTCAAACAAGCACCTTGATGCTGGTATAAAAGATTTGACTCCTTCATAATGCGTATTTCAAGAGATTTGGCGATGACGATTTCATCATGTTGCTGTTGTACGTCGACGATATGCTGGTGGCAGGACGCAACAAAGGTCGTATCACCGACTTAAAGACTCAACTGGCCAATGAATTCGAAATAAAGGACTTGAGACCAGCAAACAAAATCCTTGGTGTGCAAATATCTCGAGACAGAAGCAAGCGAAAGATTTGGCTTTTCCAGAAGAATTATTTGAAGAAAATCTTGCGAATGTTCAACATGCAAGATAGTAAGCCAATATCTACCCCCTTGCTGCTAATTTCAAGTTATCCTCCGAGATGTGTCCTAATGATGAAGACGAGAGGATAGAGATGTCTCGGCTGCCATATGCATCGGCTGTAGGAAGTTTAATGTTCGCAATGATCTGTACCAGACCTGACATTGCCCATGCAGTGGGAGTTGTTAGCCGATACATGTCTCTAGTCGGGAGCACTGGAGTGCCGTTAAGAGGATTCTCAGATATATCAAGGGAACCCTCGGATCTTGCGTTATGTTGTAGAGGTACATATTTCATTGTCCATGGTTTTGTTGATGCAGATTATGCAGGAGAACATGATAAAAGCACATCCACAACCGAATATGTGTTCAATCTTGCTGGTGGAGCTGTAAGGTTGGTTTCAAAACTACAGTCCATTGTTGTAACATCAACAACGAAAGCAAAATATGTCGCAGCTACGCAAGCCAGTAAAGAGGCAATATGGTTGAAGATGTTGCTGGAAAAATTCGGTCACAAACAAGAGAATATTGTTCTCTATTGTGATAGCCAGAGTGCGTTCCATCTTGCAAGGAATCCAGCATATCATTCAAGAGCCAAACACATCCGGGTCCAATACCACTTTGTTCTGAACAAGTGGAAGCGAGGACTATGGACATGCAAAAAGTTCACATTGCGAATAATCTGGCAGACTACATGACCAAGGCAATTATCGTGGACAAGTTTATATGGTGACGTTCTTCCTGTGGATTGACAGAACCTAAGTAACATGCAAAGGCGAGCTAGTAGAATGGTGTGAAGATCTGATTGTGCCTCAATCAAATCTTCAAGTGGGTTGCCACCTACTCACTTCACCTACCTCATCAATAATATATATTTAATTATATTAATATTATAATGATTAAGTGACGTAAGGGATGACAATTAGATATTTGGCTTATAGCATTGATCTCATCCTATAAATACCTCATGGTTTCATTCGTTAGAAACACACCAAAAACAACATAGAAAGAGAAAGAGAAAAAGAGAGAGAGAAGGAAAAAAATAGAGGATTTGTTCGGTATTTGCTCCAACTATAAAGAGAGATAGTGGGTGTTTTCTCCTTTATAGATTGAGAGGTTGTAACCCCTATTTTTACCCCAATAATAAATTTCTACCTCGCCCGTGGTTTTTTACCCCAAGTAAAAAGGGGTTTTCCACGTAAATTCTCGTGTCCATTTTATCCTTACGGTCATTTCCAATATTGTTTCGGTGTCCATTTCGCAATAGTAGGTCGTGTAGGTCGAGAAAATGAACACAAACTGAAGAATTTGACCAAACTTTGATCACCTCATCAATATGAGGATCTCTTTCTGAAAAACCAAAATTATGTTGCAAGAAAATAATCTGCAAAGGGATCATTGTGAAGAAAAGTAAGTCCAAAATTATATCCTCCATTAGGATCGGAAAAGCCTTGTACAATAGTAAGGTATACTTTGTAACTGTATATTAAAGAAAAAAAAGCAAGTAGATAATGATGAGCATTTGAATTAAGAATTTCAATCAAGCTGAGTAGTTGCTAGAGTTCATAGAATTGATTCAAAAATGAAATAATCTTATACCTTAACGGGACAGCAAATCAGGCCAGACAAAGAATTTAATGGCCAAGGCTAGAGCTCACAACTCAATAACATGCTATAATTCGTCGAAAGCAATCCAAAAACTCTTAAGATTGCCCGAACCTCTATCCACACCAAACTAAATTGAAACCCACTAAACAATCTAATCACATCTTCCCAAGGCCCAATTCATATTAAATGAAACCGATGCAAAATGTCCCTTATCTTTTCTGCAAAAAAATTAAGCATAACCAAACAAAAGAAAACTTAAAGATCTTAGACTACCTTTTTTCACGACCACAGCTTTTGCGTCTGAGACTGATCGAATGGGAAAACAATATTTGTCACCTTCCCATTCAACATAACCTAGCTTCGCTTCTTCAGCAAACTATCTCCACGCTTGTTCTTTCTGATCTCAATAAACTTCTGATCTAACAATGGAGTTGTTTATTTCGTTCCCTGTTAATCATAACACATAAAAAGAACTAATACTAGCGCGGCAGGCGAAAGTATCCATTGTTAAAAACAAGATTGCTCAAGAGGAAAGGAAATGATATAGGAAGGGCCATACCTAGCTTGTTGATCTAATCTAGCACGTACCTGAAAAAAGATGGGAGAAAGAAAAACGGAAAGAAGTTTTAAGCAACATGGAATAAAAAAAGGTTACTCCTTTACAAGCAAGTATGAAACACCAAGACAGACTTGGTCACAACGAAGCCTCTTTCAAAGGTATGCTTCTAACTGAAATATACATTTAAAGAAAGACAATACTATTAGTAGTAGAGTTATTTAGAGAGGGAGAGAGAGGGAGAGAGAGAGAGGAAAGAGAGAGGGGGAGAGGGAGAGGGAGAGAGAGAGAGAGCTACTATGAGGCCTGTTGATTTAATCGAGCAAATACCTGCAAAAAACATTTAAAAAAATGGAAAAATAAAGAACGAGAGGGCTTTTTAAAGAATAATAAGCAACATACGTAACCAATAATGAGATCACATTGTCGAAATCTATTGAATCTTGTTGGTTGAGCCGTTAGTCTTCTGAATCGTGCCGGACGGCAAGAAAAACTCTAAAATACCTTCATCGGCGAGACACTTTTGGAACTCTTTTAACTAATAACCAAATGTAGACATGATAACCGATGCCACCAAACCATCAGAAACTCGAAAGAATGTTTCCGGCAAATTCGTAGACAAAAGTTTCTACACAGTCAATAAACTATTATTGATTTTAAGTAGCATATTACCACCAATTCGCACATTACGTCCATCGCCATCAATGTATGTAGTAAGATTCCGCGTTTCAGTAGCAAATTATGGCATCTCCTCTTGAAAATTCAGCTTATGGTAAGGCTGTGAAAAATTTGGAAAAACTATTCTAACGCACACTCCAACTTCTCCATCCAGCCGCTATTGTTTCCCATGCATCTTAGCGCTCTATTGAATATTCCCTTAAAACTCTTCCGGATATAAATTTCCTTATTCGTCAAGTTTGGGATAAAAATAAATTTTGCAAATCAGGACATCAATGCAATATGATTTATTAGAAAATCAGCATCACTATCCTTTTGGTAATTCGATAACTTATCGAACAGGATAGGATCGGGGGACCCAAGAGCTTCTCCGTTGACCGAGCGAATAATGTGTGTTTTGATTAACTTAGCAACATGTTTGTAACGCGTTGCCTAGCGGTAATATAGGCTGGCCTACTCAATGGCAACCTCCAGAACTTTATTACGTCCCTGCGAACGACTAAATGTTCGTCGATACTTCGATCTTCAACTTGACAGAACGATACATTTTGACTGTGGATTTATCGAACAAACTCCAATATTTCCCTGCAGATTTTCTTTAACTTCTCATGAACGACAGTGACACAACTTTTTGTCCACGTTCATCATCCATATATTGGGTATAGCAATTGTTCGTATTGTTCCAAGATAGTCCTGGAGCGTTATGTGTACTCTTTGTGGATACTGTCACTGTACGGATGTTGAGTGTTGATGAATATGATGTGCAGGTAGTTTGGATGGCTAAGAGAAGCCCTGATATAAGGATCACCTTGCTTTACTGCCACATATCTTTGGTGGATAATAATTTTGGCTCCGGTGCCGCCTATCATGGATCCCTTAAGAGGGTTCTTCCGGTCAAGACGATATGATACCTATACGTCTCATTCGTCTCGTTTGTCCACAGCAGATATGTGTCTTGCTGCGTTGCTGTAAATTACAAAAGACAATAACGATAAGCTGAAAAAAGTAAAACAAAATGTATTACACTAAGTGGATGTATCGAATGACCTACTTAACGGCAACATCCAGAACTTTAGTACGTCCCCCGAACGACGAAATGGTCACGACACTTAGATCTTCAACTTGACAGAACGATATATTTTGACTGTGGATGTATCGATCAAAATCCAATTTCCCTGCGGATTTTCTTTAACCTCTCGTGAATGATAGTAGAATCAACTTTTTGTCCACGTTCATCATCCATATATATTAGGTATAACAATTGTTCGTATTGTGCCAAGATAGTCCGAGAGCGTCATTGTGTACTCTTCATGGATACTGTCGCTGTACGGATGTTGGGTGTTGACGAATATGGTGTGCAGGTAGGTTGGATGCCAAAGAGAAGCCCCGATATCAGGGTCACCTTGCTTTGGTGCCATATATCTTTGGTGGATACTAATTTTGGCTTTGGCACCGCCCATCATGGGTCCCTTAAGAGGGTTCTTCTGGTAAAGACGATATGATAATGATACGTCTCATTTGTCTCGTTTGTCCATAGCAGATATGTGTCTTGCTGCGTTGCTGTAAATTACAAAAGATAATAACAACAAGCTGAAAAAAGTAAAAACAAATGCACTACACTAAGTGGATGTATCGGATGGCCTACTCAACGGCAACCTCCAGAACTTTAGCACGCCCCCCGAACGACGAAATGGTCGTCGACACTTGGATCTTCAACTTGACAGAACGATACATTTTGACTGTGGATGTATCGAACGAACTCCAACATTTTCCTACAGATTTTGTTTAAGTTCTCGTGGGACAATGAAATAGGCCTTTTATCTTCCTTACCCATTCGTATTGTTCCCAAGATAGTCACAGAGCGTCATTGTGTACTCTTCGTGGACACTGTTACTGTACGGAAGCTAAGTGTTGATTTATATGGTGTGCAGGTAGTTTGGATGGCTAAGAGAAGCCCCGATATAAGCATCACCTTGCTTTGGTTCCACATATCTTTGGAGGATAATAATTTTGGTTCTGGGGCCGCCCACCATGGAAACCTTAAGAGGGTTCTTCTGGTCAAGAAGATATGATAACGATACGATTCATTTGTCTCATTTGTCCATAGCAGATATGTGTCCTACTGCGTTGGTGTAAATTACAAAAGATAATAACGATAAGTCAAAAAAGTAAAAAAAATACATTACACTAAGTGGATGTATCGACTGGCCTACTCAACGACAACCTCCAGAACTTTAGTGCGTCCCCCCGAACGACGAAATGCTCGTCGATACTTATATGTTCAACTTAACATAACGATACATTTTGACTGTGGATGTATCAAACGAACTCCAACATTTCCTTACAGATTTTGTTTAACTTCTCGTTAACGACAGTGAAAATCGGCCTTATATCTCCCCTACAATTTTCAATATTTTGTATACTAATCCTTCGTATTGGTCCAAGATAGTGACGGAGCGTCACTGTGTACTCTTCGTAGATATTGCCACTGTACGGAAGTTGAGTGTTGAGAATATGGTGTGCAGGTAGTTTGGATGGCTAAGAGAAGCCCCAATATAAGGATCACCTTGCTTTGGTGCCACATATTTTTTGTGGATAATAATTTTGACCCCGGTGCTGCCTATCATGGATCCTTTAAGAGGGTTCTTCCGGTCAAGACGATATGATAATTATACGTCTCGTTTGTCTCGTTTGTCCATAGCAGATATGTGTCTTGCTGCGTTGCTGTAAATTACAAAAGATAATAACGATAAGCTGAAAAAAGTAAAAAAAATGCATTACACTAAGTGGATGTATCGGATGGCGTACTCAACGGCAACCTCCAGAACTTTAGTACGTCCCCCCGAACAACAAAGTGATCTTTGACACTTGGTTTGACAGAACGATACATTTTAACTGTGGATGTATCGAACGAACTCCAACATTTCCCTGCAAATTTTGTTTAACTTCTCGTGAACGACAGTGAAAATAGGCATTTGATCTCCCCAACCAATTCGAATATTTTGAATAGTAATCCTTCGTATTGTTCCCAAGATAGTCACGAAGTGTCACTGTGTACTATTCGTGGATATTGTCACTGTATGAATGTTGAGTGTTGATTTATATGGTGTGCAGGTAGTTTGAATGGCTAAGAGAAGCCCCGATATAAGGATCACCTTGCTTTGGTGCCACATATCATTGGTTGATAATAATATGGCTCCGGTGCCACCCAAGATGGATCCCTTAAGAGGGTTCTTCCGGTCAAGACGATATGATAACGATATGTCTCATTTGTCCATAGCAGATATGTGTCTTGCTGCGTTGCTGTAAATTACAAAAGATAATAACGATAAGCCGAAAAAAGTAAAAAAAATTAATTACACTAAGTGGATGTATCGGATGGCCTACTCAACGGCAACCTCCAGAGCTTTAGTACGCCCCCCGAACGACGAAATGCTCGTCGATGCTTAGATCTTCAACTTCACAGAACAATACATTTGGAATGTGGATGTATTGATCTGCAGATTTTCTGTAACTTCTTGTGAACGACAGTGAAAACAACTTCCTCTCCACGCTCATCATCCGTATATTAGGTATAGCAGTCGTTCGTATTGTTGTCAAGATAGTTCTGGAGCGTCATGTGTACTCTTCGTGGATACTGTTGCTGTACAGATATTGAGTGTTGATAAATATGGTGTGCAGGTAGTTTGGAGGTGTAAGAGAAGCCCCGATATCAGGATCACCTTGCTTTGGTGCCACATATCGTTGGTGAATACTAATTTTGGCTCTAGTACCGCCCACCATGGATCTCTTAAGATGGTTCTTCCGGTCAAGACGATATGATAATGATACGTCTCGTTTGTCTATATTTCTTGCTGCGTTGCTGTAAATTACAAAAGATAATAACGATAAGCCGAAAAAAGAAAAAAAAAAGAATTACACTAAGAAAGAAACCACAAATCTGCTATTCAACAGTTATGCGTGCAATGAAGAACAACCAAATAGAACAACTCTAGAGCACACACAATTGGCCAATAATGCAAGCGACAACAAATAATTTAGGTTTCTGATCCAAAGCTCAAGCGCCAAATACTAACATAAACCCCATATTTGAAAATGTCAACTAAAAAAGAAAATGTCAACTAAAAAATAAAGGATAAAAATTCCTTTATTCGGGTTTGTACGGCAACAAAGAAGGAAAAAATCGCAGAAAAGTCTCACACGAAACAAACGGATAATACTGCGCAAAAGTGTCATTTGGTTTGGGAAAACAGAAGGAACAAGTTTTCTGAAGAGAGAGAGGAATTATTCTCTTAAGTTATGAGGAAACGGACAATTGGGCTGGCTGAGTTTCAGAAGCAGACCAAATATTTAATTTTCTTTTGCGTCTTTGGGCCTAAACTTATTTTCGGCCCAACCTTTTTTATCTTATATATACCATCCATCAGGCTACATTACATATACCATCCATGAGGCTACACATAATATCTGAAAGCTAGCGCCAGTTTCTTGGAATTGTTTGAAGGAACTAAGAAGGAGGTCTTCCAGTTTAGAGTCCAACTCTCGATTTACATTCTTTGGATGCTCCGGAAGACACGTAATCTTTGGATTTTTAAGGGAGAGTGGCTAGTGATTCCATTGATCTTTTGTATATCGCAGCTATCGTACAATGTATCAACGCGGAGGCTTTGTTGTTTTTGTTGCTTGTGATTGTTTTGTCTGCCATGTAGTTTTCTGACTCGACGTGAGGCCTATCTGTGAAATATGTATACAGACAGATTCCTCTTCCTTTAGTCATTAAGAGATCTTTGGGAAAAATGGAAATTGGAGAGAATCAAGTCGTGGAATAAATGAAATCTAAACTAGAACAAACCATATATGTGGATATTCAACCCAAATATGGACCAAATCAACTCAGAGATTATATTTTCGATTTTGGTCAATTCCATACACTTATAAATACGAGGCCTCAGAAGTTCACAAATACACGTTAGAGAGACAACAAAGACTTCTAAAGCATTCAATTCTATCAACAAAGTCCATCGTATTCAAATCACATTTCGAAGATGGGAAAGTATGAAACTGGCGACATAACTCTTTTCATTAAAAGCTTTTTAAAATTTCTCGAAGTTGTTAGAAGGCCGTATAGTACGAAAGTTCGCCAGGCGATATAATTATTTTTTTTAAAAGCATTCCGAAATTCTCTCGTCCGTCTCCAGATTGAAACTCGAAGGCAGAATAGCATGAAACTTCGCCAAACGATATAAGTCTTTTTATTAAAAGCATTCCGAAATTCTCTCAAAGTTGTGCGTATTCGGATTAAAACTCGAAGGCAAATACCAAAGTACGAAGCTTCGTTAGACGATATATTTTTTTTTTGTTGAAAACATTCTCAAATTATCTCGAAGTTTGTGATCAAGCTCAAAAGCCCACGAACAAACATTCAAGAAAACCCCTTTATATAAAAATCAAGTTTAAGTGTTTGCATAGTGATCAAACCCAAAGTCCAGAAATGCCCATATTTCGAAAACGCCCACCAAGAAATGCCAATATAACGACGGAACCGAGATTTCTAATTTGGGCAGTCAAAACAATATTATATTAAAAAAAATACTACGACATATTAATTACGTAGACAATCATCTGAATGTCTTATACTTTATTGCTGCGAAATGGACAGCGTAACGATATTGGAATTGACTAGAATAAAGTAAACACGGGAATTTACGTTGAAACCCCTTTCTAAATCAAGGTAAAAAACAACGGTCGATGTAGTAATATATTACTAGGGTAAAATAAGAGTTACAACATCTCAATCTATAACTGATAAAAACTCTCACAATCTCTCTTTAGAGAAAATACCCGACAAACCCTCTATTTTATTTTTCCTTCTCTCTTATTTGCACTGCTTATAATGCTTTGGCGTGGGATAAATAATATTTGTTTTCAAGAGTAAGATTTTTCACTGTTTGTTCAAGAATAATTGTCCCGCCAATTATAATGAGCTAGGCAGTAATCAAAACATAACATGCAATGCAAGAGTAAGACAATTCAATCTTCTTTAAACTTTCTCTTACATAAACATGACCGTTCTGTTACTTGGAAACGCTAAAGCAGCTCTTTTATCCAAGTAGCCTTCCCTTGCCTTGAAAGCTTATTGATGAGATAAGTTTCATATGGATATTTGATTAAACTAGTTAGATTAGATCAACTGAACTGCCTTTGCTATATCCAAGTGATTGAGTCTGCAAGTTCCCAGTAGAAATTCAGGTAGCTCTTCTCGCGTATTACCCTGACATTATTTCCAACCAAACAAAATTAAACACCATGTAAAAAAGAGTAACGATTGTAACAAATATTTATAGTGAATAATATATAGTTGCTACCTGTATTAAAAATGCCAACTCTATGACAAGATTACTGAGATAACCAAGAATAAGGCTAATCACTGCCTTGCACGAGGCAGACGACCCCATAACATCCAAATCAATCTGTTGTTTCATCACTCATTCCAATTAATGTGATTAAATATCTATGTAGATAAACTATTCATTTACAAGTATCAAAAATAGCATGAATGAAGTCATTATTTTTTACCTCGAAGTAATTATTTCCTCTACAGTATTTGGGTTCAAGGGCCCGACCCGGAATAGCAGGTCTTCTGCTTACAATATGCTTTACAATCCAAGCTCCCTGCAAAAAAAAAAAAAAGAAAAAAAGAAACACACATATTTATATCCTTAGTTCTATAGTTGTTCTAACCAATTTATCCACCGATTAATTCCACCAAACCTCTGGAATGTGGGGTATGATTTTGAATCTCAACCTCCTAAAAGCATCATCTCCATTGATAAACCTCTCCAACAATGGAGGTGCATCTTGCAATGGTGTTCTCATCATGTAATAAAAAGCCAAGCTGTAATAGGTTGTCCCTGGAATCTGTTGTGTTTGTTCAAATTTCAAGAAATGTATTTTTTTCACTAATTCTTTAATATGGGCTGAAATGAATTAGGTAAAGAACGTGAATGTCGACGAGCGTACCTGAAGATTAATCACAAAGAAGAATTTGGAGCTTCCTTGAGCTGCGTATTTCTGCATATCGAATGAGACTATATATAATTCATCCTATATATATATATATATATATATATATATATATATATATATATACATGCATATTATAGTCTGAATTAAACCTGGACAATGCTTCCGTATCGACCAGCAAGATCACTTTCGAGCTTATTCGATCTTATCCAGTCGACACCAACTAACTCCATCAGACATCCTTTTGCATGGATCTGATATAATATATGTATGACAAAAAACGAAAATCTACATGTTATTAGAACGTCGAAGATTTAATAACAATAATGCATGCAAATGAAGTAACCTTTTTGCGGTCCTTGAGATAATTATCTCCACGAACAACGAAAGAGGTTGGATCAGTATCTGCATAGCTTGAGTGCGTTTTAAAGCTCGAATCTTTTGCAAGTGACGAACCGTAAGAGAATGGTACGGTTTCTTCCCGTGATTCTTCTTGCATTTCCACATCGTAACCTTTTTTCTGGTATCACATGAGTTAAGCCAGACATTTATGATCATTAGTATAGTTCGCCATTTCAAATTTCATAGCCTCAGCTGTAAAAGTTAACTAACAATGACACTTTTTTACCATGTTGCATATTTTTTCATCTGCAATCTCAGGAACATCAAAGAACTCGTCTGATGCATCCTCGGAGACGGTAACATTAGAATCTACGCAAAACTGTTTGATTGGCTCATCTTTGGTTTTTTCCTCTACCGATTGTCCTACTTCGATTTCTGTTTTAATATCCTCCTTTTCGCTCTCTAAAATCCCACCTTTATCTTCCAACGTCAGCTCGCCAGATAAAGAAAGACCGTTGGTTTCGTTTCCTGCCTTTGCTCTTAACAATTCCAACAGAACTGCACTGCGTGGAATCATTCGTTTAGGCCGTCATAGGATGGATTAAAGGAGCATATAAGGGAAAAAAAAAAAGAGAAATTTACAGTTAAAAAAGGAAGAGCTTCATCATCTTCTTAACCTGCGATTGTTCCCACCATATGAGCAGTAAGAGATCTGAGAGTTCCTCTCTTCATAAAGAATCTCCTGAACTTCCAGTCTATGGAGAGCATGTGCTTCACGACGCATTTCTTGCCTTGTTTTGTAGGCGTTATTACATATCCACCGCCTGCTCGGTTAAGGTCACACAAAAGGTTCATTTTTTTTTTCTCTCAAATAAAATCACTGTTCTTCGTCGAAAAAGAAGCTGATTCGAATGTTCAAGTACAAAAGCATGCATTACTTTCAAGGAATGCACGAACATAGCCATCTTGAGGTGGGCATTTTCTGTGGATCACCGAATGGTAGACAATCACTGCCATAATAAGAACATAGGATTGCATGTAATACCGTTGTTTTACTTGATGCGAAACAAACAAATGAGGCAATCCCATGACGAGAAAGTAAGTACCATATGTCCCAGAATCTTCTCTTCTCCAATGACGTTCTAACAGCAGGTCTCTTCTTTTCATTGCCCTGAAAAATCCCATTACACGAACTTTCATTCTTATCCAATGCACAGCACATATTTACTGATACGAATACCATGAGCCTGACCATGGAAGCCAATGGTTATGCAATTGAATGTGAATAATGTCCGTATGACAATCAATTCGCTCCACCACTCTACCTTTGTTTAGGCAAAAGTCCCATCTGCAAAAATAAATCGTATAATTGCCATGCACAATTATCCCAATTAAACTGAATAATTGAATGGATTCTTACTGAGTCCTTGAAGCTTCTTCTAGAGACATCACAGCACGGAAAACACCTTTTGGGACTCCATCAATTACACCAACTGCCATTACAGAAGGATGATCGTGCGAAAGCTGAGAAAAAAAATTTAAATAAAACAATAATATTTAGAGCAATAATTAGTTCGTTAAGTAATCAGCGTATATAAAAAACAGAGGATCATGTCATGTGCTTCTTCGAAGACATTATTACCCTGCCATTCGAATATATGTCATGTGCTTGTTCGAAGAGACGTATTCCTGGAAAAAAGAAAAAAGGCCAGTAAAAAGATGAAAATTGTAGTAGTATTTAATTAAGTATACTCTTTTAGAGCAGCATTTACCATTTTGAAAGCCAAAGAGTTTCCACCGTGAAGCTGTTGTGAATTCGTCGGATATCAGTGGCGGGCATATATTTTTCGAAAAAGGCTTTAACAATGCATTATTTGTGGGCTTATTAACTGCAGCATTTTCCAAGGAACGAATCCACACAGAAGCTTCTACCGAAGTTTCTGCTCCAAGCTGAAAGGAAAGTGATGAAATTATTACTACATTCTCATCAACTAAGAAACTACGACATCTTTCTGTGGAAAGGACCGAAATATCGAACCTTAAGGCGATCGCTGTGATTGGAAGTGTTGTGTAGAGTGAAAATGAACAATGACTGCTGCAAATGATCACAAGAAAGAATAAACAATATAATATTTGCAGTGAATATATCTATCATTACGTATAGTCATTGAGAGAACTAACTAACTACTAACCCTATTAGGATAGCACAATCGTCCGTTATCGACCACACGAATGCACGAGTCAATAATCGTTCTTCGTATAGGCTCCTGAGACAACACAGCAATGCCTTCATCAATGTAATCAAAATCCTCGTGATGGTAAAGTAAAATAAAAATTCCAAAAAATATTGATTTCTAGCACTATAAACATACATAGAGTACCTCACTTTTTGGAAGAAACACATATACCACATTGACACAACACAGACACATAAAAAGAAGTTAGCTAAAAAGAAAAAGCTAACCTTTGCCTTCGAAGAAGGGATTGATGATTTGAAGCTATTGAGGCAATCGTCTTCAAGAATAAAGTACCTCTTGCGCAAATATTGCAGCCCAAAACGATTGACGCTTATTACGAATAGCCACCCTCGCATTGTACCTTCATTCTCGGCCATTTTTTTTAAAAGAAAAAGAAAGCAATGTTCTTTGGGTTCCTCAAAAGCACCCCTATGGCTTTGATGGTTGTTGTGTCGAGTTTAACTTATATATCATGTAGCGAAATAAATCAACAGATCACGATATCAGTTGTCGGAGATATCTATGCAGAGGAACAGAAAAACAATTTTGAATATTCGGAAACGAAAAACAAAAAGAAAATTGATCGTGATCAATTTCCATGTGCTGAAGATTTTCGGGCAAAAATATGCTATTATGTGCTCACTGTTCGCTGTCAAGCTTCTGTAGTAAAATCTTCATTTGCCGTCCTCACCACGTTCTTTCGTTTTCTTCCTTTTTGCTTCCTCGCATAAATATTTTTACAAACTTCTTATAATTTTTTTAAAATATAATCATCACTCCAATTGCTCATGTTGTAACTAAAATATCATCCTACAATGCTCTCAATCGCTTGAAAATTTCCCAAAATTATTTGTTAACGTTATCGACATGTAGCTGTTTCTTTAAATATTATCACCTTATTATTTATCATATCGCATTCACACGAACTACAACAACAACAATAATAATAATAATAAAAATATTAATAATAATAATAAAAATATTAATAATAAATAATAATGATGGAATCTAATTGTGGATCCTGCCGCATGCCATGAGGTGTTTCATAATTTATTTCTGTTAAATCTGTGACAATTCTTCTTGTTATTTTGTTTTTTGTTATCAAATTTATTTGCCTTAATATAAATGTAGAAGGCGCTAATGGATCATAGTGTTCGGCGAATTTTAATTGGTGCACCATTATGGGAAAGATCGATAGATGTGGATGGAGGAGTTTGTTCGTATGGATCAACTTTTGGCACATTGTTGCAATTAACATAATTTATATTGTTATAAACCAATATATACATGTTGTGTTTCTATTCTGTTTCAAATTCCAACTATTGTAACTAGGGTTGCAAATTTGTTCGATTCGCGATCTGATTTGAATATTTTAAATACGAATAGGAATAAAAATAGTTTTGTGATCCGAATAATATCCGAATACGAATAAAATATCATAGTATTCTAATATTTGTCGAATAATTCGATTCGAATAATTTATATAAAATATAGTATAATTCAATATATATGTAAATATTATATGTGTAATTCAATAAAACATTTAAATATAATTATAATTCAATAGATAATCTTATATCTTATATCTCATATATATAATTATAGAAATATAGATGTCCTAATAAGCTGACTGTGTCCCTTAACATAAAAAATAAATTAAATAATAAAAATTCAAAAACATTCCCACCAACACATGTTAATTACACAATAACTGCCCACTACAAAACGTTTATTGCACCGGTAAAAAACTAGTTTTAAATATGATATTGTTTGTATTTTATTAAATAAAAAATAAAAAATTACTTTGAATATAAATATTCGATATTCGATTCGAACATTCGAGAAAATTTTCGAATTCGAATAAGCATCAATTTTATGATTTGATTAAACATTTGGATATTCGTATTCGTATTTGATTGTCATCCCAATACGAATAGAATAGCGTAGTATTCGACTCGATTCGATTCGTTTGCTACCTTAATTGTAATATGTTTGTTGGAGATGGGACGTAATAAATATCCTTGCCGACTAACAAATATCCAAATTGCATGACTCCACAAATACATTGTTACATTAGTTCAATAAATATAACGAAATTTAATACATGCATATATGTATATATATGTAACTATATACAAGAGTTTTTATATTAAAGGTCATCACTACGATAATTCATCCAATATTACATGTACAATCAATAATCTTTACGATGATACTCTAGAAGTAAAATATTTATATGTTTTTTAGAATTTAATTTTTTAATGATATTTTTTCTTTCTTTCCTTTTCCTTGTTTATGGATCCAATATCAAAGCCTAAATATGTATTTTTTCTTGGTAGCATTTACAATGTTCCCGTTACAATCGAGAGGCCGCTTACTTCTTGTTGGATTATAATATCTAGTCATCTAACACTATTTTACTACTAACATATTTAATTATGTGTAGATGAGCTCGGTACGAAAAACATATATCAAATATGAGCTCAGGGGAAAAACCGAGTCGGTCAACTGCCGGTCCACACTGGTCAATGCAATCAACTGACAGTCAACGGGTCTCGGGTCCCGGTCTCAGACTGGACAGGCCGGTCTCAAACTGGACTGGACTGATCGGTCTCGATCTGTACTGGTCGGTCTCAGTCAGGACTTGACTGGTCGGTCTCAGACTGGACTGGACTGGCCGATCTCGGTCTGGAATGGTCCGGTATCAGACTGATCCAGTCAATGAATGGATTGACTGGTCAACTACTGCACTAAGGTACAAGCCCCTTACTGCAGCAGGTACAAGCGACAACTGACACATTGACCATATGAAGACAAAAGCTTCCAACGGCTAGTTTAGTCTAACAGCTATATCAAGTTTGGGAGACTGTAAATCACTAGAAGGAGAGAAAAACACAATGATCCTAGAGCAACCAAGCACACATTCAAAGAGAGATCGAAGAGAGAAGGACAAGAGCAAAGAGCACAAAATCAAGAGAGTTTTTCCAATTGTGTGGGTTACAAAAGAGAGAAAGTTACAATGTTCAAACCCACACACCTCACTCACACGAAAGAGATATGAGCTTAAGTAGATTACTTGAGTGAATATCTATGCACAAAGACGTAAAACTATGTCTTTATAGTCTTTGCACATAGACGTAAAAGAAGTGCTTTTCGCAGGGTAGGCCTACGATTCGTAGAGCGAAATAACTCTACAGTGGAATTTATAAAGCTAACGATAGAGAGACCTTCCGGTCGACTATAATAGTGGCCGAAGCCGATGGACTCTAAAAGGCCACCGATGTGGTTGAGTGCAAGGAAGCTTAGTTAGCGGAATATAGCTTGGGAAGTTATATTGTGTAAGTCTAGCTACGGAATGTTGTACATCGTAGTATGTAAACCTAGTCTTCTAGTGAGAGCCTTCCTTTCGGGAAAGAAGGGAAGACGTAGGAGTATTGAGACCCCGAACTTCCATAAACAAATAGTGTGTTCCTTGCATTGCATTCACATATCTAGCATGTGCATTGTTGAAGTATTTTAATTGTGTTAGGAATATTTTGTAGCATCCTTTGATTTATGTAATCTTGGGTTAATATGTGTTATTTAGTGGGTTGTTAGTAGATTGGGGTGACTTATGATATTATGTCATAGTATTGTATTGGGCTTTAATATACCAAACTATTGTGGTATATAAAGCCCCATTTACCCTAATTAGGGTTTTATCAAAAGTATTGAAAGGTAAGCCACCTTGTACGTTAGATTAAGAAAACACACACTAACACACACACTCAAGGTGTTCTTCACGTTTTATACATTTAAACCAATCTTTTGATCCTTGTTTGGTAATAAAAGGGCAAACAAGTGGTATCAGAGCCTAACGCGGATCAATATCTTCCATTTGAATCCAGTTTTGCTTGATTTCGACGTGATTTGACGAAAATTTTTGCTTGAAAACTCATTCTCTGTTTTTCACTGTTTTTGGATGTTTTTCAAATCGTTTTTCAGTGATTCTTCACTCCTAGGACATTAGAAAACTGATATTGAGTACATCTAGGTTCTTTCACGTCGATTCCAGTCAAGTTTGAGTCGGATTTAAGCAGAAACGAGACAGAAAATCTGTTTTTCACTGAACTGGGTACCATTGAGTTTGAAGGTTTCGATCGAAACTCACTGTGAGTAGTTTCGATCGATTTGAATTTCGGGAATTTCTTCACAAATTTCATAGTTTCGCCCGATAGTTTTCTCGGCGAAAGTCTCATACGTTTCGCCCGAAACTCAATCGATTTGAATTTAGATCAATTCTTCGCATTCTTCACAGTTTCGCTCGATAGTTTTCTCGGCGAAAGTCTCACACGTATCGCCCGAAACTCAATCGATTTGAGTTTAGATCAATTCTTCACATTCTTCACAGTTTCGCTCGAAAGATTTCTCGGCGAAAGTCCAATTGTTTCGCCCGAAAGTCGATTGATTCACCAATTTCATTGTCTTGATCGATACTTTTCTCAGCAAAACTCAATCTCTTTCGCCCGAAACGCTACAGTGCCTAATTTCACAGATTCGATCGAAACTCACATTTTCAGCAAATTCCATTGAATTTCATCTTGCACACTTTTGCCCGAATCTTGAAATCTAAACTCAATTTTGATTGCTCGATTCTCAACACATTTGGACCAATCGTTGAGCTTAATTTTCATATCATATTTGAATCGACCACGTACCTATTCACTTAACACGAATCGTTCAAGCAGTACACTAAATTCATCAAACTCTTATATTTCGACAGAATTCACCTAGTGAATTTACATACTCAACATTAGAAATTACTCAAACTTGACTCTTTCTTTCAAAACTAAAGTATTTCATTTCGCAGAGATATCCCGCGTTAACGATCATTACCAAACATAAACATGGACGGTCTTGCTATTGGATCTGACAATCGTGCACCACTACTGAGATGGGGAGAGTACGGCATATGGAAGCAACGATTTATCAATTTCATAGAAATCAAAGATGTAGACCTCGCAAACGACATGCTCTCCTCCATATTTGAAGGACCTGCTCAAGTCTGGACCATCATCCCTGCTCAACCCGATGCTGTTCCTCCTATTCCAGAGAGGAGAACTCCTAAGGATCCTAGTCGATACACCGATGCTGAGAAGGCACGTGCCAGAGCGGACAAGCTTGCCCGACACTATGTACTTCAGGCTCTACCAAACGATGTCTACAAGCAAGTCGACGCAATGGTCACTGCAAAGGAAATTTGGGATGAAGTTTGCAAGATGATGGTTGGAACTGAAGTTAGTAATTTATCTAAGAAATCCAGCATTCTTACTGCCTATGACTCCTTCAAAGCTAAGGAAGGGGAAGAACTTCGAGATGTTTACCTTCGCTTCTTGACCATCATCAACGAGATGAGAAAGATCAACATCCAGCGATCCAATCTCGAACACAACATCAAGTTCCTTTCCACACTTCAACCTGAGTGGGGACGGATTGCAGTTCTGGTTAAGCAACAGAACAAAGATCTGGACGCTATGGATATTCACTCCCTGCACGATAATCTCTCACAGTACTCGCAGTATGCCAAAGAAATCAAGAACGAAGGAAAACCAAACATCGACATGGAACCAATTGCATTGGTAACCTCTAAGTCAAACAACAAGAGCTTGAGGACTTCTAAAGGAAAGCAAGTCGTACAATCTGACTCCTCTGACAACGCCGAATCTGATCAAGAATCTGAGGACGAACTCGAATCCATTAGAAAGAAACTAGCAATGATCTCAGATACGGTCAATAAAATGAGCGCCAAGAAATCATCTTCTGCTTTCAACAAACAACGAACATCGGGGGGAAACAGAAATACGTTGCCCCTGAAGAGGCTGAGACTAAGAAACCTGAAGCAGTGAAGAAATGCTTCAACTGTGGCAAGCCGGGTCACTTTGCTTCTGAATGCTACAGACCCAAGAAGAAAAACACTGAGTATTACAAGAAAAAATTTCAACTCTCACAGCGCAAGGAAGCGGGAATAGTCTTGGTAGCTGAGGAAGAGGAATGGCTAGAGGACACATCTGATGAGGAGGAAGAAGAAATGGCCTTCATGGTGAAAAGCATTGAAGATGACTCCGACGAGGATGAGCCAGACCCCGGATCAGACAGGACGGATGTCTCTTCATCCGACCAGGAGGTATACACTCCTTCCCTAAACGATTTCATTAACCTTGAACATAGGATAGCCGAACTCTCCATGCATCGTAAAAATTACTCAGAGCTCCAAAGCAATTTCGACAAAAATTATGCCTTGATAAACAAACAACAGGAAGAGATAGCTATTCTTAATGAATCCTTGATCTTGTCTGAAACTAAAGTAAAGACTTTAGAAGATCTTGTAGAGAGCAAGGAGAAACAAATTAGCGATATGTGTAAAAGCTTGAAAGACAGCGATGAGGAACGTGTAAACGTATTGTCTCAATACGAATTAATCACAAACGAACGTGTTCGTCTATACAAGAAAGTCAAAGAGCTAGAGGACATTAACACCAAGAGAGGTCAATCTGAACGAACCGTCTTTCTTAGTCAACCTAAAGATGTAGAATTTTATGATCCCCGCGAAGGTTTAGGATTTGAACCCACCACCAACCCTGAAGCAGAGAAAATACGATCTTTGTACAACATCAAACGTTTTGGGTTAAGCATTGAACAATTGAGGCCCTTCGTAAGCTCAAGAGAGGTAACTGAAACTGACAAACAAAAACGGAAGAACAAGGAATGGGCTCAAATCATGTGTGACTACAACGAACTCAATGATAGTTACAAAACTAGAGAGACTACACTCTCTGATGATTACATGTCACCATTTGGACCCGAAGGCACTGACGAACAGACTAAACCTATTTTTTCATTTATCTATATTCCAGAAATTATACGCAAAATAGGTTCCTTGACTGCCTCCCTAGAGTCGGAAAGGAAAGCTCACGAAGAAGAGAAAACTATTTTGCTGAGCAAAATATATACTCTTGAAAACTTCCCTGACGCTTACAAACCTTCCACCTCACGTCCTGTTCCAGAATCCTCTACGTGTAAATGCAAGCAAACTACAAAGAAAAAATCTTTATCTCACACTAACTTTGTATCGCATGTGCTCACAGACAAAGGCGTGATACATAAGGAAGCGAAGAAGGTTCTACCGGGCCCAGCTAAGAAGACAACAGTCCCTGATAAGAAGAAGAGACCAGCCTCCAACCTTTCCTCTCATGTTTCAAAATCATTTGCATTTCCAAAAGTGACTTCTTGTAATGTCGCAGAACGTGTTTCGTTATTCCGTTCCCTTAAATCAAAATTCTGTCATGTCTACAATGATGTTCTTTCTCATCCTCGTGACAGTCATTTCCGCAATAGCACTTCCCCATCATATATCGCTCACTCTAAGGACACATCTCCCACGCCGTCCAACCATACTATTAAATCCAAAATAATGAAGCACAACATCTTCAAGACCAAGCCAAGCAAGAAATTAAGTCCAAAACAGATTTGGATTCCGAAATCTAAACTGCATCCTATAGGAAATCAACAAGCTTGGATTCTCAAACCAGCTACACAACAATCTAGCAATGAATTAAATCTAACAACGAACAAGAAATCTGCTAAACCTGCTACCAAAAGGAGACCCATCTATAAATGGGTGCCAAAACTTACTTGATTCTTTTTGCAGGTCCATCATGTGTGGTACTTAGATTCAGGTTGCTCCTCACACATGACTGGAAACAAAGAGCTGTTGAGCAACTTCTCTGAAGGATTCCTCGGGAAGGTCTACTTCGGAAACGGTCAATCTGCATCCATGCTAGGAACGGGTAATCTAATCCATGACAGGCTAACCATCAATGGAGTATCCTACGTCGAAGGACTGAGCTACAATCTATTCAGCATAGGTCGTTTCTGCGACAAAGGCTTCAAGGTGAACTTCGAGACCAACAAATGTAGTGTCACAGATATCAATGGAAGAGAGCTACTCACTGGACACAGGAAGACGAATCTTTACTCCATTGACCTCAAGACTGTCCGACCGACATGCCTTATTTCTCGAGCTTCTCTACATCAGAACGATCTCTGGCATCAGCGACTCTCTCACCTCAACTTCAAAGACCTGAACAAACTGCGATCAGAAAACTTGGTAAAAGGGCTTCCCTCGTTCAGATATCACAAAGAACATCTTTGCTCAGCGTGTGAAATGGGAAAGATAAGAAAGACCTCCCACCGGACCAAACACATAGCCTCAACTTCCAAACCTCTCGAACTCATTCATATGGATTTGTGTGGACCCATGCGCACTCAGACCATTAATGGGCGAAAGTATGTGTTAGTCATTGTGGATGATTTCTCACGCTACACATGGACTAAATTTCTAAGAACCAAGGATGAAACTCCAGGTCTAATCATTGAGTTTATCAAAACCGCTCAAAACCTCTACCAACTAAGTGTACAAATCATCAGAACTGATAATGGGACAGAATTTAAGAACAGAAAACTCAGTGACTTTTATGGATCACTTGGAATCACCCAACAGTTCGCAGCAGCTAAAACACCTCAACAAAATGGGGTAGTTGAGCGCAAGAACAGAACCTTAGTTGAAGCAACTCGTACACTCCTCATTCACTCTGGATTACCTCACTTCTTGTGGGCCGAAGCAATGAATACAGCTTGTTACACTCAAAATCGTGGCTCACTTCACAAGAGGTTCAATAGGACACCCTATGAGTTGATAAATCGTAGAGTGCCAGACGTCTCATTCCTGAAAGTCTTTGGGTGCAAGTGCTATGTGGTAAATGATCGTGAAGATAGAGGCAAACTTGACCCAAAAGCATTTGAAGGCATACTGGTGGGATATTCAACAACATCAAAAGCCTATCGCATATATCTCAAAGAGAAAAGATCTGTTATGGAGAGCGTTAATGTAACGTTTGATGAAGTAGACCGAGTTGTTTCTGCACAAATCAGTCCAGAACCAGGACTTCTACGAGAATTGACAAAGGATCAACCTAGCACTTCCACTGTGGGCGAAACCTCAAAAACAAATATGATAAGTGATAAGGAATTAGATCTCTTATTTGAAGATATCTTCCCAAAGCCACTACCACACATTGCTTCAACAACTTCTGCGGCACCAGAAAATATTAATCATGCGGAGTCTAACAATGACAATATACCTCCTACAATGGAAAATCTTCATCTTGATGACGAAAGTGAATCCCCAACAGATACAGAGATCATATCCAGCTCAGGCGCTGAAACTCCACAGCCTTATGATACTACAATAGAAATCTCTTCAGAAGAGTCAGTAATTCCACAACCTGGAGAAGAAATAGAACATCGGGCTGATCAAGGTGGAGAAATAGTATACGATGCAAACACAGCTGGATCATCACAGCCTAGTACCAGAAAGTGGACTCGAGCCCACCCAAACTCACAAATAATTGGAGATCCCTCCACTGGAGTAACCACACGGGCATCAACGATAAACGAAAGCCTCTACTCCTGCTTTCTGAGTCAAAAGGAACCCAGTAAAGTAGCTGAAGCACTCGCCGATCCGGACTGGATAATTGCCATGCAGGAGGAAATCAATCAGTTTGAGAGGTTGAAAGTTTGGAACCTAGTACCTAGACCAGCTGGGAAAACCATTATAGGGACTAAATGGGTGTTTAAAAACAAAAAGGACGAGCAAGGAGTTGTTATCCGGAATAAAGCAAGGCTGGTGGCAAAAGGCTACAATCAACAAGAAGGAATTGATTATGATGAGACATATGCCCCAGTCGCAAGAATAGAAGCTATCAGGATATTCTTAGCTTTCGCTGCACACAAGAACTTCACAGTCTACCAGATGGATGTCAAAACTGCATTCCTCAACGGAATACTAAAAGAAGAAGTTTTTGTTTCGCAGCCTGAAGGTTTTGTGAATGAACAACTCCCAGACCATGTCTACAGACTCGATAAAGCTCTATATGGACTTAAACAAGCTCCCAGAGCCTGGTACGAGGTCCTCTCGGATTTTCTCATCTCATCAGGTTTCACAAAAGGGAAGATTGATACGACTCTTTTTATCAAAAAGGACGGCTCAGACATTATGCTAGTGCAGATCTACGTTGATGACATCATCTTCGGGTCAACAGACTCACGAATGTGCAGGAACTTTGGGAATCTAATGAAGAAGAAATTCGAAATGAGCATGATGGGCGAACTAAGTTTCTTCTTAGGACTTCAGGTTAAACAGCTTCACAATGGAATCTTCATAAGTCAATCCAAGTACATTCACGACATACTCAAGAAGTACAACTTGGACAACTCAAATACTGCCATGACTCCCATGTCTACCTCATGTAAACTTGACGCAGATTCCACAGGAAAATCTGTTAACCAGACAACTTATCGAGGCATGATAGGCTCTTTGCTCTATCTTACATCAAGTAGACCGGATATCATGTTCGCCACATGTCTCTGTGCACGTTTTCAAGCTGATCCAAAGGAATCTCACATGCTCGCGGTCAAACGAATTTTCAAATATCTCAAGGGAACTCCAAATCTAGGTCTATGGTACCCGATGGAATCAAGCTTTGATCTCGTAGGATGCACAGATGCTGATTACGCAGGATGCAAGCTGGACAGAAAGAGCACTTCTGGAGCCGCTCAATTTCTCGGGGGTAAACTCGTAAGCTGGTCGTCTCGAAAGCAAAATTGTGTCTCAACATCGACAGCAGAGGCAGAATATGTCGCTGCTGCGAGTTGCTGTTCACAAATTTTGTGGATGAGAACCCAGCTGCGAGATTTTGACATAACGTTAAATCATATCCCAATTTTTAGTGATTCTAAAAGTGCTATAGCTATAACAAGTAATCCAGTACATCATTTACGCACAAAACACATAGACATTAGATATCACTTTATTAAGGAACATGTGGAACAAGGTACAATCGAAATGCATTTTGTCCACACCGATCTTCAACTTGCTGATTTATTTACTAAGGCATTGGATGAAAAGCGTTTCCAATTCTTGGTATCTAGGTTAGGCATGTTGAACCATAAGACATGATCGATTGTCCCTACATGAACCTGATATTGTGTAAATAGATCACTTCAATTTTTCTCTATATGTTATGAATGGTAAAAATCCTACTATAATATCTAGGGGGAGACTAATAAAAATTTTATGCATGAATCTAGGGGGAGTCTTTCATTTTTATGCACTAATTTAGGGGGAGTCATTATTAAATGGTTCGCACAAGTACTTCACACAAGGAGTTTATGATTCCTCATCAAATTTAATTTATATAGTATGGTGAAACTCCTTAGCTTCTATCAAAAATTAAAATTATTCAAATATTTCAAATATCACAATTATTTCTCGGCGAAACTGCATATCGATCGAAACCCTTTCAAATTGATTTGCCAATTGTACCAAGCAAGTTTCGATCGAAACTGAATTTTAACTTTTATTTCATTAGTTTCTCGCCGAAACTGAGCATCGCTCGAAACTTCCTTTGCAACTTTTTATTCGCTCGAACTTAAGAATCGGGGAATATTTTATTTATTAAAATATTTCTTTGCTTGAAGTTTTTATTTTTGAGGTTCAAATTCCCAAAACTTCAAATATTGAGGGGGAGTAGTTGGTTTCACAAACTATTTTTTTAATGATTCATACACCCTTCAATAAGCGAAAATCGCTATTACAACTCAAATACGCAAAACATCTTCAAAATACCAAATCACTCAATGAAAATCACTTGAAATACGTAACAAGATCTCAAAAGCCAGTACGGGTTGTTAAAACCCAAAACAGGATCGCCATAAAAACGATGAACAAGCACATAAGAAGTGCAATCTCCAGTACTAGCTTATCCAGATTGCGATTGAAGCGACGCACTAACTCTTCGTGCTCCCTGTTCTTTTCTTGGTCTCGCTGCTGATTCCAGTTCATCTTTAGGAGCTCGATTAGTTCGATTGAATGATTTACGATCTCACCATGTTTCTTCAATCGAGTCTATTTATAGGCGTAAATCGACCAACGAAATCATAATAGTCCCGACAAACATGATAAATGATATCGACGGATCTTTGACTTGATAGCTCAGCGCCGCGAGTGAAAGCGATGCTTTCGTAGTAGCTTATTGGATTTTGCGTCCCCTAAATCGACTTTGAAAAAACTAAGTTGATTTGACATTTAATTTGAAAAAAAAAAAAAAAAATTTTGAACTCTGTGTTACCTATTAATTGAAAATATCGCATATGTCAGTGTTAGGGTGATTTTACTCAGATTTTCTTTAATTGATTTTTGATCATTCTCAAAATCGCCCGATTTCAACTTAATCTCTCGGCGATTTCAACTACTTCTAAATATCCTCGGCGATTCTTCAAATCGCCCGATTCCTCAGTTCGCCCGATTTCTCAATCGATTCAATTCATCTGATCTATCAAAATACTAGAATCGGCCGAATTGTCAAAATCGCCCGATTCATCAAAACTGACTTTCGCTCGAAACGTGTTTCAATTGAAATTGAAATTTGATTAGATTCTCTTATAATTTTGATCGGCGAAACTGACTTTCGCCCGAAACACATTACGATTGAAATTGATTTTTAAATCATTTGAAATTTCTCTCGGCGAAACTGACTTTCGCCCGAAACTCAATTCAATCGATCGAAAATCAAAATTGACTCTTCACAATTATTCTCGGCGAAACTGAAACTACTTATTTAAATAGAGTTTCGCCCGAAACACTTCTTCTTCATCGTTTTTCAAATTCACTCATAAACCCTCTCTGAAATCGCGCACGAACTCATCACTGTCTCACTCTTTTTTTCTCGTTTATTGCAACTCCAAATCCCTCATTGGTAAGGAAAAACGTTTTTTCTACAGCTTTAAACTGATTTTTTTTCTCATTCGTGCAGGTTACGCAGATTAGGGTTGCGTGTGTTCGCGCAAATCATTGTTTAAATGTGTTTTCACATCGCCTAGATTCACTCGAAACTACTCTCTTGCTTCAATTTCACATTCCAATCGATCGATTGTTACTGAAAATTTTCTTTTTTTTGTGTTTTTCAAATCGACGTTTTTCTAGGGTTTTACAACTTTCGATCGAAACAGGGCATTTCAATTTATCACAGTTTCGATCGAAACAGAGCATTTCACTTTTTCACAGTTTCGATCGAAACTGACGACATAATTAATTTCAATCGATCGACACCACTATTCCACAGTTTCGATCGAAACTGAAGGTTCAATTGAATCGTAAATCAATTCGTGATTTACACTGTGCCACATTGGACTTTCGATCGAAACTGAATTATTTTACCCATTCGCCGAACTTATTTAAATTACATATGACTTTCGATCGAAACTCAATTCATGATTTAAATTGTAGTACCACATTGGACTTTCGATCGAAACTGAATTGCATTACTTCTTCGCCGAACATGTTTCAATTAAGCATGACTTTCGATCGAAACCACTGATCCAATTGAATTTATGACTTAAATCATACGATACACATTAATGCCCGAAACTCAAACTCAATTGAAATTGGCACTTTCGCCGCTATCTTAATCCAATTTCAATTGTTGCCGAATTTGCCAAATTTGTCTAAGTCCTAACATGCTTATCAACGAATTGCCCAACTTTTGTATGCTTTCTGAGTCAAATGGTCGATTTCCACTAATCCACTGCTTTTATCTTGCAGATCGACCACAATGGTGAGACAAATTGACGAGATTTTCGCCTCTAAGGACTGGGCACAGAAAACACCCAATAATCATCAACTTGACTTCAATAATACCTCGTGCCCAGATCCTATCATTATTAAAATCCTCGCAAACCACCCTCTACGAACCGCCCTAAACATCACTGAGGTAGTCCCTGAAGTGTATGTACAACAATTTTGGTCTACCCTTCAGAAACCAACAAATCGCCCCACAATAACCACCCTTTCCGCAATAATCGACAACACCATAGTCGTTTTTACTCCAACCATTCTCCGTTCCATTCTCAACCTACCACACTCACTCATATATGATTCTCCTCCATCTAATGACGTCCTAATCAGGGATTTCCTTTTCATGGGCCACAAACCTAACGCCCAAAATTCCATTCACCTCCCTGACTTCACAGCCAAAGACATCCCTGGACCATGGAGGACCCTGTTCCTGATCGTAAACAAATGCCTCTCGCCCAAACACTCCGGGTCCGACAAATGCAACCGAAACATTATGTTGATTTTCCATGGGATCGTCTTCAACAAAAATTATGATGTCGCCCAACTCATCTGGTCGGATATCCTCGATCAACTTCGAAGGCGAGGTCTCGGATCAACAAAGCCAGTGCTCCCTTACTTACGGTGGCTACCTGTCATCGTCCAACATTTCGTGGATCTTCATCCCGAAATCGAACGACGACCAAGAGAAGAGGGCTACCAATCTCCGAAGCTCAACAAAATCCAATCGACGAAGAGCAAAATCGATCGGGAGGCCATGATCATTCCAGACTACTTACTTCGCCTCCTCGATCCGCATGAGCCGGAGCTACGCAAGTACATGCAAGCCAACAACCTCGACGACATCCCCATGGTTCAACACATCCCAGTTGAACCTAACCCAGGGATCAGCCAACCCCCACCACCAAATGTAGGTCTAGGAAGCTCTTCATCCCCACAGCCAAAACAAAAGCGAAAATCCAAAGGGGATGACAGAGGAGGACAACAGGAACGGCGTACAAAGCAGAAACACGACCGTATTCCTCAGCCAACTAGTCCACAAACAAGCCGGGCCGAACCCATAGGTACAGGGGATGACTTTGTCTTCCCCCGAGTAGAAGTCGCGACATCGGGTCCAATCGCGCAAACTACCCTTCCCAGCCACTCAATCATCTCCCAACAGATGATTGTTTCACATACTCACGAGGTGCCACGTCATTCATCACCACCTCGCTCGGAGGTGGTTGATGTAACAAGCAGTACTCCGCCTCAGACTGCACCTTCTTCGATCACTTCGAGTCTAGTGCCCTCACCATCCATAATTTCTCCACTTTCTAGGACACTACCTTTAGACTCTGCACCTCTAGATCTTCGTGATCTAGACCGAACGCTCTACGATGTCTCCATACTAGAGTCTAGTACGGAACAGAGCGGAAGCCCCAACGTAGTCAACATCACTGGGTCAGTCTCAGCTTTGATGTCAACGATGAGCCTTCGTGGCCTCGGTGCTTCTTGTCCTGTGCAAACGGGCGGCACATCAGTACCCTCTACTGATGTTGTGACGACGGAACGTCTTAGTGACTCCGTCCGGTTATTTTCCCCGTTCGTGACGGAGGCCAGGCTGGATGATCGCCTCGCAGAGTTTGCAGAAGGACTCGAGAACACAATAATGGCCAAAGTCTACAGTACCATTGAGTCCTCCACTCGAGACAAAGGCAAAGCCCCCGTCACCGAAGACGCCACCACACGAGCCGAGCCATCCCCTGCCTCTGAGGAAGGGCCGTGGAACGTACCAATCCCAGAATTGATTGACGTTCTACTGGCCAGACTTCGCAGTGCCCCAACGCTGACTGCGTACGAAGCGGAGGTCCTCAGACGCTTGGAACTTCCATTCAACCCTCCTAATCCCGGCGAGGCCAGTCATCAAGACATTCACGTGACGACCCTGACGGTGGGGGTCGTCCCGAGGGGGAGAAGACACAAGGGACAGGGCCTTCGCCGCAGCCACAGTCACAACCTAGAACCACCCAAACATCCACCAGAACAAAACCATCTACACCCACCCAAACCAGAAAATCTACCCGAACTACTACCAATACAACTCAAACGACCCAAACATCAACCGTGAGTCCATCACCGCCTAGCCTTACAAACCCAAGAACTTCCTCTGACCCTCCTTCTTCTGACCCTCCATCCTCACATTTTCTATCTCTCGAAACACTTTACAACCCACACTCAGCGGTAGAGAAGTACATTTTCAACGACGACTGGTTAACAAAGCCGATGCATCCAGACTTGGCCAAGGGCTTACTGGACAACGCCAGATATTTCTTAATGAAGGCGAATGTTGACCTAGCACTAATCGACGATGATGAGCTCGAGGAAGGTGAAGACTACGAAGCAGACATTCCAGAACTTCCAGAGCTTCTCAAACACGCTGTCGTTGATAAGGAGTACTCCACCTCGAAGTCGAAGAAAGGAAAAGAACAGACGCCGCCGTGGGAAAATGTCAAAGTGATAGCTCCATATCAAGAAGAGATACGGAGAAGAATTTGGAGGAAGAAGGATAGGATCAAGGACCTAGACGAGCTGAGTCTAAGAGGCCTAACTCATCTCCCGAGGCCAACTGCTGTACGATACTTGCTCTCTCTTCGTAGAGGGCTTGTGTGGAGAGCAAAAGATACAGATGTTAACGTTCTTAGAAGAGAAGAGAAAGAAAAGGCCAGAATCAACAAAATCTTGGGAGTCCGGCGAGGTCGTGTCGACTACTATGAATATCCCATCTATAAGGTGCAGCGAGAAGATGGAACGGTCGAGGAACTGACCGAAGGCGATCTCTCCTACATCAGAGGTGAAGATGTTGATCGGATACTCGTAAGCTTCAGATTTCTTGGAACACTCCAAAATCCAGACTTGAAAGTGGGCTACGTTGCTCTAAAGCGATTCATGATGCGCCAAATCAAGTTCAACTCGACTCACGATCTTCAAATGGCGGTGGAAGGCAACATGAAAAGGGTGAATCTCACGAAGCCATCCTTCGAAGTCCCCGACTCAAGTCTCGGAGAAGGCCATATTATCAATGATGACAACGATCCATCTGTTGTCTACATCAATTACAAGGGAGAAAAGAGGCTGATGAAAACATCCGAGATTGCTAAATTCAGCGATGGGACGCTGCTGATTATTCGAGTGAAACTCGAATGGATTTTGGAGAAGCTAAGGAACGAAGAAGCAGAAGTCCAGGAAAAGTACGAGAAGCTGATCGACATCATCTCCGATCGATTATCCTTACGAAGAACGATGCGATCATACGAGTTCAGACTTGGACTCAGGAAATCGATTGATGCTGTAGAGAAACCCAAGAAGAAAAAGACACAAAGGACGCCAAAGAGAAAAGGATGCTAAGGGGGAGATTGTTAGGAATATTTTGTAGCATCCTTTGATTTATGTAATCTTGGGTTAATATGTGTTATTTAGTGGGTTGTTAGTAGATTGGGGTGACTTATGATATTATGTCATAGTATTGTATTGGGCTTTAATATACCAAACTATTGTGGTATATAAAGCCCCATTTACCCTAATTAGGGTTTTATCAAAAGTATTGAAAGGTAAGCCACCTTGTACGTTAGATTAAGAAAACACACACTAACACACACACTCAAGGTGTTCTTCACGTTTTATACATTTAAACCAATCTTTTGATCCTTGTTTGGTAATAAAAGGGCAAACAAATTGTTTGACAACATGCTTCAACCAAAATCGGTTTTCAACTTGCATTGTTTTAAAGTGTTTTTAACTAGCTTTCTTAAAAACGATTTAAGAGGATTAAGTCTAGTATTTTCCGCTTGGTTTAAAACCCAAGCTCGCTTAATCTCTCAATGCTCAAATATTTTCAAGAGCTCGAGTTATATTACAGCTCAAGTATTTTAGAAGTTTTCAAAAGTGTTTATTCACCCCTTCTAAACAGTAAACCGATCCTAACAATGTCGAACTGGCACTTGAATATTCTCTATTCAATGTAAATTACATGGATTTAATATCTGAATTGCTATTCACCGCCCCCTTTTTCCTAGTCACCGCCCCCTAAAGGGCTACAAAAAGACGTTTTTGCCCTTATGATATTTAAATTAATTTAAAAATAAAAAACTAACTAAATATATAATTTCGGTACGAAATATTGAAAACTACATACACAAATAAATTCGAACGATCGATCGATACGGAAAAAAAAAATTTGATTTAACATTTTAGGACCGATCGATCGATATTTTCGGACCGATCGATCGATATTTTCGGACCGATCGATCGATATTGTCGTAAAAATCATTCGTACGTAGATGAATTAGCGAACACGGATCGAAATAGTTTGAAAAAGACCCGACCGAAACACAATTTCGGTCGCCACAAGGCACAACCGAACATTAATTTCGGTCGCCACAAGGCACGACCGAAACAGGATTTCGGCCATGACATGCGGCGACCGAAATTGTGTTTCGGTCGTGCCTTGTGGCGACCGAAATTTCGTTTTGGTCGTGCCAGGTCCGACCGAAATCTTGTTTTGGTCGTGCCAGCTCCGACCGAAATCTTGTTTTGGTCGTGCCAGCTTCGACCAAAACAAGATTTCGGTCGGACCTGGCACGACCAGAACGAAATTTCGGTCGCCACAAGGCACGACCGAAACACAATTTCGGTCGCCGCATGTCATGGCCGAAATCCTGTTTCGGTCGTGCCTTGTGGCGACCGAAATTACTGTTCGGTTGTGCCTTGTGGCGACCGAAATTGTGTTTCGGTCGGGACTTTTTCAAACTATTTCGATCCGTGTTCGCTAATTCATCTACGTACGAATGATTTTTACGACAATATCGATCCATCGGTCCGAAAATATCGATTGATCGGTCCGAAAATATCGATCGATCGGTCCTAAAATGTTAAATCAAATTTTTTTTTTTCGTATCGATCGATCGTTCGAATTTATTTGTGTATGTAGTTTTCAGTATTTCGTACCAGAATTATATATTCAGTTAGTTTTTCCTTTTAAAATTAATTTAAATATCATAAGGGCAAAAAGGTCATTTTCAAGCCCTTTAGGGGGCGGTAACTAGGAAAAAGGGGGCGGTGAATAGCAATTCCCATTTAATATTATTTGATGACATACATGTGAGATTTCACATTGAAAAGGACGATCAATCTGTTTTCGCCCTTTCGTTTTCTCTCACGTAGCACTAGCAGATTACTATTCCAACTTCATCTCAATTACTCAAACTAAATGAAAAAACACAACCAAACGAAACAGATCACAATTAACAGTATTATCAATATTCAAAAGTGAGAATAACAACGCCTTCATCGCCTCATCCTGCTTGGTATTGCAAGCAAACAAACATCATATATGAATGAGGTAGTCTGCATTTTTTCTAGCATCGGCAAAAAATTTTGGTGATCGAGAAACTGAACAAACCGAAGGATTAAGCCAAACTTTCATTTGATCGCCTCGTCGATTGGAGGATCTCTTTATGAAAAACAGGTAAGTTCCAGAAAATAAGATGTGAATGGAACATTTTATAGAGAAGTAAATCCAAAAATATCCTAATAATACTGTAATGGTTTTACATAGAGCTACCAAAATAACCCGCGGCCCGCGGGCCGGCCCGCCCCGCCCTGCCTATGGGGCGGGCTGGGCTGGGATTTTTAAGGCCCGCCAGAAGGCGGGCCTAAACGGGCTAGCCCGCACGGGCGCGGGCTAGGCGGGGCGGTGCGGGCTGGCCCGCGGGCCGGCCAGCCATATTTTTTTTATTAATTTATTTTATAAATTAAATATATATTTATTTAAATAGAGGAATTAATTAATGATTTTATTTATATGCACTTTACACAAAACTTTACAAAAGCAAAATCAAAATCAAAATGATGTATGGCCTTGCCAACCTATCGAACTGTGGAAAATGGTACTTGGCGTTGTTAAACCTATCGGTCCAGTTATCAAACTGTAAACAGTCTGATCCGTTCGGACCAAAGGTAGTCCAGCCTATATACCATAACCGGACTCTCGTTCAAAGGTAGTTCAGCCGATATACCAAAAATAAAACCACAATAAAAATTGTTTTTATGATTGTTAGAATTAAATCATCAAATACAAGGATTTTTACATAATAAAATTATCATTCAATTAATTCAATCGGTAACAGCCACTGCCCTCAAACGCCTTCCAATCGGCAACACGGGCATGCCAAGAGCCGACACAGAATTAATCAAAATCAAATTTTTATTACAACCTTTATTCAAAATTTAATTCTTGCAATCGATTTTCAAAAGATTTTTATAAAAAAAAATATTAAATACATCGTATTAATATATATATATAAATATAATATAATATAAAACCATGACTAAAGTATTAAGGCATCTTGGTGTAGTTTAACGTGGAAATTAGCCTTCCATTAAGGCTAAGCGAAACAAAAGATAAATATATAAACCAAAATTTAAAGACTTACTTGTAAGAGAAATCGTACAAGAAACTTCAACTTTTATTTCTTGAAATATTTTACAGCAGAGAGGGAATTACTGTGAAAGGAAGGATAGAGAGAGAGAGAGAGTGCGTAAGAAAATGCGTACATAGCATATTGCTCAGGACCATATTTAAAGAAAATAAAGTAAAGTACATAGTAAACATTAATAATTCGCCAAAGAATTTTCTTCGACTCTTGCTTTATGAGCTGTCCACCATCTTTGAATGTGGGCCGTTGCTTTATTAAAGTCATCAACGTTACCTCGAAAGTCTTCGTAATCATCCTTACTTTAGAAAGTGGACAAAGTAAGGCATCATTTTTCTTGAGGAGATCGATTGCATCCTCCACCATAATATTATCCAGATCTTCCAGATCTTGTCCTTCACCACCCAGACAAAATTCTTCATCTTTTGACGAAGTCTCCATTGAGAAATCCACCGAAGCTTCAATACCAAGATTCTTATGGATGTCTTTTTTCATTAGGTCAAAATAAGCCTGAACAATTTCTTCAGTCTTCATTTTTCCCTTTTGAATATTTATCCTTCTTGAAATTATTTCAAAGGACTCGGAGGTTCTCTCTGTTGATGATTATTAATCATCTCCTTATACTGAGAAATTTTCTCTTCGATTTTATGAATCGTCTGCTGGCTTTCGTATTCACCAGTAGCAGTCTTTCTTATCATTTTTTTTCCAAAATTTTATATAAAAATTTCGTTTAAGACACGGAATCTTTTGTTGGGTATAACCCACTTCTGGAGTCCATCCCCAAATCCATGGAATACTGAATTCAGTATAAAAATATAAAGAAGTCATTCCTTCAATACATTCGTGTTTATGCTCCGCTTCAATTAAATTAGGAGAAATTTTAACCCATTCTTGATATAATCCAAAAAAGGGTTCTTTAAGAATTTCAATTGAGGCTCCATAAGAAAGCCACCATTGATAAAACCAATTAGGGATTTCAGACTTATAAACATCCGCACAAATCTTTATCCACCAAGAATGTTTCTTATTATCATTCTGGTATAAAAACACTTTATAAAAAGCATCGATATAATCATAGTAATTAAATTTAATTAGAGTTTTTAACTCAGGATGGAAATATTATCTATCCTTTAAAGGGTGAATAGCCCATTTTTCAGGCGAAATAATTTGCTTGAAAATAATTTTAGTAAAGGTATAACCTTTTTTCAAAGCAGTTTGGGAATTTTCCGCATTAAAATGATCAAAATCACACGTTCCTGTGGATTTAAGAATATTTTCATAATTATCACGATTTTATAAAACGTGGCAGCATATGATGCTTTTTCTAAATACCTCGACATTATAGTCCAAGGTTCATCAGACCATTTTAAATCTTTAAATTCCAGTAATATTATTACCTCAGTATGAGAAATTTTCTCATAGTCAACGTCATCGTCTTCTTCTGCAATAATATTTGCTTAAGAAGTGCATTCATTAGAAGACTTGGCTTTCTGCTTCTTAAATTCAAGGAATTCCTTGTATTCTTCGCCACTCAAGGTATTACTTGAGGAAGCTGAGAGATTCTATTTAACGAGCTTTTTATTGCCCATTTGAGCAATTACGTTTTTTCCACCTCTTCCACCTCTATTAGAGAGGAAATTTCTCCGGTATTGGGACATATCTGCAAAATTCATGAAAGATATTCACGTGTTAGATAATCGGGAAGACTATTTTGACTCCCTTTCTTATAAATTATTTCAAAATCAAATGGGGCTAAATGAGCCTGCCATCTCGCAAACATTTGTTTAGAGACGTCATGTTTAAAATCTTTCAGAAACATAAATTTTGTAGCTTGACAATCTGTTTTTATTAAAAACTTCTGATTATATAAATCATCTTGAAATTTAAGAACGCACTTAACAAATAACAAGTACTTCTCTAGCTATAGTAGCATAATTTTTCTTAGCATTATTCCATTTCCCCGAATGGAATCTAACTAAATATTCTTTTTTATCTTCTGGAGAAACTTGTTTTAAGATTCCTCCAAAACCTAAATCAGACGCATCAGTCTCTATAAATTTTTGCCAATTAGGATTAGCAAGCATAAGACATGGCAAATGCGTAACTTTATTTTTAATTTTTCTAATAGCTTCAGTATGACTATTCGTCCACTGACAAGGAACCTTTTTTAATCTATCATATAAAATAGATGTGTCACTCGCAAGATTTTTGTAATAAGGAGAAATGTAATTAAGATTCCCTAAAAATCTTTGAAGTTGAGTTTTATCAAGGATTTGGTCTGAAAATTTAGACGCAAACTCAATACTCCTATTGATTGGATTAACATTACTTTTTTCAATGGTATGACCAAGAAACCGAACTTTAGTTTGAAATGAAACCATTTTTGGACTTGATATAACCAATCGTTTTGAATAACAATTTTCTTAAAAATATCAAGATGTTTAAAATGAGTTTCGATATCTTTAGAAAAGATTAAAATGTCATCAATATAAACGATAATAAAATAACTATAAAGAATAAAAATATCGTTCATAATATTTTGAAATTCATAAGGAGCAATTTTTAAACCAAAAGGCATAACGTTCCATTCAAATTGTCCAATTGGGACTGTAAAAGCAGTTTTATATCTGTCTTTTTCAGCAACTTGAATTTGCCAAAATCCTGATTTTAAATCAAACTTTGAAAATATAATGGCATTAAATAATCTATCTAAAAGATCTTTTTTATTCGGAATAGGATACCTAATCCATTTCAAAACCTTATTTAAGGGTTTATAATTAATAACTAACCTGGGTACTTCCCTTTCCTTTTCGGCATGATTATTAACATAAAAGGCAGTGCAAGACCAAGGTGATTTCGAAGGTTTTATTAAACCTTTCTGTACAAAGAAGTTATTTCTTTTTTGCACAATTCTAATAATTCAGAATTCATTTGACAGGGACGAGCTTTAGTGGGAATTTTTTTCTCACTAAAATCATCTTCCTAGGGTAAAGAAACTATATGCTTCTTTCTATTCCAGAAAGCATTAGGAAGATCGTTACATATTTGTAACGTAAATTCATTATGTAATAATTTAATTTTTTCTTGTAACTTGGGATTTTGGAGTTTATCCTCAATCGTAAGTATACTAATTTTTTGCTTAAGGTAGTTTACCTGATTTTCTTTTGCTTTAATAAGAATAGAATCCTTAATTTCATTAAGAATCCTTGAAAAAGGTTCGGTAATGAATTCAAAGTATACTTCTTTATTTTCGAAGATTCCTTTAAATCCGTATTCATCAATATTTTTGATAGGAAATATTTTCCTAAGAAATGGAGTACCAAGAATTACTTGGTTCGTAATATTCTTGACAGGTAAGATTGACGTAGGAATGCAGACCTTATTTTTACAAATAAAGGCCTTAGGAATTTTGTAATTAATTTGCAACTTTTCTCCGCTTGCAGAGCTAAGAGAATGAGTTGTTTTATGGAAATATTGGATAGGAATTATTCCTTCTTGAATGCAATTTAAATCTGCTCCACTATCAGTTAGTGCAATCAGATTTTTCTGAAAGTTTCCGTAATTAGTAATGAAATTTTTACTAACCATTTTTTAGAAGTGATAACTTCTAAAGTTGAAAGATAATATCATTTTCAACATTTTTTGAAATACTAGCGAATTCTTCATAGTAAATTCTTCAATAATTTCTTTTCTGAGGTTTGATTTCTAATATTAGTAGGAGATTCACTTTTATTAAATTTATTTTTATTATGAAGTAATTTCATTACTTCGGTCATTTTATAAGGTTCAAATTTAGGAATAACTTCTTTAGAAGTTTCGTACTCTTTTTGAATTATTCTTTTAATTATTAGATTTTTTAAATCTTGATCATCTGTTTCTTTTAATATTTCGAGAAGATTATTGTCAAGAACATTTATTTCTTGAAACTGGGATATAATTTGATATAAATTATTATCTTCTAATTCAGATTCTGAACTATCTAATTGCTTAGAGCTTGGTTGTCCTATTTGACAATTTTGGCATTCATAAGATTCTGATGACGAGATTTCTTCGATGAATTATTATTTTCATCGTTTGAGGAAGATTCTGATTCACTATCATATTCTAAAAGGATTTTTGATAATGTTTCTTTTAATTCATTATCAATTTCTAAACTATTAATTTTCTTTTTGGTCCAGCAAGTACTTGCTTTATGACCAATTTTACTGCATTTCGGCAAACAATAGGAGGAAATTTATTTTTGTATTGATAATTTTTATTATCTTTTGAGAATTTTTGTTCTCTTCTTTTAAATTTTCGATTTTTTCTTCTTTCGTATTGTTTAGAAGAATATTTTTTAGTTTTGTGTTCTTTTCGAGTTTTACTCGTAAAAGGATTTTCCATGCCAAATTGGCCACAGAATTCTCCTAATTGTTTCTTTTCATCTAGAGAATGTCTATTGACTTGTTTATTTAATTTTATTTCATTGCATAAGGCTAAACCTTCTTGTATGCAAGTTCCTATAAGTTTATCATATGTATAGTAGTTATAATCAATACTTGATTCTCCTTTCCTAAGGTTATTCCTTACTCTTTCTGCAAAGAGTGAAGGTAGGCCATCTATAAATTTAGATTTCCAGTGAGTACTATTAGACTCAGGGAGTTCCATGACTCGACTAAGGAAGGTATCTTTAAACCATCTAAAAGATGTAAGAGTTTTACACCTAAGATTTTGGAGAAGAGTTCTGATGTTTTCAGAATTATCAGACTATCGGCCTGTGAAATGTTCTATAATATTTACGCATAATGTATAAGCAGTGTTTCGACGATTTCGTCGTTTTCTTCTTTCATGGTAAGATAGATATCTTCTTGTTCTCGTGGGGTTAAATAATTATCCCACCAACCTTTTAACTGACCAGTAAAGCCAGCTACGATCATTTTAGCAACAACTCTATCGCTATTATGATTAGCTTTGCAGATTGTGCTATATTAACATTCTATGAATCATGTTAAAAATTTGTCTCTCGGTATAACCGTCTAAATTCCACTCACAAATACTTCTACCACTATACGAATTATTGAGTGTAAACTCTTGTTCTTCGAACAATACGTCTTGAGGAGTTGGCCTATAGTATTTACTTTGAATTGGCCTACTAGCATATTTTGTATGCTTGAGTTTATTAATTTCTTCATTAAATGTGTCCTGAATATTCTGAATATTATCGGAATTTTCAAGTCGATCTTCAAACTCTTCACTTAGAGTATTAAGCTTAAGATTCTTAAGTTTTGTTCAAGTAAATTTTCGATATAAGAAATCGATTTTAATTTAAAATCAATAATTTCAGGAGGAGGCTGAACACTCGGAGAAGCTTTATTAACTGTTCCAATTTAATTGTATCTTTTAAAAGATGATTTTTAAAAGCTTTTACTGAAGACGAAATATCTTCAATATTTTTCTTTATTAAGGAGATTTGTTCTCCTAAAACAATAACATACATAATTGTATAATTTTGTTGTTTTAAAAGACAATTAATATGACGTATAGTTACAGTAATCGTATCGTTTTCAAATAATTTTTGAAAAGCATTAAAATATCTAATTTCATTTTCTTTTTCCATTTGGAAACTAGTTTGAGGAGGGTAAACTGAATTTAGATTTTTTCCCGTTGAAAGCTTATAATTTCTTTCAAGAACCGAAATCATGTTTTTAAAATATTTTTCCAAAAACCAAGGAATAAAAGGTAACATTTCGTTTCGTTTTGACAAATCATTACAAAATTCATCTTGGAAAATAATTTTATCTTCTTTATTAAAACTTCCAAAAAACCATTTTCGGAAAAGTTCCCATTTGGGTAAATTAAATTCTTGATTAATTTTCTTTCTTGCCGGTGAAGACTAAAATCAATTTTGGGTTTTAAATCCATTAAACATGAAAATCCATTTCCGACTCGGTAATTTCCTCGTCTTGATTTTTAAAAACTCCGTGAACAATCTTATCGGAATTAATTCTTAATTATTCTACTTTATTTTGAAGATAGTCGCTAGAGGTTGATTCTCTAATTTGAGATGTCGAAGCTCTAGAAGGAGATCTTATCAAATAATCACATGGTGATATATGATAATGAGAGTTGATCTAGTCATCCTAGATTTAGGAGTTCTGATAGATCTTTGGTTTTGTTCGAATTGTATTTGAACAGTTCCATCAGTTGTTTGTATGACTTGAGTAGGATTATTTTTAATTTTGGGTTGAGGAGGCATAGCTCTTTCGATTATCCAATTTTCTGGAAATTGTATTTCTTCCCATTTTATAGATCTTCTAGTCGTAATATTAGATCTACTAAAATTGGTCTCTATTAAAACAGTTTCTTTGATGGGTTTATCAACGATTTTACACTGTGGATTAAGTGTATATAGAGGCTTATAATAAATTCTATAACAGATACATATTACTTCCGATCCCGGAGCGTAATTATATCCGTGAGTTTTGACATTTAATGTCAGAGCATCCAAAATATTGACATCTGTCAATGATAATTGGAGATTAGGATAAACATTAAATAAACTGGTCCGTGTGCCAGACTAGACTGAATTATTCCCATATGGGATTGTTTCCAGTCGAGATTTCTACCATCTCTAAGAGCTGCTATAAAACTCTCAGGTAAACCTTCTAAAGTCAAAGGCTTAAAGGCTACCTGTACTAACCCAATATGGATAAACTTATGGTTTATTCTATATTTTTCTAAGTCTCTATTGCTTAGAAGTTTAATAACCGTTTCTTCATTATTTAAAGAAATTGTTTCTTCAGTAGTTTTTACTACCTGTTTCAAACCTAATTTTTCGAAAGTTCCTAATTCATAGATTATTTTATAATCTATCTTAGGAATTGTTCATTGATTTAATTTATCTTAATCTTGAGGAATATCATACTCCTCTTCGATACTGTTTTTAACAGTATCTTTTCGTCTTATCAAATTTAACATTTGAAAAAGACCGTTAAACTACACCTTAACTACTTAATATACCAAACTGGAATACGGAGGATCTTTACAAAAAACTACAAAAGCAAAATCAAAATCAAAATGATATATGGCTTTGCCAACCTATCGAACTGTGGAAAATGGTACTTGGCGTTGTTAAACCTATCGGTCCAGTTATCAAACTGTAAACAGTCTGATCCCGTTCGGACCAAAGGTAGTCCAGCCTATATACCATAACCGGACTCTTGTTCAAAGGTAGTTCAGCCGATATACCAAAAATAAAACCAAAATAAAAATTGTTTTTATGATTGTTAGAATTAAATCATCGAATACAACGATTTTTACATAATAAAATTATCATTCAATTAATTCAATCGGTAACAGCCACTGCCCTCAAACGCCTTCCAATCGGCAACACGGGCTTGCCAAGAGCCGACACAGAATTAATCAAAATCAAATTTTAATTACAACCTTTATTCAAAATTTAATTCTTGCAATCGATTTTCAAAAGATTTTTATAAAAGAAAATATTAAATACATCGTATTAATGTATATATATATGTATATATATATATATAAAATATAAAATCACGATTAAAGTATTAAGGCATCTTGGTGTAGTTTAACGTGGAAATTAGCCTTCTATTAAGGCTAAGCGAAACAAAAGATAAATATTATAAACCAAAATTTAAAGTCATAATTATATAAATTATTTTTAATTAATTAAAAAGTTTAAATAAAAAAATTAAAAAAAAATTCATGGCGGGCCGGCCAACCCGCCCAGGCCCGGCCATTGACAGCTCTAGTTTTACATATTGGAAATCTGCAGATTCTGGGATGATGAATGTTGTAACGAAATATTGTTATGGTTGCAGGAAAAGTTGGCAGTGGAGAGAGAAAAGATTAAGAGAATGTTGGGAGAGAGAAAGAGACAGATGAAGAGCAAGAGATACAAAGTTTATGATATTTTTATTTTATGTATGGTAACGATTAATTTCCGTCAAAGATCTTCTAAGAGTATATAATCGAGGTATGTAACTTTTATTTTATGTACGGTATATTTGTACACTTATATTACGAATAGTTTAAAATTTCATAAAAATAACATATTTACAACAGAACGCCTTAGCTGGAGTGGTTTCGTGGAATATTGTCACTACAAGTGATGTGATGTCCAGATTTTGATTCCCCGTCGTGGCATGTGAAAATATTTTTGACAAGTTTTACGAAAAACATATTAAAATAATTTTTGTTTATATTCTTGAACATATTTCGTTATATTTTGATTTTCCGAACTAACTTATTATGATTTTAAATTTTATATAATCATGTCATTTTATACAAAGATGGATCTCCTGCTCCTAATTTTATTTAAAGTGATCGTTACCGCTATGTGGATCATATTATTACGAAATTTTCCAAACTATTATTATTAATTAATAAAATGTAATTTTCCTTTAAAATTATTATTACTCAAAATATATTTTATTTTGAAGGACTGTCCGATGTTTGAACTAGTGTGCTTATGTTGCGGGAGCACTTATCTGGATGTGGATATTATTTTTCGTCAGAATTTTTTCACAAGAAGATACTAAAGAAGAAACTAACGAAGATATTAAAGAAGAGTATTTTGGCCCTTTTATTACCAAACAAGGATCAAAAGAAAGGTTTGAATGTGAAAAACGTGAAGAACACCTTGAATGCGTGTTAGTGTGTGTTTTTCTAAGGAAAAGTACAAGGTGGCTTACCTTTTGAATTCTTTTGATAAAACCCTAATTAGGGTAAGTGGGGCTTTATATACCACAAGTATTTGGTATATTAAAGCCCAATACAAAACTCTTACTAAATATCATAAGTCACCCCAAACGACTACAACCCACTAATTTAATACATGTTAACCCAAGATTACATAAATTAAAGGATGCTACAATATATTCCTAACAATCTCCCCCTTAGCATCCTTTTTGCTTTGGTGTCCTTGGAGTCTTCTTCTTCTTGGGTTTCTCCACAGCATAGACCGATTTCCTGAGTCCAAGTCTGAACTCGTGTCCTTCGTAATGATATTCGGTCTGAGATGATGTCGATCAGCTTCTCGTACTTCTCCTGGACTTCTGCTTCTTCGAACCTTAGCTGCTCCAGAATAATAAACAGCGTTTGATCGCTGAATTTGGCAATCTCGGATGTTTTCATCAGCCTCTTTTCTCCCTTGTAGTTGATGTAGACCACTGATGGATCGTTGTCTTCATTGATTATGTGGCCTTCACCAAGACTTGGGTCGGGGACTTCGAAGGATGGCTTTGTGAGATTCACCCTTTTCATATTGCTTTCTACCGCCATCTGAAGATCGTGAGTCGAATTGAACTTGATTTGGCGCATCATGAATAGCTTAAGAGCGACGTATCCCACTTTTAAGTTGGATTCTGGAGTTTTCCAAGAAATCTGAAGCTTCCCAGTATCTGATCAACGTCTTCACCTCTGATGTAGGAGAGATCGCCTTCAGTCAGTTCCTCGACCGTTCCATCTTCTCGCTTCACTTTGTAGATAGGATATTCATAGAAGTCGAGACGACCTCGCCGTACTCCCAGGATTTTGCTGATTCTGGCTTTTTCCTTCTCTTCTCGTCTAAGAGTGTCAATGTTAGTATCTTTTCCTCTCCACACAAGCCCTCTACGAAGAGAGAGCAGGTATCGTATAGCGGTTGGTCTTGGGAGATGAGTTAGGCCTCTTAGATCAAGCTCGTCTAACTTCTTGATCCTATCTTCCTTCCTCCAGATTCTTCTCCGTATCTCTTCTTGATATGGAGCGATCACTTTGACATTTTCCCACGGTGGCTTCTGTTCTTCTCCTATCTTCGACTTCGAGGGGGGGCACTCCTCATTGATGACGGCGTGTTTGAGAAGCTCGGGAAGTTCTGCAATGTCTGCTTCGTAGTCTTTACCTTCCTCGAGTTCGTCGTCGTCGATAAGGGCCAGACTAACGTTTGCCTTCATCAAGAAGTATCTGGCATTGTCCAGTAAGCCCTTGGCCAAGGCTGGATGCATCGGCTTTGTTAACCAGTCGTCGTTGAAGACGTATTTCTCTACCGCTATGTGTGGGTTGTAAAGTGTTTCGAGAGATACGATCGGTTCATTTGACTGAAGGGATAGGATGGGAGAGGATGGAGATATCAAACGGGTGTCTTGGCTTGTGGGAAGAGGTGGTGATAGGCTCATAGCTGGTGAGGAGGGCTGTTGGGTTGTTTGGGTGGTAGTTCGGGTAGATTTTCTTGTTTGTGTGGGTGTAGGTGGTTTTGTTCTGGTGGGTGTTTGGGTGGCTCTAGGCTGTGACTGCGGAGGAGCCCTGTCTCTCGTGTCTTCTCCCCCTCGGGACGATCCCCACCGTTAGGGTCGTCACGTGGTTGTCGGGATGACTGGGCCTCGCCGGGGTTAGGTGGGTTAAAAGGAAGCTCCAGACGTCTGAGGACCTCCGCTTCATACTCAGTTAACTTGGGTGCGGTGCGGAGTCTGGCCAGCAGAACATCGATGAGTTTCGTGATTGGGACGTTCCACGAGCCGCCGTCAGAGCCTGGAGATGGGTCGGTTGGAGGGGGTACTTCTTCGGTGACGGGGGCTTTGCCTTTGTCTCGAGAGGAGGTGCCAAGTACGCTGTATACTTGGGTCATGATGGTGTCCTCGAGACCTTTTGCGAATTTCGCGAGTCGATCATTCAGCCTGGCCTCTGTCACGAACGGGGAAAATAACCGGATGGAGTCGCGAAGACGTTCCGTCGTCACAACATCAGTAGAAGGTACTGATGTGCCGCCTGTTCGCACAGGACTTGAAGAACCGAGGCCACTTAGGCTCATCGTTGACATCAATGCTGAGACAGACTCAGATTGATGGCCCAAGTTCGTAGCTGCAGCGATGTTGACTACGTCGGGTCTTCCGCTCTGTTCCGTACTAGACTCTAGTACGGAGACGTTGTGGAGCGTTCGGTCTAGATTACTAAGATTTAGAAGTGCAGAAACTAGAGTAAGTGTCCTAGAAAATGGAAAATTTATGGATGGTGAGGGCACTAGACTAGTCGTGATCAAAGAAGGTGCAGTCTGAGGCTGAGGACTGCTTGATACATCAACCTCCTCTGAGCGAGGTGGCGATGGATGACGTGGCACCTCGTGAGTATGTGAAACAATCATCTGTTGGGAGTTGATTGAGTGGCTAGGGAGGGTAGTTTGCGCGATTGGACCCGATGTCGCGACTTCTACTCGGGGGAAGACAAAGTCATCCCCTGTACCTATTGGCTCGGTCCGACTTATTTGTGGACTAGTGGTCTTAGAAAGAAGGTCGTGTTTTTGTTTTGTAAGCCGCTCCTGTTGACTGCTTCTGTCATCCCCTTTGGATTTTCTCTTTTGCTTTGGCTTTGGGGATGAAGAGCTTCCTAGACCTATATTTGGTTGTGAGGGTTGGCTTGTCCCTGGGTTAGGTCCAACTGGGTTGTGTTGAACCATGGGAATATCATCGAGGTTGTTGGCTCGAAGGTATCTGAGGAGCTCCGGTTCTGTGGGATCAAGGAGTTGAAGTAGTGAATCAGGTATGATCAAGGCCTCCTGATCAATCTTGTTTTTTGTTGATTGAATTTTGGTGAGCTTTGGAGCTTGATAACCTTCGGCCCTGGGTCGGCGCTCTATGTCGGGATGAAGATCCACGAAGTGTTGGACGATGACAGGGAGCCGCCGTAGGTAAGGAAGAACCGGCTTCGTGGATCCGAGACCTCGCCTTCGCAATTGATCAAGGATGTCCGTCTAGACTAGTTGGGCGACATCATAATTCCTGTTGAAGACGATCCCATGGAAGATTAGCATAATGTTGCGGTTGCATTTGTCGGACCCTGCGTGCTTCGGGGAGAGGCATTTGTTTACGATCAGAAATAGGGTCCTCCAAGGTCCAGGGATGTCTTTGGCTGTGAAGTCGGGGAGGTGAATGGTGTTTTGGGCGTTTGGTTTGTGGCCCATGAATAGGAAGTTCCGGATTAGGTCATCGTTAGAGGGATGAGGATCATATAGTAGTGAGTATGGTAGGTTTAGTACGGAGCGTAAAATGGTTGGGGTAAAGACAACTATGGTGTTGTCAATTTTGGTGGAAAGTCGGGTTGTTTTTGGGTTATTTGTTGGGTTTTGAAGGGTGGACCAAAATTGTTGGACATAGACTTCCGGGACAATCTCGGTGATATTTAGGGCTGTTTTGAGAGGGTGGTTTGCTAGGATTTTGACAATAATAGGATCTGGGCACGAGGTGTTGTCAAAGTCAAGTTGGAGGTTGTTGGGTGACCTCTGTGCCCAGTCCTTTGAAGCAAAAACCTCATCAATCTGTCGCACCATTTAATATATCTGTAAGATAAGATCAAGAGGTTAGTAGGAACCAACCATTACAACGCTTGGAAAGGTAACGCATAATACGAAGCAAGGTCAAATGTTGTTAACGCTGTAGGACTTAGAGAAATTTTGCAACAAAAACAAATGTGAGTAAAATTCGTCGATAAGAAGAAATATTGAAATTTAATCAGTCAATCGGCGACACAGTAAATTTAATCAGTCAATCGACCAAAATTCAAGTTGCAATTCAAGTTAAGTTTTGGCTGGAAGTGAAGTTCAATCGATCGATTCAAATTAAACTGTGGTTTCGATCGAAACTACAGAATAGAGTGATTTAAAATACGTTATGATTATAAGAGAGTTTCGGCCGAAAGTCCTAAATCGAACGATTAAATCATAGTAAAATTGCAATAATCAGTTTCAAAGTAGTGAACTGCACGATTGAAATCACAGAATAATTTAAAATTGACAGTATCTGCCGATTGAAATATGAAATTGAATCTGGGATAAGTTTCGGGCGAATGAAAAACTGAATCGAAACGCAATTGAAGAGCGATTCGAGCGAAATCACTTGAACCCTAATTCTGCGAATCCTGCAAAAACGAGAACGATATCAGTTAAAAACTGCAGATTGTATGTTTTTCCTTACCAATAATGGATTTGGAGCTGCAATAATCGGAAAAACAGAGTTCGTGAGTGATGGTTATGAGATTCGTGTGCAATTGCAGAAAGAATTTGAAAGTGAATTTGGGAATCGATGAAGAAAGACTGTGTTTCGGGCGAAACGCTATATATAAGTGGAGTTTCGATCGAAACTGATTTCGGGCGAATCTCAGTTTCGCCGAGAAAATTACGAAGGGGTTAATTTTTAGTTTCGATCGATTTGATTTAGTTTCGGGCGATGCTCTGTTTCGCCGTGTAAAATTTTAAAAGGATTTAAGAAAAATTTTCAGTTTCGATCGAAACGTGTTTCGAGCGATAGTCAGTTTCGCCGAGAAGAAAACGATAAAAAGATTTAAGAGGAGTTTTGGGCAATATGTAGATTTGTAATACTTGAACATTCAGTTTCGATCGAATTTGAACTGAGTTTCGGGCGATAGTCAATTCAATTGAAAGGAGTTTTGGGTGATACGTAGTTTCGCCGAGAAAAGATTTTGTCTTAAGGTTATAGAAATGATTATCTTATAAGTTTACCCCATAATTCGATTTGAAAATAAATTTGATGAAAGATCATAAAAACTCCCCCTTAATTTGTGCAAAGTATTCAATGACTCCCCCTAGTTCCGTGCATAAATTTTTATGAGACTCCCCCTAGATACGATGGTAGGATTTTCAATACACATATGAAAACATATAGAAGTAAAAAGAATCAGTGACCTATTTACACAATATCAGGCTCATGTAGGGACAATCGATTATGTCTTACGGTTCAACATGCCTAACCTAGATACCAAGAATTGGAATCGCTTTTCATCCAATGCCTTAGTGAATAAGTCGGCAAGTTGAAGGTCTGTGTGAACAAAATGCATTTCGATTGTACCTTGTTCTACATGTTCATTGATGAAGTGATATCTAATGTCTATATGTTTTGTGCGCGAGTGATGTACTGGATTACTTGTTATAGCTATAGCACTTTTTGAGTCACTAAAAATTGGAATACGATTTAACATTATGCCAAAATCTCGCAGCTGGGTTCTCATCCACAAGATTTGTGAACAACAACTCGCAGCAGCGACGTATTCTGCCTCTGCTGTCGAGGTTGAGACACAATTTTGTTTTCGAAACGACCAGCTTACGAGCTTACCCCCGAGAAATTGTGCGGCTCCAGAAGTGCTCTTTCTGTCCAGCTTGCATCCCGCGTAGTCGGCGTCGGTGTATCCTAAGAGTTCGAAACTTGACTCCATCGGGTACCATAGGCCTAGATTTGGAGTTTCCTTGAGGTATTTGAATATTCTCTTGACAGCGAGCATGTGAGACTCCTTTGGATCAGCTTGAAAGCGAGCACAGAGACACGTGGCGAACATGATGTCAGGCCGACTGGACGTAAGATAGAGTAGGGATCCTATCATGCCTCGATAAAACGTCTGGTTAACAGATTTTCCTGATAAATCTGCATCAAGTTTGCATGAGGTAGACACGGGAGTGATGGCTGCATTTGAGTTGTCCAAGTTGTACTTCTTGAGTATGTCGTGAATATACTTGGATTGACTGATGAAGATTCCATCGTGAAGCTGCTTAACCTGAAGGCCTAAAAAGAAGCTTAGTTCGCCCATCATTCTCATTTCAAATTTCTGCTTCATTAGGTCTCCAAAGTTCCTGCACATTATTGAGTCCGTCGACCCGAAGATGATGTCGACGACGTAAATCTGTACTAACATAATGTCTGAGCCGTCCTTCTTGATAAAGAGAGTCGTATCAATCTTCCCTTTTGTGAAGCCGGAGGAGATGAGAAAATCCGAGAGGACCTCGTACCAGGCTCTGGGAGCTTGTTTAAGTCCATAGAGAGCTTTATCGAGTCTGTAGACGTGATCCGGGAGTTGTTCGCTTACAAAACCTTCAGGCAGAGATACAAAAACTTCTTCTTTTAGTATTCCGTTGAGGAATGTAGTTTTGACATCCATCTGGTAGACAGTGAAGTTCTTGTGTGCAACGAAAGCTAAGAACATCCTGATGGCCTCAATTCTTGCGACTGGAGCATATGTCTCATCGTAGTCGATTCCTTCCTGTTGATTGTATCCTTTTGCAATCAGCCTTGCTTTCGGATAATAACTCCTTGCTCGTCCTTTTTGAATGTGAAAAACGTGAAGAACACCTTGAGTGCGTGTTAGTGTGTGTTTTTCTAAGGAAAAGTACAAGGTGGCTTACCTTTTGAATTCTTTTGATAAAACCCTATAGGGTAAGTGGGGCTTTATATACCACAAGTATTTGGTATATTAAAGCCCAATACAAAACTCTTACTAAATATCATAAGTCACCCCAAACTACTACAACCCACTAAATTAATACATGTTAACCCAAGATTACATAAATTAAAGGATGCTACAATATATTCCTAACAGAGTAGTTATATGTTTCTTTTAATATTTTGTTGTATCTTTTTATTGTTAAATGTTTTTGTATTTTATAGTAATATGACGAACTTGGCAAGCCTCGAATTTGTTGCACTTGATATCAATGGCAATAACTGTTTAACTTGGGCACTGATGCCGAAGTTCACCTGAAAGCCAAAGTTTTAAGTGACACCATTATCGCTGTGAATACTACAACAAATTAGGGCACATCCGCAGCAGATGCCAGTGGCACAACAATATCCACCACTTCTTAGGATAAGGGAGAAGCCTTGATATTTCTTCACCACCATCTTCGTGAAAGCCTGATAACTGAATACTTAAACGAAAAGGATCCGGCTGAGTTGTGGAAAAGTTTGAAAGAACGATACACCGCCTGACAACTGTTATCCTGCCAAGGGCAAGGTACGAGTGGATCCGTGAATGAATATAATTCAGCGGTTCATAGAATTACTTCTACATTGAAATTTATGTGGAGAAACAATCACCGATGATGATAAGCTCGAAAAATATTCACCACTTTCCATCCATCGAATGTAGTATTACAACAACAATATTGTGAAAGGCAATTTAAAAGGTAGTCATATTAATATCAGTTTATTGTTGGCTGAACAAAACAATGAATTGCTGAAGAAAAACCATGAATCCCGACCGATCGGTGCGGCTGCAGTCCCTGAAGCTAATGCGGTTGGAGGAAATAATAATGATAATAATAGAGGTAATGGTCGTGGACGTGGTGGATATCGCGGCCGCGGACGCGGCCGTGTATACTACGGTGGTGGTTATCATAACTCTCTTGGCGATCATTGAAATCTTCCCCAGAAGATGAAAAGTTACGATAATAAAAATGAGAAGAGGCACACCAAAAAAAAGAATAACGACGAGCAATTGTATCGTTGCGGTGGTTTGGGCAATTGGTCGCGAACTTGTCGCACGCCCATCTTGTTGAATTATATGAAAAGGACAATAGAAAGAAAATTGAAATGAATCTTGTTCACGGTGAACTCGCCTCTACTTCTGGTGTCAATTATGAAAGTACTCATTTCGAGGCCGCATATTTCCAATAAGTTTGGTGTGATTTCCTTTACGTGTTATTATCATATGCTTTAATTATGTGTGTTTTATATGCGTGTTTTATATGTATCATTGTGTTAACTCATTTGTATGTTTGCGTTCTTTATATCAATAATAATGGTTATTATGTGCATGTTATTAAGGATATTCATACAACGGATACGAGCATGTGCAATGGAGAATTATGTCTTGCAGACTGCGCAGCGACTCATACGATTATGAGAAATAAGAAATATTTTGATCATCCTGAAATGAAAGGAGAAAGTGTTATTATTATATCGGCTAGCACAAATATAATTAAAGGCTCCGGAAGAGCTAGTATTTTATTACCCAGAGAAGCAAGGCTAATAAATGACAATGCCTTATATTCTCCTAAGTATCGGAGAAATTTATTAAGCTTTGCTATTAGAATAACGGATATCATGTTGAGACAGCAGAAAAAGGAGACGTTGAATATTTGCACATGACAAAGGCGTTTCGAATGATAAAAGAATGTTGAAATATTACCTTCATTTGGTTTTTGGTTATCTGAGAACAATTGAATCATATGCTATTATAAACCAGAAGTTTACGGATGACAGTACATTTAATGTTTGGTATGACCGGTTAGGCCATCCCGGTTCAATTATGATGCAAAAGATAATTGAAAATTCACGTGGACATTTGATAAAGAAACAGATGATTCTTCAATCTAATGAATTATCTTGTGCCGCTTGCTCTAAAGAGAAGTTAATTATTCGGCCATCCCCAAAAGCAAAGAATGAATCTATTGTATTATTGGAACGAATACATGGTGATATTTGTGGACCAATACATCCATCATCTGGACCGTTTAAATATTTTATTGTATTAATTGATGCATCAAGTAGATGATCCCATGTACGCCTATTATCAACGCGTAACGTGGCATTTGTGAGACTGCTTGCTCAATTGATTCAATTAAGAGCACATTTTCCTGATTATCCGATAAAGAAAATACGTCTTGATAATGCTGGTGAATTTTTTTTTGGTACGAAATAAATTCATTACCACTAAACCCAATTTTTTTACAACGCTATGACCTCGCACAACCATAGGCCATCAAACTACGGACCTCAAACTAGTGGTAAGATGAAAGATAGACTCGTCAGCTCTTGTTTCTTAGCTTTACAGCAACTAGCAATTCTTGTCCTCACCATGCTCGTAATCAATCTGAAGGTCCCTCGCTCATCCTGCTTGCTACCGCCATGCACTCTTGAGTTTCATTCCGCCCATATGAAGTAAACAACAACCGCCATCCAAGCTAGTACTATCTTGGCTCCAGTGTGTTTCTTCTTCTTGAAGGCATTTAATGATTTTTGTATGTCTATCATTATTGATGTTGAGCATCCCATGTCACATGTTCACATGCAAAACTGTCTTGCAGAATCATCGATTAAACGCCTGCAATTAATTGCATCACCATTATTAATGAAGACGAATCTTCCCTCGTCGTGTTGAGAACATGCAATATTACATGCAACAGCACTAATATGCATCAGCCACCAAGTTATAGTAATATCTCAACCATACAAATGGTTTATGGTCATGAACCAGAATTTCTCATCTTATAATTTTTGGATGTGCGGTGTATGTTCCAATTGCTCCACCACAACACACTAAAATTGGACCTCAAAGGAGGTTGTGAATATATGTCGGATTTGAATCTCCATCAATAATTAGATATTTAGAACCACTGACGGGAGGTTTATTCACGGCTAGATTTGACGATTGTCACTTCGATGAATCAAAATTTCCGACATTAGGGGGAGAAAAGAAACAGCTCGAACAAAAGAATGTGAATTAGAAGTTTAGAAGATAATTCATTTACAAAGCTTAGCGAATCAATTGCCGGACAGCTTTACTGACCCAAAGAGAGTGACTAAGTCACATATTCCAGTTGTTAATGCTCCTGCAAAAATTGATGTTCCTGCATAACAAACACGAATAGTGGTGAGACTAAACAACAACTGAAGCGTGGTAGGTCCTCGGGTTCCAAAGATAAAAATCATCGAATAAAAAAGTAGCACATAATAAGAATGACTCAATCGAGGATTTATCGACTAGAGAAGAGTCGATGGGCATAAATGATGATATGAATGAAAGTCAAATACCTAAACAAATTGAAAATAATGATAATGAATGGATCTCGATCAATTACGCCCAGAATGAAATTAGATGGAATCGAGATGAAGTCAACGTTGATAATAAATTATCATTTAACGTAGTGCTACATGAACTAAATGAGATGAATGAGAATAAGGATCATGAACCAAGGTCTGTAAATGAATGCAGACAATGAAAAGATTGGCCAAAATGGAAAGATGCATCGAGGCAGAATTAAAATCACTTGAGAAACGAAAAGTTTTCAGACCTGTAATCTTATACCAGGAAATGTAAAGTATGTTGGATATAAATGAGTTTTCATTAGAATAGAAATGAAAATGGTGAAATTTTAAGATACAAAGCACGACTTGTTGCACAAAGTTTTTCGCAACGACCTGGTATTGATTGTGAGGAGACATATTTTCATGTGGTGGATGCAATTTCATTATTTAATTAGTCTAGCAGTACGCGAAGGACTCGATATGCGTCTTACGAATGTTGTAACTGCGTATTTATATGGTACACTTGACAGTGATATATATATGTGAAACAAGGGCGAGACCCCTTGCATCTACTGCGCAGCATGGGCGGGACCCCTGCTGTGTGCGCGGGTCCCCTGCTGTGTGTGTGGGGGTACCCTGCTGTTGCGGGCAGTACGCGCAAGGGTCCCCCGCACACACAGCAGGGATCCGCGCACACATCAGGGGTCCCGCCCATGCTGCGCAGTAGATGGAAGGGGTCTTGCCCATGTTTCACACACACACACACACACACACACACACATATATATATATATATATATATATCACTGTCAATTGTACCATATAATACTTAGTTCCAACATCCATAAGACGCATATCGAGTCCTTCGCGTACTGCTAGACTAATTAAATAATGAAAAGTAGTTGCATCCAACATGAAAATATGTCTCCTCACAATCAATACCAGGTCGTTGCGAAAAACTTTGTGTAACACAGCAGGGGACCCCAGCAGGATCTGCTGCACAGCACGGGTGGTCCCCTGCTCATTGAACCTGGGTAGCGACTGGCACAGTCACATCGGACTCGTCGACATATCAAGTTTATGTGATCAATCACCGGAGATATTAACTTGTGGACTATTTAACCTTAGAGAGTAATAGTCTATCGGTCTCCTCTCTGCCAAGCAGAATCGATAACTAAACACTGACGTTTGGGTTTTATTCAATTTATCTTCTTAAACAGAATGCCTTGTAAGAAAATATGGTAAAAAGAATAACATGCCTTTGTCAATTAAAATGTCATACAATCGAGATATAAAAATAATTGTGAATATTACATAGATTAAATAGCCCCTATTCATTTAATCCTCGAATATCGGCATTCCGGGCATATTCCCAACAACTCGTAGAAATAAAAGAGTCATTTCCTAGCTTAAAATCATTGTTTGTACATGCTGGTGACGAATTTTTGATTTTCAACATCTAAACTCGACCTAGCGCACTTCGGCTTCTCCCGAGGGCCCAAGATACTGCCCTGAGTCTCAGGAGACCACGTCTAATTCGAATTCCTAAATTCGAATTTAATACAAATTTAGTTGAATTGATAATTTAATTCTAAACTAGTTCGAACAAAGCGGCAGTCGGCCGTTGTTCGACTATTTGGCGACCAAAACGATTTTCGATCGATACCAAATTTCCAAAATAATTCTACACTTCCCGACGTTCGTAACAAGGGGTCTTCCGAATCATTCCGATGTCGTTTGATATTTTTCGTAAAATCAAATCAACGGTTCAAAATTATCAGTTCGACTAAAGCGGCAGTCTGCCGTCTTTTGACTATTTGATGACCGAAACGATTTCCGATCGACACCATCCAAAATGATTCTACGCTTCCCGACAATCGCAACGAGGGCTTTTTGAATCATTCCGATGTTGTTTGGTATTTTTTGTAAAGGACCCCTTGCTATTCTTAAAAAGATACTCTGTCAATGACGAAAATACGCTTAAATCGAATTTCTTTTAAAAAAAAAAAAGAAAAAATGAACGGGGCTATTTTTTTAACGTTGGCCAAATACCATTTTTCTAAATATTCGATGCATAGCACAATCGATTTGGAACGTTGGAGAAACAGAGGTGAATCCTTCGCCTTTGACGACAATATCAGCATTCAAATCGTCAACTACGAATATATTATATGTACCCGATATACAAAGCCTGCTCGAAAAGTGTCTCGAGATCATTGCAGTGAAGGATAAGATATGCCTTATTCCTACCTTCGAACCATTGTTCCTGGCGCATGCCTTTAGGATTTGAAGCTCCGTCTTCGAGATCCATCGAGTAAGAGTGAAGAAAAGCGTTTTATTTTTCATGAAGAGAGATGACAAAAGAAGGTGTAATCGAAGGGGAAGAACCCTAATCGCTGGATAATTGAGGATTAATGAAAATAGGGCTATTTAAGGTATGAATTAAGAAAGAAATTGGGCCATTAGATGAGAAAATTTGTGGGGATCAAAAAGTTAAATAAAATAACAGTATCAACTATCGTTAAGAGCCTTGATCTTTTCATTAATTCTATTCGTTGATGCATGTACGTATACCAAAAGGCAATTAACCTGCCATTCAAGTATATGTCACGTGTTTCTTCGAACAGACCTAATGACCAAAAATCCAGCCAAAAGATGTGTATATTCTGTATTCCATTCTATTTTCTATTCTCTATACTCTTATATAAACTATAAAGGTTGCGTTCACCTTCATAGATATAAGAAAATATAAGATAAAATTATCTTCGATTATTAATCTTAGGGATTGTCCAAACACTTGTTGACTTTGCAAGGTATAACTTTTACTTCATAAATAGATAGTTTTAAACAATTATTCTTATGAATATCGAAAAATATAAGATATGCATATCAATTTAATCGTCATGAAACAAATAATAAATTGTGTTGTTTATTTATTTTTATCATATAAATCACGTGACATAATGATGATTTTATGATATGGTGAATTGAGGATATTTGTCTTTTAGGAATAATAGTGACCGGATTCATTATACTAGCCCAACCCATTGGACGAATTATACCGAGTTTGTTCGAAATAGTAGCAGGCCGATGTCTTATTGCGAGCTTTAATAATTAGATTTTATTTGTACTACACCGGATAACTTGTTCAGTATCTTGGATTATCTAGGAAACTAAACGGACCCAAAGAGCCTAAGTTGGATAAAAACCGTCAATTTTACGAAGGGCGATGAGAGATGTCGATGGGCGCTGTCAGAAGCCTCTTGGGTAAGATCTAGGTTGCGAAGGGACGGAAAGGTTACATTTGGTAAGTGTGAGGCTACTAAGTCACGCGATTGGCACTGTGAGAGGTTCGGTCAGATTTGGAGTGCAGGGGTGTGAAGGAGCGGCGAGGGCAATGTTTCTTGTGCTGAGCGGCCACCGCCTGCGAGCGAGCGGCGGGTGGCTTTAGGGGGACTTCGTGGTGGTGTCGGGCTGCTGCGAAAGGGTTGGGTTGCGAGATGCCAAAGATCTGGTGGGGTTGGGCTACTCGAGGCGGCGTGGTCGCCGGTCAATATTCATTTTTGGTGGGTTCTGTATGGTGGAATGAGTCTTTCTTGATAAGATGTAATTTGTTTCATTTATGCTATTTGTGAACTTTGATTTCTGTTGTGTTTAATGAATTTCAATTTGGCTTAATTATTGTTTTGGTCCAGTAATTTAGGGGGGTGTCATTATAGGGACACATAATTTAGGTGGTGGCATTATAGGGACAATAACTTTCGAAAAGTAAGCATTTTTAGGACAATATACGCCCCGACTCGGTATTTTGACCCAAATTCATTGACGTGTCACAATCTATTATCCTCTCTTTTCCAAACTGGTCTCCACCTCGTTAAAAATGGTCGACGTGGCGCCACATCATCAATTCGAATTAAAAAATAATCAACGAACCCCGTAAAAAACCACGAAGTACGTCCGCTTACTATCATATCATCCCATCGATTGCTGCAAAAATTGGAAGACATCGCCAAGATAGAAACCTCATCACCAACACGGTGACCGGCGGAAACGGCGGCGTCATCGACGGGGCCGCCTACGAGGCCCAGCGGCTGAATATGGATGCTGAGGCCAGGCTTCCATGGCTCAGAAATCGGAAATCGAAGGCCAAGATTCGAATGACCCGAAAGCGTGGAAATGGGCGATTAGAAACGGGTTTGGGATTCGATGGAGGCCCGAAACATTGCCCAGTTTGGGAATTTTTGAAAAAAGCGACCGAGATCAAAAAGAATTAAAGAAAAGGGATTGGGTGCTCAAATGACTAAAGTACCCTTAGTAGAAAAAAGTTTACGAAGTAAATTATAATTCGAATTTTATAAAAAAATCGAATAACATATTCGAACCTATTCGAATATCATATTTATTCGAATAGTTTATTTGACTTGTCCATTCTAATAATTTATTTGAACTACGTATCAAAAAGACCCACTTTCGACGTCGATGGACTTCGAATTTGAAAAAGTGTAAAACACGAAAGCTTTGTATAATTAAGTTAGCTGTCCAAAACCGGTTGAATCGGGATAATTAATGCTCTGAATCGAAAGATATGATCGAAAATGTGTTAACTGCCATTTCTGAACAGAAAATTCGAAAAAAATTCGACAACTTAGGGAAAACACATTTTCAAAGTCGATACAGTTCGAATTCGTAAAAGTGTTAAACATTAAAGTTTTTTATAATCAAGTTAGCTACCCAAAACCGTTTGAATCGGTGTATTTGATGCTCTAAATCGAAAGTTATGATTGAAAATGTGTTAAATGCCATTTCTGAACAGCAAATTCAAAAAAAATCGGACAACTTACGGAAAACACATTTTCGAAGTCGATACACTTTGAATTCGTAAATGCATTAAACATTAAAGTTTTTTTATAATCAAGTTAGCTATCCAACACCGTTTGAATCGGGGTAATTGATGCTCTGAATCGAAAGTTATGATCGAAAATGTGTTAACTGCCATTTCTGAACAGAAAATTCGAAAAAAATCTGCAACTTAGGGAAAACACATTTTTGAAGTCGATACAGTTCGAATTCGTAAAAGTGTTAAACATTAAAGTTTTTTATAATCAAGTTAGCTATCCAAAACCGTTTGAATCGGGGTAATTGATGCTCTGAATCGAAAGTTATGATTGAAAATGTGTTAACTGCCATTTCTGAACAGCAAATTCAAAAAAATGTTGAACATATTGCATTTTGCGACTTTTGATTCATATATGTGCCATGGAATGTTAAATGTGTTGCTTATCTTAGTAAATAATAGTAGTGTTTTACATAATCATGAAAGTAAACTATATCAAACTAAGATGTGATACCATCTCTACAAACTTATTAGAATAATCGTTATATGAAGACAAACATTATCAAACGTTGTATTTTGTTATCAAATATCGTATTTGACATTTCACTATAACTCGTCACGATTATTATCAAACCTTGTTTTTGTTTATCAAGCGACTTATTAACTTTGTCAAGGCTCTAAAACATCAAAATATTGATATTTTTATAGCTAGATATTTAGTTAATCATAATTCGAATTTTACAAAAAAATTCGAAAAAAAAAACCTTATTCGAATAACACATCCGAATGTTTTCGATTTTTCAAACTAACTCGAATAGGTTCATTTTTATCAACTTCTATTCGAGTAATATTTTCGAACCTTCATATTTTATTCGAATAATTTATTTGGGAGTTTTCGATTTTCGATACTTATCCGAGTAGTTTCATTTTTATCAAGTTCGAATCCTTAACCATATTCGAGTAACGTTCCGAACCTATTCGAACAACCTTTTCGAACAAAAAAATCGAATAAAATATTCGAATAACCGGAAAAACGACATTTTCCTTCAAATTCACACAGATCGACCGTGAAAATGCTAACCACAACTACCCAATGATGCGAAAGTCAAATTCCCGATATTCTGAAATGTAAAATGTGGGATTTGGCTCCGTTTTCTGTTTTTTGCTTCGTTTTATGCATTTTTCATTGATTTTTGTTTTATATTAAAAAAGATATATTTAATGTTTTACTTAATTGAGGTATTAGTTTATATTATTAGTTAATTAAACTCACTCCTTTTTTTTTGAATTGACCAAGTCTCACTCCCTTTTTTTAAAAGGGATCAAAAGTAATCCCTTTTGTTAAATTAGCCCGCCCAGTTTCCTAGACCCGTTCACCACCGTATACCCAATTTTATCGGTGCCGACAAAGCTGCTTATAAGGTGAAGTGCTGATTTTCGCTTACAACACATCGATCCCTAAACCTCAAGGTGGTCTGATGATTTCTTTCATTTTTCTTCCTTAAATTACATGAACAATGGAGGGTTTATTTTATTCTGGTAATGATTAGGAATTTTATTGGGACAAGCTCTCGCCGGAAAAGCTTAGTCAGATCAGAGAAAGTTAGGTTGTTGAGCAGGTTCGATGGATTCTGACTATTCTTGCGACCCTCTAAATTGGATGGATTCAGATGAGTCTGTGGTGGCTTTGACCATGGAGAAGGATGGTCGGATGCTTTGGATTTCGAAGGTTGTGATGGTTGGATGCTTTGGATTTCGACACCCCTTGGATAGGAAAACATGAATTTCTTTTTTATCTTATTTTTAATATTTTCAAGAAGGCCACCAGTTAGTACTTGCTTAGGTGGCGCCACGTCAACCATTGTTATGAGGTGGCGACCAGTTTGGAGGAGAGAGAATAATAAAATGTGACACATTGGCGAATTTGGGTCGAAACACCGGGTGGGGCGTATATTGTCCTAAAAATGCTTACTTTTCGAAAGTTGTCCCTATAATGCCACCACCTAAATTATGTGTCCCTATAATGCCACACCCCCTAAATTACGGTACCAAAAAAATAATTAGGCCATTCAATTTTACTGCTGTGCAATTTATTTCTTCTACAATTTTGATTTTGATTAGAGATTGATATACTGTGTAAGATGTTGGGAGGAAGAGGATGACTTACCGGGGTCTTTTAGTCATTTTATTTAAAAAAATGTGGTCAAATCCTATCGTAGTCATAGTAGCAGCGCATGTGATGCAAATGCGGGTAGAAAGTGTTGACCGAGGGGTACACGGCGCTAAGTTTTCAAAACCATATGATGTTTAAAATAACCCATAAGGTATGATCTTGGATTTTAGTAAAACTACATAGGGGCATAGCGGACTTTACTCTTTAATTTATTGCAATTTTATCCTTAAATTAAAATTATTTTTATAACTTACTTAATAATATAAAGTCTTAAAACTATAAAATATTTAAAATATTTGCACACATAATGAGTGTGGTGAACACACTAGTAATAAGAATGAGAGACTATAATAATGGTCTTCCAATTAATCGTTAACATGTCTTCCAACACTTGGCTTAACCGTTATTCAGAAATCTCTCGTCTTATGGATTAAAATTGAACGCTCTACATGCAAAACCTATATGAGGATATCATAGTTGCTTCTAACAATGGATCATATGGATTTCCACCTCAGCTCAACATGAATAACGCCATTCTTTGAATCTATCAAATGGTACTTCTGATTGATACGACCGTTGTGCACGACATCACCAAGATGAATGTCCACATGCCCCAAGGATTCCTGCAATAATAAAGTATCAATTGACCTATATATGTAATATGATCTTTCTTAAGTGCAGTTTCAAGATTGTGATTACTATGTATACTATGCGACTTTCAATTATATATTACGTAAGTAACGTACCTTCGAATAGAGGCTAAAGCTCGTCCTTTTGCTGATAACTTCGATATGGATCTTGTCCTTCAACGGAGGTTCTTCGAGCAAGAATTGGAACTCTTCGTTCCACAGTGGGTTTCGAGTCTTCCTCATCATCTGCAAATGTGCGAAAAGTTTCATCTGCTATGGCTATTCAAGTATAATCTACCGTGAAACGTCAACATATGGGATTATTAAAAGGAATGACGACGTTTCTAGTTCATAGTGTTTGGGGTATGGGCGTTTCTGGTCTTCATATTCTAATATGTCGCTTCTAACAACCAATGTTACTTATTTGGGCCAATTTGATCTCAACATTAATTTAATCGCTAGTTGAGATGAAATTTCATACGTAGGAGCACATAATCTCATTTTAATCAACTTAAAACTCCCATAACTCTTCTTCTTCGACTCAAACGCACGTGAACATCGTTACGCAACACATTTAACAAGTGACGTCTCGAAATATGAGGGACAAGAATCACCCATACCCCTAGCATTGGAGACTACGCCCTTGTTAAGAAAATAATAAAAAAAAGTACCTTCGATTTCTTAGTCTCTCCCCTGAAAATCACCGCGACGTAAGGATTATTATGGCGCGAACCCTCCACGTCGTGAGCGCCTTGCACTGTCACGAGAAGCAAGCCAGCTCCACTTGGATCATCCCGTTCGAGAACGCTGCTTTTACGATTATACCCTTCCGCAATAACCCCACTAAAGCTATCGTTTAATAAATCCTCTCTGAAAGGCGCGTACTTGAGCTCAAGCGTTATCAACCCTCTCTGTTTCTTGCTTCCTCCGTGAGGCTCGATCGATTTGCTCGTGTCCTTTAACAGTTCGAGGGTTACTTCCTTTGGCTCGTTCGCCGTTAGCAGCTTCATTGGGTACATTTGACTTCCCAATCTATCATGTGTGCCCACCTTTTATACATACAAATGTTGAGATTCAAAAGAACGAAAAGTTATGATTATTTCAATGGTTGAATATGAACTGAAGTGAACCTTGTCCCAATCGAAGACGTCTATGAGGAGAATTTGAGACTGAGGGTCTTTTACGGAGAGCTTAAAGTCCTCGTTCCAAACGGGGTTTAATGTCTTCTTCTTTACGGTCGTTTTCTTCGACGAAGGTCGTTTGTCGCCGCTTAGGCTTAGCTTCACGTAAGGATCGGATAAGCCCAGCAAATCCATCTTCAGAAGCTTCGATGCACGCAACACTTTCACGTGTAAAATCCCGACTGGCTTTTTCGCAGCTACACTGCAAAAAGAAAAGTGTACGTAAAAACACACATTTCATATATGCACAGATATATCGCAAGCATAAATCAAAGACTGTAATAAATTGAGGTCGAACGAATTACGCTGAGGCATCAAGAACGGGCAGTTCGAGAGACTTTGGCCAGAGATACAAACTTGCAACTTCTTTCTTAATTCTTTCCTGAGGAAAAAAACAATGAAAAATAAATAAAAATGACAATAGATTATTAAGGTACAATACTAGGGTGATCTTACAACACTGTGTGTCAAGAAGTAATGGATAATTAGCTAGTATTACCTGAACGTATCGATAAAGGCCAGGGATGGACATGATATCAGCACCTAATACCTTTATTCCAAAGTCTATATGTGGCTGCAGGATTTAATAACATCGAATCGACCAAGAAAAACTTGAATTTGATTGGGTCGAAGAGCTTATTAATTAAAGAAAGCTTAATTTAATTGCTACCTTGTCCATCAATGATACGACTACGTTTGCGAAACAGGGAATAGTTGGGACGAGAGGCTTCAAAGTAATCCTCGGAGCAGCAAACACTTGCAAATCCACCAACTGGGTGAGGTATGCGATTCATCAGAAGAACAATACAAGAAGAAAAATGTAAAATAAGGAAATATCATATGAATAATGATGAAGATGATCATCACCTGAATTCTGATTTGTAAAGATGCAATAGTTATAGCAACAACTATGTTTGGATTTCCTGCCCATTTCATTGCTGGTTCCATAACTAATTCCCTCTCGTTTGTCTCCATCACCTTAAGCCCTGCGAGTAGAGGCGAAGAAATTTTCGTTTTCTTACAGTAACTCTTTACCATCGAAAGAGTTGGTGGAAAACCTCACCATGAATAGTTGGCGGAAGCTTTCCGAGGCTAAGGTTCTTGAATTCGATCGATTCGATGTTATATTTCCCAATGTAATCAGCAAATATTGGTTCTGTAGTGGTTCTAATCACTTTGCAAATCGCCTGAGAAATCGAAAATTAGTGCTCCCTGCGTTTAAACACACACAAACACATGCCACATAAACATATGTACCTTGTCAAGGAAAGGCCACATGTTTAGAACGAATCTGTTCAGCCAATCAACCTAAGGAAGAACCAAAACAGATTCCAATAAAAAAAAATTAAAAGAAAAAAAGAAGTGATTTAATTTGGGATATAGAAAGGTTGAGGAGGAGATGCTCACTCGTTCATAATCAGGGCTTTTTACCCACAGAGGAATCTCAGACATCATATCTTCTAACATAAGTGCATCATCAACTTCACTGATTGGCTTCGTTTCAGCTTCCTAAACCAAAAAAAAAATGGAAAAAAAGAATTCATTCTGATATCAGAAAGATTTTTAAGTTGAATTTAATTTGAGGGTACGTACCTTCACGTCTTCTGATTGAGGGTGAGGGTACAGGAAACAGAAAAACCCAATCAAGAGACCAAAGAGAAAACCAATTCCAAAGCCGAAAATTCCCAGTAAACTGCTCAGTAATCCCATCTTTTTCTGTGTTGTTACGATATACAAAAAAAAAAAGTGCAGAAATGGAAATGAATCGAAAGCTGGCTACAGATGAGAGAACGAGGATGAAATGAACGGAAATTATTTGAAAGATTAAAAATGGAAAAAAGAGTTGACAACAGCAAACTTAATTGAATGGGAAAACTACAAAAACAGTATTTGTATAGGGGGGAGGGTGGTTCTTAGTAACGTTAGAAACTAGAGAAGGAAATTTATTGAATAGCCATTGAAAGAGAGAGAGGTTTTGAAAGTTACAAAGAGGCTCAACTGAAACCCGCCCAAAGAAAGGACACGTGTCACTCCATTGTATGGTCGTGACGCACAAGTTCGGAGAAGACAAATCACTAATAAAATATATAAATTGGGGATTTTGCGATTATGGTTTAATTACGATATCTACTTTCGAATTACTAGAAAAACGTAACTTCGTAAACAAATAATCTTTTATCTCTGGAAACTTAACATATCGATTAGAGCTTTCTTGTTTAAGAAATAAATACTATAGGAAGGGTTTTATGAGAAAAATTCCTACGGCAACCAAGATTGAACTTATGATTCAGTTCCCTAGGATTTAAAACAGAACAAACAAAAACAAAATTAGCAACAAATTACAATTCATAACAAGTCCACTAGCTAGAGCTGCGCCGCCCGCCAAAGCCCGCCACTTGGCGGGGCGGGCGGGCTGGCCTGCCATCTGGTGGGCCTAAAAAATGGAAGACAGGACCGTCCCGCGGTGGGCCGCGGGCCAGGTGGGCCAGGCCCGCCCGCCTATAAAAATTCTTAATTTTTTTATTTTTATTTTATAATTTAATTTATTAATTAGTTTTAGTTAATTAAGGTATTTAATAATAAATTATAGATAAGTAACGTATTAATTATATATTTATAAATATATGTGTTATTAATTATGGTATAATTAATGAATCATTAACTTTAAATTAATATATTTTAGTATATAATATATATAGCTTAATAAAACTGGGGGGCTGGCCCGCGGACGCCTGCCCCGCCCGCGGGCTGGCCCGGGCGGGCCTAAAATATCCCAGCCCAGCCCGCCCTTTTTAGGGGCGGGACGGGCTGGCCCGCAGGCCACCGGCCCAATTGACAGGTCTACCACTAGCTAATTGCTTTTTATATTAACATAAACAATATGTACTCTTCTCGTAGCTTTCGTAAAGAAAACTACCCACCTTCGATGTGGATATATAAATTGTATACCTAAATTGAATAAGCATTGTTTAGAAATATTCGATTAAATTTGTATTTTTACCATTACTTTTTTTTGTTGAATGATAGTTTCATTAATAACAACAAAATATACAAACTAAATAACTCAAGGGTTTCCAGAAGTCGAAGGCCGAAGAAAGTGAAGAGTATCTTAGCTTTAGCTTAATCTGTTATAGGTTCTTTAGTTCTGGGTTTTAGATAATGGATTTTGTTTCTGTCGGTTTTTGTCCCTTGTGGACTTTTTTCTCCCCACGTGGGAGTGTTGTTCCCCCTTGTGGGGTTGTGTTTCCTCTTTTGAGGACTGATTTTCGTTTGGCGCAATGCGGCCAAACGGTTCTGTGCTTTTTAGCACGTTTGTACTTTTGTTATTTAATTGCATGCTATCGTTTGAAAAAAAAATTAACTCAAGGGTTTCTTCTAGTGACATTGAACCATCCAAAAAAGACAGCTCTCATCAATAGATAGACAACCACAACAAAACCAAGAAAAAACAAGCGCAAAAAAACTAAGATTCAAGATTAGTCAAAAGAACCAAAGAGAGCTTCTCCTCTCCAACAAGAAAAAGCAAACATAATAAAGCTCCCTTCTCCAATGGAGGTTGGAGGAGGTAAACTCATGTTTTCCTTCTTTCCTTTTGTTTCTTCCTTAATTTTTGTCTTGTCTACTCTTGTGGGGGCCCTTTTCTTCCCTCGTGGAAGGTTTCCTCCCCTTTTTGGGCGCATAATTCTCCTTTATGAGACTTCCTTCCCCTTCTTGAGGCTTGTTCCCTTTTATGGAACTTTCATCCCTCTTTTGCGGTATTTCTTTCCTCATAGACCTCAATTTCTTGTTTGGAATACTTCCATTCAATTGTGGGTGTTAGGATTCCTTTGGATAATTTGGAGTTTTTTCAGGATTGAAGAACTAGTCGAAGGGACACATTCAACCAAAAAGTAGCTGCCTCGTGTTGTTTCGACTATTCATCAGTAAAAATCACGTAGTCTATACAGATCTGGATTTACTAGCCATCGTCACCATGGAGTTTAAAGTTCATTTTTGTACTAGAAGTTTATGTTTTTTCGGTTGAGTATTTGAGTACTGTTATAATTTGGTTTGTTTTGTCGATGATTAGATTCTTGATTTTAGCTGGTTTGTTTGCTCGTTTGGTGGGCCTTTGATTTAAGTTTGGTCACTGTTGCCGGAAAGACCTTTTGGGTTGTTTAACCCATGTATCTTTCTTTTGATAAATGAGACACAACGCTACCGTTTCAAAAGAAAAGAAACCAGCCAAAAAACAAAAAACAAATAAAATGCAAAAACAACGGAAGAGAGCACATCACCATCAAAAAAAGGAAAAAAAAAAAGAAACCAGCAAAAGAAAAAATACAAAAAACAAAAATAAAAATTACACGGACAAGACACACATGGACGAAGACGAAACCAGAATAAAAGTTTATCTAGAAAGACCTCCCCCGCCTCCATTGTAGGAGGAAGGGGGAGATGATTAGGGTTTCGTTTGATTTGGGTTTATTGGTGTGGGAGCGTTTTTTGGAGAGACAAGCTAAACTTCCGTTGACATAAAAGACTTTACCTTTGAACTCATGGGTGGGTGTTCATGGGCGGTTTTAGGTTGTTTTCGGCCAACTTCACACCAAATTTAAATAAGCGGGTTTTTAAAAAAATATTTTACATAACGTTTTGAAATAAAATCACCCATAGTTTTCCGGGTTTTGGGTGGTTGCGACGTGGTTTTGTGATTATTTACTGATACCAGTATATACCAGTATACAATTTTTATTATATAATACTACTATTACTTAACGAGTGAGCTAAAACGAAGAATTAACGATCTTCTTACTATTAGGACAATAATGACGACCAATGATCAAATTCTAAAGACGCGAAGGCAAAAGAATAAATATAAATAAATATGTCAGATATTACAAAATTACACGTAAACTAATGAAATTGCAGGTACGTTTTGAACCAAGATCAGTAGACAATGACCCTCTTCATTCAATTCCATCCATCGTTTGATCTCTTAATATATATAATATATATATATATATATATATATATATATATGCTAATGTTTCAACCTAGAAAGGACACAACATATGTTTGCAGCTCTAGATTTTCTCTTCCCTCCAAGGAATAGAAAGGTTATTATCTCGCTTCCTAGTCAGTTCTAAATACGATGAAGCTACAAATATCATATAGTTTGCTCTTTGCTTAGTTGATTAATTTGTAAGTCTTCGTGAGAGTTTTGTACTATTCACCATCTTATGGGTCTAAATAAAGTTTCAACATCTGCACCACAAAAACTTAGTTCCTGGATTTGTATGTTGTGTGTGTTGATTGGCAGGAATCGTATCTGGGTGGTCTTCAGTGTTATCTCAAATTCACCTCGTACAAACTAATAAAATAAATTATATACATATATATATACATATATATATATATATATATATAATACTACATAGAAACGTATGTATGAGGTGCTTTCTTATGTTAGATCATTTCTGCACTGCTCAACATTTATCTTAGTTTATCTTCAATCATTTGCCTCTACTTCGAGACATATCTTTTCATGGCGATTTGCTTCCCTTTTGCAATATTTGAGAAGTTTCATAAGGTTGCTGCTCTTTTTTTGTCTACAGAAACTTAACCTCCATACCAAAGGAGGACAAGACATTCAAGATGGTTTGGATCCTTTCATATAATCGGCTGGATACTCTTCCTTTCTTGCGGACCTCAAGGCCATTGAGACACGAACAGTCTTAGATATTATTTCAGTGACCAGCTTCTCATCTAGGTTAGTGACAAACCCATCATGAAGATTTTTGTGTTGATTGCTTCTGACCTAGACCATAACCTGGTCCCTAAAACAATATCTAGACAGTTCGTGTCTCAATAGCCTTGAGGTCCACAAGAAAGGAAGAGTATTCAGTTTGACGTCTATGAAAGGATTCAAAACATCTTGAATGCCTTGTCTCCTTCGGTATGGAGGTTATGTTTCTGAACAGAAAGAGCAGCATCCTTATGGGACTTCTCAAATATTGAAAAATGGAAACAAATCGACTTGAAAAGATATGTCTTGAATAAGCCCAATGAATTGGAGATAAACTAAGATAAATGTTGAGCAGTGCACCAATGATGTACATAAAAATGTACCTCATCCATACGTTTCTATGTATGAATCTTACATAGATATGCAAATGTAGTTCTCACGTAAGTCTGCCACGTGTCCCTTTACTATTTAACTATTTAATTATGTAATTATTTAATTTAAATTAAACATTCCACGTACCATACTTATTTCCTTCTTTAATTACTTTTCTTTTTAAAATATCAGTTCTATAAAATAGCCACGTTCAATTTTTTTTACCATGTTCCATTATTTTCACCACACAAAAATAATGCATATACTATTTTAATATATGACGGTTGCTTTGTTTGTGTTTTTTTCTTGAATTAGAAAACAGAAAGGACGGAAACTACAGGCAAGTTGTGTGTCTATTTTGCTTCTTTTCAGAAGGTGGTGTGGTTGATGAATGCTTCGTAGTAGTAAATTAAGAATGGTGTGTGTAATTGCGTTTATCGTTTTGTTTCATCGTTTTGTTTCGTTCATGGGATGAAAAAAAATGTGCAGTGTAGCTCAATTGCTTTATATCCGAATTTCTATAGACACAACCACCTTCTTCCATCAATCGCTCTGACAAAGGAAATCGCTTACTTCGGCTAAAGTCGCGCCCTGAAATAGTGATGTTGACATCATCAATTCAAAAATATTATCGGTGCTTCCCGGAATATCTCGAAATTACATGAGTTCGGGCAGACTATGTTCATCGGAATCTGGTGAATTGGTAGAAGAAATGAATCCCATAGAGTTACTCTATTCGACGAATTTTCCTGCTCTTCCATACCATTGCGTACAATTGAAAGTAGAAGCACCGGTCATTTTATTGCGTAAACATGAATCAGTCGATTGGTTTGTGCAATGGAACACAGTTGGTTATTTACAAGCTAGGGGACAAGGTGATCGAAGCTACAATTATTTCTGGGCCAAAGACTGGAGATAATGTTCTTGCCCGCATTGATTTATCGCCCTCCAACCAGGAATCGAATTTTGCCATCAGAAGAAGGCAATTTCCTTAAATTAGCCTTTGCGATGACAATAAATAAAAGTCAGGGACAGACGTTAAATTCGGTTGGTTTATATCTTTCGAATCCTGTATTCAGCAATGGGCAACTTTACGTTGCAATATCCCGTGTCACGTCACCAAACGGGCTCAAGATTCTAATACGAAACAAGAATGATTTGCCCGAAAATGTTACAAAGAATGTTGTGTACAGTGAAGTTTTATCCAACATGCAAGGTCGATAGATTTTTTATTATTTTCTCATAATTCTGGCATGTTCTTAGTTTTTGAATATATCTGGTTTATACATCTTTTAATCTTTTCCGTTATTTCTCATTAATATATTTGTTTGAATAATTGTAGATGGAACATCTAAGATACAAACCAGTTAGCCATATATGCCCCTACAATTATATGTGGAATCTTCATGGACGTCTACTATGGATCTACGATCTTCATACTACAGTGCGCTTTAATAGAGAGTACCGCGTACAAAATCTAATCTTCATTGATGTCGAGGTATGATTTCTTATATGTGAAATCTTACAACTTTTATATTTATTACACTATTTTACGCATTAACATTGTTTTAACAGGGGATCAAATACAAGTTTCCCTACAAGATGACTATATTGATAATCATCGAGACAGCCTAAAAGTAGGAAACGTTTATCACATTGACAATTTAAGTGTGGACCCTGCATCAAAGTTTGATTGGCACGTTCGAAGTGATTATAAGTTAAAGTTTACCCAGACAACCCAAATTGTACATAACCGACATCAATTTGATGATAATATTCCACTACATAACTTTTGGTTTGATCAGTTAAGTGCACTGCCACATTATGCGCGCACAAGGACAATTTAGTAGGTACTGATCTTCACTATTTTTGCAGTTTTCGTAAATTATTGTTTAATTATTTTATCTTTTCAAATATTATTGCAGATGCGATTGGATTAGTAGTTTATGTCGGTGAGTTGGAAAATGTTAATTTCAAGAACAAACATGGTGCTGCTATCCAAACCCACGTCCGCAATGTCTTACTTTGTGATACGAGGTATTGTCCTAATATACGTAGATTTTTACTAACCTAATTATGATTAAATTTCAAACGAAATTGTTTTTTCTTTTCAGCATGAATATAATAAAAGTTTCCCTTTGGGGAAGTTTCGCCACAAATGAAGACTATGAACTTTCATGTGATGGGAAAAAAACCAAATTCTGGCTGTATCAAGAGTTGAAGTCAAGAATTTCTATGGTTAGTTCGGCAATTAAAAAATTCTGACTTTAACAATACGTGTTAATAATGGTAAATTATTTTATATCCACTTCATTAGTTGTTAATATATGGTTCGTTTTAGGTGCATATATAAACACAAGAAGATTTATCAGAGTGTTCGTTGATCCAAACAATGACCAGGCACAGAAAATCCGTGAATGGTATGTTATTTTGTTAACTTGTGTTAAATATTCATATTTATTCCCGTGTAGATTTTTTACTATATCACTATTATAATATCAGGTTTGCAAAGATGACGTTGTACGAAAACACATTTCATTGAGTCGGAGAAGGGGGAAAACTCTAGATCAATTACAAAGCTTGCTTGGTGCAGTTTCGATTGACTTAAATAATTATGGTGTCATTGAGAACGTAAGATTTTCTTAATTTCTCTGTAAAATAAAATCTTGAATTTTTAATATGTTTATCTTACTAATTGCAGGTACGGTACTTTCGTGTACGTGCAAGTATAACCCACATAGATATGACAACTGTTTGGTATGAATCATGCACGCTATGTACGGTCAACAAGGTCACTGATGGTTTTTGCGTATCGTGCAATAGGTTTGTTGTACACACCATCCCGAGGTAATCAATTCGATACATAGTCATATTTTATGCAGTGAACAATAGTAAATTCTAAGTTTAAATTTTTCTCATCTTAATAAAATGTTATATAATTTTATTATTTCTCATCTTAGTAATGCCAATTCAGTGGTAGTATGCTTACTACTTTCTTTTATTCATCTCATTCTCTCAGATCATTGCTTATCTTCATCGGCCATTTTATTATTCGGACGGGCTATTTCAATCTGATTATGCCTAACTTTTATCTCATTGTTAGATATGCAGTCGGCTCAAGAGCAGCTGAGGAAAATGGCAATGTGCACATTGAAGGCCCTCGATTTCAAGAGGATATACGATAACATGCAGAAACGGCTGTGGCGACCCTACTTTTCTAATTAGGATTAGTGGCGGATTTCCGCAACGTAAGCCGCGAAAGGCCCGTCTAATTAAAACTTTTTCCTAAATTAATATACAATACTATAAACATCCGTCTACATCGTTATTCCTGTACACGGGCCGAAGCCCCAAAAATATCAAAAGAAACAAAAGTCCTAACGCCACTCCACAGGTCTTCATCCATGTACCGCACCGCCCTCAAAAGTCCGTGGAGCACCGCCACCAGCCGCCTCAGTCTTGACGCATATCGGCGTCAGACTCAGTACCTACAACACGTAAACACTGAGCAATTTGCCCAGTAGGTGAATAAAATGCATGTATGCAAGTGTGCACTCAATCCCAATCCCAATATCTCACAGCATGATATAATGCACACTCTTTCTTTTCCCACATTCCTATTTCATACAATACAGGGCCCTAGGTCAGGCTCACGCGCGCAATAAATATCGTGGGTGGTCACGTGATCACACCCGAATCCAATGTCATGGGTGGTTAAACCCGTATCCATAAGTCATGGGCGATGATGCCCGTATCCATATATATATTATATATATATATATATCATGGGTGAGAACACCCGTATCCCTTCTGGCGGTGTGCACCTCGAACCGACCACGTCCGAGTAGACAGATCGATCACGTCTGTCTCCGCCAGGAATCCTGTGAGCCCAACCGGTCACAAATATTCTCAATCTACCCCACGTACCAACATCTCGAATCATCACCGTCTCAATACAGTGGAACTCATCTTTTAGCCTGACGTGATATGCACGTGCCATGCATATAATCGTAATAACACATAAAAACATGATTCACATGAAACGTACGTAAAACATATAAATCACATAAGTCATGTAATTCACATAATCACATGAAAACACATAATTGTGTTTACGTATTGTAGATGGATGATCCACCTACCTGTCCTCCCGATATCGCTAAATAAGAGGTCCGACGGAATCCCTATAAGTCGATCCTCTGAATAAATAAATATTATCATATCAGTATATTTGCTAAACTGTATAAGTTTTTAAGTTCCCAAACCCTAATTATAGAAAACCCTAAAATTTATGAAAACCTAAAAATAATGATATTCCTAAAATAAATAAATTCTAAAATACCGAAAATTTATTAATTAAAACACAATGTCGAAATCTCACAAATGTCAACATCTTATCTCTATAAATGTCAAGACCTTCTATATCGATATTCTTAAGTAATGCCTATACTATATAAATGTCGAAATACCAATGTCGAGACTATGATGTCGAAATCTTCTTTATAATGATGTCAAGATGTTTACTATATATAAGCTTGTCGAGACCTATGAAGATGTCGCATGCTTTATATGTCGAGATCCTGAGATATAATGTCGAACAATATCATATCTCGACATCTTACCCACGATGAGGTCTTTTATCTCGAGATCTATGATAATGTCGAGTATATTGGAAATGTCGAGCTCCTTTGTAAAACAAACAGATATCGAGACCTATATAGCTTATCAAAACCTTACTAAATATCTAATGTCGAAGTCTGTGTAGGGAAAATCTCGAGATCTTATTTACAACACACACCTCGAAATCTATTTAGCATAAACTTATTGAATCTCGACATCTTCCTAGAGAAGAAATATCACATCTCGAAATCATCCCGAGTTTCTATGCTGTGTTTCGAAGTCTTCATAGTATAATTGTCCACAAAATCGAAAACCCTAAACTGCAAAACTTACATTCTTCACGAGACATATTCTATTAGACAAATACATACACTTATGAGTGTGATCTAGAATTCGAAACTCAAGATTCTTAAACCTTAAATGTTTCGAAGACTTCCTAAGACCTTCATACGACCATGTAAAATAACGTATTACTGAAATTAAAATTAAATGGTAAGGACAAGGGATTATACCTCCAACGCTATCACTTTCGAACTCCTTGTGGTATTAAATTCTCAATTCTCGTTATTCCCTTACTGTTCGACTTCTTTCTCTTGTTTTTAGGATTTCTTACTCAATGACGTTATGATCTTTGAGAAGATAGATAAGTACTAACTCTTTGAGAAAATAGATAAGTACTAAACACCTAAACTATTGAAAAACATATATGATGGGACATAAAGTGACGCAAGTTTCCCCTTGGTCTAAGTAATTTTCATTCTTGAATGTTATCCCTAATATTTGGGCCTTGTTTGGGTATTAAACATAGCCCAACTCAATTAGTTCTCCTATTACAATATAGTTCAATTTACTTTAATCCAATATTATAAATTCCTATAGCTTTTTAGAAAATTTTGAACTTAAGTTGAAATTATTGAAATTTATATTCTAGTTAAACAACTTAAATTTCTCCATAAATTTTCCTAATTCACAAAATAACATAATTAATTACAACAAAATCCCGTATTAAAATTTACGGGTATTACACCGGCTTTCATGTTCTACGTGAGTAACATTGTTGATGCGAATAAGCTTCAGATCGGTATCATCGTTTACTCGATCGGTATGCCGTCGGATGCTTGGCTCAAAGATATGCCTGATGTTGCTTGAATGGAAGTGGTAAGTGATGAACTTCTCCTTTAGTTTGTTGTTTCTTTGTTTTTTTAATTGGGGGAAAAAGTTTTAATTAGTGCTTTTTTGTTGATGAATGCGTCGTTTGGACTGTTTCTAAGTTGTTTTGGGCAATAGTTTTGATTCTTAATGCACTCTCACAACTAAGTAATATTTACATGCTTTTGCCCTTTATTACATTGAGTGTTGTCTTCATTATATCTCTCTGCCGTACAACGCAATTGTCAGTCCGTCATCATGTAAGTTAATCAGTCATATTTTTTCTCCATGTGTCCACACTACCAAATGTTTGATGTGGCCTCTAAACATCAACGTTCTTCATTTAAAAGATACAATGTTAATAAATAAAAGTTATTTAGTTGCAATAAAAAAAGGGCAATGACAACATTTCATGTGCTTCGAGATCAAGAAGTTCCACATCATAACCACAATATCGCTAATGGAACAACCATGTATATTTACCTATCATGGGAAAATTACAAAATCAATGTTCGTGCAGCACATTCGAAAATGAAAATAGAGTATCATATCGATTAGGGAAAGAATATAATTATTTACTCTTCAAACAATAATTGTTATGCAAAATAATTATAAACTCTCATCAATATAGCATTTTGACATATTTCTTTCTCCGACATAATCTATAATTATTAACTTTGTATGTATGCGACACATACAAAGTTAGATCATTTTATCTTAACAATAAAACACCCGTTATAATATTACAGCTCAATTGTTATAAATAATATTATTTAATACATAATTAAATTATATTAATTATACATAGTTAGACCCGTGCATTGCACGGGCAATAAACTAGTTTACTTTATTAGTTTGTACGAGGTGAATTTGAGATTACAATGAAAACCACCGCATACGATTTCTACCGATCAACACACACACACACAAAGACAAATCCCGAAACTAAGTTCATTGAGAAAGCTTTGGTCTATCATCATCTTATGGGTCTAAATAAAGTTTCAACCTTTTGCACCACAAAAACTTAGTTTGTAGATTTGTGTGTGTCTGTGTGTGTGTTGATCGGCGTGAATCGTATGTGATGGTTTTCAGTGTAATCTCGAATTTCCCTCATACAAATAATGAAAGTACATTATATATGTACACACACGCATATATATATATATATATATATATATATTCGTACATAGAAACGTATGGATGAGGTACTTTTTATGTATATCATTGGTTCACTGCTCAACATTTATCTTTGTTTATGTTCAATTCATTTGCCTTACTTCGAGACATATCTTTTAATGTCGATTTCGTTCCATTTTTCCAATATTTGAGAAGTCCAATAAGGCTGCTGCTCTTTTTTCAGAAACCTAACCTCCATATCAAAGGAGGACAAGACATTCAAGATATTTTGAATCCTTTTAGAGGCGTAAACTGAATACTTTTCCTTTCTTGCGGACCTCAAGGCTATTGAGACACGAACTGTCTCATGTATTGTTTCAGCGACCAGCTTCTGGTCTAGGTCAGAAGCAAGTCAACACAAAAAATCTTCATGATGGGTTCGTCACTAACCTAGACCAGAAGCTGGTTACTGAAATAATATCCAAGACAGTTCGTGTCTCAATAGCATTGAGGTCCGCAAGAAAGGAAGAGTATTCAGCCGACCCCTATGAAAGATTCAAAACATCTTGAATGTCTTGTCCTCCTTTGGTATGTAGGTTAAGTTTCCAAAAAATAATGAAGAGCAACAACTTTATGAGACTTCTCAAATATTGGAAAACGGAAGCAAATCGCCATGAAAAGATATTTCTCGAAATAGAGGCAAATGAATTGAAGATAAACTAAGAAATGCCGAGCAGTGCACAAATGATACAACATAAGAAAGCACCTCAAACATACATATATATATATATATAATTTACTTTATTAGTTTGTACGAGGTGAATTTGAGATTACACTGAAAACCACCACATACGATTCCTGCCGATCAACACATACACACAGACAAAATCCAGGAACTAAGTTCTTCGTGAAAGCTTTTGTTGAGTGTGGGTGATCCAAAAACTCGGGAAATCGAAGACGGGATCGATCGAAACGAGCTCGGAATGCGAAAGAACCAAGCAACGGAGAATCATAGCAGCTTCACGGCCTAGTGAAGCAAGGCTCACGGCCATGAAAGAGCTGGCAGAGAATCAGCTCGACAGCTTCACGGCCGTGAAGGCGATAGCTGATAGCCGTGAAGAAGTTTCTGGAGGTTGTCACGGCCGTGACTGCTTATGCTAGTGGCCGTGACTGAAGACAGAATCTGATAGGAATTCAGCCCGTAATGTTCACGGCCGTGAAGAGTAATGCATGTGGCCGTGAATGATGTCTGAAGCAGTTTTTCTATTCTAGTTCGATGTTTATCCGTTCGATGACGATGATTGAGGCTTCAAAGGTCAAGATTGAAGCTTGGAGGATCAACTCCCAACCCATCTAGTGGAGAATAACCGTGTAAACTGCTCCCAAGCGGTTTCTACAGAACATGGGGAAGTTACCAAACACACTACAAAACTGGTTTTGTGCGGCCAAGTGTGAAGGTAGAACGACCCGTAACTTGCGAACGAGAGTTTGAGAGTTTGATGTAAACACGAAAGTTAGAGAGAAAGATCCGATCTTGTAATCTAAAAAGGTGGAATCAATAAAAGTTCTCTGTTCGGGCCGTGGACGTAGGCTAAACTTGTAGCCGAACCACGTTAAGTATTGTGTTCAGATTTTATATTTTTTGCTGTTTTTCATTTTGATCAAGCTTGATATCGAATCCCTCGATATTGAGAAGTCACATACACGAAACTACGTCCAAATACGAATCTAGATTGGCCGAATTCTCAACAAGTGGTGCGGTGAGCGTGGATCGACGCGCGATCGAAGAAATGGCCGCTGCTAGATTTGACATGGAGAAGTTTAACGGTGACAATGACTTCGGCTTGTGGAAGATTAAAATGAAGGCGTTACTTGTACAGCAAGGGCTCGAAGAGGCTATCAAAGAGGAGAAGGACATGGAACCCACGGAGATGGCGCCGGAAATCAAGAAGGTAATGAGGGAGAAGGCACATAGCGCAATCGTTTTAAGCCTCGGCGACAAGGTGCTTAGAACGGTCTCGAAGGAGTCCACACCCGATTGTCTATGGAAGAAGCTCGACGAGCTTTACACGGTGAAGACTTTGGCCAAGAGACTTTATCTCAAGCAAGCCCTATATTCGTTTCGAATGCAAGAGGGCCGCATTGAAGATCAAGTGGACATATTCAACAAGATGATCCTTGATCTGGAAAATGCAGACGTCGTGATCGAGGAGGAAGACAAGGCATTGCTGTTGCTGTGCTCACTACCTAAGGGATTCTCGACGTTCAAGGAGACGCTGCTCTATGGGAGGGATGTGCTCAAACTTGCTGACGTTCTAACGGCGTTGAGTTCAAGGCAACTCAATAGCAAAAGGGAATCTGAAAATACACACGATTCAGGCGAGCTTCCAACCGTGAAGTTTATGCCAAACGGTGAAAAGAAAAAAGGGAAAGTCCAAGCAAAGAAATCCCATCAAGTGCTACGAGTGCCACGAAGAAGGACATATGAAAAGGGAATGCCCTAAACGAACCCAAAATTCGGAGAAACAAGATCGAGTGAACAACGTGACCGCAGATGAAGATGGTTACGAGTCGGCCGAGATCCTTTCTGTGGCTAAGAAGCATGCAGGTAATGAATGGATTCTCGACTCAGGCTGTACCTTTCATATAACGTGTAGCAGGTCTTGGATCAAGGACTTCAAAGAAGTGAAGGACGAGAGGGTTCATTTAGGCGGTGGGAAGGAATGTCGAGTTCGTGGGATAGGCTCGGTGATCTTGAGGCTGCATTCGGGCAAAGCGAAGGTGCTCGAAGAAGTGAGATTCGTTCCCGAGATGAGAAGAAACTTAATCTCGGTCGGGACATTGGACGACCTTGGATATTCAACCAAAACCGATGATGGAAAAATCAAAATCCTAAAGGGCTCGAAAGCTGTGTTCAAAGGGTTCAAGCGTAATGGCATTTACGTGCTAAACGGCTATGGTATCTCAACGAGGGACAAATGCATGAAGAAAAACCAAGCGAGATTGGAGAAGCTTTGTCTCGAGGTGGAGCAGCCGTGCAAAGAACCTAGAAGTTCAGAAATTCAAGACGCGACTCTTGAAGATGAAATCTCTGCGACAAGCGTGTTCGATGAGGTTCGTCTGAAGAGACTTGCAACGCTGTTATTAAATCAAAGAATAACAGGTTGATCAGCTGCAAATGGCTCGGCAAGGGGTGCCATGAAGCTGGGAACAAGACGGACTCGAAATCAACGAATGAAGCCAAAATCGAGAAAGCGAAAGGTATAAGCTCAAGATCAACTTCGACCAAGCGTCTTCTGGGATGGTTGAAGTTGGGTCTGAGCTCTAACACCCTTTGAGCTAGAAGGGGTGGAGGGATCACATGTTCGAATGAAGATCAAGGGATTCAAGATGAAGTGCATTCAGAAATTGGGTCAAATGTCTGCAAATTCGAATGGTGATCGAAGAAGGAACTTGGAAACAAGTTTCGTTGCTTGGGTGCTGTTTTTTGAAGAGTTATTGTATCAAGGTGGAGTTTGTTGAGTGTGGGTGATCCAAAAACTCGGGAAATCGAAGACGGGATCGATCGAAACGAGCTCGGAATGCGAAAGAACGAAGCAACGGAGAATCATAGCAGCTTCACGGCCTAGTGAAGCAAGGCTCACGGCCATGAAGGAGCTGGCAGAGAATCAGCTCGACAGCTTCACGGCCGTGAAGGCGATAGCTGATAGCCGTGAAGAAGTTTTTGGAGGTTGTCACGGCCGTGACTGCTTATGCTAGTGGCCGTGACTGAAGACAGAATCTGATAGGAATTCAGCCCGTAATGTTCACGACCGTGAAGAGTAACGCATGTGGCCGTGAATGATGTCTGAAGCAGTTTTTCTATTCTAGTTCGATGTTTATCCGTTCGATGACGATGATTGAGGCTTCAAAGGTCAAGATTGAAGCTTGGAGGATCAACTCCCAACCCATCTAGTGGAGAATAACCGTGTAAACTGCTCCCAAGCGGTTTCTACAGAACATGGGGAAGTTACCAAACACACTACAAAACTGGTTTTGTGTGGCCAAGTGTGAAGGTAGAACGACCCGTAACTTGCGAACGAGAGAGCTTGAGAGTTTGATGTAAACACGAAAGTTAGAGAGAGAGATCCGATCTTGTAATCTAAAAAGGTGGAATCAATAAAAGTTCTCTGTTCGGGCCGTGGACGTAGGCTAAACTTGTAGCCGAACCACGTTAAGTATTGTGTCAGATTTTATATTTTTTGCTGTTTTTCATTTTGATCAAGCTTGATATCGAATCCCTCGATATTGAGAAGTCACATACACGAAACTACGTGCAAATACGAATCTAGATTGGCCGAATTCTCAACAGCTTTGTTCTATCATCATCTTATGGGTCTAAATAAAGTTTCAACATTTTGTACAACAAAAACTTTGTTTGTGGATTTGTGTGTGTATTGATCGACATCAACCGTATGTGGTGGTCTTCAGTATAATATAGAATTCCCTTCGTACAAAAAAAGAAAGTAAATAACTTGCCTGTAGTTTTCGTCCTTTCTGTTTTCTGACAAGAAAAAAAATACAAACAAAGCAACCGTTATATATTAAAATAGTATATGCATTATTTTTGTGTGGTGAAAATAATGGAACGTGGTAAAAAAATTGAACGTGGCTATTTTATAGAACCGATATTTTAAAAAGAAAAGTAATTAAAAGAAGGAAATAAGTATGGTACGTAGAATGTTTAATTAAATTAAATATTTACATAACTAAATAGTTAAATAGTAAAGGGACACGTGGCAGACTTAGGTGAGAACTACATTTGCATATCTATGTAAAGAAAGTAAATAACTTGCCTGTAGTTTTCGTCCTTTCTGTTTTCTGACAAGAAAAAAAATACAAACAAAGCAACCGTTATATATTAAAATAGTATATGCATTATTTTTGTGTGGTGAAAATAATGGAACGTGGTAAAAAAATTGAACGTGGCTATTTTATAGATCCGATATTTTAAAAAGAAAAGTAATTAAAAGAAGGAAATAAGTATGGTACGTGGAATGTTTAATTAAATTAAATAATTACATAATTAAATAGTTAAATAGTAAAGGGACATGTGACAGACTTAGGTGAGAACTACATTTGCATATCTATGTAAAGAAAGTAAATAACTTGCCTGTAGTTTTCGTCCTTTCTGTTTTCTGACAAGAAAAAAAATACAAACAAAGCAATCGTTATATATTAAAATAGTATATGCATTATTTTTGTGTGGTGAAAATAATGGAACGTGGTAAAAAAATTGAACGTGGCTATTTTATAGAACCGATATTTTAAAAAGAAAAGTAATTAAAAGAAGGAAATAAGTATGGTACGTGGAATGTTTAATTAAATTAAATAATTACATAATTAAATAGTTAAATAGTAACCGGACACGTGGCAGACTTAGGTGAGAACTACATTTGCATATCTGTAAGATTATAGATATCTTATATTACTAAAGAAATGTAGGTCTCCTCGTATGCTGCCACGTGTCCCATAATAATTAATCATAATAGATTAAAAATATAACAAAAACATCAAAACTACCCACTATCCACTATAAATAGTTATTTATTAATATAAAATAATTAGATAGTTAAACCGTGCACTGCGGGTAATAAACTAATATATATATATATATATAAGTATATATATATATATCTATATATATATATATATATATATATATATATATATTGGGCCCCCTTCCAAAGCTTGCCCGAGGCGACCGCCTCGTTCAACTTATAGAAGCTACGGGGCCTGACTGCTCTACCCACGTTTTTCATAGAAAGAAGAACCGTTTTATACATAAAAAAAAGGGAGCCGTACCTTTATAAATAAAAAATCATCATCAAGCCACGTTGTTCATAGAAAAAAGAACCGTACCCTTTCAAATAAAAAAACTGCACAACGTCCCACGTTATTGGATAACTATACTTCTCAATATATACCATTAAAAAATCCTAATCCACCCTCAACGTAATCCACGCATCGCTGTCATGACATAAAACAAAATTTTGTTGATTTCTATTGCTTTACAGGTTCGAAGACTCGGCAAAAGGTGATTAATTTTTAACTATAGATTATTCTGTGTGCTTCCATGTTTGTTGCTATTGTCAATCCGTCAGTGCCTCTTCTCTTTTATAGTGAGCTTTAATGATGTGCAATGTGAGTCGCTCCCATAATTACTACTCTTCTGTTGCAACGATTATATTTTGGGATGCACTGATGCATGGTTGGATTCATTTATTGCGTTTCTCCATTTACTAAATTTATCCACATTCTTATTTATTATCTTCTTCGTTATTGTTGCTTTCACCAATATTTTTGCTCAACTAAGCACACTTTTTATTTTCCATCAACAAACATAACGCTTATTTATTAATTATATGGAAATTACTATTCATCGTCCCTTTCGGCCCAGGGCCGCCTCTATAGGCGGCCGAATTTTTTGTTCGTCCGTTTAATTTTTTTATAAATATTTAATTCCGGTTCGGGAATAATTATTTGTATTAGTAATTTTTTTGTGTTATAATTTGTACTATCTATTAATTCGAAATGGTATAAAGATGCAAAAAAATATTCCAAATATAAACAGTATGCGTCCGATACAGAAACAGTCACAAATTATACTGCTCCATTAGGTGCTGCCAGTGATACAATCGACTCTGATATCTTCTTTCCCAACCAGCAACTCGACCATCACGATTCGTGAACCAATACGGATGTTAGATGGGCATAGGAAACTCTGGACTTAAGTTAAGTCTAATATAATGCTGATAATTATCTCCAAGGTGCGCCACGACGATCGTACGGCTTGGTCCAGTAGCAGTCCATCTGGCACGCAGTGGCAATATTGTGTTCGAATGAATGTTGATGTTCGACCCATTTCCGTACCCGTAGAGGATAATTATAGCGTTCCAAAGTGTCGCCACAGCCCACAGATCACACGGTGTCGACATCCAGTGGTGTGGTCCACAAGGCCCCCTTCCCAGCGTATACAATTCACCGCCATTTCCAACGACTCACCATAGTCCAATGCCGAGTAACGCTCTCAGTGGGCCGCGAGTTCGTTCGCGACGTAATTCCTTACGGTGATCCATTCGTTCTCGTCATTGTAAATATGATGGGCGATAACGCGAAATCCACAGTTGCCGTCAGCCACCACATCCTTATAGCTAACTATATATGGATGGATGACTGTTGTTACGCAACTCGCCAAGTGGGTGTGGTAGAAGTCTGAGTCACCTGTAGAACGCATTTTTCAGGATTAGATGTGCATGCGTGTTTCAACGAATTTACGAGTAAACGATAGTAGTACCTGTCTCCGTTGTAGATCCACGAGACCGCTTTGCAAACGAAGATGACGTACGACCCTGGCTGCTACGACTGGTACTGCTGCGCCCTCCACTGCGTCCACCCCTTGGGATTGCGTACTCCCAAGCACTTCGATCCTACTTCGTCGAGTTTTTTTTCTTCGGCCGACCTTTGACAGACGTCTTAATGTCAGGCCCATTCCACTCACGAGCGTCGGGATACAAATGTTCGTGAACGACTCGATGGAGGCCACGCATAACGGCGGGATCGCGGCTTTCTGCCTCACGCACGAGGTCGTATAAGTAATCCCAATCAGAAATATCGGGAGTTACTCCCTCGTCGATGGTGAGTGTCCTCCAGAAATCGTGCACGCAGTCTGCAGCAACTGGGTAGTTGTTGTCGACACACTGCTGAAGCTCGCATGCACATAGAAAAGGACAAAATCGTCATTTTATCATTATTTACTGGTATAATTATTTTTGTATTATTAATTTTTTTTGTTATAATTTGTGACTATCTATTGTATTAGTAATTCGAAACGGAATAAAGATGAAAAAAATATTCCAAACGTAAACAGTAGAGACATAAAAATAATACATATAAAAAGTACGCGTCCGATACATAAACGAAGCATAAACAAAATAAAAACGCATCATGGGGCCTGGCGCCACCGGTCGTTGAGCTCGTCGAGCCTCTCTCTGAACTCGTCCGTGGGTGGATAGCCGTCCAGATGAATCCCAGCTAGTATATCGCTAGTCAAGGTGTACATCGAGCTGTACCACTGTACATAGAAATAATACATATAAAAAGTGATTAAACATATAAATATAAAAAATCGACATAAGATTAAATTACATACGTAGTCGCCGTGGCTGTGCGGGGGTATGCCGTCCGATGAGGATCCCGCCTCCCACGAAAGCAGGCGAGGATGAGAATGCCGCTCATACCAGTCCATGTACCCTTGAACGGTTTCACCAAGGTACTCAGCGGCTGCCCGGTTGATGTACGAGAGGTTGAGGATGTAGGCGTACGGAAACTGACGCCAAGCATGTTCGGCTGAACCGGCAGAATAGTCCACCTTATACCTCGTCGGGTCTGCTGGCATCACCGCTTTCTGTGGCGAACTCATCGGTGACGGGATGACCTGCACGTACCCCAGCTGGCGCAACACTCTCGAGGGTGAGTAGGGCTCAACGATATCGCGATATCTAACCCAACCCACGAAAAGCGTCCTCGGGTGTTGCAACGCTGGATCGGGACCGTACGGCAGCCAAGCAACCTGATAACAGTTCACAATTTTTAAGTAATAGTCATAAATATAGAATATAAATTGTTAAGATACCTCGCTTGCAGTCATGACATCTATCTGACGGCGGATCTCAACCAAACGGCTCACCGTCTTCTCGTTCTGAGATACAGACCACATGCATGATCGTGCCTGGTCAGGCTCCACATGGTGGGGGAGACGATGTGGGCGGAAGCATAGGAAGTACTCGTAGATCCACGCCTGTAGTAACGAGAGGCACCCAGTTACACCGCTTGCATCCGCCCTGCTTGCGAGGCCAAGCTGGCGATAAAGGTACGCAAGTGCGGCCAATCCCCACAAGTACTGCCTGGCAGAGGCCAACGAGCGGTAAAAGTCATGCATGATGTCGGGCTTCAAACGGGTCCCGCTCTTTTCGACGAACAGCGTCGACCCCAAAAGAGTCCACAACCAAGCGATGGCCTGGAACCCCGCCGGCTGACCCCCCCGCATCCTCTGCATCACGTCTTTCGTCAAAACCCCACCGCTTCTCCAAGAACTCCTCAGCGCGTCGTTGGAGATTCCCATTATCTTCCTCACCGCGATTTGCCCATCGGCGACGTCTAGGCAGCCCGATACCGTCTCCTCGTCGATCGGGATACTCAGGATCTGCTCGACGTCGTGGAGCATGATCGTCATCTCCTCGAATGGCATATGGAAGGTGTTCGTGTCGGGCTGCCAATGTTCCACAAAAGCGCACAGTAGAGGCTGGTCCAAGTGACCCACCATGGCATCTGTGAGGTGCCCAAGCCTCGTGCCATCGATCTGGCGCTGCGTCTCTGACGGGAATTGGGAGTACCAATTCTTAAGCTTCCCAAGCACTAACGTTCGCTGCTCGCACTTCAGCAGGGGCCTCTCCTGCTCACGCATCCAGATGCGGGCCGCGATGTGGCCCAGATAACTAGGGATCACCTCGTCATCATCTGGACCACTGGGCTGTGGCCCCAGTACCCTCCAGGAATCGTCATCTACGACTCTGGAGCGCTTGCTCCCTATTTTATTTTTACGAATAACGCAAAAATAAATTTAATTTCTTTTACGTATATTAAGACACGACATCGCATGTCAATTTAATCTCTTACCTGAGGAGGCCGGTGGCACATCGTCATCGGATGATACCTGAGGAGGCCGGTGGCACATCGTCATCGGATGACTGAAACGATGCTCCATCATCCGGTACGGCATCATCGCCTGCTCCAGACCACCCCGAATGCGGATCGTAATCCGCATATACGGACTGAGAAGCAGCCACTCGCTGCCGCCTCTCCTCCTCCCGTTCTCTACTAACGGATGCATCAACGCCGCGCGTCCTCGTGTGGCGCTCTCCATATCCCTCCAACGGGGGGGCGGATCTACTGCTACCTCCGGGTAGGGACTTCCCACCCCTCGTCTGCAATTAAATATTTAATTAAAAAAAATTAGTCGAACAGCATTTTCGGCCGCCTGTAGAGGTGGCCGAAAACGATTTTCGGCCTGTGCAGTGCCGACCGAACGGTATTTTCAGCCGGCACAGCACGGGCCGATCGTGAATTTCGGCCTGCTCTGGCTCGGCCGAAATTTTTTTTCGGCTGTGCCGTTGGCCGCCCCGAAAAATCGTTCGATCGGGACTTTTTTTAAACGATTCCCACCCGTGTTCGATAATTCATCTACGTACGAATGATTTTTACGAGAATTCGCTTACCAGTCGTGCGAATAGGCCCTTTCCTTTCCCCTGTCCGTGTCGTCGATCCATTGCGATTTTGAGCTTTTTTGTTTTTTAGTCTGATTTGGATGTATGATTGCGATATGAAAGGGTTGTTTTATATAGACGTTAGTTTTTTCTTTTTAAATTAATTTAAATATTATAAGGGCAAAATTGTCTTTTTGCAGTCCTTTAGGGGGCGGTGACAAGGAAAAAGGGGGCGGTGAATAGTAATCCGGTTATAGGAATATTTGTGTGTGGAGTTGCGCTACCGCACAGCCAAGTCGGATATCCGTGCTTACTTAGATTTGGACGCAAGAAGCTGATATGGGGCGGATATGCCATATTTTAAATGTCCTCCAAAATATGTGTACGTTTATCTTTTGTACTATTTTCATCGTTACCATGTCTTTTATTTTTGGACGTGGGCAACCCTAGGCAGTTGATATTTAAATCTGTTTGATTCATCATTTGTTTTGGCCGTGTCACTTTATTTGTAATCTTCAAAAAATTGATTATTAAAGTAAATTATAGACCTGTTCTATTCACTACCGCCCACACATTCAATGACAATAGTTCGTTACAATTTTTTATGTCTCACGTTTCCTTTGTTTTGGGAATTTGTCATTGTTATTTTAAATTTTAAACTTTAATTACTTATTGATTTATACGGTTGAGGTTTCCACTACTTACGTTTCTTTTGTTTTTGAATGAGTCAAATTTAGTTTTACTTCTTAAGTTTTGACACTAAATGTGCCATGCTTAAATTAAGTTATGATTAAACACTACTCACTTCAATTGTTTATCAAATATCGGATTCCTCATTATCGGTCAAACAGAGCTAGGGAATATTCATATCCATGTCTACATCTAATGACACGTGAGCTAACCTCAATAAGCTAAATTTATCTTAATCTGTCACTTAATTCGTTTTATTGTATTTTGTTCCGTTGATTAAATTTGTCCACATTCGTACGTCGTGCATTTCAGTTGAATACTGATTTAATTAATTTTTATACTCAGCTAACACCGGTTTTTATGTTGCAGATTGATCTTTCCCGATTCATAAAATAGCAATTACATCCATATTTAGGCCTGGCGGAGTAATTATAAGAATCTTTGCCAGATCATAAGATAAATTAAAGGTTAGCATCGCTTACTTATTACTAATTCATGTATCTGACCAAGAAACATAATGCTTTTCTTCCATCTATATGATTCTGAAGTTGTATCTACTTACTGTCTAATGTTTGATAATATACTCACAATTCTTTATTTGTATGCTTTTAAAACTTAATAAAAAGTTGTAATATATGTGGGTCGTGTTGAATTACTGCATTTCAGTTTTGGGATGATTTTGCGTTTAAGAATGAGCTTTTACGATGTTCTTCATGCTTTCGAAGTTCTTTAGTCAGATGTAATTTATTTAAAGTACTGTGGCGTCATTGTACGTTCTACTATTGCATGTTTTTTATTAAATTAGAATATTATATTTAATTGTCTGCATTTAGAACTTAGATGATAGTTTGAGAAATCCAAGATTTCAGTTATGTTGCGGAAACGGTCAAGTTCAACTCCCAAATATTCCAATATCACCGCCGTACCTTCAGTCGTTGTTGTCACAACCATTCTTTAAAGACAAAATCCGAATGTACAATTCATTATTGACATTTACTATGGGAGGGCGGATCGACAGCAGTGTCAATGATGGTAGGGGACCCTATGTTTTTTGCATTGGTGGTATCAATTACCACCGAATTGGGTCACTAATCCCCGAACCGGGTCCTGGCCCTAAGTTTACTCAACTATACATTTACGACACTGCAGATGAGGTTCTCAATCGTATGAATGCAATGGGATCGTCCGGTGCTTTAAATATAAATGGGGACGTACATCGTGGCCTACAAGACATGCTTGATCGAGTAAACCCATATGTTTCAGTTTTTCGAAGTGCTCGAGATATGCTGATCGAACAAGAAATAGTTTAAATCTACGTATACGTATCATTCAAGCAAGAGAAGGTAGACAGTATACGCGTCCAACATCAAGTGAAGTTGCTGCTTTATTGGTGGGTGATTGTACAGAAGACTTGGGGCATAGAGACGTTATTTTACATACAAGGAGCGGAAATTTACAAAGGATAGATGAAACTCATCCAGCTTATGTACCTCTCCAATATCCTTTATTATTTCCCTATGGAACAGATGGTTGGTCAATCAACATAGCAAGAGGCTCTTCCGGTACTTCAAGGGATAGAGTTTCAATGAGACAATTCTATGCATTTCGAATGCAAGATAGGAAAGGTGATGAGTATAGTTTGGTTAGAGGTGGTCGCCTATACCAACAATTTATTGTTGACGTGTATTCTGCTATTGAGCAACAACGTCTTCACTATGTCAAATGTAACCAAGGTCTCTTGCGTACAGAATTGTATAGAGGGCTTCAAGATACTGTCTTAAGCGGAGATGTTAATGCAAATTCTGTTGGAAGAAAATATATACTGCCTTCAACATTTACAGTGGACCACAAAATATGATCCAACATTACAAAGATGCAGTCGCTATTTATCGTTCAATGGGTCCTCATGATTATTTCATCACTTCACGTGCAATCCTAATTGGCTTGAAATAACAAGAGAGCTACTACAATATGAGCGAGTCGAAGATCGTCTGGACGTTGTGGCTCGGGTTTTTGGGCTAAAAATGAAAGAATTAATACGTGATTTGAAGGAGAGACGGATGTTTGGAACGGCCATTGCTAGTAATTATAAGACTTATACTTTTGATTTTTAATATTGCTATTATATATGGAGCTAACACAATTAAAATAATAACAGATTTATATGTTGTGGAATTCCAAAAGCGTGGACTTCCACATCCACACATTCTTCTTACTACATGTTCGGATTATGTTAACAAACTTATCAGTGCCAAGATTCCAGATAAATACAATGATCCCCTTGCATATGAAACGGTCACAAAGTTTATAATTCATGGTCCGTGCGGTCTTTGCTTAGTTGATGGTAAGTGCTCAAAGCGTTATCCAAACAAATTTTGCGACGAGACGGTTGTTGATGATCGACTTTGTGCAGTACATCCGAAGAAGAACTGATGAAACAACTTTAGCTAATGGTCGGGTAGTCGACAATAGATGAGTAGTACCTTTCAATAGAGATTTGTGTGTCGAATATGATGCTCACATAAATGTTGAACGCGTAGCAGTTCGAATCGTGGTGAAGTACCTATACAAGTACATCCACAAAGGCCATGATCGTGCAACGTTTGTCATTGAAGATAGTGAACCCCGAAATAACATTGATGAGGTACGACCACAACGGGTCGATGAGATCAAGCAATATTTAGATTGTCGTTATGTGTCTGCCGTAGATGCATGCTGGAGGATTTTTTATTTTAACCTACAGCATCAATACCCGTCTGTCGAAAGAATGCAGTTTCATTTGCCAGACGATCAAAACGTCGTCTTTCATGACAATGATGACCTACACGATGTTATTAATCAGCCACAAAATACAATGTTGACAATGTGGTTTGAGGCAAACAGGCGGTATCACGAAGCTCGAACGTTGACATACTCGGATTTCCCAACCGAATGGGTATGGAACCGTCGTACAAGAATATGGAGTAAAGTCAACAACGAGTTTCAATTGGTAGACTACCATTTACGCATCCAAATGCTGGTGAGCGATACTGTCTTAGGATGCTACTTACGAAAGTTCGTGGTGCAATGTCATATAGGATATACGAACGGTTAGAGGAGTTGTTCAACGTGTCATGAATTAGGACTGCTCGACGACAACAATGAATGGCATGAAGCTTTAAGGGAAGCATCTACTTGGACTACAGGTTCACAACTTCGAAATATGTTTTGCTCAATATTGATGTTCACGGAAGTAGTCGATCCATTGAGACTATGGGAAACACATTGGGGGAGCATGACTAATGATATTGAGCATATGATTCAACGTCAGTCTAACAATTTTGAATTACGCATCACAGACGACGAATGGCGAAATTTGGGAATTCTTGATATTGAACATGTCCTCAACAAGAATGGCAAGTCACTCAAAGATTTTCCACAGATGCCCCAACCATCTTTAGAGTATGCGAACCGTGCCTTCAATCGATTGATAAGAGATGGACTCGATTATGATACATCAAAAGAGATGGAAAATTACGAACGTCTTGCTCAGGGTCTAAATGAAGACCAATATAGGGTATTTTCTTCCATTATGCGAGCTCACGCTCAAAATAGTGGTGGTTTGTTCTTTGTTTGTGGTAGTGGGGGAACTGGAAAGACATACTTGTGGAATACCTTAATATCAAAATTAAGGTCCAACAGGGAAGTGGTTATTTCAGTGGCATCCTCGGGAATCGCTGCACTATTACTTCCTGGAGGTAAAACTGCTCATTCGACATTTACGATACCGCTAAATCCTGTTGAAAATTCTGTTTGTTCATTTGATAAGTTGTCACCCCGAGCTGAACTTATTCGACTCGCGTCGTTGATAATTTGGGATGAGGCTCCCATGACTAATCGACTCGCGTTTGAGGCGGTCGACCGTCACTTCAAAGATATTTTGGATACTAATTCACCTTTTGGTGGAAAGTTGTTTGTGTTTGGCGGTGACTTCAGACTGAAATGTTAATTGCTGCAACTTATCACGAATTAACAACAAGGTATTCTGATTTGGATTATCTTAAGGAGTGAGCAATACTAGCATCCACAAATGTTGATGTGGACAATCTCAATGCAAAAATCTTATCGATGCCTCCCAGTACTTCTCGAAATTACTTGAGTTCGGATAGAGTATGTTCGTCGGAGAATGGTGAATCAGTGGAACAAATGAACCCCGTAGAGTTTCTCAATTCAACCAACTTTTCTGGGCTTCCCAACCATTGCCTAAAGTTAAAAGTAGGAGCACCGGTCATTCTATTGCGTAACATGAATCAGTCGATAGGTTTGTGCAATGCAACACGGTTCGTTATTTATAAGCTCGGGGATAAGGTGATTGAAGCTACGGTATTATCAGGCCCGATAAGTTTAGGCCACAAATTATATCAATAAAATCAATATTATTCAATTTTTAAAATTTAGTCGAACAAATTTGGACGTTAAATATTTTTAACAAAATAATTTGGATGTCGAAAATCAAACTTTATTGCATCTTATGCAGTTAATTACATTTAACTATTAACTGTAGTAACAAAATAGAAAAAACACTAATAATCCAAATTTGTAAATTTGCCTTACAAACATTAAACATTGTATTATAATGAAGTTTTAAGTTTGACGGCATTAGATTTAGTTGGTTTGATAATGAAGGGTCTGAATTTCTGTGTTGTTTGGTTGATGGAGTTAAATAATGATGACGGATGTGTCTGCAGATGAGTTTAGAGGTATTAAATTGAATTAAGTTCAATTACAATGTTACTCGTATTTTGAATTTAATATTTTATAACTAAAGGATAAATTTATCAAAAATAATCATGATTAGCTGAAGGTATAGAGAGATGTAGCTTTGGCGTATACGTTACTGGTGGTATTAAAGGGATGTTAACGAAATCCCATCTTCAAATAAACTTTCCAATCAAACACTGTGTTAATCGTTATTTAGTATTGACTATTATGATTTCTCTAGTTTGGTGAGCGTAAATATATTATAATTTATAAGTACACTTTTAGGATATTAATAATTGTTCAATAGAAATTAATTATTCCTAGAGTTTAAAAATGTCGGTAATCAATTCATTTATCAAGGTGAAAATAGTTTATTTAACTTGAAATTTGTTTTCTTAAACACCACCTCGAACTAAACAAACGAATACCACCAAGTAGGACGAAAGAGGATTCACGACTAAAAACACTTGCAATAAAAATAAAAAATAAAAAAAAATTAGTGGCTCGTACACATAAAACTAAGTGTTGGCATTTACGTCGCATTACTTACTCGGCCACCTTATTTTCTTTTTCGATAACACCAATAGTTTATTTGTTAATGCAGGTCAACTAATCCACATAGTAATTAATACATGTAAAGTACCCTATCTTTTCTTGGTAATTTGTGTTGAGATTATAATTTGGGTTTTGTCCCACACGGACTAATTCAAGCTTTTCTATCCGGTATATATAAGAGGTCTTCTCCCTCCTATTACCATGTGGTTTTAGGAAGGACTCATCGAAATCTAATAATTTGTTTTTTAGTTATGAATGAAACTCGTCAATTATCACAAAATCGTCAAATGTTTCCATTAGTCTAGAATAGTTCTTTTTCCACTGAGATAGTAGAACGTAAGAGTCGATGAAGCATATGCGATGTTTAAAAGGGGTGTTTGCTTTGTTGCGATCTCAAAAATATCACCGTGATCATTTTGTCAATCTTTATACTGTATTACCTAGGTGATGACTGATGAGTAGTCACTGAATTATGAATCAATAGGGTGATATTTCAAATTTTGAATCGCACAGAAAAATCAAGGTGATCGATCGTTCATCACGTTGATGGAGTGATGTTTTCATATTTTTTGGACAAAATCATCTCCTTTACTTTAAGTAATAAAAGCTATATAATGAGGAGCTATATAAATGAGTTGTAATTAATGCTTAACAACTTTAAACATCATATTTAAACATTAATCATTATCACATGAAATATCAGCTCAAATATATTAATCTATATTGCCTAGATAATATGAAACGGGTTACAACGGGCAACCAAACAACATCGTTCTAGGCCTAACTCACAAATCCTTAAGGCCTCCAACATGACCATTAGGTCAAAGCCTCATTAATATTCAAAATGAAACGTCATACCTATAATCATAGTGAAAACATTTGTACGTTAACGCCCTATGCACCATGCTGATTTAACAAACACATTTAATTAATGATGTGAGTATCAATTTGGATTACCTCAAATAAACACCCTTAATAGAATAAACAATCATACAGTTTGATGACTATTCATTGAAAATCTCTCTTTTTGTTTCTTAAAAAGAAAGTATTATTGAAAAAAGACATATATAATATTAAGTTTTTTTTTCTGAAGTATATGATAGTATCAGTTTACTTGTTAAGAGTGGGTGAAAATAAAGATGTTTTTCTGCTTTTTTTTTTCTTGTGCCGGTTTGAACTTATTATCGGTTTCCAACCGAACAGTGAGATGCAAGGCCTCGATTTTGAACTAGTGTTTCTTTGCCTGAGAGAGTGCAAAAAATGTAGGTGGACATGTCGCGTAATTAAGTTTGGAAGTTCGTCGAAGGTATGACATCCTTCTACGTCTCCCATTCTTCCGGTTGGGAAGGAAGTCACTTTTAGTTTAATAAATTATATGCTTGGATGAAGTTGATTGCTAGTTGATGCTTTCTTTTTTTTTTCAACAATAGCTTGCCGTAAACATAAAAGGTACAAGGCTAGCCCACAAAGCCCTCCGATCACATAACAATTGCCAATAGGAAAAGATGCCTCCTAAAGAGGACACGACACTCCTAAAAAGGAGACGAAACGTCCACAAGGAACAAAGCCGAAAGAAAACAAGTGTTCTAAATTACAACAAGAACTAAAGAACCTACCATAATCGAGCCTAAAACTCCATACTAGCGACTATTAAACTAAAATTTAAAGTAATCTGCACTTTTTTCCGTTTTCACTTCAAAAAGGTTGTCTTCTTCAGAAAGAACCACCAACAAGTGCAGGAGAACAATCCTACAAGAGGAGACCAAAACTCTCAGTACGGGAGACTAATGAACCATAAAACAAACTCAAACCGACAGTAAACATGACCCAAACAAAGACGGAATAGATAATCTAGTGTTGACCTTTTTGGTCCATGAGTGTTAGAGAGTTTTGATGGACTATGTAATTGTAATGACGTCAGGTCTATAAATTAAGCAATTCGATTTGTGATCAATATAACGTCTAAGTTCATGATAATATTCGACCATGCATTATATATGAGCTTAAACTGATTAAATTGCTTAATATTTGATTCGCATATGAGTTTGTGATTTGTTGATGAGACTATGTGATCGCATGTTATAGACAGCCCATGTGATAGGATATATCGTACTGTGCTATATATGGAAATAATGCATGAGATATCCTACTGAGTTATAAAAGGAAAATATGCTGTTTATATATGGAAAGTGATATATCTGTTCAAAATCTGTTATTCCTGACGAAAATCATATCTACGATTATGTGCATGCTTTCCACTGAATTTAATGTGCAATATTAAATTGATATCTTTCCTTATACTGATTGAATATTATATTTAGGAAAGATTTGATTTGATTAACTTTGTGGATAAGGTGCTATTATATGGTATGTGCTATAAACGGATATGATCTCTGAAATAAGGAAAGTTCTGCCATGATATGATAAATCGAATGAAGTATGCTCTGATCTGATTTGCGTGCTAAACATGGTAAATATATTGATCTAATACTTTGAGCTGTATATGGAAAACGTGCCGATATGATGCTATCTCGTGTGCTATATTTGGAAAATTAATCTGGATTGATTTATACTAGAAACAGATAATAGGGAATCACTTATGGAAAGTACTGACTTGGTAAATATGTGCAAAGTGATTGATAATGCTTGAGAACAAAATTGAGTCTTTATATGGAATATATTCATGCTTAAATGAGATTTTATATGGAATATAATCATGCATTAACGTGCTTATGACCGTTGTGACAATTTATTAAAAAGCATGATTTTTATATGGCATGTTGACTCTCGAAAATTGCATGGAAACTATGCTTGATTTGGTGATTATTATATGATATGATTTTCCATGTGAAATACTGATTGAAAAGGTTTATATACATGCTACACCTCATAATTTCGAGTACCAAGAATTTGCGAGCCTACTACTACGAGAGTATTGAGCAGAAACATTCCTAAGATATTCATGAGCTTTTCACTTGCGATAGCTTTCTGCCCACCTGAGCGATCACTTGCGAAGTACTGTCCGTACTAAGATATTCCATCCTCCCACACCATATATTTTGTCTTCGGACGTGTTGTCTTCGGACGTGAGCAATACCAAGGAGGCAAGGTCGACGTTTACGCACACGTGAAGGGAAGGACGAGTTCCGGGGGCCCTTCGGTAGCGAGCTATGCCTGTCGGGATCAGGCGATTCCGAGGAACGAAACTCGGCGTGTGGTAACCTAGTAGTGGCTGGTGTTCGTCTTGTTTCGGTTGTGTATTGGGCTAACCAATCAATTTTGTATCCAGCTACGGTGCATTATAGTGATTGGTTAAACTCTTGGGAAGCAAATCCCAAGGAGAGGAGTAAACCCCAGTTGGGAATATAACCTCTATAAAAATCAGGTCTCGCATTTACTTTTCAGTTATTTCTTTATCGCTGTGAGACAGACCCGACGCACATTCGACGTTACTAGGATATATCAGGCATACTCGTCACAAGCATCAGTAGGCATATCTAAGTCACTACACTTAGCATTTGTGAAAAGAAGCATTAAATTTTTAAGCCTAATTCACCCCCCCTAGGCACATTTATATCTTCATCTAGAAACACAGAAGAACAAACAAATAGAGAAAAGAAAACACGACAAACGATTACGAACACCTAGCAAATAACAAAGTACATCAAACAAAAACCACTGTATGAATCTGGGAAAAAGATGTACACCCACCAACACAAAAGTTGGCAAAAAAGAAATCTAAAAATTTAAATTTTAACTAGCATTGCTGCCAGTCCTCGCCGGAGGACGAGGAGCACCAGGTCAGCACCTAAAAGCCTACCGTGCGTTCAGGGACAAGAGGCAGGCGGGTTAGGTTCTCGTAAAGCGGCAGACGAAGCTGTGACGAAGGCCTGCTGGCTGTGGTCCTTCCCAAGCTATAGGAATTAATATAAGGAATAGTAGTAGAGTAAACATTAATTAGTTACCAATTAACTACCCCATATAAAAAGGGAAAAATGAATTTAATGTTAGTAATTTAAGTAACATGTAAAGTAATATTAAATAGATAACAATTTTTTTCATCTGGCGGACATGGTAAATGAAGGCCCGCGCCGCCTACTGGCGGGTAGCGGGCCTGGTTGGCCCGGCCCATCCTAAAAAGAAAACGAAAAAATTATATAAAAAAAGAAAAAACATTAAAATAAATTAATGAATTTGAATTACTCGTAATCAAATAAAGGTGAATCTATAGAAAAATACCAATTGTATAAAAATTTGCAAGTCATTATCCATGTCAGAAACTTTTTTATATAAGTACCCGTTCGCATGTGCATACCATTTTTCCGGTCTTGACGTAGCTTTCTATATGTGTATTGCGTACCACGTCACGCATTTATATGGTACCATATATGGTACCTATATACATTCCATATGGTACTTTACGGCTGACTATATGATGGTACCATTTATTAGCTGTATTATGTACCACAATACGTTTCTCTATGGTACCTAAATGTGTGATGTGATGTACCTTGCGGCGGGCAAATAACAATGTGCAAAAAATTTATTATGACAGGTACCTGCATATAAAAAAATACTGACAGGGTACTGACTTGCTAATTTTGTATATTAATGTATGTAAAATACCCTATTGAAAATTTATTTATGTTATTAAATTTGATTAAATTAAAAATTGGATCTCAGAAAAATATAAAAAAACCTATATAATTCATATAATTTTTTTTAAAAATATTTAATAATATTTGGTGGGCCTGCCCGCAACCCCTACATGCCTTACCCGCATAGGCGGGCCTGAGAGATGGCAGCGCGCCCCACCACTTTAGCGGGCCCGCGGCCCACGGGCCGGTTTGATAGTACCAGTGGCAGGGCGGGGCGGGCCGGCCCACGGGCCATGAGCATTTTTGCTAGTTCTAAATGTGTCATTTGTTAAATGACTTAATTAATAATTTTTGAATAATCCATGTAATTAATATTATTGATTAACTTTGTGGATAAGGTGCTATTATATGGTATGTGCTATAATCGGATGTGATCTGAAATAAGGAAAGTTCTGCCATGATATGATAAATCGAATGAAGTATGCTCTGATCTGATTTGCGTGCTAAACATGGTAAATATATTGATCTAATACCTTGAGCTGTAAATGGAAAATGTGCTGATATGATGCTATCTCGTGTGCTATATTTGGAAAATTAATTTGGATTGATTTATACTAGAAACAGATAGCAGGGAATCACTTATGGAAAGTACTGACTTGGTAAATATGTGCAAAGTGATTGATAATGCTTGAGAACGAAATTGAGTCTTTATATGGAATATATTCATGCTTAAATGAGCTTTTATATGGAATATAATCATGCATTAACGTGCTTATGACCGTTGTGACAATTTATTAAAAAGCATGATTTTTATATGGCATGTTGACTCTCGAAAATTGCATGGAAACTATGCTTGATTTGGTGATTATTATATGATATGATTTTCCATGTGAAGTGCTGATTGAAAAGGTTTATATACATGCTACACTTCATAATTTCGAGTACCAAGAATTTGCGAGCCTACTACTACGAGAGTATTGAGCAGAAACATTCCTAAGATATTCCTGAGCTTTTCACTTGCGATAGTTTTGTGCCCCCCCCCCCTCTTAGGCGATCTATATCTTCATTTGATATCAGAGCGGGTTACTCAAACGACGGGCCTAACAAGCCTGAGTTAAAGATCTAATGGCTTCTTCGAGTTTTGATGTTTTTGCAGTCGGACAATCCCATTCTAGGCCACCGGTCTTCGATGGAACAAACTATGCCATATGGAAAAACCGTATGAAGGAATTCCTGCTTGCTACTGACTATGACCTGTGGGATATCATCACGACTGGACCTTACAATCCAAAGAAAGGTCCGGAATATGATGCAACAGACAAGCGAGGAATCTCCTTGAATGCCAAAGCTAAGAACATGATCGCCTGCACACTTACAAGAGAAGAATACAATCGTGTGAGTTCATGCGAATCTGCCAAAGATATGTGGGACATGCTTCAAGTCACACATGAGGGAACCACTCGAGTTGTACAAGAAAGAATAGCCCTCTTAACTCACCAATACGAGCTGTCCAAAATGGAGGACGACGAGACCATAAGCCACATGTACGCGAGATTCATGAACATCATCAATCAAATGTTCTCGTTGGGAAAGAAAATACCGGACGATGAGAAGGTGCGGAAAATACTGAGATCTCTACCAAGAGAATGGAATGCCAAAGTAACTGCCATCTACGAAGCGAAGGACTTGGACGAACTTTCCGTGTCAGAACTGATTGGATCTCTGACCACCTACGAGATGACTCAGATCTCCATCAAAGAGAAACCACCAGTTCGAAATCAACCAAATATTGCCTTCAACACGGAATAAGAGAATGATTCTGAGGGCGAAGAAGAAACTGAGGAAGACATACTGGAGCAGATCGCCATGCTGACCAGGAAGTATGAAAAGTCTCGACTGAGAAAAAATTCGAAGGAAACTCCAAGTTCCAACCTAGGAACAAGGGAATATCATCATCCGGGAACAATTTGCAGAAATGCTTCAAGTGTAACAAGCCAGGCCACTTCGCCTCAAACTGCCCGATGGAAAATGGTGACAAAGGATAAAGAAGCAGAAAGCCATGGTCACTAACTGGGAAGAGGCCGAAAGTGAAGAGGGGGAAGATCTCGCCTACATGGCCGATGATGATGATCAGGTATCTACTTCATCCACTATTAAGAAAATACAATTTCTGAATGAATTATATGCTAGGCAAGATGAATCTCATGATAACGCTTCCTGAGTCCCTGAAGTAGATGAAGAGGAAGAGATGTTTGAAATAATTCAAAATGCGGAAAGAAGGATTAAGTCGCTCAACTCACAAGTAAAGAGTCTGGTCAGGCAACGAGATGACATAGCTAGAGAGAAGCATCAAACGGATCTAGAAAATGAACGCTTGAAAGCCGAGTTAGAAACCCTTAAGGAAGAAAAAGCCCTATGTAAATGTGAAGAGCTTAAGAAGCAGAATAATATATCTAGAGACATGTTTGTTCTTAAGGAATTCCTAGAAGAAAAATCTCGTACTGATAATAAACTTCTTGAAGGACAACAAAATCTTGAAATGTTACTCAGTATTCCTAGAAATATTGGAAAATCAGGGATAGGATATTCCATGACACATAAGCATGTTCCACCACCTATTATTAGAAAACCTAAGTGTTTCTCATGCGGCCGTCATGGTCATTATGCTAACCATTGTTTTCTAAAGAGAGCTGATAAAGCTAGATATCTCTGGAGGCCAAAAAAGGTTCCTGAAGTCTCTAACACTGACCAATCAGTGTTCAAGAGATCACAGTCTGTGACATGATATATCACGTGTGAACAGAAGTTTTTTTCTGCTAACCATTTAGGACCCAATCAAAGTTGGGCACCTCAGAAAAGAACTGATTCATGCAGGTACAAAGAAGAAAATCCAGCAAGAAAAACAAGTGGTACCTCGACAGTGGGTGTTCCCACCATATGACAGGTGATATCAGGAAGTTTGTGTCGGTGAAAGCATATGACGAAGGATATGTCTCTTACGCCGACAAAACAAAAGCTAAGATTATTGGAGTTGGAACTGTCGGTAACACCTTACATACTACTATAGATGACGTATGGTTGGTTACAAATCTAGAACATAACCTCATTAGCATTAGTCAATTATGTGATAAAGGTCATACGGTCACTTTTGAAAATGATAAGTGTGTAGTTAGAAATGATAATGAGATATTATTTAGTGCATCTAGGGATAGAAATATCTATTGCATAACTCTTGATGATATCACTGACCAGAATGTCAAGTGCTTAGCAGTCACACAGGATAACACGTGGTTATGGCATAGACGCTTAAGACATGCCAACATGGAATTACTGTCTCACATTACAAGCAATGCACTGGTACGAGGTTTTCCTGACATAAAGTTCGTCAAGGACAAAACATGCAAGGAATGTCAAATGGGCAAGCATACTAAGACATCGTTCAAAGCAAGGAATGTAATATCTACATCCAGACCTCTGGAACTGCTACATCTCGACCTTTTTGGTCCTGTTCAGACGATGTCTCTACGAGGTAAAAGATATGCCTTTGTCATAGTTGATGATTATTGCAGGTATACATGGGTGTTATTCCTTGCACATAAGAATGAGGCATTAGATAACTTTGCATCGCTAGTAAAGAGACTTGCAAATGAAAAAGAAATGAACTTATGTAGGATACGCAGTGATAACGGATTGGAATTTGATAGTAAGTCATTTGCATCATTCTGTGACCAATATGGATATAGTCATAACTTCTATGCTCCTATAACTCCCCTACAGAACGGTGTAGTTGAACGGAAAAATAGTGTTACTGGAAATGGCTAGATCTATGTTACATGAATATGATATTCCTAAACAGTTCTGGGTGGAAGCCGTTAGTACAGCCTGTTATGTGTCAAATCGCGTGTTCCTTAGGCCGATATTAAAGAAAACATCCTATGAAATCTGGCATGGTAGAACTCCAACGTGTGTTTGGATGTAAATATTTTATCTTAAATGATAGAGATAAGAGAGGAAAATTTGACTCTAAGGTAGATGAAGGGATATTCCTTGGTTACAGTCTTCAGTCTAAGGCATATCGTTTTTATAATAAAAGGAAGCTGACTGTTCAGGAATCCATACATGTTACCTGATTAGATACCTAAAGCAGATGCTACTGATGAGGAAGGTATAGATTTGCCTTGTGCAGGATTGCAGGATACTAAGGACAGTGAGGAGGATATTGCAAAAGACGAAAATGTTGAAACAATGGAACCAGAAGCTGATGATCAGCAATGCAGAAAATGGAAACATGCTTCCAGTCATCCAACAGATCAAGTAATAGGAAATATCACATCTGGAATCAAAACTCGAGCTACTGCATGAAATCAGGATACTGAGGAATCGCATGATGTACTGCTTTCATTGATGGAACCAAAGACGGTCCATGAAGCTCTAGACGATATATCTTGGGTCTCAGCCATGGAAGAGGAGCTTTCTCAGTTCGAAAAGAGCCAAGTGTGGACACTCATAGAGAGACCGAACGAAAAATCCATCATAGGAACCAAATGGATCTTCCGCAACAAACTCGACGAACACGGTAATGTCACAAGAAACAAAGCAAGGTTAGTTGCAAAAGGTTATTCCCAGGAGGAAGGTATTGATTTCGATGAAACTTTCGCTCCAGTAGCTAGGTTAGAGTCCATACGTGTCTTACTTGCATATGCATGCTTTAAACGCTTTAAACTCTTTCAAATGGACGTAAAAAGTGCATATTCAAATGGTTTTATAAATGAGGAAGTCTATGTAGAACAACCTCCGGGTTTCGCTAGGGAAGATTTTCCAAATCATGTTTTTAGATTGAATAAAGCATTATATAGTTTAAAGCAGGCTCCTAGAGCATGGTATGAAAGGTTGAGTAAGTTCTTGATTAACATAGGATTTTCGACTGGAACTATTGATAACACGCTGTTTATTAAGTATGAAGGTGATCACATGATACTAGTACAAATCTATGTTGACGATATCATATTTGGAAGTACTAATATCCTTCTTTACGAGAAATTCTCTAAGTCTATGCAGAAGGAATTTGAGATGAGCTTGATGGGTGAGCTGAACTACTATCTCGGGTTGCAAATAAAGCAACTTGACAATGGAACCTTTGTATCCCATACCAAGTACAGCAAGGAATTACTGATAAAATTCGGGATGAACGATTCCAAAGCTATTTCCACTCCCATGCATCAGACCACCAAAATAGACAGTGATGAATCAGGTACACCAGTTGATCAAACAGAATATCGAGGTATGATCGGAAGCCTTCTTTACTTAACTGCTAGTCGTTCTGATATCATATTTGCTGTTGGTATGTGTTCGAGATATCGGTCTGATCCTAGGGAATCCCACTTGACCGCAGTCAAGCGTATACTTAGATATATCAAGGGTACTGTCAATTTTGGTCTGTGGTACTCTCATACGGATGAATTCCCATTAATGGGATATTCCGATGCCGATTATACCGGCTGTAGGGAAGATAGAAAAAATACTAGTGGAACTTGCCAATTACTTGGAAATTCCCTGGTAACTTGGTCTAGTAGAAAGCAAAATGCTGTCGCCCTCTCCACAACCGAAGCTGAATATATGGCCTTAGGAAATTGTTGTCAACAAGTTCTTTGGATGAAACAAGTTCTAGTGATTTTGGGTTAGGTTATGACAAAATTCCTATTCTGTGTGATAGCACTAATGCCATTAGTATTACTAAGAATCCCGTGCATCATTCTCGTACTAAGCATATAGAGGTTAAACATCATTTTATACGAGACCACGTTCAGAAGGGGAATATCAGTGTGGAATTCGTAGGAACAAATGATCAGCTCGCTGATATCTTCACGAAACCCTTAATTGAGGCAAGATTCTGCGACATCCGTGATCGATTGGGAATCATCGAGATAAATAAGGTTAGTAAATCTGCCTAATTCTGCCATTTACTCTGTTATCCTATCTTAAGATATTTATTCAGCCCTTAGAATATTTCCGTAGATCTTATAGATTTTTCCTTAAGTGTATTTTTTATAAACGTATATTGATGCGTTTATTGTAGCAATTATTTGGGAAATAATAGAGTATTCTCCATTGTTTCTCACTTTCATATGCTCTATTTACACTTATTTGCACATTGTAGGACCTTAGGACGGCTATCGGGCGAAAAGGAGCGAAAATGAGGCAAAACGGAGCAAGTATGAAGAAATCAGTCATGTGTCACGGCCGTGACACTCCTTGCACCAGGCCGTGACAATGGACAGAACCGAAGCCAAAGGACACTGGTCTCCATCACGGCCGTGACACACATTGCACCAGGCCGTGACAAGAGGCAGAAAAGGAAGCCAAGCGATGCAGAGCACAATCACGGCCGTGAAGCCCGCCTGAAAAGTAACAACGGACTAAAAAATCTCTCAATATAGATCTCGGATTGAGAATCCCTTTGGTCAGATTCAAGATTGGCGAGTCTTCTAACTATGGTTAAAATTTCAGGTCAATCGGACATTGTTTACCCCTCCATCTGAGAGAAATACAAAACTGTCGCAAAGCTGTTGAAAGTGTCACGGTCGTGACGCTGCTGCACGAGGCCGTGACGCACGGCAGTGAGCTCATTTTGTGCCCCGAGAGTGTCACGGCCGTGACATATCATGTCCCAGGCCGTGACCGCGTCGAATATCACTATAAAAGCCCAATTTCAACTCAGAAAGAGGGGACACTTACCAGATATCAACCCTAAATCCTCCAGAGATGAAAAAGAGCAAAAAAGAACAGGGAATCCCGTCCCGGAGCGCAAGAGACGGATCAACGAAGAATTCACGCCGAATTGAACGAAGAACGAAGATTCATCCACGCTAGCATCCCCGATAATCAGTACATCAAGATCATGAGTTTTCCTTCCCCGTTTCTATTTCTTTCGTTGTTTTCCCGTCTATTATGAGTAGCTAAATTCCCTTTGTGTTTGGGATTAGATGAACGCTAGGTTAATTCGTGTTTAAGACGTATGTTTATCGTGACTTGCGTACTCTGACTATTTATCGTTCTATGAATTTGTTTCTTCGCTTTAATATGTTTATGTGTTAAAGTGAATGTATGGAAAATCGTTTAGGGCGACAGCTAAACAACGATTAGGCCGTTCGTAGATGATAGGATTCGAGTATAGGGTGAAAGCAAATACTCGATCATCGCCGTTAGTAATTGTTAAATCTTAGATCCCCGCGAGCGTCTAGGGCGACAGCAAATTCGCGAGCGGGTAGGAATTAATGTGATCTAGTCAAGAATAACGTAGAAACGATAATTCATCGTCTTAGTCGATAATACCTAGCGGGATTCAAATTCCGAGCACATCTATATCATCTGAATCCACTCATATCAGTTTAAGTTGCGTTCTCTTAGCCTTTCGTTGCGTTAGAGTGATCTGTAGGATAATTCGTACAAAAATCTGCGCATTTTATTTAGGCTAGATATCGAGTCGATAGGTTATTACTAGTAATCCATTTATTCCTCGTATTCGATACTCGTTTACTCACTTTACTGCACTACAAACGATAGGTCAACTGCCTATCGCACGTCGGTGATAGTAATTAGGTATTCGTTTTATTTTATCACTTGTCGCACTTGCATATTATATTAGCACACCACGTGTCGATCAAGTTTTTTCGTATTTTAGGAAGAAATTCGTAGTTATCCCATTTCAAGACATTCCTTTAGCTATCTAGATTATTTTAGGAATGTCCGATCTTCTGGATCTGCTCCTTGAATGTGATTAGGTTATTTTAGGAAGGAATTCGTAGATATCATTCCAGCCGATCAGTTATTTTAGGGAACTCGTACATTTAAATCATTCCTATTCAGCCCAGTAAAATCCTTTCGCTAATTATGAGATCCCGTCAAATCAGTCTGATATTTCTGTCAATTTCCTCCCTCCTACTTTGAAATTTCAACTTTCAAATTTCAAAATCTATCCTTATCTCTTCCAAAAATAAACCGACCCTATCTCCTTAAAAAAATCAGAACCGTTCTTCAATCTTCATCAAATTCAATTATCTTCCCCAAACTTCCTCTCAAACCCTAAGCTCTCGAAATGGTGAAAACTGCTACACCCAAGGCCGCTGCCAAGGAATCCTCAAGCCGCAAACGCAAGGAACCAATGTCTGATGAATCTCCGCTCGAATCTCCTCTCAAATCACCAGAACAAGCCTCGCCCTCATCGCCTTCTGCTCGGAAAACTCGTTCTAAAGCCAAATCTGCTGAGAAGATGTCATCTCCTGCCAAAACTGGCAAAAAGAAGAAAAAAAAGAGACCAAGAGATCCAGCCTCACTTCTCGATCCCCTGCAAAATTGCTCGAACCCGAAAAGTCTGCCTCAAGTCAAGAGATCCCTGAAACCGCCTTCTCAATCCCCAACTCCTGAGAAACCTCCTTCACCGCTTGAACAAGCCTCGCCATCTCCAAAACAGACCCCAAAGAAACCTGAAATACCACCTATTGATCTTTCTAAGTCAAATGAAATCCCTGTTGAAGCCCTCTTTTTAGAAGAAAGCAACCGAACCACCTACAAAAGTTTCAGCAACAGAGATATTGCCAGAGGACGAGGCGTTGCGTTCGACAATCTGCCGGAAGGAACGGTTATCACCTGGTTAAAGGATTTTGGATGGGAGCAATTTCTCAGTATCAACACACCCTACTACCCTGAAGTCGTCAAGCTGTTCTATGCCAACTTCGACTACGAAGAGTTCGAAGGGCACATCAACATTCGCTCCTATGTTCTCGGCCACAAAATCGAATGGTCCACTAAGACAATGAATGCTATGCTGGGGGTTGCTGATGAGGTCCTCTGTCATTACGACATGAGTGACTGGTGCCACACTGATGAGTTTGATCTCAGTGATGTCCTTCGTACACTCTGGAATACCCGCACTAAACCTCGCTTTTCTGACGGAAAAGCCCTGAACCAGCTCCCTATCGACTACTTCTTCTTGCACAAACTGCTCAACAAGACCTTGTGGAGTGCAAAAATAGGGAGTGGAGGCCACCCAACGACCACGAACTTCATGAGCACCTTCGCGGTCTACATGATATCCCAGAACCGCAAGTTCAATCTAGGATATATCATCATGAAGCACATGACTCAGGCCTTCGAAAGCAGAGACAAAGCGCTGCCTTATGGGATGCTGCTCACTCACTTGTTTGAGTGCGAGGGTATTATCCTTCCGGGATGGGAAGACAAAGCTATCCACGTCGTGGATCTGATCACCCTCAAACGCATGGGAATTCATTACACAAAGAGTCAGGGTTGGTTCAAGGCTAAGGAGAAGAAGTTCGTGGACAGTGCCCAAGAAAGGTCCGCCTCAAAAGGAAAGGCGAAGATGGTGAGCGACGACGACGACGACTACGAAGATGAGCTCAGCGTCGGGAAGGCAGGAATTTCGGTGTTACGCCGCGATATCTCAGATATCAAGGCTGATAATTAAAAGCGCTTCTGCAAGCTCAAAGAACAGTATACCGAGTTGTCGTTGAAACTGTCCCTCCCGCCTTTTTGATAATGAAGGGGGAGTAAGAAAGTAAAATTAGGCGATTAAGCGTCTTACGTATTTTGGTATTTGAAGGTAGGGATGTCTAGGGAAGCTCGTTGAACCCTAATCTATATAATATTTGCTTTTATGATATATCTCTGGTGCTTCTATGCGTTCTTAATATTTTGCTCTGATATCTGGATATATGTATGCTGTCTTTATACTGTTTTGCCCTGATCTTATGCCTTGATCTCGTGATACTCTGATGCTTAACAGTGCTAATTGATATGTGTAAGATTACTTGATAAGTGCTAAGTGCCTGCTGCGATGATTGTCTGATTGCTTGAATCATGCTTGGAAAATGCGCACTTAGGCAGGGGAAGCACACTCACGGGTAATTTCAAAATTTTGCATTCATGATATATCACTATGTATGGCACGAAATATCTGCACTTAGACAGGGGGAGCAAATGCATTCACGATATATCTCTCTGTATGTCATATGTATCATATGTGATTAGGAAATATCATACGCCCTGTTTTGTGATTGTGGAACACTTAGACGTATGCGCTAGGACTTGCGTAATCGAACATGCTTACATGCTTCCGTCCTGCATCAATTACATGTCATCATCAAAAAGGGGGAGAATGTTGACCTTTTTGGTCCATGAGTGTTAGAGAGTTTTGATGGACTATGTAATTGTAATGACGTTAGGTCTATAAATTAAGCAATTCGATTTGTGATCAATAAGACGTCTAAGTTCATGATAATATTCGACCATGCATTATATATGAGCATAAACTGATTAATTGCTGAATATTTGATTCGCATATGAGTTTGTGATTTGTTGATGAGACTATGTGATCGTATGTTATAGACAGCCCATGTGATAGGATATATCGTACTGTGCTATATATGGAAATAAAGCATGAGATATCCTACTGAGTTATAAAAGGAAAATATGCTGTTTATATATGGAAAGTGATATATCTGTTCAAAATCTGTTATTCCTGACGAAAATCATATCTACGATTATGTGCATGCTTTCCACTGAATTTAATGTGCAATATTAAATTGATATCTTTCCTTATACTGATTGAATATTATATTTAGGAAAGATTTGATTTGATTAACTTTGTGGATAAGGTGCTATTATATGGTATGTGCTATAAACGGATGTGATCTCTGAAATAAGGAAAGTTCTGCCATGATATGATAAATCGAATGAAGTATGCTCTGATCTGATTTGCGTGCTGAACATGGTAAATATATTGATCTAATACCTTGAGCTGTATATGGAAAACGTGCTGATATGATGCTATCTCGTGTGCTATATTTGGAAAATTAATCTGGATTGTTTTATACTAGAAACAGATAGCAGGGAATCACTTATGGAAAGTACTGACTTGGTAAATATGTGCAAAGTGATTGATAATGCTTGAGAACGAAATTGAGTCTTTATATGGAATATATTCATGCTTAAATGAGCTTTTATATGGAATATAATCATGCATTAACGTGCTTATGACCGTTGTGACAATTTATTAAAAAGCATGATTTTTATATGGCATGTTGACTCTCGAAAATTGCATGGAAACTATGTTTGATTTGGTGATTATTATATGATATGATTTTCCATGTGAAGTGCTGATAGAAAAGGTTTATATACATGCTACACTTCATAATTTCGAGTACCAAGAATTTGCGAGCCTACTACTACGAGAGTATTGAGCAGAAACATTCCTAAGATATCCCTGAGCTTTTCACTTGCGATAGCTTTCTGCCCACCTGAACGATCACTTGCGAAGTACTGACCGTACTAAGATATTCCATCCTCCCACACCATATATTTTGTCTTCGGGCGTGTTGTCTTCGGACGTGAGCAATACCAAGGAGGCAAGGTTGACGTTTACGCACACGTGAAGGGAAGGACGAGTTCCGGGGGCCCTTCGGTAGCGAGCTGTGCCTGTCGGGATCAGGCGATTCTGAGGAAAGAAACTCGGCGTGTGGTAACCTAGTGGTGGCTAGTGTTCGACTTGTTTCGATTGTGTATTGGGCTAACCAATCAGTTTTGTATCCAGCTACGGTGCATTATAGTGATTGGTTACCCAAGGAGAGGAGTAAACCCCAGTTGGGGATATAACCATAAAAATCCTGTCTCGCATTTACTTTTCAGTTATTTCTTTATCGCTGTGAGACAGACCCAACGCACATCCGACGTTACTAGGATATATCAGGCATACTCGTCACAAGCATCAGTAGGCATATCTAAGTCACTACAATTAGCATTTGTGAAAAGAATCATTAAATTTTTATAAGCCTAATTCACCACCCCTCCCTAGGCACATTTATATCTTCATCTAGAAACACAGAAGAACAAACAAATAGGGAAAAGAAAACACGACAAACGATTACGAACACCTAGCAAATAACAAAGTACATAAAAAAAACCATTGTATGAATCTGGGAAAAAGATGTACACCCACCAATACAAAAGTTGGCAAAAAAGAAATCTAAAGATTTAAATTTTAACTAGCATTGTTGCCAGTCCTCGCCGGAGGACGAGGAGCACCAGGTCAGCACCTAAAAGCCTACCGTGCGTTCAGGGGCAAGAGGCAAGCGGGTTAGGTTTTCGTAAAGCGGCAGACGAAGCTGTGAACAAAGGCCTGCTGGCTGTGGTCCTTCCCAAGCTCTAGGAATTAATATAAGGAATAGTACTAACATACGACTCAATATAGAGTAATTCTATTGGAACCTCCCTTTTTTCTATTTGCACCCCCTAGTTTAATATGTAGAGTAACCATTAATTAGTTACCAATTAACTACCCCATATAAAGAGGAAAAAATGAATTTAGTGTTAGTAATTTAAGTAACATGTAAAGTAATACTAAAAAGGTAAATGAAGGCCCGCGCCGCCTACTGGCGGGTAGCGGGCCTGGTTGGCCCGGCCCATCCTAAAAAGAAAACCAAAAAAATTATATAAAAAGAAAAAACATTAAAATAAATTAATGAATTTGAAATACTCCTAAGGTGAATCTATAGAAAAATACCCAATTGTATAAAAAATTTGCAAGTCAGTATCCATGTCAGAAAATTTTTTATATAAGTACCCGTTCGCATGTGCATACCATTTTTTCTGTCTTGACGTATCTTTCTATATGTGCATCGCGTACCACGTCACGCATTTATGTGGTACCATATATGGTACCTATATACATTCAATATGATACTTTGCGGCTGACTATATGATGGTACCATTTACTAGCTGTATTATGTACCACAATACGTTTCTCTATGGTACCTAAATGTGTGATGTGATGTACCTTGCGGCGGGCAAATAGCAATGTGCAAAAAATTTATTATGACAGGTACCTGCATATAAAAAAATACTGACAGGGTACTGACTTGCTAATTTTGTATATTAATGGGTATTTTTATGTAAAATACCCTATTAAAAATTTATTGATGTTATTAAATTTGATTAAATTAAAAATTGGATCTCAGAAAAATATAAAAAAATCTATATAATTCAAATAATTTTTTTTAAAAATATTTAATAATATTTGGTGGGCCTGCCCGCAACCCCTACGTGCCTTACCCGCATAGGCGGGCCTGAGAGATGGCAGCCCGCCCCACCACTTTAGCGGGCCCGCGGCCCACGGGCCCGTTTGATAGTACTAGTGGCAGGGAGGGGCGGACCGGCCCACAGGCCACAAGCATTTTTGCTAGTTCTAAATGTGTCATTTGTTAAAATGACTTAATTAATAATTTTTGAATAGTCCATGTAATTAATATTATTGATTTAATGAAAAATAAGTTAATAAAATATTTTCTGTTGAATCATGTGATTATTTAAAATTAATATTACGAAAATCAAGTGTTTGGGGTGTAAAGAATGGTATAGGGGGTGTGAATACTGAATAGTAGGACCCCTCAATATATAGCCTAAAAAAAAAAATAGTTCGGTTTGTTTGTTCTAGCCACTACTAAATTAAATTACTCAATTAAACAGGTAACCAAAATGTACAAATAACGAATACAAGAAGTTCAATATCAATAGATGTGTTGTGTCTAGTAGTGGTAGATTATCATGCCAAAGGGGAGGGTTGTGCCGCCATTTTTTAGGCTCGTTAGAAAGTGGACATAGGTGTGTCTTGGGCTTTTGGCGGGGCAGGGCGGGCTAGCCCGCGTGCCGGCCCGCCTATGGGCCGAGGTTTCTAAGAAACAAAAACATGAGCAAAATATACACACGCTGTTCAGAGGATTCTAACAACCCAAAATGCAAAAGCGTGTTCCCAATGAATCTCAACAATGCTCATACCATTTTGTTGGGAAGCAATAATTATCCCTGCTGAGAGCAATCGAACCGTAGCGCTGGCTGGTGTGCAGTTTAAAGATTAGAGTTGCAACCTCACCATCAGCTATAGCTTTTGGCGCTTGATCATAAGACATTTGACAAGCATACTTGAGACATTGGAGATCATAATTTGGATTCTTCAGTTCTTTGTTTTTTAATTAACGAGCGGTGGACCTCCTTTTCCAAGGCCCAAGCCCATAACCGCCCTTACGAATGGCGGGGGATTCAAGCCGGCCAGTTCGACGGCTCGAGTTTTAGACAACGACAATTGTTCATTGTCTTGCATACGCTAAATTCTATACATTTTCAGAGCTGAAGTCCAAAGCCAAGAAATAAGACATAACACCACCATAAATTAAAGCGCAGCTTCATTCTATATATTCCTTGCCTAGTGGATTTACACTCTTCTCTTACACACTTAATCACGACTGAGAGACGATTATTGTCCACAATAAAATCTGGTTTTTGGCAAATCCAAGTTGAAGAAACAGATCGGTATAAAACCTCTTTTACAGTCCCAATTGGACAATTTGAATGGAACGTTATGCCTTTTGGTTTAAAAAACGCTCCTTCAGAATTTCAAAATATTATGAATGATATATTCATTCCTTACAGTAATTTTATAATTGTTTATATTGATGATATTTTGGTATTTTCTAAAGATATCGAAACACATTTTAAACACCTTGATATTTTTAAAAAAATAATTATTCAAAATGGGTTAGTTATATCTAGTCCAAAAATGATTTTATTTCAAACAAAAGTTAGATTTTTGGGTCATACTATTGAAAAGGGTAGTATTACTCCAATTAATAGAAGCATTGAATTTGCGTCAAAATTTCCTGATCAAAAAATTTAGACAAAACTCAATTACAAAGATTTTTAGGAAGTTTAAATTATATTTCTCCCTATTACAAAAATCTTGCAATTGATACATCTATTTTATATGACAGATTAAAAAAGACGCCTTGTCAGTGGACAATAGTCATACTAAGGCAATTAAGAAAATTAAAGTAAAGTCACTCATCTTCCTTGTCTCATGCTTGCTAATCCTACATGGCAAAAAATTATTGAGACAGATGCGTCTGATATCGGATTTGGAGGAATATTAAAACAGGTTTCTCCAGATGATAAATTTGAGCATCTTGTTAAATTCCATTCAGGAAAATGGAATAAGGCTCAGAAAAATTATGCTACTATAGCTAGAGAAGTTCTCGCTATAGTAAAATGTGTTTTAAAATTTCAAGATGATCTTTACAATCAAAAGTTCTTAATAAAAACTGATTGTCAAGCTGCGAAATTCATGTTTCAAAAGGATTTCAAGCATAATGTCTCGAAACAAATGTTTGCGAGATGGCAGGCTCATTTAGCCCCTTTTGATTTTGAAATAATTTATAAAAAAGGAAGTGATAATAGTCTTCCTGATTATCTTATGCGTGAATATTTAACATGAGTTTTTTGCAAATTGCAGCAATGTCCCAATATAGGAGAGGTTTCGCCTCTAATAGAGGTGGACGTGGTCGTGGTGGTCGTATTATCGCCCAAATGGGTAACAAGAAACTTGTGAAAGAAAATCTTTCACAATTTTCTAAGTCTTCAAGCAATGCTTGGAATGAGGACGATCCAATTTACAAAGAGTTTCTTGAATACAAGAAACAAAAGGGGCAATCACAAAATAAAGAAGGTACTTCTTATGCAAAAATAATTGCAGAGGACGACGAAGAAGACGATTATGAGAAAAAGAATCATACAGAGGTAATACTTCTGTTAGAATTTAAAGATTTAAAATGGTCTGATGAACCTTGGACTTTAATGTAAGGTATTTAGACAGAGCATCATATGCTGCTACTTTTTATAAAAACCGTGATACTTATGAAAATATTCTTAACTCCACGAGAACATGTGATTTTAATCATTTTAATGCGGGAAATTCCCCAATTGCTTTGAAAAAAGGTTATACCTTTAGTAAAATTATTTTCAAGCAAATTATTTCTCCTGAAAAATGGGCTATTCACCCATTAAAGGATAGGGAATATTTCCATCCTGAGTTAAAAACTTTTATTAAATTTAACTATTAAGATTATATCGATGCTTTCTATAAAGTATTTTTATATCAGAATGAAAGTAAAAAACATTCTTGGTGGATCAAAATTTGTGCGGATGTTTATAAATCCGAAATTCCAAATTGGTTTTATCAATGGTGGCTTCATTATGGAGCTACAATTGAAATTCTTAAGGAACCCTTTTTTGGATTATATCAAGAATGGGTCAAAGTTTCTCCGCTTCTTATAGAAACGGAATATAAACAGAATGTATTGAAGGAATGGCTTCTTTACATTTTTATATTGAATTTAGTATTCCATGGATATGGATATGGACTCCTGAAGTGGGTTGTACCCAACAAAAAATTCCATGTCTTAAAAGAAACTTTTATATAAAGTTTTGGAAAAAAAATGATAAGAAAAACAGCCACTGGTGAATATGAAAGCCAGCAGACGATCGATAAGATCGAAGAGAAAATTTCTCTTTATAAAAATGCGATTAAAATCGTGAGCAAAGAGAAGCTCATAGTCCTTTTGAGATGATTTCTCAAAGGATTAATTTACAAAAGGGTAAAATGAAGCCCAATGAAATTATCGATGTCTACTTCGAAGAAATGAAGAAAGACATTGCAAAGAATTTTGGTATGGATATTGGAGATATTTCGATGGGGACATCTTCAAAAAATGAAGAAGATGAAGAATTTTTCCTTGCTGGGGAAGGACAAGATCCGAAAAATCCGGATAACTTTATTATTGAAGAGATAATAGGAGATAATGCGATGGACCTTATGGGACAAGAAATTACAATTATTGGCGCAGATCACCAAGACCCGTGAAGAAATAAAAGAATCCAAAACTAAGGATGCTCTCAAAATCAAAGAAATTAAAGGAGCTATGGATAAGATTAGAAAAAGTTGATAGCGACAACAACGATGGAAATTGGTTCATAGACTTTTTTGGCCAAATTGATGCTAGCTGTCAAGATTCCTTGACAAGTGGGGCGGCTATGAAGAAGAATTTTCTTCACTTCAATTCTTGTACTTTACTTTTCCTTTCTATATATAGAGAGGAAGCTTATACGCTTCAGGTGTGCTTTCTTTTACGTTCTCTTGAACTCTCTCCTCCTTCTCTCTTGTAATATCATAAGGAATAAAAGTTGAAGTAAGTAAGTTTTAATTTTGTTTTATATCTTTTATTTATATCTTGCTTAGCCTTAATGAAAGGCTAAACTCTATCGTTAAACTACACCAAGATGCCTTAATACTTTAATCATGGTTTTATATTATATTTTTATACATATATTAATATGATGTATTTAATATTTTCTTTTACAAAAATCCTTTAAAAATCGATTAAAAGAATTAAATTTTGGATAAAGGTGGTGAGAAAATTTGATTTTGATTAGTTCTGTGTCGGCTCTTGGCAAAGCCTGTGTTGCCGAAAGAAAGGCGTTTGAGGGCATGGCTGTTACCGATTGAATTAGTCAAATGAAAATTTTATCATGTAAAAATCCTTGTATCCGATGATTTAATTCTAACAATCACAAAAATAAATTTTAATTTTGTTTTGGATTAATGGTATACAGGCTGGAATACCTTGGGTCCGAACGGGATCAAACTGTTTACAGTTTGATAACTGGACTAATAGGTTTAACAACGCCACGTACCTTTTTCCAATTTTTCTTATGATGTATGGTATTTTGGTTGAACTACCTTTGAACAAAGCTTTCTAATGAAAGTCCGATTTTGGTATATGATTGCTTGACTACCTTAGGTCCGATTGGACTAAACTGGTTAAACAAAGCCAAGTATCATTATCGAGGTTTGATAGGTTGTTTTTACCATGCCTCAATCATCACTCTTTTGTACAGTTTTTAAACCTTTGTAAAGATCCTTTCAGTATATATATATATATATATATATATATATATATATATACGTCTATCTTAGCATAATTTACCATCCACTGTAAGAAAAAAAAAAAAGAACGGCTACTCTTAACCGTTGTTCTTGTTGATATAAAAAAGGATCCCAACTCCTTCAAGAAGGGGAACTGAATGATGGTGATTTCTTGACGTGTTTCTCTGTAAAATTCAAACAATTATTGCAACAATAAATTATATGTTATTTTTATTATTAACCACTATAAGTAAAGATGAATTTTCGATTATCAAATCAAAAAAGGAAAAAAAAAAAACGAGAGAATTCTCACCACCGGCGGCGATGAGCTTCTGAACTCGAGACACAATATGTTTCCCGTAAGTGTACCTCTTCAGAGCCGAGAGATGAACTTTGATTCGAGAAAGAATCAACTCTCGGCTCTCGTCATCGCATGTCTCCAGCACTTTCTGAACTACGTAGTTTCCGAACGGATCTTTCATCATCGCCTAATAAGATGATTAATAATGACCTAAATATGCACTTTTTTCTTCATGAAATCGTTGCGACGTATTAGAAATTTTAAATTTTCTATTTAGGAAAAAAAAAGAAGAAAACTTCCGCGCCGCACCTGTAGTGGTTCGTTATCTTCAGTCGAACCAAGCATTTCTTGAACGACAATCTTACGCTCCTCAGGCCCGCCATAGACCAAGCACTTCTCTATAACGTTCGAAGCAAACTTCTGCTGGCTCATCTTTACGATTTGGCCCGCCAGCTTTTTTATAATTGCAGACCGGTCGCTCGGTTTACCATGCTCCAACACATGCTGTCATACGTAGTAGCGTTGGAATTAAATTATACAAAATTAAAATATAATACACTAATGCTTTTTGGTGAGTGATTATTCAACCTGATATCATAACTCAGAAATCAAAGATTGTATTCTGTATGAATCCTCATTACCGGCATTTTTCAACTTTACACATGTAAGGCTAGATAACAAAGAAATCAGCCTAAACGCGAGAGAACGTGTTGGAAATGTTATATATAAAATTAAAAAAAAAATTACACTCACATACAAACTTAAGCTCTTAGGGGAAACGATCACTCGTGCTTAAAAATGGTGGAAGAGACTCAAATACCTGGAGAACATAGTTTCCGTACTGATCTTGAGCCAAGTTGCAAAGGGATACCATGATTTCGTCCATAATCTTCTGCTGAGTATGTTCATCATCACAGTGCTCAAGAGCCCTCTTCAATAACAAAAAAGAAATCACAGTTTTTTGTATGAATGAGTTAATTTCTCCTAAAATCACCAAGGAATATTTGAAATTTAATTTGAAAAAGAGAGTTAGGGTTTCTTGTACCTGGATAACACGACAACCATACGGATGGGACGAAAGATTGACAACTTCACCCAAAAACGATCGAAACATAAATTGAATCCTATCCCGAGGAACGTGCTCGATGCATTTCTGTATCACGTGGTTCCCATTCTGATCACAGACGCATTTTATTACCGAACCGTCGAGCTCGGACACCATCTTACTCTTTAATTCCACATCAACCACTTCCAACGCCTGCATGGTAATATTGTTATTTATCATCGTATTACAAGATTATTAACTTATAATAACTTCCCAATTGTTTATCATAACTAACAATGGGAATTTTAGAAGATACCTTTTGTATGACTCTGCAACCATACATATGAAGGCTGAGCAGCAAAACACGGCCGATAAGGTGAGCGGCTAATTCGTTCCTCTGACTCTCCGAACCGTGTTCAAAGAACTGATAGTTTCGACCCACGCAATGTGCAAAAATATCACCAATGAAGCTTTTAAATTTATGTATGTATATATATTATGAGGATATCCATTAGCTACCTTTTGTATGACATAGTTACCATACACATCAGTAATCAACTCCCTTGCATGTGGAATGATTTCGGCGAATATCTTTGCCTTTTCTGAGTCGTTAGCAGTCTCTACCATTTGCTGAATCGAACGGCTTCCACAACGATCTTTACTGCATTGTACGCAAAGTCGAAAAACACGTATAATTATTACTTAAAAGCAATTAGATGATAACATCAGCGTGCAGTTCAGTCATCACTGTATATACCTGAGCTCAACAACATGTCCAATAACATCAGAGAGTTGAAGTGCTTTGATCTGCTTATTATTGTTCTTGCCCACATCGATCCAAGATTCAGACTTCCCTTTCAAATTACACGCGCTCCTCGAACGCGAAAAACCCCGGCGATCCACCCTTTTCGTTTCTCGAAGTAGTTATTGATGGAGAATCTCCCCTTCTGTTGTTGGGAAACATAGTAGGACTCTTTGGACTTGCTGATGATGAAGCACCAAAAGAACCAAATAACGAAGAAGAATTCGCATGTAATAATGGATGGTTAGCGTTGCTTATTTCATGCAAGAACTGAGACAGATACTGTTGCTTCTGTTGAAGAATCAATGCCTCGAGATAAGCTTTCTCCAAAGCTTGCAAGTCATTACAGCTTCTGGGAATATTATTATTACCATATCCCCCTCCTTGGGAAATATTCCCACGAACTATATCAAGATGATCCATGAAAGGTGAGTAAGTCCCGGCCTGATTCTTGTTTCTCATAGGAGAACCTGATAAAAAAGTTCAAGAAAATAAGAAAGTAGGGTTAACTATTTTTTTTTTCGTCCTCTAAGTTAGGGGATAGCATTGTAAGAACAACGAACTTAGAGCGTGTCAGTTTGCCTCAATAACTTTCAGAATTAAGCAACTTAGGGATACAATATATGCCGGAACCCCTGTATTTTATCCCGTTGTCACCTTCAAATTCTCCGAAACTTAGCCGGATCATTAGAACTAGAGCAAAAACAAGGGTTCAGCGCATAATGTCCCTACATTGTTTAAAAATTATCATCCGTATACCCTAAATTCGTTGTCCCAATAATGCCACCGCCTACCTATAAGACGAAAAAATATACTTAAGCCTAAAAAGGAACAAGAATGATCATAAGGGAAGTGCAGTTAGCAAACCTGCACCATGGTGATCAGCATTGATCATCATCATATTAGGGTTTTGGTTCAAGAGACTTTGCATATTAGATTCAAGGCTAGCCAACTCAGTTTGACTAAGGTGGGCATGAGCAAGATTAGCATTCGAAGGTGCCCTTCTCGGTAAACTCATGGGCTCATTCGCATTCATAGGCATATTCAAACTACAGTTATTTAGGCCTCTGACCAAGTTCTCAAGATAATGCTGATTCTGACCACCGTCGCCGCCGCCCGACATTCTCGTGAGAAGCGAAGACTTTATGATATCTTCCTTGCTTAGTTGTCCTCCTCCTCTTGGCAACATGTTCAGCCCAGACAAATCTGACTCAGCAGCATCAGCTAGCTCGAAAATGCTAGACGAATTAGCAACGCTCTTCGATAGACCATTTGCTGCACAAGTTATTAAATTCTCGGCGAGATGATTATTATTATTATTATTTATTATTATTAGAACCATTTATGAGGACAGAGCTCGGAATGGCTTACTCATCGAAGATACTACTATGGAGTTGGGGTGAAGATTGGGCTCATTCATCGAGTTTTGGCTGCCCGAACGTGACAGTCGTGACGTTGCTGCTTGGCTAGTCCCGTCCTATACGTATATAGTAAAACTAATCTTGAATAATGTCGAAGAGTTAGTTATTTTTTCAATCCGTATTTTAAGATGTGATATTATAGGGACATGAAATCCAGGGGGTAATGTTGTACGTAGAATAACTTCCAAAACAGGAACCCCGGATTTAGGGTAAAATCAAGCGCCGTCGTACTAGATTTTGGGCAAAATCTAGGGTTCCAGTGTCTCTGAATCACTTGAATGTTATTGCCTGTATAATTTCACCCCAAAATTTGTCGTCCCTAAGGTATCACCGCCTAAATTACTGGACTACAAAAAATAAATAAGCCACAGATCATAAATAAGACGGTAAGAAGAAGACCTGGAGAATGTCGGCGAAGCTCTTCCTCCTCATCCCCATATTATTACCGCCCGAACAACCACTGTTGGCAAGCTTATCCAAAATCTCCGAAGAACTTTTCCTGGAAATATTTCTCAGAGCAGCTTTCCTTATGTCGTCTTCCTCGTTCTTCATATGCTGCTGCGTTGAGTACATCGAATTCTGCCCCAAACCATACCCCACGGACGACGATGCTTTCAGCCTTTGCAGCATCAGCAAGTCCTCTTTGGACAGCAAAGGCGGAGGCAACCTATTATTTTCTCGAGAGTAATAGTACTCCAAATAGGCTGGATGTGATCTTATCTCTTCTTCTGTCATATAATTATTATTAATTCTACTATTATTGTTAGTCCTAATACTGCTGTTAGTATCGAGATTGGGAGCTCTGAAATGGCATGTCTGATGAGGACGACGTAACAATGAGCCTTCGTCCATCGACGGCGCACTACCACTTCGCCTGATGTTAGAATCCATTTGGTCCCTCTCGGGGAATAACTTGAGATTCTCTTCTCTTTGCTGAAGAAGCAGTAGTTCGAGTATGTTCTTCAGATTCGAATGATGATCAGATTTTTCGTCGGAGTTTGATCCTTTCGCTGGGGTGTTGTCGCTTGGATTTGTGTTCGATGATGCCATAATATGGATAATGTCGTCCTAAAATCCTTACAGCAATGGCTGGTAAGAACACAAATCGAAATGGGATAAGAAAGAAAGATCAAAAACTAACAATTGCATTGCAACAGAAACATATACGCATGCATAACAAAGATCCCATTGAGAGAAAAACGTACGTATCACCGTGATTGAGAAAAATAGATCGGGGAAATAAACGAATGGGAACAACAACGGCTTTAATTAATATGCTTTGATGAACGTGACGTGATCATCACACGGTAATACAATGCTCGCCATAAAACGTGAAATCAACATTAAAAAGTAAAAAAAAAAAAAAAAGCATACCGTACGATAACGATGTATCAGTAGTGATCCGAATTAACCTGTCGATTGAAAAGCTTGTTGAGGATTCAAAATCAAAATGTCTTTGGCTTAACGGAGGAATGGCAAAAATGAAGATCGAAGAAGGCGAAATAGTGGTGTTTGGGAAGCGAAAAGGTTATTGTGCAGTTGAGGGAAATCTATATATATATATATATATATATATATATATATATATATTTTAGTGTTTATCCATTTATTTATTTATTTCTTCTTGCGTCAGCAATCGTGTTTCATGGTTTTAGTTTATGTTGGGGAATGTTTGCATGATAACCTCAGCAACTGCTGCTTCTGCCACGTGGGACTCATTATTTTTGGAGTCCTTTATTACCAACTAAACTACCTTTATTCGTAGAGCTAGTTTGGATTGCGGATTTACTAGCACACGCAATGTGTGTAGTATGTAATATTGTTTTATTTTTAAATTTTTGATTTATTATTAACTTCAAATGTTTCATAGAAATTTTAAATGTAAAATTTTAAACTATATAAAAGAAAAATGGATTCGGTGATATTGTAATTTAGTTGTAATTAATAATTACATACTCACTTATCAAGGGTAAAATTAACTACATAGATATAAAATTATTAAAATTGTGATGTTACTTGAGATACCAAATATTAAAAAGTGGCTTAATCTTTGAGACAAGCATATGACTACTGGCAGGATCAACCAGGTAGCATTCCTCGTCGACGCCGGTGCCGCCCGGATCGAGGGTCTCGTCCGAGGCGTAGTTACTCTAATGTGTTCACCCTTAATATAATAGATATATTTATAGTAAACCAATCAATTCTGCTGAATCTTTTCTTTTCTACCCACTTGGATCTCAACCCAACCCCATTCGATTTTCGACTTGTCAAATATTTGGATTTTTTATGACGTGTCGAAAATCGAGCGAGTTGAGTTGATGTTCCAAAATGGCAGCTAGTATGAATCTATATTGGAGAGAAATATTGGATGGCATGTATAATGCATAAATTTTTGGGTAACATTATTATAACTAGCATATAAGCATACTTTGATGTGTGTGCTATAATACGAAAATATAGCTATATTATTTTATATTTATATAGTTATTTTCTATTTAATAATATGGTGATTTTATTTTAATTAAGAAAGTTTTTGAATTTAAGGTAAAATGATTTTGTGGTTGTATGGTTAAAATAAATTTAATTAGTTGAAAGAATTGAATTGTAATTAACGTGATAAATTTTACATATAAAATTGAATTGGGTAGTTACTCTAGCTTTTCCAAATTATATAATAGAAAGATCATTAAGTAATTAAGCCGATTATATATAAGTATTAGAAAAAAGATTAGATTGATGAAGTTCTTTGATTATTACTGTATATATGTATTTTTTTTTATAAAATCCAAATCACTATTTGTCAAATTACAATCACAAAATAAAATATCACATATTTCTTTCTTAATTTATCATGGATTTTTCTCAACTAACATTACTAATTAGAGCATCTCCAACCGATACAAAAAATCTAAATGTGAGGTAATATATCTCTCCAACCGTACAAACCCAAAGTCAAAATGGGTTTTGTATATTCTCTCTCATTTTTCACACGCAAAGATGCATTTTCCCAAAAACAAATTTAATATTTGCAAACTTACAATGCATACCCTCTATTTATCTTAATTATTAAAGTATCCGCATAAAAAATAACAAAGTAAATAAACTATATAAAAGTATTCGGGATATTAATAAATATTTTTTTATGCATTTTTATATGAAAAATATTGTTTTACCATTACTTTATAAAAGAAAATTTGTCATTCGAATTTAAAATCATATTGTGGTCTAATGTGTAAAAGTTGGAAAATGTACAGGTAATAGGGTGGAAGTGAATATAACAACAATAGTCTATTAAGTTTGAGAATGCATTTACGGTTGTAGAAAAATCACTGCATTTTGAGTTTGAGAAAGCGTTGTTCGGTTGGAGATGATTTAGAGGCAAAAACGAGCACCCCATCATGGTGCAGTTCGAGTTCGGCTATGTATGTATAGTATTATAATATTTACATATATGTATATATGTTATCCTGAAACCAATCATATGATTCTCGATTTCCAAAGCGATGGCCATAATCACATCAAGAAAATATCACCCCATAGTTTTAGGTCCACCCAAATAAAAGAAAAATGAAGAAAACAAATACAGCACCTCCTTTCCTTTCACATCGATCCCACAAAATGGTTAATAGAACTAAAAAAGAAAGACCAAGTAATCATATCAATTTGTCAACAATCTGACTAAGAGCTGAGTAAGTTCCAAATGCTGACGATACCACGCCTACTGCAATCACCGCCACACACATGGCACCCTGTATTTTTCAACATTATTATTATTTGTCATATTTAATAAATAGTCAAAATAAGGAGAAGATTAGAGGAAAGTTAAAATTTTCGATTTTGTATCACTATGATAATTAGAAAAATTTGGTCACTTAACTTCAAGTGTCGGCGTAGATTTCAGTCTCGGATCATTTTTCCAAAAAAATTACTAATTTGAAAATCATAAGTCATTTGTCGTGGCGTCGATTATTTCTCACTCACTTGACCGCTGACTTGCCGTAAATGAGGCAAGATTTCTGACTCGAACAAATGATCGAGATTCGAAAATCTTCCAAGACATATGAAGTTAGTGACCTATTTCTCAAGTACCAAATCTAGTGAAACAAAATCGAAAATTGATATACTTAGTAACCCAAATTTATAATCTTTTCTTCGAATTATCGAATAAGCATAGCTAGAATAACAAAGGTATATAAAAAATTATACGTACCTGCATGACGTTAATTTTCCCTCTCAAGATGCTCAAATAGCAAGCACATGGAAGAATAAACGTCTGATATATATATATATATAAAACAAACCATGGTTATTCTTCTTGATTTCCAAAAACAAATGTAACCAAGAAAAATGAACAATGTCCGCCGGCACTTACCACTAGCATTGTAAGTAAAGCGCCTATCAATGCCATCACAAGACCTGAGAAAAAAAAACTCTCAACATGTTAATAATGTCACATTCATAACAACTCAATCTCTGTGAGAAAATAGACTTAAAATAAAAAAAAAAAGAAGAGAAACCTACCGAAGAATGGGATGGTGAGGCCGACCAAAAGGGTCGAAATGACCAAAGCCGTCCTTATGAGAATCGAGTAGAAGAACGATTTCTGCGGTATCAGCTCCTCAAGACTCATCGCGACCGGCGAAATGGTCAACGCATACGTAGAAATCCCAATTACAGTTAAGGATATCATCATAATATATTATTCATACATATAGTGATGACATAAAAGAAAAAAGAAAAATGGAGACGAAGAATCATATCAGTGAAAGGATATTTTGTGAAAGGATTGACCACCTGTACGTACACAGAGTTGATTATTATCATTAGCTTCACATCTTGTCCTCTGAAATTAAGGGTGCGTTTGTATGCAGAAAAGAAAAAGGAAAAGTGTAACGGTACGACACACGAAGTGCAACGTAGAGTGATTCAGTGCGCAACATTATACTTTTTTCCTTTTCTTTTCTGCATACCAAACGCACCCTGAAAAAAGAAGGAAAATATATAATATACTCACAGTAGTCCACACGGCAATCTTGGATGCGACCAAGTCTTGAGGCATGTTGAGCGTAAATTGAGACTTTGTCGATTCTCCGAACATTGTGTAGCCCAACACAGCAACCCCAGCGTACATCACGGTGCATATACCAAAGCTGCATTGCAAAATAAAATACAGTTTCATTCACATTCACATCAGTTCTCGGGATTGAATGAATCATAAGTAGCAATTTAATCATACAAGTGATATATTTCTTTTTTTTTTTTTTGTTCCGTTACCTAAGTAGGAGGACCATAGGAAATTGGCTCGGTTTCTCCATCGAAGTGTATATATTGGGAAAAACGGCGTGTCCCGAGTAGCAGTACCCATATAGCCCGATAGCCACGGGCAACGTCGAAAGGTTCAAAGTCGTCGTTTCGTCGCCTTTAAAACCGATTTTATCCACTAAGCCCGTCCAAAAAAGGCAAAGCACCACCAAGATAGACGCAATAACTCCGCCCGCTGATAAAAACATTATTTTTTATTCGTTAATAAACTCTGAAATTTATATATACAAGTACGAATATTCAGGTTTTAAAAACATTACCAGAGATGTAGCTAAGGACGCTGAGATCCCTTAGCCAAACGGTGGGGAGAATGGCTAACGTCGTCAATAGCGCAAAGAGATGGTGAGAGTTTAATTCGAGCGGGCCGAGGCTTATGTGAGCTTTTGGGAACAGAGACGATAAGTTATCGCTCTCCAATATTATGTACTCTACGCAACAAGCCTGCGTGGAAAAATAACGCATTACTCGAAGAGAAAAAGACGAAGATTATTGTGCCATAAATCATAAGATTATACAACAAATTAGCCCACGCAAGAATGTGTGCTCATGGAGAGGTGCTTACGTAGAGCTCGACGTATAGAATAATCTGCATTCGAAGAGGAATATGTAGTCAGATCGTGCATTTAATCAAAGCCATCTAAATAAAGTGATGATCTTCTGCAACTATATATATTACTTACGGATATGAATACTCTTCCCTTCATACCAAAAGCAGCTTGGCCTATATCGGGATATGTCTCGAGGCCGGGCTGACTGTCCAAACAGCTCCTTAAGAGAATCCCAGTGTAGTAAGAAAGCACAGCAAAAAGGAGCAATAACGAAAGCCCAGCCCAGCCGCCTTGTCTAACTGCGTAAGGCGTCGATAGTATCCCAACTCCACAAAGCACATTCATGCCTTCGAATACAAAAAGAAAGCAAAGGTTAACAAATAACGAAAAAAGGGGGGGTCTTTTTTTTTCTTTTCCTTTTTCTTTGTCCTATAACTAACAAACCGTTGATAACTGCTTGCCCGAACGAGCTCTGTCTGGACATGGGTACTCCATGAGAGATGGAAGCTTTCTTTTCGAGAACCGATTTCCTTAGGCTCGATTTTCTCGATAGCACTGAGCTGCGCCTCTCTTTGAGCCTATTATCTTCTTCGGTGGGAGGTATTAAAGGTTTGCTCAGGGAAGGTAATATCTCGGGCGTGTGTCTCCTTATAAGGGACGATGAGAAGAAAGAGCTGCCCAGCCGTGAAAGCGTTGGCGTCCCGAGGAAGTTGAGGCTCGGAGAAGGCACGCTCGTGTATAAATCGATCGATTGCCTGTAAAAAGAAAAGAAGGGATTTTATGATCAAAACATTTAGTATCTGTAATGGCTGTGAATGAACCAAGAAAGTAGAAAAGAAACACAATCACACTTTCTTACAACATAGAATTCAAGAAACAACTTACAATACCTTCAACAATCCCTTAGTCTTACTGAGTATAGAGTTCTATCCCATTTTCAGACAAAGCAGCAAACAAAGTAAGAAAATTTGGAACTAAAAGGTAATAATATTAACCTGTAACTTTGAGGCCAAGCAGGGTTCAAAGAACTCGGGTTTCTCTGACGTCGATCTTCGTCTGAGTAATTCGACGAATCAGAATCGTCGCCATCTTCGTTAGTCTCGTTGGGATTCTCTTCGTCTTCGTTCTCATCGTCGCTTTCTATGTAAAAGCTCTGTTCGGAAATGGAATTCTTCATTCTTTCTTGTTCTTCCTCGTCTCTTTCAATGCTCTAAAGAAAACCAATTCAAAAGGCCACCTTTAACAAGGGAGATATGATATGGTAGAAGATCCAATATTTAATCATGGCACAGAATAATGTAGAGACATAATAGTCAATTGGTCATACATACATAATACATTCTGCAATCAGATCAAATATTTATATCGGACAGAAAAACTGCATGTGGATGGACACATGTGCACCTCCGCAGGAAACCCATGAACACAGAACATACATTATATATAAATTAATTTAATATGCAATCATCGACAATCCACGATCCATAAATACGCGGCGGAGACAAAAAAAAAAAACAAAATACAAATTTAAAATCAACCCTTTATGTCCGAGAAAATGAGATGAGGAAAGATAGCAACAGGTCAAACTCTTCTTTCTACCTTATTACTACAATCGGTAGAAATTAAAAAAATTACACTGAAAGTTCATTCAACCTTTTTTCTAAGGATAAAGAAGCCTCAAACAGTAGCCATAATTATTCTATTTTTAGACATGGAAGTTTGAGGTCACTCGACGCCGCAAAGAGGAGAGAGAGAGAGAGAGAGAGAGAGAGAGAGACTAACCATTCTTGAAAGGTATTATGCTTCCTTCAAAAAGGTTGCGGCCGTCTTTGCCCTTTTAATCTGCAAATCATCGGCGTAAAGGATGTATTTGGATTGGGACCTCAATTTTGTTTCATTTGAAAGTTGGCGTGAAAATTACTAAATTGGTCGGTAATTGTATTCGGACAGATATGTAAATATGTAATATTTTAAGGGCAAATTTTTCTGTCAGGCCCTCCTACATTTTAAAAATAGGGATCAGACCCTGTCAGACATTTTTTAGTTTTAAGGACCTCTTTTTTGAAAAATTAAGTGAAAAGGACCCAAAACTGTGATTTGACGAAATTACCCTTAATGATTTCTGAATGGTATTTGACGTCAGTTTTATGTTATACCGTTATACTGATTTGTTACCGTAACAACCGCAAATGTTACTTTAACGTCATAAGACGTTACTTATTGACAGTAAAATGTTATTAACAGACATATTTATTACATCGAACTATAGAACCCCATTTTTCACACAGATCGAGCACAATCGATTGTTAACACCTTGTTTTGTTTTTCATCATGCGGTATTACACCATAAACCCTAAACCGTAAACCCTAAACTCTACGCGACGACCATTAGCATTTTTCTATAAAAGATCGAATCATTAGCGTTTCAATCTTATTACACGTTTCGACATTGAAAATTGGTAACCCATTATAGGAGCATTGCTCCTTATAATGATGAATTTTCTGTCTAGGGAAACAGGGGGGAGATGGTCGGGTGGAGGGGTCAAGAACAATTACAACTGTTATACAATTATACTGATTTGTTACCGTAAAAACCGTAAGTGCTATTTTAACGTCATAAGACGTTACTTATAGACATTAAAATGTTATTAACAGACATATTTATTACATCAGACTATCGAACCCTATTTTTCACACTGATCGAGCACTGCTCCCTATAATGATGAATTTTCTGTCTAGGGAAATAGGGGGGATGGTCGGGTGGAGGGTTCAAGAACAATTATAACTGCTACACAATTATACTGATTTGTTACCGTAAAAACCGTATGTGTTATTTTAACGTCATAAGACGTTACTTATCGACAGTAAAATGTTATTAACAGACATATTTATTACATCGGACTATCGAACCCTATTTTTCCCACTGATGGCGCATTGCTCCATATAATGATGAATTTTCTGTCTAGGAAAACAGGGGGGATGATCGGGTGGAGGGTTCAAGAACAATTATAACAATTTTGCGCTGAAAAAAACACTTCCTTTCATTTGGATAACAACAGTCTTGTATTGAGTACCATATGGCGTCGATTTAGTAACAGACGAAGTTGCAGAAGTACCACATTATTCAAAAATAATACCGATTCATGCAGTAACACATTAACAAATGATGTTGCAAGAGGCGGTATTATTTTTCAATAATGTGTTACTTCTGAGACATTTTTTGTTACTAAACAGACAACATATGGTACTCAGTACAAGACTGTTTGTTATCCAAATGGAAGGAAATGTTTTTTTTAACACAAAACTGTTATTATTGTCTGGAAACTTGTTATCTCTCATTTAAGTATTCAGTGTAATTTTGGCATAAGTCAGGGTTAAATACGTCTTTTTGCATCATTTTAGGGCCTGGCAGCTTAGTTTTTCGAAAAGCAGGTCCTTTATCCTAAACTAAACTTTAGTAGGGCCTGAACCCAAATGCAAATATGTTAATAGGGCCTGAAGTCTAATAAACCCATATTTTAAAACGTTTTAGCTTATCGGTTAGAACTAATAAAACTTCTTTGTTACGAAATTTTTATTATGATTTATATTATATTAAGATTATTTTATATATATTATGATTATTTTGATAATAATATAAGGAGAAAATTTAGAGGGAGAGAATATATTTTCTATATATTGATATCTTTACAATGCAACTTAAAACACCTATTTATACTAAAATCATACACTAAAATACAATTTAATCATCTATACAACTCATACAAAAATACAACATATTTTTATACACCTCATCTTATCATAATTCATGAGTCATTAATATTTCAAAAACATCCACATTTAATCATACAATTTTGATGATTCATTGTGATGAATCATGATTTAATTTGATGATTCATTATTGATGAATCATTATTTGTTCATAATACTCCCCCTTGGATGTTTTTCAAAGAATATGTTTTAGCGTGTTGCCTCATTAAAAACCTTACTGGAAAAACCATATGGGAAAAACCACAGTTAAGGGAAAAAGAGTGCAACACATATTTACTCCCCCTGATGATGACATCATTTTAAATCTCTAAGTCTTCGAATGCCAATTTCATATACTAACCTTCTGAAAATTACTGGGGGAAGTGCTTTTGTGAACAAATCTGCAAGATTTTTATTTGATTGCACTTGTTGTACTTCAATATCACCACTTTTCTCCAGTTCATGTGTAAAGAAAAATTTTGGTGATATATGTTTTGTTCTATCACCTTTGATATATCCATCCTTTAATTGAGCAATGCATGCCGCATTATCTTCATATAATATCGTCGGAAGTAACTTTTCCGATAACAATCCTCAAGTTTGTTGCATATGCTGAATAATCGATCGCAACCAGACACATTCTCTGCTAGCTTCATGAATTGCTAGTATTTCAGCGTGATTAGAAGAAGTAGCAATTAAACTCTGTTTAACTGATCGCCATGAAATAGCAGTTCCGCCATACGTAAATAAGTAACCCGTTTGCGATCGCGCATTATGTGGGTCGGATAAGAATCCAGCATCTGCATATCCAATTAAATCTGTTTTCAACTCATTAGAGAAGAACAGTCCCATATCAGTTGTTCCTTGAAGGTATCGAAATATTCGTTTAACTCCGTTCCAATGTCTACGAGTCGGCGAAGAACTGTATCTTGCCAATAAATTTACTGCAAACGCTATATCAGGTCGTGTATGACTTGTAAGATACATTAGTGCTCCGATAGCACTAAGATATGGTACTTCAGGACCAAGTATCTCTTCATCATTTTCACGTGGTCTGAACGGATCTTTATTCACGTCTAATGAACGGACGATCATAGGAGTATCAAGTGGATGAGCTTTGTCCATGTAAAACCTTTTCAACACCTTTTTCGTATAAGTTTCTTGATGTACAAATATTCCATTCTTCAAATATTCAATTTACAGTCCGAGACAATATTTTGCTTTACCAAGATCTTTCATTTCGAACTCCTTTTTCAAACAATTAACCGCTTTCGACAACTCTTTAGGAGTTCCAACTATATTGATGTCGTCGACATACACAGCTATAATGACGAATTCGTTTTCACATCTCCTCATAAATATACAAGGGCAAATTTGATCATTTGTATAACCCTCTTTCAATAAATATTCACTTAGGCGATTATACCACATACGCCCGGATTGCTTTAATCCATAAAGCGATTTATTTAGCTTAACTGAGTACTCATTTCGCGGCCCTGAATTTTCAGGCAGCTGAAATCCTTCCGGAAGCTTCATATAAATGTCATTGTCAAGTGAGCCATACAGATAAGCAGTGACGACATCCATTAGACGCATATCGAGTCCTTCACGTACTGCCAGACTAATTATATAACGAAAAGTTGTTGCGTCCACCACAGGAGAATACGTCTCCTCATAATCAATACCAGGTCTCTGCGAGAAACCTTGTGCAACAAGCCGTGCTTTATATCTTACAATTTCCCCATTTTCATTTCTTTTCTAATAAAAACCCATTTAAATCCAACCGGATTTACATTTTCTGGTATGCGGACTACAGGTCCGAAAACTTTTCGTTTTTCAAGTGATTTTAATTCTGTCTCGATTGCATCTTTCCATTTTGGCCAATCTTTTCGTAGTCGGCATTCGTTTACATACCTTGGTTCATGATCCTCATTTTCATTCATCTCATTCATTTCAAGTAGCGCTACGTTAAATGAGAATTTATCGTCAACGTTGACTTTATCTCGGTTCCATCAAATTCCATTCTGGGCGTAATTGATTGAGATCTCTTCATTATCATTATTTTCAATTTCTTCAGGTACCTGAGTTTCATTCTGATAATCATTTAAGCCCATCGACTCTTCTCTAGTGGATAAATCCTCGATTGGACCATTCTTATTATTTGCTCCTTTTCTTTTCCGAGGTTTTTTATCTTTGGAACCGAATGGCCTACCACGCTTCATTTGTGGTTTAGGCTCAATATCTCGTGTTTGTTCTGTAGAAACATCAATTCTTGCAGGAGCATTAACAGCCGGAATATGTGACTTAGTCACTCTCTTTGGGTCAGTAAAGCTGTCTGGCAATTGATTCGCTAAGCTTTGCAAATGAATTATCTTCTGAACTTCCAGTTCACATTCTTTCGTTCGAGGATCATAATGATTTAGCGATAATTCATTCCAACTAATATTTCTTTCCAGCTGTTTCTTTTCTCCCCCTAATGTCGGAAAATTTGTTTCATCGAAGTGACAGTCGACAAATCTAGCCGTGAATAAATCTCCAGTTAGCGGTTCCAAATATCTTATAATAGATGGAGATTCAAATCCGACATATATTCCCAACCTCCTTTGAGGTCCCATCTTTGTGCGTGTGGTGGCGCAATTGGAACATATACCGCACATCCAAAAATTCTTAGATGAGAAATATCTGGTTCCTGACCATAAACCATTTGTAACGGGGAGATATCATGGTAACTTGTTGGCCTGATGCGAATTAGTGCCGCTGCATGTAATATAGCATGTCCCCAACAAGACGAGGGAAGCTTCGACTTCATCAATAATGGTCTTACAATTAATTGCAGACGTTTAATCAACGATTCTGCAAGACCGTTTTGCGTATGAACATGTGGCACAGGATGCTCAACATCAATACCGATTGACATACAATAATCATTAAATGCCTTGGAAGTAAATTCACCAGCATTGTCAAGGCGTATTTTCTTTATCGGATAATCCGGAAAATGTGCTCTTAATCGAACCAACTGAGCAAGCAACCTCGCAAATGCCACATTCCTCGTAGATAATAAACATACATGGGACCATCTACTCGATGCATCAATTAATACCATAAAATATTTAAATGGTCCACATGATGGGTGTATCGGTCCACAAATATCACCATGTATACGTTCTAGAAATACAATAGATTCATTCTTTACTTTCATTGGTGATGGCCGAACAATTAACTTCCCTTTAGAGCAAGCAGCACAAGATAATTCATTAGATTGAAGAATCCTTTGGTTCTTTATCGAATGTCCACGTGAATTGTCAATTATTTTTCGCATCATAATTGAACCGGGATGGCCCAACCGGTCATGCCAAATATTAAATATACTGTCTTCAGTAAACTTCTGGTTTACGATAGCATATGATTCAATTGTTCTCAGGTATGTATAGTACAAACCCAGAATCAAAAGAAGGTAATATTTCCACGATTCTTTTATCATTCGAAATCACTTTTGTCATGTGCAAATATTCAACGTCTCCCTTTTCTGCCGTCTCAACATGATATCCATTATTTCGAATAGCTTTAAAGCTTAGTAAATTTCTTTGAGACTTAGGGGAATATAAGGCATTTTCGATTATTAGCCTTGTTCCTTTTGGCAGTAAAATGCTAGCTCTTCCAGAGCCTTCAATTATATTTGTACTGCCCGAGATAGTAATGACACTCTGTCCTTTCATTTCAATATGATCAAAATATTTTTTATTTCTCAGAATCGTATGAGTCGTTGCGCAGTTTGCGAGACATAATTCTCCATTGCATATGATCGTATCCATTGTATGAAAATCCTTAATAATAAGCACATAATAACCATTATTATTATTGACAACAAAACATGCAAACATAAAATAACTTAACACTACAATATATAAAGCACGCGTATAAACACACACACACATAATTAAACATATGATAATAACACATAAGGGAATCACATAAAGTTTATTGAAAATCTGCGGCCTCGAAATGAGTAGTTTCATCTTTGACACCAGAAGTAGAGGCGAGTTCTTCCTGAACAAGATTTATTTCAATTTTCTTTCCTTTGTCCTTTTGATATAATTCAACGAGGTGCTTGGGCGTGCGACAAGTTTTCGACCAATGGCCCAAACCACCGCAACGATAGCATCGCTCATCATTATCCTTTTGTTCGGTGTGCCTCTTCTCATCATTATTATTATAGCTTTTCCTCTTCTGGGGAAGACTTTGATAACCACCACGATTGTTACGATAACCACCACAGAAGTACTGATTATCACCACCATAATATCCTTGGCCACGACCTCGGCCTTGACTACGCCCTTGACCACGGCCTCGTCCGCGGCCGCGATATCCGCCACGTCCACGTCCACGACCGTTACCTCGATTATTATCATTATTATTTCGCCTGACTGCATTCGCTTCAGGGAGCGCAGCCGCACCGGTTGGTCGGAATTCGTGGTTTTTCATCAACAATTCGTTGTTTTGCTCAGCCAACAATAAAACAGATATTAGTTCTGCATACCTTTTGAATTGCCTTTCACGATATTGTTGCTGCAATACTACATTCGACGGATGGAAAGTGGTGAATGTTTTTTCGAGCTTATCATCATCAGTGATTGCTTCTCCACATAATTTCAATGTAGAAGTAATTCTATGAACTGCAGAGTTATATTCATTCACCGATTTAAAATCCTGCAGTCGTAAATTTATCCACTCGTACCTTGCTCTTGGCAGGATAACAGTTGTCAGGTGGTCGTATCGTTCTTTCAAACTTTTCCACAACTCAGCCGGATCCTTTTCGTTTAAGTATTCAGTTTTCAGACTTTCGTGAATGTGGTGGCGAAGAAATATCAAGGCTTTTGCCTTATCCTGAGGAGTGGTGGATATGGTTGTGCCACTGGCGTCGGTTGCGCCCGCGTTCTGATTTGTTGTGGTTTTCGCAGCGATAATGGTGTCACCTAAACCTTTGGCTTTCAGGTGAATTTCGGCATCTAGTGCCCAAGATAAATAGTTCTTGCCGTTGATATCAAGTGTAACAAATTCGAGGCTTGCCAAGTTCGTCATATTACTATAAGATACAATAATAAAAAAACAACAAAATATTAAAGAGATTTATAACTACTCTTCTTTAATATCCTCGTTAGTTTCTTCTTCAATATCTTCTCTTGAAAAAATACTTATGAAAAACATTGCTAACATCAAAAGAAGTGTCCACGTAATAATAATACATATAAGCAAATGTTCTTCAAGCATCTGATAGAGCAACGACACGATTCTATAAAATTTAAAATCATAATAAGTTAATAGATATAATTATAATATAACGAAAAATATTCAAGGTATAAAGAAAAATTATTTTTAAAATATTTTGTAACTCATTAAAATTATTTTCACATGCCACGACAGAAAATCAAAACATGTATCTCATTACTTCAATAAAAATTAACTATTCGTATATCACTACTTAACCAACAATCGGTAAAAAAAATTACGGTACCTCGACCTAGTTGAAGAACTTCGGCGAACGTTGATCTCGACAGTAGAAGTTGATGATCGCTACGGCGGAGGTTGAACTTGACGATGGAGCGTGATCGTGCTTATAACGTGTTATGAAATTTTTATTATGATTTATATTATATTAAGATTATTTTATATATATTATGATTATTTTGATAATAATATAAGGAGAAAATTTAGAGGGAGAGAATATATTTTCTATATATTGATATCTTTACAATGCAACTTAAAACACCTATTTATACTAAAATCATACACTAAAATACAATTTAATCATCTTTACAACTCATACAAAAATACAACATATTTTTATACACCTCATCTTATCATAATTCATGAGTCATTAATATTCCAAAAACATCCACATTTAATCATACAATTTTGATGATTCATTGTGATGAATCATGATTTAATTTGATGATTCATTATTGATGAATCATTATTTGTTCATAATATTCTTGATTCAATTTAATTTGACCACGTTACACCGTGGCATGGAGCGTCCTATTTACTTTCAAGAAAATTATATGTACGTCAAACTTTTAAAATTCATTATCAAGCTAATTAAAGAAACAAAGAAAATTAAATATAAAGATAACATTGCGGATTGGCCAAACAAAGTTGAAAGCGACGGAACCACAGGGGTTCAGAGGGTAATATTGTAGAGATGGTGGCTTGAGAAGAGATTGGTAGAGTAAATTCAATCGTTTGATTGAAGAGAAAATGAGTTCTGTTGTTTACAGCAGATGAATACGACGATGGAGGCGCGATAGAAAATTTGGGGAAAGCTGCTTAATTACTACTATACCCATAAATTTAATGAAAATTGCAAAAAATTGCCATCGATAATATACATTAAAGTAGTATAAAATTAGTTAATTCATATTACGTAAATAGTAACCAAATATTTCTGAAATAGTTCTAAACTCAAAAACAATAATGCAATATTTCAAAAAATTTTAACTATAAAAAATTGATTTTACTATTTTTAATTTTCGTAATGATTATTTCTAAATATTTTCCGTAAAACATATTTAAATCTAAATCATAATAAAATGGATGATAAATTTATAACGAAATTTATTGAAAATATTTTGTTTAAATTAAAATATAAGGGAGATTGGTTGGAGTTTGCTGGTACAAAGTTATGTTCTTGTTTTTTTATATATATAAATTTGTTTCTGAATTTGTGATGAGATTATATATTTAAATGGACAACTTAATTTTATAAGTTTTTTTTATCACTATCTACACTCTTATATTAATGGTGAGGGTGAGTTAAAAACTGCTTTTTTGGTGTATCTATTAACGAATCATAATTTGACAAGTGTTATGTCTTTTTTATTTATTAAAAAATTAATTAATAAAATTACTAAATCAAACTAAATCAAACATAACCACTCACTAACATTTGTCCTTCTATTTTTAGTATTATTATTTCTTAATTAAATATACATAATATTATATAACACACACGTATGGGTGTGCAAAACTACTAGTATAGGTTAACGGCGCACTCTTGTCATGAAAAGGTGATAAAGGAAAATTCTAGCGTATCGGTGATTTATCATAGAGTAACGATAATATAGTCGCGATGCTAAAATTCACATATATGAGGAAGGATTGAGACAAACTTTAAGAACTGAAAGACTTAGTTCTTTAAAAACCGTTACAGAATCGTGCCTGTTCATGGTCAAAATGACAAAACAAATGAAAACCTAACAAACACAATAGATTTGTGTGTAGTGTATCTGGGTTGGGTTATAAATGAAGGCAGGATAGTTGAAGAGGGGCGAACGACATTTTTAGTCCCTGATGTTTGGGGCATGGGTGATTTTTGTCCCCATGTTTTGAGGTGCCACATTTTGTACCCAATGTTATGTCTTTTAGGCCGTTTTGATCCGTCGATTAACTCAATCGCTAATTTAGACAAAATTTAACACGTGAGAGCATATGATCTCATTTAACTCAACTTAAAACCTCATAACACGTCTTCTTCTTCGACTTAAATGCACATTAACGTCATTATACATCACATTTAGGGAAGAATTGGTGACCTTAAAGTTGAGTTAAATGTAATACGTAATGATGTTCACGTGCGTTTTAGTCGAAGAAGATGATGAGTAATGAGGTGTTAAGTCGAGTACAAGGAGATCATGTGCTCATATGTGTTAAACACCGTATAAATTAGTGATTAAGTTAATCGGAGGACCAAAACGGTCCAAAAATTCGTACATTGGGGAATAAAAGACGCATCTTGGAACATGGTGGACAAGGAGATCATGTGCTCGTATGTGCTAAACACCGTCTAAATTAGTGATTAAGTTAATCGGGGCACCAAAACGGTCCAACATTCGTAACATTTGGGATTAAAAGTGGCATCTTGGAACATGGTGGACCAGAAACGCCCATGCCCCAAACCTCGGGGACTAAAAGTGTCGTTCTTCCCGTTTAAGGGTATTGCGTCTATTGTACAACTATTAACTCAAGCGTAATACAAGGATGAATTTCAGAGGGTAACACATATTATCCTCTTTGCAGAAATCAAATAATGAACATGAACTCTGAACATGAAACAATTCTCATTCATGTGGAGATTGTTGGACATTTGTGAAGAAATGAACTTTAGTTTGACTTTGTGAATGAGAATTTATGGAGGGAAAAAGTGAGTGAGAATTCCACAATGGAAAAGTAAAGCGGTTAGTTGACCTGCCTCATATATGAATGCGGTTTTTATTGGCTTCAAACAATGACATATTATACCACACGTGTTCTCGCGTACACGCGCAAGGGGTGCGTAGTTGATTATGTGTGGGTGAGACATGCGCACACTAATGACGGGCCAAAACTCGGTGGGCCTAATCAACTGCCTTTTCCGACCTATAAATTTTCTTTTCGAGAGACTTATATTTGACGTGGGATTGCGGGGCAAATTTGGTACAAATCTGTTGAGGTGTATGCCCTAGATGCCATACGAGGACTGGGAGTACGAGGATAATTTTATAATTTAGTAGTGTTTAGAAATGTAATTGGATTACCTTTCATTTATGGAATGATTTACTATTTGAAATAAATAAATTAAAAGGCAAATTATTAATTAGTGTAAAGATTTCACCTTGCAGTATGGGTGAATAAGACAAATTAAAAAAACCCCAATATTGGCAGTTCAGTTACTGATTCTGTGGGGAGAGGGGGCACCAGTAAGCTGAGATACTGCAATATTAAATTAGTCCACAAGTCTAAGTCTCCAGCAGGGTGACTGGATTGACGAGTACGACTTGTTTGTCGATGGGTCTATTGCGGTTGTGCCAACCGTTCACTTGGGAAGTGGGAGTCCGTGACATTGATACAATATGAATCAGGGGATTATATATATTTGGACACTGACTTGTAATCGAAGATCACACGTTTGGATTGTCCTTGATCGATCGATTAACTGTAGTAGTCGACGTGAACTTAGACCGAAAGGTTAACTCGGGGTTGGTCTTGGGGTCTTGACTTGTCACTAGTTTGCTAGGCCCGTCTTGTCGGTGGCATGAGTCAGCGGCGAAATGCGGTCTTGACTTTTTGATGTGATTGCCGGTTGAAACGCGGAGCGAGATTTACGGTCTCGATTAAATTCGAGGTTAACGTCCTATGGCAAGTTTAATGTCCAGAGCCAATAATGACCCGCGATAGTCGCGGAGGGCAGTTTAGGTATTTTCACCATATAAATGACAGAGTCGAGTTCTGTAAGTTTGACTACGTGTGACTTTCACTTTACTGGGACAAACGTAAAGGGTTTATACATAGGACGAAAATCTACAGCCGGTTCGTGGATTATGATTTGATCAAATTCGTACTCAACTTGGGAGCTGTTCGGCACCAGGGGGCTGGCTAGGTGAATGCCTAACTCCTAGATTCCTTCTAGGCCGGTTGAGACTAACCAAGAGAGTTGGACTTAAAAGGATAAGACACAACGTCTATATCAGAGAGACTAGGCTAGGTCCTAGATTGAGAGCATATGGTTTGGGGCTTGGTCAAAACCCTAAATGGCCGAAATGCAAAGTTTGACTAGTGAGGGTAAAATGTTCTTTTCACCTCATGAAATATTTTTGAAATAAGATATTGGATATTTAATATTTGGTATATGATTTACATTAGATTTAAATCTTCATTATTGTTTTAGAAAAATAATATATTTAATTTGGGATTAAATATAATATATATTACTCCCTCCGTCCCAAACCATTTTATACATTTTACTATATCGGGCGTCCCACTTCTTTTGGACATTTCCTTATTTAGTAAAAAACTATCACAAGCAATCAATATAATAATATTAAATATTCTCAAAAGACGTGTCAAAATATACACTTTTTTACCTTTTGATTGTACTATATTATTAAAATATTCAATTTCTTAAAACCCGTGTAAAACCCCAAATGTCCAAAATCGTTTGGAACGGAGGTAGTAGATTGATAGGGGTGACCTTCGATCCATCATTCCTCCTAACCTAACAACCTGCAGAGAGTAACTTTCAGCTCCGGACGACGGAGGTAGAACCCCAAGCACGCCGGGAATAAAGATAAAAGACTAGGTCAGAGCTTCTAGCCAGAGGTGAGGTACAAAGATGATATTTGGAGAAGCTAAGGAGATATTCCGGAGAGCTACGGAGCTATGCAGAGGGGATAAAAGGAAGCGGTCAGTAGAGCTAAGGAAGCGTCTGGGAGACCTGACGGGGGGAAGCAGTAGCAAACCCTAGACGCGCCTACAAGTATAAATAGGGGCTGTTATCCACTTAAAATCATCTTCCACACGCCCCACACACACTAACACACCAAGAACACACACACATACTCTCTCTTCATCCCTTAGTCTTCTCTTTACTCTTTAGGGCTTGTAATCACTTGTAAACAAGAGGGAATGTGAGATTGAGTGTGTAATCTTCCTCCATTAATAGTGAATATTCTCCGGCGGCCCGTGGACGCAGGATTCACCCGAATCCGAACCATGTAAAGTCTCTTTATTTTTTCCGTCCTGTTCTTCATACATTCAACCACGATTTCATCACCGACCCTCACCTTTATTTCTCAGACCATAAATATTGATGATCGGGGTCGTAACCCGCATCATAGATATATATATATATATAAATTTCGAATTTAATTATGAATTAATTTTGAAAATTATTAAATATATTTGTATTGGATATTATATATTTAAGATATACTAACTATAGTATTTTAATTAATTAATATATTAGATATTTAATTAATTGAATTTAAAGTTTGAAGTTTGAATTCAAAACTTAGTAAAAACAAGACTTAGAAAAAAAGGAGGTAGTTGAGGAATTTTCTCCCACCCCTCAACCTAATTTCGGCCAGCTCTGGTAGTATAAATAGGGTTTATGAAACCTTAGCTTAGAGAAAAAGTTGATTTTCGAAATTAAAAAAAAAAAAAGAGAGAAGGAAAATGCTTTCTCATTCTATACTCTCTCATCTCTCTCTCGGCCTTGTGAAGACTCGAGCGGCAGCCGACCTTGAATCTAGCCGTCTTAAACAAGCAAGGGATGCGACGTTGTAAGGTGTCGGCGTGACGATCTTGTGCAAAGAAGCTTGTTCGTGTGCTTTTGGCTCTGGAGAGGGGCGCTACGCCTCCGGGAAAAGAGGGGTTCGAAGCTAGCCATCTTCACGAGTGTCGTTAGGTATCATGGCTGAAAACTCTGTCTTTTGTGTCATTATATTCTCGTATTTGTAACCGAGCGATCTTGCAAAGGCGGGAAACCCCAAAAAATTTTAAGATTCCGCCGTACAAGGAACGTGGGTCCGGGGACTCTCGAGGAATCCCAACAAAATCAGACAAGTATTTTACACAGTGTTGTAAAATTCGGCCTAGGCGGCCGCCTAAGGCACTCGACGGAAGACCACCGAGCCGAAAACCACATAATCAGCTGACTAATCGGCAAAATATTTAATCGGCCGATTAAACTGATTAATCTGCCAAATAATCGACTAATCGGCCGATTAATCGGCCTATTATCTTTTTCTTTAAGAAAAAAGATATGTGGTAAAAATTCAATTACTTCAAGTTTCCTTCGAAAGGAAACATTTCATTTCAGCTTCAAATGAGCTATTTTCCATACTCTCAGAGCCCGTTTGGTTGGAGGGATGGGTTTGGATGGTATTAGTTTTAGTTGGGTTTATATAATGGAGGGTATGGTTGATGGGATTAAGTAATGAAGTCTGACATGTTTGCTATATGGGTTTATATGGTATTAGGTTTAAATAAATACAATTACAAATCTATCATTCCTTTACTTAAAAAATCCGGTAGAGAGAGAGTGGGAGATAGAGGAAGAGAGGTAGAGGGATAGGGGAGAGAGAGAGAGAGAGAGAGAGAGAGAGAGAGAGAGAGAGAGAGAGAGGCAGAGAGACAAATATAGAGAGATGGCGAGAGAGGGGAGAGAGAGAGAGATAGAGAAATAGAGAGAGGAGAGATGGGAAAGAGAGATAAATATAGAGAGGGAGAGAGAGAGAAAGAGAGAGAGAGGGGGAGGGATGGATAGAGAGAGAGCGGAGAAAGAGGCGGAGAGAGATAAATATAGAGAGAAGGCGAGAAAGAGAGCGGAGAGAGAGGAGAGGGGGAGAGAAAGATAATTATAGAGAGAGAAGGCGAGAGAGAGGGAGAGAGAGGGAAGAGAGGGGGGAGAGAGACATATATAGAGAGATGGCGAGAGAGAGCGAGAGAGAGGGGAGAGAGAGATGGAGAAAGAGAGAGAGGAGAGATGGGAGAGAGAGATAAATATAGAGAGAGAGGGAGGGAGGGAGAGAGAGAGGAGAAAGAGGGGGAGAGAGATAAATATATAGAGAGAAGGCGAGAGAGAGAGAGAGAGAGAGAGAGAGAGGGAGAGAAAGATATATACAGATATAGAAGGAGAGAGAGAGAGAGAGAGAGAGAGATTATTATTAAAAGAAAAAAAAGTTAAATTGAATAAATAAAAATGTTTAATATAAGGTGGGATTAAATAAAGGGAGGGGTAGAGGCTCCTTTAATTAACCCTCTATAAGGGGTATTAAGTGAGTATTAATTAAACCCCATCTTCAAATAAACCCTCCAACCAAATATTGCATTACATTATCCTATACCTCCTAATCCTCCCTAACGCCCCCAACCAAACACACTCTCAAGTTTATCAATATGTTACATGGATAATGAAATATTAACAGAAATTATCTTTTATTTAACAAAAAAGGATATTGTATGTGGCTAAATTATTAAACTTGAAATACAAAAAGACATACATTGAAATAAAAAAATTAAGATAAATAAGTTCGACATCATCCTTAAAACATTATTTTGGTACTAATATTTATTTGTGGAATTGTTGGATTGAATTATTTATTTAGCATATTTGATATGTAGAAAAAATTAAAAAAAAATACATATACCATTTAATTTCCGCCTAGAAACCGCCTAGGCCCCGCCTAGACCGTCTAGGCGCTAGGCCCCCCTCGGGCGCCCGACTAGCGCCTAGCGAATTTTATAACATTGATTTTACAAGACATGCATGCTGATAGGACCGATTTTTGTACTGTATTGAACTGGACATGTTTGAAATCTGTATGCTAAGACAAAATGCTATACCAAAATTGAAATACTAATCTGAAGCGGTATTATGATTAAAAGATCAAAGCTGTGACTATTCGTAGAATAACCAGTCGATCAGTATGAGTCGTCCGTCCGTTCTGAAGTGAATCGATGGCGTGGCATGTAAGCTACAACTTCTCGATGCCTAACGAGCCGCTTGCTTTTCGTGTGCTTAATTGAAGCGAAATGTTGACAACCATCCAATCGAACCCCCTCTCCCACGTGTGTCAGGGCTCAAGGAAATACCACTGAACGGTCATTAAAGACATTGCAGTTCGAAAGCTTTTCATTAAATGGCGAGACCACCATATTTCCGCCTTGAGTATAAGACTGTTTTCAGATATGGTCGTAATATAAGACGTGGGAGAGGATGTTATCCTGTGAGGGCTTGACTTTAGCTCATTATGATGCTTGCTTGCTAATGCTTTTTTTTTTTTTTTATCTATTTCCTTATTGTGTTTGAATGGATAGCAATTTTTAAAAATGCATATTGCGCAATGTGTTGCATTTTAGTTTTGATATTGCGTAGGATAAATAGCATTAGGATATTGCGTGAGCTTTTTGAACAAGCCATTTATAATGCCAAAAAGAGCATAATACATAACCACAAGGAAACAAACCACTTGAAATGATGTTCAGTGATGAAAGTAAAAAGTGTAAGAAATAACATTGGATATTAATTGCTACCAACTTCGAAGTCATTATATCAAAACAATAAACTCAAAACACATTAACATGAGACTCAGCATAATTTTTACCAACTGAGCCAAAGAAAAACTCATTCACGTTCAGCAACGGAACCAATTCAAGTAGAATGCACGCAGCGAGAACTATAGAAATTACAGAAACACTGAGATGAAAAGCACAGAAACAAAAGTCCTTGCGTCTCACGACATATTCTAGGTGGTGTGTGCTTGATGAGAGAGTCCAATATAATTTTCATCAAACTATCATCCGATCAAATAGCGCGAATATTTTAAGAAAGAGCGTACTGTCGCGTAGTAAACTTTTGAAGATTAGTGCGAAATTTAATGCACTTTTTGCGTGTTTTCGAGGAAAAAAATCCGCTAGGTGCTAAGTTGCGCTATAGTACGGCTAATAAAAACACTTACGGGTAGACATGAGATATGAGATGTGGCAGATTGAGCCGAGTTGCATCTCGCAGGATATTAGAGCTATTTCATGAAAAGAATTGTCCTCTCTTTATTCAATTTTTTGTCTTCTCATTTTGAGATTGTTCACGTGATGTTCGAGTTTTAGGTCTCTTTCTTTAGGGTGTGTTTGGTCCGCGGAATTCGACGCGGAAAAGAAAAGAAAAGTGTGGTCATACGCATTGAATCAATTGTACATTACGCTTCACGTGTCGTACCATTCCACTTTTCGTTTTTTTTTTCCACGCCAAAATCCGTAAGCCAAACGGAGACTTAGGATTCACTTAAATAAAAACGCAGGCCATGATAAATTCTTTTCCTTTCAATCCCAATAAAAGAAGTTCCTAGGTTGTGTTTGGTTTAAAAAAGTAGTGAGGAAAGAAAAAAAGGTACGACCACAAGTTCTATGTCAATTCTTGACGGCCCTTCATACTTTTTTTGTTCGATTCTGTTCTTTCTATAAAGCGCAATAGCAGAAAACAAAGGAGAGCTAATCATCCATTCCAACATTGAATTGTATGTCTGTTTCCACTACAACAGAAAACAAGGTTTAAGTTAAAAGAGAAGATACAACAGAGACAAAAGTCTTTCATTTCAAACCCAATTTCAATTTAATTAATTAGCAGCAGCAACGACACGATAAAACAACATCCTTGCATGTGTAAGGCCTCATCTTGTCATCAATTTCTTGAGCTGTTGGTAATGATTCAACGCTTCTTTGTCCGTAGCAGAACATGTAAAGATTTCTGCAAACTCCTTTGCTAAATGGGTACACTCTCTCTGGAATCGACCTACAGTACAGCTCCAAGATTATATATAGAGATCTATCGCTGAAATTTCAATTTCAATATAGAAAAAGGTGCACAAGGTACAATATTCTCCCACCTTAGGTACACGATTCTTCTTCGCCGAACAAGCTCGTACGTCGTTTGGTTAGTCATAGCTAGGTAGCTGTTTTCAAGAATATAGTCAATCCCATTGGTTTCATTGATATACATAAATTCTTTCACCAACCAAAGAGTGTATATAAGTAGTCAAAGCGTGTATATACTTCAGCTATAGTTTATAACCGGGATAAAATGATGAACAGCAGGAGTTAATTTTGTTACCTATGGAAGAGAAGGATCAATAGCAGGAACAGTAAAGCGATTGCCAAGAGGATGACTAGCAACACGAAGGCTACATCCATCCACCTGAAAGAAATAGTCGGATTCAATTTTTCAGTTTGGTGAGAAGTAAACTGATAAAGCAACTCCTAGACTTAACTTGTTATGTTCTCATTTTTCAGTGAGAAGACAGAAGTTACATGCATTCTTTGTCAAATAAAGAGTCATAAACAGAAATCGCCCCTTTGCAATGCATTATTCGTAAGTTGATTTCAAGACGGTAAGGAAATAGCGTATTTAAGATGAAACATTTCCAATACACATACCAAGGCTTTGAGTTATCAGACTTGATGTAATCAATGTACAAAATGCTTGTCCAGAGACACAAGGCTGTTTCCTCAAATATGTAAAACCTGATGCATAAACGCATTTTAATACCGAGGGGGAAGCTGTCGCTCATTCAACTAACATCAACATGAACTCGAACAAAATCATTTAGCTAATATTGAGTCTATCGGACAACAGAAGTTACTTTACTTGTAAAATTAATTCTTCGGTTACCAGTAGATAAAAGTTAAAAGCAACGGTTCCTTAATAAATATTGAGTAATCTCAAGTGAAGAAATAAGAGGTGGTGAATCTGGCAGGGGCAGGGGCGTCAAAGAATTGTTATTGCAAGATAAATAAAATAAACTACTGGAATTTGTTACACTGCCAGGCTTAGAAGGCTGATACGTTCATGAAAGTTGACTTACTACATTGTATAAATGCGACGTAATAGAGAGTTGCCGTATTTTTTCATTCATAATAATTTTAGAATAGCTGAAATCATATCACAATGCCTTCCAAAAAAAATATGGACAATAAATCGCTATGAAAACATAAGAGCTATGGGTACTTACCAGAACCGACAATGGTTTCCCTGTCCTACACATGTCCCTAGCCAAACACAATGATGATCAAACTGAAGTACGCACATGTCACAATCGTGACAATGCTTTGCTCGCGGAGGCTAGAAATTTATGAAAGATCAAGAATTAGAAATTGATAGATATAGCAATTTCAGGGGGGGGGGGGGATCAGTTAGGTTTCTCACTTGAACTTAGGAGGAAAGTTCCGCTAATAATTCATGGGAAAAATGGGAGTAGGATATCAATAAAGGCAGCGGGTTCACAGGAACATTTGTTGATCAGATGAAACATGAAAAGATCATATTCTAAATTAAACAATACACATAAAACACAATGAAATGTTACCAAAATACCTGAAAATGCAGAGAAATGTTATAAAAATACCTGAATGACATTGCAGCGAGGGCAGGTGAAGTTTCTGGAGAAGAGAAGTGCAAGATTGATTCAGCCAGAAATCGAAAGTGTAAACATGAAAAAATTAATTAATGTAACATAATTGATTGACCTAACAGCGTGTATCAAGAAACAGATGTGGAATGTGTCTCAGCAAACATAATGAGTTTCCATACCATATATGCCATACATATGTGAATGTAAATTTTTCTTTTACCTAGGATTTGACCCCGGAGGGTAAAGATCAATCACTAGCTTTGTCCAAGCAGTGGCATTTCCTCTGTAGTTCTTTCTATCAACGTTGATCACCACACTGTCATTTTTGCTAGAATCCGGTTTGTCTTTGCTAATTCACCGTACAAAGGCACAGCCACAAAGAAATTAGGCAAAATTGCACTTTAATTCGGTGATACTTCATCAATCAAGAGATCAATAAGAAAAGAACCTGCTTACTTTGAAGTCAATAATGCCCTTCGTTCCAGAGCATCTCTTTCATCAACAGCCTTCTGGGCATCGAGTACATATCTACATTTATTAATCAAGTGAAAACTTTACAGTCAAACATTTCATCTTGAGTTGTATCCCTGGCAAGTGCGAGGTCACTTTGCAGTAGAAAAGAACTTACCCTGGGGATGTTCCGCATGTAATAAAGTATTGAATTAGTGTTGCCACAAATAGTGATACATAGATTGCAGTATACCTGTAATTCACGAAGAACAGAAACAAAATCATTCCTCTCATGGTTAACACATACAAAATGAAAAATGCAACATCACAAATGAAATACCAGGTAAGTGACATGCAATAAATCTAAGTGGCTCCAAGAATCTTATTACACGGCTGAGTAAATAAGATAACTACATGCGTAATTACAAGTTACAAATCTCAACAACCAAATAATCACATCCAAAAACACATGCATTTCGACACTATCCAGTGATTCACAGTAGAACATAATCAAGATTTCTATAAAAATCCGACTCAGAGATAATTTTACTAATCCCAGCTTGAAGAAAAGGGAAAACTGGTGTTAGAACATAAATGCACGAATTACATTACCATAGCTCGTCTCTTGTCTTCGCAATCAAACGACGGTCAAACAAAAACAAAACGCCAGCGAAGAAAAGATGCAGAGTCACCAACGCAACCCTAAGAGACCAAGCGGATCGCCGAGCTGACACAAAAATCGACGAATTATACACAGAGAGAGCGGGTACTGCAAATCCAAGCAACGAATTGCTCTAAAGATGATTAAATTGAAGGAATTAGAACGAAACCTGGATCAGAAAGGCAGGGGAAGAGACGTAAGCAACGGTCGGAGAAACGACTCCACGTGTTGCGGCACAGTGCGCCCATTATACTCTGTCAGTCACGGTGCCCTAGCCTAGCCGGAGAATTGTCGCCCGCGCATGCTTCACTTCAGATATACCAAGTTATCGTCTTACGCTCTTAGCTTAGCTCTGCTTTTTTTTTTCTTTATAAATTTAATATCAATATTTAGTCAATTTCTAGCTGCTGCTTGATTGATTGACGAAGCTTGTAGAGATTAATTATATTTAATGCACGGGGATGATGACTTGGTCATCGAATGAGGATATAGTACAAGTGATTTCTTTCCTTTTTTCTTTTAAGGAATCTGATTTATATATTATTTATTTATTTATTTCTATAATCAACCCAATGACTTGGGAATTTTCGGATAAAGTATTCAGATTTGTGCCGCCAATTACCCAGTGTCAGGAGGTTGACAGTAGGTAAATGGATCGTAGTCTGCGAATTGGAGTCGCCGGAAATTGTGCAACGAATTAGAGTATCCGGAAATTGTGCAACGAATTAGAGTATCGCCGGACGTCGAAGGCCTGACCGTGATTTGACGCCCAAAGAGATGGCGAGACACATGGGCCAGACAGATCGAAGGCTCTATAAACCAAGGCAAAATGCGAACATTTGAGCTGCCCTTGGCGTAGCTCTATAGAAGGGCTCAAGGTCATTCATGAAGTGGAACCCCAGAGTATTTGGCAAGAGAAGAAAAAAAGAGTGGAAAACAAGTTCCGAATAGGCTAAGTAGAAAGTTCGAGTGCTCTTAATGAATTTAGGAGAGTGATAGTGAGTGACATTTATCTAGCAAAGGCAATTGAAGAGAGCTTATAATTCCCGTTTGTAACCATGTCCCTGTTGGGTCGTGTATGAACCGGTAGGAGTAGATTCGGACAAAGAAGGAAAAGAGATTCGAAAATTGTGTGAACACAATTTCCTTAAAACAGATCCGCTCCCTCTAGAGGTTTTTACGAGCGTATATTTTCCAGGAGACTTCGAAATTATTTGGCGTTTGTTTTGCACGAAACAACACCAACAGCAAACTTGAACGAGTTATGATGCGAACATGGCATCGTGTGCGCGGGTCGCGCGCTCGCACACAAGTCAACCTGATTTGCACCCACCATGCGCGTGCAGCGAGCGGCACACATGTGGCATAATATTACCTATTTATTTTAAACTAATAATAATATCCACATCCATATATAAGGTGTGTCAAACAAAGCTATTTTTTGAATGTCACCCACTTTTATTTTTCGTCCAAATAATTCACATTCACAAGCCCAAAATTAAAGTCCACTTGCTTTAATTAATTTATCCAATAGCTCCTAAAAGATAATAGCGGGTTGGAATGGAATGTGTGTTTCCCATAAATATTGTGTGTGGAGTTCCTTCGAGTCTCGCTTGGTAGGAGTTCGAAGCGAGCACGAGCACAAATCCTTTTAAGTACCGCTACGAAGGTTCGTTGTTCTGTAGAAGCTGTCTTTAGGCGCATTATCCGCGTGAAATAAGTCGGCAACGTCAAGACTAACCCAACGAAAAAAAATTCTGAATCATTTGGGTTTGTGAAACTTAGTCGCCGCAGCCTCTCCACTTAGCTTTGCCTTCGGGACGTATTTTCGTGCAGAATCTTCACCTACGATCACTCCTTATTACGAAGCCACACCAATAAGACTCGAACAAACACAACACACAAAATCTACGGGAGGAAGTACCCAACCCACTCTTTACTTAAAATGGGGGCCCTTTCATCGCCTACCCAGCGCGCCGGCTGGCCGATCCACAAGTGCCATACTGCTAAAATTCGATGTGCTTTCACTGGCATTGTGCCGGAATTTGATCATTCTTCTCGGCCGAAACTTGTATATTCACTTGTACAAACACTGTATTTATAGGTTTGAGGTAGAGAGCCTTCACAAAAGATCATGGTGTTTAAATGAGATGATGGAGATAAATGAAAAGATGTGAGGTGAATAAGTGAACATGGGAATATCATGAGATGAATATGGAGATCATGAGACATCCAATACTGGAATGATTTATAACACTTCAACAAAATGGAATTTTTAAACTTCAATGTTTGAGGTATAAGCCTTTTTTGTAACCTATATTTCGAGATGTCACTTTTTTCAGTGACCGATTTGGGTCGTTCTCGTCTCTCGATTACTTTAATTGTTCCTTTAGACGGAAACTAATTCGTGAGAGCACATGATCTCCTTTTAGTCAACTTAAACCCTCTAATTTATCTCTTTCTTCGACTTAAGTCGACTAAAAGGAGATTATGTGCTCTCCCGTGTTAAATTTCGTATAAATTAAAAATAAATTAAAAATAAATTAAACGAGGATAACGGTACAAAATCGACAATATTAAACATTAAGAGTTACAGGTCGAAACATTACTAGTAGCTAGTACTCCTTGCACACTCTAACGTGTGTGCTATAATATATAAATATATAAATTTGATATTATCTAATTGATAACTATTATTTAAATTTGGTTATGTATGTATATAAATTATAAGATTAAAGACTAATAGTTTTTAACTAAAAATATTAATTAACCAAATATAGTAAATAGAGTTAGTGGGGGATTTTGTATTTTATTATTTAATTTATTTTTAAATTTACAGACCAAATTGAGACACAATTGACAGTTTATACACACCCCTCACGCTTAATAAAAGAGTATAGATTCTCAAATCCAAAACATTGAAGACTAATAATAGTCGTTTGCGAAAGAGATTTATTCTTATCCGGTGAAACATAGGTTTTCGAGCAAATGTGATGATGGTTTAATAGGGCATTTTTAAAAAAATGGCCTTGGACCCAGTCAACGTTAAAAAAATAGCCCCGTTGCTTTTTTGGTTTTTTTAAAAGAAAATCGGGACCCCGGCTGTGTGTGCGGGGGGCCCGTGCTGTGTGTGCGGCTGTCGGGTCCCTCGCTGTGTGCGTTGTCCCCTGCTGTGTGTGCAGGGGACCCCGCCCATCTGGTGCGCAGCATGGGCGGGACCCCTGCTGTATGTGCGGGGGACCCCTGCTATGTGTGCGGGGACCCGTGCTGTGTGTGCTGCTGTCAGGGTCCTCTGCGCTGTGTACGGGGACCCCTGCGCCTGCTACCCACACACACAGCACGGGTCCCCCGCACACAAGGCAGGGTCCCCCGCACACACTGCAGGGGTCCCGCCCATAAAAAAATAAATACAAAATGTACGTGTTGCGGATTTTAACCCATGACCTACTACTTGAACGTCTACACAACCACTGGACTGCGCCCCACCCTCCCACCCATATGTGACCCCGATAACAGATATCGATTTCGAAAGGTGTGGCCCATTTAGTAGGGTATAATGTTATGATTTGTGATGTTGGTGTGAAGGAATGTGATGATCGCCTGATATGGTTTGTGTTATATTGCTTCTAGTTACTGTTTTTGGTATTTTTGTGTTGTAGGATAAATGATAAATGACATGGACGAAGCTGAGAATGAAGAAAAGAAGGTAGAAGAAGAAGAAGAATTAGAGATGAAGATACGAGCAGAAGAATCAGAAGAGATACAGAGGAAGATGAAGATCATAAGATAGGTTTTTAATATCATAATCGGTATAATGCATCGTAGTAGGTTTTAATAGGAAACTAAGTGGGCTCTTAGCAAATAATACTAAGATAAGTAAGCAAGTTATTAAGTAGAGTCTGGCCCATTTGATTGTTTCCAATAGTTAGCCCACTCCTTGACAATCCAACCCATCCTCATTGCATTGTTCCTTAGCAAACGTCATCCCATCTCCCTTCAGACAAACATCTATCTTCATAATTCTGTCCACACACCCAACTTCACATAACTCGCTTCGGACAACAGCTCTTCCACGGCGCGGCTGAGGCGATTACATGACAATACCCCCAGCTTGAGTAAATCCTTGTCCCTAAGGATTTGCGGCTGGAAACATCGCCTGTAGATAGTCCACTTCTTCCCAGGTACCACAGTCAAGTCCCTCATTCAACTCTTGCGCCCACAGCTGAGTCATGGGTAAATCCCTCAGAAAAATTGTACCTTTACTTAGAATCTGAGTTGGAGGTATCATAAATTTTCCTTTTTTCTCGACCTCAGGTAGCGAAGATGGAGGTTTCACCCTAAGGCTCTCAAACCTGGCAGAAGGCTTTTTCCAGCTCAAGGTTGCAGCGTTTCGCTTGAACAGCTGGAGCTTAAGGTACTCATCTCTCACACCAAGATCTCTCTCTTGACTCTCTTGATTTTTGAAGGGATCATCATCGGTGTGGCTTGTGCGTCTGGTTTTACCCTGAGCATCTGATTGTTTGGACTGTTTCCATGATGGACTAGAAGCCAACTTGTATCTAGCATCTGCTGTCATGGATTGTATCTGTACCTCCTTACCTCCTAACCTAAAGGTGAAAGTCATGAGCTCGTAGTCAAAGGTGATTGGGGAGCATGCTCTCATCCAATCCCCTCCTAAAATGATATCATAATTGTCATTATGTAGAATCCTCAAGGGATAATAAATTTCCTCTTCACCCATCTTCCACTTAAAATCTGTGGTTTGCATAGTGCTCACTATTTTATGCCCACTGATTGCCTTCACAATGATTGGCCTCCCTGGTGCTATTGGACATTCAAGCTCGTCCGCTGTTTTAGCCCTTAAAAAACTTAGAGAGCTTCCCGAGTCTATCAAAATACTAAGCGCCTTCCCCATTCCAAACCCTGCCACCTCCATGGTGTTAGGGGCAACCTTTCCATTAGTTGTATTGGCAGAAAACAACATTTCATTTGCTGATTCTCCCATCTCAGTGCTTGCTTCTTGAATGCAAGGTAACTCTTCATCTTTAGTCATTATTGCATAAACCATACGTTGCCTACACCTATGACCTGGGGTAAAGACTTCGTCACAATTATAACATAACCCCTTCTCCCTCCTTGCTGCCATTTCAGCGGAAGTGAGCAGTTTGGTCGGTGGTTTAAGGGTTCCTGTCCTCGAAATCTACTGAGTTGCAGCGGATTCATTCCTCTGATTGGGAGCGTACGCTGTCACAGTGGTCCTATTCTGCCCTTTATTTTTCCTTGCAATAGATTCTAATGTATTGAGTTGCACTCGTCCCATATTGATAGCTTCTTGGAGCGTCTTGGATTCAAACATCATTATGAAATTCTGTAGCTCTTCGCTCATGCCGCTGATAAAACTCGATACATGGATTCAAACATCATTATGATATTCTTCAGAATACTCTCGGTTGTTAAACAACAACATGCATGCCTTAAGCTCTTCAAATTTGTCCACATATTCATCGTAAGACCTGCATTGCTTGAGCTTATTGAATTCTCCTATTCTCTTGGCCTCTTTTAACTCCTCGAATCTAGCTGAAATGAGGCTCAAAAACTGCCCCCAATTAAGCTGCATTTGCCTGCTAGCCAAATTCTGGTACCAAGCAGCCGCCCTTCCTTCGAAGTGCATAGCCGCCAGTATCACTTTTTGCTGATCTATGATGTTAGGCACTAGATTGAAATATCCCTCGCATTTTAGCATCCATAACCTAGGATTGGTCCCATCAAACTTAGGAAAGTCCACCCGAGGAGTGGGGCTATGGTTTGGGCTGTATGGTGGTGCGTGTAGGTTGATAGTGGGGTGTAACTTAGGTTCCGAAAATAGTCTTATGGGGTGGTGAGTGGCTGTGGACGTATCGTGAGTAGAATATGAGATGTATGTGGGTGTGGAACTTGGGTATTCGGTGGTGGCTGATGGGTGTTTGGGCTGGTATGAAGTGTGAGTGTGTGGGGGGGGGTGTTCCCAATATTGATCCGCTGTTAGTGTTTTGTAGTTGGGTCTGTAAACTGGTAAAGCTCTAGTGATGGAGTCAAGTTTCACATTGAAATCTTCACTAACCTTTTCAAGTTTGTTGGTCATCTCCATCTGGTGAATGGTGAACTGATCCCAGATCTTAGCTTCAGCAGCCTCCCTATTTGCCATGGCATTCCGCAGACTAGCCTCCGACCTAGCCACGATCTGTTCCAGCTTTTTATGTTCTTCCTGAAGATCCTTGAATCTAGTATGTTCTGCCATTGCCGAGGATTGGATGCTCTGATACCAGTATTATGATTTGTGATGTTGGTGAGAAGGAATGGTGATGATCGCCTGATATGGTTTGTGTTATATTGCTTCTAGTTACTGTTTTTGGTATTTTTGTGTTGTAGGATAAATGATAAATGACATGGACGAAGCTGAGAATGAAGAGAAGAAGGTAGAAGAAGAAGAATTAGAGATGAGGATACGAGCAGAAGAATCAGAAGAGATACAGAGGAAGATGAAGATCATAAGATAGGTTTTTAATATCATAACCTGTATAATGCATCGTACTAGGCTTTAATAGGAAACTAAGTGTGCTCTTAGCAAATAATCCTAAGATAAGTAATCAAGTTATTAAGTAGAGTCTGGCCCATTTGATTGTTTCCAATAGTTAGCCCACTCCTTGACAATCCAACCCATCCTCATTGCATTGTTCTTTAGCAAACGTCTTCCCATCTGCCTTCAGACAAACATCTATCTTCATAATTCTGTCCACACACCCAACTTCACCTAATCCGCTTCGGACATCAGCTCTTCCACGGCGCGGCTGAGGCGAATACATGACATATAACTGTCATTATTCACTTGGAGGCTATTTTTTTAACGTTGACCATGTCAAAGGCCATCTCTTTAAAAGACCCGTTTAATAGTAGGGAAGTGGGTCTTGTAAAAAAATAGCCCTTAACTCGGTCAATGTTAAAAAAATAGCCTCGTTGACATTTTTTTTGTCAATAGCCTTCAATTTAATTAACTGTTAACCATCTTCTTTAAACACTCGTTAATTAACTAAAAATAATTGGAAAAGAAAAATAAATATACATACAGACGATCTGTATCTATATAAAAGAAACGAATCGCCATTTAAACGCACAACAACACGTAATAATTACCACAACCACACAGATCGATCCATCCTTTCTTCTTCATCGTCTCTTAGAAAAAATAGCCTCATTTTCACTAAGTCGAGCTCAAAGTCTGCGAAACACGTCTTGGAAGAAATACCCAGCTCCGATTCTTTACATTAAGTTTTTTCGTTCCGAATTACGAATTTGTACCCTCGAAATTACGTGATTGTGCCAAAGAGACGATGTGTGGCCACGAGAGTGTCGAATTTCCAGTTGGAAGGACAAAACTCGTGGTCATGCTTCATGGTACCCACACGCATCAGATCTGGGGCCCCGTACATGTTTACATGATCCCCGCACTCTGGTGCGGGGTGCCGCGCATCAGTGCAGGGGCCGCGCGCACAAGAGCACGGGTCCCACGCATTATATCAGGGTTCCCGCGCATCAGTGCAGGCGATCCAGGCGCTAGTGCTGGGGTCCCGCGCCATCAGCGCATGGTCCGCGCACTAGAGCATGGGTCCTGCGCACAAGATCTTGGGTCCCGCTCACTAGAGCTTGGGTCCCGCGCACCAGAGCATGGGTCCCGTGCACTAGAGCGCGCCCAGCGCCACGGCGCACATGAGCGCCGAGGATCACTGCATCAGTGCCGCCCGCGCACTTGAGCAGAGGTCCCGCATCAGTGAGTTGGCCCCGAGCTATATTGCAGGGGTCCCGCGCTTTTTGTTAGGGTTTTTGAGAGCTGTTAGGGTTTTAGGAAGCTTTTAGGATTTTCGAAGTTTTTAGGGTTTTGCAAGATTTTAGGGCTTCAATTATGTTTCGAAATCACATTATCAAACACACAGCATCCGAAAATAACATTTTTAAATTATCGCAGAAACAAAACAACAAGAATGCTGACGGACGCCCAAATCGTCGCCCGCCTCCATGAAATCGTCAGTAGCACCGACCTCAGGACTACCACGGCCACCGCCGTCTGCCGCCGTCTAGAGGCCAACCTCGGCGTCGACCTCTCCCAAAGGAGGGCATTCATCGTGGGCAAGATCAACAGATTCCTACACGGCAACGACGATGCTATGAGCGAAGTGATCCAAGGACAAGCAGCCGAGGCTGTTCGAAACGACGACAACGATTCTCTGAGCGAAGTGACTCCATTAGGATTTAACAAACGAAAAAACGTTGCTAATCATTGCAAAAGACCTTAATATAAGAGTACGTAATTATGAGTGTTATGATATGAATTGTTTGAGTAGGCTTTTAAAGCTAGGATTTTAAAATTAGGGTTTTAAAATGAGGGTTTTAAAGTTAGGGTACTCTTAACACGTTAATGGAGCAAATTTACATAAGAACAACTTGACTTGTGTTAGTGACTCCATTAGGATGTAACAAACGAAAAAACGTTGCTAATCATTGCAAAAGACCTTCATATAAGAGTACGTAATTATGAGTGTTATGATATGAATTGTTTGAAGTAGGGTTTTAAAGCTAGGATTTTAAAATTGGAGTTTTAAAGTTAGGGTACTCTTTAACACGTTAATGGAGCAAATTATGAGTGTTTGATATGAATTGTAGGACGAATTATTTTTTCGAAGGCATTATAGGACGAATTATATGAAAATAATCGTAGGGGCCCCTTGATTTCAAGCACGGGTTCCATGCTCATGCGCAGTGGACCCGACTGATGTGTGTTGGACACGCGGGACCCGTGCTTATGCCCTAAGGTCCCTTGATTTCACGCACGGGTCCCATACTTATGTGCGGGGATCCGTGCATAATTGCTTGGTTACCAGCGCATAAGTTTGGTCCCCTGCGCTACAGACCGGCTCCCAGCGCATAAGTTCCTAATAATAGTCAATTATTGGTCTTCCTTTGCAGACAATTACTTTCGAATTATTGGTTGGTCAGTTATTTGTCTGAAACATGTCAGCTTTGATTTCGGTGTCATAATACCTTGTCAAATCTGATGTGCTTTTCGATGTGTGAAAAAGCAAGTCACGGGTTTTAAAAAATTATTTCAGTAATTATAATACATATATAATTTTGTACATGTTAAAACTTAAAAAAAGATAATCACAACGAAAACTTTGTCGAAAAAAAAATTAATCTTGACCAAAAAATTACTCTTAAGTCGTTAATGTATACAAAAACAATTTACACTATTTGGTTATTGTTTTGGATGTGACGTTGGTGAATTGGTTGGATGTCGCAATAATTGAGAAAATTTACTTGAGAATAACTTGCTTTACGTTGGGGACTCCGTTACGATGTAACAATCGAAAAATCGTATCTAATTATTTCAAATGACCATACTTTTGTGGGCTATGATATTATATGACGTATTACACTCGTATGGAGGCTCAATCAAAGTTCAAAATTATTTAATCTACTGTAAAATTGCGAAAATAATCGCATGGTCCCCGTACATGATATCTGTGGTCCGACGCTCATGAGTAGTGGACCCGCGCTAGCTGATGCGCGTTGGATGCGCGGGACCTCTGCTACCACGCGAGGGACCCGTGAGTTCACGCACGGGTCCCATGATCATGTGCGGGGACCCCTGCTTAAGTGCTTGGGCCCGTGCGTAAGTTTGATCCCATGCGCATCAGACCGGCCCCTTGCGGAAATTTTACTGACTAGTCAACAATCATTGGTCAATTATTGTCTGTTATATTTTCTGTGATATTGTCAGTGTCATAATAGTAATGTCAAATCTGATGTTATTTCGATGTGTGAAGCTCACGGGTTTTAAAAAATTTAATCATGTCGAAAAAATTTAATCATGTCGAAAAGAATTTAATTATAAAAAAAATACTCCAAATAAAAATTACTCTAACTGTAAGCACTGTAATGTCAAAACTTTCACATAAATAATTTACAAAACCGACATTGGGAGGATAATTATTCATACCATGATGCCAGTCGTTACGGAAAATTGATTGAACAAGAAATTTTCGAAAATTCGTCATTTGCTCAAGCGTCAGATTGGAAACGTCGTCATCCCTAAACATGAGAGACAGTGCTGCCCGTAACATGTGAACCGTGCAGTCTCCCCTGAAAATACACAATATACTTATACGGAAATCATAGTAAAAAATTTACTAATAATAGGGAGTATCGATACTTACCTTCCTTGTTGCTTCGCGAACTTCGGATGGCGCGTAACTGCCCATTTCTAGAATCGATTCTTGAGTAATCCCATGTGCACCAATATCGCCGGGATTACCAGTTGAATCGTCGACAATTTAGCGTTAAGGTTGCGCATGTCACGATCGCAAGATTCGTCGGAGTCGTATATCGTCATCGAATGACTCTTCCAATCGGCGACGCATAGCACCCAATGAGCGATCGTTTCCACTGGGACGACGATGTAATCTGCTTCTCTCTACGACGTCGACGGCCAATTCTCCGTCCACCCCTCCGCGTAATGGGCCCACATAGGAAGCTTCCCCTTTTCTGCGTGCCCTTTTTCGTCTACTCCTTGGAGGTCGATCACGGACTTAAATGCGTATCCCATGTATGCTAAATTCTTCGCGCAGAAGGAGTGTTTTTGCATTTCAAGGAACCCTCGGAAGGATTCATTTATATGCTGGCAAAATAAAAGATGACTTTAGAAATTAGGATTTTAACAAAAATAATGAAGACGGAGGGGAGCATACCGCGTCATTGAGCCACTTCGTAGGCGTGGCTATCTCCTCAAACCAGTATCGCTTATCCTTGTCGATCGCGCACTGGACCCACACCTCTTTCCCCAGCGACTGTATCTCATTTTCTATGGTGGACCAGAGCGCTAATTTTATATTAATATGGACCTCCAAGCGCGATCCCTGATTGTGTGTAGCACCGGTCGCCTCGACCGCAGTTGTTCCCTTTTCCCTCCAAGTAGCTGGGTCCACCTCCTCGCTCTGTGCGTCGACCTCATCGTCCCCTTGCTGTGGAACGTAAGAGCTCCAGTCGTGCATTCGGCCCGGACATCCCCACGTGCTCCAACTGGGTGGATCTGGCCTCACAAGTTGATCCCACCCAGTCGAACTCGGCCTGGCCATCCCTACGACGCATATTAAACAGTAAGCTACGCCCGAAAATTAAATTTGAATTAGGGGTAAAGATACTTACCGTAATACGGCGCGTCCGTATGTGGATTCCCAACGTGAGGGACGTCGGTCTGTGGACTCCCAACGTGAGGCGCGTCGGTCTGTGGACGGCCACCAAATAAACCTGTCGACCAGACGTGCCGTAGCTCTTGCAACAACTGCCCAACTCCTCCCAATATTTCGCCCCACCCTTGCATCTCCTTGAACCGCTCCTCGTACGTTTCATATTGTCGATCTTAATCGCCTAGGAATTGCGCAAAGTCGTTTTCGAACAGGTTCAACCGACCGCTAAGGTTGTCGAACTGATCGCTAAGCGTGTTCATCCGATCGCCAAGCGTGTCGAAATGCCGGTCCACGCGGCGCGATAATTCGTCGAACTGCTACGACGAGGGATACCCATACCCGTGCGATGGTCCTTCCGGTGGGCTATTATGGAACTCGGGTCAGTGAATGGACGGCTGCACATAGTCATCGCCCATTCCCCTCTCTTCGTCTTTCCGTAATCTGATAGAGTGCCGAGAGACGGACTCTGCGCCATAATTGGCTTCGATTGCCACCGCCCGCCGGCCACGAAGTCCTTCAGCCGCACGATGAGTGCACCTAACGTCGACTCCGACGAGTAGCGTTGCCACCTCATCGTACACATCGTGTGGCGCACCGACGTCGAAGACACTGTCCCGAAAATAGTCGGACTGCGTCTCTTCTCCGGTCGGCATTAATAGTCCTCGCACAGGGGATCCATGCGCGACACTGGCAATAGCCGACAATGTCGGACATCCCTTCATATGCCAGTGTTTTGTGACCCACCGGCATATACGCGGCCCATGCTCCAACTCTATAAGTTCAGCGTATTTCTCAGCGAGCTTCGGTATGCATTCGTATGCTAATATCTGAAGACCAAAGACAAATAATCTTAGCAACCAGACGAAAACCCTGAACTCACAAGATCATTCAAAGATAAAACCCTAACCTGAAGTGGATGTACGAATTCACTGACTAGCTTACTCTCCTTAACCTCCGTTATATCTCGTTTCAGCGACCGTATTGCCTCTTTGAAAGCTACGGTGCCTCAAGGGTAACGGTCGAAGGCCGCCGAGTCTTCGACTAAATAAACGATCCAAGAAGGAAGTGTGGGGTCCTTCTTGGATCGTCGGGGCAGCAAGACGGCGCCCGCAAAGTATAGGCTCGCCAACTTCAATTTCTCATCGTCGACGCGGACCGTATCGTTGGCAGCCAACTCCTCCAACCGCTGCTCAACGTGAGTCAAACAAATCGTCAGCGTCGTTTTTGATGGGAAATGTCCACGGACGAATTCCTCCCTGACATTTACTGCCGGTTCGGCTGCGAACTTCAGCCCCGTGATTAGGCAATATTCCGTTTTTGAAAAACGGAGTGATTTCTTTCCGAGGATCATCCAAAGCTCGTCACGATCGTGAAGTTCCATCTGTCTCTTGATGAGATACCACAACAGCTGCGCCGACAGATTGAAATCGACGGCAACGTCGACGAGCCTGCCGAATGGACTCCCGTCCTTAAACATTGCCAGCTCATCCTCAGCCAATCGACGTTCGCAGTAGCGTGGCGTGATATGTAACCAGTAATCACGGTCATCGTCGCCTCCGGCAATTTGCTTCTTTAATGTAACCTAAAAATAAGAAATTGTAAGCTAATTAGATCGAATGAAATATGTTGCGGGCAAATTGCTTAGTATTAGATCTGCTTCCACGGACGGGTCCCCTGCCATGCTGCGCGGGGACCCTGAGTTTACGTGCGGGTCCCTTGCGCTTGCACGCACGGGTCCACAGCCCTAAAGCGGGACTCTTCGCTGTGCTGCGCCGGGGACCCGTCCGTGCTGCGCGCGGGACCTCTGCTCCTATGTGCAGGAACACAGCACTTGCACGCATGGGTCCGCAGCACTAGCAAGCACGGGTCCCGTACTATGTAGCACGGGTCCCTCGCTAGCGAGCACGGGTCCCCGCGTCTACATCGCCCGGTCCCCACGACAGCATATCAAGGGTCTCCAGTGCTATCAAGCACGGGTCCCCAGCGCAGCATAGCACGGGTCTCCAGCGCTAGAAAGCACGGGCCCCGTGCTTATGCGCGCGGGGCCCGTCCTATGCTTCGAGGGTCCCCAGCGAGACAAAGCACGGGTCCATTGCCGTGGACCCCCGCGCTTGCCCCACGAGTCCCCTGAGTCCCCTACACTTTCACACGGATCCCTGAGCTTCAAAGCACGGGTCCCTTACCATTGCAAGCACGGGTATCCTACGCTTCGAATTAGGGTACCCTACGGCCTGAAATTAGGGACTCGTGCGATGTAGACGACGGGATCTACATAAAATAAAATAAAAGGTGAAGGAAAAATGCCTTGAGATTCGACTGTGAAGAAGAGTGTAAAAGGTGAAGGAGAAAAATGCTTTCTTGATCGATTTTGCAGAAAGGTCCCGTGAAGTGAAATGGGTGGTTTTTTTTCTTTTGCTTTTTCAGATTCTACAGTAAACCTCCGTGAAAAGCTGTAAATTCTTTCGTTAAGCCTTGTTGTTTACCTTAAAGAAGGGTAAAATTGTCCTTTATGCAGAGTAAGTAAGGGTACATTTGTATTTTATCATTTAGGAGGCAATTTTTTTAAGGTGGACTATGTCAAAGGACATTTTTTTAAATAATCCTGATGTTCACCAAACTTCGCTGCGAACGAATGGCTCTCTATTATTGCTCACAAACCTCTCCTCCGAGCGACGGCCTAAAACTCACCACACCCACGGCGAAGATCGCCGGAACGAGCTATGTCTCCGCCGGATCTCCGCCGCAAGCTCACCTCAAAAAGTCCATCCAGTTATCACTCAAACCGCCGCCGATTTTGACCCGCTTCATCAGACCCTCAAAGCCCCACCACCCAAAAATTGCCGCCGCCACGACGGTAAAATCCCTCTTCACGGGCATAGTCGAAGAGATGGGCACAATCAAGCACCTGGGATTCGCCACAGACGACAGCTTCACCATGAAAATCGAAGCGAAAACCGTCCTCGAAGGCGTACACTTGGGCGACAGCATTTCGGTCAACGGAACCTGCCTGACCGTCACCGAATTCTCCGCCGGCGAATTCTCCGTGGGTTTGTCCCCCGAGACGCTGAGAAAGACCAATCTCGGCGAGCTGAATAGCGGCTCGCTGGTCAATCTTGAGAGGGCCGTCTGCCCCACGAGTCGAATGGGCGGCCATTTCGTACAGGGACACGTGGATGGCACCGGCGAGATCGTTGACTTATCGACGGAGGGCGATTCCATGTGGGTCAAAGTTAGGGTTCATAGAGATTTGCTGAGGTACATCGTTCCCAAGGGATTTATAGCCGTTGATGGTACGAGTCTGACTGTGGTGGATGTGTTCGACGATGAGTGCTGCTTCAATTTCATGCTCGTGGCTTATACGCAGCAGAAAGTAGTGATTCCCATGAAGAAAGTTGGAGATAAGGTGAACTTGGAAGTCGATATATTGGGGAAGTATGTCGAAAGGTTGCTGGGCAGTGGCTTTGTTGATTCCTTCAAGTCTTCTTAGAGGTATCATTGCTTGTTGTGTGTTGCCATTTATGTTAATTTATGGCATGTTAAGGAACTTCAATAAGTTGAGATTCTTGCTTCGTTATGTGCACCGAGTGATCGAAAGCATCGATCTTGGATTAATATAAGCTGAAAAGAGTTTGAAATAAGAGACGACTCAGTGGATTTCAGTTGGGTTGTAATGTAATGATACACAAGGTAGTAATAGGATCGCGGATCTTTTGCCAAAGCAAGATGCAGAATTTCATTGACAGACACAGATTGTCTTCAAACCCGTCTTATGTTTCATTAGGACTGCAAAAGTGAAGTGTGTTTCGATCAGAATTTAGGGCAGCTCAACCATTAGAAATAGGCTGTGGTTCGAAGCTGACCTTTTTAGGAAAGAAGACTGATATGTGATATCTGAGACTAAGCTAAGTATTGATGGACCCTCAGCCATTTTGTAGATGACCACTTGTTGCCTTTTATAACAGGACATCCACCTGCATGAGATTTTGCCACATACATCATTCTATCTCCGTGTTTTTTTCTTTGTTTTTCTGTAATAACGTTCTATGTAATTTAAATTACGACGAGTCTTGGGGGACTTACTGTGCAAGCTCGTGGGATCTAAAGTTGCGTCTGGGTTCATACTCCAAAAGAGTAGCGCGTCGCCCATTTTCGGTTTTATTGCAAGTCCCCTTTTACCACATTCAGACAGTTCATTCCAACCTGGTAAGGAACTGAAGTTTCCGTTAGCTGCTGGGAATATCGTCTCCCCACCTTCTTCGACATCAGATCTGTGTTCATCATCATCATCATCAAATGAATGAGAGAGAGAGAGAGAGAGAGAGAGAGAGAGAGAGAGATCAATGGCTTACAAGTACATGAGGACTGTAGCTAAGCGCTGACCGCCGTTCTTGGTGTTGAACTCATCCATGAAATAGTCGTAGTGAGGTTCATACTTTTGCCCCACTTCGTAATGGAGCACTTGAAGGCCTTCACCGTGCTCTGTTGTTACATTTTTGTATTTTTCTTTTCAATTATAGAATGAAAGCTTAAAAGAAGGGGACAAATTGAAGTATTACCATTACTAATTATTAACCAAGACAATCCTCAATTGTAGACATAAAGAGTGCATACATACCTACAGGGATGAAGGTGAAGTCTGCAATTCTTTTCTCGATTCTACTGACAATTTCATTTTGCCCTCTTTGTAGAAATGTCCCGGAACTCGTACGTACCCTGCAAACGTTGTAACGTAAGATCGTGACGAATATATATATATATATATGTATATACCTGCTGTCTACGCTCCTTCCAGTTTCAGCATCAACGACGGTCGACTTTTCCATGTGAGGTTTTGAAAGGTTGATCAGATACTCGCATTCCTCTTTCGACTGCGAAAAATTAAACGTTTTCGTATAAACATTATATACTTTTTTACCAGAATCACATTTCTCACCGAAACATTACGGTGCAAACACCATATACAAGGCCTCAAGCCACAATAATCTTGATTATTATTATTATTTGATCAGACTATCCTACCAAATGTGTTAATTACCAGGAAATTATGATAAATGGACGCTCGAGGCTCCCAAGAAATAACCTCGACCGATGGATCTCTAATCTCCTCATCTCTACTACGACAACGATAGCAAGAAAAAAAAGGTGAAAAATTAATCATAATAATAAAAAAAAGATTGAGATATATATATTGCTGCGGTAATTAATTTAATTTAAGTAATTAGCTTAACGAATTCATCGATGAATGATGAGCGATATGGCTGAGGTCGCGTGCTTTGCGAGCGCTCTTTAAAGTGCTGCTCGTCAGACCCAAAAGCGCTACGATCACTAACGATGTCAGAATCAAAAGTCCGTACAACACAAAAGACGCCGACAACAAAGACGATGCTCCTTTACGCGGCAAACCCTTGCCGTAGTAGTATTGCCTACCCTTCACAGCCATGGATGTTATTAGATTACTACTAATTAGATAAATTCGTATTTGGTAGATAAATCTCCCTTTGATTCTTTGTTTTTTTTTCAAATTGAGGATCTGAGATGGTAAAGATAATAATAATAACGGTTTGGTTTGGTTTTTTATGAAGTTGAAATTAGTGGAAATTAAAAAGGTTTCTTGATACGGAACGTTTTTGTCAGCTGTAATAAAAGCTTAATCTATGCCTATAGATAGGTCAACTTTGAAATTGATTAGAGTTTTCCTGAAAAACACAATGAACATTTGTGGATGAAGTAAACATATAATAATCTGCATATCCTTAAATGGAAGAAAGATATTCAACTTTGGTTCGTCCAGCAATTAACATTTAACAAACCAACGTTACGTGAGATATTAAGGCAATGAACAACGAGTGTGAAAATGAATAAAAACAAACGAGCGATCGCTATGTCTACTCTAGTTAAAAAGTTAGGCAGTCCTTCCCCTAACACTAACTCTATCTAAAGAAAGAAATAAAAGGTAGAAACTGACTAAACAAAGGAGCGGCTTTGCCAATGCGATGGCAGTGGTTAGACCTGTCAAAACGGGCCGGCGGGGCGGGCCGGCCCGTAGCCCGCCAAAGCCCGCCCACTGGCGGGGCGGGGCGGGCTAGCCCGCCAACCGGCGGGCTTAAGAAAGCTAGGCCCGCGCCCGCCCACTGGCGGGCCGCGGGCCCGGCGGGCTTAGCCCGCATAAAATAAAAAAAAAATAAAAAAAAACCTGAAAAATCAAAAAAATAAATAAAAAAAAATATTTAATATATTTTAACTGTAGAAAATATTATTAATTTATCTTTTAATTTTATAAATTATAAAAAATATAAAAAATTATATAATTTATATAGAAATTATATAAATTATATAATTTATATATAAATATATATATATATTTTATTTAAAATTTATTATTTATTATGGGCGGGCCAGCCCGCGGGCTAGCCCGCCCCGCCCCGCCGAAGCCCGCGGGCCGCGCGGGGCGGGCTTTTTAGGCCCGCCTCCTGGCGGGCCTGAAAAATCAGAGCCCGCCCCGCCCTTTTGGCGGGGCGGGGCGGGCCGGCCCGCGGGCCGCGGGCAATATTGCCACCTCTAGCAGTGGTTCATTATGGCGTGTGTTTGTGAAAATTTGTTATTGGACCTACGCCGATGGGCCCAAGGTGAGGTGCCTAGATAAGGTTCCGTCATAAAAAAATTGGTAATATGTGAAGTAGCCCATCGACTTATAAGCTAGCTCTTGATACATGTACGCATGGGGTTTCTAATTCTTAAAAGTGTAGGTGGAAAGTGGGAGCTGCTCACCTGACCCGTGAAGATTAGTCATGTTCTCAGAATATGTGACACAAGCCTAAAGTTGGATGTGTGGGGATACAATAGCCAAAAATGGCCTTTTTAATTATTTAAGCGTATTTTAAATTTTAATTATAAAATAGGGTGGTTTAAAAACTTATTAATAAAATAGGACAAATGGTGGCCTTTGTTCACGACGTCGCACCTATTGCATGCGATGTGGGGCTTTGACATTTTTTTTATTTAAGTCGCCCCCATTAGGTAAATTAGATGCGTTTTATTAATTCTTATTATGTAAATCACATGAAATAACGTGATTTGGTGGATTATATAATTAATAAATATAAAATAAGTTAAAATAAAAAAATAAAAAAAAAGTGAATGTCGCCCCTTAAGTAAAAAAATAAAAAAAAAAACGGCCAAAGCCCCCACATGGCATGCAATAGATGCGACGTCGTGGCCAAAGGCCACTATTTGCCCTATTTATTAATAAATTTTAAACCGTCCTATTTTATTAATTAAAATTTAAAATACGCCTGAATAATTAAAAAGGCCGCCAAAAATATTATAGATGAGTCCAAAATTTGTTGAATTGTTGTATATGATCTAGAGGATGGTAATAATATTTCAACCCAAATACATGATACTCCGCGTTCATGGATACATATCTTTTCCGTAATAGTTATAAGGGCAAATTTTGTGTCAGGCCCTCCTATATTTTAAAGTTAGGAATCAGGCTCTGTCAGGATTTTCTTTAGTTTTTAGGACCTATTTTTGAAATATTAAGTGAAAAGGACCCAAAACTGTGTTTTGACGAAATTACCCTTAATAAAGTGATTTCTGAATGGGTATTTGACGTCAGTTTTATGTTACACAATTATGATGATTTGTTACCGTAAAAACCATACGTGTTACTTTAACGTCATAAAATGTTACTTATCGATATTATTAACAACATATTTATTACATCGGACTATCGAACCCCATTTTTCACGCTGATCGAGCACAGTCGATTGTTAACACCTTGTTTTGTTTTTCATAAGTATTAATGTTGTATTTTGTGTAGCAGATCTGTTTCGGTAATTTTTGGCATCGAACTGTTTTCTACTACATAAAATAGAAGCGTTACTTAGATTATCTAAAATGGTACTAAAAGTACAGTATCTGTTACTAAATAAATAATAGAAGTTACTCTGTTTTCCATCATGTGGTATTACACCCTAAAACCCCAAACCGTAAATCGTAAATCCTAAACCTAAACCTGGCGCGACGACCATTAGTGTTTTCCTATAAAAGATCGAATCATTAGCGTTTCGATCTTATTACACATTTCGAGATTGAAAACTGGTAATCTATTATAGGAGCATTGCTCCCTATAATGATGAATTTTCTATCTAGGGAAACAGGGGGGATGGTCGGTGGAGGGTTCAAGAAGGGAGTATCAAAAGTTACTCTGTTTTCCATCATGTGGTATTAAACCCCAAACCCTATATGACAACTATAACAGTTTGCGCTGAAAAAAACACTTCCTTTCATTTGGATAACAAACAGTCTTGTATTGAGTACCATATGGTGTCTATTTAATAACAAATGATGTCGCAGAAGTAACACATCATTCAAAAAAAATACCTAACCCAAAACTCTATGTGACAATTATAACAGCTTTGCACTGAAAAAAACAATTCCTTTCATTGGATAACAAACAGTCTTGTATTGAATACCACATGATGTCTATTGAGTAACAAATGATGTTGCAGAAGTAACACATCATTCAAAAATAAAACCGCTTCCTGCAATAACACATTAAGAAATAATGTTGCAAGAAGCGATATTATTTTGGAATGATATGTTACTTCTGCGACATCATTTGTTACTAAATAGACACCATATGGTACTCAATACAAGACTGTTGTTATCCAAATGAAAGAAAGTGTTCTTTTTCAGCGCAGAACTGTTATAATTGTTTGGAAACTTGTTATCAGATCATTTAGGTATCAGACGTAAATTTGGCATATGTCAGGGGTAAATATGTCTTTTCGCGTCATTATAGGGCCTGACCTTTGAATTTTTCGAAAAGTGGATCTTTAATCATAAAGCAAAATCTGATGGGGCCTGAACCCTAACTACTTAATAGGGCCTGAAGTTAAATTAACCCTAGTTATAATCCTCGAGTTAAATTAGTTGACATCAGTTTCTATTTAGTTGGTTCATACCAGGTGTTTACATCACCTCTCCCCATTGTAAATCAAGACAACCAACCAAGTCTCCCCATTGTTCACTTTGTATATCTGTCTGTGTTTTGGATAATAATTATCGAGGAAGATAGAAGAAAAAACCAGTGGAAATCGTTAATGAACTTGATTTAAGTTAATCTTAAAGCAAAAACCATGGAAACATGATGAGGAAAATGAAGAAAAAACTAATGGAAATCATCATCCCTTTAGTTTTCTTTTACTAGATCCAAACACAGTCCAAGTCCTGGCTTTGAAATGAACTAACTGTCTAGTAATAAAACAAGCGCAAGTAATTGCTAAAGTTTGCATTATGACAACTTCAGATTTGATTCAAACCAAACTGAAGGAAGAGTGTCGATTCAAACCAAAACTGTTGACATTGAGCGTGGAAATGTCTAACTGTAGAAAAGTTTTGTGGCAACAAACGCAGCATAATCGTGATTGTTAATCAACCGACGTTTACGTTTAGGAAGCGTACGTAAACAAGCCGACACTCACTCAAGTTCAACTCAAAGATAATTAATCAAGCTCTTGCTCGACTCCTAACTCGCTGACCGAGTATACTAGCTTGTACTTAACATCAAACACCTGACAAATTAGTAAGCTTCCAAACATTGACAGAAACTCAACAATCCAGAGTCTAAGCCTATTCTATATCATGGAAAGCGTTTGTCGCTCACATGTAATAATGTCTATTCATCTCCATGAAAGCTTGAAGATAAGATGCTAAGATAATCTCTTCTGTCTAGGAAACATCACTTAAGAGCAACAACTATCGCCATTTGATGCAATATTAAGAGCTAAATAGATATCCCAATTGGGAAACACAGGATCGAAAAATTCGAGTATGCAGGCAAATATTATAACATGCAGCAATAATCCACTGAATCACAAAAAGCAGTAGTAGCAGAAATTCAACAACTTGCAGTTCATTGTTGAACCTCAAAACTTCACCAAAAATCCATCACAAAATGACAAACCAAAACCACATTACCAACAAACATCTCCAGCTAACAACGACTCAAAGCTATCTTAAATCAAAACAACGAACGCAAACCAACGAAAGGGTAGCTAGCAGAGTATGCGATAACGAATATCAATGGGAAAACAGAAACGCAAGGACTAATAAGAAACCTCAAGGGTCGGTCAGCCCATCGTACTTCATCCATGCCTAGCCTGAAAATCCTTCATGAAAGCAACCAAATTTTCAACCCCAGCCAAAGGCATAGCATTGTATATGGAAGCCCTCATACCACCCACCGATCTATGGCCCTTCAACTGAACCATCTTCTCCTTCACAGCCTCCTTCAAGAACTCGCCTTCCAAGTCGGGATCAGCCAAAGTAAAGGGGACGTTCATCAACGATCTCACGCCCTCATCCACTGGGCTCCTATAAAACCCTTTACTCCTATCTATAGCCTCGTACAAAATCTTAGCTTTCTTTTCGTTCTTCTTCTCGACCTCAACCAAGCCTCCTTGTTCTAATAGATCCTCAAACACAAGCCCACACATGTAAATTCCAAAACACGGCGGCGTGTTGTACAGAGAATTGTTCTCAGAGTGGATCTTGTAATCCAACATCACCGGCGTTTTTGCCTGAGCATTTCCGATCAGATCTGACCTTATGATCACGATGGTGACGCCTGAGGGCCCAACGTTCTTCTGTGCCCCAGCGTAGATCAAGCCGAACTTTGATACGTCAACGGGCTTAGAGCAGAAGTTTGAAGACATGTCAGCTACAAGAATCGCCTCTGTATCAGGGTAACTCTTATACTCCACTCCATGAATCGTCTCATTGGCGCATATATGCAAATACCTTGCGCCTGGCGTCTGATTCAGATCCTTAAAGTCTGGAATCTTCGTGTATTTTTCCGATTTGCCGCTCCAAATAGAATTGGGCTTGCAGAATTTGCCAGCTTCCTTGAAGGCCTTGTCGCTCCAAGATCCCGTCACGATGTAGTCGACGGCGTCGTTAGGAGAGCAGAGATTGAGGGGTATGGCGGAGAATTGGGTGGACGCGCCGCCTTGGAGGAAGAGGACGGTGTAGTTTTCGGGTATGCTGAGGAGGGATCTCAGATCCGATTCGGCCTTTTGGATAATCGATAGGAATTCCTTCCCTCGGTGAGACATCTCCATGACGGACATGCCTGAGTCGCGCCAATTGTAGAGATCCGATTGGGCTCTGAGGAGGACATTCTCGGGGAGGATTGCGGGGCCGGCGGCGAAGTTGAAGACGCGATCTGAGGCGGCGGCGGAAGCGGGGGCAATTGGGTGGACGGTGGTGGCGGAGCAGGCAATCGCGTTAGGTTTGCGGTGGATTGAGGGCTTGAGGGAGGCAAGGAAGGCGGGCGCCGACGCCGGAAGGGTGATGCGCGGTTTGAGGGTGGTGGCAGCGGACGATGAGGCGGCGATGGTCGACATTCTTTAAGGGTTGGCGGCGCGGCTTAGATATTATATGTGTTGGTCTTTTGCGTGCTTGTGAAATGAGACATTTGCGTTTTGAGAGTATAAATAGAACAAAGACAAATTGGGTCGGTAGGTAGAGACGCCCCAAAGGTAAAGTGCCTTCATCATATCTTGACTTCTTTTTTTGATATTCTATTATTTAACTGTATCTTTATTCATATCTTTGCTTTTTTTTTTTTATTATTAATTTAGACTGTTTTTTTTGAAACGATAGTGGGAATTTAGACTGTTTTACAATTTCCTTCGTCCAACTTATTTCTTCCCATCTTTCTATTTCGGGCGTACCACATAATTCTTCCTATTTCTACTTTTGGTAAAAATTTATTCCAATAATTAAACTAATTAAACCATTTATATTTAAAAAAAGCTTTTTAATCTGTGTTCCCATTAATAAGTTTCTCTCTATATTCCTTAAAAATGTATTATAATATTAAAAAAATGTAATTTATTAATCTAAGCGCCCACTGACTTTTTGGGAAGTATTAAAAGTGGACAGAGGAAGAAGAGAAGAGGTTTACTTAAAATATCGACTAAAGAAGTTCGAAACTCCGACTTTTAAACAACGTGTTTGGAAAAAAAAATGCCAGTCACAAAATTGCAACGGAATGGAGCGACAAATTGATTTTTTTTTTCGCCTGAACGCGTCACCAAACTCATAATATGGTCAAAACTGTATGTAGTAAAGTTTGTGACAATTAGTCATGACCCAATGGTGACAAAAAGGTTGTTTTATTACTTTACATAACCAATTTTATCAAGTAACGTGTAAAAATTGAATACCTGTTACCTCATATTTGTTGAATTTCGAGGAAATTATATGGATATCCATAAACATGTAACTAGACCTAAAAGTAAAGCTAGAGGAAAAGTCGCAGTTGAAAACTACATTAATCCACTCCACCTTAGCATTTAAGATGCAGCTATAGAGAGTAAGCCAATTGGCTAGTAGTTGAGCTCGTAGAATGATCTAGTGAGTCAGGGTATATTACCTCATCCACGTTTTCAAATCCCATGAATTTCATTAGGGCAAAAACTAAAATGGTCCCCAATATTTATCCTTTTGACCAATTTAGCTCCCGATGTTATCGAATTTGAATCAAATTGGTCCCCGCCGTTAAATAGCCGTTAATTTGGATGGAAGTTGACACGTGTCGGACCAATTTTGGGTTTTTGCCCTTTTTCACTATGATATATTAACGGCTATTTAACGGCACGCGTCAACTTCCATCCAAATTAACAGCTATTTAACGACGGGGACCAATTTGGTTCAAATTCGATAACATCGGGGACTAAATTGGTCCCCGCGAAACATCGGAAACTAAATTGGTCGAGATGGTAAACATTTGAGACCATTTTAGGTTTTTGCCCTTTTTCATTTGATAGATTACAATCTTACAAGATAAAAATAACAATAGATGTCAAGCTTGTTCAGTTTAAAATGTCTACCGTCATATAAAGCCCGCTATAGCTATAATTGACGGTCCCCTATTATAAACTTAAGAATCCATCACAATTTATCCAACGGGGTTGGGCTGGTTAAGTTATCCAATCCCTCCTACTAAGTGAGAAAGTACGAAAATGGCCATGTAAAGGATAAAATGCCTAAATTGTACTTGACGAATGGAATCGATTTGGGTTAGCCAACTCCTTCGTCCAACACCCCTGGTTCTCGAACGTGTGATTTGAGGTAATGAATTTTTTGATAGGTTTGGCTATGTCGACCTGAAGATGATGTTCTTGATAGGTTTGGCTGAGAGTGCCTTCTTTTTATTTGTTTTGGGGGCATTCTTTCTTATTCCATTTATCTGTATTGCAAGGAGGTTGGTTTCATTTTCGCTTCCTTCGCACATTCGACTAAATGTTGTCAAGTTGATTCTCATATCTGAAACTCAATAATTTTCGGCGATTTCGATACATGGGCATCATGTGTTTGTATGGCTACCTTGTGAATGCAATGGTGGTTAGACCTATAAGTTCATCTCGATTTATTTGGGTTTTGTGTCGTTGGGAGAGTTGTTTCACAGTAGAGTTGTTGCTCGCTTCTTATATGCTATGGTGGTGCACAAGGAGCTACGAGCTAGCATGGGGGTTCAGAAGAACTGTTGGGTGTCAAAATCCAAGTCCCAGATCGGATAATTAGAAAACTTATGAGCGGCTTAGTTTGTGGGCTAATTCTCTTTTTACCAATTGGCTTTAGAGAGGAACACCACAAGCTTATACGGGCTTGGATCTGGCCTGCAAAATCCCTACAAGAACGTAGAAGATGATGATCATTATTTGATCAGCTGACGGTGGTGATGCTAGTTTTCGTAGGATGTTATCAGTTCCGTCAATTATTGTGTTGTAACTCGAAAATTCTTTTGATTATTTTTGCCATGGTCTGAGGTTGTCACTGATTCTAGGATGATTTCCTTTGTTGAAACATTGGTCTCTTCAACTTGTATGGTAATAGAAATGAAAATGAATGTTCTTTTAATTGGTTCACACAAGATGTTCTGCAAGGTCATGTACTGTTGTGTTGGGGAATTCTATTAAGAAATGAATGGTAAGGCTAAAACATTTTTATTTATAACTTTGGACAGGGTTAGTCATGTAATTTTGCTTCTATTTAGTGAGAATTATGTGGGTTTTCTCCACCAAAGTGAATATGATAAATTTGCGGGCGAAAGATACTTTTGGTCCCCAATGTTTGATGCATGAGCGTTTCTGGTCCCCCATGTTTCGATGTGCCACTTTTAGTCCCCAATGTTATTGATTTGGACCGTTTTGGTCCCTCAATTAAGTTAATCGCTAATTTCGACGGAATTTAACATGTTAGAGCATATGATCTCCTTTTATTCGACTAGAAACATCGTAACACGCCTTCTTCTTCGGCTTAAATGCACATGAACATCATTACACATCACATATAGGGAATGATTGACGACCTTGAAGTTGAGTTAAATGTGAGGCGTAATGATGATCACGTGCGCTTTAGTCGAAGAAGCTGATGGGTTTATGAAGTGTTAAGTCGAGTAAAAGGAGATCATGTTAAACTCCGTTTAAATAAGTGATAAGTTAATCGGGGGAACAGACGGTTCAAAATCGATAATAGTTGGGACTAAAAGTGGCAACTCGGAACATGGGGAAACGAAAACACGCATGCCCCAAACATCGGGGACTAGAAATGTCGTTCACCCTAAATTTGCAGTGGTGCACATTATTATCTTGCGTTCAGGGCTTTTATTTATCTTGCCTTTTCTCATGTAGAGTACTGAACGCAACCTATATTAGATTAAGTTATTAGTTTATCAGTCTTACTCTAATTCAAATAAAAAATATTAATAGTAAAAAATAATGTTTATGAATATTGGAAACAATAAGATATGAAATAACATTTTGATCGCATGAAATAAGAGGAAAAAATTAGATATGTTTATTTAGTTTTATCATATATATCACATAAAATAATGACAATTTATAACTTGGGGAATTGTCCTTTCAAGGGATAGCGTATGCGGGCGGCAAGCCACGACAGCGCGCGCCCAGTTTTGTGCACGGGTGACCTCACGGGCCGGCCAATACGGGCCCAGGCCAATATTGTAAAACAGGCCCGATACTGCACTTAGTGAATTTTTAATTAAATGTGAGTGGAAATTTCTCATGGTGACACCTCACCAAATAAGACACCTCACAAGACAAGGTGGATGCCACTCAAAATAATCAAGCTAACCAAGGATTTTCCTTGGATCTCTACAAATCATAATTAGGCATGTAAATCCATGCAAATAGGTGTCCTAATTTTCCCCATGCAAGGCGCCACATCAATGCTTAAGGAAGTGCTTTTCTTTTGCTATAATATATGTTCAAGGCCAAGCTTGGAATATATATGAGAGTTAGAAGAGAAAAGGAAGGAATGTGAGGTGATCTAGTGTTGTGTTTAAATACTTGTAGCTTGAGAGGAAAAATTTGCATAAGTAGTATAGGTTATTTCGAGCTTGTAACGAGGCCAAGTAGAGTTGTATCCCCATTTTTGGTGATGAAAAAGGGTTGGGATTTTTTCCATGAATCGTTGTGCGTTCATCCTGATCGACACGCGGTGTACTAATGTAAAGTGCCGGTGCGGCAAGTGATAAATATAACGAATACTAAAATTACTATCACCGACGTGCGATTGGCAGTGGACCTATCGTTTGTAGTACAATAAGGTGAGTAAACGAGTATCGAGCATGAGGAATAAATACTAGTAATAACCTATCGACTCGATATCTAGCCTAAATAAAATGCGCAGATTGTTTATACTACGAATTAACCTAACAGACCAATCCTAAATCGACGAAAGATTAAGAGAACATGACTAAAACTGGTAAGAGTGCTTTCAGATGAAATAGTGTGCTAAGGATTCGAAGCCCGCTAGGTACTATCGGCTAAGAGAATAAAATATCGTTCCTACGTGATTCTTGACTAAACCGAGTAATTTCCTACCCACTCACGAATTTGCTATCGCCCTAGAGGCTCGCGGGGATCTAAGAGTCAATAATTACTAACTGCGAGGATCGAGTATTTGCTGTCGCCCTATACTCGAGTCCTATTATCTATGAACGGCTTAATCGTTATTTAGCTGTCGCCCTAAAAGATTTTCCAAACATTCACTTCAACACATAGACATATTAACGCGAAGAAACACTTTCATAGATATATAATCAATCAGAATACACGAGTCACGATAAACATATGTCTTAAGTACGAATCGACCTAGCGTTCATCTACTCCCAAACGGGAAGGGAATTTAGCTATTCATAATTGACGGAAAAACAACTAAAGAAATAGAAAACAAGGAAGGAAGACTCATGATCTTGAGTACTGATGGATCTGGGATGGTATCGCAGATGATTCTTCGTTCCTCGTTCAATTCGGTGTGAATTCGTCGTTAATCCGTCTCTTGCGCTTTTGGGAGGTATTTCCCTATTCTTCACGGCTCTCTTTCGTCTTTGATATGTTAGGGCTATGTTCTGATCGGTTCCCTTCTTTTTGAATCGAAATCGGGTTTTTATACTGAAATTCGCTAGCTTCACGGCCTGAGACATGGGCCTTCACGGCCGTGACTATCATCGCTTGCTTCGCATCGCTCTCTGCCATGTGTCACGACCAAGTGCACTAGCCTTCACGGCCGTGAACATCTTTGCTTCGGCTCTCTGCCGTGGTTCACGGCCTGGTGCATTCTCATTCACGGCCGTGACATTGTTCTGTTTGGACTTCGTCGCTCACTGCCCGTTGTCACGGCCTAGTGTAATAATCTTCACGGCCGTGACTGTCTCTAGTTTTGGCTTTTGCCCCTTGTCACGGCCTCGTGCACGATGTGTCACGGTCGTGATGAATGCCTGTTTTCGGTTTACTTGCTCCATTTTGCCTCGTTTTCGCTCCTTTTCGCACGAAAACCATCCTAAGGTCCAATAACATCCAAATAGGTGTAAATAGAGCAAATAAACACATAAAATGACTACGGAAATTCTATTATAACACTCATAATTACTACAATAAATGCATTAGAATACTTTTATCAAACCTCCCCACACTTAAGCATTTGCTTGTCCTCAAGTAAATTAGAAGTTAAGAAAGGGCATCAAGATGATGGCATAATTGTTCGCAACTTATCGTAGTTAGAAAGCACAAAATGGAACCAAGCAAACAATCATGGACAATACACTAATGATCGGCACCTATCAACCTGAACTTCCTTAGAACTACCAATCAAGACCCATACCTCACAAGGATTCGCTCAAATCATTCAGTGTATAGGCTAGTATATAGTGAATTGCTCAAATCGTGCGCTAGTCCAACCCCTACCATAGGCTTGCAAGTTAATCGCATATCTTCTACTTAAGGTGGCAAGCGTAAATCTGCGGGTCTTTTTTGGGTCGACACGGGGTCAAATAATACTGATGTAACAAGCATAGAGATTGACACACGTAATCTTAAAGCTAAGACACATAAGCGAAAAATCAAAGAATATAGCATGATCAAATTGACAGTCACATGCCCCAACATAAGACTCAACATTCTAGATCTGAAATCCTAGACTTTTCTGGCCGATCGTCTCGACTCAGTTTCCTTTCATTTTCTGCCCTTTCGCTTTAGTTACGATCTAATTTTGTGCACTGCCCTTATTCTCTAAACATCAAGGTTTGGCTTTTGTCGGAAAGAATACATCGTCACAGCGAATGCCATGTACCTAGGGATACTTATTACCAAAACTTATATCTTGCAAAAGGTTTATGAGCAGGCTTTATTCAAGGGATTGGGTCATTTCAGAAAACGGTCAAGTAGGATCGAGTCATTTCACGAGTAACAGAGAAGAATATTAAATCAGACATTAAAGCAGTAACCCTCAAGTTTGCATTATTATATTCAACTCAGGTTCAAATGATCTCCGGAGGCTTATTCGGGTTAGCGGCTTTTATAATTTACGAGGTGAGAACGAATAAGCTCAGGCTCAAAGTGGCTAACTAAGGGGATTAGTCGCGGTTGGGAATATTTGGCCATGGACTTATTTCCTAATGCCCTCGTCATTTCCATACTAACGTACCAAAAACAGTTTCAACACCAGACAGGCAAGTTCTAGAGAGATATGAACTAGGCACGTCACACAACCGAGAAAAATGAGCATATGCTCGTCAGGCTCAATTTCTCGCAACATAAACGAGTTATGAGTATGAATCCCTCTGTGGCGACCCTAGCCATCGCTACCATTTCTAACGTCATCCACGTTGCGATAACTTAAAAAGAGATACAAAGGTGCGTATGAAATTTTTCCTTTTTCATAAAGGAGTTCGTCTACACATGTCAACAGAATATATTTACCCGACAAAAGAATTACATTAACTTCCTAATTATGTTCATGTCCTAACTACACGGGTAGCGCAAACATTCGCATCAAAAGTCTCCTATGCGCCCGGCCTCACAGGTCGTCATACATGCACACACCACCCCCAAAAGTCGCTCGGAAGCTCCAAAAGAAAGCCTTGCTGGCTAGGCGATCACGTACCGTGTTCGCTAGTACCTACAACACATAAAACATGGGATGAGCTTATATAGCCCAGTAAGTAGGATTTATGCATGCTGTGCCCGTGTCATGACTTGCCGAGGCATATGCGCCAATGTTCACTATTCCTCACAAAATCGTGTCATGTCTTGTCTTGTCTTGTAGGGTCCATAATACACGTCTTGTCTTGCACGTGTCTTGTCTTGTAGGGCCCTCGGCTAATCCTTGCTACGAGGGCATTTGTCCGATTTACACGTCTTGTCTTGCACGTGTCTTGTCTTGACATCGGTGACATAGAAGGTCACGTCGTAGCATTAGAAGAGCCGTATTACACGTCTTGTCTTGCACGTGTCTTGACATATTAATATTAGTAACTATTTATTGCGCCCGGGCAATCATGCATATCTCATGTCATGTCATAAAACTCTCGTGAGACTCGTGTATGCTCGTGAAATGCATGTATGAAATGCCCAATGACTTGTCATGCCATGTCATGTAATGTGCAGTTCATGTCATGTACTGAATCACGTAAAATCATAGAAGCACATAGTCACGTAAATAATGCGCACATAATTCTATGTGTTGTAGTTGAAAAGTCCCACTTACCTGGCGTCCGTTGGTTGTTAGCTGGCGGTTCTGTGAAATTATTAGTCCCTATTCCCGGGCATAAAATGGTATTGTTAGTATACTATCCAAATCCTTGAATTTCCTAAATATTAAAATACCTAGCTATAAAACTCATGATTCGTGAAATAAAACTCGTGACCTCTTTTGAACCCTTGAAGCTAAATTAATTCATGACTTATTAAATTCGTGACAGATATAAAATTCGTGAACTAAAAATTCGTGACTTGCTTGTAGTCCCAATTCGTGAACTAATTCGCGAAGTTTTCCTGCCCTTATAATTCGCGAAAGACTCAACCTACTCAATTCGCGAATCCTAGCTTGATTCGGGAAATTCATCTACTCTCACACTCGTTCTCGAATTGCTCCCTAAAGTTCGCGAACTGATTTGTTTCGCGAATTACCCCATCAGTTCCCCAAGTTTCTGTTTCGCGAATTGGCACCACTCAATTCATGGTTCGCGGCTCGTTGAGCCCGCGAAACTCTTACTTTGCGAACGGTTCGCGACTTACATGGCATTTGCGAACTTCTTATAGTTCGCGAATTATCTTGGTTCGCAAAATTATCAACTCGCGACTTGTCCAATTCGTGGAATATCAGGATTCGCCAACTTAAATTCGTAATTCTCCTTTTAATTCGCCAAACTCCCAAGTTCGCCAAACTTTTGGTTCGTGAAATACCTAACGTTACTTAGAATTCGCAAAAGATCCTACACACCATTCGCGCACCTACCCTCAATTCGCAAAGTGCAACCCTCATCAATTCGCGAAGTCAAGTTCGCCAAGTCCTAACCTTGCTTAATTTGTGAAGTACCAGTAATTGATTCATGAAGTTTATCCTATGATTTAAAATTCTTTATTTATGCGCCTATTGAGCAACCTAGGGACTCGAAATATCAACACACCGTGACATTCATGGAATGACTTAGTCCATATAATTTATTAATATTCAAACCTTACCATTTGTGGAGTTAGTTCACACACTCTAGCCACTTGGTGTTATTCTCCTAGCAATTCGTGAAGCACATAAGACATATATTGTTATTTTATTCCCATAAGCCTAATGAAGTCTTTTGTACAACTCACAATTTGTCACCTATATAGCTTACATATATATTATTTTATTCCCTTAACTCACGTGAACCTCCCATAGTGCTTGCACAATTCCCAAGTTAATTCCATTCGTGATGTTCATTATACATACAATTCGCCAATTTCAATCCTTGAATAGCTTATATAATATTATTTTATTACTTTAGAATTCGTGACATGTAGTTCGTGAAATTAGATTAATTCACATACTCACTTAGCCAAGCCACATGGTATTATTCTCTTCGCAATTCGCGAATGACCTAGTTTACGAATCCATAATTCGCCAAATGGAATTCGTGAAATCAATTTTGCGGGTTAGGCTTCGCAGAGTAGGATTCGTCAACTTTTGGATTCGCGAATCACCCTCCCTTCGTTTCGCGGCTTGCATGGATTCGCCAAACGGCTCGAGTTCGCGAAATCTATATCCTCACTCTTAATTCACGATATAAAGTCTTACTAAGAGTTCGCCAACGTGTCTAATTCGCGAAACCAATTCGCGATATCACGGACCTAACCAAGTTGAATCCGCCAAATAGAATTCGTTAATTAGGGTTCGATTCGCGAACCTTAAACACTTTTAATACTTAAAATCTTTAAGGGCTTCGATTAAACTGTATTTCTTTTCTAAAAATCGTATGAATTCCATATGAACTTTAAATATTTCTAAACCATAAAAACAAATTCGTTTAGACCCTATTTGCACATATATCTAAACATATTATCATTAAATCTTAGAAAAATAATCGTTAGCTTTGAAAAGTTACTAAGTTCTCATTCGAAGGGATTCTTGTTAAGAATATGACTAACCTCCACACGTTCGAGCTCTTTTGGAGTTAAAACTTGCTTAGAAATACAAGTTAATATATCTTTCGTAACCCTTAATCTTCTCATCATACTAAAATTTTAAATAAAATTTAGTAGGAGTAGATATATACCCTTTCCTAAGCTCCACGATGATTTTTCGTCTTCCTTAAGCTAGTTTTGAGCAACTTGGAGGTGAGGCTTGCCCAAAACTCTTCGTCCCTTTCGTTTCTTCTTTTCTTCGGTCCTTCTCCTTTCTTTTTGGCTTTCTCTCGTGTTTTTTCTCTTTCTTTTGACCAAGATAATGATTTCTAGACTAAATATCAAATAGAGGCATGGCTAGTGACGTGAATTACCCTTAATTTAAGGAAAGTGAATCCTTATCCTCAATATGTTGGGCCAATATAATTATTTTGGGGCCTTATATTGTTAGTTGTAAGTTCCTAATAGGCTTGGGCCACTTTCTTTAAAGGAAAATATTATATTTTGAACCAAACCTTATAAATTGTCTTGAGCTTAAATTTGAGGTTTATATCTAGCCCAAATAATTATTATACTTCAAATATATAAATTTCTCACCAATATAATTACCCTAAATTTTCCTTTCATCATATCTCCCCTCATTATATTTTCGAAGATCCCTACTTCGTTAATTATTAGCTACACAGTTAGATTCACAAGATAGATAAAGTTGTGTGAGCATATAATTAATGCACAAATATTCACGGCATCGCATAGGCACATAGTTGCATGCACAAAATTCATGACGTCGTGTGGGCATGCAACTAGTCCATGAAGTTCATGTAGTCACATAAAACATATAGTATGCATCTAAGTTTATTGGCCGGTCTAAGTTATGGGACTCGGGTATTACATCCTCCCCCCTTAAAAGAATTTCGCCCCCGAAATTCCGTCAGTCAGAAATATTCAGGGTAGCGATGGGTAGGGAGTTGGGTTGGCTCGATTAGGCGATGTAACCACCTAATTGTTCGCAAAGGATTTTCTACTTCTCGAATCCATACTACTGGAGAATTAATTCTAAGCTGTTCTAAAACGGAACTCGAATGGAAGTCACGGAGGGTCATCCACAGTAGGCTGATCATAACTTAAGTTATTCAGCGAACCGGTATTTCTATTTTGACCTATTCTAGACGATTGTGTTCAGGCGATGATTGGGGAACATGAGTATCCACCACTCTTTCGCTACGTCATTGTAGGACCCGAGTCCTCGTAATTTAGGTTGGCCAATAAATTACGAATGTATAATCTAAGTGATTACGTGTTTATTTGCGTATGTGCTATATGCTTATTATGTGATTGTACGAATTTCGTGCTCGTGATTTTTGTGTCAATTACGTACAATTAAGTGCTAACAACTATGTGCTTACGATAACACCTAAGCTTTGAGAGGGATTTTCGAAAGTAAAGAAGGAAAAAGGCATAATTAAGGTGACAAAAGAAAGAGTGGAATTGGGTTAGGAATTTATTATTTTGGACTAGAACTTAACAATTAGGCCCAATATATGAAAAGTCTAATGGGAGACAAAATTCCTTAATTCAAGGAAAAACCCACGCCAACCCATACCTTAACCATCATAAACAAAGGAAAATATCTAAATCAAACCAACACAACCACATAACCTCACTTAAGTCATCAACGAAAATCAAGAAAAGAAGGAAGAAGAAAAGGCCGAGAGGAGTTCAACTCAAAGAATACCTCAAGCTGGTTGGAATTTCAAAATTAGTAAGTAAAGCTAAATCCCTAAGCTATTGCCATTCCTTTTACTAAGATTATCTAGTTAAACTTTTGGTTAAGACTAGGAACTTACATGTATCCCTGACGGCAAAAGCACTAACTTAGGGTGTGAACTTATACTTAGAGTTTTGATGAAAGTAGCTAAGTATGGGATAGCTTAACGTGTTCTTAAGGTTCATAATTCTAGTTTGGGATGATTCTAAGTCGGTGTTGGATGATTTTGGGGTAGAAGGGAACCTTAGAACTTAACAATTCTGGAGCGATGAATACGATTTCGGATAGATAAGTTAGATGTCGATCGAATCGGGGAAATTAGATGGTTTCGGGCGAATAATCCAGAATGGAACTGATCTCGGAGATTTCACAAGAATTAATGGTCGAATCGGGCATTAGCATGCATGCATGAAAACTGACGATTTCAAGAACAACCCAAATCGGCCGAAAACAAGTGTAACGAACACCGATCGGGCGATTTCATGCACAATGCGAAATCGATCAAAACCCATTCACGTGAGATCAAATCGGGCTGATGTCATGATGATGAAAAGGAACGGCGATTTATAAATCGGCCGATGGAAGAGCACATGCAAAACAAATCGGGCAATTTGCATGAATGTGAAATCGGGCAAATTAAGATGACAACATGATGACGAAAACAAGCAGCGATTTCAGATTTCTCACGTCACAAATCGGGCGGACCTATCCCATGCACGTCAAGTCGGGCGAAACCAAATTAAGTGGGCACAAATCGGGCGAATTAAATAGAAACTACACGTGGCACGAGGAGAGCAAATCGCCGAAATCAAGTCTAACAAGCACTAAATCGTGCGACTTGGAGAACCTCGGCGATTTGAGGGTTTCAATGTCACGCAATCGGGCGAAATGTTGAACAACATGCAAGAAATCGGGCGATTGGAAGCTAAGACTAACACTCGGCGATTTCTACCTATTGAAGACCTTAAATCGGCCGAATTGCTTTAACCATTGCCTGCATGAAATCGAGCGAAACCCTTAAATAGATCGAAATTAGCTAACTAACAAGGACTTTCGATCGAAACTAAATTCTAACCACTTTCGCCGAGTAAGTGAGTTAGAGTAGTTGAACTCTAACATACCTTAGCCTTCGAAGTCTAATGATTTAGAAGTTTGTAGCAAGGTGAATCAAGCAAATTAGAATAATAACAACCTAGTATGACGAAAATTAATATTTCGACAAATTAGCTAAGAAAGCAAAGTACTAACATTCTAACCTTCTTTATTTACAAGGTTGCGCGTTAGGAGCGAACGAGGAAGTACGTTAATTAAAAGCATTGGACGACCTGTAAGTAGAAATTCAACTACGACACGTAACTTGCCTGTGACCAACTATGTGAATTACGTGCTCGTGCATTTATGTGAACCGTGTATGTTATGATATAGTTAAATTATATGCAAGATGGCATGATTTGCATATGTACATGAGCATAGCATGAGCACTTGCACGCATGCGTAGTACATAAGGCGCGAGGTATGAGCGTGCATAAGATCGCCTGTGTGCGATGTATATTGGCCGATATTGGCGTCTGTGTCGACTCGAATGAAGAGTCACGGCTTCCCCTATGCAGCCAGTAAGGCGAATGAAGCTATAAGGCCTGTATAAGAGGCTGGGGGAATACCCCGTACGCGGGAGATGCAACCTGGAGGATGCGGCCCGGGGCACACGTTGAGTAAGGGAAGATTCCTTCGGGTGACCTTCTAGTGCGTAAAGCACTAACCGGGAGGGAAGATTCCTTCGGGTGACCTCCACGGTTAGTGGCCTCGGTGTTGGCTACCAGTGGGAAGCGCCCGCGTGGAGGCTACACTGAGTAAGGGAAGATTCCTTCGGGTGACCTTCTAGTGTGAGAACCTCCACACCTGAGATCTCTATAAGATGGCGAATAGAGGGACTGAAAGCCGAGGGCCCGTATGAAGTAAGAGTATGAGAAAAAGAGTATGAGTCGGGACAAGAGTACGAGTATAAGAAAAAGAGTATGAGCATTAGAAAACGACGGCGTGGATTGTCGATCGTTAGGACACGTGCATACATGCATAATTTCTGCTTACTGAGCCTCGGTGGCTCATTATTTATGTTACATGTTGTAGGTATTGACGATCGCGGTACGTGATCCGACTATTATGCAAGGCCGATCTTTTGATGCTATCCGTCTGCTTTTGAGGTGGGAGTGTGTGTATGGATGACGACCTGTGAAGGCCGGGCGCATAGGGAGCTTTTGCTGCATATATTTACACACACGCACTTGTGTTTTGTATAGATAGGAGCATGATGAAATGTCAAACGATTTAGAACATTCTTTTGACTTGTGAATAAGACTTCCGCACGCGTTTCAAAAATGAAAATTTACATTCGCACTTTACGCTTTCGCACGATAACAAAGCGTTAGGCACTTAGGATTAGAACGTAATACAAGGGCGGGACGACGGGTCCTGACAGAGTGGTATCTGAGCTTCGGTCACAGGTCCTGCAGACTATCCATACACACACACTCAAAAGCACGGAAGCGGCCTTGCTCGTAAGTACCATGTTATGTGAATTTCTTGAATGGTTTAATTTATTGGCCTTAGGAATTATCAGGATAGGTTGAGAAGATAGTTAGACTTAGGGGTGAAGGAAGTAGGGAGTCTGATCAGGGTAGGGATACTAATAACCCTCCTGATAGCCGGGATGCTACCATCCTGCAACTAACTGAATTAGTCCGGCAACAGTCGGCCCAGATTCAGCAGCTGATCCAGCAGCAAAATGCTGGTGGGCAATCAGCCAATCTACCTCCCCCGCCCGAACGAATTGAGATGATCGGGGAGAGGTTCAGAAAGCTTAATCCTCCGCTATTCGAGGATGCTGTAGACCCTACATCCGCCGAGGATTGGCTGAGGACGCTGGAGAACATGCTCCAGCACAGCCGCACCCCTGAGGCGGAGAAGGTCATGTGCGCTGCCTACCTGCTAAGGGGGAGCGCTGGGCACTGGTGGGAAACCGTCTCGGCCGTCGAAAACCCTCTAACAATGAGCTGTGATCGGTTCAAGGAAATCTTTCGAGGGAAGTACTACACCGCCCCGGTCAGAGCCCAAAGGATGAATGAGTTCATCAACCTCCGCCAAGGAACAATGACCGTGGCGGAGTACATCAGGAAGTTTGAGCAGCTTTCGAGGTTCGCTGCTCATATGGTTAGCACGGACGCGCTCAAGATCGAGCGGTTCATGGAAGGGTTGAAGCCCGAGCTGTACAGAGATGTGAGTATGGCCGGGATACAAGGAGCCACGTACGCGCAAGTGGCTGAGAGGGCGCTAGTGGCGGAACAGGCAGAGGCCAGAATTGCTCGCGCTCAGGAAGCAAAGCGCAAATTTGTACAAGGACCGTAGGGAAGCGGAGGCAACCCAAAACGGCAGTTCATTCCCAAAGACGGGAATCAGAAATTTCAAAACCGACCTAGACCACCCCCACAGTTCAACCCGAATCAGGGTAGGCCCCAGCTAAACCTACCCATATGCCCTAAGTGTGCACGAAGGCACACGGGAGTCTGCAATTCTCAGAACGCCACCTGCTTCAAATGTGGCAAGACGGGCCACTACCTGAGGGCATGTCCGGAAAGTGGATTCGGAAGCCAAGCTGGAAACCAGGCAGCACCACCAAGGGTACCGGTCCGGGTTTACACTCTAACATCCGAGGAAGCGGAAAACAACCCGACCGTGGTAACAGGTACCCTCCTCATTCACCAAACCCCCACATGCATCTTAGTTGACTCGGGAGCGACTCACTCGTTCGCATCTACTAAGTACGTAACGAGAGTAGGAGTCACGCCTCATAGAGCTGAGTTCGAGTATAGCGTAACAGTTCCAAACGGGAATCCCACCCAAACTAACCACATACTACGGGATTGCCCAGTAGTAATCGGGGATAAGGAATTACCCATAGACCTCATAATAATTCCTATGAATGATTATGAGGTGATCCTCGGAATGGATTGGCTATCGAAGTACGGAGCCGTCATAGACTGCCACCGCAAGATAGTCACGCTCAATATGGATGGTAATGACCCCCTTAAATTCGTAGGAACTAGCAAGGGGACTATGATGTCTAGGATATCAGCGTTGAAAGCCCAACGACTGATCAGATCCGGATGCGAAGCCTATCTGGTATTCGCTATCAAGTCGGAAGAGAACGCCTCCCCGAAACTCGAGGAAGTGCCGATAGTTCAGGACTTCCCCGACGTATTTCCCGAGGAGTTACCGGGACTACCACCCGAACGGGAAATAGAGTTCGCTATGGATCTGGTACCCGGAGCGGCACCAGTATCTAAGACCCCATATCGGCTAGCACCGACAGAAATGAAGGAGTTAAAGGATCAACTCGACGAACTCATGCAGAAGGAGTTCATACAGCCGAGTTTCTCTCCTTGGGGAGCGCCGGTGCTATTCGTAAAGAAGAAGGATGGGTCAATGCGGTTGTGCATTGACTATAGGGAGTTGAACAAGTTGACGATCAAGAACAAGTACCCACTCCCTAGGATAGACGATCTGTTCGATCAACTGCAAGGTGCAACGGTTTTCTCTAAGATCGACTTAAGATCGGGCTATCATCAGTTAAGGATTCGGAAGGAAGATGTCCCGAAGACGGCCTTTAGTACCCGTTATGGCCACTACGAGTTTCTGGTAATGCCATTCGGGTTGACTAATGCGCCCGCAGCTTTTATGGACTTAATGAACCGGGTGTTCAAGCCATACTTAGATAGGTTTGTCATCGTCTTCATTGATGACATCCTAATCTACTCGAAAACGAAGGAGGAGCACGAAGAACACCTGAGAACAGTTCTGGGTATACTACGGGAGAAGCAACTATACGCCAAGTTCAAGAAGTGTGAATTTTGGCTCGACCAAGTCGCCTTCTTGGGGCATATAGTATCAGGAGAAGGGATTTCTGTAGACCCGAGCAAGATAGAAGCCATTAGCAACTGGCCCAGACCGACCAATATAACGGAAGTACGGAGTTTCCTCGGTCTGGCGGGTTACTACAGGAAGTTCATCAAGGATTTCTCAAAGATAGCGTCTACATTGACGAAGCTGACCAGGAAGAATACGCCATTTCAGTGGACCACAGAATGCGAACAGAGCTTTCAAGAGCTTAAGGAACGGCTTACAACGGCCCCAGTTCTCACAATACCTTCGGGAACTGGAGGGTTCACCGTTTATAGCGATGCGTCTAAGAACGGGTTAGGGTGTGTGCTAATGCAGAACGGGAATGTAGTAGCATACGCCTCTCGTCAACTAAAGGAGTACGAGAAGAATTACCCGACGCACGACTTAGAACTGGCGGCAGTGGTCTTTGCTCTCAAGATTTGGAGGCATTACCTCTATGGAGAGCGGTGTGAAATATACACTGACCACAAGAGCCTCAAGTATTTCTTTACGCAAAAGGAGCTGAATATGAGGCAGATGAGGGGTTAGAGTTAGTCAAGGATTACGACTGCGTAATCAACTACCACCCAGGCAAGGCGAACATAGTAGCCGATGCCTTAAGCCGAAAAGCAGTTAGTGCAGAACTGCAACTGCTGGAAGTAGAAGTCGTACGGTTAGGCGAAGTTGAGGCGCAGCTAGCTGCCTTAACTTTGCAACCAACACTGCTGGAGCAGATCAAGACAGCGCAAGGAACAGACGATTTGTATGCGAAGATTAAGGAGGCACAACGGAACAACCAACTGGAGACCTCATGATACGGGAAGACGGACGATTATACTTCAAGAACCGGTTGTACGTGCCAGACGACGCCGAACTGCGACGGCTAATAATGACGGAAGCACATGCTACGGCATACTCGGTACATCCAGGGCAACGAAGATGTACAGAGGCTTAAAGGAGAACTATTGGTGGCCAGGCATGAAAAAGGACGTCGCGACCTTCGTGAGTCAGTGCCTGACATGCCAGCAGATCAAGGCCGAGCATCAAAGGCCGGCAGGAACCCTACAACCATTACCCATTCCGGAATGGGAATGGGATAACATTACCATGGACTTCGTAGTAGGACTGCCAAGGAATACAAAAGGGCACGATGCGATTTGGGTTATCGTCGACAGACTGACAAAGTCTGCCCATTTCCTGCCAATTAGCACGACGTACTCCATGGAACAATACGCGGAGCTTTATATTCAGGAGATAGTGCGAATGCACGGCGTTCCATCGTCAATAGTCTCGGATCGCGACTCCAGATTTCTATCGAAATTCTGGACGAGCTTGCAAAAAGCGGTGGGAACGAAGTTATCTTTTAGTACCGCCTACCATCCGCAGACGGACGGTCAATCCGAGCGAACGATACAGACGTTGGAGGACATGCTGCGAGCATGCGAACTCGATTTCAAAGGAAATTGGAGTAGGTACCTCCCACTGATCGAGTTCTCGTACAATAATAGCTACCATGTTACAATCGGGATGGCACCATACGAAGCGCTATACGGGCGTAGGTGCAGGTCCCCAGTACATTGGGACGAGGTCGGAGAACGGGCAATGTTAGGCCCTGACATAGTACGAGAAATGACGGAAGCCGTTACTACCATACGAGAAAGAATGCGAACAGCACAGAGTCGACAGAAAAGCTACGCAGACCGAAGACGTCGACCACTGGAATTCGAGAAAGGCGATATGGTGTTCGTAAAAGTATCGCCGATGAAGGGCGTGAAAAGATTCGGGAAGAAAGGGAAGCTGAGTCCTAGGTACATAGGACCATTCAGAATAGTAAAAAGGGTTGGTGAGGTAGCATACCAATTAGAGCTACCAGCATCATTATCGCAAGTGCATGACGTGTTCCACGTCTCGACACTACGCAAGTACATAGCCGACCCGAATCACGTTCTAGGAAACGAGTCCCTACATCAACAATTGAAGCCGGATCTGAGTTACGAAGAGATTCCGGTGGAGATATTGATGTACGAGGCCAAGAGACTTAGGAATAAAGATATTCCTTTAGTGAAAGTGTTGTGGCGGAACCAATCTACGGAAGAAGCCACATGGGAACGGGAGGACGAAATGAGAATTCGTTATCCCGAGTTGTTCCATACAGGTTGATTTCGGGGGCGAAATCCTCCTTAAGGGGGGGAGGATGTAGGACCCGAGTCCTCATAATTTAGGTTGGCCAATAAATTACGAATGTATAATCTAAGTGATTACGTGTTTATTTGCGTATGTGCTATATGCTTATTATGTGATTGTACGAATTTCGTGCTCGTGATTTTTGTGTCAATTACGTACAATTAAGTGCTAACAACTATGTGCTTACGATAACACCTAAGCTTTGAGAGGGATTTTCGAAAGTAAAGAAGGAAAAAGGCATAATTAAGGTAACAAAAAAAAGAGTGGAATTGGGCTAGGAATTTATTATTTTGGACTGAATTCGCATTTCTTGAACTTCGCATATAACTGCTTCTCTCGTAATATTCCAATGACAATCTTCAAGTGTTGCTCATGCTCCTCTCCTGTCTTTTAATAAATGAGGATGTCATCGATGAATACGATGACGCGTTTGTCCAGGAACAGCTTGAACACACGGTTCATTAAGTCCATGAACACCGCTGGTGCATTAGTCAGCCCGAACGGCATGACTAGGAATTCGTAGTGCCCATATCGGCTACGAAAACCTGTTTTCGGAATATTTTCTTCACGTCAGCTGATGGTATCTGACCTCAGATCTATTTTCGAGAATACAGTTGCGCCTTGTAGTTGGTCAAATAGGTCGTTGGTTCGGGGGTGGGGATATTTGTTTTTGATCGTAATCTTGTTTAGCTCCCTATAATCGATGCAGAGCTGCATCGATCCATCTTTATTTTTAACGAACAGGACCGGTGCTCCCCATGGTGAGAAGCTCGGCTGAATGAATCCCTTCTGTAGTAATTCATCCAGTTGCTCCTTTAATTCCTTCAATTCTGCTGGTGCTAGTCGGTACGGTGCTTTTTATATTGGTGCAGCTCCAGGTACTAAATCGATCGTGAACTGAATCTCACGATCTGGCGGAAGTCCTGGCAATTCTTCTGGGAACACATCGGGAAACTCTTGTACTACCGGGACTTCTTCTAATTACGGGGATGAATGCTCTTCGGATGTCATAGCAAATACCAGATAGGCTTCACATCATGCCCTGATCAAGCGCTATGCTCTCACTGCCGAAATTTTGGGAATCTTGCTGCTCTTACTAGTTCCCGTAAAGGTGAAAGGTTTGGTGTTCTCTAAATTGAAAGTGACTTACGATTACTCAATAATTGCTCCGTACTTCGATAGCCATTCCATTCCAAGGATTACTTCATAATCGTTCATTGGAATGACTATCAGGTCAACGGGTAGGGTTCTATCATTCACTACTACTGGGCTATCTCGTAAGATTTGATTGGTTCTTGTAGAGGCTCCGTGAGGAATGGTAACATTATATTCGAAATTGGATTAGATAGGTGCAACCCCGAGTCTCGCCACATAGTTACTAGATGCAAATGAATGCGTGGCTCCTGAGTCAACTAATATGCATGTCGTGGTTGAATGGATAAGGAGGGTACCTGCCACTACGGACGGGTTGTTCTCCGCCTCTTCAGATGTTAGCGTATATACCCGAGCGGGTACCGTAGTTGGTCTGGCCTGCATTGGTGCTTGACTCCCAGATGCATTCTCCAGGCATGCTTGGAAAAGTGGCCTGTCTTGCCACACTTGTAGCAGGTTGCATTATGAGAATAACAGACGCCCAGATGTCGCCGTGTACATTGTGGACATATAGGTATAGTTAGTTGCGGTCTCCCCTGATTAGTACCGGGCCGTTGGGATGGTGCTGGTTTATTCTGAAAGTTAGGCTTGGCATTCTTGGGGATAAATTGTTTCTTTGGATTGCCTCCACCCCACTTCGGTCCTTGCACGAACATTCTTTTCGCTTCTTGAGCTCGAATAAGCTTGTTCCGCCATTAACGCACGTTCTGCCACCTGAGCATAGGTAGCTCCTTGAGATCCAGCCATGTTCACATCTCTGTACAATGCTGGCTTCAGTCACTGCGGCTGACACGCGCAGCGTGCGCCGTGCGCGCCAGCACAGTCCTCGGCCGAAGCCGCGGACGATCTATGTCGTGCCACCTCACCTTGTGACGGCGCTCCCCTGGGCCAGTACCGGAGCCACCATGGCTGGCGTCAGACCCAGGGTTCGAGGCGGATCGGGTCTGCTCGCAGAAGCCCGATCCCAGTAACGCGCGCAACACGCAGCTGCCCGGTTCGGTTCATCGTCAGTCTGTACCGCACGAGTTGGTGGCCGTGGATTGGCAAACGACGCATAGAACAACCCAACAACGGTCGGACCGCGTTGGCGTTTCGATCGTCCCCCGCGTGCCTCGTTTCAATTTAAACATGTTATAATTCCCATCACGATCTGATACCACTGTTGGAGAACACGGTGTGCACCAAAAACGCCACATCTCCGGATACGGTGCTGAATAAAATTTTTTCGAGTTTTCCGATGGCCCTCGTAGCTCGGATCGGAATAGAAATACATATTGACACGTAGTAGGACAGGTCAAACCCGTAGAGATCTACCAGTTGGGCGAGTGGCAGCTCCTCGTCTTTTTCTTCAAGACTACGGCGATTGTGGTGGATGACTCTAGATCGTCACGCCGACCTCGCTGTGTACCACGGAACCAAGTATCTAAAGATGGCTAGAAAGAATCGAACCGTCGCTTGGGAGAAAGGTGTGTGTGCGTTTAGTGTGTATTTCGCCTCTGCTATTTGTTGGTCCTGATTTTCACCCAAACGAACAACTTCGGACGGATTAAACATGCCTAATAGATCGGAATCGAGAACGGGCATGGGGCTTGGTGGTGTTCTTGAGGAGGCTCTCTCACTCTAACATATGTTTATTTTATCTACACACACAAGCTCATACACTATGTGCTAGGGTTTTCCTATTTATACCACAAGTTGGTATATAATAGGTGGGCCTCTTGTGAAGGCCCATTACATGAATAACTAAGAACTAACCCAACTAAGAACTAGCCCAAAGTTTAATAAAGCAAATCAACAAAGATAATACAATGAAATTGAACACTACAAAATATTTCCTAACAATCTCCCCCTTAGTGTTCAATCTTCAGTTCGGCGCGGGATACTTTGTTGGGCATATTGGAGATCTCGATTCCTAGCAAACTCCCCCTACAAGGGATATCTCCTCTTCTTGCGGAGGCATTGATGGCTCGGCTAGGACTCACTTGTTAAGATTCTCCAATCTTCTTCTTCTCGACGCCGGATTCGTCGTCTTCGAATGGAAGTTGTCTGGTTCGGCCACGAAGTTGACTCGTCTGGCTCCAGAAGAAGGTAGGCGTGGGGCGAAAAAAAAATGTGCCAAGGCTGCATTGAAATGTGACTTTCAAGAGCAGGGAGCCCGGTCTTCAGAGTGGTCAGCGCAGTAGTGGCGGAATGTGGTGGATGAGATGTGCCATAGCTCCTTCGAGTGTTCCATTATGAACATAATAGCCTGACACGTAAGAATGTGCGCGGAGGTAGCGGAAGCCTCCGGCGGGGCGTAGTTGGTGGAGGTGGCGTGGATGATGGTTGCTGCTGAAGCTGCTGTACGATCTTCAACTCATTTCTTCTCCTTTACTCCCCCTTGAGATGATCTCCGTCTTCGGGATCGTCACGTCGTCCGTGGGACGAGTCTGTCTCTGGGGTTGATGGTGGTGATGATGGTGTGGTGTGGTGTTGAGTGAGGCAATCAAGTGGGATTCTCAGGAGTAGCAGCAATTGGTGTTCCTCCGGGTTCAGTTTTGAACACTGGAGAGACGGAGCAGCATGTGGTGGCGTAGGCGTAGGCGTGGTGGAGTGGTGTCGGTGATGGGACCTTTTCCTTCATAGATCCTCGTTGAGCACGGCATGGAATGTGTAAGTTCCTCGCTGATTGCTATGAGTCGGGGCTCCATCACGAACGGGGTAACTAACCAGACGGGGGTCACAAAGACGCTCCGTCGTCACAACATCGAAACATGTGTCCGATGTGCCGCCTGTTTGCACAGGTCAAAAAGAAACGGAGAGCCACAAAGGCTTTCCGTTCGCACGGACGATGAGACAAGCTCGTATCCGTGGCCCATCGACAGTTGTGGTGAGGGTGGCAGTCGTGGGTCTTCAGCTCTCGGTCACAAGGACGTCATCAAGCGTACGTGCAAGTTCACGAAGAACCTACGGTGCGTAAAGAGTGTTTGTGTCCGAGAAAGTGGAAAATTTCGGTGGGTGAGGACACTAGACTCTGTGAGTGGAAGAGGTGCAGTGAGAGGCGGGGCACTACATGTTCAACATCAACCGTCTCCAAGTGGGGCGGTGATGGCTAACGTGGTTCCTCTTGTGCGAATGAAACAGCTATCTGCGAAAGGATAGCTGAGTGGTTGGGGGGGTTAATTGAGCGGTTGGACCAGATGCCGCGACTTCTACTCGGGAAACGAACGAGTCGTCTCCTGTACCTATGGGTGAGGTCCGGGTTATGGTGAGATATGATAGAGGAGTGCGATCATCTCGTCGTTGGTTCGCAACTCCTGCAAGCGACTTACGTCATCCTCCCGAGATCGTTGATTGGATCTTTGCGTGGAGAAGGATGTCGCGCGACCTAGACCTAGACTAGAGAGGCTAGGGTAGGCTCGTTCCTGGGTTAGGATCAGGGGGGTTTCACTGATCCATGGGAACTATGGTGGCGTGGTGTGATCGCGTTGAAAGGCGACCACGAGTGATGTCGACGAGGGTGGTCCAAAACTGTTGATCAGACACTTTTGAGACTCGTCAGGTGGTGGTGGTGGTGAGGGCCTAAAGAGGATCACGGTGGCTTAGGACGTCTCCATGTAGCGCACCATGGTGGAATGGATGGCAGTGGGTGGACGGTGGAGTCTGGTACAAGAGATCCACATCGCCTAAGCATCAAGATTGGATGGCGCGCCCACTAATGGTTGGTTGAACTTTTGTCAACCCTTCTTTGTAGGTCCGGGTTCTGCACGGATTTGTACAGAAGTCATGATGGTTGCTCGCTTCTCTGACATCCCTTCTGCACGTGGAGCAACCCGTGTAACGTGCATGATGGGGTTGGTTGCTCGCAGTGCATACCGGTCATGAATGTGGAGCAACCCATGTACCATTCATGCCGGGGGTGGTTGCTCACGTCGTGTACCAGTCATGTATGTGGAGCAACCCAGGTACCATACATGCTGGGTGAGTGAAATTGGCATTTGGAAATTCCGCTCCGAAAAGTTTGGGGGTGACCTAAACTTTTTCTATAATGTGCCAATACCGTCCTAGGTCGATCGTTGGGTACGGTGATTGTTGCCGCGTTTTGGATTTGCCTTCAAAAATTTCACAAAAACGTCGTCTATACCGAAAATTTTGGGGCCCGGAAAATTTATTTCGAAAATTTTTAAAAGGTGGTAAAAAGACAAAGTCCAATGGGCTTAGAAAATTTTTCTCTATCTAATGATATAAAAAATTTTCAACCCAAAATTTTTTTTTTTAGAACCTTATTTAATCCGAAGGGGGGCCAGAAATTTTTGGTGGTAAAAAACGTTTAAGTGTATTTTTTAAAGAGTGATTTTGCAAGATTTGAAGCTAAAAGATGGGTTTGGATCAAGTTTAAAATTTCTCAGACTTTGAAAGTTTCTCAGGTTTGAAAATTTTCTCAGTTTTAGAAAATTTCTCGGATTTGAAAAATTTCTCAGTTTTGCAAAATTTCTCGGATTTGAAAAAATTTCTCAGTTAGCAAAATTTCTCGGGCAGCGAAAGTTTCTCAGGTTGATAAAATTTCTCGGGCAGTGAAAGTTTCTCGCCAGCGAAATTTTCTCAGGCAAACTTTCTCGGCTAAGAAATTCTCGGCCTGCAAAAAAAATTTCTCGGTTTCGAAATTTCTCAGCCTGAGAAAGGAAATTTCTCGGTTTCGAAATTTCTCAACCTGAAAAAAAAATTTCTCGGTTTCGAAATTTCTCAGCCTGAGAAAGAAAGTTTCTCGGTTTCGAAATTTCTCAGCCTGAGAACGAAAGTTTCTCGGTTGCGAAATTTCTCAGCCTGTTTCTCGGCTATGAAATTTCTCGGCCAAGAACAGTTTATTGTTGCAAAGGCTGCGCGACTTTTACCAGAAAAATGGCTCGTTTTCGCTCAAATCTCACTCAAAATCGACGAAACTTGTTCCAAAACTTCAGAAAAACATTCCTAAACACATAATCAACCTTTGGATGTCTAAAAACAACAAATCGAGGTCGAAATCGCCCAAAAACTGAAAGTGACGAAAAGTATTTTTCCAAGCAATTTTCACTCAAATCTTGCTCAAAACACGCAAATCCGGTCGCGTTGGGCTCTGATACCAATTGTTGGTCCCGATTTTCACCCAAACGAACAACTTCAGACGGATTAAACACGCCTAATAGATCGGAATCGAGAACGGGCGTGGGGCTTGGTGGTGTTCTTGAGGAGGCTCTCTCACTCTAACATATGTTTATTTTATCTACACACACAAGCTCATACACTATGTGCTAGGGTTTTCCTATTTATACCACAAGTTGGTATATAATAGGTGGGCCTCTTGTGAAGGCCCATTACATGAATAACTAAGAACTAACCCAACTAAGAACTAGCCCAAAGTTTAATAAAGCAAATCAACAAAGATAATACAATGAAATTGAACACTACAAAATATTTCCTAACACTATTTTTTTAAAAAATCAGCACTGAATTTGGACTAGGTCTACCCTATTTACTCCTTGCTAGGCTTGAAAATCTCAAGATCTTTTCAAGATATGATTTTTGAATTTTTTATTCCTTAAGTGGAGAGATTTTTGATCTTACTCTCTTTTGAATTACAAATTCAAACTTAAGGAAACTTGCTATTGTTAGATAACTAACTTAGATACCAAGTCAAACAAAGTATCTTTAAATAGGATATTAAATTTCGAAAATATATCCTAGATAAATTCGAAATTTCCAACTTAAAATAATATTCTAAATATTTTATTTCCATATTTATATATATATATATATTATATATATATATATACATATATATATCAAGATATATGATTTTCGAAAATGCCTACCAAGGCATAACTCGAAAGTCAGCTTGGGGTCAAATTCCAATTTTTTCCTCAAGCCTTTTAAGCACTTGGTCAAGCTCAAGTCTTAAGTTAGTTTCATACGAAGTTCGACTTCAGTCCAATAAAAGGCCCAAGGCCCACTAAGGCGCGGCCCAACGGCACAAGGCCCGTTAAGGCCCAAAACACTTTTTCTCCTCGTCGGTACACATTGATGACCCTTTTTAATCCCGACTCTCTAGGATCGACTCAATCGGCAAGGGAGGAATCCAAGAGTCCGGTAGTTACCTAGCCAATCCCGTAGTACTGTGCCCGCATGTAAAGTAAAAACAAATTGACCGTGCCCACATGCATTGACAACAGGTCGGAACAAGAGTTCCTTACTGACATCACACTTTAAAACTTTGGAATGCTTGTCCATCACCTCCAACTCCTTTACAATTAATTTTCTAAACAAAAAACTACATGAAGCTGTTTCAGGTTTGGGAAAGTATCTCAACAATAGAGACGATCATTCGACAAAGAAATGGTAAGTGCATTACTATGACACTACATAGGGGACACTTATGTTGCGTATTTGGTCCTATAAGTTATGCTATACACCCATAACAAACAAGATGTCCGCATGTTGAATAAAAAAAGCGAAAAAAAGTGCAAAATTGAAAATAAAAAACCTTAATGAAAATATCCAATGAGTTTTCATTTACTTACAAAGCACAAGCGGTTGGTGGTGGACAAGTTCGCTACAAAATTAATCAATGGCATTGTCTCACAACGAGTACGAGGAACTAACATAGAAAATAAATTTCCAAACCTCAAACAAATTTAGAAATAAATGTTCGATGGATTCACATTGATTAATGGAGAAATAGTCACACACAAGTTGAGAGAACTATAAGTGAACTAACAAACCGAACAAATTTCCAAATAGTCAAATAAATATCCTGATCGAGTTAGCTTACGTTTTAAAGGTACCTTTAATAAAAAGTTCTCCGGCTTGAAATCAACATAAGATTGACATGTCTCATGAGATCAGTCGATATGCACCACAAATACATACGCCAACTCGATGAAAATATTCATCGTATCATGCCATGAAACGTCGCCAACTATCATGTCAAAAATATATATTTATCATATCTCATTCACACACACACACACACATATATATATATTTCGTAAATAGAACTACTACAATCTTTCATAAGTTATTACGATCGTGACTATACCTTTTATTCGATCGGCTAACAATCCGCCGTCACAATAGCCTAGGACAATTGACTTGAAGGAATATTATTCCTCTTCATCCAAATTTGATCCAAAAAAATCTATTTATTTTTAAGTTGCGTAAATAAAGTAGGATTTTTATCATCAAAATTCGAAATCCAGGATTTCTGTAAGTGAGATTTTCGAAGTCCAGGATTTTTGTAATTGAGATTTTCGAAAGAGAGATTTTCAAAATCAAGGATTTTCGAAATTGAGAATGTCCAATTCATGATTTTCATAATTAAGAATGTCGAAATTCAGGGTATTCGTAAGTCAAATTTCGATATCCAGGATTTTCAAAATCCTTGTTGTAATAATTAGTTGTCGTCGAATTTTGCTTACTATAGTGTCGAACATTTTTGAGTTGGTAAGCAACTCCACTTCTATCATTCTTTAAATAATAAGAAACTTTTTAAGCTTGAGAAGTTCGCTTTCTTGAGCTTGGATTATCTTCTCTACAACTTTTCTTTTTAAAAAGGAATTTGAGACGTGCTCCTCCCTGTAAGAAGATGCGTATTCACTATTTTAAAAAGCATATCGGTCATAAGAAAATGTTGAGATAGATGATCTCTTCTCGGACGATACTATAAGTGAATAAGAAAATGAGGTAACTATTATTGTTTGCATCAATGTCTATTCTTTAAATGAAAATTTTTGAGTTAAAGTACTGATAAGGAATCGTTCTTTTAATTGTCATCTTAGCTTGAGGAGCTTTCATCAATTGTGCGCGAGAATTTCTATATTTACGGAGTCCTGTTAGTGATTTTTTTCTAAACGACTTAAAATATCATTAAACAACCTCAAACTTATTGTATTTTATTTTTTGCTTTCAGTTCTAGTGAAGACAAAAGACTCTCCGAACGAAGGAGTTCGGTCGATGTGATGTTCATATCTACACTTTGTATTTATCCATGACATTTGGTAAATTTCCCGACAAATGATAATTGAAATACATAATTGTCAAATTATTTTGTTACTTTCTATTCTCGACTAGAAAAATATTATACAGAAATCTGACAAAGTATACGTCGAATAAGTTGGAATATTCTCCTTCCATCCGATGCTAACGAAGAATCGAGAGGAGTGCCTCTCTAGTCTCTACTAATGTAGGGGATTTCTCTCTTGATTTCTTTTGTCTGATTTAACTTTCTTCGTTCAACTTAGAAAGATCCTATTGAAGGGATGTGTTCTTATACTATGATATTCGGAAAGCATGGATGGTGTTTCTTGTCCAATAGTGAGTCATCCATTAAAAGTGCATACAATTTTTTTGTCATTTGTTAATTTACGTGATATAAAACAAAACAAAATGGCGCTTTATGTGTTGCTTGAGAGATAACTCAGAAGAAGACACGTGACTCAAGTCTTTTGGCCTTACAAAAATGCTCAACCACGAGGATGATATGATATCTGAAATGACTTTTCCCAAGTTATAATAAGACAAAAAGCATCATCGCAGCTTTCTGAAATAATAGTAAAGCTCTCAATTTTGAAATCATAGAAAACCCGCTAAAATTCCTGGATCCGAGTTCTATATACTTCAATCGATGGCTCGTTATTGGGCAAAAAACATCATCGCAGGTTTCTGAAACATCAAATTAAAGCTCCTAAAACCTTCATTTTGGTTCGCGCAAAAGAGAAAATAAACCTTCATTTTGGTTCGCTCAGAGTTCTATATACCGAGAGATTTGATTTTCTTATTGATGTTTGTCAAATTGAATTAGTTCACTTTTTTTTTAAGTTTGATAACAAATCTGAGGCTCGGCCCCATCATTACTTGTAATAGAGAGCTAGCCTGTCAAAGATTATCCGATATGATTTTCTTGGTTTGACATATATCTTCTCATTTTATAACGAAGTTTGCACAAATAGATGTTTGTCTTGTTACAATGATGCGGATATAAACAAAATGGTATCATTACATTTTCCTTCCCTTTTCCGCATGCCAAGCGCACCCTGAGAACTTTGTCTTATTCGACACAGATTATCATTTCAATATTCCTTAGAGATAAATACTTCTGGTTTTGATCAGCGCCATATGTTTCTAACCAAATTGTTTTTGCTCTACTATAGAAATTCACAATTTATGTGGTTTAGCTGGCAAGACATATCGCGGTCTTTTTACTAAATGTCAAACACAACACGAGACTCATAAGCCTTCGGTGTATCTGTAGCGCCCCGTTTCCTATTACCTTTTTAACGCAACTATAAAATACTCACATAAAACTTTTTCGCGATTCCCATAACTATTTCCTTTAACAAAAACGGGTGCGTACATCCGGTCTAGTTCCTTTCACAATAATGTACATATATGTCATACGAGTCACAAAATGCAACAGTCTAAATCATTTCTGTTCTATATGCTAACGATGAACAAGAGGGAGCATGAGAAGAGCGTAGCCGGCCGACCTTGAATCCATGTTTATGAAGATGTGTTCTAGGCAGCCTGCTAATTATCTACACAACTGTGAAGACAATAATTCAGAGTTTGATCGCAATATGTTAACTAGTAACGTACTGGTAATAAAGTAAACAGTAATCCATCCGTTTCTGTAAATACCATAGCCATTCTAATCACGTAATCATCGCTCACATAATCGTCATTCATAAGATCCGTAGATCACATGCCATTCTATATGTCTATTTATTTTGATACTCCCGTTATAGACTAGCTAGACTGTACTGTAGGCCCAGTCGGCGCCCATGCATGGGGCTCTGTAACCATTCCGTAATCCCCCGATTTGTAGGGATACATATGTGCCTGTACAGGACTCTGTAAATTCCCCAATTTGTAGGGATGTATGCCGTAGCATCCGTATAGTATCATCTATAGTCGTAGCAGTCATAACGGTTTCTCCTTTCATTTATTATCTGTATGCAATGCTATACATATATCCCTATATGACACGTATATAATGTGAGAACACGTTACAGTCACATAAATCACATCGATTTACAAATAATACATATATCACGTACATATCAATTAATCCATATAGGGCACATAAGCACATAAGGCACATAAAATACATGTTGCAAATCATACTCACAAGGTTCGGTTATTTTCCCGTTCGCTTACTCCGCCTTGTCTTTTCCCTTATCAGACTCCCCTTCCTTAGCTTTAGTTCCGATCGTTCTTTGAGATCTCTGTTTCGTCCTTGTTCTTAATTTTTTTGTAAATGATCAACTAATGAATAGTTTTCCTTTCCCTTCAATTCTTATCCTAAGTTGACGTGTTGTAATAGCCAAATGACATCGACATTTTTTAGTATTTATCATGATTCTAACTAATGTATATTATTTATTATTATGCTACTTTTCCCTCAAGACTAAGTTTTCAATATATAGATCTCGAAAATTTCCTTAAGTTACCAATCTTATATCGAGAATCGAAGTTCTCGCAACATCTATCAAAAATTATAATTCATACTAGTTCAATTTAATTCTAGTGACTATCTATGACGAGCAATATTTTTGTAATACCTTCTTTCGAGAATCTAATTCTCGTGACTTATACATTTAATCCTTTCTTTTGATAATTAATTTTGCAACTACTCCAGTTACTTCAACTATTATTTTCATACTAAAATTCATAATACCTAGCCGAGTATTATTTCCATCCATACAATGCATGAACTCGTACGAGTGCATGAATTTATGAGGTTTTGGTTTGGTTTGGTTTCGGTTCCTGACAGTATCTTTGTCAGCTTGATGCTCCTGAAGGCTACATATTGATAGTAGAGATAAGTCATTATTCTCCATCTGCCGCGGAACATAATGGCTTCGAACATAATGACCGTAGTGATAAGTAAAGGATAAGTTATCGTTATTCTTCGTTTGGTACCTAATAATTTATATTTTTATTAAAATGCGTACATTGCGAAGACAGAAAGAATACTACTTCAATTCGATTATCCCTGGGTATTGTGAAGGATCTTTAACCGAACGAATAAAAGGTACGTTACGATTATAACATTCCATGGTGTGAGACTATAAATAACCTTTTGCTTGATTTACATTTATAATGGAGAAATATGGGAAGAGTCGATCAAAGGAGAAATAACACACAACAGGTTGCCAATTCCAGCGAACATGATCACAAGCCAAGTAGTTAAAAGCACCATTTTCTCATCCACATTTATGCATGCCTCACAATAAACTAGACTAAAGAAATATAGTATCTTAGGTATTCAAAAAGGCAGATTTATGTTTACAACAGCGACAATTATATCTGATGTAAAGTAAAAACACACTGACCGTGCCCGCATACTGACAACAGGTCGGAACAAGAGTTTCTACATCACACTTTAAGACATTGGAGAGCTTGTCCAGCACCTCCAACTCGTTTACTTGTTCTAAGGTTGGGTCAATAACAACCAAATCAAATAGTATAAAACTAATTCAGGCTGTAATACAATAAATTTTTTAATGAAAAAGCACCTAAAGGAATTTCAGATTTGGGATGCAATATCTTAACAAATAACAACAGAGACGATCATTCGACGAAGAAAGGGTAAGTACGTTACTATGACACTACATAGGGGGCATTTATGTTGCGTATTTGGCTATATAAGATGTGCTATACACCCATAACAAACGAGATGTCCGCGTGCTGAAAAAAAAAAGCGAGAAAAAGTGCAAAAATAAAAAACCTTAATGAAATTATCCAATGAATTTTCATTACTTACAAAGCACAAGCGGTTGGTGGTCGAGAAGTTCACTGCAAAATTCATCAATGGCAATCTCATAGGAGTATGAGGAACTAACATAGCAAATAAATTTCCAAACCTCAAACAAAATTAGAAATAAATTTTCGTTGGATTCACATTAGTTAGTGGAGAAATAATCACTGACGAGTTGAGAGAAGTATAATTCAACTAACATACCGAATAAATTTCCAAACCCTCAAATAAATACCCTTTCGCTTGATTCACATCTATTAATGGAGAAATAATCACTGACTAGTTGAGAGAACCATAAGTGAACTGACATACCGAACAAATTTCCAAACCCTCAATAAATAAATTTTCGCTAGATTCACATCGATTAATGGAGAAATAATCACCATTAACTTACAATTGTTGTTGAATTGTTGCACTTGTATTATTTAATTATTCTTTCATGATACTATCAGTAAATATTTATCATATTTTTTTTTGCATAATACTCTATCGATTGATATTAATATAGAAAACTGCATTGTTGGAGAACGGCTGTTAGGACTTCGACTGTCTATTTCTCGAATGAAGATTAAGTCAACTATCTCCAAACAGATTGTTCGAAACAACTGTTTTTGCTGACATTACACTTATGATGTGGGACAAAAAGTGGGACAAAAAAGGGACAGAGAATCTTGTCCCCCCAAATGCTTTAAGTTAGACGAGGCCGGGGGTGAAATGGTTTAAGAAACGCATAGCTTATATGTGTATGTTGGTTTCGTATGACTATGAGAGTTTTACACGGTATGTATAGGAATCTCGAAAGGAAACTGAATCTAACAAAGGGACCCAGATCTCTTGTGTCACTTCTTTTGTTGGCCTTAACATCCCATAATATACTATTTTCTGTTTTTCTATTTTTTATTGATCGAACAGTGATATGGGAAGAGAGGTGTTGCAGCCGTTTTTTCTCCTCTACACAAGTTCACTCTCTCCTACCATCCATAATAGGTGTTTTAGTACAAAATACCTAAATGACTAAATGGTCTTGGAGCAAAACAAATAGAGATAAAAGCCCATCTAATATTTCTACAAAATAAAACATTAATTTCAACACTCCCCCTTAATGTTTTAAACCTTCATACCTAATAATTCTCGAATATAAATAATCTTGTCACCGGGAAGAGCTTTGGTAAAGATGTCCGCCAATTGGTCTCCGGTCTTCCATACTTGATTTCAATTTCTTCATCTTCGACCGCCTCTCGAATGTAGTGATGCTTGAGATTAATGTGCTTCGTTCGGCTATGGAACACCGAGTTCTTCGACATTGCAATCGCCGACTTGTTGTCACAAAAGAGAACCGTTGCCATGTCTTGCTTCTCCCCTATGTCCTCTAAAATCTTCCTCAACCAAACAACTTGCTTAGTAGCTTCACTCGCCGATACATATTCGGCCTCCGCCGAAGAGTGCGCTACTCTCTCTTGCTTCTTCGACGCCCAACTAAATACTCCGGATCCAAGCGTAAATGTGTATCCAGATGTACTCTTCATGTAATCCACACTACCGGCCCAATCACTATCACAATAAGCAAATAACTCGACACCCTCTTCATTACTTCTTTCGTACATAAGGCCAAACTCTTTGGTCCCTTGAATATACCTCAACAATCTTTTCCCAACTCCAAAATGAGTTTTGCTCAGTCGATGCATAAACCTAGACAATAACCCCGAAGCATACATGATATCCGGCCTAGTAGTCGTAAGGTATAACAAACTCCCAACTAGACTCCTATATAAAGCCGCATCGGCATCACCACTACCATCCTCTTTCACCAACTTCTCATTCACCAACAAAGGTGTCATGACCGGATTACAATCCTCCATCATAAACTTCGATAATATATCTTGGGCATACTTCTTTTGAGAAATAAATGCACCATCATCCCTTTGATCAATCTCAATCCCCAAAAAATAATGCAACAAGCCCAAATCATTCATCTCATATCTTCTCAACATATCACTCTTGAATTCACCCATCACCTTCTCATCATTTCCAGTAAATATCAAATCATCGACGTAAAGTGAAACAAGAGTATAGAGTTGGTACCTTACTTCACATAGAGTGTCGGCTCACTTGGACTCCTCTTGAATCCTTTCTCCAAGAAGTATGCATCGATATTTCCATACCAAGCACGTGGTGCTTGCTTCAACCCATACAAGGCTTTCTTTAATTTGTATACTTTCTTTTCTTCACCCTCCAACTCCAATCCTTGAGGTTGCTCTACATACACTTCTTCTTTCAACACCCCATTCAAGAAAGCCGACTTCACATCAAGTTGGTAAAGTTTCCAACCTTTGTGTGCCGCTAATGCAATCAACAACCTAATAGTCTCATGTCTCGCAACCGGCGCAAACGTCTCATGATAGTCGATACCGGGTTGTTGAGTGTACCCTTTCGCCACCAACCGTGCCTTGTATTTTTGCACCGAACCATCCGGGTTAGTCTTTGTCTTGTTTGTATAACCACTTCAACCCAACAACATCCGTCCTTCGGCTTCTCAACCAACTCCCACGTCTCATTGTTCACAATCATGTTTATCTCATCTTCCATAGCATCTCTCCACACTTCTTCTCTACTTGCTTGCTCAAAGTTCTCCGGTTCAACAACAACAAAATTGCAATGTGCATAAATATCGGTCATAGGTCTCAATTTTATCGGCGTTGAGCTTGGTGATGATGACGCCGACCCGATATTTATCGTAGGAGATGATGGAGATGGATCTTCCTCTTCGATATCGTGCACACTACCACTTGGCCCTTCTTGTGCATCATCTTGAATAGGATATGACACACTTTCAACTCCTTTTCCTTTCCAATCCCAATGATCCTTCTCATTAAAAATCACATCTCGGCTTTCTATCACTTTGTTTTTTTTCAAGCTAAAGAGCCTATAGCCCTTTGATTTTATACTATAGCCAACAAAGATGCACTTCTCACCTTTATCTTCAAGCTTATTCCTTAACTCCTTTGGAACATGTGCATAGCAAATGGACCCGAACACCTTCAAGTGATTCACCGATGGCTTTTTGCCGCCGGACCAAGCTTCGAATGGAGTCTTGTTCTCAACCGCCTTTGTGGGACATCTATTCAATAAGTACACCGCCGTATATGTAGCTTCCGCCCAAAAAGTCAATGGTAATCCCTTTTCATTCATCATGGTTCTTGTCATTTCAACAATGGTCCTATTTTTTCTCTCGGCCGCGCCATTTTGCTCCGGTGTAAAACTAATCGTCAATTGTCTCTCTAAGCCGGTATCTTCACAAAACTTCTCAAACTCCTTAGAGTTGTACTCACCACCTCTATCGCTTCTTAACTTCTTTATCAACCGGCCGCTTTGTCTCTCAACCATTCTTTGGAACTTTTTGAAGACATAAAGCGCTTCCGACTTTTTTTTTTTTTTGGGTATAAAGTTCACTAATAATTTGAGAAGGGTACATCAGCATCGAAATGCACCTACCAGTAACAAGCTACTGGCTCACAACCAGAAGAAAAGTAATAGTAACCACTACCATGCAATCCGCCACAGACGGCGTATGGCGAGCATTTGCAAGTGATATGTATGAGAGATAGTACATAATCGCATAGAAATGGTATTGAGGATGTCCGCCACTATAACCTCAGGTCCGCGTTCGACTCCTTCTCGCCAACGTATGTTTCGCTCCTGCCAGATATGGTAAACCGTCGAGGCAAGAATATGTCGGTATGCACTACTAAGTAGATGTTTCCCTCGCCATTTCTGAGCTGCCCATAGAATTCCCAGCTTCCAATCGCGGTGCGGCCATGCAAACTTGATCTTGCGTCGAAGAACCGTGATGCATCTCCTGGAAAATGAACAATCAAAAAATAGATGAAGATTAGACTCCGTTGCTCCTGTCTGGCATAGTAAGCATGTCGCTGTGCCCGCCGCCGTTGCAATCCAGTATTTGTCCCGCGTAGCTAGCCTCCCCCGTATCGCCAACCATAGGATAAATTCGTATCTGGGAATACTAAGTGTACCTCCAAAAGATTAGCCCAAGGAACCTGTTCATGTCGTATGCGTAAAGCCTCACGCGCCAACTGTGTTGTGAATTGACCGTTATTTCCACCCACCCAGCGATACTCGTCCACCGTAAGAGGGTCAATATGTGGCAATTCGCTGCTAACTTCAAGGTATTCAGCAGTGAATTGTCCCGGCCAGCACCATCCCCCTTCATCAATAACCATACTCAATCGAGCATCAAGTGGTAGACCCATTGCCAGTGGACCTCGTGGAGATCGCTCAATAAGTGGAACAGTGGAGAGCCACGGATCCAGCCAAAGAAACACGTTCTCCCCGTTACCCACCCGACATTCTACCAATGGTCGTATTGTAGAGCGCATCTTAAGGAGCTTATTCCAACTCCACGCTGCTGTGAGTGATGGTCTAATAGTCCAGATTGATTTATTCATCAATCTAGTACGTAGAATCCATTGTGCCCAAATAGAGGATTCATCCCTCTTCAATAGTCTCCAAAGCTGTCCCAGAAGAAGAACACGATTATCAGTCTCTATGGATCGAATTCCCAACCCTCCTTCCGTTACAGGGCAGCACACGTCATCCCATGCAACCTTAGATGTAGTTCCCCTCCATAAAAATCTCCGGATACGCGCTTCTATGTCTCGGATTACGCCCTTTGGGATAAGGAAGACACCCGCCCAATATATGTGGAGCGCCAAGAGGATGGACTTAATAAGTTGTACACGACCCGCATATGATAATGACAAATTCAGCCACGATCCCAACCGACGATCAATACTTTGGATCAGTGGTGCACAGTCTTGTATAGTTAAGCGCGATGTGATAAGTTGAACCCCCAAATAGCGTACGGGCAGCTCTCCTTCCGGGAAACCCATAACCTCTTGTATCATCGATGTAAGCCTTTGAGCGCGCCGTGAGACGAACATCGCACTTTTTTGCACATTTGCATGCAAACCCGACAATAACGCAAAATGATCCAGCCCATCTTTAAGTATACGCACCGAAACAGCGTCCGCATGCGAGAATAATAGAAGGTCATCCGCAAATGTAAGCATATATAATCCCGTAGGTTCACAGCGCCAATGATATTGGAAACCGCTGTTTCCCTGAATTCGTGAGCTAAGAATACCATGGAGAACATCCATTACCAACGTGAAGATATATGGGGAGATCGGGTCACCCTGTCGAAGTCCGCGCCTCCCCGCAAAAAACCCTTCCGCTCGCCCATTAATGTTAATTGAGAATCTCGTAGTGGTGAGGCAGCTCCGAAGCCATTTAATATAAGTCCGGTGGAAATTTAGGTTTTCAAGCATGACCAGGATGAAGTCCCATTCTACCCGATCGTAGGCTTTAGCACGATCAACTTTTAACGCTACCCTTTCTGGGAGGCTTTTGCGTTTGTATCCATGGCAAATTTCCTGAGCCAACAAGATGTTGTCAGAGATTCTCCTTCCTGGAATAAATGCCGTTTGTGTCGGGTGCACCAAATCTCCCAAACAGCCTTTCATCCGCTCCGCTAGAATTTTCGATATCACCTTGTATAAGACGTTACAACATGAGATAGGTCGGTAATCAGCTGCTCGTCGTGGCGCATCCCCTTTCGGTATTAGCGTGATTAGCGTACTATTGAGCTCTTTCAGAAGATGCCCTGTTCGAAAGAATTCCATGATCGCATGCGTAATTTCGCCACCCATTATATCCCATGCAGCTCTATAGAAGGCCGAAGTGTATCCGTCGGGGCCGGGCGCTTTGTCCTCGCCAATGGAAAACAATGCCGTCTTGACTTCAGTCGGGGTGACAGGTCGGATCATATGTATAGCATCAGTATCTGACAGCTTCCGTGGAAAGTAATCCACCAGATCCGCCGCCTGGATAGGGTTCACATGGGATGATTCCCCAAGCAGCTTTTTGTAATATCGAACTAGTTCGTTGGCCACCTGGTCTTCCCATCTGCTACGACCCCATTCTCGTCTTCAAGATAGAAAATACGATCGGCCACTCGTCGGGTTGCTACCTTTTTGAAGAAGAAAGAGGTACATTGGTCTCCATCTTTTAGCCATGCCAGTTTTGCCCGTTGGCGAAGAAGCGATTGTTCCATTTCCACTGCTTGAGCATAGGTGGCACGGCATAATCGCTCAAGTTCCTGAAATCTCCCTTCATGGGGATAAAGTGTCGTGAATTCATGCACCAGCTCTAGAAATTCATTTGCCTCCGCTACATTCCGTGTTAGGTCCCCTTTCGCCCGACGTAATTGCTTTAAATGCGGCTTCATTGCCTTTAGCCTCTGTAGGACCGAGAACATAGGGTATCCGTCACATTTTGTACGCCAAAGATGTTCGATCAGGTGCAGAAAACCCGTATCACGTACTAGGAAATTTGCGAATCGAAAGCATGGACGGCGCTGCTCGTTACGTTGGTTTTGTTGTAGTACCAACGGGTTATGATCCGATGTAGCCGGCATTACACACCTATACGGTATATCATGGAAGGTAGCGAACCACATCGGGTTAGCAACAATTCTGTCAAGACGTCTCCATATAGCGGCAGCCCCCTGTTGACGATTATGCCATGTGAAAAAAGGACCCACGCGAGGGACATGCGCCAAATCCGCCTCCACAAGGCATTGAGCCATATCGTCGCATTCCGATCGATTTGGTGATCCTCCCTTGGACTCATGCACTCCCAGTATCGCATTAAAGTCTCCAAGCACAATCCACGGGACAGCGTTCCTTGCATGAGATACTCCAACTAGATCAGCCCACAAAACACTACGTTCATCACGCGTGTTTTGGCCATAAACAAAGGACGCATAGAAAACCCTCCGATGCACAAATGACTCGATCTTACAATGAATTCCTTGCACAGACGATGATTCAATAGTCACCATTGCATATCGTGAATCCCACCCGATCCATATGCGTGAACCCGGTCCATCCTCGTAGTCGTAGAACCAACTCCACGCCTGAATCGAATTAGAGATAGATGCGGCATTTTGAGTGGAAACCCGCGTCTCTAGAAGGCCAATAATTTTAACATCGTACTTCCGTATCAATTCCTTCACCGCACACCTATGGTCTAATTTATTTAGACCCCTTACGTTCATCCCCGTCCTCAATTGTTTCTATCTCTTTCCCTCCTGCTTCAAGTGCATCCCCATTCTCGTCTTCAGTAATTACCGTTAAGACATCAAACCTATTTGAAGCGGGTGGAACAGGCCTGGTGTCATTCTTCGCCTGTTTGCGTCGAGTGTGCTCCATTTCCAGCCCATGTGTCCCCTTAGGCAATTGGCGAACCACCCTCCATTCTTGTCTAGTTTGCGTTGACGATACCATTGTCTTTTTGGGTGCATTTATGGGTCGTTTGGGGCAACTTGATTCACGGTGATCGAATGTATCACAGCGCGGACATTTCGTTGGCTTCCACTCGTACTCTACATGAACCGTAGTAGTACCTGAGCTCCCTCCATCAGGCGTAGGAAGTCGAAGTGTGAATCGATCAATATATGGCTCACTTAGCGATTTCAATATACACACCCTCGCATAGTCAACGCGTTCCATAGTTAGTGTCATGGCATCCGGGAACAACGGCTTCCCGATAGCACTCGCAATGATACCCAACCCTTCGGGTGACCAAAACTCAGCAGGAATATGACGAAATCGGGACCCATGTAGGTACTTCTTCATGAATCTTCCTCTCGAGTGTCATCCCTCGTTTCCATTCCTGTAGAAATATGGGCTGCCCCTGATACAACCATGGGCCACCTTCGAGTACCATCATCATCTTCTCGGCCGAACTGAAGCGTAGTTTAAAGAACCCCGTTGCCGTCGCCCTCACCTCTTCCAATCCCGACCAAATGGATTTAAAAAATTTTTCCAACATCGGAAAATATGGCTTGCGGCCAATGAAATATCCCACAAGGGTATACTCCCACCTCTTCATCCCTTTTTCTGCCACCGCCCACGACGGGCGTACTTCCACAGAACCCTCCGCCCACGACGGGCGCTTCCGACTTTTGCCTCAAAAAATAAACCCAACACATTCCTGAATAATCATCAATGAAAGTGATGAAACACAGATTTCCACCATGTGAGTTTGTGCTCATGGGACCACAATATATCGGTGTGAACAAGCTCTAATGGTGTCTTTGCTCTCCACGCCTTCGCCATTGGAAATGATTCTCGATGTATCTTTCCAAGAGCACATACCTCACATAGGCCGCCTTTCTCTTCTATAGTTGGTTGCCCATATACCATATCCTTCTTGCTTAGCAACTTCAAGCTCTCAAAATTCAAATGACCGTACCTCTTATGCCACAACCATGAGCCATCACCTACACCAACCTTCAAGGCAACACTTCTTTCGGGCTTGAGAGCGAGAGGGAAGTTTCTATTCCTCTCCATCTTCACTACGGCCATCAACTCTCTTTTATTCCCAACCTTATCAAATATTCTACAAGTCGCACCCTCGAAGTGAACCGCGTGACCATGCTCAACTAATTGCCCAACACTTAGCAAATTTTGAGCCAAATCCGGCACCAGCAATACGTCATGAATTATCATCCTTCCCTTTTTTGATGCAACCGCAATCGTGCGTTTCCCCTTAGATTTCACCAAGGATCCATTTCCCATCGTAATTTCAGTAGTAGCGGTGCTATCATGCTTGCAAAAAATCGACTCATCCCCGGTCATGTGGTTGCTACATTCACTATCAACATACCACACATCTTCCATCTTCTCAATGGCCGCTTGGCATGCATAAAATGTGCTTCCATCATTTCTCTCGAGACTCTTATCTTCGGTGTAGTTTGCTTGCTCCTCATTCTTCACCCTACAAAACTTCTCTTTCTGGCCGTACTTCTTGCAATTGTAGTATTGAACCTTCCCCTTGTTCCAACAATCTTTTTCAATATGGCACGGCTTCTTGCAAAAGTTGCATAGCTTAGCTTCTCCGCTTTCGTAGGTACCTGTTAGGTCCTACGATTAACAACTCTAAGATCCTAGGCTAGAATTCATAGTAATTCGATCGTTTAGATAAGCAATTGAATTCGATCGAAAAACTCAAATGAAGAACAAGAGAGAGAATTCGAGTAGAGTGAGAAAGTTACTGTTGTTTCTCTCTCTAGAAATCGAATTGCAAGCCTTTCGGATCAATTCTCTAAACTTTCTCTATTAAGCTCAATTGACTTACAAGTATTTATACCAAACAAACTTGGTATAAATATCAAACTAGTCCTAACTTAAGGACTACTATACAAAACTCCCCTAATTACAAGGACAACTAATGAAATCAAGCACAATTACAAATAGTATTCTACAATCTCCCCCTTTATGCTTGATTGCGTCTCCACGCCGTTTGTCCTCGTCGGGCGTAATATGATCTGCGCAAGCCCATCGCATGCTCGTAGTTCCTCAGAGTGATCCTAAGCTCCAGTCGCTCCTCGATATCTTCAAGCAATTCCATTAGGAGCGGCCGTTCTCTAACGAACCTGTGGATCCTCAGCATCGTATCTCGATTGATTTCTTCCAACCTCTGCTCGATGTTTTTTCTGACGACCTTGAGCGTCCCATCGCAAATCTTATGAATCTCAGTCTTCAGCATCAACCTATTCTTCTTTGCTATTGGATTGTGGTAGGTGATGCCTAGGACTGAGCTGATGTGCACGTGATTGTTGGGAAGCCCTTCGATCTCAGGTCCTTTGTTGAGTGGAGCGGTCATGTTGACCTTCTTCATATTGCTCTCCAGAGCCATCTGAAGGTCGTCTGCGGCATAGTACTTGACTTGGCGCATCATGAACCGGTAGAGCCCTTCGAGGCCTTCTTTCTTGATGAAGCCCTGAGGACCTTTGTACTTCTCCACATATAGCTGATAAAGACGGTACACTTCATCGGCGGGGAGGTACGGCAGGTCGCTCTCGCTCAGTTCCTCTCGGGTCCTGTCCACTCTTTCAATGACGTAGTAAGGTGTTGGAAGTCCTCCTTTTGCACAGTAGACGCTGAGGAGTTGGCATATTGGGGAGAGACTCTTATAATGGCTCTTGGCTTGTGCCTTAGTCATCCCCAGCCTAACATCAGGTCCTAGTTTGGTCAGCATCCAGAGGTAGGTCATCCTCTTCTGCTGATCCCAATGAGAGATCCCTCTAAGCTCGAACTCGTTCGGCTTCTTCACTCTGTCCGGAGACCTCCAAATATTCTCACGAACTTCTTCTAGGAAGGGAATTTCTATTTGGATGTTTTCCCATTGCGTGTCAATCCGAACGGTCCCTGGCATTTGCCTTGTGGGGGAGGCTGCTCGTTGTGCGATCAACTCTGACAGCCTTGGGATGTCTCGTTGGTAGTCTTCACCTTCCTGAAGTTCGTCGTCTTCTATGATTACGAGGTCTATAGACGCTTGTTATAGAAAGCGCCGAACGTCGTGAATCCGTCGTCTTTGATGCTCCTCGGGTATGGAATGGGTCATCCACTGTCCTTCGAAGATGTACTTGTCTAGGGCCTCGTGTGGACTGACACCATGTCCAGAGGGTCCAGGTTGGTCTGGAGCGACTGAGGGAGTGGCTTGGGTGGCTGCTAGAGCTACAAGTATTGCAGCACTTGCTTCTTCTTCCGGAAGCAAGGGGCTTGAGTAGATCGGTGGTGTGGACGGAGGCGTCCTGAAGTGAAAGGTTGGTGGGTCGATGTAACGACCCGTCCCATACCGGGTGTCACTATAGCATCGGTTCCTACCGGGACTAGTGGGGTTGGGCCCACCACACTCCAACTGATAGTCTGGCCCACTGTATCACCATTTAACCTTTCAGCGTGCTTCGTGCACTCGCTCACACGCACCCTGAGAAACTTCCCCGGGGGTCACCCATCCCTAGATTTCCCCAAGTCAAGCACGCTTAACTTCGGAGTTTCTATAGATGGGCTCCCGAAAAGGTAGGTCGACCTTGCTGATATGAGTAGTACTATCAATTCTCTTATACGATTCTTAGCCTGACAAGCCCATACATTGTCAGTCTCAGGATCCCCTCTCATTCGGGTGTCGGGTCGGTTCGTTCATGTACCCCTTCGCCTAGAAGCCTGCCAGGAGCTGCTCCTTTCCGTGCACCCTGGCACCGGCCATCACTCCCCGCCCTCTTCGGCCCCGGGTGTCACAGTCGATGTGGGCGGTGCGGTGCGTGGTGTGTGTTTGGGTTCGGTGGGTTTGTGTTTGGGTTTGGTGGGTATGTGTTTGGGTTCCACCAGCTCCAGCGCTTGTCTGCGTAGCGCCCGAGCCTTGTCCTTGGCCACTTGTTGATGTCCTTGGCCTCTTCTCCCCCTCATGAGGGTCCTGATCGTCAGGATCGTCATGTCTGCGCCGTGAGTGGGAGCTTGGGCCTCGGCAGGTGTCAGTCGGTGGCTCAGGATGGTCCACCAATCGCCTATATAGAGATTCTTCTTGCGGCGATCGAATGGAAAGGCCTATCAGACGGGCGAGGAGAATGTCATGGAGCTCGGTGATGGGGATTGTGTATGGATTGATGAGGATGGAGGAAGTGGCTAGAGGGTCGGTGGGTGTGGGTTGTGGAGGTGTGGGGTCGGTTCGTGACGAAGGGCCTTCAGAAGCAGGTGCTTTCCCGGTATCTCTTCGGGATGCCTCGAGTGCTTGGAGTACTCTCTCTGTGATCTTTTCTTCCATTGACTGTACAGCGGCAGAGAGAGCAGCCTGGAACTGTTCGGTCGTCACGAAGGGTGCGGACGCCTCCTTAGATGGACCAGGACGACTGACGTCGCCTGTTATCAACCCTTGAGTAGACACCGACTCTGTGGGTTGGCTCACAGTCACTTGAGGTTGTGACTGTATGAGACTTCCACCCAATCCTCGAGTCGAATCCTGATGATTCGCCTCTATGGGTGTTAAGGCAGGCTCAGGTTGCGCCTGCGAACCAGACACCACGTGAGTTGGTTGCGGCTCAAGATTGAGCGAAGAAGTGCCAGCAACACTTGTCGATGGGGTCAGCGTAGTATTTGGTGCGACGGTGACGGCCGGAAAGAGAGACTCCAACTGAATGCTCAGTCTTCTGGGAGTCCTCCTGATCAGACTTATTTCCCCGTCAGACTCTGTGTCAGACGGGGTGTCCTCCAGTGCCTGATCCGTCACCGGTGAGGAGAGCTTTGCCCCATTTCTGTCTCGGGCTGTGCCTCTTGTTGAAGAACTTCCTCAAAAGTTTCTTCGAGCACGCCAACATGTACAGGCTCTTCCACTTGCAATTCGAGGTCAGGAGCCTCGAGTTCCATTTCCGTAGCCACGACGTCTATCAGCGTATCATCGACGTCGGGCATTGGCTCTTCGACCAATGGTGGCTCCTGAGCTAGCTCCTGAGCGACATCATCAATCATCGCATCGTCAGGGCTTGGTTGGTGTTCCGGTTGGGGAGGGCTCACATGGTAATCTGCCGGGGGCCCTCTGATCATTTCCTCCGTTAAATTGTGTTCCCGGCAGAACCTCTGATACTCAGCTCCCGCGGGGTCGGCGAGCCTGAGTAAGTTGAGTGGAATCGGCATCGACAGTTGGTCCAGGTCCGTGAGCCGTGGGTTGTGGAAAAACTTAAGCCTTGGCGGCTGATAGTTTCCACCAGGAGGTAGCTGGGGGATGTTTTCTGCATGTAGCTCCATGAACTCCCTGATGATCACGTTGAACCTTCGAGCATAGGGCACGTTCTTCGACCTTCGGTTCTCCTTCAACCGAAGCTGTTCAGCTAGATCATTCCACATTAGCTGTGTAAAGTCGTAGTTTCTGGCGAAGGCGAGGCCGTGAAAGATCCGCAGTATGTTGCCGTTGCCCTTGTCGAATCCAGCGTGTTTGGGTGACAAACACTTGTTCACTATGCCGAACAGTGTCTTCCAGGGGTGAGGGACACCGCTGCTCTGGACCTGAGCTAATCTTGTAAGCGGCGGTTGGTATCCCATGTGCAGGAAGTCCTGAATCATCTCTGCTTCGGTCGGGAGCGGGTCGTAGTTGTCGTTGTGGGGCAAGTCCAGTTTCATGCCGAACTGGCTCTTGCTCATGTGAATATGCCGCGTCTCGATTTGGGTCATGAAGGAGAATGTCCCATCTGCTACGGCTCCTTGTATGCATCCCCAGAACTGCTGGAGATAGACCATCGGCACCGATGCGGTGACCGTTAACGAATGCCAGATGGGGTGGCCTCTGAGGATGGATACGATGATCTCGTCCGGGCACCGAAATGTGCTCAGATCGAGCTGGAAGTTCGTATCTTGAACCTTTAGATAAAGGTTGTGATCATATATGTGGTTGTATCTTGGGTAACGATCCATCTGAAATATAAGATATATAAAAGTTCATTAGTTCAATTTTATTGTTAGTCGAAATATGAATAAATTTCATCAAACTATAGTAATATTGCAACTAATAGCATGTTCGATGAATTTTGAATTTTAATCATATCAAATGCATATTGTATGTTCAATTTCAAAAATCGTGATGGCATGAATGTAATTTCGAATGAAATATTTGTCGCGTGAAAAATGGTTCGAAATTTCGCTAAGTGGTAAATCAGTAAGTCACTGTTCATGCCCAGAAAATTTTCGGTCGACAAAATTGAATTGCAATTTGATTTCCTATACACTGATTTCAATTGAAACGTTTCCGTGTCATTTTTCGATCGAGAAATTTTATTCGCTAATTTTCGCTATAGTGTAAAAGACTTAGAGAAAAATTTTCTAAGTGTTGAAGTTGAAATCTAGACTGTAGTCGATCAATTTTACGATCGAGAAAAATTCCGTGTAAATTTACGATCGAGAAATTACGTCTCAGGTAAATTTACTATCGAAAAATTTTCCTCGATTGAATAAAATTTTTCGATTTGAAATTTGTCGAGCGGAATGTGATTTTCGATTGAAAGTAGAAGTTTTTCGCTGCGATATATTTTTATCGAAAAATTAGTCAACATAAGACTAGTCAAACGTCGAGAAAATTTTCGATCAATTGTGTCCTAAGCGGCGAATTTTACGATCGAAAATAAAATTAAGTGTTGAAAAATATATTTTTCGCAGATGAATTTTTTTTCGACCAAATTGAAATTAAATCGAAAATTCTATTTTTCGATAGTAAGTTTTACGCTCGATAAAATTTGCATCTAAATTGTCTAATCAGTGCTTAAGTTTTTCGCTCTCAAAAATCCTAATTAGATTATGGTAAGTAATTTTTTCGGTCAAAATTTTCTATCTTGATGACTAAATCAAAATTTTACGATCGAAAACTAAATCGACACAAATAGTATCTCGATTGAATTATAATTCAATTAAGTCTATTTGCGATCGACAAAGTTCTTCGACAGCTTCAAACTTTCAAAGAACCCAGTTTCATCGAAACTCATTTTATCATCACAGATGAAAATTTACCAACGACTTACGCTATCTGTTTCATCAAAGACATCGAATCTATCTAAACAATCAGGCATTTAACTCAGAAAATCCAAGAAACATGCCTAGTTTTACTGAAACAGTATACGTTTAAATCGTTTTTGAAGAACAGTCGAAAAATCTTAACTAATCATGCGAAAAACTACAGAATGTAAATGCAAATCAAGTTATAACATTCGCAATCGTTAACTGAGTCGAATTTCTACCTTAATCAGACGATTTGAAGTGAAAAATTAGAATATTTTTGAAGGATTTTGTATCGTCTGAGAAAGTTTTGCGTGAGAGAATTTCTGTCGATTAGGTTTTGCGTGAGAAAAAATTTTTCGACTGACAAAAGTTAAACTTTTATTAACTAGCATTAATTTGTTGCCGGGCTTGTGATTTGACATTTTGCGATATAAGGGATCAGGCCCATTACTATTTGCACACGAAAAATTCTAATTTTTCGATCGCAAGTTATCGCAGTTAATCAAAATCGATCCCGACACTGTTTACGATCGAGAAACTTTAGATTGCGAATTAATTCAAATATCCAGTTTCTCGATGGTAAGTTCTCTAAGAAATTTCAGATTGTCCCCTATTTCAAAATAAAACCCAATGTAAGGCTCCCCCTTAGTAATTAAAATAAATGCAATTAACTCCCTGTATTTTTCTGTGTAGTAACGTCTAGCTCCCCTGGCGTAAATTGAAAAATCTGTACCACTTAGAGATAAACGTTAGTAGTAATGGAGTTAATCAACAATTAATTTTGGCAATGTTATCTTTGAAATATCTTCTGGTCTTGTGTCTAGCTCCTCTCTTTGTAGTGTCGACGTCTTACTTCTTAATTTTGAGAGATCTGAAATACTCAGAGAAAAACGTCAAAAATATTTGGAGCTAAACCACGATTTTTATACTTGCTCCCCCTCAAATGATGCACAAGAATTGACTAATTATGCAGTCATATTTAAATCAATTCAAGTCACGAGCATATAACACACAAATTTTACCAAGTAAGTACATATACATGGTCCCCGAAACATGTACTTCAAAATATTGTGTGGAGGTGGAGGCAAAAAAACAATATATCGCATTTAAACAATTCAGTACCAATGCAATCTATAATTGCATTTAGAATGTGCGATACACTAAAGAAATTCGCATTTATTCAATTCAACGCATATGAAACATATTATTTCATGTCAAAATGTGCGAATTTTATTATTTATTATTTATTTATTATTATATATATGTATATATATATATATTTTTTTTCTTTTTTTTATTATTATTTTTTTATTTATGGGGTCAGATTATTTTGCTTCGATCAATCGTCACGCCTAAAATTTTACGAGACATTTGAAAGAAGAAAATGCCGTCAAGTCATGTCGTCAAACTAAGTCCATAGACTTGTCCATTTTGACAACTCTCACTAGGTTCGCTCTTGCTCTCAATTAGCCATCTTGGGATTTTTATATTTTATCACACAAGTCAACACAAGCAATTTTTAGTCAATTTACCTGTGATCGAGGCATTTTAATCATTTCACCTAAGCGAGAGACCGTCTATGTGGAATCAAAGGGTTGTAAGTGTTATAATTTGGCTAGCACTTAGAACGGAAGGAATTTTAAAGGGAAGTGAGCTTATCTCTTCATCGTCTTCCAATTCTACGTCTGTCTCCTTTTTTTTCGGCGTCTTTCTTCTTTTCAATCTTTTCTCCCTCCTTTTCTTTTAAGAATTATCCCTTTTTATATTATGCTCAAGCTGAAGCTCCGCTTCTCCATGAGGCTCTAGGAGATTATCGTAGGCGAAGTTCTTCTTGTTAGTTCTCGGGCCGATACTGAGCTCCTCTTCTCTTAATCCCTATTGAGGTTTCAGAGATTATCAATTTGGAGAAGTTCTCGGTTATGGAATTCGTACCCGAGGCTGCACTCCTCTTCTCGTTTCCCGATATAAGACCGGATTATCGATGGAGAAGTTCACTTCGTGGTGCTCCTCTTCCAGCCGTTCTGACGAGCGTACGAGATTATCGTTGCAGAAGTTCACAGCAGGATCCATGCCACTTTCTACAAGGTAGTCGGAAGGCCGGTTCCTTTGGTCTGATTTTTGCGCGTTGAGCAGTGCCTTCTTTTGTCATCATTTTACTTTTTCTTTTGTTATCTCCCCCTCCTTTTCTCGTTTGAACAACCATTCGAAGAGTATAAAGTTCGGTTGAAAGCTGGGAATGGGTTTTAAATGAAGGAAAGGACGTCGGAGAAGGCTCAAAGTGGATGATTAAGGGCTAACGTGGGGAAATTTATATAAGGCCGAATGAGGAATATCCTAAACTCCCTTATCATTTTCCTAACGATCTAACGCAAGATGAGTATGAGGCCAAGTATCACTAGTTAAGACAAGCAATTGATCTGTGACTCACTCGAGAAATAGATCCAAAGAAAGAAAAAAATAACAAGGCTTGAATCCTCACATATATAGTGGCTTTGTGTCTAGTGGAGCAACCTAATGACCTTTAGACACAAGAATGCGACTTAGACTGACAAAATTAAGCAATTAAATCGTTCGCATGTCGGGGTAAAATTTAAAGTGACTTTAGATCAAAGCATCCTAAAGGATTTCGTCATACCCCTTTATATTATATATAGAAATATATGTTATTATTATTATATTTTTTATTTATTTATTATTTTTTTTATCACGCAAGATAAGAACAAATAAGCATAGAAAGCACATAGAATAGAGCATGTGATAGCACAGAAGATCAGGTAATGCACATATTACGGAAGATTCAACATGCCTAATTTCCGACAAGGAATTGAAATCGTTTCTCATCCAATGCCTTGGTGAAAATGTCGGCTAGTTGAAATTCCGTGTTCACAAAGTACATCTCTATCGTGCCTTTTTCTACGTGATCTTTGATAAAATGATATCTAATGTCTATGTGTTTTGTGCGTGAATGATGAACAGGATTGCAAGTAATGGCGATTGCACTCTGACTATCACTATATAAGGGTATACTATTCAGATTGTACCCATAGTCGCGAAGTCGTGTCCGCATCCACAGCATCTGTGAGCAACAGCTGGCAGCAGCTACGTATTCTGCTTCGGCCGTCGAAGTTGACACACAGTTCTGCTTTTTGGATGACCAGCAAACCAGCTTTTCGCCTAAAAATTGAGCGCCACCGGACGTGCTTTTCCTGTCCATTCGGCAACCTGCATAGTCAGCGTCAGTGTAGCCGATAAGTTTAAAATTTGTACCCTTTGGATACCATAGGCCAAGGGTAGAGGTGCCCTTAAGGTAGCGTAAAATTCTTTTGACCGCGAGCATATGAGATTCTTTGGGATCGGCTTGAAAACGGGCACACAAGCACGTGGCAAACATGATGTCCGACCGGCTCGAAGTAAGGTAGAGAAGAGATCCAATGATACTGCGATACAGTGTGATGTCGACCGACTTGCCAGAGGGATCGGCATCCAACTTGCAGCTTGGTGACATAGGAGTGCTGAGAGTCTTGCTCTGGTCTTGATGAAATTTCTTCAGAATATCCTTGATGTATTGAGCTGCCTGACTTGGAGTCCTAAGAAAAATTGCATCTCTCCCATGTGACTCATCTCGAATTTGCTCTTCATGAGGTCTCCAAACTTCTTGCAGAGCCGAGGATTTGTTGATCCGAAGATGATGTCGTCGACGTATACTTGGACGACCATCAGATCTTTGTCATGCCATTTAATGAAGAGGGTTGTGTCTATCGTTCCTCGTATGAATCCAGACTTCACGAGGAAATCACTCAGGACCATCGTACCAAGCACGTGGGGCTTGTTTTAGTCCATAGAGAGCTTTGTCAAAGCGATAGACATGACCGGGATGTTCTTGATCAACGAAACCTTCCGGCTGAGCAACGTAGACTTCTTCTTTTAACACGCCGTTGAGAAAGGCGGTTTTAACATCCATCTGATAGACTTTGAAGTCTTTGTGAGCCGCATAAGCCAGCAGGAGGCGAATAGCTTCGATACGGGCAACATGAGCATAAGTCTCGTCGTAGTCGATGCCTTCCTGTTGATTGTATCCCTTAGCAACTAGCCTTGCTTTGTTCCGGATCACTTCACAACTTCATTCTTCTTATTCTTGAAAACCCATTTTGTTCCGACCACTGTTTTCCCATGTGGACGGGGTACCAAGGTCCACACTTGAAGACGTTCGAATTGATTGATTTCCTCTTGCATTGCGATTGTCCAATCCGGGTCTCGAAGTGCGTCTGCTACTTTGGTAGGCTCGTTTTGGCTCAGGAAGCAACTGAAAAGACTGTGTTGACGACGTGTCCTCACACCAACCGAGGGATCGCCAATTATCTGATCAACCGAGTGGCCTCTCGTCCACTTGCGCTCATGAGGCAAGGCTGAAGTCGATGCGTCAGCTATCTGTGGATCTAGATTGCCTATAGTCTCAGATTGATCATATTTGTCTTTTGGAAGTTCCAATACTGCACTTGGATTGATCGTCTCAGATGATACTTCCTCGATGACCATTGTAGGTTCTTCGGTGTTCTGTGGCAATTCTGAATCGGGTGGGTTAGAGGTGTGAGATGAACTTGGTACGTCGGTCTCGTTCGGTAGATAATCCATTGTTGGTGTAGGCGTGTATGACCGATATACCGGTTCGAAGAGAGAATCCAAGTCGTCTACTGCAAATCTCGTTGCTTCGTCTGACACTGATCCTGAAGTTGTTGCCATCTTCTGTTGGTTTTGTGCCAACACACCAGTGATTACGGGTTCTGAAATGTTGTCTTCAGAAGCCAACGGGTTAGGCACGGGTCCTGGACTGAATTGACCAGAAGCCATCTCTGCCACTTCGTGGAAAATGACATTATAGCTTTCCTTAATAGTTCGGTTGGACTTGGTGTATACTCGGTATGCTTTTGATGTTGAAGAATACACGACAAATGTAGCTTCGAATGCTTTAGGGTCGAACTTTGCACGTTGCTCTCGGTCGTTCGCCACAAAGCACTTGCACCCGAAGACTTTAAGGAAAGAGATGTTGGGCACTCTATTATTCACAATCTCATACGGAGTCTTGTTGAACCGTTTGTGAACCACCGTCCTGTTTTGAGTAAAACAAGCGGTATTGACTGCTTCAGCCCATAGAAAGTGTAGAAGTTCCGATTGTATCAGCATTGTACGAGCGGCTTCCACTAGTGTTCGATTTTTCCTTTCAACGACCCCATTTTGTTGAGGTGTTTTGGCGGCTGAAAATTGTTGACTTATTCAAAGTTTTTGATAAAACTCACTGAGGTGATTGTTCTTGAACTCAGTGTCGTTGTCTGTTCGAACAACTTGAATAGTCTGTTGCAGCAGATTTTGAGTTGTGTTCACAAAACTGATGATCAAGTCACCAGTCTCATCTTTAGTTCGGAGGAACTTAGTCCACGTGTAGCGAGAATAGGTCATCCACAATCACTAGGACATACTTTCTTCCATTGATACTCTGAGTCTGCATCGGACCACAGAGATCCATGTGAATTAGTTCCAATGGTCGAGAAGTAGATGTAATTGCTTGACGTGATGAGATGCTCGCTTCATTTTTCCTAATTGACATGCCGAACAGTGTTGCTCCTTTTGTAGTAGTATAAATGGAAGACCGTGTACCAACTTTTTCGTAGAAAGGCGTTGGAGAGCTTTCATATTCAGATGAGACAATTGTTGATGCCATAAGCTGTTCCTCTGTAAATCAGTCTGAGAAATGAGGCATACAGCTGTCGCGGGCCGCACAGACGTCAGGTTGATCGTGTAAAGATTGGATCTCCGAAGTCCTTGAAGGAGTTCTATGTCCTGACTATCCAAAATTCTGCACCGGTCAGCATGGAAGACCACCTGGAATCCTTTGTCACAGAATTGGCCTATGCTGAACAAGTTATGGCGGAGGCCTGACGTACGAGACATCTTTGATGGTCAGATTCTTCAGAGTGATATCCCCAAGTCCTAGAATCGGGGCTGAATCGTTGTTCCCAAATCTGACTTTGCCGTTTGGTCGGTCTTTGTAGTTGCTCAGCAGCTCTTGACTACCAGTCATGTGTGTGGAGCAACCAGAGTCGAGGTACCACACATGATGGATCTGCAAAAACAATTTAGAGAGCTTTAGGTACCCACTTAAACATGGGTCCTCTCGGATTAGCAGATTTAGTTTTGGGTTCAGATATGACTCCTAAATCTATTTTTGGAAGAGTCTTAATAACCCATTGCACTTTTGAAAAAGTGGGTTTGGGTTTTGCCTCTATAGGAGACTTGGCCCTTTTGGCTTTTGTCGTCCTAGGCGGAGATTTAGGAACCCATTTGGGTTGAACCTTACAGGGAAGGTTAATTTCAGCACGTACAAATGCTTTGGAGGGTTTGACTGAGGAAAAGATCTTTTCTAGTGATAGTCTCCTAAGGTGCTTGGGGGATTTAATTTCTACGGGATACCTTAGGTGAGTACATTCATGTACGGCGCCATAAGCTTTTTTATGGCTGGATCTTGTTCCTACGTGTCTTCCTCGTGGCATTGTTTCAGAATGATTAATTTTTTACGTAGAGCCTATTCGAAGTTGGTGCTTCTAAAGGTGATTGGGCTGAAGTGAATAAGTAGAAGCAATTATCTTAAAAGTGGAAATAGCTCTTTTATTTCTACGAGTGTCTTTTATTGTAACAGAAGGAGTAGCATGCTCAGAAACATTTAAATCTAATGGCTCCTTCTTTATCTTAGTGCTAGACACTCTCGCCTTTGTTTTAGTGCTGACGCTACGCTCCCTGTAGACGTAGGTAAAGTGAAATTAGTCATAGCACTTTTAACAGAATTATTTTACAATATTTATCTTTCAAAGGCGATTTTTCATTTTTCACGCTTTTTGTAATAGCGTGAGAGGTAGTTTGGGGGGACGAGGAAGCCTTGAGATTTTCCATCTCCTTAAAGAATTTTTTCTTTTCAGCTTCGAAATTCTCTCGTTCTTTTCTTTTTTAACTTTGCCTGCGACTCCTCTATCTGTTTTATGATATGGGTTTGTAGAGAGAATTTTATAATAATAGTTTTAACTTCCTCGTGGTGTGTTCGAGAATCAGGAGGTAGAATTTGAACTAAATTGCAGACAGGTGTTAGAGTTTCTTTCCTATTTTTGTCCCTTTCATTTAGTTCTTTGTAGTCAAAGGGGATTTCTGGACCATGTGGACCTTGTCTAATGGATGAATCGAAAGTATTTTCATAAGACGATTCAGTAAAATTTCTAAGAGAGGTTATTCCTAAGCGCGTGTGTTTAACATCATATATTTTTTTCTTTTGTAAAACACACGGGTTAGTGAAACCTATGCCTTCTATAGGATTATAGAACTCTATATCCTTGGGCTTGTTAAAAAATATCGTCTGTTCGGACTGTCCCCAACGCGTAACTATATTGTCTAATCTTACTTTAGCATATAGTTTCTTGCGTTCCTCACCTAGGAGAGCGTAATTATTTTCCACGGTTAGTTTCGCGGCTTGACAGGCATCGAAATCCTTACTAAGCTCACTAATCTTAGCATTTGATGTTTCTAATTGAGCTTCTAAGTTAGTGATATTAGAGGTAGCTTCGGTTATCCTACAATTAAATGGCTTTCTCGTTGAGATTTCTAACCAAGCAATTTTAGTTATTTGCTAGCCTATCTTCTAATTCCTTAATCTTTTCGCTCTGTTGTCCTAGTTGAGGTTAACTAGTCTCTCTAGAATGGAGGTTCTTGGTAAGTTCATCTATTTTTGCACTAGAGCTCCTAAGTTCTTGTTCGAGACTATCTATCTTCTCCTGAGCTCTCTCAAGTTCGTTCTCTACTTTCTTTATACTTTTCTGTTCACGTTTCATGTTAGCATATTGCTTTTGATATGATTCTAACATGGTCAATAATGTGGAAGGAGTGACTACCTCATTTGAAGACGTGGATGCGTTGTCGTCATCCGTACGAGTGGATGTTTCGGCGTCCAATTCGTTGTCGAGACGGGCCATGAGGGCTAAGTTCTCTTCTTCGGAGTTCGACGTGTTCTCGAGCCATTGGTCCTGTTCAGCCATGAGAGCTACTCCAGCTTCTTTCTGTTTTGTCAATTGAAGCTTCTGGAGTAGTTTGCATCTCTTTTCTTCGGGAGAGTGCACTCTCTGGCGAAGTGACCTGCTTTGCCACAGTTAAAACATTTGTTAGTCTCTTTGGGATCTTGACCTCGGAACTCTCCGGAGCACGTTCGTTGTTCTTGGAGCTTGTAGTCCGAAGTCTATTGGCTGAGGTTGAAGACTTCTTCTTGAAGTATTTCTTGCTCATCATTTGCCCAATGAGAGCTAACTGTTTTCCAAGGGATTTCATGTTCGGCTCGATGTCGGAGTCCGATTCCTCTTCCGACTCTGATGATGAAGGTGACCTAACGATCTTTTCCTTTCTTTACCTTGTGTTCCTCTTCTCCAAAACTAAGGCAACCGTGTCATCGGTTTGTTTGCCTTTCTGCTCTTTGGTAATCTCGCGGATATCCTCCTCATGTTGAGCGAGATTATCGAACATGGCATGGACATCCAACTCCTCTAGATCTTGTTTTGTCGTATTTGAGTGGATATTTTCTTCCATTCCGTGGGCAGAGAGGATAGAAATCTTATGTTTGTCTCCATGTTTGTGTTTGTTATTTCTATCTCCTCATTTCATTGAGAAGAGTGAGGTATCGTTGGTAGATCTCGTTTAGACTCTCCTCCGGCTTTGCTTTGAATGAGTCTGTAAGCAGTGAGAATGTTCGCCTTCTTGCCTTTATGCCAACTTCCGTTCTTTGCATCATCCTATGCAGCTCATCCCACATCCCTTTGGCCGATGTAAGGCTGTCGATTTGTCTGTATATATCGTGGGGATGCCCTGCATAAGGGTATTCATGGCTACTAGATCAGCCTTAGCTCGAGCTCTTTCCTCCAGAGAGTATTCTCTAGGCTCCTTTAGTCGCCTAGACACTGGAATTGCTGGAGTAGCTGTTTCGTCCCCGGGTACATGAATGCAGAACTGTGCCGGTCCCTCTTCAAGGGACTTCAGTAGATTTTCGGCTTGATCCTTTAGAGCAATGAAATTCAGAAAGCGGCTTCTCCATACTGTGTATTCGCCTCTTTGCAAGATCGGCGGGCGGTTGTCATTTCCGAGTGAGTATGATCCATGTTTGTATTGTAGTCGAGTTGTTGAAGGATCTTCGTTAATTGTTTGAAGGTTGAAGATGATGTAATGTGCTTCACAAGTGACAAAATTCGTTAGTAGCGTTTGATTCGAAAATTAGATCGAGAATTATTTTCGATTCAATCTTAAAGTTTGATCGAAATTAATTCCGTCGAGATAGTGTACTGAGTACTGTTCTCGTGCGAGAAATTTCGTCAGCGAGATATTTTACGAGCGAGATAAATTGCTCAAAATCATTCCGTCGAGAAAAAATTTCTTGATCGTGATATTTATTCGATCGTAAAGAAACAGTAGTTAGTAAGTTCTCGACAAGTCAAAATAAATCTGTTGACTAAAAAATTTCTCGCGTGTAAACGATTTTCGCCTGGTCTAACGTTAAAAGGTTTGACTGAAAAAGTTTTTCGAGTGAAAGTTTTTCGCATGCAAAGTCAAAATAAGTCTCTCTCGAAAAAGTTTTTCGCTGTATAATGCTCGAGAAATATTTCTAACTAAAATCGTTTCTACTGATGACGATTCTAGCGCTGACTTCGTATTCTGACCGAGAAAAATTCTCGCGCTAGGGTTATCGATCGAGAAACTAATCCGATCGCAAAACTTAGCAGAGAAAAATTTGAGCAATCGAGAAAAATTCACAGAATACGATTAACACTAATTCGAGCAAAAAACAAAGAATTAGATAGTGAAATTTGAGGCAATGCTCGCAATTAAGTGCTAATAACGCACGAACAAGCAATTAGACACGTTAAGAAGCAAAATATATCTAATTTGATCAAAATCAGAACGTGTTCTTCATGTTCTTCGCAAACAGTAACACGCAGAAGCAATTCAATCCTAAAAATCGAAGTTCAAATGCTACAGAAACTAGTCGCAATGATGATCTAACACTCAAACAAGCACAGAAACACCAAATTCAAGTCAATTAAGCACAAAATAAGCTATTGGATCGAAAAAGGTTTTGCGCCAAACTGTTCTTCGTATGAACAGTAACCAGAAAATGATTTTCGATCCAATTCTAAACAATTTTCGATTCAAAACAGAACGAATCTGCTCTGATACCAATTGTTAGGTCCTACGATTAACAACTCTAAGATCCTAGGCTAGAATTCATAGTAATTCGATCGTTTAGATAAGCAATTAATTCGACGAAAAATCAAATGAAGAACAAGAGAGAGAATTTGAGTAGAGTGAGAAAGTTACTGTTGTTTCTCTCTCTAGAAATCGAATTGCAAGCCTTTCGGATTAATTCTCTAAACTTTCTCTATTAAGCTCAATTGACTTACAAGTATTTATACCAAACAAACTTGGTATAAATATCAAACTAGTCCTAATCTAAGGACTACTATACAAAACGCCCCTAATTACAAGGACAACTAATGAAATCAAGCACAATTACAAATAGTATTCTACAGTACCTCTACCACCTCCCACCAAATCTACCCCCAAATCGGCCTCGGCCTCTACCACCACTAAAGCCACCACGGAAGGTATTCCCATTGGCCGCCTTTTGGTTGTTATACTCTTTCACATTTACCTTAGATTGAAAGGCGCTTTCAAGAACTGGTCGCCATGCCTATTCAACCTTTCCTCATGTCTCTCGAGAGAGCCCATAAGATCATGCACACTAATAGTAGAGAGGTCTTTCGTCTCTTCAATAACGGCCACAATGTTGTCATATTTCGAAGGAAGACTAGTCAAGAACTTCTCATACACCGACTTATCGCTCAAAGTTTCACCCAAATTTTTTATTTGATTCACAACCTCAATCACCTTAGAGAAATACTCTTGTAGAGTCTCTTTCTCCTTCATTTGCAAATTTTGAAACTCCCTCTTCAAGGTTATGAGCTTTATCGTTCGAACTTTATCGGTGCCTTGAAACTCCTTTTGCAAAATCTCCCAACCTTCGTTGGAGGTTTGAGCCCCGATTATTCTCGGAAAAATCTTATTGGAGATACTTCCTTGAATCAAATAAAGAGCCCTGCATCCTTCTTTCTATTCTCCTTCTCGTCGGGATCCGAAACCGTAGCCTTCACAACATTCCCTTTCCCATCTTTCTTCTCTTCTATTTTCTCATTTATCACATAACCATCTTCCACAATCTCCCATAAATCTTGTGAAATCAAAAGAGTCTTCATCTTGTGGTGCCCAAACACCTCCTTGTGTAGCCATGGTGCTCTTCTCAACTTCAAACTATTTTCCTATCACCATCAATGAAAGAAACCCACTTTAAATCTCACCAAACACAAGTCTGAAACTATTTATGTTGGCCTTAACATCCCATAATATACTATTTTCTGTTTTTCTATTTTTTATTGATCGAACAATGATATGAGGAAGAGAGGTGTTGCAGCCGTTTTTTTCTCCTCTGCTCAAGTTCACTCTCTCCTACCATCCATAATAGGTGTTTTAGTGCAAAATACCTAAATGACTAAATGGGCTTAGAGCAAAACAAATAGAGATAAAAGCCCATCTAATATTTCTACCAAATAAAACATTAATTTCAACATTTTTGTGCCACTTTTCAAAAACATCATTAAACATTGTTCCGATTAGTGTTAAAACACCCGTAAATGACATTATATCATATATACTATTATACCAAATGCTAAAACACAAAAAAAAATTATATAAAACCTATAATTATGATAGAGAAAAATATATGATATATTGAAAAGTACGATAGAAAAATGAACATTATATTGATTTTTTTTTATGTGTTTTAGCATTTGGTATAATAGTATATAGGATATAATGTCATTTACGGGTGATTTAACACTAACCGGAACAATGTTTAGTGATGTTTTTGAAAAGTGGCACAAAAAAGTGGGACATAGGATCCCCAAACAAAGTATGTAGTTTTGTGTATTTAACATTTTGTATGGGTATATAACCGCTGTAAAACTAATACTGTCCGTCCTTCAAACACCCATCATCATATCATATACAGGTAATAATCGACTAGTTTTGTAATATAGGCATAAGAAAACAAAAGTCGATGATAAATTGAATTTATTATTCTTCTGGTTTATTATCATTACTATCATCTTCTTCTTTAATGTTTTGCGTCGTGCTAGCAGCAGCTCTGCTTCTTAGCTCTTCAAATGCCTTCATGCTTTCTGCATCAAACCCTCCCGCAAACTGAAAGCAATGTGTAATCTCATACATAAGTTTAGCCTATCAATTAACGTAAAAACTATTCAATCTTAGTTGCTTGCGTAAGGAGGAGGAATCGAACCTGATGGACACGGAAAGCAAAACGAACTCCTTGTAATAACAAGAACTCTTTGTTGGGTTCTCTCTCGTGCTCGTTCATCGCGTCGAGCTCCACAGACACACGTTTCATGTACTTTCGAGCTAATTGTACTGATGCCAGCTTGATCTGCAACACAATCAAACAAACATACATATTTTTTTTTTTTTTGGTAGAATGATTTTTCATTTACCACCGCCTCAAATCAAAAACTTACATCAGCTTGGCACTACCTGCACTAACATACACATTGTTAAGACATAAAATTGCTTCTTTTTTAACATTGAATGAATGATGAATGATCTCCTATGCGTGTAATAATAATATTACGAAAATCCATGGATTGTACATACCTTTCCAACAACTCCCGAATCAAGCAGCCAATCTGTAGGAATACCAAAGTCCTTATACCTCGAAACCGCCATGTCACGCGTTCTTAATAGAGCATATACGCTATGTTCAACCCTGCATTAGAGATCCATGAAAGCAAAATGTGATGAGATCGATCATATATGACACGCCTTGCGTTTTTGTTCGAGATGTTTATGATAGGTAATATGGAGATCATTAATTGGTCTTCTTACTTTTCAAGCAATTTATACATCTTCTTAAGAGCGGGCTCACAAGGAAGGTTGGGATCATCCTGGAATTGTGATACTTGCTTTTCCAACTTCATCAAATCTTGATATTCGAAAGATGCTTCTCTTAATGCATCGGCCTTACCTTCTGGCCAGTCAAAGTGTTTCAAGACCGCTCTTTCATCAACCTAAGTACGTCGATCGTTAAGAAATTATTCTTTTTTATAAAAAGAAGAAGAAGGAGACTTTCAGCTTACTATTATTATTACCAAGAATGATAGTTCCTCATCGAGCCAGTTCACAAATGCAACCAAATCTTCTATGCTTGCAAACGAAGCCGCCCTCACTTCAGTCGCAAGCGACATCACAAAATCTCCCTGAGTCTCCACGTCAGCTTTAACCTGTTCCAATGATTTTTTCACATCCTCATTGCCATTTTCATATATATAGTTTTTAAAATGGAGACAAAATAATAAGAAAGCTTCGACTCACAGCTAAGAGGAACGACGATCTGTTCTCAATCTCTCCAATCATGTTACTCCTGGCATCGGAAGTGCTCTCCTTAGCACCAATCAGTGAAGATGTGTCCTTCTTTGCCTCTCTCTTCATCAAGCTCTGGTAAAACTACACGAGCTACGGCGCCCTATGCACTTAACCGCTCCCGCCTGACTTCAACAAACCGCCTGCCGGGGGCGGCGGCGGGCGGGGCGGACCTCCGCTGGGCGCAGGCGGAGGTGGCGGCGGCGGAAGTGGAGGCCCGCCTGTCGAGGCTGCTCCGGCAGCGGCGGCGGTGGATGAGCTCCTGCCGGCCCGCGTGGGAGGCGGTCGTGGCGTCCTAGGTGCCCTTTTCTCTATCTGCGCCAACTGCATCTTGCTGACGGACGGACTCTCCGGCTTGCCCTCGCCGGAAACCGAGTTCGCCTCGCCGGAGCCGGCGATCGGTTTCTCCTTTATTTGGGCGAGTTTGGGCGGCAGAGATAACGGCGGGGGCGGTTTGAAACCTCCTCCTCCGCCGCCCTCGCCGAACCTAACGGCTCGAGCTTGTTGGGCTTTCTCCTTGATGTGCTTCTCCCTCTCTAAAGCGAGCTTATGACGGTCCTTATACGCGGATACTTTTCTTCCAAAACGCCCTCGACCGATTTCGACATAACGTGGGAGGAAGTAGCGACGGAATCGAGCGCTTTTTAGGAGTAGTTTCGAGCTCGTCGTTCTCAGAAGCAGCTCCAAAAGACGTAATTGCGTTGCTATCGCTCGCGTTTCTCAGCATTAGGGCTTCTAAAGGGCCCCTCAGCCTGCTTTGGCTCATACTCAGCCGCCCAGGCGAAGAGCCAGAGAGAGATCTCGACGGAGAAGATAAAGCGCTCCCATCGTCTTTGGTTCTGCCCCATTTCTTGAGCTTTTGGATCAGCGTAGGCCTTTTAGCGCTGAATCTGCTCATTGAGCTGTCGATCGAAGCGTTGTCGAAGTCTTCGCTGTCCACCGAAGTGTTGTCGAAGTTGCTGTCCAAATCGGTTTCGCCGCCTCCGCCTCCTCCGCGTTCTGAACCTGCGTATTCTAACATGAGCTGTTGGCACGTTCTTGGGATTCGGGCTTAGGCTTTTGCTGAGATCTCTGGCCGACACTTTTCCCGAGGGAGTTTGGTAGTTGCGCAGCTCGAATCTCAGGCAGGCGTTGACCCACGGAGGTACACGAGCTCTTCGACTTCGCTGAAGCGGTTCATCTGAAGCCCTTCGACTTGCTTGACTAGGTCATCGTTTGCGTGCCTCAGGGCGTTCACTTCTTCTCTTACCTTGGCCACCATTTCTGTCTGAACGACATCGATTATAAAGATCAGAATATAGCTCTGTAGGGATTTTCAAAATTTCCTCTAGCCAAAAGTCATAAGCATTGTGGGGTTTCATTCCAAAACCAATTGGCAAGAGAGGAAGTAACGCACAAGCTTCCACACAAGTCATTCTTTTATCGATTATCAGATGTGGGATTGGGTTTGATATCTCAACTAACTCTAAACCGTATAAAACAATAGTTCAAAGATTCTCAACTAACCTCGGTCATGTTGGAAAGAGCTTTCAAGTTGGACTCAGCAGAATCCAACTTGACAATCAGCTCCCTTTTCTCGTACTGAAGCTCCTTGTTCTTCCTCCGAAGCTCCATGACCTCAACTTCCATTCCTTGACAGCTTTGATCTTTTCTCCACTTCAGAGTCCTTCTTCAGCGATTCCCTTCCTTGGCCTGAAGCCCGCTGACTTGTTGCTTTAGAAGCAAAAGCTGCCCTTTGGTCTGATTCGCTTCCATCTGAATCTGCTTCTGCAATTCCTTCAACTTTCGCCTCGAAATCTCGAGCTCTTTCCTAGCAGCAAGCCCGTGGGAAACCTCTTCTTGGAGCTTATTCCTCTCTGTTTGCAATGAACTGATGGTAATGTTGAGCATGTCAATCTCCACCGTCTTAATCTTCAGCTGCTTCTGAAGCTCGACGACGTTCGATTCTTGCTCTTTCAGACCGTAGTACTCTAAAAGCTCGCCCTCGAGCTTGACTTCCCTCTCTTCCAATTCCCTGACGAGGCTGCGAAGGCGCTCGAGTTCGTAGGCGTTGTTCGCCATTTGGCTTTCGTATTTGTCTGTGGGGAGCGGGAATTCGATTTCGCCCGAGAGGAGGCTTTCGAATTCGGGCAGTAGGTCGTCTTCGTCTTCGTATTCTGACGAAGGGACGGCAGGATTTATGACGCTGCTTATCAGCTTCACTTCTTCTTCCTCTTCATTGGCCTGATATTCATTGGAGATCAGACAATCAATTCACAACTAGGAAACATTTTCAGCAAAGATAAATAAGTATCAATTACAGCGAGAGCCATACATTAGCAACTTGTTCATCGTCTTCATTCCTAGATATCTCCACGGCTGCTTCATCATCGTCTGATATACACGTGTAAGAATTCATTATCTTCAAATTGATCCTAACTAATATGGGAATAATAACAATCTGAAATACCCAAGGAAAGACGATTTACCTAAGGCTTTAGCCTTTCGAGGCCTTACGCTGACCTGCTTGACTGTGTAAGCTGCTATAGAAGCAGCTACGACGAAGCCTAACCTCACAATCATGGAAGTAGGCAAAAACAACGATATTGATGCACAGAAAAGTACTTTACCTACTCACGAACACGTATGAAACGACGACTGTAAAAGCGACTCTTTCCATGGAGTTAGCGAAGCCATATTTAGCTCCGAGCTAGTCAGGAATGAGAATCCATTGAAGAAAAATTGAAGATGAAAAATAGCATTATCTTCACAGAATAGAACAGGGAAAGAAAAGACTCCTACGTTTTTGTTTCTTCTTCTTTTCGGTTGAGTACAAAATCGCTGATAATTACAAAATATTTGTAGAGCGCACAAGTAATAAGGGCCACATTAGCCACCAGTTTCTAGTGGCTATTTTTCGCTCCAAGGAGATTGAATTTACAACATGTGGGTCTAAAGTCTAAGTTCTGTTGTGGTTTTTTTAAGATTGGGAGTGTAATAGTAAGAGCAATTGCAATGGAGCTGCAAATCCCAAAAATTTAGGTAAAATTACTCCAATGGATACCAAAAACCAAACTCGAAATGGGATTTATCATTTCTCTCTCCTAAAAAAACGCATGTTTGCGTTTTAGATCAGTTACTATGCGATGGAATTATTTTATTTGCATTGAAGTCTACGATTTATCCTTTCTGTCAGAAAAAAGCTGATAAATTTTTTCCTTTCTGTAGACAAAACCTGAAAAAGGTGACTAAAGTCTGAACAAAGAACAGAACATTACATTACGGGATTTGACCTATTTAGACATTGCTGCTGTATTATTTTGTTATATGTCTTTGAAGTGTAATTGAGTTATAACAAAATCGATGGGTCCTTCCTTATAACCTATTATTTTAGGTTAGCAATAATAATTATACTAGGCATGAAAAGTTATCTAGCTTTTTTATTGTACAGATATTTTCTATACGCGTCTCGATTAGTTTTTTATTTCTCGTGTTATGTAGTTGTCATATTTTTAATAAATATTTTCGATGCTTTGTAGAATACTATTTGTAATTGTGCTTGATTTCATTAGTTGTCCTTGTAATTAGGGGCGTTTTGTATAGTAGTCATTAGATTAGGACTAGTTTGATATTTATACCAAGTTTGTTTGGTATAAATACTTGTAAGTCAATTGAGCTTAATAGAGAAAGTTTTGAGAATTGATCCGAAGGGCTTGTAATTTGATTTCTAGAGAGAGAAACAACAGTAACTTTCTCACTCTACTCGAATTCTCTCTCTTGTTCTTCATTTGAGTTTTTCGATCGAATTCAATTGCTTATCTAAATGATCGAATTACTATGAATTCTAGCCTAGGATCTTAGAGTTGTTAATTGTAGGACCTAACAATTGGTATCAGAGCAGATTCGTTCTGTTTTGAATCGAAAATTGTTAGAATTGGATAGAAAATCGTTTTCTGGTTACTGTTAATCGAAGAACAGTTTGGCGCGAAAACCTTTTTCGATCCAATAGCTTAATTCTGTGCTTAATTGACTTGAATTTGGTGTTTCTGTGCTTGTTTGAGTGTTAGATCATCATTGCGACCAGTTCTGTAGCAGTTTGAACTTCGATTTTTAGGATTGAATTGCTTCTGTGTGTTACTGTTTGCGAAGAACATGAAGAACACGTTCTGATTTTGATCAAATTAGATATATTTTGCTTCGTAACGTGTTTAATTGCTTGTTCGTGCGTGATTAGTACTTAATTGCGAGCAATTGCCTCAAATTTCACTATCTGATTTCTTTGTTTTTGCTCGAATTAGTGTTAATCGTATTCTGTGAATTTTTCTCGATTGCTCAAATTTTTCTCGCTAAGTTTTGCTATCGGATTAGTTTCTCGATCGATAAACCTAGCGCGAGAATTTTTTCTCGGTCAGAATACGAAGTCAGCGCTAGAATCGTCATCAGTAGAAACGATTTTAGTTAGAAATATTTCTCGAGCATTATACAGCGAAAAACTTTTCGAGAGAGACTTATTTTGACTTTGCATGCGTAAAAACTTTCACTCGAAAAACTTTTTCAGTCAAACCTTTTAACGTTTGACCAGGCGAAAATCGTTTACACGCGGGAAATTTTTCTAGTCAACAGATTTATTTTGACTTGTCGAGAAACTTACTAACGTACTGTTTCTTTACGATCGAAATAAATTCACGATCAAGAAATTTTTCTCGACCGAATGATTTTGAGCAATTTATCTCGCTCGTAAAATATCTCGCTGACGAAATTTCTCGCACGAGAACAGTACTCAGTACACTATCTCGACGGAATTAATTTCGATCAAACTTTAAGATTGAATCGAAAATAATTCTCGATATAATTTTCAAATCAAACGCTACTAACGAATTTTGTCACTTGTGAAGCACATTACATCATCTTCAACCTTCAAAACAATTAACGAAGATCCTTCAACAACTCGACTACAATACAAACATGGATGCATACTCACTCGGAAATGACAACCGTCCGCCGATCTTGCAAAGAGGCGAATACACAGTATGGAGAAGCCGCTTTCTGAATTTCATTGCTCTAAAGGATCAAGCCAAAAATCTACTGAAGTCCCTTGAAGAGGGACCGGCACAGTTCTGGGTTCATGTACCCGGGGACGAAACAGCTAGTCCAGCAATTCCAGCTTCTAGGCGACTAAAGGAGCCTAGAGAATACTCTCTGGAGGAAAGAGCTCGAGCTAAGGCTGATCTAGTAGCCATGAATACCCTTATGCAGGGCATCCCCAACGATATATACAGACAAATCGACAGCCTTACATCGGCCAAAGGGATGTGGGATGAGCTACATAGGATGATGCAAAGGACGGAAGTTGGCATAAAGGCCAAGCGAACATTCTCACTGCTTACGACTCATTCAAAGCAAAGCCGAAGGAGAGTCTAAACGAGATCTACCAACGATACCTCACTCTTCTCAATGAAATGAGGAAGATAGAAATAACAAAGACAAACATGGAGACAAACATAAGATTTCTATCCTCTCTGCCCACGGAATGGAAGAAAATATCCACTCAAATACGACAAAACAAAGATCTAGAGGAGTTGGACGTCCATGCCGTGTCGATAATCTCGCTCAGCATGGGGAGGATATCCGCGAGATTACCAAAGAGCAGAAAGGCAAACAAACCGATGACACGGTTAACTTAGTTTTGGAGAAGAGGAACACAAGGTCAAGAAAGGAAAAGATCGTTAGGCCACCTTCATCATCAGAGTCGGAAGAGGAATCGGACTCCGACATCGAGCCGAACATGAAATCCCTTGGAATACAGTTAGCTCTCATTGGGCAAATAATGAGCAAGAAATACTTCAAGAAGAAGTCTTCAACCTCAGGCAATAGACTTCGGACTACAAGCTCCAAGAACAAAGAACGTGCTCCGGAGAGTTCCGAGGTAAAGAATCCCAAAGAGACTAACAAATGTTTTAACTGTGGCAAAGCAGGTCACTTCGCCAGAGAGTGCACTCTCCCGAAGAAAAGAGATGCAAACTACTACTCCAGGAAGCTTCAATTGACAAAACAGAAAGAAGCTGGAGTAGCTCTCATGGCTGAACAGGACCAATGGCTCGAGGACACGTCGAACTCCGAAGAAGAGAACTTAGCCCTCATGGCCCGTCTCAACAACGAATTGGACGCCGAAACATCCACTCGTACCGACGACGACAACGCATCCACGTCTTCAAATGAGGTAGTCACTCCTTCCACATTATTGACCATGTTAGAATCATATCAAAAGCAATATGCTAACATGAAACGTGAGCAGAAAAGTATAAAGGAAGTAGAGAACGAACTTGAGAGAGCTCAGGAGAAGATAGATAGTCTCGAACAAAAACTTAGGAGCTCTAGTGCAAAAATAGATGAACTTACTAAGAGCCTCCATTCTAGAGAGACTAGTCAACCTCAACTAGGACAACAGAGCGAAAAGATTAATGAATTAGAAGATAGGCTAGCAAATAACTACAATTGCTTGGTTAGAAATCTCAACGAGAAAGCCATTTTAAATTGTAGGATAACCGAAGCTACCTCTAAGATCACTAACTTAGAAGCTCAATTAGAACCATCGAATGCTAAGATTAGTGAGCTTAGTAAGGATTTCGATACCTGTCAAGCCGCGAAACTAACCGTGGAAAATAATTACGCTCTCCAAGGTGAGGAACTCAAGAGACTATATGCCAAAGTAAAGAAATTAGACGATATAGTTACGCGTAGGGGACAGTCCGAACAGACGATATTTTTGAACAAGCCCAAGATATAGAGTTCTATAATCCTATAGAAGGCATAGGTTTCACTAACCCGTGTGTTTTACAAAAGAAAGAAATATATGATGTTAAACACATGCGTTTAGGAATAACCTCTCTTAGAAATTTTACTGAATCGTCTTATGAAAATACTTTCGATTCATCCATTAGACAAGGTCCACATGGTCCAGAAATCCTCTTTGACTACAAAGAACTAAATGAAAGGGACAAAAATAGGAAAGAAACTCTAACACCTGTCTGCAATTTAGTTCAAATTCTACCTCCTGATTCTCGAACACACCACGAGGAAGTTAAAACCATTAATTATAAAAATTCTCTCTACAAACCCCCTATCATAAAACAGATAGAGTAGTCGCAGGCAAAGTTAGAAAAAGAACGAGATAATTTCGAAGCTGAAAAGAAAAAATTCTTTAAGGAGATGGAAAATCTCAAGGCTTCCTCGTCCCCCAAACTACCTCTCACGCTATTACAAAAAGCGTGAAAAATGAAAAATCGCCTTTGAAAGATAAATATTGTAAAAATAATTCTGTTAAAGTGCTATGACTAATTTCACTTTACCTACGTCTACAGGGAGCGTAGCGTCAGCACTAAAACAAAGGCGAGAGTGTCTAGCACTAAAATAAAGAAGGAGCCATTAGACTTAAATGTTTCTGAGCATGCTACTCCTTCTGTTACAATAAAAGACACTCGTAGAAATAAAAGAGCTATTTCCACTTTTAAGATAATTGCTTCTACTTATTCACTTCAGCCAATCACCTTTAGAAGCACCAACTTCGAAATAGGCTCTACGTCAAAAATTAATTATTCTGAAACAAATGCCACAAGGAAGGCACGTAGGAAACAAGATCCAGCCATAAAGAAAGCTTATGGCGCCGTACATGAATGTACTCACCTAAGGTATCCCGTAGAAATTAAATCCCCCAAGCACCTTAGGAGACTATCACAAGAAAAGATCTTTTCCTCAGTCAAACCCTCCAAAGCATTTGTACGTGCTGAAATTAATCTTCCTTGTAAGGTTCAACCCAAATGGGTTCCTAAATCTCCGCCTAGGACGACAAAAGCCAAAAGAGCCAAGTCTCCTATAGAGGCAAAACCCAAACCCACTTTTTCAAAAGTGCAATGGGTTATTAAGACTCTTCCAAAAATAGATTTAGGAGTCATATCTGAACCCAAAACTAAATCTGCTAATCCGAGAGGACCCATGTTTAAGTGGGTACCTAAAGCTCTCTAAATTATTTTTGCAGATCCATCATGTGTGGTACCTCGACTCTGGTTGCTCCACACACATGAGTGGTAGTCAAGAGCTGCTGAACAACTACAAAGACCGACCAAACGGCAAAGTCAGTTTTGGGAACAACGATTCAGCCCCGATTCTAGGACTTGGGGATATCACTCTGAAGATCTGACCATCAAAGATGTCTCGTACGTCGAAGGCCTCCGCATAGGACGACAAAAGCCAAAAGAGCCAAGTCTCCTAGTGACTGTGGATGACTATTCTCGCTACACGTGGACTAAGTTCCTCCGAACTAAAGATGAGACTGGTGACTTGATCATCAATTTTGTGAACACAACTCAAAATCTGCTGCAACAGACTATTCAAGTTGTTCGAATAGACAACGGCACTGAGTTCAAGAACAATCACCTCAGTGAGTTTTATCAAAAACTTGGAATAAGTCAACAAATTTCAGCCGCCAAAACACCTCAACAAAATGGGATCGTTGAAAGGAAAAATCGAACACTAGTGGAAGCCGCTCGTACAATGCTGATCCAATCGGAACTTCCACACTTTCTATGGGCTGAAGCAGTCAATACCGCTTGTTTTACTCAAAACAGGACGGTGGTCACAAACGGTTCAACAAGACTCCGTATGAGATTGTGAATAATAGAGTGCCCAACATCTCTTTCCTTAAAGTCTTCGGGTGCAAGTGCTTTGTGGCGAACGACCGAGAGCAACGTGCAAAGTTCGACCCTAAAGCATTCGAAGCTACATTTGTCGGGTATTCTTCAACATCAAAAGCATACCGAGTATACATCAAGTCCAACCGAACTATTAAGGAATGCTATAATGTCACTTTCCACGAAGTGGCAGAGATGGCTTCTGGTCAATTCAGTCCAGGACCCGAGACAACATTTCAGAACCCGTAATCACTGGTGTGTTGGCACAAAACCAACAGAAGATGGCAACAACTTCAGGATCAGTGTCAGACGAAGCAACGAGACTTGCAGTAGACGACTTGGATTCTCTCTTCGAACCGGTATATCGGTCATACACGCCTACACCAACAATGGATTATCTACCGAACGAGACCGACGTACCAAGTTCCTCTCACACCTCTACCCCACCCGATTCAGAATTGCCACAGAACACCGAAGAACCTACAATGGTCATCGAGGAAGTATCATCTGAGACGATCAATCCAAGTGCAGTATTGGAACTTCCTCAGACAAATGATCAATCTGAGACTATAGGCAATCTAGATCCACAGATAGCTGACGCATCGACTTCAGCCTTGCCTCATGAGCGCAAGTGGACGAGAGGCCACTCGGTTGATCAGATAATTGGCGATCCCTCGGTTGGTATGAGGACACGTCGTCAACACAGTCTTTTCAGTTGCTTCCTGAGCCAAAACGAGCCTACCAAAGTAGCAGACGCACTTCGAGACCCGGATTGGACAATTTCAATGCAAGAGGAAATTAATCAATTCGAACGTCTTCAAGTGTGGACCTTGGTACCCCGTCCACATGGGAAAACAGTGGTCGGAACTAAATGGGTTTTCAAGAATAAGAAGAATGAAGATGGTGAAGTGATCCGGAACAAAGCAAGGCTAGTTGCTAAGGGATACAATCAACAGGAAGGCATCGACTACGACGAGACTTATGCTCCTGTTGCCCGTATCGAAGCTATTCGCCTCCTGCTGGCTTATGCGGCTCACAAAGACTTCAAAGTCTATCAGATGGATGTTAAAACCGCCTTTCTCAACGGCGTGTTAAAAGAAGAAGTCTACGTCACTCAGCCGGAAGGTTTCGTTGATCAAGAACATCCCGATCATGTCTATCGCTTGGACAAAGCTCTCTATGGACTAAAACAAGCCCCACGTGCTTGGTACGATGTCCTGAGTGATTTCCTTGTGAAGTCTGGATTCATACGAGGAACGATAGACACAACCCTCTTCATTAAATGGCATGACAAAGATCTGATGGTCGTCCAAGTATACGTCGACGACATCATCTTCGGATCAACAAATCCTCGGCTCTGCAAGAAGTTTGGAGACCTCATGAAGAGCAAATTCGAGATGAGTCACATGGGAGAGATGCAATTTTTCTTAGGACTCCAAGTCAGGCAGCTCAATGATGGAATTTTCATCAGTCAGACAAAATACATCAAGGATATTCTGAAGAAATTTCTTCAAGACCAGAGCAAGACTCTCAGCACTCCTATGTCACCAAGCTGCAAGTTGGATGCCGATCCCTCTGGCAAGTCGGTCGACATCACACTGTATTGCAGTATCATTGGATCTCTTCTCTACCTTACTTCGAGCCGGCCGGACATCATGTTTTCCACGTGCTTGTGTGCTCGTTTTCAAGCCGATCCCAAAGAATCCCAAATGCTCGCTGTCAAAAGAATTTTACGCTACCTTAAGGGCACGTCCGGTGGCGCTCAATTTTTAGGCGAAAAGCTGGTTTGCTGGTCATCCAAAAAGCAGAACTGTGTGCCAACTTCGACGGCCGAAGCAGAATACGTAGCTGCTGCCAGCTGTTGCTCACAGATGCTGTGGATGCGGACACAGCTTCGCGACTATGGGTACAATCTGAATAATATACCCATATATAGTGATAGTCAGAGTGCAATCGCCATTACTTGCAATCCTGTTCATCATTCACGCACAAAACACATAGACATTAGATATCATTTTATCAAAGATCACGTAGAAAAAGGCACGATAGAGATGTACTTTGTGAACACGGAGTTTCAACTAGCCGACATTTTCACCAAGGCATTGGATGAGAAACGATTTCAATTCCTTGTCGGAAAATTAGGCATGTTGAATCTTCCGTAATATGTGCATTACCTGATCTTCTGTGCTATCATATGCTCTATTCTATGTGCTTTCTATGCTTATTTGTTCTTATTTTGCGTGATAAAAAAAAAATAAATAAATAAAAATATAATAATAATAACATATATATTTCTACATATAATATAAAGGGGTATGACGAAATTCTTTAGGATGCTTTGATCTAAAGTCACTTTAAATTTTACCCCGACATGCGAACGATTTAATTGCTTAATTTTGTCAGTCTAAGTCGCATTCTTGTGTCTAAAGGTCATTAGGTTGCTCCACTAGACACAAAGCCACTATATATGTGAGGATTCAAGCCTTGTTATTTTTTTCTTTCTTTGGATCTATTTCTCGAGTGAGTCACACATCAATTGCTTGTCTTAACTAGTGATACTTGGCCTCATACTCATCTTGCGTTAGATCGTTAGGAAAATGGTAAGGGAGTTTAGGATATTCCTCATTCGGCCTTATATAAATTTCCCCACGTTAGCCCTTAGTCATCCACTTTGAGCCTTCTCCGACGTCCTTTCCTTCATTTAAAACCCATTCCCAGCTTTCAACCGAACTTTATACTCTTCGAATGGTTGTTCAAACGAGAAAAGGAGGGGGAGATAACAAAAGAAAAAGTAAAATGATGACAAAAGAAGGCACTGCTCAACGCGCAAAATCAGACCAAAGGAACCGGCCTTCCGACTACCTTGTAGAAAGTGGCATGGATCCTGCTGTGAACTTCTGCAACGATAATCTCGTACGCTCGTCAGAACGGCTGGAAGAGGAGCACCACGAAGTGAACTTCTCCATCGATAATCCGGTCTTATATCGGGAAACGAGAAGAGGAGTGCAGCCTCGGGTACGAATTCCATAACCGAGAACTTCTCCAAATTGATAATCTCTGAAACCTCAATAGGGATTAAGAGAAGAGGAGCTCAGTATCGGCCCGAGAACTAACAAGAAGAACTTCGCCTACGATAATCTCCTAGAGCCTCATGGAGAAGCGGAGCTTCAGCTTGAGCATAATATAAAAAGGGATAATTCTTAAAAGAAAAGGAGGGAGAAAAGATTGAAAAGAAGAAAGACGCCGAAAAAAAAGGAGACAGACGTAGAATTGGAAGACGATGAAGAGATAAGCTCACTTCCCTTTAAAATTCCTTCCGTTCTAAGTCCTAGCCAAATTATAACCCTTACAACCCTTTGATTCCACATAGACGGTCTCTCGCTTAGGTGAAATGATTAAAAATGCCTCGATCACAGGTAAATTGACTAAAAATTGCTTGTGTTGACTTGTGTGATAAAATATAAAAATCCCAAGATGGCTAATTGAGAGCAGAGCGAACCTAGTGAGAGTTGTCAAAATGGACAAGTCTATGGACTTAGTTTGACGACATGACTTGACGGCATTTTCTTCTTTCAAATGTCTCGTAAAATTTTAGGCGTGACGATTGATCGAAGCAAAATAATCTGACCCCATAAATAAAAAATAATAATAAAAAAAAAAAAAAAAAAAATAATATATATATATACATACATATATAATAATAAATAAATAATAAATAATAAAATTCGCACATTTTGACATGAAATAATATGTTTCATATGCGTTGAATTGAATAAATGCGAATATCTTTAGTGTATCGCACATTCTAAATGCAATTATAGATTGCATTGGTACTGAATTGTTTAAATGCGATAAATTGTTTTTTTGCCTCCACCTCCACACAATATTTTGAAGTACATGTTTCGGGGACCATGTATATGTACTTACTTGGTAAAATTTGTGTGTTATATGCTCGTGACTTGAATTGATTTAAATATGACTGCATAATTAGTCAATTCTTGTGCATTATTTGAGGGGGAGCAAGTAAAATCGTGGTTTAGCTCCAAATATTTTTGACGTTTTTCTCTGAGTATTTCAGATCTCTCAAAATTAAGAAGTAAGACGTCGACACTACAAAGAGAGGAGCTAGACACATGACCAGAAGATATTTCAAAGATAACATTGCCAAAATTAATTGTTGATTAACTCCATTACTACTAACGTTTATCTCTAAGTGGTACAGATTTTTCAATTTACGCCAGGGGAGCTAGACGTTAACTACACAGAAAAATACAGGGAGTTAATTGCATTTATTTTAATTACTAAGGGGGAGCCTTACATTGGGTTATATTTTGAAATAGGGGACAATCTGAAATTTCTTAGAGAACTTACCATCGAGAAACTGGATATTTGAATTAATTCACAATCTAAAGTTTCTCGATCGTAAACAGTGTCGGGATCGATTTTGATTAACTGCGATAATTTGCGATCGAAAAATTAGAATTTTTCGTGTGCAAATAGTAATGGGCCTGATCCCTTATATCTCAAAATGTCAAATCACAAGCCCGACAACAAATTAATGCTAGTTAATAAAAGTTTAACTTTCGTCAGTCGAAAAATTTTTTCTCACGCAAAACCTAATCGACAGAAATTCTCTCACGCAAAACTTTCTCAGACGATACAAATCCTTAAAAATCTTCTAATTTTTCACTTCAAATCGTCTGATTAAGGTAGAAATTCGACTCAGTTAACGATTGCGAATGTTATAACTTGATTTGCATTTACATTCTGTAGTTTTTCGCATGATTAGTTAAGATTTTTCGACTGTTCTTCAAAAACGATTTAAACGTATACTGTTTCAGTAAAACTAGGCATGTTTCTTGGATTTTCTGAGTTAAATGCCTGATTGTTTAGATAGATTCGATGTCGTTGGTAAATTTTCATCTGTGATGATAAAATGAGTTTCGATGAAACTGGGTTCTTTGAAGGTTTGAAGCTGTCGAAGAACTTTGTCGATCGCAAATAGACTTAATTGAATTATAATTCAATCGAGATACTATTTGTGTCGATTTAGTTTTCGATCGTAAAATTTTGATTTAGTCATCAAGATAGAAAATTTTGACCGAAAAAATTACTTACCATCGAGAAATCTAATTAGGATTTTTGAGAGCGAAAAAGTTAAGCACTGATTAGACAATTTAGATGCAAATTTTATCGAGCGTAAAACTTTCGCAAAATAGAATTTTCGATTTAATCTCAATTTGATCGAAAAAAAAATTCATCTGCGAAAAATATATTTTTCAACACTTAATTTTATTTTCGATCGTAAAATTCGCCGCTTAGGACACAATTGATCGAAAATTTTCTCGACGTTTGACTAGTCTTATGTTGACTAGTTTTTCGATAAAAATATATCGCAGCGAAAAACTTCTACTTTCAATCGAAAATCACATTCCGCTCGACAAATTTCAAATCGAAAAATTTTATTCAATCGAGGTATAGTAAATTTACCTGGACGTAATTTCTCGATCGTAAATTTACACGGAATTTTTCTCGATCGTAAAATTGATCGACTACAGTCTAGATTTCAACTTCAACACTTAGAAAATTTTTCTCCAAGTCTTTTACACTATAGCAAAAATTAGCGAATAAAATTTCTCGATCGAAAAATGACACGGAAACGTTTCAATTGAAATCAGTGTATAGGAAATCAAATTGCAATTCAATTTTGTCGACCGAAAATTTTCTGGGCATGAACAGTGACTTACTGATTTACCACTTATCGAAATTTCGAACCATTTTTCACGCGACAAATATTTCATTCGAAATTACATTCATGCCATCACGATTTTTGAAATTGAACATACAATATGCATTTGATATGATTAAAATTCATAATTCATCGAACATGCTATTAGTTGCAATATTACTATAGTTTGATTAAATTTATTCATATTTCGACTAACAATAAAATTGAACTAATGAACTTTTATATATCTTATATTTCAGATGGATCGTTACCCAATATACAACCACATATATGATCACAACCTTTATCTAAAGGTTCAAGATACGAACTTCCACCTCGATCTGAGCACATTTCGGTGCCCGGACGAGATCATCGTATCCATCCTCAGAGGCCACCCCATCTGGCATGCGTTAACGGTCACCGCATCGGTGCCGATGGTCTATCTCCAGCAGTTCTGGGGATGCATACAAGGAGCCGTAGCAGATGGGACATTCTCCTTCATGACCCAAATCGGGACGCGGCATATTCACATGAGCAAGAGCCAGTTCGGCATGATACTGGACTTGCCCCACAACGACTACTACGACCCGCTCCCGACCGATGCAGAGATGATTCAGGACTTCCTGCACATGGGATACCAACCGCCGCTTACAAGATTAGCTCAGGTCCAGAGCAGCAATATCCCTCACCCCTGGAAGACACTGTTCGGCATAGTGAACAAGTGTCTGTCACCCAAACACGCTGGATTCGACAAGGGCAACGGCAACATACTGCGGATCTTTCACGGCCTCGCCTTCACCAGAAACTACGACTTTACACAGCTAATCTGGAATGATCTAGCTGAACAGATTCGGTTGAAGGAGAACCGAAGGTCGAAGAACGTGCCCTATGCTCGATGGTTCAACGTGATCATCAGGGGGTTCATGGAGCTACATGTAGAGAGCATCCCCCAGCTACCTCCTGGTGGAAAGTACCAGCCGCCAAGGCTTAAGTTTTTCCACAACCCACGGCTCACGGACCTGGACCAACCGTCGATGCCGATTCCACTCAACTTACTCAGGCTCGCCGACCCCGCGGGAGCTGAGTATCAGAGGTTCTGCCGGGAACACAATTTAACGGAGGAAATGATCAGAGGGCCCCCGGCAGATTACCATGTGAGCCCTCCCCAACCGGAACACCAACCAAGCCCTGACGACGCGATGATTGATGATGTCGCTCAGGAGCTAGCTCAGGAGCCACCATTGGTCGAAGAGCCAATGCCCGACGTCGATGATACGCTGATAGACGTCGTGGCTACGGAGATGGAACTCGAGGCTCCTGACCTCGAATTGCAAGTGGAAGAGCCCATACATGTTGGCGTGCTCGAAGAAACTTTTGAGGAAGTTCTTCAACAAGAGGCACAGCCCGAGACAGAAATGGGGCAAAGCACTCTTCCACCGGTGACGGATCAGGCACTGGAGGACGTCAATCGTGACCTCACTCCTCACACGGCCACCCCGTCTGACACAGAGTCTGACGAGGAAATAAGTCTGATCAGGAGGACTCCCAGAAGACTGAGCATTCAGCTGGAGTCTCTCTTTTCGGCCGTCACCGTCGCACCAGATACTACGCTGACGCCATCAACAAGTGTTGCTGGCACTTCTTCGCTCAATCTTGAGCCGCAACCAACTCACGTGGTGTCTGGTTCGCAGGCGCAACCTGAGCCTGCCTTAACACCCATAGAGGCGAATCCTCAGGATTCGACTCGAGGATTGGGTGGAAGTCTCATACAGTCACAACCTCAAGTGACTGTGAGCCAACCCCAAGAGTCGGTGTCTACTCAAGGGTTGATAACAGGCGACGTCAGTCGTCCTGGTCCATCTAAGGAGGCGTCCGCACCCTTCGTGACTACCGAACAGCTCCAGGCCGCTCTCTCTGCCGCCGTACAGTCAATGGAAGAAAAGATCACAGAGAGAGTACTCCAAGCACTCCAGGCATCCCGAAGAGATACCGGGAAAGCACCTGCCTCTGAAGGCCCTTCGTCATGAACCAACCCCACACCTCCACAACCCACACCCACCGACCCTCTAGCCACTTCCTCCATCCTCATCAACCCATACACAATCCCCATCACCGAGCTCCATGACATTCTCGTCGCCCGTCTGATAGGCCTTTCCATCCGATCGCCGCAAGAAGAATCTCTCTATAGGCGATTGGTGGACCATCCTGAGCCACCGACTGACACCTGCCGAGGCCAAAGCTCCCACTCACGGCGCAGACATGACGATCCTGACGATCAGGACCCTCATGAGGGGGAGAAGAGGCCAAGGACATCAACAAGTGGCCAAGGACAAGGCTCGGGCGCTACGCAGACAAGCGCTGGAGCTGGTGAAACCCAAACACAAACCCACCGAACCCAAACACACACCACGCACCGCACCGCCCACATCGACCCACCAACCTTTCACCTCAGGACGCCTCCGTCCACACCACCGATCTACTCAAGCCCCTTGCTTCCGGAAGAAGAAGCAAGTGCTGCAATGCTTGTAGCTCTAGCAGCTACCCAAGCCACTCCCTCAGTCGCTCCAGACCACCCGGGACCCTCTGGACATGGTGTCAATCCACACGAAGCCCTAGACAAGTACATCTTCGAAGGACAGTGGATGACCCATTCCATGCCCGAGGAGCATCAAAGACGACGGATTCACGACGTTCGGCGCTTTCTACAACAAGCGTCTATAGACCTCGTAATCATAGAAGACGACGAACTTCAGGAAGGTGAAGACTACCAACGAGACATCCCAAGGCTGTCAGAGTTGATCGCACAACGAGCGGCCTCCCCCACAAGGCAAATGCCAGGGACCGTTCGGATTGACACGCAATGGGAAAACATCCAAATAGAAATTCCCTTCCTAGAAGAAGTTCGTGAGAATATTTGGAGGTCTCCGGACAGAGTGAAGAAGCCGAACGAGTTCGAGCTTAGAGGGATCTCTCATTGGGATCAGCAGAAGAGGATGACCTACCTCTGGATGCTGACCAAACTAGGACCTGACGTTAGGCTGGGGATGACTAACGTACATGCCAAGAGCCATTATAAGAGTCTCTCCCCAATATGCCAACTCCTCAGCGTCTACTGTGCAAAAGGAGGACTTCCAACACCTTACTACGTCATTGAAAGAGTGGACAGGACCCGAGAGGAACTCAGCGAGAGCGACCTGCCGTACGTCCCCGCCGATGAAGTGTACCGTCTTTATCAGCTATATGTGGAGACGTACAAAGGTCCTCAGGGCTTCATCAAGAAAGAAGGCCTCGAAGGGCTCTATCGGTTCATGATGCGCCAAGTCAAGTACTATGCCGTACACGACCTTCAGATGGCTCTGGAGAGCAATATGAAGAAGGTCAACATGACCGCTCCACTTAACAAAGGACCTGAGATCGAAGGGCTTCCCAACAATCACGTGCACATCAGCTCAGTCCTAGGCATCACCTACCACAATCCAATAGCAAAGAAGAATAGGTTGATGCTGAAGACTGAGATTCATAAGATTTGCGATGGGACGCTCAAGGTCGTCATGAAAAACATCGAGCAGAGGTTGGAAGTAATCAACAGAGACACTATGCTGAGGATCCACAGGTTCGTGAGAGAACAGCCGCACCTAATGGAATTGCTTGAAGATATCGAGGAGCGACTAGAGCTTAGGATCACTCTGAGGAACTACGAGCATGCGCTGGGCTTGCGCAGATCATATTACGCCCGACGAGGACAAACGGCGCAGAGACGCAATCAAGCACAAAGGGGGAGATTGTAGAATACTATTTGTAATTGTGCTTGATTTCATTAGTTGTCCTTGTAATTAGGGACGTTTTGTATAGTAGTCCTAAGATTAGGACTAATTTGATATTGATACCAAGTTTGTTTGGTATAAATACTTGTAAGTCAATTGAGCTTAATAGAGAAAGTTTTGAGAATTGATCCGAAGGGCTTGCAATTTGATTTCTAGAGAGAGAAACAACAGTAACTTTCTCACTCTACTCGAATTCTCTCTCTTGTTCTTCATTTGAGTTTTTCGATCGAATTCAATTGCTTATCTAAACTATCGAATTACTATGAATTCTAGCCTAGGGTCTTAGAGTTGTTAATCGTAGGACCTAACACTTTATATATGTATAAATATATTGTAGTTGTCGTGTTATTTTAATAAACATTAATCGATGCTTTTTATATGTACAAATATTTTTTTATAATTAACCTTATTAATTTTTTTCGATTAATCTAAAATAATATTATGTAGTCTAATTTGTAAAATTGTAAAATATGTGGTTAGTATTGAAATTTGTAAAAATTGGTGTGGAAGTGAATATTACAAAATAGTCTATTGAGTTTGAGAATGAGTTGATCGGTTGGAGAAGAATTACTGCATTTTGAGTTTGAGAATGCGTTTATCGGTTGGAGATGGTCTAACACAGTAAATTGCAAGTTTCAATTTGTAGTTGAAGTAATACAAGTTGGCCGGAAAATATAGCTCCCAACCAATAAGCAGTTACATTTAAATCATGTTATGTCAGTCTTATGCGGGCAATATTTAATGGTGAACAGCGATGATGATTATTTTTTCGGGACACCTACAAATAAATATCTTCATTTTTCTAGAACCGAGTTTATAGTTCCAAAGATTTATTTTTGGGGTGTTTGTTTCCGGTGATCCAACATTACCGTGATACTCACATCACCGTGATGTGGTTATCACCGTGATGTGGGACAAGGTGATATGTCATTACTATGTTTGTTTTGGGCCCCAAACAAGCGTCCAAGGTCCAAGGTCCTCCCAAAACCCCTACATAGAACTCGAAACTTTATGTCGACGACTTTCGAGTTCGAGGACGAAGATGAGTTGTCCTCAGATGGTGGTCGAGGGTGTCGCCAACGTATCCAACGTTGGCGAGGATTGCTCGGGAGATCCTTGCCGTCCCGGTCTCGACCGTCACGGTGGAGCATGCTTTTAGCATGGGCGGTCTGACTTTGAGCAAGAAGCGTTCGAACTTGGGTGTCGACAACCTCGAGTACCAATGTCTTCTCGACGATTGGACTTGAGCCGAGTATCGCACCCAAGATGACCGAGCCAGCGAATCGCCCGGCGACCTTTTCGATGACACCACCGGCACGGAGACTAGCGGCAGCAACGGCGGCGGCGAGGATTATTAGAGGCATTCGGCGAGGCGTGGACTCCACATCAACAAACAAGCCCGAAAAAAGAAAGCATCTATATGTTTTTTGCGTATAAATATTTATTATGTTTATATGGCTAACAAATGAATTGTTTTTTTCAGGTACTAATTGATTTGAACAAGCCTATTACGATGACGAAGCCCAAAAAAAGATAAGTAAATATTTCTAATATTGCTTCTTGTTCTTTTAAAATTAAACTTCTAATGTAACGTATGTTTATGCATTTTTTTCATAGGGAAGAAGATTACGAAGAAGAGGGGCTTCGGTAAGTGCAAGCAAGTTAGCAACGTGTGACCTCCAGATGCTTTGACGGATCATAATTGATAGTTGATTCGTCAAGCTCCAGAGATCATTCGCTGCTTTCTCGCCTACACTTGCGAAAGCCCGAAAAATCGAAGAATCGTGGCTTCACCCGTGATGGGCTTCAACAAGTTCAAGCGTCGGGCGCATTAGGTAACTTTCGCTTGGGAGTTCAGCGCTTGCACTTGTTGTAGCCTTTCTCGGACGAAGTCCCGAACGAAGACTTATTTAATTTACATTTATGCATTGTATTGTAATTGGTTAATTAAAATTTTGTACTACAAGTTCTTTGTAAAATGTAAAATGTAGATTTTTTGTAAGTGTTGCAAATTATATAGTAGATTTCGATACATAATTCGATTCGACCAAATAATATATCAAACTTTATTCAAACACTAAGATATTAAAAAAAAAAATCGGCGGTTGGTCTAACCGTCAACCGGGGGACGGCTAACCGGCAACCGCCCCTGGCCGGTTGACGGCGGTTAGTCCATTGGACTAACCAATGGACTAACCACCAACCGCCGGCTACTAAAATTTTTTTGCTTCTTTGATAAAAAAGAATCTTTAAAATGAGAGCAGCGGAATTAAAATGTTTTGATGGTTATTCCCTTAACTGTTGGTCGAGTGGATTCGTGTGAGTGCAAGTGAACATAAAAGTAAATGACACATGGATTTATAGAGGTTATATCCCCAAGTGGGGTTTAGTCCTCTCCATGAGGTTTGCTCCTCAAGAGTTTGATCAATCCACTATGTTACCGTAGTTGGTTACGAGGTGACCGATTGCCCTTACACAATCAAGACCAAGATGATCACTAGTCCGCGGCTAGGGTGCTTAACGCCGAGTTTCGTTCCACGTCGTTCCCTGAGAATCCCTATTCTCCGACTGGAAACAGCTCGCTCCCGAAAGTCAGCTGGATCTCAAATCCTCCCTTCACGAAAGGCACGCTTCACTCTTGTCTCCTTGTGTAATTCTCGCACTCAGATTCAGATGGTTGTTTTTCTAACTTAGGGTGCACTCAACTATCGCAAAATGAAAGCTCAAAGCACTAACAAATAATACAATAATTCACAAATCAAAATGCTCGTTCTAAGATCTCTGTTCTTGCTATTTCGTATGTATGTTCGTTTGTTGTTGTGTGTACTCGATGTAGAAGTGTCGACTTATATAAACCATTTAGCATCACACACTTCATATGGAATGTCAATCATAATTGCCAGTTCAGAACATCATTCCACAGATATCATGCCAATCCAAGTATCACAACGGTCATATTCACTAATTTGCATGAAATCTTACTCTAAATACCTTTCCATACCATATCAGTAAATCTCATCCATATTAGCATGTTGATACTTACGAAGATATCATAAATAGTTCCACTTAGCATCAAACATATAACACATTAATCACGAACTTTCTATTCAAATAAATACCATAGACGCATAGGGAAAGAATTCATGTAGACTCAACCATTTAAGATGCAATTCTCAGTGATATGGGCATGATTTCTTCCTGAAAACAGACAGATTCCAGTGGATGACGAATTTTCCATGTATATAGCAGATATTCTTTCCATGTATAGCACAAATGTGAGATCTTAAACAGATAAGCACGAATTCAAATATATATGCATAATAAAATTCCTATTTTAGCATATCTTAAACGGATAAGCATGTGCGAAAATATATCCTTATCATATAATATCCATATTTAGCATATTCAAGGATATAGAAGTTCACGTTCCATATATATGCAGATTCCAGGAGTAATATTTTTACCATGTATATCATAATGATCCTTACTCAAATTAAGATAGTGCGTTTATGCATGCACTTTCCAAATATACGTTATAATGATATCAGGACGGTGGAATCAACGATCATAGTGGTATCACATCAGTCATGTTGCAATATAATCATGATGTCAAAGTGAAATTCATTTAAACATAAGTACATGTTACATACACATTTCGAATTGCTAAATTTGTAGTGCCTATGTCATCTTAAGTACATGGAATCGTCAAAACTCAAATACAGTGCAAGACCAAAAAGGTCAACATTCTCCCCATTTTTTATGACGACATGTTACTAATGTAGTGAGCTTATTCGAACATGTAGGTATGCAGCGTATGAGCCTAATTTAATCATGGATAGAGCATGAAAGATATCAAGTTTCACATAAAATGCGCATGCTCCCCCCTATCTAAGTGCAAGTACTTCATGTCGAGATCCATAGCATGTTTACTAATCAGTGCAGGGATAAATGGCAATTACCACACATAAGTTACGACAATATCACGACTTGCTCCCCCTGACTATGTGCAGATATGATGTCGCATGATTCCATGATATGACATAAAGGTTCCAGCAAATCAGCATACATAAGTATCATGACTATTGTACTCCCCCTGACTTAGATATCAAAAAACACTTCACAAAGCATAAGTCAGCTCATTAAGATAAGAATTAACTAGCAAGTCAAGGCATAAAAGCATAAAAGCATAGTTATAAGCATAGCAAGGTCTTATCCCAACAGCAGGGATCACACACAGGTACCTGTCTTATTACACCGTCCTTAATTCTCTCCCCCTTCAGTATCAAAAAGGGTGAGGACAAAAACCACTTAGACACGGGATTACTAGACGCAGAATGGAACTGCAGAAAACAAAGGATGAGAAGATAACACAGATCGCACTAAGGGCTATCGGACTCGCTGTCAGACGAGGCACGCTTCTTCAGTTTCTTCCCGAGCTTTGACAGCTTGCGAAGGATCTCAGTATTCTGGTGCTTGAGCTTGCCAACATTCTTGAAGATGGCCGCGATATCACTGCGAATCTCCGTGATCACATCGTCGTTTTGGCGTTCATCAGCAGGTTCCCAATCACTATCTGTCAGCTCAACTACCTTAGCCTTACCCTTACCAACGGGCGTCTTTTTTAGAGAGCGCATAATGGACTTCTTATCCTTATTATTGAACCATCCAACTTCTTTCTCATAGTAGATTCCCATGCGCTTGAGGGTCTTAAGATCGTCCGCGTGCTGTGCAGTGTTCTCCCAACTAGGTGGCAGTGGAATTCCTTCGAGTTCGAAGAGATAGGACAGAATCATCCCATAAGAAAGCAGCTTCTCAGGGCTTTTGAATGCATAGATCATGTACTTCATCAGAGCATAGGCTAGATTGAACTTCCTATTCTTAGAGATCATGAAGACGGCTGTGGCGACCCTCACTTTCTAATACTAGTTGGGGCGGATTTTTGCAACGTAAGTCGCGGAAGACCCGTCTAATAAAAACTTTTTCCTAAAAAAAATATATTATATCAAAAGATCGTTTACAAAGCCGCGCCCATACAAAGGCCATAGCCATCAAGAGTCAAAACGCTCAAACCCTAACGTCGCTACACAGGTCGCATCCATGTACAGCCCCGCGCTCAAAAGTTCGTGGAGCACCGCCGTCAGCCCGTCTAGTCTCGACGCATGTCAGCGCCGGACTCGGATGTACCTACAACACGTAACCTGAGCTCCTTGCCCAGTAGGTGAAATAATGCATGACATGCAACGTGCGCTCGACCCCATCCCACATCTCACAAATGCAATATGCACGTTCGACTTTTCCCCCATCCCAAACTAACATATATCAAAACATTCACACCAGGGCCTAGGCCAGACTGGACACCACGCACGCACAAATCGAGCGGTAGCCTACGCTAGTAGTGCATCTGAACGATCACGCCAGACGTCCCCCTACCAGGTCGCTTCTTCCGCACATATCAAAATCAGACAGCCTTACACCTCAAGCACACGCACTGACGCTTCCCGGCCTGACGCACCTGAGTCGCGGCGCAAGCCTCACACGCCGGATACTCACCGGCCTGATGCACCTGAGTCACACACGCCCCAAGCCTGTAACGACCCTCATTTCTAATAAATAGTTTGGCGGATTTTCGCAACGTAAGTCGCGGAAGACCCGTCTAATAAAAACTTTTTCTAAAATAAATATAATAAAATAAACATCATCTATATAGTCGTATATTTACACAAGCCGTAACCCTAAAATATCAAAATATTAAAATCCTAACATCCCATCCACAGGTCGCATCCATGTACCGCCCTGCCCTCAAAAGTCCGTGGAGTCACCGCCTTCAGCCCGCCTAGTCGTGACGCGTATCAACGCCGGACTCGTATATACCTACAACACGTTAACTGAGCTCCTTGCCCAGTAGATGAAACATGCATGTCTGCAACGTGCGCTCAAACCCATTCCCAAACACCTCACAAATGCACGCTCGACTCGTCTCTATTCATTTCAACACCTCACATGACTCGACACTTAGTACATTTCAAATACCCCGCTCAGGTCTCGTTAGAATGGGTTCCCACTCAGGTCACTTTAGAATGGAATATCCCACGCAGGTCTCGTTAGAGCGGGTGGACTACTCAGGTCTCGTTAGAGTCGCCCTATACTCGAAATGTCCTATAATGTCGTAACACATCCCATCACTCGACACCTCATACGCTCGGCGGCCAACTCAGGTCACGTTAGAGCTAGCACGCACCCGAGTTCCCCTCTACCCAACGTAATAACCTACACCTCCCATCGACATCCCAAACGTTACCGTTCCGCACGGTACTCGACTCCCTCGCACTGACGTGGTATGCAAGTGCAATGCAAGTCACACATATACATAATAACATGCAGAATATTTAATACATATAAATCACGTAAATCACTAAACCACATAATCATATAAGCACATAAGTATCACATAATGTTTACGTGCCGTAGGTGAGCTTCACCTACACACCATGTTATATAAAATTCACACATAATCATGTAAGCACATAAATACCACATAATAATACACATAACCGTTTACGTGCCGTAGGTGTATTTCACCTACCTGTCCTCCTGATATAATCAGTTGTGGTAGTGGTATCCGATGGAATGCCTAAACCTCGGACCTCTGAACATATAAGTATTATAAGTATCTATATTAATTCTTGAACTGTACTAGTATAAAATAATTATATTTTTATACTAGTCTAGAGGTCAATGGTCAATTCACGAAATTAATTAATCAATTCGCAAACTTCAGTCAACCCGCAAAAACGTATAGTTCGCGAATCCGCTGAAGACCCACGACTCTCTAGTTCGTGAACCCCTCAAGACCCGCGAAAGTTTCACTATTCGCAAAACCCTTAGGAATGGCGAAACGCGTTCGGCCTGCGAACCCATTTTACGACCCGAAAAACCTCACAGCTCGCGAGACTTAGTTCGCGAAACTCATTTTGAAAATCATAAAAACATTAGTAAACCTATCTTTAAAGAATCATAATCATAACCCTTCGAAAATCTTCAAAAACCCTCAAAATAATAATTTATTGAAACTTATCAAAACTCATACCCCTTTCAACTCATGTTCAAAAGTAATAATAATCCAGAAATTCTTACACCCTAAAAAAATAAATTATAAAGAACCCTATAAATCCTAAAGAACATTATATAAACATTTATGAATTTAAACCGAATTTCTAGGTTTTAATCTATGTTCAATCACCAAAAATCACCCCTGAAAGCATCAACGTACACTTATCAAAATAATATGGAAAATCTAGACTTTAGAACCTAACATATAAGGTCATATAAACTTCCTATGATCCACTTTCAACCTATATAATATCATATAAATGCCGAAATCAGATTACTCTAATGAACATGGTATAATATGACTTCAATGTATTAATACGTAAGACAGAAGGGATAGTTTTACCTAGCTCACTCTTGGAACAGATCTGCTAAGGCTTGAATTGTCGAATTTTCCTTCTCAATTCTTATTAGAGCTTTGAGTTCGATTCTGGTTATGTGGAGTACTCTTTCTTTACTTGCTTTCATTCAACTGCTCTTTTGTTATTGAATGGCCTTATTATCTATGAATCTCGATACATATCAAGTTATAAAAAGTATTTTGATGGACATTAAGTGACGTGCATTCCCTTCATCCCAACTAGTAATAGTTGTCCCTAATACTTGGCCCTAAGTAAGCATATAATATAAGCCCAATTTATTATAACAATCCAGATTTATTCTTATTAGTATTATTATTATCATTATAAAATTCGAATTCCCTATATATAATATAGCTCTTATTAATAATTTTTCTTACCAAAAATTACGTGCCCTATACGAAATTATTCCTAAGTCTTAAGCAATCTATTATATGCCCTTTTATTCAAAACTTTGGGTATTAATAATATCCCTTTTAACTAATTAAGCTATGCCCCAATCTAATTTATACTATGCTTATTACCAATGTTTATTTCTGATAACTTGGCCTAAGTTAGAAATTAAATATATACATTTTATGCTCACTAATACTATTATTTTCGTTTAATTCCTTGATTAAATTCCGGAATATTCTCGGTACTATTTTATTATTTTAGTTTCATCCGAATTTCGTTTAAAATATTTATAGGTATTTTATTCTTAACACTTTCTTAGCTAATTATCTTGAAATTTCCAATCGTAATCCCGCTTTTAATTTTTACGGATATTACATTCTCCCCCCTTAAAAGGAATTTCGCCCCCGAAATTCGCCGACTGGTGAAACTCGGGATAGCGATTTCTCCTATTCTCTAATCTGTTTGTATCCTATTTAGGTAGAATTTATTCCTACCTTTATATCACTCAATCTTGGCGACACATTTAAATGTGTGCCTCATATTCAATTCCCGAAGATCAGCAATTTCTCTACGTCCTTAAGACATAACTATTCCTATTCCTATTCCGACCACGCTTCCGCTGCACAACTCTGAGATTGAGCAATTCAGAAAAACGACGGTACATGGTTTCACTTAAATAGAGCAGGAATCATTTTCACTCACGTCAATGTATTTATTCAACACGAATAAACATGCAACCCTGAAATTAAGTGATATAGGAATTGGTATGCTTACAAACATTAAAACATACCCGTCATCATTGGTGGGTTCAATTCTTCCTCTTCATTTGTTAGAGCGTACACCCGAGCTGGTGCCAGCGGAGGTTGTGCTGGCGCTTGGTTTGGGTTTCTGGGACGATTTTCTTGACAATCTTTGACAACATGTCCTAGTTTTCCACACTTGAAACATCGCGGGTTGAACTTAGGTCCGGCTCCGAAACAAACACCGGTGTGATATCTCCCGCATTGTGGACATTGAGGATTGATAGTTGGCGGTCGAAACGGAAAATTAGTTGCCCCTGGGTTTGGTCTTGGTCGCCAATTTTGCGGTCCTTGGCGAAAATTTTGGTTGTTGTTGGGGCCTATTTCAAAATGTTGTCGTTTCCGATTCCGTTCCCTTGATTGTTATCAATCTTCTTCTTTGCCTCCTGAGCTGCCAAAATTTGGATTCTGCCTGTTCTGCAATCATTGCTCGTTCCGCCACTTGAGTAAACGTAACTCCTCGCGTTCCAGCCATACTAACGTCTTGGTAGATCTCGGGTTTGAGACCTACTTGAAATCGTTCTATTTTTAAAGCATCGTTCGCCACCATATGCGGGGCAAAGCGGGATAATTCCTCAAACTTGCGAATATATTCCACAACAGATTTTTCGCCTTGCTTCAGGTTTATGAACTCGTTCATTTTTCGAGTTCGGTCATGGGTGGTGAAGTATTTGGCACGAAATAATTCTTGAAATCTTTCCCACGGCATAGTTGTTGGGTCCTCCAAGACTTTGATGGTGTCCCACCAAAACCTTGCGTTCCGACGCAACATAGAGACAGCGCACAACACTTTCTCGTTTTCGGGGATTCAACTAAAAAGGAACATGTCCTCGACAGTTCGCAGCCAATCCTCGGCCACGGTAGGATCGACAGCATCCTCGAAAATAGGAGGATTCAATTTTCGAAACCGTTCTCCTATGATCTCTACGCGTTCAGGTTGAGGAGACGGTTGTTGTGCGGAGAAAACTTGGTGCTGAATAAGATTATTAATCTGATCCGATTGTCGCTGGATCAGTTCAGTAAGTCTCATAATCGTCGAGTTGCGTTCATGTACAGGAGACTCAGGTTCATCCCCGCGACTCGAACTGCCTACGTACTCTCTACGTGTTCTCCTCATTTATCACTATCATATACAAATAACCACGTAAGCAAATATATTATTTAAGCAAATAATCACATCGTACCGTAAAACATATAGGCAAGGCTGATCCTCCACGCTCTTGAGCGGCTGTACATGGACAGTCTACAGAACCTCTAACCTAAGCTCTGATACCACCTGTAACAACCCTCATTTCTAATAAATAGTTTGGCGGATTTTCGCAACATAAGTCGCGGAAGACCCGTCTAATAAAAACTTTTTCTAAAATAAATATAATAAAATAAACATCATCTATATAGTCGTATATTTACACAAGCCGTAACCCTAAAATATCAAAATATTAAAATCCTAACATCCCATCCACAGGTCGCATCCATGTACCGCCCTGCCCTCAAAAGTCCGTGGAGTCACCGCCATCAGCCCGCCTAGTCGTGACGCGTATCAACGCCGGACTCGTATATACCTACAACACGTTAACTGAGCTCCTTGCCCAGTAGATGAAACATGCATGTATGCAACGTGCGCTCAAACCCATTCCCAAACACCTCACAAATGCACGCTCGACTCGTCTCTATTCATTTCAACACCTCACATGACTCGACACTTAGTACATTTCAAATACCCCGCTCAGGTCTCGTTAGAATGGGTTCCCACTCAGGTCACTTTAGAATGGAATATCCCACGCAGGTCTCGTTAGAGCGGGTGGGCTACTCAGGTCTCGTTAGAGTCGCCCTATACTCGAAATGTCCTATAATGTCGTAACACATCCCATCACTCGACACCTCATACGCTCGGCGGCCAACTCAGGTCACGTTAGAGCTAGCACGCACCCGAGTTCCCCTCTACCCAACGTAATAACCTACACCTCCCATCGACATCCCAAACGTTACCGTTCCACACGGTACTCGACTCCCTCGCACTGACGTGGTATGCAAGTGCAATGCAAGTCACACATATACATAATAACATGCAGAATATTTAATACATATAAATCACGTAAATCACTAAACCACATAATCATATAAGCACATAAGTATCACATAATGTTTACGTGCCGTAGGTGAGCTTCACCTACACACCATGTTATATAAAATTCACACATAATCATGTAAGCACATAAATACCACATAATAATACACATAACCGTTTACGTGCCGTAGGTGTATTTCACCTACCTGTCCTCCTGATATAATCAGTTGTGGTAGTGGTATCCGATGGAATGCCTAAACCTCGGACCTCTGAACATATAAGTATTATAAGTATCTATATTAATTCTTGAACTGTACTAGTATAAAATAATTATATTTTTATACTAGTCTAGAGGTCAATGGTCAATTCACGAAATTAATTAATCAATTCGCAAACTTCAGTCAACCCGCAAAAACGTATAGTTCGCGAATCCGCTGAAGACCCACGACTCTCTAGTTCGTGAACCCCTCAAGACCCGCGAAAGTTTCACTATTCGCAAAACCCTTAGGAATGGCGAAACGCGTTCGGCCTGCGAACCCATTTTACGACCCGAAAAACCTCACAGCTCGCGAGACTTAGTTCGCGAAACTCATTTTGAAAATCATAAAAACATTAGTAAACCTATCTTTAAAGAATCATAATCATAACCCTTCGAAAATCTTCAAAAACCCTCAAAATAATAATTTATTGAAACTTATCAAAACTCATACCCCTTTCAACTCATGTTCAAAAGTAATAATAATCCAGAAATTCTTACACCCTAAAAAAATAAATTATAAAGAACCCTATAAATCCTAAAGAACATTATATAAACATTTATGAATTTAAACCGAATTTCTAGGTTTTAATCTATGTTCAATCACCAAAAATCACCCCTGAAAGCATCAACGTACACTTATCAAAATAATATGGAAAATCTAGACTTTAGAACCTAACATATAAGGTCATATAAACTTCCTATGATCCACTTTCAACCTATATAATATCATATAAATGCCGAAATCAGATTACTCTAATGAACATGGTATAATATGACTTCAATGTATTAATACGTAAGACAGAAGGGATAGTTTTACCTAGCTCACTCTTGGAACAGATCTGCTAAGGCTTGAATTGTCGAATTTTCCTTCTCAATTCTTATTAGAGCTTTGAGTTCGATTCTGGTTATGTGGAGTACTCTTTCTTTACTTGCTTTCATTCAACTGCTCTTTTGTTATTGAATGGCCTTATTATCTATGAATCTCGATACATATCAAGTTATAAAAAGTATTTTGATGGACATTAAGTGACGTGCATTCCCTTCATCCCAACTAGTAATAGTTGTCCCTAATACTTGGCCCTAAGTAAGCATATAATATAAGCCCAATTTATTATAACAATCCAGATTTATTCTTATTAGTATTATTATTATCATTATAAAATTCGAATTCCCTATATATAATATAGCTCTTATTAATAATTTTTCTTACCAAAAATTACGTGCCCTATACGAAATTATTCCTAAGTCTTAAGCAATCTATTATATGCCCTTTTATTCAAAACTTTGGGTATTAATAATATCCCTTTTAACTAATTAAGCTATGCCCCAATCTAATTTATACTATGCTTATTACCAATGTTTATTTCTGATAACTTGGCCTAAGTTAGAAATTAAATATATACATTTTATGCTCACTAATACTATTATTTTCGTTTAATTCCTTGATTAAATTCCGGAATATTCTCGGTACTATTTTATTATTTTAGTTTCATCCGAATTTCGTTTAAAATATTTATAGGTATTTTATTCTTAACACTTTCTTAGCTAATTATCTTGAAATTTCCAATCGTAATCCCGCTTTTAATTTTTACGGATATTACATTCTCCCCCCTTAAAAGGAATTTCGCCCCGAAATTCGCCGACTGGTGAAACTCGGGATAGCGATTTCTCCTATTCTCTAATCTGTTTGTATCCTATTTAGGTAGAATTTATTCCTACCTTTATATCACTCAATCTTGGCGACACATTTAAATGTGTGCCTCATATTCAATTCCCGAAGATCAGCAATTTCTCTACGTCCTTAAGACATAACTATTCCTATTCCTATTCCGACCACGCTTCCGCTGCACAACTCTGAGATTGAGCAATTCAGAAAAACGACGGTACATGGTTTCACTTAAATAGAGCAGGAATCATTTTCACTCACGTCAATGTATTTATTCAACACGAATAAACATGCAACCCTGAAATTAAGTGATATAGGAATTGGTATGCTTACAAACATTAAAACATACCCGTCATCATTGGTGGGTTCAATTCTTCCTCTTCATTTGTTAGAGCGTACACCCGAGCTGGTGCCAGCGGAGGTTGTGCTGGCGCTTGGTTTGGGTTTCTGGGACGATTTTCTTGACAATCTTTGACAACATGTCCTAGTTTTCCACACTTGAAACATCGCGGGTTGAACTTAGGTCCGGCTCCGAAACAAACACCGGTGTGATATCTCCCGCATTGTGGACATTGAGGATTGATAGTTGGCGGTCGAAACGGAAAATTAGTTGCCCTGGGTTTGGTCTTGGTCGCCAATTTTGCGGTCCTTGGCGAAAATTTTGGTTGTTGTTGGGGCCTATTTCAAAATGTTGTCGTTTCCGATTCCGTTCCCTTGATTGTTATCAATCTTCTTCTTTGCCTCCTGAGCTGCCAAAATTTGGATTCTGCCTGTTCTGCAATCATTGCTCGTTCCGCCACTTGAGTAAACGTAACTCCTCGCGTTCCAGCCATACTAACGTCTTGGTAGATCTCGGGTTTGAGACCTACTTGAAATCGTTCTATTTTTAAAGCATCGTTCGCCACCATATGCGGGGCAAAGCGGGATAATTCCTCAAACTTGCGAATATATTCCACAACAGATTTTTCGCCTTGCTTCAGGTTTATGAACTCGTTCATTTTTCGAGTTCGGTCATGGGTGGTGAAGTATTTGGCACGAAATAATTCTTGAAATCTTTCCCACGGCATAGTTGTTGGGTCCTCCAAGACTTTGATGGTGTCCCACCAAAACCTTGCGTTCCGACGCAACATAGAGACAGCGCACAACACTTTCTCGTTTTCGGGGATTCAACTAAAAAGGAACATGTCCTCGACAGTTCGCAGCCAATCCTCGGCCACGGTAGGATCGACAGCATCCTCGAAAATAGGAGGATTCAATTTTCGAAACCGTTCTCCTATGATCTCTACGCGTTCAGGTTGAGGAGACGGTTGTTGTGCGGAGAAAACTTGGTGCTGAATAAGATTATTAATCTGATCCGATTGTCGCTGGATCAGTTCAGTAAGTCTCATAATCGTCGAGTTGCGTTCATGTACAGGAGACTCAGGTTCATCCCCGCGACTCGAACTGCCTACGTACTCTCTACGTGTTCTCCTCATTTATCACTATCATATACAAATAACCACGTAAGCAAATATATTATTTAAGCAAATAATCACATCGTACCGTAAAACATATAGGCAAGGCTGATCCTCCACGCTCTTGAGCGGCTGTACATGGACAGTCTACAGAACCTCTAACCTAAGCTCTGATACCACCTGTAACAACCCTCATTTCTAATAAATAGTTTGGCGGATTTTCGCAACATAAGTCGCGGAAGACCCGTCTAATAAAAACTTTTTCTAAAATAAATATAATAAAATAAACATCATCTATATAGTCGTATATTTACACAAGCCGTAACCCTAAAATATCAAAATATTAAAATCCTAACATCCCATCCACAGGTCGCATCCATGTACCGCCCTGCCCTCAAAAGTCCGTGGAGTCACCGCCATCAGCCCGCCTAGTCGTGACGCGTATCAACGCCGGACTCGTATATACCTACAACACGTTAACTGAGCTCCTTGCCCAGTAGATGAAACATGCATGTATGCAACGTGCGCTCAAACCCATTCCCAAACACCTCACAAATGCACGCTCGACTCGTCTCTATTCATTTCAACACCTCACATGACTCGACACTTAGTACATTTCAAATACCCCGCTCAGGTCTCGTTAGAATGGGTTCCCACTCAGGTCACTTTAGAATGGAATATCCCACGCAGGTCTCGTTAGAGCGGGTGGGCTACTCAGGTCTCGTTAGAGTCGCCCTATACTCGAAATGTCCTATAATGTCGTAACACATCCCATCACTCGACACCTCATACGCTCGGCGGCCAACTCAGGTCACGTTAGAGCTAGCACGCACCCGAGTTCCCCTCTACCCAACGTAATAACCTACACCTCCCATCGACATCCCAAACGTTACCGTTCCACACGGTACTCGACTCCCTCGCACTGACGTGGTATGCAAGTGCAATGCAAGTCACACATAATAACATGCAGAATATTTAATACATATAAATCACGTAAATCACTAAACCACATAATCATATAAGCACATAAGTATCACATAATGTTTACGTGCCGTAGGTGAGCTTCACCTACACACCATGTTATATAAAATTCACACATAATCATGTAAGCACATAAATACCACATAATAATACACATAACCGTTTACGTGCCGTAGGTGTATTTCACCTACCTGTCCTCCTGATATAATCAGTTGTGGTAGTGGTATCCGATGGAATGCCTAAACCTCGGACCTCTGAACATATAAGTATTATAAGTATCTATATTAATTCTTGAACTGTACTAGTATAAAATAATTATATTTTTATACTAGTCTAGAGGTCAATGGTCAATTCACGAAATTAATTAATCAATTCGCAAACTTCAGTCAACCCGCAAAAACGTATAGTTCGCGAATCCGCTGAAGACCCACGACTCTCTAGTTCGTGAACCCCTCAAGACCCGCAAAAGTTTCACTATTCGCAAAACCCTTAGGAATGGCGAAACGCGTTCGGCCTGCGAACCCATTTTACGACCCGAAAAACCTCACAGCTCGCGAGACTTAGTTCGCGAAACTCATTTTGAAAATCATAAAAACATTAGTAAACCTATCTTTAAAGAATCATAATCATAACCCTTCGAAAATCTTCAAAAACCCTCAAAATAATAATTTATTGAAACTTATCAAAACTCATACCCCTTTCAACTCATGTTCAAAAGTAATAATAATCCAGAAATTCTTACACCCTAAAAAAATAAATTATAAAGAACCCTATAAATCCTAAAGAACATTATATAAACATTTATGAATTTAAACCGAATTTCTAGGTTTTAATCTATGTTCAATCACCAAAAATCACCCCTGAAAGCATCAACGTACACTTATCAAAATAATATGGAAAATCTAGACTTTAGAACCTAACATATAAGGTCATATAAACTTCCTATGATCCACTTTCAACCTATATAATATCATATAAATGCCGAAATCAGATTACTCTAATGAACATGGTATAATATGACTTCGATGTATTAATACGTAAGACAGAAGGGATAGTTTTACCTAGCTCACTCTTGGAACAGATCTGCTAAGGCTTGAATTGTCGAATTTTCCTTCTCAATTCTTATTAGAGCTTTGAGTTCGATTCTAGTTATGTGGAGTACTCTTTCTTTACTTGCTTTCATTCAACTGCTCTTTTGTTATTGAATGGCCTTATTATCTATGAATCTCGATACATATCAAGTTATAAAAAGTATTTTGATGGACATTAAGTGACGTGCATTCCCTTCATCCCAACTAGTAATAGTTGTCCCTAATACTTGGCCCTAAGTAAGCATATAATATAAGCCCAATTTATTATAACAATCCAGATTTATTCTTATTTGTATTATTATTATCATTATAAAATTCGAATTCCCTATATATAATATAGCTCTTATTAATAATTTTTCTTACCAAAAATTACGTGCCCTATACGAAATTATTCCTAAGTCTTAAGCAATCTATTATATGCCCTTTTATTCAAAACTTTGGGTATTAATAATATCCCTTTTAACTAATTAAGCTATGCCCCAATCTAATTTATACTATGCTTATTACCAATGTTTATTTCTAATAACTTGGCCTAAGTTAGAAATTAAATATATACATTTTATGCTCACTAATACTATTATTTTCGCTTAATTCCTTGATTAAATTCCGGAATATTCTCGGGACTATTTTATTATTTTAGTTTCATCCGAATTTCGTTTAAAATATTTATAGGTATTTTATTCTTAACACTTTCTTAGCTAATTATCTTGAAATTTCCAATCGTAATCCCGCTTTTAATTTTTACGGATATTACAAAGCCTCACGCACCGGGGTCTCACGCCAGCCTGTCGCACTTGAGTCGACGCACTGCCTCGACGGCCACTACCGTCTGGTGTCCCAGTACTAACCTCAACTCTACATCGAGTCGACGACCAATATCGATCACATCTACCCACATGCGCCTTGTGCCGACACCTTAAGGTGTCACTATATCAACACCTCACTCGTTCTATACCACTCATCGACACGTTAAGGTGTCACTATATCAACACCTCACTCGTTCTATACCACTCGTCGACACCCCAAACGTTACCGTTCCGCACGGTACTCCACTCCCTCGCACTGACGTGCTATGCAAGTGTAGTACAAATAACGGACATCTAATGTGCAAAAATATTTAATACATAAAACATGTAATCCACGAAATTCACATAATCACATAATCATGTAAGCACATAATCGTTTACGTGTCGTAGGAGGATTTCACCTACCGGTCGTCCGTAAAAATAGCAGTCAATCAATCTCGATAAATCCCTAGGGTTTCGGATCTCTAAACATAAAAATGTTATCACATCAGTATAATTGCCAAGTCATGTAGGTCTTTAACTTCAAGAACCCTAATTATCGAAAACTCTTGAAATATCGAAAACCCAAAATGCCGAAAACCGTAATATATCATTGCCGAAAACTTAATAGTAATAAATATTTGAAACCGAAAACTAGCCTTAGCTCTCAACCTTTCTGCCTCAGTAGACTCACTATAAGTCTTAAGTCGTCGAGTCGCAGGTAGAGGCGGGTTGTTTGTTGGATTGGCTGCCTGTTCAACCCAAAACTGAGCTGGACCTTCTTCGAGAGATGTGAGAAGGTACTCGGCATGCTCTTTGAGTTCTAGGAAATTCAAGAAACGGCTGCGCCAGATTGTGTATTCTCTGCGTTTCAAAATGGGTGGACGGTTGTCATTTCCAAATGTATAAGCATCCATTTTGTCTTTTGAAGAGTTGATTAAGGATCTTCGTTGATTGTTTTGATGGTTTGAACTGATGTAACGTGCTTCACAAGTAACAAACTAGTCAGTAGCGTTTGATTCGGAAGCAGTTCGAGAATTATTTTTGATTCAATTTTTAAAGTTTGATCGAAAAATAATTTCATCAAAAAAAATGTAATTGTTACTGTTCTTGTGCGAGAAAGTCTGTCAGAGAAAAATTTTTCGAGCAAAGAAACAGTATGATTAGCAAGTTTCTCACTGAGTCAAAATAAATCTGTTGACTGGAAAAGTTTTTCGAACGCAAATGATTTTCGCTTGGTCAAACTAAAAAGTCTGACCGAAAATGTTTTTCGAGAGAAAATTTTACACGAAGTCAAAATAGGTCTCGTCGAAAAAGATTTTCGCTGAATAATGCTTGAGAAATTTTTCTACTAAAATCGCTTAGTAATGACGACTTTAGCGCTGACTTTATATTCTGACCGAGAAAAATTTACGCGCAGAGTTTTCGATCGTGAAATTAATCTGATCGAAGTCCTAGCGAGAAAAATTGAAATTGCTCAATTAATCACAGAATACGAATTAACGCTGATTCAAGCAAAAACAACGAATTAGACAGTGAAATTGCAGGTAATTGCTCGAAATCAACTACTGACTACGCATGAACAGGCAATTAAACACGTCATGAAGCAAAATTTATCGAATTTACGCAAAATCATTACGTGTTCAAACTGTTCTTCGCGCGAATAGTAACATTTCAAATTCAATCAAATCTGCTAAATCGATGTTCTAAACGCTGCCGATCTAATCGCAAACGATTTCTAGCACGTAAACGAGCACAGAATTAAGGCTATCCGATCAAACTCAACTTTCGCGCCAAAACCGTTCTTCGAGCGAAAACAGTTTCAGAATTTAAATTCGATCAGATTCTAACAATTTTTTATTCAAAACAGAACAAATCTGCTCTAGTACGAGACTCTCCTACGATCAAATTATGATCAAGGGTATACTTCCTTCTTATTTAATGTACTCTCTTTCGTTGAAGTACAATGATGAAGTTCCGCCCCATTTCTTTCAGCCGACAATTCGAATCTCTATTGTGTCCAAGTAAACTTTGCGTTATTGTCTTTCTGCTCGTGCTATCAGCTGTATATATTCAAAGTGCGATATCCAAGTTGCGCAGCAGAAGCGTAATGGATACATGTGCTTCCTAATTTTGCTTACTATAATTGCATAATCGTTCATACCATCTCCCAGCTCTACCTCGAAGTAACACATAATTGATTGAAGTGGTTGTTGTGAGTGCGTATTGAAAATCTATTATCCAAGTTCGAGTTGGTTAGAAAGATTCCGCATTGACTTTTATGTGGCTCCTTTATGAAACATATTTCCTATTTGAACTTCAGCCGATGAATGAGCATTCTGTTCCAAGCCTCTAGAGATGAAGAATAAACTTATCGTAGTTTTTAGGGTTTATTTATTGGACGGAATAAACTATAGTTGGTCGCTGATAGACTCTCCCTTTCAGCAATTGAGAGTTCGAAGAGATTTATAAGTATATATATATATAAAAAAAATTGGGGGTTGAGAATGTCAGAATATCACTTAAGCCTCAACGAATCAAGTCGAGTTATAGGTGTTTTCAGAAATGATAATACCTAACGAGCTTTACAGCTCATCTGCTTTATTAATGCGGTAGATATTTCTTACTTATGAGTTCACTACTGTACTTGGGAGAATCATATTAGTTTCCTTCTCGAGAAGCAATAAGGGTTGAAGGAAATTTGTACGTAGATATTTCTACGGATGAATTGATAATCTAATTGCATATGATCTTCTATAACCAATGTTCGATCTCTGTCCTAGAACCGCTGGGATTCGTTAACTAACAAATCCTAATCGGCTCAGAAGCTCTAAGGCATTTTTCGGGGACAATTGGATGACCGTAAAATGCCTAATCGCTATTGGGAATTGTTCCACATGGTCTGATTTTGGGGGCGAAATCCTTTTTAAGGGGGGGAGAATGTAATACCCGTAAAATTTAAATACGGGATTTGCAATATAATAAGTATTGAAATAATTTAAATAGGAATTTAGGTAGAAAATGGGATAACGTTTGAGGATGTACTTTCGATAGATTTCAATATAATTATAATAGCTAGTTTTTGTTGAAGCAGGAACAATTAGGAATCGACCGATTCCAATGCATATGTTCACTTTAGCATAAAATAAGGGATAGGAATCGGGCGATTGTTGTGGAATTTTCTTAATCAATAGAAATTGAAATCGGATGACGATATAAGCAAGTTAGAATCGGTCGATTGTGATATACAAAAATTTAGATAAACCTTGAGAAAAGGGTTTCGACCGATTACAACATAAAAAAAATGTTTAACTTTTGTCGAGAGGTGAAACTCAAGTAGGATCGTGCGATTGTGTGTCTACTATAATTGGACGATTATTAATTATAATATGAAAGTTACGTGTGATTAGGGTTTTGAAATTCTTGATGACCCTTAAAGTAATTAAAGAAAAGCTAATAGGTGTGTCTTGTCATCTAGGAACTTTTACACGTTAACAATGGATTAAAATAAGTTTCGTTATTAAAGTTAAGGTAGAAAGCAACATAATTATTAGTTCTTTTTGTAATGAAGAGTAATTATTAGGTATATGTTATTTTCATCTAGAAACCATGGCATGTTGATTGTGGGATAATTACAAACTTTCGAAATATGAAGTCCATATAGAAAGCAGCTTTAATGCTAGAATATCCACAATCATACTAGTAAGAACATGCAAATAGTTCAGTTCTATCATACGATAGTTGAGCTAGAAAGAATTCGGTAGGAGAGTAAATTGAAGTGTTATTTTCAAATGAAATTTGGAAATATAGTATATTCGAAATATGATAAAGTTGAAAATAAAGAGAACTTTGAAACCTAGCGTAGTTTCGAAATTCTGAGGAGAATAAGAGTTCGAAATTTAGACATGTTGGTATAAGTAATTTTGGAAACTTCTTAAGTATATATTTCGAAATTCTCTAATAAGGAATTTCGAAATTCCTAAGGGTATTTAGCTAAAATTAAAAATGACTAATAGATGATTAAGGGAAATACTAATATGTCTTTGTCATCTAGAAGTAATGTAGAGATAATTGCACGTTACTTAGAGAATAAATACAAAGTATGGAAAAGTAAAGTTAATATGGAAACGACTTAAAACTAAAGTAATATCAATTAGTTGGCTTATGATAAGAACTAAAATGGTTCATTAGGAATGATAAACGAACTTTGGCGTTGGAAAATAGAAAGAGTGGAGGAAGTTCGAACACGGATCATTCATGAGATTGGAGGGTATGAACTTATCTTATGACTTTTATGTTGTAATTCATGGTCTAATATGACATAAGGTCTAGCATGTACGAAAATTGGATATGCTCATGTTTTACCTAGGTTTTCGATTTTGAGGAGTGAGCATGTTAAAGGGTTGATGAGGATTTTTTTCTATGTTCTTGAAAAGTGATAGCTGGATATCTTTGGCCAATGGTTGAGTTGCTCGCATGTTAGTTGAAATCATTTTTTTTTTATAAGAGAAGAGTTTTTCATGAGGGGTAATTATTCGTGTGTGGTTATATCTTAAGTATGTTATATTTTCGAATGAGAAGTTCATTTCGCCGGCTATCATTTTGGGTAAATGGTGTTAACAAGGGGTTCGAAAATTTTGAATAAAGCTTATATGTGATTTTCGAAGTTAGGTTTTTATAGGGATGATTTGTGAAAGTTTTAATTGAAGTATATATATGATATTTGAAATGTTTCGGGGATTTTCGAAATAATCTAAGGAGAATTTCGAAATTTAGTTTCAAATAAGAATTTTGAAACTAGTTTGATTTCGAAACATTATTTTTAAAGCACAATGGCATTTTGAAGTTTTTGTATTTTTGAATTATGTTATTGTCGAAAATTAGGTCTTGAAACTATCTTAATCCTATTTTTGAAATTATATGTATTTGAAACTAAGTGAGAAATTTGAACCCCAAACGTATTCGGAAGAAATATTTTCGAAAGCGAGCTTATATCCGAAATTAGTGTTTTCAAACCATGGTACAATGTTATTTCTGAAATTAATATGATTTCGAAGCATGAGTGTTAGCATATTCAGTTCGAAAGTTTGACCTGAACTGGGATATATTGACCTTAGTATGTTTTCGTATTTAAGGGTCAGGGTGTTAACGAGAAACTTCAAAACTATAAGCGACATAGCTAAGGATGTCAGGTAAGTGGAAATTTCACCTACAACACATAAATTAATTTATGTGCGTATTTTATGTGACTATGTGCTTTGATGAGAATATGTAACGTGTTATCTGTGTTGAATGATCCTACGTGATATGAATTATATGGAATTACGTGATTTTATGGCAACTGTGTTAGTCTTATGTGAGATGCTTACTGGCGATAGTGAAATCGCATGGTGAGTTATTATTTATGATTTTGCGATGACATGGGAAACCAGTTGGTACACCATATCCTGGTATATTATGTGCACGTTTGGATTTATTTTTATTTTGGGAAAGTGAACGTGCATTGCATTTATCGCCTGTAGGCGAGCATGGTATGTATGCATGATATCATTCATATGGCATGAGCATGTGCATACACGGAAGATGTGAGGATTGCATTTATGAGTATGCACAGTATACAATCATATGAGAACGAATATTATAGCTACTTCTACAAAGGCACCACGACGGAATGTAAGCCGTCTAATGTATTATGTGAGGCAGGAGGAGCGACCTGGGTAGGGGCGACCTAGGGAAACCTAGCGTAGGCCGCCCAGTGTGGAGCAACTGTCCGACAGGAGGAGCGACCTGGGTAGGGGCGACCTACGGAGACCTAGCGTAGGCCACCCAATGTGTAGCAACTGTCATTGTCATTAGCGGACGAGGGTCACCTGGACGAGACACATGGCGTAAGCCAGAGTGCCAGGAAAGGCAACCGCTATGGAAAAAGGACGATCGTCAGATAGAGGGGCGACCTGGTGAATAATAAAACTGGAGATAAACCCTAGTTTTGTCCTAGCCAGAGTGGGCCAACTATCGTATTTTTATCCGTATAGGATTTGAGCTCATGTTATGGTAGTGTGAGTAGTAAGTTAGCTATGGGCCCAGATACAAATGAAAAAGAAATGAGAAAGAAATAATAATGATATGTGTATGTGAGTATTAGAAAGCACTGGTGCGGATGCCTTTGCTAGTTGGCACGTGCATACATGCAAATTTCCACTTACTGAGCTTTATAGCTCATTCCACGTTTTATGTGTTGTAGGTACGATCGAGTCGTACGTTGAGATACGTCACGACTAAGGCAGGCTGATGGCGGTGACTCCACGTACTTTTGAGGGCTGGGCGTACATAGATACAACCTGAGGGGTGTTATTAGCGTGTTTCAAATATTTTAACATATTGGGTTATGGTCTTTTAAATTATAATGTTTGTATAACGGGATGTGTGCGAAATAAATGTGTGCGAGTGTATAATATTAAATTATTAAATAAGAGTGTTTTTTTTAAATCGGGTCTTCCGCCGCTTATGTTGTGAAAAATCCGCCAAACTAGTTATAGAAAAGGTGGGGTGTGACAGTGTCTTCCTCTTCATCACTCGTTTTCTTCGACAAGTTCGCTTCAGAGTTATCCTTAACTCGAGCCATGAGAGCTAAGATTTATCTTCGTGATAGGCCATCAAGTCGTAGCTCTCCTTTGGTTTAAGGCTAGAATTCTTTTCTTTGTTCTTCGAATTGGATAAGGACTTAGTCTTAGACACCTGTTTTCTTAGCATTTTTGTAATTAACTTTAATTGTTGTTCGAAGTCTATTAAATCTTGATCCATTTTAATTTTCTTTTAATTTTTGTTGGTTGGATATTTTGATCGTTCACGTGTTTTGTGATTTGGATTTTTTTTTTTAATACTGATTAAAATATTTGGCTTTTAATATTTCAGTTTCGAAAAGATTTTGGTGTATAAAGTTTGATTTAAAAATTGAATAGTATTTACCAAAAGCTTTTTCTATAATGTGCCAATTTGAAGGTTACTGTTTTCGATCGAAAAAAAAATTATGAAGTTTTTTTTTTAAATGTCAATATAAGGCACTGTTTTTTATCGAAAATAATTTTCGAGTAAAAGTTTTTCGAGTGAAGATATGGAGCACTGTTTTCGATTGTTATGTTTTTTCGATGAAGTACTGTTTCTAGAAAATAGTTTTGAATTTCAAACAGTTAGATTTACAATCGTAAAAGTTTTGCAATTTGATAAAACGTCGTAAAGTATGGACTAGATCAGAACTTTTAGGACTTAATTGAAAACTATTTGGGCCCAAATATGACTACAGGGACCAAAATGAAATTCATGGGACTAAGAACGTAATTTGCCCTGTAATTGTATGTATAGGTGTATCTATATTCACGCGAAGAAGATGAAGCTGTATTTCACGATCGAGAAAAAAAATTCAGACGATTTTCGATCATAAGTATTTCTCGAGCGAGTTTTTCGATCATTAACCCAAGTTTCTCGCGTTGACTTGATTTCTCGAGCTTAAAACGAGCTTAAAACAGAATTTTTTTTTTCAATGTTGAGCAGCGAACAGTGACTGTGGTCGAGAAAGTATTTCGATCGAAAAAAAAAATTGCAACAATAGTTTCTCGAGCGAAGGTCGTTAGAGGATTCAGCAGCGATGAAGGATTGAGTTGAAGCAATCTCTCGATCGAAGATTTGTTTTTCAACTCAGCTAAGAACAGAGACACACGCGAAGAACAGACACACGCGAAGAACAGAGATGTACGATAGCGAACCAAAATAGAGAAATCTCAGTTAAAACACAAAATCGTTCAAATTCAGGCTGGGTTATGGATCGAAATGAGGCACTTAGCAAGAACAAACAATCAATTTTAACACAATCAAAGCAAAATCGATCAAATTTTTAGAAATATCAAGAAGAACATTGCAAAGAAGAAATATTCGATCGATCTTCAAAAATCGCAGAAAGTTGGTTCGATCGATTAGAAATAATCTCAGAGATGTTAGAAACACTCGATCGAGCAACAAAAACAGCTAAACAAGTCAAATTTTTTTGAATCTGGTCGAAAATTATAATAACAGTTCGATGAACAAAAAGGCTCAAATCTGCAAAATCCAATCAAATTCATGTTTCGATCAATCAAAATTCAGCTCAGACATGTATAAACGAATTGATCGAAGTCTAAAAACAAAAGATTATATCAGATTTTGAAGAATAAGTTCAATTGCATCGAAGAACAGTGCGCGACAATTGAAAAAATCAGTTTCGAAAAATAAAAATTCAGTCCAAATCCTAACAGGCTCAGCTCTGATACCAATTGTTAGGTCCTCTTTTATCCAACGCGGATCAAATCACGTAGCGAATTCGTATAAACGAAGATTAAGATCGAGAATTACCTTTCGATTTGTAGAGAGAAACTTTGGGAGGTAATTCTTACTTGGAGAGCAAGCTTCGTTCCACAATAAGCTCAATTTTTAGAAAATGAATTTGCTACAAATGAGGTGATCACCCTAAAACATGCTTTAGGGTCACTATATATACCATCTACCATGGTATATTTACTTAAGTAGCCCTATACTAGTGCTAATTACAATCAAGCCCAAGACTACTTATTTACATAGCAAGACTAAGATAACTACATTAATTGAATACAATAAAGTAGTTCCAACAGGGGGGTCTGCGATTATTAATCTCTTGTGATGGCCTGATGTGAAGTGGTCCCGTCGTGTAATGGATGTAAAATACTAAGTAGAAAACTGGTGATATAAATGTTGACTGTAATGTTGGAACAACACTCGATCTCACACAGAACGCACAGCGGATAAAACTCGCAACTTAGTGACGAAAAGCAAATGACACGAGATATAAATTTTGTGCAGCAAGTTAGAAACTTGCTGCGTGCCTCATGGCGAAATTCCACTATTACGATGGATTACAAAAACAACTAAAACGATAGTAAATCTCAAGCCTAGAAAACTACGAATCGAAAAGATCCTGCAAACGACTACGAAGTACTAAGACTTCTGCAAACTGAATACTAGACTAAACAATAAAAGAACTCTCTTGGTCGCTCAGACTCGATGTACACTTTTCTCGATATCGCTCATGTCATTTTAATGGCCAAATGAAGTCTCGTATAAGTACTTCGACTTCTGAACGACTTCCTCAACGTCCACTCTGCCCATAACGTCCACTATGTAGAATATGGCCGTTGGAAGTCACCTTGGACAGCCTCAAACGACTTAGTCTTATCTTGTGCTCTACTCTTCCTATTTTTAGTATGCATTCCTCCAAATTTCGCTCCTGTTTATCCACGCTGTTTGCACACGGTTTGAACCCTTCCCATCCTTATCCAAGACCTGGACAATACAAAAAAATACCTCGTAATTAATTTAAATAAGTTTTGGGCATGAAAGATAAAACCGAAGGTTGACCAATTCTCAGCCAACAATGTCGACTTGAATGTGGTCTCAACATGATTGTCAACATTGAGCTAGTCAACATTAACAATCTCCCCCTTTTTATCTTTCTTCCCAAAACCTTAGCAGAACTTCGCCATAGCAAAACTCCCCCTGAAGGCAACATCTACTCAACCACAAAACATTAACAAATGGTTAGAGTAAACAGACATAGACTAGCAACAATACTAATCAAAGTACAAGCCGATAGGAGGTCCAAGATGAAACATCTGCAAAACATAAGAAAACATATGCAGGCAAAAGAAGAAGAAAAAAAAAATCAGGCATGCAAACAAAATCCAAAAGCAACGCATGCACAAAAGATGACACAGGTCTACAAACTCGGGCTTTGGCTCGACTCCCCCTGCCCCGCAGCTTCCCTTCTTATCTCAGCTCCATCTTCTTCAGCATTCTGATCTGCCCCATCCTCGCGTCCACCTCCTTCAGCCTCAGCCTCTGTTTCTGCTTTATCTCCCCCTTTTTGGGAAGAAAGAAGCTCCTTCAATATCTCCCTATGAGCTACCAAGGCCGCTATGGATTCATCGGCACGTTGAATGGCCTTTTCCAGATCTGATGTGGATGATGATGTAGAGGCAACATTATCGTCAGCATTCTGCATTCTGATCCAAGGCAGATCGACCACTCTGTGAATGACAGTTAGATGGTTCGCAGTGATGGAGAACGGACAATTCTGATGTTCAATATAATCTGTGCTGCATGGTTCGAAACCACTGCGCACCAACACGGACCAGATGAGGGATGGAAATGGCAGGATGCCCTTGCTCTTCTTTTCAGCATGATAAGTGATCATATTCAGGAACCACTTTCCCCAGTTAATAGGCAGGTTGTTGCCCAGTGCATACAAAAGTTGAGCCATCTGCTCAGTAACCCGGCTATCATTTGCGGTGGGCTGCCAGTTGAACACTGCAAACTTAAACAGAACTGAGTATAGGGAGGTCAGATATGTGTTAGAAAAATTCGTCTCCCACTTCGTCTTTTTGCCTGCAGTGATGAACTTCACCACTTCATCGATATCGCTGTCCTCAAACTGTTCCACATCCGGGGTCTCCAGAAACTCATTGATCAACGCGGCAGAGAACTCATAGACACGATTACGCAGAAAAATCTTCCCAAACTTCATTGAATTAGGCTCATTTAAACATGGAGAAAGATTAGCGTATACCTCGCGTACCACCATGTCGCAAAAAGTTCCCAGGCACCGCACAGCTTTGCCCAGATGACGCGACTCCAAAAACTGCAATACACCGTACTTGCGAAAGCTGGGAAGGTCCACCGTTCTTTCAACCCGTAAAGTCCTCGACTGCAGGGTCACCCATAGTTCTTCATTAAGGCTGGAATAGAACTTCTTTGGGTCCTCAGTGATCTCCAAATCAGAATCAGAGGGTGAGTCTGCGTCGATATCATCAGGAAATGCTGGGTCTGAAGCTGAATCAGCATCTAGTTCTACATCTGCTTCAGGAGCAGGCATATCATCTCCAAGACTCACCTTTTTGGAGGATTGAGCATCACAGTCTACAGGTTGTTTGCCCGACCGTTTCTTCAGCCTATTAAACACAGAACTCAGAGGAATATCAGTAGGAAACAGATTATCAGACGAGGGTTCCGATTCTGCCTGAGCAGCATGTTTTTCTCCCCCTAAATCTTGGTTCGCCACTTCAGTGATGGCATCGTAGGTCTGAGCATGGATTAAATCGTCCAGCGATGGGCTTTCAGGGGCAGGACTGAAGCAGAGCTCGGCTTAGGGCTTTTAGATGTCGCAGTTTGACCCCTTTTCTTGCTTCTGCTCTTCTTCTTAGTCGGAAACAGGGCACGTAGTGGGGTGTCGTCCTCATTAGGGTTTGGAGGCGCCTCAGTCGACGTCGCAGTGGCCTGGGTGTCGGCGATTGGGGTTGAAATCCCTTGGGCAGTCGCCATTGTGTCGCGATTTGGGGGCGGCGTCGTCTCGTCGGCGGCAAACGGCACTGTCTGTAGAGGGACAGCGTCGATGGTGATTTCTTCAAATGTGGAGTTCACATTCTGCGCTTCAGTGTTCGGTGAGTGTGCCATCGCAAAATCAAACGAATGATTCACGTAAAAATGGAAGATGAAGAACAGAATGAAACCCTAAAAAGCTATCGAGAACTTGAAGAGCAGTTTGGAAAAATTCAGGAAGTAAGACTGAAATATGTACTGTGAACGTGTATGAGACCTGAGCAGACTAAGTCGAAGCAGTGCAGAGTATTTTCAACAGTTAAAAAATATAAGCCATAACTGATGTAAAGCATAGTGGGGGATAGTGGACCAAAATAACCGTTGAAATTAAATTAAGCAGTTTACTAGTTCGTGCTTGACTACAAAATTCGTGCCTAAGCTGCTTAGCGAAAAACGTGGAGCCAAAAACATGGTATTTGGAAAGCTAACTCATTTGTGAACGTAGGAGCAAATTAGGGCATAGTTCAACCAAAAATACCAAGTCAAAAATCATAATAGAATCGAGCGAGACTAACCGTTTGAGCGTCGATGATGAGCACTTGAGACAAGTGTAACAAGCTGTTCTTCGAGAAATTCTAATGCAATTCTGAGAGATATTAAAACTAGATACACCAAACTAACAAAGAAAGCCAAAAAAACTAATGCACAAAACACGAAAGCAAACAAAATATAGCACGATCAGACAGATAGTAACTAATGTTGCCTCAACATTTGACTCAACATTCTTATTCCGTAATCCTAGACTTTTCTGCTCAACCCTTCTCTAAACCAGTTCCCTTTACTACCCTTTCACCTTATTTATCTAACCGAAATCATGCACTGCCCTTATACCCTAAGCCTCAAGGTTTGGCTTTTTGTCGCATAGTATACATCGTCACCGCGAATGCCGTGTACCTACGGAAACTTATTACCAAGTACCTATATCTAGCTAAGAGTTTACGAGCATGCTTATACGCACCAAGGATTGGCTTTTTGTCGCAAAGAGTACATCGTCACAGCGAATGCCGTGTACCTAGGGACTTATTACCAAGAGCCTATAAGTAAAGGGATCGGGTTCATTCAGGGACCAGTCGAAAAGAATCAATTCATTTCACAGGAAAACAGAACAGAATGTTTAATCAAACACTAAAAGCAGTAACTATCTAATCTGACCTACGCTATGTTTTTTTTTTTTGGGTATAAAGTTCACTAATAATTTGAGAAGGGTACATCAGCATCGAAATGCACCTACCAGTAACAAGCTACTGGCTCACAACCAGAAGAAAAGTAATAGTAACCACTACCATGCAATCCGCCACAGACGGCGTATGGCGAGCATTTGCAAGTGATATGTATGAGAGATAGTACATAATCGCATAGAAATGGTATTGAGGATGTCCGCCACTATAACCTCAGGTCCGCGTTCGACTCCTTCTCGCCAACGTATGTTTCGCTCCTGCCAGATATGGTAAACCGTCGAGGCAAGAATATGTCGGTATGCACTATTAAGTAGATGTTTCCCTCGCCATTTCTGAGCTGCCCATAGAATTCCCAGCTTCCAATCGCGGTGCGGCCATGCAAACTTGATCTTGCGTCGAAGAACCGTGATGCATCTCCTGGAAAATGAACAATCAAAAAATAGATGAAGATTAGACTCCGTTGCTCCTGTCTGGCATAGTAAGCATGTCGCTGTGCCCGCCGCCGTTGCAATCCAGTATTTGTCCCGCGTAGCTAGCCTCCCCCGTATCGCCAACCATAGGATAAATTCGTATCTGGGAATACTAAGTGTACCTCCAAAAAGATTAGCCCAAGGAACCTGTTCATGTCGTATGCGTAAAGCCTCACGCGCCAACTGTGTTGTGAATTGACCGTTATTTCCACCCACCCAGCGATACTCGTCCACCGTAAGAGGGTCAATATGTGGCAATTCGCTGCTAACTTCAAGGTATTCAGCAGTGAATTGTCCCGGCCAGCACCATCCCCCTTCATCAATAACCATACTTAATCGAGCATCAAGTGGTAGACCCATTGCCAGTGGACCTCGTGGAAATCGCTCAATAAGTGGAACAGTGGAGAGCCACGGATCCAGCCAAAGAAACACGTTCTCCCCGTTACCCACCCGACATTCTACCAATGGTCGTATTGTAGAGCGCATCTTAAGGAGCTTATTCCAACTCCACGCTGCTGTGGGTGCTGGTCTAATAGTCCAGATTGATTTATTCATCAATCTAGTACGTAGAATCCATTGTGCCCAAATAGAGGATTCATCCCTCTTCAATAGTCTCCAAAGCTGTCCCAGAAGAAGAACACGATTATCAGTCTCTATGGATCGAATTCCCAACCCTCCTTCCGTTACAGGGCAGCACACGTCATCCCATGCAACCTTAGATGTAGTTCCCCTCCATATAAATCTCCGGATACGCGCTTCTATGTCTCGGATTACGCCCTTTGGGATAAGGAAGACACCCGCCCAATATATGTGGAGCGCCAAGAGGATGGACTTAATAAGTTGTACACGACCCGCATATGATAATGACAAATTCAGCCACGATCCCAACCGACGATCAATACTTTGGATCAGTGGTGCACAGTCTTGTATAGTTAAGCGCGATGTGATAAGTGGAACCCCCAAATAGCGTACGGGCAGCTCTCCTTCCGGGAAACCCATAACCTCTTGTATCATCGATGTAAGCCTTTGAGCGCGCCGTGAGATGAACACCGCGCTTTTTTGCACATTTGCATGCAAACCCGACAATAACGCAAAATGATCCAGCCCATCTTTAAGTATACGCACCGAAACAGCGTCCGCATGCGAGAATAATAGAAGGTCATCCGCAAATGTAAGCATATATAATCCCGTAGGTTCACAGCGCCAATGATATTGGAAACCGCTGTTTCCCTGAATTCGTGAGCTAAGAATACCATGGAGAACATCCATTACCAACGTGAAGATATATGGGGAGATCGGGTCACCCTGTCGAAGTCCGCGCCTCCCCGCAAAAAATCCTTCCACTCGCCCATTAATGTTAATTGAGAATCTCGTAGTGGTGAGGCAGCTCCGAAGCCATTTAATATAAGTCCGGTGGAAATTAAGGTTTTCAAGCATGACCAGGATGAAGTCCCATTCTACCCGATCGTAGGCTTTAGCAAGATCAACTTTGAACGCTACCCTTTCTGGGAGGCTTTTGCGTTTGTATCCATGGCAAATTTCCTGAGCCAACAAGATGTTGTCAGAGATTCTCCTTCCTGGAATAAATGCCGTTTGTGTCGGGTGCACCAAATCTCCCAAACAGCCTTTCATCCGCTCCGCTAGAATTTTCGATATCACCTTGTATAAGACGTTACAACATGAGATAGGTCGGTAATCAGCTGCTCGTGTGGCGCATCCCCTTTCGGTATTAGCGTGATTAGCGTACTATTGAGCTCTTTCAGAAGATGCCCTGTTCGAAAGAATTCCATGATCGCATGCGTAATTTCGCCACCCATTATATCCCATGCAGCTCTATAGAAGGCCGAAGTGTATCCGTCGGGGCCGGGCGCTTTGTCCTCGCCAATGGAAAACAATGCTGTCTTGACTTCAGTCGGGGTGACAGGTCGGATCATATGTATAGCATCAGTATCTGACAGCTTCCGTGGAAAGTAATCCACCAGATCCGCCGCCTGGATAGGGTTCACATGGGATGATTCCCCAAGCAGCTTTTTGTAATATCGAACTAGTTCGTTGGCCACCTGGTCTTCCCCATCTGCTACGACCCCATTCTCGTCTTCAAGATAGAAAATACGATTGGCCACTCGTCGGGTTGCTACCTTTTTGAAGAAGAAAGAGGTACATTGGTCTCCATCTTTTAGCCATGCCAGTTTTGCCCGTTGGCGAAGAAGCGATTGTTCCATTTCCACTGCTTGAGCATAGGTGGCACGGCATAATCGCTCAAGTTCCTGAAATCTCCCTTCATGGGGATAAAGTGTCGTGAATTCCTGCACCAGCTCTAGAAATTCATTTGCCTCCGCTACATTCCGTGTTAGGTCCCCTTTCGCCCGACGTAATTGCTTTAAATGCGGCTTCATTGCCTTTAGCCTCTGTAGGACCGAGAACATAGGGTATCCGTCACATTTTGTACGCCAAAGATGTTCGATCAGGGGCAGAAAACCCGTATCACGTACTAGGAAATTTGCGAATCGAAAGCATGGACGGCGCTGCTCGTTACGTTGGTTTTGTTGTAGTACCAACGGGTTATGATCCGATGTAGCCGGCATTACACACCTATACGGTATATCATGGAAGGTAGCGAACCACATCGGGTTAGCAACTGTGACGCCCGGGGCCGAAGAGGGCGGGGAGTGATCGCCGGTGCCAGGGTGCACGGACAATGAGCGGCTCGTGGCAGGCTTCTAGGCGAAGGGGTACATGAACGAACCGATCCAACACCAGAATGAGAGGGGATCCTGAGACTGACAATGTATGGGCGTGTCAGGCTAAGAATCGTATAAAAGAATTGATAGTACTACTCATATCACCAAGGTCGACCTACCTTTTCGGGAGTCCATCTATAGAAACTCCGAAGTTAAGCGTGCTTGACTTGGGGCAATCTAGGGATGGGTGACCCCCTGGGAAGTTTCTCAGGGTGCGTGTGAGCGAGTGCACGAAGCACGCTAAAAGGTTAAATGGTGGTACAGTGGGGCCAGACTATCAGTCGGAGTGTGGTGGGCCCAACCCCACTGGTCCCGGTAGGGACCGATGCTATAGTGACACCCGGTATGGGACGGGTTGTCACAGGTGGTATCAGAGCACAACCTCTCGCAGTACGGTGCTGGTTCGGGGACGAACCAGGCGGAAGCTGGTGGGCATGTGACGCCCGGGGCCGAAGAGGGCGGGGAGTGATCGCCGGTGCCAGGGTGCACGGACAATGAGCGGCTCCTGGCAGGCTTCTAGGCGAAGGGGTACATGAACGAACCGATCCAACACCAGAATGAGAGGGGATCCTGAGACTGACAATGTATGGGCGTGTCAGGCTAAGAATCGTATAAAAGAATTGATAGTACTACTCATATCACCAAGGTCGACCTACCTTTTCGGGAGTCCATCTATAGAAACTCCGAAGTTAAGCGTGCTTGACTTGGGGCAATCTAGGGATGGGTGACCCCCTGGGAAGTTTCTCAGGGTGCGTGTGAGCGAGTGCACGAAGCACGCTAAAAGGTTAAATGGTGGTACAGTGGGGCCAGACTATCAGTCGGAGTGTGGTGGGCCCAACCCCACTGGTCCCGGTAGGGACCGATACTATAGTGACACCCGGTATGGGACGGGTCGTTACAGCAACAATTCTGTCAAGACGTCTCCATATAGCGGCAGCCCCCTGTTGACGATTATGCCATGTGAAAAAAGGCCCCACGCGAGGGACATGCGCCAAATCTGCCTCCACAAGGCATTAAGCCATATCGTCGCATTCCGATCGATTTGGTGATCCTCCCCTGGACTCATGCACTCCCAGTATCGCATTAAAGTCTCCAAGCACAATCCACGGGACAGCGTTCCTTGCATGAGATACTCCAACTAGATCAGCCCACAAAACACTACGTTCATCACGCGTGTTTTGGCCATAAACAAAGGACGCATAGAAAACCCTCCGATGCACAAATGACTCGATCTTACAATGAATTCCTTGCACAGACGATGATTCAATAGTCACCATTGCATATCGTGAATCCCACCTGATCCATATGCGTGAACCCGGTCCATCCTCGTAGTCGTAGAACCAACTCCACGCCTGAATCGAATTAGAGATAGATGCGGCATTTTGAGTGGAAACCCGCGTCTCTAGAAGGCCAATAATTTTAACATCGTACTTCCGTATCAATTCCTTCACCGCACACCTATGGTCTAATTTATTTAGACCCCTTACGTTCCACGAGGCCGTAGTAATCATGGAGAACAAGCTGGAAGGGTGCTTATTAGGCCCTTAGTATTGTCAATCTCCCCGTCCTCAATTGTTTCTATCTCTTTCCCTCCTACTTCAAGTGCATCCCCATTCTCGTCTTCAGTAATTACCCTTAAGACATCAAACCTATTTGAAGCGGGTGGAACAGGCCTGGTGTCATTCTTCGCCTGTTTGCGTCGAGTGTGCTCCATTTCCAGCCCATGTGTCCCCTTAGGCAATTGGCGAACCACCCTCCATTCTTGTCTAGTTTGCGTTGACGATACCATTGTCTTTTTGGGTGCATTTATGGGTCGTTTGGGGCAACTTGATTCACGGTGATCGAATGTATCACAGCGCGGACATTTCGTTGGCTTCCACTCGTAATCTACATGAACCGTAGTAGTACCTGAGCTCCCTCCATCAGGCGTAGGAAGTCGAAGTGTGAATCGATCAATATATGGCTCACATAGCGATTTCAATATACACACCCTCGCATAGTCAACGCGTTCCATAGTTAGTGTCATGGCATCCGGGAACAACGGCTTCCCGATAGCACTCGCAATGATACCCAACCCTTCGGGTGTCCAAAACTCAGCAGGAATATGACGAAATCAGACCCATGTAGGTACTTCTTCATGAATCTTCTTCTCGAGTGTCATCCCTGGTTTCCATTCCTGTAGAAATATGGGCTGCCCATGATACAACCATGGGCCGAACTGAAGCGTAGTTTAAAGAACCCCGTTGCCGTCGCCCTCACCTCTTCCAATCCCGACCAAATGGATTTAAAAACTTTTTCCAACATCGGAAAATATGGCTTGCGGCCAATGAAATATCCCACAAGGGTATACTCCCACCTCTTCATCCCTTTTTCTGCCACCGCCCACGACGGGCGTACTTCCACAGAACCCTCCGTCACAACGGGCGGCGTGTATAGAAGGTGAACCCGGTTAGGATTTTTTGTTTTTCCCCGAGCAGCTGTCGCATAAGAGATCTTGGGTTGCTTCTCCACTCTAGAAATCCCATCAGATCCTTCGTTTGGGTTCTCCAAAAGGTGCGTCGCCATTTTAGCCATCGCTGCATTTTCCGAGTTTGCCATGCAAGAAACCCTAGTCCCAGTCTCGCTAGGGTGACGACCCAATTCAATATCTAAAACCCTAGCCGTCATAGGGTCAGAGCAATTAGCATTCCCTCGTTCTTTAGATGTCTCAGCGTCTGGTGGTGACTCCACAGTAGGTATCGAATCTGCACAGATATCGTCTGCCATCCCCAAATCTCGGCGAAGATATTTAAAGATCTTTTCCATATGTGAGTTATTTGCTGCCTCTTTCCGTAAATAGTTAAGATCTTCCTCAGAGATAGAGGTATCCTCCCAATCCAGCGATTTTCCGGGATAATCGCGAGTGCTAGAAGGACATGGTGGTGGAGGTGTATCTCGCCGTGGCCGTATCATCCCACCGGTCGCTCTTGGTTTATCCCGTAAAGGTTGAAGCACCCCAGCCCTAGTCGAATCTCCATCTGTTGGGAACGTTCCTATAGTAGATCGGCCTTGAACCTTGTCAAATAATGCGTTGAAACGTTCTCCATCAAATCGCCGAGCGAAAGCAGGGAAGTCCCGCTTGATTGAATCCAGATCAATAGCCTTTGCCTTCCCATCGGTACTCGATCCCAATGATGAGGACGAGCTCATCGTCGAACCACACATGAGCGAATTTGTCGCCATAATGAACGTTGATGAAAATAAAAATTGAAAATCTTGAATGCCCTCCAAACGCCGGAATAGAATCGGCGATGGAGGCTCACAGTTCTTCCCTAACGATTCCCTTTGCAAACTGTCGATCTCTAGGTTGCGTGATCCAGTAATTGTAGAAGGTGTTAGAAACCCTAGAGAGAGAAGAGAGCAAATTCGCCTAGAGAGAGAAAGTCCATCCCGTTTAATTTAGGTATTTATTATTGATTTCAAGTACTTGACCGTATACGAAAGTGGCCCTACGCTATGTTGATCCAAATGTTGGACCAACATTCAGACCGACCTATGCAAACCTATGGATTTCTTCAGGTCCGAAAACCTTTCAGAATCCAATGCTTTCGTGAAAATGTCGCTAACTGATGCTTAGTGTCTATATGCTCAATGCGAACAAGTTCTTCGTACGTGAATGCTGGATAGGGTTCTTAGATATGTTGATGGAACTAAGGTTATCACAATACATGAGAACAGACTCGCACTCTAAACCATAGTCACACAACATGCTATTCAACCACATCAATTGCGTACAGCAACTACCCGCAGCAACATACTCAGACTCAGCAGTAGATAAAGACACACAGTTCTGTTTATTACTATACCATGCAGCCAAATTGTTACCTAAGAAGAAACAGCCGCCACTTGTGCTCTTGCGATCATCCTCGTCACCCGGCCAATCAGCATCGCTGTAGCCTACAAGACTCATATTAGTATCTTTAGAGAACCATAACCCTAGGCTACATGAACCACTCACATATCGAAGAATGCGTTTAACAGCATTTAAGTGGGAAACCTTAGGCTCAGATTGGTATCTAGCACAGACACATACGCTATACATAATATCGGGTCTACTAGCTGAAAGGTACAACAAACTGCCTATTATGGATCGATACAATGTTGGGTCAACATTCTGTCCAACATTATCCTTACATACCTTTTGTGTAGACCCCATGGGAGTTTTCATTACCTTAGCCGTGTCCAACCCGAATTTCTTCACAGTATTCTTAGCGTACTTTTCCTGAGACATAAAAATCCCGTCACTGCTTTGCTTGATCTGCAATCCTAAGAAAAACGTTAGTTGCCCAGTCATGCTCATTTCGAAAGTGGAGTTCATGGCATGTACGAACTGATCTAACATTGATTGCGGACTAGAATCAAAAACTATGTCATCCACATAAATTTGAGCAATTAAAATATCAGCACCAACTCTTTTCACAAAAGTGTGCGATCGGCCTCACCTCGAGTGAATCCAAATTCAAGTAAAAACGTGGTTAACCTACCATACCAAGCTCGAGGCGCTTGCTTCAGTCCATACAAAGCTTTCTGCAACTTATAAACATGGTTAGGAAAATGCGGATCCTCAAATCCCTTAGGCTGTTCAACATAGATATCTTTATCAATATACCCATTTAAAAACGCTCCCTTAACATCCATTTGGTGTAATGTAATGTTAAGCCAACATGCAATTGCTAATAACAACCTAATAGATTCTAGCCTAGCAACAGGAGCAAATGTCTTATCAAAATCTATGCCTTCTACTTGAGTATACCCTTGAGCTACCAAACGTGCTTTGTTCCTAACAACCCTACCAAGTTCATCAGATTTATTCTTAAAAATCCACTTAGTGCCTATGACATCAATGTCTTTCGGCCGTGGCACTAAACTCCATACTTGGTTCTTCTCAAACTGCAAGAGTTCCTCTTGCATGGCATTAATCCAATAATTATCCTTGAGAGCTTCAAGGACATTCTTGGGTTCTATTTCAGAAACAAAATATTTAAAGCGTACCTCAGCGTATACGGTGTTCATGCATACGCTTCTTACCATAGATTTGTAGTCCTTATGCGGCTTGTCTCTGGTTTTTCTTCTGAGATCTGAGGGATGGTCCTTCTGTATCTTCGCTGGCGGATCTCTTCGAACTTCGCTGGGTCCGGCTTCTTCAGCGTTCTGTTCAGGTTCAGGCGCTGAGTCAGATGCTAGCTCAACATTTTCCTCCACATTCTCCTCTATTTCACCAACAGCTTTGACAACGTCTGTAAGAACAACTTGTGGAACATTTCTGCTGTGGTCAGTAGTATCATCAAATACAATATTAACAGATTCCTGAACAGACTTCAAGCGCAAGTTATATACACGATAAGCACGGCTGTTCGAAGAGTAACCAAGGAATATGCATTTGTCACTTTTGGAATCAAACTTGGTCAAATACTCACGATCATTCAACATATAGCAAATGCAACCAAAGACATGAAAATACTTCATAGTCGGCTTTTTCCCATTCAACAACTCATATGAAGTTTTCTTAGTACCATGTCTAAAGAATACACGATTCGAAATATGACAAGAAGTATGTAACGCTTCAGCCCAAAAACGCTTAGAAATATTCTTAGATTGCAACATAACACGAGCCATTTCTTGCAAAGTCTTATTCTTCCTTTCGGCCACCCCATTTTGTTGCGGCGTCTTAGGAGATGAAAACTCATGAATAATGCCTTTCTTATCACAAAACACAGTGAATGACTGATTATCAAATTCCCTACCATGATCTGATCTAATGCGAAAAACAGAAGCACTAAAATTGTTCTCAATCATGGCACAAAAGATCTTAAAGAAATCTAAAGACTTAGATTTTTCCCTAAGAAAAAATATCCATGCATATCTAGAATAATCATCCACGAGCACATAAGCATATTTTCTACCACCAATGCTATCTACTTCCATCGGACCCATCAAATCCATATGTATCAACTGAAAACAGTGGGCAGTATTGAAATGTTGAGCAGAATGTGAGTCAACATTACGACTAGCATGCACTTGCTTACCTTTCAAGCACAACTCACATAAAAAACCTTACCAAACTCCTTCATCTTTGGGATGCCTCTGATTGCTTCGTGTTTGATAAGCAGCTCCAGGGTTCGGTAGTTGACGTGGCCTAGCTTGAAATGCCAAAGGATCACCTCATCTTCGGCTTTCGATAGTTGGCATACATCCTTTGTGCTGGATTTGTTGCCGACTAGATAGCAATTATCACTTGACCTTTTTCCTGCCATCACTCGAACGCAATCGCTGTTAAATACCTCACAACATTCTTTATTAAAACGTACCTCAAGTTCATCGTCGCAAAGCTGACTAATGCTAATCAAATTAGCCACAAGACCCTCGACATGAAGAACATTGCTTAGTCTAGGAAAGTTGGCCACATTCAATCTGCCGCGGCCTAGAATCCGTCCCTTTGCTCCTCCTCCAAACGTCACAGATCCGCTGCTTAAAGGTGTGTAGTCGCTTAGAAACTCCTTGGTACCCGTCATATGTCGGGAACACCCGCTATCGAAGTACCAAGAACCTGTCACGTTAGCTCGCAAGGAGGTATATACAACATTGCATTTATGAACAGATTTCTCTACCCAGACCTTTTTAGATGACGAAACAGCATTGGGACTGTCAGAATTTGAAGGTGAGCCAACTGAAATCTCACCAGACATTCCTTCGAGCACTGATTTCTCAATGTTGAACGAAATGTTAGACGACATTTCAGCCGACATCGATTTCTTCGCAGAAATCTCCCCCTTCAACTTCCAGCAAAACGGTTTGATATGACCAGATTGCATGCAGTGATGATATTTAAATGATCTATCCTTAGTCTTAACAGTAGCATGCTTAGGATTCTTCTTTACACTCGCAGTTATAATAGGATCACTCGAAACATGCAACTTTTCTTTAACAAAGACTATCTTAGGCTGAACATGTGGCACGGGTTTAGGGACTTCATTAATGGGCTCAGTATTGAAACCTAGACCTTGCTTATCAAAAATACATAGAGATAATACCTCATCAAGGGTTGATTTACCCTTGTTCATTCTCGCAAACGTCTCGTCAGCCACATCGACTCGCTTCTGTAGTTGGTCGATCTCTTTGTCCTTTCGTGTTAGAGCAGCTTCCATTTTGTTCATCCCATCAAGAAGGCCTTCGATCACCTTTTCGTTCTTTTCATTCTCCTCGGACAACACTTTTACGGCGGCTTTTAGTTGTGCATTTTTCGCCTTTTCTATTTCAAATTGTGTGGACAATCGCTTCATAGCTGCACAATCGTCTGTTTCTAAATCTGCATCATCAGAACTCAAAAGACCATCAAAAAAGTTTGAGTCATCATAATAAAAAATAATATGTTTTGCAGATGTTGAGTCAGATGTTGGCTCAACATCTGTTACCGCAGTGAAGCCGATTTGAGCATTTCATCTTCTTCGTCGTCAGAGAAGGACTGGATAGTAACTGAAGATTGCTTGTTCTCCTCATAGCATGGTTCTTCATCTTCATTGTCTGAAAGGTCGATCCACATGGCCTTTCCATGCTTGCGGAGTGTGTTCGCACATTCGTTGGCAAAGTGACCCCAACCTTGGCATTCGTAGCATCTGACGGACTCATAATTGATATTCTTCTTCTTTCCGTTAGGCTTCCCAAATGACTTACGCTTAGCGAACGGAGGAGCAGAAGACGGTTCAACTTGGGATTCTGGCCTTTTCTGAATGTTGGGCCAACATTCTGCACAACATTCTTCTTTCTGAAGTACTTCGCAAATTTCTTCACGACCATGGCTATGTCATCTTCGTTATTGGGGTCAATCTCAATCAGATTCTTCGATGGCTGGCTGACCAGTGCGACACTCTTTCCTCGTAACGCCCTCCTTTGGACTTCGAGATTGGTTTCGAAATTCTTCAAGATGTTCATCAAGACGTTGAAGTCCATGTTGGCTAGATTGCATGATTCCTCAATCGCCGACACCTTCACATTGATTTTTTCAGTTAGTGTACGAAGAGCTTTAGAGTTTAATACCTTGTTTGTCATCGGATCTCCTAGGATGGCGCACTCACTTGAGATCGTCAACAGCTTTCCAAAGTACGTGCTAATATCTTCATCTTCCTTCATTCTGATATTCTCGAACTGACTAAGGAGTAGGCGTAGCTTGGTTTCACGCACACTTGCGTCGCCTTCACAGTACTGCTGAAGCAGATCCCACGCAGTTTGCGCAGTAGAACAATTTTGGATGATCTTAAACATAAACATATACACGGATGAGTAGATGGCGTTGAGTGCCTTGTCGTTGAATTCTGCCGCGTTCCTCTCAGCCATCGTCCACTGCTCGACAGGCTTATCCACGACTTCGCCATCAACATCTCGTGCAGTCTTTGGTGACGTATAGCCATGTAGTACTGCTTCCACGCTCGCACATCGATGGACTTGATACACTGCCGAACACGAACCTTCCAATATGCATAATTGGAGCCGTCTAACACTGGGACTTTGCCGATGTGGTTTGAGCTTGTAACATCCATTATATTGGATTTTCACCGCTTAGTAGCGTCAAGCGTTTGCTCTGATACCACTTTGAAGTGGTCCTGTCGTCTAATGGATGTAAAATACTAAGTAGAAAACTGGTGATGTAAATGTTGACTGTAATGTTGGAACAACACTCGATCTCACACAGAACGCACAGCGGATAAAACTCGCAACTTAGTGACGAAAAGCAAATGACACGAGATATAAATTTTGTGCAGCAGGTTAGAAACTTGCTGCGTGCCTCATGGCGAAATTCCACTATTACGATGGATTACAAAAACAACTATCAAACGATAGTAAATCTCAAGCCTAGAAAACTACGAATCGAAAAGACCCTGCAAACTGAATACTAGGCTAAACAATAAAAGAACTCTCTTGGTCGCTCAGACTCGATGTACACTTTTCTCGATATCGCTCGTGTCATTTTAACAACCAAATGAAGCCTCGTATAAGTACTTCGACTTCTGAACGACTTCCTCAACGTCCACTATGTAGAATATGGCCGTTGGAAGTTACCTTGGACAGCCTCAAACGACTTAGTCTTATCTTGTGCTCTACTCTTCCTATTTTTAGTATGCATTCCTCCAAATTTCGCTCCTGTTAATCCACGCTGTTTGCACACGGTTTGAACCCTTCCCATCCTTATCCAAGACCTGGACAATACAAAAAAATACCTCGTAATTAATTTAAATAAGTTTTGGGCATGAAAGATAAAACCGAAGGTTGACCAATTCTCAGCCAACAATGTCGACTTGAATGTGGTCTCAACATGATTGTCAACATTGAGCTAGTCAACATTAACATGATGTTCTCGTATATTTGGCACTTCGCTTCCAGCCCTTGAGATTGTACTGAGAGCTTCTCCTTTATTGACGATGGCAGCGACTAAAAGTCTTCAACGCATCATTTTCAAAGAAGAAATATAGAGCCGACCTAATATCACGTGTATATCTTCTAAATCTCGTTATTTCAGCTCTAATGTAGACGTCTGCAAGCCATGGTATACATCGCACTGTCTTTTTATTTTGGGAAGATTTCTGGTCAGGCCCCCCTAATATTTTGATTTACCTGTCAGACTTTGGAAATTGAATAAGTTTAAGGGACCTACTTTTTGTAAAATTCGAGTAAAGGACCCAAAAAAAGAATTTGACGAAAATACCCTTTGCTTTATTTTTTCCAGCGAAACTCATGACGTGCTTTTTTGGTCTAAATATGAAGCGGTACTTTTCCTTCAGTTTATGTTACACAGTTACAGCATATTGTTACTTTAGAAAACAAAAACGTTATTTTTCAATAATATTGTGTTACTTTGTTATTGCAAAACGGTATCAACAGAATTTTTTTTCGAACTCATTTTTCTTACACTGAATCGAGCACAGAATAATTCGATTGACCCATCCAAACGATTCGACATGTCATGTTGGATTCATTATGATATTGACGATGCACTATGTCGAATTTGCTTGTCTAATTAGGGTGCAAATCAACATAAATTCGAGGTACCCATGAGAAATTGAGGTCTATTTGACCTTATTGATTCAATAACGACGTGATTTATGCAGTTTTCATCTGTTTTTTAGTGTCGTTTGTGATTTTCGTTTTCTTCCTTTCGATCCATTACTTGTATACAGAATGTGTTATTTACGACAAACAATGCGTTATTACCTTTCAGCGACGTGTTACTTCTTAGTCAAAATTTGTTATTAACCATAAGACATTTGTTATTTTTTGCTATGTTATAAGTATTTCTTTTTTACACGATTTAGGAAAAATATAATATCCGTTTCTTGCAACTAATCGGTATAAATTCGAGGTACCCATGAGAAATTGAGATCTATTTGACCTTATTGAGTCAATAACGACGTGATTTATGCAGTTTTCATCTGTTTTTTAGTGTCGTTTGTGATTTTCGTTTTATTCCTTTCGATCCATTACTTGTATACAGAATGTGTTATTTACGACAAACAACGAGTTATTAACTTTCAGCGACGTGTTACTTCTAAGTCAAAATTTGTTATTAACCATAAGACGTTTGTTATTTTTTGCTATGTTATAAGTATTTCTTTTTTACACGATTTAGGGAAAATATAATATCCGTTTCTTGCAACGGTATAAATTCGAGGTACCCATGAGAAATTCAGGTCTATTTTACCTTATTGAGTCAATAACGACGTGGTTTATGCAGTTTTCATCAGTTTTTTAGTGTCGTTTCTCGTTCTTTTTTCCCGATCCATTATTTGTATACAGAATGTGTTATGACGACAAACAAGGCATTATTACTTTTCAGTGATGTGTTATTTCTGAGTCAACATTTGTTATTATCCTGAAGACATTTGTTATTTTGTGAAACTTATCAACATTCATATGAAATTGACGATACCGGTCATAGCAACTGCAATCTTAGCAATTTCTTTGATTTGTGTTTATCACATTTAATAATATCGAAAGTTGCCTTGGTTAAACCCATTTACAAACTAATATTGATTTCTCTGTTGCGGATCTCACGAGCGCGACGGTGTCGGGACGGAATCTTAAAACCTCGTCGACGCAAACAATAAAAATATCTGTAGATCGAAGCATGTCTCTAGTTGAAATTGAAGGTAATACGCGTAGATTCGAGAGACCCATAGCCTTAAAATTTTGTCGCGCCACCGTATTGGGTCTATTGTTTGTTTTTTAGGGTTTCTCGCGCCACCGTAGAATTTCTGAACTGTTCTGGCGGGATATTATAAAATTTTCTGGACAGTTTAATGTGGTACCCGTAAGGGTTTAATTGTTACCAATAGAGTGTTATTTGTTATAAAATTGCCGTCTATGCACTAGGGTTTCTGGATAATTTGTTATCGTCTATGCGCTAGGGTTTTTGGGTAGTTTTTGGGGTTTAGGACTTACGGGTTCGAGGTTAAGATTAAGGGTTAACGACATGAAATTTTGGGAAAACGATCCACGACTTGTGCAGTATAAGATACAACCTTAAAAAAATTTTGGGGTTCGGGGTTTAGGGTTTAGGGTTTCGGGCCTCGGATTTCGGGTTTTGAGCTTAGTATTTTGTGTTTGTGGTCTATAAAAAAAAATTATTAGTACTTAATGTTAACGTTTGAACATGTTCGTGGTGCAATTTATAATGTTATGTTCCATTGAAAGAGGTGATAGTCTATGTTTTGCAATGGAGGATTACATGTTTATATATCTATTGAGATCAACATTCGTCTATTGACATCAAATTTCGCCTAATGTGTCTTTTAAAGGAATGTGGTGATTAAACTTCATCAAATTATATATTTACATGAACATCCATATTAAACATCCAAAATAAAAGTGTATTTTTGTACGAATTAATCAAATTATTGACGTGGTACTGTACAACATTTATGAGATATCAGTATTGATCAATGTGTTATTAATTGAGTTCAAGTTGTTTTTTTTAACCAAACGTGTGTTATTATTTCCAATTATTGTAGTACAATTTTGAGAAAGTCCTATAAATATTCTCTGACAATTCTGTTAAATTCTCTGACGGTAGAACCTTCTAGAATATTCTCAATGAAGTGTTTTTTTACATGTATATGTGTTATATTTGTTGTATAAACTGTTACTCACTTAAAAAAACGTTTTAGTCTTAGAGAAAGCTAAAATTTTCTCAATTTCATGGTTACCGACTTACTTTTTCTTTTAATATTAAGACTCGTTTGATTCGATTTTATCTTATTCAGTCGCTTTTACCTTGTTCGGCCGTTAAAGTTGATATTGAATTGATTTCTGAACGAAATTTTTGATTTGGGGGTGGAAGCACTGTTGGAACTATATTATTGTATTCAATTAATAGAGTTGTCTTAGTCTTGCTATGCAAATTAGTAGTCTTGGGCTAAATTGTAATTAGTCATTGTATAGGACTACTTGTGTAAATATACTACGTGGTGGTATATATAAGTGAACTCCTAAGAAAATTAGGAGTGCGCTTTGTATGGTTTTCAGATCGAAAAATTAGAATTGGAAAATTAGAGAGAAGATTTTAGCGCCTTTGTGTTCGTCAACGTCGTTTCTCTTTCAAACCTCAACCTAGGTAAATCTCAAGCGTAAGTGCTCGAAATTCTCAGATTTACTATCCGATTCTTTGTGATCGATCTGTGTTGGATAAAAAAGGACCTAACAATTGGTATCAGAGCTGAGCGTGTTAGGATTTGGATTAAATTTGGAGTGATATCTAAATTTTCGACACTGATTTTCCTATTTTTTTTGCGACACTGTTCTTCGATGAAATCCAATTTGATTCTTCAAAATTTGGTTTAATCTGCTGTTTTTAGGCTTCGATAGATTCGTTTATACTGTCTGAGCAGAATTTTGATAGATCGAAACATGATTTTGAGTGGATTTGAAGATTCGAGCCATTTTGTTCATCGAACTGTTCTTAAAATTTTGGTCTGATTTCAAAAAAATTACGATTTATTTTGCTGTTTGTGTTGATCGGTCGTGTGTTTCTATTTGATCTGAGATCATTTCTAATCGATCGAACCAATTTCTCTACGAATTTTGAAGATTGAGCGAAAATTGTTCTTAGAATTGTTCTTCTGATTTTCTGAAAATTCGACTGATTCTGCTCTGTTTGTGTTAAATCTTTGTTCTTGTTGAGTGCAAGATTTCGATTCATAACTCGGAGTGAATTCGGTCACTTTTAACTTTGGATCGAGATTTTCTTTGCACTTCACTTTGCGTCTGATTCTGCAATTACATCTCTGTTCTTCGCATCTCTGTTCTTCGTGTCTCTGTTCTTCGCTGAGCTAGAAACCTTCTTCGATCGAGAAAATCGTCGACGCGATCTTTGTTGCCGCTGCATCATCGAACGTTCTTCGATCGAGAAATTCCTCGTCATAATTATTTTCGATCGAAATACTTCTTCGACCGCAAGCCCGCTCGAGAGATCTGTTCATCGCATTCATCGAAAAAAGTTTGTTTTGCGATCGAGAATTTGGGTCAACGCGAGAAACCTTGGTCAAGCTCGCAAATCTCGTTCGTGAAATCTTTTCAATCGAAAAACTGGAATCTTTGTTGATCGTGAAACTCAGAATTTCATCTTCTTCACTCGTTATAGATAGATACACATATGCATACATGAAAATTGCAGGCCTAATTGCATTTCAAGTCCCGAATCTATTATTTTAGTCCCTGCAGTTATATTTCAGTCCCCAATAGTTTTTCAATTTAGCCCAGAAAGTTCTGATCTAGCCCTAAATTTTCAATTTAACCCCAGAACTTTCAATTTTATTCAATTCTCACTCTTTTACTTGATTTTATGATCGCAAAATTTTGTTTAGTTGCTTTTACAGGTTTGTCGTCAGAAAACTTATTTTTCGCCCGCAAAACTTTTTGCGATCGAAAAATTTGATTTTAAAGGTTTAGATATTAAAATCGCAAAACTTTTACGATTGTAAAACTATACGTAACTGTTTGAAATCCAAAACTATTTTCTAAAAAACAGTACCTCCTCGAAAAACTTAACAATCGAAAACAGTCCTCTACATCTTCACTCGAAAAACTTTACTCGAGAATTATTTTCGATCGAAAACAGTGGCTTATTTTGACATTAAAAAAATAAACTTAATAAAATATTTTCGATCGAAAACAGTAACCTTCAAATTGGCACATTATAGAAAAAGCTTTTGGAATATACTATTAAATTTTTAAATCAAACTTTAAAACCAAAATCTTTTCGAAACTGAAATTTTAAAAGCCAAATATTTTAATCAGAATAAAAAAAAAATCCAAATCATAAAACACGTTAAAGATCCAAATTATCCAACAAAATTTTAAAAATAAATAAATAAAAATATTAAAAACCAAAATGGACACCTACTCAATTACTCGATCTGATGACACTAGCTCTGACGACTTTAGCTCCGACATTGATGAACAACTGAAGGAGTTTGGGCGTCAACTACGATTAATTGAGAAGGAGTTAAAGATGAAGTCCACAAAGACCAAGTCATGCTCAAAGAAGCAAGAGACTACAAATTTCGAACAAAAGACGCACTTGGCTTTGGAACACGAAGATGAAACTAACACATCCTCTAAGGAGGCAGTGATTTCTAACTCTACATTGTTGAACAGGTTAGAATCCTTACAAACTAGGTATACTAACATGAAAAATGAGCGGAAAAGTACAAGAGAGTTAGAGGACAAATTAACTAAGTCTAAGGAGGAAATAGCTAGTCTCGAATATAAGCTTAGGAGCTCTAGTGCGAAAATTGAAGAATTATCTAAGAGCACCAATATTAGCGAGGCTAAGTATATTCCCTTAGAGAAGCATAGGTCGATAGTAAAAGAATTAGAGGACAGGCTAGACAACAACCATAAATGTCTACTTAGGAATCTGGACGAGAAAAGTCTTCTTAAATGTAGACTAGAAGATATGAGCAAAAAGGTCACTAGTATAGAAGCCGAAGTAGATAAATCTAATTCTAAGAATAGTGAATTAAGAAAGAGTCTAGACACCTGTCAAGTCGAGAAGAGCACTGCTCAAAATAACTATGCTTTCTTAAGAGAAGAACGAGGGAAGCTCTATTCTAAGATTAATCAATTAGAAAATCTTCTTGCAACTTGTAAGACCGAGGAACCAAAATCTCATCATTCTGAAAATCCTTCTTCCGTCGATATACCTCATATTCTTAAGAAAATAGAGGATTTAAATTCTACATTAGAAACGGTAAGAAAGAATTTTGAAGCAGAAAAGAATGCGCTTTTATTGGAAATATCTAATCTCAAAGCTTCCTCACAAGAAAAGTTAATCTTTAAGCAGGTTAAGAAAGAGAAAGAGGCTTTGAGCGCCAATATATCAAATACTCCAATTTCTAAAGCCGTTACTTCTACATGTTCGTTAAAGCCTATCAATTTTAGAAGTACAAACTTTGAAAGTGGCTCTTCCTCCACCAAGAAAATTTTTCAAGAAAATAAATCAAGTTCTAGCGCACAAACTTCATCATGTGTTTCAACTGATTCTACTAATTTTTCACTTAAAAAGCCTAGACTTGAAAATTATTTTCGAAATTCTTATTCATATGTGAAAAATGTGCATTCTCCACGTAGGAATTACGACAGTTCTACATTACATGCTTATCATTCTATTTGTTCGTATTCTTACATGAAGTATCCAGTCAAAGTTCATTCCGTATATCATTTATTACGACTAGGAACCGAGAAGATCTTTAAAAGTACACATTCTAGGAGCACATATTCACATGCTAGAATTACTTATCCGTGTAAAATCAAGCAAAAAAGGATTCCTAAGTCGGATATCAAGTCACAAAGTCCTAGTCAAATATGGACTCCTAAGACTACATCTTCGACCAACTTAGGCTCACAATCTAATTTTACACGATTTACGACTAACTCGTTTTCTGCTAATAAGGGAGGACCCATACGATAATGGGTACTAAAGTCCCGATAGTTTTGCAGATTTCCCTCATGTATGGTACTTCGATGATAGTTGCTCGACATACATGATCAAGGGCGAGCGGCAGAGCAACTACAAGAAATCCCTACCTAAGCGACAAACTCGGTGACAAAATTCCTTACTCATTTTTTTCTAAATGTGCTAAATTTTTAGGATGAGTCACTATTAATTTTCTTAGGGATTACAATTTGGTACATTATGCATCTGAGCTGAAATGTTAAGTGCCAATTTTTTTTTCAAACATTTATCATGCATTTTACGCATATAGCTATAAAATAAATAACAATAATAATAATAATAATAATAATAATAATAATAATAATAATTCTCATGCATCTTCATTTAATAATAATAATAATAATAAAAAAAACATTAAAAAAAATTCATTCATTTTTACTTAATTTTTTCTTTCTTTCTATGTTTTGGTATCATGTTCATATCTGTTTCTTCATAAAATATATATATATATATATAATAATAATAATAAATAACAACAAAAATATATGAAACACATACAACGTTTTTTTTCATGCATTATTTTAAAAAAAATAAACAAAAACAACAAAAAATGGGGAGTGACGATTACTCAATCTACTTTGATTTGTTCACAAAAATCTTTCCTTGATACATGATTGGTTATTTGCGTAATATTGTCTGTCTAGTTGCATTCTTTTGTCTAAAGATCACTCGTTTGTTCCACTAGACACAAAGTCACATCATATATGTGAGATTTTGAGCCTTATTATTTTTTCGGGAATTTATTCTTGAGCGAGTCACACATCAAATGCTTGTCTTAACTTGTATTTCTTGGCCTCATACTCGCCTTGCGTTAGATTGTTAGGAAAATGATTAGGGCACGTAGGAAAATTCCTCACTTGGCCAAAATCAAAATATCATCCTTGAAATTATTCCTCTAGTCATCCCTTTTGAGCCTTCTCCGATGTACTTTTCTTCATTTATATCCCGATCAAGCCTTCAACCGTAATTCATAAATTTCGGAGGGTTGCGTAAACGAGAAAAGGAGGGGGAGAAAAAGGCGACGAAAGAAAAAGAAGAAAATGATGACAAAAGGAGGTGGAAAACGCACACGAGGAATGCTCAACGCACAATAAATAGTCCAAAAGAACCTGCCTTCCTAATTATCGAAATCTTCTAGAAATCATAAGAAGAGGTCATGGATCTTGTTGTGAACTTCTCCTTCGATAATCTCGTATACTCGTCAAAACGGCTAGAAGAGGAGCACCACGAAGTGAACTTCTCCAACGATAATCTGGTCTTATATCGAGACAACGAGAAGAGGAGCACGGCCTTGGGTTCGAATTCCATAACTGTGAACTTCTCCAAATCGATAATCTTTGAAACCTCTCTAGGGACTAAAAGAAGAGGAGCACGGTATCGACCCGAGAACCAACAAGAAGAACTTCGCCTTAGATAATCTCTCAGCCTCGTAGAGAAGCGGAGCTTCAGCTTGAGCAAGTGTAGAATAATATGAAAAAGTTTAAGGATGGAAAAGAAAATGCCGGTGAAGAGGACAACGAAGAAAAGGAAGAAGATCTTTAGTCCACGATTTCTAAATATTTTCCTTCCCTTCTAAGTCAGAACCAAAATACTAAATCCCTAAGTCCCTTTGATTCCGAATCGACGGTCTCTCACTCGGTGAAATGATTAAAAGCGCCTTGATAGCAGGTTAATTGATATAATTTTGCTTGTGTTGACATGAGTGATATATCTAGAATATAAAATCCCATGATAAAAATAATTGAGCGCTAGAGCGAACCTCGTGAGAGTTGTCGAAATGGATCACTCTATGAACTTAGGACTTTAGTTTGACGACATGACTTGACGGCAAATTATTATTCTATGTGTCATGTGAAATATTTGCGTGGACATGATCAAAGTGACGTAATTTGACCCCAAACAAAACAAAAAAAAGGAAAAATAAAAAAAATAAATAATAATAAATATAAAAATCGTATAGTCTTGTTTCAAACTTTTCTTTACTTATATTTTTCTTTGCATATTTTTTATATTTTTCATGTCATTTTCTTGTATTTTTGCATTTATTTTTACTTTGCATTTTTCTTATGCATGAAAGATTTCGCAGTTTTCAAATGCATTTGCACATGCATTGGCACAGACTTGTTTAAACGCGAAATATTTCTTGCTTATATGGGTGTGCAAATTTTCATATGCATGCTTAGGAGTTCATGCATATATGCTGAAATGATTACATGCGTTTCTACTCGTTGTGTCATATGTGTTACATTCTCATATGCATATCTTGGTGATTATGTATATCTTTGCGAAATTGTTAAACCCCATATGGGCACTACTTGAGGGGGAGTCCTGATTCTTAGTGGTCGAAAACATGAATTAAGGGGGAGAATGAAAAATTACTCTATTACTTTGAAATTACTCCGTTATATGTTTTCAATGAGCATGAATTGAGGGGGAAGTAATATGAATTTAAGGGGGAGTAACTTGAACTGTTATAATTCATGTTTACGCTTTTAGAGTGTAGTTTAGAATCATGAGTTCTCCTTGAATCTTTTTAAACGACTAAATCCTCGGGGGAGCTTTTTAGTGATTTCAGGTATGTGAAGTGGACGCTTTTCAAGAAGATCTTCCAACCACCACTTCTATTTCTGCTCTCGAAGATTTAGCGAAAGAAAGAGACAGAAAAACTTTATTTAGTCACAAACACTGAGATTTATGCAGTTTTCCAACCACCACTTCCGATTCTTTGTGATTCGATCTGTGTTGGATAAAAAAGGACCTAACAAGCACGAATTCATTCGATACATAAACAATTAGTCTTTATTAGTAAGACTCATCTGAAATTGAGGACGGAAAAACTTTATTTAGTCACAAACACTGAGATTTATGCAGTTTTCGATCCGTTTTTAGTGTCGTTTGCGATTTTCATTTTATTCCTTTCGATCCATTACTTGTATACAGAATATGTGTTATTTACGACAAACAAGGCGTTATTACCTTTCAGTGACGTGTTACTTCTGAGTCAACATTTGTTATTATCCATAAGACATCTGTTATTTTTTGCTATATTATAAGTATTTCTCTTTTATACAATTTAGCGAAAATGTGATATCCGTTTCTTGCAAGTGATCGGTATAAATTTGAGATACCCATGAGAAATAGATGTCTATTTTACCTTATTGAGTCAATAACGCCGAGATTTATGCAGTTTTCATCCTTTTTAGCATCGTTTGTAATTTTCGTTATATTCTCCCCGATCCATTGCTTGTATACAGAATGTGTTATTGACGGCAAACATAGCGTTATTACCTGTTGGCTCTTTTATTACCAAACAAGGATCAAAAGATTGATTTGAATATGTAGAACGTGAAGAACACCTTGAGTGTGTGTTAGTGTGTGTTTTCTTAATCTAACGTACAAGGTGGCTTACCTTTCAATACTTTGATAAAACCCTATTTAGGGTAAATGGGGCTTTATATACCACAATTGTTTGGTATATTAAAGCCCAATACTACACTATGACTTAATATCATAAGTCACCCCAAACTACTAACAACCCACTAAATAACACATATTAACCCAAGATTACATAAATCAAAGGATGCTACAAAATATTCCTAACAATCTCCCCCTTAGCATCCTTTTCTTTTTGGCGTCTTTTGTGTCTTTTTCTTCTTGGGTTTCTCTACAGCATCAATCGATTTCCTGAGTCCAAGTCTGAACTCGTATGATCGCATCGTTCTTCGTAAGGATAATCGATCGGAGATGATGTCGATCAGCTTCTCGTACTTTTCCTGGACTTCTGCTTCTTCGTTCCTTAGCTTCTCCAAAATCCATTCGAGTTTCACTCGAATAATCAGCAGCGTCCCATCGCTGAATTTAGCAATCTCGGATGTTTTCACCAGCCTCTTTTCTCCCTTGTAATTGATGTAGACAACAGATGGATCGTTGTCATCATTGATAATATGGCCTTCTCCGAGACTTGAGTCGGGGACATCGAAGGATGGCTTCGTGAGATTCACCCTTTTCATGTTGCCTTCCACCACCATTTGAAGATCGTGAGTCGAATTGAACTTGATTTGGCGCATCATGAATCGCTTTAGAGCAACGTAGCCCACTTTCAAGTCTGGATTTTGGAGTGTTCCAAGAAATCTGAAGCTTACGAGTATCCGATCAACATCTTCACCTCTGATGTAGGAGAGATCGCCTTCGGTCAGTTCCTCGACCGTTCCATCTTCTCGCTGCACCTTATAGATAGGATATTCATAGTAGTCGACACGACCTCGCCGGACTCCCAAGATTTTGTTGATTCTGGCCTTTTCTTTCTCTTCTCTTCTAAGAACGTTAACATCTGTATCTTTTGCTCTCCACACAAGCCCTCTACGAAGAGAGAGCAAGTATCGTACAGCAGTTGGCCTCGGGAGATGAGTTAGGCCTCTTAGACTCAGCTCGTCTAGGTCCTTGATCCTATCCTTCTTCCTCGAAATTCTTCTCCGTATCTCTTCTTGATATGGAGCTATCACTTTGACATTTTCCCACGGCGGCGTCTGTTCTTTTCCTTTCTTCGACTTCGAGGTGGAGTACTCCTTATCAACGACAGCGTGTTTGAGAAGCTCTGGAAGTTCTGGAATGTCTGCTTCGTAGTCTTCACCTTCCTCGAGCTCATCATCGTCGATTAGTGCTAGGTCAACATTCGCCTTCATTAAGAAATATCTGGCGTTGTCCAGTAAGCCCTTGGCCAAGTCTGGATGCATCGGCTTTGTTAACCAGTCGTCGTTGAAGATGTACTTCTCTACCGCTGAGTGTGGGTTGTAAAGTGTTTCGAGAGATAGAAAATGTGAGGATGGAGGGTCAGAAGAAGGAGGGTCAGAGGAAGTTCTTGGGTTTGTAAGGCTAGGCGGTGATGGACTCACGGTTGATGTTTGGGTCGTTTGGGTTGTATTGGTAGTAGTTCGGGTAGATTTTCTGGTTTGGGTGGGTGTAGATGGTTTTGTTCTGGTGGATGTTTGGGTGGTTCTAGGTTGTGACTGTGGCTGCGGCGAAGGCCCTGTCCCTTGTGTCTTCTCCCCCTCGGGACGACCCCCACCGTCAGGGTCGTCACGTGAATGTCTTGATGACTGGGCCTCGCCGGGATTAGGATGGTTGAATGGAAGTTCCAAACGTCGGAGGACCTCCGCTTCGTACGCAGTCAGCGTTGGGGCACTGCGAAGTCTTGCCAGTAGAACGTCAATCAATTCTGGGATTGGTACGTTCCACGGCCCTTCCTCAGAGGCAGGGGACGGCTCGTGTGGAGGCGTCTTCGGTGACGGGGGCTTTGCCTTTGTCTCGAGTGGAGGTCTCAATGGTACTGTAGACTTTGGCCATTATTGTGTTCTCGAGTCCTTCTGCAAACTCTGCGAGGCGATCATCCACCCTGGCCTCCATCACGAACGGGGAAAATAACCGGACGGAGTCACTAAGACGTTCCGTCGTCACAACATCAGTAGAGGGTACTGATGTGCCGCCCGTTTGCACAGGACTTGAAGCACCGAGGCCACGAAGGCTCATCGTTGACATCAAAGCTGAGACTGACTCAGTTTGATGGCCCAAGGTCGTAGCTGCAGTGATGTTGACTACGTTGGGGCTTCCGCTCTGTTCCGTACTAGACTCTAGTATGGAGACATCGTAGAGCGTTCGGTCTAGATCACGAAGATCTAGAGGTGCAGAATCTAAAGGTAGTGTCCTAGAAAGTGGAGAAATTATGGATGGTGAGGGCACTAGACTCGAAGTGATCGAAGAAGGTGCAGTCTGAGGCGGAGTACTGCTTGTTACATCAACCACCTCCGAGCGAGGTGGTGATGAATGACGTGGCACCTCGTGAGTATGTGAAACAATCATCTGTTTGGAGATGATTGAGTGGCTGGGAAGGGTAGTTTGCGCGATTGGACCCGATGTCGCGACTTCTACTCGGGGGAAGACAAAGTCAACCCCTGTACTTATGGGTTCGGTCCGGCTTGTTAGTGGATTAGTTGGTTGAGGAGTACGGTCGTGTTTTTGCTTTGTACGCCGTTCCTGTTTTCCTCCTCGGTCATCCCCTTTGGATTTGCGCTTTTGTTTTGGCTTTGGGGATGAGGAGTGTCCTAGACCTACATTTGGCTGTGGGGGTTGGCTTGTCCCTGGGTTAGGTTCAACTGGGTTGTGTTGAGCCACGGGGACGTCGTCGAGGTTGTTGGCTCGCTTATATTTGTGTAGCTCCGGCTCATTTGGATCGAGGAGGCGAAGTAAATGATCTTGGATAATCATGGCCTCCTGATCGTATTTGTTCTTCGATGATTGGATTTTGTTGAGCTTCGGAGATTGGTAGCCCTCTTCTCTTGGTCGTCGTTCGATTTCGGGATGAAGATCCACGAAATGTTGGACGATGACAGGTAGCCACCGTAAGTAAGGGAGCACTGGCTTCGTAGATCCGAGACCTCGCCTTCGAAGTTGATCGAGGATATCCGACCAGATGAGTTGGGCGACGTCATAATTTTTGTTGAAGACGATCCCATGGAAAATCAACATAATGTTTCGGTTGCATTTGTCGGACCCGGAGTGTTTGGGCGAGAGGCATTTGTTTACGATCAAGAACAGGGTCCTCCATGGTCCAGGGATGTCTTTGGCTGTGAAGTCAGGGAGGTGAATGGAATTTTGGGCGTTAGGTTTATGGCCCATGAAAAGGAAATCCCTGATTAGGACGTCATTAGATGGAGGAGAATCATATATGAGTGAGTGTGGTAGGTTGAGAATGGAACGGAGAATGGTTGGAGTAAAAACGACTATGGTGTTGTCGATTATTGCGGAAAGGGTGGTTATTGTGGGGTGATTTGTTGGTTTCTGAAGGGTAGACCAAAATTGTTGTACATACACTTCAGGGACTACCTCGGTGATGTTTAGGGCGGTTCGTAGAGGGTGGTTTGCGAGGATTTTAATAATGATAGGATCTGGGCACGAGGTATTATTGAAGTCAAGTTGATGGTTATTGGGTGTCCTCTGTGCCCAGTCCTTAGAGGCGAAAATCTCGTCAATTTGTCTCACCATTGTGGTCGATCTGCAAGATAAAAGCAGTGGATTAGTGGAAATCGACCATTTGACTTAGAAAGCATACAAAAGTTGTGCAATTCGTTGATAAGCATGTTAGGACTTAGAAAAATTTGGCAAAAATTCGGCAACAATTGAAATTGGATTAAGTTAGCGGCGAAAGTGCCAATTTCAATTGATTTTGAGTTTCGATCATTAATGTGTATCGTGCGATAAGTTTAATTTGAATTGTGGTTTCGATCGAAAGTGATGTTCAATTAAGGTAAATTCGGCGAAGGTGAAATTATGACCCAGTTTCGTTCGAAAGTCATATTTAATTTGAATAAGTGCGGCGAAAGTGTAAATCAGTTCAGTTTCGATCGTCACGAATCAATCGATTCAATTGAGCCTTGAGTTTCGATCGAAACTGTGGAATAGTGGTGTCAATCGATGGAAATTAATTATGTCGTCAGTTTCGATCGAAACTGTGAAAGATTGAAATGCTCTGTTTCGATCGAAACTGTGATAAATTGAAATGCCCTGTTTCGATCGAAAGTTGTAAACCCTAGAAAAACGTCGATTTGAAAACACAAAATAAGAAAAATTTTCAGTAACAATCGATTGATTGGAATGTGAAATTGAAGCAAGAGAGTAGTTTCGAGCGAATCAAGGCGATGTGAAAACACATTTAAACAATGATTTGCGCGAACACACGCAACCCTAATATGCGTAACCTGCACGAATGAGAAAAAAAAATCAGTTTAAAGCTGTAGATTAAACGTTTTTTTTCTTACCAATGAGGGATTTGGAGTTGCAGTAAACGAGAAAGAAAAAAGTGAGACAGTGATGAGTTCGTGTGCGATTTCAGAGAGGGTTTATGAGTGAATTTGAGAATCGATGAAGAAGAAGTGTTTCGGGCGAAACTCTATTTAAATAAGTAGTCTCAGTTTCGCCGAGAATAATTGTGAAGAGTCAATTTTGATTTCGATCGATTGAAATAAGTTTCGAGCGAAAGTCAGTTTCGCCGAGAGAAATGTCAAAGGATTTAAAAATCAATTTCAATCGTAGTGTGGTTCGAGCGAACGTCAGTTTCGCCGATAAAATTATAAAGGTATGAAATCAAATTGCAATTTCAATCGAAACGTGTTTCGAGCGAAAGTCAGTTTTGCCAAGAAACCAATAAATCAAGAGTTAAAGCTTAGTTTCGATCGAAACTTGTTTAGTACAATTGGCAAATCAATTTGAAAGGGTTTCGATCGATATGCAGTTTCGCCGAGAAATAATTGTGATATTTGAAATATTTGAATAATTTTAATTTTTGATAGAAGCTTAAGGAGTTTCACCATACTATATAAATTAAATTTGATGAGGAATCATAAACTCCTTGTGTGAAGTAATTGTGCGAACCATTTAATAATGACTCCCCCTAAACTAGTGCATAAAAATTTTTATTAGTCTCCCCCTAGATATAATAGTAGGATTTTTACCATTCATAACATATAGAGAAAAATTGAAATGATCTATTTACACAATATCAGGTTCATGTTGGGACAATCGATCATGTCTTATGGTTCAACATGCCTAACCTAGATACCAAGAATTGGAAACGCTTTTCATCCAATGCCTTAGTAAATAAGTCAGCAAGTTGAAGATCGGTGTGGACAAAATGCATTTCGATTGTACCTTGTTCCACATGTTCCTTAATAAAGTGATATCTAATGTCTATATGTTTTGTGCGTGAATGATGTACTGGATTACTTGTTATAGCTATAGCACTTTTAGAATCACTAAAAATTGGGATATGATTTAACGTTATGTCAAAATCTCGCAGCTGGGTTCTCATCCACAAAATTTGTGAGCAGCAACTCGCAGCAGCGACATATTCTGCCTCTGCTGTCGATGTTGAGACACAATTTTGCTTTCGAGACGACCAGCTTACGAGTTTACCCCCGAGAAATTGAGCGGCTCCAGAAGTGCTCTTTCTGTCCAGCTTGCATCCTGCGTAATCAGCATCTGTGTATCCTACGAGATCAAAGCTTGATTCCATCGGGTACCATAGACCTAGATTTGGAGTTCCCTTGAGATATTTGAAAATTCGTTTGACCGCGAGCATGTGAGATTCCTTTGGATCAGCTTGAAAGCGTGCACAGAGACATGTGGCGAACATGATATCCGGTCTACTTGATGTAAGATAGAGCAAAGAGCCTATCATGCCTCGATAAGTTGTCTGGTTAACAGATTTTCCTGTGGAATCTGCGTCAAGTTTACATGAGGTAGACATGGGAGTCATGGCAGTATTTGAGTTGTCCAAGTTGTACTTCTTGAGTATGTCGTGAATGTACTTGGATTGACTTATGAAGATTCCATTGTGAAGCTGTTTAACCTGAAGTCCTAAGAAGAAACTTAGTTCGCCCATCATGCTCATTTCGAATTTCTGCTTCATTAGATCCCCAAAGTTCCTGCACATTCGTGAGTCTGTTGACCCGAATATGATGTCGTCAACGTAGATCTGCACTAGCATAATGTCTGAGCCGTCCTTTTTGATAAAAAGAGTCGTATCAATCTTCCCTTTTGTGAAACCTGATGAGATGAGAAAATCCGAGAGGACCTCGTACCAGGCTCTGGGAGCTTTTTAAGTCCATATAGAGCTTTATCGAGTCTGTAGACATGGTCTGGGAGTTGTTCATTCACAAAACCTTCAGGCTGGGAAACAAAAACTTCTTCTTTTAGTATTCCGTTGAGGAATGCAGTTTTGACATCCATCTGGTAGACTGTGAAGTTCTTGTGTGCAGCGAAAGCTAAGAATATCCTGATAGCTTCTATTCTTGCGACTGGGGCATATGTCTCATCATAATCAATTCCTTCTTGTTGATTGTAGCCTTTTGCCACCAGCCTTGCTTTATTCCGGATAACAACTCCTTGCTCGTCCTTTTTGTTTTTAAACACCCATTTAGTCCCTATAATGGTTTTCCCAGCTGGTCTAGGTACTAGGTTCCAAACTTTCAACCTCTCAAACTGATTGATTTCCTCCTGCATGGCAATTATCCAGTCCGGATCGGCGAGTGCTTCAGCTACTTTACTGGGTTCCTTTTGACTTAGGAAGCAGGAGTAGAGGCTTTCGTTCATCGTTGATGCCCGTGTGGTTACTCCAGTGGAGGGATCTCCAATTATTTGTGAGTTTGGGTGGGCTCGAGTCCACTTTCTGGTACTAGGCTGTGATGATCCAGCTGTGTTTGCATCGTATACTGTTTCTCCACCTTGATCAGCCCGATGTTCTATTTCTTCTCCAGGTTGTGGAATTACTGACTCTTCTGAAGAGATTTCTATTGTAGTATCATAAGGCTGTGGAGTTTCAGCGCCTGAGCTGGATATGATCTCTGTATCTGTTGGGAATTCACTTTCGTCATCAAGATGAAGATTTTCCATTGTAGGAGGTATATTGTCATTGTTAGACTCCGCATGATCAATATTTTCTGGTGCCGCAGAAGTTGTTGAAGCAATGTGTGGTAGTGGCTTTGGGAAGATATCTTCAAATAAGAGATCTAGTTCCATATCACTTATCATATTTGTTTTTGAGGTTTCGCCTACAGTGGAAGTGCTAGGTTGATCCTTCGTCAATTCTCGTAGAAGTCCTGGTTCTGGACTGATTTGTGCAGAAACAACTCGGTCTATTTCATCAAACGTTACATTAACGCTCTCCATAACAGATCTTTTCTCTTTGAGATATATGCGATAGGCTTTTGATGTTGTTGAATATCCCACCAGTATGCCTTCGAATGCTTTTGGGTCAAGTTTGCCTCTATCTTCACGATCATTTACCACATAGCACTTGCACCCAAAGACTTTCAGGAATGAGACGTCTGGCACTCTACGATTTATCAACTCATAGGGTGTCCTATTGAACCTCTTGTGAAGTGAGCCACGATTTTGAGTGTAACAAGCTGTATTCATTGCTTCGGCCCACAAGAAGTGAGGTAATCCAGAGTGAATGAGGAGTGTACGAGTTGCTTCAACTAAGGTTCTGTTCTTGCGCTCAACTACCCCATTTTGTTGAGGTGTTTTAGCTGCTGCGAACTGTTGGGTGATTCCAAGTGATCCATAAAAGTCACTGAGTTTTCTGTTCTTGAATTCTGTCCCATTATCAGTTCTGATGATTTGTACACTTAGTTGGTAGAGGTTTTGAGCTGTTTTGATAAACTCAATGATTAGACCTGGAGTTTCATCCTTGGTTCTTAGAAATTTAGTCCATGTGTAGCGTGAGAAATCATCCACAATGACTAACACATACTTTCGCCCATTAATGGTCTGAGTGCGCATGGGTCCACACAAATCCATATGAATGAGTTCGAGAGGTTTGGAAGTTGAGGCTACGCGTTTGGTCCGGTGGGAGGTCTTTCTTATCTTTCCCATTTCACACGCTGAGCAAAGATGTTCTTTGTGATATCTGAACGAGGGAAGCCCTTTTACCAAGTTTTCTGATCGCAGTTTGTTCAGGTCTTTGAAGTTGAGGTGAGAGAGTCGCTGATGCCAGAGATCGTTCTGATGTAGAGAAGCTCGAGAAATAAGGCATGTCGGTCGGACAGTCTTGAGATCAATGGAGTAAAGATTCGTCTTCCTGTGTCCAGTGAGTAGCTCTCTTCCATTGATATCTGTGACACTACATTTGTTGGTCTCGAAGTTCACCTTGAAGCCTTTGTCGCAGAATTGACCTATGCTGAATAGATTGTAGCTCAGTCCTTCGACGTAGGATACTACATTGATGGTTAGCCTGTCATGGATAAGATTACCCGTTCCTAGCATGGATGCAGATTGACCATTTCCGAAGTAGACCTTCCCGAGGAATCCTTCAGAGAAGTTGCTCAACAGCTCTTTGTTTCCAGTCATGTGTGAGGAGCAACCTGAATCTAAGTACCACACATGACGGACCTGCAAAAAGAATCAAGTAAGTTTTGGCACCCATTTATAGATGGGTCCCCTTTTGGTAGCAGGTTTAGCAGATTTCTTGTTCGTTGCTAGATTTAATTCTTTGCTAGATTGTTGTGTAGCTGGTTTGAGAATCCAAGCTTGTTGATTTCCTATAGGATGCAGTTGAGATTTCGGAATCCAAATCTGTTTTGGACTTAATTTCTTGCTTGGCTTGGTCATGAAGATGTTGTGTTTCATTACTTTGGATTTAATAGTATGGTTGGACGGCGTGGGAGATGTGTCCTTAGAATGAGCGATATGTGATGGGGAAGTGCTATTGTGGAAATGACTGTCACAAGGATGAGAAAGAACATCATTGTAGACATGACAGAATTTTGATTTAAGGGAATGGAATAACGAAACACGTTCTGCGACATTACAAGAAGTCACTTTTGGAAATGCTAATGATTTTGAAACATGAGAAGAAAGGTTGGAGGCTGGTCTCTTCTTCTTATCAGGGACTGTTGTCTTCTTAGCTGGGCCCGGTAGAACCTTCTTCGCTTCCATAGGTATCACGCCTTTGTCTGTGAGCACATGCGATACAAAGTTAGTGTGAGATAAAGATATTTTCTTTGTAGTTTGCTTGCATTTACACGGAGAGGATTCTGGAACAGGACGTGAGGTAGAAGGTTTGTAAGCGTCAGGGAAGTTTTCAAGAGTATATATTTTGCTCAGCAAAATAGTTTTCTCTTCTTCGTGAGCTTTCCTTTCCGACTCTAGTGAGGCAGTCAAGGAACCTATTTTGCGTATAATTTCTGGAATATAGATAAATGAAAAAATAGGTTTAGCCTGTTCGTCAGTGCCTTCGGGTCCAAATGGTGACATGTAATCATCAGAGAGTGTAGTCTCTCTAGTTTTGTAACTATCATTGAGTTCGTTGTAGTCACATATGATTTGAGCCCATTCCTTGTTCTTCCGTTTTTGTTTGTCAGTTTCAGTCACCTCTCTTGAGCTTACGAAGGGCCTCAATTGTTCAATGCTTAACCCAAAACGTTTGATGTTGTACAAAGATCGTACTTTCTCTGCTTCAGGGTTGGTGGTGGGTTCAAATCCTAAACCTTCGCGGGGATCATAAAATTCTACATCTTTAGGTTGACTAAGAAAGACGGTTCGTTCAGATTGACCTCTCTTGGTGTTAATGTCCTCTAGCTCTTTGACTTTCTTGTATAGACGAACACGTTCGTTTGTGATTAATTCGTATTGAGACAATACGTTTACACGTTCCTCATCGCTGTCTTTCAAGCTTTTACACATATCGCTAATTTGTTTCTCCTTGCTCTCTACAAGATCTTCTAAAGTCTTTACTTTAGTTTCAGACAAGGTCAAAGATTCATTAAGAATAGCTATCTCTTCCTGTTGTTTGTTTATCAAGGCATAATTTTTGTCGAAATTGCTTTGGAGCTCTGAGTAATTTTTACGATGCATGGAGAGTTCGGTTATCCTATGTTCAAGGTTAATGAAATCGTTTAGGGAAGGAGTGTATACCTCCTGGTCGGATGAAGAGACATCCGTCCTGTCTGATCCGAGGTCTGGCTCATCCTCGTCGGAGTCATCTTCAATGCTTTTCACCATGAAGGCCATTTCTTCTTCCTCCTCATCAGATGTGTCCTCTAGCCATTCCTCTTCCTCAGCAACCAAGACTATTCCCGCTTCCTTGCGCTGTGAGAGCTGAAATTTTTTCTTGTAATACTCAGTGTTTTTCTTCTTGGGTCTGTAGCATTCAGAAGCAAAGTGACCCGGCTTGCCACAGTTGAAGCATTTCTTCACTGCTTCAGGTTTCTTAGTTTCAGCCTCTTCAGGGGCAACGTACTTCTGTTTCCCCCCCGATGTTCGTTGTTTGTTGAAAGCAGAAGATGATTTCTTGGCGCTCATTTTATTGACCGTATCTGAGATCATTGCTAGTTTCTTTCTGATGGATTCGAGTTCGTCCTCAGATTCTTGATCAGATTCGGCGTTGTCAGAGGAGTCAGATTGTACGACTTGCTTTCCTTTAGAAGTCCTCAAGCTCCTGTTGTTTGACTTAGAGGTTACCAATGCAATTGGTTCCATGTCGATGTTTGGTTTTCCTTCGTTCTTGATTTCTTTGGCATACTGCGAGTACTGTGAGAGATTATCGTGCAGGGAGTGAATATCCATAGCGTCCAGATCTTTGTTCTGTTGCTTAACCAGAACTACAATCCGTCCCCACTCAGGTTGAAGTGTGGAAAGGAACTTGATGTTGTGTTCGAGATTGGATCGCTGGATGTTGATCTTTCTCATCTCGTTGATGATGGTCAAGAAGCGAAGGTAAACATCTCGAAGTTCTTCCCCTTCCTTAGCTTTGAAGGAGTCATAGGCAGTAAGAATGCTGGATTTCTTAGATAAATTACTAACTTCAGTTCCAACCATCATCTTGCAAACTTCATCCCAAATTTCCTTTGCAGTGACCATTGCGTCGACTTGCTTGTAGACATCGTTTGGTAGAGCCTGAAGTACATAGTGTCGGGCAAGCTTGTCCGCTCTGGCACGTGCCTTCTCAGCATCGGTGTATCGACTAGGATCCTTAGGAGTTCTCCTCTCTGGAATAGGAGGAACAGCATCGGGTTGAGCAGGGATGATGGTCCAGACTTGAGCAGGTCCTTCAAATATGGAGGAGAGCATGTCGTTTGCGAGGTCTACATCTTTGATTTCTATGAAATTGATAAATCGTTGCTTCCATATGCCGTACTCTCCCCATCTCAGTAGTGGTGCACGGTTGTCAGATCCAATAGCAAGACCGTCCATGTTTATGTTTGGTAATGATCGTTAACGCGGGATATCTCTGCGAAATGAAACACTTTAGTTTTGAAAGAAAGAGTCAAGTTTGAGTAATTTCTAATGTTGAGTATGGAAATTCACTAGGTGAATTCTGTCGAAATATAAGAGTTTGATGAATTTAGTGTACTGCTTGAACGATTCGTGTTAAGTGAATAGGTTCGTGGTCGATTCAAGTATGATATGAAAACTAATCTCAACGATTGGTCCAAATGTGTTGAGAATCGAGCAATCGAAATTGAGTTTAGATTTTAAGATTCGGGCGAAAGTGTGCATGATGAAATTCAATGGAATTTGCTGAAAATGTGAGTTTCGATCGAATCTGTGAAATTAGGCACTGTAGCGTTTCGGGCGAAAGAAATTGAGTTTTGCTGAGAAAAGTATCGATCGAAACTGAAAGCAAACGACTTTCGGGCGAAACAATTGGACTTTCGCCGAGAAATCTTTCGAGCGAAACTGTGAAGAATGCAAAGAATTGATCTAAATTCAAATTGATTGACTTTCGGGCGAAACGTGTGAAACTTTCGCCGAGAAAACTATCGGGCGAAACAATGAAATTTGCGAAGAAATTCCTGAAATCCAAATCGATCGAAACTACTCACAGTGAGTTTCGATCGAAACCTTCAAACTCAATGGTACCCAGTTCAGTGAAAAACAGATTTTCTGTCTCGTTTCTGCTTAAATCAGACTCATACTTGACTGGAATCGACGTGAAAGAACCTAGATGTACTCAATATCAGTTTTCTAATGTCCTAGGAGTGAAGAATCACTGAAAAACGATTTGAAAACATCCAAAGACAGTGAAAAACAGAGAATGAGTTTTCAAGCAAAAATCTTCGTCAAATCACGTCGAAATCGAGCAAAACTGGATTCAAATGGAAGATATTGATCCGCGTTAGGCTCTGATACCACTTGTTGGCCCTTTTATTACCAAACAAGGATCAAAAGATTGATTTGAATATGTAGAACGTGAAGAACACCTTGAGTGTGTGTGTTAGTGTGTGTTTTCTTAATCTAACGTACAAGGTGGCTTACCTTTCAATACTTTGATAAAACCCTATTTAGGGTAAATGGGGCTTTATATACCACAATTGTTTGGTATATTAAAGCCCAATACTACACTATGACTTAATATCATAAGTCACCCCAAACTACTAACAACCCACTAAATAACACATATTAACCCAAGATTACATAAATCAAAGGATGCTACAAAATATTCCTAACATTACCTTTCATTGACGTGTTACTTCTAAGTCCACATTAGTTATTAATCATAAGACATTTGTTATTTAGTTCTATGTTATAAGTATTTCTTTTTTACACAATTTAGGGCAAATATAATATCCGTTTCTTGCAACTAATCGGTACAAATTCGAGGTACCCATGAGAATTGAGGTCTATTTTACCTTATTGAGTCAATAACGACGTGATTTATGCAGTTTTCATCTGTTTTTTAGTGTCGTTTGTGATTTTCGTTCTTTTTCTCCCGATCCATTGGTTGTATACAGAATGTGTTATTTACGACAAACAAGGCGTTATTACCTTTCAGCGACGTGTTACTTCTAAGTCAACACTTGTTATTAACCATAAGATATTTGTTATTTTTTCCTATGTTATAAGTATTTCTTTTTTACACGATTTAGGGAAAATATAATATCCATCTCTTGCAACTAATCGGTATAAATTCGAGGTACCCATGAGAAATTGAGGTCTATTTTACCTTATTGAGTTAATAACGACGTGATTTATGCAGTTTTCATCTGTTTTTTAGTGTCGTTTTGTGATTTCGTTCTTTTTCTCCCGATCTATTGGTTTATACAGACTGTTTTTTTTTAACAATATATGGATCGTTATTTCTAATGTAGGATGTGGTATTTTTGTGTGACGATTTGTTATTTACTAGAAGAGATGTGACATACGTCGCTAAGCGATTACTGTTCATGCGATAAACAGTTTGAACGTGTTCTGATTTTGATCAAATTCCATATACTTTGCTTCATAACATGTTTAATTACTTGTTCGTGTGTGCTAAGTTGATGATTGCGAGCAAATACCTGCAATTTCACGTTCAAATTTGGTGTTTTTGCTTAAATCTGTGTTAACTGTATTCTGTGAATTTTTGCGATAATTTCAATTTTTCTCGCTAGGTTCTTCCAGATTAATTTCTCGATCGAAAAACACTGCGCGAAAATTTTTCTCGATCAGAATACTAAGTCAGACCTAAAGTCGCTTCTATCAAGAACGACTTTAGTAGAAAAATTTCTCAGCATTACTTAGTGAAAAACTTTTTCGACAAAGACCAATCTTGACTTTGCCCGCGTAAAACTTACTATCGAAAAACTTTTTCGGTCAGACTTCTCAGTTTGACTAAGCGAAAATCATATGCGTCCGAGAAACTTTTCCAGTCAACGAATTTATTTTGACCCAGCGAGAAACTTATTAAACAATAATGTTTCTCAACGCTCGAAATAAATTTGCGATCCAAAATTTTTCTCAACCAAAAGATTTTGAGCAATTTTTCTCGCTCGAAAAATTTCTCGCTGCACGAGAACAGTAACAACGCCAATTTTTCTCGAGAAGCTAATTTTTTATCAAACTTTAAAGATTGAATCAAAACATTATTCTCGAAACTTCTCTAGAGTCAAACGCTACTAACTAATCTGCTACTTGTGAAGCACACCACATCAGTTCAAGACATCAAAACAACAAACGAAGATCCTACATCAACTCAAAGAAGAAATGGATGCCTATTCTCTAGGAAATGATAATCGTCCTCCAATTTTCAAAAGGGGCAATACACAGTTTGGAGAAGTCGGTTCTTAAACTTCATCGAACTTAAAGATCAGGCTGAAGATCTGCTCAAATCACTTCATGAGGGACCAGAAATATTCTACATAAATCAAGAAGGTGATAGCTCGAATAATCCTCCAATCGAACCCAATAGGTGAGTACAATTACCTAGCGAGTACGACGAAGCTGAGAAAAGAAGAGCAAGAGCAGATCTAATAGCTAAGAACATGCTGATGCAGGGCATCCCGAATGATATCTATAGACAAATAGATAGCATCCCAACTGCCAAAGGGATGTGGGATGAACTAGAGCGAATGATGCAAAGAACCGAAGTCGGTGCCAAAGCTAAGAAGCCTAACATACTCACAGCGTATGACTCCTTCAAGGCCAAAAGTGAGGAGAGCTTACACGATCTTTATCAGCGATACCTCACTCTTCTCAACGGAATGAGGAAGATTGAGATCAAAAAGACTAACATGGAGATGAACATTCGGTTCCTGTCCGCACTGCCCACCGACTGGAAGAAGATCTCTACCCAACTCCGACAAAATAAGGACTTGGACGAGATGGATATTCACACTATTTTTGATAACCTCGCACAGCATGAAGAAGACATAAGCGAGTTACGAAAGGAGCAAAAGGGCAAACAGGCCGAGGACTCCATAGCTCTAGTTTCTGAGAAGAAGAGCTCCCGCTCACGCAAGGAAAAGCACGTCAAGCTCCCTAGCTCGTCAGAGGATGAAGACATATCTGATTCAGAACTTCCCTCTGAGATCAAAGAAATTGGCAAACAGCTGGCATTAGTCGCCAAGATGATGACAAAGCAATACTTCAAGAAGAAGTCATCATCTTTTGCCAACAGACTTCGAACTACAAGCTCGAAGAATAAAGACCAGCTGGCTGAGTCCTCAGAAGTCATAATTTCCAAAGACATACTAAAATGTTTTAATTGTGGAAAAACATGTCACTTTACCAGGGAGTGCACTCTCCAAAAAAAAGGATGCAAACTACTACACCAGGAAGCTTCAACTATCCAAACAAAAGGAAGCTGGAGTAGCTCTTATGGCAGAGCATGACCACTGGCTAGAGGACAGCTCAGATTCTGACACCGACAATCTTGCTCTAATGATACGCCTTGACAATCTCAGGAGGTAGAAACCTCTGACTCTACAAATTCTGACTTGTTAGCTGAGTTAAGCTCCAAATTTGCTAACATGGTAACTGAGCAGAAACGAGGAATAAAAGTAGAGAAACGGATTCGTAGGTCTAAGGAAACGATAGCCAATCTGAAAGAACAAGTTAGGAGTTCTAGTCTCAAAATAGATGAATTGACTAAGAGACTCCAGTTTAAAGAGACTAAGCACACCTCATTAGATAAGCATATTTCGGTAATAAAAGAACTAGAGGACAGACTAGACAATAACCACAAATGTCTACTAAGGAACTTGGAAGAAAAGAGTCTTGTAAAAAGTAGACTTGAGGCGGCAACTAAGAAGGTCACTAATTTCGAAGAAGAATTGACTAAGTCAAATTCTAAGATTAGTGAACTACGTAAAAGTCTAGACGCCTGTCAGGCCAAAAAGAGCACCGCTCTAAATAGCTATGCTACCTTAGACGCTGAGCGTAAGAAGCTATATAATAAAATTAAGAAATTAGAAGATCTTTTGGTGAAAAGGGCACCTACTGATCAAACTATATTTTTGAATCAGCCCAAGGACTTAGAATTCTATGACTATAAGTATGGCTTAGGCTATGAGAACCCACGTAACTTGAAGAAGGTTAACTGCAAACAACTTTATGATATCTCGTACATGGGTCTCGGACTAACTTCTCTCATGACCTTTACTAACGCAAAAGCAACGTTTGAGGAAGAAGAAGCCAAGAGACAAGCCAATATTAGGGCTGAAATACCCCCTTTTCTTACATCGAACTGAATCAACGCGACAAAACTTGGGTACCTCCCAAGGGCTGGAGCCTTGAAACAGATAATTTTCTTGAAGATCTTTCTAAAAATGAGGAAGTTCAAAATCATCATTCTGAAAATTCTCTCTACATACCTCCCATAGTTAAGAAAATAAAGGGATTAAGAGCCGCCTTAGAAAAAGAAAAAGAGGATTTTGAAGCTGAAAAGAAAAAATTCCTAAAAGAGATGGAAAATCTCGAAGCTTCCTCCATCTCAAAAGCCATTTCTCACGCATCTCCTCCAAAAGAAAATATCATTCTGATAAGCGTGAAGAAAGAAAAAGCGCCTTCAAAAGATCAGAAAATTAGAAGTTATCAGAAAAGGTCTAAATCTAATCCTGTTTTGCTTACGTCCACAGGGAGCATAGAGCCAGCACTAGAGACGAAAGAGAGAGTGTCTAGTCTAAAAATAGAGAAGGAGCCCGTAGATTTGTCTGCTAATAAGAATTTATCTCCTTCTGTAAAAATAAAAGACACTAGTAGAAATAAAAGAGCCGTTTCCACTCTCAAAATAATTGTTTCTACTTGCTCCTTAAAGCCTATCACATTTAGAAGTACTAATTTCGAAACAGGCTCTGCTTCAGCAATAAAAACCAATAATTCTAAGACAAATGCTTCTAGGATGACCCGTACGAAACAGGATCCAGTCATAAAGAAAGCATATGGCGTTATTCATGCATGTTCTCACCTAAGGTATCCAGTTAAGATCGAATCCCCAAGCACCTTACGAGATTATCAAACGAAAATATATTTTCCTCGGTCAAGCCTACCAAAACATTTGTCCGCACTGAAATTAATCTTCCCTGCAAGGTTCAACCTAAATGGGTTCCTAAAACTCCGCCTAAGAAAACAAAAGCCGGAAAGGCCAAGTCTTCTACAAAGGGCAAACCCAAATCGACTTCTTCAAAGATGACTTGGGTCGCTAAATCACCTACAAACACTAATATAGGAACCATTTCTGAATAAACTACTAAATCTGCTAATCTGAGAGGACCCATTTATAAGTGTGTACCTAAAGCACTCTTTGTTTTTGCAGATCCATCATGTGTGGTACCTCGACTCTGGTTGCTCCACACACATAACGGGAATAAAAGAGCTGCTGAGCAACTACAAAGACCGACTGAATGGAAAAGTCAGATTCGGAAACAACGACTCAGCCCCCATACTAGGAGTTGAGAACATCATTCTGGAAAATCTGACAATAAAGGATGTCTCTTACGTCGAAGGTCTCCGCCATAACTTGTTCAGCATAGGCCAATTCTGCGACAAAGGATTCCAGGTGGTCTTTCTTGCTGACCGGTGCAGAATATTGGACAGTCAGGACAAAGAACTCCTCCAAGGACTTCGGATATCAAATCTTTACACGATAAACCTAACGTCCGTGCGGATCTTGACAGCTGTTTGCCTCATCTCTCAGACTGTAATTCAGAGGAACTGCTTATGGCATCAACGTATGTCTCATCTCAACATTAAAGCTCTTCAACGGCTTTCGACGAAAAAGTAGGTCTACAGTCTTCCAACTATAGTATTACAGAAGAGCATCAGTGTTCAGCACGTCAACTAGGAAAAATGAAGCTAGCATCTCATCATGCAAAACTAGTTGCCTCCACTTCACGTCCTTTGGAATTGCTACATACGGATCTCTGTGGACCTACACAGACACAGAGTATTAGTGGGTGGAAGTACGTGCTAGTTATCGTTGATGACTACTCCCGCTACACATGGACGAAGTTCCTCCGAACTAAAGATGAGACAGGGGACTTGATAGTTAATTTCGTGAACACTACTCAGAATTTGCTGCAACAATCCATCCGAGTCATCCGAACGGACAACGAAACTGAGTTCAAGAATAAGTATCTCAGTGAATTTTATCAAAAACTTGGCATTAATCAGCAATTCTCAGCCGCTAAGACCCCTCAATAGAACGGGATTGTTGAAAGGAAGAACATGACTCTAGTGGAAGCCGACCGTACAATGCTGATCCATTTCGGCCTCCCACACTTCCTTTGAGCTGAAGCAGTAAATACCGCCTGTTTCACTCAGAACAGGACGGTGGTTCACAAGCGCTTTGATAAGACTCCGTACGAAATAATAAACAAGCGAGTACCCAATATCTCATTCTTTAAGGTCTTCGGGTCCAAGTGCTTTGTGGAGAACGACAGAGAGCAACGTGCTAAGTTCGACCCTAAAGCATTCGAAGCCACATTCGTTGGGTATTCATCAACGTCAAAGGCGTATCGAGTTTACATCAAGTCCAACCGATCAATCAGAAAGCTACAACGTCACTTTCCACAAAGTGGCAGAAATGGCTCCTGCACACCTCAGTTCAGGACCCGTGCCAAACCCGATGGCTTCTGAATACGACAGTTCAGAACCCGTATACACTGCTGTGTTGGCACAAAACCAACAGAAGATGGCAATAACTCCAGATTCAACGTCTGACGAAGCACTGAAACTTGCGTTGGAAGATTTGGACTCTCTCTTTGAGCCCATATATCGGCCAGAAACCATTATTGCAACACCTTTAGTGGAGCCCCCACTCGATGAGGCCAATGTACCGAGCTCTTCAAATGTTCCTACCTCACCCGATTCAGAATTACCAAGATCAATGAAGAACCTACAACAGTCAATGAGGAAGTCTCATCAGAATCACTCAATCCAAGTGCAGAATCTGACTTACCTCAATCGAATGAACAATCTGAAATCATTGGAAATCTCAGTCCACAAATGACCGATGCGTCTAGATCTGCACTACCTCATGAGCGAAAATGGACTCGAACACATCCGGTTGATCAGATTATTGGTGATCCTTCGCGTGGAATACGGACACGTCATCAACACAGTTTATTCAGCTGCTTCTGAAGCCAAAATGAGTCAACTAAGGTAGCAGACGCACTAAAAGACCCGGATTGGGTAATAGCAATGCAAGATGAAATCAACCAATTTGAGCGTCTTCAAGTGTGGACCCTAGTATCCCGTTCGCATGGGAAAACAATCGGGACGAAATGGGTGTTTAAAAACAAGAAGAATGAAGATGGAGAAGTGATTAGAAATAAAGCGAGACTGGTTGCGAAGGGATATAATCAACAGGAAGGAATTGACTACGACGAGACATATGCTCCTGTTGCCCAAATCGAAGCCATTCATCTCTTCCTGGCTTACGAGGCTCATAAAGACTTCAAAGTCTACCAAATGGATGTAAAGACCGCCTTTCTTAACGGCGTGTTAAAAGAGGAAGTCTGCGTCGCTCAGCCAGAAGGCTTTATTGATCAAGAATATCCTGATCACGTCAATCAATCGGACAAAGCTCTCTATGGACTGAAACAAGCCCCACGTTCTTGGTACGACGTCTTGAGCGATTTCCTCGTAAAATCTGGATTTATCCGTGGAACGATCGCTACGACCCTCTTCATAAAATGGCAAGACAAAGATTTGGTTGTCGTCCAAGTTTATGTAGACGACATCATCTTCGGATCAACAAATCCACGGCTATGCAAGAGATTTGGAGAATTGATGAAGAGCAAATTTGAAATGAGCCACATGGGAGAGATGCAGTTCTTCTTAGGACTTCAAGTCAGGCAGCTCGATGATGGGATATTCATCAGTCAGACTAAATACATCAAGGACATCTTGAAGAAACTCCATCAAGATCAGAGCAATCCTATAAGCACTCCCATGTCCACAAGCTGCAAGTTGGATGCCGATTCCACAGGAAAAGCGATCGACATTACATTATATCGCAGCATCATTTGCTCTTTTCTTTATCTGACATCGAGCCAGCCGGACATCATGTTAGCCACATGTCTGTGTGCCCGTTTCCAAGCCGACCCCAAAGAATGTCACATGCTCGCGGTCAAGCGAATTCTTCGCTACCTAAAGGGCACCTCGACCTTAGGTTTATGGTACCCTGAAGGCACAAACTTCAAATTGATTGGCTATACTGACGCTGATTATGTAGGTTGCCGAATGGACAGGAAAAACACATCCGGTGGCGCTCAATTTCTAGGCGAAAAGCTAGTCTGCTGGTCATCAAAGAAGCAGAATTGCATTTCGACATCGACGGCCGAGGCAGAATACGTTGCGGTTGCCAGCTGTTGCTCGCAAATGCTGTGGATGCAGACTCAGCTTCGCGATTATGGGTACAATCTAAATAATATACCCATTTATAGCGATAGCCAAAGTGCCATTGCGATACATGTAATCCTATTCACCATTCACGCACAAAACACATAGACATACGATATCACTTTATCAAAGATCACGTAGAAAAAGGCACTGTTGGTCCCGATTTGCACCAAACAAGGAATCAAAGAGGCTTAGATGGGATGAAAAGGGAGAGGTTCTCACCTTCAAGTGTGTGTATTGTGTGAAAAGTAGGGTTAGCCTTTTGATCTTTGATTACCTTGAAAATAGTGCTGGAAATACCTTATATACCACATTAACCCTAGGTATATTAAGGCCCAAACACTAAAGATTAACTAATTACAATCTAGTCCAAAGCCCAAGCTAAAAGGATAATTACAAAAGATAACTCAAGACTTAAACTATTGACACAATCTATTAAATATCCTAACAATCTCCCCCTTTGTGTCAATTGTTGGGAGTCTTGGATCTTGGGCGTTGTGATGGTGGATTAGCGAGTGTGTGTTTCGCGAAGTCCTAGCTTGAACTCGAAGGCGCGGAGATTCCTTCGAAGCACAATTCGATCAGCTATAGCGTCAATGAACTTCGTGAACTTGGATCGGCAGTGTGGGTCTTCTTTCGAAAGGATGCAGCAAATTCTCATGAGCTTGTCTTGGATGATGGTGAGTGTTCCATCCGAGAACTTTGCCACTTCGGAGCAGCGCAGTAGCCTCATCTTTCCCTTGTAGTTCGAGTAGGCGACCGCCGGATCATCTCCGTCGATCACATCACCCTCTCGATAGTCGTCCTCGTTCTTGAAAGATGGGTGAGTCAGGTTCACCTTCTTCAGGTTGTGCTCCACCGCCATCTGCAGATCGTGAGAGGCGAAGTATCTCACTTGTCGGAGCATGTGTCGCTTGAGAGCCACGTAGCCCATAGTGACCGGTTCAGCCCGTACGAGATGTCCAGAACTTCTCAGGACGAGTCTGAACTGCTTCATGGATTCCAGCATGCTGTACAGATCACCCAGGCGCAGAAATTTGAAGTCTGCCTCGCTTACTTCACAGTAGCTCTCATCTTGCCTCATCACCGTGAACACTGGATAGTGGACACGTCCTTTCGACTCCTGGCGAATGTCAGTGACTTTGCAGATGGGAGCCCGATTCATCTCAAGAGCGAAGTTTTCCTCATCGGACAGCGTCCGCTTTGTGCACTTGTGGCAAAGAAGGCTCCATCGGTAGAGCTTCTTCTTCTCCTCGCTCCAGTTTTGGACATTCATCAGCTCGTATTCATCGAAGACCGTGATGATCCGCTCCTTGCGCCGCCAGATCCTCTTCCTGATCTCTTCTTGGAATGGTGCGGTGATCTTCTTGTTTTCCCACGGTGCTTCCGGTATATCCTCCGTGGGCACATCCGGTTGAGCAGTAGGAGCCTCACCTTGCTGCACTTGAAATTGGAGGATGTTCTCGAGCTCGGCGGGTTCGGCGTCGTATTCCTCTCTGTTCTCGTTGTCTGCAGTGTTGATCAGCGTAAGCGAAGGTTCCTTTAGCAGACGTCGATCATTTTCCACCAACTTTCTGGCTGCTACTGCATCGGCGGGTGTGTACAGCCATTCATCGTTAAAGATGTAGGCCTCGATCTCGTTCTGCGCGCAGTAAAAGTCCTCGGAAGCCACGTTGGAGTCGGTATTGAGAGGAGTATGGCTGTGCAATGGCGAGGGTGTTGCGTCGGAGGAGTTTGTGGATTGTGGGGATGGTTGTGGTGGAGATTCTGGTGGTTCGGTTGAGGTGATGGTTTTTGCGAGGATGATTTGGGTGTCGGGTGGTGTAGATGTGGTGGTGGCCTCTAACATCGATGTGACAGTTAGAGTTTCGGAGACGGTGGTAGGTGGTGGTGGGGGTGATTTGGCTAGTGACTAGGGGTTAATAGGATGGAATTTTTGGCTGGTGGGGTGTGAGGTTTCTGTTGCGGGCGTCGTTTCAGGTGCAGAGGAGGAAGCGGCGTCGATTGCACGAGTCCTTGAGATTGTGAGCCTTGCTGCCTATTCTCCCCCTCGCGTCGATCTTGATCATCGTCTTGATCGTCGCGTCTGATCCCGCTAGACTCGCCTTGAGCGCCGCAAGTCATTGGTTGAGTCATGATGGCCTTCATTCGCTGTTCCTCCTCGTCGAGTTCCGTCATTGATTCGAATCGGGCTCTGAGGATGTAGAAGAGCTCCTTTGCTGAAATGGAGGAGAGAACAGCTTCTGCGTCCATATGTTGCGGTGGTGGTGGCGTCTCCGGGGCCACACCTTTGCCTTTGTCGATGGTGGACGCATCGAGACGCGCGTAGACTTTATCGAGGATGGACGCCTCAAGAGTCTTTGCAAACTCTTGAAGACGAGCCTCTAGCGCGGTCTCGGAGACAAAATGTGGTAAGTTTAACAAGTTGGAATCACGAAGAAATCCAACTGACATCGAATCGGAGAAGATAGCCGATCGGCCACCCGTTTGCACAGGACGGGAAAAGACGGGGTCACTAAGACTTCCCGTTTGCATCATCGATGAGACAGACTCAAACGTATGATGGCCTAGGCTCACGGTTGTTGTGATGTTGGCCGTGCTAGGTCTTCCGCTCTCAGTCACAGAGACATCACCGAGCGTTCCGACAGAATCACGAAGACTCTGTAGTGCAGTAAAAGGTGTATGTGTCCTAGAAACATATGAAATTATGGGAAGTGAGGGCACTAGACTCGATGTGATTGAAGAGGATGCAGTCTGAGGCGAAGGACTGCTTGTTTCAACATCGACTATCTCCAAGTGGGATGTCGATGGCATACGTAGCTCCTCGTGGAATGAAATATCTTCCTGTAGAGAGGAAGATAAGTGGATTGGTGGGGTCGTTTGCGTGGTTGAGCCAAATGCGTCTTCTACTCGGGAGGTGAACACATCACCTCCTGTACCTATGGGTTGGGCTCGGCTTGTCTGTGACTGAGGAGGTCGATCGTGTTTCTGTTTTGATCGATGCTCCGTGGGGCGGCTTACGTCATCCTCTCGCGACCGTTTTTCGGTACGCGGGTGGAAGAGGATGCGGCGCGACTCGATGACTTTTTAGAAGTGGTTGTTGGGTTTCGGCTAGTCCCGGGATTAGGAGCAGTGGGATTGGTCTGCTCCGTAGGGACAATGGATAGGGGACGGGGACTCTCGCGGAATGAAGCGGTGGAGGCACGGTATCCTCGAACATGCGGGTTTGTTGGGTCGGCATAGGCGAGGACTTCGTCTGGGATGATCATGGCGTGTCGATCTTTCACCGTAGTATTTTTCTTGGCGAACTTCTCGACAACGGGAATTATGAAGTGCTCACTCGCCGGGCGGATGCGGATGTTGGTGGAGAACAGGGGGAAGTGTTTGATGATCGCTGGGAGCCACCGCATGTAAGGGACGAAGCGGTTTTTGACTCCCTTGGCGACTTCCCGATCGCGACGTTGGACCGTGGAGACGAGATCCATCCAGATGATCTCGGTGTAGTTGTACTTGCGGTTGTGTGCGATGCCGGTTAGGATGGTGAGGATTTGGTGGTTCCCGCGGTCCTGACCAGCATGCTTCCCTGACATGCATTTGTTCAGCAGTAGGTACAGCGTTCGCCAGGGTTGAGGTAGATTGCGTGTGGTGACTTCACTGAGGACAAGTGGGCCCTTCTTCTTCTTGTTTTCAGGTTGATAGCCCAATCTATCGATGTCTTCAATGAGTTGTTCGTGCGTCGGTAGTGGATCGTAGGGTGAGTAGACAGGGAGTTCGAGTACTTCTTGGACAATCTTGCGGGTGAGGACTACTGTTTCTTGATCGATTTCGGCGGACATTGCTGAAGCGAGGTGGTGTGGTCCAGCAATCTGCAATGTGTGCCAGAACTGCTGGAGGTAGACTTGCGCTTCTGGCTCGCCCTGAGTGAGGGCGTGTCGGAGGGGATGCCCTTTGAGGATCTCTATGATGATGGGAGCATCGCACCGGAAGTTGTCCAAGTCCACCATGTGGTTGTTTGGTATCAAGGCAGCCCATCGACTTGTTGGGAAGACCTGCTCGATTGGTGGAACAAACATCAGTGTATTTAGCTCGATGCGAGCGACGTCCCTTTGAATTGCTGCGGCCTCAAGTGCTTCAAGTGCTTCTCGGTTTGTGTTAGTCATATCTGTGCTTGACAGAAATTGTAGCATGATTAGTACGGACTAACTTGCGAGAATATGGATATAGGTAAGATATGGGTAAAACAATAAAATGAAGTATAGGAGTGCCCAAAATCGTAAAGATAATAGTAAAATTAAAATTAAAGCTAACTAAGATTCCCCCCCCCCCCTTTTTTTTTAAATACTTAGAAAATTTTCAGGATTGAAGGTGTTCGTGTGATATGAGAGAAGTTTGGTACATGAGCAAGCCGAAAATAAATTTTCGCATGTAATGGAAATTTCGCTAATTATCACACATAGACAAGTCGAGAGAAATTTTCGCAGATAGAGTAAAATTTCGCATGTATGGAAATTTTCGCACGTTAAGAAAATTTCGCATTCAGAGTAAATTTTCGCATGTAGTGGGAAATTTCGCAACTATGGAAATTTTCGCACGTTAAGGAAATTTCGCATTCAGAGTAAATTTTCGCATGTAGTGGGAAATTTCACAAGTTATCCAAAAAAAAAATTTTCGCGGTTAACATATTTTCTCAAAAGGTATTAAATTTTCGCAAGTAGAGAAACTTTTCAAGCTATCCAAAAATTTTCGTAAGTTTTGAATTTTTCTCAAGTGATATGAAAGTTTCGCGGAGTGATAAAGCTTTGAAGAAAATCTGCTCAAGTGATAAAAATTCTCGGGTTGAAGTTTTTGGGTCACTGTAGTTGCGAAATAGTGAAGATGCGAAAAGATGTAGTATGAAGTGAGGTGTATGAAAATTTCGCGGGGCATGGCTCACTGTAGCAGCAAAAGTTTGAACGTAAGAAAAAGGATTTTCTCGAATGAAAACTTTCGCGGGACTTCACACACTGTAGCAGCGAAATTTTGACGCAAGAAAATTCTCGGATGAAAGTTTTCGCGGGACCTTAGTCAGTGTAACAGCGAATATTTTAACACAAGAAATTTCTCGGATAAAAGCTTTCGCAGGACCTCACTGTAGCAGCGAAACTTTTTAAAGCAAGAAATTTCTCGGATAAAAATTTTCGCGGGACCTCACTCACTGTAGCAGCGAAAATCTAACGTTTAAAGCATTTTTTTCTGAAAATTTTCTCGGTGAAGAACACTGTGCGAAAACGTACGAAACGACGCTATGTTTTTTTTTGCCTTAGACCCACTCAAATCTTAACCAAAATGCAATAAACTGGACTCAATCGACTCGAAATTGGACGGGCAATACATATTTGGGGGTTTTAGACACCAAAATCCTAACATGCGTCTGAATTAAAGCCGAGAAAAATTAATTTTAAACCTAAAAATTTTAACAGACGGGGCAGAAAACAGAGTAAAACGAACAGGAATTGATTTATTTGTGATGTATTCATACCGAAAAGCTGATTTTGACGACGGAGTACGCAGAAAAACGGAAGGCGGATTTGAGGAAGACGACGACGCGAGAGGTTGAGAAATTTTCGAAGATTAGGATGCGAAATTTTTGAATTTTTCTCGGGAATTTGTAGGATTGTGAAAAACGTTAAATGTTTTGGGGTTTTGTGACTGTTCATGTGAGATTTTGAGTTAATGGGCCAACATTCGTGGGCTTGGTCAAAATTGGGTCCTGAGCCGATTTTCGCGGGCTTGGTCAAAATTGGGTCCTATTCGTCCAATTTTGACCCCATTTGACCAAAAATTAAACATTCAACCCAAAAATCAATTGGTCCAATTTTGACTCCGTTTGACCAAAATTTAAAATTTCAACCCAATTTTTTTTTTTTTAAATAGGCAAAAACAGAAACTCCCCCTTAAGAGACATAATTCAGAAGAACATAGAAAATGGAGTAAAGTGAAAAGACATATGTACACTTTATCAAAGTTCATGTAGGGTTGATTGATCACAACTGAAGATTCAACATTCCCAACATAGTCACAAGGTGTTGGAATCGTTTGACATCCAACGGTTTTGTGAAAATGTCGGCTAGTTGATCTTCCGTAGTGACGTAGTGCAATTCAATCGTCCCTTGTTCGACATGTTCTTTGATGAAGTGGTGACGAATATCTATGTGTTTCGTTCTCGAGTGATGTACCGGATTACTCGTCATCGCAATCGCACTCTTCGAGTCACAATAAATGGGAATTTTATCAACATGAAATTAAAATCTCGTAGTTGGGTTCTCATCCACAAAAGTTGTGAGCAACAACTAGCGGCGGCGACATATTCTGCCTCCGTCGACGAAGTTGAGACACAATTTGGTTTTCGAGAAGACCAAGTCACGAGTTTACCACCCAAGAAGTGTGCAGCTCCAGAGGTGCTTTTTCGATCCATCTTGCATCCTGCGTAATCCGAGTCAGAGAATCCAACCAGTTTGAAGTCCGATCGAATGGGGTACCACAAACCCAGATTGGGTGTTCCTTTGAGATAGCGGAGAATTCTTCTCGACTGTACAGTCTAAAATAAAGATATTAGAAATTATTAAAATATTCTAGGTTTGGGATAACCTAGATCGTCCGATTTGTGGTCAACACTTGGTCAATACCCGATTTGTACCTAGCACGAATTAGCTCGATAGTGTACTCAATTATTGTTCAATTCGGGTCAAGGTTAGTATAATACAATTTCCTCTCAAAACTGTTGTCGTCCGATTTATCATGCATGGAAGCCACATACGACCAATTGGAGTTAATTAAAATTAAAATCGCAGAGAGTCTTCTCGAAATGTAAATCGCCCGATTTGTGAGGTCTTTCGCCGTTCCATTAGTTTGTCCGACTCATCATACATAAATTGATTTCACTAAGTCCTTGTTTCTCCCGATTTAAAGAAATCGAACCTAGTTTCGCCGAGTTTTAGTATCTCTCCCAAAATCGCCCGATTGAACTTCGTAAAGCACTTTCTATCGCCCGATTTCCACGCATGAGCTTCCCAAACTTTCGGTCGATTCCATCTTTCATGGTAAGCTAATTTCGCCGATTCCAATAGAGTTCTACATCGTCGATTCACCATGAGTTTCGCCGAGTTCATACATTTGTCCAATTCGCCCGATTCTAGCATATATGCGTCGCCCGATTGTTGTGTCTTCAAATCGCCCGATTTGCTTAGCAGCTTAACCACTATCGACCGAAACCTCCTCATGAACCTAAATCGATCGACACTAATACAAGTTCTAATTGCCCGATTTCTTCAGAAATAGTGATTTTCCCAAAAACCCTAAATCAGTACTTATCAAAATCATCTTCCTAAGCTATGTTATTTCCAGAAAACGGTACCCTCTAAATTTAAGTCCTTCTTAATATTTCGTGTACTAAGAATTTCTTACACTTTTTAGATGAACCATCTTATCATTACTAGGCTTCTAACGTTAGGGTTTTCTACTCATAATAAATTTCGAACTCCCATGAACTTTTCAATTTTCGGAAATCATACCTCCCTTGAAAATAGTCCATGCTAAATGTCCTAATTTCTACAATTATTCTATAGCCAAAAGCTTCGATCCTCACTCAACACATAATACCTAATATGGTTATTCTATAAATCTGAAATTTATTTTAACATGTGAGTTACAAGTCTTGAAAGAACTTGCTATAACCACATGATAGTCTTCACGTTAAACCCTAAAAATACAAGAGTATGTTAAATAGGGAAGCTTAACATGTAAATCCACATACCTTACTCAAGGATTTGTATTGTCAATGTTTCCAAGTTATGAAGCTTTCGCTACTTAAAATGAAGTTCTTATTTCCTTCGTTATCTCCTTTTCTATCTACAGTAACTTATGAAAGTGTTATGGATACATTATAAGGTCTTGAAGGACGTGAGATGGGACAAGTTGATTATCTTTATTTTTCCCTATGTCCTAAGTAATGTCGTTATTAGCATGAAACCTTGGGCCCAAATTTGAAACTTAATATGGCCCATGTAACTTATTACTATACCATTATCTAAATACAACCCACCAATTGGGCAGTAAGCATATTACCTTTATATAAATATATATATATATATATATATATATATATATAAACCAAACTTAATAAATTTTGAAATTATTAAAGTAGATGTTATTGTTCCGAGAGTTAGATTTGTTTCTATCGAAAACCCTAACTCACAAATTTACACCGTTAATTACACCAAAATCCCGTATTAAGATTTACGGGTATTACAGTGGTAAGGTCGGTTGTTCTTGATTGAGGCCAGGTCATATATGGCGGTGGCAAGGTTGGTTGTTCTTTATTGAGGCCAAAAGATTATTTAATTGGCATGGGTTCTTTCTTTTCTTTTTTTTTTTTGGTATTGAATTTTGATTAGTGATTCTGTTGAGCTTTTTGTTTTAGTATGATGACGACTTGGATTTCAACTTATATAATTAGTAGTTATTTATTTAATCTTAACTTCAATTTTGTGATTTATAATTTTTTTATTAGATGAAATATAATTTTAAATTTATAAATGGAAAAAATAATGTGTACAGTGTAGTTTATTAAATAAATAATTTAGAAATGATATGACAATTATTCGGTTAATCTATATATATAAAAGATGGATGGGTACTCTCATGTGAGGACACATCATCATTTCAAAACCCCCTCCATGTGACACGTGTACAAAAATAGAATAGAAACTCTCAAAGAAAAACCTCACATACGTTGTGAATCCAATTAAGAATAGGACACCTCATTCCAATCAATTAGTAATAGGTAGATAAACCGTCTTACAATTTATTCAATTAATTAAAATGACTTCTCCTTGCAAAGATAAACAGTTACAATAATATTCAATTAATGGGGCATCTAATTGTCCTTCCAAATATAATGTACGTTGTTTGCCATATCTTGGATTTTGTGCATGAGAGGTAACAATAACACGAGGAACACAAGTAACCGAACATAGCCGATGAACTTCGATTTCCTCTTAGGAGGGGTAATGCGATTTCTCCCCACCGTCGCAACAGAGACTCAGGGACCGAAGATTCGCTTAATTGGGTTCCATCGGATCCATGAGCACATCAAGTACCTCCAAGGTTTTTTCTTCAAGAATATAACAAAGAGAATTATCTAACGCCGAAAGAGCGACTACGATATCAGTATCACCTTCGCCAGAGACTATTACGAACCTGCTCAAGATCGTGGAAGATAGGGCAAAGCTTCTGTTGAACCCCCGGAAGACTTTTTATATACTAATTTTTGGTCATGTGCATTGAAACCTAGGGGGTTATTGTTATATGATTTTGTTGTTTTCAGTTGAGCCTATTGAGAACAAAACAAATCGCTGTGGCAACAACATGGTATTTTTAGTTTTGATGTTTTACGTCTTTCATCACATGTTTGTATTAAAAGCACAGGTAAAGGTTAATCGATTTCAGACCAATGGCTATAAGTGCTTTCCTTTGGTATTGAAACTTTGTACAGATTCGATATTAAATATTTGGTGTTATTTCTAGGATAATGATCTGATATTTCGCGATTCTTTTTTTAGCTCTAAATGCTACCCAGTTCTTATAAGATTAAGAAATCGATTTCTTTGTGCGGTATACGAAACTTTTCATTTTGTTTATGCAGGTCTATCTGTACGGGCTCATAATTTTTGTGGGATTAGGCTTTTTTTTGTCAAAATTTTGTGGGTCTATCTTGCTCGATTCCTCATCTCTGATAGTCTGAACGTGCCTTGCTATTATCATATAAATGCGCTTACTACCGTGGTATGTCACATCCTTGAGTAAAAATAAACTTGAAAACTTTTCAATTCCTCCTCTGTTTAGTCTATTGTTCTCATGCTCATACTTGGTTTGTTTGCTTCGCAATCGATTATAATGGAAAGAAGGATATTGATTTCCAATTAATAGCTTAGTGAGCTGAAGAAGTCAACCATGCCTTGGGGATCTCCCGTTTGAATCGACGCAGAAAAGTTTGAATCAACGCAGTAACATCGAAAGCTCTCACTTTATACGTTTTGACATTCCTTATATTCAGAAGGTACAACATATGGGATGGTTAAAACCCTCTAACTTATATTATAAGAGATTCTCTATATTTGTTTGTATGTATTATGTTTGGACATTTCTTTAATATTTTTTGTGTGTATGGGAACATCTAACTTTAAAGATTATTGCTTCAGTGTAAAATTGTTTCATTGTAAGATTTCGAACAATGATAAGATTCCTTGTGCGACTGTAGTTTTGGAAGACTACAAGACAACGTTAGACTTTAACAACTCGCAAGACTGATTACAGAAGTGTAAGACTTTTTCATAAATGTAAAGGTGCGAGATTGTTTAGTTTTTCAAAATTACAGTTACGCAAATGAGCAGTCCTAAGTTGTTCATAGTCTTACAATGAAACAAACATACGAAATCTCACAACAAGATTGAGTCGTCATTCTACTGAAACGGAACTCAATTGTTTCCTTTGGTAGTCTCCTTCGATTTGGGTTCTTTAGGCGGGATTATGGTGATGTCTGATCTGCATTTTATGGATGACACGTATATCTGATATGATGTATGACTATCAAATACTAACTCCTAAAATAGTATTGTTTGATCGAGAAGAATTGTCGATTATGCAGTTTTGCAATATTTGATCGCCTAGCCACGAATGTATATACCTAGCTTATTGTTGGCAATCATTATGACTCGAGTCATCACCGTTTATGCCAGTGTGACTAAAGCTTTTAAAAGTGACTTAGATGTAATAGAAATCATGCAGCAGAGAGAAATGGATCAACATCGCCTGCATGTTTGGAAAAGATACTATGGGGAAACGTATAATTTATTCTATTATATAAAAGGTGTGGGTGGCTACAAACTGCCACATTTGGTCTGTCATTTATTTGCTGGTCTTTCTATTTTTATTTAATCCTAATATTTTTCATATCACTTTAACGTTCTTTATTTGTTATACTTACTCCCCTAACCATTATTTTTTCTTTTATATAGTTATAACTTATATTTCATCTACTAATAAATCTCAAAATTAAGAGGAAGGTAAAATATTGTTCTAAGAACACGCATAGAGTGCGCGAAAAAAGTGCTAGTAGGTAGAAACGCAATCAATCGAACAACGCCTATAAAATGTAATTCAAATCCATAGAGATGGAAAGGGAAAGCAAACATATACATTTGTATTCTTATATAACGAATGTAGGGTGGATAAAAACCGTCAAATTGGAATGTCATTTTATGGTTATTTACTATTTTATGCTTGCTCAATTACAATTTTATCCTTAATATTTTAATTTTTTACAAGTTTATTTTTGATAATTTAATTAATAAAAAATTAAATAACTTGCTATATATGCACATGCACTAGGTGTTTGTGCTAAACATACTAATATATAGAAACGCGCCAGTCCCTATTTTAAGAGAATATTATATGTTAATATATTTGTCAAGGAGAATAGGTACAAATCTTGAATTGTTCCGACATCATCTCCTTTCGGAAATCTGTTGAATAAAAACTTAACTAATATTACACTCCTCAAGATATCTCTTTTTTCTTACTATAAATATAATACTATATATAGATTCATGCGATCACATTTTCGATCATAACAAAAGCCTGCCCGAAACCCAAGTTAATTTCACACCATGAGAACAACAGAAACAACTGCCGCCGCCGCCAAGGAGAGAGAGATCATCATTGTGTGCCCTAATATTTGCGAAAAGTATTACATACACACTGACATAGAAGTCGAAATCTTGTCGAGACTCCCCATAAAATCCGTCGGAAAATTCAGTTTGGTATGTAAGAGATGGCTCAAAACAATCACGGCTCGAAATTTCCACTTCCTGCGCTCGAAGAACAATCCACCGCCTACGTTTTGCGCTCTATCGCCATCCATTTTTTCGACATACGAACTTCATAAGCGCGATGCTTCTAATGAGAATATCGGCGAGTCGTCCACCTACGGAGGTTATATGGTTAAAGCTTCTTCCAAGAGATGCCGAGATTTAACGACAAGAATTTGGTCCGAATCGAATAGCATGCAAAACGTTGGCTCGTGCAACGGCCTTTTATGTGTAGTCGAGTTCGACTGCCTTATTCGAATCTTTAATCCAATCACAAAAGAGAGCACAATTATAACGCTTTCAGACGAGAAGGAAAAAGAAGAAGACATCGAATATAATGTATTATTCGGTTACAGCGTATCTACCGACGAGTACAAGGTCTTAAAATGGAGAGAAGCTCCCGATTTCTATGCAATATTCACCGTAGGGGTCGACAAAAGATGGAGGAAACTCTCTCCCCGCTTATTCCGCAAAACATGGAAGCACTTAAGGGGCGTCCATTGTAACGGAGCGTTTCACTGGCTTGCAGGCTGGGAAGGCGGCGGCGAATATATCGTTGCTTTCGATATTGCGGGAGAATCTATTCTTCGGAGGATTTCAATTCCCTCCAAAGGAATTGAGTGGTGCTCGAAATTGTTGGCGTTGAATGATCAACTTTGCGTATTTACTTGGTTTGGTAGAATCCCGACCGTGTGGATAATGGAACACTACGAAGACGAAAATTCTTGGAGTCAGATTACCATGCCGTTGATCGAAAACCCGTCTGGAGAAGGACTAACCGATCCCGAGAAGGACCGTTTTGAGCTCATTGATTTTGCGACGAAAGACGGAGTCATAGTGCTTAGGAGTAAAAGGAAACGCCATGTCGCGGTGTATTGTCCTAGGAAGAAGGTTTGTGCGAGGATTGTAGAGCCATTTATCGACGTCGAGATGTTTTTCGAATTTACGCCGAACTTGGCGCCGATCAGTGAGATCATATACGGCACTGGCGAGGGTTAGTTTTTAGTGTTATTAATTTGAGACGAGACAATTTTATCGACGTCGGTTTTGAGTGATTTTATTAATTGTATTTTTTATTATTATTTTTCTTAGCGTCGAGATGTTTTTTTATCTATATGTATTTAACGGAAAATTAATTGACACGTGTCACGTGTATTTAGTGAAACACGTGAACACAACGATTGTTTCAACGTGGATGGAGTAGGGCGTATCTGTAAAGTGACAGTTTTTGCTCACTTGGTTTGTAATCAAGTGAGTAGATTACATCGAAACTTATTTTATTTTTGCAGAAATGTTAAATTACATTTTGCTAAAATAATGAGAAGGAAAAAAAAAATAGAGAATGTATGTGTATCCCATCCCATCCAAATAAGCGACGAAGCATTCAATTTCAAGCTCATCGACTATAACAAGGTGTAAGAAATGGAAATGAATCGAAAGCTGGCTACAGATGGGAGAACGAGGATGAAATAAAAAGAAATTATTTTGAAAAAGATTAAAAATGGAAAAAGAGTTGACAACAGCAAACTTAATTGAGTGGGAAAAGTAAAAAGTGATGGTTGTATAGGGGCGGATTGTTCTTAGTAACGTTAGAAACTAGAGAAGGGAAATTTATTGAATGGCCATTGGGACTGAAAGTAGGGGTGGGATCGGGTCGGGTTTTTCGGGTCGGGTACCCGACATGTGCGGGTTTCAATTTTGATACCCTACCCCGACCCGATAAAAATCGGATACCCGAAACCCGATTACCGGGTTCGGGTCGGTTTCGGGTTTCGATTTTTATTTTTTTCTTTTTTTTAATTCATTGGCTGTATTTAAAAGAAAAAAAATTACATTAAGTTCACACTAACACCCAAAATCCCAAACAGCCAAATTGACACTCAAAATCAATCGCCCATGATGATTCTAACAATATATAATGCTAATAGAACCTTAGAAATCATCGTGGATTCGAAAATTGCAAGCAATCAATAAAACCCAAAATATAAAATTGGTTCACATAACCTAACAGAGTTGCCTAAGATGTGGGCGGCGGCAGAGGCGTGATGGCGCGGCTGAGACGTGACGACACGGCTGAGACGTGACGGCGCGGCTGACGGTTGTGACTTGTGAGGTGAGGGACAAATTGAGGTGTGGATTGTTACGTTACCACACTTGTGAGGCGAGTACGATGGCGCGGCTGACAGCTGGCCTGTGAGAGCAAGGCGGCGATGACGTGGTGTGGCCGTGCACTGCTGGAGAACGGCGACATGGAAGGAGATCGGCGACGAGGTGAGGTGAGGGACGAAATTGAGGTTTGTGTCTGCGTATGGTATTGCAGCAGCAAGTTTTCCTCAATCCTCACTGCTATCGACTTATTCCATTCCTTTTCCTTAAGTTTAGTATTTTTTTTAATTCATATCATTGGATCGGGTCGGGTACTCGATCGGGTTTTTCGGGTAGCTTATTGCTACCCGAAACCCGACCCGAAGTATTACATCGGGTATTGTAAGTCCCATAAAAATAAAAATTTAATACGGGGTTTGACTTTATTAATTATGCAATTTTTGTAACTTGGAAACTTGATGAGAAATTTAAGGGTTCTGAAATGAAAATATAAACTGTGACAGTTTCGAATTATTTTACAAACTCAACAAAGGAATAAGTTGAAATTAGTAATAATAAAACACATTTAAATTGAGCCATAATTGATTTAACTGAATTAATATTAGGGTCCAAACTCTCGAAAATAGGCCTTGTTAATATGTTTGCTTAAGGCTGAAGTAAATAAGAGTAACCACCTTGTCATGTCCCTCACGAAACCCAAAGAAAGCCATGTATATCTTGAACTCCTTTAAGAGTAAGTTTGAGGGTTTTAGTACGAGAACAAGAAAGGGGGAAAAACCAAGTGGGAGTAAGTACAAAACTATACCAAGTACGAAATAAAATTTCAGCAAAAACAAGGAAAAGTCTCAGTAAGCTTAGGATCACAGCACCACACGAAACCTAAACGGGAGGTATACTTACGGATTACACTGTATATTAGGGAAGAATATTTTCGGCATTTGTATGGTGTAGGTGATTTCTATATGTGTCAAAAGTGAACTATGTGACATACGTGATTTATGTGAGGGTACTTGATTTATGTGAATATTATATGGCTGTTAGACATTATTTCGAGTGTTAGATGCGTTTGGAAACCCTATTTTTGAGCTTAAGTATATGCTAATATTTTATGCTAAGTGTTGTATATTGGTTGAGAAGTTTTGGGCATCAGAATGATACTTGGAACATTAAAAGGTGGGTAGTATGTTAATAGTTAGGGTCCGAACTATTTTAAGTGTAGGAAATCTTTGGTAATTTAGGACTCTGTAAACTTGATGTTTTCGGCAGTTGTGTTAATTAAGGAATAAATTTGGATAGTTATATTTTCACCATTGAAAGTTTTCGGGGCTTAATGTAGGTATCAGTTAACTATTGAGTATAAGAACGTATTCGTGAAATCGTAAGTGCTTAGTATAAATATTATATAGAGTATTGTTTTCGATGTTGAGTTAGTATAGGAATCAATTTAGTTATTTCACTTAAAATATTTTCGTGAACTATATATATTAAGTGTTAAAGGATGAATGCTGAAATCATGTTTGTGTATGTGTGCTGATATGTGTATTGAAAAGCTTTCGGTGTGTGATTTGATGTGGAAATAATTTCAGTAATAACATGAGAAAGTCGATAGTTGCATGTTTGGATAAATGGAACAACTTTGGTACTTAAAAGAACGTTTTCAACACTTGGAATTTGATTGGCAGAAAGTTTTCGTAACCTATGTTTTAATATTATTAAGTTTTCGGCATTATCATACAGTTTTTGATATTGCTGTGAAGTGTCCCATTATTTTCATATGTTTTCACTATTTAGTTAGTTTTTGGTATTTTAGGGTTTTCTAGGGTTTTCGATATTTTTAGGATTTTCGATAGTTAGGGTTCGAGGAAAGTTTTAGACTTACTTTACTTAGCAAATATACTGATATGATAATATTTACACGCTCAGAGGTTCGACCCATTACGGAATTTATCAGGTTTTCTGGCTGAATGTATCAGGAGGACAGGTAGGTGAATTTTCATATACAACGCGTAAACACCAATGTGATATTTATGTGATTTTATGTGCTTCGATGAATAATGTGTTTTATGTGTTTACGTACGTTTTTATGTGACATCACGATATCATGTATTATCACGTTAAATGCCTGCATGCGCATTCCACGTCATTTCACGGAGTGTACCGTGGTGGAACGGTGGTACTGTATTGTACCTAGTGAGCGAGTAGCCGATATTGGCTGTCGACCCGTAGAGGAGTCACGTGAGTGTGGGCATCTGCTGTGCGCCAGCGCCTGTGACGGTGAGCCATTGGCCCGTTGGACATTGTGTGGCAGACTGCAGGTGTGACGACCCTCACTTTCTAATACTAATTAGCGGCGGATTTTCGCAACGTAAGTCGCGGAAGACCCGTCTAACAAAAAAAACTTTTTCCTAGAGTAATATACATTACGACAAAATGTCGTCTACATAATCTGCTTATACAAAGGCCGTAGCCCCAAAATAATAACATAGCAAAAACCCTAACGCCGCTCCACAGGTCGCATCCATGTACCGCCCTGCCCTCAAAAGTCCGTGGAGCACTGCCACCAGCCGCCTCAGTCTCGACGCGTATCGGCGTCAGACTCAGTACCTACAACACGTAAACACTGAGCAATTTGCCCAGTAGGTGAATAAAATGCATGTATGCAAGTGTGCACTCAATCCCAATCCCATATCTCACAACATGATATAATGCACACTCTTTCTTTTCCCACATCCTATCTCATCTCACACAACACAGGGCCCTAGGTTAGGCTCGGCATCCACGCGCGCAATAAATATCATGGGTGGTCACGTGATTCCACCCGTATCCAATATCATGGGTGATAACACCCGTATCCAATATCATGGGTAATAACCCATAGTCATGGGCGGTCAGACCCGTATCAGTACCATGGGTAATATATCAATATACCCGTATCCATATCAGCGGTATGCACCTCGAATCGACCACATCCGAGTAGACAGATCGATCACGTCTGTCTCCGCTAAGTGGCCTGCGAGCCCAACCTCAAACAATAATCAGAATCATCTCAATCTACCCCAATCGTTCGTATATCAAATCATCACCGTATCGCTACGGTGGAAACCATCTCTCAACCTGATGTGATATGCACATGCTATGCATATAAGCATAATAACATATAAAACATGATCCGTATGAAATATACGTAAAAACACATAAAACACGTATTTCACATAAATCACTTAATTCACATATGTGTTTACGCATTGTAGATGGATGATCCACCTACCTTTCCTCCTGCTAGCGTCAAATAAAAAGTCCGATGTAGTCCCTATATATCGATCCTCTGAATATAATAAATATTTTCATATTAATAAATTTACTAAGTCATATAAATTTCGGAAATGCTAAAATTATCAAAACCCTAAAATACCGAAAATTTATTAATTTAAAACAAAATGTCGAAATAATCTAATAATGTCGAGACCTTTTATATACTGAAAGAGGTAGATCTCGAGATTATGTGTCAAAGCTTTACAAAATGTCGAGACTAGCCTTAATAGAAATGTCGAAATCTATTCCTGCCAAAATATCGAATGTAAAAGTCGAGACTTTCTAAATGTCGAAACCGTATTAATAAAATGTCAAAACAGCAATTAGAAAATATCGAGACCACTATTTCTTGAAACATGTCGAAATCCATTCCTATAAAATGTCGAATACAAATGTCGAGTTCTTTTATACAACAATTGTCGAAACCATTACTTCTTGAAAATGTCGAAACCACCTTTGTAAAATGTCGAGATATTCGAACAACAGATAAAAATGTCGAGACCTAAAAACGTATAAATGTCGAAATCTTTAGTTATTATACTTATCGACTTTTTATGATACATCCCGATATTTTCCTATTATGTCGACATTTACATGCATCTCGATATCTAACAAATGTCGAAGTGTTTCTTACTCAAAATGTCGAGGTTTTACAATTAAATAATGTCGAGACTTGGCTAGTTAAAATAACATGCAAAATGTCGAATTGAGGTAAAAGATGTCGAGACCTAATTAAATGTTGATATTTTGTAAATGTCGAAGTGTTTGTATTAGTTTTAAATGTCGAAATTTATTAATTCATAGTTTATCACGATTACTCATTAAAATATCGAAACCTTCTAAGAACAAATGTCGAGTTCTTTCTTATTATATAGCTCGACATCTTTCTATACCCATCTCGATATTTATACATTACACATTACGAATTCTTTCTAAAATCATGATTCCCACAGAAAACCCTAAAATTTAATTCTTATATCACTAGGACCAGCTTCAAAACTTATGCTAATTCCAGAAAATGATACATCTTAGAACACTAAATTTCTAAAATAAATTATAAAGCTTCAAGAATTTCCACAGAACACTACACTTTTCGATATTTGCTAAGATTCCAACCATTATTATGTTATATTTGTAGATACGAGTTCTAACTAAAAATAACTAGTTCTCCAAACATAAGACTATCGAAACCCATCTCAATGATCACCAATTCATCACGTAGAAACACCTAGTTAGTAGAACTAAATTAAGTATGTTAATCACAAGGGGCAAATCGTATATTAAACGCAAATAATTCTGAAAAATCGTTACAGCTTTTATCCCGTTACCTAAACACATATGCTTGTCATCTAGACTTCCGACAGATTTATGAAATTAGTATATATAAATATAAACATCAGGAATAATTTAATTACTTCAGGTTTAAGAACTATACCTTACTTCACGAGATTGACTTCTGAAATTCTAAGCTTTCTTTGGTAATGGAACTTCTTAGTATTGCCTAGAATTCTTTTCGCTCCTCGTTCGTATAGGATGATTGAGGGTTTTCTTTTTATTGTTCATTCTTATTATAGTATATTCACTAGATAAGCATTAATTATTGGGAAATGGGAGTGATGGGACAAGTTAATGACGTGAATTCCCTCAACCTTAAGAAACTTCATTTGTCAATATTTATCTAGCTACTTGGGTTTAATCGTATGGTAAATATAGCCCATTAATAATAAATTTGTTGCATGTCACTATCCAAGTCCTAATTTACAATATTTAGTAATTAATTATATAAAAATCCCGTATTAAAATCTACGGGTATTACAGCAGGCGACCTAGAAAGGAGCGACTTGGGATATTCCCAAGTAGGCTAGCTAGTGTAGGCCACGCTATCACATGCGGGAGGAGGCGACCTGGAGTTTGCGACCTGGGTACCCTTACGGGACCTAGCGTAGGCTACCAACGTGGGCACCGCATTGGTAGAAGAGGCGACCTGAGAGTGTGACCTGATACGGCTCAGGGAGGCTGCTCAGTGTAGGCTACTACCGTAGTGTAATGATCGTGTTGTGGTTGTGTTCGAGATCGTGGTAGTGATTTCGCGTGATGGTGCACAGTATGGAGCCCAGGGCCCGTGGTGAGGTGGTGAGTGTATCCCGATTGCGATGAGTGATGATGAGTGACATTGCATTGGTGAGAATTGGGGGTTTGTGAACGCGAGTGAGTCACACGTGCATGTGCACTATTTCACCTACTGGGCAATAGCTCAGTGTTTGCGTGTTTTAGGTAATCGACGATCGAGGCTGGCTATCGGAGCTTCCGTGGGCTTTTGAGGGCGGGCTGTACATGGATGACGACCTGTGGGCGAGTGATAGGATGATTTGGGCCTTCGGCCCATTCGTATTAACATTTGTATAAACAAATGTTTTGTAAAATGAGTTCTCTGCGACTTTCGCTGCTAAACCCGACGTGATTTGTCGCTAATTAGCGATTAGAGGGTGAGGGTCGCCACAGGTGGTATCAGAGCTTAGGATATAGATTCTGTAGACTGTCCATGTACGGCCGCTCAAAAGCATGGAAGCCCAGCCTCGTCTGTAAGTGTTTATGTATATGTGATAATTGTTATGTGCTAATGTGAAACTTTGATTATAGTTAGTAGGATAAAATGGTACGAACTAGGAGTGAGTTTAATGGCGAATCAAGCTGACGACACCACGAGGAACGGGAATTCAGTCCCGATGAACATGACTCGAACCGTACAATTTCCCAGCTTGCTGATCTTGTTCGTCTCCAATCCGAACAAATTAATGCCTTGATCCGTAACCAGAGTTCGACGGAGCGACATATGTCGCCCCAGATCGATAGAACTGAAACTATCGGGCATAGGTTTCGTAAACTCAATCCGCCTATTTTCGAAGACACTGTGGATCCAATTGCGGCGAGTGAGTGGCTTAGGACCATTGAATCCGTGTTCCAATATAGCCAAACTCCCGCAGAGGAGAAAGTTCTGTGTGCCGCCTTTCAACTCCGGGGAAATGCTCACGGATACTGGTGCGATACCATCACAGTGATGGAAGATCCGAGCACAATGACCTGGGAGCACTTTAAGGAGCTCTTCGAGGAAAAGTATTTTAGTATTTCTGCCCGTGACACGAAAATGGAGGAATTCATCAATCTACGTCAGGGCGGAATGTCTGTTGCGGAGTACATCCGCAAATTTGAGCAACTTTCTCGCTTCGCTCCCCACGTGGTAGCAACAGACAACCTTAAAGTGGGACGTTTTCTAATCGGCCTGAAGTCTGAACTGTACCGAGATGTCGCGTTGACGAGATCTCCAGATATGACCTATGCTAAGGCTGCCGAACGAGCTTTGGTGGCCGAAGAAGCTGAGGCGAGGCTATCTAAAGATCGAGAAGCAAAGAGAAAGATGGAGCAGGGACAATACGGTCGCGAAGGAAATGAAAAGAAACAATTGGTCGTCCATACCCCTAATCAGCCAAACCGAGGGAGGCCAAATGAACCTAGATGAGAACAAAGGCAAAATGCGAGACCTAATAATGCTCTGGCGAAACAGCCGATGCCGACTTGCCAACAGTGTGGACGTCAACATGTCGGCGTCTGTTTTGGTCCTAATCCCAATATCAAATGCTTCAATTGTGGGAAGGCGGGACATATCTCGCGATTTTGTCGTGAGAATCCGCCGGTAAATCCGACTCTTGTACAGAACCAACCTCCGAGGGTACCTGCTCGGGTATTTACCCTCACCGCTGAAGAAGATGAAGAACAACCTAGGGTAGAACCGAATAGGTAAGATAGGATACCCTCATTTTGTGAAACTTGTAAACTTAGGAGCGGTAATATTTTGTACTGTAAGATAATATAAATATTTTGTCTAATAGTTCAGCCCAATTAATTTAAGTAATAGGAGAATGCTGAAAATCAAGGGATAATGATTCCAAACAAGAATTAAAAATTTTCGGAATGGGTAGTAATCCATCGCTTTTCTCGAATACGAGATTTGCGATAGCAAATATATCAAACCACTGTGAGGGTAGAAGAAATCGATGCCCCGAATTATTCCAATCGGCGTAATTTTGAGGACGAACTTCTTTTAAGGGGGGGAGGATGTAAGACCCATAAAAATAAAAATTTAATACGGGGTTTGACTTTATTAATATGCAATTTTTGTAACTTGGAAACTTGATGAGAAATTTAAGGGTTCTGAAATGAAAATATAAACTGTGACAGTTTCGAATTATTTTACAAACTCAACAAAGGAATAAGTTGAAATTAGTAATAATAAAACACATTTAAATTGAGCCATAATTGATTTAACTGAATTAATATTGGGGTCCAAACTCTCGAAAATAGGCCTTGTTAATATATTTGCTTAAGGCTGAATTAAATAAGAGTAACCACCTTGTCATGTCCCTCACGAAACCCAAAGAAAGCCATGTATATCTTGAACTCCTTTAAGAGTAAGTTTGAGGGTTTTAGTACGAGAACAAGAAAGGGGGAAAAACCAAGTGGGAGTAAGTACAAAACTATGCCAAGTACGAAATAAAATTTCACCAAAAACAAGGGAAAAGTCTCAGTAAGCTTAGGATCACAGCACAACACGAAACCTAAACGGGAGGTATACTTACGGATTACACTGTATATTAGGGAAGAATATTTCGGCATTTATATGGTGTAGGTGATTTATATATGTGTCAAAAGTGAACTATGTGACATAACGTGATTTATGTGAGGGTACTTGATTTATGTGAATATTATATGGTTGTTAGACATTATTTCGAGTGTTAGATGCGTTTGGAAACCCTATTTTTGAGCTTAAGTATATGCTAATATTTTATGCTAAGTGTTGTATATTGGTTGAGAAGTTTTCGGCATCAGAATGATACTTGGAACATTAAAAGGTGGGTAGTATGTTAATAGTTAGGGTCCGAACTATTTTAAGTGTAGGAAATCTTTGGTAATTTAGGACTCTGTAAACTTGATGTTTTCGGCAGTTGTGTTAATTAAGGAATAAATTTGGATAGTTATATTTTCACCATTGAAAGTTTTCGGGGCTTAATGTAGGTATCAGTTAACTATTGAGTATAAGAACGTATTCGTGAAATCGTAAGTGCTTAGTATAAATATTATATAGAGTATTGTTTTCGATGTTGAGTTAGTATAGGAATCAATTTAGTTATTTCACTTAAAATATTTTCGTGAACTATATATATTAAGTGTTAAAGGATGAAGGCTGAAATCATGTTTGTGTATGTGTGCTGATATGTGTATTGAAAAGCTTTCGGTGTGTGATTTGATGTGGAAATAATTTCAGTAATAACATGAGAAAGTCGATAGTTGCATGTTTGGATAAATGGAACAACTGTGGTACTTAAAGAACGTTTTCGACACTTGGAATTTGATTGGTAGAAAGTTTTCGTAACCTATGTTTTAATATTATTAAGTTTTCGGCATTATCATACAGTTTTCGATATTGCTGTGAAGTGTCCCATTATTTTCATATGTTTTCACTATTTAGTTAGTTTTTGGTATTTTAGGGTTTTTTAGGGTTTTCGATATTTTTAGGATTTTCGATAGTTAGGGTTCGAGGAAAGTTTTAGACTTACTTTACTTAGCAAATATACTGATATGATAATATTTACACGTTCAGAGGTTCGACCCATTACAGAATTTATCAGGTTTTCTGGCTGAATGTATCAGGAGGACATGTAGGTGAATTTTCATCTACAACGTGTAAACACCAATGTGATATTTATGTGATTTTATGTGCTTCGATGAATAATGTGTTTTATGTGTTTACGTACGTTTTTATGTGACATCACGATATCATGTATTATCACGTTAAATGTCTGCATGCGCATTCCACGTCATTTCACGGAGTGTACCGCGGTGGAACGGTGGTACTGTATTGTACCTAGTGAGCGAGTAGCCGATATTGGCTGTCGACCCGTAGAGGAGTCACGTGAGTGTGGGCATCTGCTGTGCGCCAGCGCCTGTGACGGTGAGTCATTGGCCCGTTGGACATTATGTGGCAGACTGCGGGCGACCTAGAAAGGAGCGACTTGGGATATCCCCAAGTAGGCTAGCTAGTGTAGGCCACGCTGTCACATGCGGGAGGAGGCGACCTGGAGGTTGCGACCTGGGTACCCTTACGGGACCTAGCGTAGGCTACCAGCGTGGGCACCGCATTGGTAGAAGAGGCGACCTGAGAGTGTGACCTGATACGGCTCAGGGAGGCTGCTCAGTGTAGGCTACTACCGTAGTGTAGTGATCGTGTTGTGGTTGTGTTCGTGATCGTGGTAGTGATTTCGCGTGATGGTGCACAGTATGGAGCCCAGGGCCCGTGGTGAGGTGGTGAGTGTATCCCGGTTGCGATGAGTGATGATGAGTGGCATTGCATTGGTGAGAATTGGGGGTGAGTGAACGCGAGTGAGTGACACGTGCATGTGCACTATTTCGCACGTGCATGTGATAGGATGATTTGGGCCTTCGGCCTGTTCGTATTAACATTTGTGTAAACAAATGTTTTTGTTAAATGAGTTCTCTGCGGCTTTCGCTGCTAAACCCGACGTGATTTGTCGCTAATTAGCAATTAGAGAGTGAGGGTCGCCACAGGTGGTATCAGAGCTTAGGATATAGATTCTGTAGACTGTCCATGTACGGCCGCTCAAAAGCACAAATAAAGCCCCTAATTACAAGGACAACTAATGAAATCAAAGCACAATTAGAAATGGTATTCTACATTCTTCCCCTTTGTGCTCGATTGCCCTTCTGCGCTATCTGTCCTCGTCGGGCATAGTATGATCTGCACAAGCCCAGCGCATGCTCGAAGTTTCTTATGCTGTTCCTCAGCTCCAGCCGCTCCTCGATGTCCTCAAGAAGTTCCATCAGAAGCGATTGTTCTCTCACGAACCTGTGAAGCTTCAGCATGGTCTCTCTATTGATCTCTTCCAACCTTTGCTATATGTTCTTCCTGATGATCTTGAGCGTCCTATCACAAAACTTATGAATCTCAGTCTTCAGCATCATCTTAGTCTTCTTGGCAATAGGATTGTGGTAGGTGATTCCTAAGACTGAGCTGATATGCACATGATTGTTGGGAAGCCCTTCGACCTCAGGTCCTTTGTTGAGCGGATCAGCCATGTTGACCTTCTTCATATTGCTCTCCAGAGCCATCTGAAGGTCGTGTGCGGCATGGTACTTGACCTGGCGCATCATGAACCGGCAGAGTCCCTTGAGTCCTTCCTTCTTTATGAAGCCTTGATGACCCTTGTACTTCTCTACGTACAGCTTGTTGAGATTGTACACCTCTTCGGGAGGAGGTAAGGTAAGTCTCTCTCGCTTAGCTCCTCTCGAGTTCTGTCTACTCGGTCTATGGCGTAGTATGGTGTTGGAAGACATCATTTAGCACAATAGACGCTTAACAGCTGACATATGGGGGATAGACTCTTATAATGAGTTTTCGCTTGTCCCTTGACATCCCCAGCCTCACATCTGGTCCGAGATGGGTTAGCATCCAGAGATAGGTCATTCTCTTTTGCTGGTCCCAGTGAGAGATCTCTCTGAGCTCGAACTCATTCAAATTCTTGACCTTGTCCGGTGACCTCCATATATGTTCCCAAACTTCTTCAAGGAAGGGAATTTCAATTCTGATATTTTCCCACGGTGTGTCAATTCGAACGGTCTGTTAGGATATTTAATTGATTGTGTCAATAGTTTAAGTCTTGAGATTAATTATGTAATTATCTTTAGCTTGGGCTTTGGACTAGATTGTAATTATTTTATTTTTAGTGATTGGGCCTTAATATACCTAGGGTTAATGTGGTATATAAGGTGTTACCAACTCACTTTGAAAGGTAATCAAAGATTAAAAAGCTAAAACTCGTTTTCACACACTACACACACTACAAGGTGAGAAACTCTCCCTTTTCATTCCATCTAGCTTCTTTGATTCCTTGTTTGGTGCATTTCGGGACCAACAAGACCTTGTTGGTCCCTATTACACCAAACAATCTAACCTAGGATGGATTAACCACACAAATAATCTTGAAATCAAAGCAAATGGTGTGGGGTGCTTGAGAGGATAAGATGGAGGCTCAAAAAATTTCTCTCTAGAATAGGAACACTCACAAGCACACCTAACTATGTGTTAGGGTTTTCCTATTTATACCACAAGTTGGTATATAATAGGTGGGCCTCTTGTGAAGGCCCATTACATGAATAACTAAGAACTAACCCAACTAAGAACTAGCCCAAAGTTTAATAAAGCAAATCAACAAAGATAATACAATGAAATTGAACACTACAAAATATTTCCTAACAATCTCCCCCTTAGTGTTCAATCATCAGTTCAGCGCGGGATATCTTTGTTGGGCATATTGGAGATCTCGATTCCTAGCAAACTCCCCCTACAAGGGATATCTCCTCTTCTTGCGGAGGCATTGATGGTTCGGCTAGGACTCACTTGTTAAGATTCTTCAATCTTCTTCTTCTCGACGCCGGATTCTTCGTCTTCGAATGGAAGTTGTCTGGTTCGGCCACGAAGTTGACTCGTCTGGCTCCAGAAGAAGGTAGGCGTGGGGTGTAAAAATTGTGCCAAGGCTCCATTGAAATGTGACTTTCAAGAGCAGGGAGCCCGGTCTTCAGAGTGGTCAGCGCAGTGGTGGCGGAATGTGGTGGATGAGATGTGCCATGGCTCCTTCGAGTGTTCCATTATGAACATAATAGCTTGACACATAAGAATGTGCGCGGAGGTAGTGGAAGCCTCCGGCGGGGCGTAGTTGGTGGAGGTGGCTTGGATGATGGTTGCTGCTGATGTTGCTGTACGATCTTCAACTCATTTCTTCTCCTTTACTCCCCCTTGAGATGATCCGTCTTCGGGATCGTCACGTCGTCCGTGGGACGAGTCTGCCTCTGGTGTTGATGGTGGTGATGATGGTGTGGTGTGGTGTTGAGTGAGGCAATCAAGTGGGATTCTCAGGAGTAGCAGCATTTGGCTTTCCTCCAAGTTCATTTCGAAACTTGGAAGAGGCGGAGCAGCATGTGGTGGCGTAAGCGTAGGCGTGGTGGAGTGGTGTCGGTGATGGGACCTTTTCCTTCATAGATCCTCGTTGAGCGCGGCATGGAATGTGTAAGTTCCTCGCTGATTGCCATGAGTCGGGGCTCCATCACGAACGGGGTAACTAACCAGACGGGGGTCACAAAGACGCTCCGTCGTCACAACATCGAAACATGTGTCCGATGCGCCGTCTGTTTGCACAGGACAAAAAGAACCGGAGAGCCACAAAGGCTTTCCGTTCGCACGGACGATGAGACAAGCTCGTATCCGTGGCCCATCGACAGTTGTGGTGAGGGTGGCTGTCGTGGGTCTTCCGCTCTCGGTCACAAGGACGTCATCAAGCGTTCGGGCAAGTTCACGAAGAACCTGCGGTGCATAAAGAGTGTTTGTGTCCTAGAAAGTGGAAAATTTCGGTGGGTGAGGACACTAGACTCAACGTGGGTGGAAGAGGTGCAGTGAGAGGCGGGGCACTGCATGTTCAACATCAACCGTCTCCAAGTGGGGCGGTGATGGCTAACGTGGTTCCTCTTGTGCGAAATGAAACAGCTATCTGCGAAAGGATAGCTGAGTGGTTGGGAGGGGTTAATTGCGCGGTTGGACCAGATGCCGCGACTTCTACTCGGGAAACGAGCGAGTCGTCTCCTGTACCTATGGGCGAGGTCCGGGTTGTGGTGAGATATGACAGAGGAGTGCGATCATGTCGTCGTTGGTTCGCAACTCCTGCAAGCGACTTACGTCATCCTCCCGAGATCGTTGATTGGATCTTTGCGTGGAGGAGGATGTCGCGCGACCTAGACCTAGACTAGAGAGGCTAGGGTAGGCTCGTTCCTGGGTTAGGATCAGGGGGGGTTTCACTGATCCATGGGAACTATGGTGGCGTGGCGTGATCGCGTTGAAAGGCGACCACGAGTGATGTCGACGAGGGTGGCCCAAAACTGTTGATCAGACACTTCTGAGACTCGTCAGGTGGTGGTGGTGGTGAGGGCGTAAAGAGGATCACGGTGGCTTAGGACGTCTCCATGTAGCGCACCATGGTGAAATGGATGGCAGTGGGTGGACGGTGGAGTCTGGAACCTGAGATCCACATCGTCTAAGCATCGAGATTGGATGGCGCGCCCACTGATGGTTGGTTGATCTCTTGTCAACCCTTCTTTGTAGGTCCGGGTTCTGCACGGATTTGTACAGAAGTCATGATGGTTGCTCGCTTCTCTGACATCCCTTCATGCACGTGGAGCAATCCGTGTAACGTGCATGATGGGGTTGGTTGCTCGCAGTGCATACCGGTCATGAATGTGGAGCAACCCATGTACCATTCATGCCGGGGGGTGGTTGCTCACGTCGTGTACCAGTCATGTATGTGGAGCAACCCGGGTACCATACATGCTGGGGGGTGTGAAATTGGCATTTGGAAATTCCGCTCCGAAAAGTTTGGGGGTGACCTAAACTTTTTCTATAATGTGCCAATACCGTCCTAGGTCGATCGTTGGGTACGGTGATCGTTGCCGCGTTTTGGATTTGCCTTCAAAAATTTCACAAAAACGTCGTCTATACCGAAAATTTTGGCCCAGAAAAATTTATTTCGGAAAATTTTAAAAGTGTAAAATAGACAAAGTCCAATGGGCTTAGAAAATTTTTCTCTATCCAATGATATAAATTTTCCTTAGGCTTAGAAAAATATTTCATCCTTAACCTTATTTAATCCGAGGGGGGGCCAGAAATTTTGGTGGTCGAAAACGTTTAAGTGCAATTTTTAAAGAGTGATTTTTGCAAGATTTGAAGCTAAAAATCGAGTTTGGATCAAGTTTAAAGGTTGGGTGCAAATTTCTCGGGGGGTGCGAAAAAATGGTGTGAAAATGTGCGAAAGATGTTGTCCCGAGAAATTTCGTTGTGAGAGTGAGTCGCGAAAATAAGGAAATTGGATCTCGATCTGCTCTTCGAGTACTTCTACCCAGTTCCCAAGACTCCCGTCGCCACCACTCAACCTACCGCTGCACCCACTCCACCTACACCACCAGCTACCGGCAATAACGTCGTCCCTCCAAACATGGATGCACTCAATCTTAACGAAGACGACATTCTACCCAACCCTGGGAATATTGCTGATCCTGATGCTGAACCCTCTCAATTAAATACGATTGAGATCTCTTCTTCGGACACCGGGCCCCAATCTAATGAGTTTCAAGTAGACACTAATGCGGCCAGCTCCTCACAAACCAACGTACCACTTTGGGCTCGCTCTCACCCTACCGATCAGATTATTGGGGATCCCACATCCGGTGTTTCGACACGTTCGGCTACGATGAATGAAAGTTTGTTTGCTTGCTATCTCAGTCAAGTCGAACCATCACGAGTAGCAGAAGCTCTCAATGATCCTGATTGGCTGATTGCAATGCAGGAGGAAATAAATCAGTTTGAACGCCTACAAGTTTGGGAACTCGTACCACGACCTCACAATAGGTCCATTATCGGCACAAAATGGATCTTTAAGAACAAAAGGATGAAGATGGTGTTGTTATTCGCAACAAAGCAAGACTTGTGGCTAAGGGGTATAACCAACAAGAAGGCATCGACTACGATGAAACCTTTGCCCCAGTTGCCAGGATCGAAGCCATACGAATGTTTCTTGCCTTTGCTGCTCACAAGAACTTTAAAGTCTACCAAATGGACGTGAAGACGGCATTTCTGAATGGATTTCTCAAAGAAGAAGTGTACGTTGATCAACCTGAAGGGTTCTTGAGTGAAGAGTTTCCTCATCACGTATATCGACTCTACAAGGCCCTCTACGGACTAAAACAGGCTCCCCGAGCTTGGTATGACGTCCTGTCAGATTTCCTCGTTCAGTCTGGATTCAAGAAAGGATCTCTGGATACAACCCTCTTCACCAAGCGGAGTGGCCCGGACATCATGATTGTACAGATTTATGTCGATGATATCATTTTTGGATCAACTGAACCACAACTATGTGAAGAGTTCGCAGAATTGATGAAGGAAAAATTTGAAATGAGTATGATGGGCGAGCTGAATTTCTTTCTTGGCCTTCAAGTAAAGCAACTCCCCGACGGAATCTTCATCAACCAGTCCAAATACATCCATGACATTCTCGAGAAATACGGAATGAAGGATGCTAAGACTGCTGCAACACCTATGTCTCCCTCTGGCCGACCCGATGCGGACCCATCGGGTGCTCCAGTTGACCAAACCATCTATCGAGGGATAATAGGATCTCTTCTGTACCTCACTGCTAGCCGACCAGATATCGTTCTCTCGACAGGCATCTGCGCGCGTTTCCAGGCAACACCAAAGGAATCCCACCTCACTGCTGTTAAAAGGATTCTCCGCTATCTTAAAGGGACACCCAATCTGGGTTTGTGGTACCCCACTCAATCGGACTTCAAGCTGGTTGGATTCTCTGACTCGGACTACGCTGGATGCAAGATGGATCGGAAAAGCACCTCTGGAGCTGCACACTTCTTGGGCGGTAAACTCGTGAGTTGGTCGTCTCGAAAACAAAACTGTGTCTCAACTTCGTCAACGGAGGCAGAATATGTCGCCGCTGCTAGTTGTTGTTCACAGCTTTTGTGGATGAGAACCCAACTACGAGATTTTAATACTCATGTTGATAAAATTCCTATTTATTGTGACTCAAAGAGTGCGATAGCGATGACGAGTAATCCAGTACATCACTCGCGAACGAAACACATAGACATTCGTCACCACTTTATCAAAGAACATGTCGAACAAGGGACGATTGAATTGCACTACGTCACAACCGAAGATCAACTGGCCGACATTTTTACAAAACCGTTGGATGTCAAACGATTCCAACACCTTGTGACTATGTTGGGCATGCTAAATCTTCCGTTGTGATCAATCGACCCTACCTAAATTTTTGATAAAGTGTACATATTTCCTCTTCACTTCACTCCATTTTCTATGTGTTTTCCAAATTATGTCTTTTAAGGGGGAGTTTTCGATTAAGGGGGAGCGTCTGATTTTTCTATTTATTTAAAATGGGAGTTTTTAGGTTAAGGGGGAGTTTTCTGATTTTGCCTTATTTTAAAAAAAAAAAAAAAAAAGGTCAAACGGGGTCAAAATTGGACCAATTGAACTTCAATTGGACCCAATTTGACCAAGCCCGCAACATATAAACCAGTTGAGGTTTGACCAAGCCCACGAATGTTCGGCCCACGAAACTCAAAATTCGCATGAACAGTACCCACGAATTTCGGCCCATATTCACAAAATTCGCATAAACAGTATCTAAAACCCCTAAAACCCCAAAACACTTAACATTATTCACTATCCTAAAATTCCCAAGAAAAAATTCAAAAAATTCGCAACCCCTCTTTCAAAATTCGCAACTCCTCGCATCATCGTCGACCTCAAATCTGCATTCAAAACTTGTTTATCTGCGTTCTCCATCATCAAAATCAGCTTTTCGGTATGGATACACGTCAAATAAACGAAGTTCCGTTCAGTATTATCCTGTTTTGTCCCGATTTTGATTTAATCTGTTAGGTTAGGATTAACTTTTCTCGGATCTGAATCGAACGCATGTTAGATTATTGATTTTTAATACCCCCAAATATGCATTGCCCATTCAGTTTCGTGTCGATTGAGTCCAGATTATCGCATTTTGGTTAAGATTCGCGTAGGTCTAAGGCAAAAATTCAGTGCGTCATTTCGAATATTTTAATACCATGTTCTTCACCGCGAAAATTTTTCTGAGAAATTGCTTTAAACGTTAAAATTCGCTGCTACAGTGAGCAGGGTTCCGCGAAATTTTATCCGAGAAATTTCGAGTGTTAAAATTTTTCGCTGCTACAGTGAGTTAAAATTCTGCGAAAGTTTTCCATGCTACAATATGCATAACCCTGCGAAAATTGTATCCGAGAAAATTTCCTGAAAATTACATTGAACATTGATTTTTTCGCGGCTACAGTGAGTAAAATCCCGAGAAGGTTTTCATATGTCATAATTTTCGCTGCTACAGTAAGCCATACCACGCGAAATTTTCGCACCCTTCACTCCATATCACATCTTTTCGCATGCGAAACTTCGATAACTTGCGAAATTTTTCACTTCACGCAAAACTACACTCTGACTGTGAGAGTTCCTTAAAGTGCGAAAAGTGTTCTTACATGCGAAATTTTACCCTCAATGCGTAATTTACAAAACCTGCGAAAATTTTCATTACATGCGAAAATATTTCTCGATGTGTCTATATAAGATGATTTGCGAATTTTCTCACTACATGCGAAAATTTTTCATACTTGCGAACTCAGTGCGAAAATCTCTCATAACATGTCTATGTGCTGTTCCTTGCAAAAATTGCCTAATACATGCGAAAATTTTCTCTATCTGCGAAGTTTCCCTGCTATGCGAAAAATTAACATTACATGCGAAATTTCTACGAATTACACATTGCGAAAATTTTCCCTGCATGCGAAATTTTCCACAATATGCGAAATTTTATCTCAGCACGTCTATATGTTACAACTTGCAAAAACTTTTCATACTTGCGAAAGTCTTCTCTAACTGCGAAAATCTTCCAACACATGCGAAATCTCACTAAATGCGAAATTTCTGTGCTATATGCGAAAATTCAACTCTACATGCGAAAATTGTCTTCAATTCAAAATTTCTAAGTGCTGTAAATCTTTCTCGGTGCATGCGAAGATTTTGGATAATATGCGATTCCTAACTTGCGAAAATTTTTCAAAGCATAAGAAATTTTATTTCTACGTGTTATAATCTGCGAAAATTCTTTCATTACATGCGAAATTTAACTTAACGTGCGAAATCTTTTTCCGACATGACTAAGTATTATACTTAGCAAATTTTTCCATGTCTCGTGGTATCATTTTCGCGAATTGATCTGTACTAACAGTGCTCCAATTTCTGTCAAACTCAGATATGACAGACAAAAATCAAGGTACACTTGAAGCACTTGAGGCGGCCGCAATTCAAAGGGACGTCGCTCGCATCGAACTTGCCACACGTACCTATGTCCCACCAGCCGAGCAGATCTTCCCGATGAGTCAATGGGCGGCCTTGATTCCCAACAACTATATGGTGGACCTGGACAACTTTCGGTGCGATGCCCCCGTCATTATAGAAATCCTCAAAGGACATCCACTTCGACACGCTCTCACACATGGCGAGCCAGAAGCTCAAGTATATCTCCAACAATTCTGGCATACGCTGCAAATAGCTGGACCAGTCCACCTTGCTCGAAACTTATCCGCCCAAATCGATCAAGAAACGGTGGTCCTCACTCGCAAGATAGTCCAGGAAGTGCTTCAACTCCCAGTCTACTCACCCTACGATCCACTACCGACACACGAACAGCTTATCGACGACATCGACAGACTGGGCTACCAATCTGATAACAAGAAGAAGAAGGGCCCACTGGTCCTCAGTGAAGTCACCACCCGCAACCTACCACAACCCTGGCGGACACTGTACCTGCTAGTGAACAAGTGCATGTCAGGAAAGCATGCTGGTCAGGATCGTGGAAACATTCAAATCCTCACCATCCTGACCGGCATCGCTCACAACCGCAAGTACAACTACGCCGACATCATATGGATGGACCTTGTCTCCATGATCCAGCGCCGCGACCGGGAAGTAGCCAAGGGAGTCACGAACCGCTTCGTCCCATACATGCGATGGCTCCCAGCTCTGATCAAGCACTTCCGCATGCATTCGTCCAACATCCGCATCCGCCCGGCAGCAGAACACTTTCAGATACCAATTGTCGAGAAGTTCGCCAAGAAGAACACACCGGCGAAGGATCGACACGCAATGGTGATTCCGGACGACGTACTCGCATACGCCGACCAGACCAACCCGCACGTACGAGAATACCGTGCCGCAACCGCCACATTCCGTGAAAGCCCTCACCCACATTCCACCGTCCCTACGGAGCAGATCAACCCAACTGCTCCTATCCCCGGGACTAGCCACACCCCCCCCACTACCTCCAAAAAGTCATCGAGTCGCGCCGCATCCTCTTCCACCCGCGTTCCGAAAAAACGGTCGCGTGAGGATGACGTAAGCCGCCCCACGGAGCGTCGATCGAAACAAAAACACGATCGACCTCCTCCGCCACAAATAAGTCGAGCCGAACTAATAGGTACAGGAGGTGATGTGTTCACCTCCCGAGTAGAAGACGTGGCATCTGGCTCAACCACGCAAACAACCCCACCAACCCACTTATCTTCCTCTCTACAGGAAGGTATTTCATTGCACGAGGAGCCACGTATACCATCGACATCCCACTTGGAGATGATCGATGTTGAAACAAGCAGTCCCTCGCCTCAGACTGCATCCTCTTCATGCACATCGAGTCTAGTGCCCTCACTCCCCATAATTTCTTACGTTTCTAGGCCACATACACCTCTTACCGCACCACAGAGTCTTCGTGACTCTGTCAGAACGCTCGCTGATGTCTCTGTGACTGAGAGCGGAAGACCTAGCACGGCCACCATCACAACAACCGTGAGCCTAGGCCATCATTCGATTGAGTCTGTCTCATCGATGATGCCAACGGGAAGTCTGCGTGCCCCGTCTTTTCCAGTCCTGTGCAAACGGGCGGCCGATCGGCGATCTTCTCCGATTCGGTGTCAGTTGGAATTCTCCGTGAATCCAACTTGTTACAATTACCCACCTTCATTACCGAGACCGCGCTAGAGACACGTCTTCAAGAGTTTGCAAAGACTCTTGAGACGTCCATCCTCGACAAAGTCTACGCGCGTCTCGATGCGTCCACCGCCGACAAGGGCAAAGGTGTGGCACCGGAGACGCCACCTCCTACACAAAACATGGACGCCGAAGCTGTTCTCTCCTCAATATCTGCCAAGGAGCTCTTCTACATCCTCAGAGCTCGTTTCGAGTCGATGACGGAACTTGACGAGGAAGAACAGCAAATGAAGCAGATGATAACGCAACCAATGTCTTGCCGTACTCAAGGCGAGACCAGCAGGACCAGGCGCGACGATCAAGATGATGATCAAGATCGCCGCGAGGGGGAGACAAATAGGCAGCTGAGCTCACAAGGATTCACGCAATCGACGTCGCCCTCCTCCTCTGGACCTAAAACGGTGCCCACACCAGAAACCTCACAACCCACTAACCAAAAATCCCACCCTATTCACCCTGAGTCACTAACCAAATCACCCTCACCAACACCCACCACCGTCTCCGAGACTCTAATCGTCACATCGACGCTAGAGACCACCTCCATACCATCTCCACCCACCTCGGAACCTCTAGCTGTCACATCGACGTTAGAGGCCACCACCACATCTACACCACTCATCACCCAAATCATCCTTGCCAAAACCATCACCTCAACCGAACCACCAGAATCTCCACCAATTCCATCCCCACAATCCACAGACTCCTCCGACGCTGCTCCCTCGCCACCACACAGCGATATCCCTCTCAACATCGATCCCAACCTGGCTTCCGAGGATGTCTACTGCGCTCAGAACGAGATCGAAGCCTACATCTTCAACGATGAATGGCTGTACACGCCCGCCGATGCAGTAGCAGCTAGGAAGTTGGTGGAAAATGCTCGACGTCTGCTCATGGAGGCCTCTCTTACGCTGATCAACACCGCAGACGACGAGAACGGAGAGGAATACAACGCGGAACCGGCCGAGCTCGAGAACATCCTGCAATTCCAAGCGCAGCAAACTGAGGCCCCTGCTGCTCAAACGGATGTACCCACGGTGAATATACCGGAAGCACCGTGGGAAAACAAAAAGATAACCGCGCCGTTTCAAGAAGAGATCAGGAAGAGGATCTGGCGACGCAAGGAGCAGATCATCACCACCTTCGACGAGTATGAGCTGATGAACATCCAAAGTTGGAGCGAGAGAAAGAAGCAACTCTATCGATGGAGCCTTCTGTGCCACAAATGCACAAATAGGAAGCTATCCGATGAGGATAACATCGCTCAGGAAATGAGTCGGGCCCCCATCTGCAAAGTCACTGACCTCCGCCAAGAGTCCAAAGGACCTGTCCATTACCCAGTATTCACGGTAATGAGGCAGGATGAGAGCTACTGTGAAGTCAGTGAGGCGGACTTCAAGTTTCTGCGCCTGGGCGACCTGTACAGCATGCTGGAATCCTTGAAGCAGTTCAGACTCGTCCTCAGGAGTTCTGGACATCTTGTACGTGCTGAACCGGTCACCATGGGATATGTGGCTATCAAACGCCACATGCTCCGACAGGTCAGATTCTTCGCCACCCACGATCTGCAGATGGCGGTGGAGCACAATCTGAAGAAGGTGAATCTGACTCGGCCATCCTTCAAGAATGCAGACGATTACCGAGAAGGCGATGTGATCGACGGAGACGATCCGGCGGTCGCTTACTCGAACTATAAAGGAAAAATGAGGATGCTGCGCTGCTCTGAAGTGGCAAAGTTCTCGGATGGAACGCTCACCATCATCCAAGACAAACTAATGAAGATCTGCCGCATACTTTCAGAAGAAGATCCTCTATGCCGATCCAAGTTCGCGAAGCTCATTGACGCTATAGCTGACAGAATGGTTCTTCGAAGGAATCTCCGCGCCTTCGAGTACAAACTAGGGCTTCGCGAAACACTCACACGCTAATCCACCATCCCAACGCCCAAGATTCAAGACTCCCAACAATTGACACAAAGGGGGAGATTGTTAGGATATTTAATTGATTGTGTCAATAGTTTAAGTCTTGAGATTAATTATGTAATTATCTTTAGCTTGGGCTTTGGACTAGATTGTAATTATTTTATTTTTAGTGATTGGGCCTTAATATACCTAGGGTTAATGTGGTATATAAGGTGTTACCAACTCACTTTGAAAGGTAATCAAAGATTAAAAAGCTAAAACTCGTTTTCACACACTACACACACTACAAGGTGAGAAACTCTCCCTTTTCATTCCATCTAGCTTCTTTGATTCCTTGTTTGGTGCATTTCGGGACCAACACGGTCCCTGGCATTTGTCTTGTAGGGGAATCCGCTCGTTGAGCAATCAGCTCTGGAAGCCCTTGGGGAATTTGTTCATGGTCTTCTCCTTCCTGAAGTTCTTCGTCTTCTAACAGAACTAAGTTGACCGAAGCTTGTTGCAAGAAGTGTCGAACGTCCTTGAGTCGTTGTCTTTGATGCTCGTCGGACATAGAATGGGTCATCCACTGTCCTTCGAATATATATATGTCGAGGTACTCGTGTGGGTTGACACCATGTCCAGATGGTCCCGATTGGTCTGGAGCGATCGAGCTTGGAGTTACTTAAGTCTGCGCCAGGGCTACGAGCATAGAGGCACTTGCTTCTTCTTTCAGAAGCAAGGGGCTTGTAAAGGCCTGTAGTGGTGTGTGCGGAGGCGTCCTTAGGTGAAAGGTTGGTGGGTCGGTTTGGGTTAGAGTATGGGTGGTGCGGTGCGTGGTGTGGGTTGTTTGGGTAGTTTGGGTAGTGGGTTGGATTTCACCTGCTCGAGCGCTTGTCCGCGTCGCACCAGAACCTTGTTCTTGACCTTCTCCTTGGCCACTCGAAGATGTCCTAGGTCTTTTCTCCCCCTCATGACGCTCCTGATCATCTGGATCGTCATGTTGATGTCGTGTGCTGGAGCTTTGGCTTCGGCAGGAATTAGTAGGTGGCTCATGATGATCCAGGAGACGCCTGTAGAGTGATTCTTCCTGAGGCGTTCGGGTGGAAGGCCTATAAGGCGGGCGAGTAGGATATCCTGGAGTTGGGTGATGGGTATGGTGTATGGGTTAATGAGGATGGATGTGTTTATGAAAGGGTCGGTGGGAGAGGGTTGTGGGGTCGGGAGGTTTGCTTGCGCTGAAGTGCCCTCTGAGACGGGTGCTTTCCCAGTATCGCATCGGGACGTGTCGATGGCTGCCAGCACTCTCTCCATCATTTTGTCTTCCAGGGATTTGATGGCTGCAGAGAGAGCTTCTTGGAAGTGCGCTTCAGTCACAAACCGGTCGGACGCCTCCGTAGATGGACCAAGTCGACTGATGTCGCCTGTTGTCAACCCTTGAGCTAACACCGGCTCCTCAAGCTGGCTCGTAGTCACTTGAGGTTGTGACTGTCCGAGACTTCCATCCAATCCTTGACTCGAATCTTGTAGATTCTCATCTATGGATGTTGGGGCAGGTTCAGAGTGAATCTGCGTATCAGACACCGGTTGGACTAGGCCGGTAATAAGTGGAGTCTGGGCTTCGGCCTCAGCACTTGGAGTGATGACTGGTGTCGTGTCTGATGTAGAACCAACAGCTGTGATGACGAGCTCGGAGATTGAGAGTAAACGTCGTGGAACCCGTCTAGTCAGTTGAACCTCTACGTCAGAATTCGTGGTTTCGGACGAAGTAGCTGTATGAGGAGTTGGTTCTCTTTCAACATCCTCATGGGCTTCTATTTGTTGAGGCCCTGGAGATGTGATCGTGGGAATCACGACCTCTGGTGCAGGCGTAGTAGCCTGTCATGATGGACTGTGCCCCGTTTCTGCTTCGGGCTGTGCTTCCGGTTGCAGGATCTCCTCAATAGATCCCTGGAATACGCCTACAATGATGGGCACTTCTGCTTGGAGCTCCTGAACTTGAGCTTTAACTTCCAATTCGTGGGCCACTGTGTCGATCATCGTGGCCTCAAGATCTTGTAGTTGAGCTTCTTGAGTTTGAGGCTCCTGTTCAAGTTCCTGAGCGACTGCATCAATCATCTCATCCTCAGAACTTGGTTGTTGTTGTTGAGGGCTCACTACGAAGTCTGTCGGGGGCCCTCGAATCATCTGCTCTATGAGATGATTCTCCCGAAAGTCGTTCCAGATCAGTTGGGCGAAATCGTAATTCCGCGAGAACACTATGCCGTGAAAAATGCGAAGAATGTTTCCGTTGCCTTTGTCGAACCCGGCGTGCTTTGGCGACAGACATTTGTTGATAATTCCAAACAGTGTCTTCCATGGATGCGGGATTCCGTTGCTCTGGATCTGTGCAAGTTTGGTGCGCGGTGGACGGTATCCCATTTGGAGAAAGTCACGCACCATCTCTGCATCTGAAGGCAGAGGTCATAGTTGAGGCTGAAGCGTAGGTCTAGGATGAGCCCGAAATCATTTTTGCTGAAGCTTATGTGTCTCGTCCCGAGGACCGTGGCGAATCGATAGGAGCCGTCAACTACTAGACTCTTTATTCTTCCCCAAAATTGCAGTAATTAGACCATTGGCACGGATGCTGTCACCGTGAGCGCGTGCCAGAGGGGATGGCCTTGCAATATGTATACAATGATCTCGTCCGGACACCTAAAGGTAGTCATCTCGAGTTGGAAGTTGGTGTCTTGAACCTTGAGGTATAGGTTCTTATCGTAAATGTGGTTATAGGCTGGATAATGATCCATCTGAAAATCAATTAGAAAATCAAAACATTAGTTCAAAAATGAAATTGAGTCGAAATTTAATTTCATCAAACCATAATAGTTTAGCATTTCATAACATGTTTGATAAAATTGTAATTGAAATCTAAATTCACACATAGGTCATGCAAAGTGAATTTTTTTAAGATATAATATCATTTCGACTTATGTACAAAAGAGTTCAGTCGAATATATTCTAAGTGTTGAATCGTAGATCAAGCACACTGTTCACTCCGTTCTATTTATCGCGCGAGAATTGAAATCTTCAATTTTAATTGCCTAAGTGTGATTTTATGAACTTAAGTCTCCGTTCTAATTTGCGATCGAAAATTTTATTCGCTAAGGTCTGCTACAGTGGAAAAGACTTAGAGAAAATTTTCTAAGTGTTTGAACTTAAGGCGTGGTATTGTAGCCGAGAAATTTTACGATCGAGAAAAATTTCCGTGTAAATTTACGATCGACAAAATTGATTTCTGTGTAAATTTACGATCGAGAAATTTTTCGCGCGTGAATAAAATTTTCGTCGTGAAAGTTATCGAGCGAGAAAGTATTTCGATTTTAAAATAGATTTTCGCTGCGAAATTTTACAATCGAGAAAATTAACAACGAGAAACTAGGAGACTCGCCGCTAAAATTTACGACCATGAATAAAATTGAAATCGAAATTACTGTTTCGATGGTATGTTTTTCGCTCGAAACTTAATTACATCTATTTTATCTATTTCACTCAATAATCTTTTGCTCGCATAAAATCAAAATCAGATTTCTCGATTGTAAGTATTTGCGATCTACGTTATTCTCTTATTGACTAAGTCAAAGAATTTAGCGATCGAATAACTTTACGATGCAAACAGTAACTCAATCAAATTGAAATTCGATTGAAACTGTTTGCGATCGAGAAAGTTCTTCGACACCTTTAAACGTTTAAAAACCCAGTTTTAGTCAGACTTTCAATCGAGCTCTAAAAATGCAGTAATCTAAACAATATACCCTTATAACTATTGAAAACCCTTAAACTATCCTAGGATGCAAATTTTAACCAAGATAAACACAGAAGCAGGTTTAAATCTCATCGAAATAGCATGTGGGTTTTTCACAGTTTGAATAATCGAAAATCTACGCACAGAATCAAGCAAAAGACTATAAAATGTAGATGAGAACGAAGTTTAAACACACATAACACCTAATAAGCGTCGATTCTACCTTAGAAAGACGAAAATCTGTTGAAAACTAAAAGATTTTGATATTCGTCTTTACTGTTTGAGTTTTTCGCTCGAGAAATTTCAATCGACACTGTTATGAGGGTTTTGCGTGAGATATAGTTTTCGACTGCAAGCATTAATTTCGTTTAAGTGGGCTCACATATTTACTCCTCATGCATTAAAATTAAAATGCAATTAACTCCCTGAAATTCCAAGCAGTGACATCTGGCTCCAAATCTGATTTTCGAAAAATCTGCATTACTTAGAACAAAATGTCCAGAATGATAGAGTTAATCAACAAGTAATTTTAATAATGCTCCTCCTGAATTTTTCGTATCAATGCTGTAAACTCCAATTTGGGAAAATTCGTGAAGTCCTCTTCGTCGAAGTGTTTTGTAACAATGAATCATTATTGACAATTATCTGCAACACTTGGAGAAAAGTCATCAACAATATTTGGAGTTCAAGGCATATTATTTTGAAAATGCTGCCCTCAAATAATGCACCTTAATTGATTTAATCATATAAGCGAGGAAATCAATCTAAATAGCAAACATTCAAAATACGCAATTTTGATCAATGTCGCTAAGATACATGGTCCCCTAATCATGTAATCAAACTTATGCACGAGGGTATGAGCAAGAACAATCTATCGCATTTAATCAATTCAGTGTAAATGCAAATAAAATTGCATATCAGAATGTGAGATTTATCTTTTATATATATGTTTATATATTTTTTATTTTTCATAACATATAATAATAAGAAAAATAGGAAGAAAAATTTCAAGAAAAATTATTATTTATCTATATAGTTTTTTTTCATATGAATATTAATATTATTTATGTATGGGGTCAGATTATTTTGCTTCGATCATTGTCACGCCTAAGATTTCACAAGACACTTGAAAAGATCATATGCCGTCAAGTCATGTCGACAAACTAAAGTCCTAAGTTCATAGAATGATCCATTTCGACAACTCTCACTAGGTTCACTCTAGCGCTCAATTATTTTTAACTTGGGATTTTTATATTTATATCACTCAAGTCAACACAAGCAATATTATGTCAATTTACCTGTGATCGAGGCGCTTTCAATCATTTCACCTAAGCGAAAGACCGTTATTTTGGAATCAAAGGGACTTTGAAAGATTTTAATTTGGTTCTAACTTAGAAGGGAAGGAAAGTTTTGGGATTGTGGACTTAATATCTTCATCTTCCTTTTCTTAGTCACTCTCCGTCGTCGGCATAGTTTCTTTCTTCTTTTATCTTCCTCATCCTTATTTTTTTTCGTATTTTACTGCACTTGCTCAAGCTGAAATTCCGCTTCTCTACGAGGCTGAGAGATTATCAAAGGCAGAGTTCTTCTTGTTGGTTCTCGGCCCAAACCGTGCTCCTTTTCTCTTAATTCCTAGAGAGGTTTCAGAGATTATCGATTTGAAGAAGTGCACAGTTATGGAATTCGAACCCAAGGCCGTGCTACTCTTCTCGTTTTCCGATATAAGACCGGATTATCGTTGGAGAAGTTCACTTCGGGGTGCTCCTCTTTCCAGACGTTCCGACGAGCATACGAGATTATCAAGGGAGAAGTTCATAGCAAGATCCATGCCCCCCTCGTCTTATGATTTTTAAAATATCTCAATAATTAGGAGGCCAGGTTCTTTTGGTATGCTTTTTGTGTGTTGAGCATTCCTCGTGTGCGTTTTCCACCTCTTTTTATCATCTTTTTTTTTTCGTCTCGTTTTTCTCCCCCTCCTTTTCTTGATTGAACATCCCACCGAGAGCTTAGATAGTCGGTTGTAAGGCTTAACGGGTTTTCCAATGAAGAAAAAGAATTCGGAGAAGGCTCAAAATGGATGACGAAAGCTATGTTGAAGGATTGAAAAAGTATATATTTGGCCGAGTCAGGAACTTCCTAATTGCCCTAATCATTTTCCTAATGTCCTAACGCAAGGCGAGTATGAGGCCAAGAATCACTAGTTAAGATAAACAATTATTGTGTGACTCGCTCAAGAATAAATCCGAATAAAATAAGAAGGCTGGAATCCTCACTTATATAAAGTGACTTTGTGTATAGTGGAATTAACTAAAGAACTTTAGATACAAGAATGCGACTTAGACTGACAAAATTAAGCAATTAATCAGTCGCATGTTAGGGAAATCTATACGTGACTAGATCGAGCATCCTAAAGATATCATCATTCCCCTAATACTATAAGTATATGTAAATATTTTTGGATTTTATTTTATTAGGATATAATTTTATTATTATTAAATTTTCACGCAAGATATAGCATTTAAGAGTGAAAACACATAGAATACGGCATATTAAAGCACATATGTGCACGTAAAGCACATAATACGGAAGATTCAACATTTTCCGACAAGAAATTGGAATCTTTTCTCATCCAATGCCTTGGTGAAAATGTCAGCTAATTGATACTCAGTGTTCACGAAATACATGTCAATCGTGCCTTTTTCTACATGGTCTTTTATAAAATGATATCGAATATCTATGTGTTTTGAGCGTGAGTGGTGAACAGGATTACACGTAATCGCAATGGCATTTTGGCTGTCACTATAAATGGGTATATTATTTAAATTGTACCCATAATCGCGAAGCTGAGTTCGCATTCATAGCATCTGTGAGCAACAGCTGGCAGCCGCGACGTATTCAGCCTCAGCCGTCGACGTTGAGACGCAGTTCTGCTTCTTGGATGACCAGCAAACTAGCTTTTCACCGAGAAATTGAGCGCCACCGGAGGTGCTTTTCCTGTCCATTCGGCAACCTGCATAATCAGCGTCAGTATAGCCTATTAATTTGAAAATTGTGCCCTTAGGATACCATAAACCTAGGGTTGAGGTTCCCTTGAGGTAGCGAAGAATCCGGCCGGCTTGAGGTGAGATAGAGAAGAGAGCCGATGATGCTGCGATAAAGTGTGATGTTGACCGCTTTTCCAGTGGGATCGGCATCCAACTTGCAGCTTGTTGACATAGGAGTGCTGAGAGGCTTGCTCTGATCTTGATGGAACTTCTTCAGAATGTCCTTGATGTATTTTATCTGACTTATGAAGATGCCATCTTCGAGCTGCCTGACTTGGAGTCCCAAGAAAAATTGGATCTCTCTCATGTGAGTCATTTCAAACTTACTTTTCATAAAATCTCTGAACCTCTTGCAGAGCCGTGGATTAGTTGATCCGAAGATGATGCTACGTAAACTTGGACGACCATCAGATCTTTGTCTTGCCATTTGATGAAGAGGGTCGTATCGATTGTCCCTCAGATGAACAAAGACTTCACGAGGAAATCGCTCAAGACATCATACCAAGCACGTGGAGCTTGTTTCAGTCCGTAGAGAGCTTTATCCAATCGATAGACGTGATCGGGGTGTTGCTTGATCAACAAAGCCTTCTGGCTGAGCGACTGTAATACCCGTAAATTTAATACGGGGATAGAATGTAACTAATCTGGTAAATATCTAAATGGAATTAAAATTAGAATGGGCCCAAATGAGGAACTTGGCCAATTAAAATTCGACCCAAATGATCTTGACCCAAATTCAACGGAAATTAATAAATAAAATATACCAAATTAGTATTTGAGCCCAAATTAAATTAAGGCCCAAGTCGAATTTTAATGTTAGCCAAAATAATATAGTGTTTGAATAAATGAGTTCAAAATAATGGGAATTCAATAATTAATAAATGTTAGAATGGCAAGGCTCAAATGAAGTGTGAAACAATATTAAAGATCCAAATGATTAAAGTTCAAATATTTAATAAAGAAATGGTCTAAAAATTACATACTTAGAATAAAATCTATAAGGTTCAAATCAATTATTTATAATGGGTTGCTTCACCTTTAGGAAAACCACGCCCCACTTACTAGTCACTCTTCTCGATTTTTCAACCATAATACATATTCATTAAGATTAAGAAAACCAATATAATTAATACTCTTTAAGATAAGGATGAATGGAACCAAGAAAATAATTCATAAGAGACGAAATTTTGCTTACCTTGGAGTAGGACTCGTAAACCACTCCCACTTCACACATAAAGTTCCCAAGCTTGTCCTATCTTCGTTGTTTTCCCAAGCCTTAAGACCTTGTATATCGAAAATAGTTAGTGAAGAAACAACTATTTTGAGAAGGAGCAAGAGCCGAATGCTAAAGCAGGTGAAGAAGGAGAATATTAGCGAGCTTAGGGTTCTTAACAATTCGAAAATCAGAACTCCGAAGGGAGGGAGGTAACAACCTTAACTATAATATGTAAATCTCTTAGATCTAGTAGGATTTTAGGTTTCGAACACCTTACATATGATCGTGTGGTTAGGTGAACGGGTCAGATATAGCTAAGAGTTTGGATTATGGAGTTTTAATCCATGTCGTGTGTGCTTATGGATTTATCTGTGTGACTTTCGAATATTATGGTTGTTATGGGTGTCCGTATGTTCTAATATTTTGGAGTTTAAGGAGATTTTTGATATGTTATAGTGATTAGAAAACTTAGAATTTTCGAGTTGTCCATATTTATCGTGCTTGTAGATTAATAGGGGAGATTGGTGAATTTCGAACTTATGGTGTTCTTGAAGGTTTTGAAATTTCGGAGGTTTTATCATGTTAAGTTTAAAGAGATTTTTGAAAGGTCCTAGTTAGTTGTATGAAGCCTTAAGAATTTAATGAGTTTTGGATGATATTTGTTGTTCTTTAGGGTTTTGAGGATTTTCGAAAGATCTTATACTTTACGGACTATTTTTGAAGAAGATTACGGAGATGTGAGTTTAGGTGATTTACATGATCGATTTTAAATTATGTCCACGTAGGTATAGATTTGCGAATATTTGTGGTTGATTAGGGTTTGAATATTTTTCGGATGCCTTACTGTTTTTGAAAAGATTTTCGAAATATTATAGGATAAATTCTCGGATTATTTTTGGGTTTAGGATGATTTTAGAGACAACTTTGAAGTAAGTCCCATTTCGAAACTTAGTTAAATATGATAGTTAATTTCGATACTTAAGAAAATTTCGAATATTATATATTTTCGAAGAGTTTCAAAACTTTCATATTTTTCATATGATATTTTCACATGAGTCTTTCAGCATTTAGGTAGTTTGCATATTTTTAATAGTTATCTAATTTAACTAGTACACTGATTGTATGGTATTTTCGTAATTAAGGTCCGACAATATAGGAGGTTCACGAGACTGTTAGGCAAATAAATCTCGAACGAAAGGTAAGTGGAAATCTCAACTACAACACATAAACTACATGTTTGTATTCGAATTACGTGGTTATCTGTGTTGTATGATTTTATGTGGCGTGAATTATGTCAAATTACGTGATTATATCGCAACGTGTGTTGGTTGTTTTACGTGAGGGATTTTACGTGACTGTGAATTATGTGAAATTACGTGATTATGTGGCAACCTGTGTTGGTTGTTTTACAGGAGGTGCTTACTGGCGATAATGAAATCGCATGGTGAGCTATTATTTATGATTTCGCGATGACGTGGGAAACCAGTTGGTACACCATATCATAGTATATTCTGTGCACGTTTGGGTTTAATGTTATTTTGGGAAGGTGAACGTGCATTGCATTTGTCGCTTGTAGGCGAGCATGGGATGTATGCATCGCATCATTCATATGGCATGAGCATATGCATATACGGAATATGTGAGGATTTGCATTTATGAGTATGCACAGTATACAATCATATGAGAACGAATATTATAGCTAATTCTACAAAGGCACCACAACGGAATGTAAGCCGTCTAATGTATTATGTGAGGAAGGAGGAGCGACCTGGGTAGGGGCGACCTAGGGAAACCAAGCGTAGGCCGCCCAGTGTGGAGCAACTGTCCGACAGGAGGAGCGACCGGGGTAGGGGCGACCTAGGGAGACCTAGCGTAGGCCACCCAGTGTGTAGCAACTGTCATTGTCATTAGCGGACGAGGGTCACCTGGACGAGACACATGGCGTAAGCCAGAGTGCCAGGAAAGGCAACCGCAATGAAAAAAGGATGATCGTCAGATAGAGGGGCGACCTGGTGAATGGAAAAATTGGAGATAAACCCTAGTTTTGTCCTAGCCAGAGTGGGCCAACTATCGTATTTTTATCCGTATAGGATTTGAGCTCATGTTATGGTGGTGCGAGTAGTAAGTTAGCTATGGGCCCAGATAGAAATGAAAGAGAAATGAGAAAGAAATAAGAATGATATGTGTATGTGAGTAATAGAAAGCACTGGCGCGGATGCCTTTGCTAGTTGTCATGTGCATACATGCATATTTCTACTTACTGAGCTTTATAGCTCATTCCACGTTTTATGTGTTGTAGGTACGAACGAGTCGGACGTTGAGACACGTCACGACTAAGGCAGGCTGATGGCGGTGACTCCACGTACTTTTGAGGGCTGGGCGTACATGGATGCGACCTGAGGGGTGTTATCAGTGTGTTTTAAATATTTTAACATATTGGGCTATGGTCTTTTAGATTATAATGTTTGTATAACGGGACGTGTACGAAATAAATGTGTGCGAGTGTATAATATTAAATTATTAAATAAGAGTGTTTTTTTTAAATCGGGTCTTCCGCAGCTTACGTTGCCAAAAATCCGCCAAACTAGTTATAGGAAAAGTGGGTCGTGACAGTGTGGTATCAGAGCTTAGGTAATAGGTTCTGAAGACAGTCCATGTACGGCCGCTCAAAAGTTTGGAGGAATCAGCCTTGCCTGTAAGTTTCATGTTTGATGTGATTATGTGATTATAATGACGTGCCTATATGTTTGGATGATTGTAGATGTAACAAGAAAATGACTAACGGACATAGGGAATATGTTGGCGAATCAAGTCGTAGGGTTGTATTCTCTATGAACGAACATGACTCGGTATTGTTGCACTTTATGGAACTGATCCAAGAAGAAACGGATCAGACTGTAAGCGAGCTTAAAGATCTGTTCTATAAGCTCGCAAATATTCTAAGTTCGTCACATGAATGTGCGGAGACTTTAGGGAAAAGAAAAGCGAAGAACAGTTACAGTGAGAAGTTGACAAAGTAGATTTTCCAGGGGTACTAATAATCAAGTAGGGCCGAATCTTTGGGAAGCTAACCTTCCCACTCGAGCTCCAAATTTAATTCCTTGATGCTGACAATGTGGGCAATTCCATAAGGGCATCTGTTATGGCATAATACCTAAACCCAATTGTCGATACTTCCGATGTGGGAAGCAGGGACTCTTGGTTAAAATCATCGGGTGCGCAAATATGTTTTCACTTGACTTAGTCCAAATATCGGGACAACCCTCAGGGGTTCCTGACCGAATGTTTAATTTGAACCTTGTAAAGTCAAAAGTCCTTCCTACGGGGATAACGAGTACGATGACTATCTATAAAATACTCGTTCCTATGATTCCCGAGCCGTACAATTTTATTCTTCCATGTCAACAGGCGAAGTTAAAAATATTCCTCGCCTATCCTAGTATAGCGACTTAGATACCTACTCATGTGGAAACCCAACACGATTTAATAAATAGTTGGAAGAATATTTTAATACTTGAGCGTATCAGATGAATATTGGTCTGAATTGTGGTTTTAATATATATGCTCTCAACAATATGAAACCATATTCGACTTCTATATCGAAGACTGATCAACCCTAATTACCCAGGAGAGGAGTATTCATCTTTTGGGAAAGACAAGAGTCAAATAAAATTCCCGAATTCCTGCTCTAAAGGCTTCATAATTTATGAGATGAGTTATAAGTCTTTTCTCGTATATGTAGTGATGACAAAGGAATTACATCAATCAGAATCGTTTTAGTTGCGCGGATATGCATATTCTGATGTTCCGACCAAATCATGATCGTAGACATGCTTCCTTTTCATTAAAAGTTCCTTCTTTGGTTGGAGTATAATGATGAAGTTCCGCTCCTATTTTTCAGCCGATGTTTTGAACCCCTATTGCGCCCAAGTAAACTTTGTTCTATTTGTTTCTCTGTTCGTGTTATCAGCTGTACATATTCAAAGTTCGATATTCGATTTGCGCAGTAGAAGTGTAATGGTATAATATATGTGCTTCATAATTCTGCTAAGTATAATTTCATAACAGTTTCTCCCAGTTCTACCCCAAAGTAACACAATTGCGATTGAAGCGGGTGTCATGAGTGCCTATTGAAAATCTATTATCCAAGCTCGAGTTGATTAGAAAGATTCTGCATTGACTTTTACGATCTTGGCTCCTTTATGAAACATATTTCCTATTTGAATTTCAGCCGATGAATGAGATATGTTTCAAGACTCTAGAGATGGAGGATAAGCTTATCGTAGTTTTTTAAAGTTTACTATTAGACGGAATGAACTATAGTCGGTCGTTGATAGACTTTCCCTTGCACAAATTGAGAGCTCGAAGAGAGTTAAAAATAAATAAATAAATAAATTTGGTGTAGAGAATGTTAGGATATCATTTCAGCCTCGATGAACCAATTATATTTATGGAAGAAAAAAATGAAAATACCTAACGAGATTTATAGCTAGTTTGCCTCATTAATGTGTCAGATATTTCTGACTTATGAGTTCGGTGCAGTACTAGAGAGAGAATCATATTGTTTTCGTTCTCGAGAAGTAATAAGGGCCGAAGAAAATCTGTATGTAGCTATTTCCATGACGAATAAATTGATAATCTGATCGCCTATGATCATTTATATCCACCGTTCGATCTCCATACTAGAATCGCTGGGATTCGTTAACTTCACAATCTTAATTGGCTCAGAAGTTCTAAGAAACTTTTCAGGGACAATTGGGTGATTGTCGATCGCTCAACTGAGATAACTTATTTTCTGCTAATCGTTATCCCGAATCATTCTAGTTGCAGTGGTTTCGGGGGCGAAATCCTTTTTAATGGAGGGAGAATGTAATACCCGTAAATTTAATACGGGGATAGAATATAACTAATATGGTAAATATCTAAATGGAATTAAAATTAGAATGGGCCCAAATGAGGAAATTGGCCAATTAAAATTCGACCCAAATGATCTTGACCCAAATTCAATGGAAATTAATAAATAAAATAGACCAAATTAGTATTAGAGCCCAAATTAAATTAAGGCCCAAGTCGAATTTTAATGTTAGCCAAAATAATATAGTGTTTGAATAAATGAGTTCAAAATAATGGGAATTCAATATTTAAAAAATGTTAGAATGGCAAGGCTCAAATGAAGGGTGAAACAATATTAAAGATCCAAATGATTAAAGTTCAAATATTTAATAAAGAAATGGTCTAAAAACTACATACGTAAAATAAAATCTATAAGGTTCAAATCAATTATTTATAATGGGTTGCTTCACCTTTAGGAAAACCACGCCCCACTTACTAGTCACTCGTCTCGATTTTTCAACCATAATACATATTCATTAAGATTAAGAAAACCAATATAATTAATACTCTTTAAGATAAGGACGAATGGAACCAAGAAAATAATTCATAAGAGACGAAATTTTGCTTACCTTGGAGTAGGACTCGTAAACCACTCCCACTTCACACATAAAGTTCCCAAGCTTGTCCTATCTTCGTTGTTTTCCCAAGCCTTAAGACCTTGTATATTGAAAATAGTTAGTGAAGAAACAACTATTTTGAGAAGGAGCAAGTGCCGAATGCTAAAGCAGGTGAAGAAGGAGAATATTAGCGAGCTTAGGGTTCTTAACAATTCGAAAATCAGAACTCCGAAGGGAGGGAGGTAACAACCTTAACTATAATATGTAAATCTCTTATATCTAGTAGGATTTTAGGTTTCGAACACCTTACATATGATCGTGTGGTTAGGTGAACGGGTCAGATATAGCTAAGAGTTTGGATTATGGAGTTTTAATCCATGTCGTGTGTGCTTATAGATTTACCTGTGTGACTTTCGAATATTATGGTTGTTAATAGTGTCCGTTCTAATATTTTGGAGTTTAAGGAGATTTTTGAAATGTTATAGTGATTAGAAAACTTAGAATTTTCGAGTTGTCCATATTTATCGTGCTTGTAGATTAATAGGGGAGATTGGTGATTTTCGAACTTATGGTGTTCTTGAAGGTTTTGAAATTTTGGAGGTTTTATCATGTTAAGTTTAAAGAGATTTTTGAAAGGTCCTAGTTAGTTGGTATGAAGCCTTAAGAATTTAATGAGTTTTGGATTGTTGTTCTTTAGGGTTTTGAGGATTTTCGAAAGATCTTATACTTTACGGATGATTTTTGAAAAAGATTACGGAGATATGAGTTTAGGTGATTTACATGATCGATTTTAAATTATGTCCACGTAGGTATAGATTTGCGAATATTTGTGGTTGATTAGGGTTTGAATATTTTTTGGATGCCTTACTGTTTTTGAAAAGATTTTCGAAATATTATAGGATAAATTCTCGGATCATTTTTGGGTTTAGGATGATTTTAGAGATGTTAAAATTATGATTTTCGAAAGTGATAAATTTTCAAAGGTTGCTTTTCGAAATAAGTTTTTGTAAGATAGAAAAGTTTTTCGCAAGTTTCGCAAGCTTGAGCTTTATTTTGAAACCAAGTGATTTTCGAAAGAATTTTCTAAAGAGTTTTCGAAAGAAGTTTCGAACTGGCCATTCGAAGATTTTTTTCGAAATCTGTTTCGAAAATTATTTTCGAAACTAACTGAATTTCGCAATTATCTAATTTTCGAAAGACAACTTTGAAGTAAGTCCCATTTCGAAACTTAGTTAAATATGATAGTTAATTTCGATACTTAAGAAAATTTCGAATATTATATATTTTCGAAGAGTTTCAAAACTTACATATTTTTCATATGATATTTTCACATGAGTCTTTCAACATTTAGGTAGTTTGCATATTTTTAATAGTTATCTAATTTAACTAGTACACTGATTGTATGGTATTTTCGTAATTAAGGTCCGACAATATAGGAGGTTCACGAGACTGTTAGGCAAATAAATCTCGGACGAAAGGTAAGTGGAAATCTCAACTACAACACATAAACTACATGTTTGTATTCGAATTACGTGGTTGTCTGTGTTGTATGATTTTACGTGGCGTGAATTATGTCAAATTACGTGATTATATGGCAACGTGTGTTGGTTGTTTTACGTGAGGGATTTTACGTGACTGTGAATTATGTGAAAGTACGTGATTATGTGGCAACTTGTGTTGGTTGTTTTATGGGAGGTGCTTACTGGCGATAATGACATCGCATGGTGAGCTATTATTTATGATTTTGAGATGACGTGGGAAACCAATTGGTACACCATATCATAGTATATTCTGTGCACGTAAGGGTTTAATGTTATTTTGGGAAGGTGAACGTGCATTGCATTTGTTGCTTGTAGGCGAGCATGGGATGTATGCATGGCATCATTCATATGGCATGAGCATATGCATATACGGAATATGTGAGGATTTGCATTTATGAGTATGCACTGTATACAATCATATGAGAACGTATATTATAGCTACTTCTACAAAGGCACCACGACGGAATGTAAGCCGTCTAATGTATTATGTGAGGCAGGAGGAGCGACCTGGGTAGGGGCGACCTAGGGAAACCTAGCGTAGGCCGCCCAGTGTGGAGCAGCTGTCCGACAGGAGGAGCGACCTGGGTAGGGGTGACCTAGGGAGACCTAGCGTAGGCCACCCAGTTTGTAGCAACTGTCATTGTCATTAGCGGACGAGGGTCACCTGGACGAGACACATGGCGTAAGCTAGAGTGCCAGGAAAGGCAACCCCAATGGAAAAAGGACGATCGTCAGATAGAGGGGCGACCTGGTGAATGGAAAAACTGGAGATAAACCCTAGTTTTGTCCTAGCCAGAGTGGGCCAACTATCGTATTTTTATCCGTATAGGATTTGAGCTCATGGTGCGAGTGTAAGTTAGCTATGGGCCCAGATAGAAATGAAAAAGAAATGAGAAAGAAATAAGAATGATATGTGTATGTGAGTATTAGAAAGCACTGGCGCGGACGCCTTTGCTAGTTGGCACGTGCATACATGCATATTTCCACTTACTGAGCTTTATAGCTCATTCCACGTTTTATATGTTGTAGGTACGAACGAGTCGGACGTTGAGACACGTCACGACTAAGGCAGGCTGATGGCAGTGACTCCACGTACTTTTGAGGGCTGGGCGTACATGGATGCGATCTGAGGGGTGTTATTAGTCTGTTTTAAATATTTTAACATATTGGGCTATGGTCTTTTAGATTATAATGTTTGCATAACGGGACGTGTGCGAAATAAATGTGTGCGAGTGTATAATATTAAATTATTAAATAAGAGTGTTTTTTTTAAATCGGGTCTTCCGCAGCTTACGTTGCGAAAAATCCGCCAAATTAGTTATAGGAAAAGTGGCTCGTGACAGCGACATAGACTTCTTCCTTTAACACGCCGTTGAGAAAGGCGGTCTTAACATCTATTTGGTTGACTTTGAAGTCTTTATGGGCCGCATAAGCCAAGAAAAGGCGGATGGCTTCAATTCGGGCAACAGGAGCATATGTTTCGTCGTAGTCAATGCCATCCTGTTGATTGTAGCCATTCGCAACCAGTCTTGCTTTATTCCTAATCACTTCTCCATCTTCATTCTTTTTGTTCATAAACACCCATTTCGTCCCGATAACTGTTTTTCCATGTGGATGGGGTACTAATGTCCACACTTGAAGACGCTCGAATTGGTTGATTTCGTCTTGCCTTGCTATTACCCAATACGGATCTTTAAGTGCGTCTGCTACCTTGGTTGGCTCATTTTGGCTTAAGAAGCATTTGAAGAGACTGTGTTGATGTCTTGTCCGTACTCTACCCGAGGATCACCAATTATTTGATCAACCGGATGTGCTCGAGTCCACTTGCGCTCATGAGGCAAAGCTGAAGTAGATGCATCAGCCATTTGTGGGTCGAGATTTCCGAAAATCGCAGGTTGTTCATTTGATTGAGGTAGTTCCATTTTTGCACTTGGATTGAGCGATTCTTATGATACTTCCTCAACGACCACTAGAGGTGTAGCAGTGATGGTGGCTGGCCGATATACGGACTCAAAGAGAGAGTCCTAGTCCTCTAACGCAAGTCTCATAGCTTCTTCTGACGTTGAATCTTGAGTTGTTGCCATCTTCTGTTGGTTTTGGCCAACACACTAGTGAATACGGGTTTTGAATTGTCGTATTCAGAAGCCATCTGGTTAGGCACGGGTTCTGAACTGATGTGTCCAGAAGCCATCTCTGCCACTTCGTGGAAAGTGACCTTGTAGCTTTCTTTGATAGTTCGGTTGGACTTGATGTATACTCGGTACGCCTTCAAAGTAGAAGAATACCCGACGAATGTGGCTTCGAATGCTTTAGGGTTAAACTTAGCACGTTTCTCTCTGTCGTTAGCCACAAAAGCACTGCACCCGAAGACCTTGAAGAACGAGATGTTGGTTACTCACTTATTAATGATCTCGTACGGAGTCTTATCAAAGCGCTTGTGAACCACCGTTCTGTTCTCAGTGAAACAGGCGGTATTTACTGCTTCAGTCCAAAGGAAGTGTGGAAGGCCGGAATGAATCAGCATCGTACGTGTGGCTTCCACTAGAGTTCTGTTCTTTCTTTCAACGACCCCATTCTGTTGAGGTCTCTTGGCGGCAGAGAATTGCTGACTAATTCCAAGTTTTTGGTAAAAGTCAATGAGGTATTTGTTCTTGAATTCAGTGCCGTTGTCCGTTCAGATGACTTGGATAGTCTGCTGCAGTAAATTTTGGGTAGTGTTCACGAAATTGATGATCAAGTCCCCTGTCTCATCCTTAGTTCGAAGGAACTTTGTCCATGCGTAGCGAGAGTAATCATCAACGATAGCCAGCACGTACTTGCGTCCATTAATACTCTGTGTCTGCATAGGCCCACAGAGGTCCATGTGTAGCAGTTCCAAAGGACGTGAAGTAGAAGCAACCAGTTTAATATGATGCGATGCTCGCTTCATTTTTCCTAGTTGACACGCCGAACATTGGTGCTCTTTCTGTAATATTATAGTTGGAAGACCGTGAACCAACTTTTTCGTTGAAAGACGTTGAAGAGCTTTAATGTTGAGATGAGACAAACGTTGATGCCATAGGCTGTTCGTCTGAATTACAGTCTGAGAGATGAGGCAAACAACAGTCGAGATCCGCACGGACGTCAGGTTTATCGTGTAACGATTTGATTTCCGAAGTCATTGGAGGAGTTCTTTGTCCTGACTGTCTAATATTCTGCACCGGTCAGCATGGAAGACCACCTGGAATCCTTTGTCGCAGAATTGGCCTATGCTGAACAAGTTATGGCGGAGACCTTCGACGTAGGAGACATCCTTTATTGTCAGATTTTCCAGCATTATATCTCCGAAGCCGAGAATCGGAGCCGAGTCGTTGTTCCCAAATCTGACTTTGCCATTTGGTCGGTCTTGGTAGTTGCTCAGCAGCTCTTGATTTCTCGTCATGTGTGTGGAGCAACCAGAGTCGAGGTACCACACATGATGGATCTGCAAAATCAAACTAGAGAGCTTTAGGTACGCACTTGTAAATGGGTGCTCTCAAATTAGCAGATTTAGATGTTGGTTCAGATATGATTCCTAAGTTAGTGATAGAGCTTTAACAACCCAATTAAATCTCAAAGAAGTTGAATTGAGTTTGCCCTTTGTAGAAGACTTGGCCTTTTTGGCTTTCGTCTTTTTAGGCGGGGATTTAGGAACCCATTTAGGTTGAACCAAGGGTTTAGGATGATTTTAGAGATGTTAAAATTATGATTTTCGAAAGTGATAAATTTTCAAAGGTTGCTTTTCGAAATAAGTTTTTGTAAGATAGAAAAGTTTTTCGCAAGTTTCGCAAGCTTGAGCTTTATTTTGAAACCAAGTGATTTTCGAAAGAATTTTCTAAAGAGTTTTCGAAAGAAGTTTCGAACTGGCCATTCGAAGATTTTTTTCGAAATCTGTTTCGAAAATTATTTTCGAAACTAACTGAATTTCGCAATTATCTAATTTTCGAAAGACAACTTTGAAGTAAGTCCCATTTCGAAACTTAGTTAAATATGATAGTTAATTTCGATACTTAAGAAAATTTCGAATATTATATATTTTCGAAGAGTTTCAAAACTTACATATTTTTCATATGATATTTTTTTTCACATGAGTCTTTCAACATTTAGGTAGTTTGCATATTTTTAATAGTTATCTAATTTAACTAGTACACTGATTGTATGGTATTTTCGTAATTAAGGTCCGACAATATAGGAGGTTCACGAGACTGTTAGGCAAATAAATCTCGGACGAAAGGTAAGTGGAAATCTCAACTACAACACATAAACTACATGTTTGTATTCGAATTACGTGGTTGTCTGTGTTGTATGATTTTACGTGGCGTGAATTATGTCAAATTACGTGATTATATGGCAACGTGTGTTGGTTGTTTTACGTGAGGGATTTTACGTGACTGTGAATTATGTGAAAGTACGTGATTATGTGGCAACTTGTGTTGGTTGTTTTATGGGAGGTGCTTACTGGCGATAATGACATCGCATGGTGAGCTATTATTTATGATTTTGAGATGACGTGGGAAACCAATTGGTACACCATATCATAGTATATTCTGTGCACGTAAGGGTTTAATGTTATTTTGGGAAGGTGAACGTGCATTGCATTTGTTGCTTGTAGGCGAGCATGGGATGTATGCATGGCATCATTCATATGGCATGAGCATATGCATATACGGAATATGTGAGGATTTGCATTTATGAGTATGCACTGTATACAATCATATGAGAACGTATATTATAGCTACTTCTACAAAGGCACCACGACGGAATGTAATCCGTCTAATGTATTATGTGAGGCAGGAGGAGCGACCTGGGTAGGGGCGACCTAGGGAAACCTAGCGTAGGCCGCCCAGTGTGGAGCAGCTGTCCGACAGGAGGAGCGACCTGGGTAGGGGTGACCTAGGGAGACCTAGCGTAGGCCACCCAGTGTGTAGCAACTGTCATTGTCATTAGCGGACGAGGGTCACCTGGACGAGACACATGGCGTAAGCTAGAGTGCCAGGAAAGGCAACCCCAATGGAAAAAGGACGATCGTCAGATAGAGGGGCGACCTGGTGAATGGAAAAACTGGAGATAAACCCTAGTTTTGTCCTAGCCAGAGTGGGCCAACTATCGTATTTTTATCCGTATAGGATTTGAGCTCATGGTGCGAGTGTAAGTTAGCTATGGGCCCAGATAGAAATGAAAAAGAAATGAGAAAGAAATAAGAATGATATGTGTATGTGAGTATTAGAAAGCACTGGCGCGGACGCCTTTGCTAGTTGGCACGTGCATACATGCATATTTCCACTTACTGAGCTTTATAGCTCATTCCACGTTTTATATGTTGTAGGTACGAACGAGTCGGACGTTGAGACACGTCACGACTAAGGCAGGCTGATGGCAGTGACTCCACGTACTTTTGAGGGCTGGGCGTACATGGATGCGATGAGGGGTGTTATTAGTGTGTTTTAAATATTTTAACATATTGGGCTATGGTCTTTTAGATTATAATGTTTGCATAACGGGACGTGTGCGAAATAAATGTGTGCGAGTGTATAATATTAAATTATTAAATAAGAGTGTTTTTTTAAATCGGGTCTTCCGCAGCTTACGTTGCGAAAAATCCGCCAAATTAGTTATAGGAAAAGTGGCTCGTGACAGCGACATAGACTTCTTCCTTTAACACGCCGTTGAGAAAGGCGGTCTTAACATCTATTTGGTTGACTTTGAAGTCTTTATGGGCGTAATAAGCCAAGAAAAGGCGGATGGCTTCAATTCGGGCAACAGGAGCATATGTTTCGTCGTAGTCAATGCCATCCTGTTGATTGTAGCCATTCGCAACCAGTCTTGCTTTATTCCTAATCACTTCTCCATCTTCATTCTTTTTGTTCATAAACACCCATTTCGTCCCGATAACTGTTTTTCCATGTGGACGGGGTACTAATGTCCACACTTGAAGACGCTCGAATTGGTTGATTTCGTCTTGCCTTGCTATTACCCAATACGGATCTTTAAGTGCGTCTGCTACCTTGGTTGGCTCATTTTGGCTTAAGAAGCATTTGAAGAGACTGTGTTGATGTCTTGTCCGTACTCTACCCGAGGATCACCAATTATTTGATCAACCGGATGTGCTCGAGTCCACTTGCGCTCATGAGGCAAAGCTGAAGTAGATGCATCAGCCATTTGTGGGTCGAGATTTCCGAAAATCGCAGGTTGTTCATTTGATTGAGGTAGTTCCATTTTTGCACTTGGATTGAGCGATTCTTATGATACTTCCTCAACGACCACTAGAGGTGTAGCAGTGATGGTGGCTGGCCGATATACGGACTCAAAGAGAGAGTCCTAGTCCTCTAACGCAAGTCTCATAGCTTCTTCTGACGTTGAATCTTGAGTTGTTGCCATCTTCTGTTGGTTTTGGCCAACACACTAGTGAATACGGGTTTTGAATTGTCGTATTCAGAAGCCATCTGGTTAGGCACGGGTTCTGAACTGATGTGTCCAGAAGCCATCTCTGCCACTTCGTGGAAAGTGACCTTGTAGCTTTCTTTGATAGTTCGGTTGGACTTGATGTATACTCGGTACGCCTTCAAAGTAGAAGAATACCCGACGAATGTGGCTTCGAATGCTTTAGGGTTAAACTTAGCACGTTGCTCTCTGTCGTTAGCCACAAAAGCACTGCACCCGAAGACCTTGAAGAACGAGATGTTGGTTACTCACTTATTAATGATCTCGTACGGAGTCTTATCAAAGCGCTTGTGAACCACCGTTCTGTTCTCAGTGAAACAGGCGGTATTTACTGCTTCAGTCCAAAGGAAGTGTGGAAGGCCGGAATGAATCAGCATCGTACGTGTGGCTTCCACTAGAGTTCTGTTCTTTCTTTCAACGACCCCATTCTGTTGAGGTCTCTTGGCGGCAGAGAATTGCTGACTAATTCCAAGTTTTTGGTAAAAGTCAATGAGGTATTTGTTCTTGAATTCAGTGCCGTTGTCCGTTCAGATGACTTGGATAGTCTGCTGCAGTAAATTTTGGGTAGTGTTCACGAAATTGATGATCAAGTCCCCTGTCTCATCCTTAGTTCGAAGGAACTTTGTCCATGCGTAGCGAGAGTAATCATCAACGATAGCCAGCACGTACTTGCGTCCATTAATACTCTGTGTCTGCATAGGCCCACAGAGGTCCATGTGTAGCAGTTCCAAAGGACGTGAAGTAGAAGCAACCAGTTTAATATGATGCGATGCTCGCTTCATTTTTCCTAGTTGACACGCCGAACATTGGTGCTCTTTCTGTAATATTATAGTTGGAAGACCGTGAACCAACTTTTTCGTTGAAAGACGTTGAAGAGCTTTAATGTTGAGATGAGACAAACGTTGATGCCATAGGCTGTTCGTCTGAATTACAGTCTGAGAGATGAGGCAAACAACAGTCGAGATCCGCACGGACGTCAGGTTTATCGTGTAACGATTTGATTTCCGAAGTCATTGGAGGAGTTCTTTGTCCTGACTGTCTAATATTCTGCACCGGTCAGCATGGAAGACCACCTGGAATCCTTTGTCGCAGAATTGGCCTATGCTGAACAAGTTATGGCGGAGACCTTCGACGTAGGAGACATCCTTTATTGTCAGATTTTCCAGCATTATATCTCCGAAGCCGAGAATCGGAGCCGAGTCGTTGTTCCCAAATCTGACTTTGCCATTTGGTCGGTCTTGGTAGTTGCTCAGCAGCTCTTGATTTCTCGTCATGTGTGTGGAGCAACCAGAGTCGAGGTACCACACATGATGGATCTGCAAAATCAAACTAGAGAGCTTTAGGTACGCACTTGTAAATGGGTGCTCTCAAATTAGCAGATTTAGATGTTGGTTCAGATATGATTCCTAAGTTAGTGATAGAGCTTTAACAACCCAATTAAATCTCAAAGAAGTTGAATTGAGTTTGCCCTTTGTAGAAGACTTGGCCTTTTTGGCTTTCGTCTTTTTAGGCGGGGATTTAGGAACCCATTTAGGTTGAACCTGGCAGGGAATTTCAGTACGGAAAAATGTTTTGGTAGGCTTGATCGAGGAAAAGATCTTTTCTTTGGATAGTCTTCTAAGGTGCTTGGGAGATTCAATCTTTACGGGATACCTTAGGTGAGAACAAGCATGATTAGCGCCATATGCTTTCTTAATGGCTGGATCTTGTTTCGTACGAGTCTTTCTAGAGGCATTTGCTTTAGAATGATAATTTTTTATTGCTGATGTAGAGCCTATTTCGAAAGTAGTGCTTCTAAAAGTGGTAGGCTGAATAGAACATGTGGAAGCAATTATTTGAAAAGAAGAAACGGCTCTTTTATTTTTACGAGTGTCTTTTATTTGTACAGAAGGAGATATATTCTTAGAAGCATTCAATTCTACGGACTCCTTCTCTATTTTTAAACTAGACACTCTGGCCTTCGACTCTAATGCCGGCCCTATGCTCCCTGTATACATTGGTGAAACGGGATTAGAGTTAGAATTTTTCAAAATATTATTTTTACATTTCTGATCTTTTGAAGGCAATTTCTCTTTCTTCACGCTTTTTAGAATGATCTTATTAGTTGAGGGAGTTGCGTGAGTAATAGCTTGTGAGATGGAGGAAGCTTTGAAAATTTCCATCTCCTTTGTGAATATTTTCTTTTCAGTTTCAATATTCTCTCTTTCTTTTTCTAAAGAAGCCCTTAACTCCTATATTTTCCTAACAATTGGGGGTATATAGAGAGAATTTCAGAATGATGAATATGCACTTCCTCCGATTTAGAACGATCTTCGGGAAGATAAATTGACTCAAAGCTCCCTTGGGAAGTTCGCTAGTTTTGTCACTTTGATGAAATTCAGTGTAGGAAAAGGGAATTTCAGCCTTAGTTTTGGATTATCTCTTAGCTTCTTCTAACGCGTTAATTTCTTTTGCATTAGTAAAACCCATAAGAGATGCTAGTCCGAGACCCATGTACTTGACATCATAAAGTTGTTTGCAGTCAACATTCTTCAAGTGTCGTGGATTCTCGAAGCCTAAGCCAAACTTATAATCATAAAATTCTATGTCCTTGGGCTGATTAAACAATCAAACTCTAATTCGTTGAAACTACCTATGGTCCGAAAATCGTAAAGATACATTACCCGAAAAATATTAACCAACATGCTTGAAATAAATTTCACCGAAAATATATGAGTACCCGAATTTAGACTGGAATACCCAACAATTAAACTAGGTCACATTCAAATTGCGCTACCTGAAATTGTACCCCTAAACGCTAAGCCTTAGTATTTGAAAATTAATCTGGGAAGACCTAAAAATTCAAGTGTCCGAAATTTATATTATACTAAACTAATAAGATGGTCTAATGTCTGAATATAATCTAGATTAGTCGAATTTGGACTCATCCACTATCATCTAACCGAAATCTTATTATACTACCCACAAGCTTACACAATCTTATAATACATTCAACTATTCAATATTCTTCTAAGAGAACATCCGAAAGTTTTCAAACCTTAAAGTTTCATCTGCCCTGAAGTCGATCTTCCAACTAAAAAAATTAACTTCACTTCTACAATTTCCACACTTAAACATGCACGAACATAAGCAGATATTGTAGCATACTTAAGAAACCAGAGCCAAGGGTTTTCGAGCACCTCTTATATCCAAAAACCTCACATAAAATCATAAAAATATATTAACATGTCGATTAACAACATTTACGTGTTGTAGGTGAGATTTTCACCTACCTCACATGAATTCCATTTGTTCAATAACCTCAAGCTGCCCGAATTTGTGTCGGAAGTGAGTTTGGTCTTCTCCCTTTCTTTTTGTTCTTCTCACGTTGAAATTCCTATTTTTAAGGTTTTCTCTCTACTTGTCACTATGTTACATAGTTGATATACATGAGAACATAGAATTTCGTGAGATGATTTGACAAGTGGAAATTTCCTTCCTCTATACTCTTTTAATTCTTTGTTCTTAAGCTATTGTAAATATTCGTGTTTGATTAAAAGATATATATACAGTACCTTAGGATTAAGAAACCTTTATACTAGTCATGCTTTTAATAATATCATATACCTACATACACGTGTTACTCTAAGTCTTCTTAGGGTTATAATTATATTTATATATGTGTGTATGATTCAACAAATGTCCTATTATGTATATATATGGATTGTTCGCTCAGACTGCCCATTGGTCTGGGGATGATATGCAGTACTGAACGAGAGCTTGGTTCCCATCGCTTTCTGTAAGCTCTGCCAAAAGTTCGACAAAAATCTCGAATCTCTATCAGAGACAATAGAGGTTGGAATTCCATGGAGTCGGATTATTTCCTGAATATACAATTCAGCGTAGCGTTCAATTGAAAAAGTAGAGCTGATTGGAAGGAAATGGGCTGATTTCGTCAGGCGGTCTACAACCACCCAGATAGCGTCAGGGCCTTTTGTTGTCTTTGGTAAATCAACGACGAAATCCATAGTAATATGGTCCCACTTCCATTCGGGTATCGGTAAGGGCTGTAGAGTTCCAGCTGGTCCCTGGTGTTCGGCTTTGATCAGCTGGCACGTCATACATCGATTTACGAACGCTGCTATATCCTTTTTCATTCCTGGCCACAAGTACGTTATTCGCAAATCTTGGTACATATTTTTCGCGCTTAGATGTATGGAGTATGTCGTTTCATGTGCTTCAGTCATTATCGTTCGTCGTAACTCCTCGTCGTTGGGTACGTACCGTCGGTTCTTGTATTGTAAAGTTCCATCTTCTCGAATTGCAAAGTTGTCGGAGAGTGTATATTTCATCTTCGAATAAAGTTCATCCATTTCCTGAGCTTTCTGATTCGCTCTAGCAACGTAGGCTGAAGAGTTAATGTCGCTAGTTTCGTCCCGACTTTGCCTAAATCAACTACCTCCACTCCAAGTTTACTTAACTCTGTATTCACAGCTTTTCTACTTAGCGCGTCAGCGACTAAGTTTGCCTTGCCCGGGTGATAATTAATGATGCAATCATAGTCCTTTACAAGCTCCAGCCATCGTCGTTGTCTCATGTTTAACTCCTTCTGAGTGAAGAAGTACTTCAGGCTCTTGTGGTCTGTGAAGATCTCACACTTTTCTCCGTAAAGGTAATGTCTCCAGATCTTTAAAGCGAAGACCACTGCTGCTAATTCTAGGTCATGGATCGGGTAGTTCTTCTCGTATTCCTTCAGTTGTCGGGAGGCGTAAGCAATTACTTTACCGTTCTGCATCAATACGCATCCAGTCCGTTCTTCGAGGCGTCGCTGTAGACCGAGAATCCTCCATTTCCCGAGGGTATAGTCAGAACAGGGGCTGTAGTAAGTCGTTTCTTTAGCTCCTAAAAACTTTGTTCGCACGCTTCAGTCCACTTGAAAGGTACATTGTTCCTCGTAAGATTCGTCAAGGTTGAAGCAATACTTGAGAAGTCAGCTATGAACTTACGATAATATCCCGCAAGTCCGTGAAAACTTCGAACCTCAGTAGGAGTATTAGGACGCGGCCAGTTATTCACAGCTTCGCTCTTACTCGGGTCCACAGAAATTACATCTTCTGGAATCACGTGCCCCAAGAAGGCTACTTGCTCGAGCCAGAATTCACATTTCTTGAATTTGGCGTAGAGTTGTTTCTCTCGTAATATTCCTAAGACAGTTCGTAGGTGGCTTTTGTGTTCGTCTCTAGTCTTAGAATAGATAAGGATATCGTCGATAAAGACGATAACAAAGCGGTCGAGATGGTCTTTAAAGACTCGGTTCATAAGATCCATAAATGCAGCAGGGGCATTTGTCAGTCCGAATGGCATGACCAAGAACTCGTAATGGCCGTACCTCGTACTGAATGCTGTAGGAACATCTGTCTCCCTGATCTTTAACTGATGGTATCCCGAACGGAGATCAATTTTTGAGAATACCGTAGCACCCTGTAACTGATTGAACAGATCGTCAATCCTTGGCAATGGATACTTATTCTTGATGGTAATCTTGTTCAGCTCCCTATAGTCAATACATAATCGCATCGACCCATCCTTCTTCCGTACAAATAGAACTGGTGCTCCCCTCGGTGAAAAGATGGGTTGGATAAATCCTTTCTGCAACAAGTCGTCCAGCTGTTCTTTTAATTCCTTCAATTCATTGGGCGCTAGGTGATATGGAGCTTTAGAGATTGAGGCAGACCCCGGCATCAGATCTATTGTGAATTGTATTTCTCGATCAGGGGGTAACCCCGGGAGATCATCGGGAAATACATCGGCATATTCGTTGACTATCGACACGTCTTTCAGTTCTGGCTGAGGTAATTCCTCCGCCTTCAACGCGTATACAAGAAAAGACTCACAACTGGACCTTAAAAGTCGTTGAGTCTTTAAAGCAGAAATTCGTGGAATACGATTCGGACTTGCCTTACCCAAAAAAGTGAACACCTCTCCTTCGGGCAATTGGAAATTTACGACCTTCTTATTACAATCTATGATGGCCCCATATCTTGAAAGCCAATCCATCCAACGATGACGTCATAGTCGTTCATTGGGATCATTATTAGGTCGATGCTCAGATCTCTACCATCAATGTTCACGGTACATCCTTTTAGCACCTGGTTAGTGCGCGTCGGATTACCGTGCGGCAAAGTAACTACATAATTGCATTCAGATAAGGTAGGAGAGATTCCCACCTTTTCTACATACTTAGTCGACACAAACGAATGTGTGGCTCCAGAGTCAATCAATACAGATGTCAGCACGTCGTAGATAGTCAACGTACCCGTTACTACTGAAGGGCGCTTCGGCCTCTTTGTTTGAAGTAAAAACTCGCGCGGGAACGGGTGGAGGTCGAATCGGTGGTTGAGCCGGGTTCCGCCCTAGGGGTGAATTCTCCGTACAAGCTCTAGCAAAATGACCGATCTTTCCGCACCGGAAGCACTGCGGAATCTGTCTTGCTCCGTAGTAGGCCCCGAAATGGTAACGCCCGCATTGTCGACACTGGGGCGCAACATTTTGAGGTCGATTGGGAATATTGATCGGTCCCTGGTTTGGTCTCGGGTGCCAGTTTTGTTGGCCCTGACGGTTCCATTGGGGCCGAAGAATTGGCGTTTCTTATCTCCTCCACTTCCTTGTTGGGCCTCTCTCCTCTTTTTCGCTTCCTGGGCTTCCACCACCCTCGACTCTGCTTGTTCTGCGATTAAGGCACGTTCCATCACTTGCATAAACTCCAGTTGCCGTGCACCCGCAATACTTAAATCCCGATATATTTCGGGTTTAAGTCCCTTGATGAAGCTGGTCACTTTCAACGAATTAGTCGCCACTAAATGCGGAGCAAATCGAGATAATTCTTCAAATCGACGGGATGTACTCCGCCACCGGCATGCTCCCTTGCTTCAAGCTCATGAACTCGTACATCCTTTGTTCTTGATCGTGCGCCGTAAAGTATTTTTTGAAGAAGAGCTCCTTAAACCTTTCCCAAGTCGTAGTGATTGGGCTCTCCAACACCTTTACGGTGTTCCACCAATACCGCGCATTCTCTCGGAGAAGGGAAACGGCACAAAGGGACGTTTTCGTTGTCAGGCACTCGACTATAGATGAACATGTCCTCGATGGTGCCTATCCAGTCTTCAGCCACCGCAGGATTGGTGGCTTCGGTAAATATTGGGGGGTTTAGCTTTCAAAATCGTCCGCCGATTAGTTCCACTTGATCAGGCTGCGGGGAATGTTCCTACGAGCTTATGGATCATGTCGCTGATTTGATCCGACGTCGGTCAACTGATGGATAGTAGAGCGATCGTCATTCAGTGGGGATTCAGACCCCGCCCTACGGCTAGAACTGCCTACCTCTCAACGTCCCTTCGGCATTTTTATCTATTTCTACAAATATTCACATAGAGCACATATCAATTAACACGTAATAACAAAATCAAATATTAAACTTACAGGCCAGGCTGGTTCTCCAGGCTTTTGAACGGCAGTACATGGATAGTCTTCAGAATCTAGAGCCTACGCTATGATACCACCTGTAGCGACCCTTACTTTCTAATTAAGATTAGTGGCGGATTTTCGCAACGTAAGTCGCGGAAGACCCGTCTAACAAAAACTTTTTAACTAAAATAAGTTACATATCATAAAGTGTTATTTTACAAAACGGTCTCTATACATGGGCTGAAGCACCAAAAATATTCTAACCCACTACGCCGCTCCACAGGTCGCATCCATGTACCGCTCTCGCCCTCAAAAGCCCGTGGAGTCTCCGCCACTAGCCGCTAACTTAGCCCTGACGTTCATCGACGTCAGGCTCGTCCATACCTACAACACGTAAAAGACTGAGCTATTGCCCAGTAGGTGAATATGCACTGCAGCGTGCACTCATTCCCAATCCCAGTTCTCACAACATGATATAATGCACGCTCGTTCCCACATTTCCATCGTATATCAATATCAGGACCGTAGGCTGGACTCGGCACCTCGCGCACAATAAAATAAAATATATCATCTGGTCGCTCACGCCAGAATAGCGGTGCCCACACCAATAGTGCGCTGATCGATCACGTCAGCGTCCTCCTATCAGGTCGCCCCTTCCACTACATAACTCATCCGATGGTTTGCACCTCGGGTCGCTCACGCCCGAGTAGACAGATCGCTCACGTCTGTCTCCCGTCAGGTGCCCCGCGAGTCCAACCTCAACTCCGCTACGAGTCTGACTGACACAATCGGCACACTCTACCCCGCTCAATCGACAACCTTAAGGAGTCACTACCAAAGTCGTCATTATCCCTCACAATGTCGTGCTATGCCATGCATATACGTAAAACGTGATGCCACATGAAATATACATTAATCTAGTAAATCATCGAATCACATAATCACATAGTAGCAAGTAAGCATTTACGTGTCGTAGATGAATGATTCACCTACCTGTCCTTCCAAAGTCAGTCAAGGAATCTGGTAACTTCCCTAGGTGTCGAACCTCTGAATATTAAAAATATTTTCACATCAGTATATTTGCTAGGTCACGTAAGTCTTCGAAATTTCCAAACCTTAAGAATCGAAAACTGTAGAAGTCCCGAAAACACTAATATTACAAAAACCCTAAATTATCGAAAACCCTAGACCCCGAAAACACTAAAATGTCAAAATTAATAAATGCCGAAAACTTTTTGAATTATAATGCCGAAAACTTTTTAAGATATAAAGAAACCCTAGAATGTAAAACTAAGCTTTGCCGAAATCTTCCAAAACTCACACACCTGATTGCGAAAACTTTAAATCAATATCGAAAACTTTTACATATCACATACTCAAGTACTAAAGAGTTTATATATGTACTATACTACTCATTTGTATAGCCACCGAATTTATTCCATATTTTAAAAACTAATCCTGTGCCTAGCAAACCCTCGAATATAGTACGTAACAAATTGTAAATTTCAGGATGCTTCAAACTATGGTGTTAACATCGAATAATAAAAAATCATATAAGCAAAACGAACTACACACATGATTATTTCACAAATCTGAATTCTAACCTTAACATAGTCACGAAACATTAAGCATCTAATACCTTAGATCTACCTTAGGCATCAAAACTTTCGAAGGTTTAATATATATATATATATATATATATATACTACACTAATCCCTAATGAGAATACCGAACACTAATTATTATTTTAATGCAGCTCTTCAAGCATTTCAATAGTTATAGTACCGAAACTATTTGTTCAAAGCATTAACACATGACAGATATCGAAATCATATAGACCTCATAAATTAAATAACGAAAATATGTTTCTCTAACAGACATACATATTTGCGCGTGATAGGAAAAGATTTACCTAGTTCTCGTTTGGAACATACTTGCTAAGGATTTGAGTTGATGAAGTTCTCCTCTCCTTTATGTTCTTTTAATTATTTGTTCTTAAGCTATTTGAGGTTTTCGTGGTTTGATGTATAGATATATGCATATACGCATATTTACCTTAGGATTAAGAAACCATTATACTAGTCATACTTTTGATATATGAGATACCTACACGTGTTACTCTAGGTCTTCTTAGGATTATGATTATATTGATATATACTTGTATGTGATTCAACAAATATCATATTTATGTATATATTTATGGTTCACGAAAACTTGTGTAGAGGGATGCCGAGAACTTAAATCCCTTAATGAAATATAATGCGAAAACTTTGATGCAAGTCTCGAAAACTTTCTAGCTTTATTTACTACGAGAACTTTTACCTCTTACATTATTTTATTAATTTATTTTGATCGTTCTTATTCCGTATCTATCACTACATATATGTATGTCTATATATTTGGGCTTTTATCTATCAACAATAGCCATTTAAATGTGGCCCAATTTAATTTGTTCTTAATTGTACATATTTCATTTAATTATTTGGTTAATTTCAAAATAAGTCTGAAACTATTAAAACTAGTATCTTCGTCTACAGACTTAATTTTCTTTGTCAAACTTCCTAACTTGTAATATTACATAATTCCTTTATGTCAAATCCCGTATAAACTTTACGGGTATTACTGCAATTTTGCTCAGGGTTTTATTTTTGTAGGTAAGACTGAGCCCGACACCGATGCGTGTCAGGGTGAGCTGTAGGCTGGCTGGCGGCGGTGACTCCACGGGCTTTTGAGGGCGGCGCAGTACATGGGACGCGACCTGTGGAGAGGCGTAGGATAGTCGGGTCTGGATTTATGGGGCTTTGGCCCGTTGTATTATAGTGACGTTTTTTGTAAACCCGACTCTTAGATTATACATCTAAATTATTTTCCTTAAAAAGTTTTTGCAAAACCGGGTCCTCCGCGACTTTCGTTGCGGAAATCCGCCAATTAACTTAATTAGGATGTAGGGTCACCACACATGCCTTCATTAAATAATTTAATCGAACTAAATTGTTTTGACTATACTAATTTGCTAGAAATCCCTTAATCGTTCGATTCTAGCCCACGTTAAGTTAGTACATAGTCTTATTTTCTAACAATTGACTTGATATTTAATTTAAACTTGTCCTAGGGTTTATTAAAGCATGGTCAAAGTCTGGTCAGCCCTAACTCATACAACATCCCGACGAAAATATAATCGCCCGAGTTGTCATGAATTTCCAATCGCCCAATTCATTCATGCCTTGAATCGCCCGATTGCCTAGACTAGTTCCCAATCGGTCGATTTGTCATGTTCATATCCTAATTTCACCCAATTCTCCAAACTTCAATGTGGCGACCCTCACTTTCTAATCGTAATTAGTGGCTGATTTTCGCAACGTAAGTCGCGGGAGACCCGTCTAACAAAAACTTTTTCCTACGATATGATATGTTACGACAAAACGTAGCCTACATCGTCGTAAATATACAAAGGCCGAAGCCCCAAAACATATCAAACATCCTAACATCGCTCCACAGGTCGTCATCCATGTACAGCCTTGCCCTCAAAAGACCCTGGAGTACCGCCGTCAGCCCGCCTTAGTCGTGACGTTTCTCAACGTCCGACTCAATCGTACCTACAACACATAAAATGTGGAATGAGCTTATAAAGCTCAGTAAGTGGAAACCATGCAATGCATGTGTCCTAAAATGCAAAGGCATCTGCGTCAATGCTTCCTAATCGTGTCATGTAATTCGTGTCATGAAATTCATGTCTTGTATTCATGTCATGAAATTCGTGTCTTGTCTTATCTTGTAGTTCATGTCTTGTCTTATCTTTAGTTCGTGTCTTGTCTTATAGGGCCCTTGGCTTATCTTACTATGCACCATCATGGAGCTCAAACCCACTAGGGTAAATATATATAAATATGGACGATGCTTCCACTGAGAGGCTAACCCTAAGGCGCCTTTTCAATCCCAATGTAGTTTATCGATCCCACGGACGCTCACACTGGTAGACTCACTTTGAGGTTGCTGACACCAATTATACCCTTGGTGCCGTTTGTTTCCTCAGGGTGTATCTCCCAGGTCGCAACTTTCCGCCACATGCATGCCCTTGCCTTGGGACATGTCATGTCATGTCTTGAAATCGGTGACATAAAATCACCATGGTAGCATAGAAGAGCCATTAAATGCAAACATTTATCGTATTTAAGTAATCATACGTGGCTATTGCTCGTGTCTTGTAACTTTCGTGGTACTCGTGTATGCATGTAATAATGCATTCGTGAAAATGCCGAAGTGCTTGTCATGACACTTCATGTAATAATTAATCACGTAAATAAATGAATCACATAAGGGTTCACGTAAAGTCATAGACGCACATAATCATGAAATTCATGCACATATAATTTATGTGTTGTAGTTGGGATTTCCACTTACCTGTCGTCCGTAGATTATTAACTACTGCTCCTGCGAAATTCCTAATTTCGACCTTAAGCATAAAAATAAAATGTCAGTAATTTGTTACACTGTCTAAGTTTCTCGAATGTCCCAAATTCTTAAATTATTATATTTAAAACTGTATCCGAAAGATTATTATTTAGAAAAGTTTGCTAACTTTAATCAACCCGTGAAGTTCTGAATTCGCAAACTGTTATCACTATCTCACATACACTTCTCGAACTCCTTCTATGGTTTCCAATTCGCAATATTTGCTTAATTCGCGAAATAGGTGAACGCCTTTCACGAATCATGTTAATTCGCCAAACTTGTGTAAGGTTATCATTTTATTTCTATACTTCATGAATTCAAAACAAGTCACATGTTTCATGTTCTTACATGATTGGTCAAGCTTGTATTAAGGTGTCGTTTTCTCACTCCACTAATTCATGAAAATATTAGTTTATTACCTAAAGTCACCTAATTTGCCAAATGAATATCTCATGATTCGTCACTTACTCCCACCAAGTTTTCCCTTGCAATTCGTGAAAGTTCTTTTATGATATGTAATTCGTGACTTGTTATGCATCTACTGACCTACCTATGTATAGCCTATAATATTATTTAATATAGGATAAATCTCGACATTGAAATAGAAATTGATTTCGATATTTACACGATAGAAATCTCGATATGAACCTTGAGATAAAATGAATCTCGACATCTACATATTTCGACATCATGTTTCTTAATTTCGAACTCGACCTTCTTTCGGAAATTATAAATCTCGAGACTCCATATAACATTTCATAATTAATCTCGAAGTGGATCTCGGTACATATTTCGTGTTTGATTGTGGGATTTCGAGATTTATTCGAGATTTATACTGAATTTTGAAGTCAACATAAAACTAGATTTCGACAGAGTCTTCACGCTTGATCTCGAGATCCTATTTGAAGCTGTCTACTTCTTCAAAAATCTAGTTCCTCACTCAATAGATCTCCATCTTAGCACAATCTCGGACTAATCTAAATCCCACGTTAGTACAATTCCTTCCTAATTCCTAGAATTAATAATTAACATAGGAATTCTAGTTTTCCTTAAAAACTATCACTAACTGGGAAAGGCATACCCCATCGTTATCTTTTTCTTAATTTACGTAAGGGTTTAAGTAAAAGTTTAAAACTAGATTAGAGGTGATAACTGGGATTATTACCTTCTCACGGTGAATTCCCTGTTAGATTTTGAGCTCTTCCTCTTTGGATTCCACTAGTTCGACTTGTTCTCCTTCACTTAGGGTTTTCTAGGAAATTATCTTGTCGAAGTTTCTCTTATTCCTTCAGTTTATTTGATAAGGATTAAGGTATTGGAATATGTGATTGATAAGACTAGTAGGTTACTAAACTTTTTCCTCATGTGTTAAGCAATCTTACGTGCCCTTAGTTGCTCAACAATCTAGGTTGTGATTAGCCCAATTTGATTATGTGTAAATACCCAATTTGGCACATTATAACTATCAATCATTCGATCCTTAAATCAGTATGTCCCATCGTGCGATTTTAGTTTCTAATGATCAATAATTTTATACTACAATCGCCCGATTCCACTCTTATTTATTTACTCGGCAATTTTAGTGTTTCATATACATTCTTAGTCCTTAATTCCAATCGACCGAAACTAGGTCATGTCATACTTAAATGCCAGTCAAATTCTTCTAGGTTTTAATGTTATCATATAGCACATAATTAATTCATCATTTTGAAAGCCACATAAGTTGAAATCTTTAATTTCTAGTAACTAGTGCCTATCAAAAGATTCATATCTTATGCAAAATAATTTCTAAGTCTCAATTTAAGTTTCCGACCAAGCCAATTATCCTAATATCACATAATTAAATAAACACATGACATAGAATCACGTAAACACATCATATGCGGTCATATAATCATATAATATGCATGCATATTTATTGACCAACACTAGCCCCTGTTGCGTATAAGTGTTCGCCAAAATTTTCTAAGTCTTAATAATCATTATTCAACTCATCTGTCTCTAATTAAATATTTTCCATTTCTAATTATATCGTAAATCCCGTAATTAAGTTTTACGGGTATTACATTCAAAGTCATCCGATTTTCCATGCTTTGCATCATTATTTCGCCGCATGTTTTTTATGAAATCACCCGACTCCATACCATCTTTGAGTCGCCCGATTCCTCTAAGGTTCAAGTCGCCCGATTGCTTATTTCTGGAATTGCCCAATTGCAAATAATGCAACCAAGTTTTGCCGATTCATCATGCATGCATGCTTACATTCGCCGTGTCCCACTAAACACCAATTCGCCCGATTGAAACTTCTTCGCCGAGATGTTCACTTAGGTCAGAGCTAGATCCTAGTTAAGAAAACCCTAGTTTCGATCGATCTTATATTTTTTAGTTTCAAAATCGTTGAATTCCTCTAAACTTTCTAATCGCCGGACGCTCTAGTGATCTTTTCAAAATCAATCGAAAGCTTCAAGTTTTCTTCTACTCAAGATTTAACTCCTATGATCAACCTATCCCACAAAGTTATACGTTCTATCCTTTCTTCAAAATTCATAATAACTTTCGATCGAACCCTTATTTGTCAAGAACCCTTTGAAAATCAATAAGAACCCTATATAATAAATTGGATAAATATTTAGGAAAGAATTCATAATAAGTATTATCTCTAAGTCACCCCCCCCACCTTGAAATTCATAAATCATATATCCAATTTTTTTCCAGCTACGGTGCATTATAATGACTTAGAGATGCCTACTGATGCTTGTGATGAGTATGCCCGACATATCCTAGTTACGTCGGGTGTGTGTCGGGTCTGTCTCGCAGCGATAAAGAAATAACTGAAAAGTAAATGCGAGACTGGATTTTTATAGAGGTTATATCCCCAACTGGGGTTTACTCCTCTCCTTGGGATTTACATCCCAAGAGTTTAACCAATCACTATAATGCACCGTAGCTGGATACAAAACTGATTGATTAGCCCAATACACAACCGAAACAAGTCGAACACTAGCCACACTAGGTTACCACACGCCGAGTTTCGTTCCTCGGAAATCTCCTGATCCCGACAGACACAACGCGCTACCGAAGGGCCCCCGAAACTCGTCCTTCCCTTCACGTGTACGTAAACGTCGACCTTGCCTCCCTGGTATTGCTCACGTCCGAAGACAACAAGTCCGAAGACAGAATATATGGTGGGATGATGGAATAACTCAGTACGTTCAGTACTTCGCAAGTAATCGCTCAGGTAGGCAAAACGCTATCGCAAATGAAGGCTCAGGAATATCTTAGGAATGTTTCTGCTCAATACTCTCATAGTAGTTGGTTCGCAAATTCTAAGTACTCCAAATTATGAAGTATAGCATGTATATAAACCTTTTCAATCAGCACTTCACATGGAAAATCACATGACATAATAATCATCAAATCAATTATATTTTTCATGCAAATTTCGAGAGTCAACATGCCATGTAGATCATGCTCATAATCAACGTTCACAACGGTCATTAGCTCATTAATGCGTGATCATATTCCATATAAAAGCTCAGATTAGTTATCAAGGCATATTCAATCATTTCGACATATATTTACCATATCAGCACTTTCCATATGTGATTCCCTGCTATCTGTTTCTAGAATAAATCAATCCGGATTTACTTTCCAAGTATAGCACACGAGATAGCAACACATCAATGCATTTTCCATGTTTAGCACATAATATCCAATCAACATATTTTCTATGTTTAGCGCACAATTCAAATCACAGCATTTATATCGTGAATTAATATGCCATAGCCGAACTTTCCATATATCAGAGATTCCAACCTCTTTCAGCACATACCATATATTATCGCATCTTATCCAAAAATTCAATCAATCAATTCTTTCCTAAGGAAGGATATCAACTTAATATTGCACATTAAATTCAGTGGAAAGCATGCAAAAATCGTATGTGATTTTCGTCCAGGAATAACTGATTTTCAACAGATATATCACTTTCCATATATCAACAGCATATTTTTCATTAATAGCTCAGCAGATATCTCATGCGTAATTTCCATATATAGCACAGAACGATATATCCTATCACATGGGCTGTCTATAACATGCGATCACATAGTCTCATCAACAAATCACAAAATCATATGCGAATCAAATATTTAAAAATTTAATCAATTCTAGCTCATATTAATGCATGGTTGAATATTATCATGAACTTAGACATTATATTGATCACAAATCGAATGGCTTAATTTATAGACCTAACGTCATTACACTTACATTGTCCATCAAAACTCTCTAACACTTATGGACCAAAAAGGTCAACATTCTCCCCCTTTTTGATGATGACATGTAATTGATGCAGCACAGAAGCCTGTAAGCATGTTCGATTCGCATGTCCTAGCGCATATGTCTAAGTGTTCCATAATCACAAAACAGAGCATATGATATTTCCTAATCACAGATCATACATATTTGCTCCCCCTGCCTAAGTGCAGTTATCTATATAACATGCAAAGATATATCATGAAATTTTCAAGGTTATATCACGAGTCCAAAATTTCGAGATTACCCGTGAGTGTGCTCCCCCTGCCTAAGTGCGCATTTTCCAAGCATGATTCAAACAATCAGATAATCATCGCAGCAGGCACTTAGCACTTATCAAGAACTCTCACACACGTTAATTAGCACAGATAATTATCAGAGTATCACTATATCAGAGCATAAGATCAGAAAATGCAGTATAAGGGCATCACTGATATATCCAAAAATCAGAGCAAAATATTAAGCACAGCATAAGAGCAGAAGAGATATATCATAAGAGCAAAATATTATATATTAGGGTTCAATTAACTTCCCTACACACAACGAGCTTCCAACAACCCCAACCACTTAGACACTTACGCCTAAACTTACCTTACCAACCACTTAGCACTTACTCCTAAACTTACCTTACTTTACTCCCCCTTCAGCATAAAAAAGGGAGTGACACCTAAAAACCAAACTAGAGACAGAAAGGAATATCCTAAGGGCAACTAGGATCAGAGCGGAGGGCAGCCTACTGGCTTGAAGAACCCTCGGAATCAGAGGGCTTTGGAAGGGATTTCTTGATGAGCTTGGAAAGCTTGGACAACTTGAGCGACAATTCAGTGCATTGCTCTTTGATCTTCCGGAATCGCTTCTGGTTACCAGCTTTGATATCAGAGATCACGACGTATCGCGGAGATTCCGGCCTTCTCGACGCTGAGCTCGTCCTCGTAGTCGTCGTCGTCGCTCTTGACCTTTGCCTTCCCCTTCGAGGCGGACTTTTTCTGGGCACTGTCCACTGACCTATTTTCCTTGGCCTTAAACCAACCCTGACTTTTTGAGTAGTGAATCCCCAGCGCTTCAGAGTCACTAGATCCACGATGTGAACGGCCCTGTCTTCACTTTAAAGAAAGTGAGTGAGCAACATTCCATAGGGAAGAGCCTTGTCTTTGCTTTCGAAGGCCTGGATCATGTGCTTAAGAATGAAGTAACCGAACTCTGAGAGATCATGTACACAGCAAAGGTGCTGAGGAAGTTCATGGTGGTTGAGTGGCCTCCTCTTCCGATTTTTGCACTCCATAGAGTCATGTTTAGGAGCTTATGCAGGAAGAAGTAATCGATGGAAAGTTGATTGAGGGCTTCGCCGTTAGAAAAGCGGGGCTTACTGCAGGTATTCCAGAGTTTCTGGAGGACATCACTGGTGTCGAAACCATCGGTGTGGCACCAGTCGTTCATATCGTAGTGGCAGAAAGCTTCGTCGGGAACTCCCAGCATCTCATTGATCTTCTTCGTGGTCCAATGGATTCTGCCTCCCAATACATAGGATCGGACGTTGATGTGCTCTTCATGCTCATCATAGTCGAAGTTTGCGTAGAAAAGCTTGACGGCTTCTGGGTAGTAGGGTTTGTCGATACTCCGGAATTCTTCCCAGTTGAAGTCTTTTAGCCAGGTGATAACTGTTCCAGCATGCAACTTGTCGAAAGTAGCACCGCGACCTCGAGCGATATCTTTGTTACTGAAACTTTTGTAGGTGGTACGGTTACTTTCCTCCAGAAAGAGGGCTTCAACAGGGATATCATTTGGTTTTGACAGATCAATTGGAGGGATGTTAGAAGGTTTCGGGGTCGGCTGTGGAGATGACTGAGCTTGTTCAAGTGGTGACGGAGATTTTTCAGGAGTTGGGGTTATCGAAGGTGGTTTCTGGGTTTCATCAGGAATATCTTCCGGGATCTCTTGACTTGAAGCAGACTTTTCAGATTCGGGCGATTTAGCAGGGGTTCGAGTAGGAGTCAGGCTGGACTTCTTGGTCTTCTTCTTCTTCTTTTTGGCGAGTTTGGACGGGGATAAGACTTTTTCGACGGACTTGGCTTTAGAACGAGTTTTCTTAATGGAGGGTGATGAAGGCGAGAGTGGTTCAGGGGATTTTCGAGGAGATTCGGGCAAGGTTTCGTCAGACATGGGTTCTTTGCGTTTGCGGCGTGAGGATTCCATGGTGGCGGTTTTGGATCCGGCAGTTTTCACCATTTTGAAAGCTTTGGGTTTGTGAGGAAGTTTGGAGAAGATAATGAGGGTCGAAAGTGATTCTTGGTTTTTAAGGATGGAAGAGTCGGTTTATTTTGAGAAGGGATAAGGATGGATTTTAAAAATTCGAAATTTGAAATTTGAATGGAAAGTGGGAAACTGATAGACATGTTGTTAGAAATATCAGACCGATTTGACGGGATCTCATAATAATGGAAAGGATTTGACTGGCTGGATAGAAAGGATTTTTTAAATATCCGAGTTTCCTAAAATAACTTAACGGCTGGAATGATATCTCTATGAATTTCTTCCTAAAATATCGCAGTCACATTCTAAGGAAGGATTTGGAGTTTCAATATTCCTAAATTTACATTGGTGACTAAGGGAGCGATCTTATGCTGAAATTCACCATGAATCTGTTCCTAAACTACCAAAATCACACTCGGTGATAAGGGCTATAAGATCCGAAATTAATCAAAGGCCGAAAGAATGTCCTAGATTGAGATAACTATGAATTTTACCTAATATAGCATTTCCTAGAGTAAATGGCAGAATTAGGCAGATTTACTAACCTTATTCAGCTCGATGATTCCCAATTGATCACGGATGTCGCAAAATCTTGCCTCAATTAGGGGCTTTGTGAAGATATCAGCAAGCTGATCATTTGTTCCTACAAATTCCACACTGATATTCCCCTTCTGAACATGGTCTCGTATAAAATGATGTTGAACCTCTATATGCTTAGTACGAGAATGATGCACGGGATTCTTAGTAATACTAATGGCACTAGTGCTATCACACAGAATAGGAATTTTGTCATAACCTAACCCAAAATCACTAAGGGTTTGTTTCATCCAAAGAACTTGTTGACAACAATTTCCTAAGGCCATATATTCAGCTTCGGTTGTGGAGAGGGCGTCATCATTTTGCTTTCTACTAGACCAAGTTACCAGGGAATTTCCAAGTAATTGGCAAGTTCCCCTAGTACTTTTCCTATTTCCCTACAGCCAGCATAGTGGGCATCGGAATATCCCATTTATGAGAAGTCATCCGTATAAGAGTAGCACAGACCAAAATTAACAGTACCCTTGATATATCTAAGTATACGTGTAATTCCAGATTATCCAAGAACACTTCAACGGATTAAACCTTCGAAGAATGTGAATAGTATGCTTTTTAGGTTTAGTGTTGAATACGTGAGATTTTAGCAAATGGAAAACTTTGATAAAACCTTGTTAGGGTTTAAGCTTAAATACCTTGAAGGTATTTAAGCCTATTGGGCCCCTAACAAGCCCATTACAACGACGACCCATCTACGTACAATAAAGCGTATAAAATACATCATAAAGAAATAGCAAGACTTAGAATAAATATATTGGACACTTCTAAAATATTCCTAACATATTCTCCCCCTAAGTGTCCAAATTACATATAAGCCTATCTTCTATGTCTTCACTTCTTCTCTTTTTTCTTTGAGTGGGGAGGAGGCCGAGGTTCCAGAAGCTCGTAGGCTGATCTTCTAAGTCCAAGTCTTATTTCATATGATCTCAACCTTCTGCGAAAGGAAAATTCTGGCAGAGATGGTTTCGATCATTTTATCGTACTTCTCTTGGACTTCATATTCTTCTTCTCTAATTTCCTCAGTGATCCTTTTTTAGGTTATCTCGAATAATACGGAGTGTTCCATCGCTAAACTTGTGGATCTCTGAAGTTCTCACCAGTCTCTTCTCTCCCTTGTAGTTTATGTAAATCACTGAAGGGTCTTCTCCTACAAATATATGGCCTTCTCCATAGCTGTCTGACTTAGGTGCTTCAAAGGAGGGCTTCGTGAGATTCACCTTTTTCATGTTGCTCTCAAGTAGGCTTGTCAACGGGGCGGGGCGGGGGCGGGGATTTGATTCCCATCCCCGTCCCCACGTCGACGGGGAAACCCCGTCCCCGTCCCCACGAATTAAACGGGAAAAATTCCGTCCCCATCCCCGTCCCCGCCGGGTCCCCGCCCCCGCGGGGATTCCCCGTCCCCGCGACTTTTTAAAAAAAAAATTATATTTATAATACATATAAATTGTAAATATTATTTAACTTATATTTTAATTAGTATTTTTATTATAATAATACAATTTGGGTAAAAAAGTATTACTTAATTTTATTTTGTAATAATATAAAATTTGTATAAAAAATATTATTTAATATTTATTTTAGGTTTAATTTTATTTATTTAGATATTATATTTGGCGGGGAACAGGGCGGGGATCCCCGCGGGGCGGGGACTATAATCCCCGTCCCCGCCAACGGGGATAGATTATTCCCCATCCCCGCCCCGCGGGGATAAAATAGCGGGGATTCCCCGCACCGTTCGGGGCGGATCCCCGCGGGGACGGGGAATCCCCGCCCCATTGAAAGGCCTACTCTCAAGTGCCATTTGGAGGTTATGTGTCGCGTTAAACTTGACTTGGCGCAGCATGAATCTTTTCAATGAAGCATAACCTATCTTTTCAATGAAGCATAACCTATCCTTAATCCTGTAATCCCCTACTAATCGATCAATATCTTCACCTTGAGATAAGAAAGATCGCCTTCATTCAGTTCTTCGACTGACTCATCTTCTCTTCGTACTAAGTAGATAGGGAATTCTATGTCTCCGAAGCGCTCCTTCGAACTGTCAGAATTTCTGTGATTCTGGGTCGTTTTGCCTCTAGTCTTCAAAGATCATCCACATTCGTTCCTTTTCCTCTGAACATTAGTGTTAGACGGAAAGAGAACAGATACTGAATTGCTTTTGGTCGTGGGAGATTCGTTAGATCTCTGAGGTCAAGCTCATCCTTCTTCAAGATCTTACCATCCCTCCTCCAGATTTTCTTTCGTATTTCTTCTTGATATGGAGCATTCACCTTCACGTTTTTCCATGGAAGTTTCAGCTCGTCTATTCCTTTGTGGTTATCTGGAGGGCAATCTTCGTCTATGACCGTGTGTTGGAGAAGCTCGGGAAGTTCAGGTATCTCTGCTTCATAATCTTCGCCTTCATTTAGCTCCTCTTCTTCAATTTGGACAAGACTAATGTTTGCCTTCGAAAGAAAGTATCTAACATTATCCATTAAGTTTCTGGCCATAGTCGGATTTGTCGAATGAGTCCTCCATTCTTCGCCAAAGATGTATTTCACTACTACATCATGTGGATTGTACAATTCTTCGACTGGCACGGTTGGATTTGTTAGGTCCCCGTTTGTCAACTCAATCAATCCTAGGCATGAATTCTAAGGAAATCGATTAGAATTATTGAACTTGAAGTTCGATCGAAAACCTTCAATGAAGAACACGAGAGAGAATTCCTTTAGTGAGAGAATGATTTCTGAGTTTCTCTCTCTAGAATTGAATTCGACAGCCTTTCGGATTGATTCTCTAATTTTCTGTATTAAGCTCAATGTTTGTACAACTATTTATACCAAACAAACTTGGTATAAATATCAAACTAGTCCTAATATAAGGACTAATACAAATAAAGCCCCTAAGTACGAAGACAGCTAATAAATCAAAGCACAATTAAAATTGATATTCTACATTCTCCCCCTTTGTGCTTGATTTCTCTTCCGCGCTGTCTGTCCTCGTGGGGCGTAGTACGACCTGCGCAAGCCCAGCGCATGCTCAAAGTTCCTAAGCGTGTTCCTTAGCTCCAGACGCTCCTCGATGTCCTCAAGTAGTTCCATTAGGAGCGGCTTTTCTCTCACGAACCGGTGGATCTTCAGCATCGTCTCTCGGTTGATTTCTTCCAATCTCTGCTCTATATTTCTCCTGATGATCTTGAGCGTCCCCTCACAGAATTTGTGTATCTCAGTCTTCAGCATCAACCTATTCTTCTTAGCGATTTGGATTGTGGTAGGCGATGCCTAGGACTGAGCTGATGTGCACGTGATTGTTGGGAAGCCCTTCGATCTCAGATTCTTTGTTGAGCGGAGCGGTCATGTTGACCTTCTTCATGTTGCTCTCCAGAGCCATCTGAAGGTCGTGTGCGGCGAAGTACTTGACTTGGCGCATCATGAACCGGTAGAGTCCCTCGAGACCTTCTTTCTTGATGAAGCCTTGAGGACCTTTGTACTTCTCCACGTACAGCTTGTAGAGGTTGTACACCTCATCAGCAGAGATGTACGGTAGGTCACTCTCGTTTAGATCTTCTCGAGTTCTATCCACTCGCTCGATGACATAGTACGGTGTTGGAAGTCCTCCTTTAGCACAGTAGACGCTGAGTAGCTGACAGATTGCAGAGAGACTCTTGTAATGACTCTTGGCTTGGCTTTTAGTCATCCCCAATCTCACATCCGGTCCAAGATGGGTCAGCATCCAGAGATACGTCGTTCTCTTCTACACCTTCCTGAAGTTCTTCGTCTTCTATGAGTACGAGGTCTACCGAGGCTTGTTGTAAGAAGTGTCGAATGTCCTGAAGCCGTTGTCTTTGATGCTCCTCGGGCATGGAATGGGTCATCCACTGTCCTTCGAATATGTATTTGTCTAGTACCTCGTGTGGGTTGACGCCATGTCCGGATGGTCCCGGTTGGTTTGGAGCAATTGAGGGAGTCGCCTGAGTCTGCACTAGGGCGACGAGCATGGCAGCGCTTGCTTCTTCTTTCGGAGCAAGGGGCTTGTGATTGTCGTAGGTGTGGGCGGAGGCGTCCTTATTTGAAAGGTTGGTGGGTCGATTTGTGGGTCGATTTGGGTTAGAGTGGTGCGGCGGGTGGTGGTGGTTGTTTGGGTAGTGGGTCGTGAGGTTCCAGCGACTCCTTGACTTGTCTGAGTCGCGCCAGGGTTCTGTCTCTGACCCCTTGTGAGTATCCTTAGCCTCTTCTCTCCCTCAGGACGGCCCTGATCGTCTGGGTCATCATGTCGGCGTTTGGAGTGGGAGCCTTGGCCGCGGCACATTTCTGATGGGTCGGGACGATCCACGAGACGGCGGAATAGATCTTCTTGTTCCGGCATTCGTGTGGTCAATTCCAACAGCCTAGCGACCAGAATTGAATGGAGTTCGCTGATGGGTACAGTGGCATGATTTATTAGGTTGTGGGTGAGGATGGGTTTTGGTGTTTGTGTGGATATTATGGGATGAGTGGGTGTGAGGACGGGTTGTGACGAAAACGGCTCTGAGATGGGTGCTTTCCCACGATCTTGGCGGGATGTCTCGATGGTATTTCGCACGCTCTCCATGAATTTGTCTTTCAAAATCCTTCAGTGCGTTAGTGAGAGCAGCCTGAAGTCGATCTTCTGTCACATACGGAGCGGACGCCTCCGTTCTGGATGGTCCAGGACGACTGATGTCGCCTGTTATCAACCCTAGAGCTAAAACCGGCTCCTCAGGTTGGCTCAGAGTCACTTGAGGTTGTGACTCTTCGAGACTTCCACCAAATCCTTGAGTCGAATCTTGGAGATTCTCCTATATGGGCGTTAGGGCAGGTTCTGATTGTACCTGCGTATCAGACACCGGAGCTTCTGGTCCCGCCGTGACGTGCTGCGGCTCAAGATTAAGCAAAGAAGAGTCCGCAACATTTGGAGTGATGGTCGGCGCTGTGTCTGATGGTTCGGTGACGGTTTCGAAGAGGGACTCGAAGGATATTGTGTCACCCCGCCATTTACAACTCTATTCTTATACTAATTTACGTGACTAAAGAAAATATAAAATATATTACATACGAAAATTCCGATAAAATTTTTCATTTTACATAGCAAATCATACACTGCTAATTTACAATACAAACGCTGCTCCAATTTTACATACAATACAAACATATCTTACAAAAGCACATCATAATTTAACATAGCGCCCGCCACACAGGTCGCATCCATGTACACACCACCCTCAAAAGTCACCGGAAGCTCTAGAAGGACCAGCCTCGCCTTTTACAGGTTCACGTACCGTGTTCACTGCGTCTACAACACATAAAACATGGGATGAACTATAAAGCTCAGTAAGTGGAAATATGCATGTATGCACGTGTCAACTAGCAAAAGCATCCGCGCCAGTGCTTTCTAATACTCACATACTCATATTTCTTTTATCATTTTCTTTTCCATTTCCTTCTTATTTCTATCAGGCCCATAGCTAACTTACTACTTGCACCACCATAAAATGAGCTCAAATCCTATTCAGATACAATACGATAGTCAGCCCACTCTGGTTAAGATAAACTTGGGTTTATCTCCAGTTTTATCGTTCACCAGGTCGCCCCTCTATCTGGCGATCATCCTTTTTCATTGCGGTTGCCTTTCCTGGCACTCTGGCTTACTCCATGTGTCTCGTTCAGGTGACCCTCGTCCGCTACCTAAATAATTTAGGTACATACATTCGACGGTTTACCCCCGTCATGGTGCCTTTGTAGAAGTAGCTATACTATGACTCTTCATGAGTCCACATCAAATACTAATGTCTTCAAACATATTTTGTTTTCAAGACGATCATATACTGTGCATACTCATACTTCTAATCCTCACATCATTCATGTATGCACATGCTCATGTCACATAATGCAATAAATGTTTACTATGCAAAAGCATATCTAAACATTTCACTTCATTAATCATCACCACATATTCACATCAAAGCACATAGTCACATAAAACAAATACATATAACACAAATTATGTTGTAGGTGAGATTCCCACTTACCTGACGTCCTTAAGCTAATCGCTAACCGGTCTGTTGAGTTTCCTAAAATATCGTCCTTTAACCACGAAAAGACAATAAAATCAGTTTATATATTATATTAGTTGACTACGTAAATTTTTGTTCGGAAATTCCATCATAAAGGACGTTTGCCTATACCGTAAATTGACCCTGAAGACACCGAGAGGCAAATTATGATCGGGCGTTACGAGAGACTATGCCCATTAGACTCAGAATATTTTTCTGATTAAATAGTGTAAAAATAATTTTCCTAAAAACCTTTTATTTCAAGTGACCTGATTCGCGAAGTGCATTACATGAACCCGCGAAACTCTACACAGTGAACCGAATTCGCAAAGTCCCTACACTTCATAAAAACAATTCGCGAATTCAACCAATTCGCAAAACTGGATTCGCACACTCTCAAATTCAAGTCTCATGGATTCGCGAAACTTTGTACAGTGGATCGAATTCGCAAAGTATAACCCGTGAAATAGAATTCGCGAACTAGGACTCGCCAAGTTCGACCGACCCGCAAAACTCATATCGCATATCTTCAGTTTGCATAATAAACCCGCTAAACTTAGTTCGCACTCAATTCGCAAACATTTAAAAATTCGCAAACTAATCATTTCACACTCATTTTGCGAACTCATTCAATTCGCGAAATCAACAACCACCACCATTCGCGAACTGATTCACAAACTCATTTCATACCCGCAATTCGCGAATTCTTAACAATTCGCGAACTTAACAATTCGCAAATTAACACCTTACACACAATTCGCAAAACCTTTTCAATCCACGAACTCTTACTTCTCTAATGATTCGCGAACTAGGGTTCGTGAATCTTATTTCACGATCCCATCATCACCAAAAACACTATTTAACACTTAAAATCTGAAAACCTTCGATCAACATATTATTTTCTCCAGAACACAACGAACTTCTTTAAAACTTCAAAATATATTTGAACCTTCCAAAAATTAAAAAACTTGTATAAAACTTACACAGATCTAGCTTCTCGTATCTAACGCACTTAAAACATACTAAATCATAGCATAAAACTTAAAGATTAAAGTAAGAAATTTATACCCTCTCCAAGCTCGAGTTTAACTTCTGCTTTAGTTTCTCTCTAAATTCCTAATTCTCGCTAATTACCAAATGAGGTGTTTAATCTCTTTTCTTTATCTCGTCCACTTAAGGTTAATGATAGGTAAATGACAAAATACTTTAACCTAATCATTATCTTAAATCACGCAAGGTTTTCTCCCTTGATAAAACCTTTTCAAAGACCCACTATTACAATAATTATTAAGTTACGAAATTCTCCTCCCTTGAATCCATAATTTCACATGTTAATCCTAACGAAAATTCACATACTCCACATTCCTTAATTTCGAAACTTCATCTTTCGAAATTAAACCTTCAAGAATTCCTCTCATTATTATAATTTCGATACTCGTCATTAAATTAGTATTCTACATAAACACATAATAAATAAAAATATGCAGTCATATAATCACGTAATATGCATGCAAATTTATTGGCCGGCTAACTTACGGGACTCGGGTATTACAGATACGCTCAATCGTCTTGGAGTCCTTCTAATCAACCGATTCTCCTCATCTGACTCGGTGTCTGATGGGGTAGCCGTGTGAGGCGAGAGTCCTCGTGCTACATCCTCACTGGCTGGTTCCGTCACCGGAGGCTCGATAGGTTGTATTGTTGATATTAAAGACTCTGTTTCTGGCGTAGTAGCCGGCAGTGGTGAGATGTGCCCCGTTCCTGCCTCGGGCTGTGCAACTTGAAGACCTTCCTCAATAGGTTCTTCGAGCACGCTAACAATTATGGGCACTTCCACTTGGAGTGTGTCTGCTGGAGCCTCTTGTTCCAACTCTGCCGCCACAGCATCGATTAGAATGGCGTCAATATCTGGTACTATTTCCTCGTGAGTTGGAGGCTGCAGCTCTAGTTCCTGAGCCACTTCATCAATCATCGTATCTTCAGGACTAGTCTGTTGTTGTAGTTTAGGGCTAACTGCGAAGTCTGTCGGGGGCCCTCTAATCATCTGGTCCATCAGATGATTTTCCCGGCAGTACCGTTGGTATTCGACTCCAGTGGGGTCGGCGAGCTTCAACAACTCGAACGGTATGGCCATTGATTGCTGGTCCAATTCCGTTAGTTTCGGGTTGTGGAAGAACTTGAGCCTTGGTGGCTGATAGTTTCCTCCCGGAGGCAAGCGGGGAACATTCTGTTCGTACATCTCCATTTGTTGATGGATGATGACGGAGAACCATCTCGCATATGGCATATTTTTGGACCGTTTGTTCTCTTTCTGTCTGATCTGTTCTGCGAGGTCGTTCCAGATCAGTTGAGCGAAATCGTAATTCCGCGAGAACATGACTCCGTGAAATATCCGGAGGATGTGGCCGTTGCCTTTGTCGAAGCCTGCGTGCTTCGGGGACAAACACTTGTTGATGATTCCAAAAAGTGTCTTCCACGGATGGGGAATCCCGTTGCTCTGCATCTGAGCTAGCTTGGTGGTATCCCATCTGGAGGAAATCATGCACCAGTTCTGCATCTGATGGGAGGGGGTCGTAATTTTGACTGTGAGGGAGGTCGAGGAGTAGTCTGAAGTCGTTCTTGTTCATACAGACGTGCCCCGTCCCTACAACAGTAGTAAAGTGATACGTCCCGTCCATGATGAGGCTCTTGATCATCCCCCAAAACCGCTGGAGATAGACCATCGGCACTGAGGCCGTCACCGTAAGAGCATGCCAAAGTGGATGGCCTTGCAGTATGGACACGATTATGTCGTCTGGACACCGGAAGGTGGTCAGGTCTAGTTGGAAGTTCGTGTCGTGTACGTTAAGGTACATAGCCTTCTCGTAGATGTGGTTATAAGTAGGATATTGGTCCATCTGAAATACACAGAAGAAATGTAAATCATTAGTTCAGAAATTTTGAGTTGAGTCGAATTTGGAATTTGTCAAACCATAATCATGGATCATATATCATAGCACATTTGAAAAAAAATTCGTAATTGAAATCATGAATTTTGCACATGGATCATACGAAGTGAATATTGACTAGATTATTAAATTTCATCATAAGCATGTAACTCCAATGAAACTTTGGTTGAAAATTTTTCTAAGTGTTGAAACACTGTTCACTACGTGCTTTTTATCGCGCGAGAAATGAGATTCTCAATTGTATTGTCTAAGTGCAATTTCGAAATTCAAATCTCCGTTTAATTTTGCGATCGAAAAAAAAAATTTATTCGCTATTGAAAGCTACAGTGAAAAAGGACTTAGAAAATTTTCCAAGTGCTGAACGTTATACGCGTGGTACTGTAGCCGAGAAATTTTACGATCGAGAAAAATTTTCATGTAAATTTATGACCGAGGAAATCAATTTCCGCGTAAATTTATGATCGAGAAATTTTTCGCGTGTGAATAAAATTTTTCGCAGAGAAAATTATCGAACGAGAAAGTATTTCTGATTTTAAAGTAGTTTTTTGCTATAGATTTTTACGATCGAGAAATTTTATCGTCGAAAACTTAATTTTACCGCCGCTAAAATTTTCCCGACCGAGATCAAAATTGAAATCGAAATTTTCGACTGTAAGTTTTGCGCTCGAAAATTTAAAGGGATTGCATCTATTTTATCTATTCCTCTCATTAATATTTCGCTCGCATAAAATCAAAATTGTGTTTCTCGATTGTAAGTAATTTTTGATCTACGTTATTAATCTTAATGACTAAATCAAAAGGTTAGCGATCGAAAATCTTTTACGATGCAAACAGTGACTTTATCAATTTGAGATCCAATTTTCACTGTTCGCGAGCGAGAAAGTTCTTCGACGCGTTTAAAAGCTTAAATTCCAGTTTAGTCTTATCTCTAAATCGAACGCTAATAACGCAGAAGATCGAAGTTATATTCACTCAAAATGATCAAGAAACATCGAAACTAGCTTATTATGCAGTTTTTAACCCAGATTATACTTAGAGATGATCTAAAATACTGCAAACAAGAGTTCGAGTTCTCAGAATATGAACAGTAGTGAAATAATCACAGAATCATGCGAAATATTCCAAAATACAGATGCAAATATAGTTTAAATACACAATAATCCCTAGAGGAGGTCAAATCTACCTTCTAAAGACGAAAATCAGATGAAAAATCGAAAGAGTTTGAAGATTTTGACGTTCGTCTTTTGAGAGAGGAAGTTTTTCGCACTAGAATTTTTACTGTTGATTTTTGCGATTGAGAGCTTTAGCGTGTATTTAGGGATTTTCGACTGCGAGTAATGATTTCATTTAATTGGGCTGATTTGACGTTTTATGAGACTTAGTGAATTTAAGCCCATTACTGTTTGCGATCGAGACACTTATGATCGAGAAATTTCCTATGGTTACTGTTTAATTTTCCTCGCGACAAATTTCAATCGAGAAATTTTATTTGGTTCCTGTTTAATTTTCGCACGTTAGTATGCAAACGAAAATTACAACTTGGTCCCAAATCAATTTTCGCTCGAGAATCTGTAAGAGAAAATTACGAAATTCGCCCGAATTTCTCGATAGTAAGTTTTCCTTCATATTTCAGATTGATCTTAAATTTTAAGAATAAACCACAAAATTATTCCTTCTAAGTGTAAACGAAAGTGCAATTAACTCCCTATATTTTCGAAGAAATGACATCTGGCTCCAGAATTGATCTTCAAACATCTGCAATACTTAGAGCAAAATGTCGAGAATATTAGAGTTAATTAAGAAGTAATTGTTCTAATAATGCTTCCCCTGAATTGTTTTACCAATGTCTTGAGCTGACATTCATGAGAATTTGTGAAGTCCTCCTTATTTAAGCATTGTCCAAAGAGAATCAAAACGAGAATTTCTGCAGTTCTTAAAGAAAGATCATCAAAAGTATTTGGAGCCCAAAACATGGAATCATTTTAGATGCTCCCCCTCAAATAGTGCACTCTGTATCGATTTATCACGTAATCTGTCAGGAACCGAAATTTCATATCATAATTTTATGCATTTACATAAATTCATGCATTCATATGTCATTTTAAAATACAAGTATAGATAGAATAAGGAATCTAAAATATTATAGTTCTAGGTTCTTCAAGAGATAAGTGGTGAAGAAGTAAATGATACGGTATTTGAATTTTTCTAAGTATTAATTATTTAGGTTTTTTTTCAGGGTTGGAAATTTCATGTGTGTAATTAAAATGATTAAACAAGTTGGAAGAAATATTTAAATAACATTAAATTATGGTTAAAGAAGAATTTCGAAAACCAAATATAATGTCGAGATTCGTTCAATAAAGATTTCGACTTTTTCCCTCAAAGATGTCGAGACACTCAATGAAGACTTCGAAAGTCTGCAATCAAAAAAAAAAACTTGAGATTTAATAATATAGAGATCACGAAAACTTGAGTTCTCGACATAAAACGAGTAGTAAATGAGAGAGATTAAGACTTTCGATATCTATCACTTGGAATTGATTTAATAATAGAATTAGGTGAAGTTATGAAAAGTATTAATGAAAGGGGAGTAGATATCATTTGTTTATTACAACACGTCAAATGAGGATGAGAATTGAAAGGAGTAGAAACACATTCATTAATTAATCACTTACAAGAAGATCAAGAACGAGGAAACAGAGAACTCTTATAGCAATCAAAACTAGGTTCAAGGAGAGGTATAAATCTTACCGTGATTTTTATAGTTTAAGTTAGGATGTAACTAGTTTAAGTACTGACATGCATGAATTTTTGTATTTATTCATACTTTAATTAAATCTGATGTTTCGCAGTTATGTAATAGAATCAAATTCTAAATTTAATTAGATATGTAGAATATATATGGTGTTTATATGATTAAGTCTTCGATAGTAGATACTTTAAAGTTTCCGTAATTATATTAGGGTTTTCCAGATTTCTGAAAGAGTTCATTCATATTGTTAGAATAGTTTCGATATATATGAACAGTATTAAGCTTCAGGTATTCGACATGAAATATCGAGAGGAATTAAGTTAGAGATTCGAGTTATTTTGTGATGTCGAGTTACTTCGAGTATAAAGATGTGTCAATATGTATCAAATGTCGAGAAAAGCTACAGTGTATATCGAAATCTTGGAAACCTTGAAGCAAATGTCGAAATAAACTTGGTATATAATGTCGAAAGGAATGAATTGAAAGCTCGAGATATTTTATTAAGATGTCGATATGTATATAAGATCTCGACATATTATATGCTAAAGATCTCGACATGTTATGTTTTAAAAGTCTCGACATATCCTCAATTAAAGATTTCGATAATTAGCTAATCAAAGACTTCGACATTTAGAAATATAATTGGAAAGATTTTGAGCTATAATAATTCATTAATGGTTGTCTCAATCAAACAAAAAGGTGACTACATGTGGTGATTGTAAAGTCCTTACTAATAATGACTAATAAAGAATTCCTTAGCTTCAAAGAAATCGACACTATTAATAATAAAATCTATGTACACCACATCATAGTACGATATATATATATATATACATGCATGTTAGGGGTTGATAATCATGTAAAACAATTAACTAGTGGACATAGGAAAAGTTTTTAGTTAATATTAGGATTTATGACAATTTAGAGTTTATACAATAAAAATTAGGGTTTTCAATGATATTTTCGGTATAGTATAGTTACCAATTTTTAATGCAGGTTCCAATATTGATTAAAAAAATATAACTTCTAACCCAAGAGTTTAGTATATTGTAAGTAATAAAAAGAAAGGCAAAGGATACGGATAGAAATTATTATGCATAATAAAGCACGCATATCACGCACGCATGTCATTATAGGAATTTTATATTTACCAGAAAAAAATATTTTTATAGGTCAGGATTCAGAAAAAGGCAAGGACAAAGTCGAGTGAGGTTTTAAGCCATACTGTGAGTATGATATGCAACATGTGTTCTGTTTTTATGTGCTTTATGAGAATTAAATGATTGATGATTTTCTTATAAAAGTATTACTCGAAATGAACGTGAATTATGTGGCCATAATGTGCTACTGTATGATATGTGTGATTCGATGGTGTATAGAATTTATATGTCATATAAGGTGAAAGTAAAGCAGTAAAGAAAAGAGAAACCGTTATGACTGCTACGACATCGGACGACTTGATACACAGCTACGGTTACATCCCTACAAATCGGGGGATTACAGAGTCCTGTACAGGCAACAGAAATATATTTACGGTTACAGAGTCCCATGCATGGGCCCCTACGGGGTCAATAGTACGAGTCTAGCAGGTCATAACGGAAGTATCAAAAATAAAGGATCATGTAGAATTGCATTGGACTATGGAGTACATAAATGATTTTATGGACTATTGTTATATGACAAACTTTGATGATTGATTAAGTAATGATTATAAGTTGAAGTGTTTACAGTACGAGTGTTATGATTTTATGAATTTTACGAACTATGGTATATTCCTTAGAAATGTATATGTAAGCAAACGAAAAGAGGAAATTAATTTTCTGTTACAGTTTTATTTATTATTTGTATAATGGAATAACATGTTGCGATCATACTCTGAATAATTGTTTCCACAGTTGCTGTAGATATTTAGCAGGCAACTTAGAGTGCATCTTCATACGAAAGCATGGATTCAAGGTTGGCCGGCTACGCTCTCACCTACTCCCCTAAGTTCATCGTGTGCATGTAGTATAAGAACCATTAGTGTTTTTGATATGATGTATAAGAAATATGATACGTGCATATATATGTATAATATGCGTGAAAGTGACGAGACCAGGTGTACGCCCGTTTATGTATAAAGGTATGGTTGTAGAAAGGCGAAAAATTTTATGTAGAAAATATAATAGCTGCGCGAATAAAGTAAAAGAAAACGGGACGTTACATGTATGGTATCAGAGCCTAGGTTTTAGGTTCTGTAGACATTTGCATGGTATGTGCATTTTTATGGTCTGCCCTGAAATTCTTTTTGCATATTTAGGAGAAGGGCAGTAAGCGAACCATTGCATGTAGAACACGATGAACCTACGATAGGGGGAGGAGGAAGATCGGCTGTACCTGAATCTAATTCATCTCATACGCTTATGCGTAATGAGCGTGAAAGCCCCCTGACAATTCCCCGTGAAAGGCGATATGATAAACTTAGGAAATTGGGTGCTGTGGATTTTATGGGAACAACGGATCCTGCTGAGGCAGAAACGTGGCTAAAACGAACAGAGAGGGTTTTTTAATATGATGCAGTGTACACCAGATGAGAAGTTTGATTATGCAGTGTCACTCTTACAAGGGCATGCATATGAATGGTGGGAAACAATTCCAGATAGTATGGCACAACCGCCAGTGCTAACTTGGGAGGATTTCTTAAAGAGAATTCAATGACACCTATATGCCAGAAGTTTATAAGGATCAGAAGGAAAAGGAGTTCTTGGAACTTAAACAAGGAAATAAGTCTGTAGGTGAATACGAGGTGTTGTTCAATCAGCTGTCTCGTTATGCTCCTCATATGGTTGCTACTGAAAGAAACAAGTGTCGAAGATTTGAATATGGACTTCGATATACAATTAGAAATCGTATCACTCCCTCTGATATGAAATCCTATGGCAGATTAAGGGCAGCAGCTATTCGTGCTGAAAAGTTAGAAATAGAATCGAAAAACTATCAAAGTAGTAAAAGGAGGGCAGGTGAAGAATCGTCGAGCGGAAAACTTAAAAAGGTGGGTAATCCATTGAGATCGATGAACACATCAAGTGGTCCTGCCAGAAGTAGTATGGGGGGAACAAGAACTGTTGGACGAGGGACCGGAAATCCTCAACCAATACCGGTGTGTGAACATTGTGGAAAGAATCACAATGGTGTCTGTAGATGGCTCACTGGCGAATGCTTCAAATGTGGTCAACGTGGACATTTGGCTAGAAATTGTCCAATGTCGCAAACGCAACCTACAGTGGAGCAATCAAGAGTTAGTGGACCCTCCACTAATTGTGGAAGGGGAAGGGGCCGAGGATCATATAATAGTGGTGCAGGAAGAGGAGAGTCTGGAGGACAAGCTTATGGACAGCCAGCACAGGGTCGGATTTTCACAATGACTCGTGAAGAAGCTAAAGAGGGGTCACGTATAATCACGGGTAAGCTACCTATATGTGATGTTGATGCATATGTTGTATTCGATCCAGGCGCAACGCACTCATTCATGTCACGAACATTTGCATCATTATTACATGATAATCCCGAAACCCTAGAAAATAAAGTAAATGTTAGACTTCCAACGGGTGAGACGGTCATAATAAGTACAGTATACCCGAAATGTAAAATTGTTAGTGATGGGGTAGAGATGCAGGCGACCTTATTAGTTTTACCCTTAACGGATTTTGACGTAATATTAGGCATGGATTGGCTGTCTAGATATCGAGCAAAACTAGATTGTTTTAAAAAGGAAATTGAATTGTTTCCTTCGGATCAAACACATATAGTGTTTAAAGGAGAAAAGAATGTATGGACGGCATGTCAGATCTCTAGTTTACAAGCATCCAAATTGGTAAGAAAAGGGTGCCAATGTTATATGGCGTATATTATAGATACACGATTGTGTGGATTAAAGGTGGAAGATATTGCTGTGGTAAATGAATATCCCGATGTGTTTCCGGAGGATTTGTCTGGATTACCACCAGATCGAGATAAAGAGTTTACGATTGAACTACAACCTAGCACGGCACCAATTTCTATTCCACCGTATCGAATGGCACCGATAGAGTTGAACGAGTTAAAAGTACAGTTCAAGGAATTATTAGACAAAGGATATATACGGCCAAGTGTATCACCATGGGGAGCGCCTGTACTCTTTGTTAAAAAGAAGGATGGTACGCTCAGATTATGTATCGACTATAGACAGTTGAACAAAGTTACGGTGAAAAACAAGTATCCGTTGCCCCGAATTGACGATTTGTTCGACCAACTACAAGGGTCTAAGGTCTTTTCAAAGATTGATCTAAGATCGGGGTACCATCAAATAAAGATTGCAAAAGATGATATTCCAAAGACGGCCTTTAGAACAAGATATGGGCATTATGAATTCTTGGTTATGCCGTTTGGACTGACGAATGCCCCTGCAGTCTTTATGGCATTAATGAATGATGTCTTTCGACCCTACTTGGACCAGTTCGTGATTGTCTTCATAGACGATATATTGGTATATTCTAGGTCAAAGGAAGAACATGAACAACATTTAAGAATTGTTCTTCAAACTTTACGAGAAAAGAAGCTATATGCAAAATTATCAAAATGCGAATTTTGGTTGGATCAAGTAGTATTTTTGGGTCACGTGGTATCTAGCGAAGGAATTCAAGTTGATCCTAAGAAAATTGAAGCAGTAACCAAATGGAAAATCCTAAGAATGTGGCGGAAGTTCGTAGTTTTCTAGGATTAGCGGGGTATTACAGAAGGTTTGTAGAGAATTTTTCTTTAATAGCCGCTCCAATGACGAAATTATTACGAAAAGGGATGGTTTTCAAATGGACCGAAGAGTGTCAGAAGAGCGATTAACAACAGCTCCAGTGTTAACAATTCCATCAGGTATGGATGGATTTGTGATTTACAGTGACGCATCTCATCAAGGATTGGGGTGTGTTTTAATGCAACATGGAAAAGTAGTGGCATATGCGTCACGGCAGTTAAAGCCGTATGAAGTATCCTATGCAACACATGATTTGGAATTAGCGGCAGTAGTGTTCGCATTAAAGATATGGCGACATTATTTATATGGTACGAAATTCCAGATTTTCACCGATCATAAAAGTCTGAAGTATCTGCTGAGTCAGAAAGAATTGAATATGAGACAAAGGCGATGGATTGAGCTGTTAAAGGACTATGATTGCACTATAGAGTATCATCCAGGAAAAGCAAATGTTGTGGCAGATGCATTAAGTCGAAAATCATATTCATTATCGAATCTGATCAGTTTAAGGAAGATGAATGTTGAAATAGAAGTGAATGATGTAGGTGTTGTATGTGCTTCAATAGTAATCCATCCTATTGTGTTGGATCGAATAAAACAAGCTCAGTTTAAGGACTAGAAATTGGCAAGTATTGCAGAAAAAGTAAAACATGGGTTGACGAAGTCGTTTGTCATAAATGAAAATGGTGTTATGACGATCAATGGTCGATTATGTGTTCCCAATATTGACAACATTAGACAGGAAATAATGGATGAAGCGCATACTGCCCCTTATGCTATGCATCCGGGCAGTACAAAAATGTATCAAACCATCAAATCTCATTATTGGTGGCCTAGAATGAAGAAAGACGTAGCGGAATATGTGTTAAAATGTTTAACCTGTTAACAGATTAAAGCTGAACATCAAGCACCTGCTGGTAAATTACATCCTTTACCCATACCTGTTTGGAAATGGGAGCGTATAACGATGGATTTTCTATATGGTCTTCCTTCAACAGCAAAGAAAAATGACGCCGTTTGGGTAATTGTTGATAGACTTACGAAATCAGCACACTTCTTGCCATTTCGATGGGGTTCTACGTTGGAATACCTAGCAAAAAGATACGTTAATGAAATAGTTCGACTACATGGAGTACCTACGTCAATAGTATCTGATCGTGATCCCCGATTTACTTCCAGATTTTGGGGAAGTTTGCAGGAAGCGCTCGGAACTAAATTGCATTTTAGTACGGCGTTTCATCCGCAGACAGACGGACAGTCAGAAAGGACAATACAAACCTTGGAAGATATGCTTCGAGCATGTGTAATTGAATTTAAAGGATCATGGGATGATTATATAGCGCTAATGGAATTCGCCTATAATAATCAATATCACTCAAGTATTGGTATGGCACCTTACGAAGCTTTATATGGTCGAAAGTGCCGAAATCCAATGGGACATGGAAGGTGAACGGGTGTTAGAAGGGCCAGAACTGATTCAAGATACAATGGAAAAGATTAAAGTTGTTAAAAGTCGGCTTAAAGCAGCTCAAGATCGACAAAAGAGTTACAGTGATCAACATCGACGGGAAATAGAATATGAAGTTGGAGAGAAAGTATTTCTACGAGTATCGCCATGGAAAGGTGTTCTAAGATTTGGAAAGAAAGGAAAGTTAAGTCCTCGTTATATTGGACCTTATGAAATACTGGAAAGGATTGGACCGATAGCCTATCGACTTGCATTACCACCTGAACTGTCACAAATACATAATGTTTTTCACGTTAGTATGTTGCGACGATACCGATCAGACCCTAATCTTATTCTTCCGGACGAACCGACAAATGTTTCTGAAGATCTTAGTTATGTAGAGGAACCGGCAGAAGTTCTTGAATATGCTGATAAGCAATTACGGAATAAAATGATTCCGATGGTAAAGATACGATGGAAAAATCACTCAACGCGTGAAGCTACTTGGTAAACAATGGAAAATATGAAGACACAATATCCATGGCTATTTTCTAATAACGGTACGAAATTTCGAGGTCGAAATTTTTAAAAGGGGGGAGAATTGTCAGGAACCGAAATTTCATATCATAATTTTATGCATTTACATAAATTCATGCATTCATATGTCATTTTAAAATACAAGTATAGATAGAATAAGGAATCTAAAGTATTATAGTTCTAGGTTCTTCAAGAGATAAGTGGTGAAGAAGTAAATGATACGGTATTTGAATTTTTCTAAGTATTAATTATTTAGGTTTTTTTTTAGGGTTGGAAATTTCATGTGTGTAATTAAAATGATTAAACAAGTGGGAAGAAATATTTAAATAACATTAAATTATGGTTAAAGAAGAATTTCGAAAACCAAATATAATGTCGAGATTCGTTCAATAAAGATTTCGACTTTTTCCCTCAAAGATGTCGAGACACTCAATGAAGACTTCGAAAGTCTGCAATCAAAAAAAAAAAACTTGAGATTTAATAATATAGAGATCACGAAAACTTGAGTTCTCGACATAAAACGAGTAGTAAATGAGAGAGATTAAGACTTTCGATATCTATCACTAGGAATTGATTTAATAATAGAATAATAGGTATTAGGTGAAGTTATGAAAAGTATTAATGAAAGGGGAGTAGATATCATTTGTTTATTACAACACGTCAAATGAGGATGAGAATTGAAAGGAGTAGAAACACATTAATTAATTAATCACTTACAAGAAGATCAAGAACGAGGAAACAGAGAACTCTCATAGCAATCAAAACTAGGTTCAAGGAGAGGTATAAATCTTACCGTGATTTTTATAGTTTAAGTTAGGATGTAACTAGTTTAAGTACTGACATGCATGAATTTTTGTATTTATTCATACTTTAATTAAATCTGATGTTTCGCAGTTATGTAATAGAATCAAATTCTAAATTTAATTAGTTATGTAGAATATATATGGTGTTTATATGATTAAGTCTTCGATACTAGATACTTTAAAGTTTCCGTAATTATATTAGGGTTTTCCAGATTTCTGAAAGAGTTCATTCATATTGTTTGAAAAGTTTGGATATATATGAACAGTATTAAGCTTCAGGTATTCGACATGAAATATCGAGAGGAATTAAGTTAGAGATTCGAGTTATTTTGTGATGTCGAGTTACTTCGAGTATAAAGATGTGTCAATATGTATCAAATGTCGAGAAAAGCTACAGTGTATATCGAAATCTTGGAAACCTTGAAGCAAATGTCGAAATAAACTTGGTATATAATGTCGAAAGGAATGAATTGAAAGCTCGAGATATTTTATTAATGTCGATATGTATATAAGATCTCGACATATTATATGCTAAAGATCTCGACATGTTATGTTTTAAAAGTCTCGACATATCCTCAATTAAAGATTTCGATAATTAGCTAATCAAAGACTTCGACATTTAGAAATATAATTGGAAAGATTTTGAGCTATAATAATTCATTAATGGTTGTCTCAATCAAACAAAAAGGTGACTACATGTGGTGATTGTAAAGTCCTTACTAATAATGACTAATAAAGAATTCCTTAGCTTCAAAGAAATCGACACTATTAATAATAAAATCTATGTACACCACATCATAGTACGATATATATATATATATATATATACATGCATGTTAGGGGTTGATAATCATGTAAAACAATTAACTAGTGGACATAGGAAAAGTTTTTAGTTAATATTAGGATTTATGACAATTTAGAGTTTATACAATAAAAATTAGGGTTTTCAATGATATTTTCGGTACAGTATAGTTACCAATTTTTAATGCAGGTTCCAATATTGATTAAAAAAATATAACTTCTAACCCAAGAGTTTAGTATATTGTAAGTAATAAAAAGAAAGGCAAAGGATACGGATAGAAATTATTATGCATAATAAAGCACGCATATCACGCACGCATGTCATTATAGGAATTTTATATTTACCAGAAAAAAATATTTTTATAGGTCAGGATTCAGAAAAAGGCAAGGACAAAGTCGAGTGAGGTTTTAAGCCATACTGTGAGTATGATATGCAACATGTGTTCTGTTTTTATGTGCTTTATGAGAATTAAATGATTGATGATTTTCTTATAGAAGTATTACTCGAAATGAACGTGAATTATGTGGCCATAATGTGCTACTGTATGATATGTGTGATTCGATGGTGTATAGAACTTATATGTCATATAAGGTGAAAGTAAAGCAGTAAAGAAAAGAGAAACCGTTATGACTGCTACGACATCGGACGACTTGATACACAGCTACGGTTACATCCCTACAAATCGGGGGGATTACAGAGTCCTGTACAGGCAACAGAAATATATTTACGGTTACAGAGTCCCATGCATGGGCCCCTACGGGGTCAATAGTACGAGTCTAGCAGGTCATAACGGAAGTATCAAAAATAAAGGATCATGTAGAATTGCATTGGACTATGGAGTACATAAATGATTTTATGGACTATTGTTATATGACAAACTTTGATGATTGATTAAAGTAATGATTATAAGTTGAAGTGTTTACAGTACGAGTGTTATGATTTTATGAATTTTACGAACTATGTGTTGGTCCCGATTGCACCAAACAAGGAATCAAAGAGGCTTTTAATGGAATGAAAAGGGAGAGGATCTCACCTTCAAGTGTGTGTATTGTGTGAAAAGTAGGATAAGCCTTTTGATCTTTGATTACCTTTCAAATGGTGTTGGTAATACCTTATATACCACATTAACCCTAGGTATATTGAGGCCCAAACACCAAAAAAAATTAAATTATTACATTCTCGTCCAAAGCCCAAGCTTAAAGGATAATTACAATATAAAACCCAAGACTTAAACTATTGACACAATCACTAAATATCCTAACAATCTCCCCCTTTGTGTCAATTGTTGGGGAGTCTTGGATCTTGGACGTTGGGATGGTGGATTAGCGTGTGAGAGTTTCGCGAAGTCCTAGCTTGAACTCGAAGGCGCGGAGATTCCTTCGAAGGACCATTCGATCTGCTATAGCTTCAATGATCTTCGCGAACTTGGATCGGCAGTGTGGATCTTCTTCCGAAAGATGCGGCAAATTCTCATAAGTTTGTCTTGGATGATGGTGAGCGTCCCATCTGAGAATTTTGCCACTTCGGAGCAGCGCAGCAGCCTCATCTTTCCCTTGTAGTTCGAGTAGGCGACCGCCGGATCATCTCCGTCGATCACATCGCCTTCTCGGTAGTCGTCCGCATTTTTGAAGGATGGGCGAGTCAGATTCACCTTCTTCAAGTTGTGCTCCACTTCCATCTGCAGATCGTGGGTGGCGAAGAATCTGACCTGTCGGAGCATGTGGCGTTTGAGAGCCACATACACCATGGTGACCGGTTCAGCTCGTACGAGATGTCCAGTACTTCTGAGGACGAGTCTGAACTGCTTCATGGATTCCAGCATGCTGTACAGGTCACCCAGGCGCAGAAACTTGAAGTCTGCCTCACTGACTTCACTGTAGCTCTCATCCAGCCTCATTACTGTGAACACTGGATAGTGAACACGTCCTTTCGACTTTTGGCGGAGGTCAGTGACTTTGCAGATGGGGGCCCGATTCATTTCGAGAGCGATGTTTTCCTCATCGGATAGCGTCCTTTTTGTGCACTTGTTGCAAAGAAGGCTCCATCGATAGAGTTTCTTCTTTTCCTCGCTCCAATTTTGGATGTTCATCAGCTCATATTCGTCGAAGGTTGTGATGATATGCTCCTTGCGCCGCCAGATCCTCTTTCTGATCTCTTCTTGAAATGGCGCGGTGATTTTTTTGTTTTCCCACGGTGCTTCCGGTATATCCACCGTGGGCACATCTGTTTGAGCAGCAGGAGCCTCAGTTTGCTGCGCTTGGAATTGTAGGATGTTCTCGAGCTCGACAGGTTCAGCGTCGTACTCCTCTACGTTCTCGTTGTCTGCAGTGTTGATCAGCGTTAGTGAGGCTTCCATTAGCAGACGTCGAGCGTTTTCCACCAGCTTCCTGGCTGCTACATCGGCGGGCGTGTACAGCCATTCATCGTTGAAGATGTAGGCTTCGATCTCGTTCTGTGCGCAGTAGACGTCCTCGGGAGCTACGTTGGAATCGGTGTTGAGAGGAGTGTCGCTGTGTGGTGGCGAGGGTGTTGCATCGGAGGAGTTTTGTGGATTGTGGGGGATGGTTTTGGTGGAGATTCTGGTGGTTCAGTTGTGGTGATGGTTTTGGCAAGGATGATTTGGGTGTCGGGTGGTGTAGGTGTGGTGGTGGCCTCTAACGTCGATGTGACAGTTAGAGGTTCGGAGACTGTGGGTGGTGATGAGGGTGATTTGGCTAGTGACTCAGGGTAAATAAGATGGGATTTTTGGCTCGTGGTGTGTGAGGTTTCTGTTACGGGCGTTGTTTCAGGCCCAGAGGAGGAGGACGGCTTCGAGTGCATGAGTCCTTGGGATTGTTGGCCTAGCTGCCTATTCTCCCCCTCGCGGCGATCTTGATCATCGTCTTGATCGTCGCGCCTGATCCCGCTGGACTCGCCTTGAGCGCGGCAAGTCATGGGTTGAGTCATCATTCTCTTCATCTGCTGTTCCTCCTCGTCGAGTTCCGTCATCGACTCGAATCTTGCTCGTAGGAGGTAGAAGAGCTCCTTCGCGGAAATGGCAGAGAGAATGGCTTCAGCGTCCACATTTTGAGTCGGTGGTGGCGTCTCCGGGGCCACACCTTTCCCTTTGTCGACGGTGGACGCATCAAGACGCGCGTAGACTTTATCGAGAATCGACGCCTCAAGAGTCTTTGCAAACTCTTGAAGACGTGTCTCTAGCGCGGTCTCGGTGACGAATTGGGGTAAATCTAACAAGTTGGAATCACGAAGAAATCCAACTGACACCGAATCGGAGAATATAGTCGATCGGCCGCCCGTTTGCACAGGTCGGGAAAAGACGGGGTCACTCAGACTTCCCGTTGGCATCATTGATGAGACAGACTCAATCGAATGATGGCCTAGGCTCACGGTTGTTGTGATATTGGCCGTGCTAGGTCTTCCGCTCTCAGTCACAGAGACATCACCGAGCGTTCTGACAGAATCACGAAGACTCTGTAGTGCAATAGAAGGTGTATGTCTCCTAGAAACGTATGAAACTATGGGGAGTGAGGGCACTATACTCGATGTGCATGAAGAGGATGCAGTCTGAGGCGAGGGACTGCTTGTTTCAACATCGATCATCTCCAAGTGGGATGTCAATGGTATACGTGGCTCCTCGTGGAATGAAATACCTTCCTGTAGAGAGGAACATAAGTGGGTTGGTGGGGTCGTTTGCGTGGTTGAGCCAGATGCCACGTCTTCTACTCGGGAGGTGAACACATCACCTCCTGTACCTATTGGTTCGGCTCGGCTTATTTGTGGCTGAGGAGGAGGTCGATCGTGTTTTTGTTTCGATCGACGCTCCGTGGGGCGGCTTACGTCATCCTCTCGCGACCGTTTTTCGGAGCGCGGGTGGAAGAGGATGCGGCGCGACTCGATGACTTTTTGGAGGTGGCGATGGGGTTTTGGCTAGTCCCGGGGTTAGGAGCAGTGGGGTTGATCTGCACCGTAGGGACAGTAGATAGAGGTCTGGGGCTTTCTCGGAATGAGGCGGTTGAGGCGCGATATTCTCGGACGTGTGAATTTGTCTGGTCTGCGTAGGCGAGAACTTCGTCCGGAATTATCATGGCGTGTCGATCCTTCGCCGGCGTGTTTTTCTTTGCGAACTTCTCGACAGTGGGGATGAGGAAGTGTTCCGCTGCCGGCCGGATGCGAATGTTGGTGGAGTGCAACCGGAAATGTTTGATGAGAGCTGGGAGCCACCGCATGTAAGGGACGAAGCGGTTTGTGACTCCCTTGGCGATTTCCTGGTCGCGACGTTGGATCATTGAGACGAGATCCATCCAGATGATGTCGGTGTAGTTGTACTTGCGGTTGTGAGCGATGCCGGTGAGGATGGTGAGGATTTGAAAGTTTCCGCAGTCCTGACCCACATGCTTCCCTGACATGCATTTGTTCACCAGCAAGTACAGTGTGCGCCAGGGTTGAGGTAGATTGCGGGTGGTGACTTCACTGAGGACAAGTTTCTTCTTGCTATCAGGTTGATAGCCCAGTCTATCGATGTCTTCGATGAGTTCTTCATGAGTTGGTAGTTGGTCGTATGGTGAGTAGACTGGGAGTTGAAGCACTTCTTGGACTATCTTCCGAGTGAGGACCACCGTTTCTTGATCGATTTTGGCGGATAAGGTTTTGGTAAGATGGAGTGGTCCAGCTATTTGCAACGTATGCCAGAATTGTTGAAGATATACTTGTGCTTCTGGCTCGCCATGTGTGAGGGCGTGGCGAAGTGGGTGCCCTTTGAGGATTTCTACAATGACGGGGGCATCGCACCGAAAGCTGTCCAAGTCCACCATGTAATTGTTGGGAATCAGGGCCGCCTATTGACTTAGTGGGAAGATCTGCTCGGGTGGTGGAACATAGGTACGCGTGTTGAGTTCGATGCGAGCGACGTCCCTTTGGATTGCAGCCGCCTCAAGCGCTTCAAGAGTACCTTGATCTTTGTTGGTCATATCTGTACTTGACAGTAATTGTAATATGATTAGTATGAATTAATGCGAGATGAGAAAAATTCGTTAAACATAAAGACATGGAAAATTTTCGCAAGTTAGGAAGTCTCGCATGTTTTCCAAAATTTTCGCATGCAATAAAAAATTTCAGCACTTAGAAATTTTGAATTGAAGACAATTTTCGCATGTAGTGTTGAATTTTTTTTTTTTTTTTTTGTAAGTAGTGGAAAATTTTCGCAGATTATGAGTAAAATTTCGCAAGTATGGAAAATTTCGCAAGTTAGGAAATCTCACATGTTTTCCAAAATTTTCGCATGCAATAAAAAATTTCAGCACTTAGAAATTTTGAATTGAAGACAATTTTCGCATGTAGTATTGAATTTTTTTTTTTGTAAGTAGTGGAAAATTTTCGCAGATTATGAGTAAAATTTCGCAAGTGTGGAAAATTTCGCAAGTTAGGAAATCTCACAAGTTGTCCAAATTTTTCGCATGTAATGAGAAATTTCGCATGCAGTTTATCCATGAATTTTCGCATATAAGGAAAAATTTTCGCAAGTTCTATGAAAGTTTCGCGAGAGAAAAAGCTTTGTGCACTGAGAAAATTTTGTTCACTGTAGTTGCGAAATAGTGAAGATGCGAAAATATGTAATATGAAGTGATGGGTTATGAGAATTTCGCGGGGCAAAACTCACTGTAGCAGCAAAATTTTGTTCACTGTAGTTGCGAAATAGTGAAGATGCGAAAATATGTAATATGAAGTGATGTGTTATAGAGAAAATTTTAACACTAGAAATTTCTCGGATAAAATTTCGCGGAACCTCACTCACTATAGTAGCGAAAATTTCAACGCAAGAAATTTCTCGGAAAAATTTTCGCGGGACCTTGCTCACTGTAGCAGCGAATTTTAACATTTAAAGCAATTTCTCAGAAAATTTTCTCGGTGAAGAACATGGTGCGAAAACGTTCAAAATGACGCAATGATTTTTGCCTTAGACCTGCTCAAATCTCAACCAAAATGCAATAATCTGGACTCAATCGACTCGAAATTGGATGGGCAATGCATATTTGGGGGTATTAAACATAAAAAATCTAACATGCGTTCGATTCAGAGCCGAGAAAAATTAATCCTAACCTAACAGATTTAATCAAAATGGGGCAAAACAGGATAAAATGAACGGAACTTGGTTTATTTGAAGTATATTCATACCGAAAAGCTGATTTACAAGACGGAGAATGCAGATAAACGGATTTTGAATGCAGATTGGACGACGACGATGATGCGAGGAGTTGCGAAATTTTGAAAAGAGGGGTTGCGAAATTTTTGAATTTTCTTGGGAATTTTTAGGATTGTGAAAAACGTTAAGGGTTTTGGGGTTTTAGGGTTTTGGTGACTGTTCATGCGAATTTTGAGTTAACGGGCCGAAATTTCGTGGGCTTGGTCAAAACCTCAACTGAGCTGAATTTCGCGGGCTTGGTCAAAATTGGGTCCCATTGAAGTTCAATTGGTCCAATTTTGTCCCTTTTTGACCAGAAAATTAAAAATTCAACCCAAAACATTTTAATCGGTCCAATTTTGACTCAGTTTGACCAAACTTTAAATTTCAACCCCTTTTTTTTTTATGGAAAAATCAGACGCTCCCCCTTAATCGAAAACTCCCCCTCAAAAGACATAATTCAGAAGATACATAAAAAATGGAGTGAAGTGGAAAAGGAAATATGTACACTTTATCAAAGTTCATGTAGGGTCGATTGATCACAACTGAATATTCAACATGCCCAACATAGTCACTAAGTGTTGGAATCGTTTGACATCCAACGGTTTTGTGAAAATGTCGGCCAGTTGATCTTCGGTTGTGACGTAGTGCAATTCAATCGTCCCTTGTTCGACATGTTCTTTGATGAAGTGGTGACGAATATCTATGTGTTTCGTTCTAGAGTGATGTACCGGATTACTCGTCATCGCAATAGCACTTTTTGAGTCACAATAAATGGGAATTTTATCAACATGAAAATTAAAATCTCGTAGTTGGGTTCTCATCCACAAAAGTTGTGAACAGCAACTAGCGGCGGCGACATATTCTGCCTCCGTCGACGAAGTTGAGACACAGTTTTGTTTTCGAGACGACCAACTTACGAGTTTACCGCCCAAGGTGCAGCTCCAGAGGTGTTTTTTCGGTCCATCTTGCATCCTGCATAATCCGAGTCAGAGAATCCAACCAGTTTGAAGTCCGATCGAGTGGGGTACCACAAACCCAGATTGGGTGTTCCTTTGAGATAGCGGAGAATCCTTTTGACAGCAGTGAAATGGGATTCCTTTGGTGTTGCCTGAAAACGAGCGCAGATTCCTGTCGAGAGAACGATATCCGGTCGACTAGCAGTAAGGTACAAAAGAGAGCCTATTATCCCTCGATAGACGGTTTGGTCAACGGGAGCACCAGATGGGTCTGCGTCGGGTCGGCCAGAGGGTGACATAGGTGTAGCAGCAGTCTTAGCATCCTTCATTCCATATTTCTCGAGGATGTCATGGATGTATTTGGACTGATTGATGAAGATTCCGTCGGGGAGTTGCTTTACTTGAAGACCAAGAAAGAAATTCAGCTCACCCATCATACTCATTTCGAATTTCTCTTTCATCAATTCTGCGAACTCTTCACACAGTTGTGGTTTAGTCGATCCAAAAATGATGTCATCGACATAAATCTGTACAATCATGATGTCCGGGCCACTCCGCTTGGTGAAGAGAGTTGTATCCAGAGATCCTTTCTTGAATCCAGACTGAACAAGGAAGTCTGAAAGGACATCATACCAAGCTCGGGGAGCCTGTTTTAGTCCGTAGAGGGCCTTGTAGAGTCGATATACGTAATGAGGAAACTCTTCGCTCAAGAACCCTTCAGGTTGATCAACGTACACTTCTTCTTTGAGAAATCCATTCAGAAATGCAGTCTTCACATCCATTTGGTAGACTTTAAAGTTCTTGTGAGCAGCAAAGGCAAGAAAAATTCGTATGGCTTCGATCCTGGCAACTGGGGCGAAGGTTTCATCGTAGTCGATGCCTTCTTGTTGGTTGTACCCCTTAGCCACAAGTCTTGCTTTATTGCGGATAACAACACCGTTTTCATCATTTTTGTTCTTGAAGATCCATTTTGTGCCGATAATGGATCTATTGTGAGGTCGTGGTACGAGTTCCCAAACTTGTAAGCGTTCAAACTGATTTATTTCCTCCTGCATTGCGATCAGCCAATCAGGATCGTTGAGAGCTTCAGCTACTCGTGATGGTTCGACTTGACTGAGATAGCAAGCAAACAGACTTTCATTCATCGTAGCCGAACGTGTCGAGACACCAGATGTGGGATCCCCAATAATCTGATCTGTAGTATGAGATCGAGCCCAAAATGGTATATTGGTCTGAGATGAGCTGGACGCATTTGTATCGGTTGGAGATTCATTGGGTTGGGGTCCGGTGTCCGAAGAAGAGATCTCAACCGTAGTAGATTGAGAGGGTTCAGCATCAGGATCAGCAGTGTTCCCAGGGTTGGGTAAAATGTCGTCTTCGTTGAGATTGAGTGCATCAAAATTTGGAGGGACGACGTCATTGCCGATAGCTGGTGGTGTAGGTGGAATGGGTGCAGCGGTAGGTTGAGTGGTGGCAGCGGGAGTCTTGGGAACTGGATAGAAGTACTCGAAAAGCAGATCGAGATCCAGTTCACCAGAGTTGCCCTCAGATGAGGAAGTTCCCGCCATTGAAGGTTGACCGTTTGTCAATGACTGGAGAAGGCCTGGTTCTGGACTGATGTGAGCAGAAGCCATGAGGTCGCCTTCGCTTTCGTCAAAGGTGACATTTGTGCTCTCTATTACTGATCGTTTCTCTCTAAGATAGACTCTGTATGCCTTCGAGTTCAGCGAATATCCAACAAAGATGCCTTCAAGTGCTTTTGGATCAAGCTTCCTAAGATGTTGGCGATCATTGGCCACAAAACATCGGCAACCGAAGACCCTTAGATAAGATATATCGGGGATACGACGGTTATTCAGCATCTCGTATGGGGTGCGATTGAATCTTTTGTGGATAGAAGCCCGGTTCTGTGTGTAACAAGCCGTTTGAATAGCTTCGCCCCAAAGAGAATGGGGAAGTCCGGATTGGATGAGGAGAGTCCTGGCTGCTTCAACTAGTGTCCTGTTCTTACGCTCAACGACACCATTCTGTTCCGGTGTCTTCACAGCTGAGAACTGCTGAGTGATGCCTTGAGTGGCATAGAAATCACTGAGCTTCTTGTTCTTAAACTCAGTTCCGTTGTCAGTTCTGATAATCCGAACCTTCTGTTGATGAAGAGTTTGAGACGTAACAACAAACTCGATGATTATATCAGGAACTTCATCCTTTGTGCGAATGAGTTTCGTCCACGTGTAGCGTGAAAAGTCGTCGACAATTACAAGAATATACCGTCTTCCTCCGAGTGTGGCCGTAGGCATTGGGCCACATAGATCCATGGGTAAGAGCTCAAGGATGAGCTTAGAGGACGGCGTTTCCTTAGAGAAGTGTGATGATCGCTTCATCTTCCCCAATTCACAGGCAGAGCAGAGGTGTTCCTTATGATATGACAGTTGGGGTAGACCGCTGACGAGTTTATTCTGACGCAGTTTGTTGATAGTCTTGAAATTGAGGTGTGAAAGACGCCGGTGCCATAGATCCTTCAACTTGGGTGAAGCACGGGAGAGAAGGCATATTGGTCGAGAGGTCGTAAGATTGAGTACGTAAAGGTGAGACGTGCGCATTCCAGAAAGAAGCGGCTGTCCCGAGGCATCTATAATGCTGCAGATGTCAGATTCGAAGAGAACCTTGTATCCTTTGTCGCAGAAACGACCAATGCTGAAGAGATTGTAGCTCAAACCCTCGACATAAGAGATTCCCTTAATTGTCAGTTTGTCATGGACGACATCACCAGTTCCGAGAATTGGCGCCATTTGACTGTTTTCGAAGGAGACCCTTCCTAGATAGCGCTCGGAGAAGTTGCTCAACAGCTCCTTGTTCCCCGTCATGTGTGTGGAGCAACCCGAGTCTAGATACCACACATGACAGACCTGCAATCATCAGCAAACGTCGGGTCCCCGTTTACGGACGGGGCATTCTTGTGAAATAAGTAAAATTTTCACGCGCTTAACGGGAAATGTGGTTTCTAAATCAGATTGTGTCGGTTCTAATTTAGCTTTCCCTTTGTCATTTGTTTGATGAGGCGGGATTTTGGTTTTTCTAACCCATATTTTCCTAACTTGTGTTTGCATGTATGGTGCCTTATACATGTATTGGCGTGGGGGATGCGGTTGTTGTTTTCGTGCTTCGTTTTTGGTCGCCTTTGGCTTGCGAGCAGTAGATGAGTTTGCGTTTGACGACGAGAGACGTTTTCGCTTAACCTTAGGTTTAGGCGAGATGGGAGAACTCAAAGACGTCGTAGAGGAGGTTCGCTTGTGTGGTCGGAGTTTTGCGTGTTCATGTGTTTCATATTCATGAAAGCGTGGGAGAACAAAGTCATTGCAGCAGCACATAGACATAAGCTTGGAAAAGGAAAGATAAGTTTTGGCAACATAATTGTTTGCGACCTTAGGATATTGGGATTCAGTACATAAAGAGGAAAGACGAATATAGGATGGTCTTTTCTTCTTGTCATCGAAGAGCGGGTTCTCCTTTATTTCATACGAACTCCCTTCCAGAGACGTCGAACTCACATTCCCTGTATCCATAAGAATACGCGAGTTAGTGTTAGAACATGTGTTAGCTTCAGGAGTCATCTTCGCCGTCCTCTTACATTTACATGTTTGAGAATCGGGTACTTGACTCGACGTAGAAGGTTTGTTCGTATTGTGAAATTGCTCTAGGGTAAAGATTTTGTTAAGTAGATCTTCTCGCTCTTTTGCAAAGGCTTTCCGCTCTACTTCTATGGTTCGTTCTAGTTCTGCTATGATCAGGAGTTTCTCTGGGACATAGATGCGTGAGAGTGCTTCTCGAAAAGCGATTTCCTGTTCTTCGGTTTGGAACTGAGACTTGATGTCTTCAGAGAGTGAAGGCTTTTTAGTCTTATTACTAGCATTCAAGTCCGTGTAGTCGTACGCGATTTCTGTCCAGAGAATGTTCTGTTCCTTTTTCTTCCGAAAGGACAACGGTGGAGGATCTTACAAACGGCATGAGCTGTGAGGGAGTACCCTTCTTCGTTTGTAGGAATGATGTACTGTACATGTTATACCTTTTAACAATTAGCGGCGTTGGATCGCAGTTGCTGGCCAGGCCGATTCCCATCCGGGCGTCGTAGAATTCTGTTTCAACTGGTTGGTTCAATAGGTATAAGATGTGTGCGGCCTTTTTCCTGAGGTGGAGTTGCTCTTCAAGTTCTTTCACCTTGCGGCATAGACTAACTCTTTCCTTCGTAAGCAGTTCATATTGGGAGGCCGTTAGAAGGCGAGAAGTTTCACATGAACTGATGGCTAGTGCAGTTTCCTTAACCCTAGTCTCACTTTGTTTGTTCTTGCTTTGCAGACGTTTGACTAACGCTTCAGAGGCCATTAGACGTTCGTTTGCACAAGCGAGCTCTTCTACTTTTAGACTAAGTAAGGCATAGTTGTTTTCATATTTTATCTTAAGTTCATTATAATCCTTAGCATCTACGGTGGGTTTGTTAGTGGTGGGTCAGTGATTAAACACATCATCGAGTTGTGAGATTCGTACCTCAGACTCGGCGTTGGTGGGAGTCTTAGCTGTGTTCTCATCGGTGTTACCCATCTCCTCGTCCTCGTCCTGTTCGACCAGCCTTGCCATGCAGCAATCTTCATCCTTAGGCTCCTCGTCTTCTGAAGTGTCGTTCACCCACTCAGCCTCTTCGGTGAGAAGAACTTTTCCACTTTCCATTTTGCGGGTCAATCTGGCCTTACGGTCATAGTAGCCAGAGTCCTTGACGCGTGGTGCTTGGCATTCCCTGGCAAAGTGGCCTGACTTTCCACATCGAAAGCACTTCACAGACTTTAGAGGTGCTGATTCCTCCTCTTTCTTTGTTGGTTTAGCTTCCTCCGTGGGAGTGGTCTTTTTGGTGCCGCTAAAGGTTCTTTGGCGATTGGAGGAGGATGAGGATTTTTTCCCGATCTTCTTTGAGACCAACTTGGTGAGCATTGCCAGTTGCTTGCGTAGATCACGAACATCTTCATCAGATTCTGAATCAGCTTCGGATCCTGAAGAGGTGTCAGATACAGCAGCTGGTAGCTTCCCTTTGCTCTGTTTGGTCTTAGTGACGGAAGGTCGTTAATTGATCTTGTTCGAGAGGAGGGCAAGTCGGTCGACTCGAGTGTTGGTGGACTGAGGTTGCACGTAAGGAGCATAGGCAGACAGACTGTCATAGAGAGCATGGATGGATGTGTTAGAGAGGTCCTTACTCTGAATCATCATCACTATTGCATTGCCCCAATGTGGTTTGAGGCTACCAAGGAAGCGGTTGTTGATATCGAATTTGTCCCTCGAGATCCTGGCTTTCTTGAGTTCATTGATTACCTTCAAGTATCGGAGGTATGTGTCACGCAGTTCCTCTCCTTCATAGGCCTGGAAGTGTTCATACTGCGAGAGACATGCTGATTTCCTCCCTTGAGCACTCTCAGTTGTGCCTGCCATAATTTCCACGAGTTCATCCCATATTTCCTTAGCAGTTGTGCAGCACTCAATGTGAGCGTAGACCTCGTTTCCCATAGCCTGGAAGAGATATCCTTTGGCAGTCTCATCGGCCTGTAAGCGAGCCTGTTCATCCTCATTGATGGGACCTCTTGGAGTGCGGCGTTCATCCATGGGAGGGTTTGTGTTTGGCTGTGCAGGGATGATTGTCCAGAGCTGTGCTGGGCCGTTGAAGATGGAGTCCAGAAGGTATTGAGAGAGTGGAGCTCCTTTGTTCCTGATGAACGTGAGGAACCGGTTTGTCCATATGCTGTAGTCTCCTTGTCGCAGCATCGGAGGCCTGGTGTCGGAGCCCACTGTTGAGATGTCATTCGTGGTAGACATGGTTGGTGCAGTCGAATAGTCCGTGGTTTTGATCTTGTATAGATAAGAGAGTTAGTAACGAACGAGATGAGAAATATGAGTTTAACGTGTAGAGTTTTGAGAAGAAAATTGTTTAAAGAATTTCTTAGAACTAAGTGAGCGTGTGTGATGGTCGATAATGTATGAAGGGAAAATATATCTTGAAATTAGGAGAAGTTCTAGAAATATAAAAACGAGATTTGAGACGTGAAAAAATATTATATGTCAAAAGTGGTCTGGGGTGATAGGACTGAAGTGTAAGGATCAAATCTTAAATAAATTTGAGAAAGATTTAACTCGAGAAAATTTTAACCCTAGAAAAATTTAACACGTTAGAAAATTCGCAAGTTGAAGAGACGTGATTGTATGGCGAACTATCCGAGAATTTGTGTGTTGAGAAATTTCAGTGTTTGTGCGTTTTAAAGAGGAATTCTCGAAGAAAAAATTCTCAGTTGGAAAATTTCTCGGATTTTAAAGTTTCGCATGAAAATTTTGCAAGTTGAGAATTTTTAAGCTTCGCAAGAAAATTTCGCAAGTTATAAGAATTTCGCATAAAAAAAGGGTTGAAATGTGGTTTCGAAAGACTTTCTCAGTTTCAAAAATTTTGACTTAGAAATATTTCTTAGCTTTTGAAAGTGAGCAGTTGAGAAAATTCTTGAGATGAAATTTCGCAAGTTATGAAAATTTCGCGGTTTAAATAAATTCTTGAAATGAGATTTCTCGCATATGGAATTTCTCGGATTATGAAGAGTAAGCAAATTTCGCAGATGAAAGTTTCTCGGATTTTGAAAGTAAACAGTTGCGAAAAATGCTGTATAAGTGAAAGTTTCGTGGTTTAAAAATTCTCGGGTTTTGAAAGTAGGCAGTTGCGAAAAATGCAGTATAAGTGAAAGTTTCGCGGTTTAAAAATTCTCGGGTTTTGAAAGTAGGCAGTTGCGAAAAATGCAGTATAAGTGAAAGTTTCGCGGTTTTAGATAAATTCTCGGGATCAACTTTCGCGGATATGGGAATTTCGCGGACTTGAACGATTAAGCGCAAAATTTCGCGGTCAAGAACGATCTTAGTACTGTTCCATTGCTTTCACGCGTTTTGCCAGAAAATCGTCCCGTTCTTGCTCAAACCTCATCCAAAATCGCTCAAACTTGATCCTAAACTTCAGAAATTCTTCCCTAAACACACAATCGACCGATTTGTGAGCTAAAAACAACAAGAAATAGGTCAAATCAACCAAAAACAGAGAATGGCCGAGATGTCCTTTTCTGAAACGATTTTGCTTCAATCTTGCTCAAAACTAGTTAAAACTGATCCAAAGGTGTTTTAAAAACATCTTAGGCATAGAATCGATCTGGGGAAAGGTTTTAAACACAAAAACAAAGCATAAATACCCCAAAACGAGCTCAAAATGCCCGAAAGTGATTTTTATCCAAAACACCTTTGATCTTTCTCGGAATCGAACGAAACTGGATTCAAATCAATGCAGATCGATCCACGTTTGCTCTGATACCACTTGTTGGTCCCGATTGCACCAAACAAGGAATCAAAGAGGCTTTTAATGGAATGAAAAGGGAGAGGATCTCACCTTCAAGTGTGTGTATTGTGTGAAAAGTAGGATAAGCCTTTTGATCTTTGATTACCTTTCAAATGGTGTTGGTAATACCTTATATACCACATTAACCCTAGGTATATTGAGGCCCAAACACCAAAAAAATTAAATTATTACATTCTCGTCCAAAGCCCAAGCTTAAAGGATAATTACAATATAAAACCCAAGACTTAAACTATTGACACAATCACTAAATATCCTAACACTATGGTATATTCCTTAGAAATGTATATGTAAGCAAACGAAAAGAGGAAATTAATTTTCTGTTACAGTTTTATTTATTATTTGTATAATGGAATAACATGTTGCGATCATACTCTGAATAATTGTTTCCACAGTTGCTGTAGATATTTAGCAGGCAACTTAGAGTGCATCTTCATACGAAAGCATGGATTCAAGGTTGGCCGGCTACGCTCTCACCTACTCCCCTAAGTTCATCGTGTGCATGTGGTATAAGAACCATTAGTGTTTTTGATATGATGTATAAGAAATATGATACGTGCATATAATATGCGTGAAAGTGACGAGACCAGGTGTACGCCCGTTTATGTATAAAGGTATGGTTGTAGAAAGGCGAAAAATTTGATGTAGAAAATATAATAGCTGCGCGAATAAAGTAAAAGAAAACGGGACGTCAATCATGCAAATCAATACGGGTAACAATCATTATAACACGCAATTAATCATGTTAGACTAGATACATGTTCCCCTAAACATGTAATAAAGATTTGCGAGAGGGTATGAGCAAAGTCAAATATTCGCATTTTGATCAATTCAATACCAATGCAAGTTAAATTTTCATTCAAAATGTGCGAAAAAATTATTATTATTATTATTTTAATATCGAGAAGAAAAATTATCATATATCTGTATATATATAGAACTTTCTTATGCATATTAATGTTATTAATAGTATGGGGTCAGATTATTTTGCTACGATCATTGTCACGCCTAAAATTCCACAAGACACTTGAAAAGATCACATACTGCCAAGTCATGTCGTCAAACTAAAGAGTCCTAAGTTCATTGAGTGATCCATTTCGACAACTCTTACTGGGTTCACTCTAGCACTCGATTATTTTTGCTTTGGGATGATTATATTTATATCACTCAAGTCAAGACAAGCAATTTTAAGTCAATTTACCTGTGATCGAGGCGTTTTTAATCATTTCACCTTTGCGAGAGATCGTCGATGTGGAATCATAGTGACTGTGAAAGGTTTTAATTTGGCTTTGACTAAGAAGGGAATGATAGTTTTGGAATTGTGGACTAGGGATCTTCTTCCTTTTCTTCGTCGCTCTCCTCCTTTTTGCCCTTTTTTTTATTGTTTATCATTTCTCATCCTTTTAATGGTTTTTCTTTGATTCAATCTGTACTTGCTCAAGCTGAACCTCCGCTTCTCTACGAGGCTGAGAGATTATCTAAGCCAAAGATCTTCTTGTTCGTTCTCGGGCCGGTACCGCGCTCCTTTTCTCTTAATCCCTAGTGAGGTTTCAGAGATTATCGATTTGAAGAAGTTCGCAGTTGTGGAATTCGAACCCAAGGCCGTGCTCCACTTCTCGTTGTCTCGATATAAGACCGGATTATCGTTGGAGAAGTTCACTTCGTGGTACTCCTCTTTCCAGCCGTTCCGACGAGTGTACAAGATTATCGATGGAGAAGTTCACAGAAAGATCCATACCCCCTTCTAACGATATGAGATTATGATAGTCGAGAGGCAGGTTCTTTTGGACTACTTTTTGTGTGTTGATGACTGCATTCACAGTTTTTATTTTATCTTCGATATTTAGGTAATACAACCCATTCAGTAAACTTGCACTTCCGAGTCTTAGCATTCGCGACAAGAACAACTTCCTTTCCTTGAAGGAAGGTGGGAGCGACTGAAGTATAAGATCGTTCTGGAGTTCGTTATCCATGATAAAGTCCAGTGCCTCGAGTCTTTCGATCCAATCGATCATCTTGAGCACATGCGCTCCGACGTCACTACCCTCAGCCATTTTGCAATAAAATAGTTGCTCCGTCAGGGAATAGCGAGCACTCCTGGAATCTTTGCCAAAAAGCTCCTTCAAATGAAGCAAAATGGCGCCCACTTCCATTTCCGAGTGAGTGCGCTGTAACTCATTGCTTATGCCTTTGGCTCGTCTATCTGCCATTTGGCATACGCAGCCCGGTCTTCGTCACTCGCATCAGTCCCTGGGACTTGCGGTACGGGGGAATCGAGGACATAAGTCATCGACTCCATACCTAGGACTATCCTCAGGTTACGGAGCTAGTCCACGTAGTTTGGTCCCACCAAACAGTTTCTCTCAAGCAGCATAGTAATTATGTTCGTCATCGCAGTAAATAGAAAGAAACGTAAAGCTGCAGAAAATAAAGATCTAATTAGGTTTATCTTATCATTCATCAAGCGCAAACAAGGACTTTTCATTTCGCTTGACTCCCACTATTTTTCTCGAAAAACTATCCTCCCGAGAAGAGTTTCGGAAACCTCGTCGAAAGTTTCATAGTGGAGTTGATGTCCCCGACTCGACTAGACTCGCCTCAGCCTTTAACGCAATATTTGGCTCATCTAATCTTATCGAAGTCACGTCGAACGCGAACTTATCCAATAAGAGTTTCAACTATCTTAGTCTCAGTCATTGACCCTCACGGCTAACCCTGCTTATTGGGTTTAACTGCCTCAGTGTGACCTATCAACTTATGCTCAAATCGCACAGAATGTACCGCCCCTTGCTGCCATACGCTTCGTGGGGGGGGCGGACTGGTATGATGAGCGACATCCAAGACGCACCCGAGATGCTAACACTGGGGCGGGATACACGACGCCAACTTACTTGGAACAAATCGCAGAACTCCCCAATGCTAGACATCTCAAGCATGATAGAAGACAAGAATCCAATTCCTTTACCCACTTAGTATTTATCAAACGGGAGAATAAACCATGTCACATAAGAGCATATAAAACATGCATATCATTTCAAAAACCAACACGCACGTAGGTAGTAAATTGACCCTAGGAAAATAAACTACAAGACAATACAAGCAGGTTATTTCTAGCCAATCCCTATTACATGCGTCTTCAAAAGACCTCGGGTCGTCGCACGGGTCTTGAAGTCGTCAAACGTCCTTCGTCACTCGAACGGCCTCAAAAGTCACCGAACGTTCACCACCTTGTCACCACCGGGGGGTTGCCTTCCATCAAATGGGACCACGTCTTCGTATTTAAGTCTAATCTAATAAAACGGTAAATTACAACACGGGGGGATCATAAGTTCCTAACAACCCGTATGAAACAAATACAACCCGGGGGGACGTAACCCTTAACAAAAGACCCGAAAACCAAAATCCTAAACCCGCAAGAGCGCCTTAAATCACATTCATAACGAGCACGTTGACAATTACATGATTTTAAAAAGCAACGAAAATTGGGCCTTAAACGGGCCAAGCCCATTAAAAGGCCCACTAAGGCTTTGAGCATGAAGCCCTAACATAGCTGCCGCGACTCAAATCGCTCAGCCGTCAAAACACGCCGGGGAGCCATGGCGGAGAAGGCTGCTGGCGACGCCACGCCGCGCAACGCGCGCGTGTTAAGCTCGCGGCATAATACTGCCTTCCTCGTCGCCTCAGCCCCTTCGTGCCGAGTCACTGCCTCGCCGGGAGAGATCGCCGCCGCAGCGCGCACCATGCGCGCCATCGCAGTCCGCGGCCAAAGCCGCGGACGATCTCAGCCGGCCCGCCGCACCTTGCGGCGGCGCTGCCCGGGGATGGCGCCTAAGCCACCATGGCTGGCGTCGGACCCAAGGTTCGAGGCTGATCGGGCCTGCTCAAAGCAGCCCTATCCCACGGCTGTACCGCCGTTACGGCGCACGCAGCCCGCGCGCAACACGCGGCTGCCCGGGTCCCTCCGTCGCGCCGGTCCCTGTCCGGTTCGTGGTTCATCGTCGGTCTGTACCGCACGAGTTGGTGGCCGTGGGTTGGCAAACGACGCATCGGCAGCCCAACGACGGTCGAACCGTGTCGGCTCTTCGATCGTCTCCCACGCGCCTCTTTTCAATTTAAACACGTTATGATTCTGATCACGAGCGCCCGCTCTGATACCACTGTTGGGTTACCCGGTGTCTCCCGGAGACGCCACGTCCCCGGGTACGGTGCGGAACAAAATTTTTCGGGTTTCCTTATTGCCCTCGTTGCTCGGATCAGAATAGTAACACATAGACATGTAATAGGGCGGGTCAAACCCGTAGAGAATTGCCAGTTGAATCGAGTGGCAGCTCCTCGTCCTTTTCTTCAAGACTTCGTCGATGGTGGTGGATGGCACTAGATCGTCACGCCGACCTTGCAGTGTACCACGGAATCAGTTCTCTAAAGATGGCTAGAGAGAACCGAGCCGTCGCGTGGGAGAAAAGTGTTTTTTTTTTCGGTGTGTGTTTTGTGCCTTTTGTTATGGACGAAATTTTCTTGTCCAAATTATGAAATAGGGCTGCCCTATTTATACTATGATATATTTGGAAATCCCTAGGATATCTCGAAGATATGGTTTTCGATTTTGCTCCTTAAGTGGAGAGATTTTGCCATATCTTTCTCTCCCTTATTTAATTCAAAATTCATATAAGGATACTTACCATAATTAGACAACTAACTTAAATACTAAGTCAAACTAAGTATATGTAAATATGGTATAAAATTCGAAACTTAATCCAAGATTAATTTCGAAATTTTCACCTTAAAATAAATAATATTGCAAATATATTATTTCTATATTTATATTTAATTTTTGAAATTAATTCCCAAGGCATAATTCGAAAATTAGCTATGGGTCCAATTCCAATTTTACCCCCAAGCCTTTTAAGCACTTGGCCGCCCAAGTCTCAAAGTTAGTTTCATACGAAGTCCGTCTTCGGTCCATTAAACGGCCCGAGGCCCACTACGGCGCGGCCCAACGGCCCAAGGCCCGTTAAGGCCCAAAACACTTTCTCTCCTTATCAGTACACCTTGATGATCCTTTTATGGCCGACTCGACTCAATCGGCAAGGGAGGAATCCAAGAGTCCGGCAGTTACCTAGCCAATCCCGCAGTACCGGACCGTAACCCGATTCGAGTGCGAATTTCGACCAAGTCTTTATTCGAAAACCTTACTATAGATTATAGTACTACGTATAAACCCTTCAGCTGTGTCCCAATCGAGTTAGAGCCATGGTCTATGTCAAACTCACTATACTCGATTCTATGATAAAACGGGGACGAGGCAAATTACCAAACTACCCTCCATGTCTAGCATGAGTTAGTTCAATACCTTGGTCAAGGATTTCGTAATTTCCCATCGCCGTCCCCATAGGACACTTATCTCGATTACTTGCGAGACTGTGAATTCGTACTCGGCGGTCTAAGCCCGGCAATCACAAATCGTCATCAAGACCGCATCTGGCCCGCTGACCCATGCAACAGCAAATCGGGTCGAGGGGAACCAGTGACAGTCGAGACTTCGAAGTCAACTCCGCCAAAGCCCCCTTCGGTCTAAGGTTCACGTAGACTACTATAGTGTTGTCGTCGGTCATTGACACTCCTTGAGTAATAAGCCTTATTCGACCGTATGACCCGTGAGTCAGTGTCCATGAAATGATTCAATCCCTTGATTCGACTCGCATCACAAGTCATGACCTCCGCTTCCAAGGGGGTATCGGCACTCGATAGGTTATCGACAAATAATCCGTAATCGGTTATCCAGCACCCAACTGGGCCTAAGGCTTACGAAGTTTTAATACTTGAGGTTAAGAGTCCACTGGTGCCTTCTCTCTCGTACTCATCGAGAACAGTGACTCAACTAGACACATTTGGATGTGTTCATTTATTGCTTTACCGGATGCTTAGTAAAGTACTCTTATATCCAATAAACGAACAACGCCTTTCAGTAAACACACAAAAAATATCTTATTACATAAAAGGTCGAATGATAAATAAGCTAATGCCCTATACAATCTAATCCTCGTATAGCATTCAAGAGCATATTCCTAACAGTCCTAAGCGTATGTGCCATAACCATGTGTTATCCTGTGTAACTGCTAAGCACTTGACATTCTGGTCAGTGATATCATCAAGAGTAATACAGTAGATATTTCTATGCCTAGATGCACTAAATAGCACCTTATTATCATTTCTAACGACACACTTATCATTTTCAAAAGTTACCGTATGACCCTTGTCACATAATTGACTGATGCTAATCAGGTTATGTTCTAGATTCTTAACTAACCATACGTCATCTATAGTAGTATGTAAGGTATTACAGTTCCTACTCCAATAATCTTAGCTTTTGTGTTGTCGGCATAGGAGACATATCCTCCGTCATATGCTTTCACCGACATATGGTGGGAACACCCACTGTCGAGGTGCCCCACTGTTACCGACAGTTCCTACTCCAATAATCTTAGCTTTTTTTGCTGGATTTTCTTCTTTGTACCTGCATGAATCAGTTCTTTTCTGAGGTGCCCAACTTTGATTGGGTCCTAAAACGTTAGCAGCAAAGTAACTCCTGTTAACACGTGATATATCATGTGTCACAGACTGTGATCTCATAAACACAGGCAGATCGGTGTCAGAAACTTGATTCTCAGGAACCTGTTTTGGTCTCCAGACAGATCTAGATTTATCAGCTCTCTTCAAGAAACAATTGTTAGAATAATGACCATGACGACCGCATGAAAAACACTTAGACTTTTTAACAGAAGGTGGTGCAACATGTTCATGTATCATGGAATATCCTATCCATGATTTTCCGAAATTCCTAGGAATACTGAGTAACATATCAAGATTTTGTTTTCCTTCAAGAAGTCTATCGACAGTACGAGATTTTTCTTCTAAGTAATTCTTAAGAACAGAGATATCTCTAGAAATATCACTATTTTGTTATTTAAGCTCTTCACAATTACACAAGGCCTTTTCTTCCTTTAGGGTTTCTAGCTCGGCTCTCAGTCGTTCATTTTCTAGATCCGTTTGGTGCTTTTCTCTAGCTACATCATCTCGTTGCCTAACCAATTTCTTTACTTGTGAGTTGAGCGACTTAATCCTCCTCTCTGCGTTTTGAATTATTTCAAACATCTCTTCCTTTTCGTCTACTTCAGGGACTGAGGAAGCGTTATCATGAGACTCATCTTGCCTATCATATAGTTCATTTAAAAGAAGTATTTTCTTAATAGTGGATGAAAAAGATACCTGATCATCATCATCGGCCATGTATGCGAGATCTTCCTCCTCTTCACTTCCAACCTCTTCCCAGTTAGTGACCATGGCTATCTACTTCTTTAACTTTTTGTCACCATTTTCCATCGGGCAGTTTGAGGCGAAGTGGCCTGGCTTGTTGCACTTGAAGCATTTCTGCACGTTGTTCCGGGATGGTGATATTCTCTTGTTCCTAGGTTGGAATTTGGAGTTTCCCTTGAACTTTCTTCTCAACCGAGACTTTTCAAATTTCCTGGTCAGCATGGCGATCTGCTCCAGTATGTCTTCCTCAGTTTCTTCTTCACCCTCAGAATCGTTCTCCTGTTCAGTGTTGAAGGCAATATTTGGTTGATTTCAGACTAGTGGTTTCTCTTTGATGGAGATCTGAGTCATCTCGTAGGTAGTCAGAGATCTGATCAGTTCTGACATGGAAAGTTCATCCAAGTCCTTCGCTTCGTAGATGGCAGTTACTTTGGGATTCCATTCTCTTGGAAGAGATTTCAGTATTTTCCGTACCTTCTCACCGTTCGGTATTTTCTTTCCCAACGAGAACGTTTGATTGAGGATGTTCATGAATCTCGCGTACATGTGGCTTATGGTCTCGTTGTCCTCCATTTTGAACAGCTCGTATTGGTGAGTTAAGAGGGTTATTCTTTCTTGTAGAACTCGAGTGGTTCCCTCATGTGTGACTTGAAGCATGTCCCACATATCTTTGGCAGATTCACATGAACTCACACGATTGTATTCTTCTCTTCTAAGTGCACAGGCGATCATGTTCTTTGCTTTTGCATTAAAGGTGATTCCTCGCTTGTCTGTTGCATCGTAGTCAGAACCTTTCTTTGGAGTTCCATCCGCCTTTTTGGGATTGTAAGGTCCAGTCGTGATGATATCTCACAGGTCATAGTCAGCAGCAAGCAGGAATTCCTTCATATGGTTTTTTCATATGGCGTAGTTTGTTCCATCGAAGAGTGGTGGCCTAGAATGGGATTGTCCCTCTGCAAAAACATCAAAACTCGAAGAGTAGCTCAGGCTTGTTAAGCCCGTCGTTTGAGTAACCTGGCTCTGATACAAAATGAAGATAAAAACGTGCCTAAGAGGCGGGTGAATTAGGCTTACAAAATTTTATGCTTCTTCTTTTCACAAATCTAATATGTAGTGATTTAGAGATGCCTACTGATGCTTGTGATGAGTATGCCCGATATATCCTAGTTACGTCGGTGTGTGTCGGGTCTGTCTCACAGCGGTAAAGAAATAACTGAAAAGTAAATGCGAGACAGGATTTTTATAGAGGTTATATCACCAACTGGGGTTTACTCCTCTCCTTGGGATTTACTTCACAAGAGTTTAACCAATCACTATAATGCACCGTAGCTGGATACAAAACTGATTGATTAGCCCAATACACAACCGAAACAAGTCGAACACTTGCCACACTATGTTACCACACGCCGAATTTCATTCCTCGGAATCTCCTGATCCCGACAGACACAGCTCGCTACCGAAGGGCCCCCGGAACTCGTCCTTCCCTTCACTTGTGCGTAAACGTCGACCTTGCCTCCTTGGTATTGCTCACGTCCGAAGACAGAATATATGGTGGGGTGATGGAATAACTCAGTACGTTCAGTACTTCACAAGTGATCGCTCAGGTAGGCAGAACGCTATCGCAAATGAAGGCTCACGAATATCTTAGGAATGTTTCTGCTCAATACTCTTGTAGTAGTTGGTTTGCAAATTCGAAGTACTCGAAATTATGAAGTATAGCATGTATATAAACCTTTTCGATCAGCACTTCACATGGAAAATCACATGACATAGTAATCATCAAATCAAGCATATTTTCTATGCAAATTTCGAGAGTCAACATGCCATGTAGATCATGCTCATAATCAACGTTCACAACGGTCATTAGCTCATTAATGCGTGATCATATTCCATATAAAAGCTCAGATTCGTTATCAAGGCATATTCAATCATTTCGACATATATTTACCATATCAGCACTTTCCATATGTGATTCCCTGCTATCTATTTCTAGAATAAATCAATCCGGATTTACTTTCCAAGTATAGCACACGAGATTGCAACACATCAATGCATTTTCCATGTTTAGCACATAATATCCAATCAACATATTTTCCATGTTTAGCGCACAATTCGAATCACAACATTTATATCGTGAATTAATATGCCATAGCAGAACTTTCCATATATCAGATATTCCAACCTGTTAGGTCTTAATTTATCAACTCTATGATCCTAGACATGAATTCTAAGGTTATCGATTAGAATTGAATAGAATTGGATTTCGATCAAAAACCTCTTTTCAAAGAACACGAGAGAGAATCCTTGTAGTGAGAGAAGGTATTTGCTGTTTCACTCTCTAGAAATTGAATTGCAAGCCTTTCGGATCAATTTTCTAAAACTTCTCTATTAGCTCAATATTTGTACATCTATTTATACCAAACAAGCTTGGTATAAATTACAAACGAAGTCCTAAACTAAGGACAACTATACATCAAGCCCCTAATTACAAGGACAGCTAATAAAATCAAAGCACAACTAAAACTGATATTTTACATTCTCCCCCTTTGTGCTTGATTTCTGTTCCACGCCGTTTGTCTTCGTCGGGCGTAGTACGACCTGCGCAAGCCCAGCGCATGCTCATAAATCCTGAGCGTATTCTTTAGCTCCAGTCGCTCCTCGATGTCCTCAAGTAATTCCATTAGGAGCGGCTGTTCTCTCACGAACCGGTGGATCCTCAGCATCGTCTCTCGGTTGATTTCTTTCAACCTCTGCTCTATATTTCTCTTGATGACCTTGAGCGTCCCATCAAAAAATTTGTGTATCTCAGTCTTCAGCATCCTAGTCTTCTTCGCGATTGGATTGTTGTAGGAGATGCCTAAGACTGAGCTGATGTGCACGTGATTGTTGGGAAGCCCTTCGATCTCAGGTCCTTTATTGAGCGGGGCGGTCATGTTGACCTTCTTCATGTTGCTCTCCAAATCCATCTGAAGGTCGTGTGCGGCGAAGTACTTGACTTGTCGCATCATGAACCGGTAGAGTCCCTCGAGTCCTTCTTTCTTCATGAAGCCTTGAGGACCTTTGTACTTCTCTACATACAGCTTGTAGAGGCTGTACACCTCCTCGTCGGGGAGATACGGTAAGCTCTCTTGCTTAGATCTTCTCGAATCCTATCTACTGCCACAATGGCGTAGTGAGGTGTTGGAAGTCCTCCTTTAGCACAGTAGACGCTGAGTACCTGACAGATTGGGGAGAGGCTCTTGTAATAACTCTTGGCTTGGCTTTTAGTCATCCCCAATCTCACATCCGATCCGAGGTGGGTCAGCATCCAGAGATACTTCATTCTCTTCTGTTGTTTCCAGTGAGAGATCCCTCTAAGCTCGAACTCATTCGGCTTCTTGACTTTGTCCGGGGACCTCCAAATGTGTTCACGAACTTCTTCAAGGAAAGGGATTTCAATAAGAATATTTTCCCACGGCGTGTCGATCCGAACGAATCCTGGTATTTGTCTCGTTGGAGAATTCGCTCGTTGCGCAATCAATTCTGGAAGTCCTGTGGAATCTTGTTCGTGATTTTCACCTTCCTGAAGCTCTTCGTCTTCTATCAGTACGAGGTCCACCGATGCGTGTTGTAGGAAGTGTTAAACGTCCTTAAGCCGTTGTCTCTGATGCTCATCGGGCATGGAATGGGTCATCCACTGTCCTTCGAAGATATACTTGTCGAGGAACTCATGTGGGTTGACACCATGTCCTAACGGTCCCGGTTGGTCTTGAGCAACTGAGGGAGTAGATTGGGTTTGAGCCAGGGCCACGAGCATGGCGGCACATGCTTCTTCTTCCGAAACAAGGGGCTTGTGAGTGTCGTTGGTGTGGGCAGGGGCATCCTTAGGCTGAAGGATGTGTTAGGAATATGCCCTCGAATGCTATACGAGGATTAGATTGTATAGGGCATTAGCTTATTTATCATTCGACCTTTTATGTAATAAGATATTTTTTGTGTGTTTATTGAAAGGCGTTGTTCGTTTATTGGATATAAGAGTACTTTACTAAGCATTCGGTAAAGCAATAAATGAACAAATCCAAATGTGTCGAGTTGAGTCACTGTTCTCGATGAGTACGAGAGAGGAAGGCACCAGTGGACTCTTAACCTTGAGCATTAAAAGTCCGTAAGCTCCAGTTGGGTGTTGGATAACCGATTACGGCTTATTTGTCGATGACCTATCGAGTGCCGATACCCCCTTGGAAGCGGAGGTCATGACTTGTGATGCGAGTCGAATCAAGGGATTGAATCGTTTCATGGACACTGACTCACGGGTCGTACGGTCGAACATGGCTTATTACTCAAGGAGTGTCAATGACCGACGACAATAGTATAGTAGTCTACGTGAACCTTAGACCAAAAGGGGCTTTGGCAGAGTTGACTTCGAAGTCTCGACTGTCACTGGTTCCCCTCGACCCGATTTGTTGTTGCATGGGTCAGCGGGCCAGATGCGGTCTTGATGACGATTTGTTATTGCCGGGCTTAGACCGCCGAGTACGGATTCACAGTCTCGCAAGTAATCGAGATAAGTGTCCTATGAGGATGGCGACGGGAATTTACGAAATCCTTGGCCAAGGTATTGAACTAACTCATGTTAGACATGGAGGGTAGTTTGGTAATTTGCCTCGTCCCCGTTTTATCATAGAATCGAGTATAGTGAGTTTGACATAGACCATGGCTCTCACTCGATTGGGACACAGCTGAAGGATTTATTCGTAGTACTACAATCTATGGTAAGGTTCTCGAATAAAGACTGGGTCAAAATTCGCACTCGAATCGGGTTACGATCCGGTACTGCGGGATTGGCTAGGTAACTGCCGGACTCTTGGATTCCTCCCTTGCCGATTGAGTTGAACCTAGAGAGTCGGGCTTAAAAAGGATCATCAAGGTGTACCGATAAGGAGAGAAAGTGTTTTGGGCCTTAACGGGCCTTGGACCGTTGGGCCGCGCCTTAGTGGGCCTCGGGACGTTTAATGGACCGAAGTCGGACTTCATATGAAACTAACTTTGAGACTTGGGCTTGGCCAAGTGCTTAAAAGGCTTGAGGGTAAAATTGGTATTGGACCCTAAGCTAATTTTCGAATTATGCGTTGGGAATTAATTTCAAAAATTAAATATAAATATAGAAATAATGTATTTGGAATATTATTTATTTTAACGTGAAAATTTCGAAACTAATCTTGGATTAAGTTTCGAATTTTATACCATATTTACATATACTTAATTTGACTTAGTATTTAAGTTAGTTGTCTAATTATGGTAAGTATCCTTATATGAATTTTGAATTAAATAAGGGAGAGAAAGATATGGCAAAATCTCTCCACTAAGGAGCAAAATCGAAAACCATATCTTTGAGATATCCTAGGTATTTCCAAATATATCATAGTATAAATAGGGCAGCCCTATTTCAATAATTTGGAGTGAAAATTTCGTCCATAACAAAGGCACAAAACACACACCGAAAAAAAAACACTTTTCTCCCACGCAACGGCTCGGTTCTCTCTAGCCTTCTTTAGAGAACTGATTCCGTGGTACACTGCGAGGTCGGCGTGACGATCTAGTGCCATCCACCACCATCGACGAAGTCTTGAAGGAAATGACGAGGAGCTGCCACTCTCTTCAACTGGTAATTCTCTACGGGTTTGACCCGCCCTATTACATGTCTATGTGTTACTATTCTGATCCGAGCAACGAGGGCAATAAGGGAACCCGGAAAGTTTTTGTTCCGCACCGTACCCGGGGACATGGCGTCTCCAGGAGACACCGGGTAACACAACAGGATGGTGCGTCTATATGTGTTAGAGTGGTGGTGCGGTGCGTGGTATGGGTTGTTTGGGTGGTGGTTTGGGTTTGGCCTACTCCAGCGCTAGTCTGAACTGTGCCTGAGCCTTGTCCTTGGCCTTCACCTTGGCCACTTGATGAGGTCCTAGGCCGTTTCTCCCCCTCATGACGGCCCTGATCGTATGGATCATCATGTCGACTCCGGGTGCGGGAGCTCTGATCTTGGCATGTTTGAGTGGGTGGCTCGGGGTGGTCCACCAGACGGCTGTAGAGAGATTCTTCCTGAGGCGTTCGGGTGGGAAGACCGATAAGGCAGGCGAGAAGGATGTCGTGGAGCTGAGTGATGGGAATGGTGTATGGGTTGATAAGGATTGAAGAGTCGGCTAGTGGGTCAATGGGTGTGGGTTGTGGGGTTGAGTGGGTTCATGCTGAAGAGCCCTCTGAGACGGGTGCTTTCCCAATGTCACGCTGGGACGTCTCGATGGCAGCTAGCACCCTCTCCATCATTTTGTCCTCTAGAGATTTGATGGCTGCAGAGAGCGCGGACTGGAATTGGGCTTTAGTGATGAATTGGACGGACGCCTCCGTCGAAGACGGACCAGGTCGACTGATGTCGCCTGTTAGCAACCCTTGAGCAGACACCGGCTCCTCAGGTTGGCTCGCAGTCACTTGAGGTTGTGACTGTCGGAGACTTCCACCCAATCCTTGAGTCGAATCTTGAAGATTCTCCTCTATGGGTGTTTCGGCAGGCTCGGTTGGAACCTGCGAACCAGACACCGGTAGGTTGTGTTGCGGCTCAAGATTGAGCGAAGAAGTGGCCGCAGCACTTGAAGAGATGATCTGCGCGGTATCCGATGCGGTGATGACGGTGTGAAAGAGGGACTCGAGTTGTATGCTTAATCTTCTGGGAGTCCGTCTTATTAATCTGATCTCCTCATCCGTGTCGGACGAGGTGGCTGTGTGAGGGGATGGTTCACGTTCAACGTCCTCACGAGCCTGTTCCGTCACCAGTGGAAGTGAGCTTTGCCCCATTTCTGCCTCGGGCTGTGCTACTTGTTGAAGAACCTCCTCAATGAGCTCTTCGAGCACGCCTACATGGACGGGCACTTCCACTTGGAGTGTTTCCGTTGGGGCCTCTTGTTCCAACTCTTCTGCCACAACATCAATCAGCGTGGCATCGTCGTCAGGGATTTGCCAAGAGTTGGAACAAGAGGCCCCAACGTTGGAGAGTTGGAGGCTCATGCTCTAGCTCCTGGGCCACAACATCGATCAAAGTGTCCTCAGGGCTAGAGTGTTGTTGTTGTTGAGGGATAACTGCGAAGTCTGTCGGGGGCCCTCTAATCATCTGTTCCGTCAGATGATTCTCTCGGCAGAACATTTGTATTCGGCTCCCGTGGGGTCGGCGAGCCTTAACAACTCGAACGGTATAGCCATTGACGACTGGTCCAGGTCCGTTAGTTTTGGGTTGTGGAAAAATTTCAGCCGCGGTGGTTGGTAATTTCCTCCAGGAGGCAGACGAGGTACGTTCTGCTCGTACAGTTCCATTTGTTGTCTAATGATAACGCAGAACCGCCGAGCATACGGCACATTCTTAGATCGTTTGTTCTCCTTCTGTCGGATTTGCTCGGCTGGATCATTCGAAATCAACTGAACGAATCGTAGTTGCAAGAGAAGGCGATTCCATGGAAAATCAGCATAATGTTGCAGTTTCCTTTGTCGAAGCCGGCGTGCTTCCGGGATAGACATTTGTTGATGATTCCAAACAATGTCTTCCACGGATGAGGAATCCTGTTGCTCTGCATTTGTGCGATTTTGGTGAGTGGCGGACGGTATCCCATCTGAAGGAAGTCTTGCACCAACTCCGCATCAGTTGGAAGGGGGTCATAATTTTGGCTGAGATGGAGGTCGAGAAGAAGTCTGAACTCACTCTTGCTCATGCAGACGTGCTTCGTCCCTACAACCGTTGTAAAGTGGCACGCCCCGTCCATGATGAGGCTCTTAATCATCCCCCAAAACTGCTGGAGGTAGACCATCGGCACAGAGGTTGTCACCGTGATAGCATGCCACAGGGGATGGCCTTGTAGTATAGACACCATGATATCGTCCGGACACTTAAAGGTGGTCAGGTCGAGTTAGAAATTGGTGTCGTGTACATTGAGGTATAGGGCCTTCTCATAGATGTAATTGTAAGTAGGATAATGATCCATCTGAAATACAAATGTAAGTCATTAGCTAAATTTAAATTGAGTCGAAATTCAAATTTATCAAACCATAATGATGAGGCATTTTATAGCATGTTTGATAAAATTGTAATGGAAATGTAAAAAAAAAGTCACATATAGGTCATATAGAGTGAACTTTGAAGAAATCATTTCATTTTGACATAAGCGTGTAAGTCTTATAAAATTTTTCGAAAATTTTTCTAAGTGTTCAAGCACTGTTCACCCCATGCTTTTTGTCGTGCGAGAATTAAATTTCTCAATTAAATCGCCTAAGTGTGATTTTGAATTAAAACTGCGTGGTAATTTGCGATCGAAAAATTTTATTCGCTATTGATAGCAACAGTGAAAGAGACTTAGAAAATTTTTCTAAGTGTTTGGACTTAAGATAATGTACTGTAGACGAGAAATTTTACGATCGAGAAAAATTTCCGTGTAAATTTACGATCGAAAAAATGATATTTCTGAGTAAATTTACTGTCGAGAAATTTTTCGCGCGTGAATAAAATTTTTCGCAGTGAAAATTATCGAGCGAGAAAGTATTTCGATTTTAAAATAGTTTTTCGCTATGGAATTTTACGATCGAGAAAATTGACAGCGAGAAACTTGTTGACTCGCCGAGAAAATTTTTGATCGATAAAAATCATCACTGTGCGTGTTTGCGATCGAGAAATTTTATCATCGAAAAATTAATTTTATCGCCGCTAAAATTTTCGATCGAAAATGAAATTGAAATCGAAATTACTATTTGCGATTGTAAGTTTTGCGCTCGAAACTTATTTTGCACCTATTAGATCTATTTCGTTCAGTAATCTTTTCGCTCGCATAAAATCCAAATTCAAATTCTCGATTGTAATTATTTTTCAATCTACGTTATCGATCGAAAAACTTTGACAGTGCAAACAATAGAACAATTGAAATTCAATTGACACTGTTTGCGAGCGAAAAAGTTCTTCGACGCTTTCAAATGGTAAAATCCCAGTTTTAGTCGTTCTTTCAATCGAACCCAAATAACGCAGAGAATCAACACAATCTACCATAAAACGATCAAGAAACTTCGAAACTATCTTAATATGCAGTTTTTAACCTAGATTATACTTAGATATTGGCCTAAAATACTGCAAACAAGTATTCGAGTTCTGAGAATATGAACAGTCGAGAAATGAACACAGAATCAAGCGAAATATTTCAAAGTACAGATGCACATGAAGTTTAAACACATGATAATCCGTAAAAGAAGTCAAATCTACCTTCTAAAGACGAAAATCAGAGGAAAAATCGTAAGATTTGAAGGGTTTTGACGTTCGTCTTTTGAGAGAAAATGTTTTTCGCACGAGAATTTGACTGTTGAATTTTACGATTGAGGGTTTTAGCGTGTATTTAGGGATTTTCGACTGCAAGTAATGATTTCGTTTAATTGGGCTGATTTGACGTTTTTCGTGACATAGTGAATTTAAGCCCATTACTATTTACGATCGAGAAACTTACGATCGAGAATTTTGCTTTAGTTACTATTTAATTTTCGCTCGACGATTCCGATCGAGAATCATTTGGTTCCTGTTTAATTTTCGGTCGTCAGTATGAAGGTGAAAATTACACCTTGGTCCAAAATCAATTTTCGCTCGAGAATCTATGAATGAAAATTGCAAAATTCGCTCGAATTTCTTGATTGTAAGTTTTTCTATTGTTTTTCAGATTGATCCTAGGTTTACGAGTAAATCACATAATTTCTCCCCCTATGTATGAAAATAAATGCAATTAACTCCCTGTAATTCTGGTTGATGACATCTGGCTCCGTCTTCACATTTTATAAATCTGCAAGGCTTAAAGCAACAGATGTCGAAATTATTAGAGTTAATTTTGGAAGCAATTTTTCTATTTGATTCCCCTTGAAAAATATTTTTGAGATAAATTGGTTAAATTCAAATTCATAAAATACGTTGACGATCCAAATATTTAACCAACCAACATTTGAACCACTGCCGTGTACTCCAAATCGAGATAACCTCGTGAAGTCTTCCTCATTGTTTCTGCAACACTTAGAGAAAGATCATCAAAATAATTTGGAGTTCAAGGCATAACTTTTGTAAATGCTCCCCCTCAAATAGTGCACCTCAATTGATTTATAGAACAAGTACATAAATCAATCTAGGACAAATATTTGCCTGATCTCCAAAGCAACATCAATTCAGAATAACTTATGGCACCAGCGGCTATCTCATCTTAACTTCCAGACTCTCAACAAGCTGTCAACCAACAAACTGACCATTGGACTTCCACCACTGAAGTACCAGAAGGCGCATCTGTGTTAAGCTTGTGAGAGAGGAGAAATGAAGAAGGCATCTCATCCTACAAAACACACAGCATCAACTCAACATCCACTCGAGCTATTACCAGTGTTTTAAAAAGCGAAAGTTCGCGCGCATCAACGCACGCTTTAGCGTAATTCTACAACAAATCGCGACGAAGCGTTAAAAAAAAAAGCGTTTGACGGAGTTTGCGACGGATAATCCGTCGCCAAAAAAGGAAAAAGAAATAAAAAATTACTTGTTCGACGGAAATTCCGTCAGTAGCAAAGGACATAATTAATGCGAGAGAGTCAGAGTGTCAGAGATGTTATTGTGAGATTGTCTTTTATGACGTGGCTAGTGTATTTTTATTTTATTTTTTCAGTTTTATTATAATTTTTAAATTTACATCCACCAAAACATAAAAAGCGATAATCTTAATGTAAACGTGATAAAAATAAATAAATTCATCTAATTTATTCTTTGTTTAACAACGATCAAAATGACATGCATATCTTTTTTAATATTTTTTAGTGTTGAGGGTGAAATTAGATTTAAAAATACTGTTAAATCTTATATACATGACTTGTTTAATATTTTTTTATTATTTCGAATATATACTATTTTATATAAAACTTACTAAATAATGTGCTTATGGTTAATAATTTGTTATAAATTATATTTCTTAACGTAATAAATGGCTTGTCCGAAATACTCACGCAATACGCTACGCTATTTACGCTACACGCTATCTGAACCGAAACGCGTCGCGTTGCGCTATGCGCATTTTAAAACATTGGCTATTACACATTGATCTATGTGGACCAATGCGAACAGATAGCATCAGTGGAAAGCGATATATGATGGTTATTGTAGACGATTACTCACGCTACACTTGGGTCCGCTTCTTACGGAGAAAATCAGAGACAGTTGAACAAATTCCAAATCTCATCAAAACAACACAGAACTTGCTACAGCGCAGTGTTAAAATAATTCGATCTGACAACCATTTTCTTAACTCAACCCAAGGATATTGATTTCTATAATCCCATTGAAGGCTTAGGATTCACTAACCCCTGTGTTTTAAAGAAGAAAGAAACTTACGATATAAAATACATGGGTTTAGGCGTAAACACTCTTATGAACTTTATTATAGCAGATGATCTAGGTGCTTTAAAGTTAGCTAAGAGAAGAGCCACACATAGGGCCCAATTCCCTTCGACTACAAAGAATTAAATGACAGCAACAAAATGAGGGAAATATCCTTGACGCCTGTCTGTGACTAAGTTCTACCTCCTGAGCCTCAACCTGAAATCGAGGAAGCCTAAATCATACATTCTAAAAATTCTCTCTATAAACCTCCTATCGTGAAGCAGGTAGATGAATTACAAGCTGTAGAATATCATTTCTAAATTGTGCTTTGATTTATTAGCTGTCTTCGTAGATTGTGGCTTTTATTGTATTTGTCCCTAGTTTAGGACTTACTTGTTATTTATACCAAGTATGTTTGGTATAAATAGATGTACAAATATTGTGCTTAATGAGAAGATTTTAGAAATTGATCCGAAAGGCTTGCAATTCGATTTCTAGAGAGAGAAACCCAAGAAACCTTCTCACTCTAAGCGAAATTCTCTTTTGAGCTCTCAACGAAGATTTTTCGATCGAAATTCGTTTCTCATTAATTCTAATCGATAACCTTAGAATTCATGTCTACGATCATAGAGTTGATAAAGTAGGACCTAACAATTGGTATCAGAGCAGATTCGTTCTGTTTTCAATCAAAATTGTTAGAATTCGGATCGAAATTTAATTCTGAAACTGTTCCGTGCGAAGAACAGTTGTGGCGCGAAAACGAATTTCGATCTAATTTGCTTAATTCTGTGCTTAATTGGTTTGAATTTGATGTTTCTGTGCTTGTTTAAGTGATATACATTGATTGCGATTAGATTCGAAGCTGTTTGAACTTCATTTTAGAAGATTTGTTTTGATTTGAGAAGTTACTGTTCATGCATAAAACCGTTTGAACACGTACTGATTTTGCTCAAATTCGATATATTTTGCTTCATGACGTGTTTAATTGCCTGTTCGTGCGTATTCATCATCTGACTACGAGCAATTACCTATAAATCCATGGTCTAATTCATCGTGTTTGCTTGAATCAGTGTTAATTGTATTCTGCGATTTTTTGCGATAATCTCAATTTTTCTCGCTAGGTTCTTCGATCAGATTAATTTCTCGATCGAAAAACTCGGCGCGAAAATTTTTCTCGATCAGAATACAAAGTCAGACTTAAAGTCGTCTTTACCAAGAACGACTTTAGTAGAAAAATTTCTCGAGCATTACTAAGCGAAAATCTTTTCCGAGGAAGATCAATTTTGACCTTTGCGCGCGCAAAACTTTCCGTCGAAAAACATTTTCGGTCAGACTTTCTAAGTTTGACTAAGCGAAAATCATTTGCGTCCGAGAAACTTTTCCAGTCAACGAATTTATTTTGACTTAGCGAGAAACTTACTAAACGTATTGTTTCTTTGCGATCGAAATAAAGTCACGATTAAGAAATTTTTCTCGACCAAAAGATTTCGAACATTTTTCTCGCTTGTAAAATTTTTTCGCTGAAAAAAAAAACTTTCTCGCACGAGTACACTAACCAATACGTTTTATCTGGACGCAATATTCTTGATCAACCTCTAAAGATTGAATCGAAAATAATTCTCGACTGCTTTAATATCAAACGCTACTAACTGATTTACTACTTGTGAAGCACGCAACATCAGTCCAAATTATCAAAACAACAAACGAAGATCCTTCATCAACTCTAGAAGATAAAATGGATGCCTACTCAATTGAAAACGACAATCATCCCCAGATACTCAAGGGAGGCGAATATATAGTTTGGAGAAGCCGATTTCTGAATTTTATCGAGCTAAAGGAACAAGCAGAAGACCTTTTCTCATCATTTGAGCAAGGTCCAGCTCAGTTCTGGGTAAATGTGCCCGGTGACAACACTGCTAACCCTCCAATTCCTGCCTCTAGGCGACTGAAAGAGCCTAGGGAATATACTGTGGAGGAAAAAGTGAGAGCTAAAGCTGACCTGATAGCCAAAAAACTATTATGCAAGGGATCCCAAATGATATCTATCAGCAGATCGATAGTATCCCAACAGCTAAGGGAATGTGGACGAGCTGTATAAGATGATGCAACGAACGGAAGTCGGTATCAAGGCTAAGAAGGCAAATATTCTCACAGCTTACGACTCCTTTAGAGCCAAACCCGAGGAGTGCTTACATGATCTCTACCAAAGATATCTCACACTCTTGAATGAGATGAGGAAAATTGAAATCACTAAGACAAACATGGAAACTAACATTCGATTTCTTTCCTCTCTGCCCTCAGAATGGAAGAAGATATACACTCAAATCTGGTAGAACAAAGATCTTGGGGAGTTGGATATCCACGACATGTTTGACAATCTCTCCCATCACGAGGAAGACATTAGCGAGATTCAGAAGGAGCAGAAGGGCAAGCTTATCGACGACTCTGTTGCCCTAGTATCGGAGAAAAGAACCTCAAAACCACGAAAAGAAAAGATCATCAAGCCTCCTACCCCCTCAGAGTCTGAAGATGAAACAGATTCAGACTGGGAGCCTAACATGAAAGCGCTGGGAAAGCAGTTGGCATTAATTGCGAAAATAATGAGCAAACAATACTTCAAAAAGAAGTCCTCATCATCGGCCAATCGACTTAGGACCTCAAGCACAAAGAACAAAGAACGTGTGCCAGAGACTGCCGAAGTCAAGACCATTAAAGAACCAACCAAGTGCTTTAACTGCCGGAAACCTGGTCACTATGCCAGAGAATGTACTCTCCCGAAGAAGAGAGACGCTACCTACTACTCCAGAAAGCTTCAACTCACAAAGCAGAAGGAAGCTGGAGTAGCTCTAATGGCAGAGCAAGACCACTGACTCGAGGATACATCTAGCTCAGAGGAAGAGAATCTTGCTCTCATGGCCCGTCTGGACAAGGATTTTGACGCCGAAACCACCAACCAGACGGACGAAGACCAAGCATCCGAATCTTCTCGGGAGGTAGTTTCTCCTTCCACATTATTGACCATGTTAGAATCGTATCAATTAGCATACACTAACATGAAACATGAGCAGAAAAGCGTAGAGGAAGTAGTGAAGAAACTAGCTAAGTCTCAGGAGAAAATTACTAGTCTCGAATCAGAACTTAGGAGCTCTAGTTCAAAAATAGAAGAACTAACTGAGAGCTTAAGACTTAGTGAGACTAGAAACCTTCAAATAAAGAAACCTCCAATAGAGACACATGAACTAAAGATTAAAGAATTAGAAGACAAGCTAGAAAATAACTATAATTGCTTGATTAGAAATATCAATGGGAAAGCTAATCTCAATTGTAGGATAACAGAAGCTAATTCTAAGATCACTAACCTAGAAGACAAATTAGATAGATCCAATGCTAAGGTTTGTGAACTTACGAAAGAACTTGACACCTGTCAAGCCGCCAAATTAACGGTGGAAAATATTTTCGCTCTACTAGGGGAAGAACATAAGAAGCTATACGCAAAAGTGAAGAAATTAGACGATCTTCTTACGCGAAGGGGACAAACTGAACAACCATTTTCTTAAATCAACCCAAGGGTATAGATTTATATAATCCCACTGAAGGCTTAGGATTCACTAACCCCTGTGTTCTAAAGAAGAAAGAAACTTACGATATAAAATACATGGGTTTAGGCGTAAACACTCTCATGAACTTAATTATATCAGATGATCCAGGTGCTTTAGAGTTAGCTAAGAGAAGAGCCACACATAGGGCCCAAATTCCCTTCGACTACAAAAAATTAAATTACAGCAACAAAATGAGGGAAATATCCTTGACGCCTATCTGTGACTTAGTTCTACTTCCTGAGCCTCAACTTGAAATCGAGGAAGCCAAAATCATACATTCTAAAAATTCTCTCTATAAACCTCCTATGATGAAATAGATAGAGGAATTACAAGCTGCATTAGATAAAGAAAGAGAGAATTTTGAAGCTGAAAAGAAAAAATTTCTAAAAGATGGAATATCTCAAAACTTCCTCCATCTCAAAAGCCATCACTCACGCATTTCTTCAAATAAAAATATCATTCTGAAAAGCGTGAAGAAAGAAAGAGCGACTTCAAAAGATCAGAAAATTGAAAATAATCTGATAAATTCTAACTCTAATCATGCTTTGCTTACGTCTACAGGGAGCGTAGGGCCGGCACTAGAGTCGAAGGTGAGAGTGTCTATAATAAAAACAGAGAAGGAGTCCGTAGATTTGAATGCCTCTAAAAATATGTCTCCTTCTGTTAAAATAAAAGACACTCGTATAAATAAAAGAGTTGTTTCCTCTCTTTAATCGCTTCTACTTGCTCCTTTAAGCCAACCACATTTAGAAGCACTAATTTCGAAATAGGCTCTACTTCAACCATAAAAATTGATCTTTCTAAGACAAATGCCTCAAGGATGACCTGTAGGAAACAAGATCCAGCCATAAAGAAAGCGTATGGTGCTATTCATGCTTGTTCTCACCGAAGGTATCCCGTTAAGATCGAATCCCCTAAGCACCTTAGGAGATTATCCAACGAAAAGTCTTTTTCACGCTCAAGCCTACTAAGCATTTGTCCGCGCTGAAATTAACCTTCCCTATAAGGTTCAACCTAAATGGGTTCTTAAATCCCCGCCTAAAAGGACTAAAGCCATAAAGGCCAAGTCTTCTCCAAAGGGCACACCCAATCAACTTCGAAGAAGATGACTTGGGCTGTTAAAACTTCTACTAACACTAATTTAGGAATCATATCTGAACCTACATATAAATCTGCTAATCTGAGAGAACCCATTTATAAGTGGGTGCCTAAAGCTCTCTAATTGTTTTTGCAGATCCATCATGTGTGGTACCTCGACTCGGGTTGCTCCACACACATGACGGGAAATCAAGAACTGCTGAGCAACTACCAAGACCGACCGAATGGCAAAGTCAGATTTGGGAATAATGACTCAGCCCCCATTCTAGGATTTGGGGGTATCATTCTGAAAAATCTAACGATAAAGGATGTCTCTTACGTCGAAGGTCTCCGCTATAACTTGTTCAGCATAGGCCAATTATGCGACAAAGGATTCCAGGTGGTCTTTCTTGCTGACCGGTGCAGAATATTGGACAGTCAAAACAATGAACTCCTTCAAGGACTTCGAGAATCCAATCTTTACATGATTAATCTGACGTCCGTGCGGACCACGACACCTGTTTGCCTCATATCCCAGATTACAATACAGAGGAACAGCCTATGGCATCAACGTGTGTCTCATCTAAACGTCAAAGCTCTTCAATGACTTTCAACGAAAAAGTTGGTTCACGATCTTCCAACCATTTTTCTACAAAAAGAGGATCAATGTTCGGCATGTCAACTAGGAAAAATGAAGCGAGCGTCTCATCACGTCAAACTAGTTGCCTCTACTTCACGTCCTTTGGAATTGCTACACATGGACCTCTGTGGACCTATGCAGACACAGAGTATTAATGGATACAAGTACATATTAGTTATCGTCGATGATTATTGCGCTACACATGGACGAAGTTCCTCCGAACTAAGGATGAGACCGGGGACTTGATAATCAATTTTGTGAACGCTACTCGGAATTTGCTGCAACAAACCATCCAAGTGATCAGAACGGACAATGGCACTGAGTTCAAGAACAAGCATCTCAGTGATTTTTATCAAAAGCTTGGGATTAGTCAGCAATTCTCAGCCGCCAAGACACCTCAACAAAATGGGGTTTTCGAAAGGAAGAGCCGAACTCTAGTGGAAGCCGCACACACGATGCTGATTCATTCTGGCCTCGCACACTTCCTTTGGGCTGAAGCAGTAAATACAGCATGTTTCACTCAAAGCAGGACGGTGGTTCACAAGCGCTTCGACAAGACTCCGTACGAGATCATTAACAAGCGAGTACCCAATATCTCCTTCTTAGAGGTCTTCGGGTGCAAGTGCTTTGTGGTGAACGACAGAGAATAATGCGCTAAGTTCGACCCTAAAGCATTCGAAGCCACATTCATCGGGTATTCATCAACTTCAAAGGCGTATCGAGTATACATCAAGTCTAACCATACAATCAAAGAAAACTACAATGTCACTTTCCACGAAGTGGCAGATATGGCTCCTGCACACCTCAGTTCAGGACCCGTGACAAACCAGATGACTTCTGAATACGACAGTTTAGAACCCGTAATCACTGGTGTGTTGGCACAAAACCAATAGAAGATGGCAACAACTCAGGACTCAATGTCAGAAGAAGCTATCAGACTTACTGTTACACCGTTAGTGGATCCCCCACTCGACGAGGCCAATGTACCAAGCTCTTTAAATGTCCCTACCTCACCTGATTCAGAATCACCACAGAATACTGAAGAACCTACCATAGTCAATGAGGGAGTCTCATCAGAATCGCTGAATTCAAGTGCAGAATCAGACTTACCTCAACCTAATGAACAACCTGAGATAACTGGAAATCTCGATCCACAAATGGTCGATGAAACTACTTCAGCTCTGCCACATGAGTGAAAGTGGACTCGAGCACATCCGGTTGATCAGATCATTGGTGATCCTTCAAGTGGAGTACGGACACGTCATCAACGTAGTCTCTTCAGTTGCATCTTAAGCCGAAGTGAGCCAACCAAGGTAGCAGATGCACTAAAGGAACCGGATTGGGTAATAGCAATGCAAGATAAGATAAACCAATTCGAGCATCTTCAAGTGTGAACCTAGTACCCCGTCCGCATGGAAAAACCATTATCAGGACGAAATGGGTGTTTAAGAACAAGAAGAATGAAGATGGGGAAGTGATCCGGAACAAAGCAAGAAAGTCTATGTAGCTCAGCCAGAAGGCTTTGTTGATCAAGATCATCCAGAACATGTCTATCGATTGGATAAAGCTCTATACGGACTAAAACAAGCTCCTCGCACTTGGTATGATGTCCTGAGCGATTTCCTCGTAAAATCTGGATTTATTCGAGGAACAATCGATACGACCCTCTTCACAAAATGGCAAGACACAGACTTGATGGTCGTCCAAGTTTATGTAGACGACATCATCTTCGGATCAACAAATCCACGGCTATGGAAGAGATTTGGAGATTTGATGAAGAGCAAATTCGAAATGAATCACATGGGAGAGCAGCTCGAAGATGGCATCTTCATAAGTCAGACCAAATACATCAAGCACATCCTGAATAATATTCATCAAGATCAGAACAAGCCACTCAGTACTCCTATGTCAACAAGCTGCAGATTGGATGCCGATACCACTGGAAAGCAGTTGACATCACCCTTTATCGCAGCATAATTGGTTCTTTCTATATCTCACCTCAAGCCGCCCAAATATTATGTTTGCCGCTTGCCTCTGTGCCCGTTTCCAAGCCGACCCCAAAGAATCTCACATGCTCTCGGTTAAGAGGATTCTTCGTTACCTAAAGGGCACCTCGACGTTATGTTTATGGTATCCTAAGGGCACAAATTTCAAATTAATTGGCTATACTGACGCTGATTACGCAGGTTGCCGAATGGATAGGAAAAGCACATCCGGTGGCGCACAATTTCTAGGCGAAAAGTTCGGCTGGTCATCACAGAAGCAGAACTGCGTTTCAACATCGACGGCCGAGGCCGAATACGTCGCAGCTGCCAGTTGTTGCTCGCAAAATGCTATGGATGCGGACTCAGCTTCGCGATTATGGGTACAATTTAAATAATATACCCATTTATAGTGATAGCCAAAGTGCCAAATTGTAGCGACCCTCGTTTTCTAATTAGGATTAGCGGCGGATTTTCGCAACGTAAGTCGCGGAAGACCCGTCTAATAAAACTTTTTCTTAAAAGATAATATAATATAATAAAATATTAGTTTACATATTAGTATCTGTACAATGGGCGTAGCCCCAAAAATGTCAAAAGAACAAAAACCCTATTATCGCTCCACAGGTCTTCATCCATGTACCGCCCTGCCCTCAAAAGTTCGTGGAGCACCGCCAGCAGCCGCGTCAGTCTTGACGCGCGTCGGCGTCAGACTCAGTACCTACAACACGTAAACACTGAGCGATTTGCCCAGTAGGTGAATAGAAATGCATGTATGCACGTGAACGCTCATTCCCGATCCCAGTATCTTGCATGCAATGTTCACTCTTTCTTTTCCACAATCATGTCTATAATCACACAACACAGTACGGAAGCTTACACTAGCAGCGTTTTGACGATCACGCAACTGCCCTGCTAGGCCGCTCTTCCGTAAGCGGTAGCCTACGCCGACAGCGTTTTGACGATCACGCAACTGCCCTGTCAGGTCGCTCCCTCCGCTGAAAATATAATCACGACGGTTTTGCACCTCGGGACATTCACGCCCGAGTAGACAGATAGATCACGCTTGTCTGCCGTCAGGTGTCATATGAGTACCAACCTCGACTCCTAAACGAGTCAACCACAAAAATCACAAACATCTCATTCGACCCCGCTCGACAATATCTCAAATCAACCGTCTCAATACGGTGTAAATATCTCACTCCTGTGATATGATATGCATATGCCATGCATATAAACGTGATAACGTATAAAAGCATGATCCACATGAAACGTACGTAAAATATGTATAACACGTAAATCACGTAAATCATTTAATCACATAGAAGCACATAAGATCAGATATGTGTTTACGCATTGTAGATGAATAATTCACCTACCTGTCCTCCCGATAAAATCAGTCGACAATCCTGGTGAATTCCCTACTGTTCGAATCTCTGAGCACAAAATATTATTATATCAGTATATTTATTAAGTTACTTAATTTTGAAATTTTCGAACTCTAAGTCTTGAAACCCTAAAATTATCGAAACCCTAAAATCACGAAAACCCTAAAATTATACAGAAAACTTTGTTAATGCCTAAGTCGAAATCTTTAATGAGATACCGAAATTTTTATAAGATTGTGAAGAAACGATTATTGGTTGAAGTGTTTTATGAAGAATGTCGAGATCTTCTATACTTTGCAAAGGTTAAATCTCGAGAAGCTAGAGGCTGATGTCGAAATCTGTTAAAGGTTAAATGTCGAGATATTCATTAAAATGTCGAGACCTTTATTGCAACATGTATAAATCTCGAGATCTTTTGAAAGGAAATAGCCGACAGTTTTATTAAATGTCGAGGTCTATTCCTTAAAAATGTCGAAACCCTTATAAAATGTCGAGACCCTACTACTATTGAAAACACCTCGACATCTTTGTATAATGCATCTCGAAATCCTTCTATAATAAAGGTCGAAATGTTTGGGGTATAATATCATGCCGAGATCTTCTAACAACGTGATTCTCCCCAGAAATCCTAAATGAAACTTTTATGCCCTTAAGGTCAGCTTCACAAACGATTTCTAACCCAGCAAATCTAACACCCTAGAACAAACCCTAATGAACTTTATACTCCCTTTAATACTCGTACCTCTTCACAAAAAGAAAATATAATTAGAATTTTAATCTACCCAACCTTCCTAAACATTAAAGCATTGAAAGAAGAAAAATATTCTTAAATTCTCAAATGCTAATATTAACTTAAATTGTTTAAAACCTATCGTTAATGAGGCTAAGTTAATTACGTTAACCATAAGAGGCCAAAATATATACCTTGCTTAGAATTTCGGATTCTTGACTTGTTTAAGCTCCTAATTGCTCTCAATTTTTTTTTCTTGCTCTTGCTTGAGTTTTTCTCCTTCACGTTAACTATTCTTTCGTTTGAGTTTATGAGGGTTTTGTTTCCAATAGCTCACTTGATATACATGAAATCCTTGGAAATTCGTGAATGATGTGACTAATGGTGACGTTACTTTTTCCTTAAGCCTAAGTATATCTCTATTCCTTAATATGCATTTCCTAATTTGGGCCTCAACCATATATTTAATAGTCCAATGTCCCAATATTATTTTTATCCTCATTCAATTTTTTTTTATATTATTATTTTATGGTTCTAACATTATAAATACTTATATTATTATTTTCGGACATTATTTGAAACTAAAAAAAATCGATCTTAATTTCACAAATTATATTGATTACGTCAAAACCCCGTATTAAATTTTACGGGTATTACATCCAACTCCCCTTAAAGAAATTTCGTCCCCAAAATTACGCCGACTGGAATAACTCGGGATAACGAATTCTCATGTCATCCTCACGCTCCCACGTGGCTTCCTCAACTGATTGATTCCGCCACAAAACCTTAACTAACGGAATAGTTTTATTCCGAAGTTGTTTTAACTCGTACATCAAAATTTCGATGGGATTCTCTTCGTAACTAAAGTCAGGCTTGAGCTGTTGGTAAAGAAATTCGTTCTGGATCACGTGGCTCGGATCAGCGACGTACTTTCGCAATGCCGATCCGTGAAATACGTCGTGAACTTGTGATAGTGAAGTCGGCAGATCTAATTGATATGCGACTTCGCCGACTCGTCTGATAATCCTGAATGGGCCTATGTATCTGGGACTCAGCTTGCCCTTTCTCCCGAAACGCTTTACTCCTTTCATCGGTGAAATTTTTAGGAACACTTGGTCATTTTCTGCGAATTCCAACGGTCGTCGTCGATGATCTGCATAACTCTTCTGACGACTCTGTGCGGTTCGCATCTTTTCCCGAATCTTCGTCACAGCTTCTGTCATTTCTCGGATCATATCGGGTCCTAACAGTGTTCGTTCAACGATTTCGTCCCAATGGACTGGAGAACGGCACTTACGCCCGTATAAAGCCTCGTAGGGTTCCATCCCAATCGAAGTGTGGAAGCTATTATTATAGGAGAATTAAATCAATGGTAGGTACTTGCTCCAGTTTCCCTTGAAATCTAGAATACAAGCTCGCAACATGTCTTCTAGAGTTTGAATCGTTCGTTCAGACTGCCCGTCGGTTTGGGGATGGTAAGCAGTACTGAACGAGAGCTTGGTACCCATTGCTTTCTGCAGGCTCTGCCAAAAGTTCGACAAAAATCTCGAATCTCGGTCCGAGACGATAGAGTTTGGAATTCCATGGAGCCGGATGATTTCCTGAATATACAATTCAGCATAGCGTTCCATGGAAAAAGTGGAGCTAATGGGAAGGAAATGGGCGGATTTAGTTAGGCGATCTACAATCACCCAGATAGCATCGTGGCCTTTCGTCATTTTGGGTAAACCAACGACGAAATCCATCGTGATATGATCCCACTTCCATTCTGGAATGGGTAGAGGCTGTAGGGTTCCACCGGGTCGCTGGTGTTCTGCTTTAATCAATTGGCAAGTCATACATCGGTTTACGAATGCAACAACGTCTTTCTTCATTCCTGGCCACCAGAATATTATTCGTAAATCTTGATACATCTTTGTGGCTCCTGGGTGTACCGAGTATGTGGTCGCGTGTGCTTCGTTCATTATCGTTTGTCGCAGCTCCTCATTGTCAGGTACATAAAGTCGATTCTTGTATAATAAAGCTCCATTTCCTCGTATTTTAAAATCCCCGAGTAACGCATCTTTCATTTTTAAGTACAGTTCGTCTTCTTCTTGCGTCTGCTTGATCTGTTCTAGCAGCGTGGGTTGGAGAGTTAACGTTGCTAGTCTTGCCTCAACTTTGCCCAAATTAACTACCTCTATTCCAAGCTGATATAACTCTGCATTCACCGCTTTTCGACTTAGCGCATCTGCGATTACGTTTGCCTTACCCGGATGATAGCTGATAACACAATCGTAGTCCTTGACTAGCTCCATCCATCTTCGCTGTCGCATATTCAATTCCTTCTGAGTGAAGAAATACTTCAAACTCTTATGGTCTATGAAGATCTCACATTTCTCTCCGTAGAGATAATGTCTCCAGATCTTTAGAGCGAAGACCACCGCTGCTAATTCGAGGTCATGGGTTGGGTAGTTTTTATCGTATTCCTTTAATTGCCTTGAAGCATAGGCAATCACCTTTCCGTTCTGCATCAGCACGCAACCCAAGCCATTCTTGGAAGCATCGCTATATACTGCAAATCCTCCAGTTCCTGATGGTATTGTCAATATTGGGGCAGAGGTAGACGTTTCTTCAATTCTTGAAAACTTTGTTCGCATGCTGTCCACTTGAACGGAACGTTCTTTCTTGTCAGATTAGTCAGTGTAGAGGCAATACTGGAGAAGTCCGCTATAAACTTACGGTAATATCCCGCAAGTCCCAGAAAACTCCGGACTTCGGTAGGCGTAGTAGGTCGTGGCCAGTTATTCACAGCTTCGATTTTACTCGGGTCCACAGAAATTCATTCCCAGAAATCACGTGTCCCAAGAAGGCTACTTGCTCGAGCCAAAATTTACATTTCTTGAATTTGGCGTAGAGCTGTTTCTCTCGCAGGATTCCAAAGACGGTTCGTAGATGGCTTTCGTGTTCGTCTCTTGTCTTAGAATAGATCAGAATATCGTCAATAAAGACGATAATAAACCGATCGAGGTAGTTTTTAAAGACTCGATTCATTAAGTCCATAAAAGCAGCTGGGGCATTTGTCAGTCCAAAAGGCATGACCAGAAACTCGTAATGGCCGTACCTCATACTGAATGCGGTTTTAGGAACATCTGCCTCCCTGATCTTTAACTGATGGTATCCCGAACGGAGATCAATTTTCGAGAATACTGTAGCTCCTTGTAGTTGATCGAACAGATCATCGATCCTTGGCGAGGGATATTTATTTTTGATCGTGATCTTATTCAACTCCCTGTAGTCGATGCATAGTCGCATCGACCCATCCTTCTTTCGCACAAAAAGAACGGGTGCTCCCCACGGAGAAAAACTTGGCTGAATAAACCCCTTAGATAGTAGGTCTTCTAACTGTTCCTTCAATTCCTTCAACTCATTTGGTGCTAAACGGTAAGGGGCTTTAGAGATTGGGGCTGACCCTGGCATCAGATCTATCTTGAACTGTATTTCTCGATCAGGGGGTAACCCCGGAGATCATCGGGAAATACATCAGCGTATTCTTTGACTACAGGTACGTCTTTTAGTTCCGGCTGAGGTAAATCCTCTGCCTTCACTGCATACACGAGATAAGACTCACAACCTGACCTCAAAAGTTGTTGAGCCTTCAGAGCTGATATTCGTGGAATACTATTCTTATTCGTTTTACCCGAAAAAGTGAATGCTTCTTCTTCAGGCAGCTGGAATTTAACGAGCTTCTTATTGCAATCTATGATGGCTCCATATCTTGAAAGCCAATCCATCCCGAAGATGACATCATAGTCGTTCATCGGGATTACAATCAGGTCGGCACTCAAGTTCCTACCCTCAATAACTATGACGCATCCTTTCAGTACTTGGTTGGTATGCGTCGGACCCCCATGTGGTAGAGTAACTACATAGTTGCATTCAGAGGAGGTAGGGGATATTCCTACCTTCGTCACATACTTAGCCGACACAAACGAATGTGTGGCTCCAGAGTCAATCAATACATATGTGGGCACGTTATAGATAGTTAACGTACCCGTCACAACAGCAGGGTTCGCCTCGGCCTCCTCATTGGTAAGTGTGAAAACTCGTGCAGGAACCGGTGGAGGTCGAACCAGTGGTTGAGTCGGGTTCTGGGGCAAAGTCGTGTTGCAATTCCTAGCATAATGCCCCATTCTTCCACATTTGAAACACTGTGGGTTTGGGTTGGGTCTGGGTTGATAACAGGCGCCGAAGTGGTAACGGCCACACTGTCTGCACTGGGGTGCTGAATTTGGGGGTCTAGTCGGTGTATTCATGGGTCCCTGGTTCAGCATTGGGCGCCAGTTTTGTTGGCCCTGTCGGTTCCCCTGATTTCCTTGGCCCTTGCTATAGAATTGACGCTTACGATCATTTCCTATTCCTTGCTGACTCTCCTTCCTCTTCTTCGCCTCTTGAGCTTCAGAAATCTGAGCCTCAGCTTGCTCAGCTATAATGGCCCTTTCTGCTACTTGGGTAAATTCCATCTGTCGGGCCCCCGAGATACTTAAGTCACGATAAAGCTCAGGTTTGAGGCCCGTAATGAACCTCGTCACCTTGAGTAGATTTGTTGCCACCATGTGAGGAGCGAAACGGGACAGCTCCTCGAATCGGCGGATATATTGAGTTACAGGCATTCCCCCTTGCCTGAGGTTCATAAATTCTAGCATTCGTCGTTCCTGTTCATGGGCAATAAAGTATTTGCCGTGGAACAATTCTCTAAATCGTTTCCACGACATGAGTGTTGGGTCTTCCAGAACTTTCACGGTGTCCCACCAGAATCGGGCACTTCCTCTAAGCATAGAAACGGCGCACAGAACCTTTTCGTCTTCTGGTACGCGACTATATGTGAACATATCTTCTATGGTACGCAGCCAATCTTCAGCCACTGCCGGATCAGTGGCATCTGCAAACGTTGGGGGATCCATTTCCGAAAGCGCTCCCCGATAATTTCTACACGCACGGGCTGAGGGGAGGGATGATGTTCAGACGAGCTATGATGATGGAGTAGCTCGTCGATCGATTCGACCGACGATTGATATGCTCCGAGTGACGTTGAAGTAAGTCAGTCAGACGTAGAATAGTGGAGTCCCTTTCATTTGGAGGGGACTCTGATTCAGCCCTACGGCTGGATTCAGCCACATGCTCACTACGTGTCCTTGGCATTTTCCCACTATCTATAACATATAGCACATATCAGATAACACGTAGTAACATAATCAAGCATTTAGCTTACAGGCCAGGCTGGTTCTCCAGGCTTTTGAGCGGCAGTACAAGGACAGTCTTCAGAATCTAAAGCCTACGCTCTGATACAACCTGTAGCGACCCTCGTTTTCTAGTTAGGATTAGTGGCGGATTTTCGCAACGTAAGTCGCGGAAGACCCGTCTAATAAAACTTTTTCTTAAAAGATAATATAATATAATAAAATATTAGTTTACATAGTAATATCTGTACAATGGGCGTAGCCCCAAAAATGTCAAAAGAACAAAAACCCTATTATCGCTCCACAGGTCTTCATCCATGTACCGCCCTGCCCTCAAAAGTTCGTGGAGCACCGCCAGCAGCCGCGTCAGTCTTGACACGCGTCGGCGTTAGACTCAGTACCTACAATCATGTCTAAAATCATACAACACAGTACGGAAGCTTACACTAGCAGCGTTTTGACGATCACGCAACTGCCCTGCTAGGCCGCTCTTCCGTAAGCGGTAGCCTACGCCGACAGCGTTTTGACGATCACGCAACTGCCCTGTCAGGTCGCTCCCTCCGCTGAAAATATAATCACGACGGTTGCACCTCGGGACGTTCACGCCCGAGTAGACAGATCGATCACGCCTGTCTTCCGTCAGGTGTCATATGAGTACCAACCTCGACTCCTAAACGAGTCAACCACAAAAATCACAAACATCTCATTCGACCCCGCTCGACAATATCTCAAATCAACCGTCTCAATACGGTGTAAATATCTCACCCCTGTGATATGATATGCATATGCCATGCATATAAACGTGATAACGTATAAAAGCATGATCCACATGAAACGTACGTAAAATATGTATAACACGTAAATCACGTTAATCATTTAATCACATAGAAGCACATAAGATCAGATATGTGTTTACGCATTGTAGATGAATAATTCACCTACCTGTCCTCCCGATAAAATCAGTCGACAATCCTGGTGAATTCCCTACTGTTCGAATCTCTGAGCACAAAATATTATTATATCAGTATATTTATTAAGTTACTTAATTTCGAAATTTTCAAACTCTAAGTCTTGAAACCCTAAAATTATCAAAACCCTAAAATCACGAAAACCCTAAAATTATGCAGAAAACTTTGTTAAATGCCTAAGTCGAAATCTTTAATGAGATACCGAAATTTTTATAAGATTGTGAAGAAACGATTATTGGTTGAAGTGTTTTATGAAGAATGTCGAGATCTTCTATACTATGCAAAGGTTAAATCTCGAGAAGCTAGAGGCTGATGTCGAAATCTGTTAAAGGTTAAATGTCGAGATATTCATTAAAATGTCGAGACCTTTATTGCGAAAGGTATAAATCTCGAGATCTTTTGAAAGGAAATAGCCGACAGTTTTATTAAATTTCGAGGTCTATTCCTTAAAAATGTCGAAACCCTTACAAAATGTCGAGACCCTACTACTATTGAAAACACCTCGACATCTTTGTATAATGCATCTCGAAATCCTTCTATAATAAAGGTCGAAATATTTGGGGTATAATATCATGCCGAGATCTTCTAACAACGTGATTCTCCCCAGAAATCCTAAATGAAACTTTTATGCCCTTAAGGTCAGCTTCACGAACGATTTCTAACCCAGCCAATCTTACACCCTAGAACAAACCCTAATGAACTTTATACTCCCTTTAATACTCGTACCTCTTCACAAAAAAAAATATAATTAGAATTTTAATCTACCCAAACTTCCTAAACATTAAAGCATTGAAAGAAGAAAAATATTCTTAAATTCTCAAATGGTAATATTAACTTAAATTGTTTAAAACCTATCGTTAATGAGGCTAAGTTAATTACGTTAAACATAAGAGGCCAAAATATATACCTTGCTTAGAATTTCGGATTCTTGACTTGTTTAAGCTCCTAATTGCTCTCAATTTTTTTTTTTCTTGCTCTTGCTTGAGTTTTTCTCCTTCACGTTAACTATTCTTTCGTTTGAGTTTATGAGGGTTTTGTTTCCAATAGCTCACTTGATATACATGAAATCCTTGGAAATTCGTGAATGATGTGACTAATGGTGACGTTACTTTTTCCTTAAGCCTAAGTATATCTCTATTCCTTAATAGGCATTTCCTAATTTGGGCCTCAACCATATATTTAATAGTCCAATGTCCCAATATTATTTTTATCCTCATTCAGTTTTTTTTATTATTATTTTATGGTTCTAACATTATAAATACTTATATTATTATTTTCGGACATTATTTGAAACTAAAAAAAATCGATCTTAATTTCACAAATTATATTGATTACGTCAAAACCCCGTATTAAATTTTACGGGTATTACACCATTGCCATTACGTGTAATCCTGTTCATCACTCACGCACAAAACACATAGACATTAGATATCAATTTATAAAAGATCACGTAAAAAAGGACACGATTGACATGTATTTCGTGAACAGGAGTATCAACTAGCTGACATTTTCACCAAGGCATTGAATGAAAAACGATTCCTATCTCTTGTCGGAAAATTAGGCATGTTGAACCTCCCGTGATATGTGCTCTAATTGATTTTCTGTGCATTCATATGCTCTATGCTATGTGTTTTCTATACTTCAATATATCTTGCGTGCAAATTAAAGAATAATAAAATATAACAGAATAAAGAAAATCCAAAAATATTATATATATACCTATCATATTAGGGGAATGAAGATATTCTTTAGGATGCTTTGATCTAAGCCACAAATATGTCTCCCCGACAAGCGACTGATTAATTGCTTAATTTTGTCAGTCTAAGTCACTTTCTTGTGTCTCAAAAGTCTTTAGTTTGCTTCACTAGACACAAAGTCACTTTACATATGTGAGGATTCTAGCCTTTTTCCGTTTTTTTTTCATTGGATCTATTCTCGAGCGAGTCGCACATCAATTGCTTGTCTTAACTAGTGATTCTTGGCCTCATACTCGCCTAGCTTTAGATTGTTAGGAAGATGATAAGGGCATCTATGAAATTCCTCACTTGGCCCTATAAATCTTTTTTATCCTTTACCTTAACTCCTAGTCATTCACTTTGAGCTTTCTCCAACTTCATTTCCTTCATTTGAAAACCCTTTGAGCCTTCAACCGACTATCTAAACTTTTGGTGGCTTGTTCAATCGAGAAAAGGAGGGGGGAGAAAAACGAGACGAAAAAGAAAATGATGACAAAAGAAGGCATTACTCAACGCACAAAAAGTAGACCAAAGGAACCTGCTTTCCGACTATCTACATCACAAATTCTTAGAAGGTAGCATGGATGTGGCGACCCTCGTTTCTAACTACGATTAGTGGCGGATTTTCGCAACGTAAGTCGCGGGTCGTCTAACAAAACAACAAAACACTCAAAACCCTAACGTCGCTCCACAGGTCGTCATCCATGTACAGCCTCTCCCTCAAAAGTCCGTGGAGCACCGCCGTCAGCCTGCCTTAGTCGTGATGTTTCTCAACGTCCGACTCTATCATACCTACAACACATAAAACGTGGAATGAGCTTATAAAGCTCAGTAAGTGAAAATCATGCATGCAATGCACGTGACCTAAATATCGAAGGCATCCGCGCCAATGCTATCTACTTCTCACATTCTTCTTGACCTTTCATAACATATTTGGGCCCCTTCGGCTTTGAATCTTACTATGCACCATATAGAGCTCAAACCCCTAAGGGTATAAATATGTGACAGTACACACACTGGGAGGCTAAACCCGAGTACTCCATCTGTGCTTATCCCTATGGTGCCTTTCAATCCCAATGCGGTCCACACTGAGAGGCTAATAGTGCCTTTCAATCCCAATGCGTTTCCATTGAGAGGCTAACCCGGGCACACAAATTTCGTTTAACCCTAAGGCGCCTTCCATCCCAATGCGGTCTGACACGCGGGCGCTTCTCACTGGTAGCTTACTACGAGGTCGCCAACACTCGAGGTTCCCTCGGTGCCGCTCATACCCTAGAGTCGCATCCTCCAGGTTGCATCTCCCGCTACTCGGTATTTACCTGCCTCTCGTGAATCAGGCAGTCGGCCTCGTGAATCGCCGTAATATTTATATTCCTGCCTCTCGTGAATCAGGCAGTCGGCCTCGTGAATCGCCGTAATATATATATATATATTCCTGCCTTTCGTGAATCAGGCAGTCGGCCTCGCGAATCGCCGTAATATTTATATTCCTGCCTCTCATGAATCAGGCAGTCGGCCTCGTGAATCGCCGTGGTATATATATATATATATATATATATATATATATATATTCCTGCCTCTCGTGAATCAGGCAGTCGGCCTCGTGAATCGCCGTAATATTTATATTCCTGCCTCTCATGAATCAGGCAGTCGGCCTCGTGAATCGCCGTGGTATATATATATATATATATATATTCCTGCCTCTCGTGAATCAGGCAGTCGGCCTCGTGATCGCCGTAATATTTATATTCATGCCTCTCATGAATCAGGCAGTCGGCCTCGTGAATCGCCGTGGTAGCATTGAAGACCCGTGACTCACCATTGAGTCGACACAAATGCCTATATCGGCCAATATACATCGCTCACAGGCGATCTTATACTCATGCACGCTATCTTCCTGACTCTCATACTAGTCGTGCGTGCATATGCTCATGCCATTAATATGCGTGTCATGTCATTGTATAACGTAATTAAATCACGTAAGAATTCACATAAAATCAAAGCAGCACATAGACACGTCATATAAAATCATAAAATCACATAACACATAATTTCATGCCCATAAAAATTATGTGTTGTAGTTGCGATTTCCACTTACCTGGTATCCTTAGCTTATTATACGGTAAATCGTTAACCTTCAAACCCTCACATCCGAGTTTTCGTTGTTCTTCTGTTCGAAAAGGTTTTATCCAGTTCTTCCTCTTAGCTAAATACGAAATACTCTCTGTTCTTTTGCTAAAAATGATTTCTTCGCTCTCATTGTTTTCCTCCTACATGTTGGGTAACGTGAAAGGCAAGGAGGTGACAAAACACATACGTGTTTCCCCCTTGTGATTAAGAAATGGTTCTTCTTATCCTTTATTTAATGTTGGGCCAAGATTGGAATTACTCTGGGCCTTATTGTTTCATCTCCTTTATTTAATTTATATTAACTTGGGCCAATTTACTTAAGTAAAATATTATAATGGGCCGAACGCCTCATTTGCACACATATTCGTTTGGGCTTGTTCGAATATTATTTCCATTAATTCGAACATTTACAACTCTAATTATCCTAAAATTTCCCTACTGTCGCTTTAAATTTTGCGGGTATTACATCCTCCCCTCCTTAATAAGAATTTCGTCCCCGAAATTCGTCGATCGGTGAAACTCGGGGCAACGAATTCTCCTATTTTAGCGACACATTTAAATGTGACCAAATTTCTAAAATCAGCTAACTAGACATTCTTATTCCTATTCCCATAACACTTCCGCTGCGCACTCTAGCTAAATCTAGCTAAGCATACGAATTCTTATTATATACAAATAGCCACATAAGCAAATTATATACAAATAGCCACGTACACAAATAATCACATCGTACCGTAAAACACATCGGCAAGGCTGATCCTCCACGCTTTTGAACGGCCGTACATGGACAGTCTACAGAATCTGTATCCTAAGCTCTGATACCACCTGTGGCTACCCTCGTTTCTAACTACGATTAGTGGCGGATTTTCGCAACGTAAGTCGCGGGTCGTCTAACAAAACAACAAAACACTCAAAACCCTAACGTCGCTCCACAGGTCGTCATCCATGTACAGCCTCTCCCTCAAAAGTCCGTGGAGCACCGCCGTCAGCCTGCCTTAGTCGTGACGTTTCTCAACGTCCGACTCTATCATACCTACAACACATAAAACGTGGAATGAGCTTATAAAGCTCAGTAAGTGAAAATCATGCATGCAATGCACGTGATCTAAATAGCGAAGGCATCCGCGCCAATGCTATCTACTTCTCACATTCTTCTTGACCTTTCATAACATATTTGGGCCCCTTCGGCTTTGAATCTTACTATGCACCATATAGAGCTCAAACCCCTAAGGGTATAAATATGTGACAGTACACACACTGGGAGGCTAAACCCGAGTACTCCATCTGTGCTTATCCCTATGGTGCCTTTCAATCCCAATGCGGTCCACACTGAGAGGCTAATAGTGCCTTTCAATCCCAATGCGTTTCCATTGAGAGGCTAACCCGGGCACACAAATTTCGTTTAACCCTAAGGCGCCTTCCATCCCAATGCGGTCTGACACGCGGGCGCTTCTCACTGGTAGCTTACTACGAGGTCGCCAACACTCGAGGTTCCCTCGGTGCCGCTCATACCCTCGAGTCGCATCCTCCAGGTTGCATCTCCCGCTACTCGGTATTTACCTGCCTCTCGTGAATCAGGCAGTCGGCCTCGTGAATCGCCGTAATATTTATATTCCTGTCTCTCATGAATCAGGCAGTCGGCCTCGTGAATCGCCGTGGTATATATATATATTCCTGCCTCTCGTGAATCAGGCAGTCGGCCTCGTGAATCGCCGTAATATTTATATTCCTGCCTCTCATGAATCAGGCAGTCGGCCTCGTGAATCGCCGTGGTAGCATAGAAGAGCCGTGACTCACCATTGAGTCGACACAAATGCCTATATTGGCCAATATACATCGCTCACAGGCGATCTTATACTCATGCACGCTATCTTCCTTACTCTCATACTAGTCGTGCGTGCATATGCTCATGCCATGAATATGCGTGTCATGTCATTGTATAACGTAATTAAATCACGTAAGAATTCACATAAAATCATAGCAGCATATAGACACGTCATATAAAATCATAAAATCACATAACACATAATTTCATGCCCATAAAAATTATGTGTTGTAGTTGCGATTTCCACTTACCCGGTATCCTTAGCTTATCATACGGTAAATCGTTAACCTTCAAACCCTCACATCCGAGTTTTCGTTGTTCTTCTGTTCGAAAGTTTTATCCAGTTCTTCCTCTTAGCTAAATACAAAATACTCTCTGTTCTTTTGCTAAAAATGATTTCTTCGCTCTCATTGTTTTCCTCCTACATGTTGGGTAACGTGAAAGGCAAGGAGGTGACAAAACACATACGTGTTTCCCCCTTGTGATTAAGAAATGGTTCTTCTTATCCTTTATTTAATGTTGGGCCAAGATTAGAATTACTCTGGGCCTTATTGTTTCATCTCCTTTATTTAATTTATATTAACTTGGGCCAATTTACTTAAGTAAAATATTATAATGGGCCGAATGCCTCATTTGCACACATATTCGTTTGGGCTTGTTCGTATATTATTTCCATTAATTCGAACATTTTACAACTCTAATTATCCTAAAATTTCCCTACTGTCGCTTTAAATTTTGCGGGTATTACAATGGATCCTGCTGTGAACTTCTCCGTCGATAATCTCGTACGCTCGTCAGAACGGCTGGAAATAGGAGCACCTCGAAGTGAACTTCTCCAACGATAATCCGGTCTTATATCGGGAAACGAGAAGAGGAGCGCAGCCTCGGGTTCGAATTCCATAACTGTGAATTTCTCCAAATTGATAATCTTTGAAACCTCTCTAGGAAATAAGAGAAGAGGAGCACGGTATCGGCCCGAGAACCGACAAAAAGAACTTCGCCTACGATAATCTCCTATTGCCTCGTGGAGAAGCGGAGCTTCAGCTTGAGCATAAAAGGGAATAGAAAACATAAAAATGATGAAAAATAGAAAATAAAAATGCCGATGGAAAAGAACGACGAAGAAATGGAAGACGACAAAAAGCCAACATTTTCCAAAATGTTCCTTCCCTTCTTAGTCATAGCCAAATTGAAACCTTTTTAAGACCCTTTGATTCCACATCAACGATCTTTCGCTTAGGTGAATTGATTAAAAGCACGTCGATCACAGGTAAATTGACGTAATATTACCTGTGTTGACTTGAGTGATATAAATATAAAATCCCAAGTTAAAAATAATAGAGTGCTAGAGTGAACCTAGTGAGAGTTGCCGAAATGGACTACTCTATGGACTTAGGACGTTAGATTTTGACTGCATATGATCTTTCTAATGTCTTGTGAAATTTTAGGCGTGACTATTGATCAAAGCAAAATAATCCGACCCCATACTATTAGTAGTATTAATATTCATAAGAAAATAGACATGTAATAATATTTTATTGATTTAAAAAAAAGGGAAAGAAACTCGCACACATTTTGATATGCAATGTTACTTTGCATCTACACGGAATTGATTAAATGCGATATATTGTTCATGCTCATACCCTCGTACGAAATTACAATTACATGTGTAGGGGACAATGTATCTAGGCTAATCTTGATAAATCGCATGTTCTTAATAATTGTTACTTAGATTGATTTATGTACTTACTTGTTAAGTCAATTGAAGTGCACTATTTGAGGGGGAGCATTTACTACATTTATGCCTTGAACTCCAAATAATTTTGATGATCTTTCTCTAAGTGTTGCAGTAAATTCCAATTTTATTTTCTTTGAACAACGCACTTCAGAGAAGGACTTCACGTATCTTCGCATTTTGGAGCTGACGACATTGTATTGCAGATTTACAAAATTTGAATAGGGGGCCAAATGTCACTAATCTGAATTACAGGGAGTCAATTGCTTTTATTTCCATATATAGGGGGAGCAACTATGTGGTTTATTTTTTTACTCAGGGTCAATCTGGAAACTTAGAAAAACTTACTATCGAGAAATTTGGGCGAATTTCGTAATTTTCATTCACAGCTTCTCGAGCGAAAATTAACTTGGGACCAAGTGGTAATTTTCGCTTTCATATTGACGAGCGAAAATTAATCAGGAACGAAATGAAAAATCTAGATCGAAATCTGTCGAGCGAAAATTCAACAGTAACCAAAGGGAATTTCTTGATCGCAAGTTTCTCGATCGTAAACAGTAATGGGCCTAGAAATTGTTAAGTATCGAAAAAGTCTAATCAGCCCATTTAACGAAATTAATGCTTGCAGTCGAAAATCTCCAAATACACGCAAAACTCAACAGTCGATAATTTTTCTCTCGCGAAAAACTTTTTCCGTGAAGACGAAAGTCAAAATCTTACAAAATCTTACATACTTTCACTAATCTTCGCCTTTGAGAGGTAGATTCGACATTCTTTAGGGATTTTTCTGTGATCTGTATTATGTGATCTTTCGCATGATTCAGTGTTATATTCTCGTTATTCAAAATAGGAAAACTCGAATGCCAGTTTGCAGTGTTAACGACCGATTTCTGTGAATAATCTGGGTTAAATTCTGCACTAAAGATAGTTTCGGCGTTTTTAAGGTTCGACTGAAACTGGATTTTAACGTTTAAAGGCGTCGAAGAACTTTCTCGCTCGCAAATAGTGTCAATTGAATTTCAATTGATCTACTGTTTGTATTGGAAAAGTTTTTCGATCTGACTTAGTCGTTAAGATAGATAACGTAGATCGAAAAATAATACAATCGAGAAATTGAATTCGGATTTTATGCGAGCGAAAAGATTACTGAACGAAATAGATCTAATAAGGTGCAATATAAGTTTCGAGCGCAAAACTTACAATCGCAAATAGTAATTTCGATTCAATTTTGTTCTCAGTCGAAAATTTTAGAGGCGATAAAACTAATTTTTCGACGATAAAATTTATCGATCGTAAAAGCACACAGCGACAATTTTGATCGATCGAAAATTTTCTCGATGTTTGACTTAGTTTCTCGTTGACAATTTTCTCGATCATGAAATTTCGCAGCGAAAAATTTCTTTTTAAAATCGAAATACTTTCTCGCTTGATAACTTTCACAGCGAAAATTTTATTCATGCACGAAAAATTTCTCGATCGTAAATTGACGCGGAAATCTAATTTCTCGATCGTAAATTTACACGAAAATTTTTCTCGATCGTAAAATTTCTCGGCTACAGTACTACGCCTTACGTTTTAACACTTAGAAATTTTTCTCTAAGTCTTTTCCACCGTAGCGAAACTTAGCGAATAAAATTTTCGATCGCAAAATTAAAGAGAGGTTTTAATTGGAAATTTGCACTTAGGAGATTAAAATTGAGAATTCCATTTCTCGCACGATAAAAATCACGGAGTGAACAGTGATATCAAACACTTAGCATATTTTCGATTGAACTTACATGTGTCTTAGACATAAGTGTCGAAAGATTTTAATGTCTTGAATATTCACTTCGTATGACCTATGTGCATTTTATATTTTTTCAAAATCATCAAATGTGCCATGACATGATAGATTATTATGGTTTGATCAAATTAAAAATTTCAACTCAATTTAAAATCTGAACTATTAATTTGCTCTTTCTAATTGTATTTCAGATGGATCATTATCCAACATACAACCACATATATGAGAATGCCATATACCTCAACGTCCACGACACCAATTTCCAACTCGACCTGACCACCTTCAGGTGTCCGGACGAGATCATGGTGTCAATACTACAAGGCCATCCCCTATGGCATGCTCTAACGGTGACGGCCTCGGTGCCGATGGTTTACCTCCAACAGTTTTAGGGGATGATCAAGAGTCTCATCATGGACAGAACGTACAATTTCACGACGGTTGTAGGGACATGTGCATCTGCATGAACAAGAATGACTTCAGGCTGCTCCTCGACCTTCCTTTCAGCCAAAATTACGACCCCCTTCCCACTGATGCGGAGCTGGTGCAAGTCTTTCTTCATATGGGATGCCGTCCTCCAATGACCAAACTAGCTCAAGTTCAGAACAACGGGATCCCATATCCTTGGAAGACACTTCTTGGCATCATCAACAAGTGTCTATCACCAAAGCACGCCGGCTTCGACAAAGGCAACGGCAACATTCTCCGTATCTTCCACGGAATCGCCTTCTCGCGGAATTACGATTTCACTCGACTGATCTGGAATGATCTAGCATAGCAGATCAGGCAGAAGGAAAACAAACGCTCAAAGAATGTGTCGTATGGAGATGTACGAGCAGAACATCCCTCGACTACCTCCGGAAGGGAATTACCAACCACCGCGGCTCAAGTTCTTCCACAACCCCGAAGCTAACGGATTTGGAACAGCCATCCATGGCCATTCCGTTCGAGTTGCTGAGGCTCGCCGACCCCTCGGGAACCGAATACCAAAGATACTGTCGAGAGAATTATCTGACAGAACAGATGATCAGAGGGCCCCCGACAGATTTTGCAGTCAGCCCTCAACAACAAAGAGCACTGAGGACACGATGACCGATGCAGTGGCCCAAGAGCTTGAACAGGAGCCTCCAGTCCAAGAAACTCAGCTGCCAGACCTCGATATCATGATGATCGACGAGGTGGCTCTAGAAATGGAAACTGAAGAACAAAATCAGGAGCTCCAAGTGGAAGTGCCCATCCATGTAGGCGTGCTCGAAGAGCCCTTTGAGGAGGTTGTTCAACAAGAAGCACAGCCCGAGTCAGAAACATGGCAAAGCTCACTTTCATCGATGACGGAACAGGCTCGTGAGGACGTTGAACGTGAACCTTCTCCTTACACAGCCACCTCATCCGACACAGAGTCCATGAGGAGATTTAACTGATAAGGCAGACTCCACGAAGACTAAGCATACAACTAGAACCCCTCTTCACTACCGTCACTACCATATCAGACAAAATGCCAGTTATCATTCAAAGTGCTGAGGACCCTTCATAGCTCAATCTTGAGCCGCAGCACGATCTTCCCGTGTCTGGTTCGCAGGTTCAATTGGAACCTGTCGCAACACCCATAGAGGAGAATTCTCGTGATTCGCCTCAAGGATTGGGTGGAAGTCTCGAACAGTCACAACCTCAAGTGACTACGAGCCAACCTGAGGAGCCGGTGTTAGCTCAAGGGTTGTCAACAGGTGACATCTGTCGTCCTGGTCCTTCAATGACGGAGGCGTCCGTCCAGTTCGTGACCGAAGACAGACTTCAGGCAGCTCTCCCATAAGCTTTACAGTCATTTGAAGAGAAACTTATGGAGAGCGTGCGTACAGCAATCGAGACGTCCCGCCAAGATCGCGGGAAAGCACCGGTCTCAGAGCCGTCTTCCTCACAACTTGTCCTCACACCCACTCAACCCACACAACCCTTCCCAACTGCCACGCCGATCCTCACACACAACCTCATAAATCCAGCCACCATACCTATCAGCGACCTCCACTCCGTCCTAGTCGCCCGTCGTCTTCCGCCGTCTTGTCGATCGTCCTGGCCCGACCGAAACTTGACAAGGTCAAGGCTCTCGCTCCAAATGCAGACATGACGACCCAGATGACCAAGGCCGTCATGAGGGGAGAGGAGACCTAGGATAATGACTAGAAATCAAGAACGAAGATCGGGCGCGACACAGACAAGCGCTGGAGCCGCTGAAACGTCACAACCTACTACCCAAACAACCACCACCACGCACCGCAACACTCATACAACCCAAATCGACTCACTAACCTTCCATATAAGGACGCCTCCACCCACACCAACGACTCTAACAAGCCCCTTGCTTCCAGAAGAAGAAGCAAGTGCCGCCATGCTCATGGCCCTGGCTCAAACCCAAGTTACTCCCTCAGTTGCTCAAGACCAACCGGGACCGTCAGGATATGGTGTCAACCCACACGAGTTCCTCGATAAGTACATCTTCGAAGGACAGTGGATGACCCATTCCATGCCCGACGAGCATCAGAGACAACGGCTCAAGGACGTTCGACACTTTTTACAACAAGCTTCGGTGGACCTCGTGCTGATAGAAGATGAAGAACTTCATGAAGGTGAAAATCATGAACAAGATCCCCCAAGGCTACCAGAGTTGATTGCGCGACGAGCGAATTCTCCAACGAGACAAATGCCAGGATTTGTTCGGATCGACACGCCGTGGGAAAATATTCATATTGAAATCCCTTTTCTTAAATAAGCTCGTGAACACATTTGGAGGTCACCGAACAAAGTCAAGAAGCCGAATGAGTTCGAGCTTAGAGGGATCTCTCACTGGGATCAGCAGAAGAGAATGACGTACCTCTGGATGCTGACCCACCTTTGGACCGGACGTGAGAATGAGGATGACTAAGGGACAAGCCAAGAGTCATTATAAGAGTCTCTCCCCAATCTGTCAGTTACTCAGTGTCTTTTGTGCTAAAGGAGGACTTCTAACACCTTACTACGCCATCGAGCGAGTAGACAGAATTCGAGAAGAACTAAGTGAGAGCGACCTGCCGTATCTCCCCGCCGAGGAGGTGTACAACCTCTACAAGCTGTATGTAGAGAAGTACAAAGGTCCTCAAGGCTTCATCAAGAAAGAAGGACCGAGGGACTCTACTGGTTCATGATGCGACAAGTCAAGTATTTCGCTGCACACGACCTTCAGATGGCTCTGGAGAGCAACATGAAGAAGGTCAACATGACCGCCCCGCTCAACAAAGGACCTGAGATCGAAGGGCTTCCCAACAATCACATGCACATCAGCTCAGTCTTAGGCATCTCCTACCACAATCCAATCCGCTAAGAAGACCAGGTTGATGCTAAAGACTGAAATCCACAAGTTCTGTGATAGGACGCTCAAGGTCATCAGGAAGAATATAGAGCAGAGGTTGGAAGAAATCAACCGAGAGATGATGCTGAGGATTCACCGGTTCGTGAGAGAACAGTTGCTCTTGATGGAATTGCTTGAAGACATATAGGAGCGACTAGAACTGAGGAATACGCTTAGGAGTTTCGAGCATGCGCTGGGCTTGCGCAGATCGTACTATGCCCGACGAGGACAGACAGCGCAGAAGAGAAATCAAGCACAAAGGGAGAGAATGTAGAATATCATTTCTAATTGTGCTTTGATTTATTAGCTGTCTTCGTAGATTGGGGCTTTTATTGTATTTGTCCTTAGTTTAGGACTTACTTGTTATTTATACCAAGTATGTTTGGTATAAATAGATGTACAAACATTGTGCTTAATGAGGAGATTTTAGAAATTGATCTGAAAGGCTTGCAATTCGATTTCTAGAGAGAGAAACATAAGAAATCTTCTCACTCTAAGCGAAATTCTCTCTTGAGCTCTCAACGAAGGTTTTTCGATCGAAATCCGTTTCTCGTTAATTCTAATCGATAACCTGAGAATTCATGTCTAGGGTCATAAAGTTGATAAATTAGGACCTAACAGATGTCTTCTTACTTTGAACCGCACCAACGAATGTTGCCGTCTTTATTACCCTGAAAATAAGAAATTATGTTACAAGATAATTAAAATAAACGATTAAGAAAGTATATAAACTAGAACTTCCCATAACTTGCGCATTTAGACGTTCACGGATAGCTAACTTTCGTAGGCCTGCCTTTGGTGCCAAAGGGTCGAACACAAATACCGTGTTCGCGGTAAAGTCGATCACCAACAACAACCAATGACTTAAAACTCGTAAAAACGTAAATTTAATCACGTATGAAGTAGATCACTAAGATATTATATAACATATAAGATAAGTAGAGCATTCTCACCCTTCACAGTAAGGCGCAAAAAAATAACTACATGACTTGTACGAATTTTTGAACACCTCGGCCATGTAGTCAATCTCTCTATCGGCATTCTTATCACTAGCCATCAAGCTTAAGCGACTCGGATTGAAGCAATGGAACTCCGATATCTCTTTATGAAGATATCTATAACGATTACATATATTTAATAAATCATGCTTATAAAAACCTTAAAGAAACTATTAGCTTCAACGATAAAATAAATATACCTCAAGAAAAACTGAATCACCGACGAATCCAAGCTCAGAAGCTTCAATAACTCCAGAATGTCCTTGACATCGATAGACGTCATGAAGTCTTCACGTCTCGGATTATAATAGACATCGGACATGTCGAATACGAACAAACATCGCAGCCGATCTTCACGAGATGAAATTACGTCAACCATATAAAGGCAATGCTCGCCTAGACGTTCAAGTACTTCCTTGTCTAATTTTGCGATATCATCAACTGTATGGCTACTAGATGGCTTTAGAGGCGACTTCCCTTTTCGTGAGTAAATCTTTATTGGAGAGGGAAGTGTCTGCATATTCAATCACAGAAGCTAGTGAAAATATTATCAAAGCCATTGATATATAATGATTTTGTTACCTTATCCGGCGAAAGTACCAACTCTCTTGGCCATTGTACAAAACTGTTGTATGCTTCCCCCAACGTCGCAAGTTCCCTGGTTGGTACGGGAAGATTGACCCCTTTCCTTCCAGTCGCAATGATATCGATGGAGACTACGACATTCTCTACGGACACTGGGACATTATGGATAATAGTACGGCCCTCAACAACCGATCCAATAGCGACGACCTCTAATGCCCCAACAATGTTGAGCATCAGTCGTACTTTAGGATACTATGTGGTTCAAATGAATAAAAAAGTTTAGATAAAATAAGTTAAACATTATATTTAAACTAATAATACTCACCGACACGTCCATCGACGAGGGAAATGGATCAATGGCCGATCCATGAGAACTCCGAATAGTACGAGGGGAAAATGAAGTAGGACCGCCCATGTTCACTTCTTGCTCCATGTTAGGCACTGGCATAACCCATTTGAGCGAACATAGCCCTCATTTGACTCGCCACCTGAGTAGCAACCCGAGCCTCCACCTCGGCTATCATCTCATCTCTTAGCCGAGCCTCTATCTTAGCCTTCATCTGCTCCATAGAAGTATCCGACATGTAATGTGCCCTCGATGTCTCGGATGGCTTGCCGAACACGCTTCGAATTGTCCCATACTTCCTGACGCCTCTAACCCACCCGGGGTGATCGAGCTTTCCTATAGCATTGGACAATGCATCATGTTGCCTAACGGGTACAAATTCTCCCTGACTCTGCTGCTCATGCACCCGTGCCTGTCCAAATATATTAGTGAAATACATATTTAATGTAATAATATATTTGTGAAATTTAAGAGGAATTTTTCGACTAACTTTTTCGACGAGATCCCTCGTGGCGCCACCAGCAATGACATAACCTCCATCATCCCTTTTCTTTGTGCGGGCTCGGATGAAATTTTTCGTTCTTTCATTTCCCGTGGACAACAGAGGAACCAAGTGATCAGGAAAGTCACCAATGTGGTCTAGTGGATCCTCTATTGCCCACTCAGCCATCCGTCCTCTATAACCCGTCGTGCCGAGATGGTGTGGATATATGTTGTGAGATTGACTCTGTCTCGCTTTTTCACTAATCTCCTGAAATATTTAAGTCAAATTAGATTATAAATTATTATAAATATAGTTAAATGGATAAATATTTTACCTAAAACTGGGAGCTCGCATTATATTCCCACCATCGCACCAACCCCGTATGATCTATGTGATCGTAGTCGTCATCCAAACTTGGCTCTTTCACCCTTTCCTTTTGAATGAATTTGGTCTTCCAATTTTTTCGTAATTCTCTTGCTTTTTTTGAGAACCTTTGCCTTGATGGAAGGATCATCGGGCAAGTTCCACGTACGCTGCAAAATAAAGTTTGAGATATCACTAAAGCTCGCTCTTAAGCTCTTAATGTACACTTGTTAGGACATTAAATAGATTGTGTCAATAGTTTAAGTCTTGAGTTATCTTTTGTAATTATCCTTTTAGCTTGGGCTTTGGACTAGATTGTAATTAGTTAATCTTTGGCGTTTGGGCCTTAATATACCTAGGGTTAATGTGGTATATAAGGTTTTTCCACCACTATTTTCAAAGTAATCAAAGATCAAAAGGTTAACCCTACTTTTCACACAATACACACACTTAAAGGTGAGAACCTCTCCCTTTTCATCCCATCTAAGCCTCTTTGATTCCTTGTTTGGTGCAATCGGGACCAACAAGTGGTATCAGAGCAAACGTGAATCGATCTACAGTGATTTGAATCCCGTTTCGTTCGATTCCGAGAAAGATCAAAGGTGTTTTGGGCAAAAAATCACTTTCGGGTATTTTGGATTCGTTTTGGGGCTTTAATGCTTCGTTTTTGTGTTTAAAACCTTGCCCCAGATCGATTCTATGCCTAAAAAGTTTTTAGAACACTTTTGGATCAGTCTTAACGAGTTTTGAGCAAGATTGAAGCAAAAATCTTCAGAAAAAAGTCATCTCGGCCATTTTCTGTTTTTGGTCGATTTGATCCGTTTTTTGTTGTTTTTAGCCCACAAATCGGTCGATTATGTGTTTAGGGAAGAATTTCTGAAGTTTTGGATCAAGTTTGAGTGATTTTGGTTGAGATTTGAGTGAAAACCGGACGATTTTCTGGTAAAACTCGCGACAAGCAATGGAACAGTGACTTAATGTTCTTGGCCGCGAAATTTCCTGTTGCGTAGTTCAAGTCCGCGAAATTTTTATATCCGAGAAATTACATTCCGAGAATCTTTCTAAAACCGCGAAAATTTCACTGTTTCACTTCACTGTCACCTCACTTTTTCTCAACTGCTTATCCTTCAAAATCCGAGAGACTTTATATGCGAGAAATTTTATTCCGAGAATTTATCTGAGCCGCGAAAATTTACAAAACTGAGAAATATTTCTAAGCCGAGAAACTTTTTAAAACCTAGAAAGTTTATTTCGAAAAATTTATCTGAGCCGCGAAAATTTTCAAAAGCTGAGAAATATTCCTAAGTCGAGAAATTTCTTAAAACCGAGAAAGTTTTCAAATCCGCGAAAATTCTTTGAAACTGAGAAAGTTTGTCAAATCCAAGAAATTTTCAGCAGAGAAAGTTTCTTTCTTCCGAGAAAATTTTTCAAAACCACGACTTTTTCAAATCCGAGAAACTTTCTAAAACCACGCTACAAACCGCGATACTTCTTCCAAACTGAAATTTCTTTTAACCTAAAAATTCTCAAAACTGAGAAACTTTCTAAAATCTGAGAAAACAATTTTCAACTGAGAATTTTTTTTCTGTCCGAGAATTTCTCTTTAAACTCATGCAAACACTGAAATTTCTCAACCAATAATTTCTCGGGTAATTTATCTTGTAATCACGATCCATTTTGAAACGTCTCTTCAAACCGCAAATTTTTTCTCGTGTTAAATTTTTCTCGTGTTAATTTTTTTTTTCGAACTTATTCAAGTCTTGATCCTTTACACTTTAGTCCTATCCCCCTAGACCACTTTTGACAAAAATTTACTCTTCCAATCTCGTTTTTAAATCTCTAGAACTACTCTGAATTTCAAGATATATTTTCCCTTCATACATTTTCGACCATCACACACGTTCACTTAGTTCTAAGAAATTCTTTAAACGATTTTCTCAAACTCTACTCGTTAAACTCATATTTCTCATCTCGTTCGTCACTAACCTTCTTATCTATACAAGATCAAAACCACGGACGATTCGACTGCACCAACCATGTCTACCACAAATGACATCTCAACAGTGGGTTCTGACACTAGGCCTCCGATGCTGCGACAAGGCGATTACAGCATACGGACAAACAGGTTCCTCACATTCATCAGGAACAAATGCGCACCACTCTCTCAGTACTTACTGGACTCCATCTTCAACGGACCAGCACAGTTCTGGACGATCATCCCCGCTCAACCAAATGCGAATCCTTCTATTGATGAACGCCGCACTCCAAGAGGCCCCATTAATGAGGACGAAGAGGCCCGCCTACAGGCCGATGAGACTGCCAAAGGATACCTCTTCCAAGCTATGGGCAACGAAGTCTACGCACACATCTAGTGCTGCACAACTGTCAAGGAAATATGGGATGAACTCGTGGAAATTATGGCAGGCACAACAGAGAGTGCTCAGGGGAGGAAATCAGCCTGTCTCTCACAGTATGAACACTTCCAGGCCTATGAAGGAGAGGAGCTGCGTGACACGTACCTCCGATACTTGAAGGTCATCAATGAACTCAAGAAAGCCAAGATCTCGAGGGACAAATTCGATATCAACAACCGCTTCCTTGGTAGCCTCAAACCACATTGGGGCAATGCGACGGTAATGATGATTCAGAGTAAGGACCTCTCCAACACCTCCATCCATGCCCTCTACGACAGCATGTCTGCCTATGCTCCTTACGTGCAACCGCAGTCTACCAACACTCGAGTTGACCCGCTGGCTCTCTTCTCGAACAAGACTGCTGAACGATCTTCCACCTCTAAGGCCAAACAGAACAAAGGGAAGCAACCAGCTGTTGTATCTAACACCTCTTCAGGATCCGAAGCTGATACGGAATCTGATGAAGACGTTCATACAAAACTGCTGGCAATGCTCACAAAGATGGTCTCAAAGAAGAGCGGGAAAAAATCCTCATCTTCCTCCAATCGTCAAAGAACCTTTAGCGGCACCAAAAAGACCACTCCTACGGAGGAAGCTAAGCCGATACAGAAAGAGGAGGAATTCAAACCTCAAAAGTCTGTGAAGTGCTTTTGGTGTGGAAAGTCAGGCCACTTTGCCAAGAAATGCCACGCCCCACGCATGAAGGACTCTGGCTACTACGACCGTAAGGCCAAAATGACCCGCAAAATGGAAAAGTGGGAAAGTTCTTCTCACCGAAGAAGCTGAGTGGGTGAACGACACTTCCGAAGACGAGGAGCCTAAGGATGAGGATTGCTGCATGGCAAGGCTAGTCGAACATGACGAGGACGAGGAGATGGTTAACACTGGTGAGAACTCTGCTAAGACTCCTACCAACGCAGAGTCTGAGGTACAAATTTCACAACTCGATGATGTGTTTAATCACCGTCACACAATTAAGAAACCCACCGTAGACGCTAGGGATTATGATGAACTTAAACTAAAATTTGAAAACAACTATGCCTTACTTAGTTTAAAAGTAGAAGAGCTCGCTTGCGCAAACGAACGACTAATTGCCTCTGAAGCGTTAGTCAAACGTCTGCAAAACAAGAATAAACAAAGTGAGACTAAGGTTAAGGAAACCACATTGGCCATCAGTTCATGTGAAACATCTCGTCTCTTGACGGCCGCACAATATGAACTGCTTACTAAGGAAAGAGTTAGGCTGTACCGAAAGGTGAAAGAACTTGAAGAGCAGCTTCACCTTAGAAACAAAAACGCACGTCTCTTATGCCCGTTGAACCAACTGGCGGAAACAGAATTCTACGACGCCCGGGAGGGAATCGGCCTGGCCAGCAATTGCGAACCGACGCCCGATAATGGTTAAAAGGTATAACATGTGTAACACTACGTTCCTGCAAACAAGAAAGGGTGCTCCCTCACAGCTTATGCCATTTGTGAGATCATCCTCCGTTGTCCTTTCGGAAGAAAAGAGGGAACAAAATATTCATTGGGCGGAAATCGCGTATGACTACACAGAATTGAATGCTAGTGATAAGACTAAGAAACCTTCACTCTCTGAGGACATCGAGACTCTACTACCAACCAAAGAACAGGAAATTGCTTTCCGAGAAGCGCTTTCTCGCATCTATATCTCAGAGAAACTTCTGGTCATAGCAGAACTAGAACGAACACTAGAATTAGAGCGGAAGGCCTTCGCAAAGGAGCGAGATGATCCACTTAGCAAAATCTTTACACTAGAGCAATTTCACAATATGAACAATCCCTCTACGTCGAGTCAAGTACCCGATTCTCAAACATGTAAATGTAAGAGGACGGCAAAGATGACTCCTGAAGCTGAAACTTGTTCAAACACTAACTCTCGTATTCATATGGATACAGGGAATGTGAGTTCGACGTCTCTGGAAGGGAGTTCATTTGAAATAGAGGAGAACCCGCTCTTCGATGACAAGAAGAAAAGACCATTCTATACTCGTCTTTCCTCTTTATGTAATGAATCTCAATATCTTAAGGACGTAGATAATTATGTTACCAGAACTTATCTTCCTTTTACCAAGCTTATGTCTATGTGTTGCTGCAATGACTTTGTTCTCCCACGCTTTCATGAATATGAAACACATGAACATGCAACACTTCTACCACGCAAGCGAATCTCCTCTGCGACGCCTTCGCATTCTCCCATTTCGCCTAAACCTACGGTTAAGCGAAAACGCCTTCCGTCGTCAAAAGCGAAGTCACCTACTGCTCACAAGCAAAAGGCAACTAAAACCGAAGGACGAAAACAACAACAACATCCCTCACGCCAATTCATGCATAAGGCACCATACATGCAAGCAGAAGTTAGGCAAATATGGGTTAGAAAAACCATAATCCCGCCTCATCAAACAAATCACGACGGGAAATCTAAATTAGATCTAGCGCAACCTGATTTAGACCCCACATTTCCTGTTAAGCGCATGAAAATTTTACTTGTATCACAAGAAGGTCCCGTCCGTAAACGGGGACCCAACGTTTGTTGATGATTGCAGGTCTGTCATGTGTGGTATATAGATTCAGGTTGCTCCACACACATGACGGGGAACAAGGAGCTGTTGAGCAACTTCTCCGAGCGCTATCTTGGAAGGGTCTCCTTCAGAAACAGTCAAGTGGCGCCAATTCTCGGAACTGGCGATCTCGTCCATGACAAACTGACGATCAAGGGCATCTCTTACGTCGAGGGTTTGAGCTACAATCTCTTCAGCATCGGTCGTTTCTGCGACAAAGGATACAAGGTTCTCTTCGAATCTGACATCTGCAGCATTATCGATGCCTCGGGACTGCCTCTTCTTTCTGGAACGCGCACGTCTCACCTCTACGTACTCAATCTTACGACCTCTCGACCAATATGCCTTCTCTCTCGTGCTGCACCCAAGTTGAACGATCTATGGCACCGACGTCTCTCACATCTCAATTTCAAGACTCTCAACAAACTACGCCAGAATAAGCTCGTCAACGGTCTACCTCAGCTGTCCTATCATAAGGAGCATCTCTGCTCTGCCTGTGAATTGGGGAAGATGAAGCGCTCGTCTCACATCTCCAAGGAAATGCCGTCCTCTAAGCTCATTCTCGAGCTCTTGCACATGGATCTTTGTGGCCCGATGCCTACGGCTACACTAATGCTCCATTGAATACTCGGCAAAACCATGAATAAAGCATAACCACTCGGGCGAAACCCTTAAAGTGAACTGACTTTCGCCGTGTTATGGATCGGGCGATTTGACATTCGGCAACTTCCAAATCTATTGACCTCACCTTCGATCGAAACCTAGGTGGCCCTAACTTTAATCTAATTTAGACTACCAATCGGGCCTTGACTCAATTCTGACCATAAGTCGGGCGATCTAGGTCATCTCGAGCTTAAAATATTCTAATAATTTCTTATACGATTATTTTAGACTGTAAAGTTCGAGAATTGATAATTATAATAATAGCATTTATTATATCCAAAGGATCGATCTTTAGAGGTTCCACCATATTTCGACAATGATTATAGCGGGAGGACAGGTAGGTGGATCATCCATCTACAATGCGTAAACACATATGTGATTTATGTGATTTCATGTGAATCGATGATTTTCGTGACTTACATGACTTATATGATTTACTTTTACTTGTCTCACGTACGTTTTATGGGGATCATGTTTTATGAGATTTCATGTATATGCACGGCACATGCATATCACGTTAGGGCGAGAGATGGTTGTACCGTAGTGAGACTGTAATGATTTGAGATATTGACGTACGGGGTAGAGTGAGATGATTTTGGTTTGTGACTCATAGCGGAGTCGAGGTTGGGCTCACTGAGCACCTGGCGGAGACAGGCGTGATCGATCTGTCTACTCGGGCGTGATCGTTCCGAGGTGCATACCGTCGGATGGGATTTTTGTTTTGGGTGCGGAGCAACCCGGTAGGAGGCCATTGGCGTGATCGTCCAGTGCACTACTAGGGTAGGCTGCCGCGGGGGGTGGCCTCCCAGCAGTCTATTGCACGCGAAGGTGTCGAGCCTAACCTAAGGCCTTGTGTTGTGTGAAATAGGAATGTGGGAAAAGAAAGAGTGTGCATTGGCATGCAAGATGTTTGGGGATTGGGATTTTGTGTACGCTTGCATACACGCATTGTATTCACCTATTGGGCAAATCGCTCTGTGTTTACGTGCTGTAGGTACTGAGTCGGATGCTGATACGCGTCAAGACTGACGCGGTTGGTGGCGGTGCTCCACGAACTTTTGAGGGCAGAGCGGTACATGGATGAAGACCTGTGGAGCGGCGTTAGGGCTTTTTTGTTTTTTGACATTTTGGGGCTTTGGCCCATGTATAGTGATGACGATGTAGACGGACTTTTATAATAATGTATATTATTTTAGGAAAAAGTTTTTTATTTAGACGTGCCTTCCGCGACTTACTTTGCGGAAATCCGCCACTAACCTTAGTTAGAAAATGAGGGTCGCCACAGGTGGTATCAGAGCGTAGGCTTCAGATTCTGCAGACTGTCCATGTACTGCCGCTCAAAAGCCTGGAGAACCAGCCTGGCCTGTAAGTGCAATATTTGATTATGTGATTACGTGACATTTAATATGTATTTTATGTGAATAATTGTAGAATTTAATAAAAATGCCAAAGGGACGTCGAGAGGTAGGCAGTTCTAGTCGTCGGGCGGGATCAGAATCCCTACTGAATGACGACCGCTCTACTATCCATCAGTTGACCAATCTGATCGGACGACAGTCAGATCAGATTAATGATCTCATCATCGTCAGAACTCTTCGGAACGTCATACGTCCCCATCGTTAGAACGAGTAGAAGCTGTCGGGGAAATGTTCCGAAGATTAAACCCCCTACGTTTGAGGAGGCCTCCGATCCTACCTATGCGGGTGATTGGCTTAGAACCATCGAGAATATGTTCCGTGTAAGCCACTTACCCGATACGGAAATGGTGATGTACACTACCTTTATGCTACGTGGAAACGCGAGCTATTGGTGGGACACGGTTCAAGTGCTCGAAGATACTACCACCATGACCTGGGAAAGGTTCAAAACGCTCTTTCGGGGCAAGTACTTTACCGCACCTGATAATGCGCAGAAGTTGAATGAGTTTATCAACCTCAAACAAGGAGGAATGTCAGTGGCAGATTATATCCCGCAAATTTGAGCAACTCTCTATGTTTCCGCCACATATCATGGCAACTGACGAGCTGAAGATCGAGCATTTTTTGGAGGGTCTCAAACCCGAGATCTTCCGAAGCGTGAGCATGTACGATACGGAAGGGAAAACTTACGTTCGTATCATGTCGGCCAAGTATGTGGAAAAGGTGGGAGTCTCTCCTTATCTGAATGTAATTACGTGGTTGCCTTGCCACACGGTGATCCAACGCGCACTAACCAAGTGCTAAAAGGATGCTCCGTGAACGTTGAGGGGAGAAATTTGAGGGTCGACCTAATAGTAATCCCAAAGAACGACTAAGACGTCATCTTTGGGATGGATTGGCTTTCAAAATACGGAGCCATCATAGATTGTAATAAGAAGGTCGTTAAATTTCAATTGACGAAGAAGAGGTGTTCACTTTTTCGGGTAAGGCGAATAAGAATAATATTTCGCGGATATCCACTCTGAAAGCTCAACGACTACTGAGATCAGGTTGTGAGTCTTTTCTTGTATACGCGGTGAAGGCGTAGGAGTTGCCTCAGCCAGAACTGAAAGACGTACTGATAGTCAATGAATATGCCGATGTATTTCCCGATGATCTCCCGGGGTTACCCCCTGATCGAGAAATACAATTCACAATAGAATTGATACAGGGGTCTGCCCCAATCTCTGAAGCTCCATATCGCCTAGTGCCGAATGAACTGAAAGAGTTGAAAGAACAGCTGGAGGACTTATTGCAGAAAGGGTTTATTCAACCCAACTTTTCACCGTGGGGAGCACCGGTCCTATTCGTGCGGAAGAAGGATGGGTCGATGCGATTATGTATCGACCATCGGGAGTTGAACAAGATCACGATCAAGAATAAATATCCGTTGCCGAGGATCGATGATCTATTTGACCAACTACAAGGTGCTACGGTATTCTCGAAAATTAATCTCCGTTCGGGATACCATCAGCTAAAGATCAGGTAGACAAATGCTCCTAAAACAGCATTCAGTACGAGGTACGGCCATTACGAGTTTTTTGGTCATGCCCTTCGGACTGACAAATGCTCCTGCTGCATTTATAGATCTTATGAACCGAGTCTTTAAAGACTATCTTGTCAATTTGTCATCGTCTTTATCGATGATATCCTGATCTATTCTAAGACGAGAGCCGAACACGAAAATCATCTACGTATTGTCTTAGGAATCCTCCAAGAGAAACAGCTCTACGACAAGTTCAAGAAAATGCGAATTTTGGCTCGAGCAAGTAGCTTTCTTGGGACACGTGATTTCTGGGAATGGAATCTCTATGGACCCGAGTAAGATCGAGGCTGTGAACAATTGGCCACGCCCTACTACTCCTACCGAGGTTCGTAGTTTCCTCCGGCGGGATATTATCGCAAGTTCATAGCTGATTTCTATAGTATCGCCTCGACTCTGACGAACTTGACCAGAAAGAATGTGCCCTTCAAGTGGACAGAAGCATGTGAGCGGAGGTTCCAGGAATTGAAGTAACGTCTTACCTCTGCCCCATTCTAACAATACCATCGGGAACGGGAGGATTCTCAGTCTATAGCGACGCCTCAACGAACGAACTGGGATGCGTGTTAGTGCAGGACGGTAAAGTAATTGCTTACGCCTCACGACAACTGAAAGAATACGAGAAGAGTTATCCAACCCATGACCTGGAATTAACGGCAGTGGTTTTCGCTCTTAGCATCTGGAGACACTACCTTTACGGAGAAAGGTGCAAGAATTTTCACCGACCACAAGAGTTTGAAGTACTTCTTCACCCAGAAGCAGTTAAACATACGACAATGACGATGGCTGGAACTTGTCAAAGACTACGACTGCGTTATTAACTATCATCCGGGCAAAGCAAACATAGTCGCAGACGCGCTGAGTCGAAAAGCATTGAGCACAAAATTGCATAGGATAGGAGTTGAAGTGGTTGACTTAGGTGAAGTCGAATGAAACTAGCAACACTAACTCTTTAGCCTACATTGCGAGAATGAATCAGGAAAGCACAAGAAGATGATGAATTTTATCTGAAGGTGAAAGATGCACTACCTGAGGACTTCGAAACCCGAGAAGATGGAACCTTGCTGTACAAGAATCGGCTGTACGTACCCAATGATGTAGAGTTACAGCGAACAATAATGACAAAAGCACACGCAACAACGTACTCAGTGCACCCGAGCGCGACATAGATGTACCAAGATTTGCGGATCACATATTGGTGGCCGGAAATGAAGAAGGACATCGCCACGTTTGTAAATAGATTTATGACTTGCCAACTGATCAAAGCTGAACACCAACGACCAGCTGGAACTCTGCAGCCTTTATCAATTTCTGAATGGAAATGGGACCACATCACGATGGACTTCGTCGTTGGTTTGCCTAAGACGACGAAAGGCTACGATGCCATTTGGGTGATTGTTGATCGCCTAACCAAATCGGCTCATTTCATTACTATCAGCTCCACTTTTCCATGGAACGTTATGCTGAATTGTATATTCAGGAAATTATTCGACTCCATAGAATTCCAATCTCTATTGTCTCGGATCGAGTTTCGAGATTTCTATCCAACTTTTGGCAAAGTTTACTGGAAGCGATGGGAACTAAGCTCTCGTTCAGTACTGCATATTATCCTCAGACCGACGGGCAGTCTGAACGAACTATCCAAACTCTTGAGGACATGCTACGAGCTTGTGCTTTAGATTTCAAGGGAAACTGGAGCAAGTATCTACCGCTAATCGAGTTTTCCTACAACAATAGTTTCCATGCTACAATCGGAATGGTGCCGTACGATGCATTATACGGACGCAAGTTCCGATCCCCAGTCCATTGGGACGAAATCGGCGAACGGACGTTATTAGGACCTGAAATGATCCGTGAAGTGACCGAAGCCGTGACGAAAAATCGGGAAAGGATGCGAACTGCTCAGAGTCGACAGAAAAGCTACGCAGATCACAGGCGACGATCTTTAGAGTTCGCAGAGGACGACCAAGTATTTCTAAAGATTTCTCCAATGAAAGGCGTGAAGCGCTTCGGACGAAAGGGCAAGTTGAGTCACCGATACATAGGCCCATTCAAGATTATTAAACGAGTCGGTGAAGTTGCATATCAGTTGGAGTTACCTGCTTCTTTATCGCAAATTCACGATGTATATCACGTATCGACATTACGAAAGTACGTCGCGGACCCAAGTCACGTTATCCGGAACGAGATTCTATATCAACAACTTAAGCCTGACTTAAGTTAAGAGGAGCAGCCCGTAGAAATTTTGATGTATGAAATGAAACAGCTCCGGAATAAAACTATTCCGTTAGTTACGGTGTTGTGGCGAAATCAATCAATTGAGGAAGCCACATGGGAGCGTGAGGACGATATGAGAGTTTGTTATCCCGAGTTATTCCAGTCGGCGTAATTTCGGGGACGAAATTCTTTTAAGGGGGGAGGATGTAATACCCGTAAAAATTAATACGGAATTTTGCTGTAATTATCTATATAATTATTTTTCAGAGTAGGAAATAGGATCACGAAATTTAAAGTTGCGCAATGAAAATATGTCCAAGTTTATCAAAGAATTAGATATAATTGATGCAATTAGGAAAAGTTTGTTGGGCTACATATAACATTCGATACTTAGGCCCAAGTTTATGTGTTCTTAGGCCCAAATAGAAATGGGGTTTCTTAAGCTTAAGGTAAAGCTTAACTTGTCTAATCAACTACAAGTTTCAAGGTTTTCATACATATCTAATAACCATCCCAAAATTCTAACCATCAACGGAAACTCTCATTCACCAAAGAAAGAGAAAGGGACGAAAGGAAGAAATAGGAGGAGAAAAGATTTTTAAGCCCAAACCTTTGAATAACTCAAGGAAGTCGAAAGAAAAGAAGGTGAGAACCATCCTATAATCACGTAACCTTCACAAGGTTAATATATATATGCTTTAACCTTGCAAAATTATGTGTGGGTTATGGGAAGTTTCGATCATGCTAGGAATGGTTAGGAGCATAAGTTCTTAGGTCTCGTTCAAGCTTAGTCAATCTTAGTATGCCTAATATATTTCCAAAACATATATGGTTATACATAATCCTATGCTCATCAAAAGAGAAATCAGTATTTAACATGTTTAGAAACCCTAAGCTGTTGAGAATCGATTTAGGTTCAGGAGAATTAATGTAATATATGTTTCAATACTATTGAAGTATACAATGCTTTTTAGAACTCATGGTATTTGGAAGATAATTATTATTTGTTTTAGGACGTACAATTTTCTGGGTTAAAAATAATATTTGAGACTGAGTTTGATAAGTACTGTTTTTAGGTTTTTTCAATAAATCACAATTTTGAACTTCGGGTGATTTAAATTTGTGCGGTATCGGGCGATTGGATTTAGATGATCAGGTGAATTGAGAACTTTAGGCAATCGGCTGATTCATACTAGATCAAGCCTTAAAAATATTTTAATATAATAGTAAGTTTCGATCGAAAGTAGGTTCCAAGTATGATGAATCGGGCGATTGTTGAATAAAGCAATCGGGCGACTCAAGGATTGGATAAGAACTCGGCGAAACTCGTTTTCATGTGCATGAATCGGGCGAAACTAATGCTATGAATGCTCAAATCGGGCAATCTATGAGAACCCAAGAATCGGGCGATTTTGCGACCTATTGAAAACTCGGCGAAACCATGAATAAAGCATAACCAATAGGGCGAAACTACCTTAAAGTGAACTGACTTTCGCCGTGTTATGGATCGGGCGATTTGACATTTCGGCAAATTCCAAATCGATTGACCTCACCTTCGATCGAAACCTAGGTGGCCCTAACTTGGCGTTGACTCGATTCTGACCATAAGTCGGGCGATCTAGGTCATCTCGAGCTTAAAATATTTTAGTAATTTCTGATATGATTATTTTAGACTGTACAGTTCGAGAATTGATAAAATCTACTAATAGCATTTATTATATCCAGATGATCGATCTTTAGAGGTTCCACCAGATTTCGACACTGATTATAGCGGGAGAACAGGTAGGTGGATCATCCACCTACATTGCGTAAACACATATGTAATTTATGTGATTTCATGTGAATCGATGATTTTCGTGACTTACGTGTTTTACTTGTCTCACATACGTTTTATGTGGATTATGTTTTATTAGATTTCATGTATATGCATGGCACATGCATATCACGTCAGGGTGAGATGGTTGTACCGTAGTGAGACGGTAATGATTTGAGATATTAACGTACGGGGTAGAGTGAGATGATTTTGGTTTGTGACTCGTAGCGGAGTCGAGGTTGGGCTCACTGGGCACCTGGCGGAGATAGGCGTGATCGATCTGTCTACTCAGGCGTGATCGTTCCGAGGTGCATACCGCCGGATGGGATTTTTGTTTTGGGTGCGGAGCAACCCGGAAAGAGGCCATTGGCGTGATCGTCCAGTGCACTACTAGGGTAGGCTGCCGCGAGACTTGGGGGTAGCTTCCCAGCAGTCTATTGCGCGCGAAAGTGTCGAGCCTAACCTAGGGCCCCGTGTTGTGTGAAATAGGAATGAGGGAAAAGAAAGAGTGTGCATTGGCATGCGAGATGTTTGGGGATTGGGATTGAGTGTACACTTGCATACACGCATTTTATTCGCCTACTGGGCAAATCGCTCAGTGTTTACGTGTTGTAGGTACTGAGTCGGACGCTGATACGCGTCAAGAGTGAGGCGGCTGGTGGCGGTGCTCCACGGACTTTTGAGGGCAGAGCGGTACATGGATGAAGACCTGTGGAGCGGCGTTAGGGCTTTTTGTTTTTTTGACATTTTGGGGCTTTGGCCCGTGTATAGTGATGACGATGTAGACGGACTTTTATAGTAATATATATTATTTTAGGTAAAAAGTTTTTATTTAGACGGGCCTTCCGCGACTTACATTGCGAAAATCCGCCACTAATCTTAGTTAGAAAACGAGGGTCGCCACAGGAATTTCCGATGTCTCATATAAATGTGTTTGATGCAATTGTTTAACCACTGGCTGCCTGTATTATCCCCACAAATTGGGCAAGCTTTCTTGCCCTTCACACTATAGCTAGACAGATTTCCATAAGCAGGAAAATCATTAATGGTGCAAAATACCATGGCGTGTGTGATATCCCACACCGATTGGAGGGGGGAACGAAGCATGCCTTTATAAGGGTGTGGACACCCCTCTCATTGACACGTTTTAAAACCGTGCGGGTGGGTTGGAGTTCGTAGGAACTCCGTAGTTAAGCGTGCTGGAGGGAGAGTAGTACAAGGATGGGTGACCACCTGGGAAGTCCTCAACCAGACAGCTTAACGCCCAAAGCGGACAATATCAATGCGAGTGAGGTCTGGGCTGTTACAGATGGTATCAGAGCCAGAGCTCCGTTATCACTCCTAATCTTACGGACCTTCATCTCTTTTTCATTTTCTAGCTTCTTAATCAGTGGCGCAAAATTATCTAAAGCCTCACTTTTGTGTGCAAGAAATATGACCCATGTGTACCTAGTATAGTCGTCTACAATAACAAAGGCATATCGCTTATCTTTCAATGACATAACCTGTACCGGACCAAAAAGGTCAAGATGCAGCAGTTCCAGTGGTCTGGACGTAGAGATCACATTCTTCGGTTTAAAGGACGTCTTGGTCTGTTTCCCCATTTGGCACGCTTTACAGATTCTGTCCTTGGTGGCTTTCATATCTGGAATACCTCTCACTAATTCATTGCATGATATGTGAGACATCAGTTCCATGTTAGCATGTCCCAGACGTCTATGCCATAACCATCTGATATCCTGCGTAACTGCTAGACACTTGACATTTTGGTTAGCTATATCATCAAGAGTGATGCAGTAAATGTTACCATGTCTAGCCGCACTAAACACAATCTCATCACTTTTTGACAAGACACTTGTCTTTGGCGAAAGCTACGGTATGTCCATCATCACATAATTGGCTAATGCTAATTAAATTATGTTCTAAGTTCCTAACAAACCGTACATTATCTATAGTGATATTTAAATTGTTACCAACAGTACCGACTCCCACGATTTTGGCTTTTGCGTCGTTAGCGTACGAAACGTATCCTCCATCAACTGCCTTCAACGACACAAAATTACCTATATCACCTGTCATGTGGCGGGAGCACCCGCTGTCGAGATACCACCTGCTTTTCTTACTGAAATTCTTCCTTCGTACCTATAGAAATAAGTACTCTTCTGAGGTACCCAATTTCTGTTGGGTCCTAACATGTTAGCGGGGAAATAACTTCTGTTAACATACGAGATATCATTCTGCATAGATGGTGATCTCCTGCTAGAATCAGATACAACAACGGTATTTACAGGTGACTTCTTAGGTCTCCAAACATACTTAGTTTTATCAACTTTCTTTAAAGGACAGTTGTATGAGTGACCATTTCTACCACAACAGAAACATTTAAGCTTAGGCACAGAATGTTTAGCATGCTTTCCTTCTGTGGAATAACCTATCCCTGACCTACCAATGTTCCTAGGAGTACTTAACAGCATATCTAGGTTCTGCTTACCCTCAAGGAGTCTATCAACTTTCTGTTTTTCTCTATCTAAGGAATTCCTGAGTCTACGATATCTCTCGATAAGTCACTGTTTTTCTTTTCTATTTTCTCACAGTTCACGTGGAATTCCCTCTATCTTCGCAGTAACTAATTCTTCTTTCAGACGTGAGATCTCTAGATCAGCCTCATGTTTTTCCTTAGCTAGTTCATCTCGCTGCCTTATCAGTTCCTTATTCAAGGAATTTAGTGACTTAATCTTTCTTTCTGCTTTTTGAAGTAACCTACACAAATCTTCCTTACTTTCTTCTATATCAGCGAATCCTATGACTTTAATAAGTCTAAGTGACAGAACTCTGTTTCTAGGATGGTTTTCTAAATTTCTTTCCATTTAGATTGCAACTTCCAATTTATTCTCTGTATTCCTCTATTCATACGTAGTTCATACATTTAGTCCAAATATGGAGTTGGGTAAAATTTAATGTAATTCAGTAAAAAAATAGAAATTCCCTCAGTGCTACATCGTCGATCTAATTCAATCAATAATGTACTTACTAAGTGGGATTCGTTTAGAAATGGGAAATTCAAAATGCTCGGGGATGTAAATGACGCAATGTCTACAATACCTGGATTGAATCAGATCCAATTTGAAGGATTTTGTAGATTCATTGATCAGGGTTTGACAGAAGAACTTTCTAAGTTTCCAAAAATTGAAGATACAGATCATGAACAGATGAGTCACTTTCATAACCATATAAACTGTTTAGGATATGAATTTTCTCAATGGAGGAAGAGTGAGATACCTGATCATCGTCAGCCATGTAAGCGTTATCCTCGTCCTCACTTTGTTCCATTTCAGAGTCGTTAGATTCTGTCACCATGGTCTTCTGCTTCCTTGGTTTCTCATCGTTACTTGTTGGGCATTCATGTGCATAGTGGCCTAGTGTGTTGCACCGAAAGCATTTCTGAAATTTCTTCCCTGACGTGGAGATTCCCTTGTTTTTGTTCTGGAATTTGCTGGAGTTCCCTTTGAATCTCCTTTTCTGTTCGAATCTTTCAAATCTCTTTGTAAGCATGGCTAGGTCGTTCATCAGGCCTTCTCGTTCATCGTCAGAATCAGATTCTTCTTGGTTGGATTTTAATGCGATAGACTTCTGATTTTTGGTTTGCGACTTCTCATTCATTGACGTTTGAATCATCTCATAGGAGATAAGCGATCCAATCAGTTCGGAGATGCTAAGTGCTTCTAGATCCTTTGCTTCGTAGATGGCAGTAACTTTGGCATTCCACTCTCGCGGCAGTGATCTCAGTATCTTTCTTACTTGTTCACTGTCGGGAACCTTCTTGCCGAGAGAGAACATTTGGTTGATGATTCCCATGACTCTGGCGTACATCTGGCTTATATTCTCGTCAGATTCCATCGAGAACAGTTCGTACTGATGAGTGAGCAGAGCTAGTCTTTCTTGCACAACTCGTTGAGTTCCTTCATGAGTAACTTGGAGCATATCCCACATGGCCTTTGCCGATGAGCAGGAACTGACCCGAATGTATTCTTCCCGTGTGAGTGCGCATGCGAGCATGTTTTTTGCCTTTGCATTTCGCGTGATTCCCTTTTTGTCATCAGCAGTGTAATCTTTAGCATCCCTTGGGGTTCCATCGGATTTCGCAGCCGTATATGGTCCGTTGATGATTGTCTCCCAAAGAACGTAGTCGACAGCGATGAGAAATTCGATCATGTGATTCTTCCACACTGCGTAGTTCGTTCCATCGAAGAGAGGTGGCCTAGAGTGGGATTGACCCTCTGCAAAAACATCACTCGAAAAAGCCATTAGATCTTAACTCAGGCGTGTTAGGCCTTTCGTTGAGTAACCCGCTCTGATACCAAATGAAGTGTAAAATATGCCTAAGAGGGGGGGTGAATTAGGCTATAAAAGATTTGGCTTGTTCTTCGTTGAAAAATACTTTTCTTTAAGAAGATATTTGCAGAGTATGTTATTTCCCAGAAATCAGTATGAGTATCAAAGTTATCTCCCTAACCCTGTTTCAAAATATCACGTTAGTTTCAGAAATTATGATATCACCTAGATATTATCGTGGGTTCCGGGTTTGTCTCACAGAAAAGTAAATAGCAGAAAGTAGAGTGAGACGAGATTTTTATACAGGTTATATCCCCAACTGGGGTTTAATTCTGTCCTTGGGGTGTGATCTCCCCGAGAGTTCCAATCAATCACTAAGTGTTACCGATTACACTATGATTGACCCGTACACAACCGAAGCACTATGGACACTAGACCTCGTTCTAGGCTGAGGCACGCCAAGTTTCGATCCACATCGTTTACCCAGGACACTGGATGCAGCTTGTTACCGAAGGGCCACCGAATCCACAAATTCGTCCCTCCACGTGCGTAAGACTCCACTCGTGCTCCTTTGTGCGCTCACACGTCCGAAGACTAAGGTTTGTAGGATTTGGAGTTTCTAAGGATCGCTCAAGGGTTCAGATTCGCAAATGAAAGCTCAATCACAAACTACGAATTAATCGCAAAGTAAAGCTCAAATCGTCTAAGGAATTCGATAGCTTGTGTGTTCGTTGTGTACCCTTCAATCGTAAAGTGTTTCCTTCTATATAGACCCAATAATCGCTTCTACACTTCACAAGGAAAGTTAAGCACAGAATATGCAAGATAAAGCTCAATAATCACGTGCATTAACTCAAACAATCATGCCAAGAATAAACCAATTAAGCTCAACGGTCATGCATGATCACTTACCATAAATACCACAGATTAACATTCATTCCACAGTAATCTCATCCATTCGTCAGCATATATATATTCCACTCAGCATATTTTCAACGGTAAGCTCAATCAATTAATTTCTTTCCCAAAATATGATAGCCAATTCGCACAGAGAAAGATTTGATCTACTGAGTATAATGCAAAGCATACTTTCCATGTATAGTGATCTCATCCGATTTCAGCACATTCCATAAATAGACTCAAACAGCATCTTACCACATATAGGCCCAATCAATTAATCCCTTGCCATAATATGAATCCTAAGTCGCACAAGGAAAGCAGGATAATGATTCACTGATTTAAGAGTCACTTAATATGGCACTCAACGGATATATATCATTGATATTCTTTCCTAAAATAAATCAATCACATGTAAGCATTCAATCAGAATATCTTTTCTATATATAGCATAGTCATTTATATCCGGGTGATCATATCGATATTCTTGCCTAAAATAAATCAATCATGTGTATAGCTCACACATCACTTTACAGAATATGTTTTCCATATATAGCACACAGTGAGATTCCATTCATGCGAAAACGTTCATAACCAGGTGATCACATAAATGTTCCAGTTAAGTACAAGATCACACATATTCGATTTTCTTATCAGTTTAGTCACATTCAAGCGCTTAATCGAACATTTTCACATACTTAAACATCACATAACATGAATATCGAGTTTTCTAATTTGTACCCCCTAATTTACGTAATTACTTGGAATAATCAAAACTCTCATAATCATTTGGACCAAAAAGGTCTACAGTTATTTTCCTTACAAATGAAGTTCTCGAACTTGAGATGGTTTTAGATAGGTTTTACTTTGTAAAATGTGGTGATGGGACTTCCACTTGACAAAATATCCCCTAATTTAAGGCAAGTTGTCTCAAAATATCATTTCTAAGTTTTGGGCCCAAATTACTTTTAAGTCTAGCCCATTAACATTTAGGCTCCAATCTTAGCTTATCACCCATATTTTCCTTTGCCTAATTTTCGAAAATCCCTAATTAAATTAAAAGTCACATGGCATAATTTAAATGCACTTATTTCCACCAAATAGATTAAGCACACATTTTATCATGCAAATTTCACATAATTCACACGAGCACATAATGATTGCAAGAAATGCACATGATTGCATTCAACATCTATGCAAATTTATTGGCCTCTATTTGCCTACAAGGACCCGGGTGCTACAGCGTGTAGGGTAAATCTTGATTTGATGTACGCGTCGTAAACCTCAACTCCTTCGTACCACAGAGTTTTCAAATCATCAATCAACGGAGCCAAGTAGACATCAATATCGTTACCAGGCTGTTTAGGACCCGATATTAACACCGACAACATGATGTATTTTCTTTTCGTTGAAAGCAATGGAGGAAGGTTGTAGATACAGAGCAATACCGCCACGTACTATGACAGCTGCTCATGTCACCGTGTGGATTTGTCCCATCTGTGCAAAGACCAAGCCTAAGATTCCGTACCTCAACTCAAATTCAGGAAACAAAGTATCAATGTTCCTCCATTAAGGGGAATCTGCCGGATGTCAGCTTTCCATCTTTTATTCGTTCTCGTCGTGCCATCTAAACATTTTAGCGACATCGGCGTTGGAGAACATACGTTTTAGACTAGGAACTATCGGCAAGTACCACAGAACCTTAGCAGGAGGACCGTTGACTTCATCTTTTTGCTTATAACGCCAAGTGTCAAACTGGGCACTTATTAGCAAATTCATACTTGCCCCTATAAAGTATGCAATCAATGGGACAAGCATGTATTCGATCATACTGCAAATTTAGAGGGCATAACAACTTCTTTGCATCGTACGTCGACGTGGGAAGCTCATTACCGGTAGGAAGCATATCCGACAATATTTCTAAGAGTGTAGAGAAACATTTGCGTGAAATTCCAAAATTTTCCTTGACATTAAACAGTTTGAACATAGCAGATAGCTTTGTGTATTTTGAACGACCGTTGTACAAAGGGATATTGTTGTCCCTAATTAAACTATCAAATATTGGAGGACGTTCTTCAAAATCCTCTTGAACATCGCGAAGCATGTCCTCAATACGATCATTTTTGTCAGACGAACAGTCAACTACAACATCTTCGACTTCATTTGGTGGCACTAGTTTACTACTTGATTCCCCCAACAACTAGCTTCAGTGACGGTCTCACCGTGCCATATCCAACTAGTATACCCAGGTTTAAACACGGTAATTATCAGATGATCCCTAACAGTCGGACTATTCCACCATTGTAAGTTATTACAATTACGACACGGACATGAAATCTTCGATTGCCTATTTTTTCTCCTATTCTCTTTCGCACATTTCATAAATTCCTCTAAGCCATTCTAAAATTCAGTTGATGTTCGATTACTACATATCCAACTCCGATCCATTTACAAGAACCCAAAGCATAGCAATGAATATTTGAACAAATAATTTGCACAAGCAAACATACAACGTGACCATTCAAGATATCCTCCTAATTAGCAAATCTTGAACGAGTATCTAAGTTTATACAAACCAAAAGCACATATTTGCAACAACTAAACATGTGTTTCATATGATGAAACACAATTTAAACATATAACGGAGTTAAAATAATTACCATGAATATCCAACTAAATCGAGGAAGCCCCAATCGCAGCTGCCCCACGCGAAAAGAACCCTAACGGGAGCCTCAAATAAATTCTCGCAAAACCTAATTTCGAATTAAAAATTCCCCATATCGACCCAAATAAATTGTTTGGTTACATATTTATTCCAAGAACAACATATAAAATCTGAAAACGTCCAACTTCACGGAAGATTCGACAAAATAATCGTTCATTTTGGACAATATATTCGAAATTCGGGCAAAATAATCAAAATAGTCCAAAAAAAGCACCTATTAAGCCTTCGAGTGACGCCGAAACTCCGACCTATCATCGAATCGCTTCCCGCCAAGAATCGCAATCGAGCAGCCCTAATTTCGCCCAATAAACCTAATTTCGCAAAAAAAAACCCAAACCAATACAATAACATCGAATTGATGCATATTCACAACACACACACAGACGTCATATAACACGAGTAAACGACAAGAACGACCAATTATGACAAAGTTAGACGAAAATCCAAACCAATCGAAAATTGAAATTAATCAACTGAATTTTCGACCCAAGTAAAAACGAGCATACCTCGAAAACGCAGCTTCACCGTGGAGTTACTCACAATCTTCATCATAAATGTATGAGAAAGAACCTTCGAATTCGCCGGAATCGCCTTTACAAGCTCGTCGACTTAGTTTTTCTTTCGCAAATTGGGGAATGAAAAGTGAAGTTCGCACCACTGTTATTTAAAGCATTCGGCGTCGGTTGTTCTACGTAACCGATGCCTATTCCGTCATAACCCGCGTCGGTTATTAAAAAAACCGACGCGGTTTAGAGAACTTTCCGCGTCGGTTTTTCGAAACAACCGACACGGATAATGAGTAAAAACTTTTTGCATCGGTTTTTTGCAGAAAACCGACGCATATAATCTTTAAATTATCCATTTGTTTACAAAAACGCCACCGCGTTCGTTATAGGCGCCGCTTTTCGTACAACCGGTGCCTATTATGCCGTAGCCTATAATATATGTTGTACTAGTGAACGCTGCAAAATTGGTTGGATAGATCATTAACAAGTGTCGCATCCACATAACTTTTTCAATGCTGAGAAATATATAGCCGACTCCAACATCAAGTATGTGGAATTCCACTGAGTAGGTACATCCAGACTCAAGCCCTTAGTCGTATCTAATTTCACAGTTTTGGCACATTCCAAAAACCAATTTAGTCTACTCGGAGAGTTCCTAATGAATCGAAAGGCTCCTCTAATACCACAGATGACATTATTTTTTTCTTTCAACCCATCTTGGACGACAAGATTAATGATATGAGCTTTACATCTCATATGAATGTACTTTCCTCCCAAAATTACTTTTACCAACATGACAACTATATGTAACACATTGCCACCGTCATTTGAGGAAGCATTATCAACTGTAACGGTAAATATCTTGTCAATTCCCCAAGTAGGCGTTGCTCGATACCATTGCCTACTTCATCACCTTTGCGACCCAAAATCGGAAAAAGTTCCATAAATTTCTTTTTTATATTCTAATCATCATCAATGAAATGGACCGTGAGACACATATGGTTGATTATCTGAATCGATGTCCACGTGTCCGTCTTAATACAAATGGTTTGTGATTATTTGGTAGTGACTTCAATCTCCCTTCATTCTACATGTTGTAAATGTCCTTTTGTTAGAGTATTCCGTGAAAAAACTCTAAACATATGACAAATAACCGACGAGAAGTGCCTAAAACCCCGTTCTCAACGGTTAAAAGGAAACTCATCAACCCATCATATAACAATATGCGTCAATCGCCTTACCTTGATCAAATCTCCAAGTGCCAATGAAAACTCTTGATCATTCACATGTCACCGAGGTAGTTGAAAAGCAAGGCGGACTTGATTTGTTTGAACCTGCGGATTTTTTTACAAGCTTAAAGTGATTCATCAGAGCTTTGGTTCCATGATTCCTTGGATTGGCTTAGCTCACTACTAAAATACTTACACCTCGCCTTTTTCGACTTCACAAAAGAATTTGTCGAAATGTTCCCAATACATTGTTCTAGACGCAACGACAATTTATTTTTCATTAGACCCTTTCGTTTACCTTCTATCTCCTCCTTAGGCTATGGTCGGCTGGTTGGTGGCTGACGGTGACGGATGATGATGGCAGGCCAATGAGCTGTGATGCGAGTATGAGTTTGTGTGTGCGACTCTGTGCACTGGTGGTGAACGAGCCGCGACGTTTCAAGTTTTAATTTTTTTAGTTATCAAGTATGTATTTTTAAATTTTTTATTTTTGCATTGGGCTTGGCCTTAGATCTTAATAACATTAGTATTTTCCTTTTGGGCCGAATCATTAGGTTAATGACAATTATTTAAATATAGGGCTATATAATTTATTTTCAATTTGTCTGCGAAGACTTCAGTTACCCGAACCCCGACCCATTAAAAGCAATCGGGTATCGAATTTTAAATTCGTTCAAGGAAATAACCCGATTGGTTTGGGTCGACTACCCGAAATCCGACCCCGGTTGCCCACCCCTAGCTATGGACTTGAGCCACACACTAGGGTGTGTTTGTGGGGTAATCCTCCAAAACATCACGTTGATCCTTCCTTGCCTGCTCATCGCTTCGTTTGTTTAGTATAAGTAATTCGTGATCATTCTGTAAAAAAATGAGGTGATATTCCGAGTTTTTGATCACCTTAGAAAAGCTAGATAATCCTAGATCATTGTCATCACTTCATTTGTTTAGCCAAGGTGACCCGTCATAATAGTCATGATGGATCACCTAGGTGATGGAAATGGAGTAATATTTTAAGTTTTGGATCACCCCAACAAAGCAGGGTGATCCTGGGTCACGGTGTCATGATTTCGTTTGTTTAGCCTAGCTGATCGTCATCACGTGACGACAGATCACTTAGATGATGAAAATGGGGTGATGTTCCAAGTTTTTCTTTGGCTTACTGTTGGTCCCGATTGCACCAAACAAGGAATCAAAGAAGCTTAGATGGGATGAAAAGGGAGAGGTTCTCACCTTCAAGTGTGTGTATTGTGTGAAAAGTATGGTTAGCCTTTTGATCTTTGATTACTTTGAAAATAGTAATGGAAAAACCTTATATACCACATTAACCCTAGGTATATTAAGGCCCAAACACTAAAGATTAACTAATTACAATCTAGTCCAAAGCCCAAGCTAAAAGGATAATTACAAAAGATAACCCAAGACTTAAACTATTGACACAATCTATTAAGTATCCTAACAATCTCCCCCTTTGTGTCAATTGTTGGGAGTCTTGGATCTTGGGCGTTGTGATGGTGGATTAGCGAGTGTGTGTTTTGCGAAGTCCTAGCTTGAACTCGAAGGCACGGAGATTCCTTCGAAGCACAATTCGATCAGCTATAGCGTCAATGAACTTCGCGAACTTGGATCGGCAGTGTGGGTCTTCTTCCGAAAGGATGCGGCAAATTCTCATGAGCTTGTCTTGGATGATCGTGAGTGTTCCATCCGAGAACTTTGCCACTTCGGAGCAGCGCAGTAGCCTCATCTTTCCCTTGTAGTTCGAGTAGGCGACCGCCGGATCATCTCCGTCGATCACATCGCCCTCTCGATAGTCGTTCGCATTCTTGAAAGATGGGCGAGTCAGGTTCACCTTCTTCAGGTTGTGCTCCACCGCCATCTGCAGATCGTGGGAGGCGAAGTATCTCACTTGTCGGAGCATGTGTCGCTTGAGAGCCACGTAGCCCATAGTGACCGGTTCAGCCCGTACGAGATGTCCAGAACTTCTGAGGACGAGTCTGAACTGCTTCATGGATTCCAGCATGCTGTACAGATCACTCAGGCGCAGAAATTTGAAGTCCGCCTCGCTTACTTCACAGTAGCTCTCATCCTGCCTCATCACCGTGAACACTGGATAGTGGACACGTCCTTTCGACTCCTGGCGAATGTCAGTGACTTTGCAGATGGGAGCCCGATTCATCTCAAGAGCGAAGTTTTCCTCATCGGACAGCGTCCGGTTTGTGCACTTGTGGCAAAGAAGGCTCCATCGGTAGAGCTTCTTCTTCTCCTTGCTCCAGTTTTGGACATTCATCAGCTCGTATTCATCGAAGACCGTGATGATCCGCTCCTTGCGCCGTCAGATCCCCTTCCTGATCTCTTCTTGGAATGGTGTGGTGATCTTCTTGTTTTCCCACGGTGCTTCCGGTATATCCGCCGTGGGCTCATCCGGTTGAGAAGCAGGAGCCTCAGCTTGCTGGGCTTGAAATTGTAGAATGTTCTCGAGCTCGGCGGGTTCGGCATCGTACTCCTCTCCGTTCTCGTTGTCTGCAGTGTTGATCAGCGTAAGCGAAGATTCCTTTAGCAGACGTCGAGCATTTTCCACCAACTTCCTGGCTGCTACTGCATCGGCGGGTGTGTACAGCCATTCATCGTTAAAGATGTAGGCCTCCATCTCGTTCTGCGCGCGGTAGAAGTCCTCGGAAGCCACGTTGGAGTCGGTACTGAGAGGGGTATGGTTGTGCAATGGCGAGGGTGTTGCGTCGGAGGAGTTTGTGGATTGTGGGGATGGTTGTGGTGGAGATTCTGGTGGTTCGGTTGAGGTGATGGTTTTTGCGAGGATGATTTGGGTGTCGGGTGGTGTAGATGTGGTGGTGGCCTCTAACGTCGATGTGACAGTTAGAGATTCCGAGATGGTGGGTGGAGAAGGTGTGGTGGTGGTCTCTAATGTCGATGTGACGATTAGAGTTTCGGAGACGGTGGTAGGTGGTGGTGGGGGTGATTTGGCTAGTGACTCGGGGTTAATAGGATGGAATTTTTGGCTGGTGGGGTGTGAGGTTTCTGTTGCGGGCGTCGTTTCAGGTGCAGAGGAGGAAGGCGGCGTCGATTGCACGAGTCCTTGAGATTGTGAGCCTTGCTGCCTATTCTCCCCCTCGTGTCGATCTTGATCATCGTCTTGATCGTCGCGTCTGATCCCGCTAGACTCGCCTTGAGCGCGGCAAGTCATTGGTTGAGTCATGATGGCCTTCATTCGCTGTTCCTCCTCATCGAGTTCCGTCATTGATTCGAATCGGGCTCTGAGGATGTATAAGAGCTCCTTTGCGGAAATGGAGGAGAGAACAGCTTCTGCGTCCACATGTTGCGGTGGTGGTGGCGTCTCCGGGGCCACACCTTTGCCTTTGTCGATGGTGGACGCATCGAGACGCGCGTAGACTTTATCGAGGATGGACGCCTCAAGAGTCTTTGTAAACTCTTGAAGACGAGCCTCTAGCGCGGTCTCGGAGACAAAATGGGGTAAGTTTAACAAGTTGGAATCACGAAGAAATCCAACTGACACCGAATCGGAGAAGATAGCCGATCGGCCGCCCGTTTGCACAGGACGGGAAAAGACGGGGTCACTAAGACTTCCCGTTGGCATCATCGATGAGACAGACTCAAACGAATGATGGCCTAGGCTCACGGTTGTTGTGATGTTGGCCGTGTTAGGTCTTCCGCTCTCAGTCACAGAGACATCACCGAGCGTTCCGACAGAATCACGAAGACTCTGTAGTGTAGTAAAAGGTGTATGTGTCCTAGAAACATATGAAATTATGGGGAGTGAGGGCACTAGACTCGATGTGATTGAAGAGGATGCAGTCTGAGGCGAAGGACTGCTTGTTTCAACATCGACTATCTCCAAGTGGGATGTCGATGGCATACGTAGCTCCTCGTGGAATGAAATATCTTCCTGTAGAGAGTAAGATAAGTGGATTGGTGGGGTCGTTTGCGTGGTTGAGCCAAATGCCACGTCTTCTACTCGGGAGGTGAACACATCACCTCCTGTACCTATGGGTTGGGCTCGGCTTGTCTGTGACTGAGGAGGTCGATCGTGTTTCTGTTTTGATCGACGCTCCGTGGAGCGGCTTACGTCATCCTCTCGCGACCGTTTTTTCGGTACGCGGGTGGAAGAGGATGCGGGGCGACTCGATGACTTTTTAGAAGTGGTTGTTGGGTTTTGGCTAGTCCCGGGGTTAGGAGCAGTGGGGTTGGTCTGCTCCGTAGGGACAATGGATAGGGGACGGGGACTCTCGCGGAATGAAGCGGTGGAGGCGCGGTATCCTCGAACATGCGGGTTTGTTGGGTCGGCATAGGCGAGGACTTCGTCTGGGATGATCATGGCGTGTCGATCTTTCGCCGTAGTATTTTTCTTGGCGAACTTCTCGACAACGGGAATTATGAAGTGCTCACTCGCCGGGCTGATGCAGATGTTGGTGGAGAACAGGCGGAAGTGTTTGATGATCGCTGGGAGCCACCGCATGTAAGGGACGAAGCGGTTTTGACTCCCTTGGCGACTTCCCGATCGCGGCGTTGGACCATGGAGACGAGATCCATCCAGATGATCTCGGTGTAGTTGTACTTGCGGTTGTGTGCGATGCCGGTTAGGATGGTGAGGATTTGGTGGTTCCCGCGGTCCTGACCAGCATGCTTCCCTGACATGCATTTGTTCAGCAGTAGGTACAGTGTTCGCCAGGGTTGAGGTAGATTGCGTGTGGTGACTTCACTGAGGACAAGTGGGCCCGTCTTCTTCTTGTTTTCAGGTTGGTAGCCCAATCTATCGATGTCTTCAATGAGTTGTTCGTGCGTCGGTAGTGGATCGTAGGGTGAGTAGACAGGGAGTTGGAGTACTTCTTGGACAATCTTGCGGGTGAGGACTACTGTTTCTTGATCGATTTCGACGGACATTGCTGAAGCGAGGTAGTGTGGTCCAGCAATCTGCAATGTGTGCCAGAACTGCTGGAGGTAGACTTGCACTTCTGGCTCGCCATGAGTGAGGGCGTGTCGGAGGGGATGCCCTTTGAGGATCTCTATGATGATGGGAGCATCGCACCGGAAGTTGTCCAAGTCCACCATGTGGTTGTTTGGTATCAAGGCAGCCCATCGACTTATTGGGAAGACCTGCTCGATTGGTGGAACAAACGTCAGTGTATTTAGCTCGATGCGAGCGACGTCCCTTTGAATTGCTGCGGCCTCAAGTGCTTCTCGGTTTGTGTTAGTCATATTTGTGCTTGACAGAAATTGTAGCATGATTAGTACGGACTAAATTGCGAGAATATGGATATAGGTAAGATATGGGTAAAACAATAAAATAAAGTATAGAAGTGCCCAAAATCGTAAAGATAATAGTAAAATTAAAATTAAAGTAACTAAGAGTCCTTTTGAAATAAAGTTGTTAAGATTGAATGATGGTCATGTGATGGCGAGTTTCGACAATTTTAGGACATTAAACGAAATTTTTTCCAATACTTAGAAAATTTTCAGGATTGAAGGTGTTCATGTGATATGAGAAAATTTTGGTACATGAGCAAGCCGAAAAAAAAATTTTCGCATGTAATGGAAAATTATCACACATAGACAAGTCGAGAGAAATTTTCGCAGATAGAGTAAAATTTCGCATGTATGGAAATTTTCGCACGTTAAGGAAATTTCGCATTCAGAGTAAATTTTCGCATGTAGTGGGAAATTTCGCAAGTTATCCAAAAAAAATTTTCGCAGTTAACATATTTTCTCGAAAGGTATTAAATTTTCGCAAGTAGAGAAATTTTTCAAGCTATCCAAAAATTTTCGTAAGTTTTGAATTTTTCTCAAGTGATATGAAAGTTTCGCGGAGTGATAAGGCTTTGAAGAAAATCTGCTCAAGTGATAAAATTTCTCGGGTTGAAGTTTTTGGGTCACTGTAGTTGCGAAATAGTGAAGATGCGAAAAGATGTAATATGAAGTGAGGTGTATGAAAATTTCGCGGGGCATGGCTCACTGTAGCAGCAAAAGTTTGAACGTAAGAAAAAGGATTTTCTCGAATGAAAACTTTCGCGGACTTCACACACTGTAGCAGCGAAATTTTGACGCAAGAAAATTCTCGGATGAAAGTTTTCGCGGGACCTTAGTCAGTGTAGCAGCGAATATTTTAACGCAAGAAATTCCTCGGATAAAAGCTTTTGCAGGACCTTAGTCACTGTAGCAGCGAAAATTTTTAACGCAAGAAATTTCTCGGATAAAAATTTTCGCGGGACCTCACTCACTGTAGCAGCGAAAATCTAACGTTTAAAGCATTTTTTCTGAAAATTTTCTCGGTGAAGAACACTGTGCGAAAACTTACGAAACGACGCTATGATTTTTGCCTTAGACCCACTCAAATCTTAACCAAAATGCAATAAACTGGACACAATCGACTCGAAATTGGACGGGCGATACATATTTGGGGGTTTTAAACACCAAAATCCTAACATGCGTCTGAATTAAAGCCGAGAAAAATTAATTTTAAACCTAAAAATTTTAACAGACGGGGCAGAAAACAGAGTAAAACGAACAGGAATTGATTTATTTGTGATGTATTCATACCGAAAAGCTGATTTTGACGACGGAGTACGCAGAAAAACGGATTTTGAAGGCAGATTTGAGGAAGACGACGACGCGATAGGTTGAGAAGTTTTCGAAGAGTAGGGTGCGAAATTTTTGAATTTTTCTCGGGAATTTTTAGGATTGTGAAAAACGTTAAGTGTTTTGGGGTTTTGTGACTGTTCATGTGAGATTTTGAGTTAATGGGCCGAAATTCGTGGGCTTGGTCAAAATTGGGTCCTGAGCCGATTTTCGCGGGCTTGGTCAAAATTGGGTCCTATTGGTCCAATTTTGACCCCGTTTGACCAAAAATTAAACTTTCAACCCAAAAATCAATTGGTCCAATTTTGACTCCGTTTGACCAAAATTTAAAATTTCAACCCAAATTTTTTTTTTTAATAGGCAAAATCAGAAACTCCCCCTTAATCTATAACTCCCTTTTTAGATAAAGAAAAAAAAAAACAGAAACTCCCCTTAATCGAAAACTCCCCCTTAAGAGACATAATTCAGAAGACACATAGAAAATGGAGTAAAGTGAAAAGACATATGTACACTTTATCAAAGTTCATGTAGGGTCGATTGATCACAACTGAAGATTCAACATGCCCAACATAGTCACAAGGTGTTGGAATCGTTTGACATCCAACGGTTTTGTGAAAATGTCGGCTAGTTGATCTTCGGTAGTGACGTAGTGCAATTCAATCGTCCCTTATTCGACATGTTCTTTGATGAAGTGGTGACGAATATCTATGTGTTTCGTTCTCGAGTGATGTACCGGATTACTCGTCATCGCAATCGCACTCTTCGAGTCACAATAAATGGGAATTTTATCAACATGAAAATTAAAATCTCGTAGTTGGGTTCTCATCCACAAAAGCTGTGAGCAAACAAGGAATCAAAGAGGCTTAGATGGGATGAAAAGGGAGAGGTTCTCACCTTCAAGTGTGTGTATTGTGTGAAAAGTAGGGTTAGCCTTTTGATCTTTGATTACTTTGAAAATAGTGATGGTAAAACCTTATATACCACATTAATCTTAGGTATATTAAGGCCCAAACAGTGAAGATTAACCAATTACAATCTAGTCCAAAGCCCAAGCTAAAAGGATAATTACAAAAGATAATCCAAGACTTAAACTATTGACACAATCTATTAAATATCCTAACACTTACCAAAAATGCTAGTGATCCTAGATCACGGTGATGGAGTGATATTTCTACTTTTTATTTGGGCAATATTACCCCATATATTTAACATTTTTCGCTTATGTACTCTTATTCATATTTTAGATTATATAACCTAACTATTTAAAATCTAAAAAAAATGTTTAAAATAAGATAATTATATTGAATACTATATAAAAGATTTAAAATTACATCGTAAAATTTAAACTAAATATCGAAATAATATTCACTATTACTTAAAGTATTATCTTAAAATAAACATAATCCATCCTACCTAGATAGTTACGTAAGGTTAAATATGACATTTATGAAATATCATCCCATAAATCAGCATGATTAAACAAACACAATATTTCAATATTACAATGATATGCATAATGAAATATCATTCCAAAAGAAACACAGTGATGTCATATCACCTTGATCTATATTCCAGTGATACTTACATCACGGCGAGGTAGATATCACCACCTCAAACAAACGTCCCCATAAAAGTAACTTTATCAATACTATCACCAACCGTTTGTCCACTAAAAACAAAACTAAAAATAAAAATAAATAAAAATAATTAAAAACTAAATTAAATTGTCACAACTCACAACCGGTTCGTGAACTAACCTTGAGCATGACATGGTTGTGCACAATTTTTAATAGATAACATTATCCAAATGATATTTACCATAAAAATATGTAACAAAATTCATGATATTTGTCTCTAGAAATAGAGACCAATATTTATACATTTTGAATCACAATTTCAAATCACCTATTTCCCTCTATATTCGCTCGCAATTTATATTATTTTTCTATTATTTCCCTACTACATTTTATAATATTAGTATTTGAGTCTTGTAATTTTTCTTTTAATTGAGATTTGTAGCTTGTTAAGTATATCATTCTTTGTTAATAATTAAGAACTTTTAATATCATGTAATTTTATTTATTTTGCATATTTCAATTAATAATAAAAATAATTGTAAAGTTTAATAAAATTATTAAATAATAAGGTAAAGTTATATTATATGTTGAGTTGAGTTGTTGATAAAGCGTGAACTTTAATGAGGTTTGATTGTGGTGAAGGTTGCGTATGTGGAAGAGAGATAACTTAATTTTTTATTTTCACAACGGTTATACAAGTCATTAATAAACTTAGTAAAAGGAATGATTATAGATATAGCAAAGTTCAAACTAATTATCTTATTAAGTAAATACTATGTTTACACCATAAAATCAATTGATTAAAAAACCATTCAAACTAATAAATGTTTGTTTTATTTCTTACAGAAGTTTATCAAGGCATACAAATTTGGAAAACTAATGACAATTATGTATACAAATCAGCATTTGTTGGTTGTTGTGGATGATGGAAGAATGTTTGAAATAGAATATGTTGAGCATGACCTAGAAAAGAAATTTGAATCGGAAAATCTCATCCACAAGAGGTTGTTCGATGAAAAAGCTGATGTCAAAATACATAAGCCTGACATTTAGCTGATGAAGTCAATGGTGAACTAAACAATATAATGGATGATAGTGTTTATAGAAGACCTTAGATATGAATTTTGGATGTCTCTTTCCCAAGTTTCCTGAAACTGTTGATCCTCCAAAACACTATACACTTAAATTAGTGGTTTAGGGTGTGTGTTTTGGGGTGATCCTTCAAAAACATGACAGTTATCCTGCCTTCGCTTCCTCACAATCGTTTGTTTAGCCTATTACTAACGGAACACCTAGGTGATGAAAATGAGGTAACTTTCAAGTTTTGGATCACGTCAAAAGCTAGGTGATCCTGGATCAGGGTGTCATCAATTTGTTTGTTTAGCCTAGGAAATTTGTCATAACCGTGATGACAGATCACCTAGGTGATGTAAATGAGTTGATATTCCACGTTTTGGATCACCCCAAAACAGTTAGGTGATCTTGGATCACGGTGTCATCACTTCGTTTGTTTAGCCTAGGTGATCCGTCATCAACATGGTGAAAATGGGTTGATATTCCAAGTTCAGGATCACCCCAAAAAAAAGTTAGGTAATCATGGATCACTGTAGGTTATCAAACACCTTAACGATCAACAATGGGATCAAAAGATGATTTACGTGCGAAATACCTTGAGTGCGTGTTTAGTACATGTTCTTGGCTTGGGAGCATTGTATCTGCGCTTTTCTCAAGAGAATATTCTATTGATTCACCCTAAACAAATTAGGGTTTTAGGTATTTATACCTTTGAATAGGTATAAACCCATGGGCCCCTACTAGGCCCATTACAACCACTTATTAAACATTAGAATCTACAACTTGGACTCTAATTAAAGGAATACAAGACTTAGACATAATAAAGTATATTAGACTTAGACTTAATTAAAGCAATTCAGAAAGCACGCATATAAGTTCTCGTTGGTGGTTGAAGACCTTGTGCTTACTCCTTGATTTGGATCTTTAATTACTTGAAACGTTGGGTGAGCTCGTGCCCGTTTCCCTTCATGTGGAAGTGGTTGATTAGATCGTGATATTTGGTTCCTCACTGTGCTCTGTCTCATTTGTACTAGAAATTTCAATTCGGGCTTCAGCTTCTTCTTCTGAGTTATCTGTCTGGGGATTTTCTTCTTCTTCCGAATTTTTTGTAAAGGGGTTTGTATTGACTTGAGGTTTGAGATGTCGTTAGCGTTTCATTGGCCTCAGTTTGTTTTACTACATGTGGGACCGATGCGTCACTACTGGGGTTGCTTTGAGGAGGACTTGATTGTTGACGAGAGCGGATGTACATATGTTCGAATAAAAGGTCCAACTTCTTCATTTGTCCTTGAAGAAGATGGTTGGTCTAGGACTGTTGATCTTCTGTAAACACTTTTATGAGTCCGAATTTTTTGGACTAGTGTGTACAGAAACCATGGAGGGCGCTTCTTCGAAAGTCACATTTGGGCTTTTCATGACGGTCCTTTTCTGTTTTAGGTCTGTAGGCCTTTGATGTGGCTGAATATCCAATGAATACTCCGTCAACTGCTTTTGTATCGTAATTGCCTTGGCCTTCTCTATCATTGCAGTAAATCACTTGTATTCGAAGAACCGTAGGAATCCAATGTTGGGTATTCTTCGGTTGATGAGTTCCTACGGAGTTTTCCCAAAGCGTCTGTGAATGCTAGTCATGTTTTTAGTGTAGCAGGCGGTGTTGACTGCTCATCCCAAAGGAAGTGGGGAAGGCTCGAGTGAATTCGCATCGTATGAGCCGCTTCAACTAAAGTTCCGTTTCTTCTCTCCACTACTATATTCTATTGAGGAGTCTTAGCAGCAGGAAGTTGCTGAGAAATTCCAAGTGATGAATAGAAATCACTTACTACCCGATTCTTGAATTCGGTATCATTGTCGGTGCGGATCACTTGGACATTACATATGAGCATATTTTGAGTTCTTCACAAAAGATATGATATCGGGTGTCTCGTCCTTAGAAATCGTGTCCATGTGTGAATAGAGAAACGTTTTCCACGATCACCAGAACAAACTTTCGTCCATTGGTCCTTTGAACTCTCATCTGCCCACATAGATCCATGTCTTCAAGTTGAGATTAGACCCTCGATCATGAAGAGGTTGTGGCTAAGCCCGTCTATGTACGAGACATCCTTAATCGCCAGGTTGTAATGAATAAGATCCCTATGTCCTGAAATCAGAGCAGATTGATTATTCCCGAAGCACGTGGTCCGACCGAATCCCTCACTGTAGTTGCTCAACAGCTCATTTATTCCGGTCATGTGTGTGGAGCAACCTGAGTCGATGTATCATATATGATATATCTCCAAAACAAATTAATGGGATTTAGGTTTCCATTTATGGACGGGTCCTCCCTTATTAGCATTAGATGTTATGCATGCACGTTTTGTAGATTTGTGCCTTTAGTCAATTTTCGATATTTCTTTAGCCTCCGTGACTGACTTACGAACCCAGATCTTTTAAATTTTTCCTGGTGGATAACATTGTTTAGTGCTTGCTGTAAATTCTTGTTTTATTACCCATAATATTCGAGTACCTAAAACTTTAGCTTTAGCTTCAGTTTTAGGGTGCTTTGACTTTTTGACTTTACGTTCCTTTTTTGGTCAGGTTTGGACCGTGACTTGGGAGACGAACGTGTTGCTCTCTTTGTTGTCAGTGATTGCTTTGCTATGATGAGATTTAAGATAATCGCATCATCATGACAATAATAATAATTAGAAACCTTAGATGTTCTTGCAGATCCAAAAATAAAAAAACATAGATGTAAATGTATCAACGCGAGTTTTAACACAAGACAAACGCCTATTAGAAAACTTTGAACTAGACGGTCCAAAAGAAACTAGCTCATTCTTTCTAGAAGAAGGAGTGCGGTCGACGCGCGGCGTGCTAATATAAAGTGCAAGTGCAACAAGTAATAATTAAAACGAATACGTAGTTACTATCACCGACGTGCGATAGGCAATGGACCTATTGTTTGTAGTGCAGTAAGGTGCGTAAACGAGTATCGAACACGAGGAATAAACTTGATTACTAGTAATAACCTATCGACTCGATATCTAGCCTAAATAAAGTGCGTAAATTGTCTATACTACGAACTATCCTAACAGACCAATCCTAATGCAACGGGAGATCAAGAGAACACGATTAAAACTATTATGAGCGGTTTCAGATAATAAAGAGTGCTCGGGATTCGAATCCCGCTAGGTACTATCGGCTAAGACAATAGAATATCACTCCTACGTGATTAAGACTAAATCACAGTAATTTCCTAGCCACTTCCGAATTTGCTATCGCCCTAGACGTTCGTGGGAATCTAAGATTCAATAATTACTAACGGCAAGGATCGAGTATTTGCTGTCGCCCTACACTCGAGTCCTATCGTCTATGAACGGCCTAATCGTTGTTTAGCTGTCGATTTACCACACATTCACTTCAGCACATAGACATATTGAGGCAAAGAAACACTTTCATAGATAGATAGATAGTCAGAATACACGAGTCACGATAATTCTACGTCTTAACTACGAATCGACCTAGCGTTCATCTACTCCCAAACACAAATGGGAATTAACTACTCATAATTGACGGGGAAACAATGAAAGAAATAGAGAACAAGGATGGAGAACTCATAAATCTTCTCTACTGTTTGATCTGGGATGGTCTCGTGGAAGGGTTCTCGTTCCTCGTTTAATTAGGTGTGATTCCGTCGATGATCCGTCTCTTGCGCATGTGGAGGTATTTCTCTGTTCTTCACGGCTCTCTTTCGTCTCTGAAATGTTAGAATGGAGTTCTGGAAAGAGGTCCCCCCCTTTTTGAGTTGGAATTGGGCTTTTAAAACGAAATTCGCAACCTTCACGGTCGTGACAAGCTCAAATAGGCCCTCAGCTAAGGTTCACGGCCTGGTGCGTCACCCTTCACGGCCGAGAATGTTTAGGCTAGGCTACGCATTGGCGGCCTCTTGTCACGGCCAGGAGCAAGAAGCTTCGCGGCCGTAACTCACATCGAGTTTGGTCTCGACCTTCTGTCACTGCCTGGCGCAAGGTCTTCACGGCCGTGACACTCTTCTACGGCATCGTAACTTGTTCGTTTTGCCTTGTTTTCGCTCCTTTCCGCCCGATAGCCGTCCTAAGGTCCTATAGTGTGCAAACAAGTGTAAATAGAGCATATAAATGCAAGAAACAATGAAGAATACTCTATTATATCCCAAATAACTGCTACAATAAACGTATTAATATACGTTTATCAGAGTGACGTCTTCAGATGATAGGTCGTCTCCTGTGCCTTTCTCCTTCCCCTTTCTACTTAAAGTTGGACTATTTGTACAGCAAAGACGAGTTAGCGAGTTTCTTATATTTAACAACAACCTGCATTTATAGTTTTCTAGCGTTAGAGGATGTTTGGCTAGGGACATAATTCTAGAGGTTGAGGCTATGTTATGTCGACTGGCTTTTCAAATGAAGAAATTAAAGCAGTATTTCTTTCCCAACCTGAATAGTAACCCTTTAGTCTAAAGTTGAGCGCACATCATAGTTTTCGCTAATTATTGTTGGGATATAGTCACTAGTAGTACTAGGCTTCTTTTCTCATTGGATTCTTCTTCGACAACCGTTGCTTCAGAAGAGGGTGTACATATATGTAGGTATCATCAGACAAAAAATATCTTCCTTGTCTTTTAACTATCATTGAGTTCAGTGTACTCAAACCCGACTTCGGCCCCCGCCTCTGAGCATCTATTTCTGATGCTCTCGTTAATGGCATTAGATGAGGTAAGTTTAGAGCTAGATATCTAATGTCTTAAAGAGGTCGAAGCAACTTGTTGATCAGTTGATATAAAACTTAACCCTTCGCGGGGATCGTAAAATCTCGTGTCTATAGGTTGGTTTAAGAAAATAATTTGCTCCGTTTGCCCTCTTTCGGTCAGAATCCTCTAGACTTTTAATCTTAGAGTATAATTTCCTACGCTCCCCATCATGAGGTCATACTCGGTAATCTTTGTGATTCGCTCGTTTTCACTCGCTTCATACTAGCAGTTAGCTCACTAACCTGTTCCTTAAGCTTCTAGGTCGCGACTCTCGACTCTCAATTGTGTAGCTTGCAGCTGACAATTGAGATTACCTTCTTCTCTCAAATGTTTAAGAAGACACTTATGATTATTATCCAAACGAGCTTCCAAGTCCTTTATAGTCTTTTCATGATCTATAAAGGTACTTTTGGCTTGCTCGTAAGTAGAGACACTATTTGTCAAAGCACTAATATTAATTCATAATTAGCTAGGCTAGCCTCAGAGGTAGCTCAACTAGTTTCTAATCTGCTTATGTTTTCGTGGGCTAATTTCTTTTCTATTGACCTGATATTTTTAAGTTCCTTACAAAAGGCTTTATATTTTTCTTTAAGCTCTAAAATATGCTAAGGTCAAAAGATTACCTCCCTCCTAGACGTCGATTCTTCGCCTTCACTGCCAGTGACCTTTAGTTCCATGTCCTCTTTGCCCAACTCGGCTCCCTCCACCAAGGACATCAAGGCTACGTTCTCTGGCTCGCTTTCTGAGGTGTCCTCGAGCCATTGGTCCTGCTTATCCATCGGTGTAATGTCGGTTTTTTTCTGCCTCAAATTCAATAACATTGGGGACTAAATTGGTACTCGCGAAACATTGGGGACTAAATTGGTCCAGAGGATAAATATTGTGGACCATTTTAGGTTTTTGCCCCTATAATTTTGGATTACCCCAAACAAATACCCCATACATAATGGATGAATGGAATTAGTCTGCAGAGGCTAGGTCGGCGTGTCCCGTGAAATCTGTATCCTAGGGTTTTCCACGTTAAATATTCAAGAATGAAAGGAAGACGTGTCAACTCGTATTTCTGAATTGCTGATGAACAACAAGAAAGAATCCTACATAATGGATCCCGAAGAGGATCAAGGAGATACGGACATTGCCGTCGTGTATGGGAATCTGTAATGATACGGTTACAACTAAGACAAAGTCCTAACTCGCATGGAGCTCGAATGGAGGCAAAGATGTCGAGGGAAATGATGGAGAAGATGACTGAAGGGGAACACTGTCCAATTAATGATGGCGCTGGAGCAGTTCGATTTGGATCAAGCAATCGAAGGCGGAGATAGGCGAATTTCGTCAAGTTAATCTTTCCATCACAGTTGCGATATTTCGATATATCGTGGCTTAAGCACCGATTATGCGGCGGAGAACGAAATCCGGATTTTCGTAACGACGACAAAATCTTTCTGAGAAAGACTTTTTTCCAATTCTGTTAAAAACTTAGATTAAGTCGAACTGAAAAACCCACGAAGTTCACGATGCGATTTATAATTTTTTTAGGGGCGGAAAATATGTTAATTGTTGAGATTCAGATTATAACAACCTGATTTTTTTCCTATTACCAGCAGCTTTACGAAGTTGACATTTCCCCGAAGTAATGATTTTTGGAAAAGGAAAACCTAAAGTAGCCAACCGCATGGAGGAGGACGTCCGAATAAAAACTGTTTTAGGCACTTTTTCGGCGACGTAGCTTGTTGAGGAGACGATCAAGATGGTGAGATGTGCTGAAGTTTTTAGAATATCGAGTGTGTAAAATGTGTTTCATACTCTTCGAGAGAGAGATCTTTCAGAATTTAAGAACGAGGAAGGTAAAAGCAATATGATTAAGAGTAGGTGTATCTACACTTAAATACCCACAAATATAAGAAATTTTCAGTTCATTCGTCTGTCAGATAAATTTTATATATAGATACGTACTAAAAATAATACACATAGGGTATCCGTTTGGTTGAGAGTGTCATTTTCCCAAAGTTTACGTATATTTTTATATGTTTATTACGGACCATATCACATGCTAGTGCGGTACTTAATTCATAAATATTTTGTATGATATCTATGTAGCATTACGTACATTTTTCATTGTTTATTTACTGTAGTAGGTTTCTCTATTATACCTAAAATTTCTTATATGATGTATTCTTCGGCCTAATGGCTACCTATATGTAAAAATTTTATTCTATTAGATGTCTACAAATAAAAAATGTTGACAATATTGTAAATAAATAGGTATGGATGCCCATGATTGGTTAGATCTATATTTATTTTATTTGTTAGATTTGCATTAATTTGATTGGTTGATTGTTGTAAACATTGGCCTATAAATATGGCCTTCTTTGCTCATTTTGTAGTGTGAAAAATCATACAATTCTCTTTGAAATCCAACGTTGATACATATTATTATATAAATATTTTATAACACGTTATCAGCACGAGGCTCTACCGACAACGCCGATCTCCGCCGAAGACGCTAATTTCTTTCGAAGATTTACGGGCATAATTAAGGTTTTTATATGATGGACACGGGCATGTGCAATGAAGAATTATGTCTTGCAGACTGTGCAACGACTAATACAATTCTGAAAAATAAGAAATATTTCGAGCATCTTGATATGAAAGAAACCAGTGTGATTACTATATCGGGTAGCACAAATATAATTGAAGGCTCCGGAAGAGCTAATTTATTATTGCCCAGAGGAACAAGGCTGATTATTGAAAATGCTTTATATTCCCCTAAGTCTCAAAGAAATTTATTAAGCTTTAAAGCAATTCGAAATAACGGATATCATGTTGAGACTGTACAAAAGGGAGATATTGAATATCTGCACATTACAAAAGTAATTTCGAATGAAAAGAGAATCATAGAAATATTACCGTCTTTTGACTCTGGGCTATACTACACATATCTTAGAACGATTGAATCATATGCTATCCAAAAGTTTAGCAATGACAGTACATTTAATCTTTGGCATGACCGGTTGGGCCATCCCGGTACAATTATGATGCGAAAAATAATTGAAAATTCACGCGGACATTTATTGAGGAACCCGAAGATTCTTCAGTCTAAAGAATTAGCATGTATTTCTTGCTCTAAAGGGATGTTAATTATTCGACCATCCCAAATGAAAGTAAAGACTGAATCTATTGCATTTTTGGAGCGTATACATGGCGATATTTGTGGACCGATACATCCATCATGTGGACCATTTAAATATTTCATGGTATTAATTGATGCATCAAGTAAATGGTCCCATGTATGTTTATTATCTACGAGAAACATGACATTTTGCGAGATTACTTGCTCAGCTGATTAGATTAAGAGCACATTTCCCAGATGAAGAAAATACGCCTTGATAATGTTGTTGAATTTACTTCAAAGGCATTTAATGATTATTTTATGTCTATCGGTATCGATGTCGAGCATCCTGTGCCACATGTCAATACACAAAACGGTCTTGCCGAATCATTGATTAAACGTTTGCAATTAATTGCAAGGCCATTGTTGATAAAATCAAAACTTCCATCGTCTTGTTGGGGACATGCTATATTACATGCAGCAGCACTAATCCGCATCAGGCCAATAAGTTATCACGATATCTCCCCGTTACAAATGGTTTATGGTCAGGAACCAGATATTTCTCATCTAAGAATTTTCGAATGTGCAGTATATGTTCCAATTGCACCAACTCAACGCACAAAGATGGGATCTCAAAGGAGGTTGGGAATATACGTCGGATTTGAATCTCCATCAATTATAAAATATTTAGAACCCTTAACTGGAGATCGATTCACGGCCAGATTTGCCGACTGTCACTTCGACGAAACAAATTTTTCGACATTAGGGAGAGACAAGAAACAGTTGGAAAGAAATATTAGTTGGAATGAATTATCGCTAAATCATTATGATCCTCGAACAAAAGAATGTGAACTAGAAGTTCAAATGATAATTCATTTACAAAGTTTAGCGAACCAATTGCCAGACAGTTTTGCTGACCCAAAAAGAGTGACAAAGTCACATATTCCAGCTGTTAATGTTCCTGCTAAAATTGATGTTTCTGCAGAACAAACAGATAATACGATTGAGCTTAAACCACAATTGAAGCGTGGTAGGCCCTCTGGTTCCAAAGATAAAAATCCTCGAAAAAGAAAAGGTGCAAATAATAAGAATGGTCCAATCGAGGATTTATCGACTAAAGAAGAGTCGACGGGCAAAAATGATGATAAGAATGAAAGTCAGGTACCTGAACAAATTGAAAATAATGATAATGAAGAGATCTCGATCAATTATGCCCAGAATGGAATAAGATGGAACCGAGATAAAGTCAACGTTGACGATAAATTCTCATTTAACGTAGCGCTACAAGAAATGAATGAGATTAATGAGAATGAGGATCATGAACCAAGGTTTGTAAAAGAATGCAGCCAAAGAAATGATTGGCCAAAATGGAAAGATGCAATCGATGCTGAATTAAAATCACTTGAGAGACGAAAAGTTTTCGGACCTGTAGTCCGTATACCAGAGAATATAAAGCCGGTTGGATATAAATGGGTTTTTATCAGAAAGAGAAATGAAAAGGGCGAAATTATGAGATACAAAGCCCGGCTTGTTGCACAAGGTTTTTCGCAAAGACCTGGTATTGATTATGATGAGACATATTCTCCGGTGATGGATGCAACAACTTTTCGTTATATAATAAGTCTGGCAATACGTGAAAAACTCGATATGCGTCTAATGGATGTTGTCACTGCCTATTTATATGGCTCACTTGATAGTGACATTTATATGAAGCTTCCTGAGGGATTTCAATTGCCTAAAAATTCAGGGCCCCGTGATACTCAATTAAACTGAACAAATCGCTTTATGGATTAAAGCAATCTGGGCGTATGTGGTATATCGCCTAAGTGAATATTTATTAAAAGAAGGATACAAAAATGATCAAATTTGCCCTTGTATATTTATGAGAAGATGTAGAAATGATTTTGTTATCATAGTGGTATATGTTGATGATATCACTATAATTGGAACTCCTGAAGAGTTGTCAAAGGCCGTTAATTGTTTGAAAGAGGAGTTCGAAATGAAAGATCTTGGAAAGACGAAATTTTATCTTGGCTTGCAGATTGAATACTTGAAGAATGGAATATTTGTATGTCAAGAAACATATACGAAAAAGGTATTGAAAAGATTTTATATGGATAAAGCTCATCCGTTGGATACTCCGATGATTGTTCGATCTCTAGATGTGAATAAAGATCCATTCAGACCTCGAGAAAATGATGAAGAATTGCTTGGTCCTGAAGTACCATATCTTAGTGCCATAGGAGCACTAATGTATCTTACGAGTCATACGCGACCTGATATAGCGTTCACTGTAAATTTATTGGCGAGATATAGTTCGTCACCAACTCGTAGACATTGGAACGGTGTTAAACGACTTTTTCGATACCCAAAAGGAACAACTGATTTGGGATTATTCTATTCAAATGAGTCCAGATCAGATCTAGTCGGATATGCAGATGCTAGTTTTCTATCCAGCCCACATAATGCTCGATCGCAAACGGGTTATCTCTTTACATATGGTGGAACTGCTATTTCTTGGCGGTCAGTTAAACAAAGTTTAACCGCCACTTCATCTAGTCATGCGAAAATTTTAGCGATTCACGAAGCTAGCAGAGAATGTGTTTGGTTGCGATCGATAATCCAGCATATACGACAAACTTGTGGATTATTATCGGAAAAAGTTACCTCCGACGATCTTATATGAAGACAATGCCGCATGTATTGCTCAGTTAAAGGAAGGTTAAATCAAAGGCGATAGAACCAAACATATATCGCCTAAATTCTTCTATACGCACGACCTTCAGAAGACCGACGAAATTGACGTACAACAAGTTCGATAAAGTGACAACCTTGCGGACCTATTCACAAAAGCACTACCTCCAAGATTATTCGAAAAACTTGTAGATTTAATTGGACTCCGAAGGCTCAAAGATCTTGAGTAATGTTTATATCAGGGGGAGACAATATACGCTGCACTCTTTTTCCCTTCATTAGGTTTTTATCCCACTGGGTTTTTCCTAATAAGGTTTTTAACGAGGCAGCTAATATAATCAGATGAAAATATTTTGTAATGGGCATCAAGGGGGAGTATTATAAATAAATAGGTATGGTGCCCATGATTGGTTAGATCTATATTGATTTTATTTGTTAGATTTGCATTAATTTGATTGGTTGATTGTAGTAAACATTGGCCTATAAATATGGCCTTCTTCGCTCATTTGTAGTGTGAAAAATAATACAATTCTCTTTGAAATTCAACGTTGATTCATATTATTATATAAATATTTTATAACAGACATTGAATTGATATGATATTTTTGGATACATTGAATATTTAAGTGTAAACTTCCTCAAAAGTAAAGGATAGAATAGTTATTTGCTCAACGGAACTTGCGTGCAAAAAATATTTGAAATGAGTACCTTAAATGTAAATTGACAAGGTAGCGAATCTAAATTCTTTTATGTTAGTAGATATTAAGCCCAGTTTTCCCATATTATATTCTCACTCCTATTCAGCTTCGCACAGACAGTCTTGGCGGAGACAGTGAACTGGCGACGTTGCTCGTCGTTGATCGAAGGGACATCTAAACAGCTGAATTTGAGATAGAACTATGAAGACTTTTGTGAAGACTCTGAAGGGTTCGTACTTTGAGATAGAAGTCACTCCTCAAGACACTGTATGCACTCTCCTTCTCTTTCTCTGTGTTAGAACGTGAATTGTGCTTGTGTTTATGTGGTCGTACGTGTTTCAGCGTTGTATGCAGGCTATGTAGTGTGGATTTGGGGGGTGTGGATTAATTAGGGCCTTTGTGCTCAGAATTTGCTTCTATTGTTTTTTCTTTGATTAGAGTAATTAGTTTTGCTCGACTCGCTTGCCTTCTTCAATGTCCTTGGATTGACTTGCTTCTCTTGCTGCTAATTGAACTAACGAGTTTCTGTTGTGTGAGTGTGCATTGACACTTTGCTATATGTTATCGAGAGTATGTAGATGTACCTGTGCTGAACACCTGTGTAACTAACCCTTTTGCCCCAACTAATTTGCGACAAATTTGTAATATTTAATGAATATATAGACTTTGAATAGCCTTTCGAATCTGACATGGTCGCAATAATGTGTGTTTTGTGCTCCACATCCATCTTCTCATTCTATTGCTAATGGCATTATAGGTGGCAGATGTGAAGAAGAATATCGAAAAGGTACAAGGTGCTGATGTGTATCCAGCTGGTCAACAAATGCTTATCCACCAAGGGAAAGTCCTCAAGGATGAGACAACCTTGGAGGATAACAACGTTGCTGAGGGAAGTTTTGTCGTGATTATGCTGTCTAAGGTACGCTTCAGTTACCTCATTTATGTTCGTTTTCCATTTTGATTGAAAGTTCACCTCAGTTTTCATTTATGAACAAGGGCATGGGGCATGAATATTGTGTTTGGCTTATTTCTTTCCTTGTTGTTACCCGTTACCATTATATGGACACATTTCTAAGAGCTATGCCACTTACATAGCAAAATCCTAGAAAGTTATTTCCACTGACGATACAAGATGCCAATTTTGTAGAGCAAGGCATCATCTTCAACTGGAAAAGCGTCTTCATCTGCTTCTGGAACAGCAATAACGGTAAGCACCTGGAACCTCCTCCACATTTATTTACTCTCTAGAAGTACTTATTTTGGATCTCCAAATGTGGAGTAAGATAATGGTTATGGAATAAGATATGTTGTTTCGCAGCTGGTGAAAGTTGCAACATGCAAAAGAAACTATGTTCATTGACAAGAGGATGATCGGCGTTTTTGCCCTATGTCATCTGAACCATATCCATCCTCCATCATCTGTTTAGTTGATCAGTAAATTTCTAGCGCTTGCAAAGTGCTCTAATGTCAAGCTAGTGAAACTTGATCTTATTTGTTAACTTCTACGTATTAGTTATTAGTTCATATCATAACGATATAACTATCGCATTTTATTATACTGCAGAAATGGTAACCTGTCGATCATGTAACGCATCACAGCCCAATTATCTAACTTAGCAATTATACCCATTTCTCGCTCTTTCGATTTAGGAAAGCGGTTTTTTCCCATCTCGTCAATTATATTTTATCCCATTACAGGCACCACCTCCTACCCAATCGGTTACAGACACCCCAACACCTCGTTCAAATGTAACACCGTGAGTTCGTTCGTTATAATGCAACAGTTTTCCCTCATGTAAGAAAATCAGCTATTATACGCTCTTCTATTAAATTTTTGTATTATCTTTGCTTTGCAGTCCACAGCCAGCTGTGGAATCTGCTCCTGCATCGTGAGTTCTATTGTTGTTATTGCTCTATTGATATACGCGATAACTTAGTTACCACGCAAAGTTTACGTTTATTTAATTTCGTTTGAAACAGTGCGATGGATGTTTACGGTCAAGCTGCTTCGAATCTTGTGGCTGGAAGTAACTTGGAGGTCACTGTACAGCAGATACTTGACATGGGTGGAGGAAGCTGGGATCGTGATACAGTTATTCGTGCACTAAGGGCAGCTTATAATAACCCCGAGAGAGCTGTGGAATACCTTTACTCTGTGAGCTTCCTTCAATTAGCTGAACAAACACTTGTCTTTTCTTGATCCTTTTTTTTGTCGTAGGTGGGAGACGATCAGCAATTTTGTTACAAAGTGGCTAACTTGGGATTGATTACATCCAAACAAATATTTAAGATGTTTTTTATATTCGTATATCCAAACAGCCAGCCATGACTTTGCGGAATGTTTTATACTTTCAGGGTATTCCCGAGCAAGCCAATGCTCCTCCAACAGCTCAGCCACCTACTGCAGCCCAACAAGTTAATCAGGCAACACAGCCCGCACCAGCTTCTAGTGGGCCCAATGCTAATCCGTTGGATCTTTTCCCGCAGGTAACAGCTTTTATGGTATGAAATATGAATACTCCATAATTGAAAATGCAAAATATATTACTAACTGGTGATATTGGAAATTAGGGTCTCCCAAATATAGGAGGAAATGCGGGTGGTGGGAACTTAGATTTTCTTCGCAACAGCCCGCAGGTACTTGCTTATCTTATTTCGTGACTTTTTTTTTTGCCAGAAATCGCCGTGTTGATTATCTGATTTAATTGTTTTTTTTTTTTCGATTACTTGAAGTTTCAAGCACTGAGGGCCATGGTGCAAGCCAATCCTCAAATCTTGCAGGTAGTTAGTTACCTTAAATATTTTGTAATAAGTGATCTTGTTTTCTCCTCTGCTTTGATTCCTTAACACTGTGCTTGGTTTGAGGAAAGTAGGGTGGAAAAGAAAATGAGGGAGAAAATGATTTCCATAAGTTTTCTTTCGTTTTCCGCACCATTTGGTGAGGAAATTAAGCTTCAAGTCAAAACTAAACCAAATTTTCTTTTCATTTCCTCCGATCAACCAAACACGAAAACAATTTTCCTTTTCCTTTTCTTTTCCCTACTAATATCCATGAACCAAACACACTCTAATACTCCGAAACTTGCAGCCGATGCTTCGAGAATTGGCTAAACAAAACCCCCAGCTTGTGCGATTAATTCGAGAACGCCAGGGAGACTTTCTACGCCTGATAAATGAACCCGTCGAGGATGAAGGGTGAGAAATAATAAACCAATATTTCCTACGGTGAATTCTAATTGTCTGACATCCGATAACATATTCTATTCAGGAACCCATTAGGGCAACTTGATGATGCAATGCCTCAGTCTTTGGCCGTCACACCCGAGGAGCAGGAAGCTATTGAGCGAGTAAGGTTTATCTAAAACTTTAACCTATTGTTAAGTCATATTAGATCTCGTTTTTATCCCTTTTTTTTTCTGTTCTCTCTTTGCTTCTGTTTTGATTAAAATGCGTGCATTTATTTTGTTTTGTTTTTCGTTGGCAGCTAGAAGCAATGGGTTTCAATCGTGCATTGGTATTGCAAGTATACTTTGCATGTAACAAGAACGAGGAGCTCGCGGCAAACTACCTATTAGATCATATGGGCGAGTTTGATGATTGAAAACTTTCTTTGTTGGTTGCTATTTAAAATGGGAGTTTGATGACTTTTTTCTCTTCGTGATCCTCAGTTTTTCTCTTCGTGATCCTCTGGTATTAATAGTTGCTTAAAGTATCAGTAGTTCGTTTATTTTGTTCGTTTTTATTTCAATTTTCTTTTAGATATCCGTGTCTGTTACTTAAATTTTTCCCTCTAAGTTTGGCTTAACGGGGCAATAGCTTGGCCTGGCCGCGCCTTGTGACCTAAGCCAATTTCGGATTATGCGGAATCTGAGCCTTAAGAGAACGGCCTTCTTCAAGACAATGCACCTTGTTTTACTTGAAGACTAAGTGGTTCGGGTTAGTTTGAACTAACACAACCGAGAATCAACTCGAAACACAACAATTTACGGGAGGCGTTCCTCTCCCAACCCACTCTTTTTTACTTCTTTATACCGATGCCCCAAGATCGGAGAAGTACAAGCAATCAACACTTGCAGAAACAAGTCATTCACATTCTAGGTATCTACTTGCACACACTTTACACCACTTTCTATTTTTCACCAAAGGGTCCTAGTGCCAAGTGAATGACCTTGCTCCTTATATAGTTCTCGGTCAAGGCAGCTCAAGGGACGAAAGTTTTTGGCCTTCAAATCGTCCAATGGAAAAGCTGGGTGTAATACCCGTAAAATTTAATACGGGGTTTTTGCTGTAATTAACTATGTAATTTTAAAAACCAGGAAGGTTGATGAAGAAATTTAAGTTGTGGAACAAAAATACAAATCTTAATAGTTTCAGATTTATTTCGAAATTGACCAAAGAGCTAAATGAAATCTTTAACATTAGAATAAATTAATTGGGCTGCATTTAGTCTTTTTATGTCTCAAAATAAAGCCCAGATCATAAAAAAGTAATGAGCTTACTTAAGCTCAAGGTAAAAATCGGTATCATCATCGTGTCCCATCATTTAGATTTCGATAGTTTGATAATTATCCAACCTCTTTTTTTATATTAAAAGTCATTGAGTAAGAAAAGCCAAAAAGAAGAAGGAACGTTGGGTAGAAGGAGCATTCAATCGAAAGCTAAGGATTTAACAATTCGAAAGGGAAACTTTTCATGTTTAATATATGCATGTTGTGTTTTCAACATATATATAGATATATATATTTATGTGATTTTATGCGAATCATAGGAGGTTTCGAAGTTTTCCATGTTCAGAACACTCGAAAAGTTTAGGATCATGTGTGTTTATATGATGAGATGTTAGTAGGAACTTTGTTATTTTTAGGGAGTACCATTTTCTAAGTTCAGGATGAGTTTTGAAGAAGATTATGATGATATATGAGCTTTGAAATTTTCGAAAGAAGGTGTTCATGACGGTTTGATTTAGGGTGTATTATTTCTGGGTTAGGATGAATTTTGAAGTAAGTTTCGTGAGTTCAAAGGGTTTCGCGAATTATAAGGTTTTCGCGGGCCATAGAGGTTTCACGAAGTAGGAGAGAAGGTGAGAGTTTCGCGGGCCGAAAATCAATTTCGCGGGCTGAGGTTTTTCGCAACTTGTGAGAGAGGTGAGATGTTCGCGGGCCAAAATAGATTTCGCGGGACGATGAGTTTCACGAACTGTGAGACGACCTTCGGGTCGAAAATAATCTTCGGCGGCAGTTAAAGTTTTCGAATGAGAGGGAGATCGGGTCGTGAATTACTTTCGCCGGCCGAAATTAAGTTCGCGAATCCTGATTCGTGAGTCCTGTAGTGTGAGAGAAAAGTTTCACGAATTAAAACCTATTTCGCGAATTGAGTTAATTTTTTTGAATGAAATTTCGCAAATGAATAGTGAACTTTCAAAATTATTTTCGAAATATTAGGTTTTTTCTTCGAACTGGACCCTTTTTCTAACCCAAAGGTTTCAAAGTAGAATATTTTCGAAGCATCTGTTACGATAATTGACCGTTGACTTTTAAGCCTGGTTTCGAAACTTAGCTAATTTTACTACTAATAGTTCGGAACTTGCGCACCTACTGACATAACGGAATTACCAGTGGCTAACTTAAGGATGACAGGTATGTGAATAATTCATCTAAAGCACATAAACACCTACCTGACTCATATGTACTAATGTGATTTGGTGTAGTACGTGACCTACGTGTTTCACGTTTATTTCATGTATTTTCATGTTATATTCATGGGATATGCATATCATATTACAGGGAGAGATGTTTACGCCGTATTGAGACGGTGGTGATTTGACATATTGACGAGCGGGGTTGACTGAGATGATCGTGATTTATGACTCGTTGAGGAGTCGAGATTGGTACTCGTATGACACCTGACGGCAGACAGGTGTGACCGATCTGTTTACTCGGGCGTGAACGTCCCGAGGTGCAAAACCGTCGTGATTGTATTTTAGCGGACCTGATAGGGCAGTTGCGTGATCATCAAAACGCTATCAATGGCTACCGCTTATGGAAGGAGCGACATGGCAGGGCAATTGCGTGATCGTCAAAATGCTGCCAGTGTAGGCTACCGTAATATTATGGGCGCGCTCGACACGTCGAGTCTAACCTAGGGCCCTAATGTGTGAAATGAGATAGAGATGTGGGAAAGAAACAGTGTGCATTGACATGTGAGATATTGGGGTTAGGACTTGCACACTTACATACACGCATTTTATTCACTTACTGGGCAAATCGCTCAGTGTATGTGTTGTAGGTACTGAGTCCGACGCTGATACGCGTCGTGACTAAGGCGGCTGGTGGCGGTGCTCCACGGACTTTTGAGGGCTGAGCGGTACATGGATGAAGACCTGTGGAGCAGCCTTAGGGTTTCACGATTCTGACATTTTGGGGCTACGGCTTTGTAATGCGGCTATGTAAACGATATTTTTGTTATAATATATTCTATTTAGCGAAAAAGTTTTTGTTAGATGGGTCTTCCGTGACGTACGTTGCGAAAATCCGCCATTAAATTACCATTAGAAAATGAGGGTCTTCACAGGTGGTATCAGAGCTTAGGATAAAGATTCTGAAGACTGTCCATGTAGTGCCGCTCAGAAGCCTGGAACCAGTCTGGCCTGTAAGTTTTACAGATTTATGTGATTATATGTTATTTGAAATATGTTCCTTTTATAAATGGTTATAGAAAATGCCAAGAGGAAGGAAAGAATACGTAGGCGATTCCAACCGTAGGGCTGAACTAGAGTCCCCTACTAACGAAAGGGACTCCACTATCATCCGACTTACTGACCTATTCCCACGTTAGTCGGATCATATCAATGAGCTAATTCACCATCGCAGCTCGTCCGAACATCACCCCTACCCACACCCTGAACGTATCGAAATCATTGAGGAACGTTATAGAAAGATGAATCCCCCAACTTTTGCAGATGCCACTGAGCCCGCAGTGGCAGAAGATTGGTTATGTACGATCGTAGAGATGTTCATCTATAGTCGTGTACCAGAAGATAAGAATGTCATGCCCGCTGTTTCTATGCTCAGAGAAATGCTCGATTCTGGTGGGACACCGTAAAAGTGTTGGAGGACCCAATTACGATGTTGTGGGAGAGGTTTAGAGAATTATTTTGACAGCAAGTATTTCACAGCTCACGAGCAGGAGCGACGAATGCAAGAGTTTATGAGCCTCAAACAAGGAGGGATGTCCGTTGCCCAATATATCCGTCGCTTCAAGGAATTGTCCTGTTTTGCCCCTCATATGGTGGCGACGAATCTTCTAAGGTAACAAGGTTCATTACGGGCCTCAAGCCTGAAATCTATAGAGATCTTAGCATCGCGGGAGCTCGACAAATGGAATTCACACAAGTAGCGGAACGAGCGATGATTGCTGAGCAAGCAGAGGCTCAGATTGTTGAGGCGCAAGAGGCGAATAGAGTAAGAGAGAATCAGCAAGGAAGTAGAGGTGATCGTAAATGCTAGTTCTTTGGTGAAGGACAACCAAGGAAACCGCCAGGGTCAACGAAAGTTGCGCCCAATGCCGAACCAGGGATCCATGAATGCCCGAAATAGACCCCCAAATCCCGCACTCCAGTGCAGACAATGCGGGCGGTACCATTTCGGAACCTGTTACAGACCCGGACCTAACCCAAACCCTCAATGCTTCAGAAGTGGAAGAATGGGCCATTATGCTAGAAATTGCAATACGACCTTACCCTAGAACCCGACCCAAACACCGGTTCGACATCCACCGGTTCCTGCCCAAGTTTTCACATTGACAAACGAAGAGGCCGAAGCGAACCCTTCTATTGTGACGCGTACGTTAACTATCTATGACATGCCCACTTACGTGTTGATTGGCTCGGGGGCCACACATTCGTTTGTGTCGGCCAAGTACGTGAAAAAGGTGGAATCTCTCCTACCTTATCTGAATATAACTATGTAGTGAGCTTACCACACGAAGATCCGACGCGCACTAATCAAGTGTTAAGAGGATGCTCCGTGATTATTGAAGGTAGAAATCTGAGCGTTGACCTAATTGTAATCTCGATGAATGACTATGACGTTATCGTCGGGATGGATTTGCTTTCAAGATATAGAGCCATCATCGATTACAATAAGAAGGTCGTTAGGTTTCAATTACCTGAAGAAGAGGTGTTCACTTTTTCAGGTAAAGCGAATAAGAATAGTATTCCACGAATATCAGCTCTGAAGGCTCAACGACTTTTGAGGTTAGGTTGTGAGTCCTTCCTCGTATATGCAGTGAAGGCAGAGGACTTACCTCACTCAGAACTGAAAGAAGTACCAATAGTTAATGAGTATGCCGATGTATTCCCGATGATCTCCCAGGTTACCCCCTGATAGAGAAATATAGTTCACGATAGATCTGGTACCGGGGTCTGCCCCAATTTCTAAAGCTCCGTATTGATTAGTGCCGAATGAACTGAAGGAGTTGAAAGAACAATTGGAGGACTTGCTACAGAAGGGGTTTATCCAACCCAGCTTTCCGCCATGGGGAGCGTCGGTACTATTCGTACGAAAGAACGATGGGTCAATGCAACTATGTATCGACTATAGGGAACTGAACAAGATCATGATCAAGAACAAATATATGTTGTCAAGGATCGACGATCTGTTCGATCAACTACAAAGAGCCACGGTATTCTCGAAAATTGACCTTCGTCCGGGATACCTCCAGTTGAAAATCAGGAAGGTAGATGTTCCTAAAACAGCGTTCCGTACGAGGTACGGCCATTACGAGTTTTTGGTCATGCCTTTCGGACTGACTAATGCACCAGCGGCATTTATGGATCTTATGAACCGAGTCTTTAAAGACTATCTCGATCGTTTCGTTATCGTCTTTATTGACGATATTCTGATCTATTCTAAGACGAAGGAAGAACACGAGAACCATTTACGAATTGTCTTAGGAATTCTGCGAGAATAACAGCTCTACGCCAAATTCAAGAAGTGTGAATTTTGGCTCGAGCAAGTAGCCTTCTTGGGACACGTGATTTCTGGTAATGGAATTACTGTGGACCCAAGCCCAAGTAAGATGGAAGCCGTAAATAATTGGCCACATCCCACTACCCCTATTGAAGTCCGGATTGTCTTGGGACTTGCGGGATATTACCGCAAGTTCATTGCAGACTTCTCTAGTTTTGCCTCAACTTTGACGAACCTGACGAGGAAGAACGTACTTTTCAAGTGGATCGAGTCCTGCGAGCAGAGTTTTCAAGAGTTGAAGAAACGGCTCACTTCAGGTCCTATTCTCACGATACCATCGGGAACCGGAGGGTTCTCGGTATAGCGACGTCTCGAAGAACGGCTTGGGATGCGTGTTGATGCAGAACGGAAAAGTAATTGCCTACGCTTCGCGACAAATGAAGGAGTACGAGAAGAACTACCCAACCCATGACCTGGAACTAGCAGCGGTGATTTCGCTTTGAAAGTCTGGAGACATTATCTTTACGGAGAAAAATGCGAGATCTTCACAGACCACAAGAGCTTGAACTATTTCTTCACTCAGAAAGAATTGAACATGAGACAACGGCGATGGTTGGAGCTTGTAAAGGACTACGACTGCGTCATCAACTATCATCCAGGCAAGGCGAACGTAGTTGAAAGGCTGTGAACGCGGAACTACACAGGATTGGAATAGAAGTAGTGGACGAAATCGAAATGAGATTAGCAACGCTAACTCTTTAGCCTACGTTGCCAGAACGGATCAGAAAAGTACAAGGAGATGAACTTTACTTGAAAGTTAAGGAAGCGCTACACGAGGATTTCAAAATACGAGAAGATGAAGCTTTATTATTCAAAAACTGTTTTTATGTGCCAAACAACGAGGAGTTACGACGAATCATAATGACGGAAGCACACGCAACAACATACTCTGTACACCCAGGAACCACAAAAATGTATCAAGATTTGCGAACAACTTACTGGTGCCCGGGAATGAAGAAAGACATTGCCACGTTCGTTAATTAATGTATGACTTGCCAACGATCAAAGCAGAACACCAACGACCAGCTGGAACTGTACAACCCTTACCACTACCCGAATTAAAGTGGGATCATCACGGTGGACTTCTTTGTTGGTTTACCTAAGACGACGAAAGGCCACGATGCTATTTGGGTGATTGTTGATCGCCTGACCAAATCAACACATTTCCTCCCGATCAGTTCTACCTTTTCCATGGAGCGTTACACTAAATTATATATTCAGGAAATAATTCGACTCCATGGAATTCCGACCGCTATCATCTCGGATCGAGATTCGAGATTTTTATCTAACTTTTGGCAGAGTCTACAGAAAGCTATGGGAGCCAAACTCTCGTTCAGTACTGCATACCACCCGCAAACCTACGGGCAGTCTGAACTGTAAAGTCCAGATAATCCGAAAAACACAGATTAACTTCAATGGATTAAAGCTTTGAAAGTTCCTGTGAACAGTGTTTTGGAGGCGTATGTGTGTATTAAAGTTTTGAACAATGGAAAACTTATTTAGTGATAGTTAGGCTTTAAGCTTAAATACCTTGTAAGGTATTTAAGCCCATTGGGCCCCTAACAAGCCCATTACAACTGCAACCCTTCTAAGCAAAGTATAAAAATACATCGTAAAGAAATAACAAGACTTAGAATAAATATTTTGGACACTTCTAAAATATTCCTAACATTCTCCCCCTAAGTGTTCAAATTCCAAATAAGCCTATCTAAGTCGTCAAGTCTTCTTTTTCTTCGAGCGAGGAGGAGGCCGAGGTTCCAGAAGTTCGTAGGCTGATCTTCTGAGTCCAAGTCTTAATTCATATGATCTCAATCTTCTACGAAAGGAGATTTTGTCGGAGATGATTTCGATCATCTTATGATAATTCTCTTGTACTTCAGATTCTACTTCTCTCATTTCCTCTACAATCCTCTTGAGCATAGCAAGAATAATACGGAGAGTTCCATCACAGAACTTATGGATTTCTGAAGTTCTCATCAGTCTCTTTTCTCCCTTGTAATTGATGTAGATTACTGAAGGGTCTTCTTCGTAAAAAATATGGCCTTCTCCATAGCTCTCTGACTCAGGTGCTTCAAAGGAGGGCTTCGAGAGATTCACTCTTTTTATGTTACTTTCAAGTGCCATTTGGAGGTCATGTGTAGAGTTGAACTTGACTTGACGCAGCATGAATCTTTTTAATGAGGCATAACCCATCCTTAATTCTGGTGTCCTGAGTACTCCAAGCCTCCTATAATCCCCTACTAACTGATCAATGTCTTCACCTCTGAGGTAGGAGAGATCCCCTTCATTCAGTTCTTCAGCTGAATCATCTTCACGTCGTACAATGTAAATAGGGAAATCAATGTCTCCAAATCGCTCCTTTCGAACAGTCAGAATTTGTTTGATTCTGGGTCGTTTTGCCTCAAGTCTTCAGAGATCATCAACGTTCGTTCCTTTTCCTCTGAACATCAGTGTTCGACGGATAGAAAGCAGGTACTGAACGACTTTTGGTCGTGAGAAGTGCGTTAAACCTCAGAGGTCAAGCTCATCCACCTTCAAGATCTTATCTTCCCTCCTCCAGATTTTCCTTCGTATTTCTTCTTGATAAGGAGCATTAACCTTCACGTTTTCCATGGAAGTTGTAGCTCGTCTATTCCTTTGTGTGTATCTGGAGGGCAATCCTCGTCTATGACCGTGTGTCGGAGAAGTTCGGGAAGTTCGGATATCTCTGCTTCATAGTCTTCACCTTCCTCGAGCTCCTCATCTTCAAGGCGAATTAGACTAATGTTAGCTTTCGAGAGAAAGTATCTAGCATTGTCCATAAGGTTTCTAGCCATAGTCGGGTTAACAGGGTGAGTTCTCCATTCCTCGCCAAAGATGTACCTCTCCACAACATCATGTGGATTGTAAAGTTCTTCGACTGAAGTGTCTGGATTGTCGATCTGAAGGGATGGGATGGAAGATTGGGGACTTATCTGGCTTGTGAGATGTGGGTTGTGGTTGTTTGGACTGATTGGGTGGAAATCCTCAAAGAGCCAGACCCTACTTCGCCAAGGGAAGTTGTCTGGCTCGGCCCTGGCGTAGCTTGTCTGCCCCTAGAGGACCTTGGTGGTGGGTTGGATTGTCGGGAAGAACCGCCTCCACGAGTTAGAACCCCGCGTCCTCGTCCGCCGCGAGTGATCGGAGACTTGATTCTTTGCCTCTTCTCCCCCTCAGGGCGATCCTGGTCGTCAGGATCGTCATGACGTCGTTTCGGCCTTGAACCTTCTTCACGGCAGGTAGCTGGGTTAGGTATGACACCACCTGCAATCAGTTTTCTGTACTGATCTTCTTCTTGAGGAGTCCGCTGATTGTCGAGTTGCATGAGGCGAGAGATTCCAATGTCAAAGAGCTCAAGGAGAGGCATATTATATGGATTGGGTTCGTTGGTTACTCGTGGTGGTGGTAGTGAAATGATGCGAGGCTGCGACGGTTGGTGTTCTACCATGGGGGCCTTTCCTTTGTCAGTGGAGGCGATTTCATTCAAATATGTTCACTTTGTATACCCTATGTGCGAATTAGAGCTTACAATTACATTTGTATCAAACATTTAATAAATTGCCAGAGTACTGTGGTTTGATAAACTAAAATCTCGACTCAATTATAAACTCGCACTAATGATGTTTCTTTCCTTGTTTTTCAGATGGCTCACTACCCTACTTACAACCACATTTACGAGAGGACTCAGTAATAGACGTACATGACACCAATTTTCAGCTCGATCTGACAACATTTTGATATCTAGACGAGACCATAGTGTCCATCCTCCAAGGTCATCAATTGTGGCCTGCTAACCCTCACGCCGTCGGTGCCAATGGCGTATCTCCAACAATTCTGGGGCTACATACAAGGCCATGTAATAAATGGAACATATGAGTTCATTACCGTACTTGGGACTCGACACCTCAGGGTCACCAAGAACGACCTAGGAATGGTGTTGGACCTACCTTTCAGCAACGAATACGATTCGATGCCTTTTGATGCTGAGATGGTGCGAGATTTCTTACAAATGGGATATAGCCCGCCCCTCGTCAAACTTGCACAAGTTCAGAGCAACGGCATCCCTCATCCATGGAAGACACTATTTGGGATAGTCAACAAGTGTCTCTAGCCCAAGCATGCTGGCTTCGACAAGGGCAATGGCAATATTCTTCGGATATTCAATGGCATCGTATTTTGCCGCAATTACGATGTAGCGCAGCTGATCTGGAATGATTTGGCTGAACAGATTCGGCAGAAGCAAAACAAAAAGTCGAAGAATCTGCGATACGCACGGTGGTTCTCCATTCTCATTTCCTATTTCATCGAGATTCATACGGATATTCCGAGACTGCCTCCTGAAGGAAACTATCAACCGCCCAAGCTGAAGTTCTTTCATCATCCCAAGCTCACTGATCTCCAGCGGCCATCGATGCCCATCCCATTTGAGCTACTACGTCTTGCCGACCCCACGGGAGACGTATACAGAGTGTACTGTCAGGAGAATCATCTCACTGAGGCGATGATCTGAGGGCCCCCGACAGACTTCAATGTGAGCCCTCAACAACATCAAAGTCACGAAGCTGCGATGAGTGATGCAGTAGCCGAGGAACTCGAAGTGGAAGATTCAACCCAAGGACTTGACCATGCGATAATTGAAGAAGTGACTCAAGAACTTTCGGTTGAACAACCCATCATTATCGACGTGCTTGAGGAACCGCTTGAGGAGGTTCCTACCAACGAAGCACCTCTCGAAGCAGAAATGGGGCCTAGTCCACTTCAAGAGGCAACCATGCCTGAGATAGAGGCTCTGATCTCCACGATCACACCCAACGAGCCTGAATCGACAGTACCAGCCCGTGAGGAAGCTGAACGCAAACCATCCCCTCACACGGCTATCTCTTCCGAAGCTACGGAATATGACGAGGAAGTTCATTTGGTCAGACGGGTTCCCCAGCAACTACTCCCATCCACTGAACCAATCAACACAGATGTCATTACCATTGATGCCAATCATCACTCCAAGTGCTGAGGCCACTCCTACGCTCAATCTTGAGCCGCAGCATGACTCACTAGCGTCAATCGAGGCCGAGATTACTATTTCGACCACTGCCGGCCCCGAATCACAAGTGTCCGACACACAGGTTCAAACAGTACCTGTCACAACATCCATAGACGTGAATCCCTTGGATTTATCTCGAGGATTGGATGGAAGTCTCGAACCGTCACCACCTCAAGTGACGACGAGCCAGCCCGGTGAGACGGTGATCACTCTTGGGTTGTCAACAGGCGACATCAGTCGACCTGGAATCTTAAGTCCTACTCAAGGCGGCACGTCAAGGACCTTATCTGATGTTGTGACAATGGAACGCCAAATCGGCCCCACTACGGGGGTGTTCGAACCATTAGTGACTGAAGCACGTCTACAAGCAGCCCTCTCCACCGCTCTTACATCTTTCGAAGACATTAATGGACAGAGTACAAGCAGCAATGGAGACGTCCCGCCACAACACCGGGAAGGCACCCGTCTCAGAGGCAACTTCGTCAGAACTTATCCTCACACTCACACAACCCATCCTCACCGACCCACTCATCCAATCACCCATACTCATTAACCCATACACCGTACCCATCAATGAGCTCCATACCATTCTAGTTGCCGGCTATTCGGACTTCTCAACTTGACTTCTCAAGAAGAAGATCTCTTCAGGCGTCTCGTTGATCGTCCTGAGGCACCCACACAATCCTGCCGCGGCCAAGGCTCCCGCTCCAAACGACGACATCACGAACCTGACAATCAGGATCTCCATGAGGTGGAGAAGAGGCCGAGGACATCTACGAGTGGCCAAGGACAAGGCTCGGGCTCGGCGCAGACAAGTATAGGAGCTGCTGATACCTCACGACCCATAACCCGCTCACAAACCCGAACCCAAATCCAAACCACCATGCACCGCACCCAAACTCTAACCTCAATCAAACCACCCACCACAAGAATGCCTCCACCCACACTATCAAAGATCACAAGCCCACTGCTTCCACAAGAAGAAGCAGACGCAGAAATGCTCTTGGCCCTAGTGGAAACAGTAGCAACCTCAAGCTCAACCGCTCCGGACCAGTCGGGGACATCAAGACGTGAAGACGACCCACACGAAATCCTCGATAAGTACATTTTCGATGGACAGTGGTTGACTCACAGTATGCCCAATACTATAGCAAAGCAAATGCTCAAGGATGTTCACCATTTTCTACGCCAAGCTTCGATCGACCTAGTTCTCATAGAAGACGAAGAACTTCAGGAAGGCGGGAACTATAATTTGGATCCCCCAAGGCTTCCAGAGTTGATTGCACAAGGAGCGGACACCCCTCCAACATAGAGTGCAGGGACCGTTCGAGTCGACTCGCCATTGGAGAACGTACGGATAGAAGTCCCGTTCCTCGAAAAAGCTCGTCAGCAAATTTGGAGTTCATCGGACAAAACAAGAAGGTGAACGAGTTCAAGCTCAGAGGTATCTCACATTGGGATCAGCAAAGAAGGATGAACTACCTATACTGGCTGACCCAACTCGGACCAAATTGGAGGCTGGGACTTTTAAAAGTCAACCGAGGAGCCATTTTCAAGAGTCTACCTCCAATTTACCAGCTACTGGGAGTCTACCATTTAAAAGGAAAATTTACAACTCCAATTTACATCATCGAGCGGACAAACAGAACTCGGGAAGAGATAGACGAGAGCTATCTACAGTACCTTCTAGCCCACGAGATCTATCATCTTTTCCAGATGTAAGTGGAAAAGTACAAGGATCCTCAAGGCTATATCAAGAAGGAAGGGCTCAAGGGAGTCAATAGGTTCATGGTGCCAAGTCAAGTACTTCGCCGAACACAATTTTCAGATGGCTCTGGAGAGCAACATCAAGAAGGTCAACATGACAGCTTCCGCGCATGAAAGATCCTGAGATCGAAGGGCTTCCCATCAATCACATGCTCTTGGACCCAGTCTTAGCAATCACTTACCACAACACAGTTGTTGAGACAATTAGACTGATGCTAACGACTGAGGTTAACAAATTCTGCGATGGGACGCTCGATTTGATCAGGAGGAACATCAAGAGGAGATTGGAAGAAATCGATGAAGACACCAGGCTACCCGATCGAAAAAGAATAAGAGAGAAATCACCTCTGACTAAGATACTCGAAGTCATTGAGAAGCGTATAGAGCTGAGGGACACTAATAGGCATTATGAGCATGTGCTGGGCTTGCGCAGGTCGTTCTACGCCCGACAAAGATAGACGGAGATTAATGGCAATCAAGCACGAGGGGAGATTGTAGAATACACATTTGAATTGTGCTTAGATTTATTAGCTATCTTTGTAATGAGGCGTGTAATTGTGTTTTCGATAGTTTAGGAGTAGATTAGGTATTTATACCAAGTCTGTTTGGTATAAATAGATAATGTAACTATCGAATTAACTATCGAATTCAATAGAGAAAGTTAGAGAATTGATCCGAAAGGCTTGCAATTTGAATTCTAGAGAGAGAAACATCAGAAACTTTCTCACTCTAAGTGAAATTCTATCTCGAAGTTGAACAATAAGTTTTCGATCGTGAGGTGAAGTCGAACAATTCTAATCGAAAACCTAAGATTGCTTGTCTAGGATCATATAGTTGATAATCGAGGACCTAACACGTCCTCCATAGCAGAGACCCATGATATATCGTCTAGGGCTTCATGGACGGTCCTCGGTTCTATCATTAAGAGTAGTACATCATGAGATTCCTCTATATTTTGATTTTGTGCGGGTGCTCTAGTTTTGATTCCAGAGGAGATATTCCCGATGATTTGATATGTCGGATGACTGGAAGCATGCTTGAATTATCTGCGCTGTTGTTCATCAGCTTTTGGTTCCAGTGTATCGATGTTCTCGTCTTTTGGAATATCTTCTTTCATTACTTCAGTACCCTATAGTTCTGCACAAGGAAAATCTATACCTTCCCCATCAGTAGCATATGTGGTAGGTATCTCATTGAATGTAACATGTATAGATTCCTGAACAGTCTACTTCCTTTTACTATAAACACGATAGGCCTTAGAATGAAGACTGTAACCAAGGAATATCCCTTCATCTACCTTAGAGTCAAATTTTCCTCTTTTATCCCTATCGTTTAAAATAAAACATTTACAATCGAAAACATGAAAGTATCCTATATTAGGAGTTCTACCATGCCAAATTTCATAAGAGGTTTTCTTCAATATGAGCCTAATGAAAACACGATTAGACACATAACAGGTTGTACTAATAGCATCCGCGCATAACTGTTTAGGAATATCATACTCATGTGGCATTGATCTAGCCACTTTCCGTAACACTGTTTTTCCGTTCAACTACGCTGTTCTGTTGGGGTGTTATGGGAGCAGAGAAGTTGTGACTATATCCATATTTGCTCAAAGAATGATGCAAATGACTTACTATCAAATTCTAATCCGTTACACTACTTATCCTGCATAAGTTCACTTCTTTTTATTTTCAAGTCTTTTTACCAGCGATGCAAAGTTATCTAATGCCTCATTATTATGTGTAAGGAATATCACCCATGTGTACCTAGAATAATCATAAAAAATGACAAAGACATATCTTACCTCGCAGAGACATCGTCTGATCAGGACCAAAAAGGTCAAGATGCAGTAATTCTAGTGGTCTAGATGTGGATAACACATTCTTAACCTTGAAAGATGTCCTGGTCTGTTTACCCATTTGACATGCCTTGCACGTTTTGTCCTTGATGAATTCTATGTCAGGAACACCTCGTACCAGTGCATTGCTTGTAATGTGAGAGTAGTTCCATATTAGCATGTCCCAAGCGTCGACAGTTCCGACACCAATAATCTTAGCTTTTCTGTTGTCGGCGTATGAGACATATCCTCCATCATACGCTTTCACCAACAAAAATTTACTGATATCACCTGTCATATGGTGGGAACACACACTGTCGTGTTGGTTACCCGGTCCATACCCGAGATGCAACGCCCCGGGTACGGTGCGGAACAAAAATTTTTCCGGGCTTCCCTTTGCCTTCGTAGCTCGGATCAGAAACGTGTAACATATACACATGTAATAGGGCGGGTCGTACCCGTAAGAGATTACCATTGTGGCATTTTCTCGTCCTTTTCTTCAATACTACAGTAGTGGTGGACAGCACTACGTCACGCCGATCGAAGTGAACCACGAAATCAATTCCCTAAAGATGGCTAGAGAGAATTGATTCGTCGCGTGGGAGAGAAGTGTGTGGGTTTTATTTTGTGTTTTTCGCCTAGTTGTTTTCGAAAATTTCAGCTCTCTTATTTTGGACTAGGGCTATCCTATTTATCTTAGTGAGCTTCCGAATTTTCATCCCCATTTAAAGGTTTGAAATTTCGATTTTTAGTCCTTAAGTTTAGAGATAGTTTTGCCAATCTCTCCCTTTTGAATTCAAAATTCATATAAGGAAACTTACCATAATTAGATAACTAACTTAGATATTCAAATCAAATAAAATATCTTAAATATGGAATCAAATTTCGAATTTTATATAATATAAATTTCGAAATTTCTAATACAATTAAATAATATTCCGAATATTTTTATTCCATATTTATTTATATCAAATATGCAAATTCCAAATAGCTTAAGGTGAAAGTCCAATTTTAAAAGCCTTAAGCACTTTGCCAAGCCCAAGTCTTAAAGTTAGTACCATACGAAGTCCGATTTCAGTCCACTAAATGGCCCAAGGCAAGGGAGGAATCCGAGAGTCCGGTAGTTGCCTAGCCAATCGCCCAGTACATGACAGTAGCTCGATTGAGCACAAATTTCGACCTGGTCTTATTCCTGAACCTACTATAGATCATTCTACTACGTATAAACCCTTCAATTGTGTCTCGATCGAGTAAGAGCCATGGTCTATGTCAAACTTACTGAACTCGATTCTATGATAAAACGGAGATGAGGTAAATTACCAAACTACCCTCCATGTCTAACATGATTTAGTTCAACACCTTGGCCAATGATTTCGTAATTTCCAGTCGCTGTCCTCATACGACACTTTTCTCGATTACTTACGAGAATGTGAATCCGTACTCGGCGGTCTGAGCCTGACAATTACAAATCATCATCAAGACCGCATCTGACCCGTTGATCCATGCAACACCAAATCGGACGAGGGGTACCAGTGTTAGCCGAGACTTTGAAGTCAACTCCGTCAAATCCCCTTTCGATCTAAGGTTCATGCAGACTACTATAGCTTTGTTGTCGATCATTGACACTCCTCGAGTAATAAGCCATGTTTGATCGTACGACTTGCGAGTCAATGTCCTCAAAATGACTCAATCCCTGATTCGACTCGTATGACAAGTCATGACCTCCGCTTCCAAGCGGGATATCGGCACATGATAAGTCATCGACAAATAAATTGGTTATCCAACACCCAACTAGAGCCTAACGCTTCTGGACATTTTATGTTTGAGGTTAAGAGTCCACTGATGCCATCCTCTCTCGTACCCATCGAGAACATTGACTCAACTCGGTACAGTTGGATTCACTCATTTATTGCTTTACCAGATGCTAAGTAAAGAACTCATATGATCAATAAATAAATAATGTTTTTATTGACACACAAAATTGTTCTCATTACAAAACGACCGAATGATAAATAAGCTAATGTCCTATACACATCCAATCCTCGTACAGCATTCTGAGGGCATATCCCCAACAATCTCCCACTTGCACTCTATGCCATACGCCAAGGTATTTAATACCTCTCTCCACAAGATGTCTAACAAGCGTTGCCTGTTATAATGGCCTATGGTGACTATAGGTCGCTCACGCTTTCACGGGGCACAATCTTCCGGAAGGCCAAAGCCAATTTCAATGAAAAACACGCAATGTGTGTTATTTTTCTTTCTCTACGTTCCAATTTACAGTGAGACCTAGGTTCCTTAGCTTGATTGGCAGCACCACTATTGTCGTGCCACAACGGCAATGGTCTGTTAACTACAGGAACGTTGAAGTTCTTCCATGAACTTATTCATTCAAATTGCTTCTCAGGCGACTATGTACTTAGCCTCGCAGGTGCATTATGCAGCAGTGCTTTGTCTGGAACTATTCCATGATACTGCTCCACCATTGAGCATAAAGACGAAACCCGAAGTGGTTGTTCGGTCATCCACATCTAACTGGAAATTCGATTCTATATATTTTCCACTTCTAATTCTCCATTAGACCAGCATCATATTCTTAGTCCTTCTAAAGCACTCAAGGATACTCTCGACTACTGTCCTCCATTCCTAATCAGTGTTAGCTTGAAACCGACCAACCACGCTCCCATCATGCTATTGGTTCTGTATGGTATAGATTGGGGAGTAGATTCGGACAAATACGAAGAGATATTCGAAGATTGTGCAAGCACAATCTCCTTAAAACAGATTCGCTCCGTCACGTTTGTGCTTTGAGGTTTTACGAGCGTCTATTTCCCAGGATACTTCAAATTACTGGGCGTTTGTTTAGCACACAACAACACCAACGACGAACTGGAACTAGTTAGAAAATGAACAGGAATTTCTTTTCGAAGACTTGTGAGTTTCTATCTCTTCATTTTCTCCATTGAGAACCATCCTATATTTATAGAAATCAAATAATTTAATGGCCATAAAGTCTCTTTATTACTGGACATTTATGGCTTTAAAAACAAATAATTTAATGGCCACAAAGTCTCTTTATTACTGGACATTTATGTCTTTAAATCAAATAATTTAATGGCCATTTCAAATGACTATCCGTTGAACTTCTAGGTATCTTAAGGGTGCTTCCGGTCAGCCTAGCTATCCGGTCATGTATAACGACCAGTTCAGTCCGGTCTTAGTCAGTACAGTCCAGTTTCACAAGCCATATTAAATACCGGGAAATAAAAATTTAAAACCGGGGCAAACACGGCTTGATCAGGCCCGTTAGTTTTCGGTCCGGCATTCGTGTCAACCCAACTTGTTTTCCAATGTGGGACAACACCCACTTTTATTTCCTTTCAAAACAATTCACATTCACAAGCCAAAATAAAGCCCATGCTTTATTTATCCAACAATCCGCCACATTAATGGGAGTTGGTTTAGATTTGTTAATCTTTCTAGTCTCTGCATAGAGAATAGTGTGTTTTACCATTTGAACTTCCTCCCTATAAAGTACGTTTGATTTACTAGCAGTCTGGTGGACACGATGTCCTTGAACTGTCTCGCTCTCTTGTGTAAATGAACCCACATGTAATACACAAAGATCGCTTAACTTTGTTCCGTTCTCATAGTTTTGTTCATTTTTTGCCATGAACACGTCCTGATTCTGCGAGGGTTTCTAAAGAACGAAGCCTTTTCATTCTCCTTTGAAACGGCCCCTCTTCTCCCTAACATAGGTGACTTCTCATGTCGCGAGTATTTTCTGTCAATACTCTATGATAGTCATTAGAGCCTCATAATGCTAGCCTTTTCCGTCATCACTGTTTCTTGACAGGAATGAGCAGGGTTATCTCCCACACTGAAACTAAGTCCTAAAAGTAGGTTGTCCCTTTGAACCTAGATCTTGGGATCTCCAGTCACATAGGTAGGGTTTTCCTTCTTAATACTTTTGTACTTTATGGCTTTAAGTCCATTCCTTTTGTCAACTTTTCAACCGCATCTATATTTAACCCTTTGGTTAGCGGATCCACAATGTTATCCTTCGATTTCACGTAATCAATCGAGATAACCCCAGTTGAGAGCAGTTGTCTAATGGTATTGTGTCGATGACGTGTATGTCTCGATTTACCATTATAAATTGTATTTTGTACCCGTCCAATCGCAGATTGGCTATCGCAATGTATGCATATAGGGGACACCGGTTTTCCCCGCTTAGGAATATCCTCTAAGAAATGGCGTAACCATTCAGCTTCTTCTCCACATTTATCAAAGCTATGAACTCGGATTCCATAGTGGATCTTGCTATAAACGTTTGTTTCGAGGATTTCCACGACACAGCAGCTCTAGCTAGTGTAAACACGTAGCCGCTCGTGCTTTTAGAGTCTTTCATATCAGATATCCAGTTTGCATTTGTGTAGCCTTCTACCATAGTAGGATATCTTCCATAATGCAATCCGTATTCACGAGTATCTTAGAACTCTTATGATAGCGGTCCAATGTTCCGCACTTTGATTGCTCATGTATGAGCTCAATTTGCTTATAGCATATGCAAGATCTGGCACAGTACAGCTCATTAGATACATCAAGCTTCCGATAATCCGTGAGTATTCTACTTGAGAAACACCTTCACCGCGATTTTTCAATAAGTGAACACTTCGATCTAATGGCGTTCTAGCGACACCAAACTCATCCTTGCTGAACTTTTCCAATATTTTGTCTATGTAATGAGTCTGACTCAGAATAAGACCTTCATTTGTTCGTACGATTTTAACTCCTAAAATCACATCAGTAAGTCCCATGTCTTTCATGTCAAATTTCGAAATTAACATATTCTTGGTAGATTTGACTATTTTTTTCACTACTACCAACAATGAGTATGTCGTCAACATACAGACATAAAATGATATAATAATCGTCTGCTTCTCTCGAGTAGACACATTTATCGCACTCATTGTTTTTGAAACCACTCGTTATCATGGCATGATCAAACTTTTCGTGCCACTTTTTTGGGGCTTGTTTCAAACCATACAATGATTTAATTAGTACAAACTTTCTTTTCGGTCCCTGGAGCACAAAACCCCACGTGTTGCTCCATACATATTTATTCATCTAAGTCACCGTTCAAGAAAGCTGTTTTGACATATAGTTGATGTACTTCTAAATTTCTTAAAGATGCAATCGCAAGTATCATCCTTATTGAATTTATTCTAGTCACTGGAGAATAAGTATCAACGTAGTCTAAGCCTTCACATTGCTTGTATCCTTTGTGACAAGTCCGGCTTTATACTTATCAATCGAACCATCCGGTTTTGTTTTCCTTTTGAAAATCCACTTGGATTCTAAAGTTTTACATCCTTCTGGGAGATCAACTAGTTCCCAAGTATGATTCTGTAAAATAGAATCAATCTCCCTGTTAATCGCCTCTTTCCATAAAGGTCATTCCGTGGAGCTCACCGCTTCAGTATAAGTCAGTGGGTCCTTTTCTAGCAAATACGTAACGAAATCATCACCAAACGGTTTCTCTATTCTAGCTCGTTTGCTTCGTCTCGGTTCTATGTCGTGAACCAGACTAGGGTTTTTGGTTTCCGTGGAGCTTGATCCCTCATTGGACTTATAAGGAAATACATTTTCGAAGAAACATGCATTCCTAGATTCCATTATAGTGTTCTTGTGTATATCTAATATTTTCGAATCATATACAAGAAATCGGTATGTCATACTGTTATGCGCATATCCTATAAAAATGCAGTCCACCGTTATAGGACTGATTTTTACCACTTTAGGCGTTGGTACGACTACCTTGGCCAAAACCCCCCACATTCTCAAATGTTGGTAGGATGGCGTCTTTCCCTTCCATAATTCATATGGAGTCTTATTTTCTTTCTTTTGAGGTACCCTATTCAAAAGGTAATTACTCGACAATATAGCTTCGCCCCGCATATTCGGTGGTAAACCCGACCTTAACAACATTGCATTAATCATTTCTTTCAACGTGCGATATTTACGTTTAGCGACCCCATTTGATTGAGGTGAATATGGTGCGGTTCATGAATAATACCATGCTCCGCACAGAAGTTACCAATCGACGCTTCATATTCGCCACCTCGATCACTTCTGAATCGTTTTATCTTCATACCGAGTTGATTTTCAACTTCGGTTTTATATTGAAAAATGTTTTCTAACGCTTCGTCTTTGCTCTTAAGCAAATATACGTAGCAATATTTCGTGCTATCGTCAATAAACGTTATAAAATATTTATTTCCTCCTCGTGACTAAACGTATTTCAAATCACAAACATCGCTATGAATCAATTCAAGCGGTTCGGTGCTTCGTGTTATCGTAGGGAATGGCGATCTCTTCAGTTTTGTATCGATTTCAAATGTAGGAATATGGTTCAAGTTAATTAATCGATGTATCGAATTAAATTAACGTGACCTAATCTACCATGCCATCAGTTAGAAGATTCAAGCAAGTAAACGGAAGAATATTTTATTCATCTCGTTGACCACAGTAATTACATTCAGCTTGAACAAACCAGCGCTAGCATACCCTTTCCCTACAAACATACCCGACTTGGACAAAATAACTTTGTTCGACTCAAACACAATGCAAAAATTGTGCTTGTTCAACAAGAATCCTGAAATGAGGTTCTTGAGAATTTCCGGTACATACAACAACGTCTTTCAGCGTTATTACTTTTCCGGACGTCATCTTCAACAGCACGTTCCCTTCCCTTCCACGGTGGCCGCCGCCGAGTTGCCCATCGATTTTTTCGTCTTCAACCGTCTCAAAGGTTGAGAAGAGGCTTCGGTGCAATCATGTCTAGTTGCCCGATATCGATCCACCACTCCTTTGGATTTGACCCAACCATGTTCACTTCCGACACAACCGCAACAAGGCTCATTTCGTCAACCTCCTTGGTAATGTCTTTCACCATGTTTGCTTCGTGGCTCCTATTCGGGAGGCAGCAGTCTGACGACTTATGGCCCAATTTTCCGCAGTTGAATCATTTTCCCTTGAATTATAGCTCGGCTTCGCGACGCCTCCGGTCGCCCCAAGTTTTGCCTTGGGTTTAACCGGGCCTTTGCGCTTCGTAGAGCCATGCTCCACCACGTTTACCTTTGGTTCAGATGAGCGTGACACTCTCTTTTCCAATCTTTTGTTGTCTTCTTCGATTCGAAGTCTGACAATTAAATCCTCCAGCGACAACTCTTTGCACTTATGCTTGAGATAATTTTTGAAGTCTTTCAAGCCCAGCAGCAACTTCTTAATGATAGTTGCAACTTGGAAAGGTTCATTCAGAACCATTCGCTCTGCATGGATCTCGTGCAAGATAAACTAGATCTCTTGCACTTGACTGATAACAGTCTTGGAATCGACCATCTTATAATCAAGGAACTGTCCGACAACAAATTTTTTTGTGCTGGCATCCTTGGTTTTATATTTCCGGTCTAAAAATTCCCACAATTTCTTTGTACAGAGTATCGGTTAGGGCATTTAGGATGTAATTGCGGCATAGGAAGTCAGAATACTTCCATGCATCAACCGCATTTATGACCTCGACATTCGTCTCGCCTTAGTTTACCTTCGGCTCGACCTCTTTCAGGAAGGTGGCCAGGTTCAGCATGGTGAGGTAGGAGAGCATCTTCTACTGTCACCTCTTGAACGTGGAGGCGGTCTCGACAAACTTCTCGGGCTTCTCCAAGTGGCTGACTGGCACGGTCACTCTCATCACGGTAGGCACGGTGTTGGTGTGAAGCGCGTTGTTGTCTTCATCTCGGTTTGAACTGTGGTTGTCCAAAATCGTAACGAGGATCTGTTTTAAGATAGTTGGTTCTGTATGGTATAGATCGGGGAGTAGATTCTGGCAAATACGAAGAGAGATTCGAAGATTGTACAAGCACAATTTCCTTAAAACAGGTTCGCTCCCTCACGTTTGTGCTTTGAGGTTTTACGAGCGTCTATTTCCCAGGATACTTCGAATTACTTGGCATTTGTTTAGCACACAACAACACCAACGGCGAACTGCAACTAGTCAGAAAATGAACACGAATTTCTTTTTGAAGGCTTGTGAGTGTTCGTCTCTTCATTTTCTCCATTGAGAATCATCCTATATTTATAGGAATCAAATAATTTAATGGCCACAAAGTCTCTTTATTACTGGACATTTATGTCTTTAAATCAAATAATTTAATGGCCATTTCAAATGACTATCCGTTGGACTTCTAGGTATCTTAACGGTCGCTTCCGGTTAGCCTAGCTAACCGGTCATGTATAGCGACCAGTTCAGTCCGGTCTTAGTAAGTACAGTCCTGTTTCACAAGCCATGTTAAATACCGGGAAATAAAATTTTAAAACTGGGGCAAAACGCGGGTTGATTAGGCCCGTTAGTTTTTGGTCTGGCATTCTTGTCAAGCCAACTTATTTTTCAATGTGGGACAACACCCAATTTTACTTCCCTTCAAAACAATTCACATTCACAAGCCCAAATAAAGCCCATGCTTTATTTATCCAACACGTGCTATGTACGGTCGCGTGTCATCGCGTACGTCAATTTTCCCATTGCGGGTGCATAGGGGATTATATTCATCCTCACTTTGAGGTGAATCCTATGTCCCATATGTAGAAAATCTTTCATAGAGTTGTCCGTATTTAATTTCATCAGGACCTTCTCTAACTCAAGCGCCTGGGAAAATCTTACCATATGATTCGCTCGATTTCTTTAAAGGCGAATACACAAGATGTATGTAGCTTATCCTAAGTCTATCATGATGATTTTCGGTCGAAAGCCAAAGTTTCACCTTTGGGAGAATCCCGATATCATATCCTACCCAAAGGACGTCATCCAAGTACTATACTATTAATGATATCTAGCTCCCAGGACCTTTCTTGTCGACGCAAGGATTATCTTCGTTCCTTATGAATCCGTAGTCTTTTTCATCAAAACCGAAGTTTCCAAATTTTTACGCTCATATTAATTTGCACGCATTATGAGCATCTCCTTGCAATGTAAAACTGTTGGGATGTTCCACATATATTCCCTCCTTGAGGTATTTTTTTAGGAACTAGTTTTTCACATCCATCTGCCAGACCTCATACTTATGGTGTGCCGCTATCGCAGGCACGATTACAATCGATTTCATCATTGCACCTGGTGAAAGGTTTTCCTCACAGTCAATGCCCTAATTTTGACTGAAACCTTTTGCTTCGAGCCCAACCCCGCACGACTCAACCAGATTGTTTGTGCATAGAAATCATTTTGGCTTGCATAGCCTTAAGACATCTCAGTCTTTTCCGTCATTGCGTGGTCAAAGGTAGTGGGATCGTCATTGACGTTCCCTTCAGCACAGCAATCCTATGCTCGATGTGTAATGTACAGTATCTGTCAGGCTAGCGAGATACTTTACCTGACTTACGCAATTCAGGCTGCGTCTTGGACTGCTCATTGGTGCCTACTGGCACTGGAGTTTGTAAAGACGTTTCTGTCGACTCTCCGAGAGTTACTTCACGACCTACTCTACCTTCACGAACGAACTATTCCTCGAGAAAGTGAGTCTACCGGTTACAACAATCCTATGATCGTCGTTGAAAATAGGTATGCCATGGAATCCTTGGGAAAACTGACATAACAACCTTTCACTGATCTCGATTCCAATCAATGCTATCTCACAAAACTAGGCAACCCCATATGTGATCTCAGCTCGGATTTTCATCCAGTCGATATCCCACATGGAATGATAGATTTTGTAGGACATCAATTTGAATGTACGATGCGTTTAACAGCGCTTACCCACTACAATATGAGAGGTTATGTCTAGCTAAGCATTGATCGAACATCTGTTAGGAATATGCCCCCAATGCTATACGAGGATAGGGCGTTAGCTTATTTATCATTCGACTTTTTGTAATAAAATATTTTCGTATGTTTATGAAAAGGCATTGTTCGTTTATTGATATATGAGTTCTTTACTTAACATCCAGTAAAGCAATAAATGAACAAATCCAAATGTGTCGAGTTGAGTTACTGTTCTCGATGGGCACGAGAGAGGAAGGCACCAGTGGACTCTTAATCTCGAACATTAAAAGTTCGTAAGCCTGAGGCTCCAGTTGGGTGCTGGATAACCGATCACGGCTTATTTGTCGATGTAACATCCCGTCCCATACCGGGTGTCACTGTAGCATCGGTCCCTACCGGGGGTTGGGCCCACCACACTCCGACTGATAGTCTGGCCCCACTGTATCACACCATTTAACCTTTCAGCGTGCTTCGTGCACTCGCTCACACGCACCCTGAGAAACTTCCCAGGGGGTCACCCATCCCTAGATTTCCCCAAGTCTAGCACGCTTAACTTCGGAGTTTCTATAGATGGACTCCCGAAAAGGTAGGTCGACCTTGGTGATATGAGTAGTACTATCAAATCTCTTATACGATTCTTAGCCTGACACGCCCATACGTTGTCAGTCTCAGGATCCCCTCTCCGAACCAGCACCGTACTGCGAGAGGTTGTGCTCTGATACCACCAGTAACGTCCCGTCCCATACCGGGTGTCACTGTAGCATCGGTCCCTACCGGGGGTTGGGCCCACCACACTCCGACTGATAGTCTGGCCCCACTGTATCACCATTTAACCTTTCAGCGTGCTTCGTGCACTCGCTCACACGCACCCCTGAGAAACTTCCCAGGGGGTCACCCATCCCTAGATTTCCCCAAGTCAAGCACGCTTAACTTCGGAGTTTCTATAGATGGACTCCCTAAAAGGTAGGTCGACCTTGGTGATATGAGTAGTACTATCAATTCTCTTATACGATTCTTAGCCTGACACGCCCATACGTTGTCAGTCTCAGGATCCCCTCTCATTCGGGTGTCGGATCAGTTCGTTCATGTACCCCTTTGCCTAGAAGCCTGCCAGGAGCCGCTCCTTGTCCGTGCACCCTGGCACCGGCGATCACTCCCCGCCCTCATCGGCCCAGGGCGTCACAGTCGATGACCCATCTTGTGCCGATATCCCGCTTGGAAACGGAGGTCATGACTTGTGATACGAATCGAATCAAGAGATTGAATCGTTTCATGGATACTGACTCACGGGTCGTACGGTCGAACATGGCTTATTACTCAAGGAGTGTCAATGACCGACGACAATACTGTAGTAGTCTACGTGAACCTTAGACCGAAAGGGGCTTTGTCGGAGTTGACTTCGAAGACTCGACTTTCACGGGTTTCCCTCGACCCGATTTGTTGTTGCATCGGTCAGCGGGCTAGACGCGGTCTTGATTACGATTTGTAATTGATGGGCTTAGACCGCCGAGTATGGATTCACAGTCTCGCAAGTAATCGAGATAAGTGTTCTATGAGGACGGCGACGTGAAATTACAAAATCCTCGGCCAAGGTATTGAACTAACACATGTTATACATGGAGGGTAGTTTGGTAATTTGCCTCGTCTCCGTTTTATCATAGAATCGAGTTTAGTGAGTTTGACATAGACCATGGCTCTCACTCGATTGGGACACAGCTGAAGGGTTTATACGTAGTACTATAATCTATAGTAAGGTTCTGGAATAAAGATTGGGTCGAAATTCGCACTCGAATCGGGTTACGGTCCGGTACTGCGGGATTGGCTAAGTAACTACCGGACTCTTGGATTCCTCCCTTCCGATTGAGTCGAACCTAGAGAGTCGGGCTTAAAAAGGATCATCAACGTGTACTGATAAGGAGAGAAAGTGTTTTGGCCTTAACGAGCCTTGGGCCGTTGGCCACGCCTTAATGAGCCTCAGGCCATTTATTGGATCGAAGTTGGACTTCTTATGAAACTAACTTTAAGACTTGGGCTTGGTCAAGTGCTTAATGGGATTGAGGATTTGGATTTCACCTTAAGCTAATTTCGAAATATGCCTTTGAGGGTATTTTCGGAATTTGCATATTTGATATAAATAAATATGGAATAAAATATTTGGAATATTATTTATTGAAATTTCAAAATTAATCTAGGATTAAGTTTCGAATTTTATACCATATTTAAATATACTTAGTTTGACTTGGTATTTAAGTTGGTTTTCTAATAATAGCAAGTTTCCTCAAGTTGGATTTAAAATTCAAAAAGAGAGTAAGATTTGGCAAAAATATCTCACACTTTAGGGACTTCAAAATCGAAATTCAAGCCTTTAAATAGGCTAAAAATTTTGTGCTCCAAAGTTGGAGAAGAAGTGATTTTTGAAATCAACATAAGGCACAAAAACACACACATCGAACTCACACACGTTTCTCCCACGCGACGGCTCGGTTCTCTCTAGCCAACTTTAGAGAACTGATTCCGTGGTACACTGCGAAGTCGGCGTGACGATCTAGTGCCATCCACCACCATCGACGAAGTCTTGAAGAAAAGGACGAGGAGCTGCCACTCGCGTCAACCGGTAAATCTCTACGGGTTTGACCCGCCCTATTACGTGTCTATGTGTTACTATTCTGATCCGACCTACGATGGCAATTGGGGAACCCGGAAAATTTTTGTTTCGCACCGTTTCCGGGGATGTGGCATCTCCGGGAGACACCGGGTAACCCAACGACATCATCCAGAAGCGTTCGAGTTATGCGCTCCAACACACCGCTCCATTGCTGTGTTCCGGGAATCATATATTTGACACCTCGATCCAAACGAAAAATATCTTCTCCGTTTGTATTTCTACTATTGTCTCTTACTCCTCGAACTTATCAAGAGTTTGAGATTTAAACCTCATTAGATCCACTTTGCCTAGCATGAGTGATCGTTGGTAAAGGTAAATGTAGTGGAAACTAACTTGAGCCGTTACTCTGAACACTCTACATACGTCTGTATGGATCATATCGAGAGGTTCTGAGGCTTCTTTGGAAAGTCCCTATGAAGGGTGACTTAGTCATCTTTCTGAAGATACAAGATTTGCAAGTCAGATAGGGTCAAATCCCGGGCGGCTTAATCGTGCCGATTTTCTCAAACTCTTGAATATTTCCTTCTCCGGAATGATCGAGTCTAAGATGCGACAAGTGTCTCGAGTTAGACTCCAATGTTTGTTGGTAATTGTGTTCACAGATTTTAGTAAAGTTGCACTTCCGACTCTTTATGTCTAAATAAATATTATTACAAAAAACGGAACTCAAAATCATTTCCGCTCAAATCGGAAGTAAAATAATATTCTTATGCCCCTTGGGCCAAATTAAACAATCGGGAAGAACTAAACTAAGTCGATAGTTCCTGATCCATATGGGTAGCCGGTACACAATGTCCGCTTCCTATGTTGATCATGATTTCTTGCTCTGCCAGCTTTCTATTTCGTATCAGACCCTGAGGCCGCTAATTTGGAGCTATCTCGCTTCCAATGGCCCCGCTCATTGCAATGACGGTGTTTGTCATTTGGCTTTGCGCCTCTTTATACGTTTGGCCTTGCCATTGGAAACTTGTCCCTTGGGCTTCATTTTCTTGTTCGTCTTCTTCTTACTCAACCCATGGCCTTTTCGTAGTCGCGACAAGCACCATTTTATTTCCCTTCTTCTTCATCTGAGTTTGGGTCATGCTCAACTGACTCATCAGCTGAGACGGTTTCATTACAGCCTTGTTCAAATTGTGGATCACAATGAATCAGTTGAAGGAGGGCGGCGCTGATTGAAGTATCAGGTTAACCTGAACCTCGGTTTCCATAAGGTAGTCGAGCGACTCCAGCCTTTCGATCCAATCGATCATCTCGAGTGGATGTTCTCTGACTTTCTTCAGCCATGCTGCATCGGAACAAATGTTTTGTCATGGCCTATTGCGAGCTCCTAGACTCCACGTCATATCGTTCCTTAGAATGAAGCAACATAGCGCTTACACTCATCTAAAAGTGATTGCGTTGTAGTTTCATTCTCATTAATGCAAGCTGTAGAATACTATTTGTAATTGTGCTTGATTTCATTAGTTGTCCTTTTAATTAGGGGCGTTTTGTATAGTAGTCCTTAGATTAGGACTAGTTTGATATTTATACCAAGTTTGTTTGGTATAAATACTTGTAAGTCAATTGAGCTTAATAGAGAAAGTTTTGAGAATTGATCCGAAGGGCTTGCAATTTGATTTCTAGAGAGAGAAACAACAGTAACTTTCTCACTCTACTCGAATTCTCTCTCTTGTTCTTCATTTGAGTTTTTCGATCGAATTCAATTGCTTATCTAAACGATCGAATTACTATGAATTCTAGCCTAGGATCTTAGAGTTGTTAATCATAGGACCTAACAATTGGTATCAGAGCAGATTCATTCTGTTTTGAATCGAAAATTGTCAGAATTTGATCGAAAATCATTTTCTGGTTACTGTTCATCGAAGAACAGTTTGGCGCGAAAACCATTTTCGATCCAATAGCTTCTGTGCTTAATTGACTTGAATTTGGTGTTTCTGTGCTTGTTTGAGTGTTAGATCATCATTGCGACCAGTTCTGTAGCAGTTTGAACTTCGATTTTTAGGATTGAATTGCTTCTGTGTGTTACTGTTTGCGAAGAACATGAAGAACACGTTCTGATTTTGATCAAATTAGATATATTTTGCTTCGTAACGTGTTTAATTGCTTGTTCGTGCGTGATTAGTACTTAATTGCGAGCAATTGCCTCAAATTTCACTATCCGATTCTTTGTTTTTGCTCGAATTAGTGTTAATCATATTCTGTGAATTTTCTCGATTGCTCAAATTTTTCTCGCTAAGTTTTGCGATCGGATTAGTTTCTCGATCGATAAACCTAGCGCGAGAATTTTTCTCGGTCAGAATACGAAGTCAGCGCTAGAATCGTCATCAGTAGAAACGATTTTAGTTAGAAATATTTCTCGAGCATTATACAGCGAAAAACTTTTTCGAGAGAGACTTATTTTGACTTTGCATGCGTAAAAACTTTCACTCGAAAAACTTTTTCAGTCAAACCTTTTAACGTTTGACCAGGCGAAAATCGTTTACACGCGAGAAATTTTTCCAACAGATTTATTTGACTTGTCGAGAAACTTACTAACGTACTGTTTCTTTACGATCAAAATAAATTCACGATCAAGAAATTTTTCTCGACCGAATGATTTTGAGCAATTTATCTCGCTCGTAAAATATCTCGCTGAAGAAATTTCTCGCACGAGAACAGTACTCAGTACACTATCTCGACGGAATTAATTTCGATCAAACTTTAAGATTGAATTGAAAATAATTCTCGATCTAATTTTCGAATCAAACGCTACTAACGAATTTTGTCACTTGTGAAGCACATTACATCATCTTCAACCTTCAAAACAATTAACGAAGATCCTTCAACAACTCGACTACAATACAAACATGGATGCATACTCACTCGGAAATGACAACCGTCCGTCGATCTTGCAAAGAGGCGAATACACAGTATGGAGAAGCCGCTTTCTGAATTTCATTGCTCTAAAGGATCAAGCCGAAAATCTACTGAAGTCCCTTGAAGATGGACCGGCACAGTTCTGGGTTCATGTACCCGGGGACGAAACAGCTGCTCCAGCAATTCCAGCTTCTAGGCGACTAAAGGAGCCTATAGAATACTCTCTGGAGGAAAGAGCTCGAGCTAAGGCTGATCTAGTAGCCATGAATACCCTTATACAGGGCATCCCCAACGATATATACAGACAAATCGACAGCCTTACATCGGCCAAAGGGATGTGGGATGAGCTGCATAGGATGATGCAATGGACGGAAGTTAAAGGCCAAGAAGGCGAACATTCTCACTGCTTACGACTCATTCGAAGCAAAGCCGGAGGAGAGTCTAAACGAGATCTACCAACGATACCTCACTATTCTCAATGAAATGAGGAAGATAGAAATAACAAAGACAAACATGGAGACAAACATAAGATTTCTATCCTCTCTGCCCACGGAATGGAAGAAAATATCCACTCAAATACGACAAAACAAAGATCTAGAGGAGTTGAATGTCCATGCCGTGTCCGATAATCTCGCTCAGCATGAGGAGATATCCGCGAGATTACCAAAGAGCAGAAAGGCAAACAAACCGATGACACGGTTGCCTTAGTTTTGGAGAAGAGGAACACAAGGTCAAGAAAGGAAAAGATCGTTAGGCCACCTTCATCATCAGAGTCGGAAGAGGAATCGGACTCCGACATCGAGCCGAACATGAAATCCCTTGGAAAACAGTTAGCTCTCATTGGGCAAATGATGAGCAAGAAATACTTCAAGAAGAAGTCTTCAACCTCAGCCAATAGACTTCGGACTACAAGCTCCAAGAACAAAGAACGTGCTCCGGAGAGTTCCGAGGTCAAGAATTCCAAAGAGACTAACAAATGTTTTAACTGTGGAAAAGCAGGTCACTTCGCCAGAGAGTGCACTCTCCCGAAGAAAAGAGATGCAAACTACTACTCCAGGAAGCTTCAATTGACAAAACAGAAAGAAGCTGGAGTAGCTCTCATGGCTGAACAGGACCAATGGCTCGAGGACACGTCGAACTCCGAAGAAGAGAACTTAGCCCTCATGGCCTGTCTCGACAACGAATTGGACGCCGAAACATCCACTCGTACGGACGACGACAACGCATCCACGTCTTCAAATGAGGTAGTCACTCCTTCCACATTATTGACCATGTTAGAATCATATCAAAAGCAATATGCTAACATGAAACGTGAGCAGAAAAGTATAAAGGAAGTAGAGAACGAACTTGAGAGAGCTCAGGAGAAGATAGATAGTCTCGAACAAAACTTAGGAGCTCTAGTGCAAAAATAGATGAACTTACTAAGAGCCTCCATTCTAGAGAGACTAGTCAACCTCAACTCGGACAACAGAGCGAAAAGATTAAGGAATTAGAAGATAGGCTAGCAAATAACTACAATTGCTTGGTTAGAAATCTCAACGAGAAAGCCATTTTAAATTGTAGGATAACCGAAGCTACCTCTAAGATCACTAACTTAGAAGCTCAATTAGAAACATCGAATGCTAAGATTAGTGAGCTTAGTAAGGATTTCGATGCCTGTCAAGCCGCGAAACTAACCGTGGAAAATAATTACGCTCTCCTAGGTGAGGAGCGCAAGAGACTATATGCCAAAGTAAAGAAATTAGACGATATAGTTACGCGTAGGGGACAGTCCGAACAGACGATATTTTTGAACAAGCCCAAGGATATAGAGTTCTATAATCCTATAGAAGGCATAGGTTTCACTAACCCGTGTGTTTTACAAAAGAGAAAAATATATGATGTTAAACACATGCGTTTAGGAACAACCTCTCTTCGAAATTTTACTGAATCGTCTTATGAAAATACTTTCGATTCATCCATTAGACAAGGTCCACATGGTCCAGAAATCCCTTTTGACTACAAAGAACTAAATGAAAGGGACAAAAATAGGAAAGAAACTCTAACACATGTCTGCAATTTTGTTCAAATTCTACCTCCTGATTCTCGAACACACCATGAGGAAGTTAAAACCATTAATTATAAAAATTCTCTCTACAAACCCCCTATCATAAAACAGATAGAGGAGTCGCAGGCAAAGTTAGAAAAAGAACGAGAGAATTTCGAAGCTGAAAAGAAAAAATTCTTTAAGGAGATGGAAAATCTCAAGGCTTCCTCGTCCCCCCAAACTACCTCTCACGCTATTACAAAAAGCGTGAAAAATGAAAAATCGCCTTTGAAAGATAAATATTGTAAAAATAATTCTGTTAAAAGTGCTATGACTAATTTCACTTTACCTACGTCTACAGGGAGCGTAGCGTCAGCACTAAAAACAAAGGCGAGAGTGTCTAGCACTAAGATAAAGAAGGAGCCATTAGACTTAAATGTTTCTGAGCATGCTACTCCTTTTGTTACAATAAAAGACACTCGTACAAATAAAAGAGCTATTTCCACTTTTAAGATAATTGCTTCTACTTATTCATTTCAGCCAATCACCTTTAGAAGCACCAACTTCGAAATAGGCTCTACGTCAAACATTAATCATTCTGAAACAAATGCCACTAGGAAGACACGTAGGAAACAAGATCCAACCATAAAGAAAGCTTATGGCGCCGTACATGAATGTACTCACCTAAGGTATCCCGTAGAAATTAAATCCCCCAAGCACCTTAGGAGACTATCACAAGAAAAGATCTTTTCCTCAGTCAAACCCTCCAAAGCATTTTTGTAATTCCAGATTATCCAAGAACAATTCAACAGATTAAACCTTCGTAGAATGTGAATAGTGTACTTTAGAGGTTTAGTGTTGAATACGTGTGTGTTTTGCAAATGGAAACTTAGATTAATGAGTGTTAGGGTTTAAGCTTAAATACCTTGTGAGGTATTTAAGCCCATTGGGCCCCTAACAAGCCTATTACAAATACAACCCACTAACATATATAAAACATCTATAAAATACATTGAAAAGAAATTACAAGACTTAGAATTAATATTTTGGACACTTCTAAAATATTCCTAACATTCTCCCCCTAAGTGTCCAAATTACAATCGAGCAAATAAATTAAGTCTTCATTTCTTTTTCCTCGAGCGAGGTGGAGGTGGAGGTTCTCTATGGGCCAAGTAGGTCTTCCTGAATCCTAGGGCAGTCTCGAACTGTCTGATGTCGTTCCGAAGAACGATTCGATATCTGATCTTCTCGACGAGTTTCCGTAGGACATCTTTCTCTTCCAGTTCTGTTCCTTCTAGTTTGTCATCTTCGGAAACTGTCTTCTTCTTAGCCCGAAGTTGGTTGAGGATAATCTTCAATGTCCCATCTGAGAATTTGGAGATCTCTGACAGAAGTAGCACCTGCTTCTCTTTCTTCTGAGCTTGTAGGTAAGTGACCCCGGGTTGTGGTTCAAGGAAGATAAATCCCTCTTCATACTTTTCGAGATCCTTATATTTGTTGTCTGGACGCGTCAGGTTGACCTTGCTCATATTGCTTTCCAAGGCCATTTAGAAGTCATGAGCAGCGAAATACTTGACCTGCCTCAGCATACACTCTTTGATAGCTCGATAACCATCTCGTCTTGTGTGAGTGTCAAGGGGAAACTTATTGCGATAAATGTTGTAGAGTTTGTTGAGTTCACCTAGTGGTAGATAGGGAAGATCTGCTTCTGACAATCTTACAATTTTCCTGTCATAACGATCAATAACAAAGACAGGGCCTACATATCTTCCTACCGCCCATTCGACATCCACAATATCACAGATGGCCGATTGACCTCTCATGTACTTACGGTATTGATCCCTGCTCATTCCTTTCTTGGCCGTGACTTCCCAGAGCATAATCTGATGGCTAAGTCCCCTATACGTCCCTCTTAGGTGCTCAAGGCCTCGAAGATTCAGCTCGTTGACTCCCTTTATTTCTTCTTCCTTCCTCCAGATCTTTGGATAAAGATCCTCAAGAAAAGGTGCCTTGATCTTCGCGTTTCTCCAACGAGTTTCTATGAACTCGTAGCCTGGCGTCGGTTCCTCGGGCACCTGATGTTGAAGGAGTTCTGGAAGTTCTGGAAGATCTGCCTCAGGATTTTCTCCTTGCTCCTCTTCCTCTCGCTCGATGAAGCAGAAGTCTGCTGCTGCCGCCTTAATAAATTACGAACACTTTCAATCCTTAGGCGGGACTCTTCTGCTGTCTCTGTTCTCGTCGTCCATTCCTCGTCTAAGATGTATCTGTCAATGTAGCCTTTAGGATCCTTTGGACGAGGGGTTGTAGTTGCTTGGACTGGTCGGGTGGAGATCCTCGAGGGAGCAGACTCGACTTCACCAAGGGAAGTTGTCTGGTTCGGCCCTGGTGTAGCTTGTCTGCCACTGGAGGACCTTGGTGGTCGTGAGGAACTGCCTCCACGCGTTTGAACCCCGCGTCCTCTGCCTCTTCCGCCGCGAATAATTGGAGACCTGGTTCTCGGTCTCTTGCTGCTCTCCCCCTCAGGACGATCCTGGTCGTCTGGATCGTCATGACGACGCTTCTGACTGGGGCCGTCTTGGCGGCATGTGTCAGTTGGTATGCTCGCATCAGGAGGTGGGATGATGCCACCTGCGACCAGCTTCCTGTAGAGGTCTTCTTCTTCAATGCTTCGTCTGCTGTCGAGTTCTATTATGCGAGCAATGCCAACGTCAAAGAGTTCAAGCAGAGGCACTGTGTACAAGTTAGGTATTGTCGGGTTGCGTGGTGGCAGGGTGAGAAGACGGGGAAGGACCGGCTGTTGAGGAGGAGGTTGGTCAGACATGGGAGCCTTTCCTTTGTCGGTGGAAGTTGCTTGGACCGCCTCCTTAATAAGTCCTTGGACCCTTGGCAGGGTTACAGTTTCGAAGAACTCGAACAGCCGATTCTCCAAGTAGGCAGTAGTCACCTGGGTTGGAATAGATCCGGCGCCACTAGAGGTAGCCGTTAACACACGTTCAGAACGAGGTTCTGAACGGTGGCCCTCGTCACCCGAAGTTCGTGGAACTTCGGGGTCCTTGGGTCTTCCGACCTCTCCTTGCGACACATCTTTTGGAGATGGTGCTCGGGTCGTTGTTGCCACGTCAGTGTGACGGGCTTGGGTGGAGCTATCTCCGGGATCGCCAAGGCGTCCCGTTAGCACGCGTCCAGAACTAGGTTCTGTACGGTGGCTCGCGGATGGTGAGTTGCCATCATCATCCGAGAGACTTCCGTCCAATCCTTGAAGAGCCTCTATTTGGGGCTCTTCTATGAACGTTGAGGCCTGAGGATCAGGCAGAGGCTCGGTCTGTGTCACGGAAACGGGAATTTCTCGAGTTGGTACAGACACAGGAACCGAGCTGCTGGAGGTTTGGGGTGGTTCGTGTTGCGTTGAGACACTTGTCTGTTGGGAGACAAGTGAATGGTCTGGTGGGGTTCGCTCATGCGTCGTTGGGTCGATTACGACGTCTTCTATCCTAGGGATTGACCCGGCTTTTTCTGACTGAGTTAGTGCAGTCGTGATCGTCTCGGGAACATCTATGTGTGGTTGTTCCTCGAGCGATTGTTCAGGTATTGTTTGTTCAGAGGATGGTGGTGGTTGGTCGGGGATTGTTTCTTGAGATGTAGTCTGTGGTGCTTGTGAGATAAATTCGGTTTCTGTAGTTTCTCTCAGTATCTCACTTGTTTGTTCTCTCTCTCTCTTGTTTCTATTCTCTCAGTCTCACTAACCCCTGGGTTAGACTCGGGTGGGTCGGCCTGAGTCATGGGGTTTGGAATTTTGGTCCTCTCGCAGTATTTTTCAATGTCTTCTGGGTTAGCTAGTAGTAAGGTAGCGCGCGGAATGGGCATTGGTGTTCGTGAGTATTTCTCATCCGTCTTTCCTTTTTGAAGAAATTTGAGTTTGGGAGGGGTGTAGTTTTCTTCTTGTGGCCTTGCTGGTATCCCCGGTGTTGTAGTCATAAAGTGGTGGATCATTAGTGAGAACCATCGGGGATAGGGCAGATTCTGGGTCTTCTTCGATTTGGACTTTGATCTCTGATGAAGTTGATCGTCCAGGTCCATTGTGATCAGCTTGGCATAGTCGTATCCTTTCCTGAAGACGATCCCATGAAAGATTCGTAGGATCGTAATGTTGCATCTGTCCCATCCGGAGTGCTTTGGTGAGAAGCACTTGTTGACAATTGCGAAAAGAGTTCGCCATGGATGTGGAATCATTGATTGTTGAAAACGGGAAACGAGCTCGAGTGAGCTATAGTAACCCATTTTCAACATATCTGCGATGAGCTCGTTCTCGGATGCCTCCTCTTCATATTCTAGTTGAAGAGGCAGCCGAAGAATTTGTCGAAGAAAGTCCCTGGTGATTCTGACGGTTTCGTTTGCGATTTGGGCTTCATAGTATGTGGTGTTGTCTTGAGAAATTTTGGTAGTCATCGTTCCCCAGAACTGTTGAAGGTACACTGTTGGTGCAGGAACTGATGCAGAGAAGGCGTATCCCAGGTGGTGGTTCCTTAGAATGGATGGGATGATCTCTTCTTGACACTTGAAAGTGTTCAAGTCGAGTTGAAAGTTGTTGTCTTTGATTACAATCCATTTGGTGGTTGAGTAGACGAGATCTGCTGGTGTAGTCATTTTGTTGAAACTGCATTATAAGAGAGAAAAAAAATTGTGAGTAACGTTTTATGAGAATATATTTGACATTCTGATAAAAGGATAATTTGATTAATAAGGTACTGTTCAGCCCTAAACAAATCAAAGTGTATTTCGCAATTTTGAAATTCGAATTTGAATCATACATTTTATTTGCGAACATAAAGATATGCGGGTCTGTAAGAGCTTGAAGTTTTAGTTAAAAATTTTACTAAGTTAGATTCGCGAATCAGTTTGAAATATTGAGAGGGTTTCGTTTGCGAATTGATTTGAAATTGAGAAGAATCAATTTACGAATTGACTAAGTCAAGTTTGGATTGGAAAATTTGGGGTTTGCGAACTGAAAATTTTTTTTTTTAAAAAAATTTGTAAAGTAAAGTTCAAAAGACTAGTTCGCAAGTTGAAAATTTTGCGAGGTACAAATTTGGCGAATTTGGAAATTTGCGAGTCTGTCAAAGTAATTTCGCGAATTGACTTTGAACTTTGAAAATTTGGCGAATTTGGAAATTTGTGAGTCTGTCAAAGGAATTTCGCGAATTGACTTTGAACTTTGAAAAAAAATTGGCGAAGTGTGAACTGACAGTTCGGGAAGTGCGAATAATAAAAAATTTGCGAATAAAAATTGGCGAATTCGGCGGTTCCCGAAGTGACAATACTACTCACAACCCGCAAAACATCAGTTCGCGAATTTAGATTCGTAAAATTCTTAGTTGGTCAACCAGTCAACTTAAAAGTGCGAAAGCATTTTACTAACATATTTTACGAATTCATTTTGCGAACTTACTCTACGCATTAATTCGCAAAAAACATATATTCAATTCGCGAATCATGAACAGACAGATCAAAAAGCAAATTTTTTGAATAAAACCCAGAAAAGCCCTATTCTCTAAACATCGATTTCAAAAACGATATCGAAGAATCCTGTCAACACGGTTCGTATTCCTTTTCACGATAATCATCTAAACAGAGTATGAATAAGAATGACTAAAGAGCACACGATCAAACAACAAAAATAAACAGAGACAGACTCCCTGTTGTTTCCGATTTCGAACCTGCAAAATCAACGAAGAGAATACATGAAACAAGATTTAAAGACTGTTTCTTCCATACCTCAACGAAATCTGTGAGTGTGTGTGTGTGGACTAAAGCGCAGCAACGAAAATCCAAAGTTGAGTTTGATGCGTTTTTTGAGTGATTTTGAGATTTGGGGTTCGTAAAAACTGATTTGGGAAATTCGCGAATAGATAAAGAGAGTTTTGCGGGCCGGAAAATAACGAATAAGTTTAAAACTGGGCCGCAAAATTTAGTTAAAGAGGCCCACTTAGAGTTCGCGAATTATCTCTTAGAAGAATCAGTTCGCAAATCGTTTTTTTTTTTTTTTTTTTAAATTTACGGTTCGCAGATTTTTGAAATGTCCATGAGTTATCACAAAGTTCGCGGATTATGATTACACAATTGTTCACTAAAAGTTTAGCGAATTATTTACCAAAGATATTAAGTAATCTAGTAATAACCCAAATACTACCACTTTGACTCGATCAATCACTAGGATAACATCAAATCTATGGGATTTTCAAGATCGATTTTCATGATACGATATCCTTGTTGGAGAAAAAAATTGTCGCCTTAGTCAAAAATTCGTCTTAATGTCGGGACAATAAATGACGTAAATTTCCTTCATGTTTATAAATAGATATGTCTCAAATTTCATTGAAGTACCTTACATCTAAGGACTAACTCATTTCTAATTTTCTCGTTTACAGATGAATTGGCAGAAGCAGGAAGAAGAGAAGAAGCTCAAGGAACAGGCAAAGTTAAGACGTGACTTTGAGCATAACCTGAATATGCTGGTTTTTGAGATTTTCCTTCTTTTGAGCTTATTCGCTGTTTTACTTGCTATTCTGCTTTGGGTCTTAATAGGGCATACGAGTATTTGAGAGTTATCTAAGTATTATGAATGTTTTATGTGTTTGAGAGAGTTGTTGTACTAAACTCCCCCTAGATACAATGCCTATCGAGTATCTTAAACATTGAATGATTGAACTTACTCCACCTCGATGCATGGATATAACATTTCTCCCCCTCGATGTATTGCCATCAGCATTGACAATACATCGACTCATTGAAAACAAGAAAATTTATTGAAACGTAGAAAGTAAACACAAGAAAAGGAAGAAAAAAAATAGTCCTAATTAACTAATTAAGATAATAAACACGCACAGAATAAGAAAGAATTAAAAAACATAGCAAATAGATAAACGGTCAACTGTAGGAAGGCATAATCGAAATTAAAAATTGAGGTTCAACATTCCCAACTTTGCAACTAAGAATTGGAAGCGTTTTTCATCCAATGCTTTTGTAAGCAAATCGGCTAGTTGAATCTCTGTATTGACAAAGTATATTTCTATTATGCCTCTTTCTACGTGGTCCTTTATGAAGTGATATCGAAGATCTATGTGCTTAGTGCGTGAGTGATGAACAGGGTTACATGTAATTGCGATAGCACTCTTGGAATCACAGTAAATAGGAATTCTATTTAGATCAAACCCGTAGTCCCGTAGTTGAGTTCTGATCCACAAAATTTGGGAGCAGCAACTCGCTGCAGCAACGTATTCTGCTTCCGCCGTAGAAGTTGATACACAATTTTGTTTCTTGGAGTGCTTTTTCGCCTAGGAAGTTTGTCGCCTAGGAATTGGATGTGTCCAGAAGTGCTTTTTCTGTCTAGTCTGCAACCTGCAAAGTCTGCGTCAGAATACCCTATTAGTTTCATATATGAGTTCTTAGGATACCACAGTCCAAGGTCTGGTGTCCCTTTCAGATACTTTAAGATTCTTTTGACGGCATGAAGATGCGACTCCTTCGGGTTAGCTTGAAATCGAGCACAAAGACATGTAGAGAATAAAATGTCTGGTCGACTGGCTGTGAGGTAGAGTAATGATCCAATGATCCCTCGGTAATGAGTAACATCTACAGGTTCACCTAAGTGATCTGCATCGAGTGAGCATGATGTGGACATAGGTGTACTCGATGATTTGCTCTTGTCAATCCCATGTTTTTTTAGAATATCTTGGATGTACTTTGATTGATTGATAAAGATCCCATCCTGAAGTTGTTTGATTTGTAATCCGAGGAAGAATGACATTTCTCCCATCATACTCATTTCAAATTGTGATTGCATCAGAATGCTAAATTCTTCACAAAGTTTAGGATTAGTAGAGCCAAAAATGATATCATCCACATAGATTTGCACAAGCATGATATCAGAACCATCTTTCTTTACGAACAAAGTAGTGTCAATTTTCCCTTTAGTGAAACCTGAGGAGATAAGAAAGTCGGATAGCACCTCATACCAGGCCCTTGGAGCTTGTTTAAGTCCGTACAGTGATTTGTCAAGTTTGTAAACAAAGTCGGGATGTTCAGCATTGAGAAAGCCGTCTGGCTGTGACACATAAACTTCTTCTTTCAGAATTCCGTTCAGGAAGGCTGTTTTTACATCCATTTGATAGACAGTAAAGTCTTTGTGTGCTGCATATGCAAGGAACAACCGAATAGCTTCGATTCTGGCTACAGGGGCAAACGTTTCATCGTAATCAATTCCTTCCTGTTGATTATATCCCTTAGCAACTAGTCTAGCCTTGTTTCGAAATACAACACCATCTTCATCCTTTTTGTTTTTAAATACCCACTTTGTTCCGATCACAGTTTTCCCTTTTGGACGAGGAACTAAGTTCCAGACTTTGAGACGTTCGAATTGATTAATCTCCTCTTGCATAGCCACTATCCAGTTAGGATCTCGTAGTGCGTCGACTACTCTTTTAGGTTCTGTTTGGCTCAAGAAACAGGTGAACTGACATTCATTTGAATGTGATCTTCTAGTCGTTACTCCTGTATTGGGATCTCCTATTATCTGATCAGTAGGATGATGTCGAACCCATTTCTTTTCGTGAGGTAATGTCGTTTCGTCTATTTGCGATTCCTCACTGAGTGGATAGTCGATTGCTGACCCGGTAATGTTGCCGGTTGATGTTGAAGAGAAGGCCTCTGGCTGCGTTGTTGTCACAGTTGTTGGGGGCGAGGCTTCTGAATCTGAGGGAGGAATTGTCTGGTTAGGAATAGGTTCTGACTCATGAGTTGACGAACTAGGACTGGATTCAGTATTTGGAAGGGGATCGGTGGATGGTCCTGTCTGATTTTTAGATATATAAATATGCTCAAAAGTAGATCCAGATCCCGTTCCTCTTGAGCTCGTTGAGTGAAGCGTGTGGGGTTGCTTTGTTTAGAATTATCAGTTGATTGATGATCTGGCTTCAAACTCCCTTTGTCCGAACCCGGTTCTGAAAAGTTCCGTTCAGAGGCATCTCTCGAACACTCTCCTTCTACTTTATGAGAATGAATAAGGTGTGGTGTTCTAGAGACGTGTCCTAAATTGCTGTGTCCAGTTGAAATTTCGAGTCCCTCATCAAAGGTGACATTTATACTTTCAATGATCATCCTTCTGTTTCTGAGAAATATCCTGTACGCCTTAGATTGTGCAGAGTAGCCTACGAAGATTCCCTCAGTTGCTTTTGGATCAAGCTTGGACTTGTCTTCACGGTCGTTGGCGACGAAGCACTTGCATCCAAAAATTCGAAAATGAGCAATGTTGGGCAGTCTTCCATTTATAAGTTCATAGGGCGTCTTTCCAAATCTTAGATGAATGTTTGTGCGATTCTGCGTATAGCAAGCAGTATTCATTGCTTCAGCCCAAAGGAAATGAGGTAGTGATGATTGGATGATCATTGTTCGAGCAGCCTCTACGAGTGTTCGATTTCGCCGTTCGACAACCCCATTTTGCTGAGGTGTGTAGATAGCAGAAAACTGTTGAGTAATCCCTATGGATTCGTAGAAGTCACTGAGCTGTTGATTCTTGAATTCTGTTCCATTGTCTGTTCTAACTATTTTAACACTACTCTGAAGTAGGTTCTGTGTTGTTCTGATTAGGTTTGGAATATGATCGACTGTCTCTGATTTAGTCCGTAAAAAGCGTACCCAAGTATATCGGGAATAGTCGTCGACGATAACCAGCATATACCGCTTTCCACTTATGCTTTCAGTTCGCATTGGGCCACACAGATCCATGTGTAAAAGCTCTAGAGGATGTTGAGTGGATGCTGTGTGTTTTGTAGGATGTGAAGCTTTCTTCATTTTTCCTTTCTCACAAGCAGAGCATATATGCTCTTTTTGATACTTCAGTGGTGGTAGTCCAATAGTCAATTTGTGGTTGACAGCTTGTTGAGGGTCTTGAAGTTAAGATGAGATAATCGCTGGTGCCATAAGTCATTTTGAGTTGAAGTTGCTTTGGAGATTAGGCAGATATCGGTCTTTGGTTTGACAGTTCTAATATCAATGGTGTAAAGATTTGTCTTGCGAGTTCCAGTGAGAAGTTCTTCACCATTGGTATTGAGAATTTTGCAAGTTTTCTTTAGAAATACAACTTGGAGTCCAAAATCACTGAACTGTCCTATTGATAAGAGGTTGTGTGTCAGTCCTTCAACATACGAGACTTGTTTAATTGTGAGTCGATTGCATATGAGATCGCCATAGCCAATGATTCTGGCTCCATTGCTATTACCAAATCGTACCAGTCCTCCAGGTCTATCAACGTAGTTGCTCAACAGTTCCTTTGTCCCAGTCATGTGTGTGGAGCAACCAGAATCTAAGTACCACACATGAAGGGCCTGCAAATATAAAACTAGAGGGTTTTAGGTACCCATTGAAATATGGGTCCTTCTCTGTTAGTTTTGTTAGTCCGTTTAGACTCCCTAGATTTTCCTTTGTTAGGGGATGACACAGAGTCACTAATTATTTCTAAGATAGGGATTTGTGTTCCTGCAGTTTGAAACTTTGGTATCCATTTTTGCTCTAGTAAGGGTCTTTTTGTCTTAGGTTTAGACTCGAGTTTTTCGATTTTTGTAAGTTTGACAGGTTCTTTGAGAGCTTTTGATTTTGATTGTTGTTTTGACTTTGTAGTTTTGTTTTTAGGAATTGTTTTGTGAGTTTGTTTGGTGACATGATCACGCACGGAAAGCTTTGTTTTTGTTGAAGAAGATAATTTTTTCGATACATGACAAAATAAAGATGGTACAAAGGTTTTGGAAGGAAAATATTCAATGACAAAAGGGACATTGAGATCGCGATTCTCCTTCAAGATATCTTCCTTTTTAACCCATACTTGACCCTTCAATGGCTCTTTGTGGGTCCTGAAAATTTTAATGTATTAGTGCATGAAATTTTGTCATTTGAAATTAAGGTGTATGAGATTGTGTGTAATCTTAATTTTTCTTTAAGTGAAGATATTTCATGAAGAAGTTTTTGCCTTTCTTCATCAAATGACTTTCTCTCGCTTTCGAGAGTGGAGTGAAGATCACTGATTTTCTTTATGCAATCAGGCATATATCCAGTTGCATATGTAACCATCTGTGCCATACTTTCCGAAGCACCTGAGGTTTCTCCTTCGTTTAGATGAGAAATATCTGTCTCAAATTCAGTTATTGCTGGACAACTTCTTTCTTTATAACTATCATTTAATTCTGTGTAGTTAAAAGGTATTTGAGTTTTACTGTGTGTTGATGTCTCATTTTCATTTTCACTGACAAAAGACATGAGATTCGTCAGGCAACCTGTCTGCATAAATTTGAGATCATATAGATAAGGTGAACTTGATATGCCTTGTTTTAACTTATGTGGATTTTCAAAACCTAGTCCTTTATGGGGATTGTAAAAATCAATGTTCGCTGGTTTGTTTAAGAAGATTGTTTGTTCTGATTGATCTCGTCGGGTTAAAAGGTCCTCCAATTTTTTTATTTTGGAGTACAGTTTTTCCCGTTCTTTACTTAGTAGGTCAAATTTAATTGTAGCGTCCATTGCCTGATCTCTATGAGATTTCATTTCTTTTTCTAAATCCTTGGCTTTAACTTCGGTTTTTTGCACTTGTATCTCCAGCTTAGCAATTTTTTCATTTGCTACAATTACACGATTCTTCTCACATGCATAATCATATCTAAACTTATCTAATACTACTAAATTTTTCTCTAAGTTAGCTTCTAGTTCCTTGATTTTTCTTTTACCTAGTTTGTTAGATTTATACAAGGATAAAAATTCATTTTTCATCTTAAGTAAAGAATCATAATCTGCTTCACTTCCCTCCACCATTTCTGAATTGTTAGAGGTTTCCTTGTCTGACTCGCCTCCTTCAGCTCCAGCTCCAACTCCTTCGTCATCCAGCTTGGCCATCAGTGCCGCGTTCTCATTCTCGCTGTCTGAGGTATCTTCAAGCCAATGATCCTCTTCTGCCATTAAGACCAGTCCCTTTTCTTTTTGTTCAGCTAATTGAACTTTTCGACGGTAATAGTTAACATCCTTTTTCTTGGGCATTCTGCACTCTCTAGCAAAGTGTCCATTCTTACCGCAGTTGAAGCATTTTCCGCCTTGATGAGGAATTTCCGAGTTATTTTCCTCATCCTGAATCTTTCCTCTAGAGTTGGAGGAGGTTCTCTGACGATTGGAGGAGGATCCAGTCTTCTTATAATACTTCTTCTGCACAAAATTCGAGACCAGAGCGAGTTGCTTAGCAAGATCCTTGAGAGTAATTTCCTGGTCTCCAAGTTTAGTAAGTTCCTTGGATTCGTCATCAGAATCAGAGTCTCCTCCTTCCTTAACTTGTGATGACTGCATAATTTCTTTGTCCTTGGTTTGTTTTCTTGATGATCGTTCAGTCATAAGAGCAAGTGAGTCGATTCCTATTGATTTGATTTCCTCCCTACGTTTCTCCACATGATTGGAATGTTGATTGAGGTAGTCGAACAATGTATGAATGCTAACTTTGGTTAGGTCGTTCATTTGTCTTATCATAATTGCAGTAGCCTCCCATTCTGGATGAAGTGATCCCAAGAATTTGATATTGATCTCCATTACGCTTTTTGTGACTCCATTCATCTTAAGCTCGTTTAAAAGAACAAGAAATCGATGGAAGGTTTCTTGGAGAGTTTCCCCTTTGTTAGCATGAAAGCGGTCATAAGATATGAGTGTGTTCGCCATTCTTGCCATTGTATTGACTTCTGTCCCCTGCATCATAATACGAAGAGCATTCCACATTTCTTTTGCGCTATCACCACATTCGAGTTGCATTAAGATGTCATTCGGAATTGCTTGCATCATGTATGATTTCGCCACTTTGTCTGCCTTTAGTCGTAGTTTTTCTTCATCACTGCATTGGTCAGCAGTCTTCAAGATCCTCTGTTCCTCTCTTGCTGGAGCGGTGTCAGTAGTGGCGGGAATTATGGTCCAATACTGTGTAGGTCCACTGTAAATAGATTCCAGAAGGTTCTCTGAATTGTCCTTGCTTTCTATGAAGTTTACGAACCTTCTCTTCCAGACTGCGTGTAGCACCCGGGTTCCCCGTAAGTATTAGAGGCCAATAAATTTGCATAAAAGACGAATGCGATTATGTGCATTTCGTGAAATTATTTTTGTGCTTGTGTGATTTATGTGAAACTCGCGTGCTAGATTATATACTTCCGTGACCTTACGAACTAAGTACAACTAAATTGTTTGCTTTTACCATGTTTAATTGGTGTGAGAATTTTCGAAAGTGGGCTAAGGAAAAACAAAGTGGAAAGTTTTGTTGAGACTAGGATTTGGGTTAAGATGTTGGGCTTAGGACTTAAACTTAGGCCCAATGTGATTGAAGTCAAATCCTTAAGAGACCAAGATCCTTAAAATAAGGAGACCTCACGCCTTGAAGTCCCCATCACCATGCCTCCCTTTTAATTAAAAAGAAAAATCTACCCAACTAGCTAATTTCCCTTAATCTCACCAAGAAACCCAACGAAGAACCAAGTGAAGAAAGGAAGGAGAAGGAGCCGAGACGATTGTCACCACAAATATAGGCACTCCAAATAGCTAAGAATCCGAGTTGGTAAGTGAAGCATCCTTTCTAGTCTCGAAACTTTCTTAATCTAAGATATTTCAGTTGTAATAATCACATGAGGCTCGCGAAATTTAGGAAGTATTAGAGCCGATGCTTTGGGTGAACTAGGATAGGGTGATTCAATGAACGATTTAGAGCTTATAATTCTAGAAATAATAAGCTAGGAGTCGCGTACTCGATGGGATGAAGAAGATGATGATAAATGTCGAGATGTTTAAAGTAAAGTCGAAACCATGTTATAGATAAAATGTCGAGTCCTTATACTAAAGAAGATGTCGAGCCGAGCAAAAAGTCGAATTAAGAATGTCGAGGTTCATGTTGAAATGCATGTCGACATTTTCTAATTCAAATGTCGAAATACAATGTCGAATGATAGCTAAAATGTCGAACTCAAAGAAATCAATATAAATGTCGGGATGTGCATTAAAATTCACATCGACATTTTTGTTGAAATGTCGAGGTCAATGATTGAGTAAAATGTCGAATTTAAAAGAAGTCGGTATAAATGTCGAGGTTCCTGTTGGAAGTCATGTCGACATTTTCTGATCCAAATGTCGAAGCATAATGTCGAAACGATAAGGATAACATGTCGAGTGGAATTGAGCATAAAATGTCGAGATACGTGTTTGAAATCTATGTCGACATCTTATGTTCTAAAAATGTCGAGCTAAATGTCGACATTAAAGTCGAGAACCAGTGAACAATGTCGGGGCCTATGATATCGAGATTTTCCATTTTATAAATGTCGACTCATATATAACGTTGAGTAAAAGTCGAGAGCTAAGAAAAATGTCGAGATCTCGAGGTAAATGTCGAACTAAGATGTCGATATTAACCTCAATAACTACGTCGAGATTTACCTCGCAATGATGTCGAGATTTATGTTAAAAATCCATATCGACATTTTCCGTGTCAAATGTCGGAATAAAATGTCGAGTCCTTATCCGGATAAAATGTCGGTTTCAAATAAAACGTTATAAATGTCGAACTAGAAGACAATGTCGAGAGGCTAAAATGTCGAGCCCTTGAGTGAATGTCGAGATTTCTATAGTATAAATGTCGAGATCTATATCTTAATAAATGTCGATATCTTAAAAATGTCGAAACCTTATCAATATAAATGTCGAACCCTTACCAAGACAAATATCGAGATTTTTGTAATGTCGAGTGTAATTAAGAACAAAATGTCAAGACCCTTTAGCTAAATGTCGAAACACAACACCAAGATTTCCCAACAATGTCGAGGTCTAAAAATGTCGAGAACCTCAAATAACTAAAATGTCGAAGCACATGGCACGATTTGAATTCGTAGGAACCCGAGAACTTTAATTAAATATAATACGGAGTAGAAATCGACCGACTTGGGAAATTCAAAAAGGCACTTCGAGAGATGCGAGGCCTAGGGAATTTATACAAAGTCTAAATAACTAAGCATGACGCAAATTATTATTTCGACGAATTAGCCGAGGAAAGCAAAAGTACTAACATCATAACCCTTTTATTCTAAAAGGTCGTACATTAGGAGGTTCACGGGACCATACGCTAGGTTAAGCTTGGACGACAGGTAAGTAGAAGTCCAACTACGACACACAACTTGTTTTACGTGCCTAAATTGCGTGATTTCGTGTTTATGGGATTTCATGAATTTGTAAATTGATTGAAGTATTTAAATATGGTAAGTCTATGTTGCATTTACCTGCATCTGCATATGCATACTCACGTGCACACACGAACTCGTGAGGGAGAGTCGTGGGGCTGAGAGTGCATACTATTATGTCGCTTGCATGCGACTAAGACCCGCCTATATAGGCCGGTGTGTCGACTCGTAGTTGAGTCACGGACGACTTCTATGGCACCCTATTTGGCGTACGACGCCGATTATTATGATGAGGCAGGAGGAGCGACCCAGGAAGGAGCGACCTAGCTATGCTAGCGTAGGCTAACTGGCGTAGGCAACTGCCCTCTTTGCGGAAGGAGCGACCTGGAAGGAGCGACCTAGGGGGAATCCTAGCGTAGGCTACCAGCGTGGGCAACCGTATGACAGAGGGGACGACCTGGGAGGGTGCGACCTAGGGAGACCTAGCGTAGGCTACCCAGCGTGGGTCGCTGTCACGATCCTATTGAGGACATTGAGCTCTTAGTGGTGCATAGTAAGGGCATCGTGGGCCCTGAGTGATACTAGTAGGAGTACTAGGAGCATTGGCGCGGATCGCCTTTGCGGAGTGTTATGTGCATCGGCGTGGATTGCCTTTGCAGGGGAGTGACACGTGCATACATGCATGATTTCTGCTTACTGAGCCTCGGTGGCTCATTCCTTACGTTGTGTGTTGTAGGCACCGACGTCCACGGTATGTGATCGTGTTGTAAGACAAGGCTGATCTTTTGGAGCTTCGCGCTGCTTTTGGGGTGGACGTGTGTGTGTGGATGACGACCTGTGAGGCCGGGCGCATAGGAGCTTTTGCTGTGCCGACACACCTTCGCCGTTGTAGTGAGACCATGTCTGGAACTTGATGTTCGACATGCATTCTTTTGTCTTGTATAGAACAATGTTCCATTTCGTAAATGAAAAATGAAAAATTTGTACGCGTTTTCGGTGCACTTCTTTACTTACAAACTCGCTAGGCACGTAGAAATACGCTAGGTTAGGCGGTTAGGAAGTCGGGGCGTCACAGGGTGGTATCAGAGCTTCGGTCACAGGTTCTGTAGACTGTCCACACACACACACCCAAAAGAGCGGAGGCGGCCTTGCAAGTAAGTGTTAAGTCTATGTGAGTTTCTATGTCGTATAATTTATTGGCCATAGGACAATCAGGATAGGGTATAAAGATGGTAAGAACGAGAGGAGAGTCGAGTGGTGGCGACGACCAGAACAGGGGAAACACGGCCCCTCCCGACAATCGGGATGCAACGATTCTCCAGCTAACGGAATTAGTCCGTCAGCAGTCGGCGCAGATCCAACAACTGATCCAACAGAATACTGCTAATGCTGGGCCAACTCAGGCGGAAAGGACTGAGGTGGTGGGAGAACGATTCCGAAGGTTGAACCCACCGACCTTCGAAGACACAGCTGACTCGACAGCAGCTGAGGATTGGTTGAGGACTCTCGAGAGTATGTTCGTCTATAGTAGGGTTCCGGAGGCGGAGAAGGCCCTTTGTGCTGCGTTCCTACTACGAGGGAACGCAGGACACTGGTGGGACACCATCATGGTTTTGGAGAACCCCGCTACAATGAGCTGGGAAAGATTCAAGGAATTGTTCAGGGGCAAGTACCTCACCGCCCCGATTCGAGCACAGCGCCTGAACGAATTCATCAATCTCAGGCAGGGGCCCATGACAGTGGCCGAGTACATAAGGAAGTTTGAGCAGCTGTCCAGGTTCGCTGCTCACATGATCAGCACGGAAGCTCTAAAAGTCGAACGCTTCCTGGAAGGATTGAAGCCTGAGCTCTACAGGGACGTGAGCATGGCAGGGACTCAGGGAGCTACATACTCTCAGGTAGCAGAAAGAGCTATGGTAGCCGAACAGGCGGAGGCCAGGATCGTGAAGGCACAAGAGGCTAAACGCAAATTCGCTCAGATACAAGGAGCTCAATGGAGTGGAGGAGACCCGAAACGGCAGTTTATGCCTAGAGGGGGCAAGAAGAGATTCCAGAACCGGCCTCCTCAACAGCCTCAGGGAATGATGAACAGACCACCGAACCCAAACCAGAATCAAGGGGCAGTTCAATTCCCTAACTGTCAGAGGTGTGGAAGGAAGCACTTTGGGAACTGCAACACACCCGCCAATGCGTGCTTCAGATGCGGGAAGATTGGTCACTTCGCGAAGCAGTGCCCTGAAAACATTCCAGGGAATCAGGCAGGAAACCCAGTAAGACCCCCGATGGTGCCAGCACGGGTGTATACCATCACGTCCGAGGAAGCAGAGAACAACCCGGAGGTGGTAACAGGTACCCTACCGGTCCATCAAACTCCCACGTGCATTCTAGTAGATTCCGGGGCGACCCACTCGTTTGCGTCTGTGAAGTATGTGACGAAACTAGGGGTAACGCCTGAGCGAATAGATTACGAGTATAGTGTAGCAATTCCAAGCGGGGCACCAACTAGGACTAGTCAAATGTTAAGAAATTGCCCAATCTTAGTCGGTAATAGAGAATTGCCGGTAGACCTGATAGTCATCCCGATGGACGACTACGAAGTGATCCTCGGGATGGACTGGCTCTCAAAGTACGGAGCAGTGATAGACTGTAACCGTAAAGTAGTTACGTTTAGCTTAGAAGGGGAAGAGCCTGTCACCTTCAAGGGGACAATGAAGGGGAGAGGCACTCCGAGGATATCAGCCTTAAAAGCTCAACGATTAGTCAATTCCGGATGCGAGGCATACCTGGTGTTCGCGCTGAAGGCAGAAGAGAATACCCCCACGAAACTCGAAGACGTACCAGTGATTAAGGATTTCCCAGAGGTATTTCCAGAAGAATTGCCGGGATTACCCCCAGACAGAGAAATTGAGTTTACGATTGACCTGGTGCCGGGAGCAGCACCAGTGTCCAAAGCTCCATATCGATTAGCGCCAACCGAATTAAAGGAGTTGAAGGAACAAATAGATGAACTCCTACAGAAAGGATTCATTCAGACCAGCTTTTCTCCCTGGGGAGCGCCAGTCTTGTTCGTACGAAAGAAGGATGGCTCGATGAGACTGTGTATAGATTATAGGGAGCTTAACAAGTTAACGATCAAGAATAAGTATCCACTACCCCGAATAGACGACCTCTTCGACCAATTACAAGGCGCCACAGTATTTTCTAAGATCGACTTGAGGTCGGGCTACCATCAACTGAAAATCCGCAAGGAAGATGTTCCCAAAACGGCGTTCAGTACCAGATACGGGCATTTCGAATTTCTAGTCATGCCCTTTGGACTGACGAACGCACCGGCGGCCTTCATGGATCTAATGAACCGGGTGTTCGAAGCCTATCTAGACAAGTTTGTAATTGTATTCATAGATGACATCCTTATCTACTCCAAGACGAAGGAGGAGCACGAGCAACACCTACGAATAGTGCTAGGAGTATTGAGGGAGAAGCAGCTCTATGCAAAGTTCAAAAAGTGTGAATTCTGGCTGGACCAGGTAGCATTCTTGGGGCACATCGTCTCGGGAGCAGGAATCTCGGTGGACCCGAGCAAAATTGAAGCGATTAATGATTGGCCGCAGCCGACCAACGTAACGGAAGTACGGAGCTTCCTAGGCTTAGCAGGCTACTACCGGAAGTTTATAAAAGATTTCTCGAAAATTGCCTCTACACTCACGAAGCTAACCAGAAAGAACACACCTTTCCAATGGAGCGAAGAGTGTGAGCAAAGCTTCCAAGAACTGAAAAAGCGGCTCACTACAGCCCCAGTACTAATGATACCCACGGGAACAGGAGGGTTCTCAGTGTATAGCGATGCCTCGAAGAACGGGTTAGGGTGCGTACTGATGCAGAACGGTAACGTGGTGGCTTACGCCTCACGGCAATTGAAGGAGTACGAAAAGAACTACCCTACGCACGACTTGGAGCTCGCGGCGGTAGTCTTCGCTCTCAAGATTTGGAGACACTACTTGTATGGAGAGAGATGCGAAATTTACACCGATCACAAGAGTCTGAAGTATTCTTCACCCAAAAGGAACTCAATATGAGGCAGAGAAGATGGCTGGAGTTGGTGAAGGACTACGATTGTGTGATCAACTACCACCCAGGAAAGGCGAACGTGGTAGCTGACGCTCTAAGCCGGAAGTCGGTTAGTGCGGAACTTCAACGGCTCGACGTGGAGATCGTACCATTGGGAGAAGTCGAGGTAAAGTTAGCAACCCTGACTCTGCAACCAACGCTATTGGAGCAGATCAAAAGGGCACAGGAAAACGACGAGTTGTACCTAAAGACTAAGGAAGCGCAAACCGAGCAACCAACGACGGACTTCGTGTTTCGGGACGACGGAAGCTTACACTACAAGAGTAGATTATACGTACCGAACGACGCGGATCTTAGACGAGTCATAATGACGGAAGCACATACCACGCCATATTCGGTACACCCAGGAGCTACTAAACTATATAGGGATCTAAGGACTAACTACTGGTGGCCGGGAATGAAAAAGGACGTAGCAACGTTCGTGAGCCAATGCCTCACTTGCCAGCAAATCAAGGCAGAACACCAGCGGCCGGCTGGGACACTACAACCTCTACCAATCCCAGAGTGGAAATGGGACAACATAACGATGGATTTCGTGAGCGGATTGCCAAGGAACGCGAAAGGACACGACGCAATCTGGGTAATCGTAGACCGACTTACGAAATCTGCCCATTTTCTGCCGATAAGTACAACGTTTACCATGGAGCGGTATGCAGAATTGTATATCCAAGAGATAGTAAGACTCCATGGGACACCCTTAACGATAGTTTCAGACCGCGATTCACGGTTTCTATCTAAATTCTGGACGAGTTTACAAAAGGCCATGGGGACGAAATTGGCATTTAGCACAGCATATCACCCGCAAACGGACGGCCAATCCGAGCGGACAATCCAAACGCTGGAAGATATGTTACGAGCATGTGTACTTGACTTCAAAGGCAACTGGAGCAAGTACCTTCCACTTGTAGAATTCTCGTACAACAACAGTTACCAAGCTACAATTGGAATGGCTCCTTATGAAGCTTTGTACGGACGGAAGTGCAGGTCCCCAGTACATTGGGATGAAGTAGGTGAACGGGCGATGTTAGGCCCAGATATGATACGGGAAATGACGGAACTTATTACGATGGTCCGAGAGAGAATGCGCACGGCGCAGAGTAGACAGAAGAGTTATGCGGATCGGAGACGTAGACCACTAGAATTCGAGGTGGATGATTGGGTCTTTGTGAAGGTATCACCGATGAAGGGAGTCAAGAGGTTCGGAAAGAAGGGAAAACTAAGTCCGAGATACATCGGTCCCTTCAAGATAATAAAGAAAGTTGGTGAAGTGGCATACCAACTAGAACTACCAGCATCGTTGTCGCAAGTACACGATGTATTCCATGTCTCCACATTGCGGAAGTATATCGCTGACCCAAGCCACGTGTTGATAAACGACTCACTGCACCAGCATTTGAAACCAGACCTGAGCTATGAAGAAATCCCAGTGGAAATATTGATGCATGAGACGAAGAGGCTTAGGAACAAAGAGATCCCTCTAGTAAAAGTTCTGTGGCGAAACCAATCGATAGAAGAAGCCACCTGGGAACGCGAGGATGAGATGAAAACCCGCTATCCTGAATTGTTCCGAACGGGCTGATTTCGGGGGCGAAATCCTCCTTAAGGGGGGAGGATGTAGCACCCGGGTTCCCCGTAAGTATTAGAGGCCAATAAATTTGCATAAAAGACGAATGCGATTATGTGCATTTCGTGAAATTATTTTTGTGCTTGTGTGATTTATGTGAAACTCGCGTGCTAGATTATATACTTCCGTGACCTTACGAACTAAGTACAACTAAATTGTTTGCTTTTACCATGTTTAATTGGTGTGAGAATTTTCGAAAGTGGGCTAAGGAAAAACAAAGTGGAAAGTTTTGTTGAGACTAGGATTTGGGTTAAGATGTTGGGCTTAGGACTTAAACTTAGGCCCAATGTGATTGAAGTCAAATCCTTAAGAGACCAAGATCCTTAAAATAAGGAGACCTCACGCCTTGAAGTCCCCATCACCATGCCTCCCTTTTAATTAAAAAGAAAAATCTACCCAACTAGCTAATTTCCCTTAATCTCACCAAGAAACCCAACGAAGAACCAAGTGAAGAAAGGAAGGAGAAGGAGCCGAGACGATTGTCACCACAAATATAGGCACTCCAAATAGCTAAGAATCCGAGTTGGTAAGTGAAGCATCCTTTCTAGTCTCGAAACTTTCTTAATATAAGATATTTCAGTTGTAATAATCACATGAGGCTCGCGAAATTTAGGAAGTATTAGAGCCGATGCTTTGGGTGAACTAGGATAGGGTGATTCAATGAACGATTTAGAGCTTATAATTCTAGAAATAATAAGCTAGGAGTCGCGTACTCGATGGGATGAAGAAGATGATGATAAATGTCGAGATGTTTAAAGTAAAGTCGAAACCATGTTATAGATAAAATGTCGAGTCCTTATACTAAAGAAGATGTCGAGCCGAGCAAAAAGTCGAATTAAGAATGTCGAGGTTCATGTTGAAATGCATGTCGACATTTTCTAATTCAAATGTCGAAATACAATGTCGAATGATAGCTAAAATGTCGAACTCAAAGAAATCAATATAAATGTCGGGATGTGCATTAAAATTCACATCGACATTTTTGTTGAAATGTCGAGGTCAATGATTGAGTAAAATGTCGAATTTAAAAGAAGTCGGTATAAATGTCGAGGTTCCTGTTGGAAGTCATGTCGACATTTTCTGATCCAAATGTCGAAGCATAATGTCGAAACGATAAGGATAACATGTCGAGTGGAATTGAGCATAAAATGTCGAGATACGTGTTTGAAATCTATGTCGACATCTTATGTTCTAAAAATGTCGAGCTAAATGTCGACATTAAAGTCGAGAACCAGTGAACAATGTCGGGGCCTATGATATCGAGATTTTCCATTTTATAAATGTCGACTCATATATAACGTTGAGTAAAAGTCGAGAGCTAAGAAAAATGTCGAGATCTCGAGGTAAATGTCGAACTAAGATGTCGATATTAACCTCAATAACTACGTCGAGATTTACCTCGCAATGATGTCGAGATTTATGTTAAAAATCCATATCGACATTTTCCGTGTCAAATGTCGGAATAAAATGTCGAGTCCTTATCCGGATAAAATGTCGGTTTCAAATAAAACGTTATAAATGTCGAACTAGAAGACAATGTCGAGAGGCTAAAATGTCGAGCCCTTGAGTGAATGTCGAGATTTCTATAGTATAAATGTCGAGATCTATATCTTAATAAATGTCGATATCTTAAAAATGTCGAAACCTTATCAATATAAATGTCGAACCCTTACCAAGACAAATATCGAGATTTTTGTAATGTCGAGTGTAATTAAGAACAAAATGTCAAGACCCTTTAGCTAAATGTCGAAACACAACACCAAGATTTCCCAACAATGTCGAGGTCTAAAAATGTCGAGAACCTCAAATAACTAAAATGTCGAAGCACATGGCACGATTTGAATTCGTAGGAACCCGAGAACTTTAATTAAATATAATACGGAGTAGAAATCGACCGACTTGGGAAATTCAAAAAGGCACTTCGAGAGATGCGAGGCCTAGGGAATTTATACAAAGTCTAAATAACTAAGCATGACGCAAATTATTATTTCGACGAATTAGCCGAGGAAAGCAAAAGTACTAACATCATAACCCTTTTATTCTAAAAGGTCGTACATTAGGAGGTTCACGGGACCATACGCTAGGTTAAGCTTGGACGACAGGTAAGTAGAAGTCCAACTACGACACACAACTTGTTTTACGTGCCTAAATTGCGTGATTTCGTGTTTATGGGATTTCATGAATTTGTAAATTGATTGAAGTATTTAAATATGGTAAGTCTATGTTGCATTTACCTGCATCTGCATATGCATACTCACGTGCACACACGAACTCGTGAGGGAGAGTCGTGGGGCTGAGAGTGCATACTATTATGTCGCTTGCATGCGACTAAGACCCGCCTATATAGGCCGGTGTGTCGACTCGTAGTTGAGTCACGGACGACTTCTATGGCACCCTATTTGGCGTACGACGCCGATTATTATGATGAGGCAGGAGGAGCGACCCAGGAAGGAGCGACCTAGCTATGCTAGCGTAGGCTAACTGGCGTAGGCAACTGCCCTCTTTGCGGAAGGAGCGACCTGGAAGGAGCGACCTAGGGGGAATCCTAGCGTAGGCTACCAGCGTGGGCAACCGTATGACAGAGGGGACGACCTGGGAGGGTGCGACCTAGGGAGACCTAGCGTAGGCTACCCAGCGTGGGTCGCTGTCACGATCCTATTGAGGACATTGAGCTCTTAGTGGTGCATAGTAAGGGCGTCGTGGGCCCTGAGTGATACTAGTAGGAGTACTAGGAGCATTGGCGCGGATCGCCTTTGCGGAGTGTTATGTGCATCGGCGTGGATTGCCTTTGCAGGGGAGTGACACGTGCATACATGCATGATTTCTGCTTACTGAGCCTCGGTGGCTCATTCCTTACGCTGTGTGTTGTAGGCACCGACGTCCACGGTATGTGATCGTGTTGTAAGACAAGGCTGATCTTTTGGAGCTTCGCGCTGCTTTTGGGGTGGACGTGTGTGTGTGGATGACGACCTGTGAGGCCGGGCGCATAGGAGCTTTTGCTGTGCCGACACACCTTCGCCGTTGTAGTGAGACCATGTCTGGAACTTGATGTTCGACATGCATTCTTTTGTCTTGTATAGAACAATGTTCCATTTCGTAAATGAAAAATGAAAAATTTGTACGCGTTTTCGGTGCACTTCTTTACTTACAAACTCGCTAGGCACGTAGAAATACGCTAGGTTAGGCGGTTAGGAAGTCGGGGCGTCACACTGCGTATTCTCCATGTCGGACGATGGGAGGTCTAACATCATTGCCCATACTGAAAGAGTCCATTGCTTGTGTTTTGGATATGATCGTTAACGTGTAATGTGAGGAAAGGTTAATTTGAAATGAAACTGGTTCAAAGTCTAAAACTTTGGACTTTGACTTTGACTTGAAAAATGTGTTCGTGGAATTTTGTTCAGAGCCGTGGATTTTGTAATGTGAGGATTGTGATATGTGTTTACGAGCGTACTTTATTGAGAATAAATCAAGTTCGCAAGACGTCAAAGGTTCGCAAATCGCGGGATAGAAATGATTCGCAAATTAATGTGAGATTCGCGAAATGTCCAGTGACTTGTACGATTTTCCAAATTCGCAGAATGAGACGAGTTCGCAAAAGTGTAAACGAGTTCGCGAATTTCTACTGTAGTTGAGGTTCGTAAAACTTCTTCGAACGAGTTCGCAAATTATGCGAAGAATGAATTCGCAAAACTTCTTCAACTGGATTCGCAAATTTCTGCGGGCAACGGAGTTCGCAAAATTTCTCTCAGAGATGCGATTCGCGAAATGTGGCAGTGAGTATTTCTTGATTCGCAAACTTTAGTTTCACAAAAAATTGAGGAAATATTTTGCGGGTTGACTTGATTCCTTCAAGTCACAGTCGGTCCTCAACTTGAATTCGTGAAACTGAATTGCGAATTTAGAATCTGCGAATTCAAATCCAACTTAAGTGCCGTTCGCAAACTCAAAAGCAGGCCAAACAATCAAGCCGTTCTTCAAATACTCCAGCAGAAATCCAGAAATTTAACACAAATTGACAGAAACAGAATCAGTAGTTCTCAGAATATAGAGAAACCAGTCAGCCGTCCAAATTGCAGAAAATCCTCAGAGACAAAACTTAAATGCACGAAACAGAGCTTCGAACTGAATGCTTGAAAAATTAATAACTTATATTGACGATGCAAACGAACTTGGAATGAAGTTTCCTCACCTACACGCTTGCTCTGATACCACTTATAATTCCAGATTATCCAAGAACAATTCAACAGATTAAACCTTCGTAGAATGTGAATAGTGTACTTTAGAGGTTTAGTGTTGAATACGTGTGTGTTTTGCAAATGGAAACTTAGATTAATGAGTGTTAGGGTTTAAGCTTAAATACCTTGTGAGGTATTTAAGCCCATTGGGCCCCTAACAAGCCTATTACAAATACAACCCACTAACATATATAAAACATCTATAAAATACATTGAAAAGAAATTACAAGACTTAGAATTAATATTTTGGACACTTCTAAAATATTCCTAACAATTTGTACGTGCCGAAATTAATCTTCCTTGTAAGGTTCAACCCAAATGGGTTCCTAAATCTCCGCCTAGGACGACAAAAGCCAAAAGAGCCAAGTCTAATATAAAGGCAAAACCCAAACCCACTTTTTCAAAAGTGCAATGGGTTATTAAGACTCTTCCAAAAATAGATTTAGGAGTCATATCTAAACCCAAAACTAAATCTGCTAATCCGAGAGGACCCATGTTTAAGTGGGTACCTAAAGCTCTATAAATTGTTTTTGCAGATCCATCATGTGTGGTACCTCGACTCTGGTTGCTCCACACACATGACTGGTAGTCAAGAGCTGCTGAGCAACTACAAAGACCGACCAAACGGCAAAGTCAGATTTGGGAACAACGATTCAGCCCCGATTCTAGGACTTGGGGATATCACTCTGAAGAATCTGACCATCAAAGATGTCTCGTACGTCGAAGGCCTCCGCCATAACTTGTTCAGCATAGGCCAATTCTGTGACAAAGGATTCCAGGTGGTCTTCCATGCTGACCAGTGCAGAATTTTGGATAGTCAGGACACAGAACTCCTTCAAGGACTTCGGAGATCCAATCTTTACACAATCAACCTGACGTCTGTGCGGCCCACGACAGCTGTATGCCTCATTTCTCAGACTGATTTACAGAGGAACAGCTTATGGCATCAACGATTGTCTCATCTGAATATGAAAGCTCTCCAACGCCTTTCTACGAAAAAGTTGGTACGCGGTCTTCCAACTATACTACTACAAAAGGAGCAACACTGTTCGGCATGTCAATTAGGAAAAATGAAGCGAGCATCTCATCACGTCAAGCAAATTGCATCTACTTCTCGACCATTGGAACTAATTCACATGGATCTCTGTGGTCCGATACAGACTCAGAGTATCAATGGAAGAAAGTATGTCCTAGTGATTGTGGATGACTATTCTCGCTACACGTGGATTAAGTTCCTCCGAACTAAAGATGAGACTGGTGACTTGATCATCAATTTTGTGAACACAACTCAAAATCTGCTGCAACAGACTATTCAAGTTGTTCGAACAGACAACGGCACTGAGTTCAAGAACAATCACCTCAGTGAGTTTTATCAAAAACTTGGAATAAGTCAACAATTTTCAGCCGCCAAAACACCTCAACAAAATGGGGTCGTTGAAAGGAAAAATCGAACACTAGTGGAAGCCGCTCGTACAATGCTGATCCAATCGGAACTTCCACACTTTCTATGGGCTGAAGCAGCCAATACCGCTTGTTTTACTCAAAACAGGACGGTGGTTCACAAACGGTTCAACAAGACTCCGTATGAGATTGTGAATAATAGAGTGCCCAACATCTCTTTCCTTAAAGTCTTCGGGTGCAAGTGCTTTGTGACGAACGACCGAAAGCAACGTGCAAAGTTCAACCCTAAAGCATTCGAAGCTACATTTGTCGGGTATTCTTCAACATCAAAAGCATACCGAGTATACATCAAGTCCAACCGAATTATTAAGGAAAGCTATAATGTCACTTTCCACGAAGTGGCAGAGATGGCTTCTGGTCAATTCAGTCCAGGACCCGTGCCCAACCCGTTGGCTTCTGAAGACAACATTTCAGAACCCGTAATCACTGGTGTGTTGGCACAAAACCAACAGAAGATGGCAACAACTTCTGGATCAGTGTCAGACGAAGCAAGGAGACTTGCAATAGACGACTTGGATTCTCTCTTCGAACCGGTATATCGGTCATACACGCCTACACCAACAATGGATTATCTACCGAACGAGACCGACGTACCAAGTTCATCTCACACCTCTACCCCACCCGATTCAGAATTGCCACAGAACACCGAAGAACCTACAATGGTCATCGAGGAAGTATCATCTGAGACGATCAATCCAAGTGCAGTATTGGAACTTCCTCAGACAAATGATCAATCTGAGACTATAAGCAATCCAGATCCACAGATAGCTGACTCATCGACTTCAGCCTTGCCTCATGAGCGCAAGTGGACGAGAGGCCACTCGGTTGATCAGATAATTGGCGATCCCTCGGTTGGTGTGACGACACGTCGTCAACACAGTCTTTTCAGTTGCTTCCTGAGCCAAAATGAGCCTACCAAAGTAGCAGACGCACTTCGAGACCCGGATTGGACAATCGCAATGCAAGAGGAAATCAATCAATTCGAACGTCTTCAAGTGTGGACCTTGGTACCCCGTCCACATGGGAAAACAGTGGTCGGAACTAAATGGGTTTTCAAGAATAAGAAGAATGAAGATGGTGAAGTGATCCGGAACAAAGCAAGGCTAGTTGCTAAGGGATACAATCAACAGGAAGGCATCGACTACGACGAGACTTATGCTCCTGTTGCCCGTATCGAAGCTATACGCCTCCTGCTGGCTTATGCGGCTCACAAAGACTTCAAAGTCTATCAGATGGATGTTAAAACCGCCTTTCTCAACGGCGTGTTAAAAGAAGAAGTCTACGTCGCTCAGCCGAAAGGTTTCGTTGATCAAGAACATCCCGATCATGTCTATCGCTTGGACAAAGCTCTCTATGGACTAAAACAAGCCCCACGTGCTTGGTACGATGTCCTGAGTGATTTCCTCGTGAAGTCTGGATTCATACGAGGAACGATAGACACAACCCTCTTCATTAAATGGCATGACAAAGATCTGATGGTCGTCCAAGTATACGTCGACGACATCATCTTCGGATCAACAAATCCTCGGCTCTGCAAGAAGTTTGGAGACATCATGAAGAGCAAATTCGAGATGAGTCACATGGGAGAGATGCAATTTTTCTTAGGACTCCAAGTCAGGCAGCTCAATGATGGAATTTTCATCAGTCAGACAAAATACATCAAGGATATTCTGAAGAAATTTCATCAAGACCAGAGCAAGACTCTCAGCACTCCTATGTCACCAAGCTGCAAGTTGGATGCCGATCCCTCTGGCAAGTCGGTCGACATCACACTGTATCGCAGTATCATTGGATCTCTTCACTACCTTACTTCGAGCCGGCCGGACATCATGTTTGCCACGTGCTTGTGTGCCCGTTTTCAAGCCGATCCCAAAGAATCCCATATGCTCGCGGTCAAAAGAATTTTACGCTACCTTAAGGGCACCTCTACCCTTGGCCTATGGTATCCAAAGGGTACGAATTTTAAACTTATCGGCTACACTGACGCAGACTATGCAGGTTGCTGAATGGACAGGAAAAGCACGTCCGGTGGCGCTCAATCTTTAGGCGAAAAGCTGGTTTGCTGGTCATCCAAAAAGCAGAACTGTGTGTCAACTTCGACGGCCGAAGCAGAATACGTAGCTGTTGCCAGCTGTTGCTCACAGATGCTGTGGATGCGGACACAGCTTCGCGACTATGGGTACAATCTGAATAATATACCCATATATAGTGATAGTCAGAGTGCAATCGCCATTACTTGCAATCCTGTTCATCATTCACGCACAAAACACATAGACATTAGATATCATTTTATCAAAGATCACGTAGAAAAAGGCACGATAGAGATGTACTTTGTGAACACGGAGTTTCAACTAGCCGACATTTTCACCAAGGCATTGGATGAGAAACGATTTCAATTCCTTGTCGGAAAATTAGGCATGTTGAATCTTCCGTAATATGTGCATTACCGGATCTTCTGTGCTATCACATGCTCTATTCTATGTGCTTTCTATGCTGATTTGTTCTTATCTTGCGTGATAAAAAAATAAAAAAAATAAATAAAATAATAATAATAATAATAATAACATATATATTTCTATATATAATATAAAGGGGTATGACGAAATCCTTTAGGATGCTTTGATCTAAAGTCACTTTAAAATTTACCCCGACATGCGAACGATTTAATTGCTTAATTTTGTCAGTCTAAGTCGCATTCTTGTGTCTAAAGGTCATTAGGTTGCTCCACTAGACACAAAGCCACTATAAATGTGAGGATTCAAGCCTTGTTATTTTTTTTCTTTCTTTGGATCTATTTCTCGAGTGAGTCACACATCAATTACTTGTCTTAACTAGTGATACTTGGCCTCATACTCATCTTGCGTTAGATCGTTAGGAAAATGATAAGGGAGTTTAGGATATTCCTCATTCGGCCTTATATAAATTTCCCCACGTTAGCCCTTAGTCATCCACTTTGAGCCTTCTCCGACGTCCTTTTCTTCATTTAAAACCCATTCCCAGCTTTCAACCGAACTTTATACTCTTCGAATGGTTGTTCAAACGAGAAAAGGAGGGGGAGATAACAAAAGAAAAAGTAAAATGATGATAAAAGAAGGCACTGCTCAACGCGCAAAAATCAGACCAAAGGAACCGGCCTTCCGACTACCTTGTAGACAGTGGCATGGATCCTGCTGTGAACTTCTCCAACGATAATCTCGTACGCTCGTCAGAACGGCTGGAAGAGGAGCACCACGAAGTGAACTTCTCCAACGATAATCCGGTCTTATATCGGGAAACGAGAAGAGGAGTGCAGCCTCGGGTACGAATTCCATAACCGAGAACTTCTCCAAATTGATAATCTCTGAAACCTTAATAGGGATTAAGAGAAGAGGAGCTCAGTATCGGCCCGAGAACCAACAAGAAGAACTTCGCCTACGATAATCTCCTAGAGCCTCATGGAGAAGCGGAGCTTCAGCTTGAGCATAATATAAAAAGGGATAGTTCTTAAAAGAAAAGGAGGGAGAAAAGATTGAAAAGAAGAAAGACGCCGAAAAAAAAAGGAGACGGACGTAGAATTGGAAGACGATGAAGAGATAAGCTCACTTCCCTTCCTTCCGTTCTAAGTCCTAGCCAAATTATAACCCTTACAACCCTTTGATTCCACATAGACGGTCTCTCGCTTAGGTGAAATGATTAAAAATGCCTCGATCACAGGTAAATTGACTAAAAATTGCTTGTGTTGACTTGAGTGATAAAAATATAAAAAAACCCAAGATGGCTAATTGAGAGCAAGAGCGAACCTAGTGAGAGTTGTCAAAATGGACCAGTCTATGGACTTAGGACTTTAGTTTGACGACATGACTTGACGGCATTTTCTTCTTTCAAATGTCTCGTAAAATTTTAGGCGTGACGATTGATCGAAGCAAAATAATCTGACCCCATAAATAAAAAAATAATAATAATAAAAAAAAAAGAAAAATATATATATATATATACATATATATAATAATAAATAAATAATAAAATTCGCACATTTTGACATGAAATAATATGTTTCATATGCGTTGAATTGAATAAATGCGAATTTCTTTAGTGTATCGCACATTCTAAATGCAATTATAGATTGCATTGGTACTGAATTGTTTAAATGCGATAAATTGTTTTTTTTGCCTCCACCGCCACACATTATTTTGAAGTACATGTTTCGGGGACCATGTATATGTACTTACTTGGTAAAATTTGTGTGTTATATGCTCGTGACTTGAATTGATTTAAATATGACTGCATAATTAGTCAATTCTTGTGCATCATTTGAGGGGGAGCAAGTATAAAAATCGTGGTTTAGCTCCAAATATTTTTGACATTTTTCTCTGAGTATTTCAAATCTCTCAAAATTAAGAAGTAAGACGTCGACACTACAAGAGAGGAGCTAGACACAAGACTAGATATTTCAAAGATAACATTGCCAAAATTAATTGTTGATTAACTCCATTACTACTAACGTTTATCTCTAAGTGGTACAGATTTTTCAATTTACGCCAGGGGAGCTAGACGTTACTACACAGAAAAATACAAGGAGTTAATTGCATTTATTTTAATTACTAAGGGGGAGCCTTACATTGGGTTTTATTTTGAAATAGGGGACAATCTGAAATTCTTAGAGAACTTACCATCGAGAAACTGGATATTTGAATTAATTCGCAATCTAAAGTTTCTCGATCGTAAACAGTGTCGGGATCGATTTTGATTAACTGCGATAATTTGCGATCGAAAAATTAGAATTTTTCGTATGCAAATAGTAATGGGCCTGATCCCTTATATCGCAAAAATGTCAAATCACAAGCCCGGCAACAAATTAAATACTAGTTAATAAAAGTTTTTTTGTCAGTCGAAAAATTTTTTCTCACGCAAAACCTAATCGACAGAAATTCTCTCACGCAAAACTTTCTCAGACGATACAAAATCCTTCAAAAAACTTCTAATTTTTCACTTCAAATCGTCTGATTAAGGTAGAAATTCGACTCAGTTAACGATTGCGAATGTTATAACTTGATTTGCATTTACATTCTGTAGTTTTTCGCATGATTAGTTAAGATTTTTCGACTGTTCTTCAAAAACGATTTAAACGTATACTGTTTCAGTAAAACTAGGCATGTTTCTTGGATTTTCTGAGTTAAATGCCTGATAGTTTAGATAGATTTGATGTCTTTGATGAAACAGATAGCGTAAGTCGTTGGAAAATTTTCATCTGTGATGATAAAATGAGTTTCGATGAAACTGGGTTCTTTGAAGGTTTGAAGCTGTCGAAGAACTTTGTCGATCGCAAATAATCGAATTATAATTCAATCGAGATACTATTTGTGTCGATTTAGTTTTCGATCGTAAAATTTTGATTTAGTCATCAAGATAGAAAATTTTGACCGAAAAAATTACTTACCATCGAGAAATCTAATTAGGATTTTTGAGAGCGAAAAACTTAAGCACTGATTAGACAATTTAGATGCAAATTTTATCGAGCGTAAAACTTACTATCGCAAAATAGAATTTTCGATTTACTTTCAATTTGGTCGAAAAAAAAATTCATCTGCGAAATATATTTTTCAACACTTAATTTTATTTTCGATCGTAAAATTCGCCGCTTAGGACACAATTGATCGAAAATTTTCTCGACGTTTGACTAGTCTTATTTGACTAATTTTTCGATAAAAATATATCGCAGCGAAAAACATCTACTTTCAATCGAAAATCACATTCCGCTCGACAAATTTCAAATCGAAAAATTTTATTCAATCGAGGAAAATTTTTCGATAGTAAATTTACCTGAGACGTAATTTCTCGATCGTAAATTTACACGGAATTTTTCTCGATCGTAAAATTGATCGACTACAGTCTAGATTTCAACTTCTACACTTAGAAAATTTCTCGATCGAAAATTTTCTCAATTGAAATCAGTGTATAGGAAATCAAATTGCAATTCAATTTTGTCGACCGAAAATTTTCTCGGCATGAACAGTGACTTCCTGATTTACCACTTAGCGAAATTTCGAACCATTTTTCACGCGACAAATATTTCATTCGAAATTACATTCATGCCATCACGATTTTTGAAATTGAACATACAATATGCATTTGATATGATTAAAATTCAAAATTCATCGAACATGCTATTAGTTGCAATATTACTATAGTTTGATGAAATTTATTCATATTTCGACTAAAAATAAAATTGAACTAATGAACTTTTATATATCTTATATTTCAGATGGATCGTTACCCAAGATACAACCACATATATGATCACAACCTTTATCTAAAGGTTCAAGATACGAACTTCCAGCTCGATCTGAGCACATTTCGGTGCCCGGACGAGATCATCGTATCCATCCTCAGAGGCCACCCCATCTGGCATGCGTTAACGGTCACCGCATCGGTGCCGATGGTCTATCTCCAGCAGCTCTGGGGATGCATACAAGGAGCCGTAGCAGATGGGACATTCTCCTTCATGACCCAAATCGGGACGCGGCATATTCACATGAGCAAGAGCCAGTTCGACATGATACTGGACTTGCCCCACAACGACAACTACGACCCGCTCCCGACCGACGCAGAGATGATTCAGGACTTCCTGCACATGGGATACCAACCGCCGCTTACAAGATTAGCTCAGGTCCAGAGCAGCGGTATCCCTCACCCCTGGAAGACACTGTTCGGCATAGTGAACAAGTGTCTGTCACCCAAACACGCTGGATTCGACAAGGGCAACGGCAACATACTGCGGATCTTTCACGGCCTCGCCTTCGCCAGAAAGTACGACTTTACACAACTAATCTGGAATGATCTAGCTGAACAGATTCGGTTGAAGGAGAACCGAAGGCCGAAGAACGTGCCCTATGCTCGATGGTTCAACGTGATCATCAGGGAGTTCATGGAGCTACATGCAGAGAGCATCCCCCAGCTACCTCCTGGTGGAAACTACCAGCCGCCAAGGCTTAAGTTTTTCCACAACCCACGGCTCACGGACCTGGACCAACCGTCGATGCCGATTCCACTCAACTTACTCAGGCTCGCCGACCCTGCGGGAGCTGAGTATCAGAGGTTCTGCCGGGAACACAATTTAACGGAGGAAATGATCAGAGGGCCCCCGGCAGATTACCATGTGAGCACTCCCCAACCGGAACACCAACCAAGCCCTGACGACGCGATGATTGATGATGTCGCTCAGGAGCTAGCTCAGGAGCCACCATTGGTCGAAGAGCCAATGCCCGACGTCGATGATACGCTGATAGACGTCGTGGCTACGGAGATGGAACTCGAGGCTCCTGACCTCGAATTGCAAGTGGAAGAGCCCGTACATGTTGGCGTTCCGAGACATAAATGGGGCAAAGCTCTCTTCCACCGGTGATGGGTCAGGCACTGGAGGACGTCAATCGTGACCTCACTCCTCGCACGGCCACCCCGTCTGACACAGAGTCTGACGAGGAAATAAGTCTGATCAGGAGGACTCCCAGAAGACTGAGCATTCAGCTGGAGTCTCTCTTTCCGGCCGTCACCGTCGCACCAGATACTACGCTGACCCCATCGACAAGTGTTGCTGGCACTTCTTCGCTCAATCTTGAGCCGCAACCAACTCACGTGGTGTCTGGTTCGCAGGCGCAACCTGAGCCTGCCTTAACACCCATAGAGGCGAATCCTCAGGATTCGACTCGAGGATTGGGTGGAAGTCTCATACAGTCACAACCTCAAGTGACTGTGAGCCAACCCCAAGAGTCGGTGTCTACTCAAGGGTTGATAACAGGCGACGTCAGTCGTCCTGGTCCATCTAAGGAGGCGTCCGCACCCTTCGTGACGACCGAATAGTTCCAGGCCGCTCTCTCTGCTGCCGTACAGTCAATGGAAGAAAAGATCACAGAGAGAGTACTCCAAGCACTCGAGGCATCCCGAAGAGATACCGGGAAAGCACATGCCTCTGAAGGCCCTTCGTCACGAACCAACCCCACACCTCCACAACCCACACCCACCGACCCTCTAGCCACTTCCTCCATCCTCATCAACCCATACACAATCCCCATCACCGAGCTCCATGACATTCTCCTCGCCCGTCTGATAGGCCTTTCCATCCGATCGCCGCAAGAAGAATCTCTCTATAGGCGATTGGTAGACCATCCTGAGCCACCGACTGACACCTGCCGAGGCCAAAGCTCCCACTCACGGTGCAGACATGACGATCCTGACGATCAGGACCCTCATGAGGGGGAGAAGAGGCCAAGGACATCAACAAGTGGCCAAGGACAAGGCTCGGGCGCTACGCAGACAAGCGCTGGAGCTGGTGAAACCCAAACACAAACCCACCGAACCCAAACACACACCACGCACCGCACCGCCCACATCGACCCACCAACCTTTCACCTCAGGACGCCTCCGTCCACACCACCGATCTACTCAAGCCCCTTGCTTCCGGAAGAAGAAGCAAGTGCTGCAATGCTTGTAGCTCTAGCAGCTACCCAAGCCACTCCCTCAGTCGCTCCAGACCAACCGAGACCCTCTGGACATGGTGTCAATCCACACGAAGCCCTAGACAAGTACATCTTCGAGGGACAGTGGATGACCCATTCCATGCCCGAGGAGCATCAAAGACGATGGATTCACGACGTTCGGCGCTTTCTACAACAAGCGTCTATAGACCTCGTAATCATAGAAGACGACGAACTTCAGGAAGGTGAAGACAACCAACGAGACATCCCAAGGCTGTCAGAGTTGATCGCACAACGAGCGGCCTCCCCCACAAGGCAAATATGCCAGGGACCCTTCGGATTGACACGCAATGGGAAAACATCCAAATAGAAATTCCCTTCCTAGAAGAAGTTCGTGAGAATATTTGGAGGTCTCCGGACAGAGTGAAGAAGCCGAACGAGTTCGAGCTTAGAGGGATCTCTCATTGGGATCAGCAGAAGAGGATGACCTACCTCTGGATGCTGACCAAACTAGGACATGATGTTAGGCTAGGGATGACTAAGGCACAAGCCAAGAGCCATTATAAGAGTCTCTCCCCAATATGCCAACTCCTCAGCGTCTACTATGCAAAAGGAGGACTTCCAACACCTTACTACGTCATTGAAAGAGTGGACAGGACCCGAGAGGAACTGAGCGAGAGCGACTTGCCGTACCTCCCCGCCGATGAAGTGTACCGTCTTTATCAGCTATATGTGGAGAAGTACAAAGGTCCTCAGGGCTTCATCAAGAAAGAAGGCCTCGAAGGGCTCTACCGATTCATGATGCACCAAGTCAAGTACTATGCCGCACACGACCTTCAGATGGCTCTGGAGAGCAATATGAAGAAGGTCAACATGACCGCTCCACTCAACAAAGGACCTGAGATCGAAGGGCTTTCCAACAATCACGTGCACATCAGCTCAGTCCTAGGCATCACCTACCACAATCCAATAGCAAAAAAGAATAGGTTGATGCTGAAGACTGAGATTCATAAGATTTGCGATGTGACGCTCAAGGTCGTCAGGAAAAACATCGAGCAGAGGTTGAAGAAATCAACAGAGACACTATGCTGAGGATCCACAGGTTCGTGAGAGAACAACCGCTCCTAATGGAATTGCTTGAAGATATCGAGGAGCGACTGGAGCTTAGGATCACTCTGAGGAACTACGAGCATGCGCTGGGCTTGCGCAGATCATATTACGCCCGACGAGGACAAACGACGCAGAGACGCAATCAAGCACAAAGGGGGAGATTGTAGAATACTATTTGTAATTGTGCTTGATTTCATTAGTTGTCCTTGTAATTAGGGGCGTTTGGTATAGTAGTCCTTAGATTAGGACTAGTTTGATATTTATACCAAGTTTGTTTGGTATAAATACTTGTAAGTCAATTGAGCTTAATAGAGAAAGTTTTGAGAATTGATCCGAAGGGCTTGCAATTTGATTTCCAGAGAGAGAAACAACAGTCACTTTCTCACTCTACTCGAATTCTCTCTCTTGTTCTTCATTTGAGTTTTTCGATCGAATTCAATTGCTTATCTAAACGATCGAATTACTATGAATTCTAGCCTAGGATCTTAGAGTTGTTAATCGTAGGACCTAACACAAGCATATAGCCCTTGACCCTAAGCTCGTCTTTTCGCCATTTGGCAAACGCAACTCGGTCATCATCACTTGCACTGTCACCCGGGACAGGAAGTGTTGGGGAATCGAGGACATAAGTCATAGACTCCATATTTAGGACCATTCTCAAGTTACGGAGCCAGTACACGTGGTTTGGTCTAACCAAAACATTTTGCAAGCATTTTAATAGGGTTTGTGTAATACCCGTAAGTTTTAATACGAGATTTTGAATGTAAATCTTTGAATTAATGAAATTTGTATTCGAACGTGTCCAAAAGAAGCAAGGAATTAGGCCCAATAAAGAGACTTAATGATTAAGATAGATAAAATAATATTAAGGCCCAAATAACGGCAATCTATAAAAAAATACCCAATTGAATAAAATTTTTACACATAACTACCCATGTCAGAAAATTTTACAGATAGGTACCCAATTTAATTTTACCAGTTCTTCAGTCATATCGTACCTTCCTGTGTGTATATTGCGTACTATAACACGTTTATATAGGGTACCTAAATATAGGATACGTCGTACCTACGGGCATGCCTGTGTGTTACACAGGGCGTACCTAAATATAACATACGGCGTACCATTTTCTGTTATATAGGGTACCCAAATGTGTTGAGATAGGGTACCCAAATGTGTTGTTTGGTGTACTTTCGGGGATCGGGTACCTATGTGCAAAAACTTTATTCTGTTAGGTACCTACATATAAAAAAATCCTGATTGGGTACTAAATTACAAATTGTTTTCCAAATAGGTACTTATGTGTAAAAACCCCCCCAAATAACATAATTAAAAAACCAAAAATAGGACTTGGTCGAATGAAAGTAATAAGGCCCAACATAAATGAAAATACAATAAATAAATGAAGGGTTGAAGTATTAAAAATACTACTTCAAATAAACCCAAATGAGTATTTAAAGTATTGAGGCCCAAGTAAATAAAATACCTTGGCCAGATAAGTTAGGATAAAGATGAAAGGGTTACTTAATAGGGAGAGAAATCCACGTTAGAGGCATGTCACCCCATACTCCTTAGACTAAAAACAATTATTACTAGAAAAGAAGAGAAATGTGAGAGAAGAGAAAAATGAAAGAAAGAAGGAACGAAGGGAACGATCAAAAGGAAAAGATCTTTGGACAAGTTCATCACAACCAAATCACTTAACTTGGCTTAAGGAAGTGAGGTAGGTGGATTATCTTCACCTACAACACGTTTAAGTCTTTCAAAATTTCATTGGTTCGAACTTTACTCCCCATGCTAGATTATGTGATTTTACATGTGTATATGTTACGTTAAGAACACAACATATGGGTTTACATCTGTGCTCTTATATAATCTTGAGTATTTGAAGTTCTGGGAATTGCTTTAAAGGTATTAATGTTCGAAAGTTAGGGTTTTGTGTTGAAATATATCTGTTTTATGTAAATCGGGCGAGTTTTAGCTTCGGACGGATCCTAGAGTCGGGCGAACCCTAGCTTAGGGCCAAATCGGGCGAACCATTAGTATCGGGTGAATCTCTAGTGTCGGGCGAATCTTAGTTGGGGTTTCATGTCAAAATTTATTAAGTTCAAGGTAAATTCCGGCGAACCTTAGCACCGGGCGAATCCCTAGTGTCGGATGACTTAAGTTTCTGGGTTTCGGCCGACGATGAAAATCGCCGAGGTGAGTTTCGGCCAAAAATGAGAATCGCCGAAGTAAGAGAGCTGTCAGTCGATTCAACTGATTGAATGTCCCATAATATTTTAATAATAATTCCAGCATAACGAGTTCGGCCGATGGTGAAAATCGTCGAGCTAGGGCAAAACTTTGATAGACGAACGGGCAACAATCTGGCGATTAGATAATCTAACCCTTTTGAACGTCGGGCGATTCAGAACGCCTCAATAAGTCGGGCGATTTAGGGTATATCATATGCTAGGGAAATCACCCGAATTCTTAATTAATAAGTAAGCTTTGATCAGTGAATTTCGAGAGTTGACTAACCCTTTTAAACTTAATTCGGCGAATCCAACTTTCGAGTGTTAACCATTTTAGCACGTTGACTCAATTTAAGCACATTTTGGGCTTTAGCCTAATTTTAGGCCCATTTGGTCTATTATGACTGGGAAAGTTATTTCCAGGAATTTTAAAGAAATAAAAGAGTTTCATATCCGTGGGTTATGCAATTTGTGAATTTTATTTTATGTAGTTTATATAATGTGCATTGCATATCACGGCACATCACGACATTGTGGGAGATGATCACCGCGCGGGCGGTGATACTTTATAGTGTCGATTTGAACGGGGTAGAGTGTGCCAATTTTGGCAGTCATACTCTTAGAGGAATTGAGGTTGGACTCGTGAGGCACATGACGGGAGACAGACGTGAGCGATCCGTCTACTTGGGCGTGAGCGACCCAAGGTGCAAACCGTCGGTTGAGTTATGTAGCGGAAGGGGCGACCTGATGGGAGGATGTTGACGTGAGCGATCAGCGGACTATCAGAGTGGCCACCACTAGTCTGGCGTGAGCGACCAGATATTACATTTTATTGGGCGCGAGGTGCCGAATTCAGCCTAGGGCCCTGATATTGAGATAAGGTAGAAAGAGGGAAGGAGCCCGCATTATATCATGTTGTGAGGATTGGGATTGGAAATGAGTGCACGCTGCATTGCATATTCACCTACTGGGCAATAGCTCAGTCTTTTACGTGTTGTGTATGGACAAGCCCGACGTCGATGAACGTCAGGGCTGAGTAAGCGGCTAGTGGGGGTGACTCCACTGGCTTTTGAGGGCGACAGCAGTACATGGATGCGACCTGTGGAGTGGCATAGTGGTTAGGATATTTTTGGGGCTTCAGCCCATGTATAGATATATTTTTGTAAAACAATATTTTGTGAAATGTATATTTTAATTAAAAAGGTTTTTGTAAAATGGGCTTTCCGTGTCTTTCGTTGCGGAAATCCGCCGAATTACGTCATTAGGAATTAGGGTCGCTACAGTGTTTCACAGTAACTAGAAAGAAAATAAACTTTACAGAAGATAAATATCATACAGTTGGGTTAATTATATCACTCATCAAGCGCAAACAAGGACTTTTCATTACGCTTGACTCCCACAGTTTTTCACGAAAATTCTATTCTCCCGATAAAGAATTTTGGAAATTTCGTTGACTAGTTTCATAGTGGAGTTGAGGTCTCCGATTCAACTAGACTCGCATCGGGCCTTTAACACAATATTTGGCTTATCTGATCTCATCGAAGTCACGTCACCCAATAAGAATTTCAACTATTTTTGTCTCAGTCATTGACCCTCACGGTTAACCCTGCCTTTTGGATATAACTGTCTAAGTGCCACCTATCAAATTATGCTCTAGCCGTACATTTGAATCCCGCCTTGCTGCCTTACGCTTCGTGGGGCGGAATATAGTATTGGCTAGCGTCGTCAAACGAACCCACCCAAAATGCTAATGCTAGGGCAAGATGTACGGCGCCAACTTACTCAGACAAACCGCACAAACTCCCTAACACTAGACATCTTGAGCATGATAGAATATAGAAATCAAGTTCTTTACTCACTTAGGATTTATCAAACGGGAGAATAAACTATCTCACATAAGAGCACATAAAGCATGCATATCATTTCAAAAACCGACACGCACGTAGATAGTAAATAAACCCTAGGAAAATAAACTACAAGGCAACACAAACGGGTTATTTCTAGTCTATTCCTATTACGTGCAACTTCAAAAGACTTCGGGTCGTCGTACGGGTCTTGAAGTCGTCAAACGTCCTTCGTCAATCGAACGGCATCCAAGTCTGCATTGCATATAGCTCAGTCTTTTACGTGTTGTAGGTATGGACAAGCCCGAGGTCCATGAACGTCAGGGCTGAGTTAGCGACTGGTGACGGTGACTCCATGGGCTTTTGAGGGCGAGAGCAGTACATGGATGCGACCTATGAAATGGCGTAGTGGTTAGGATATTTTTGGAGCTTCAGTCCATGTATAGATATATTTTTGCAATATTTTGTCAAATGTATATTATTTTAATTAAAAAGGTTTTGTAAAATGGGCTTTTTGTGTCTTTCGTTGCGGAAATCCGCCGAATTACGTCATTAGGAATTAGGGTCGTTACAGGTGGAATCAGAGCTTCGGCTCTAGATTCTGATGACTGTCTATGTACTGCCGCTTAAAAGCTGGGAGAACCAGCCTTGCCTGTAAGTTTTAAACACTTAATCGAAATGCGTGTTGATTGCTATCTGTCTATTTGTGTTATTATAGATTTAGTTAAAAATGCCAAGAACACGTAGAGAGTTTGCGGGGGAAACTAGCCGTGGAGCGGGGTCGGAGTCCCCACCAAATGACGACCGCTCCACCATCCAACAATTGACTGACCGTCGGATCAAATCAATGACTTGATCCATCACCGAAGCTCGTCGGAGTGTCGTTCCTCCCCGCAACCTGAAAAAGTTGAAATAATCGGGGAATGATTCCGAAAATTAAACCCCACAACATTTACCGAAGCCACCAATCCTGCGGTGGCTGAAGACTGGATAGGAACCATAGAGGACATGTTCATCTATAGGCTGGTGCCTGATAACGGGAAAGTTCTTTGTGCTGTTTCCCTACTTCGGGAACATGCGTGCTACTGGTGGAACGCAGTGAATGTCCTGGAGAGTCCGATAACAATGACGTGGGATAGGTTCAAAGAACTGTTCTTCAATAAGTACTTCACTGCTCATGACCAGGAGCAGAGAATGTATGAGTTCATGAACCTTAAACAAGGCAGCATGCCTGTTGCGGAATACATCCGCAGGTTTGAAGAACTGTTCCGATTTGCTCCACATCTAATCTCAACCAACACCTTGAAGGTGACCCGATTTACCCAGGGACTCAAACCTGAAATTTATCGGGACATGAGTATTGCGGGTGCACGACAGTTGGAGTTTATGCAAGTGACTGAACGTGCGTTTATAGCCGAGCAAGCAGAACGGGTAGTCATGGAAGTTCAGGAGGCGAAGAAGAGGAGAGAGAACCAGCAAAGCGGAGGAGGAGATAGGAAACGCCAGTTCTTTGGCAAGGGTCCTAATACTCAAGGGAACCGCCAACAAAACTGGCGCCTGAGACCGAATCAAGGACCAACAAATATCCCCAATCGACCTTTGAATGTTGCGCCCCAGTGTCAACAATGTGGACGTTATCTCGGGGTCTGTTACGGGCAGAGGCAGATTCCGCAATGTTTTAGGTGCGGAAAGGTGGGCATTTTGCCAGAGTTTGCACGGAGAATCTACCATTAGTGCAGAATCAACCTCAACAACTGATTTGACCTCCACCTGTGGCAACTGATAAATGGGATTTATATCGGATTTATATCCCGTAAAAGCGTAATATCGGTTGTTATTTATTTGAATTTCCCTCGAATATCATACGTATATGTTTGTATTTGAGTTTTGATAGATGTTGGGAGAAGAACTACAACCGGGAATATTCGGTCTTGAAAGAATTTGAGAAATCGTCGAACCAAATATCGGCCCAAAAATAATTGGGCCGAAGAATAAAATCCAGCCCATCAGTTCCAAGCCCATCCTTTAGGCCCAAGACCATCTCAACCCATCTACATTGTTTAAGCCCAAACCCATCTATGATATAATAGGTAAACAATACATACACATGCTAACACACGCACAAAGGAAAAACGAAGACCCGCACGCAGACAACGCACACAAACGTTGAAAGATGGAAAAAGCTCGCGGCTCAAGGAAGAAAACGAAGATTTCAGCCGTTCTTGGAGCAGCCAAACAAAGATTATTGTCTCCTCCATCATCTATAAATAAAGCAATGGAAACGAGCACAAGGGAGAGGACGAGACCATATACGCGCATTCACATCCCACAAAGATCACGTTCGAGGCCACCCGAAGCAATATTTGGTAGAACATTGAAACACGACCGCGGAGGAACCGAGCTTGCTGCTCTTGGTGCTGCTCGGGGCTGCATTTCATCACAGCGGAACGGTCGCGGCGAAGCAGTAACGAGTGAGGCAGCTCTGCGTGGATTGGAGTGAGTAAGGCAGCCGTGTGTTTTATCGAGCTGATTTCAGCGGCTGGGCTGTGAAGGGTGACGAGGTGATGTTGCTTGGGTTGAGAGCAAGAGCTGCGGACAGTGGAAAAGAAGGACAAGGAAAGGTAAAAGCTGATCGCCCACCACCTGCTCGACAAAAGTCCTCGACGAAGGATCAACCACATAGGCGAAATTCAGGGAAGAAGTTACGATTTTCTCGTTGTTATTTACGCTTCTCGTCGTGTTGATGTTTCATAAGAGTAGCTAATCTCGTAGTATTTGAGATAAAGATGAACCCTAGCGATATCGGACGTGTTTAAAAGTATTATTGTTTTGGCTATTATTACGACCCGGTTACGAATTGCGATATTGTTTTGATTGTCTATGTGACTAAAATAATTTTTGGAAAATCGTAAGCTGCGCTCGAGAGAGGTGCTAACGATTAGACCACTCGTAAACGAGCGGAATAAACTCATCGCTAGAGATAGGTTGAACTACCCCGCCGGATTAGAGTCAAATCTAATAGTGGGAGTCATCGTTTGTTAATGCGATATGTGGTTGACTAGTTAGGGAAGCTTGCCCAGCTATCTAATTCATAGATTAGTTGTTTACGATTCTTATGTGATAAGGCGTAGTTTCCTCAGTCGTATAAATTCGTACGCATGCTCTAGGAATGCCCAGGGTCTAATAGTTGGCTTAACGTTATTATACTTGTTACTCATTTGGTCGAGCTAGGGGGATTCGAAGTCTCAAATACGTTCGCTTTCATAAAGTCGTCACAACCCGTTATCGCTATTTTTTCAAATTTATATTTTTGCGTTTATCGTTTATTTAGTTTATCGTTATTGATATTTATCAAACCAAAAATATTTACTAGAATATTTAAACGACGGTTTTCTAAAGTGTATAGTTCATTTGGGTTCGATACTTGAATACTTGCCATTTCTATGCTATTTTCGATAGGTACACTTGCTTGTTGAGCGTAGGATAGTTGTCGATATTCGTTTTATTTTATTACTTGATCCGCTCGTTCAAGTTTTTTGCGGGGTTGCCGGGGAACTATTGATATTTGGAAAACTTTACTTTATTATTCTAGCTATTATTATCATTTATTAGTATTATTATTGTTATTACTCTTATTGTGTGTCAGTTATTATTAGTATTATTTTTATTATTATTATTCTTGTTATTATTATTATTATTATTATTTACAAGTATTTTTATTATTACTATTATTTTTATTCTTATTATTTTTACTATTTATTGTTATTATTATTGTGTTATTATTGTGTGTCCCTTATCATTATTATTAGTATTATTTATGAGTATTTTTTCTCTCTTGTTCTAGGTAAATCGGAGGCAAAGTAATCGCCAGAAATGTATGACGTCACCGACACAACCGCGCTCAATGCTAAGTTCGACATCCTACAACAACAAATTACAGCAAACGGCCTTCAGATGCTGACCATAATGAATGGAGCCTTACTGCATCTTACAACGAAGTCAGCCGTCACAATACAGTTGCAGCATGCCCCGGTGATCCCTACAGCTTTTGTGCCTCCTTGTTCATACCCTACATATATCTCTCAATGCACTACTTGCGGTGCAAGCCACAATGCATCTCAATGTCCATCCAATCTCTCGATTGACTATGTCGAGTATATGGGAAACTATCAAGAGGAGGAAACTTTTCCCCAAGTTCTTCCGAACCTGAGCTACGGATATCATCAACAAGCTCCTCCAATATTTCCAAATCAAAGTGCTCAAGCATAGCAAGGCGTAAATGCTAAGGAAATTCCCGAGGCTCGTTTAGATAAGCTCGAAGACATGTTTCTCGTGTTGATGGAGAAGCTTGCTTCTCGCTTGGATAGTGAAGAAGTTCGACTGCAAAGTATCGATTCTTCCTTGAGAGCATTAGAGAAGCAAGCCGGAGAAATAGCTGAAACTATCCAACAACGCAAGCTAAGTGCATTACCTATCAATACGGAGACAAAACCAAATGAGTATTGCCATGACGTTAGACCAAGGAGCAGGGAGGAGGTTGTCCCAAGATCAACGATCAACGTTTATCAACCAAAAATTCCATTTCTGGCTGCCCTAACACGGGGAATACCAAAAGACCCATTTGGAAGATATCTTGCCGAGAAGAGCGCCAAGAAGGAAGCTGCGAGAAGAACGACGTCGAGATCCATGAGGAGAAAGTAGAAGAGCAAGTGAAGAAAGTGGTGACGAATCCCGTGACGGAAGAAGTTCAAGTCAAGGAAGAACAAGTTGACAAAGAAAAAGAGGTCACAACTAAGGCGAATCAACCGGAGATTCCATGCCCAACTATGCTAAACAAGGATATGGTTTTCGATGAGTACGGTAAATTTCTATCTCGTCTCAAGCAAATACATATTAACTTACCACTTGTCAAAGATCTTGCACAGGTACCCCAATATAAGAAATACCACAAGGACTTACTCACGAAAAAATGCAAGCTCGATGTTGTTTCTACTTTCTGTCCTCGAAGGGATGTGCTAGCAACAAGTAATAGATTTCCCGCAGGTTTCATTATTTTTTATTTGGAAGAGGTTGAACATTTACCCTTGATCTTTAAGGGATCATTTCTAGCCGCAAACATGGTAGATGTTATGAATGGTAGTTTGAAGTCTAGGGTGGATGGAAGGAAAGTAACATTTAGCACTCCAGATAATAATTGCAAGCATGATTATGAGTGTTACTTTTTAGATTTCATTGACCAAACTACTCCGTTTCCTTTGCAAGATATATCGCAGGTCAGTGTGAAAAATTTGAGAAATATTAAGGGCAGTAAGGAGGATGATAAAGAGAGGCGCTCCTTCGAGGGACCGCCATGTTTGGAGCTTAGGCAACCCGGTGGCCGTATCGTCAATCATTATATTGTTTGAACCACCTTGAAACCACTGAATGATATCTAGCTAAAAGACATTAAAGAAAGCGCTACTTGGGAGGCAACCCAAGCTTATCATACGTTTTCTTTTATCTTTATATTCGCACTTTCAGTTTTGATGTTTGTGTTAAAGTTATCGCAGGGATTTCAAAATCTCAAGTGTGGGGAGGAGCCAAAGCATGCACGTCGGACTATTCAGGGAAGTTCGCTTATCCATTTATTTCCGCTTCCTTGTTTTACATGATTGTTATGTTGGGAACAACGTAAATCTTAAGTGTGGGGAGGGGAATTTCTGCGAAATTGATGCGAACATTTTATATATGTGCATGACTTTATTTTTGGTATAAAGTTTTTTGAAATTTTGGCATGAATTTTTTTTTCGAAAATCGTGTTTCTTATCGATCACGGGATGACTTCATGTTAGGAATTTTGTGAGTAATTAGGTTATATATATGCGTAGTCTACTTCTTTCTTACGTGATGAACTTGGCGATACTTGAGAAATTCGTACACATAACCCAATTTTTGTGAGATTTTTGAGCCTACGAGCTTTTTGCTCATTTCTTTGGTTGTGTGAATCATGCTTAATTTATTTCTCGTCAGAACTTTCTTGTGTATTACGTGTTGAAACAACTTAAAGTGAGATTGTGTGAAAATGAGGAAGGCATTAGGAATCAGTCCATAGCCAAAGTATCCAACCACGACTGGCCCCCGTAGTTAGCCACTTTGAGCCTGAGCCTTTTATTTGTGGAAACCGGATTATAAATTGCCGACCCCGATTAAGCCTTCAGACATAAACCCATTGGAGCGATAGTAGAAGTGGAGGAGTGCCAGAGTCAAGAAGCGCAACCCGTGCTAAATTTTCCGAGCTGAGCGTCGACAAAAAAAAGAAAAAAAATAATTTAGAAAAAAAAGAAAAAAATATATTGACTAAGAACCCCTTCCTCCGATAATCATTCACTCTCAAAAGCATATTATCTATTTCCTAGATCGAGAAGTTGAGAGTAGAAGGGCTTGGTGAAAAAAAAAGAAAAAAAAAAGACGAATGCGAAAGAACGGAAGTGATGAACAAGAACGACGGATTTTGACGCATTCGAAATGATGGCATGATCGCATCACGACTACAGCTCATATCCTTTTTATGCATGTTCCTTGCATATTCTACATATCTCAGCCATTTTATAACCCGGTAAAGACATTTACACGCTTGATCATTGAAAGTGGTAGATTTACGAATCACTTGCAAGCTTATGGTAGAGATTAGATTAGTGCATGACCCGGGAGATATCACTGACATCTTAACCTATACGCTTAGTGATCTGAGTGAATCTCTATGAGGTGCGGATTTTGATAGGTATCGCAAAAGAAAATCGTGTAGTTAGTCGTTGATTTCAAATATGCTTTCCGACTTTACTTGCATTATCTCCTACGTGATTTCGTTCCTGATAGATAAGTTGCATTATTTTATCCTTTTATATGCCATTAGTATTTCTTTGCTTGAGGGCAAGCAAATGCTTCAGTGTGGGGAGATTTGATAAATGGAATTTATATCGAATTTATACCCCGTAAAAGCGTAATATCGGTTATTATTTATTTGAATTTCCCTTGAATATCATACCTTTACGTTTGTATTTGATTTTTGACAGATATTGGGAAAAGAACTACAGTCGGGAATATTCGGGCTTGAAAGAATTTGAGAAACCGTCGAACCAATATCGGCCCAAAAATAATTGGGCCGAAGAATAAAATACAGCCCATCAGTTCCAAGCCCATCCTTTAGGCCCAAGACTATCTCAACCCATCTACATTGTTTAAGCCCAAACCCATCTATGATATAATAGATACACAATACATACACATGCTAACACACGGACAAAGGAAAAACGAAGACCCGCACGCAGACAACGCACACAAACGTTGAAAGATGGAAAAAGCTCGCGGCTCAAGGAAGAAAACGAAGATTTGAGCCGTTCTTGGAGCAGCCAACCAAAGATTATTGTCTCCTCCATCAATCTATAAATAAAGCGATGGAAACAAGCACAAGGGAGAGGACGAGACCATATACGCGCATACACATCCCACAAAGCTCACGTTCGAGGCCACCCGAAGCAATATTTGGCAGAACATTGAAACACGACCGCGGAGGAACTGAGCTTGCTGCTCTTGGTGCTGCTCGGGGCTGCAATTTCATCACAGAGGAACGGTCGCGGCGAAGCAGTAACGAGCGAAGCAGCTCTGCGTGGATTGGAGCGTGTAAGGCAGCCGTGTGTTTTATCGAGCTGATTTCAGCGGCTGGGCTGCGAAGGGTGACGAGGTGCTGTTGCTTGGGTTGAGAGCAAGAGTTGCGGACAATGGAAAAGAAGGACAAGGAAAGGTGAAAGCTGATCGCCCACCACCTGCTCGACAAAAGTCCTCAACGAAGGATCAACCACATAGGCGAAATTCAGGGAAGAAGTTATGATTTTCTCGTTGTTATTTACGCTTCTCATCGTGTTGATGTTTCGTATGAGTAGCTAATCTCGTAGTATTTAAGATAAGGATGAACCCTAGCGATATCGGACGTTTTTAAAAGTATTATTGTTTTGGCTATTATTACGACTCGGTTACGAATTGCGATATTGTTTTGATTATGTCTATGTGATTAAAATAATTTTGGAAAATCGTAAGCTGCGCTCGAGAGAGGCGCTAACGATTAGAGTCAAATCTAATAGTGGGAGTCATCGTGTGTTAATGTGATCTGTGGTTGACTAGTTAGGGAAGCTTGCTCAGCTATCTATTATAGATTAGTTGTTTACGATTTCTTATGTGAAAGGTGCAGTTTCCTCAGTCGTATAAATTCGTACGCATGCTCTAGGAATGCCCACGGTCTAATAGTTGGCTTAACGTTATTATACTTGTTACTCTTTCGGTCGAGCCAGGGGGATTCGAAGTCTCAAATACGTTCGCTTTCATAAAGTCGTCCCAACCCGTTATCGCGATTTTTTCAAATTTATATTTTTGTGTTTATCGTTTATTTAGTTTATCGTTATTGATATTTTTATCAAACCAAAAATATTTACTAGAATATTTAAACGAAAATTTTTATAAAGTATATAGTTCCTTTGGATTCGATACTCGAATACTTGCCATTTCTATGCTATTTTCGATAAGTACACTTGCCTGTTGAGCGTAGGATAGTTGTCGATATTCGTTTTATTTTATTACTCGATCCGCTCGATCAGGAGGTGGAAGCAAATCCAACCATGGTGACTGGTACGTTTATTGTCTTCCACGTGCCTACATCTATTCTAATTGATTCTGGAGTCACACACTCGTTTGTGTCGGCTGATTATGTGACAAGGGCGGGAATCTATCCTGTCCATTCTGAGTGTGACTATGTAGTGACTTTACGCCACGGGGACCCAACTAGAACGAACCAAGTAGTAGAAAAATGCCCCGTGAATATTGAGGGTAGGGATTTGGATGTTAACTTGATTGTGATCCCGATGAATGATTATGACATCATATTCGGGATGGATTGTCTTTCGAAATACGGAGCCATGATCGATTGTTCCAGGAAAGTAGTGAAATTCCAATCGCCTGATATAGCGACCCGGACCTATTCTACGTTATCCTACGTGCCTAACGGGTTGTAATTGGGAAAACACTGAAATTGCCTATAAAAAATTTTCCATTTCCTTTAATATAAAGGAGATCGTCGTACATGACAAAATTACATTTTCAAAATCCTAATTACATGGGAAGTGTATCTAACGGCACAGCAAAGGAGTCCTATGCGCCCGGCCTCACAGGTCGTCATCCATACACACACTTCCACCCCAAAAGTCGCCGAAAGCTTCAAAAGGTAGGCCTTGCCTTCAAAAGCGATCACGTACCGTGGTCGCTTGCACCTACAACACATAACGTTAGGGGTGAGCTGCCAGGCTCAGTAAGTAGAACTAAAGCATGATATGCACGTGTCAATCCCCCTGAAAGGCAATCCAAGCCAATGCATTTAATACTCATACTCTTTTTACTCAGGGCCCTCGGCTAATCTTACTATTCACCACAATGAGCTCACGTCCATTAAGGACAAATACGACAGCGGCTCGCCGGATGGCCATACCCTAGAATGCACATCGTTCCCCTAGGTCGCCATATGTACTCGGTCGTCCCCGCTGCTCGGCAGTCGCTCACGCTGGTAGCCTACGCTGAGGTTGCCTACACCAGGGATTCCCTCTGTGTCACTTATACCCTCACGTCGCATCCTCCAGGTCGCCCCTACCGCCACGAGCATTGCCCAATCATAAACCATTACACACACACACACATATATATATGACGACGACGCTCAACGCCGCCCTGGTGTCATAGAATAGTAACCCTGACTCAACTGTGAGTCGACAACAAATGCCCATATCGGCAAGTATCAATCACGTACAAGCGACATAAATTATGCATACTCAGCTCACGCAACCCATCCCACATGTGATCGTGCATGCTCGTGAATATGCAATGTAAACTCATGCCAGTTATACCCATATGAAAACACATCAATAGATTCACATAATCATGTAAGCACTGGAACACATAGTCACATAATTTAGGCACGTACAGGCAAGTTATGTGTTGTAGTTGAATTTCCACTTACCTGTCGTCCGTAGAATTTAGCTATCGATTTCGGCGTGTGTCAACCTTAGCACATAAAAATTATTACGTTAGTACACTATCGAAATTACTTAACTAGCTAAGGTCTTGAATTTCCTAAGTGTTGACAAATTATTTTTAACGTTGCCTTTGAAAGATAATTATTTGGGAAGAATTCGATAATGCAAATTTGGTGAAAGACCAAGACTCATGAATTATACTTAAGTCGTGAACCGAGCTTAGACTTAGGAATCGTAAAACTTGAATGACTCGTGAACCCTTTCAATTCGTGAAATGTCTTTGCTAGCTTATGATTCGCGAACTAATTCTACACTCTTATGATTCCTGAAAGCTCATAATTCACTAAGTATTATTTATGAAATACCCTAATTCGTGAAATACTAAAAGCTCGCAATCCGCGAATCCTAGTTCGTGGCCTATCCTATTCGCGACTCGCTTCCTTTAGTTCGCAAATTGTTCTACTTTGCAAACCGCTTAGACTTAACAAGAAATTCCTAATTCGCTAAACTATTCTAATTCGCAAAAGGTCTAACGCATTCATGCTTCGCGAACCGTACCTATCTCTCAATTCGTCAACCCTATATTTTGCGAATTGATACCCTAGTTCGCGAAGTTACCTACATTGCCTTATAGTTCGTGAAATGAGCTACTTCACAAACTCTACTTACTTTTCCTCTCGATTCGCGAATCATTTTGCACTTACATTTCGCTCAGTTTGTGAACTCGCATGATACCTAATTCGCGATCTATACAGCTTCGCGAACTCCTTGCACCCAACACGGAATTGGCAATCCCTCTAGAGTTTGCGAAACACATGGCATGGCTTATGGTTTGCCAAGTTCGCACTTCGCGAACTCCTTTCCTACCCACTTCGCGATCCATTTCGCCACTTGCATGGGATTCGCGACTTACTCGACCCGCGAAACTTCCATTTCGCGAACCCATGCAAATGAAACTTCTTGAGTTCGCCATCTTGAACCAATTCGTGAAGTTAGTGTTCCACTCATTCGCGAAGTCATACTTTCACGAACCCATGCATGAAACCCTCGCACTTAATTCGCGAAATGTTCTATACTAATGGTTCGTGAAGTTTATTCTAAATTCATAGTTCCCAAAACCCCCATGAGTTCGCAAACTTAAAGCCACATATGGTTCGCTGTCTTGGGTTTGTGAACTTCATTTCACGAATTCATTCATACCCATAAACATCTTTTAATTCGCGATACTAACGATAAAGATCAAAAAGTTACTTTTCAAGAACTCGTTGAAGATCAGTATGAACTAAAAAAAGCCTAACATTTTAATCTAGTAAAATCTCGCGTTTAAACAGATTTTTAGTGTGCTAACATCATAAGCATGCTAAATCCGAAGTTAAAGCTTCAAAATCATAACAATGTTTATACCTTCTCCAAAGCTTAAGATTCGATTGCTCCAACTTCTCTCTACCTTCGTTTCCTAGTGCGAGAAGTGATTAATGGTTCTTTTCTTTTTACTAACCACGTTAAGTTTACAAATAAAATAATAGAATTATTTAAGGCATAGTGGATGGGACATGGGTGACGAAAATATCCCTCATTTTAAGGAGTTTTGTTGCTAAGATTATTTCTAAGGTAATGTTTAATTCTAGCCCAACACAACTTGGCCCAATTTCTAGTCTTTTTAATATTATCACCTTGTTTCCCTTACTCTACATTTTCGAAAATTCCTAAATGAGTGTAGATGTTACAAAGCATAAAAATTAATGCACAAAATTCATATAATCACATAGGCACGAAATTCGTAAAATCACGTAGGCATAGAACATGCACGCAAATTTATATATAGTCACATAGATAATGAATGCAAATTTATTGGCCAGTCTACGTACGGGACCCGGGTGCTACATCCTTCCCCCTTAAAGAGGATTTCGCCCCCGAAATCAGCCTGTTTGGAACAATTCAGGGTAAGGAACTCTCATCTCATCCTCACGTTCCCAAGTGGCTTCCTCTGTTGACTGATTCCGCCATAACACTTTTACTAAAGGAATCTCTTTATTCCTGAGTCGCTTGGTTTCGTACATCAATATTTCTACGAGTGCCACCTCGTAACTTAGGTCCGGCTTCAACTGTTGATGTAAGACCTCATTCCTTAACACATGACTCGGATCCGTGATATACTTCCGTAGTGTCAAGATGTGGAAAACATCGTGTACTTGCGACAAAGATGCCGGTAATTCCAACTGATATGCTACCTCGCCAAATCTTCTAATTATCCTGAATGGACCAATGCATCTTGGGCTTCCTTCTTCTCGAACCTCTTAACGTCCTTCATCGGCGATACTTTCACGAAGACCCAATCATTAACTTTGAGTTCCAATGGTCTGCGTTTCTGATCTGCATAACTCTTTTGTCTGCTTTGTGCCATTCGCATTCTTTCCCTTATTATCGTAATGACTTCTATCATTTCTCGCACCATATCCGGGCCTAATATCGCCCGTTCGCCGATCTCGTCCCAATGTACTGGAGATCTGCAATTACACCCATACAGAGCTTCGTAAGGAGCGATTCCAATTGTAGCATGGTAGCTGTTATTGTACGAGAATTCGACGAGTGGAAGATATCTACTCCAATTCCCTTTGAAATCGAGCACACAAGCTCGTAGCATATCTTCCAACGTCTAGATCGTCCGCTCGGATTGACCGTCCGTTTGCGGATGGTAGGCAGTACTAAAGGAAAGCTTCGTTCCCATCGCCTTTTGTAAGCTCGTCCAAAACTTCGACAAGAATCTTGAGTGACGATCCGAGACTATAGACAACAGAATTCCATGAAGTCGTACTATTTCATTGATGCAGAGTTCCGCGTATCGCTCCATGTAAAATGTCAAACTTATTGGTAGAAAATGGGCAGACTTGGTTAGTCGGTCGACGATCACCCAAATCGCGTCGTGCCCTTTCACATTCTTCGGCAAGTCGACAACGAAGTCCATTGTTATGTTTTCCATTCGGGAATTGGTAACGGCTGCAATTCACTATATCCTTCTTCATTCCTGGCCACCAGTAGTTCTCTCGCAGGTCTCTGTACATTTTCATGGCTCCTGGATGAACTGAGTACGTCGTGGCGTGTGCTTCCGTCATTATAGTTTTTCGAAGTTCTGCATTGTCGGGAACATATAGTCGGTTCTTGTAGTACAACCTTTCGTCTTCCCGTGTCATAAAATCCATTGCTGGCTGTTCTGTATGCGCTCCCTTGATTTTCATGTAGAATTCATCTTCTCCTTGCACCTTTTTTATTTGTTCCAACAGTGTAGGTTGCATAGTTAAGGCTGCTAGTTTCGTTTCGACTTCGCCTAGTCGTACAATCTCCACTTCGAGTAATTGTAGTTCTGCGCTCACTGCTTTTCGACTTAATGCATCAGCGACCACGTTCGCTTTGCCTGAGTGGTAGTTGATTATACAGTCATAATCCTTGTCTAGTTCCAGCCACCGTCTCTGCCTCATGTTCAGTTCCTTTTGTGTGAAGAAATACTTTAAACTTTTGTGGTCTGTGTATATCTCACACCGTTCTCCGTAGAGATAATGTCTCCAAATCTTGAGAGCAAAGATCACTGCCGCGAGCTCTAGGTCGTGCGTTGGGTAATTCTTTTCGTACTCCTTCAACTGACGAGAGGCGTAAGACACTAGATTTCCGTTTTGCATAAGCACGCATCCTAACCCATTCTTCGATGCGTCGCTATAAACGGAAACTCCCTCGATTCCTGAGTGTATTGTGAGAACTGGCGCTGAAGTGAGTCACCTTTTCAACTCTTGGAAGCTCTGCTCACATTCCTCGCTCCAATGAAATGGCGTGTTCTTCCTCGTTAATTTCGTCAGCGTTGAGGCGATCTTCGAGAAGTCCTTAATAAACTTCCTATAATAGCCTGCCAAGCCGAGGAAACTCCGTACCTCGGTAACATTTGTTGGCTGTGGCCAGTTACTGATGGCTTCGATCTTGTTGGGGTCCACTGAGATTCCCGCTCCGGAGATAATATTTCCCAAGAAGGCGACTTGGTCCAGCCAAAACTCCCACTTATTGAACTTAGCGTACAGCTGCTTCCCCCGTAATACTCCAAGGACTGTTCGCAGATGCTGCTCGTGTTCCTCCTTCATCTTCGAATAGATAAGAATGTCGTCTATGAACACTATGACGAAATTATCCAAAAACAGCTTGAACACGCGGTTCATCAGATCCACAAAAGCTGTCGGCGCGTTAGTCAGCCCGAAAGGCATGACTAGGAACTCGTAATTTCCATAGCGCGTACTAAGGCAGTCTAGGGATATCTTCCTCCCGAATCTTTAGCTGGTGATATCCAGATCGTAGATCAATCTTTGAAAACACCTTAGCGCCTTGTATTTGATCAAACAAATCGTCGATCCTTGGGAGGGGATATTTGTTCTTGATCGTTATTTTGTTCAACTCCCAGTAGTTAGACATGCCCAAATTCAACCGTAACCGCCAGTTACGGAACCATCGGTGACGGTTACTAACACCAACCGTAACCGGCAACCGCCGGTTAGGCGGTTAACCGGCAGTTAGGTTTTAAAAAAAAAATTCAAAATTCAAATTTTGAATTTGGCCGCCGTTGGAAAAAAGAAAAAAAGAGCCGTTGTAACCGCCGGTTAACCGGCTAACCGGCGGTTAACCGGGATAACCGCCAGTTACAACCGCTCCAAACCTAATATTCTATAAAACCCCACCCCACACACCACTCTAATCACTCTCTATCTCTCAATCTCTCTCTAGCTCTCAATCTCTCTCTATCTATCTCTCTCTACTCCATCTCTCAAGTCTCTGTCTATCTCTCTCTCTAACCGCACCACCATACCCACACCACACCACCACCGGCCACCCACCTCCCGCCTCCGCCCACCCCACCACCACCGGCCACCCACCTCCGGCCGACCGCCAGCCCCCACGCCACCAACACTGCCCGCCACCTCCCGTCCGCCCACCCCACCACCACCGGCTGCCCACCACCACCACCACCACCACCCCACCACCACGCGCCGCCACCACACGCCGCCGCCACCGTGCGCCCCCACCACTCCGCCCACGTGCCGCCTCCGCCACCACCACCACCGGCCGCCGCCCCCCACCGTCGCGCCGTCCACCGCCCCGCCGACCACCGCCTCCCACTGCCGTGCCGACCACAGCCGTGCCACCGCCGCCACGCCGACCACCGCCTCTCACTGCCGCGCCGACCACCGCCGAGTGCCGCCTCGCCTATCGACTTTTGCCTCGCCCCTTGGTATCGTTTTTTTGCCGTTTTTAAGTTTTTTATCTAACCATATTTTTCGTACCCGTGTGTAGAGTATTTTTAGATGGATCGTGGTGGTGGCCGACGTGGTTCTCGAGCATCGAGGGCCAGCAAAGGGAAGCAAGTCGTTGGTAGTTCATCGCAAGATGACTACCAACAATACAACCCGAACGAGTTGTTGGATCTCGCCGGCGTGCTCGCCTACGACTTCAACGAGGACGTGTCCGGGTTCGAACCATCGCCGGGAGCACGCAAGCATGCCGCGCAACATACGGAGGCGGAGGCGGAGATGGAGGCGAAGGTGGAAGCGCCTACGCAAACCGGCGCCGTCTGTATTGTTTTAATTTATGTATTGTAATGTAAAATTAGTTCAATTAAAATTTTATACTACAATTTTTTTGTAAAATGTTGTACATTTTTTAAGTGTCTTACAAATTATATATTACATTTCGATACATAATTCGACCAAATAATATACAAAACCAAATATTTTATTCGAAAATGAATATTTTAAAAAAAAAATCCGGCGGTTAGCCGACCGCCGGTTCGGCTAACCGTCAACCGAGGGCGGCTAACCGTCAACCGCCCCCGGCCGGTTAGACGGCGGTGTCAACCGCCGGTTGCCAATCGCCGGTTACGGTTAACCGGCGGTTAGGCAAGTCTACCTGTAGTCTATGCACAGCCGCATTGACCCGTCTTTCTTTCGTACAAACAGTACCGGTGCTCCCCAGGGAGAGAAACTCGGTTGGATGATCCTCTCTGTAGGAGTTCGTCTAGCTGTTCTTTCAGCTCTTTCAGCTCAGTTGGTGCTAACCGATACGGGGTGTTAGATATCGGTGCTTGTAGAATACTATTTCTAGTTGTGCTTGTTGGCCCTTTTATTACCAAACAAGGATCAAAAGAAAGGGTTGAATGATTAAACCGTGAAGAACACCTTGAGTGCGTGTTAGTGTGTGTATTTCTATGGAAAAGTACAAGGTGGCTTACTTTTTGATTTCTTTTGATAAACCCTAATTAGGGTAAGTTGGGGCTTTGTATACCACAAGTATTTGGTATATTAAAGCCCAGTCCTTAAATCTTACTAAATATTCTATGTCACCCCAAACTACAACGACTCATTAAATAAATACATATTAACCTAAGATTACATAAATTAAAGGATGCTACAAAATATTCCTAACAATCTCCCCCTTAGCATCCTTTTCGCTTTGGTGCCCTTTGTGTCTTCTTCTTCTTGGGTTTCTCCACAACATAGACTGATTTCCTTAGTCCAAGTCTGAACTCGTATGATCGTAGCGTTCTTCGTAAAGATATTCGATCTGAGATGATGTTGATCATCTTCTTGTATTTCTTCTGGACTTCTGCTTCTTCGAACCTTAGTTGCTCCAGAATCCTTCCGAGTTTGCTTCAAATGATCAGCAGCGTTCCATCGCTGAATTTGGCAATCTCTGATGTTTTCATCAGCCACTTTTTCTCCCTTGTAGTTGATGTAGACCACTGATGGATCGTTGCCTTCGTTGATTATGTGGCCTTCACCATGACTTGGGTCGGGGACTTCGAAGGATGGTTTCGTGAGATTCACCCTCTTCATGTTGCTTTCTACTGCCATTTGAAGGTCGTGAGTCGTATTGAATTTGATTTGGCGCATCATGAATCGCTTAAGTGCGACGTATCCCACCTTTAAGTCTGAAGTGTTCCAAGAAATCTGAAGCTTCCCGGTATCTGATCATCGTCTTCACCTCTGATGTAGGAAAGATCACCTTCAGTCAATTCTTCAACCGTTCCATCTTCTCGCTGCACTTTGTAGATAGGATATTCGTAGAAATCAAGACGACCTCGCCGTACTCCCAAGACTTCGCTGATTCTGGCTTTTTCCTTCTCTTCTCTTCTAAGAGTATCAACATTAGTGTCTTTTCCTCTCCACACAAGCCCTCTACGAAGAGAGAGCAGGTATTGTACAACGGTTGGTCCCGGGAGATGAGTTAGGCCTCTTAGATCAAGCTCGTCTAACTTCTTAATCCTATCTTCCTTCCTCCAGATTCTCCTCCGTATCTCTTCTTGATATGGAGCAATCACTTTGACATTTTCCCACGGTGGCTTCTGTTCTTCTCCTATCTTCGACTTCGAGGGGGGGCACTCCTCATCGACGACGACGGGTTTGAGAAGCTCGGGAAGTTCTGGAATGTCAGCTTCGTGGTCTTTACCTTCCTCGAGTTCATCATCGTCGATAAGGGCCAAGCTAATGTTTGCCTTCATCAGGAAGTATCTGGCATTATCCAGTAAGCCCTTGGTCAAGGCTGGATGCATCGGCTTTGTGAACCAGTCGTCGTTGAAGATGTACTTTTCTACCATTGTGTGTGGGTTGTAAAGTGTTTCGAGAGATATGATTGGTTCATTTGACTGAAGGGATAGGATGGGAGAGGATGGAGATATTGAAGGGCTGCTTTGGCTTATGGGAGGAGGAAGAGATAGGCTCACAGCTGGTGAGGAAGGCTATTGGGTTGTTTTGGTAGTAGTTCGGGTAGATTTTTTTGTTTGTGTGAGTGTAGGTGATTTTGTTCTAGTAGGTGTTTGGGTGGCTCTAGGCTGCGGCTGTTGAGGTTGAGGCCCGGTGTCTCGTGTCTTCTCCCCCTCGGGACGATCCCCTCTGTCTGGGTCGCCACGTGGTTGATGCGATGTCTGGGCCTCGCGTCGACGGGTGAACGGAAGCTCGAGACGTCTGAGGACTTCCGCTTCATAATCGGTGAGCTTCGATGCCGTGCGGAGTCTGGCCAGCAGGACTTCGATGAGTTCCGTGATTAGAACGTTCCACGGGCCGCCGTCAGAGTTAGAAGAGGGATCAGCATGAGTAGGTGCTTCTTCGGTGACGGGGGATTTGCCTTTGTCTCGAGAGGATGTACCAATTGCGCTGTACACCTGGGTCATGATGGAGTCCTCGAGATCTTTTGCGAACGCAGTGAGGCGATCATTCAGTCTGGCCTCCGTCACGAAGGGGGCAAATAACCTGGCGGAGTCACGAAGACGTTCCATCGTCACAACATCAGTAGAAGGTACTGATGTGCCGCCTGTTTGCACAGGACTTGAAAAACCGGGGCCACTCAGACTCACCGTTGACATCAAAGTTGAGACAGGCTCAGATCGATGGCCCAAGACCGTAGCTGCTGTGATGTTGACTACGTTGGGTCTTTCCACTCTGTTCCATACTAGACTCTAGTACGGAGACATTGTGGAGCGTTTTGTCTAGATCACTAAGATCTAGAGGTGCAGAAACTAGAGTAAGTGTCCTAGAAATGGGAAAGTTATGGATGGTGAGGGCAGTAGACTAGTCGTGACCAAGGAAGGTGCAGTCTGAGGCTGAGGACTGCTTAATACATCTACCCCCTCCGAGCGAGGTGGTGATGGATGACGTGGCACCTCGTGTGTATGTGAAACAATCATCTGTTGGGAGATGATTGAGTGGCTAGGGAGGGTAGTTTGCGCGATTGGACCCGATGTCGCGACTTCTACTCCGGGGAAGACTAAGTCATCCCCTGCACCTATGGTCTCGGTCCGGCTTATTTGTGGACTAGTGGACGGAGGAATACGGTCGTGTTTCTGTTTTGTACGCCGTTCCTGTTGACTGCTTCTGTCATCCCCTTTGGATTTTCTCTTTTGTTTTGGCTGTGGGGATGAAGAGCTTCCTAGACCTATATTTGGCTGTGAGGGTTGGCTTGTCCCTGGGTTAGGTTCAACTGGGATGTGTTGAACCATGGGAACATCGTCAAGGTTGTTGGCTCGTAGGTATTTTAGGAGCTCCGGCTCAGTTGGATCGAGGAGTCGAATGAGATGATCTGGTATGATCATGGCCTCCTGATCAAGCTTGCTTTTTGTTGATTGGATTTGGTGAGCTTTGGAGCTTAATAGCCTTCGGTCCTGGGTCGACGCTCTATTTCTGGATGAAGATCCACGAAGTGTTGGACGATGACAGGGAGCCACCGCTAAGGAAGAACTGGCTTCGTGGATCCGAGACCTCGCCTTCGTAGTTGATCAAGGATGTCCGTCCAGAGTAGTTGGGCAACATCATAATTTTTGTTGAAGACGATCCCATGGAAGATCAGCATGATGTTGCGGTTGCATTTGTCAGATTCAGCGTGCTTCGGAGAGAGGCATTTGTTGACGATCAGAAAGAGAGTCCGCCAGGGTCCAGGGATGTCTTTTGCCGTGAAGTCAGGGAGGAGAATGGGGTTTTGGGCGTCTGGTTTGTGGCCCATGAATAGTGTAGAAGATCAATTCTAATTGTGCTTTGATTTTATTAGATGTCCTTGTATTTAGGGGCTTTTCTTATATTTGTCCTTAGATTAGGACTAGTTAAATATTTATACCAAGTGTGGTTGGTATAAATACTTTGTAAACAATCGCAATCAATAGAGAAAGTTTTGGAAATTGATCCGAAAGGCTTGCAATTCAATTTCTAGAGAGAGAAACAATAGTAACTTTCTCACTTTACTCGAATTCTCTCTCTTTTTCTTCATTTGAGTTTTTCGATCGAATCTTAATGTCAGTCATTATCATCGATTACTTAGAATTCATGCCTAGGATCATATAGTTGTTAATCGTAGGACCTAACAATTGGTATAAGAGCAGATTCGTTCTGTTTTGAATCGAAAATTGTTAGAATTGGATTGAAAATCTTTTTCTGATTACTGTTCATCGATCCAATAGCTTAATTCTATGCTTAATTGACTTGAATTTGACGTTTCTGTGGTTGCTTAAGTGCTAAATGTTGACTGCGATCAGATTTGTAGCTGTTTGAACTTCGTTTTAAGGATTAAATTGATTCTGTGATTTACTGTTTGCGAAGAACATGAAGAACACGTTCTGATTTTGATCAATTTCGACATATTTTGCTTCAAAACGTGTTGAATTGCTTGTTCGTGCGTAGTTAGTAAATGATTGCGAGCAATTACCTGAAATTTCACTGTCTAATTCATTGCTTTTGCTTGAATCTGTTTTAATCGTATTCTGTGATTTTTCTCGATCGTTCTAATTTTTCTCGCTAGGTTTACGATCAGATTAATTTCTCGATCGAAAAACTTGGCGCGAGAATTTTTCACGGTCACAATACGAAGTCAGCGCTAGAATCGTCAACACTAGAAACGATTTTAGTTAAAAATATTTCTCGAGCATTATTCAGCGAAAATCTTTTTCGAGGAAGACCAATTTTGACTTTGCACACGTAAACACTTTCTCTCGAAAAACATTTTCGGTCAGACATCTAAAGTTTGACCAAGCTAAAAATCATTTACACGCGAGAAACTTTTCTAGTCAACAGCGAACGATTTTGGGCAATTTATTTCGCTCAAAAAATATTTCGCTGACAGACTTTCTCGCACGAGAACAGTACACATTATATTCTATTTCGACGAATTTTTTTTGATCAAACGTTAAAGATTGAATCGAAAAAATTCTCGAACTATCTTACGAATCAAACGCTACTAACGAACTTTGTCACTTGTGATGCACATTACATCATCTTCAAACCTTCAAAACACTTAACGAAGATCCTTCAACAACTCTACTACAAAACAAGATGGATGCATACTCGCTTGGAAATGACAATCGTCCGCCGATCTTGCTACATGGCGAATACACCGTTTGGAGAAGCCGCTTTCTCAATTTCATAGCTCTGAGTATTGAGATCCAATCCAACAATTTAGTATTGTCCAATTCTTTTCTTTGTGGGATCATTTGCTTCTCTTCGATGGAAGTTTGATTTTCCCAGAATGTATCCTCATTTTTGGCCTAATTGTAACACAAGATTCCCCTTTTCTGTGGAAAAGGCCCGTATCAAGAATTATGATTTTACGGGGTCAGTACACAAAGATTTAAGGTCATTTCTTCAAATTGCTCTCCATTTCTAAGTTCATAGCCTTCTCAGATCAAGCTGAAAATTTACTGAGTTCACTAGAAGAGGGACCAACACAGTTTTGGGTTACTATCCCCGGTGATGAAACAGTGACTCCTCAAATTCCCGCATCTAGGCGACTGAAGGAGCCTAGGGAGTATTCTGTTGAGGAGAGGGCACGAGCTAAAGCTGATCTAGTAGCCATGAATACTCTTATGCAGGGCATCCCCAACGACATATATAGACAGATTGATAGCCTTTCATCGGCTAAAGAAATGTGGGACGAACTGCATAGGATGATGCAGAGGACAGAAGTCGGCATAAAGGCCAAAAAGGCAAATATCCTCACCGCTTACGACTCCTTCAAAGCAAAGCCGGAGGAAAGTCTATATGAGATCTACCAAAGATACCTCACTCTTCTCAACGAGATGAGGAAGATAGAAATCACGAAGACCAACATGGAGACAAACATCAGATTTCTCTCTTCCCCGCCCGCGGAATGGAAAAAGATATCCACTCAAATTCGACAGAATAAAGATCTAGAGGAGCTGGATATTCATGCCGTGTTTGACAATCTCGCACAACATGAGGATGATATAAGCGAGATTCAAAAGGAGCAGAAGGGCAAACAGATCGAAGACACTGTTGCCTTAGTCTCAGAGAAGAGGAGCTCAAAGCTAAGAAAAGAAAAGATCGTTAGGCCTCCTTCACCTTCAGAGTCGGAAGAAGAATCGGACTCCGACGTTGAGCCAAATATAAAAGCCCTAGGGAAGCAGTTGGCCTTGATAGGAAAGATGATGAGCAAGAAGTACTTCAAGAAGAAGTCTACAACCTCAGCCAACAAACTTCGGACTACAAGCTCTAAAAACAAAGAACGTGCACTGGAGAGCTCCGAAGTCAAGAACCCAAAAGAGGCGAACAAATGCTTCAACTGTGGCAAGCCAGGTCACTTTGCCAGAGAGTGCACTCTTCCGAAGAAGAGAGATGCCACCTACTACTCCAGGAAGCTCCAATTGACTAAACAGAAGGAAGCTGGAGTAGCTCTCATGGCCGAACAAGACCAATGGCTCGAGGACACGTGGAGCTCTGAAGAAGAAAATTTAGCCCTCATGGCCCGTCTCGACAATGAATCAGACGCCGAAATCGAAAATCAAACGGACGACGAAAACGCATCCACCTCTTCAAAAGATCCATCATGTGTGGTACCTTGACTCTGGTTGCTCCACACACATGACGGGAAATCATGAGCTGCTGAGCAACTATCAAGACCGACTGAATGGAAAAGTCAGGTTTGGAAACAACGATTCAGCCCCGATTCTAGGACTTGGGGATATCATTCTGGAGAATCTGACTATAAAAGATGTCTCCTACGTCGAAGGCCTCCGCCATAACTTGTTCAGCATAGGCCAATTCTGTGACAAAGGGTTCCAGGTGGTCTTTCATGCTGACCGGTGCAGAATTTTAGATAGTCAGGACACAGAACTCCTTCAAGGACTTCGGAAATCAAATCTATACACGATAAACCTGACGTCCGTGCGGCCCTCGACAGCTGTTTGCCTCATTTCTCAAACTGTAATTCAGAAGAACAACTTATGGCATCAACGCATGTCTCATCTCAACATCAAAGCTCTTCAACATCTCTCAACGAAAAAGTTGGTTCACGGTCTTCCAACTATAACTTTACAAAAAGAGGATCAATGTTCGGCATGCCAATTAGGAAAAATGAAGCGAGCATTGCATCATATTAAACAAGTGGCCTCTACTTCACATCCTCTGGAACTGCTACATATGGACCTATGTGGACCGATGAAGACACAAAGCATAAATGGACGCAAGTATTTGCTGGTCATAGTCGATGATTACTCTCGCTACACATGGACAAGGTTCCTCCGAACAAAAGATGAGACAGGGGACATGATCGTCAAATTCGTGAACTCTACTCAAAATTTGCTGCAACAGACTATCCAAGTCATTCGAACAGACAACGGCACTGAGTTCAAGAACAATATTCTCAGTGATTTTTATCAGAAACTTGGAATAAGTCAACAATTCTCAGCCGCCAAGACTCCTCAACAGAATGGGGTAGTCAAACGAAAGAACAGAACTTTAGTGGAAGCAGCACGTACGATGTTAATTCACTCAGGCCTTCCACATTTCCTATGGGCTGAAGCAGTAAATACCGCCTGTTTCACTCAAAACAGGACGATTGTTCACAGGCGCTTCGACAAGACTCCGTACAAAATTATCAACAAACGAGTACCCAACATCTCTTTCTTCAAAGTCTTCGGGTGCAAGTGCTTTGTGGCGAACGACAGAGACCGTGCTATGTTCGACCCTAAAGCACTCGAAGCCACTTTAGTCGGGTATTCTTCAACCTCAAAAGCGTACAGGGTATATATCAAGTCCAATCGCACGATCAAAGAAAGCTACAATGCCACTTTCCACGAAGTGGCAGAGATGGCTTCTGGTCACTTCAGTCCAGGACCCGTGCTTAACCCGATGGCTCCTGCACACCTCAGTTCAGGACCCGTACCTAACCAGATTGTTTCCGAATATTACAGTTCAGAACCTGTTTTCACTGGTGTGTTGGCACAAAACCAACAGAAGATGACAACAAACTCTGAATTCAACGTCAGAAGAAGCAATGAGACTTGCATTAGACGATTTAGACTCTCTCTTCGAGCCAGTATATCGGTCACACACTGCTACACCTATAGTGGATTCTCCACCCGACGAGACCGACGTACCAAGTGCTTCTCACGTCCCTACCTCACCCGATTCAGAATTGCCACAGAATAACGAAGAACCTACAGTGGTTATTGAGGAAGAAACATCAGAGACAATCGTTCCAAGTGCAGAATTGGACCTTCCTCAAGCAATTGATCAATCAGAAACTACGGGAAATCTAGACCCACAGATGGCTGATGCATCGTCTTCAGCCTTGCCTCATGAGCGCAAGTGGACTAGAGGTCACCCGGTTGATCAGATAATTGGCGATCCTTCGGATGGAGTGAGGACACGTCGTCAACACAGTCTCTTCAGCTGCTTCTTAAATAAAAATGAGCCTACCAAGGTAGCAGATGCACTTCAAGACCCGGATTGGGTAATAGCGATGCATGATGAAATCCATCAATTCGAACGTCTTCAAGTGTGGACCTTAGTACCCCGTCTCATGGGAAAACAATTGTCGGAACTAAATGGGTATTCAAAAACAAGAAGAATGAAGATAGTGAAGTGATCCGGAACAAAGCAAGGCTAGTTGCGAAGGGATACAATCAACAGGAAGGCATCGACTACGACGAGACATATGCTCCTGTTGCCCGAATCGAAGCTATCCGCCTTCTTTTAGCTTATGCGGCACACAAAGACTTCAAAGTCTATCAAATGGATGTTAAGACTGCCTTTCTCAACGGAGTTTTAAAAGAAGAAGTCTACGTCGCTCAGCCGGAAGGTTTTGTTGATCAAGAACATCCCGATCACGTCTATCATTTGGACAAAGCTCTCTACGGACTAAAACAAGCCCCTCGTGCATGGTACGATGTCCTGAGTGAATTCCTCGTGAAGTCTTGATTCATACGGGGAACGATAGACACAACCCTCTTCATTAAATGGCAAGACAAAGATCTGATGGTCGTCCAAGTATACGTCGACGACATCATCTTCGGATCAACTAATCCACGGCTTTGCACGAAGTTTGGAGATCTAATGAAAAGCAAGTTTGAAATGAGTCACATGGGAGAGATGCAGTTCTTCTTAGGACTACAAGTCAGGCAACTCGAAGATGGGATTTTCATCAGTCAGACAAAATACATCAAGGATATTCTGAAGAAATTCCATCAAGATCAGAGCAAGCCTCTCAGCACTCCTATGTCACCAAGCTGCAAGTTGGATGCCGATCCCTCTAGAAAATCGGTCGACATCACGTTGTATCGCAGCATCATTGGATCTCTTCTCTACCTCACCTCAAGCCGGCCGGATATCATGTTTGCCACCTGCTTATGTGCCCGTTTTCAATCCGATCCCAAAGAATCCCATATGCTCGCGGTTAAAAGAATCATGCGTTACCTTAAGGGTACGAATTTCAAACTTATCGGCTATACTGACGCTGATTATGCAGGTTGCCGAATGGACAAGAAAAGCACGTCCGGTGGCGCTCAATTTCTAGGTGAAAAGCTGGTCTGCTGGTCCTCTAAAATGCTGAACTGTGTGTCAACTTCGACGGCCGAAGCGGAATACGTGGCTGCCACCAGTTGTTGCTCCCAGATGCTGTGGATGCGGACTCAGCTTCGCGACTATGGGTACAATTTAAATAACATACCCATATATAGTGATAGTCAAAGTTCCATAGCTATTACTTGCAATCCTGTTCATCACTCACGCACAAAACACATAGACATTAGATATCACTTTATCAAAGATCATGTAGAAAAAGGCACCATAGATATGTATTTCGTGAATACAGAGTACCAACTAGCTGACATTTTCACCAAGGCATTGGATGAAAAACGGTTCAATTCCTTGTCGGAAAATTAGGCATGTTGAATCTTCCGTAATATGTGCTTTACCTGATCTTCTGTGCTACTAAATGTTCTATGCTATGTGTTTTCTTTGCTTATATGCTTTATCTTGCGTGAAATAAATAAAATTAAATAAATTAAATAAATAAAAACACTATAAATATATATAATATTAGGGGAATGACGAAATCCTTTAGGATGCTTTGATCTAAAGTCACTTAGAATTTTACCCCGACATGCGATCGATTTAATTGCTTAATTTTGTCAGTCTAAGTCGCATTCTTGTGTCTAAAAGTCATTAGGTTGCTCCGTTAGACACAAAGGCTCTATACATATGTAAGGATTCTAGCCTTGTTATTTTCCTTTATTTGGATCTATTTCTCGAGTGAGTCACACATCAATTACTGATCTTAACTAGTGATACTTGGCTTCATACTCACCTTGCCTTAGATCGTTAGGAAAATGATAAGGGCGCTTAGGTTATTCCTCAATCGGCCTTTTTTTTAAAAACGTTTTCCCTCACATTAGCCCTTAGTCATCCACTTTGAGACTTCTCCGATGTCCTTTTCTTCATTTGAATCCCATTCCCAGCCTTCAACTGTATTCTATACTCTTCGGATGGTTGTTCAAACGAGAAAATGAGGGGGAGAAAAATAAAAAAAAAAGAAGAAGAAAGAAGAAGAAAAGAGGATGATGACAAAAGAAGGCATTGCTCAACGCGCAAAAATCAGACCAAAGGAACCTGCCGTCCGACTATCTCTTAGAAGGTGGCATGGATCCTGCTGTGAACTTCTCCAACGATAATCTCGTACGCTCGTCAGAACGGCTGGAAAGAGGAGCACCACGAAGTGAACTTCTCCAATGATAATCCGGTCTTATATCGGGAAACGAGAAGAGGACCGCAGCATTGGGTACGAATTTCATACCCGTGAACTTTTCCAAGAAGATAATCTTTGAAACCTCTCTAGGGATTAAGAGAAGAGGAGCATGGTATCGGCCCGAGAACCAACAAGAAGAACTTCGCCTACGATAATCTCCTATAGCCTCGTGGAGAACCGGAGCTGCAGCTTGAGCATAGCATAAAAAGGGATAGTTCTTAAAAGAAAAAGAGGGAGAAAAGATTGAAAAGAAGAAAGACGCAAAATGAGACGGACGTAGAAATGGAAGATGACGAAGAGATAAGCTCACTTTCCTCTAAATTCCTTTCCTTCTAAGTCCTAGCCAAACTCAAACCCTTAAAACCCTTTGATTCCAATCGACGGTCTCTCGCTTAGGTGAAATGATTAAAAATGCCTCGATCATAGGTAAATTGACTTAAAATTGCTTGTGTTGACTTGAGTGATATAATATAAAAATCCCAAGTTAAAAATAATTGAGTGCTAGAGCGAATCTAGTGAGAATTGTCGAAATGGACAAGTCTATGCACTTAGGACTTTAGTTTGACGACATGACTTGACGGCATTTTCTTCTTTCAAATGTTTCGTAAAATTTTAGGTGTGACGATTGATCGAAGCAAAATAATCTGACCCCATACTATAATAATAGTAATAATAATAATTTTAAAAAAAATAATAAATAATCGTGAAAGGAAAAATTTCGCACATTCTGACATGAAATATTATGTTTCATATGCGTTGAATTGAATAAATGCAAATTTATTTTGTTATCGCACATTCTAAATGTAATTTTAGATTGCATTGATACTAAATTGTTTAAATGCGATAAATTTTTCATTGCTCTTACCCTCACGCAATATCTTCAATACATGTTTTTGGGGACCATGTAGATGTGCTTACTAGGTATATTGCGTATTTTATGTTCGTTACTTGAATTGATTTCATATGTTTGCATGTTAAGTCAATTCTTCCGCATTATTTGAGGGGGAGTAAATATAAAAATCGTGCATTAGCTTCTAATATTTTTGACGTTTTCTCTAAGTATTTCAGATTTCTTCAAATAAAATAAAGGAGTGAGACGTCGACACTACAAGACAAAGGAGCTATTGTCACAGACCATATATTTCAAAGGAAAACATGCCAAAAATAATTGTTGATTAACTCTATTATTTCTAACGGTTTTTTTTTCTCTAAGTGGTACAGATTTTTGCCAAGGGAGCTAGACGTTACTACGCAGAAAATCCAGGGAGTTAATTGCATTTAGAATTCCGTTGAGGAATGCAGTTTTGACATCCATCTGGTAGACTGTGAAGTTCTTGTGTGCAGCGAAAGCTAGAAAAATCCTGATGGCTTCAATTCTTGCGACTGGAGCATATGTCTCATCATAGTCGATTCCTTCCTGTTGATTGTATCCTTTTGCAACCAGCCTGGCTTTATTTCGGACAACAACTCCTTGTTCGTCCTTTTTGTTCTTAAACACCCATTTAGTCCCTATGATAGTTTTCCCAGCCGGTCTAGGTACTAGATTCCAGACTTTCAATCTTTCAAACTGATTGATTTCCTCCTGCATTGTGATTATCCAGTCTGGGTCGGCGAGTGCTTCAGGCACTTTGCTGGGCTCCTTTTGACTGAGAAAGCAGGAATAGAGGCTTTCATTTATCGTTGATGCTCGAGTTGTTACACCAGTGGAAGGGTCCCCAATTATTTATGAGTTTGGGTGTGCTCGGATCCACTTTCTTGTATTAGGTTGTGATGATCCAGCTGTATTTGTATCGTGTATTGCTTCTTCACTTTGGGAGTTCACTGTCGTCATCAATGTGAAGATTTTCCATCGTAGGAGGGGAATTGTCATTGTATCTGCAAACTCATTATTTCCTGGTGCTACATAAGTTGTTGAAGCAGTGGGCGGCGACGGCCTAGAGAAGAGATCCTCGATTAAGAGATCGAGTTCCATGTAGCTCAACGTATTGGATTTTGAAGTTTCGCCCACGGAGGAGGTGCTTGGTTGATCCTTTGTCAACTCTCGTAGAAGTCCGGGTTCTGGACTGATTTGTGCAGAAGCTACTTGGTCTACTTCATCAAACGTTACATTAATGCTTTCCATAACCGATCTTTTCTCCTTGAGGTATACTCGATAGGCTTTGGAGGATGTCGAGTATCCCACCAGTGTTCCTTCAAATGCTTTTGGGTCGTTTTTGCTTCTATCTTCACGATCGTTTGCTACGTAGCATTTGCATTCAAAGACTCTCAGGAAAGAGACGTCCGGCACTCTGCGATTTATCAACTCGTAGGGGGTCCTATCGATCTCTTGTGAAGGGAGCCACGATTTTGAGTAAAGCAGGCTGTGTTCATTACTTCGGCCTACAAGAAGTGAGGTAGTCCAGAGTGGATAAGGAGTGTACGAGTTGCTTCAACTAAGGTTCTGTTCTTGCACTCAACTACACCGTTTTGTTGAGGTGTTTTTGCCGCTGCGAACTGTTGCATGATTCCAAGTGATGCATAGAACTCACTGAGTTTTTTGTTCTTGAATTCTGTCCCATTGTCAGTTCTGATGATTTGGACACTTAGTTGGTAGAGGTTTTGTGCAGTTTTGATAAACTCAGTGACTAGACCTGGAGTTTCATCCTTGGTTCTGAGAAATTTGATCCATGTGTAGCGCGAGAAATCATCCACAATAACCAACATATCTTCGCCCATTGATGGTCTGAGTGCGGGACCACACAGATCTATATGAATGAGTTCGAGAGGTTTGGAGGTTGAGGCTATGTGTTTGGTCCGATGAGATGCTTTCCTTATCTTTCCCATTTCACATGCCGAGCAAAGATGCTCTTTGTGATATCTGAACGAGGGAAGTTCTTTGACCGAGTTTTCTGATCGCAACTTGTTAAGGTCTTTGAAATTGAGATGGGAGAGTCGCTGATGCCAGAAATCGTTCTGATGTAGAGAGGCACGGGAGATGAGGCACGTCGGTCGGACAGTTTTGAGGTCAATGGAGTAGAGATTTGTCTTCTTGTGGCCAGTGAGTAGCTCTCTTCCATTGTTATCTGTGACGCTACATTTGTTGGCCTCGAAGTTCACCTTGTAGCCTTTGTCGCAAAAACGTCCAATGCTGAATAAGTTGTAACTCAATCCTTCAATGTAGGAAACTCCTTTGATGGTCAGTCTGTCATGGATGAGATCACCCGTTCCTAACATGGGTGCAGATTGACCGTTTCCGAAGTAGACCCTTCCGAGAAATCCCTCAGAGAAGTTGCTCAACAGCTCTTTGTTTCCAGTCATGTGTGAGGAGCAACCTGAATCTAAGTACCACACATGACGGACCTGCAAAAAGAATCAAGTAAGCTTAGGTACCCATTTATAGATGGGCCCTTTTTGATAGCGGGTGTAGAAGTTAATATGTTAGTTGCTAGATTGAATTCTTTGCTGGATTCTTGGATAACCGGTTTGAGAACCCAAGCATGACAATTTCCTACGGGATGCAGTTGGGATTTCGAATCCAAATTTGTTTTTGACTTAATTTCTTGTTCTGATTGGTCTTAGAGGTGGTATGTTTCTTTATCTTGGATTTGATAGTATGATTGGTGAGCGTGGGAGATATGTCCTTAGAGTGAGTGATATGTGACGTGGAAACGTTTTTGCTGAAACAATTGTCATGAGGATGGAAAATACATCATTGTTTACATGACAATATTTTGATTTCTGGGCATAAAATAACGAAACACGATCTGCGACATTACAAGAAGTCACTTTAGGGAATGCAAAGGATTTGGAAACATGAGAAGAAAGGTTTGAGACTGGTCTCTTCTTCTTATCAGGGACTGTTGTCTTCTTTGCTGAGCCAGATCGAACCTTCTTCGCTTCCTCGGATCTCACGCCTTTGTCTGTGGGTACATGTGATACGAAGTTAGTGTGAGATAAAGGAATTTTCCTCGTAGTTTGCTTGCATTTATATGTAGAGGATTCTGGAACAGGACGGGAGGTGGAGGGTTTGTAAATATCAGGAACGTTTTCAAGAGTATAAATTTTGCTTAACAAAATAGTTTTCTCTTCTTCGTGGGCTTTCCTTTCCGATTCTAGTGAAGCTGTCAAGTCGCCTATTTTGCGAATAATCTCAGGGATATAGATAGATGAATAAATAGGTTGAGCCTGTTTGTCAGTGTTTTCCTGAATTTCAGGCCCAAATGGTGACATGTAATCATCAGATAGCATTGTCCTTTTAGTTTTATAGCCATTATTAAGTTCTGTATAGTCACATGCAATTTGAGCCCACTCCTTGTTCCTCCATTTCTGTTCGTCAGATTCAGTCACCTCTGTCGACCCTACGAAGGACATTAGGTTTTCAAGGCTCAGCCCAAAGCGTTTAGTGCTGTATAAAGGAAGTACTTCATCTTTCTCTGGATTTGTAGTCACTTGAAATCCCAATCCTTCGTGGGGATCATAGAAGTCTACATCTTTAGGTTGATTAAGAAAAACGGTTCGATCAGTTTGACCTCTTTTGGTGCGAAGATCCTCTAATTCTTTGACTTTCTTATATAGTCGAGCGCGCTCTTCGGTGATTAGTTAATATTGAGACAAAACATTTTGTCGTTCTTCTTCTCTGTCTTGTAAACTCCTACAGGTATCACTAATTTGTTTTTTCTTACTTTCTATAAGTTCTCCTAAAGTCTTCACCTAGTTTCTGACAAGATTAAGGATTCTTGAACAATAGCTATATCTTCCTGTTGTTTGTTTAATAAGGCATAATTTTTGTCAAAATTGCTTTGGAGTTCTGAGTAATCTTTACGATGCATGGAGAGTTCGGCTATGCTACGTTCAAGTTTGATAAGATCATTTAGGGATGGAGTGTATACCTCCAGGTCGGATGATGGACATCAGTCCTGTCTGACCCTATGGCTGGCTCGTCCTCGTCGGAATCATAGTCATTGCTTTTCACCATGAAGGCCATTTCATCTTCCTTCTCGTTAGACGTGTCCTCCAGCCATTCCTCTTCCTCAGCAACCAAGACAATTCCCGCCTTCTTGCGTTGTGAGAGCTGAAATTTTTTCTTGTAGTATTCAGTGTTTTTCTTCTTCGCTCTGAAGCATTTAGAAGCAAAGTGACCCGGTTTGCTACAGTTGAAGCACTTCATTAATACTTCAGATTTCTTAGTTTCTTCCTCTTCATGGGCAACGAACTTCTGTTTCCTGCCCGAGGTTCGTTGCTTGTTGAAGGAAGATGAGGATTTCTTGGCGCTCATCTTATTGACCGTCTCTGAGATCATAGCCAGTTTCTTTCTGATTGATTCGAGTTCGTCCTCAGATTCTTGGTCAGATTCAGCGTTGTCTGAAGTGTCAGATTGTACGACCTGCTTTCCTTTAGAAGTTCTCGAGCTCCTGTTGCTTGATTTAGAGGTTATGAGTGCAATTGATTCCATGTCGACATTTGCTTTTCCTTCGCTCTTGATTTCTTTGGCATACTGGGAGTATTGTGAGAGGTTATCGTGTAAGGAGTGAATGTCCATAGCATCCAGATCTTTGTTCTGTTGCTTAACCAGTACTACAATCCGTCCCCACTCAGGTTGAAGTGTGGAAAGGAACTTGATGTTGTGTTCAAGATTGGAGCGTTGGATGTTAATTTTTCTCATCTCGTTGATGATGGTCAGGAAACGAAGGTAAACATCTCGAAGTTCTTCCCCCTCCTTAGCTTTGAATGAGTCATAGGCAGTGAGGATGCTAGACTTCTTAGACGATTGCTAACTTCTGTCCCAACCATCATTTTGCATACTTCATCCCAGATTTCCTTTGCAGTGACCATTGCGTCGACTTGCTTGTAGACATCGTTTGGTAGGGCTTGAAGTACATAGTGTCGAGCAAGCTTGTCCGCTGGCTTGTGCTCTCTCAGCATCATTGTATCGACTAGGGTCCTTAGGAGTTCTCCTCTCTGGAATGGGTGGAACCGCGTCGGGTTGAGCAGGGATGATTGTCCAAAATTGCGCGGGTCCCTCAAAAATGGAGGAAAGCATGTCGTTTGCGAGGTCTACATCCTTGATTTCGATGAAATTGATGAATCGTTGCTTACATATGCCGTACTCTCCCCATCTTAGTAGTGGTGCACGGTTCTCAGATCCAATAGCAAGACCGTCCATGTTTTTTGTTTGGCAATGATCGTTAATGCGAAATAGATCTGCGAAATGAAAAGTTTCAGTTTTGAATGAGAAATAGTCAAGTTTGAATAATTTCGAGTGTTGAGTCAAAATAGGTAAATTCACTTAATGAATTCTGTCGTATTTTAAAGATTTGATGAATTTTTGTGTAAGGCTTGAGGATCGAACGATTTGTGTTATGCGAAATTAAAACTTTGGTCTACCCAATTTTAGTGCTTGATCGATTCTAATTTCTTATAGAGGCAAGCTCGGCGATTGGTCCTAAGTGTTGAGAATCGGGCAATTGAAATTCAATTAAGAGTTCTAGAATCGGGCGACAGTGTGAGTCGTACAATATAGATCCTAAAGGCTTTAATTGGGCGACAGAATGTGAATCGGGCGAAAGAGTTTTGAAAAGATTTGTTTCGGGCGATGGAGCGATTTCGATTTGAATATTTCGTTTCGATCGATAGAAATGAAGGAGTTTCGGGCGAATTTGGTCCAAATAGATTTCGTTTCGATTGACTAAAATTGGATGTGGTTTATCGGGCGATTGAGTGTCGGGCGATACAGTTAATATGGATTGGATTTTTGCCGGATATTAATCGATCGAAACAAGGAAATTGGTACTGTAGCCTTTCGGGCGAGACACGTGTCGGCCGACGGAGCGAAATTGATTGAAAATCGCCAAAATTTCAATCAGGAGGAACTCCTCACAGTGATTTGGTTTCGATCGAAACCTTCAAATTCGATGGTACTGTTCTATACGCTACCCGAAAGTGATGAGTAGTTCAGTAAAAATCAGATTTTCAGACTCGTTTTTTTGCTCAAATCCCACTCAAACTTGACGGAAATCGACGTGAAAGACCATAAATGTACTCATTATCAGTTTTCTAATGTCTTAGGCGAAAGAAATCACTGAAAACGATTTGAAAACACCCAAAAACAGTTAGAAAATCGAAAATGAGTTTTCAAGCACAAAACTTCTTCAAATCACGTCGGAATCGAGCTAAACTGGATTCAAATCAAAGATATTGATCCGTGTTAGGCTCTGATACCACTTGTTGGCCCTTTTATTACCAAACAAAGATCAAAAGAAAGGGTTGAATGATTAAACCGTGAAGAACACCTTGAGTGCGTGTTAGTGTGTGTATTTCTATGGAAAAGTACAAGGTGGCTTACCTTTTGATTTCTTTTGATAAACCCTAATTAGGGTAAGTTGGGGCTTTATATACCACAAGTATTTGGTATATTAAAGCCCAGTCCTTAAATCTTACTAAATATTCTAAGTCACCCCAAACTACAACGACCCATTAAATAAACACATATTAACCCAAGATTACATAAATTAAAGGATGCTACAAAATATTCCTAACAGTGCTTTGATTTAATTAGCTGTCTTCGTAGATTGGGGCTTTTATTGTATTTGTCCTTAGTTTAGGACTTACTTGTATTTATACCAAGTATGTTTGGTATAAATAGATATACTAACATTGTGATTAATAAGAAGATTTAGAAAATTGATCTGAAAGGCTTGCAATTCAATTTCTAGAGAGAGAAACACAAGAAATCTTCTCACACTAGACGAAATTCTCTCTCGAGCTCTCAAGAGTAAGTTTTCGATCGTGAGGTAAAGTTGAACAATTCTGATCGCAAACTTATGAATTCGAGTCTAGGATTATAGAGTTGATAAATCAGGACCTCAAAATTGGTATCAGAGCAGATTCATTCTGTTTTGAATCAAAAATTGTTAGAATTGGATCGAAATTTGAATTCTGATATTGTTCCATCGAAGAACAGTTTGGCGCGAATCTAAATTTCGATCTAATAGCTTAATTTTGTGCTTAATTGGTTTGAATTTGATGTTTTTGTGCTCGTGTTAGCAATATACAATGATTGCGATTAGATTCGTAGTTGTTTTAACTTCGATTTAGCAGAGTCGATCGGATTTGAGTGATTACTGTTCGCGCGAAGAACTGTTTAGAACACATTCTGATTTTGATCAAATTTGATATGTTTTGCTTTCTAATGTGTCTAATTGTGTGTTCGTGCGTATTCATCATCTGATTATGAGCAATTACCTGTAATTTCATAGTCTAATTCATCGATTTTGCCAGAATCGGTGTTAATTGTATTCAGTGATTTTTTTCGATAACTTCAATTTTTCTCGCTAAGTTCTTCGATCAGGTTAATTTCTCGATCGAAAAACTCTGCGTGAAAATTTTTCTTGATCAGAATACAAAGTCAGACTTAAAGTCGTCTTTACTAAGAACAACTTTAGTAGAAAAATTTCTCGAGCATTACTTGGCGAAAATCTTTTTCGACGATGACCAACTTTGTCCTTGCGCGCGCAAAACTTTCCGCCGAAAAACTTTTTCGGTCAGACTTTCTAAGTTTGACTACGCGCAAATCATTTGCGTTCGAGAAACTTTTCCAGTCAACGAATTTATTTTGACATAGCGAGAAACTTACTAAACGTATTGTTTCTTTGCGATCGAAATAAATTCACGACTAATAGATTTTTCTCGACCAAAAGATTTCGAACATTAGTTTTCCTCGTAAAATTTTTCGTTGACTACGACTTTCTCGCACGAGAACAGTATTCAATACATTTTATATCGACACAATTATTTTCGATCAAACTTTAAAGATTGAATTGAAAATAATTCTCGACTGCTTCAATACCAAATGCTACTAACTAGTCTGCTACTTGTGAAGCACGTAACATCAGTCCAAAATCATCAAAACAACAAACGAAGATCCTTCATCAACTCAACAAACGAAAATGGATGCTTACTCTCTTGGTAACGACAATCGTCCTCCAATTCTCAAAAGAGGCGAATACACTGTATGGAGGAGTCGGTTCTTCAATTTCATTGAGCTTAAAGATCAGGCTGAAGATTTGCTTAAATCACTCTTCGAGGGACCAGAAGTCTTTTATATCAATCAAGAAGGTGATAGCTTGAATAACCCTCCAGTCGAACCCAATAGGCGAGTGAAACTACCTAGCGAGTACGACGATGCAGAGAAAAGAAGATGTTAGGTCCTACGATTAACAACTCTATGATCCTAGGCATGAATTCTAAGTAATTCGATGATAACGATTGACATTAAGATTCGATCGAAAAACTCAAATGAAGAACAAGAGAGAGAATTCGAGTAGAGTGAGAAAGTTACTGTTGTTTCTCTCTCTAGAAATTGAATTGCAAGCCTTTCGGATCAATTTTCAAAACTTTTTCTGTTAAGCTCAATGTGTACAATCCTATTTATACCAAACAAACTTGGTATAAATAACAAACAAGTCTTAAACTAAGGACAACTATACAAAACGCCCCTAATTACAAGGACAACTAATGAAATCAAGCACAATTCTAAAAGTATACTCTACAATCTCCCCCTTTGTGCTTGATTGCGTCTCAACGCTATTTGTCCTCGTCGGGCATAATATGATCTGCGCAAGCCCAGCGCATGCTTATAATCCCTTATCGTCTCCCTAAGCTTCAGACGCTCCTCGATGTCATCTAGCAATTCCATCAGGAGCGGCTGTTCTCTCACGAACCTATGGATCCTCAGCATAGTGTCTCGGTTGATTTCTTCCAACCTCTGCTCAATATTCCGTCTGATGACCTTGAGCGTTCCGTCGCAACTTATGAATCTCTGTCTTCAGCATCAACCTGGTGTTCTGGGCAATTGGATTGTTGTAGGTGATGCCGATGACCGAGCTAATGTGCACATGATTGCTTGGAAGCCCTTCGATCTCAGGTCCTTTGTTGAGTGGTTCGGCCATGTTAACCTTCTTCATGTTGCTCTCCAGAGCCATCTGAAGGTCGTGTGCGGCGAAGTACTTCACTTGGCGCATCATGAACCGGTAGAGCCCTTCGAGGCCTTCTTTCTTGATGAAGCCTTGGGGACCTTTGTACTTTTCCACGTACAGCTTGTAGAGGTTGTACACCTCATCAGCAGGGAGGTACGGTAGGTCACTCTCGCTCAGTTCCTCTCGGGTTCTGTCCACTCGCTCAATGACGTAGTAAGGTGTTGGAAGTCCTCATTTTGCACAGTAGACGCTGAGGAGTTGGCATATTGGGGAGAGACTCTTATAATGATTCTTGGCTTGTCCTTTAGTCATCCCCAGCCTTACGTTAGGTCCTAGTTGGGTCAGCATCCATAGATATGTCATCCTCTCTGCTGATCCCAGTGAGAGATCCCTCTTAGCTCGAATTCATTCGGCTTCTTGACCCTGTCCGTTGACCTCCAGATTTGTTCACGAACTTCTTCAACAAAGGGGATTTCGATTTGAATATTTTCCCACGGCGTGTCGACCCGAACGGTCCATGGCATTTGCCTTGTGGGGGAAGCCGCTCGTTGTGCGATCAACTCTGATAGCCTTGGGATGTCTCGTTGGTAGTCTTCACCTTCCTGAAGTTCGTCTTCTTCTATGATTACGAGGTCCACGGATGCCTGTTGTAGAAAATGCCGAACGTCCTGAAGCCGTTGTCTTTGATGCTCCTCGGACATGGAATGGGTCATCCATTGTCCTTCGAAGATGTATCTGTCTAGAACTTCGTGTGGATTGATGCCATGTCCTGATGGTCCCGGTTGGTCTGGAGCGACTAAGGGAGTAGCTTGGGTAGCTGCTAGGGCTACAAGCATCGCAGCACTTGCTTCTTCTTCCGGAAGCAAGGGGCTTGAGTAGATCGGTGGTGTGGACGGAGGCGTCCTGAGGTGAAAGTTTGGTGGGTCGATGTGGGCGGTGCGGTGCGTGGTGTGGGTGGTTTGTGTTTGGGTTTGGGTTTGGGTTTCACCAGCTTCAACGCTTGTTTGTATAGCGCCCGGGCCTTGTCCTTGGCCACTTGTGGATGTCCTTAGCCTCTTCTCCCCCTCATGAGGATCCTGATCGTCAGGGTCGTCATGTCGGCGTCTGGAGCGGGACTTTTGGCCTCGGCAAGTGTTAGTAGGTGGCTCAGGATGATCCACCAATCGCCTGTACAGAGACTCTTCTTGAGGCGACCGGTTGGAGAGGCCGATCAGTCGGGCGAGTAGAATGTCGTGGAGCTCGGTTATGGGTATGGTGTATGGGTTGATGAGGATGGATGAATTGGCTAAAGGGTTGATGGGTGTGGGTTGTGGAGGTGAGAGGGTGGGTTGTGACGAGGTGCCTTCGGAGACAGATGCTTTCCTGGTGTCTCTGCGGGATGTCTCTATTGCAGTATACACTCTCTCCATTATTTTGTTTTCAATCGATTGAACAGCAGCGGAGAGAGCGGCTTGGAATTGCTCGTTCGTGACAAAAGGTGCGGACGCCTCCTTGGATGGCCCAGGACGACTGATGTCGCCTGTTATCAACCCTTGAGTAGACACCGACTCTTCAGGTTGGCTCACAGTCACTTGAGGTTGTGACTGTATGAGACTTCCACCCAATCCTTGAGTCGAATCTTGAAGATTCGGCTCTATGGGCGTTGTGGCAGGCTCGGGTTGCGCCTGCGAACCAGACACCACGAGAATTGGTTGCGGCTCAAGATTGAGCGAAGAAATGCCAGCAACACTTGTAGATGTGGTCAGCATAGTATCTGGTGCTTTGGTGACGGCCGGGAAGAGGGACTCCAGCTGAATGCTAAGTCTCCTGGGAGTCCTCCTTATCAGGCTTATTTCCGCGTCAGACTCCGTGTCAGACGGGGTGGTCGTGTGAGGAGTGAGGACACGATCGACGTCCTCCACTGCCTGATTCGTCAACGGTGGAAGAGAGATTTGCCCCATTTCGACTTCGAGTTGTGCTACTGGTTGAAGCTCCTCAATGGTTTCTTCGAGCATGCCAACATGAACGGGCACTTCCACTTGATATTCATGTGCAGGAGCCTCGAGTGCCATCTCAGTAGCCACGACGTCTATCAAGGTATCATCTACATCGGGCATTGGTTCTTCGACCAATGGAGACTCCTGTTGAAGCTCCTGGGCGACAACATCTATCATCGGTCGTCAGGGCTTTGGTGATGTTGCGGTTGAGGAGGCCTCATGTGTACATCTGCCGGGGGCCCTCTAATCATTTCCTCGGTGAGTTGATGTTCCCGGCAGTATCTCTGATATTCAGCTCCTGCGGGGTCAGCGAGCCGAAGAAGGTTGAGATATATGGACATTGAAGGCTGTGTAAGGTCCACCAGCCTTGGGTTGTGGAAGAATTTGAGCCGGGGCGGCTGATAGTTTCCTCCCGGTGGCAGGCGAGGAATGTTCTGCGCGTACATCTCCATGTGTTGGCGGATGATGACGGAGAACCATCTCGCGTACGGCACGTTCTTGGACCGTTTGTTCTCCTTTTGTCTGATCTGTTCTGCAAGGACGTTCCAGATCAGCTGGGCAAAATCGTAATTTCGCGAGAACACGACTCCGTGAAAAATCCGGAGTATGTGGCCGTTGCCTTTGTCGAAGCCGACGTGCTTCGGAGATAGACACTTGTTCACGATCCCGAACAGTGTCTTCCATTTCTGTCTCGCCGAATTAAGCTTCTCACCGTAGAAGGCAATTGGGTGACCTTCTTGGCTAAGAACTCCCCCGACGCCAATAGAAGAAGCATCGCAGTCAACTTCAAAAACCTTCTCGAAATTCGAAAGATGTAGGACTGGAGCAGTGGATAGTTGCTTCTTTACCCGTTTGAAGCTCTCCTCGGCTTCAACTGTCCCCTTGAACTCCCCTTTTAAACAGTCCGTCAAAGGCGCAGCTAAAGCACTGAAGTTTCGTATAAATCTGCGATAGAACGAGGCCAAACCATGGAAGCTTCGAACATCTCGAATATTCTTCGGCACCGGCCACTCTATAATTGCCTTTACTTTCTCTTCATCAATATGGATCCCTGCTGAAGTTAATACAAATCCGAGAAAGAGTACTCGACTAGTCATAAACGAACATTTCTTAAGGTTCACATAAAGATCTGTAGCCCTTAAGGTTGTGAAGATTGTCCTTAAATGTCCCAGATGGTCTGACAAAGTTTGACTATAAACGAGAATATCGTCAAAATAAACCACAACAAACCTCCCGATGAATGGCCGAAGGACTTGATTCATAATCCTCATGAACGTGCTTGGAGCATTAGAGAGGCCAAACGGCATGACCATCCACTCATAGAGACCATCTCGTGTTTTGAACGCGGTCTTCCATTCGTCTCCCGGTCTTATGCGAATCTGGTGGTACCCACTCCGAAGATCAATCTTGGAAAAAATTTTCGCTCCAGCCACCATATCAAACATGTCGTCAATCCTCGGGATCGGAAACCGGTATTTGATGGTAATCCTGTTAAGCGCTCGACTATCAACGCACATGCACCACGAGCCATCTTTCTTCGGGGTTAAGAGAGCTGGGACAGCGCAAGGACTGCGACTTTCCCGAATAAATCCTTTGCTCACTAAGTCTTGAACCTGACGAGTTAACTCCTCGCTCTCCTTTGGGCTCATCCGATAATGCGACTTGTTAGGTAAGACAGCACCCGGAATTAGGTCAATTTGATGTTGGACATCCCTTAAAGGTGGAAGCCCCACCGGAAGCGCATCGGGAACAACATCAGTGAATTCTTCTAGCAGTCCCTTCACCTGCTCGGGAAGCTCTGTCGGCTCGCCATCCTTCGATATTAGTACATAAAATGTCCTACTTTCCTCAACGGCCCGCTCGAATTGCGACAAAGTAAGCACTGCAGTTCTATTTTCCCCCGTGGGTTGTTGGACTGTTTCCTCTCGATATGGCAGCTAGACGATCTTAATTTTTCCAACGAAAAATGTATAGGTATTTTTCCTTCCGTCGTGGACAGCTTTTTTGTCATATTGCCAAGGCCTCCCTAGGAGTATGTGGCTGAAATCCATAGGAATTACGTCGCACCAAACTTCATCGTGATAATTCTTTCCCATTGTGAACGACACCAAACACTTTGTGTTAACCTTTACCTCATTCTTCTTGCTGACCCACGAAACTGAATAAGGCCTAGGATGTGGCTTAACTGCTAGTCTCAGCTTATCTACCATCTCCTGTGATGCAAAGTTCTCAAAACTTCCCCCATCGATGATTAGTGAGCAAACTTTCCCGTGCGTTCTACACTTGGTTCGAAAGATGTTGTGACGTAGCCAGTCTTGCTCATCATCAAGCTTGTTTGCTGTCAACACCTTGTGGATTACAAGGCACTCGCCCTCCTCGGCGCTAATTTCTTCCCCTTCAGGCTCTGTATCATACTTGGGTTCAGACTCCTCCAGATTGTCCTCATCGTCATCGCGTACGATGTTGAGTTTCGAGCTGTAATTTCTCTTCGGGCAGTCACTTATGCGATGGACAGGCTGTCCACACTTAAAACATGTCGGGGACCTTTCCTTGCTCAAAACATGCGGACCAGACTTCGTTGCTTCCTCCTTGTAGCCGGGAACTTTTTCGGGGTCTGACTTTTGCACGCTCATTGGTTCTGTAAATCTCCTACATCCTCGTCTCGAAATTTTTGCTTCAATTTTCGTTGCCAATTTATATGCATCACTAAGTCGTTTTATTTGATGTAACTCCACGTCGTCTCGTATTGACCATTTCAGCCCGTTAACATATCGAGCTATTAGTTGATCTTCAGACTCATGTACTTCGCTTCTCACCTTTAGCTTATAAAATTCTTCCGTGTATTCGGGAACGGTTTTCTTGCTTGCGTAAGTTTGTTGAATTGTGTAAAGACGTCTTGGGCAAAATTCACAGGAAGAAAGTTCTCGCGCATTCGGATCTTCATCTTTTCCCAAGAAGTAATTTTGATTTTACCTTTTCGCTACCGCCTCTCCCGAACTTGATCCCACCACAAGGATGCAAAGCCCCTTAGTTTGGTTGCCACCAGTTTTACCTTCTGCTTTTCGGGAAAAATTTTGTACTCAAAAAATTTTTCGATGGAGCTAAGCCACTCAAGGAATTCTTCTGGTTGCAATCGACCATGGAATTCCGGAAGTTCCATCTTTATAAAATCAGAATACCATTCGATCCCTCCGGCGTTATTAGTTATAACTGCAAAAGGGTTGACATGCTCGGAGTCGTCATTGGAATCACCATGCTCGGTGCTCCATTCGCCTCTGGCTTCATAACGCTCGAGCCGCACTGTCAACTCTTCAATCTGCCTTTGAAGTGCTTGGATTTCATCATCACAATCGTTACCCCTATTTCCACGTCCACGAGCATTCCTTCCACCCCTTCGCATTGACATGGTTGAAATACCCTTGGAGCCGTTGTCCGGGCTCTGATACCAAATGATGCAGAAGGTTGTATGATGGAAATTGGACTTGTAATTGGCTAAGTGAATAGATATTTTATCGATGATATAAGCCAACACAAACAAGGTCTGATAGATCTTAACAACTTACGGTTGATAAGGCTTACAAGAAAATTAATATTGAAAATCTGATCCTTAACTGCATAATACCTAATACTTATATTATTCTCACAGTCCAAGTCAAGACATTATTTAATATAACTCAAACATTCATGCTTGAGTTGGTCCATCTTCTCTCATCGTTGAATGGCTCTTCCTTTACTCTAACTATCCACCTTCTAGCACTGCGTCAGTAAGCGAAGGGTGTTGACGAATTTATGAGATGTGCGGAACAGAATCGTAGGAAAAAAAAGGCAATCGAAGATTTCGTGCCCGTGTCGTAATTGCAATAACATGAATTGGTGGAATAGTGATGTTGTGAAGGAACATTTGCTAATAGCCAGTTTTAAACCTGGGTATACGAATTGGATATGGCACGGTGAAGCCGTCGTCGATGAAGCTAGTTCTACGGGTGTCGGAACTAGTACAAGAGTGCCACTAGATTTGGAGGAAGAAGTCGTAGCTGAAGGTTCGTCAGACGATGATAATGATCATATCGAGGACATCCTGCGTGATGTTCAAGAGGATTTTGAAGAACGTCCTCCCATATTTGACAGCCTTGTTAGGGACAACAATATCCCTTTGTACACCGCGTGCTCAAAGTACACAAAGTTGTCTGTTGTCTTCAAGCCGCTGAACGTTAAGGCTAAATTTGGTATTTCAGACAAGTGTTTCTCAACACTTCTAGAATTACTCACGGATATGCTTCCACATGGCAATGAGCTTCCGACATCGACCTACGAGGCAAAGAAGCTATTGTGCCCATTGAACTTACAGTGCAAAAGAATACACGCTTGTTCGAACGACTGCATACTTCATACGGGAGATTATGAGTCGCCTGATATGTGCCTAACGTGTGACACCTGGCGTTATAAGAGAAAAGACGAAGTCGACGGCCCCCTGCCAAAGTTTTGTGGTACTTACCAATAATTCCTAGAATAAAATGCATGTTCTCAAACGCCGAAGAAGATGTTTAGATGGCATGATGAGGAAAGGAAAAAGGATGGAAAATTGAGACATCCGGCGGACTCCCCGCAATGGAGGACCATTGATTCGATGGATCCTGAATTTGGAGGTGAGGCACGAAATCTCCGACTGGGGCTTTGCACTGATGGGATAAACCCTTTTGGCGATTTAAGCAGCCGTCACAGTACTTGGCCGGTGCTGCTTTGTATATATAACCTCCCTCCGTGGCTTACGATGAAAAGAAAATACATCATGTTATCGTGTTTAATCTCATGTCCAAAACAACCCGGAAATGACATTGATGTCTGTTAGGAATATGCCCTCTAATGCTATACGAGGATTAGATTGTATAGGGCATTAGCTTATTTATCATTCGACCTTTTATGTAATAAGATATTTTTTGTGTGTTTATTGAAAGGCATTGTTCGTTTATTGGATATAAGAGTAATTTACTAAGCATCCGGTAAAGCAATAAATGAACAAATCCAAATGTGTCGAGTTGAGTCACTGTTCTCGATGAATACGAGAGAGGAAGGCACCAGTGGACTCTTAACCTCGAGCATTAAAAGTCCGTAAGCCTTAGGCTCCAGTTGGGTGCTGGATAACCGATTACGGCTTATTTGTCGATGACCTATCGAGTGCCGATACCCCCTTGGAAGCGGAGGTCATGACTTGTGATGCGAGTCGAATCAAGGCATTGAATCGTTTCTTGGACACTGACTCACGGGTCGTACGATCGAACATGGCTTATTACTCAAGGAGTGTCAATGACCGACGACAACACTATAGTAGTCTACGTGAACCTTAGACCGAAAGGGGCTTTGGCGGAGTTGACTTCGAAGTCTCGACTGTCACTGGTTCCCCTCGACCCGATTTGCTGTTGCATGGGTCAGTGGGCCAGATGTGGTCTTGATGACGATTTGTGATTGCCGGGCTTAGACCGCCGAGTACGGATTCACAGTCTCGCAAGTAATCGAGATAAGTGTCCTATGTGGACGGCGACGGGAAATTACGAAATCCTTGGCCAAGGTATTGAACTAACTCATGTTAGACATGGAGGGTAGTTTGGTAATTTGCCTCGTCCCCATTTTATCATAGAATCGAGTATAGTGAATTTGACATAGACCATGGCTCTCACTCGATTGGGACACAGCTGAAGGGTTTATACGTAGTACTATAATCTATTGTAAGGTTCTCGAATAAAGACTGGGTCGAAATTCGCACTTGAATCGGGTTACGGTCCGGTACTGCGGGATTCTAGGTAACTGCCAGACTCTTGGATTCCTCCCTTGCCGATTGAGTCGAACCTAGAGAGTCGGGCTTAAAAAGGATCATCAAGGTGTACTGGTAAGGAGAGAAAGTGTTTTTGGGCCTTAACGGGCCTTGGGCCATTGGGCCGCGCCTTAGTGGGCCTCGGGCCGTTTAATGGACCGAAGTCGGACTTCGTATGAAACTAACTTTGAGACTTGGGCTTGGCCAAGTGCTTAAAGGCTTGAGGGTAAAATTGGAATTGGACCCTAAGCTAATTTTCGAATTATGTGTTAGGAATATTTTAGAAGTGTCCAAAATATTTATTCTAAGTCTTGTTATTTCTTTACGATGTATTTTTATACTTTGCTTAGAAGGGTTACAGTTGTAATGGGCTTGTTAGGGGCCCAATGGGCTTAAATACCTTACAAGGTATTTAAGCTTAAACCCTAACTATCACTAAAATAGTTTTCCATTGTTCAAAACTCTAATACACACATACGCCTCCAAAACACTGTTCACAGGAACTTTCAAAGCTTTAATCCATTGAAATTAATCTGTGTTTTTCGGATTATCTGGACTTTACAAGTGGTATTAGAGCAAGCGCGTAGGTGAGGAAACTTCACTAGGGAACCCAAAATCAAGATTTGAAGTTTTTTTTGCAGGCCATTCAGATTTCGTCACATATCAGAAATCGAACTCTATAGTTGTTTATGAAGCATCTGCAAAGTGACTCAAGCAGCTACATTGCATAACTGTCATTCCTGAGAATTTTCAGATTTATTCCCGTCGAGTTTGAGATTATCTGTCCGAGATTTTGGTCCGAAAGTGAAGAACAGCTACAGCTCATCATTGGTTCTTGATTCGCAATCGGCGCCTGCGTAGGGTTTAAGGAATTCGCGAATTTACAAGAAATTTCACGAATTCTGACTTTGAAAGGAATTTCGCGAATCGGAAGTTCTAAACTTAACTTAGTGGAAATCCTTGGTTCTTGAAAGGAATTTCACAAACTCAGATTTCACGAGTCCAACATTTCACAAACTCATCTAATAGCGGATAAAATAGCCAAATCATACATGATGCAAGCCATTCCCAATGACATTTTGATGCAACTCGAATGTGGTGAAAGCGCAAAAAAATGTGGGATGCTCTTCGAATTATGATGCAGGGGACAGAAGTCAACACAATGGCAAGAATGGCGAACACACTCATCTCTTATGACCGCTTTCATGCTAACAAAGGGGAAACTCTCCAAGACACTTTCCATCGATTTCTTGTCCTTCTTAACGAACTAAAGATGAATGGAGTCACAAAAACTGTAATGGAGATCAATATCAAATTCTTAGGATCACTTCATCCAGAATGGGAGGCCACTGCAATAATGATAAGACAAATGAACGACCTAACCAAAGTTAGCATCCATACCCTATTCGATTACCTCAATCAACATTCTAATCACGTAGAGAAACGACGGGAGGAGATCAAATCAGTAGGAAGCGACTCACTCGCTCTTGTGACTGAACGATCATCAAGAAAGCAATCCAAAGATAAAGAAATTATCCAGTCATCACAAGTTAAGGAGGGAGGAGACTCTGATTTGACTGTGAACTCAAGGATCTTATGAAACATGGAGACAAGGAGATCACACTCAAAGATCTTGCTAAGCAGCTCGCTTTGGTCTCGAACTTTGTGCAGAAGAAATATTATAAGAAGACTGGATCCTCTTCCAATCGTCAAAGAACATCCTCCAACTCAAAAGGAAAGACTCAAGATGAGGAAAACAACTCTGAAACTCCTCATCAAGGCGGCAAATGCTTCAATTGCGGTAAGACTGGACACTTTGCCAGAGAATGCAGAATGCCCAAGAAAAAGGATGTCAACTATTATTGCCGGAAAGTTCAATTAGCTGAACAGAAGGAAAAAGGACTGGTCTTAATGGCAGAAGAGGATCATTGGCTTGAAGATACCTCAGACAGCAAGGATGAGAACGTGGCACTGATGGCCAAACTGGATGACGAGGATGATGGAACTGGAGCTGAAGGAAGCGAATCAGACAGGGAAACCTCCAACAACTCAGACATGGTGGAGGTAAGCGAAGCAGATTATGACTCTTTACTTAAGATGAAAAATGAATTTTTATCTTTATATAAATCTAACAAATTAGGTAAAAGAAAAAACTAGAAGCTAACTTAGAAAAGAATTTAGTAGTACTTGATAAATTTAGATATGATTATGCATGTGAGAAGAATCGTGTAAATGTAGCAAATGAAAGGGTTGCTAAGCTAGAAATACAAGTGCAAAAATCTGAAGCTAAAGCCAAGGATTTAGAAAAGGAAATGAAATCTCATCGAGATCAGGCAATGGACGCTACAACAAAGTATGACTTACTCTGTAAAGAACGGGAAAGACTATATTCCAAAATCAAAAACTTGGAGGACATTTTAACCCGACGAGATCAGTTAGAACAAACGATCTTCTTGAACAAACAAGCTAACGTAGATTTCTACAATCATTATAAGGGACTAGGTTTTGAAAACCCATGTAAGCTAAAACAAGGCATATCAAGTGCACCTTATCTTTATGATCTCAAATTCATGCAGACAGGTTGCCTGGCAAATCTCATGTCTTTTGTCAGTGAAAATGAGACATCAACACATAGTAAAACTCAAACATCATTTGACTACACAGAGTTAAATGATAGTTATAAAGAAAGAAGTTGTCCAGCAATAACTAAATTTGAATCTGATATTCCATGTCCAAATGAAAGAGAGACCTCAGGAGTTTCGGCAAGTAAGGCACAGATAACTACATATGCAACAGGATATATGCCTGATTGCATAAAGAAAATCAGTGATCTACACTCCACTCTCGAAAGAGAGAGAAAGTCCTTTGATGAAGAAAGGCAGAAACTTCTTGAGGAAATCTCCTCACTTAAAGAAAAATTAAGATTACACACAACTTCATACACCTTAGTTTCGCATGACAAAATTTCCTGCACTAATGCCTTGAAATTTTCAGGACCCACAAAAGAACCATTGAAAGGTCAAGTATGGGTTAGAAAGGAAGATATCTTGAAGGAGAACCGCGATCTCAATACACCTTTTGTTATTGATTATTTTCCTTCAAAAACTTTTGTACCCTCTTTATTTCGGTATGTATCGCAAAAATTATCTTTTCAATCAAAAACAAAGTTCTCCATGCATGATCAGGTCAACAAACTAACTCTCAAAAACTCATCTCTAAGCTTAAGACAAAGAGACCTTCACTAGCGCAAAAATGGGTTCCAAAGCTTAAGACTGAAGAAACCCAAATCCCAACCCTAGAAACAATCAGTGACTCTGTGTCATCCACTAACAAAAGAAAATCTAGAGCGTCTAAACGGACTAACAAACACAACAGAGGTGGACCCATATTTAAATGGGTACCTAAAACCCTCTAGTTTTTATTTTGCAGGCCCTTCATGTGTGGTACTTAGATTCTGGTTGCTCCACACACATGACTGGGACAAAGGAAATGTTGAGCAACTACGTTGATAGGACAGGTGGGCTGGTACGCTTTGGTAATAGTAATGGAGCCAGAATTCTTGGTTATGGCGATCTCATATGCAATCGACTTTACAATCAAGGAAGTTTCGTACGTTAAAGGGCTGACACACAACCTCCTCTCTATAGGACAGTTCAGTGACATAGGACTCCAAGTTACGTTTCAGAAGAGAACATGCAAAATTCTCAATGCCAATGGTGACGAACTTCTCACTGGAACTCGCAGAACAAATCTATACACCATTGACATTAGAACAGTCAGACCAAAGACGAATATATGTCTGATCTCCCGCGCAACATCAGTTCAGAATAACTTATGGCACCAGCGGCTATCCCATCTAAATTTCAAAACTCTCAACAAGCTGGCGACTAACAAATTGGCTATTGGACTTCCACCACTGAAATATCAAAAGGAACATCTGTGCCTGGCTTGTGAGAAAGGAAAAATGAAAAAGGCAACTCATCCTACAAAACACACAGCATCGACTCAACATCCACTAGAGCTATTACACATCGACCTTTGTGGCCCAATGCGAACAGACAGTATCAGTGGAAAGTGTTATATGCTGGTTGTTGTAGACGACTATTCACGCTATACTTGGGTCCGATTCCTCCGGACAAAATCAGAGACAGTTGACCACATTCCAAATCTGATTAGGGCAACGCAGAACTTGCTACAGCGCAATGTTAAAGTAATTCGATTTGACAATGGCACAGAATTCAAAAATCAACAACTCAGTGAATTTTATGACTCTCTAGGGATTACCCAACAATTCTCTGCTATCCACACGCCTCAACAAAATGGAGTCGTAGAAAGGCGCAATCGAACGCTTGTAGAAGCTGCCCGGACGATGCTTATACAATCTTCACTACCTCATTTTCTTTGGGCAGAAGCCATGAACACCGCCTGCTATACTCAGAATCGAACCAACATTCATCTAAGATTTGGAAAGACTCCTTATGAATTAATAAACGACAGATTACCCAACATTGCTCACTTGAGGATTTTTGGATGCAAATGCTTTGTCGCAAATGACCGAGAAGACAAATCTAAGCTTGATCCAAAGGCTATTGAAGGAATTTTTGTGGGCTACTCTGCGCAATCCAAGGCTTATAGGGTATATCTTCGTGAAAGGCGAATGATCATTGAAGGTGTAAACGTCACTTTTGATGAGGGTGTAGAAACTCAATCTGGACTAAACAGCTCAGGACCCGAATCCACACAGCTAGGTTTTACTCAATCACGGATGGAATTAGGAGAGTCCTCGAGTGGCGCTTCTGAAAGCATTAGTTCAGAACCAGAATTAAACAAAGCAAGGCAAGATCAACAACATGCAGCTGATGAATCTCGTCACAGCCACCCAACATGCTTCAGTCAACAAGCTCAAGAAGAGATGGATCTGGATCAACTATTTGAACACATGTACATCTCTCTAAACCAATACAAGCCAATCACCGATTCCTCTCCACATACAGAACCCAGTGCTAGTCCATCACCTCCTGAATCCGAAACTATTCCTGAACAAACATTTCCATCCTCAAACGCAGAAACCTCAATCCCAGCAACACATACAGAGGACTCATTAACTTCCGCTTGCAACACTTCTGCTTCTACGATTGAGTATCCACTAAATGAGGGACTGGAAATAGATAATACAACGCTACCTCATGAGAAGAAATGGATTCGCAGTCATCCAGCAGATCAAAAAATTGGAGATCCCACTACTGGAGTATAGACTAGAGGTTCGCTGACACATGAGTGTAACTTTACCTGCTTCTTGAGTCAAACAGAACCTACCAGAGTAATAGATGCACTACGTGACCCGAACTGGATAGTAGCTATGCAAGAGGAAATCAATCAGTTCGAGCGTCTCAAGGTCTGGAACTTAGTTCCTCGTCCAAAAGGCAAAACAATAATCGGAACAAAATGGGTGTTTAAAAACAAGAAAGATGAGGATGGTGTTGTAATCCGTAACAAGGCTCGACTTGTAGCTAAGGGGTACAATCAGCAAGAAGGAATTGACTATGGTGAAAATTTTGCCCCTGTAGCCAGAATTGAAGCCATCAGACTGTTTCTAGCATATGCAGCACACAAAGACTTTACTGTCTATCAAATGGATGTAAAGACTGCCTTCTTGAATGGGATTTTGAAGGAAGAAGTATATGTCTCACAGCCAGACGGATTTCTCAATCAAGAAAATCCGGATTTCGTCTACAAACTCGACAAGGCTCTATATGGGCTAAAGCAAGCACCAAGAGCTTGGTACGAGGTCTTGTCTGACTTCCTTCTCAACTCAGGCTTCACAAAAGGAAAAATTGACACCACACTGTTCGTTAAAAAGGCTGGTCCCAATATCATGTTTGTGCAAATTTACGTGGATGACATCATCTTCGGATCTACAAATCCAGAACTCTGTGTCAATTCAGCACGTTGATGAAATCACAGTTTGAGATGAGTATGATGGGGGAAATGTCATTTTTCCTTGGATTGCAAATCAAGCAACTTCAGGATGGGATTTTTATTAACCAGTCAAAGTACATTCACGACATCCTCAGAAAATATGGGATTGACAAGAGCAAATCTTCCAGTACTCCAATGTCAACCTCATGCACCCTTGATGAAGATCACTTGGGCGAGCCTGTAGATCCAACGCATTATAGAGGAATTATTGGGTCTCTGCTCTATCTCACTGCCAGCCGACCAGATATTCTCTTTTCCACATGTTTATGTGCTCGATTCCAAGCCAATCCAAAGGAGTCACATCTCCATGCTGTCAAGAGAATATTGAAGTATCTGAAAGGAACACCAAACCTTGGACTTTGGTATCCTAAAAACTCAGGTATGAAACTAATAGGATACTCTGATGCAGATTTCGCAGGATGCAGACTGGACAGGTAAAGCACATCAGGCAACATCCAATTTCTTGGAGATAAGCTTGTCTGTTGGGCTTCAAAGAAACAAAATTATGTGTCAACTTCCACGGCAGAAGCAGAATATGTGGCTGCCGCCAGTTGTTGCTCCCAAATTTTGTGGATTAGAACCCAACTACGAGACTACGGGTTTGATTTCAATAAAATTCCTATTTATTGTGATTCTAAAAGTGCCATAGCAATTACTTGCAATCCTGTTCACCACTCACGCACTAAGCACATAGACCTACGTTATCATTTCATAAAAGACCAAGTAGAAAGAGGCATAATAGAAATGTATTTTGTTAATACGGAGATTCAACTAGCCGATTTGTTTACAAAAGCATTGGATGAGAAACGATTCCAATTCTTAGTGGCAAAACTGGGGATGTTGAATCTCAATCCTTAACTTCGATTATGCTTCCCTACGTTTCATTATGTGTCTATCTGCTCTGTTTTAAGTTCTACAACTCTGTGCGTGTTTCTTTGTTAATTATTTTTCTCTCTCTCTAGTTTTTAGTTTATTTTCACTAATTATTTTTTCTTCTTGCTTTCCAATAAGTCGATGTAAAGCCAATGCTGATGGCATTACATCGAGGGGGAGAAATGTAGCGCCCCGTTTCCTATTACCTTTTTACGCAGCTATAAAATATTCATATAAAATTTTTCGCGATTTCCATAACCATTTCCTTTAACAAAAACGGGTGCTTACATTCGATCTAGTTCCTTTCACAATAATGTACATATATGTACCTATCATACGAGTCATAAAATGTAACAGTCTAAAACCGTTTCTATTTTATATGCTTACGATGAACTAGAGGGGAGCAGGAGGAGAGCGTAGTTGGCCAACCTTGAATCCATGCTTTATGATATGCTTTCTACGCAGCCTGCTAATTATCTACAACAACTGTGAAGACACCGATTCAGAGTATGATTGCAACATGTTAATTAATACAAGTAACAATAAATAAACAGTACTCTATTCCTTTCCATCAATATCGTAACCATGCCATTTCAAATCACATAATCATCATTCATATAACGGTTATTCACACGATCCGTAGGTCACATGCCATTCTATATGTCCATTTATTTTGATACTCCCGCTATAGACTAGCTAGACTGTACTGTACGCCCAGTCGGCGCCCATGCATGGGACTCTATAACCATGTCGTAATCCTCCGATTTGTAGGGATACGTATTGCCTGTACAGGACTCTATAAGATCCCCCGATTTGTAGGGATAAATGCCGTAGCATCCGTATCATACCATCTGTAGTCGTAGCAGTCATAACGGTTTCTCCCTTATTTTATATGTACGCAATGCTATATAAAACACCTTATATAATACGTTAATCATATGAAAGCACTTTACGGTCACATAATTCACATCGATCCGTAAATAACATATAAAGCACATATTAGTCAATTAATCCATATAAAGCATGTAAGCACATAAGGTACATGTTGCAAATCATACTCACAAGTTGCGCCTATTTTCTCCGCTTGCTTAAGCGACCTTGTCTTTGCCCTTACCCGGCTCCTGACCTATATAATTATTTCTCTGGTAAATATAAAATTCCTATAATGATATGCGTGCGTGATATGTATGCTTTATTATGTATGATCGTTCCTTAGCCTTTATCAGAAACCCTAACTTATTTTATATCAAAACCCTAATTTCTACATATATATATATATATATTGTTCTGTTGTAAGTGTTTTATTATTTGATATCGATTTCCTTCAAACCTAAAAAAACTCTTCGTCGAAATTCATATTCCATGTTAGTTATTAATTTAAATCATATGATAAGATTTCGATATATATATATCATACAAGATTTCGACATGTATCATAAACAATCTCGACATTATAACACAATTCGACATTATAATTCCTCTCGACATCCTATATTTCAAAAATCTCGACATTCTATCTAGATCTCGACATTTCATCTCGAGATTATAGAGGATGTCGAAATGAATTATTAGAAGCTTTCGAGACACATCCCGACATCATCCAAACAATTCTGACACATCTCGACATTTCCATTTAATTTCTAATCTACATAGGTTTTCGACATTTGCTTCAAGGTTTCCTAGATTTCAATATTCACCGTAGCTTTTCTCGACATTTGACACATCTTGACACATTTTTATACTCGAAATAACTCGACATCACTGTTGGAACTACTTAATTGTATTCAATTAATATAGTTGTCTTAGTCTTGCTATGCAAATTAGTAGTCTTGGGCTAAATTGTAATTAGTCATTTTGTAGGACTACTTGTGTAAATATACCACGAGGTGGTATATATAAGTGAACTCCTTAGGAAGTAAGGAGTGCGTTGTACAAGGGAATTCAGATCGAAAAATAGAATTGAAAATTTAGAGAGAAGATTTTCGCCTCCCTTGAGTGCTCTCAACGTTGCTTCTCTCCCAAGCTTTCTTCGTAAGCAAATCTCAATCGTAAGCTCTCGAATTTCTTAGATTTGCTACTCAATTCTTAGTAATTCGATCTAGGTTGCATATCTGGGGTCCTAACAATTGGTATCAGAGCCGAGCGTGTTAGGATTTGAATCGAATTTTGAAAATTTGAAAAAAAAAATTTCTCGAGTTACTGTTCATCGCGGAAAATCACTGTTCATCGCGAAAAATTACTGTTCATCGCGAAATTGGCACTGTTCATCGCTGAATTTCGAACTGATTTTTCGTAATTCGACTTGTTTTGCTTTTATTGAGGTTCGATTAGGCATTTCTAATCTGTCTGAGTTAAACTATGGATGATCGAACCACAAATTTTAGCGAATTTGGAAAATATGATCGAAATTGTTCTTTGGAGCTTCATTCTGATTTTTCAAAAATCGAACCGATTTTGCTTTGATTGTGCTAAATTGAGTGTTTGTTCTTGTCAATTGCATGATTTCGATCGATTACCCAGAGTTCTACAGATTAATTTGTTGTTTTCGGTCGGATTCGTGACAAATTGTGTTCTTCGTGTTCTTAGTGAAATTCATCTAATTATGGAAAAATTCATCATATTTTGCTGTTTTCTGGTTTAATCATGTGTTAGAAACTGATTTCGATCATTTCTGTATGATTACCCGTGCTTAATATGCATCATTAGTTATTATGATTGATCTTATATTTGTGAAGTTCTCGTATTGTTTCTGCGAAATACTTTCTCGATGTTTTCATCGTAAAACATATAATGGCATATTAGTATAGTAACCATCGAAAAAGTTATACGCTCGAGAAACTATTAATTGAACAGTAACAATCGAAAAATTATATCGAGAACTTCTCAATTGCTATTGGTCGAAAAAGAAGTGATCGAGAAAGTGTAATAGAGAAGTTCTTATGCAAAAGTCAAATTAATAATCATTGCAAAGCATTTAGTCATCATTGCATAATCATTCACGTGGCATTGCTTTGAAATTCCATAGCTGTCGAAATGTTTTCTCTCAAATAATTGCATACACATGGTTACACTACTCCACTAACACATCATCAAATACCATTTCCATTCTTATCCTTTGAAAAGTGAACTGCCACTTGCCTCATGAAAATTATTTTCGCTAACATCAGCATCTAAAACAGCAAATTTCAATCGAGAAAATCAATTTCAATTTTTAGCTCGCGCGAAACTTTCTCAGTCAACACAACATAGTTGACCAAGTGAAGAAATTTACTCCCGAGATTTTTTTTAACTGTTAGCACACGAGAAACTTTCGCACACGAGAAAAATCAATTTTAAACTTTCTCGAGCGATGACTAAGTCAAAATTTTAAACTTTCTCGATCGTTAAAATTGCTTTTACAGGTAGTCGTCGCAAAAATTGTTTTTCGCCCGCAAAATTTTTTTTTATCAAAAAATTTGATTTTAAAGGTTTAGATATTAAAGTCTCAATACGACGGCGTTTTATCAAATTGCAAAACTTTTCGATCATAAATCTAACTGTTTGAAATTCAAAACTATTTTCTAGAAACAGTACCTTGTCAAAAAAAAAAATTTAACAATCGAAAACAGTGCTCGACGTATTCACTTGAAAAACTTTTAATCGAGAATTTTTTTTTCTCTTTTCGATCGAAAACAGTAACTGTTGGCACATTATAGAAAAAACTTTTGGTATTACTCTAAGAATTTTCAATCAAACCTTATTAAACCAAAAACTTTTCGAAACTGAAATTTTAAAAGTCAAATATTTTAATCGATATTAAAAATTCAAATCCACAAAAACACGTCAACGATCAAAATATCCAACCCAAAATTAAACTACAATAAAAACATTATGAATCCAACTATAAAGAAATTACAAGACGAAGTAAAAACTTTACAAGACAAAGTAACTTAGCTAAATCGTCTCGAACTCAAATCAACTCAGTGGAATGAAGTCACTGAACAATATGAGATTATCCTAACATATCGTAATATCTGGTACACTAGAGTTATCTCTTTAGAGAAAATTATTGCGAAGCTAGTTGAAACTAACACATCCTCTCGGGAGCCAGTGATTCCTAACTCTACATTGTTTAACATGTTAGAATCCTTACAAACTAGGTATGCTAACATGAAAAATGAGCGGAAAAGTACAAGAAAGTTAGAGGACGAATTAACTAAGTCTAAGGAGGAAATAGCTAGTCTCGAATCTAAGCTTAGGAGCTTTAGTGCGAAAGTAGATGAACTAACTAAGAGCTCGAATGTTAGTGAGACTAAACATATTCAACTAGGGAAACATAGTTCGATAGTGAAGGAACTTGAGGACAGGCTAGACAACAACCATAAATGTATACTTAGGAATTTAGAGAGAAAAGTCTCCTTAAGTGTAGACTAGAAGTTGAGAGCAAAAAGGTCATTAGTCTAGAAACCGAAATAGATAAATCTAATTTTAAGATTAGTGAATTAAGAAAGAGTCTAGATGCCTGTCAAGTCGAGAAGAGCACTGCTCAAAATAACTATGCTTTCTTAAGTGAAGAACGTAGGAAGCTCTATTCTAAGATTAATCAATTAGAAAATCTTCTTGTGATTTCTAAGACCAAGGAAGCACAATCTTGTCATTCTGAAAATTCTTCTTCCGTCGATATACCTCCTATTCTTAAGAAAATAGAGGATTTAAGTTCTACATTGGAAACGGAAAGAAAGAATTTCGAAGCGGAAAAGAATGCGCTTTTATTGGAAATATCTAATCTCAAAGCTTCCTCACAAGAAAAGTTAATCTTTAAGCAGGTTAAGAAAGAGAAAGAGGCTTTGAGCACCAATAGATCAAATACTCCAATTTCTAAAGCCGTTACTTCTACATGTTCGTTAAAGCCTATTAATTTTAGAAGTACAAACTTTGAAAGTGGCTCTTCCTCTATCAAGAAAATTTTCACGAAAATAATTCAAGCTCTAGCGCACAAACTTCATCGTGTGTTTCAAATGATTCTACTAACTTTTCACTTAAAAAGCCAAGACTTGAAAATAATTTTCGAAATTCTTATTCTCATGTGAAAAATGTGCATTCTCCACGTAGGAATTACGACACTTCTACTTTACATGCTTATCACTCTATTTGCTCGTATTCTTACATGAAGTATCCAGTCAATATTCGTTCCGAAAAGCATTTATTACGACTAGGTACTGAGAAGACCTTCACAAGTACACATTCTAGGAGCACAAATTCACATGCTAGAATACTTATCAGCGTAAAATCAAGCAAAAATGGATTCCTAAGTCAGATATCAAGTCACAAAGTCCTTGTCAAATATGGACTCCTAAGACTACATCTTCAACCAACTTAGGCTCACTATCTATTTTTACACGATTTACGACTAACTCGTTTTCTGCTAATAAGGGAGGACCCATACGACAATGGGTACCAAAGTCCAGATAGTTTTGCAGATTTCCCTCATGTATGGTACTTCGATGATAGTTGCTCCACATACATGATCAAGGGTGAGCGGCAGAGCAACTACAACAATTCCCTACCTAAGCGACAAACTCGGTGACGAAATTCCTCACACATTTCTTTTAAGTGCTAAATTTTTAGGATGAGTCACTATTAATTTTCTTAGGGATAAAGCTGAAATGTTAAGTGCCAAATTTTTTTTCAAACATTTATCATGCATTTTACGCATATAGCTATAAAAAATAATAATAATAATAATAATAAAATAAAAAAACCAGTCATGCATTTTTTATTTTTATTCTCATGCATCTTCATTTTTTTAAAAAAATAAAAAAAAAATAATAAAAATAAAAACATTAAAAAAATTCATGCATTTTTACTTAATTTTTTTCTTTTCTTTGTTTTCATATCATGTTCATTTTTTTTCCTTAATAAAAAAAAAACGTTTTGAAAAACAACATTAAACTAAAACAAAACAACGAAAAAAATGGGGACTGACGATTACTCAATCTACTTTGATTTGTTCACAAAAATCTTTCCTTGATATATGATTGGTTATTTGCTTCATATTGTCTGTCTAGTCGCATTCTTTTGTCTAAAGATCACTCGTTTGTTCCACTAGACACAAAGCCACATCATATATGTGAGATTTTGAGCCTTATTATTTTTTCGGGAATTTATCCTTGAGCGAGTCACACATCAAATGCTTGTCTTAACTTGTATTTCTTGGCCTCATACTCGCCTTGCGTTAGATTGTTAGGAAATTGATTAGGGCACGTAGGAAAATTCCTCACTTGGCCAAAATCAAAATATCATCCTTGAAATATTCCTCTAGTCATCCCTTTTGAGCCTTGTCCGATATCCTTTTCTTCATTTGTATCCCGATCAAGCCTTCAACCGTAATTCATAAATTTCGAAGGGTTGCATAAACGAGAAAAGGAGGGGGAGAAAAAGGCGACGAAAGAAAAATAAGAAAATGATGACAAAAGGAGGTGGAAAACGCACACGAGGAATGCTCAACGCGCAATAAATAGTCCAAAAGAACATGCCTTCCCAATTATTGAAATCTTGTAGAAATCATAAGAAGAGGGCATGGATCTTGCTGTGAACTTCTCCATCGATAATCTCGTACACTCGTCAGAACGGCTGGAAAGAGGAGCGCCTAGAAGTGAACTTCTCCAACGATAATCCGGTCTTATATCGAGACAACGAGAAGAGGAGCACGGCCTTGGGTTCGAATTCCATAACCATGAACTTCTTCAAATCGATAATCTCTGAAATCTCTCTAGGGAATAAGAGAAAAGGAGCATGGTATCGGCCCGAGAACGAACAAGAAGAACTTCGCCTTAGATAATCTCTCAGCCTCGTAGAGAGGTGGAGCTTCAGCTTGAGCAAATGCAGACGAATATGAAAAAAATGGATGAGAATGAAAAGACGAAAAAGAAAATGCCGGTGAAGAGGACGATGAAGAAAAGGAAGAAGATCTTTAGTCCACAATTCCTAAATATTTCCCTTCCCTTCTAAGTCAGAACCAAAATACTAAATCCCTAAGTCCCTTTGATTCCGAATCGACGATCTCTCGCTCGGTGAAATGATTAAAAGCGCCTTGATAGCAGGTTAATTGATATAATTTTGCTTGTGTTGACATGAGTGATATATCTAGTATATAAATCCCGTGATAACGCTAGAGCGAACCTCGTGAGAATTGTTGAAATGGATCACTCTATGAACTTAGGACTTTAGTTTGACGACATGACTTGACGGCAAATTATTATTCTATGTGTCATGTGAAATTTTTGCGTGGACATGATCAAAGTGACGTAATCTGACCCCAAAATAAAAATTAAAAAAAATAAAAAAAAACTTAAAATTAAAAAAAAAAATCGTATAGTATATTGTTTCGAATTTTTTTTCTTCTTTGCATATTTTTCATGCATTTTTCTCTTACATTTTGCATTATTTTACTTGCATTTTTTCTTATGCATGAAAAATTTCGCACATTTTCAAATGTATTTGCACATGCATTGGCACAGACTTGTTTAAAAGCGAAATATTTCTTGCTTATATGGTTACGCAAATTTTCATATGCATGCTTAGGAGTTCATGCATATATGCTGAAATGATTACATGCGTTTCTACTCGTTGTGTCATATGTGTTATATTATGCATATCTTGGTGAATATGTATATCTTTGCAAAATTGTTAAACACCATATGAGCCCTACTTGACGGGGAGTCATGATTCTTAGTGGTCGAAAACATGAATTAAGGGGGAGAATGAAAAATTACTCTATTACTTTGAAATTACTCCGTTATATGTTTCCAATGAGCATGAATTGAGGGGGAGTAATATGAATTTAAAGGGGGAGTAATTTTAACTGTTATAATTCATGTTTACGCTTTTAGAGTGTACTTTAGAATCATGAACTCTCTTGAATATTTTTAAACGGCTAAATCCTCGGAGGAGCTTTGTAGTGATTTCAGGTGTGTGAAGTGGACGCTTTTCAAGAAGATCTTCCAACCACCACTTCTAATTCTGCTCTCGAAGATTTAGAAAATGAAAAACAAGTCGGTCAATCCACCAAATTCCGCCGCGTGTATCACTTTGAAACCGGGCTCTCTCCCAACGCCACATTCAAAGGAGGCTCGGTACAACTTAAAACAATCAAAGAAAGAGACGGCCTACCTTCTTCCGGAACTAGAGACGCTTCTTCGATGCCGAACCAGACAACTTCCATTCGGAGAAGACGAATCTGGCGAAACGGAGAAGATGGCTAAATCCCGAGTCCTCTCCTCGACTTTCTCAAGCCCCTTGCTTCCGGAAGAAGAAGCAAGGACCGAGGACCGAACGACACGTGATTCAAGCATCATCATCGCCCAAGTGCTATATAATAAAATAACACGAAGATCATGGGCGACGGTTCTAAAGCAGAACCGTCGCCCATGTGCCACATAAAAAATATAAATTGTCATTGGCGACGGCTCCTTCGCCACAAGACGTCGCTCATAGGTATTTAAGAAAGAAAAAAAATTATGGGCGACGAAGAAACCGTCGCCTACTTACTAAAAGGAGTAACTTGTGGGACATTATGGGCGACGGCTACGTAAGGAACCGTCGCCTATAAATTGTTTTGGGCGGCAGGTGCTCACCCGACGCCCAATATTGTGCAGATGGGCGACGGGGTTCTGGGCGACGCGTTATAACCGTCGCCCATGATCAATAACAACCGTCGCCCATGTATATTTCTGCAATAGTGTTATTTGATGTGAAGTTGGCAGGAGATTAGAGGTGAAGACCTCCTTAGATTCCAAGACCTTTTTGTCAATTTAAAGGTCGTTCTTAATAATCTAATGATTCGTGGATTTACGACATTCTATTTTAGATGCCCGAACATCCCCAGGTTGAAAATTTTTAGAACCAACGACATTATACCACAGTCATTAATCTGAAATGGGAAAAGGAAACAAACAAAAGGTTAATGAATCATGGCTAGTTGTTCTTGGGGAAATTTTTACTTTATGAATCTTTAATCAATATCAAGGACCACCATTATGGGTACGGCTTAATTTTTTATTTATTTATTTATTTATTTATTTATGGGTATTGACTATTGAGAGAGATAGAAGATACTCATGGTGTCATGGCCGATTCATATCCACTGCTTTTCATTTATTTCGTTTGGAGTATTTTTAAAAACACATGCACGTTTGATTTTGCTTTTGGGAAGTTCGCTAAACTTGGTTGTGACATATCATATTAGTAGCAATCTAATTAGACAAAGCATAGCTTTTGTGTGTTACAAGCTTCCTATCCATGATTTCTATTTTCCGTGTCTTTTGAAACTTAGCTAGTAAGTATTGGACTTTCCATTCAATGTTGTCGTGTATGAAAAAGAAATTGTGTCTCTACGTTACAATATATGCTTGTTCATAATGCATCGCAATGAATATTTTACTAAGAAAACAAAGGGGGTTTCATTAATTTTTACTTTCGAACGATGTAATAATATGTGCGAAATCATAAATTTGATTGTGGGTCAAATGTTCTTTAACCGAAAATATTGGACACCATGTTTTGAAAAAAAAAGAAAAAAGAAATCGGGTCTTTGATGGTTCTAAGACGAAATAAGAACCCTAATTTCGAGCTGAAGTTGAATATCTATACCACTTGATTGTTGAATTAGATTTTGTCAAGCATGATTTCCAATCCAATCTGTGGACAAAAGAAGAAGAGAGATTGACTAAAGACCCTTAGTTGACCTAATTTTGCAATTATCAATTATAAGTACCCAAAACCAAAAACCGGTATAATTAATTACCTAAAATTATGGCATTAAATGTGAAATTGTTACAATTTTTAAATCAGGTTTTAGAATATGACATTTTAATCTTCTTTTTAAATCTCGAGACTTAAGTATTTGATCTATTTCTACTTTGCAACAATATGAACAATCAGATTTTGCAAGACCTAAATATTAATAATGTACGAGCGACAGATTAACAGTAAGATTGTTCAAGAAGAATTTTTACTTCATTACATAATCTTCGTATCTATTTTTTAGCATGAAGAATATGATGAGGAGCTGCCCATTACGTCAGTTATTAAAAAGCCAAATGGATTTTTCATGAATTATTCGAAAAGATAATTAGATTCGCATCGATCGATCCGACAATAACTCCATGAAATGTAACGTCTCTTTTGATCGCAATCTCTAGTCTTTCGTCAATTTGTATATTATCTCTTCTTTTCATCATAGTTTCACCATTAGCCAATTCCTAAAGATCGATATCTCGCTTTAATAATGGCATCTGCTTAGCGATATATACACACACATACATAATATTTCGGGTTTATTCTTATAAATATAGATTAAAATTTCGATTGAGATTCATAACTAAAATTGGAAAGGGCAAAAAATCCAGGGCTTAAGCTGCGATTTTGAGGGTTTCTTTCTATGATTTTTTTATTTCATTCTTTTCTAATTCCTATTTCCTACACTCGATGCTGGATAAGTAGATGAAATCAGTCTAAATGTATGCAAACAATTATTTATATATAATTAAATATGATGACATGAAATCAGAATAAACGAGACGAGGTGGTGTTAAAATATACATATGCAATTAATTAAATAAGATGAATGAGCCTAAACTTGAAAGGCGTGTTAGGAATAAAATGTATAAAATTAATTAAAATATGATGCACTCTAATTTACAAGTTTAACATTTTCATATGGATTTGGTTAAAGAGCATGTTGAAAATAAAGTATATATAAATGAAATAGTGAATGGGCATATTGGGAACAAAATTGAAAAATCAAAATATTATGCTCTCCTTGTAAATTTGAGATTTAGGTGAGTTTATTGTATTAGACATGTGATTTAATCATCATCCATTGTATAATTGTTAATTTCTTTTGACAGACCAAAAAAAGATACTGCTTAACGTAAAAAAGCCAAGCTGAACAACCTTAGAAAAATAGAGGAATAAACTCTCTTTGGGGCCATGTGAAATTGCGTTCATATTCATACATAAAGAAAAGATGTGCATAATGAAGACGTAGTTGAACATGTAATCCCCGATTAAGACATGTTATGCTCCTATAATTACTGATTAATCATATTTAAATCAATACATTTTTTTCACTGCGTGTAACATTATAAAATTTATATAATTGAAGGGAAACAAACATCTTTTAAAAAGTCGTTTGCTTTTCCACTAAAGTTTAATAAGGAAAAGAAGGAAGAGTTTGCTTATTTCGATTGGACCCTCCAAAAACCATTGGCATATATTCCATCTATGAATGTTCAATTGCTGTCACAGAGTGATTTGGCTTAATCAATCATTTTGTTTCTTATAAACCATTTTCTTATCAAGCAAACAAATAAAGTTAAGAGTGCGTATGATATGAAAAAATAAAGAGTTAATTTCGTTTCAGCCCCACTTAATCAAGTTTCATTTGAATTCAGCACCAATTGCTTTAAATTTCAGTTTAAAACACACATTTCAAGTTTGCCTTAGAGTTAAGGACCTAATTGTGCGAAAAAGACCCATTTGCCATCAACTGTTGCGAAAATTTACATATATATGCCATCATCCCTCACGTTCTAGTTTTTGGTCCCTTTTCGATTCTTCCAACACCCAAAACGCTCCGCAATCTCTGAAATCTTCAACGTTATTGAGCAAAAAAGGTAAAGTCGAGCTCAATTTCTCATGGGTCCTCGTAACCAACGGAAATTTTCGATGTTATGTTGCAATAATGTTTTAAACTAAATTTGAAAATTTTGCTACAAATACGAGTGAAATCTTGACTTTTGTGCTCGAGTAACGTGGATTCAACCAACTCGGATGTGGGTTTGAGTAATCGACACGAATTAACAACGAATTTTGCCGCGACCTAATATTCAAACATTTTCAATTTCAGTAACAAATCACTTTATCTGGGTACCATTTTTTGCTCGTACGGAAACTCTACCATCAGAACCTATACCAGATTCTTAACATTGAGGAATAAATGTTGCCTCAGTGATAACAAATAATTTCAGTAACACGTCACTTTATCTAGGTACCATTTTCTACTATTTTGGAAACCCTACCTTAAAAACAATAACAGATTCCTAACATTGAGGAATAAATGTTGCCTCATATATCAAATAACGAGAAGACAATAACAATTTGTTTCTTATAATAACTACATGCAACTAGTCGGAATACCGCATCAAGAGGAAGATCAAAAATTCGTACGACACCCAAAACTCTCTGAAATCGCAGAAATCTTCAACGTCAGTAATCGAAAAAGGTAAAACCGATCTCAATTTCCCATGGGTCCTCATAAACAAGGACAATTTTCGATGTTAAGTTGGAGTAATGCTTCAAACATAATTCGAAAATTTTGGTAAAAAAACAATCTCGACTTTTATGCTCGAATAATGAGTATTCACACCAATTCGGATGTGGGTCTTAGTAATCGACATGAAATAACAACGAAATTTGCTGCGAGCTAAGATCGAAATATTTTAAATTTCAGTAACACATCACTTTATCTGGATACCATTTTCTGCAAGTTCCAAAACTCTACCTTCAAAAATCGTAACCGATTACTAATAAATTGTAACAAGTCTTGCCTCATCTATAACAAATAATAGAAAAACAATAACGGTTTGTTTCCTATTATTACTACATGCAACTGGTACGGACTAAGGTGTCAAGAGAAAGATAAAAAATTCGTATGCTACCCAAAACTCCCCGGAATTGAAGAAATCTTCAACGTTAGTAATCGGAAAAGGTAAAACCGATCTCAATTTTTCATGGGTTCTCATAAAGAAGGAAAATTTTCAATGTTATGTTGGAATAGTGCTACAAACCCAATTCGAAAATTTGGTAAAAAAACTAGTGAAATCTCGAATTTTATGCTCGTGGATTCACACCAATTCGGGCGTGGGTCTTAGAATCGACAATAATTATCGATGCTAGTCACGGAATAACGACAAATTTTGATGCGAAATATTGGAACGTTTGTCAATTAAAAAGTTGGTTGGTAACACTTTATTTATTCTGAGTAACAATTCATGCATTCTGGGTAACACATAACTAAGAACATTCTAGAAGGTTCTAGATTGTCAGAGATATTAACAGTACAATAACTTAATATTACCACATTGCCTGCAAATCATACCACATGTCTGATAAACAATAACAATATAAACAATGATTATACCACATTTGTAGCTACGAGAACCACAAAATAGCTAATCAATACCACATTATTATTTTCGATTAATTTCGCTCGTAAATTCATTTCGTTGGGATGTATAAAATTGAAATTCATGGAAATAGGTGATATGATGAAGCTAAATCAAAAAATTTCATTAAAAGACACGTTTTGGGAATGTGATATCAATATGTGAAAGTTGAGATCAAAAGTCATGTAAACACATAGCTCTTCTTTCACAAAATATACTAGTATCTCTTTTGATGAGACATCGTTATGAATTCCATCCCAAATGTATTAAAAGTTCAACATTAAAGCACGAACAATATTTAATAGACCATAAACTCAAAATTCGAGACATCAAACTAAACAATCGAAGAAAAATGGATTTGTGAGCGTAATTAATGAAATGTTTTAGAATTTACCACATTACCTGCAAATAATACCAGATGTCTGATGTAAAGAAATAATACCAACCGAATTTATGACACATTGTTTGGTACAGATACCACATAATACGCTTTTCAGTATAACATCATTAATTAGACTTACATTATTCGTAAATTCATTTTTTCCCGAATGTATAAGATTATGTTCATGTAAGTATGTGATTTTACTAAGTTAACAAATCAAATTCCCTTAAAGACATGTTATGCGAATGTTGATATCAATATGTGAAAGTTGAGATCAAAAGTCATGTAAACACATAGCTCTTCTTTCATAAAATATACTAGTATCTCTTTTGATGAGAAGTAACGTTATGAATTCTATCACAACGTATTCAAAGTTCAACATTAAAGCACGAACAACATTTAATAGACCATAAACTCAAAATTCGAGACCTCAAACCCTAAACAATCGAAGAAAATGAATTTGTGAGCGAAATTAATGATATTAGTAGTTTGGTATGAAAAACCTATTATGCAGTATCAATATCTACAATAGTGTTAAAAATTGGATTTGTATTGTTATTTTATATCGAAGATTCGGTATTATATGGTAATGTGGTAATATCCGTTGACAATATAGAACATTCCGGGTAATGCAATTCCCGCCTAAATTATTGAGATCCCGCCTAAATTATTGAAATCTCGCCTAAAGTGGACAACACAAGTTACACAGAGAATAACAATTAATAACTTACTGATACCAGTTTCGTATTTCGGAAAATTAGGCAAATCCGGCGATTGTATTTTAATTTCGGCAACCATGAGCGATGAACAATAGGCCAGTATTGTGCTTCAACGACTTGTCAGGATATGGGTCTATCGAATTTGTGCGAAATATCTTCAATTTCGATCGAATCGGGATTCGATTTTCACCGCGTTTTAATTATTTGCGTCAAAAGAATTCGAAAAACTTACCCGTAAAATCGAACATTCGAGACCTGAATAACATGATAAACCGTTTAGGACACACCCAACTTGGTTTGGTGCAGGTCGTGCAAATGAAAATAATATATAATGATCGATTGTTTCGATCGAGTTTCCACTATTACGGTGATACCTGATATTTGGGAAAGGATACCAAATCCAGCTTACTCGAACCTTTTAATCAGTATATACAACATATGTCAGCTTACCAATACCAGTTAACTGTATTACAGTGACTGATGCCTGACAATCCATACCACATTTTGGAAACAATTGTTTAGGCAACAATCCGACGATTTTGAATTTCGGCAAACATGAGCGACGAACGATAGAGCCAGTATTGTGCTTCAGCGATTTGTTCAGGATATGAGTCTCTCGAATTTGTACAAAATATCTTCAATTTCGACCGAATCGGAATTTGATTTTCGCTGTGTTTCAATTCGTCAAAAGAATTCGAAAATTTACCCGTAAAAATCGAACATTCGAGACCTGAATAACATGATAAACCGTCTAGGACACACCCAACTTGGTTTGGTGCAGGACGTGTGTTCGTGCAGATGGAAATAATATATACGATCGATTGTTTCGATCGAATTTCCACTGTTGTAATGATACCAGATAATTGGCACTAGGTACCAAATCCAGCTTAAAGATACCTTTAAATCAGTATATATACCATATGTCAGCTCGCAAGTACCACTTAACTGTTTCAGGGTGACAGATGCATGACGATCCATACCACGTTTCGAGAACAGATGTTTAGCCAACAATACGACGATTTTAAATTTCGGCTAACCACGAGTGACGAACAATAGAGCCAATACTGTGTTTCAAAGATTTGTTCAGGTTATGGGTCTCTTGAATTTGTACAAAATATCTTCAATTTCGACCGAATCGAGATTCGATTTCATCGTATTTTTATTATTTGCGTCAACAGAGTTCGAAAAATATGCCCGTAAAATCAAACATTTCGAGACCTGAATATCGAAATAAACCCTTGGGGATAGATTCCGTTTCGTTTCCGACGATCGTTCGAAAGATCTGCGAGTTTTTTTGTTCGTCAAAAGAATATTTTATTTACTTATTAATATGGTAACGATGATAACAGAAAACTGGTTCTGGATACCACTTATTATACAACTTTGTAGGGGTATTTTGGTCAGATCAAGTATTTGGTCCTTTTCTCTAAACTTAAAAGATATTGGGTCCTTAAAACCGAGATTTACACTGACAGGGGCTGAATCATGTTTTGAAACTTAAAGATGGGCTGATTCGTAAAAGCCCCAAAAATAAAACGTTTGACTTCGAGACTGTAGAGAGTCGAATTTTGTTTAATCTCGAAAATGAAATTGAGACTTGATCTCGATGAGTTCTTTCTAGTAACATTTAAGGTGGATGATAAGCAATTTTAAAATCTTTTCATACGCTCAAAATATTTAAGGCTAAATCCATATAATTTAATAGTGTAACAAAACTTAACAATTAAGAAAAACTAGAGTGGTCCGCGAGCCTTCGAACGGTAATGATGAACTCAATATCGAGTCACCTAAGGAAACTGAAAAACCAGATTGACTCATTGAAGGAAGCTCGAGTTTGAATGGAGCTTCAGTCCAACGGGCTCAATGAGTTGGTGATCGACTCGACTCATCTTTTACCCATATTTGTCTCCGTGTTTTAGAAGCTAAACTTTGTCAAACCGGTCCTTGATTTTAAAAATAAAATGTTTCAATCCAAAAATATAATAATGTAATTTTCTAAATAGTAAAGCTGACAATTACTCTAATTTGGAACTTCAAATCAGTTTTGAAAATATTTAAATGACCTCAAACAAGATTGCATTTGTAGTTGTAATACTGGATTGCTATTCACCGCCCCCTTTTTCCTAGTCACCGCCCCCTAGAGGGGTGAAAAAAGACGATTTTGCCCTTTTGAATTTAAATTTCTATTTAAAGTCCTTTTCCATACAACACTTTTCATATCGCAATCACACATCCAAATCAGAGTCAAACATAACAAAAAATAAGTCAAATCGCAATGAATCGTCTTTTTGGGAAAGGGAAAGGTCAAAAGAAAGGGTCTATTGGCACGGATGGTAAGCAAATTCTCGTAAATTTCGTTCGTATGGACGTGAATTCTCGAACACCGATCGGATTCGATCGAAAAATTTCGGCCCGACCGAAATGTAATTTCGGTCCACACAAGGGCTGACCGAACAACAATTCCGGCCACCCCTTGTGGCGACCGAAATTACATTTCGGTCACAATAGAAGGCGACCGAAAAAATTGTTCGGCCGCGGCTGTCCGAACCGAAATTTACATTCGGCTGGGACGGTCGCGGCCGAGACGGGATTTCGGCTCCTACGGAGGTGGCCGAAATCTCATTTCGGTCGCCTCTTATAGTAGCCGAAATCCCATTACGGCTGTAATTAATTTTTTTTTTTCAGACTTGGAGAGTGTTCCGGAGGATTCGACGGGCGACGGGATAAATTACAGCGAGCATTTCCGCGAAGGAGGACGATTTCCGACCGACGTGGAAGCCATTAACTGGGCGAAAGGCGGCGCTATTGCTCTTGGTTTCGAGGTGATTATTTCGTCGCATAAGAAATGCGGCACAAAAAAATTGATTAGATGTTCTCGCGGAGAACGTTATAGAGGCAAGGAGGATGAATTGGAGAGGCTATCGAAGTCTAACAAGTGCAGGTGTCCGTTTGTAGTCATAGCCCAACAGGATCCAGCTACTAGGGAATGGTACATTCGTACGGGTGCACCTGAGAATTCCATACACAATCACCCTCTGATACAGTATCCCGAGGGACACCGCCAGACGAGTGGGTTAAGTAGCCAGGCAAAGAAGGTCGTAGAGGAAATGACTGCTGCGCAAGCGAAACCAGCACATATCCTCTCAGCGATGAGGGCTCGACACGCAGAAGATAACGCGACGATCCGACATATATATAATTACAGAGATCGTTTGAAGAAGCAATATTCTGAGGGTCGAGACGTGGTGAGCCAGTTGATGCACCAGGCGACAGAGTCCGGATATTTTGTTGAAGCGCTGAGAGACGAGGAGATTAATGTGTTGACACATGTATTTCTCGCACACCCGGAGTCACTCGCTGAGGACGTATCCTTATTTTATTGGTATTGACTCGACGTACAAGACCAATAGATATAAGATGCCTCTAGTTGAGATTATAGGAATGTTATTATTTTGTATTATTAATATTATTTGTTAATATTATTATTTATTTTGTATTATTAATATTATTTATTTTGATGTTATTATTTGTCCAAACATAACCGAAATAATATAAATAAAATAGTACGCGTCCGATACATAAACGAAGGATAAAGTAAAATACAAGCACATCACGGGGCATTGCGCCATCGGTCGTTCAGGTCGTCTAGCCTGTTTCTGTAGTTCTCCGTCTGCTCGACGTCGTGGAGCTGCAGCGTCGCTAGCACATCGGTAGTCAAGGTATACATCGAGTTGTACCACTGTACACAGAATTGATACTTATAAAAATTGATTAAACATACAAATATAAAAAATCCAAATCACATTAAATTACGTATGTAGTCGGCGTGGCTGCGCGGGGGTATGCCGCCCGATGAGGATCCCGACTCCGACGAAAACAGACGAGGATGAGAATGTCGCTCATACCAGTCCATGTACCCTGCAACGGCCTCACCAAGGTACTCTGCGTCCGACGGCTGATGTACTGGAGGTTGAGGATGTACGCGTACGGGAACTGACGCCAAGCATGCTCTGCCGCATCCGCAGAATAATGCACCCTATACCTAGACGGGTCTGCTGGCATGACCGCCTTATGTGGCAGACTCATCGGCGGCGGTATGACCTGCACGTACCCCAGCTGGCGCAACACCCTCGAGGGTGCGTAGGGTCCACGATGTCGCGATATCTAACCCACCCCACGAAAAGAGTCCTCATGTGCTGCGCCGCTGGATCGGGACCGTACGGCAACCAAGCAACCTGATAACATTCGCAAGTTTATATAATCGTCGTGAATATAGAATATAATTTGTTAACATACCGAGCTCGCAGTCATCATGTCCAGCTGACGGCGGATCTCAATCAAACGGTGGCCCGTCCGCTCGTACTGAGATACGGACCACATGCGTGATCGTGGCTCGCCAGGCTCCACATGATGGGGTAGACGGTGTGGGCGGAAGCATGGGAAGTACTCGTAGATCCACGCCTGTAGTAACGATAGGCACCCAGCTAAACCCCTTGAATCCGCTCGGCTTGCGAGGCCAAGCTGGCGATAGAGGTAAGCAAGAGCGGCCGAACCCACGAGTAATGACTGGCAGATGGCAGCGAGTGGTAGAACTCGTGCATGATGTCGGGCTTCACCCGGTTCCCGCTCTTGTCGATGAACAGCGTCGACCCCAATAGAATCCACAGCCAAGCGATGGCCTGGAACCCCGCCGGCCGACCTCCCCGCATCCTCTGCATCACGTCTTTCGACGCGACCGCACCGCCTCTCCAACAACCCCTCAGCACGTCTGCGGAGACGCCCATAATCTCCCTCGCTGCGATCTGCTGGTCGCCGGCGTCCGGGGTGCCCGAAACCATCGTCCCGTCGATCGGGATACGCAGGATCTGCTCGACGTCGTGGAGCATGATCGTCATCTCCCCCCACGGCATGTGGAAGGTGTTCGTGTCGGGGTGCCAGCGCTCCACAAAAGCGCACAGAAGAGGCTGGTCCAAGTGACCCAGCATGGCATCTATGAGGTGCGTAAGCCCCGTGCCATCGATCTCGCTCTGCGTCTCAGGCGGGAATTGGTCGTACCACATCTTAAGTTCCCGAAGATACAAAGCACGCTGCTCGCACTTCAGCAGTGGCCTCTCCTCCTCACCCGCCCAGATGCGGGGCGCGATGTGCCCCAAGTAACTAGGGATCACCTCGCCATCTAGTGGACCACCTGGCTGTGGCCCCTGCACCCTCCAAGAATCGTCATCTACGACCTTGGACCGCTTGCTCCCTATTTTATTTTTTACGAATAACCACTCCTAAATTTATTTTTTTTACGTATATTAAGACACGACATCGCAAGTCAGTTTATAATGGAGAAGGGAATTACCTGAGGAGACCGGTATCGCGACGTCGTCGGATGACTCAAACGATGCCGCATCGTAGGGCACCTCCTCATCCGCATGCGGATCGTAATCCGCATATACGGAATGAGAATGACCCGCTCGCTGCCGCCTCTCCTCCTCCCGTTCCCTACGAACGGATGCATCAACGCCGCGCGCCCTCGTATGACGCTCTCCAGATCCCTCCAACGGGGGGGATCTGCTGCTCCCTCCGAGTAGGGACTTCCCACCCTTGGCCTGCAATTAGATATTTATTTAAAAAAAAAAAATCGACCGAAATCTAGTTTCGGCCGGACCATGACCCGACCGAAATCCGACTTCGGTCGGACAATGGCCGGCCGAAATCGAGATTCGGTCGCCGAGGATCCGACCGAAGTCGGATTTCGGTTGTGACTGCTCCGACAGAACCACGATTTTGGTCAGAGCCCCGGCGACCGAGCGTCGATTTCGGTCGGGCAGGCCGTGACCGAAATCGGATTTCGGTCGACCTTGTCCCGACCGAAATCATGTTTCGGTCGTGACTTGGCCGGCCGAAATTTCGCTTTGGCCGTGCCGTTTTTCGCCCGATTTCGCGTCCGATCGACCGTTTTTCGGCCTATTTCGACCGTTTTCGACAATCTTTCTACGTACGAATGAATTTTACGACAATTTTCTTACCAATCGTGACAGCACCCCCTTTCCCTTTCCCTTTCCTTGTCATCGATCCATTGCGATTTGCAAAATTCTCTGTCTTTTTGTCTGATTTGATTGTGTGATTTGAAAAGTGTTGCGTAGTAAAGGATTTTAAATAAGAATTCTTACTTTTTATTATATTTTACCTTTTTAAATTAATTTAAATAAAATAGGGGCAAAAATGTCTTTTTTCAGCCCTTTGGGGGCGCGGTAACAAGTAAAAAGGGGGCGGTAAATAGTAACTCCCTTTTAATATGGTGTATCCACACTTGAATACCTAAAAGTATAAAAAAAAAAGGTTTTAGTTCAGTCCCTTGTCAAATAAATTTAATATGTAAGTACCTAGTTGAATAATGTTTTACATTAGTTATCCGCTTAGTTGATAGTATCATTTTACCACCGTTTACATATTTTTTTTATATGTATATTATGTACTATATACGTGTTTGTATGGTACCTAAATAATTTGTATGCTGTCAAAGCATGACGTACTTTTTTCACCGTACTACGTATCACACGACGTTTCTCTATGGTACCTAAATTTCTTATATGATATGCCTTCAACCAAGCGTGTACCTATGTGTAAAATCTTTAGTCCACTGTGTACCCACATACTTAAGTGTAAACTTCCCTTACAATATTTGTGTGCAACAATGTCTTAGATAATTATATTCATTGTTGTTACGAGGTTGACCGGAGTTGACCGTTGACCGCCGGTGCCGGAGATAAAGCCGGCCGGATGGCGCGCCCGCAAGGAACTGCGCACCTTCAACATCGCCGGAATGCTCGCCGGAGGTCGCCCTCGCCAGAAAATTTGGTCCGGGCGCAGGCCGGCCGACGTGGAGGCCGGACTCTGACAGCATGGCGCGGTGCGCCGCTGTCCCTGGCTGCGCGCGCCGGGCTGGCTGCCGGGCTGCTGCCGTGTGGCGCCCCAGCAGCGGGCCTGGCCGAGACTGCGCCCCATTGGCCGTGTCAGGCCATCATTCTGTGCCAGGCTCCCACATTGGCCGGGAAGAGCAAGGGCCGTTTGGGCTTTGTGGCCGGCCAGCTTTTGCAGCCTTGGCCAGCCATCACATCGGCCATCATGCCACGCCAGGGCCAGCCATTCGCCCCGCCAGGCTGCGAGAAGACAAGGCCAACCCCAGCCAGCCCTGCCCGCACCAGGCCATCATTTCACGCCAGCCACTCGCCAGCCAGCCCGCCCTGCTAGGCCAGAAACCCAGCCAAGCAAGCAAGCCAGGCGAGGCCCTGCGACTAACCAGGCCGCGCGGCGCATCAATGTGCCCATTGGCCGGCTCGGCCGGCCACCCTTTTGAAGACCCTTGGGCTGCCCCTCCTCGGCGCCTATAAAAGAAGCTCCTTGGCCACAAGTTGAGAAAAAAAAGTCTTCACCCTCCAAACACACACATTTAGCTTAGGCACTTGTAGCATTGTGCTCGTCCTTAGCTTGTATACGAAAGTGTAAAGCCACATCGTGTACTCCCGATTAATAAAACGATTGGGTTGGGAGATTCTCCCGTAAATTCTAAGTGTTCAATTCCGCAAAAGCGTGCGTGCGTTCTTTAGGCTTATCGGCAAGGTCCCGCCTATACCTTGTCGGCCGGTCAAGTCCCGCTTCTTAGCGAAAAAAATTTCTAAGTAAAGTGAGGTCGTGACAATTGTTGACATAACTAGGCAGTTAAAGGATATTTATGGTGCCTCAAAAAGAGGAAGAGTATGTCTAAAAAAATTATGCGATCTGACTTGGAACGAAAGAGAAAAGGCTTTGGTTAGATGCTACATGTCTCTAAATTCACGGGATAAAACTAATTTCTGAATCTATTATCGGTATCATCTTCGTTATCGAGCTCTTAAGTAATTTTGTTTGTTTTATTATGGATGAAGATCATATTTCAAAAACTATTAATTTTATTTTCTCATTAGATATGTTTAAATTGACATAAGGTGTAGTTATTTTGTAAATATTGTAAAAAAAACATTTAATCCGATCCGCGGTGAAAGTTTATGTGCTAATTTTACTACAACAATCAAAATACGTCCACTTTCGGTTGACTTTTGTATGAAAGAGTAAGAACCACGACGATGATGATAATTTGATAAAATGTCTACCATTTTACTAAATAAAAGTATTATGAAACAAATATGGCGTCAATGTTTTTATATTAAATTTTTTATTGATGAAATTTGTTAGGATTGGTTTGTGTGTTTAGAGGGGTGAATAAACACTTGATTATTATTATTAAGCTATTATTTGTTTTAGTCTTGTTAGGGATTAGGACAGGTGCTTGATATGACGAACTACCAACCGTGCAGAAGAAATCGGTCGGTCTTTTGGTGAAACCGGATGAAGATATGGGTAAGTGTGTTTTTGAGATGGACAGAGTTTGCTTATGGAAGTTCGGAGCCTAATCTCCTACGTCCCCCTTCTTCCTGTCAGGAAGGTATTTCAATAGAAGCTTGGTTTACGACAATTGTCGTACAACCTCCTTAGCTAGACTCATTCAATATAAATCTCTCATCTATATTTTGCTAATTAAACTCCTAGCACTCTTAGACAGCTTTTACCGTGCGTCTCTCTCAACAACTTCTTACAGTCAGTTGAGAAAATATCACTAACTGAGCCAGTCTAGTTATTGTAGGCAACACCTATCGCTCCTGCTTGTGAATTGAATAATCTCACGCTCGTAGAATTTCAAAGTTGGTGAAGCACGTTCTTCAGCTTGCATCCCATAAACTTATACTTGAGTTCAAGTTGAAGCCCTTGTGAGATACTACTGCTTTGTCCTGGCTGCAACATTGACCTTTCCATTTATGGGTATGTTCGATTGCTTTTTCAGTCTGAGATGTTTCTGCCTTTTTTTCATATTTAGCTAAGCTTCAATTCAAACGAGCAGTCTTGTAGTTAATGCATGTCAGAAAGCTTCAGGTTACCTTGCTCTTATACCATTTGAATTGTCCAGCGTGAAAGGTCGGGATTGTCACTTGTCCGGTTGCAGAATGTTCTGATCACGATGTGTTCTGTTATCGAGTCATTTTTTTCGGTCTCGTCCTTTACTGATCGGTATAAATTCCTTCTAGAAATTTTTCCTTGTTTGGTATTTACAAAACTTGAAGCAGGAAGGCAGATTATTTATACAAAAAATGTTTTGATACAAACCACATATCTACTACAACGCTGGCCTGGCACTCAGTCCTTACTCCTAGCTAGTCTCCCAATCTTCTTCATTTTATTAATCTCCTTATATGCTGCTCGCTTGAGATCCACCAGTCTGATCAGTTATGATGTCTGATCCTGTGTGAGGTTACATTGCTATGTGGCGCAACATCTTTGGATTGTAGAGGGCTTCGACCGGTGCAGCTTCGGAGACTCTTGTCATGGTGGTTCTGATTAGATGATCGCCCGGTATCAGTATTTGTTCGGCCGCCCTTTCCCTCTTGTGATCCCTCTGCCTAAGGGGTATTTATGTGAGAAATGGAGATTGAGAAGAAGTTATTGGTAAATTAGTAGCTCTTGAAGAGGATTGCCCTTGCCTTCTGCTTCCCGCCTACTTTCGCCCTTTTTGTCAACACCACCGGAGGATTAAGCAATTGCTTGACTTGCAGTAGCGTGACCACATTAGCCAATTGAGATTTGAGGGCTGAGAATTCATCCTTGATTGCATCCTCGCTCGCTCTGATATCAGATCGAACATTAGTGAGGCTTACTATCAGGGTTTTTGAGACTCCTTCAAGGCTCTGAACTGCTCATTTGTGTGGTCTCAGGTCGCATTGACCATCGACTCCAACTTAGACATCTTAAGGGTCGTTTGTTTGATCAGGGATACTTCTTTCACGTTGGAGATGACGTCTGTGGGGGTCAAGACTTGGGGTTGTGGTGGAACTACCAACATTGTCTTGGGATGTTGCTGCTCTGTAGCTTCAGATGTCGGTGGATGCACACTTCCAGTCTCGAGCTGGATCTTCGGTTCCGGTTCTTGAATGTGGACCGATGAGGGCTGGTGTGTCAGGCTAGTTGATGGCTGCTCCATTGATGGTGCTTCATATTCCAATTCTTTTGGAGCAGTGCATGGTTGGGGCGGTTTCTTCAAAAGTGAGGAGTAGTGGCTGCTCCTCAATACTTGTCTCCATGGCCTTGACTGGAATTTGTGCCTCAAACTCCTTGGCCTCAATCTCGACTGGTATTAACGCCAGTTGCATGGAGATTTCTCTAAGTGTTGGACTTGGTGGGAGTTCAACTACAATTGCTTCTGGAACTGGGGTTGGAGCACGTTCTGATACTGGCTGAGAGACTTCGGTGAGTGGAACCGGTCTCAAATTTAAAGGTTGTGCTGATGTAGTGACCTATCCCACCATCGTAATTTTGTTCAGCGCTGCTGAGAACCTATGCTCCATGCTCAATTTTTCTCCTTCCAGTCTCTCCAATATAGTCGTGTCTTGTTTGGCACTTTTAGAATTTGGCTGGAAATTTTGCCTCCTCTGATTGATGTAACCTTGAAGCTCGTTCATCTTGAAGAGTACGTACTTGAGACTAAAGCAGCTCCTTGATAGATTGAATGCCTAGATGCTCGATGAGGTGGCTTTCCGTTTTCTTAGCTTTGTTGAGCCGGTCGGTAGACACCTTGCGACTGTACGGTGTGTACTGAACTGCAACACAGTCGTCAAATTCTTGGAGTGGGGTTGCGATATTCTCATCTATCTCCTCTCTGATGAGACTCCACACAGTCTCTTCGACTCGTTGAGAAGATCGATGGACCGGAGCCTTCCCATTGCCTTTGTCGGTGGGCACTGACTGGACGATCTCCGGTTCAGTTCATTTATCACCATGATTCTCTTCCCCTTAGATGAAGCTTAAACCCTCTGACCGGTCGGTGACATGACCCGTACTTCATGGGGTACATGCACTTCAGCCTTAACTGTCTCTGGTTGTGGGAAAGTGACCGTGACTTCAGCTTCACTAGCGGGTTGTGGCTCAGTGACCGGTATTGATGCTTGTTCAGTTGGTGCGACTGGGCCAGTTTTGTAGTTTCCTTTGATCTTTCTTCTTGGAAACTACTTGTATGGGCACATCTGATTCCGTGCTTGGCGTGGTCAGAACCAGCTTTTTCTTGGCCCGTTTGGACTGTTTGGGATTCTCTATGACCACTTTCTTGATAGGCTTCGCCCCAATTGGTTGCTCTGAAGCCTTTCTTTTGGTTGGTTCCTTAGCTGTAGAAGCGGTTGTGGGCAGTTGTTTGATGTATTTGCAGTCACCAATTAATGGGAGCTCAGGGACTGTGGGTTCCATTTTTTTCACCTTTTGCAGTATCAGATATTATCATTGGGGTGTGTAGTTCTTGAACTGCCGGTTCCTATTAGGTAATATGGCCTTGAGGGTGGTGAAAATCACATCGGCCAAGTTGATTTTATTTCGGTAAGAATAGCCATCATGACTTACACTTTCTCACTGGTCAGCATGTCAAAGGATCCTCCTTTGCCCGAGACTGCTTTGGGCAGAATATCGTGCACTAACCAATATTTTGGTTTCAGGGCCACCCTCTTCTCAGCATCCTTGAATGATGTTCATTATAGGGACATCATAGGCTTCATCTTTTCCTTCAAGGCTTCGTCTATTTGGGAGACGTTGTGATGCACTTGTGCGGAAGGTTCGTGCATACCGCCCTGCATCATCTCGGCATCAGTTTCTCTGATGATGCAGTGGAGGTTGTCGCCGTTGATAACGACAGAGTCGAAGAAGTTCAGAGCCTCTAGGTAGATCTCATCCAAGCAAACAAGAAATTTATGAAGCCCAGTTTGCTTTAGAGCTTGAAGAACTTGGATAATTTCAGGGTCGGTTGTGGTTAGGACGTCGTCAAACTGGACATGGAATATGGTACGGGTCATTTCTTATTTGTGAGGAGCCATTTGTATAGGGTTTGGAAATTTTTTACTGTGCTCGGCTATGGAGGTTTTGAGAGAGAAGGATTTGTTGGGACTTAGAAAATTTTGGCGAATGATAGTTTTGGAAGAAATGAAGAGTTTTTGGCTTTTGCAGTGGAGTGTATTAGGAGAGATAATGATTAAAATGCTTCTCCAAATTTCCTAAGAAAATATACCTTTTGAGCGGGATTTGAGCTTTGGCATTTAATGCAACAATACCTTTTGTCTTGTAGCTTGTCAGAGGATTAAATGCGGTACAATGTTTTCTCTGATCATCTGCAGATACTCTGCACACAACTCTGTCACCAGCTTTACCTAAAGTGTGTACACGCAGTGTATGCATTGATGACGTGCATTTATAGAAAATGATTTGGTCTTAAACGGCCAGTATGGGATTTATATATATATGTGTGTATATATATATATGTGTGTGTGTGTGTGTGTGTGTGTGTATAGATTTTGTATTTGTAAGAGAATATATGATTATAGGTGTAATAATGTATATATTTATTTCTTTTGTGACTGAGCACTATCAGTTTAGAGGAAACGGACTGAGGTAAGTGTAGTAGGCCGATAATTGAAGAATGATTGATAGAATGTTAGGCTTAGGCACATTATTCATCAAAATGCAACATTTTTGTAAAGTTTAGGCAACTGATTATGTTAATTATTTTGATATAACATTGTTTCCCCTGACTTCATAAGATAAATATAAAAGTCTTAAATATTTCTAAAGTAGGTAAACTTAGCTTCTGGTAACGATTTTGTGAAGATGTCTGCTACTTACCGGTCTGTTAAAATATCTCTAGTCTGATGTCCTTCCTCAGCACATGGTCTCTGATGAAGTGATGTCGAATCTCAATTTGCTTTGTTCTTGAGTGGAAAATCGGGTTTTGATTGATGGCTATGGCACTCGTATTATCACAGAGATAGGTGTATCTAACTCCTTGATATTGTAGTCTCCTAGTTAATCAACACTTGATTATAACTAAGCTATTTCGGTTTTAGGATTGTTAAGGATTAACATGTGCTTGATATGATGAACTACCAACCGTGGTGGAAGAAATCGGTTGGTCTTTTGGTGAAACCGGATGAAGATATGTGTATGAGTGTATTTGTGAGTTGGACATAGTTTGTTTTATGGAAGTTCGACCATAATCTCATACGTCTCCCCTTCTTCCCAGCTAGAAAAGTATTTACTGGATCTCTCGATTTACAACATTTGTCGTACAACCTCCTTAGTTTAGACTCACACATATAACTCTATCAGCTATATTTCGCTAACTAAACTCCTATTACTCTTAAACATCTTTTTACAGTCCCTCTCTTTAGCTTCTTACAGACCGTTGAGAAAACTATCACTAACTGAACCAGTCTAGTGATTGTAGGCCACTGCTATTGCTCGTGCTTGAATTGAAAGTAGTTTTGAAAGCTTTTTGATAATCTCAAGCTCTTAGAATTTCAAAGTTGGTGAAGCACGTTCTTCAGCTTGCATCTCTTGTATTTATATTTGAGTTCAATTTGAAGCCCGTTTTGAGATAGTACTGCTTTGTCCTGACCACATCATTAATTGACAGCAATATTTAAAAGTGCAACAGCAATATTCAGAAGTATTCAGAGATTATTTCTTGCTTACATAGATGAAAAATCATGAATCTCGACCAACTCATTCTACTGCACTTTCGAAAGAAGCAGTCAAAGGTAATAATGATAATAGCGTGGACGTGGTCGTGGTGGATATCGCGGCCGTGGACGTGGTCGTGGTCTTGGCTAAAGTTATTACGGTGGTGGTTATCATAATTATCGTGCGATCATCAAAATTTCCCTAGATAAGCAAAAGTTACATAATAAAGATGAGAAGAGGCACACGGAACAAAAGAATAATGATGAGCAATACTATCATTGACGTGGTTCAAGCCACTGTTGCACACCCAAATATCTTATTGATTTATATCAAGAATCTCAAAAGGCAAATGAAAGAAAATGCCTTTAATTCCGACGTCCTGAAAGTACTCATTTGGAGACCACATATTTATGGATAATCAAATATAATTTTATTTACATGTTATTATCATATGCTTTACTATTATGCGCTTTATATATATCTTTACTCATATGTATGTTTTTTATGCATCTTTTTCTTATAATGATGATTATTCTGTATTTGTTATTTAGGATATTCATAAAATGAATACAACCATGTGAAACGAAGAATTATGCTTTGTAGACTGTGCACCGAGTCATAAGATTCTGAAAAATAAGAAATATTTATCTTGGTATAAAATTAGTAAGTGTTATTAGTATATCGGGTAGAACAAGTATATTTGAAGGCTACGAAAGATCTAATGTTTTATTGCCGACGGGAACAAGAATGATAATAGAAAGTGCCTTATATTTCCTAAGTCACAAAGAAATTTATTAAGCTTTAAAGTTTTCGAAATAACGAATATCATGTTGAGACTGCACAAAAATGAAGATGTTGATACATATCATAAAAGTAATTCCGAATGATAAAAGAATTACAGAAATATTACAATCTTTTGCTTTTGTGCTTTACTACGCATATCTTATAACAAATGAAAACATATATATCTTTTAATTATGTATTCTACTACACATACGTTAGAAAAATTGAAAACGTAGATGCATTAAAATAGATGAAAACGTGATAACCAATTTAAAATTGATTAAAGGAGAGGGCCAAAGGGTAAAAAATGGAGAAAAAAATGGAGAAAAGGCTAATGATCAGCCAGATTGAAAGGAGAGGGAATCGATCTTAATAAAGAGAAAAGCAACCACACAAATAAAGCGAGAGAAGGCCCATCGCTTCTCTCCCTCACCTTCACACACAAGCTTTCTTGTCTTCCAATGAGAAGATACAAACAACATACACACGCACGCACACGCACGACATAGATACATCAATCAACCAATCAATCTTTCCTCAAATCTTCTGACTTTGTCATGTGTTGTCCAGTGTTTTAAAAAGCGTATAGCGTATAGCGTATATTGTCCAGTGTACACGCACTCTGCCCTACTTTGTCATGTGTTGTCCAGTGTTTTAAAAAGCGTATAGCGTATCGCTTCGCGTTTTGGTTCCAACAGCGCGTAGCGTAAATAGCGTAGCGCATTGCGTGAGTATTTCGGGCAATCCATTTATAATATAAATATTTATAATATATGATAATTATAAATAAATATAGTAGTTAAATTAACTAATATGATATTAATGATCATCAGTTTAAAAAAATTATCATCAGATTAAATAAATTATTCAAATAATTGGGAACTAAATACATTAAACAATACTAAGGTTATAAAAGAATAATGATAATTACCAAAATTTTATCCCAATCTAGTCTAAAATATGAAGTATTTAAAAATAAATTTTCATTTAGCTAAACGTCTTGTCAGTTGTCACTAAAGGACATGCCACACTCTCTCTCTCCTCGTAATACTACACATTGCCAGAGCCTCTCTCGTTCGCAATAACACACAGAAATTCCGTACGCTTTATTTTTTAAGCATCGTAGCGTTTTTCTGAAAATTTGCGCTTTCGCGCGCGTCAACTCGCGCGATGTCACGCTTTTTAAAACACTGGTGTTGTCAATGTCCAATTCCACTAAGAAGTCCCACTATCTTCTTGCAACGCAAAGATAAAAGAGTTAATTATGATTCAGCCCATATTCATGTTTAAAAATCGTGTTCAGCCCCTGTCAGAAAAAGCAATTAGTTTTAAGGACCCGATTTTTCATACCACTTCATCGGTCTGTGGTACCACTTCTTTGTTCTGTAGTACCACTTCTTTGTTCCGCAGTACCACATAATTGCTCTGCAGTACCACTATACTGCAGAGCAATTATGTGGTACTGCGGAACAAAGAAGTGGTACTACAGAACAAAGAAGTGGTACCACAGACCGATGAAGTGGTATGAAAAATCGGGTCCTTAAAACTAATTGCTTTTTCTGACAGGGGCTGAACACGATTTTTAAAGTTGAATGGGGCTGAATTGTAAAGGTCCCAAGATAAAAAGCCTCAAAAGATCGAAAGAAAAAGAAAAGAACCCTTTGCTTCTCTTCTCGACAATCGATCGATCTTTACAACAGAAGCTTACCCTCTTTCTTTTTTGTCCCCAAAACTGCTGCTAAGAAATGAAAGTACCCTTTAATGTAAATAACCACAAAGCATCATCCATCGTAGTAGCAGCCGCCGCCAGCGACAACAGCACCACCACCACCACCGCCGCCGGCGCCACTCCCTTGACCTCATCGTACGAGCCCAAATCGGTGCTCGAAATCGGAAGAAGCCCGAGCCCAGTCGCCGGGAAGCCCGCCGACCCTCTTCAACAGCTGGAAAAAGAACACCAAGAACAAGAAAATAACCATGTTTTGAACGGCAATCAACACTATTTGGAAGATTGGGATTCTCTGATGAGAGAGCTTGGCCTGAACGACGACCCCGCCGGCGGCTCCAAACCTTTCCCAGACCACCATCAGTTAGCCGCCGGCGCCAATCTCGTCGATTTCACCCACCCATCAGCAACAGTCTCTTCCTCGTCGTTCGATTCTGCAGATAACTTCAACCTCCTCTCAGATCTGCCCACAAACGCCTACGCCGCCGCGTTGGACCCACAAAACTGCGTCGCCGGCGGCGGCGACTTCAGCGCCGGCTGGAACGTGGGGTTCGAGTACGTGGACGAGCTGATTCGCCTCGCCGAGTGCTTCGAGAATAATTCCCTACAGTTCGGTCAAGTGATACTGGCGCGGCTCAACCAGCGGCTAACCTCTCCAATCGGTAAACCCCTTCAAAGGGCAGCTTTCTACTTCAAAGAAGCCCTTCAGTCCATACTCATCGGCTCGCCGGCGGCGTTCATGGGATTTTCCTCCGACTCAATCGTTCAGACCATCAAAGCCCAGAAAGCCTTCTCCACCATATCTCCTATTCCCATGTTCTCAAGCTTCACGGCGAACCAAGCCGTGCTTGAGGCCTTGGAGAATGGGTTCGCCCATGTCCACGTCATCGACTTTGACATAGGGTTGGGCGGTCACTGGGCTTCCTTCATCAAAGAACTCGCTGAGTCGTCGGCGCGTGGAAACCCGCCTAGCGTTAGGGTCTCGGCGTTAGTTCCCCAGGACTATACTGTCCAGTCAAGGCTGGTCAGAGACAACCTAACTCAGTTCGCAAGCGAACTCAACATAAGGTATATTTCATCAGACAAGAATCTGACCTTAACAATCGCAGTTTCCTAATCTAACCTGTCTGTGTTCCCTTCCCATCTCAGGTTCGACATTGAGTTCGTGTTGATACCGACGTTCGAGTACCTCTCCTTCAAGTGCCTGAAATTCGCGGAGGGAGAGAAGGTCATCGTCCTCCTTTCGCCGTCCATATTCCACCACATAGGGACTGGGTTTCTGAACGACCTCCGCCACGTGTCGCCACACACGGTGGTACACGTGGACTACTGCCACACGGGGGTGGGACCCACGGCGTCGTACCGTCAGACGGTGATAGACGGGCTGGAGTATTACTCCACTCTGCTAGAGTCCCTGGACGCCGGCACCAACGGCGGCGCCGGCGGTGATAGTAACTGGGTGAGGATAATAGAGATGCTTGTAGTTTACCCTAAAATCGTGGAGGTGATGGGCGGTGGCCGGCAGGTGGCGGCGGTGAGGGAGGCGCTGGTGGCGGCGGGGCTGAGGCAGGTTGGGCTGAGTCAGTTTGCTGAGTTTCAGGCGGAGTGTTTGGTGAGGAGGGTTCAGGTAAGAGGTTTCCGTGTTATAAAGAGACAAGGCGAGATGTTGCTTTGCTGGCACGACCGGCCGCTCGTCGCCGCTTCTGCTTGGACCTGTTAATTGTTATTTTATTAAATTATTAGCCAAAAGGGGGGGAAAAAGGAAAAGAAAAGTATTTTACATTTTCTAGGTAATAAGTTGCTTCTGTGTCGTACTCATCCTTCCTTCCGATGTTAAACGAATGTTATAGACTCCAATCCCCACTCCATCCATATACGTACATATTACTGTTCTTTTTTGCTTCAGAATGGCGATATGTATGTGTTTGAGGTACAGAAATTGATAAAGAGAGTATTAATACAAATGATGCCAACATGAAAAGGAGGAGAAACAAGTTTAGGTGAGATCTCTGAAGATGTTGGATATGTATGGCTTAGTTTCATGAATCAATGAGTCAAGTAAGCATAGTAACCGAGTTCTTGGGAGGACTCATCAATCTTCTCCCACCTTAGATGTAACATCCAAATGGTGTCACTTGATCACTGATTCATGAAACTAAGCAATATCCAACAATCTTCGTGTGTTATGCTGCTGCAAGATGTGTTTGTTAGCTTTATTAGTAGGCCTAATAGACTGTTTAAGCAGCAAAAATGTTCTTTTTACAGCTATAAATCTCGTACAAAAAAAATTAAAGAAGCACAATTTTCATGGAATTTTTTGATTCTCGGAGTGAATTCTTCTACTGCAATGCAATCATCTAAAATCATATGCAACTCATTTCTGAGGTTTTCATTTTTCTTTCATCTCATCATTCATCACACTCGGACTGTGCAAAAGGATTCAAATTGGCATGACAGAAGCATGGCTTTGCTTGGATAATAACCAGTTGAGAATATGAGTCCAACCTTTGTTCAAAGTCTACTTACTACCAAGTAGAGCTGTCAAAACCGGTCGGCCAGCGGGCCGGCCCGTAGTCCGCCAAAGCCCGCCTTGGGCAGGTGGCGCGGCTAATTGGAACTGAAGGCCAAATTAAAAATAAATAAATAAAAATTCAAAAAAAAAAGAAAAATTAAAAAATAGAAAAAAGAAAAGCGATATAAATTAAATATTTAAGCGCGAAATTAATTCTAATCAAATCTAATCTCGTAATAATATTTATTTATATTATTAAACTTGAGTAAATTAAAAATCGGAGCTAAATAAAAATATTAAAATATAATTTATTTATATATCAACATTTAATAAAAAAATCATATTATAATTACTGGCGGGCCTACCCGCGGATCGCCAGACCCGCCCTGCCAAACCCCGCGACCCGCGCGGACTTGCTCGCCTAGGCCCGCCCCTTGGCGGGCCTAAGAAATGGCAGCATGCGGGCCGCGGGCCCAATTGATGGTACTACAACCAAGTCTTATTTTGAGTTATACAAGGGTAAAACTAATCGTGTTAAAAGGACTTTCTGGTTCAATTCATTCTTTTGGCTCCAGAACTAATTTGGGTCTGTTGACAGATAGATATCCAAAGTCTATGTTCTAGAAGGCCTATGGATTAAAGTAGATGGCGGGATAAAATGCAGGGACTAGGATGCAATTTCTGAAGCTGAATAACTATCAATGGTTAATACAAGATCTTATAGAAGATCCAATGGATAAGATGAAGAAAGGGCTATATTGGTCTATAAAGGGGCAGGACAGATAGGGTTTTTTGGCTGACAGACACAAGATAAAAAACATCTTCACGCCGCACACACTCTATTCTCACTTCTCTGCACAGTTTCTGTAATACCCGTAAAATTTAAGCGGGATTACGATAGGAAAATTTCAAGAAAATTAGTGAGGAAAATATTATGAATAAAAATTCCTAAGAAATAATTATGAACGAAAATTCGGAAGAAACTAAGATGATAAAATATTTCCGTTCGAACGGGCTCACATAATAATCGACCCGAGTAAATAATAAAATTTTGGGCTTAAATAAAAGTAAGGCCCAAATAAAGGTTGAGACAATTGAACATTCAAGTGATAAAGCCCAAATGAATTAATTGAAGGCCCAAATAAAAGAAATTAAATAACAAACAAAAAGGCCCAAAATAATACTTTACCGAAGAGAAATGGCCAAAATAAAATTAGAGATAAGGATGACTCTTAACCTATATGGAACCCACGAAAATGCTATGCCTTTACTTGTTTTTTTAGCCTAAAAACAATCGTTGTTAGTCAAAGAAAGGAAAGTGTGATGAGGGAGAAGATAGAAAACGAAAAAAAAAAAAAACCGAAGAAGAAAGAAGAAACGAAGGAGATGAACACGAAACCAAGGATTCTTGGCAAGCTCAATCCATCACAAACAATAAACATAGTTTGAGGAGGTGAGGTAGGTGAATTTTATTCATCTGCACCACGTGAAAGCTTTTCAAAAATTTCAGATTCATGCGATTAGTCAGTTGGGTCGGATTTCAGTATTTTAATGCTTGGTTATGTGATGTTTATGTGTTATATGTTTCGTTAGAACCCAAAGTATGGGTTAAATCTGTATTCGGTGTGTTGTGGATGATTTGAAGTCTTGGGGAATTTTTTTGTGACTACTACGATTGAGATAAAATCTCAGATCCATGAGCTAGTAATGATAAGTATTAGTTGTTGATTAAATATGCATATGAAGTCTTCGACCTTGGGCCATTTACGATTTGTGAGTTCATACGTGTTGAATACGCAAGTTATTTTCGATGGCATGTTAGTTTTGGTAAGAAGTATTCTAGTTATATGATCTTTGGAAATTTTCGGCGTATGAAAAACTAATGAAGTTTTGAATTTAGGGCGTACGACTTTTTGGGTTGGTAATAATTTTTGAAGATGATAGTTTATGAATTCATGTTTTTGTTAGGATGATTTTGAAGAAGATTATGATGAAATGAGTTTTGGGTGATATTTGTTGTTCTTTAGGGTTTTGAGGATTTTCGAAAGATCTTATACTTTAAGGTGACTTGTGAAGAAGATTACGGTGATATGAGTTTAGGTGATTTACATGATCGATTTTAAATTATGTCCACGTAGGTATAGATTTGCGAATATTTGTGGTTGATTAGGGTTTGAATATTTTTTAGATGCCTTACTGTTTTTGAAAAGATTTTTGAAATATTATAGGATAAATTCTCGGATCATTTTTGGGTTTAGGATGATTTTAGAGATGTTAAAATTATGATTTTCGAAGGTGATAAATTTTCAAAAGGTTGGTTTTCGAAATAAGTTTTTGTAAGATAGAAAAGTTTTTCGCAAGTTTCGCAAGCTTGAGCATTATTTTGAAACCAAGTGATTTTCGAAAGAATTTTCTAAAGAGTTTTCGAATGAAGTTTCGAACTGGCCATTCGAAGATTTTTTCGAAATCTGTTTCGAAAATTATTTTCGAAACTAACTAAATTTCGCAATTATCTTATTTTCGAAAGACAACTTTGAAGTAAGTCCCATTTCGAAACTTAGTTAAATATGATAGGTAATTTCGATACTTAAGAAAATTTCAAATATTATATATTTTCGAAGAGTTTCAAAACTTTCATATTTTTCATATGATATTTTCACATGAGTCTTTCAACATTTAGGTAGTTTGCATATTTTTAATAGTTATCTAATTTAACTAGTACACTGATTGTATGGTATTTTCGTAATTAAGGTCCGACAATATAGGAGGTTCACGAGACTGTTAGGCAAATAAATCTCGGACGACAGGTAAGTGGAAATCTCAACTACAACACATAAACTACATGTTTGTATTCGAATTACGTGGTTATCTGTGTTGTATGATTTTACGTGGCGTGAATTATGTCAAATTACGTGATTATATGGCAACGTGTGTTGGTTGTTTTACGTGAGGGATTTTACGTGACTGTGAATTATGTGAAATTACGTGATTATGTGGCAACCTGTGTTGGTTGTTTTACGGGAGGTGCTTACTGGCGATAATGAAATCGCATGGTGAGCAATTATTTATGATTTTGCAATGACGTGGGAAACCAGTTGGTACACCATATCATAGTATATTATGTGCACGTTTGGGTTTAATGTTATTTTGGGAAGGTGAACGTGCATTGCATTTGTCGCTTGTAGGCGAGCATGGGATGTATGCATGGCATCATTCATATGGCATGAGCATGTGCATATACGGAATATGTGAGGATTTGCATTTATGAGTATGCACAGTATACAATCATAGGAGAACGAATATTATAGCTACTTCTACAAAGGCACCACGACGGAATGTAAGCCGTCTAATGTATTATGTGAGGCAGGAGGAGCGACCTGAGTAGGGGCGACCTAGGGAAACCTAGCGTAGGCCGCCCAGTGTGGAGCAACTGTCCGACAGGAGGAGCGACCTGGGTAGGGGCGACCTAGGGAGACCTAGCATAGGCCACCCAGTGTGTAGCAACTGTCATTGTCATTAGCGGACGAGGGTCACCTGGACGAGACACATGGCGTAAGCCAGAGTGCCAGGAAAGGCAACCGCAATGGAAAAAGGACGATCGTCAGATAGAGGGGCGACCTGGTGAATAGAAAAACTGGAGATAAACCCTAGTTTTGTCCTAGCCAGAGTGGGCCAACTATCGTATTTTTATCCGTATAGGATTTGAGCTCATGTTATGGTGGTGCGAGTAGTAAGTTAGCTATGGGCCCAGATAGAAATGAAAAAGAAATGGGAAAGAAATAAGAATGATATGTGTATGTGAGTATTAGAAAGCACTGGCGCGGATGCCTTTGCTAGTTGGCACGTGCATACATGCATATTTCCACTTACTGAGCTTTATAGCTCATTCCACGTTTTATGTGTGTAGGTACGAACGAGTCGGACGTTGAGACACGTCACGACTAAGGCAGGCTGATGGCGGTGACTCACGTACTTTTGAGGGCTGGGCGTACATGGATGCGACCTGAGGGGTGTTATCAGTGTGTTTTAAATATTTTAACATATTGGGCTATGGTCTTTTAGATTATAATGTTTGCATAACGGGACATGTGCGAAATAAATGTGTGCGAGTGTATAATATTAAATTATTAAATAAGAGTATTTTTTTAAATCGGGTCTTCCGCAGCTTACGTTGCGAAAAATCCGCCAAACTAGTTATATGAAAAGTGGGTCGTGACAGTTTCTATGGTTCTTCGTCTTCTGCTGGAAAATAAGCTCTAATCAGCCATTTTTGTTTGTTGATACTGAACAACAGTGCACTCCTTGTGGATTATTGTATCGTTCTTCAATTGTATGTGTTGATTCATGTTCTTGTTTGTGTATTGCTTATCAGCTACGAGTTATCTTTGCACTGTATGCGTTAATATAATATAGATCTAAGTTTTTTAACATGGTATCATAGCACTAGATCATGGATAAGTGTCCATCCCTAGCGCCTGATAAGATCTCAACTATTAGGTTTTCTGTGGCGTGCTTTTTTATTAGATCTGAGCTGTAAAACCTACTACTAGATTATCGGCTAAAACGTTTCTCTCGATCTCGTATTCAACATTTTTTGTTGTTTGTTATGTTTTATGACAATTATAAAGCTGAAGCGGTTTTTGACTTGATACATTTGGATATTTGGGTCCTTTCAAGGTACAAATTGATGAAAAAGTACTTTCTAACTATTGTAGATGATATCTCTAGAGGTTATTGGGTATATTTTCAAAATTCAAAATCTGAAACTTTTAATAATTAAAAAAAAATAGACTAGTTAAAATCAGTTTTTAAAAAGAGTCAAATTAATTAGAACTGATAATGGTTATGAGTTTTTAAATTCTGACTTTATAAATTTTACCACAAGAAAGGTTTATTACATCAAAGTAGTTGTGCATATATCCCACAACAAAATGGTATTGTTGAACGGAAGCACCATCATTTATTGCTAGAGCGTTATATTTTCAATATGGAACTCCTTTAGAATTCTGGAAAGAATGTATAACAACTAGTGTATATTTAATAAATCGAACTCCATCACCTGTCTTGAATAATATAACGCCTTTTGGAATTCTTTTCAACTGCAAACCTGTGTATGATCATTTAAAGGTGAAGTATAAAATGTGCCTAGGAGGGGGGGTGAATTAGGCTATAAAAAATTATTGGCCTGTTCTTCTTTGAAAAATACTTTTCTTTAAGAAGATAATCGCAGAGTGACTTATATCCCTGAATGCAGTAAGAGTATCAACGTTATCTCCCTAACCCTGTTTCACAAAATATCACGTTATTTTCTGAAAACGTTCCAATGATATTTTTCAAGTTATTTGTTGGCGTTCCGGGTTTGTCTCACAGTAAAGTAAATAACTGAAAGTAAAGTGAGACGAGATTTTTATACATGTTATATCCCCAACTGGGGTTTAATCCTGTCCTTGGGGTGTGATCTCCCCAAGATTTCCAATCAATCACTGAGTATTACCGATTATGGTTACAGAATGACCGATTCTTAAACAACCGAAGCACTATGGATACTAGACCTCGTTCTAGGCTGTCGCACGCCAAGTTTCGGTTCACGTTGTTTACCTAGGAAACCAATTCCCCGACTGGACACAGCTTGCTACCGAAGGGCCACCAAATCCACCAAATTCGTCCCTCCACGTGCAAAAGACTCCACTCGTGCTCCTTTGTGCGCTCAACACGTCCGAAGACTAAGGTTTTAGGATTGGGTGTTGCTAAAGATCGCTCACGGGTACTGATTCGCAATGTAAGCTCAACACAAACTACGAATTTTTCGCAAATTAAAGCTCAAAGCAGTCGAAGGAATTCGATGGCTTGTGTGTTCGTTTCGTACCCTTCAACGTGAAGTGTTTTTCTTCTATATAGACCCACGAATAGCTTCTACACTTCACAAGGAAAGTTAAGCACAGAACATGCAAGAGAAAGCTCAATAATCACGTGCATTAACTCAAAGAATCATGCCAAGAATTACCCTATTAAGTTCAACGTTCATGCATGATCACTTACCATAAATATCACAGATTTACTTTCATTCCATGGTTATCTCATTCGTTTGTCAGCACATTCCATATATAGATTCAATCAGCATATTTCCACATGTAAGCTCAATCAATTAATTACTTTCCAAAAATATAAATCCCAAGTCGCACAAGGAAATATAGATCATTGATTCACCGATTTAAGAGTCAATTAAGATAGCACTCAAACGGATATATTATTGATATTCTTTCGAAAAATAACTCAATCACATGTAAGCACTTAATCAGAATATCTTTTCCATATATAGCATAGTCATATCCGGGTGATCACTGTGATATTCTTTCCTAAAATAACTCATCACGTGTACAGCTCACATATCACTTAACATAATATATTTTCCATATATATAGCACACAGTGAGATTCCATTCATACGATAACCAGGTGATCACATCAATATTCCAGTTAAGCATAAGATCACATATATTCGATTTTCTTAACGATTTAAACCATATTAAACACTTAATCGAATATTTCACATACTTAAACATCATAAATCATACATATGAGTTTTCTAAATTGTACCCCCCATAATACAAAATTACTTGGAATAATCAAAACTCTCATAATCATTTGGACCAACAAGGTCTACAAAAGGTATTTGGTTGTCTTTGTTACGCAACAAATTTAACTAAAGAAAATAAGTTTGACCAGCGAGCTATAAAATCAGTAATGCTTGGGTATTTTGAAAATAAAAAAGCTTATAACTCTATGATTTAGAGAAAAGAAAATTCTCTAGGGATGTTAAATTTTATGAAACTGTTTTCCATTTAAAATTCAAAATAAAATTGTTTCTGAAAATATTTTTTGAAGAGCAGAATGATTTTAATACTTTAGACTCTAACTTTCCGAGTTTTGGGGTCGATGATGAGAATGATTATTCTGTCCATATGGATTTGCAAAGTTCCCAAGCAGAATTTTTGGAACTAATAGCGGATCTGAGACTCTATACTACAACGAATATTTTGATCCAGAATCAAGAAATTCGTATCATGCGCCCCAAACACTTGATAAAAGCGTCGGCAGTGGAGATAATGCTCTTGGCAGACCCAACAGATCGGTAAAATTTCCCTCTCATCTCAAAGCCTATGTATGTGATATTTCAAGATGTTCAACTAAGCATCCATACATGAATTTCTCTTAATGTGAATGATAGAGTATATATAAATAATATTGATAATGTACGCTCTGATCAGCCTCGTTCAATTGATGATGCTATGCAAAATAAATATTGGAGATTAGCCATGGATGCTGAAATGCTTGCGTTAGAACAGACTAATACCTTGGAAATTGTAAGTTTGCCTGAAAATAGAAAATCAATAGGTTGTAAATGGATATTCAAAATTAAATACAATGATGGGTATATAGAAAGATATAAAGCCCATTTAATTGCTAAGGGGTTCTTTTGGTTGCTGTTAATTATGAATGAGATGTTTTTCAACTTGATATAAATAATGTTTTTTTACATGGTGATATATCCAAGGAAGGTCATAGGATTTACCGGAACAGTATTTTGATAGATCAGAGCCTCGAGTTTGCAAGCTAAAAAATGTATGGGCAGAAACAGGCCCTAAGAAAGTGGAATGAGAAATTGACAACCTCTTTAGTTGAAAATGAATACGTTCAAAATTTTCATGATTATTCACTGTTTCCCAAAATTATTGGTCAAAAATGTGTTTACTTGCTTGTTTATGTTGATGATATTAGTAGTAGTAGAAATGATTTGCGTGAAATTGATAGTATTAGCAAGAAGTTGAATAATATGTTTGGTATTAAGGATTTGGGGGAGTTAAAATATTTCTTAGGTACAGAAGTCATAAGGAATTCTGATTCTTTTATTCGACATCAAAGAAAATATACTGTAACACCCGTAAAATTTAGATGTAATTAGCATTGTAAACACCCGAACTAGAAGGTTAATATCCAAAATACAGATGAAGTCCAAATGAAGGAAATATCCAAATAGGAAATTCGGCTCAATTCAAGACTAAAAAGCAATGTTGTAAAACTCGTTAGGCGCTAGTCGGGCGCCCGGAGGGGGCCTAGCGCCTAGGCGATTTAGGCGGGGTCTAGGCGGTTTCTAAGTCGGTATATTGATTTATTATTATTATTTTTCTATAGATCAAATATACCAATATTATGAATTTTTGCAAATATTCAAAATAAATAATATCAATTCCAGCCATTAATAAAATGCAATAATATAAAAATGATGATTTAAAAACAAATCATGTGTGATTGAATCGAACCCATTTACATAATCCTTTCACATATTATTTAATTATTAGTACAGCAAACAAACGGTCAGTTCTTATGTGAAACAATTTGTCCCGCACCGATTGTCTCATTCAAATTGTGGGTAAGTCTCTCTATATAAACACACAGATCTACGTAGGGCACATTCAACTAACTAGCCAAAAGCCATCTTAAATTACGAGGGTTGGGCTGTGATGGTTTTCTTAGTCCAAATTTTTTAGTAGTAAAATAATATTTAAATAATCAGTAGTTGGCCAATTGATTTTTCTTATCGCCCGATTAGGCGGGTTAATCGCTCCATCAATTAGGCAGAACCGATTATGTGTTAATCGCCTCGGTAGGTGTCCGATCAGCGCCTAGGCGGCGCCTACTCGGCCGCCTAGGCCGAGTTTTACAACAATGCTAAAAAGGCAATTATAAATTTTTACTCAAAGAGCCAAAATCAAATAAGACCAAAAAAAGATGTGGCCCAATAAGTATTAATAAACGATTTTAAGAAAGAATGTAATAACCGTAAATTAAACAACTTTCGATGTAATTATCATGTTATGCTAAGTTAAAAATTTTGTGGTATTGTTTAGTTAAAGAATCCAAAACATAGGTTCAAATTGAATTCGAATATTTAGTTGGGAAATAATTTAAAATAAAGTTAGGACCATAGCGGTTAATCTTTGGGATTAAAAAATTAACTTTGTGGGTATATTTATAATTTAGGTAACAAAGGAAGTAATTAATAACAAGAAGTACTTAGCCTTAAGGGGTAAAAGACGTCACTTGCTAGTCATGTTACCCAACAAATTCCAAGCTCTTTCCATGTATATATATCTCTATATAATAATAATATTAATGATAATAATATTTAATAATAATGACAAAACCTTCTCATGGTTGCTTAAATAGTATAAGCACATTTATTATAAGTGCAAGTATAACCATAAGTTCAAATGACAAAATAATATAATAAAACTATAGAATCAATCTAGGAGATGTAAGTGATGAGTGTTATATTCATATACATTTGTTATCACCATATAATAGCAACGTGGCTGTGGCAAAGAATGGAATAAATGAAATGTCATAATCGATTACTTAAGGTTGTCTTTATATACGTATACATGCATAGCTTTTAACAGATTGTTTCTATTTCTCAAACACTTCGTAAGAAAAGGAAAAGTTGGATTCGTGAGCTTATAACTTGGATCTCTTTCGCTGTTCGTTTATTCTACTCTTCTCCAACGTGAGATATTCACTCAATAAAGACTTTCGTTGATGAGAATACTACTCCAGGTCTGTTGTAGTAATTTAATAATGTATCAATTTAGTTATGCTTTTATATAGCACGTATGAGACAAATGACTCGGTCAGGGTTTCTTTGAAAACGAATGGGAACTTGGGAGACGAGCTAGTGTTATGATTTCATATTTACCCTAACTTACATGATTAAAGTCACTACAAAAAAGAGTCCTGTTAGCGACGACGTAAACCGTGGCATTTCGGTCGCTAAATCATCTTTTGCGACGGAACTGCGACGGACGCTCACCGTCGCTAAAAGGCCCGTTGGAAAAAGATGTGGTCGCTAACAGCCGTCGCTACAGTTTTTGCGACGAAGAGAATTACGTCGCTATATTTTTGCGACGAGCGGAGTTCCGTCGCAAAATCTGGGTGAAAAAATAAAAAAAAAAAACGCCTGCCGGAGAACCGGCAAGCCTCCGTCGCCGGAATCTGGCATCCAGCTCGTTCCTTCCAAGCTATTCTCTGTCGATTCTCAGCCCACTCAAATGGAGGTGCTCTTACCGAAATCAAGCTCCGTAGCGTCGACGGTGGCCGCGGCTCGAACTATGTGAGCTCCACCGACGGAACTCTCCAACACCCTCGACGTCATCGTCTGTGTTGTTTTTATTATTCTGTATATGTGAGGAGAAACGAATTTATAACAGACGAAGTATTCTTTTTCTTTTCTATCTCTAATACATGCACACACGATCTCTCCTTTTTCACTCTTACCTCACATAGCACTTTGTGCCTTTTCCTTTTCTTTACTTACCCACTCACCCACACTTTCGTTCTTCATTCACGTACATATTTATAGATATATATCACATGAGAGGATAACTACTCATTTAACACTACACCTAATGCCATCACGCGTATCAAATATTGTGGCTGGTCTTGTTCAACATTGGTGGCTATCACATGCATTTGTTGACTTGGTTTTCTTTGCTTTAATGTTTTTCGTTGTCTCCCTGCTTTTTCTTGTTGAATGTTTGTGTTATGTTCCTTTGTGTTTTTCTGACTTTGAGATTAGCCAACAAATTCCCCCTTAATCTCAAAGCGTTTGAGTTTTTCATCGCTCTTTAATTTGACCCGCTTTCGTCTGTCGTATGTCGCGGCTCGCCACTTGCCGTCAATAATTGCCTTCGTGATCCTCGCCATGTTTGCCATCTCGTCGTACTCGTCTACCACTAGTTTTTCTTCTTGGACCGTCTTTTCCCTTCGATTCAGTTCTTCGGCGAAGTAATAAATATCCTCGTATTTTTCTTTGACCCTTGTGACGTAGTCCTTCAAGCTCGTCACCTCGTCGTTAAAAATGGGAGTGTCGGCTTCTCCACGCTCCTTACCAAGGTTTTTGTCGTACCCAATATTCACGGGTGTGTCGATTGGGTCCTTAGCTCCGGATCGCTTGGCCTTCCTCGGCATTTCGATAGTCTCCTTCGTGGTTACATCAGTCGCTTCTTTTTCCTTCATATTTTGGTTATCGCCGATCCATTTGGGGGCCTCCTTGGTCGTCGTCTTAACCTCGTCCTTCTCGTCCGAATCCAATTTATCGGCGAGCTTATCCCTTTCATTAATCCGTTTCCTCAAGTTGTTCATATAAGTCTCGAGGGTGTTTCTCGCGACGATCCATTCCTTCACCCTCTTGTTTTTCTCGCGTAGTTTTTCTTCATCAACGCATTCTTTCTCGTTAAGACTGGCCTCCGTAGGTTCTCCAGTCTTCTGTATCGTGACTTTACCGACAACATGTCGCATGGCCTCCATCGTGGCTGCGCCGGTCGTCTCTTTCACGCCGCGCTCCTGGTTCTCTCTTCGCATGGCTTCTTCAGCCTGCTGGGTTATTTCTTCAACAGCCTCACCGCCTTGTCTCTCTATGACTTTTACGTTCGCCTCGTGGAATTTATCTTTAGCTTCGTCCGACGACGTGTGCATGGCGTCGCCGACCTTGTTCTTCATCTCCCGGGCATTCACTGATGCCTTCACGCCGATTTTCTCGACTTTCTCAGGAGGTTGTGGTGGCGGCGTTTCCTCAAACGCCTCGTCTTTCTCGAGCTCTTCTTCGTTTGGAGCTCCTTTTTTCTTTTGTTCGTACACGGGTTCCTCGACCTTTGGATATTTTGCTTCCTCTTCATCATCATCGGCTTTCATCTTTGATGATTCGCCTTCTTCTTTTCCCGTTTCGGATTTTAGTGGTGGTTCATCTTTTTTCTTTTCCACCACCGGCTCAGCATGATCTTTATCAAGCTTGCTCTCCATGTCACGAGGTACGTCTTCTCGTACGGGTTTGCCCTCAACGCTCTTCTCGTCCTCCAAAAACTCGACATCGTCGTTTTCTTTCGCCATCTCAAGTTCGCCTTGATTTTGTGGCCGAACTTGGTTTGTGCGATCAGCGGCCTTATACGCTTTCTTCAACAATTCCCAGGCTTCTTTGGCGTTTCTCGTTATGCCTATCTCTCTGACACCGGTAAAATCTATTGCCTCATAGATGATGAGGAGCGCAAGACCATTTTCTATGGCGGCGGCTCGCAACGTCTTCCGTTGCGACTTTGTATACCCCTTCGTATCGGGTGAATATCCATCTTCGACTATTTCCATAAGCCTTGCGATTTCAGCAAAGCTTTCGTTTCGGCGCTTGATAAAAGGAATTTATATCGTATTTTATACCCCGTAAAAACGTAATATCGGTTGTTATTTATATAGAATTTCTTCGAATACCATATTTTTACGTTTATTTTGCATATTCTACAGATATTGGAGAAAAGAAATACAACCGACTGGTTTGAAAAGAATCGAAGAGGCAGCCCATATTACGGCCCAAAAACAAATTGGGCCAAGATAAAACCAGCCAAGCCCTTTAACATCAATTAAAGAATGAAGAAAACATAAAACTACATGGAACTAACGCATTCAAGCAAACGACAAATGATAAGAAGAGAAAGAAGACCCACAAGATAAAGAATTGCGACGATCGCACGCACACCGCAGACAAATGAAGAAAAAAAGTGCTCGGCGCAAGGAAGAAAATGAACACTCAATCTTACGCATGCTTGAGCTGCAAAATGGAGATTTTTTGTTCCCCATCGCCATCTATAAATAGAAGGATTAACGAGCAGAGCTGAGAGAGACAGACGCACACAAAAAAAAGCCATATACTCGACCTATCAGTTGTGTGTACTCTTTGCTGATGGAAAAATTGGTTGAGTGGGTTGATCACCAACCCACTTCACCTACCCATTAGTAATAATAATATTTAATTATAATATTATTATATTGTATTAGTAAGGCTTTTGCCTATAAAAGGGGAGCTAATGAGGCATTAGAGAACACACCAAAACCAATAGAGAAAGACAATAGAGAGAGGAAAGAAATAGCGGGTAGAGGAAAAAATTGAGGGTTTGTTCGGTATTTGCTCCGACTATAAAGAGAGATAGTGTGTGTTTTCTCCTTTATAGATTGAGAGGTTGTAACCCCTGTTTTTACCCTAGTAATAATATTTCTACCTCGCCCGTGGTTTTTTACCCCATGTTAAGAAGGGGTTTTCCACGTAAATTCCCGTGTTCCATTTATCCTCATAGTCATTTCCAATTTCGTTAAGCTGTCCATTTCGTAACATTTGCTAGACCGAGAGCAAGAGCAGCGAAGGAAGCGAGCCAAGCGGGCTGCGGTTGCGACTGTGAGTCGAGGGACTACTGTCCGGCTGGTTTGTGTGGGCTGAGGGCTGATATCGGGACTGTGAAGCGAAGGCGAGGAGCTGCAACTGCTCGAGCTGTGAGCGGGTGCTTGTGCGCAACAGCTACGAGGTGGAACGGCAGCAGCTGCGGGGACTGACGGAGGGCTGATCCGAGCCGGGTTCACGAGCGAGGTAACTAATTTTTGGGTACGATTGGGCTGAGACGGGCTGCCGGCGTAGAAGGAGTAGTGAACGGGCAGTGCAAAGAACTCGTAAGGAAAGGAAAACCTGAGACGCCCACCACCTGTTCGGGAAAACTCCTCAACGAAATTCAGGGAAGAAACGTGGTTTTATCTTTGTTATTTACGGTCCTCATTATGTTGATGTTTAATATGAGTGGCTAAATCCCGTAGTATTTGAGATTAGATGAGCCCTAGCGAGATCGTACGTATGTTGAACGTATTAATGATATGCTTTTTATTATGACTCGGTTACGATTTATGTTATTGTTTTGATTATGTCTATGTGGTCGAAATAATTGTTGGGAAATCGATCGCTACGCTCGAAAGAGGGGCGACGATTAGACCACTCGTAAACGAGCGGAATAAACTCATCGCTAGAGATAGGTTGAACTACCCCGCCGAATTAGAGTCAAATCTAATAGCGGGATTCATTGTGTTTTTATGCGATCTGCGATTAAGTAAGTTAGGGAAGCTTGCCCGGCTATTTAAGACGTAGATTAGTTGTTACGAGTCGAAGCGAGTAAGCGCAGTTTCGCCCAGTCGTAGAAACTCGTATACATACAATAGGAATCATCACGGTCTAATAATTAGCTAAAATGTATACCTCGTTTGTCGTTCGATCGAGCTAGGGGGATTCGAAGTCTCAAATACGTTCGCTTCCATAAAGTCGTTCCAACCCCATTTTCGCTATTTCATATTTATCGTTGTTTAGTTTATCATTATTTATATTTTTATCAAACCAAGATATTTACTAGAATATTTAAACGACGGTTTTCTAAAATATATAGTTCCTTTGGGTTCGATACTCGAATATTTGCCACTTCTATACTATTTTCGATAGGTATACTTGCCTGTTGAGCGTAGGATAATTTGCGATATTCGTTTTATATTTGTTACTCGATCCGCTCGATCAAGTTTTTGGCGCCGTTGCCGGGGAACTATTGATATTTGGAGAGCTTTAGTTTATTATTCTAGCCCTATTATTATTATTACTATTATTATTATTATTATTATTATTATTATTATTATTTCTACGCTTATTATTTTTGCTTATTTTTTTTCTTCTTCGTTATTTTCATAATTTTAATTAGTATTATTTGCTGTTATTTTTTTTATTAAATATATATTATATATATATTTTTGCTTAATCGGATTTCGTTTGGTCTAGATACGTTTATTAATATAAATATTATTATTATTTCTTCAAACTATCTATTTTATTTTTATCACTATTACAAAAAAATATATATATTATTATAGTCTTTATTATTTCCTTATTATTATTAGCACTCGCTTATTTTTATTTTTATTTTTTTATTTTTTTTGCACTATATTTTGTTTTATTGGTTTTTATTTCTAAATCTCTTATTGCTATTGTTATCTTATTTTGTTGTCTAGGTACGTGAACGCTCGTGCATGACCCGAAGGAATCCCTCGCGACCAATCGTTGAAGGAGACCCGGAGATCGAAAGAACGTTCCGACATAACCTACAAAAAAACGCAAGGCGATTCGAAATGGCAACTCAAAATCGTGACGATATGCCGCTTGTAGCTAGAGAGCCTCCAATGAGAGAGCTGTGGAGAAACAACGCCGTAGGATCGGTCGGCTCAGCGATAGTCCTTCCTCAAGTCCCGAACAACTTTGAGCTGAAACATCATTGGCTTCAAATGCTTCAGACGACAGCTCAATACGATGGACTCTCCGAAGAAGACACTTACCGACACATACGTGACTTCCTATCCGTCACGGACACAATACGAGTACAAGGAGTAAGCCCTGAAACGATTCGGCTCTACTTATTTCCGTTCTCCCTACGAGGTAACGCTAAGGAATGGTATAATCTGCTACCCGAACGATCCATCACCACTTGGGACGAGATGCACGCCACCTTCATCACACACTTCTTTCCACCGTCAAAGGTGCTGAAACTAAAAATGGATCTTACGGCATTCAAGCAGAAGAAGGCGAGAATTTATACGACGTATGGACACGTTTCAAGACGCTTCTGAACCGCTTCCCACAACATGGTATGACGAAGAGCGAATTGATTCAGCAGTTCCACGAATCGTTGAATGATATTACAGTGCAACCACTTGACGGGGCATGCAACGGAGGGCTATGCAATTTAAGCGCAACGGAAGGCTGGAATCTAATTGAAGAATATAGCGCAAATAGCTTCCGGCGCGGGAGTTCAAGCAATAGAGGCAAACCACCGGGGATGTACGATGTCGATAATGCAACAGCGATAAACGCCAAGTTTGACACACTCCAACAACAAATCGCAGCTAACAACCTCCAAATGCAAACATTGATGAATACGCTATTACCCACGCTAACAACAAAGCCGATTGTTAATGCTGTGCAGGTACAATCTGTCCCGAGGACTTCTGCAGCGGCTTCGCCTCCTCATGCATACCCGAATTATACTCCGCCATGCGCTACATGCGGCGAAAGTCACGACGCAACTCGTTGTCCGGCCACTATTCCGATGGAGCAAGTCGACTACATGGGTAACTATCAAGGCCAACGAAGCTATGTCCCTAACCGAGTTCATCCGAACTTGGCCTACGGTAATCAACAACAAGCTCCACCAGGATTTCAAAACCAAAGAACGCAAGGATACCATAGTGCGAATGCTGAGCCCACCTCGTATAATCGCGTTGATAAGCTCGAGGGAATGCTCGAGAAGCTATGGGAAAGCTCGACTCTCGCTTGGATAATCAAGAAGCACGGTTGCACAACACCGAGTCTTCCCTACGGGCCTTAGAGAAGCAAGTTGGGCAGATTGCCGAATCAATCCAACAACGTCCTTCCGGATCGTTACCAAGTTACACCGAGACCAATCCAAAGGACCACCATGTAAAGGCGGTGACACTTCGTAATGGGAGAGAGCTCGAGGAAGTGCAGAAAACGAAGAAGAACGTTGAACCCACGCAACCGAGCAGCGAAGCCGACAAACAAGAGGAAACTGTGTCTAAGCCACCTGTCAAGGCTTATCAACCAAAAATTCCATATCCAGCAAGGCTTAAACGGGAAATCGTTGATGATCAATTTGGTAAATTTCTCGCTATTTTTAAACAATTACATATTAATTTACCACTTGTTGATGCCCTTGCGCAGATGCCCCGCTGGGCAAAGTTTTTGAAGGATCTTATCACGAACAAGCGCAAGCTTGAAGATGTTTCCACCGTTGAGTTGCGAGGAGAGTGCTCTGCTATTCTACAGAACAAGCTACCGAAAAAGCTTAAGGATCCAGGGAGTTTTACTATACCATGTTTAATAGGCGATTTAGTCGTAAGCAAGACATTGGCCGATTTAGGAGCTAGCATTAATTTGATGCCTTATTCAATGTTTAAACGACTTGGTTTAGGAGAGCCCAAACCCACCAGGATGAGTTTACAATTAGCTGATAGATCTATTAAGTATCCTAGGGGTATCATAGAAGATGTGCTGGTTAAGGTCGATAAATTTATAATTCCTGCAGATTTTGTTATTCTCGATATGGAGGAAGATGAAAATATTCCTCTAATCTTGGGTAGGCCATTTCTCACTACTGGAGGAACCATGGTCGATGTTCGTAACGGAACATTGACGTTAACTATAGATGGCGAAAAAGTCACATTCGATATGACCGAATCCATGAAAAATTCCGAGAAATTAGACGATAAGTGCTTTTATATCGATGCATGGAATGACTTTTTATCATTGAAGGGACTATCACAACCAGAAACGTTTGCTTCGATGTCAGGATTAGCAGAGACTGAAGAGCCAATGCATGAACGATCTTTTGAGGTTGACCAAATAGAAGCAGACAAAGACGAGGCGGAACCTAACATCGAAGTGCACCCGAACAAAGAAGAGGAAAAAGAAAAATGTTCGATTGAGGAGCCACCAACCCTCGAACTCAAGCAACTGCCCGATCACTTGGAGTATGCGTTTCTCGAGGAAAACTCGAAGCTACCCGTAATTATAGCATCAAATTTGGAGAAGAAACAGAAAATCATGCTCCTAGACCTGTTACGGGAGCATAAGAAGGCGCTCGCATGGAAGATATCAGATATTCGAGGAATCAGCCCGACCTTCTGCATGCATATGATCCTGATGGAAAACGAGTTCAAGCCTGTGGTGCAACATCAAAGGCGTTTAAACCCGAACATGAAGGAGGTAGTAAAAGCTGAGGTAATAAAGCTACTTGATGCGGGCGTCATATACCCGATCTCAGACAGTGATGGGTAAGCCCAGTTCAAGTGGTGCCGAAGAAGGGAGGAATGACGGTGGTACCAACGAGAAAAACGAACTCATTCCAACAAGGACCGTTACAGGGTGGCGAGTGTGCATTGACTATCGGAAATTAAATGACGCGACACGAAAAGATCACTTTCCTTTACCTTTTATTGATCAAATGCTTGAGCGTTTATCCGGTCATGAATTTTATTGTTTTCTGGATGTCTTTCAGGTTATTTGCAGATCCCAATCGCACCAGAAGATCAAGAGAAAACGACTTTTACGTGCCCATTCGGAACCTTTGCATATCGGCGGATGCCTTTCGGACTGTGTAATGCCCCGGCTACCTTCCAACGGTGCATGATGGCCATTTTCGACAAATTAATCGGTAAAGGAATGGAGGTTTTCATGGATGACTTTTCGATTTTTGGTAACTCATTTGAGGTATGTCTTTCCAATCTTAAAGCGGTACTTAAACGATGCGAGGAAACTAACCTTGTGCTAAATTGGGAAAAATGTCATTTTATGGTTAGAGAAGGTATCGTTTTAGGTCATAAGATATCGGCTAGAGGAATCGAGGTAGATAGAGCAAAAATAGAAACTATTGAACGATTACCTCCACCCTCGTCGGTAAAAGCAATTAGAAGTTTCTTAGGACATGTTGGTTTTTATCGTAGATTTATTAAAGATTTTTCTAAAATTGCTAGACCTTTAACTCGCTTGCTAGAAAAAGATATATTTTATGAGTTTACGACCGATTGTATGAATGCTTTTACTCTACTTAAGGATAAGCTTATTAATGCTCCTGTCATGGTAGCCCCCGATTGGAGGCTACCCTTCGAACTAATGTGCGATGCCAATGATTTTGCAGTAGGTGCAGTTTTGGGGCAGCGACGGGAAAAATATTTCCAGCCAATACACTATGCAAGCAAGACTCTAAATGAGGCGCAATCAAATTATACTACCACCGAGAAGGAATTGCTTGCAGTCGTGTTTGCAATCGACAAGTTCCGTCAATATCTTATCCTATCCAAGGTCATCATCTACACGGATCATTCAGCCATTAAGCATCTCTTTGCGAAGCCGGATGCAAAGCCGAGGCTGATCCGATGGATTCTACTACTCCAAGAGTTCGACGTGGAATTTCGCGACCAAAAGGGAACGGAGAATCTTGCCGCAGACCACTTGTCGAGACTAGAAGAGACACCATGCGAGGTTACAAAAGAGGAGACAATCCGAGACTACTTTCCCGACGAACACCTTTACGCTATACATGAGGTACCTGATGAACTTCCATGGTATGCCGATATTGCTAACTATCTTGTAGCTAGGATCTTACCAAGGGGATACACGAGTCACCAGAGGAAGAAATTCTTCTCGGACTTGAAGTATTACTTTTGGGATGATCCTTATCTATTTAGGATTTGTGCGGATAATATAATCAGGCGATGCGTAACCTTCCCTGAAACAATCGATATCTTGGGGCATTGCCACACGGGACCGTGCGGAGGCCATTATGGAGGCAATCGAACTGCACAAAAGGTACTAGAATGTGGATTCTACTGGCCCGCAATTTTCAAGGACGCGCAAAGGTATGTAGAAATGTGCGATAGGTACCAACGGACAGGTAATATCTCTAAGCGCAATGAAATGCCTCGGAATTTTATACTCGTTTGTGAAATATTTGATGTATGGGGCATTGATTTTATGGTCCGTTTCCCACATCTTTTAAAATCGATATATCCTAGTTGCAGTCGATTATGTGTCAAAATGGGTGGAAGCGCAAGCGCTGCCCACTAACGATGCTAGGGTAGTCGTTAAATTTTTTAAAAGCTTTATTTTCACGATTTGGCTCACCTCGTTGCATTATCAGTGATAAAGGCACGCATTTTTGTAACACCCAATTTGCAAAGACGCTCGAGAAATACGGCGTTAAACATAGTGTTACCACTGCATACCATCCTCAAGCGAGCGGCCAAGTGGAGGTCGTGAACAGGGAGCTGAAGCGGATACTAGAGAAGACCGTGGAACACCATAGGCCGGATTGGCCGAACAAGCTAAACGATGCTTTATGGGCGTACCGAACAGCATATAAGACGCCTATCGGATCTACGCCCTATAGACTTGTTTACGGGAAATCTTGTCATTTACCCGTCGAGCTAGAACACAAAGCGTATTGGGCGTTAAAAAAACTAAATTTTGATTTGAATCTTGCAGGTGAAAAGCGGAACTTACAGATGAACGAGCTCGACGAGTGGAGGCAGATGGCATACGAAAATACTCGCCTCTACAAGGAGCGTACGAAGCTGTATCATGATCGTAAAATCATGAAACGGGAATTTCAAGAAGGCGACCGGGTCTTGCTCTACAACTCCACGCTGCGGCTGTTTCCTGGTAAACTGAAATCGCGATGGTCTGGACCATTCACGGTGACCCGAGTATTCCCGTATGGAACTGTCGAGATCACACATCCGGAGAAGGGGACCTTCAAGGTGAACGGGCACTGACTCAAGCATTACTATGGCGGTGACATTGAGGCGCTCGAAAAAGAAACCATCCACCTCCTCGATACCACCCGGAGCTAAAAAAATCGCCAAACTATGTCTAGCTAAAAGACATTAAAGAAAGCGCTACTTGGGAGGCACCCCAAGCCTATCCTATGTTTTTATTTTATTTCTATGCCCATTTTTAGTTTTTATGATTTTGTTTTCAACGATCGCAGGGAATTCAAGATCTCAAGTGTGGGGAGGAGCCGTACAAAGCATGCATATCGAACTATTCAGGGAAGTTCGCTTATCTTTTCATTTCCTTTTCCTTGTGTTACATGATTGTTACGTTGAGGACAACGTAAATCTTAAGTGTGGGGAGGGGAATTTCTGTGAAATTTAGGCGAACATGTTATATATATGCATGTCTTGATTTTTGGTACAAATTTTTTCGAAAATTTGGCATAACATGTTTTTCCCGAAAATTATGTTTCTTATCATGAAGGGATGACTTTATGTTTGGAAATTTGTGAGTAATTAGGATACATATGCGTAGTCTACTTCTTTCTTACATGATGAACTTGGCGATACTTGAGAGATTCGTACACATAACCCGATTTTTGTGAGATTTTTTGAGCCTACGAGCTTTTTGCTCATTTCTTTGGTTGTGTGAATCATGCTTAGTTTATTTCTCTTCAGAACTTGCTTGTGTATTACGTGTTGAAACTACTTAAAGTGAGATTGCGCGAAAATGAGGAAGGCATTAGGAATCAGTCCATGGCCAAAGTATCCAACCACGACTGACCCCGTAGTTAGCCACTTTGAGCCTGAGCCTTTTATTTGAAAAAAACCCGATTATAAATTGCCGACACTGATTAAGCCTTCAGACATAAACCCATTGTAGCGATAGTAGAAGTGGAGGTTGAGTGCCTGACTTAAGAAGCGCAACCCGTACGAAATTTCGGAGCTGATGCACAAAAAAAAAGAGAAAAAGTTAGAAAAAAATAATATATTGACTAAGAACCCTTCCTCCGATAATCTTTCACTCTCAAAAGCGTATTATCTATTTCCTAGGTTGAGAAGTTGAGAGAAGAAGGGCTTGGTTAAAAAAAAAAAAAAAACTGCAAAAGAAAGGAAGTGATGAATAAGAACGACGGATTTGGCGCTTCGAGATGATGGCATAATTCTGATACGACTACAGCTCATATCATGTTTATGCTTATTCCTTGCATATCCTACATATCTCAGCCATTTTATAACCCCGTAAAGACCTTCCGATTCACGCTTGATCATTGAAAGTGGTAGATTTACGAATTACTTGCAAGCTTATGGTAGGGATTAGATTAGTGCATGCCCGAGAGATATCACCGACATCTTAACCCATACACTGAGTGATTTGAGTGAATATCTGTGAGATGCGGATTTTGACGGTATCGCTAAAGAAAATCGTGTAGTTAGTCGTTGATTTCAAATATGCTTTCCAGCTTTACTTGCATTTTCTCCTACGTGATTTCTTTCTTATTGGTACGTTACATGATTTTATCCTTTTCTATGCCTTTTTATTTTATTTGCTTGAGGGCAAGCAAGAGCTTAAGTGTGGGGAGATTTGATAAAAGGAATTTATATCGTATTTTATACCCCGTAAAAACGTAATATCGGTTGTTATTTATATAGAATTTCTTCGAATACCATATTTTTACGTTTATTTTGCATATTCTACAGATATTGGAGAAAAGAAATACAACCGACTGGTTTGAAAAGAATCGAAGAGGCAGCCCATATTACGGCCCAAAAACAAATTGGGCCAAGATAAAACCAGCCAAGCCCTTTAACATCAATTAAAGAATGAAGAAAACATAAAACTACATGGAACTAACGCATTCAAGCAAACGACAAATGATAAGAAGAGAAGAAGACCCACAAGATAAAGAATTGCGACGATCGCACGCACACCGCACACAAATGAAGAAAAAAAGTGCTCGGCGCAAGGAAGAAAATGAACACTGAATCTTACGCATGCTTGAGCTGCAAAATGGAGATTTTTTTGTTCCCCATCGCCATCTATAAATAGGAGGATTAACGAGCAGAGCTGAGAGAGACAGACGCACACAAAAAAAAAGCCATATACTCGACCTATCAGTTGTGTGTACTCTTTGCTAGACCGAGAGCAAGAGCAGCGAAGGAAGCGAGCCAAGCGGGCTGCGGTTGCGACTGTGAGTCGAGGGACTACTGTCCGGCTGGTTTGCGTGGGCTGAGGGCTGATATCGGGACTGTGAAGCGAAGGCGAGGAGCTGCAACTGCTCGAGCTGTGAGCGGGTGCTTGTGCGCAACAGCTACGAGGTGGAACGGCAGCAGCTGCGGGGACTGACGGAGGGCTGATCCGAGCCGGGTTCACGAGCGAGGTAACTAATTTCGGGTACGATTGGGCTGAGACGGGCTGCCGGCGTAGAAGGAGTAGTGACGGGCAGTGCAAAGAACTCGTAAGGAAAGGAAAACCTGAGACGCCCACCACCTGTTCGGGAAAACTCCTCAACGAAATTCAGGAAGAAACGTGGTTTTATCTTTGTTATTTACGGTCCTCGTTATGTTGATGTTTAATATGAGTGGCTAAATCCCGTAGTATTTGAGATTAGATGAACCCTAGCGAGATCGTACGTATGTTGAACGTATTAATGATATGCTTTTTATTATGACTCGGTTACGATTTATGTTATTGTTTTGATTATGTCTATGTGGTCGAAATAATTGTTGGGAAATCGATCGCTACGCTCGAAAGAGGGGCGACGATTAGACCACTCGTAAACGAGCGGAATAAACTCATCGCTAGAGATAGGTTGAACTACCCCGCCGGATTAGAGTCAAATCTAATAGCGGGATTCATTGTGTTTTTATGCGATCTGCGATTAAGTAAGTTAGGGAAGCTTGCCCGGCTATTTAAGACGTAGATTAGTTGTTACGAGTCGAAGCGAGTAAGCGCAGTTTCGCCCAGTCGTAGAAACTCGTATACATACAATAGGAATCATCACGGTCTAATAATTAGCTAAATGTATACCTCGTTTGTCGTTCGATCGAGCTAGGGGGATTCGAAGTCTCAAATACGTTCGCTTCCATAAAGTCGTTCCAACCCCATTTTCGCTATTTCATATTTATCGTTGTTTAGTTTATCATTATTTATATTTTTAGCAAACCAAGATATTTACTAGAATATTTAAACGACGGTTTTCTAAATATATAGTTCCTTTGGGTTCGATACTCGAATATTTGCCACTTCTATACTATTTTCGATAGGTATACTTGCCTGTTGAGCGTAGGATAATTTGCGATATACGTTTTATATTTATTACTCGATCCGCTCGATCAGCGCTCCACCGTACGTAATACTTTCGGTGAGTTTTAGCGGGGATGGCATTCCAACACCTGGTATTTTCACCATCACCATTGGCTCTGTCGGCTCCGTTGACACCTTCGGCTCTGATACCATTTTGTTGTTTTTATTATTCTGTATATGTGAGGAGAAACGAATTTATAACAGACGAAGTATTCTTTTTCTTTTCTATCTCTAATACATGCACACACACGATCTCTCGTTTTTCACTCTTACCTCACATAGCACTTTGTGCCTTTTCCTTTTCTTTACTTACCCACTCACCCACACTTTCGTTCTTCATTCACGTACATATTTATAGATATATATCACATGAGAGGATAACTACTCATTTAACACTACACCTAATGCCATCACGCGTATCAAATATTGTGGCTGGTCTTGTTCAACATTGGTGGCTATCACATGCATTTGTTGACTTGGTTTTCTTTGCTTTAATGTTTTTCGTTGTCTCCCTGCTTTTTCTTGTTGAATGTTTGTGTTATGTTCCTTTGTGTTTTTCTGACTTTGAGATTAGCCAACAGTCTGAACCGCGTCGTCTCTGTTCTCCGTCTTCCTAACGCAGACACCGCCGCAAGATCCGCCACCACCGAACTTCACCGCCACCTCCATTCTCGCTGGGATTTCCAAACAACCAGCGCAACACCTAGCCGGAATCGCCCGAGACATCAGATCTGCCCTCGCTGCTGCCGGATCTGTTCTTTTAGCCACCAGATCTGCCCTCGCCCGCCGGGATTGGCCGTGCCTTCGTCGTCGGTGGTTGTGGTGGTGGTGAAGGTGGTGGCGTCGGCGGCGAGTAGGGTTAAGGAGAGGAAGGTTGCTAGAGGAGGAGAGAAAGGTGGGGCTTTTAACGCTTTGCTTGCCATGGAGATTTTATTTTTTTCTTTTGATTTTGCTGCTTTGTAGATAGATATGTGTTGTGTTTTTCAGGAAGAGAAGAGAGAGACATGGTGGGAAAAGTGAAAAGAGAGGGAGAACCAGAAATAAAATGTTTTCGTGAAGGTCATAAAATTTTCAGAAAACCGCTCTTTATTTGCGACGGAGATTCCGACGCAAATTCGGTCTCAAAAAGTTGCGACGGTTTTTTTCTATCGCACACATGGGACGGTTTTTTTGACGGGTCAAATTTTCGGTTGCGACGGAATTTGCAACAACATTTCCGTCGCAAATATTTGCGACGGTTTTGTCGTGGCTAAAGTCCGTCGCTAATTTTTGCAACGTTTTTTCCGTGGCAGCTGCCATCGGTAATCTGAAGTTTTTTTGTAGTGAGTGTGATTAACCATGTGAAGTTTACAAACGGACTAGACATAACTAAGAGTTTAGATTCTTAGGTTTTTATTCATGACTGTTCTTATAGGAATTTTATGATTTTCGAAGTCACAAAAGTTCTTGAGGATCTGATTTAGGTGTATTATTTTCGGGGAAACTATTCGGCATTAGAACATTTGATGCAATATTTATGGTTGGTAGGTTAATACGTGTTTAGGGTCTGATTTGTTTTCGAAGCATACCATTTTCCTGGATTAGGATAATTTTATTTAGGAAATCATGATGATATATGAATTTAAGTAGCTTTAAAATAATTCTTATTCTTGTGGAGACTTTGCAGACTTTCGAAAGAAACACTGTTTTTGGACTTAAAATGATTTTTGAAAGATGAAATGTTTATAAGAGTTTGATGTTTGTATTAATTTCTGGGTTTAGGATTGAACTTTGAAATATATTTCGCAGTCCTAGGGTTTCACGAATTGTGAGCGTTTCACGGGTTGTGAGTGAATAAAAGGTCCGCGAATCGAACTTCGCGAATTATGAGGGTGTGAAGTTTTCACGGGCCGAACACCGATTTCGCGAACTAGAAGGATTCGCGAACGTGAAACAGGTTCGGGCCAAAAGTCTGATTTCGCGGGCCATGGAGGTTCGCGAATTGGAATAGGATGTCAGGTTCGCAGGTCAGTTTATTTGCGGGCTATTTCGCGGTCTAAGGGTTTCGCGAATCATAAGCTCTTCGCGGGCCCTAAGGCTTTCGCGAATTGTGAACTTTTCGCGAATTATACAAGGTTCGCGAATCAGTAAGGGTTCTTCGCGGGCTGACCGTTGACTTCAAGACTAGTATTAAAACATAGCTTCGAGAATTAGTACACGTACTAATTACATTTATATGTTCTGAGGATCGACATTTAGGGACTCCACCAGATTTCTTGTTTGACTTTAGCGGGAGGACAGGTAGGTGGATCATTCATCCACAATGCGTAAACACCTATACGATTTATGTGCTTTTATATGATTTGATGAATTATGTGTTTTACGCGTTTACGTACGTTTCATGTGGAGCATGTATTCATGAGTTATTATGTATATGCATGGCATGCGCATATCATATCAGGTTGAGAGATGGTTTCCACCGTATTGAGACGGTAACGATTCAACGTATGGTTAAGTGGGGTAGATTGAGATAATTGTGACTTGTTAGGCTCAGCTCACGGATTACCTGGCGGAGACAGACGTGATCGATCTGTCTACTCGGACGTGGTCGGTTTGAGGTGCATACCGCCAGATGAGATACAAGTGTTACCGCCCATGATATATATATATATATATTTATATATATATGTGTGTGTGTGTGTGTGGATACGGGTGTTATCGCCCATGATTTATTGATACCGGTGTTATTGCTCATGATTTATTGATACGGGTGTAATCACCCATGATATATTGGATTCGGGTGTGATCACGTGACCACCCATGATATTTATTGCGCACGTGAGCCTAACACCTAGGGCCCTGTATTGTGAGCATTGAGATAGGAATGTGGGAAAAGAAAGAGTGTGCATTGGCATGTGCGATTTTGGGATTCGGGTTGAGTGCACATTTGCATACATGCATTTTATTCACCTACTAGGCAAATCGCTCAGTGTTTACGTGTTGTAGGTACTGAGTCTGACGCTGATACGCGTCAAGACTGAGGCTGAGGCGGCTGGTGGCGGTGCTCCACGGACTTTTGAGGGCGGAGCGGTACATGGATGAAGACCTGTGGAGCGGCGTTAGGGCTTTTGTCATTTTGATATTTTGGGGCTTCGGCGGCGGTGCTCCACACAAATTCTGTTGATAAGCCATATGAAAATTTGACCAATTTTCAAAGATTGCTTGGTAGATGAATATATTTATTCAATACTTGGGTTAATATATCATTTGTTTGCATTCACTTAGTCAATTTATACATTTGACCTATGCAATCTCATTTTTCTGCTGCATGTAGAATTTTTAAAATATCTAAAGCAAAGTCCAGGTTGTGGAGTTTCAATTTCGAATACTAATTTTAAAATAAATGCTTATTGTGATTCAGATTGGGCTTCATGCCCATCACTAGAAAAACTGTTACCGGATTTTGTATTTTTTTTTGGGAATTCTTTGTTATCACGGAAAAGTAAGAATAAAATACGGTTTCTAAATCATCAGCTGAGGCGGAGTACTGGGCAATGGTGAAGCGACCCTCACTTTCTAATCGCTAATTAGCGATAGCTCACGCCGGGTTTAGCAGCGAAAGCCACGGAGAACCCATGTTACAAAAAACATTTGTTTACACAAAATGTTAATACAAATGGGCCGCTGGCCCAAAACACCCTATCACTCGCCCACAGGTCGTCATCCATGTACAGCCCCGCCCTCAAAAGTCCATGGAAGTTCGATAGCCAGCCTCGATCGTCAATTACCTACAACACGCAAACACTGAGCTGTTGCCCAGTAGGTGAAATAGTGCACATGCACGTGTGACTCACTCACGTTCACTCACCCCCAATTCTCGCCAATGCAATGCCACTCACTATCACTCATCACAACCGGGATACACTCACTGTAATACCCGTAAAATTTAATACGGGATTATTTCAATAATATTCGGAATGTGTGAAGTCGATTTCGAACATACACCGACTTCTTTCCGTGTCGAGCCAAGAATTTAGAATTGGACCCGAGGAATTTAAAAGGGGCCGAAATAATTATGGGCCAAATGGAGAATAATGGCCCAAGTATGGGAGAGATAGATTAGATGTTAGGAATTTTGGCCCAATAATATAAAATAATAATAATAATAAAATTATTATGGCTGAAATTAAGTAAGGAAAAATAAATAAAATAATTTCAATTCACCTCCATGTGAGTGTGGTAAATAAAACAAGATCCTTTATTTAATAAATGTACCTCCATCCATCTCCATGTGAGCATGGAGACAAGATCTATCCAAGCCACCTCCATGCATCTCTATAATGGTAAGAGGACAAAAATAACCAAGAATTTAAAGGAAATAGAGAAGAAAGAGGAGAGAACATGGGAGAGATGGGAGGGGGGAAAAGAAGAAAAGAAAGGACAAAATAACCTAACTAATATACCACTTAATACACCTAATCAACTAATACTACATGAAGACAAATAAGAATAAATAAGCTAAAAAGAATAGAAAGAGAGGGGAGGAGAGGTTGCGAGAGTGAGAGAGAGAAGGAAGAAAGGAGAGAAAGAAAAAGAAAGAAAAAGGGAGAAAGAAGAGAAGAGAAAAGAGAGGAGGAGAAAAACCTTCGGGAGCTCGGGATCGAAACTCTAGGGTTGGAATCACACGAAACAACCCGTTACGTCTCCGGAATTTAAGGTAGGTGAAGATCACCTACACACGTAAACAAGTTTTGAATCCGTCAATTTTTCGTGATTGCATGATCTCTTTCGAATTTATACGTGTTTATGTGCTAAACGTGAATTTCTATGTATGATTTTCGCGATGATGCTTACATGCTAAAATTCGGCCAGCTTAATACCTTAATCTTTATGTAGTTTAGGTCCATGAAACATAAGAATAGAGTTAGAGGACTTGTGATTAAGAGGATAGAACAAAACTTGGGGAGGATTAGGGTTTTCTAGGGTTTTCTTTATCCATTTCGGCCAAGAGGTTCAAAATTCATATTTCACAATCCAGATCTCGGATTAATAATACCTTTGGACAGAATCAAGACTTGCAAGTTCTTTATCAATGGTTAAAATTTCAGGTCCATCGGACATCGTTTACCCCGTGGTCATTGAGAAATACTAAACTGTCGCAAAACAGCCGTATAAAATTGTTTTTCAAAATTCGGGGACTAGATTGAAAATTTTACAAATCTGGGGACTGAGATTGTAAATTCGAACAGGGGAGATTTTTAAAGAAATATAAAGCTTTCGGGGCAGATCTAAAATTTTTAAAGATTCGAGGCAGATCTGAAATTTAGGAAAATTTTAAGGATCTAAACTGAAATTTTGGCAGTTTTGTAATTTCTGAAAATTTTTGGGACTTACACTGAATTTTAAAAATCCGGGCAGATTTGTAATTTCTGAAAGTTTTCGGATTTAAATTGAAATTATAAAATCCGGGCAGATTTGTAATTTCTGAAGATTTTCGGGACTTAAACTGAAGTTTTAAAAATCCAGGCAGATTTGCAAATTTGAGAAAATTTTAGGGTTTTAATTGTAATTTACAATTTGGGGCAGATTTGTAATTTGAGAAAGTTTTCGGGTCTTAATAAATTTTGAGGAGAATCTTCGGGTTTTATTATAATTATAAAAAATTTTCGGATCTTAAGTTAAAACTTCAATTTCGGGTCCTAACAAGTAAATTATGAGATTTTGAGATCTTAAATGAAAAATATTTTTAATTAGGAACTTAAGTGACATTTTGAAAGATGGGCGTTATAGTTTTAGAATATATTTTAAATTAGGGATCAATTGTGAAATTAGGGTCATAAAAGTGAAATGATTAAATCTTAGAACTTTTAGTGTAAATTCGGGGAGAGTTGTGTGGTTAAGGTTTTCGGGCCGATCAAATCGGAACGCGGGCTTCGGGCCCGAATTATTTGATGTATGATAGTTTTTGGAGATCGGGTCGAGCTAATACCTCGGGCCGATATGTAATATGGAAATATCGGGAGAATTTATTGCATTTTTATATGTTGCATCTTACTTGCATGACATTTGCATACGTGTTATGAGGGGAGAGAATCGTGCGTAGTCACGGTGACATTGTATAGTGTTGATGAGTGGGGTAGTTTATGACCGAGTGATGGTTGACGAATGGTATGAGTTGAGGTTAGGACTAAGGCGCACTATATGATTGAGATGTGGGGAGTGGGCCTCCCGAGCTACTGACCCTTGTGGGGAGTGGGGCCTCCCGAGCTACGGACCACTGCGCGCACACGTGTTGCCTTTAGTTCCTAAGCCTCGGGCCCTGATTGTGATGTGATGAGTTGAGTTGATGATGAGATATTATAAAAGAGTCGAGCGTGCATTTTGTGAGATGTGTCGAGTTTGGGATGTGAGAGCATTTGCATTCATGCATATTTTCATCTACTTGGCAAAAGCTCAGGGTTTACGTGTGTAGGTAAGACGGCTGATGGCGGTGACTCCACGGACTTTTGAGGGCGGCGCAGTACGTGGGACGCGACCTGTGGAATGAGTTTATGTTTCGTGTTTTTAAATTTGGGCTTGGACTTATTGGGCTTCGGCCAAATGAATCAAAATGTGTTTGGGTTTGAACTTATGGATTTAGACATCGAACATATTTGTATTATTATGTTTTAAAAGTTTTAATTAAATGGGCTTTCCGCTGCTTACGCTGCGAAAATCCGCCAAAATACGTATCTAGGAAGTCGGGTCGTTACAGGTGGTATCAGAGCGCTAGGCTTTAGGTTCTGTAGACCGTCCATGTACTGCCGCTCAAAAGCCGGGAGGATCAGCCTACGTCTGTAAGTTTTATACTATTACGTGAATACATGTAAATGCTTATGTGTTTTTTTTTGTGTGCTTTTCTATGTTATGTGAACTTGTAGACTCTTAGAAAATGAGGACACGATCGGGAAATGGGAATGATGGAGAGCCCAGTCGTCGGGATGGATCTGAATCCCCGACTCGTGAGAACAACACACGTATGAATGATACCATCCGCTGTTTGACTGAGCTGATCCAGCAACAGGCTGCTCAAATCCACGATCTAATCAATTTCCGGAGCTCATCTGAGCACCGATCCTCTCCACATCCTGACCGTGTGGAAATCATCGGGGAAAGGTTTCGTAAACTGAATCTCCCGACTTTCGAGCAAGCTACCGATCCTTCGATGGCAGAAGACTGGATCCGAACAATTGAAGATATGTTCGTATACGGTCGGGTGCTAGGGAACGAACAAGTTCTCTGTGCCGTTTCGATGTTACGAGGAAGTGCGCGATTTTGGTGGGATACCATCAAAATCCTTAACGATCCCGCTACGATGCCATGGGATAGATTCAAAGAACTGTTCTTCGAAAAATACTTCTCAGCCCACGAGCAAGCACAACGAATGAACGAATTCATCAACCTCCGACAAGGAAGGATGACGGTGCCGGAATACTCGTAAATTCGAAGGGCTATCTCGCTTCGCTCCACACATGGTAGCTACTGATGCATTAAAGGTGGCTCGTTTCATGGTGGGCCTCAGACCCGAGATTTACCGTGACGTAAGCATGTCGGGTATCCCGGGTGTGCACTTCACACAAGTGGCCGAACGAGCCATCATCGCGGAGCAAGCAGAGGCTCAGATCGTGGCGGCGCAAGAAGCAAGGAAGAGAACGGAGAGTCAGCAGGGAGGTGGAGGTGACCGAAAGAGACCATTCTTCGGGAAAGGCCCTAACCAAGGAGGTCGCTCGGGACCATCTAACTGGCGACCGAGGCCGAACCAGGGACCACCCAGCGTTCCGAACCGATCTTCATACAACTCACCACCGTGTCAACAATGTGGGCGTAATCACGTCGGTGTCTGCTTTGGAGTTGGATACAACCCCAACGTCGTCTGCTATCTCTGCGAGAAACAGGGACATTACGCACGAGCCTGCGACCAACCCAGGAACCCGACTCAGACGCTTGCACGACCGCCACCGGTTCCGACTCGAGCATTTGCAATGACCAGTGAAAGGGCGGAGGCGCTACCACCACCAGCTCCAGTTCGAGTGTTTGCATTGACTAATGAAGAGGCGGAGGCGCGACCACCACCGATTCCAGCACGGGTGTTCACATTTACCAATGAAGAGGCAGAGGCAAATCCTACAGTGGTGACCGGTACGTTACAAATTTACGACGTTCCTACTTCCGTGTTGTTTGATTCTGGAGCCACGCACTCGTTTGTGTCGGCCAAATATGTGACCAAGGTAGGCATCTCTCCTACCTTATCTGATTACAACTATGTAGTAACCCTACCACACGGGGATCCGACTCGAACTAATCCAGTGTTGGAGAAATGTCCCGTGACGATCGAAGGAAGGAGTTTGAGCGTAGATCTAATTGTGATCCCGATGAACGACTACGACGTTATCTTCGGAATGGATTGGCTCTCGAAATACGGGCCATAATCGATTGCCGGAAGAAGATGGTGGCGTTCCAAATTCCTGAAGATGAAATGTTTCACGTTTGTGGGAGCGAAGGAGAAGAGCAAAATCCATCAAATTTCTGCCTTAAAAGCCCAACGACTTCTGAATTCGGGATGTGAGTCTTTTCTCCTATTTGCAATAAAGACCGACGAATTGCCTCAACCGAAATTAAAAGACGTACCCGTTGCAAATGAATTTCCCGACGTATTTCCCGACGATCTCCCGGGACTACCTCCTAATCGAGAACTCCAATTCGCGATCGAACTAACTCCAGGAGCAGCACCGTTCTCTAAGACTCCGTACCGTTTAGCACCAAGCGAACTACGAGAGTTAAAAGAGCAACTTGATGAGCTATTGCAGAAAGGATTTATTCAGCCCAGTTTCTCGCCTTGGGGAGCACCGGTCCTGTTCGTTCGTAAGAAGGACGGGTCGATGAGACTTTGTATCGACTACCGAGAGCTGAATAAACTGACGATCAAAAACAAATACCCGCTGCCCAGAATTGACGATCTGTTCGATCAGCTACAAGGAGCATCTATATTTTCCAAATTGATTTAAGATCGGGGTACCATCAGCTGAAGGTTCGGGAAGCCGACGTTCCAAAAACGGCGTTCAATACGAGGTATGGCCACTATGAATTTTTGGTTATGCCTTTCGGTTGACGAACGCTCCAGCGGTATTTATGGACCTAATGCACCGGGTCTTCAAAGATTTCCTCGACCACTTCGTAATCATCTTTATAGATGATATCCTCGTTTATTCTAAAACGAAGGAGGAACACGACGCTCATTTACGAACGGTTCTCGGAATTCTTCGGGAAAAGCAACTCTATGCCAAATTCAAGAAATGTGAATTTTGGCTCACGCAAGTGGCCTTTCTGGGACACATTGTCTCCGGAAATGGGATTTCTGTGGACCCCAGCAAGATCGAAGCCGTAAGCGATTGGCCATGACCAACCACTCCCACGGAGGTCAGGAGTTTTATCGGGCTTGCTGGATACTACCGAAAGTTCATTAAGGACTTTTCCAGCATTGCCTCGACACTCACGAACCTGACGAAGAAGAATGTCCCATTCAAGTGGACGGAAGCATGCGAGAAAAGCTTCGAGGAGTTGAAAAAACGATTGACAACGGCTCCAGTTCTTACGATTCCCTCCGGTACCGAAGGCTTCTCGGTGTACAGTGATGCCTCAAAGATTGGCTTGGGGTGCGTGCTGATGCAGAACGGGAAGGTAATTGCGTATGCCTCCCGACAGTTGAAACCTTATGAGAAGAATTACCCCACGCACGATCTCGAACTCGCAGCAGTTGTGTTCGCCCTAAAAATCTGGCGTCATTATCTCTACGGGGAACGGTGCGAGATCTACACCGACCATAAGAGCCTGAAATACTTCTTTACCCAGAAGGAGTTGAATATGAGGCAACGACGTTGGTTGGAGCTCGTTAAAGACTACGATTGCGCGATCAACTATCACCCCGGCAAAGCAAACGTAGTCGCCGACGCATTGAGTCGAAAGGCGGTGAACACGGAACTCCACAACCTCGAACTAGAAGTAATAAATTTTGGCGAGATCGAGGCTAGAATGGCGGCGTTAACTCTTCACCCTACGTTGCCGGAGCAGATCAAGAAAGCTCAGGAGCAAGACGAGCTGTATTTGAAATTGACAAGCGAGAAAACAATCACGACTTCATCAGAATTCAAATTACAAGGAGACGGGAATTTATTCTATAACAATCGTCTGTACGTGCCCGATAACGCAGAAATCCGGAAAACCATAATGACGGAGGCGCACGCCACTACATACTCGGTACACCCCGGAGCTACGAAGATGTATCGAGATTTACGTGAAACGTACTGGTGGCCGAGAATGAAGGGAGACATTGCGACGTTCGTAAGCCAGTGTCTCACTTGCCAACAAGTCAAGGCAGAACATCAGAGGCCGGCTGGGATGCTGCAATCCTTGTCTATTCCCGAGTGGAAATGGGATCATATTACCATGGACTTTGTCGTCGGCTTGCCGAAAACTGCAAAAGGCCACGACGCCATTTGGGTAATTGTAGATTGATTAACTAAGTCCGCCCATTTTCTACCTATTTGTTCAACTTTCTCTTTGGAGCAACATGCTAAATTGTATATTCAAGAAATAGTTCGACTTCACGGGATTCCTTCGTCCATCGTCTCGGATCGAGATTCGAAATTTCTGTCCAAGTTCTGGATGAGCTTACAGAAATCAATGGGGACGAAGCTTTCGTTCAGCACCGCTTATCATCCCCAAACTGACGGGGAATCAGAACGAACTATTCAGACCCTCGAAGATATGCTCCGAGCTTGTGTCTTAGACTTCAAAGGGAACTGGAGCAAATTTCTTCCTCTGATCGAATTCTCGTATAACAACAGTTATCATTCTTCAATAGGGATGGCACCGTACGAAGCTTTATACGGGCGCAAATGCCGATCCCCGATACACTGGGACGAGATTGGTGAGCGAGCACTCTTAGGTCCCGATATGATACGAGAAATGACGGAGGCGGTCACCAAAATCCGAGAAAGAATGCAGACAGCCCAAAGTCGTCAGAAGAGCTATGCTGATCAACGACGAAGGCCACTAGAGTTCTCGGAAGGCGATCGGGTGTTCTTGAAGATATCTCCTATGAGAGGTGTGAAAAGATTCGGAAAGAAGGGCAAGCTCAGTCCGAGGTACATTGGTCCTTTCCAAATCCTTAAGAGAGTCGGGGAAGTTGCATATCAACTGGAGTTACCAGCCTCGTTAGCCCAAGTCCACGACGTATTTCACGTATCAACCTTGCGTAACGTTACGAACCCGAATCATGTACTAGGAAGCGAATCACTTCACCAGCAACTCAAGCCGGACCTGAGCTACGAAGAGGAGCCAGTTGAAATCTTAGTGCGCGAAGTGAAGCGACTTCGGAATAAAAATATTCCGTTAGTCAAAGTACTGTGGCGAAGCCAAACGGTTGAAGAAGCCACGTGGGAGCGAGAAGATGATATGAAGAATCGTTATCCCGAATTATTTCTTTAGATGTGATTTCGGGGACGAAATTCTTGTAAGGGGGGAGGATGTAATACCCGTAAAATTTAATACGGGATTATTTCAATAATATTCGGAATGTGTGAAGTCGATTTCGAACATACACCGATTTCTTTCCGTGTCGAGCCAAGAATTTAGAATTGGACCCGAGGAATTTAAAAGGGGCCGAAATAATTATGGGCCAAATGGAGAATAATGGCCCAAGTATGGGAGAGATAGATTAGATGTTAGGAATTTTGGCCCAATAATATAAAATAATAATAATAATAAAATTATTATGGCTGAAATTAAGTAAGGGAAAAATAAATAAAATAATTTCAATTCACCTCCATGTGAGTGTGGTAAATAAAACAAGATCCTTTATTTAATAAATGTACGTCCATCCATCTCCATGTGAGCATGGAGACAAGATCTATCCAGCCACCTCCATGCATCTCTATAATGGTAAGAGGACAAAAACAACCAACAATTTAAAGGAAATAGAGAAGAAAGAGGAGAGAACATGGGAGAGATGGGAGGGGGGAAAAGAAAGAAAAGAAAGGTCAAAATAACCTAACTAATATACCACTTAATACACCTAATCAACTAATACTACATGAAGACAAATAAGAATAAATAAGCTAAAAAGAATAGAAAGAGAGGGGGGGAGAGGTTGCGAGAGTGAGAGAGAGAAGGAAGAAAGGAGAGAAAGAAAAAGAAAGAAAAAGGGAGAAAGAAGAGAAGAGAAAAGAGAGGAGGAGAAAAAACTTCGGGAGCTCGGGATCGAAATTCTAGGGTTGGAATCACACGAAACAACCCGTTACGTCTCCGGAATTTAAGGTAGGTGAAGATCAGCTACACACGTAAACAAGTTTTGAATCCGTGAATTTTTCGTGATTGCATGATCTCTTTCGAATTTATACGTGTTTATGTGCTAAACGTGAATTTCTTGTATGATTTTCGCGATGATGCTTACATGCAAAAATTCGGCCAGCTTAATACCTTAATCTTTATGAAGTTTAGGTCCATGAAACATAAGAATAGAGTTAGAGGACTTGTGATTAAGAGGATAGAACAAAACTTGGGGAGGATTAGGGTTTTCTAGGGTTTTCTTTATCCATTTCGGCCAAGAGGTTCAAAAATTCATATTTCACAATCCAGATCTCGGATTAATAATCCCTTTGGACAGGATCAAGACTTGCAAGTTCTTTATCAATGGTTAAAATTTCAGGTCCATCGGACATCGTTTACCCCGTGGTCATTGAGAATACTAAACTGTCGCAAAACAGCCGTATAAAATTGTTTTTCAAAAATTCGGGGACTAGATTGAAAATTTTTACAAATCTGGGGACTGAGATTGTAAATTCGAACAGGGGAGATTTTTAAAGAAATATAAAGCTTTCGGGGCAGATCTAAAATTTTTAAAGATTCGAGGCAGATCTGAAATTTAGGAAAATTTTAAGGATCTAAACTGAAATTTGGGCAGTTTTGTAATTTCTGAAAATTTTTGGGACTTACACTGAAATTTTAAAAATCCGGGCAGATTTGTAATTTCTGAAAGTTTTCGGATTTAAATTGAAATTTTAAAAATCCGGGCAGATTTGTAATTTCTGAAGATTTTCGGGACTTAAACTGAAGTTTTAAAAATCCAGGAAGATTTGCAAATTTGAGAAAATTTTAGGGTTTTAATTGTAATTTAAAATTTGGGGCAGATTTGTAAATTTGAGAAAGTTTTCGGGTCTTAAATAAATTTTGAGGAGAATCTTCGGGTTTTATTATAATTATAAAAAAAATTTCGGATCTTAAGTTAAAACTTCAATTTCGGGTCCTAACAAGTAAATTATGAGATTTTGAGATCTTAAATGAAAAAATTTTTAATTAGGAACTTAAGTGACATTTTGAAAGATGGGCGTTATAGTTTTAGAATATATTTTAAATTAGGGATCAATTGTGAAATTAGGGTCATAAAAGTGAAAAGGATTAAATCTTAGAACTTTTAGTGTAAATTCGGGGGAGAGTTGTGTGGTTAAGGTTTTCGGGCCGATCAAATCGGAACGCGGGCTTCGGGCCCGAATCTTTGATGTATGATAGTTTTTGGAGATCGGGTCGAGCTAATACCTCGGGCCGATATGTAATATGGAAATATCGGGACAATTTATTGCATTTTTATATGTTGCATCTTACTTGCATGACATTTGCATACGTGTTATGAGGGGAGAGAATCGTGCGTAGTCACGGTGACATTGTATAGTGTTGATGAGTGGGGTAGTTTTATGACCGAGTGATGGTTGTCGAATGGTATGAGTTGAGGTTAGGACTAAGGCGCACTATATGATTGAGATGTGGGGAGTGGGCCTCCCGAGCTACTGACCCTTGTGGGGAGTGGGGCCTCCCGAGCTACGGACCCCTGCGCGCACGTGTTGCCTTTAGTTCCTAAGCCTCGGGCCCTGATTGTGATGTGATGAGTTGAGTTGATGATGAGATATTATAAAAGAGTCGAGCGTGCATTTTGTGAGATGTGTCGAGTTTGGGATGTGAGAGCATTTGCATTCATGCATATTTCATCTACTGGGCAAAAACTCAGGGTTTACGTGTGTAGGTAAGACGGCTGATGGCGGTGACTCCACGGACTTTTGAGGGCGGCACAGTACATGGGACGCGACCTGTGGAATGAGTTTATGTTTCGTGTTTTTAAATTTGGGCTTGGACTTATTGGGCTTCGGCCAAATGAATCAAAATGTGTTTGGGTGTGAACTTATGGATTTAGACATCGAACGTATTTGTATTATTATGTTTTAAAAGTTTTAATTAAATGGGCTTTCCGCTGCTTACGCTGCGAAAATCCGCCAAAATACGTATCTAGGAAGTCGTGTCGTTACACTCACCACCTCACAACGGGCCCCGGGCTTCATACTGTGCACCATCACGCGAAATCTCTACCACGATCACGATCACAACCACAACACAGCACTACGACAGTGGCTGTAACGACCCTACTTCCTAAATACTTATTTTGGCGGTTTTTACGCAGCGTAAACAGCGGAAAGCCCATTTAATAATAACTTTTTATTACATAATAATATTCAAGAACTGGGCCGAAGCCCAAAAGTCTAAATCCGTAATAAAAAAATATTTTACAACACACACATTATTGTATTAGACCGAAGCCCAAATAGTAACAATACGAAACATGAATGAATATACTCCACAGGTCGCGTTCCATGTACTGCCCCGCACTCAAAAGACCGTGGAGTCACCGCCATCAGCCGCCTCACCTACATACGTAAACCCTGAGCTTTTGCCTAGTAGATAAAAAATGCAATGCAAATGCTCTCACACCCCAATCCGACAAAACTCACAAAATACACGCTCGACTCTTTTCTCATCTCTCATTTCATCACATCACATCAGGGCCCGAGGCTTAGGTACTAAAGGCAACACGCGCGCGCAGGGGTCCGTAGCTCGGGAGGCCCCACTCCCCACAAGGGTCAGTAGCTCGGGAGGCCCACTCCCCACATCTCAATCATATAGTGCGCCTTAGTCCTAACCTCAACTCATACCATTCGACAACCATCACTCGGTCATAAACTACCCCACTCATCAACACTATACAATGTCACCGTGACTACGCACGATTCTCTCCCCTCATAACACGTGTATGCAAATGTCATGCAAGTAAAATGCAATACATAAAAATGCAAATCTTCATATCATGTATCGGCCCGAGGAATCAGCTTGGCCCGATCGGAAACTATCGTACGCTAAATAATCGGACCCAAAGCCCGCGTTCCGAATTACTCGGCCCGAAACCTTACTCATCGATCTCTCCCCGAAATTTCACTAAGAGTTCCCAAAATTTAATCCTTTTCACTTTATTAACACCCTAATTTCAAAATTGGTCCCTAATTTAATATATTTTAAAATTCTATTGTCCAACTTTCTAAATATCACTTAAATTTCTAATTTAAAAATATCTTTCTAAATTTTTGCATTTAAACCCCAAAATTTCATAGTTTACTTTTAAGGATCTGAAAATTTTCCTAAGTTTCAGATCTGCCCCAAATCTTTAAAAATTTCAGATCTGTCCCGAAAGTTTATATTTATTTAAAAATCTCCCCTGTTGGGATTTTACATTCTCAGCTCCCAGATTTAAAACTTTTCAATCTAGTCCCCGAATTTTTGAAAATTACACAAAGTACCCCAATTATTTATTCCGAATTTCAAATATGCCCCAAAATCTTTATATTTCTTCAAAAATCTCCCCTATCCGGATTTTACATTCTCAGCCACCAGATTTTTGAAACTTTTCAATCTAGTCCCCAAATTTTTGAAAATTACCCAAAGGACCCCAATTATTTATTCCGAATTTTAAATATGTCCTAAAAAACTTTATATTTCTTTAAAATATCTCCTATTCGGAATTTTACAACACAGACTCCCTGGATTTTGTAAAATTTCGATTAAGTTCCAAAATTTTAAAAATAATTATTTTATACGGCTGTTTTGCGACAGTTTTGGATTTCTCAATGATCACAAGGTAAACGATGTCCGATGGACCTGAAATTTTAACCACAGATAAAGTACTTGCAAATCTTAATTCTGTTCAAAGGAATTTTTAATCTGAAGTCTAGATTGTGAGATATGAATTTTTGAACCTCTTGGCCGAAATGGATAAAGAAAACCCCAGAAAACCCTAATTCTCCCCAAGTTTTGCTCTATCCTCTTAATCTAAAGTCCTCTATCCCTATTTCCAAATATTCATAGATCTAAAAATACTCAATCTCGTGCTCCCTAAGATAACCAACGAAAAAGTCATGCAAGCAAATTATTATTATCACATAAACACGAAGAATTCGATGAATAACATGCAAAACACGTAAAATTCACAAATCCTATATTGTTTACGTATGTAGGTGATCTTCACCTACCTTACGTCCGTAGAAAGCTAAATCACGGAGTTTTTCCGTGTGATCCCGACCCGAGAGCTTCGATCCCGAGCTTTCGGAGATTTTTCTTCTCCTCTCCTTCTTCTTTCTTTCCCTTCTCTCTTTTTTTCTTTTTTTTTTTTCTCTTCTTTCTCTCGGCCTCTCTCCCCTTCTCTTTTCCAATCTCACTTATTTATTTATTTTCTCCACATGTATCTCCATGTATTAGGTGTTTTTGGTTTTGATTTGGTACCATTATGAGGTGTATTGATGGCTTAGATCTTGTCCTTAAGCACTTGGAAATGCATATTATTATTATTATTATTATTATTATTATTATTATTATTATTATATTTTTTTCTCCCCTCTCTCTCGCTATCTCTCCCCCTTTTCTTCCCTCTCTTGTTGTCTCTTTCTCTTTTCCTTTCTTTAATTAATTAGGTCTTGTCTTTGTGGATTAAAGTGTGGTATTAGGTTGATTTTGTTTTGTTTGTTTTGTTATGTTTTATTCTATTTTGTTTTGCTTTGTTTAGTCTCTTATTCTATTAATTATATATTTGGGCTTTATTTTATTATTTTCGGCCCATTTAAAAATTTGGGTCAAATTGTGAATTTTTGACCCAATTCATGAAGAAATTGGATCTTGTTCGAAAATAGATCTTGTAATTTCGAACTTTATTGAAATAATCCCGTATTAAATTTTTACGGGTATTACATCCTCCCCCCTTACAAGAATTTCGTCCCCGAAATTACATCGAAAGAAATAATTCGGGATAACGATTCTTCATATCGTCCTCTCGTTCCCATGTTGCTTCCTCAACCGTATGGTTTCGCCACAGTACCTTGACTAGCGGAATGTTCTTGTTCCAAAGTCATTTTACCTCGTGCATTAGGATATCTACCGGTTCTTCTTCGTAGCTCAGATCCGGTTTGAGTTGTTGATAGAGGGATTCATTCTCTAGCACGTGGTTCGGATTTGCGACATATTTACGTAAGCTCGATACGTGAAAGACGTCGTGGACTTGGGCTAGCGAAGCTGGCAACTCCAATTGATATGCGACTTCTCCGACTCTCTTAAGGATTTGGAACGGACCAATGTACCTCGGACTGAGCTTGCCCTTCTTTCCGAATCTTTTCACGCCTCTCATAGGAGATATCTTCAAGAACACCCGATCGCTTTCCGAGAACTCGAGCGGCCTTCGTCGTTGATCAGCATAGCTCTTCTGACGACTTTGGGCTGTCTGCATTCTTTCTCGGATTTTGGTGACCGCCTCCGTCATTTCTCGTATCATATCGGGACCTAAGAGTGCTCGCTCACCGATCTCGTCCCAGTGTATCGGGGATCGGCATTTGCGCCCGTATAAAGCTTCGTACGGTGCCATCCCGATTGAAGAATGATAACTGTTGTTATACGAGAATTCGATCAGAGGAAGAAATTTGCTCCAGTTCCCTTTGAAGTCTAAGACACAAGCTCGGAGTATATCTTCGAGGGTCTGAATAGTTCGTTCTGATTGCCCGTCAGTTTGGGGATGATAAGCGGTGCTGAACGAAAGCTTCGTCCCCATCGATTTCTGTAAGCTCATCCAGAACTTGGACAGAAATTTCGAATCTCGATCGAGACGATGGACGAAGGAATCCCGTGAAGTCGAACTATTTCTTGAATATACAATTTAGCATGTTGCTCCAAAGAAAAAGTTGAACAAATAGGTAGAAAATGGGCGGACTTAGTTAATCGATCTACAATTACCCAAATGGCGTCGTGGCCTTTCGCAGTTTTCGGCAAGCCGACGACAAAGTCCATGGTAATATGATCCCATTTCCACTCGGGAATAGACAAGGATTGCAGCATCCCAGTCGGCCTCTGATGTTCTGCCTTGACTTGTTGGCAAGTGAGACACTGGCTTACGAACGTCGCAATGTCTCCCTTCATTCCCGGCCACAGTACGTCTCACGTAAATCTCGATACATCTTCGTAGCTCCGGGGTGTACCGAGTATGTAGTGGCGTGCGCCTCCGTCATTATGGTTTTCCGGAGTTCTGCGTTATCGGGCACGTACAGACGATTGTTATAGAATAAATTCCCGTCTCCTTGTAATTTGAATTCTGATGAAGTCGTGATTGTTTTCTCGCTTGTCAATTTCAGATACAGCTCGTCTTGCTCCTGAGCTTTCTTGATCTGCTCCGGTAACGTAGGGTGAAGAGTTAACGCCGCCATTCTAGCCTTGATCTCGCCAAAATTTATTACTTCTACTTCGAGGTGGAGTTCCGTGTTCACCGCCTTTCGACTCAATGCGTCGGCGACTACGTTTGCTTTGCCGGGGTGATAGTTGATCACGCAATCGTAGTCTTTAACGAGCTCCAACCACGTCGTTGCCTCATATTCAACTCCTTCTGGGTAAAGAAGTATTTCAGGCTCTTATGGTCGGTGTAGATCTCGCACCGTTCCCCGTAGAGATAATGACGCCAGATTTTTAGGGCGAACACAACTGCTGCGAGTTCGAGATCGTGCGTGGGGTAATTCTTCTCATAAGGTTTCAACTGTCGGGAGGCATACGCAATTACCTTCCCGTTCTGCATCAGCACGCACCCCAAGCCAATCTTTGAGGCATCACTGTACACCGAGAAGCCTTCGGTACCGGAGGGAATCGTAAGAACTGGAGCCGTTGTCAATCGTTTTTTCAACTCCTGGAAGCTTTGCTCGCATGCTTCCGTCCAATTGAATGGGACATTCTTCTTCGTCAGGTTCGTGAGTGTCGAGGCAATGCTGAAAAAGTCCTTAATGAACTTTCGGGTCCATCGGACATCGTTAAAAATTCCTTTGAACAGAATTAAGATTTGCAAGTACTTTATCTGTGGTTAAAATTTCAGGTCCATCTGACATCGTTTACCTTGTGATCATTGAGAAATCCAAAACTGTCGCAAAACAGCCGTATAAAATAATTATTTTTAAAATTTTGGAACTTAGTCGAAATTTTACAAAATCCAGGGAGTCTGTGTTGTAAAATTCCGAATAGGGTATATTTTTAAAGAAATATAAAGTTTTAGGACATATTTAAATTCGGAATAAATAATTGGGGTCCTTTGGGTAATTTTCAAAAATTTGGGGACTAGATTGAAAAGTTTCAAAAATTTGGTGGCTGAGAATGTAAAATCCGGATAGGGGAGATTTTTGAAGAAATATAAAGATTTTGGGGCAGATTTGAAATTCGGAATAAATAATTGGGGTCCTTTGTGTAATTTTCACAAATTCGGGGACTAGATTGAAAAGTTTTAAATCTGGGAGCTGAGAATGTAAAATCCCAACAGGGGAGATTGTTAAATAAATATAAACTTTCGGGGCAGATCTGAAATTTTAAAGATTTGGGGCAGATCTGAAACTTAGGAAAATTTTCAGATCCTTAAAGTAAACTATGAAATTTTGGGGTTTTAAATGCAAAAATTTAGAAAGATATTTTTAAATTAGAAATGTAAGTGATATTTGAAAGTTGGACGTTAGAATTTTAAAATATATTAAAATTAGGGACCAATTGTGAACTTAGATTCTTAAATTGAAAAGGATTAAATTTGGGAACTCTTAGTGAAATTTCGGGGAGAGTTTCGGTGGTTAAGGTTTTCGGGCCGATTAAATCGGAACGCGGGCTTCGGGCCCGATTATTTAGCGTACGATAGTTTTCGGATCGGGCCAAGCTGATACCTCGGGCCGATACATGATATGAAGATTTGCATTTTTATGTATTGCATTTTACTTGCATGACATTTGCATACACGTGTTATGAGGGGAGAGAATCGTGCGTAGTCACGGTGACTTTGTATAGTGTTGATGAGTGGGTAGTTTATGACAGAGTGATGGTTGTCGAATGGTATGAGTTGAGGTTAGGACTAAGGCGCACTATATGATTGAGATGTGGGGAGTGGGCCTCCCGAGCTACTGACCCTTGTGGGGAGTGGGGCCTCTCGAGCTAGATTATGCCAGGCTGGCATAGCATGGGCAAAAGATGGCTTTAACAGGCTGGCATCACATGGCTAGTTGATGAAACAACCAAGCACATGGCCGAAAGTGCTTTGTTCCACCAAGAACATGGGCGACATACTTTTGTTCCATCAAGAACATTGGCAGCATGCCTTTGTCCCACCAAGCATGGGCGAGATTCCATGGGTCCAAGCCAACACCTCACATGGGCGAGATTCCATTAAGGCACATGGGAGGATGGCTTGGCCAAGCCTATAAGAAGGCCTTGTGAAGCATTTTGCCAAAAAAGGAAGTCATCAATGGATATTGTGAGAAAATTGTCTAATGTGTAATACTTTCGATAGCTTAAGGTTGTAGCTTCGATTGTTGTGCGAGTGTTCATATAAGCTAGGCGAGTTCTGTAAACGAGCGGCTTATTTGTGCGAGTCTTTCAAGCTCGTACCGGTTTTTCCCCTACTCTGAGTTTGGAGTGGGTTTTCCCGTAAATCTTGTGTCATCTGTTTTATTCGTTTCTTGTTGGTGTGAGATCGAGTGAGGCAAACACGAGAGCTTTAAGTCCGAGGCCAAACTTTATGAAACGGGCCGAGTACGTTGGGTTTGGGGTGAGCGAAGCGATCTCTCGACGCTTATTTCCGCACGCAAACATAAGAAAGTGAAAGGCTGAGTAGCAAGGCTTTGGCCCGAGCCAAGCTATTGCCGGTCTCGAACCTCAACTTAGACGCGAAAAATTCTAAGTTAAAAAGGGTTGTGACAATAGAATTTTAAAATAGAATTTACAGATCTCTCAATAGAATTTTAAATTGTGATGAAAAGGATTACATTTTGGGAACTCTTAGTGAAATTTCGGGGAGAGATCGATGAGTAAGGTTTCGGGCCGAGTAATTCGGAACGCGGGCTTTGGGCCCGATTATTTAGCGTACGATAGTTTTCGGATCGGGCCAAGCTGATACCTCGGGCCGATACATGATATGAAGATTTGCATTTTTATGTATTGCATTTTACTTGCATGACATTTGCATACACGTGTTATGAGGAGAGAGAATCGTGCGTAGTCACGGTGACATTGTATAGTGTTGATGAGTGGGGTATTTTATGACCGAGTGATGGTTGTCGAATGGTATGAGTTGAGGTTAGGAATGCTCTCACACCCCAATCCCGACATAACTCACAAAATACACGCTCGACTCTTTTCTCATATCTCATTTCGTCACATCACATCAAATCAGGGCCCGAGGCTTAGGTACTAAAGGCAACACGCGCGCGCAGGGTCCGTAGCTCGGGAGGCCCCACTCCCCACAAGGGTCAGTAGCTCGGGAGACCACTCCCCACATCTCAATCATATAGTGCGCCTTAGTCCTAACCTCAACTCATACCATTCGACAACCATCACTCGGTCATAAACCACCCCACTCATCAACACTATACAATGTCACCGTGACTACGCACGATTCTCTCCCCTCATAACACGTGTATGCAAATGTCATGCAAGTAAAATGCAATACATAAAAATGCAAATTTTCATATCATGTATCGGCCCGAGGTATCAGCTTGGCCCGATCCGAAAACTATCGTACGCTAAATAATCGGGCCCAAAGCCCGCGTTCCGAATTACTCGCCCCGAAACCTTACTCATCGATCTCTCCCCGAAATTTCACTAAGAGTTCCCAAAATTTAATCCTTTTCACTTTATTTAACACCTAATTTCAAATTGGTCCCTAATTTAATATATTTTAAAATTCTATTGTCCAACTTTCAAAATATCACTTAAATTTCTAATTTAAAAATATCTTTCTAAATTTTTGCATTTAAAACCCCAAAATTCATAGTTTACTTTTAAGGATCTGAAAATTTTCCTAAGTTTCAGATCTGCCCCAAATCTTTAAAATTTCAGATCTGCCCCGAAAGTTTATATTTATTTAAAAATCTCCCTGTTGGGATTTTACATTCTCAGCTCCCAGATTTAAAACTTTTCAATCTAGTCCCCGAATTTCTGAAAATTACACAAAGGACCCCAATTATTTATTCTGAATTTCAAATCTGCCCAAAATCTTTATATTTCTTCAAAAATCTCCCTATCCGGATTTTACATTCTCAGCCACTAGATTTTTGAAACTTTTCAATCTAGTCCCCAAATTTTTGAAAATTACCCAAAGGACCCAATTATTTATTCCGAATTTTAAATATGTCCTAAAAACTTTATATTTCTTTAAAAATATACCCTATTCGGAATTTTACAACACAGACTCCCTGGATTTTGTAATGTTTCGATTAAGTTACAAAATTTTAAAAATAATTATTTTATACGGCTGTTTTGCGACAGTTTTGGATTTCTCAATGATCACAAGGTAAACGATGTCCGATGGACCTGAAATTTTAACCACAGATAAAGTACTTGCAAATCTTAATTCTTGTCCAATACATCTTCGCGTGATTTTAAAATTCGATCTCTCAATTGTGATGTAATACCCGCAAAATTTATACGGGATTACTTCAATAATATTCTAAATGTACGGATTGACTGTCGAACAAGAAACGATTTCTTTTCGAAACGAGCCCAAAATTTACAATTGGGCCCGAAAATTTAAAAGGACCAAAAATTTATTTATGGGCCAAATGAGAAAATAATGGCCCAAAATAAAAGGTTGGAGTTGGGTCCTTTAATAAAATTTAATTGGGCCAAAAACAAGAAGTGAAAGCCAAATAAATAAATAATTAAAAAAATAATAGTAATAACAATAATAATAATTTAATTATGCTGGAATAAATTAAGAGAATGATAAAAATAATAAGGTACATCCATGTAAGTTTGGTACAATAAAACAAAATAATATTTCACCTCCATGTGAATTTAATACAATATAATAAAATAAGAAAAATAAAATAATAAAGCCAACTCTATAATTACATGGATACAAAAATCTACACCTAATGCCTTAGTAAGTGAATCAAACACATCTAATACACCTAATGAGACAAGACCTAATACAACCAATACACCTAATATACATCATAAGGACATAAATGAAATAAGAAAAAAGAATAATGAGGAGGTGGAGAGGAGAACGTGAGGGAGAGGGAAGGAAAGAAGAAGAGAGAAAGGAAAAGAAAGAAAGACAAGATCTAACTAATATGCCACCTCTCTCCACCTAAGCCACCTCATTAAATTCCTAAGGACACATTAATAACTAATAAATCCAAAGATATTAGAGAGGAAAGGAAAAGAACCGTGAGGGAGGAAGAGAAGAAATGGCCGAGAGAGAGAGGGAGAGAGGGAGAGAAAGAAAGAGAGAGAAAGAAGGAAAGGAGGAGAAGGAGGAAAAGAAAAATCTCCGGAAGCTCGGGATCGAAGCTCTGGAGTCGGGATCACACGAAACAATCGGTTACGTAGCTCTCTACGGGATTAAGGTAGGTGAAGATCACCTACATACGTAAACAATATAGGATTTGTGAATTTTACGTGTTTTGCATGTTATTCATCGAATTCTTCGTGTTTATGTGATAATAATAATTTGCTTGCATAAATTTTTCGCTGGTTATCTTAGGGAGCACGAGATTGAGTATTTTTAGATCTATGAAAATTTGGAAATAGGGATAGAGGACTTTTAGATTAAGAGGATAGAGCAAAACGTGGGGAGAATTAGGGTTTTCTAGGGTTTTCTTTATCCATTTCGGCCAAGAGGTTCAAAAATTCATATCTCACAATCTAGACTTCAGATTAAAAAATTCCTTTGAACAGAATTAACATTTGCAAGTCCTTTATCTGTGGTTAAAATTTCAGGTCCATCGGACATCGTTTACCTTGTGATCATTGAGAAATCCAAAATTGTCGCAAAACAGCCGTATAAAATAATTATTTTTAAAATTTTGGAACTTAATCGAAATTTTACCAAATCCAGGGAGTCTGTGTTGTAAAATTCCGAATAGGGGATATTTTTAAAGAAATATAAAGTTTTTAGGACATATTTAAAATTCAGAATAAATAGTTGGGGTCCTTTGGGTAATTTTCAAAAATTTGGGGACTAGATTGAAAAGTTTCAAAAATATGGTGGCTGAGAATGTAAAATCCGGATAGGGGAGATTTTTGAAGAAATATAAAGATTTTGGGGCAGATTTGAAATTCGGAATAAATAATTGGGGTCCTTTGTGTAATTTTCAAAAATTAGGGGACTAGATTGAAAAGTTTTAAATCTGGGAGCTGAGAATGTAAAATCCCAACAGGGGAGATTTTTAAATAAATATAAACTTTTGGGGCAGATCTGAATATTTTAAAGATTTGGGGCAGATCTGAAACTTAGGAAAATTTTCAGATCCTTAAAAGTAAACTATGAAATTTTGGGGTTTTAAATGCAAAAATTTAGAAAGATATTTTTAAATTAGAAATGTAAGTGATATTTTGAAAGTTGGACGTTAGAATTTTAAAATATATTAAATTAGGGACCAATTGTGAACTTAGATTCTTAAATTGAAAAGGATTAAATTTGGGAACTCTTAGTGAAATTTCGGGGAGAGTTTCGGTGGTTAAGGTCTCGGGCCGATTAAATCGGAACGCGGGCTTCGGGCCCGATTATTTAGCGTACGATAGTTTTCGGATCGGGCCAAGCTGATATCTCGGGCCGATACATGATATGAAGATTTGCATTTTTATGCATTGCATTTTACTTGCATGACATCTGCATACACGTGTTATGAGGGGAGAGAATCGTGCGTAGTCACGGTGACATTGTATAGTGTTGATGAGTGGGTAGTTTATGACCGAGTGATCGTTGTCGAATGGTATGAGTTGCGGTTAGGACTATGGCGCACTATATGATTGAGATGTGGGGAGTGGGCCTCCCGAGCTACTGACCCTTGTGGGGAGTGTGGTCTCCCGAGCTACGGACCCCTGCGCGCGCGTGTTGCCTTTATTACCTAAGCCTCGGGCCCTGATGTGATGTGCTGTGATGAAATGAGATATGTAAAAAGAGTCGAGTATTTTGTGAGATGTGTCGGGATTGGGGTGTGAGAGCATTTGCATTCTTGCATATTTTCATCTACTGGGCAAAAGCTCAGGGTTTACGTGTGTAGGTACGAACGAGTCGGACGTTGAGAAACGTCACGACTAAGCGGCTGATGGCGGTGACTCTACGGACTTTTGAGGGCGGCGCAGTACATGGGACGCGACATGTGAAACGAGTTTATGTTTCGTGTTTTTAAATTTGGGCTAGGACTTCTTGAGCTTCGGCCCAATGAATAGAAATGTGTTTGGTTTTGGACCTATGGATTTAGACATTTAACGTATTTGTATTATTATGTTTTAAAAGTTTTAATTAAATGGGCTTTCCGCTGCTTACGCTGCGAAAATTCGCCAAAATACGTATCTAGGAAGTCGGGTCGTTACAGGTGATACCACCTGTAACAACCCGACTTTCTAACTACGTATTTTGGCGGAATTTCGCAGCGTAAGCAGCGGAAAGCCCATTTAATTAAAACTTTTTTTTTAATCACAATTATTCATTGGGCCGAAGCCCAAAAGTCTAAATCCGAACACATAAACTAAATTGACGATTTTACGAAACACGCTCTTATTAGTTGGGCCGAAGCCCCAAATGTAAAAATCCAAGTCAATGGCCGAAGCCCAAAAAAAAAAATAAATAAAAACCCGAATCGTAAGCTAAGTCGCTCCACAGGTCGCGTCCCATGTACTGCGCCGCCCTCAAAAGTCCGTGGAGGCACCGCCATCAGCTGCCTAGTCGCGACGTGTCTCGACGTCTGACTCGTCAATACCTATACACGTAAACCCTGAGCTATTGCCCAGTAGGTGAAAATATGCATGAATGCACGTGCTCTCACATCCCCATCCCGACACATCTCACAAAATGCACACGCTCGACTCTTTTCTCGTATCTCGTCTCATCTCATCTCATCTCAACCTATCACAATAGTGCCCTAGGCTAGGACTAAAGGCAACACGCGCGCAGGGGTCAGTAGCTCGGGAGGCCCCACTCCCCACAATCACAATCACAAGGGTTCGTAGCTCGGGAGCCCTACTCCCCACATCACAAGGGTCCGTAGCTCGGGAGGCCCCACTCCCCACAATCACAATCACAAGGGTCCGTAGCTCGGGAGGCCCTACTCCCCACATCACAAGGGTCCGTAGCTCGGGAGGCCCTACCCCCACATCACAATCACAAGGGTCCGTAGCTCGGGAGGCCCTACTCCCCACATCACAATCATATAGTGCGTCTTAGTCCTAACCTCACTACTATTACAATTCGAAGACCATCAATCGGTCACAACTACCCCACTCATCGACACTATACAATGTCACCGTGACTCCGCACGGTCCTCCCTCCCCGTACCACGTGTATGCATATGTCGTGCAAATAAAACGTAACATATCACAGCGCAACAATTATAATGCAACGTATCGGCCCGAAGTATTAGCTCGGTCCGATCTCGAAAACCCTCACACACCAAATAATTCGGGCCCGAGCCCCCGTTCCGATTTGATCGGCCCGAAACCTTAACCACCGAACTTCCCCTAAATTACACTAAGAGTTCCAAAATTTAATTCCTTCCAAAAAAAAAAACAAATTTCATAATTGCTCCCTAATTTAAATTTACATTTTAAAACACTAACCTGAGTTTCAAAATATCACCTGAATTCCTTATTTAAAATATTTTTCCGAACTTCCATTTAAACATCCCAAATTTAAACTTTCGCTTAAGACCCAAAAATTTTCTCAATTTTACAAATATGCCCCGGGTTTAAAAACACTTCCGAAATTTTTCATAATTTCAAATCTGCCTCAACAGTGTTGAAATTTCTTTAAAAGTATTGCCCTGCCCAAATTTTACATCTCAGCCCCAGGTTTTGTAAAATTTCTATTAAGTCCCTAAACTTTAGAAAAATTATTTTTATGACCCGAATATTTTTTTCCGAGGTTTTTAAATCTGCCCCAACAGTGAAATTTCTTCAAAAATATCTCTCTGCCCGAATTTACATCTCGCCCCCCTTTCCCCTAGATTTTGTAAAATTTCAATTGTCCCTAAGCTCTATGAAATAGGTTATTGAATATGTCGAGACTTCAGCTGAGAAACAAATATCGAGATCGTCCAACAATATCGAAATCTATCGAAATCTTTCTATTACAAAGCTCGAAATCTTTCTTATATATATATGTCGAAATCTTTATGTTATAAGTCTCGAAATCTTACTAAATAATTAATGTCGAGATCCTTACTTATCGAGATCTAAGATAAATGTCGAAATCTATTCATCACAAGCTTATTGAATCTCGACATCAAACTATGAGAATTATCATATCTCGAACACATATCGAAGTCTATCTATAATACATTCCAAAATCAATTTATGAAGCATCTCGAACTCTCTTTATTTCAGACCTCGAGATCTATTATACACATTCGAAATTCATCTATTGAAGAATGATCATATCTTGAAATTTATCTAATAATCGTGATTTTCCAGAAAACCCTAAAACTGCACTGTCGAGATTATTTTCAAAGCTCTGCTATTTCCCGAAAGCAATACACCTTAAATGAATTCTCATTCTGAAAGTAATCAAAGTTCCCGTTTTATTAAATGAACACATAAAATCACGTACTGAGTTCGAAAATCTTTGGCATATGAACTCAAAAACCCTAAATTATTAAGTATATTATATTTGACCAACCATCTAATTATTCTTTCGAAAGCTTCGCATCTCTTGGCCCCTAATTACCTTCGTAAAAGAGACTGACTAATTCTACCCTAAATATATAAGAGAGCAATGAAATATAAATAATTCCTCACGTTCTTGCTTCGGCTTCTTTGAACTGGTAATGGTTAGGAGCTATTCGTTTTTCCTTCCCTACTTCTTACTTTCGTTCCTTCTTATTTCCTTAATAAGAGTTTCTCCTAGTAATGTGTGGATATACACTAATATTTCAAAGGTGGAATTGGAAATGATGTGACATGGTAATAATCGTTTTATTACCTTGAGCTTAAGGAAGCTCATTACATTTCTTTTGATTTGGGCTTTATTTGGAAGCATAAACTAACTAAACATGGCCCAATTTAATTGATTATTATTTATACAAAGTTCATTAATTTATTTGGTAAGTTTCGAAAAGTTCTAAAATTATTAAATATATATATATATATATATATTGTTACAACTTAAATTTATTTATTGACCTCTTAACTTGCAACTTTACATAATTGATTTATATCAAAATCCCGTACTAAATTTTAAGGGTATTACAGTGTCAATCCGAACGGTCCCTGGCATTTGCCTTGTGGGGGAGGCCGCTCGTTGTTGCGATCAACTCTGACAGCCTTGGGATGTCTCATTGGTAGTCTTCACCTTCCTGAAGTTCGTCGTCTTCTATGATTACGAGGTCTATAGACGCTTGTTGTAGAAAGCGCCGAACGTCGTGAATCTGTCGTCTTTGATGCTCCTCGGGCATGGAATGGGTCATCCACTGTCCTTCGAAGATGTACTTGTCTAGGGCTTCGTGTGGATTGACACCATGTCCAAAGGATCTCGGTTGGTCTGGAGCGACTGAGGGAGTGGCTTGGGTAGCTGCTAGAGCTACTAGCATTGCAGCACTTGCTTCTTCTTCCGGAAGCAAGGGGCTTGAGTAGATCGGTGGTGTGGACGGAGGCTTCTTGAGGTGAAAGGTTGGTGGGTCGATGTGGGCGGTGCGGTGCGTGGTGTGTGTTTGGGTTCGGTGGGTTTGTGTTTGGGGTTTCACCAGCTCCAGCGCTTGTCTGCGTAGTGCCTGAGCCTTGTCCTTGGCCACTTGTTGATGTCCTTGGCCTCTTCTCCCCCTCACGAGGGTCCTGATCGTCAGGATCGTCATGTCTGCGCCGTGAGTGGGAGCTTTGGCCTCGGCAGGTGTCAGCCGGTGGCTCAGGATGGTCCACCAATCGCCTATAGAGAGATTCTTCTTGCGGCGATCGGATTGAAAGGCCTATCAGACGGGCGAGGAGAATGTCATGGAGCTCGGTGATGGGGATTGTGTATGGGTTGATGAGGATGGAGGAAGTGACTAGAGGGTCGGTGGGTGTGGGTTGTGGAGGTGTGGGGTTGGTTCGTGACGAAGGGCCTTCAGAGGCAGGTGCTTTCCCGGTATCTCTTCGGGATGCCTCGAGTGCTTGGAGTACTCTCTCTGTGATCTTTCTTCCATTGACTGTACGGCGGCAGAGAGAGCGGCCTGGAACTGTTCGGTCGTCACGAAGGGTGCGGACGCCTCCTTAGATGGACCAGGACGACTGACGTCGCCTGTTATCAACCCTTGAGTAGACACCGACTCTTGGGGTGGCTCACAGTCACTTGAGGTTATGACTGTATGAGACTTCCACCCAATCCTCGAGTCGAATCCTGAGGATTCGCCTCTATGGGTGTTAAGGCAGGCTCAGGTTGCGCCTGCGAACCAGACACCACGTGAGTGGTTGCGGCTCAAGATTGAGCGAAGAAGTGCCAGCAACACTTGTCGATGGGGTCAGCGTAGTATCTGGTGCGACGGTGACGGCCGGAAAGAGAGACTCCAGCTAAATGCTCAGTCTTCTGGGAGTCCTCCTGATCAGACTTATTTCCTCGTCAGACTCTGTGTCAGACGGGGTGGCCGTGTGAGGAGTGAGTGTTGGTCCCGAAATGCACCAAACAAGGAATCAAAGAAGCTAGATGGAATGAAAAGGGAGAGTTTCTCACCTTGTAGTGTGTGTAGTGTGTGAAAACGAGTTTTAGCTTTTTAATCTTTGATTTCCTTCAAATGTGTGTTGGTAAAACCTTATATACCACATTAACCCTCGGTATATTAAGGCCCAATCACAAAAGATTAAGAAATTACATTCTAGTCCAAAGCCCAAATTCTAAGGATAATTACAAAATAAATCCCAAGACTTAAACTATTGGCACAATCACTAAAATATCCTAACAATCTCCCCCTTTGTGTCAATTGTTGGGAGTCTTGAATCTTGGGCGTTGGGATGTGGATTAGCGTGTGAGTGTGTCGCGAAGCCCTAGCTTGAACTCGAAGGCGCGGAGGTTCCTTCGAAGTACCAATCGATTAGCTATAGCGTCGATGAGCTTCGCGAACTTGGATCGGCATAGAGGATCTTCTTCTAAAAGTATGCGGCAGATCTTCATTAGTTTGTCTTATATGATGGTGAGCGTTCCATCCGAGAACTTTGCCACTTCAGAGCAGCGCAGCATCCTCATTTTTCCTTTATAGTTCGAGTAAGCGACCGCCGGATCGTCTCCGTCGATCACATCGCCTTCTCGGTAATCGTCTGCATTCTTGAAGGATGGCCGAGTCAGATTCACCTTCTTCAGATTGTGCTCCACCGCCATCTGCAGATCGTGGGTGGCGAAGAATCTGACCTGTCGGAGCATGTGGCGTTTGATAGCCACATATCCCATGGTGACCGGTTCAGCACGTACAAGATGTCCAGAACTCCTGAGGACGAGTCTGAACTGCTTCAAGGATTCCAGCATGCTGTACAGGTCGCCCAGGCGCAGAAACTTGAAGTCCGCCTCACTGACTTCACAGTAGCTCTCATCCTGCCTCATTACCGTGAATACTGGGTAATGGACAGGTCCTTTGGACTCTTGGCGGAGGTCAGTGACTTTGCAGATGGGGGCCCGACTCATTTCCTGAGCGATGTTATCCTCATCGGATAGCTTCCTATTTGTGCATTTGTGGCACAGAAGGCTCCATCGATAGAGTTGCTTCTTTCTCTCGCTCCAACTTTGGATGTTCATCAGCTCATACTCGTCGAAGGTGGTGATGATCTGCTCCTTGCGTCGCCAGATCCTCTTCCTGATCTCTTCTTGAAACGGCGCGGTTATCTTTTTGTTTTCCCACGGTGCTTCCGGTATATTCACCGTGGGTACATCCGTTTGAGCAGCAGGGGCCTCAGTTTGCTGCGCTTGGAATTGCAGGATGTCCTCAAGCTCGGCCGGTTCAGCGTCGTACTCCTCTCCGTCCTCGTTGTCTGCTGTGTTGATCAGCGTTAGTGAGGCTTCCATCAGCAGACGTCGAGCGTTTTCCACCAGCTTCCTGGCTGCTACTGCATCGACGGGTGTGTACAGCCATTCATCGTTGAAGATGTAGGCTTCGATCTCGTTCTGTGCGCAGTAGACGTCCTCGGGAGCTATGTTGGGATCGGTGTTGAGAGGAGTGTCGCTGTGTGGTGGCGAGGGTGTTGCGTCGGAGGAGTTTGTGGATTGTGGGGATGGAATTGGTGGAGATTCTGGTGGTTCGGTTGAGGTGATGGTTTTGGCGAGGATTATTTGAGTGACGGGTGGTGTAGATGTGGTGGTGACCTCTAACGTCGATGTGACAGTTAGAGGTTCGGAAACTGTGAGTGGAGACGGTGGGGGGTGGTCTCTATCGCCGATGTGACGATTAGAGTTTTGGAGACGTTGGTGTGTGGTGGTGAGGGTGATTTGGTTAGTGACTCGGGGTTTATGGAATGGGATGTTTGGCTAGTGGGTTGTGAGGTTTCTGTTGCGGGTGCCGTTTCAGGTCCAGAGGAGGAGGGCGGCGTCGATTGTACGAATCCTTGGGATTGTGCGCCAAGCTGCCTATTTATCTCCCCCTCGCGGCGATCTTGATCATCGTCTTGATCGTCGCGCCTGAACCCGCTAGTCTCGCCTTGGGTGCGGCAAGACATTGGTTGCAACATGATTTTCTTCATCTGTTGTTCCTCCTCGTCGAGTTCCGTCATTGTCTCGAATCGTGCTCTGAGGAGGTAGAAGAGCTCCTTGGCGGAAATGGAGGAGAGAACAGCGTCCGCGTCTTCATTTTGCTTCGGTGGTGGCGTCTCCGTGGCCACACCTTTGCCTTTGTCGATCGTGGACGCTTCGAGACGCGCGTAGACTTTATCTAAAATCGACGCCTCAAGAGTCTTTGCAAACTCTTGAAGACGTGTCTCTAGCGCGGTCTCGGTGACGAAGTGGGGTAAATCTAACAAGTTGGAGTCACGAAGAACTCCAACTGACACCGACTCGGTGAATATCGCCGATCGGCCGCCCGTTTGCACGGGACTGGAAAAGACGGGGTCACTCAGACTTCCCGTTAGCATTATCGATGAGACAGACTCAATCGAATGATGGCCTAGGCTCACGGTTGTTGTGATGTTGGCCGTGCTAGGTCTTCCGTTCTCAGTCACAGAGACATCACCGAGCGTTCTGACAGAGTCACGAAGACTCTGTGGTGCGGTAAGAGGTGTATGTGTCCTAGAAACGTAAGGAATTATGGGGAGTGAGGGCACTAGACTCGATGTGCATGAAGAGGATGCAGTCTGAGGCGAGGGACTGCTTGTTTCAACATCGATCACCTCCAAGTGGGGTATCGATGGTATACGTGGCTCCTCGTGGAATGAAATATCTTCCTGTAGAGAGGAAGATAAGTGGACTAGGGGGGACGTTTGCGTGGTTGAGCCAGATGCCACGACTTCTACTCGGGAGGTGAACACATCACCTCCTGTGCCTATTGGTTCGGCTCGGCTTATTTGTGGCTGAGGAGGTCGATCGTGTTTTTGTTTCGATCGACGCTCCGTGGGACGGCTTACGTCATCCTTACGCGCTCGTTTTTTCGGAACGCGGGTGGAAGAGGATGCGGCGTGACTCGATGACCTTTTGGAGGTAGTGGTGGGGGGTTGGCTAGTCCCGAGGTTAGGAGCAGGGGGGTTGATCTGCTCCGTAGGGACAGTGGATCGAGGGTGCGGACTTTCACGGAAGGAGGCGGTTGAGGCACGGTATTCTTGGACGTGCGGGTTGGTTGGGTCGGCGTAGGCGAGCACGTCGTCCGGGATCACCATTGCGTGTCGATCCTTCGCCGGTGTGTTCTTCTTGGCGAACTTCTCGACTGTTGGGATTTGAAAGTGTTCTGCTTCCGGACGAATGCGGATGTTGGTTGAGTGTAGGCGGAAGTGCTTGATCAGAGCTGGGAGCCATCGCATGTACGGGACGAACCGGTTCGTGACTCCCTTGGCGATTTCCCGGTCGCGTCGCTGGATCATCGAGACTAGGTCCACCCAGATGATGTCGGCGTAGTTGTACTTGCGGTTGTGAGCGATGCCGGTCATGATGGTGAGGATTTGAATGTTTCCACGATCCTGACCGGCATGCTTTCCAGACATACACTTGTTCACCAGCAGGTACAGCGTCCGCCAGGGTTGTGGTAGATTGCGGGTTGTGACTTCACTGAGGACAAGTGGGCCTTTCTTCTTCTTGGCATCTGGTTGATAGCCCAATCTGTCTATGTCTTCAATGAGTTGGTCGTGAGTTGGTGGTGGATCGTAGGGTGAGTAGACCGGGAGTTGAAGAGCTTCTTGGAGTATTCTGGGAGTGAGGACCACCGTCTCTTGATCGATTTGGGCGGATAAGATCTTGGCAAGGCGTAGCGGTCCAGCAATCTGCAGCGTGTGCCAGAATTGTTGAAGGTACACCTGTGCTTCTGGTTCGCCATGAGTGAGGGCGTGGCGAAGTGGGTGCCCTTTGAGAATCTCTATAATTACAGGGGCATCGCACCGAAAACTGTCCAAGTCTACTTTGTAGTTGTTGGGAACCAGGGCCGCCCATTGACTTAGTGAAAAGATCTCCTCCGGTGGTGGAACATAGGTACGCGCGTGGAGTTCGATGCGAGCGACTTCTCTTTGGATGGCAGGCACCTCAAGTGCTTCAAGTGTGCTTTGGTCTTTGTCCGTCATTTCTGTGCTTGACAATAATCATAAGATGATTAGTGTGGTCTAAGTCACGAGAATGATAGAACTAGACATAAAATTGCCCAATTATATATAAGAATATTTCACAATAAAGCTAATTTAGGGTCCCTTTGATATGGTAGTTAAGATTGAAATTTGAAAATTTTCGCATTTTGTGGAAAATTTAGCAAGTATGCAAGTTAAGAGATCTTGCACATTGTAAGAATTTTTTCGCATGCGTTGACAACAAAGTCGCAACTTATCATACATAGAAATTTTCTCAAGTTTCAAGAAATTTCGCACTCAGTCACAAAAATCTCGCACGTTAAGTAATTTTCGCATGTTTCAAAATTTCGCACTCAGCCACAAAAAAAAAATCTCGCACGTTAAGGAATTTTCTCATGTTTCAAAATTTCGCACTCAGCCACAGAAATCTCGCATGTTAAGAAATTTTCTCATGTTTCAAGAAATTTCGCACTCAGCATATAATGAAAATTTCGCAAATTGAAAAATCTTTGTGGATTGAGAAAATTTTAGTTCACTGTAGATGCGAGAAAAATGAAGATGCAAAAAAAAATCTGGATTATGAAGTGAAGTAAATGAAATTTTCGCGGGACTTCACGTGCTGTAGCAGCGAAATTTTAACATATGTGAATTCTCGTAAGAAACTTTCTCAGATGGACTTTCGCGGGACCTTATTCACTGTAACGCAAGAATTTTCTCGGGTAAAGTAAAAGTTTCGCGGGGCACATCTCACTGTAGCAGCGAAGTTTAACAATTAAAGCACTTTATCTGAGAATTTTTTTTCGGTGATTTAAAAATTTCGCGGGGCTTATCGTACTGTAGCAGCGAAAATTTAGCGTTTAAAGCACTTTTTCTGAGAAAGTTTCGCGGTGAAGAACACAGTTAAAAAGGTACGAGACAGCGCAATCAATTTTTGCCTTAGACCTACTCAAATCTTAACCAACATGCAAGAATATGGGCTCAATCGACTCGTAATAGGATGGGAAATGCATATTTGGGGAATTTAAACATTAAAAACCTAGCATGCATTCGATTCATAGTCGAGAAATTTTAACCCTAACCTAAGCAGATTTAAACAAAACGGGCAAGACAGGGTAAAATAGAACAGAAATTGGGTTATTTGAGGTGTATTCATACCGAAAAGCTGATTTGCGATGATTGAGTTAGCAGGAAACGAAGTTTGAAAGCAGATTTGACGAAGACGACGATGCGAGGAGGTGCGAATTTTTGACAGAAAGGGTTGCGAATTTTTTGAAGTTTCTCGGGAATTTTTGAATAGTAAAAAAAAAACTTAAGGGTTTTGGGGTTTACGATTGTAGGCACTGTACATGCGAATTTTTTGAGTAAATGGGCCGAAATTTCGCGGGCTTGGTCAAAACCTTAACTTGGCTGAATTTCGCGGATTTGGTCCCAATTTTGACCCTTTTTGACTAGAAAATTTGAAATTCAGCCCAAAATGTTTTGATCAGTCCGATTTTGACTCAGTTTGACCAGACTTTAAAATTTCAACCCATATATATATATATATTTTTTTTTTTTTTAATAATGAAAAATAAGAAAAACTCCCCCTTAATTGTAAAACTTCCCGTTTTTAAATAATGAAATATCAGACGCTCCCCCTTAATCTAAAAACTCTCGTTTTAAATAGTGAAATTTCAGACGCTCCCCCTTAATCGAAAAAATTTCGTTTTAAATAACAAAATATCAGATGCTCCCCCTTAATCGAAAAACTCCCCCTCAAAAGACATAATCCATGAGACACATAAAAATTCAGAAGACACATAGATAATAGAGTGAAGTGGAAAGGAAATATGTACACTTAATCAGAGTTCATGTAGAGACGATTGATCACAACTGAATATTCAACATGCCCAACATAGTCACTAGGTGTTGGAATCGTTTGATATCCAACGGTTTTGTGAAAATGTCGGCCAGTTGATCTTCGGTTGTGACGTAGTGCAATTCAATTGTCCCTTGTTCTACATGTTCTTTGATGAAGTGGTGGCGAATATCTATGTGTTTTGTTCTAGAGTGATGTACTGGATTACTCGTCATCGCAATAGCACTTTTTGAGTCACAATAAATGGGAATTTTATCAATATGAATATTAAAATCTCGTAGTTGGGTTCTCATCCACAAAAGCTGTGAACAGCAACTAGCGGCGGCGACATATTCTGCCTCCGTCGACGAAGTTGAGACACAGTTTTGTTTTCGAGACGACCAACTTACGAGTTTACCGCCCAAGAAGTGTGCAGCTCCAGAGGTGCTTTTTCTGTCCATCTTGCATCCTGCATAATCCGAGTCAGAGAATCCAACCAGCTTGAAGTCCGATTGAGTGGGGTACCACAAACCCAGATTGGGTGTCCCTTTAAGATAGCGGAGAATCCTTTTAACAGCAGTGAGGTGGGATTCCTTTGGTGTTGCCTGGAAACGCGCGCAGATGCCTGTCGAGAGAACGATATCTGGTCGGCTAGCAGTGAGGTACAGAAGAGATCCTATTATCCCTCGATAGATGGTTTGGTCAACTGGAGCACCCGATGGGTCCGCATCGGGTCGGCCAGAGGGAGACATAGGTGTTGCAGCAGTCTTAGCATCCTTCATTCCGTATTTCTCGAGAATGTCATGGATGTATTTGGACTGGTTGATGAAGATTCCGTCGGGGAGTTGCTTTACTTGAAGGCCAAGAAAGAAATTCAGCTCGCCCATCATACTCATTTCAAATTTTTCCTTCATCAATTCTGCGAACTCTTCACATAGTTGTGGTTCAGTTGATCCAAAAATGATATCATCGACATAAATCTGTACAATCATGATGTCCGGGCCACTCCGCTTGGTGAAGAGGGTTGTATCCAGAGATCCTTTCTTGAATCCAGACTGAACGAGGAAATCTGACAGGACGTCATACCAAGCTCGGGGAGCCTGTTTTAGTCCGTAGAGGGCCTTGTAGAGTCGATATACGTGATGAGGAAACTCTTCGCTCAAGAACCCTTCAGGTTGATCAACGTACACTTCTTCTTTGAGAAATCCATTCAGAAATGCCGTCTTCACGTCCATTTGGTAGACTTTAAAGTTCTTGTGAGCAGCAAAGGCAAGAAACATTCGTATGGCTTCGATCCTGGCAACTGGGGCAAAGGTTTCATCGTAGTCGATGCCTTCTTGTTGGTTATACCCCTTAGCCACAAGTCTTGCTTTGTTGCGAATAACAACACCATCTTCATCCTTTTTGTTCTTAAAGATCCATTTTGTGCCGATAATGGACCTATTGTGAGGTCGTGGTACGAGTTCCCAAACTTGTAGGCGTTCAAACTGATTTATTTCCTCCTGCATTGCAATCAGCCAATCAGGATCATTGAGAGCTTCTGCTACTCGTGATGGTTCGACTTGACTGAGATAGCAAGCAAACAAACTTTCATTCATCGTAGCCGAACGTGTCGAAACACCGGATGTGGGATCCCCAATAATCTGATCGGTAGGGTGAGAGCGAGCCCAAAGTGGTACGTTGGTTTGTGAGGAGCTGGCCGCATTAGTGTCTACTTGAAACTCATTAGATTGGGGCCGGTGTCCGAAGAAGAGATCTCAATCGTATTTAATTGAGAGGGTTCAGCATCAGGATCAGCAATATTCCCAGGGTTGGGTAGAATGTCGTCTTCGTTAAGATTGAGTGCATCCATGTTTGGAGGGACGACGTTATTGCCGGTAGCTGGTGGTGTAGGTGGAGTGGGTGCAGCGGTAGGTTGAGTGGTGGCGACGGGAGTCTTGGGAACTGGGTAGAAGTACTCGAAGAGCAGATCGAGATCCAATTCGCCACAATTGCCCTCAGATGAGGAAGTTCCCACCATTGAAGGTTGACCTTTTGTCAACGACTGTAGAAGACCTGGTTCTGGACTGATATGGCCAGAAGCTATGAGATCGCCTTCGCTTTCATCAAAAGAGACATTCGTGCTTTCTATTACTGACCGTTTCTCCTTAAGATAGACTCTGTATGCCTTTGAATTCAGTGAATATCCAACAAAGATGCCTTCAAGAGCTTTTGGATCAAGCTTCCCAAGATGTTGGCGATCATTGGCCACAAAACATCGGCAACCGAAGACCCTTAGATAAGATATATCGGGGATACGACGGTTATTCAGCATCTCGTATGGGGTGCGGTTGAATCTCTTGTGGATGGAAGCCCGGTTCTGTGTGTAGCAAGCCGTTTGAATAGCTTCGCCCCAAAGAGAATGAGGAAGTCCGGATTGGATGAGAAGAGTCCTGGCAGCTTCAACTAGTGTCCTGTTCTTGCGCTCAACGACACCATTCTGTTCCGGTGTCTTCACAGCTGAGAACTGTTGAGTGATGCCCTGAGTGGCATAGAAGTCACTGAGCTTCGTGTTCTTAAACTCAGTTCCGTTGTCAGTTCTGATAATCCGAACCTTCTGTTGATGAAGTGTTTGGGATGTAACAACAAACTCGATGATTATATCAGGAACTTCATCCTTTGTACGAATGAGTTTCGTCCACGTGTAGCGTGAGAAATCGTCGACTATCACCAAAATATACCGTCTTCCTCCGAGTGTGGCCGTAGGCATTGGGCCACATAGATCCATATGTAAAAGTTCGAGGATGAGCTTAGAGGACGGTGTTTCCTTAGATACATGGGACGATCGCTTCATCTTCCCCAATTCACAGGCAGAGCATAGGTGTTCCTTATGATATGTCAGTTGGGGTAGACCGTTGACGAGTTTATTCTGACGCAGTTTGTTGATGGTCTTGAAATTGAGATGTGAAAGTCGCCGGTGCCATAGATCATTCAACTTGGGTGCGGCTCGAGAGAGAAGGCATATTGGTCGTGAGGTCGTAAGGTTGAGTACATAAAGATGGGACGTGCGCGTTCCAGAAAGAAGAGATTGTCCTGAGGCATCCATAATGCTGCATATGTCAGATTCGAAGAGAACCTTGTATCCTTTGTCGCAAAATCGACCAATGCTGAAGAGATTGTAGCTCAAACCCTCGACATAGGAGATGCCCTTGATTGTCAGTTTATCGTGCACGAGATCGCCAGTTCCTAGAATTGGCGCCATTTGACCGTTTCCGAAGGAGACCCTTCCGAGATAGCGCTCGGAGAAGTTGCTCAACAGCTCCTTATTCCCTGTCATGTGTGTGGAGCAACCCGAGTCTAGATACCACACATGACAGACCTGCAAGCATTAGCAAACGTTGGGACCCCGTTTTCGAACGGGACATTCTTGTGATATATGTAAAGTTTTTACGCGCTTAATGGGAAATATGGTTTCTAAATCAGATTCTGTTGTTTCTAATTTAGCTTTCCCTTTGTCGTTTGTTTGATTAGGCGGGATTATGGTTTTTCTAACCCATATTTTCCTAACTTGTGCTTGCATGTGTGGTGCCTTATACATGAAATGGTGTGGGGAATGTGGTTGTCGTTTCCGCGCTTCGGTTTTGGTCGCCTTTGGCTTGCCCGCAGGAATTGAGTTTTGCGAGTAGTGGTGTCTCGGATACCAAGGTGCGTTTAAGTTTGACGACGAGAGACGTTTTCGCTTAACCTTTGGTTTAGGCGAGGTGGGAGAACTAGAAGACGCCGTAGAGGAGGTTCGCTTGCGTGGTCGGAGTGTTGCGTGTTCATGTGTTTCATGTTCATGGAAGCGTGGAAGAATAAAGTCATTACAGCAACACATAGACATAAGTTTGGCAAAAGAGAGATAAGTTTTGGCTACATAATTATCTGTGTCCTTAGGATAATGGGATTCACTACATAGAGAGGAGCGACGAGTGTAGTATGGTCTTTTCTTCTTGTCATCGAAGAGCGGGTTCTCCTTTATTTCATACGAACTCCCTTCCAGAGACGACGAACTCACATTCCCTGTATCCATAAGAATACGCGAGTTAGTGTTAGAACAAGTGTCAGCTTCAGGAGTCATCTTCGCCGTCCTCTTACATTTACATGTTTGAGAATCGGGTACTTGACTCGATGTGGAGGGATAGTTCGTATTGAGAGATTTTTCTAGTGTGTTGATTTTGCTAAGTAGCTCATCTCGCTCTTTTGCAAAGGCCTTCCTTTCTACTTCTAGTTGTCGTTCAAGTTCTGCTATGAGTAGCAGTTTCTTTGGGATGTAAGTGCGAGAGATCACATCTTGAGAAGCGACTTCCTGTTCTTTATTAGGGAGTAAGGTTTCGACATTCTCCGGGAGTGAGGATATCTTAGTCTTATCTCTAATATTCAATTCTGTGTAGTCATACGCGATTTCTGCCCAATGAATGTTCTGTTCTCTTGTTTCTTCTGAGATGGTAGCGAAGGATGATCTTACAAATGGTTTAAGCTGCGGGGGGCACCATTTCTTGTTTGCAAGAACGTAGTGTTGCACATGTTATATCTTTTAACTATAAGCGGTGTTGGATTGCAATTGCTAGACAGTCCGATCCCCCTCCTGGCGTTGTAGAATCCTGTTTCCATTGGTTGGTTCAAAAGGCTTAAGATGTGTGTGTTTCGTTTCTAAGGTGAAGTTGCTCTTCAAGTTCTTTCACCTTGCGATATAGTCTAACTCTTTCCTTCGTAAGCAGTTCATATTGGGAGGCCGTCAGGAGGCGAGAGGTTTCACATGAACTTATGGCTAGTGTAGTTTCCTTAACCTTAGTCTCGCTTTGCTTATTCTTGCTTTGCAGACGTTTGACTAACGCTTCAGAGGCCTTTAGACGTTCGTTTGCGCAAGCGAGTTCTTCTACTTTTAGACTAAGTAACGCATAGTTATTTTCAAATTTTAGCCTAAGTTCTTCATACTCCCTAGAATCTATGGTGGGTTTCTTAGTGGTGTGACGGTGATTGAACACATCATCGAGTTGCGAGATTCGTACCTCAGACTCGGCATTGGTAGGAGTCTTAGCTGTGTTCTCATCGGCGTTGGTCATCTCCTCGTCCTCGTCATGCTCGACCAGCCTTGCCATGCAGCAATCTTCATCCTGAGGCTCCTCGTCTTCTGAAGTGTCGTTCACCCATTCAGCCTCTTCGGTGAGAAGAACTTTTCCACTTTCCATTTTGCGGGTAAATCTGGCCTTACGGTCGTAGTAGCCAGAGTCCTTGATGCGTGGTGCATGGCATTCCTTGGCAAAGTGACCGGTCTTTCCACACCGAAAGCACTTCACAGACTTTTGAGGGGCTGAGTCCTCCTCTTTCTTCGTTGGCTTAGCTTCCTCCGTGGGAGTGGTCTTTTTGTTGCCGCTGAAGGTTCTTTGGCGATTGGAGGAGGATGAGGATTTTTTTCCGATCCTTTTTGAGACAAGCTTGGTGAGCATTGCCAGTTGCTTGCGTATGTCACGAACATCTTCATCAGATTCAGTATCAGCTTCGGATCCTGAAGAGGTGTCAGATACTGCAGCTGGTAGCTTTCCTTTGTTCTGTTTGGCCTTAGCGGCGGAAGATCGTTCACTGGTCTTGTTCGAGAGGAGTGCAAGTGGGTCAACTCGAGTGTTGGTGGACTGAGGTTGCACGTATGGAGCATAGGCAGAAAGGCTGTCGTAGAGAGCATGGATGGAAGTGTTGGAGAGGTCCTTACTCTGAATCATCATCACTGTTGCATTTCCCCAATGTGGTTTGAGGCTACCTAGGAAGCGGTTGTTGATGTCAAATTTGTCCCTTGAGATCTTCGCTTTCTTGAGTTCATTGATGACCTTCAAGTATCGGAGGTATGTGTCACGCAGCTCCTCTCCTTCATAAGCTTGGAAGTGTTCATATTGCGAGAGACAAGCTGATTTCCTCCCCTGAGCACTTTCAGTTGTGCCTGCCATGATTTCCACAAGTTCGTCCCATATTTCCTTAGCAGTTGTGCAGCACTCGATGTGAGCGTAGACTTCGTTGCCCATAGCCTGGAAGAGGTATCCTTTGGCAGTCTCGTCGGCCTGTATGCGAGCCTCTTCATCCTCATTGATCGGGCCTCTTGGAGTGCGGCGCTCATCCATGGGAGGATTTGCGTTTGGTTGTGCAGGGATGATTGTCCAGAATTGTGCTGGCCCATTGAAGATGGAGTCGAGTAGGTATTGTGAGAGTGGTGCGCCTTTGTTCCTGATGAACGTGAGGAACCGGTTTGTCCATATGCTGTAGTCACCTTGTCGCAGCATCGGAGGCCTGGTGTCGGAGCCCACAGTTGAGATGTCGTTTGTGGTAGACATGATTGGTGCAGTCGAATCGTCCGTGGTTTTGATCTTGTAAAGATAAGAAAGTTAGTAACGAACGAGATAACAAAAATGAGTTTAACGAGTAGAGTTTGTGAAAAATCGTTCAGAGAATTTCTTAGAGCTACGTGAGCGTGTGTGATGGTCGATAATGTACGAAGGGAAGATTACGAGAAGTTCTAGAAATTTAAAAACGATTTTGAGGAAAAAAAAATTTTGTAAATCTTGAATAAGTTTGAGAAATATTTAATCAAGAAGATTTTAACATGAGAAAAAAGGACTTAACACGTCAGAGAAAGATTCTCAAATTTTAAAATTCGCAGTTTGCAAATTTCTCGGATTTTAAAATTTCGCATGTGAGAAATATTCTTATTGAGAATTTTTAAGGTTCAGCAAGAGGATTTCGTGTGTTAAGAAAACTTTCGCATCGAGAGATGAATAGTGTAAGCAAGAAAAATTTCGCGTGTTAAGGAAACTTTCGCATCGAGAGATGATCAGTATGGTTTTATGAAATTTCTCGGATATATAAAGAAATTTTCGCAGAAAACAGGATTTTAAAGCTTCGCAAGAAAAATTTGCAAGTTGTAAATATTTCGCATCAAAAATTTTCGCGGAAATAATAAGTATAAAGCTTCGCAAGAAAATTTCGCAAGTTTGAAAAATTTCGCAAGTTGATACTTTTTAAAGCTACGCACGAGAAAATTTTTTTTTTTTTTTTTAAGTTATAAAACTTTCACAGGTTGAGAATTTTCGCGGCCAAAAGAAATTCTTGAAATAGGCTTTCTTGGAAAAATAATTTCTCGGATTATGAAAGTAAGCAGATGCGAAAAAATGCTGTATAAGTGAAAGTTTCACGGCTTAAAATTCTCGGATCTTGGAAATGGGTGGTTGCGAAAATGTAGTGTAAGTGAAAGTTTCGCAATTCAAAATTCTCGGAATAAATTTCGCGGTCAAGAAATTTTCGCGGTCTAGAACGATTCAGCAAAAACTTTCGCGGCCAAGAACATCGATGTACTGTTCCATTGCCTTCATGCGTATTCCCAGAAAATCGTCCCGTTCTCGCTCAAATCTCAACCAAAATCGCTCAAACTTGATCCTAAACTTCAGAAATTCTTCCCTAAACACATAATCGACCGATTTGTGAGCTAAAAACAACAGAAAATGGGTCAAATCGACCAAAAACAGAGAATGGCCGAAATGACTTTTTCTGGAAAACTTTTGCTTAAATCTTGCTCAAAACTCGTTAAAACTGATCCAAACGTGTTCTAAAAACATTTTAGGCCTAGAATCGATCTGGGGAAAGGTTTTAAACACAAAAACAACTCATTAAAACCCCAAAACGAAACCAAAAAGCCGAAACTAATATTTTGCTCAAAAACACCTTTGATCTTTCTCGGAATCGAACGAAACTGGATTCAAATCAATGCAGATCGATCCAACCTGGCTCTGATACCACTTGTTGGTCCCGAAATGCACCAAACAAGGAATCAAAGAAGCTAGATGGAATGAAAAGGGAGAGTTTCTCACCTTGTAGTGTGTGTAGTGTGTGAAAACGAGTTTTAGCTTTTTAATCTTTGATTTCCTTCAAATGTGTGTTGGTAAAACCTTATATACCACATTAACCCTCGGTATATTAAGGCCCAATCACAAAAGATTAAGAAATTACATTCTAGTCCAAAGCCCAAATTCTAAGGATAATTACAAAATAAATCCCAAGACTTAAACTATTGGCACAATCACTAAAATATCCTAACAGTGAGGTCACGATTGACGTCCTCCAGTGCCTGACCCGTCACCGGTGGAAGAGAGCTTTGCCCCATTTCTGTCTCGGGCTGTGCCTCTTGTTGAAGAACTTCCTCAAAAGTTTCTTCGAGCACGCCAACATGTACGGGCTCTTCCACTTGCAATTCGAGGTCAGGAGCTTCGAGTTCCATCTCCGTAGCCACGACGTCTATCAGCGTATCATCGACGTCGGGCATTGGCTCTTCGACCAATGGTGGCTCCTGAGCTAGCTCCTGAGCAACATCATCAATCATCGCGTCGTCAGGGCTTGGTTGGTGTTCCGGTTGGGAAGGGCTCACATGGTAATCTGCCGGGGGCCCTCTGATCATTTCCTCCGTTAAATTGTGTTCCCGGCAGAACCTCTGATACTCAGCTCCCGCGGGGTCGGCGAGCCTGAGTAAGTTGAGTGGAATCGGCATCGACGGTTGGTCCAGGTCCGTGAGTCGTGGGTTGTGGAAAAACTTAAGCCTTGGCGGCTGGTAGTTTCCACCAGGAGGTAGCTGGGGGATGCTCTCTGCATGTAGCTCCATGAACTCCCTGATGATCACGTTGAACCATCGAGCATAGGGCACGTTCTTCGACCTTCGGTTCTCCTTCAACCGAATGTTCAGCTAGACCATTCCAGATTAGCTGTGTAAAGTTGTAGTTTCTGGCGAAGGCGAGGCCGTGAAAGATCCGCAGTATGTTGCCGTTGCCCTTGTCGAATCCAGCGTGTTTGGGTGACAGACACTTGTTCACTATGCTGAACAGTGTCTTCCAGGGGTGAGGGATACCGCTGCTCTGGACCTGAGCTAATCTTGTAAGCGGCGGTTGGTATCCCATGTGCAGGAAGTCCTGAATCATCTCTGCGTCGGTCGGGAGCGGGTCGTAGTTGTCGTTGTGGGGCAAGTCCAGTATCATGCCGAACTGGGTCTTGCTCATGTGAATATGCCGCGTCCCGATTTGGGTCATGAAGGAGAATGTCCCATCTGCTACGGCTCCTTGTATGCATCCCCAGAACTGCTGGAGATAGACCATCGGCACCGATGCGGTGACCGTTAACGCATGCCAGATGGGGTGGCCTCTGAGGATGGATACGATGATCTCGTCCGGGCACCGAAATGTGCTCAGATCGAGCTGGAAGTTCGTATCTTGAACCTTTAGATAAAAGGTTGTGATCATATATGTGGTTGTATCTTGGGTAACGATCCATCTGAAATATAAGATATATAAAAGTTCATTAGTTCAATTTTATTTTTAGTCGAAATATGAATAAATTTCATCAAACTATAGTAATATTGCAACTAATAGCATGTTCGTTGAATTTTGAATTTTAATCATATCAAATGCATATTGTATGTTCAATTTCAAAAATCGTGATGGCATGAATGTAATTTCGGATGAAATATTTGTCGCGTGAAAAATGGTTCGAAATTTCGCTAAGTGGTAAATCAGTAAGTCACTGTTCATGCCGAGAAAATTTTCGGTCGACAAAATTGAATTGCAATTTGATTTCCTATACACTGATTTCAATTGAAACGTTTCCGTGTCATTTTTCGATCGAGAAATTTTATTCGCTAATTTTCGCTACAGTGTAAAAGACTTAGAGAAAAATTTTCTAAGTGTTGAAGTTGAAATCTAGACTGTAGTCGATCAATTTTACGATCGAGAAAAATTCCGTGTAAATTTACGATCGAGAAATTACGTCTCAGGTAAATTTACTATCGAAAAATTTTCCTCGCGAATAAAATTTTTCGATTTGAAATTTGTCGAGCGGAATGAGATTTTCGATTGAAAGTAGAAGTTTTTCGCTGCGATATATTTTTATCGAAAATTAGTCAACATAAGACTAGTCAAACGTCGAGAAAATTTTCGATCAATTGTGTCCTAAGCGGCGAATTTTACGATCGAAAATAAAATTAAGTGTTGAAAAATATATTTTTCGCAGATGAATTTTTTTTCGACCAAATTGAAATTAAATCGAAAATTCTATTTTGCGATAGTAAGTTTTACGCTCGATAAAGTTTGCATCTAAATTGTCTAATCAGTGCTTAAGTTTTTCGCTCTCAAAAATCCTAATTAGATTTCTCGATGGTAAGTAATTTTTTCGGTCAAAATTTTCTATCTTGATGACTAAATCAAAATTTTACGATCGAAAACTAAATCGACACAAATAGTATCTCGATTGAATTATAATTCGATTAAGTCTATTTGCGATCGACAAAGTTCTTCGACAGCTTCAAACCTTCAAAGAACCCAGTTTCATCGAAACTCATTTTATCATCACAGATGAAAATTTTCCAACGACTTACGCTATCTGTTTCATCAAAGACATCAAATCTATCTAAACAATCAGGCATTTAACTCAGAAAATCCAAGAAACATGCCTAGTTTTACTGAACAGTATACGTTTAAATCGTTTTTGAAGAACAGTCGAAAAATCTTAACTAATCATGCGAAAAACTACATAATGTAAATGCAAATCAAGTTATAACATTCGCAATCGTTAACTGAGTCGAATTTCTACCTTAATCAGACGATTTGAAGTGAAAAATTAGAAGATTTTTGAAGGATTTTGTATCGTCTGAGAAAGTTTTGCGTGAGAGAATTTCTGTCGATTAGGTTTTGCGTGAGAAAAAATTTTTCGACTGACAAAAGTTAAACTTTTATTAACTAGCATTAATTTGTTGTCGGGCTTGTGATTTGACATTTTTGCGATATAAGGAATCAGGCCCATTACTATTTGCACACGAAAAATTCTAATTTTTCGATCGCAAATTATCGCAGTTAATCAAAATCGATCCCGACACTGTTTACGATCGAGAAACTTTAGATTGCGAATTAATTCAAATATCCAGTTTCTCGATGGTAAGTTCTCTAAGAAATTTCAGATTGTCCCCTATTTCAAAATAAAACCAATGTAAGGCTCCCCCTTAGTAATTAAAATAAATGCAATTAACTCCCTGTATTTTTCTGTGTAGTAACGTCTAGCTCCCCTGGCGTAAATTGAAAAATCTGTACCACTTAGAGATAAACGTTAGTAGTAATGGAGTTAATCAACAATTAATTTTGTTAATGTTATCTTTGAAATATCTGGTCTTGTGTCTAACTCCTCTCTTTGTAGTGTCGACGTCTTACTTCTTAATTTTGAGAGATCTGAAATACTCAGAGAAAAACGTCAAAAATATTTGGAGCTAAACCATGATTTTTATACTTGCTCCCCCTCAAATGATGCACAAGAATTGACTAATTATGTAGTCATATTTAAATCAATTCAAGTCACGAGCATATAACACACAAATTTTACCAAGTAAGTACATATAAATGGTCCCCGAAACATGTACTTCAAAATATTGTGTGGAGGTGGAGGCAAAAAAAACAATTTATCGCATTTAAAAAATTCAGTACCAATGCAATCTATAATTGCATTTAGAATGTGCGATACACTAAAGAAATTCGCATTTATTCAATTCACCGCATATGAAACATATTATTTCATGTCAAAATGTGCGAATTTTATTATTTATTATTTATTTACTATTATATATATGTATATATATATTAGTTTTTATTATTATTATTATTTTTTTATTTATGGGGTCAGATTATTTTGCTTCGATCAATCGTCACGCCTAAAATTTTACGAGACATTTGAAAGAAGAAAATGCCGTCAAGTCATGTCGTCAAACTAAAGTCCTAAGTCCATAGACTGGTCCATTTTGACAACTCTCACTAGGTTCGCTCTTGCTCTCAATTAGCCATCTTGGGATTTTTATATTTTTATCAGTCAAGTCAACACAAGCAATTTTTAGTCAATTTACCTGTGATCGAGGCATTTTTAATCATTTCACCTAAGCGAGAGACCGTCTATGTGGAATCAAAGGGTTGTAAGGGTTATAATTTGGCTAGGGCTTAGAACGGAAGGAATTTTAAAGGGAAGTGAGCTTATCTCTTCATCGTCTTCCAATTCTACGTCCGTCTCTTTTTTTTTCGGCGTCTTTCTTCTTTTCAATCTTTACTCCCACCTTTTCTTTTAAGAACTATCCCTTTTTATATTATGCTCAAGCTGAAGCTCCGCTTCTCCATGAGGCTCTAGGAGATTATCGTAGGCGAAGTTCTTCTTGTTGGTTCTCGGGCCGATACTGAGCTCCTCTTCTCTTAATCCCTATTGAGGTTTCAGAGATTATCAATTTGGAGAAGTTCTCGGTTATGGAATTCGTACCCGAGGCTGCACTCCTCTTCTCGTTTCCCGATATAAGATCGGATTATCGTTGGAGAAGTTCACAGCAGGATCCATGCCACTGTCTACAAGGTAGTCGGAAGGCCGGTTCCTTTGGTCTGATTTTTGCGCGTTGAGCAGTGCCTTCTTTTGTCATCATTTTACTTTTTCTTTTGTTATCTCCCCCTCCTTTTCTCGTTTGAACAACCATTCGAAGAGTATAAAGTTCGGTTGAAAGCTGGGAATGGGTTTTAAATGAAGAAAAGGACGTCGGAGAAGGCTCAAAGTGGATGACTAAGGGCTATGTGTTTTGTGCGTGACTTTTCTACGTGATCTTTGATAAAATGATATCTAATGTCTATGTGTTTTGTGCGTGAGTGATGAACAGGATTGCAAGTAATGGCGATTGCACTCTGACTATCACTATATATGGGTAGATTATTCAGATTGTACCCATAGTCGCGAAGCTGTGTCCGCATCCACAGCATCTGTGAGCAACAGCTGGCAGCAGCTACGTATTCTGCTTCGGCCGTCGAAGTTGACACACAGTTCTGCTTTTTGGATGACCAGCAAACCAGCTTTTCGCCTAAAAATTGAGCGCCACCGGACGTGCTTTTCCTGTCCATTCGGCAACCTGCATAGTCAGCGTCAGTGTAGCCGATAAGTTTAAAATTCGTACCCTTTGGATACCATAGGCCAAGGGTAGAGGTGCCCTTAAGGTAGCGTAAAATTCTTTTGACCGCGAGCATATGGGATTCTTTGGGATCGGCTTGAAAACGGGCACACAAGCACGTGGCAAACATGATGTCCGGCCGGCTCGAAGTAAGGTAGAGAAGAGATCCAATGATACTGCGATACAATGTGATGTCGACCGACTTGGCAGAGAGATCGGCATCCAACTTGCAGCTTGGTGACATAGGAGTGCTGAGAGTCTTGCTCTGGTCTTGATGAAATTTCTTCAGAATTTCCTTGATGTATTTTGTCTGACTGATGAAAATTCCATCATTGAGCTGCCTGACTTGGAGTCCTAAGAAAAATTGCATCTCTCCCATGTGACTCATCTCGAATTTGCTCTTCATGATGTCTCCAAACTTCTTGCAGAGCCGAGGATTTGTTGATCCGAAGATGATGTCGTCGACGTATACTTGGACGACCATCAGATCTTTGTCATGCCATTTAATGAAGAGGGTTGTGTCTATCGTTCCTCATATGAATCCAGACTTCACGAGGAAATCACTCAGGACATCGTACCAAGCACGTGGGGCTTGTTTTAGTCCATAGAGAGCTTTGTCCAAGCGATAGACATGATCGGGATGTTCTTGATCAACGAAACCTTCCGGCTGAGCGACGTAGACTTCTTCTTTTAACACGCCGTTGAGAAAGGCGGTTTTAACATCCATCTGATAGACTTTGAAGTCTTTGTGAGCCGCATAAGCCAGCAGGAGGCGTATAGCTTCGATACGGGCAACAGGAGCATAAGTCTCGTCGTAGTCGATGCCTTCATGTTGATTGTATCCCTTAGCAACTAGCCTTGCTTTGTTCCGGATCACTTCATCATCTTCATTCTTCTTATTCTTGAAAACCCATTTAGTTCCGACCACTGTTTTCCCATGTGGACGGGGTACCAAGGTCCACACTTGAAGACGTTCGAATTGATTGATTTCCTCTTGCATTGCGATTGTCCAATCCGGGTCTCGAAGTGCGTCTGCTACTTTGGTAGGCTCATTTTGGCTCAGGAAGCAACTGAAAAGACTGTGTTGACGACGTGTCCTCACACCAACCGAGGGATCGCCAATTATCTGATCAACCGAGTGGCCTCTCGTCCACTTGCGCTCATGAGGCAAGGCTGAAGTCGATGCGTCAGCTATCTGTGGATCTAGATTGCCTATAGTCTCAGATTGATCATTTGTCTGAGGAAGTTCCAATACTGCACTTGGATTGATCGTCTCAGATGATACTTCCTCGATGACCATTGTAGGTTCTTCGGTGTTCTGTGACAATTCTGAATCGGGTGGGGTAGAGGTGTGAGATGAACTTGGTACGTCGGTCTCGTTCGGTAGATAATCCATTGTTGGTGTAGGCGTGTATGACCGATATACCGGTTCGAAGAGAGAATCCAAGTCGTCTACTGCAAGTCTCGTTGCTTAGTCTGACACTGATCCTGAAGTTGTTGCCATCTTCTGTTGGTTTTGTGCCAACACACCGGTGATTACAGGTTCTGAAATGTTGTCTTCATAAGCCAACGGGTTGGGCACGAGTCCTGGACTGAATTGACCAGAAGCCATCTCTGCCACTTCGTGGAAAGTGACATTATAGCTTTCCCTAATAGTTCGGTTGGACTTGATGTATACTCGGTATGCTTTTGATGTCGAAGAATACCCGACAAATGTAGCTTCGAATGCTTTAGGGTCCAACTCTGCACGTTGCTCTCGGTCGTTCGCCACAAAGCACTTGCACCCGAAGACTCTAAGGAAAGAGATGTTGGGCACTCTATTATTCACAATCTCATACGGAGTCTTGTTGAACCGTTTGTGAACCACCGTCCTGTTTTGAGTAAAACAAGCGGTATTGACTGCTTCAGCCCATAGAAAGTGTGGAAGTTCCGATTGGATCAGCGTTGTACGAGCGGCTTCCACTAGTGTTCGATTTTTCCTTTCAACGACCCCATTTTGTTGAGGTGTTTTGGCGGCTGGATATTGTTGACTTATTCCAAGTTTTTTATAAAACTCACTGAGGTGATTGTTCTTGAACTCAGTGCCGTTGTCTGTTCGAACAACTTGAATAGTCTGTTGCAGCAGATTTTGAGTTGTGTTCACAAAATTGATGATCAAGTCACCAGTCTCATCTTTAGTTCAGAGGAACTTAGTCCACGTTTAGCGAGAATAGTCATCCACAATCACTAGGACATACTTTCTTCCATTGATACTCTGAGTCTGCATCGGACCACAGAGATCCATGTGAATTAGTTCCAATGGTCGAGAAGTAGATGCAATTTGCTTGACGTGATGAGATGCTCGCTTCATTTTCCCTAATTGACATGCCGAACAGTGTTGCTCCTTTTGTAGTAGTATAGTTGGAAGACCGTGTACCAACTTTTTCGTAGAAAGGCGTTGGAGAGCTTTCATATTCAGATGAGACAATCGTTGATGCCATAAGCTGTTCCTCTGTAAATCAGTCTGAGAAATGAGGCATACAGCTGTCGCGGGCCGCACAGACGTCAGGTTGATCGTGTAAAGATTGGATCTCCGAAGTCCTTGAAGGAGTTCTGTGTCCTGACTATCCAAAATTCTGCACCGGTCAGCATGGAAGACCACTTGGAATCCTTTGTCACAGAATTGGCCTATGCTGAACAAGTTATGGCGGAGGCCTTCGACGTACGAGACATCTTTGATGGTCAGATTCTTCAGAGTGATATCCTCAAGTCCTAGAATCGGGGCTGAATCGTTGTTCCCAAATCTGACTTTGCCGTTTGGTCGGTCTTTGTAGTTGCTCAGCAGCTCTTGACTACCAGTCATGTGTGTGGAGCAACCAGAGTCGAGGTACCACACATGATGGATCTGCAAAAACAATTTAGAGAGCTTTAGGTACCCACTTAAACATGGGTCCTCTCGGATTAGCAGATTTAGTTTTGGGTTCAGATATGACTCCTAAATCTATTTTTGGAAGAGTCTTAATAACCCATTGCACTTTTGAAAAAGTGGGTTTGGGTTTTGCCTCTATAGGAGACTTGGCTCTTTTGGCTTTTGTCGTCCTAGGCGGAGATTTAGGAACCCATTTGGGTTGAACCTTACAAGGAAGATTAATTTCAGCACGTACAAATGCTTTGGAGGGTTTGACTGAGGAAAAGATCTTTTCTTGTGATAGTCTCCTAAGGTGCTTGGGGGATTTAATTTCTACGGGATACCTTAGGTGAGTACATTCATGTACGGCGCCATAAGCTTTCTTTATGGCTGGATCTTGTTTCCTACGTGTCTTCCTAGTGGCATTTGTTTGATGATTAATTTTTGACGTAGAGCCTATTTCGAAGTTGGTGCTTCTAAAGGTGAATGGCTGAAGTGAATAAGTAGAAGCAATTATCTTAAAAGTGGAAATAGCTCTTTTATTTCTACGAGTGTCTTTTATTGTAACAGAAGGAGTAGCATGCTCAGAAACATTTAAGTCTAATGGCTCCTTCTTTATCTTAGTGCTAGACACTCTCGCCTTTGTTTTTAGTGTTGACGCTACGCTCCCTGTAGACGTAGGTAAAGTGAAATTAGTCATAACACTTTTAACATAATTATTTTTACAATATTATCTTTCAAAGGCGATTTTTCATTTCTCACGCTTTTTGTAATAGCGTGAGAGGTAGTTTGGGGGGACGAGGAAGCCTTGAGATTTTCCATCTCCTTAAAGAATTTTTTCTTTTCAGCTTCGAAATTCTCTCGTTCTTTTTCTAACTTTGCCTGCGACTCCTCTATCTGTTTTATGATAGGGGGTTTGTAGAGAGAATTTTTATAATTAATGGTTTTAACTTCCTCGTGGTGTGTTCGAGAATCAGGAGGTAGAATTTGAATTAAATTGCAGACAGGTGTTAGAGTTTCTTTCCTATTTTTGTCCCTTTCATTTAGTTCTTTGTAGTCAAAGGGGATTTCTGGACCATGTGGACCTTGTCTAATGGATGAATCGAAAGTATTTTCATAAGACGATTCAGTAAAATTTCTAAGAGAGGTTATTCCTAAACGCATGTGTTTAACATCATATATTTCTTTCTTTCGTAAAACACACGGGTTAGTGAAACCTATGCCTTCTATAGGATTATAGAACTCTATATCCTTGGGCTTGTTCAAAAATATCGTCTGTTCGGACTGTCCCCTACGCGTAACTATATCGTCTAATTTCTTTACTTTGGCATATAGTCTCTTGCGTTCCTCACCTAGGAGAGCGTAATTATTTTCCACGGTTAGTTTTGCGGCTTGACAGGCATCGAAATCCTTACTAAGCTCACTAATCTTAGCATTCGATGTTTCTAATTGAGCTTCTAAGTTAGTGATCTTAGAGGTAGCTTCGGTTATCCTACAATTTAAAATGGCTTTCTCGTTGAGATTTCTAACCAAGCAATTGTAGTTATTTGCTAGCCTATCTGCTAATTCCTTGATCTTTTCGCTCTGTTGTCCGAGTTGAGGTTGACTAGTCTCTCTAGAATGGAGGCTCTTAGTAAGTTCATCTATTTTTGCACTAGAGCTCATAAGTTTTTGTTCGAGACTATCTATCTTCTCCTGAGCTCTCTCAAGTTCGTTCTCTACTTCCTTTATACTTTTCTGCTCACGTTTCATGTTAGCATATTGATTTTGATATGATTCTAACATGGTCAATAATGTGGAAGGAGTGACTACCTCATTTGAAGACGTGGATGCGTTGTCGTCGTCCGTACGAGTGGATGTTTCGGCGTCCAATTCGTTGTCGAGACGGGCCATGAGGGCTAAGTTCTCTTCTTCGGAGTTCGACGTGTCCTCGAGCCATTGGTCCTGTTCAGCCATGAGAGCTACTCCAGCTTCTTTCTGTTTTGTCAATTGAAGCTTCCTGGAGTAGTAGTTTGCATCTCTTTTCTTCGGGAGAGTGCACTCTCTGGCGAAGTGACCTGCTTTGCCACAGTTAAAACATTTGTTAGTCTCTTTAGGATTCTTGACCTCGGAACTCTCCGGAGCACGTTCTTTGTTCTTGGAGCTTGTAGTCCGAAGTCTATTGGCTGAGGTTGAAGACTTCTTCTTGAAGTATTTCTTGCTCATCATTTGCCCAATGAGAGCTAACTGTTTTCCAAGGGATTTCATGTTCGGCTCGATGTCGGAGTCCGATTCCTCTTCGGACTCTGATGATGAAGGTGGCCTAACGATCTTTTTCTTTCTTGACCTTGTGTTCCTCTTCTCCAAAACTAAGGCAACCGTTTCATCGGTTTGTTTGCCTTTCTGCTCTTTGGTAATCTCGCGGATATCCTCCTCATGCTGAGCGAGATTATCGAACACGGCATGGACATCCAACTCCTCTAGATCTTTGTTTTGTCGTATTTGAGTGGATATTTTCTTCCATTCCGTGGGCAGAGAGGATAGAAATCTTATGTTTGTCTCCATGTTTATCTTTGTTATTTCTATCTTCCTCATTTCATTGGGAAGAGTGAGGTACCGTTGGTAGATCTCGTTTAGACTCTCCTCCGGCTTTGCTTTGTATGAGTCGTAAGCAGTGAGAATGTTCGCCTTCTTGGCCTTTATGCCAACTTCCGTCCTTTGCATCATCCTATGCAGCTCATCCCACATCCCCTTTGGCCGATGTAAGGCTGTCGATTTGTCTGTATATATCGTTGGGGATGCCCTGCATAAGGGTATTCATGGCTACTAGATCAGCCTTAGCTCGAGCTCTTTCCTCCAGAGAGTATTCTCTAGGCTCCTTTAGTCGCCTAGAAGCTGGAATTGCTGGAGTAGCTGTTTCGTCCCCGGGTACATGAACCCAGAACTGTGTCGGTCCCTCTTTAAGGGACTTCAGTAGATTTTCGGCTTGATCCTTTAGAGCAATGAAATTCAGAAAGCGGCTTCTCCATACTGTGTATTCGCCTCTTTGCAAGATCGGCGGACGGTTGTCATTTCCGAGTGAGTATGCATCCATGTTTGTATTGTAGTCGAGTTGTTGAAGGATCTTCGTTAATTGTTTTGAAGGTTGAAGATGATGTAATGTGCTTCACAAGTGACAAAATTCGTTAGTAGCGTTTGATTCGAAAATTAGATCGAGAATTATTTTCGATTCAATCTTAAAGTTTGATCGAAATTAATTCCGTCGAGATAGTGTACTGAGTACTGTTCTCGTGCGAGAAATTTCGTCAGCGAGATATTTTACGAGCGAGATAAATTACTCAAAATCATTCGGTCGAGAAAAATTTCTTGATCGTGAATTTATTTCGATCGTAAAGAAACAGTACGTTAGTAAGTTTCTCGACAAGTCAAAATAAATCTGTTGACTAGAAAAATTTCTCGCGTGTAAACGATTTTCGCCTGGTCAAACGTTAAAAGGTTTGACTGTTTCAAGTGAAAGTTTTTACGCATGCAAAGTCAAAATAAGTCTCTCTCGAAAAAGTTTTTCGCTGTATAATGCTCGAGAAATATTTCTAACTAAAATCGTTTCTACTGATGACGATTCTAGCACTGACGTCGTATTTTGACCGAGAAAAATTCTCGCGCTAGGTTTATCGATCGAGAAACTAATCCGATCGCAAAACTTAGCGAGAAAAATTTGAGCAATCGAGAAAAATTCATAGAATACGATTAACACTAATTCGAGCAAAAACAAAGAATCAGATAGTGAAATTTGAGGCAATTGCTCGCAATTAAGTACTAATCACGCACGAACAAGCAATTAAACACGTTACGAAGCAAAATATATCTAATTTGATCAAAATCAGAACGTGTTCTTTATGTTCTTCGCAAACAGTAACACACAGAAGCAATTCAGTCCTAAAAATCGAAGTTCAAACTGCTACAGAACTGGTCGCAATGATGATCTAACACTCAAACAAGCACAGAAACACCAAATTCAAGTCAATTAAGCACAGAATTAAGCTACTGGATCGAAAAAGGTTTTCGCGCCAAACTGTTCTTCGATGAACAGTAACCAGAAAATGATTTTCGATCCAATTCTAACAATTTTCGATTCAAAACAGAACGAATCTGCTCTGATACCAATTGTTAGGTCCTACGATTAACAACTCTAAGATCCTAGGCTAGAATTCATAGTAATTCGATCGTTTAGATAAGCAATTGAATTCGATCGAAAAACTCAAATGAAGAACAAGAGAGAAAATTCGAGTAGAGTGAGAAAGTTACTGTTGTTTCTCTCTCTAGAAATCAAATTGCAAGCCCTTCGGATCAATTCTCAAAACTTTCTCTATTAAGCTCAATTGACTTACAAGTATTTATACCAAACAAACTTGGTATAAATATCAAACTAGTCCTAATCTAAGGACTACTATACAAAACGCCCCTAATTACAAGGACAACTAATGAAATCAAGCACAATTACAAATAGTATTCTACACACATGTTAGATCGGGACCTATGACCCACTCTCCACTGGCATAAGAAAACCACCAAAGGGGATTTACGAAGACCAGCTCCGCTAGAAACAGATACACGAGCCATGAGTCCGGGATTTCCAAGTCCCACGCCCCATTTGCATACGAAGGTCCGCTTTTGGGGACCTCCAAAGCAGCTCCACTATAATGGCAAAACACTGATCCTTCTATTGGGGATCTACTATATCAGCTACATAAAGGATCCGAGATGCTCCTATGTGAAGATCCTTTTCGTCCACAAGTCAAGATCGTTCAACAGTTGATGTAGCTAGTTCCCAATTCCATTCGGTCATTCGAGGGAACTCCATATCGTGCTCGTTACAAATTCTCCGGCTCAAAAGATAATCCGAAAATAATATGACGAAGTAAAAGGAGAACGGGACCTCCGCGCATACATCAGCAGGTCCAACATTGCGGTCCTCGGAGCATCCATCGCCATTTCCCCCACCAAAGATAACTATTATGCCAAGAGGACAGCTACCTTAGCATAAACGAAGTAAAGTCGCCAACGCCCATGAAGAGAAGCAAGCCACGGCAACCGAACAGGAAGGAGCAAGCAAGAAGCATGACCAAAGAAAACCATTACTGCCTTAACCTCACAGCAAGGAGCTGTCGGGATCTCTTCTTAGGGTCTTGCGGAACTCCATAACATTACGCAACAACATGGAGGTCCTGACATCAGTCGGTAGACACTCCGTGATAAAAAAGGCTCTCAGCCGGAACTCCTGGGCCCTCTAAATCTCATTTTCATTTACATTATCGTTGCCATACTAAATATACATACTAACAACTACTATCATTTGAAGGATGAATCGAATGGCCCATCCTAACGAGACATCTGAGGAGGTTCATCGACCATGGCCTCGACCAAGGTCTGGAGGTAGACGTCCGAGGGATCTGTGCCGACTAAAGGCAGACAACCCCCGCATCTCCCGGATAGGAGCTAGCTCCATTTAAGGCTCGTATCCTTGTCATAGTAGGAGCTCCAGGCAAAGAAGATTCCAACTTCCAGCAGGGCACAAAATTATACGCCTGAGCAGTCAAAGATTAGCGGGACCTTAATGCCCAGCTCCGCATTGGCACGCGAAGTTCCGTGGGACCTCGAAGCGAGCTCCGCACTAGCACCCGAAAAGCCCCATCTCCGCACCGGCAGCAAGGTCCCGAAGCTTTTAATAGGGATCTATAGTCTCAGCTACGCACCTGCATAAAAAATCTGAAGGACCGCATTGCCCGAAGACCAGAGGGAGATAATACCCCAGCTCCGCGCTGGCGTCCGGAGATCCCCAGAAGGTCGAATCCTCCTCTGCACTAGCATATAAAAAACCACGGGGATTTAGAAGTCCAGCTTCCCGCTGGAACGAAGACGTAAAAGCCTAGCTCCGCGCTGGCATGAAGGCATGAATCCCCGGGACCTAAAGTCCAGCTCCTCGCTGGCATGAAGGCCCGAATTCCCCGGGACCTAAAGACTAGCTCCGTGCTGAAAATGAAGACATGAACTATGTATTTGAGATCTCCATGCCGAGCTCCTCGCTAGCATGCGAAGTCCATTATAAGGGATCTCCAAACGGCTGAAACCCAGCTCCGTGCTGGATTGAAGGCAAAGAAGCCGAGCTCCACACCGACATGCGAAGGTCCAAGGGACCTAGAAGATAGCTCCACGTTGTCATCCGAACCTCCGGAGATCTGGAGCAAGGGACCTCATCATTAACCGAGAAGAAAGGGGCTCCACTTCGCCATTACTTTCAAATTACAGGCCTCCAATAAGGAGCCCGAATACTAAGCGAGCGGGCGCTAGAACCACGCATATAAGCGAGCTGGCACTATAACCACGCATTTAAGCGAGCTAGCGCTATAACCACGCATTTAAGCGAGCCGGCTATAACCGTGAGTACATGGTGTATGAATTACGAAGCGAAGCTGGCGCTATAACCAGGGTAAACTAATGATGTCCCTAAGGAAATACCACCTTGTCGGAATATAAGTATTTTAAATAATAAATGGTGCACCTAAAAATATAATTGATGCCAAAGGTCGACGGACCTGCGGTGTACAGGACATCAAAGACTGATAGTCTGCGACGTGTAATGATACCAACAGCCGACGGGTCCGCGGCGAACCCAACATCAAAGATAATAAATCTGCGACGTGATGATGCCCTTAAGGGTGTACAAGATACCGCCGCTGACGGGCTGCGGCGTACAGGACATCAAAGGCTCTCAGTAAGCCTGCGACGTGAATGGTACCTAAAGCGAAGCTGGCGCTATAACCAGGGTAAACGAATGAATGGGGATCCCCGGGGTTTCAAATTTCATAGACCTAAGTGTCTGCACAAATACTGAATTTGCTAAGGACAAAGAGAGCCTAACACAAAAATGACACCTATGGACAATGACGATGTTCATTGAAATCGATGGCGTGAATTCGTACTTGGCTTACGAATTACTAAGCGAGCTGGCGCTATAACCATGCCACGATAATGATGTCCCAAGAAACATCCATCAGGTCCCGCAATGATAAAATAAAATATAATACAGGAGAAAGGGAACTCCCATGGAACATGCGAACATAGGGAGTTAAGCTCCCCACACCATTACGTCTCGACAGGAATGCTAAAGTATTTTTTACAGGCCATCACCATAATTAAAAAAGGCAGAAAAGAGGTTTATACAAATAAGATGTCCCAGGGAGCTAGGAGGAATGTAAAGTAGGACCTGGGTATCTCCTTCAAAGTGTGAGGCTCAAAGAGGAGTTCTACCACCAGGTCCCTGCCAGGTCCCTTCCAGATCCAAGGACGACGGATGCAACGGCGACTATAAAGCCTAAGGAAAAACAGGCTCCAACAGAGACACGTAAACATAGGGGAGTTAAGCTCCCTAAAACATTGCAGGAGTTGGAGTGGACGTTCGAAAGATCAACGATATCAGCAGCGGGCCAGGACCTCTGCATGCTTCTCTGCAGTAGGGAGCCAAAAATGAGGGTCCTCGGAGGCCTGCAGATCTTCCGGGAAGCATCCAGGAAAAAGAAGGTCCCGAAGAGCATACACGACCTCATTTCCTGAGGACCCGGTGCTGAAGCCGTCGATGAAATAGTGTTGCGTCAGAGGCCCAAAATCCCTCAAAGAGAGAGTCTTTCGAATAGGTTTCGCGCCAGTCTTCAGCCAGGCCCTATAAGAATTTTTTCTCAGCCACCGGGGACAGAAGATGGTGCTGGCAAAGGCGAATACTTTTAGCCTTCGCATCCACCAACTGGGCAGACACATGCCCCTCCGTCATGCGCACGAAATTGGAATCCCACTCTTCTTTCTCCTTAGCGAAGGAGCTCCAGTGATCCTCCTCGCGCTATTTCATAAGAGCTGCATTTCCGTCCTTCTTTCTCCAGGGAGCTCCTTCGTTCCCTCTCGTTCTGCTCCACTAACTCTATCTGGTTAGTTATCACCAGGTCCTTGATTGATGACTTGACGGACAGTTCGTGTGACGCCCGGGGCCGAAAAGGGCGGGGAGTGATTGCCGGTGCCAGGGTGCACGGACAAGGAGCGGCTCCTGGCAGGCTTCTAGGCGAAGGGGTACATGAACGAACCGATCCGACACCCAAATGAGAGGGATCCTGAGACTGACAATGTATGGGCGTGTAAGGCTAAGAATCGTATAATAGAATTGATAGTACTACTCATATCACCAAGGTCGACCTACCTTTTCGGGAGTCCATCCGAAAGAACTTCGAAGTTAAGCGTGCATGACTTGAAGCAATCTTAGGATGGGTGACCCCCTGGGAAGTTTGCCCAGGTTGCGTGTGAGCGAGGACGAAGCACGCTGAAAGGTTAACTGGTGGTACAGTGGGGCCAGACTATCAGTCGGAGTATGGTGGGCCCAACCCCACAGGTCCCGGTAGGGACGGATGCTACAGTGACACCCGGTATGGGACGGGACGTTAGAGTTGGTATCAGAGCCTTAGGTTATAGGTTCTGAAGACTGTCCATGTACTGCCGCTCAAAAGCCGGGAGGACCAGCCGCGCCTGTAAGTTTTACGCTATTATATTATTATATGTTAAATACTTATGTGCTTTCCTGCCTATGTTACGTGAATATAGATAACTAAGAAAATGGTTAGAGGACGAGGAAACAATCATCATGGAGAATCGAATCGAAGGAGCGGATCTGAGTCCCCGACTAGGGAGCAACATACTATTGACCGTTTGACCGAGCTGATTCAACAACAAACAACTCAAATCCAGGACTTGATAAATCATCGGAGCTCATCTGAGCACCGTCCACCTCCACAGCCTGATCGTGTGGAGATTATTGGGGAACGATTTCGAAAACTCAAACCCCCGACCTTTTCTGATGCTACTAATTCGGCGGAGGCGGAAGACTGGATTGGTACCATCGAAGACCTCTTTGTTTACAGCCGAGTTCCGAACAACGAGAAAGCGTTATGCGCCGTTTCCCTACTTCGGGGAAGCGCTCGTTTTTGGTGGAACACCGTCAAGGTGTTGGAGGATCCGGCAAACATGACATGGGAGCGCTTTCGGGAACTCTTCCATGATAAATATTTCACTGCTCACGACCAGGAGCAGAGGATGTATGAATTCATGAACCTGAAGCAGGGGAGTATGTCAGTGCCCGAGTACATCCGCAAACTCGAGGAGTTATCTCGGTTTGCTCCTCACCTCATAGCCACCAATGCTCTGAAGGTGACGCGTTTTCTTCGGGGGCTGAAACCCGAGTTCTATCGGGATCTAAGCGTGGCGGGAGTGTGCCAGTTAGAGTTTCGACAGGCGACGGAACGGGCATTGATTGCGGAGCAGGCGGAGGGAGTTGTGAGGGAGGCCCAGGAGTCTAGTCGGAAGAGGAAAGCTCCACAAGGAGGCGGAAGTTCCAAACGGCCATTCTTTGGAAGGAGTCCAAACAACAGCGGCAACCGACCCAATCAACAGAACTGGCGTCCGACGTTCAACCAAGGAGCGAATATGAGGCCACCAAATCCAGCACCACGATGCCCACAGTGTGGAAGAAATCATGTCGGAGTCTGTTTCGGACAACGACCGGTGCATTGCTACCAATGCGGGCAGCCCGGACATTACGCTCGAGATTGTCCCAGAACACAACAGCTATTTCCACACCCGCCACAGAACCAACCACATAATCAAGTCCGACCACCGCTGGTGCCAGCTCGTGTCTTCGCACTTCGAACGAGGAGGCGGAGGCCTTACCGCCGGTGCCAGCTCGTGTCTTCACATTGACGAATGAGGAGGCGGAGACCAATCCGAACGTGGTCACGGGTATGCTGAACATATTTCATGTACCTTCAACAATTTTATTTGACTCTGGGGCCACACACTCGTTCGTGTCGTCTAATTTTGTGGCTAGAGCGGGAATTTATCCCACTCGTTCTATGTGCAATTTCGTGGTGTCTCTACCCCACGGAGATCCGACACGGACGAATCTAGTTGTGGAAGATTGTCCTGTTAGAATCGAGGGAAGAGATTTGAACGTAGATCTGATCGTAATCCCGATGAATGATTACGATATCATTTTCGGGATGGATTGGCTTTCTAGATATGGAGCTATTATCGACAGCTCGAAGAAAGTAGTCAAATTCTGCTTGCCCGAGGGAGAGGAATTTGAATTTTCGAGAAAGGCGAATGGTAATCCAATTCCTCAGATATCTTCTTTGAAGGCTCAGCGACTCGTAAATTCGGGTTGTGAAGCTTTCTTCGTCTTTGCGGTGAAAGCCGAAGAATCCTCTCAGCCGAAGCTTGAAGATGTTCCGATCGTAAATGAATATCCCGACGTGTTCCCCGATGACCTTCCAGGACTACCACCGAATCGAGAAATCGACTTCTCCATCGATCTCATGCCAGGAGCTGCCCCGATCTCTAAAGCTCCATATCGGTTAGCACCGAATGAATTACGAGAGCTCAAGGAGCAGCTTGACGAACTATTACAGAAGGGCTTCATTCAACCTAGCTTCTCACCATGGGGAGCTCCGGTATTGTTCGTACGGAAGAAAGATGGGTCAATGCGACTTTGTATCGATTATCGCGAACTTAACAAAATCACGATAAAGAACAAATATCCATTACCGAGGATCGATGATCTATTCGATCAGATACAAGGGGCTACAGTATTCTCGAAGATTGATTTGCGTTCCGGCTATCATCAGTTAAAGATTCGTGAGGCAGATATTCCTAAAACAGCGTTCAGCACGAGGTACGGCCATTACGAATTCTTGGTCATGCCTTTCGGGCTAACGAATGCTCCAGCAGCTTTCATGGATCTAATGAATCGGGTCTTCAAAGAGTTTCTGGACCGATTTGTAATCGTATTTATTGACGATATTCTCATCTACTCGAAGACGAGAGAGGAACACGAAGAACATCTGAGGACGGTCCTTCAAATTCTTCGAGAAAAGCAGTTATTCGCCAAGTTCAAAAAGTGCGAATTTTGGTTGGAGCAAGTGGTCTTCTTGGGGCACATCATTTCAGGAAACGGACTTTCGGTGGATCCCAACAAGATAGAAGCCGTGAATAATTGGCCACGACCGACCACTCCTACGGAGATCAGGAGCTTTCTCGAGCTTGCTGGATACTATCGAAAGTTCATTAAGGACTTTTCCAGCATCGCCTCGACACTCACGAACCTGATGAAGAAGAATGTCCCATTCAAGTGGAAGGAAGCTGGCGAGCAAAGCTTCCAGGAGTTGAAGAAGCGATTAACGACGGCTCCTGTTCTTAAGATTCCCTCCGGTACCGAAGGCTTTTCGGTGTACAGTGATGCCTCGAAGAATGGCTTGGGGTGCGTATTGATGCAGAACGGGAAGGTAATCGCATATGCCTCCCGACAACTGAAACCGTACGAGAAGAACTACCCCACGCATGATCTAGAACTCGCAGCCGTGGTGTTTGCCCTAAAAATCTGGCGACACTATTTATACGGGGAACGATGCGAAATCTTTACCGATCATAAAAGCCTAAAGTACTTCTTCACGCAGAAGGAGTTAAACATGAGGCAAAGGCGATGGCTCGAGTTGGTGAAAGATTACGACTGCGTGATTAATTATCACCCAGGAAAGGCGAACGTAGTCGCAGATGCTCTGAGCCGTAAATCGGTGAATGCAGAATTGTGCCAACTCGAAGTTGAAGTGATCAACTTCGGGGAGATCGAAGCGAGACTGGCAGCATTAACCTTGAAGCCGACGTTGTTGGACCGAATTCTAGAGGCACAAAAAGATGACGAATTATATCTGAAGATCCGAGCGGAACAAGACAAAAGTGTTCAATCGGAGGTCGATTTCGAGACGACGGAAGTTTACGGTTCCGAGGTCGTTTATATGTGCCACACGATGAAGAAATCCGACGAACCATACTGACAGAGTCGCATACGACGATCTATTCGATACATCCCGGTGCAACAAAAATGTATCGAGACCTGCAAAGAAATTACTGGTGGCCGGGAACGAAGAAAGATGTGGCCGCTTTCGTGCAACGATGCTTGACATGCCAGCAAATCAAGGCAGAACATCAAAGACCGGCGGGAACGTTGCAGCCCTTGATGACTCCTGAGTGGAAGTGGGACCACATCACGACGGATTTCGTTGTGGGATTACCAAAGACGATGAAGGGCCACGATGCAATCTGGGTGATCGTGGACAGATTGACGAAATCGGCCCATTTCCTGCCAATTAGTCAAACATACTCCATGGAGAAGTACGCCGAGCTGTACATACAGGAAATCGTAAGGCTCCATGGGATTCCAATTTCGATTGTCTCGGATCGGGATTCGAGATTTCTGTCTCAATTCTGGGTGGGTTTACAGAAAGCCATGGGAACCAAATTGTCCTTCAGCACGGCTTATCACCCGCAGACTGACGGGCAATCGGAGAGAACAATTCAGACACTTGAAGATATGTTGCGAGCATGCGTTCTGGATTTCCGAGGGAGCTGGAGCAAATACCTCCCGTTGATTGAATTTTCATACAACAACAGCTACCAAGCCACAATCGGAATGGCACCGTACGAAGCCTTGTACGGACGCAAATGTCGGTCCCCAGTTCACTGGGATGAACTAGGCGAGAAGGCATTGTTAGGTCCTGAGATGGTATGCGAAATGACCGAAGCTGTTGAAAAGATTCGGGAGAGGATGCAAACGGCCCAGACTCGTCAGAAAAGTTACGCTGATAAGAGACGGAGGCCGTTGGAGTTTGAAGAAGGCGATCGGGTCTTTTTGAAGATATCGCCTATGAAAGGTGTGAAGCGTTTTGGGAAAAAAGGGAAACTCAGTCCGAGATATATCGGGCCATTCCCAATTTTGAAAAGAGTTGGAGAAGTAGCGTATCAACTTGGACTCCCTACATCGCTCGCTCAAGTCCATGATGTCTTCCATGTATCCACGCTACGGAAGTACGTCCCGGATCCAAGTCATGTTGTGCAGGGCGAATCACTACATCAACAATTGAAGCCGAACTTGAGCTACGAAGAAAGGCCGGTGGAGATCTTGATGTACAAGGTAAAACGCCTTCGGAATAAAAACATTCCCCTTGTGAAGGTCTTGTGGCGGAACCAAGTATTGGAAGAAGCCACATGGGAACGAGAAGACGAGATGAGAGAAAGATACCCCGAGTTGTTTTCCGTACTGTAATTTCGGGGACGAAATTCTTGTAAGGGGGGAAGATGTAATACCCGTATAAATTTAATACGGGATTATTTCAATAATTTTCGAAATTACAAACTTTATTTTCGAACAAGATCAAATTTCTTTTTGGATTGGGCCAAGAATTTACAGTTCGGCCCACATTTTTAAATGGGCTGAAAATGAGAAATTAAAGCCCAAATCTATAAAAAAAAATAAAAAAAATAAAAATAAAAAGAGGGAGTGAACGAAAATAATTGAGGTGGGTAGAAAGATTCTTTCATGATGACTAAGAACCCACATGGCATGTTCAATGTTTCCTCCATGCATGTGAGGTAGGGTCTCTTTGAAATAAACAAGTACTCTACAACAACTAATACACATGGAGCAAAATAAATAAATAAGAGAGAGTTGAAAAGAGAAGGGGAGGGTGGCCGAGAGAAAGAAGAGAAGAAAGAGAAAGAAAAAAAAAAAAGGAAAGAAAGAAGGGGAAGAGGCCGAGAGAGAGAGGGAGAGAAGAAGAAGAAGAGTAAAGGAAGGAAAGGAAAAGGAGGAGGAGAAGAAAACTCTCCGAAAGCACGGGATCGAAGCTCTCGGGTCGGGATCACACGACACAACCCGTTACGTAGCTCTTTACGGATTAAGGTAGGTGAAGATCACCTACATACGTAAACAAAATAGGAGTTGTGAATTTTTACGTGATACATGATCTTTTGAATTGTTCACGTTTATATGCTAATAATTTATTTGTATGATCTTTTTGATATATGATTTACGTGTGATTTCGGCCATCTCTACAAAATTGAGAGGTTTAGGGAGATAAAATATATTAGGGTTAGAAAAGTAGAATAGAAATTTTAAGGGTGAATTTGATTAGATTTGGAGAATTTGAGTATTAGTGCAAATTAGGGTTTTCTAGGGTTTCTTTAAAATTTAAGAATCTAAAATAAATATTCTATCGATTGGTGTGATTGTGTAATTTTCGAAAGATATGGTGTCAAATAAACAATTAAATCTCGACTACGGGCCTCTATGTAATTTTCAAAATTTCCGAGGAGTTAAATAAATATTTCTAAAGTCGATTGGGGCCGTGAAACAATTTTCAGAATTTCCGAGGAGTTAAATAAATATTTTTAAAGTCGATTGGGGCCTTGGACAAATATTCAGAAATTCCGAAGTGTTAAATAAATATTTTTTAGTCGATTGGGACCTATGTGAAATTTTCTGAAATTCTGAGGGGTTAAATGAATATTAAATATTTTGGTTGGAGTTAACTATAAATTTTCGAAATCATTTTGGGACTAAACTGAAAATTATAAAACTTGGGGCAGATCTGAAAATTCAGAAATTTTCGGGACCAAACTGAAAATTCTGAAACTTTGGGCAGTTCGGAAAATTCTGAAAATTTTCGGGACTAAACTGAAAATTTTGGAATTTGGGGCAGATTTGAAAATTCTGAAATCTTTTGGGACTAAACTAAAATTTTAAAATTCATGGGGATTCTAAATACAAGTTTGAAATATATATATATATATATATATATAAATATATAAATAAGGAATTTATGAGATATTTTGAAACTCGAGCGTTAGTGTTTTAAAATATATTTTTTTAAAAATTATGAACCAATTGTGAAATTATGGTCTTAAAAAAAAAAAAATTTAAATCTTCGAACTTTTAGTATAAATTCGGGGAGAGTTCGGTGGTTAAGGTTTCGGGCCGATCAAATCGGAACGCAGGTTTCGGGCCCGAATTATTTTAGTGTATGAGGATTTTTTTTAGATCGGGCCGAGCTAATACATCGGTCCGATACATTGCAATTTATATGTTGCGTTGTGATATGTTGCATTGTACTTGCATTTCATTTGCATACATGTATTTCGAGGGGAGTTATAACCGTGCGGGGTTACGGTAGCACTGTATAGTGTTGATGAGCGGGGTAAAGTGATCGATGTTAGTTGTCAGGCTACGACTCGATGAAGCGCTTGCGGTTGAGACCGAGATGGGGCCGCTTGTTACTATTTTTGGTGCGGTTGAGACCGAGATGGGGCCGTTACCACATGTCCTTGTTATAGTTACGGTTGAGACCGAGATGGGGCCGTACTATCATGGTATTATATGTCATTTATGCGTGGATTCCGAGTCTAGCCTAGGGCCCTGTTTTAGGAGTTGAGAGTTGTTGTAGGAACGAGCGTATGCTCGAAAGTTGTCGAGAGTGCATTGGTGAGGTGTCAGGTTTGGGATGTGAGAGCATTTGCATTCATGCATATTTTCATCTACTGGGCAAAAGCTCGGGGTTTACGTGTGTAGGTAAGGCGGCTGATGGCGGTCACGGACTTTTGAGGGCGGTGCAGTACATGAGACGCAACCTGTGGAATGAGTTTATGTTTCGTGTTTTTAAATTTGGATTTGGACTTCTTGGGCTTCGGCCCAATAAATAATGTGTTTGGGTTGGACTTATGGATTTAAACATTGAACGTATTTGTATTATAATGTTTTAAAAGTTTATAGTTAAATGGGCTTTCCGCTGCTTACGCTGCGAAAAAAAAAAATCCGCCAAAATACGTATTTAGGAAGTCGGGTCGTTACAGTTCGAAAGCTACGTGGCCCACCACCTAAGAAGAAGAACTCAAAATACCCGCAAAGGAATTAGAAATGGGGGAAGTCGCAGAAGGAGGATTCGAAGAATCGGAAGAAGCAGAAGCCATAAGGAAAGAAATTGGAGGAGAGTAAGGAAAACACACCTTTCGAAAGACAGAATAAAGGTTTTTTCGGTAAGGGAGGTATGGCCTACGATCCTTTATTTTACTTATGGCCTGCCTTACAATTCTTACTCTAATTCATTTTTTGTTCCAAAAGACAAATTAGAGTAGGGGAATGGTTGATGTGGAACAATAATTAGGCAGGCTAAAAAGAGATTAAGGAAATAATTAGCTTACGATAATTATTAAGAGAACTTAGTAAAAAATATGAGCTTTCTTGAAAAATATAAGGTTAGATTGGGAAGGGGGACTTTTAGGGACCTCCGACAGGCTTTAGGGAACCCCAACACAGTTTAGGGAGCTAACAACAGGAAATAAGGGTTTTAGGGGCCTCTAGCAGACTTTAGGGAACTGACAACGGGAGCTGACGTAATTCGGGACATCCGACGCCAGCTGGTAGTGCCCCGGGAGAAACGAAGCTTCTTCAATACGCTAGTGGCTCCTTGGGAGAAATGAAGCTTCGTCAGTACGCTACAGGTAAGAGGACTTCATAAAGCTGTAGGAGGACGCCACTGATGGAACAGCACAAAAGTATGACTGCTGCAGGAGCTACCTCTGACAGAAAGCCCTGCACCTCACGTTGTCCCAGAAGGTCTTGTCATTAGGGATCCTAGGAGTTATGGGAAGCTCCTATAAAAGCCACACTTGGTTATTTTCGTTGGCATTCATCATCAACACACGAAAAACACTTAGAATCCTCTCTTTTCACTGTGCTAAGCGTTTTCTATTTAGTCCCTAATATATGTGAGCGAAAGTGAGTTATTTGAGTGTGTAATCTTCAAAAGTATAGTGAAAAAGAGTTCTTGAGCGTCCGTGGACGTAGGATCTGCAAAGATCCGAACCACGTACATCTTGTGTCCTTTTCGTTTACATCCCAAACGCGTCCCAACATCCAAAACACGTCCCCAAACACGTCCCACGTCCCAAGCGCGTCCCAAGTACGTCCCAAGCATGTCCCAAATATGTCCCACATCCCCAGTACGTCCCCAAACACGTCCCACGTCCCAAGCATGCCCAAGTACGTCCCAAGCATGTCCCAAATACGTCCCACGTCCCCAACACGTCCCAAAACACGTGTCAAATACGTCCCAAACACATCCCTTTCAGTTCCCTCACAAACAAACACCTTAAGCACGCCCTAAGACTTTGCGATAATATATTCTACCGCTATATAAATTCCCGAACCACATATAAAATTTCTTTGATTGGGATAGCCTCATATCATCCATACTTCTCATGAGTGAGCTGCCTTCTAAGTTTTAACTTCATAGGCAAGAGCTCATATTGACAGCAATTGTATTATCAATTTTTTTTTACTACCAAGGAATTGAATACAATCAACATTTGAACATTAGATTAGATAAATCACGCAATTGATTTTCAAAGGAAATGGAGGGACATGGGTTTTCCAACTACCCAAGTAATTCCATTTCAAGAAACTGATCGTCTTCGTACTTAGAGCACAGCGTTGCCCTGTAATAACACACAAATCCTCGTACACAATGTCTATAGCGTTTGCTTTTTCATCGTCCCAATTATCGCCCCGCCTTTTATCCTCCTCACGTCTCCTCAAGACCCAACAGGCGCGTCTCCGCCGTTCGCCGATCCAATTCTTACACAGATCAGTCTCATTCCAATCCAGCCATAGAAACATCAGAAGCCCTAACTCGTCGATCTCTTTTCCGACCACCGCTGCCCAGACCAAGCATTTCAATCAGTTATTCTTCGGACCCAAGAACGACGACCCACCAAACCACACGTGGAATTTCGCTTCCAGGAAACGTGTCTTCGCCGCCGATAACGACGAAGGAAGCTCCGACCTCGCGAAAGGCGACGGAAAACCCGAAGTCACCGTGGTTTTGCTGGGCTGGCTGGGAGCGAAGACCAATCACCTGAAGAGGTACGTAGATCTCTACAATGCGAAGGGTATTCACGCCGTCACTTTCGTCGCTTCCGTCGCCGATGTGCTGTCGTTCGATTTGGGGAAAAAGGTAGAGGATAGGGTTCGGAATCTGTCTCGCGAGCTCGTTTCGTGGCTCTCCGATGATCGCGAGAATCGACGGTTCTTGTTGTTCCACACGTTTAGTAATACTGGTTGGTTAGCGTAGGTCGTTTACTCTTCCGTCTTCTTTTTTCTCTATTGAATTCCTCCTTTATTACATCTGTGTTGCATCTATGCTTTCTCTCTGTCTCTCATGGTGAATAATGCTATATTGGGCTTCTGATTTGAAGGTTTGGTGCGATTCTTGATAGTTTGAAAGAGAGACAAGATTTGCTGCAGAAGGTTAAGGGATGCGTGGTGGATTCTGGGGGAGATCCCAATATTGATCCTAAGGTTTGAGAATGTAATGAAGAAATCTATGTTATGTGTTAAAACTCATATTAACTAACGTCTCTTTGCAGGTGTGGGCCGCTGGATTTGCTACAGCAGTGCTTAAGAAGAGCAGTTGTGCTGTTAAACCTTCAGTAGTACTATTAAGACAAAGTGAAACCAATGTAGAAGAGAACAACAAACCTATGATGGTTGAAACACTCCTGCTATTTGCATTTGAGAAGCTCTTCTCATATGTTTTGTTGCTGCCACATATAAACATGTAAGATAACATCTCCGAAGTTTGGACAAGTAAGTGCATTCTCTGCGACAAACCATCCATGTCTGATAAATCGTTGTCTTTGTCGATAGGAAGTTGACTAAGATCATTAATGGGCTTTCGGAGAATCAACCTCCATGCCCGCAGCTTTATTTATACAGCACGGGAGACAAAGTAATCCCCGTGAAGTCAGTAGAATCATTTATTGATAAACAGAGAAGGGATGGGAAGAAAGTGTTCTCTTACAACTTCGGTTCGTCTCCCCACGTCGATCATTACAGGACATTTCCTGATGTTTACTCTTGTCAACTCTATGATTTTTTGAAGGAATGTTTCTCAACGGCTGGGAAGAAAGTATAGATATGTTTCGAAATACTTGATAATTCTTGTGAGTTTTTACTTAATATATCAGTTCTTGGAAGCATATCTTTCTTGTGTTTGTTTGTGTCCAGTAGTTTGGGTATTAAAAGCAAAACAACCATACGATTTCTGCAATAGAACGTCCGACATCTTCATGATCGATCATGCTTTGGAAAATTCTTATGCCAAAAGAAGGTATGTTTCTTCACTTATGTACTCCATGCGGTTTCTGTATTAGCAGAAACAAAATTCTTCTCTTTTCTGTGTAAAGAAAAAGCGTAGTGAAGACTGCTTATAGTATGAATACCTTTGTTTCCTGAAAAACCTCTAACAGCAGCAGTATGAACGAATACATTTGTCTCTTTGATCCTTTCGCATAGTGTTCGGTTCCCATAATATGTTCACTAGTTTCAGTCAAGGTTTTCTTTTCGCCCACTGATCTATCTGATTCTTACATCTGTTGAGTATAGCATATCATATGAATGCCTGCTTAATGTCAAATAATCAGTTTATCATCGAGAGAGAGAGAGAGAGGGAGGGAGGGAGAGTTTTGGTAGGAATCTATCTGTTTATCTCCAAGAGTTTGATGCCTGTTAAAATAGGTTTAACCTTATGAAAGTGTTCATTAACTCAGTAATCAGTTTGAAATCGTACAAGTATACTGAAGTAATAAAGAAGAATAAAAGGAGGAGAAGGCTACCACGTCAACTCGCTTTCTCGTCACACATAACAACATAGATTTTGAATATCTCACACTAGAAAACCTCAATCAAAATAGCCTTGAACACAGAAGATGGTTTCACTTTTTCTTTCTTCAACTTTGACGATTCATTCAAATGTTTCGATGGCGTGGTAATAAGGAAGGACGTCCATGAAGATTATGCTTGGTTCGATTAGTTCAACAGAAAAGCATCGTTGACCGCAGAAGAATATTTTGAGGAGACTGGAGACATTATTGACTTTGCAATTACTGTATCGGACCCCAATTTCAATTCAATTAACATCCCCAATATCAAATCCAGCAATATACCACCAAAGCTAAGTGGAGAAGACAACAGTATCGAAAGGTCATGTAGAAAAGAAAAATCAAGAGAGGGACGCGAGAATGAACAAAAGAAGATGGTGTGGGTCGGGTCGGGCAGTTATGGGATCTTCAGGTCAGGTCAGGCGCGCGAGCTAGCTAGGCGCTTAACGATGAAAGCCATGTAATGTCCATGGTGGTGGGCAAGAGCAACCTCAGTCTCACTCGCTTCTCTTCTGCTACCATCTTCGCCTGCTGCTGCGAAAACGCCAGCTCCGTACGGGGAACCACCTCTGACCCGACCCGTTACCAGCATCTTACTTGGCCCGAATCTGTATCCAATTGGAACATAGAGCATTCCGTGATGAGCTAGTTGTGTGATTGCTGTCCACCTGATGATAACTAGAGTTATTGAGGAAAGAAAACAAGTGAAGAAGAGATTGATGATTCGTCTGCTATTATTAGCATTAGACGATGTTTGCCCATGAATCTAAGATCGATTTCTCAACGATAGTATAAGAATTTCAAAGAATATCATCTTACACGGTGGTTTCTTGGCCGCCGCCTTGCGTCGCCGTACTGACGAAGAACCCAGCTGGTTTTCCGGCGAGCTTTTGCTCCATCCAAAGCTCTCCCATGGAATCGAAGAAGCTCTTCATCTGCGCCGCCATGGAGCCGTACCTAGTCGGAAACCCAAACATCAAACCATCGGCTTTGACCAGTTCCTCCATCGATTCAATCACAGGGATGGATTCGTCCTTCGGCGGCGCGTTCATCTGGGTCAGGACGTCGCCGGGAAGAGTCTCCGGCACGCCGTAGAGGACGGCCTCGACTCCAGGGACTGCGTCGGCGCCGAACTTGACGCGCTTCGCTAGGGCCTCCACGTGGCCGTACATGGAGTAGAATACTATCGCCAGTTTCACTTTTCTTATCTTGGGTAGCGGCGGAGGGATTGAGTCGGCGCCGGCGGAGGTGGACAGAAGGGCATTTTTGTCATTTTCGTCGGCCCCACTTCTTCTGTCAGGAGAAGCTTGTCCCACTACTTTCTTGCTTGACACGCAACCACCACCTTTCCCCATTCTTTTTTCCTTTCGATTTTTTCTTTCAATAAGCAGTTTTTTTTATCTCGGTTATTGTGGAGAGCGAACAGTTGAATCTTGATTTTAGTTTCTTTGAGGGCTATTTATAGATGAATTGTTCGTTCGTTTTCAAAAGCCAGTTAGTTACTAATTGCCAACGACTTGAGATCATTCATTCAAGCCCAAGATATTATATCGTTCGTTGGGAAGTTTCTGTTTGTCAATTTGTGTTTTTGCAGTGGTCTTGTTTAGTTGTTAATGTTATTGCTCAAGTAACTTCAATAAGCAGCGATTTTGAAGGGGTTACAATACAACGATGCTCTTCTTTGACTATGAGGATGGTCAAAACTCAAAGATAAGCTGCTTAAGACTAACATTTGTTAATCATGTTTGTGTATGATCTGATAGTAACGTTTGCTTAGAGAGGGAGGGAATAAATTGCTTCTTGCCCATAAAGTTTTGATATGGGGCTATCCCAATCAACAAGATTTTTATGTGGGTTTTAAGAAATTTTAGTAACGGTAGATCGAATCTTGTGAAGTGTTTAAGGGCGTAAGGTGCTGTCTTTACGATGGGGACCTGTTGGGGGCGTATTTGGGACATGTTTGGACGCGGGGACCTGCTTGGAACGTATTTGGACGTGTTTGGGACGCGGGGGACCTGCTTGGGACGTATAGGGGACGTAAATGAAACGACACATGATGTACGTGGTTCGAACCCTTTCAGGTTCTACGTCCACGGGGCGCTGCGGAACTTCCTTTCACTATATCTTCATGGATTACACGCTCGATCAATCCTCACTTTTCGCTCATAATGCTGAAGAATATGAAAGAAACTACTTAACACACTAAAAGGAGAGAAAAGTGACGAGTGACTTTGTGTTCTGATGAATGTGTTGAAAATGGCCAAGTTCTCCCCTTTTATAGAAGATCCTCACAGCCTCCTTCGTGTTACATCCTAGGATTTCGGGGGACGTGACGGCTGTAGTACAGTGAACAGTGACAACTGTTGATGGAATGACAGCCTGAAGACAGCTACAGCTTTTCCACAGTGATGCTGCCCCATCCGCAGCCGACACGTGCCCTAGAGCTCTACTTTCCTATCTTTCAAGGGTCTTTTCAGTGGGGAATCGTATTGGAGAAGCTTCCCTTTGCCTGGGAGTTCCCCCTGGGGAGCCCTGCAGATCCTTCCTCTGAGTATTTCATATTTCTTTGGTGGGCCTGTTGGGTCTTTTCTTATTTCCTTTTTGGCCCATCTATTTTCGGTCCGCATCAAGTTTCACTTCCTTTTTCTTTTAGGAATTAATGGTAAACTGTTTTTAGATGATTTTTGCTTTCTATATGACGCTGTAGATATGCATGAGATTCTTACTACATGGAAAGAAATCTGACTTTGCGTTGCCGGAAATCTCTTGTGGAGAGTTCGTAAGCTTTGACTGAGTTCTTACGAATGAAAATTGTCGATAACATCTTACCCAATTAGCTAATCATATAAATATTTTATTTTAGTTTACATGCTAATATACCAAAGTAAAGGCATATCAAATTTATCCATCTAGATAAATAATGTCTCATAACAATATTTTTTTATATTTAGCCGATTATCACTGGGGAGGGGCCGCCTAACGCGTAGCCGCGGCCCAGGCGTCCATCCAGGCCGAGTTCATAACAGATGATAGGAGTTGCCATGTGGGTCACTAGGCTTTTAAGGCTTTATTGGCCCGTCTAGTTTGCTATATAAGCCTAGATAAAGGCCATATTATCAGGTGTAATATTGTTCAGTATAAATAAGGTCACACGCCATATGACATCGACCTGCTACTATTATCAAAGAAATATGTGGATATTAATTCATCGATGTGCTTGGAGTAGGACAAGATAATTTGTCCAACCTACCCTATTATTTGCAAAAAGACTAAATACTAATGTCCAAATCATAAAATCATCGTTATTTCATGTGATATACTTTTTTATTCTTTGTTTCATTGCCATCAAATTGATCTATTTTTAGATATTCATAAGAATAATTATTTTTTTTAAACTATATATTAATGAATAAAGGGATCTTGAGAAGCATGTAAAGGTCACTTTTGTAATTTTACAAATAATACATGAGATAAAGTTTTTCTTTTGTAATGAAAACTAAACAAGATAATAATAAATATAATGTTGTCGGAATTGCAAAGCGGACGTATGTCCTAAAAAGATGAGAAGATTATGGTCTTAAAGATAAAATTGTCTAATATTTTTCTTATCCGGACAGTTAAAAGCAGCCTATATACACAGTTCCCTAATTAATTAAAAATAAAATCAGTGTAAACTTGAAAAGTAATTCTATAATATTAGTGCCTAAGCATTTGGTAATAGTAGTTATCCATTGTGGGCCGAACAAAGCGATAAATAGTTGCAATGAGGTCATGACCTAGTGGTCAAGGCTGAGACCTCAATAATTATTGGCGATATGTCTTTCTTCCTGCCAACATCCTTGAACGAGAGCCTATCACACATGAGCCTGAGCTTGTATGGTTGAACCGATTAGCTTGGTTTGTAACCTATTGCGTTGGACCCTCGTAGTTTATCACACATGTTTTTTGAAAGAAAGAGAAAAATAAAGAAAGCTAAGTAAGGATTATTTTTCCCCTTTGAAAATACCTCTTTTATCTCGCAGGAATGTGAGAATCTAAGAAACCAAGACGAATGGAAGCTAATTGAATCTCTCTGCTCAGAATATCGAGATAGCAAATGCATGTTGTTAAAAAACTCAGATCCATATTTATTTAACGCATATAGTGCAAACATAACTCGTATCTGATACGCAGTGCACAAACAAGGACATGAATCAACACATGAAATTGAAGAACGATACAATAATTCACAAGGAGTGCATTGTTGTTCAGTATCAGCAAACAAAATGGCAGATTGGAGGCTTATTTTCCAGTAGAACACGAAGAATAGAAACTGTGCAGAGAAGTGAGAATAGAGTGAGTGCGGTGTGAAGATGTTTTTTTTTTATCTTGTCAGCCAAAAAACCCTATCTGTCCCTTTATAGACCAGTACAACCCCGCCTTCATCTTATCCGTCGGATGGTCTTCTATCAACCGTTGATAATAATTCAGCTTAAGAAATTGCATCCTAGTCCCTGCATTTTATTTCGCCTTCTACTTTAATCCATAGGGCCTTCTAGAACATGGACTTTGGATATTTATCTGTCAGCGGCCCCAAATTATTTCTGGAGCCCAAAGAACGAATTGAATCAGAAAGTCATTTTAACACTCCTCCTCACGTCTTTGGGCGAAAAAGGCCAATCAATCCTAATTTCCTGCAAAAGGATGAATGTGCTTCTTTTCCAATAACTTAAGTTAGTATATCAGCTAGTTGATCTTTAGAAGTAACGAACTGTGTAGAAATGATATTATTTGAATATGTTGACGAATAAGATGACAATCAATTTCTATAAGTTTGGTTCTTTCATGAAAAACTGGATTTTCAGCTAATTATAAGGCATCCTTATTATCACAAACAAATTAACAGGAGTAATATTGTGTATTGGAAAATCCTTAAACAGTCCAAGAATCCTAACAATTTCACAGTCTAGTCTGGGCCATTTGTAATACCCGTAAAATTTAATACGGAATTGTTGTAATTAACTATATAATATTGTGCATCAATATTGGTGATGAAATGATGTTAGTACTTAGAAAACACTCGCAATAATAGTTTCGAAACCCATTTCAACTTAGTCAAAGAATATCCATAATAATAGGTGAATTAATTGAGTGGGTTTTTCAAATTTCGACTTAAGGATTTAAAATATAACGTTAATAAGGCCCAACGAAATTACTTAGGGTTTAAGGAAAATGAGGATCACTAAGTAGTCATATCACACGAATTTCAAAGAAACATTATTCATACATATCAAGTAACGATTCATTATATGAAACACTCTTAGGAGATAAAGAATAACAAAGGGAAAGAAGAACCATCGACGAGCCAAGAACAGAAAGAAGAGAAAGCTTTAATAAGAAGATCCGAATTTCAAGATAAAAGGGGTGAGTATTCTATCTTTAACTTGCAAAATTCCCATGCTTAAAATACTTCATACCTTACGTGATCAATTGGAAAATTAAATAAGGTTTAGGGCTGAGTATATGAGCTTGAGAGCTCAGAATGTTGAGTTCGATTTTATGCTCATACTTTACTACAAGCTTTATGAGTTTATATAGAAGTTTAATAATTCCAAGAGCAGGTAAGTTATTAAAAACGTAATTTAGAGTACTGTTTTTACAAGAAGCATAGCTTTCGAGTTTAGAATGTTTATAGAAAACCCTAAAATTGGTTTTAGCTTCCTAAGAAACTAGGTGATGAGTTTTAATAATTTCTAAGCATATGGTGATCATGAGAAATTCATTTTCTATACATACTGTATTATGGGTTAGATATAACTTTTAATGCTGATCTCGATAGTATAAGAATTTCTGTTTTTAGGGTTTTCGAAAGAATTACTAGTTTTGAAAGTCGGGCGATTTACGTAGTCAATTGCTTTGGAGTTTCGTATGATTTAGATAGTCTAACCAATTCTAGAATCGGGCGACTTGATGTTACTTAAACACACGGCAAAAGTAGGTCTTAAGTGTAGCAATCGACCGATTCTATAAATATCTCAAATTGTCGGACGATTCCAAGAAAGTAAAACTCTCGGCGATTTTTGGCTTGGGGACGTTGCAAATCGGATGATTCGAAGACTATGCAAATCGGGCGATTTGCACCTTAGATGGAGGGCTCGGCGATTTCAATTAAAGGAACCTTAAATCGGGCGATTTGGAGAGGCTTTGAGGCTCGGCGAAACCATGTCCAATCAGGCGATTTTAGCTTTTATAAACTTAAATCGGGCAACTTGAACGGGAGCTCCAATGCATGATCAAATCGGGCGATTTCACCTTATGAAGACCTCGGCGAAACCTCAGTCCATGTATAACTAATCGGGCGATTACGAGGGGCATTGCACCAATCGGGCGATTGGGAGCTAGGATGAATCGGGCGAAACTCACTCACATGCATGGCAAATCGGACGATGCTATAACACATGCAGAATCGGGTGACTTGAGGCAATTCGGCGAATGTGAACTTCGATCGGACAACGTCGAGAATAGAAATCGGGCGATAGAGTATGGAAATCGAGTGTTGACTTAACTTAGACTAGTATTAAAATAGGATTATTTTATACTAGTACAATTTGAAAATTAATATAAATACTAATGATACATATATGTTCAGAGATCCGAGGTTTGGATATTCCGTCAGATACCACGACTAACTATATCAGGAGGACAGGTAGGTGAATTTTCATCTACAACGCGTAAACACCAATGTGAATTTATGTGCTTTTATGTGCTTCGATGAATTATGTGTTTTATGTGTTTAAGTACGTTTCACGTGGCATCACGTTACCATGTATTATCACGTTAATTGCCTGCATGTACATTATACGTCATTCACGAAGTGTACCGTGATGGAACGGTGGTACTGTATTGTACATAGTGAGCGAGTAGCCGATATTGGCTGTCGACCCATAGAGGAGTCACGTGAGTGGGGGCATCTGCTGTGCATCAGCGCCTTTGACGGTGAGCCATTGGCCCGTTGGACATTGTGCGGCAGACTGCGGGCGACCTAGAAAGGAGCGACTTGGGACATCCCCAAGTAGGCTATCTGGTGTAGGCCACGCTGTCGCATGCGGGAGGAGGCGACCTGGAGGGTGCGACCTGGAGGGTGCGACCTGGGTACCCTTACGGGACCCGGTGTAAGCTACCAGCTTAGGCACCGCATTAGGCAGAAGAGGCGACCTGAGAGAGTGACCTGATACGGCTCAGGGAGGCTGCTCAGTGTAGGCCACTGAAATACCCGTAAAAATTTAATACGGGATTATTTCAATAAAGTTCGAAATTACAAGATCTATTTTCGAACAAGATCCAATTTCTTCATGAATTGGGTCAAAAATTCACAATTTGACCCAAATTTTTAAATGGGCCGAAAATAATTAAATAAAGCCCAAATATATAATTAATAGAATAAGAAACTAAACAAAGCAAAATAAAATAGAATAAAACATAACAAAACAAACAAAACAAAATCAACCTAATACCACACTTTAATCCACAAAGACAAGACCTAATTAATTAAAGAAAGGAAAAGAGAAAGAGATAACAAGAGAGGGAAGAAAAGGGGGAGAGATAGCGAGAGAGAGGGGAGAAAAAAAATATATAATAATAATAATAATATGCATTTCCAAGTGCTTAAGGACAAGATCTAAGCCATCAATACACCTCATAATGGTACCAAATCAAAACCAAAAACACCTAATACATGGAGATACATGTGGAGAAAATAAATAAATAAGTGAGATTGGAAAAGAGAAGGGGAGAGAGGCCGAGAGAAAGAAGAGAAAAAAAAAAGAAAAAAAGAGAGAAGGGAAAGAAAGAAGAAGGAGAGGAGAAGAAAAATCTCCGAAAGCTCGGGATCGAAGCTCTCGGGTCGGGATCACACGGAAAAACTCCGTGATTTAGCTTTCTACGGACGTAAGGTAGGTGAAGATCACCTACATACGTAAACAATATAGGATTTGTGAATTTTACGTGTTTTGCATGTTATTCATCGAATTCTTCGTGTTTATGTGATAATAATAATTTGCTTGCATGAATTTTTCGTTGGTTATCTTAGGGAGCACGAGATTGAGTATTTTTAGATCTATGAATATTTGGAAATAGGGATAGAGGACTTTAGATTAAGAGGATAGAGCAAAAATTGGGGAGAATTAGGGTTTTTTAGGGTTTTCTTTATCCATTTCGGCCAAAAAGTTCAAAAATTCATAACTCACAATCTAGACTTCAGATTAAAAATTCCTTTGAACAGAATTAAGATTTGCAAGTACTTTATCTGTGGTTAAAATTTCAGGTCCATGGACATCGTTTACCATGTGATCATTGAGAAATCCAAAACTATCGCAAAACAGCCGTATAAAATAATTATTTTTAAAATTTTGGAACTTAATCGAAATTTTACAAAATCCAGGGAGTCTGTGTTGTAAAATTCCGAATAGGGGATATTTTTAAAGAAATATAAAGTTTTTTAGGACATATTTAAAATTCTGAATAAATAATTGGGGTCCTTTGGGTAATTTTCAAAAATTTGGGGACTGGATTGAAAAGTTTCAAAAATTTGGTGGCTGAGAATGTAAAATCCGGATAGGGGAGATTTTTGAAGAAATATAAAGATTTTGGGGCATATTTGAAATTCGGAATAAATAATTGGGGTCCTTTGTGTAATTTTCAAAAATTCGGGGACTAGATTGAAAAGTTTTAAATCTGGGAGCTGAGAATGTAAAATCCCAACAGGGGAGATTTTTAAATAAATATAAACTTTCGGGACAGATCTGAAATTTTTAAAGATTTGGGGCAGATCTGAAACTTAGGAAAATTTTCAGATCCTTAAAAGTAAACTATGAAATTTTGGGGTTTTAAATGCAAAAATTTAGAAAGATATTTTTAAATTAGAAATTTAAGTGATATTTAGAAAGTTGGACAATAGAATTTTAAAATATATTAAATTAGGGACCAATTTTGAAATTAGGGTGTTAAATAAAGTGAAAAGGATTAAATTTTGGGAACTCTTAGTGAAATTTCGGGGAGAGATCGATGAGTAAGGTTTCGGGCCGAGTAATTCGGAACGCGGGCTTTGGGTCCGATTATTTAGCGTACGATAGTTTTCGGATCGGGCCAAGCTGATTCCTCGGGCCGATACATGATATGAAGATTTGCATTTTTATGTATTGCATTTTACTTGCATGACATTTGCATACACGTGTTATGAGGGGAGAGAATCGTGCGTAGTCACGGTGACATTGTATAGTGTTGATGAGTGGGGTAGTTTATGACCGAGTGATGGTTGTCGAATGGTATGAGTTGAGGTTAGGACTAAGGCGCACTATATGATTGAGATGTGGGGAGTGGGCCTCCCGAGCTACTGACCCTTGTGGGGAGTGGGCCTCCCGAGCTACGGACCCCTGCGCGCGCGTGTTGCCTTTAGTACCTAAGCCTCGGGCCCTGATGTGATGTGATGAAATGAGAGATGAGAAAAGAGTCGAGCGTGTATTTTGTGAGTTTTGTCGGGATTGGGGTGTGAGAGCATTTGCATTGCATGTTTTTATCTACTGGGCAAAAGCTCAGGGTTTACGTATGTAGGTGAGGCGGCTGATGGCGGTGACTCCACGGTCTTTTGAGTGCGGGGCAGTACATGGAACGCGACCTGTGGAGTATATTCATTCATGTTTCGTATTGTTACTATTTGGGCTTCGGTCTAATACAATAATGTGTGTGTTGTAAAACATTTTTTTATTGCGGATTTAGACTTTTGGGCTTCGGCCCAGTTCTTGAATATTATTATGTAATAAAAAGTTTTTATTAAATGGGCTTTCCGCTGTTTACGCTGCGTAAAAACCGCCAAAATAAGAGTGCTCGCTCACCGATCTCGTCCCAGTGTATCGGGGATCGGCATTTGCGCCCGTATAAAGCTTCGTACGGTGCCATCCCGATTGAAGAATGATAACTGTTGTTATACGAGAATTCGATAAGAGGAAGAAATTTGCTCCAGTTCCCTTTGAAGTCTAAGACACAAGCTCGGAGCATATCTTCGAGGGTCTGAATAGTTCGTTCTGATTGCCCGTCAGTTTGGGGATGATAAGCGGTGCTGAACGAAAGCTTCGTCCCCATTGATTTCTGTAAGCTCATCCAGAACTTGGACAGAAATTTCGAATCTCGATCCGAGACGATGGACGAAGGAATCCCGTGAAGTCGAACTATTTCTTGAATATACAATTTAGCATGTTGCTCCAAAGAGAAAGTTGAACAAATAGGTAGAAAATGGGCGGACTTAGTTAATCGATCTACAATTACCCAAATGGCGTCGTGGCCTTTCGCAGTTTTTGGCAAGCCGACGACAAAGTCCATGGTAATATGATCCCATTTCCACTCGAGAATAGACAAGGATTGCAGCATCCCAGCCGGCCTCTGATGTTCCGCCTTGACTTGTTGGCAAGTGAGACACTGGCTTACGAACGTCGCAATGTCTCCCTTCATTCCCTGCCACCAGTACGTCTCACGTAAATCTCGATACATCTTCGTAGCTCCGGGGTGTACCGAGAAATCACGTTCCATGTATCTACATTACGAAATACGTCCCAGACCTGAGTCATGAAGTGCAGGGCGAATCACTTCATCAATGATTGAAGCTGGAATTGAGCTATGAAGAAAGACCGATAGAAATTTTGATGAACGAGAATAAGAATATACCCTCCTGAAGGTCTTGTGATGGAACTAAGTATTGGGGGAAGCCACTTGGGAAAACGCGAGGACGAAATGAGAGAGAAGTACCCCGAGTTATTTTCTGTACTGTAATTTCGGGGACGAAATTCTTATAAGGGAGGGAGGATGTAATACCCGCAAAATTTATACGGGATTACTTCAAAAAAAAAAATATTCAAAATGGGCGAAATCAAGTTTCGAACAAGAAAAGATTCCTTTTCGAATCGGGCCAAAAATTTACAATTGGGCCGAAAAATTTAAAAATGGGCCGAAAGAAATAAATGAAAGCCCAAATAAAAAAATAATAAATAAATAAAGTTATAAATGGACAGAAAAATTTATTATGGGCCAAATAAAGAAAATAATGGCCTAAGTTTATGAGATGAATAAAAGGTTGGGAGTTTGGCCCAATAAAAAAAATAAAATAAAATAAATAATAATAATAATAATAATAAAAAGTTAATTAAATAAAAGAGGACGAAAATAAAAATAAATAAAAATAATAATGACACCTCCATGTGAGTTTGGTACAATAAAATTAAATAAGAACAATAAAAAAAATAAAAAATATAACAACTAACAAATTAAAGAAAAAAAAGAGAGGACAAGAAAACACCTAATACAACCAAAAACCAAATGTGCATGATGAAATAAAAACAAAAGACTACACACGTAATACACATCTCATAAAGACACAATAATAATAAATAAGGTAAAGAAAGAGTGAGGAGAAAAAAAAAAAGAGAAAGATAAGAAACAAAGAGAGAGAGGGAGAAGACGTGAGGGAGAGAAGAGAGGAAAGAAGGAAAAATAGAGAAAAAAAAAGAAAAGAAAAGGAGGGAAGAAGAGAAGGAAAGAAAGGGAGGAGGAGAAAAAACCTTCGGAAAGATAGGGATCAAAACTCTAGGGTCTCAGGATTACATAAATGAGGTAGGTGAATATCAACTCATGCGTAAACCCGTCTTTTTGAGTCCGTGCTTTTACGTGTTGCATGATTTCTTTTCGATCTATACATAATTATGTGTGTTTATTGCATGATTGTCGTATATGTGCTTACGTGTTTTATTTCGTAAATTTGGATTCTTGAGGGACTTAAGAAGTTAGGGTAGAAAGTAGAATAAGGAGGACAAGATTGATTAGAGTTGGAAAATTTTAGATACTATTGCAAATTAAGGGTTTTTCATTTCTAGGATTTTCTTGATCCATTTCGGCCAAGAGGTTCAAATATTCGTATCTCACAATCCAGAACTCGGATTGAAAATCTCTTTGGGCATATTTAAGATTTGCGGGTCAGTTAGCTGTGGTTAAAATTTCAGGTCCATCGGACATCGCTTACCCCGTGATAATTGAGAAATACGAAACTGTCGCAAATAACCTTATAATATAGTTTTCTTTAAAATTTGGGGACTTAATCCAAATTTTACAAAATCCGGGAGTCTGTGTTGTAAAATCCAACAAGGAAGATTTTTATAAAGAAATATAAAGCTTTTGGGACAGATTTGAAATTCGGAAGAAATAATTGGGGTCCTTTGTGTAATTTTTAAGAATTCAGGGACTATATTGAAAAATTTTAGAAACCCGAGTCTGAAATGCGAAATTCGAACAGAGGAGATTTCTAAAGAAACTTACAACTCTTGGGGCGGATTTGAAACTCGGAAAATCATTTGGGTCATAAATGCAATTTTTCTAAAGCAATCTCGAGATATAGTAATTAGAAGGATTTCGAAGTAGGTAATTGATAGATTTCGAATTGTATAAAATAAAGATGTCGAGATGTATGATAGATTTCGACATTTATATGGGTAAGGTCTCGACATTTGTAAAGTTTTGACATATGATCTCGAGATTTACCTCTTCAATGTATAAAAGATCTCGACATCACTAGAAAGGATTCGACATCATCATAGTCTTCGACAACTTCATAAAGATTTCGATATTCCCTTGTTCATGTTCATAAAGATTTCGACAATAGTAGATTTCGACATTGTTTAAAAATCTCGAGATCATCATAGAGAGAATTCGAACTCATTATAATTCTCGACATTTTAAGGATTTCGACATCTAGTATAAATTCACTAAACTTTAAGCATTTTAAAAGTTTTCTACACTTAATAAATTTTCAGTATTTTAGGGTTTTGTTATTTTTGGATTTTCAATATTTTAGGGTTTATTTATTTTAGAATTTCATTATTTTTTAGGTTTTCATAAATTTTAGGGTTTTCAATAATTAGGGTTTGGGAACTTAAGAACTTATACAGTTTAGCAAATATACTGATACGATAATATTTATTTATTCAGAGGATCGACTTATAGGGATTCCATCAGACTTTTTATTTGACGCTAGCAGGAGGACAGGTAGGTGGATCATCCATCTACAATACGTAAACACAATTATGTGTTTTCATGTGATTATGTGATTTACGTGAATTATGTGATTTATATGTTTTACGTACGTATCATGCGAATCATGTTTTTATATGTTATTGCGATTATATGCACGGCACGTGCATTTCACGTCAGGCTAAAAGATGTTCCACCGTATTGAGACGGTGATGATTCGAGATGTTGGTTCGTGGGGTAGGTTGAGAATATTTGTGACCGGTTGGGCTCACAGGATTCCTGGCGGAGACAGACGTGATCGATCTGTCTACTCGGACGTGGTCGGTTCGGGGTGCACACCGCCAGAAGGGATACGGGTGTTATCACCCATGATATATATATATATATATATATGTATGGATACGTGCGTTATCGCCCATGACTTATGGATACGGGTTTAACCACCCATGACATTGGATTCGGGTGTGATCACGTGACCACCCACGATATTTATTGCGCGCGTGAGGATAACCTAGGGCCCTGTATTATATGAAATAGGAATGTGGGAAAAGAAAGAGTGTGCATTATATTATGTTGTGAGATATTGGGATTGGGGTTGAGTGCACACTTGCATACATGCATTTTATTCACCTACTGGGCAAATTGCTCAGTGTTTACGTGTTGTAGGTACTGAGTCCGACGCTGATACGCGTCGAGACTGAGGCGGCTGGTGGCGGTGCTCCACGGACTTTTGAGGGCGGTGCGGTACATGGATGAAGACCTGTGGAGCGTCTGTAGGATTTTGTTCTTTTGATATTTTTGGGGCTTCAGCCCGTGTACAGAGATAACGATGTAGACGTATTTTTATATTAGTGTATATTATTTTAGGAAAAAGTTTTAATTAGACGGGCCTTCCGCGGCTTACGTTGCGGAAATCCGCCACTAACCTTAATTAGAAAAGTAGGGTCGCCACAGGTGGTATCAGAGCTTCGGCTTTAGATTCTGCAGACTGTCCATGTACTGCCGCTCAAAAGCATGGAGAACCAGCTTGGCCTGTAAGTTTAATACTTGAGTATGTGATTTCGTGTTATTTGGAATGCGCTTCTTATGAATGACGATAAATCATTAGAGAAAGGATGAGAGAAAGGATAGAGCATGTAGATGAATTTATCATCTATAACCCGTAAATATAGTTTGAGTGTAATGAGTTTTCAGTATCATGTGTGAAATACGTGAATTAGCTGAAAACTATGTGAAGTTTACGTGGCATATGACTTATATGATTTTTATATGTGTGACCTTGATATATGTTTGAGGTAAATCTATATGATGTTTTTGTGGCCTTAAGTGTTAGGACTAAGTTTCAGATTTTAATAATCATACTAAGTGCATATTAATATCTATAGGTGTAGTTTTCTTATTTTCGGTATAAGGATTATTGTGAAACATGTATAGGTGGGTGAAGAGTAGTGTGTTAGGTGGTTTATGTTGAATGTGTGATTTCTTCATCTGTTTAAGATGAATTAGAGGATGTTTTTCGTGACTTACATGCTAGGGCTAAATCGCAGATTTTTAAGTAACTGAATTTGTGTTTATTTGGTTAGTTTCGGTGTTAGAACAAGTGTTAAAGACCTTAGTTATTCAAATTAGGGAACTTTTTCAGAGTTGCATTATTATTAAGTAGATGATTTATGATTAAAAAGAGGATATACTTGGTTAATGAACTGCTCAAGGTAATAAAATATTCGGCATTGTTTAAATGTTTGGAAATTTTGGTAAACCTTAGGCATAGATATCACAAAGTTTTCGACACTCATTGTGATGTGAATTTGTAATGAGATATGTGATCTGTGTAAAATTTTCGGTATGACTATAGCTATCACGTGTTTATGCTCTGGGGTACATGCTTATATAGGTACGGTATTTGAGAATTCTTAGTGTATCTATCAGGGTTTTTGATATATGGACATGGCTGAAAATTATGAGTTCTCTTCGACATGTATAAGTTTTGAACACTTGAAATAATCTAAGTTGTTGAATACTTGCAAACCTAGGAAGAGTCTTCGGCCATATAAACTTTTCAATAATCTTAGACTTAATTCTAAGATATTGGATGCTAAATTACTTTTGATTCTTACTAATCCTTGAAATTCATAATATGAATATTAGGATGATTTAATTTTTAGGCCAAGGGATTTATAGGTAGGAAATTCGGGTAGTTAAATTTCGGGTGATGAAATTTAGCTTCAATATTTTCGAGTGTAAGATTTTCGCCGGGCTTAGTAAATTCTTTTGGGGCAATGACTAAATTGGGCCTCGTCCGAATTTTTAATTACAAATTAGCATTTGGACTTTGCGTACTATTTTCAGACAGAACATAATTTTAGGATAGAACTGGAATATTTTAAGAAAAATAAATATTTACATATAATACTACATTTTATTCAAGTACACCTAGAGTGCGCAACGGAAGCGTGATGGGAATAAAAATAAGTAAGCCTAGAGAAAGTAGAAAATATACGTGCGAGTATAGACGTAGATTCTAGAAATCTGGGTTGCACATTTAGAAGTGTCGCCTAGATTGCGGGCTATAAAGGTAGGAATAAATTCTACCTTAATGGAATGCAAGTAAATCAGGGAATAGGAGAAATCGTTACCCCGAGTTACACCAGTCGGTGAATTTCGGGGACGGAATTCTTTTAAGGGGGGGAGAATGTAATACCCTTAAAATTTAGTACGGGATTTTGATATAAATCAATTATGTAAAGTTGCAAGTTAAGAGGTCAATAAATAAATTTAAGTTGTAACAATATATATATATATTTAATAATTTTAGAACTTTTCGAAACTTACCAAATAAATTAATGAACTTTGTATAAATAATAATCAATTAAATTGGGCCATGTTTAGTTAGTTTATGCTTCCAAATAAAGCCCAAATCAAAAGAAATGTAATGAGCTTCCTTAAGCTCAAGGTAATAAAACGATTATTACCATGTCACATCATTTCCATTCCACCTTTGAAATATTAGTGTATATCCACACATTACTAGGAGAAAACTCTTATTAAGGAAATAAGAAGGAACGAAAGTAAGAAGTAGGGAAGGAAAAACGAATAGCTCCTAACCATTAACAGTTCAAAGAAGCCGAAGCAAGAAGGTGAGGAATTATTTATATTTCATTGCTCTCTTATATATTTAGGGTAGAATTAGTCAGTCTCTTTTACGAAGGTAATTAGGGGCCAAGAGATGCGAAGCTTTCGAAAGAATAATTAGATGGTTGGTCAAAAGATAATATACTTAATAATTTTAGGGTTTTTGAGTTCATATGCCAAAGATTTTCGAACTCAGTACGTGATTTTATGTGTTCATTTAATAAAACGGGAACTTTGATTACTTTCAGAATGAGAATTCATTTAAGGTGTATTGCTTTCGGGAAATAGCAGAGCTTTGAAAATAATCTCGACAGTGCAGTTTTAGGGTTTTTTGGAAAATCACGATTATTAGATAAATTTCGAGATATGATCATTCTTCAATAGATGAATTTCGAATGTGTATAATAGATCTCGAGGTCTGAAATAAAGAGAGTTCGAGATGCTTCATAAATTGATTTTGGAATGTATTATAGATAGACTTCGATATGTGTTCGAGATATGATAATTCTCATAGTTTGATGTCGAGATTCAATAAGCTTGTGATGAATAGATTTCGACATTTATCTTAGATCTCGATAAGTAAGGATCTCGACATTAATTATTTAGTAAGATTTCGAGACTTATAACATAAAGATTTCGACATATATATATAAGAAAGATTTCGAGCTTTGTAATAGAAAGATTTCGATAGATTTCGATATTGATGGACGACCTCGATATTTGTTTCTCAGCTGAAGTCTCGACATATTCAATAACCTATTTCATAGAGCAATCTCGAGATATAGTAATTAGAAGGATTTCGAAGTAGGTAATTGATAGATTTCGAATTGTATAAAATAAAGATGTCGAGATGTATGATAGATTTCGACATTTATATGGGTAAGGTCTCGACATTTGTAAAGTTTTGACATATGATCTCGAGATTTACCTCTTTCAATGTATAAAAGATCTCGACATCACTAGAAAGGATTTCGACATCATCATAGTCTTCGACAACTTCATAAAGATTTCGATATTCCCTTGTTCATGTTCATAAAGATTTCGACAATAGTAGATTTCGACATTGTTTAAAAATCTCGAGATCATCATAGAGAGAATTCGAACTCATTATAATTCTCGACATTTTAAGGATTTCGACATCTAGTATAAATTCACTAAACTTTAAGCATTTTAAAAGTTTTCTACACTTAATAAATTTTCAGTATTTTAGGTTTTTGTTATTTTTGGGTTTTCAATATTTTAGGGTTTATTTATTTTAGAATTTCATTATTTTTTAGGTTTTCATAAATTTTAGGGTTTTCTATAATTAGGGTTTGGGAACTTAAGAACTTATACAGTTTAGCAAATATACTGATACGATAATATTTATTTATTCAGAGGATCGACTTATAGGGATTCCATCAGACTTTTTATTTGACGCTAGCAGGAGGACAGGTAGGTGGATCATCCATCTACAATACGTAAATACAATTATGTGTTTTCATGTGATTATGTGATTTACGTGAATTATGTGATTTATATGTTTTACGTACGTATCATGCGAATCATGTTTTTATATGTTATTGCGATTATATGCATGGCACGTGCATTTCACGTCAGGCTAAAAGATGATTTCCACCGTATTGAGACGGTGATGATTCGAGATGTTGGTTCGTGGGGTAGGTTGAGAATATTTGTGACCGGTTGGGCTCACAGGATTCCTGGCGGAGACAGACGTGATCGATCTGTCTACTCGGACGTGGTCGGTTCGGGGTGCACACCGCCAGAAGGGATACGGGTGTTATCACCCATGATATATATATATATATATATATGTATGGATACGGGCGTTATCGCCCATGACTTATGGATACGGGTTTAACCACCCATGACATTGGATTCGGGTGTGATCACGTGACCACCCACGATATTTATTGCGCGCGTGAGCCTAACCTAGGGCCCTGTATTATATGAAATAGGAATGTGGGAAAAGAAAGAGTGTGCATTATATCATGTTGTGAGATATTGGGATTGGGGTTGAGTGCACACTTGCATACATGCATTTTATTCACCTACTGGGCAAATTGCTCAGTGTTTACGTGTTGTAGGTAGTGAGTCCGACGCTGATACGCGTCGAGACTGAGGCGGCTGGTGGCGGTGCTCCACGGACTTTTGAGGGCGGTGCGGTACATGGATGAAGACCTGTGGAGCGTCTGTAGGATTTTGTTCTTTTGATATTTTTGGGGCTTCAGCACGTGTACAGAGATAACGATGTAGACGTATTTTTATATTAGTGTATATTATTTTAGGAAAAAGTTTTAATTAGACGGGCCTTTCGCGGCTTACGTTGCGGAAATCCGCCACTAACCTAAATTAGAAAAGTAGGGTCGCCACAGACACGCAATGGAAAAACATCCAAATAGAAATCCCCTTCCTAGAAGAAGTTCGTGAGAATATTTGGAGGTCTCCGGACAGAGTGAAGAAGCCGAACGAGTTCGATCTTAGAGGGATCTCTCATTGGGATCAGCAGAAGAGGATGACCTACCTCTGGATGCTGACCAAACTAGGACCTGATGTTAGGCTGGGGATGACTAAGGCACAAGCCAAGAGCCATTATAAGAGTCTCTCCCCAATATGCCAACTCCTCAGCGTCTACTGTGCAAAAGGAGGACTTCCAACACCTTACTACGTCATTGAAAGAGTGGACAGGACCCGAGAGGAACTGAGCGAGAGCGACCTGCCGTACCTCCCCGCCGATGAAGTGTACCGTCTTTATCAGCTATATGTGGAGAAGTACAAAGATCCTCAGGGCTTCATCAAGAAAGAAGGCCTCGAAGGGCTCTACCGGTTCATGATGCGCCAAGTCAAGTACTATGCCGCACACGACCTTCAGATGGCTCTGGAAAGCAATATGAAGAAGGTCAACATGACCGCTCCACTCAACAAAGGACCTGAGATCGAAAGGCTTCGCAACAATCACGTGCACATCAGCTCAGTCCTAGGCATCACCTACCACAATCCAATAGCAAAGAAGAATAGGTTGATGCTGAAGACTGAGATTCATAAGATTTGCGATGGGACGCTCAAGGTCGTCAGGAAAAACATCGAGCAGAGGTTGGAAGAAATCAACAGAGACACTATGCTGAGGATCCACAGGTTCGTGAGAGAACAGCCGCTCCTAATGGAATTGCTTGAAGATATCGAGGAGCGACTGGAGCTTAGGATCACTCTGAGGAACTACGAGCATGCGCTGGGCTTGCGCAGATCATATTACGCCCGACGAGGACAAACGGCGCAGAGACGCAATCAAGCACAAAGGGGGAGATTGTAGAATACTATTTGTAATTGTGCTTGATTTCATTAGTTGTCCTTGTAATTAGGGGCGTTTTGTATAGTAGTCCTTAGATTAGGACTAGTTTGATATTTATACCAAGTTTGTTTGGTATAAATACTTGTAAGTCAATTGAGCTTAATAGAGAAAGTTTTGAGAATTGATCCGAAGGGCTTGCAATTTGATTTCTAGAGAGAGAAATAACAGTAACTTTCTCACTCTACTCGAATTCTCTCTCTTGTTCTTCATTTGAGTTTTTCGATCGAATTACTATGAATTCTAGCCTAGGATCTTAGAGTTGTTAATCGTAGGACCTAACAAGGTGGATCTTCTGTACGTCATCATGGGGTTGAGTTGTTCATCTCGCACTTCCTCCGTTTCTGGTGCGGAGCTGGTCTTTGAAGATCATCATTGGATGATTGTGTCTTCTCAAGCCAGCGAGGGGCTGGGCTTATGGACAGAGCGGAGCTGGACTTTTGGTCCTGGGGACCTTCGCGTGCCAGCACGGGGTTGGGCTGGATCTCCCGAGGATCTTCGTATACCAGCACGGAGCTTGGCTTTGAGGTCCCGTGGATCTTCACACGTGAGCACGTAGCTGGTCTTTAAGTCCTTTTTGCGGCATAGATCCCTAGGACTCCTTATCGATCACCTTCGAATCATGTTCGCTGCTGCGGCTAACACCGTTTTCAGGTATCCTGGAATAAACCTCTCGATCATCCTTCAAATAATAACAATTGTTAGTGTGGTGCATACATATATTATGATAGAACAATAATATATAATAAAGAGTGAGAATTTGGAGGGTCCTGATGTCCCAGCTAAGAGCCTTATCAACGCGGGATGTCTTCCGTGGATCTTCACGTGCCCGCATGGAACTGGGCTTCTATCGTCGGCGTGGAGCTGACTTCTAGGTTCCACGGACCTTCGTGAGCCCGCATGGAGTAGGACTCTGATCGCCCGTGGATCTTCGTACGCCAGCGCAGAGCTGGCCTCTGGGTCCCCAGGATCTTCATGCGTCAGCGTGAAGCTGGGCTTATATCTCCCGCGGACCTTCGGACGTCGGCACGGAGCTGGGAGGTCCCGAATGCGGAGCTTCGGGTCTTCTTTCCAGCGCGGAGCTGGGTTTTTAGGTCTCGAAGGGGGAGCTGTCGGCGCAGAGCTCGGCTTCTAGGTCTTGAAGGGGGAGCTTCGGGTCTTCTTGCCAGCGCGGAGCTGGGCTTTTAGGTCCCGAAGGGCGAGCTTCGGGTATTCTTGCCAGCGCGGAGCTGGGCTTTTAGGTCCCGACTGGGGAGCTTCGGGTCTCCTTGCCAGCACTGAGCTGGGCTTTTAGGTCCCGAAGGTGGAGCTTCGGGTCTTCTTGCCAGCGCGGAGATGGGCTTTTAGGTCCCGAAGGGGGAGCTTCAGGTCTTCATCCTTTCCTCCTCTCGGTCAAGGTGGTGCACATGGCATTATGACTCAGGAGCTTCAGTTGCGCTTCAGCAGCTCCTATGGGTTATAGGTCCAAACTCTTCGGCAGAGAGGGTCTTCTTCCCTCAGTTTTTGCGTGTTTCGTCTCGTCTCAGCAGAACTGAGGAGAAGAAAAAAGAAATAAAAAATGTTAAGCACAGCTTCGCACAATATAGGTAAAATTACTCACGCCTTCAACCTGTATTTTCCCACAGACGGCGCCATTTGATATAGGGCTATCCCAATCAAAGAAATTTTATATGTGGTTCGGGAAATTTATATAGCGGTAGAATATATTTTCACAAAGTCTTAGGGCGTGCGTAAGGTGCTTGTTTGTGAGGGAACTGAAAGGGATGTGTTTGGGACGTATTTGAGACGTGTTTTGGGACGTGTTGGGGACGTGGGACGTATTTGAGACATGCTTGGGACAAACTTGGGACGTGCTTGGGACGTGGGACATGTTTGGGGACGTACTGGGGACGTGGGACATATTTGGGACGTGCTTGGACGTACTTGGAACGTGCTTGGGACGTGGGACGTGTTTAAGGACGTACTGGGGACGTGTTTTGGATGTTGGGACGCGTTTGGGATGTAAACGAAATGGACACAAGATGTGCGTGGTTCGGATCTTTGCAGATCCTACGTCCACGGACGCTCAAGAACTCTTCTTCACTATACTTTGTAGATTACACACTCAAATAACTCACTTTCGCTCAAATATATTAAGAACTGAAGAGAAAACGCTTAGCACAGTGAAAAGTAGGATTCTAAGTGTTTTTCGCGTGTTGATGATGAATGCCAACGAAAATAACCCATTGTGGCTTTTATAGGAGCTTCCCATAGGTCCTAGGATCCCTGATGACAAGACCTTCTGGAACACGTGAGGTGCAGAGCTGTCTGTCAGAGGTAGCTCCTGCAGCAGTCATAGCCTTTGTGCTGTCCCATCAGTCGCGTCCTCCTACAGCTTTATGAAGATCTCTTACCTGTAGCGTACTGAAGAAGCTTCATTTCTCCCAAGGAGCCACTAGCATATTGAAGAAGCTTCGTTTCTCCCGTACACTACCAGCTTACGTCGGAGGTCCCGAATTACATCAGCTCTCGTAGTCAGTTCCCTAAAGTCTGCTGGAGGTCCCTAAAACCCTTATTTGTTGTTGTTAGCTCCTTAAACTGTGTTGGGGGTCCCTAAAACCTGTCGGCGGTCCCTAAAAGTCTCCCTTCCCAATCTAACCTTATATTTTTCAAGAAAGCTCATTACTAAGTTCTCTTAATAATTATCATAAGCTAATTATTTTCCTAATCTCTTTTTAGCCTGCCTAATTATTGTTCCACATCAATGGAGATAATCAGAGGTACATCGGCGGTGAAGATAATAGTTGTTACCCCCGGTTTTCATCAGCAACGCGGCAAATACTCTAATCAGGTGTAACAAACTCAACGACCCATTCCGCCAATCAAAATGCCCCGGCAGGGATACAGTACCAAAGACGCAAGATATGGACCTTCGGGACAAGTGGCACTGAACGACGTCAGGATAACACGCCAACAAGGAAAGAACACCCAGCAAAAATGGTACCCCACCGCGGACCGGTCGGAGGCTGTATAACACCCCCTCGGGGTATATAGCCAAAGGTCCATTCGGGAGTAGCATCCCAAAGGCCTGACTAGGGGTCGAGCAGAGAGCCTCTCGAGGTTTTTCGATCAGAGAATTCCTCAATGATCTACGGCACTCCCTCGCGGTATACGCAGGGGAGGAAGGACCTGAGAGCCTACCCATGCGAAAAACGCCCGAAGCCTTAAGAAGCAGCCGCGCGTAGTTGGTTCTCGAAGGGAACTACCTAATACAAATGCTCGAAGAGAAATGCCCAACAATACTAGATCGTGGTTCCTGCCGCCTTCAGGCACGTAATTGCCCAAACGTGGAGGAAAACGTTGGCAGTCGGACCAAGATGCGCCAAATGCGGAAGAAACCGCCGAGAGATGCCAGACATGGGAGACAACCGTCAAAGACTAGGTACGTCCCTCGCGGCACTACAAATACCCCCTGAAACCCCCACAGTCCAGGTACGTTTTTCTGAATTACACCGTTACTCTGCCATTTTCTACACTTGTAATACCCGGGTCCCGTAAGTTAGCCGGCCAATAAATTTGCATGCATATTACGTGATTATATGACTGCATATTTTTATTTATTATGTGTTTATATGGAATACTGATTTAATGACGAGTATCGAAATTATAATAATGAGAGGAATTCTTGAAGGTTTAATTTCGAAAGATGAAGTTTCGAAATTAAGGAATGTGGAGTATGTGAATTTTCGTTAGGATTAACATGTGAAATTATGGATTCAAGGGAGGAGAATTTCGTAACTTAATAATTATTGTAATAGTGGGTCTTTGAAAAGGTTTTATCAAGGGAGAAAACCTTGCGTGATTTAAGATAAGGATTAGGTTAAAGTATTTTGTCATTTACCTATCATTAACCTTAAGTGGACGAGATAAAGAAAAAAGATTAAACACCTCATTTGGTAATTAGCGAGAATTAGGAATTTAGAGAGAAGCTAAAGCAGAAGTTAAACTCGAGCTTGGAGAGGGTATAAATTTCTTACTTTAATCTTTAAGTTTTATACTATGATTTAGTATGTTTTAAGTGCGTTAGATACGAGAAGCTAGATCTGTGTAAGTTTTATACAAGTTTTTTTAATTTTTGGAAGGTTCAAATATATTTTGAAGTTTTAAAGAAGTTCGTTGTGTTCTGGAGAAAATAATATGTTGATCGAAGGTTTTCAGATTTTAAGTGTTAAATAGTGTTTTTGGTGATGATGGGATCGTGAAATATAAGATTCACGAACCCTAGTTCGCGAATCATTAGAGAAGTAAGAGTTCGTGGATTGAAAAGGTTTTGCGAATTGTGTGTAAGGTGTTAATTTGCGAATTGTTAAGAATTCGCGAATTGCGGGTATGAAATGAGTTCGTGAATCAGTTCGCGAATGGTGGTGGTTGTTGATTTCGCGAATTGAATGAGTTCGCAAAATGAGAGTGTGAAATGATTAGTTTGCGAATTTTTAAATGTTTGTGAATTGAGTGCGAACTAAGTTTAGCGGGTTTATTATGCGAACTGAAGATATGCGATATGAGTTTTGCGGGTCGGTCGAACTTGGCGAGTCCTAGTTCGCGAATTCTATTTCACGGGTTATACTTTGCGAATTCGATCCACTGTACAAAGTTTCGCGAATCCATGAGACTTCGCGAATTTGAGAGTGTGCGAATCCAGTTTTGCGAATTGGTTGAATTCGCGAATTGTTACTATGAGTTCGTGAATTGTTTTTATGAACTGTAGGGTCTTTGCGAATTCGGTTCACTGTGTAGAATTTCGCGGGTTCATGTAATGCACTTCGCGAATCAGGTCACTTGAAATAAAACGTTTTAGGAAAATTATTTTTACACTATTTAAGCAGAAAAATATTCTGAGTCTTATGGGCATAGTCTCTCGTAACGCCCGATCATAATTTGCCTTCGGTGTCTTCAGGGTCAATTTACGGTATAGGCAAACGTCCTTTATGATGGAATTTCCGAACGAAAATTTACGTAGTCAACTAATATAATATATAAACTGATTTTATTGTCTTTTCGTGGTTAAAGGACGATATTTTAGGAAACTCAACAGACCGGTTTAGCGATTAGCTTAAGGACGTCAGGTAAGTGGGAATCTCACCTACAACACATAATTTGTGTTATATGTATTTGTTTTATGTGACTATGTGCTTTGATGTGAATATGTGGTGATGATTAATGAAGTGAAATGTTTAGATATGCTTTTGCATAGTAAACATTTATTGCATTATTATGTGACATGAGCATGTGCATACATGAATGATGTGAGGATTAGAAGTATGAGTATGCACAGTATATGATCGTCTTGAAAACAAAATATGTTTGAAGACATTAGTATTTGATGTAGACTCATGAAGAGTCATAGTATAGCTACTTCTACAAAGGCACCATGACGGGGGTAAACCGTCGAATGTATGTACCTAAATTATTTAGGTAGCGGACGAGGGTCACCTGGACGAGACACATGGCGTAAGCCAGAGTGCCAGGAAAGGCAACCGCAATGAAAAAGGACGATCGCCAGATAGAGGGGCGACATGGTGAACGATAAAACTGGAGATAAACCCTAGTTTATCTTAACCAGAGTGGGCTGACTATCATATTGTATCTGAATAGGATTTGAGCTCATTTTACGGTGGTGCAAGTAGTAAGTTAGCTATGGGCCTGATAGAAATAAGAAAGAAATGGAAAAGAAAATGATAAAAGAAATATGAGTATGTGAGTATTAGAAAGCACTGGCGCGGATGCTTTTGCTAGTGGACACGTGCATACATGCATATTTCCACTTACTGAGCTTTATAGCTCATCCCATGTTTTTATGTGTTGTAGATGCAGTGAACATTGTACGTGAACCTGTAAAAGGCGAGGCTGGTCCTTTTGGAACTTCCGGTGACTTTTGAGGGTGGTATGTACATGGATGCGACCTGTGTGGCGGGCGCTATGTTAAATTATGATGTGCTTTTGTAAGATATGTTTGTATTATATGTAAAATTGGAGCAGCGTTTGTATTGTAAATTAGCAGTGTATGATTTGCTATGTAAAATGAAAAATTTTATCGGAATTTTCGTATGTAATATATTTTATATTTTCTTTAGTCACGTAAATTAGTATAACAATAGAGTTGTAAATGGCGGGGTGCCACAGTATCCTTCGAGTCCCTCTTCGAAACCGTCACCGAACCATCAGACACAACGCCGACCATCACTCCAAATGTTGCGGACTCTTCTTTGCTTAATCTTGAGCCGCAGCACGTCACCCTTACATCGATAACAACCCAAGAAGGCCGATATCTGACACCTACTATAACTACCACCATGAGCACGGGCACACTACCGAAGGATGTTTCCAGCTGGGTCGAGAGTTGGACAAGTTGGTCGCGTCGAATCCCGAAGTTGACAGGAGCGGAAGGCGGATTCGGGACCAAACCGCGATATCCCGGGACAGGGAATCGTTTTAACACCCGACCAGATCACCAAACCCCTAACCACGGGGGAAAGACCAAGGAGAACACCAGAGAGAGAGCAAATAAGAGGCATGAGGCTAGAGGAAGAGGGTGCGCGTAGGCACCACGACAACAGGGAAGCACGAAGATCCCCCGAGCAGAAAATACCACCCCCGACAAATTAACATAATCTCGGGGGGGGCCTACAGGAGGTGACTCCAACAGGACCAAAAAAGCCGGAGCCCGCCGATTAGAGAACTACGAAATTAAGATAGGAAGCAAGCAATCGGGACCCGTGATCAGCTTCAGACCGGAGGACTTTCATGGAGGGAATGATTTCCACGAGGATGCCTTGGTAATCTGGGCTGAAGTTGCTAACCACGATGACGGAAAGGTTTTCATCGACAACAGAAGTTTTATCAACATCATCTCTAAGAGAGCACTCGATCAAATGGACTTGGGATGTTATCCCATGGACAGAGTAGAAACCGCTCTCTTTGGGTTCACAGGACATTGCAACGAGGCGGTGGGGATTTTACACCTCCCTCTGACCCTTGGGGAAGGAGAATTGAGAAAGACCCGGATAGCGCCATTCATGGTCATCAATGGCTCAAGTCCGTACAACACTATCCTCGGAAGGCCCGCGTTGACCTCTTTCAAAGCGATCGCCTCGGCATTACACCAAAAAATAAAATTTTCTGTGGGAGATAAAGTAGGAGAAGTTTTGGGAGACCGCAAGATGGCACGAAAATGCTATGTGGAAGAGGTTCGGGTAGAGATTAAATCTTCTAAGGCCAAAAAAGGCGATCACCCAAGGGAAGAGAGACCTTGTACGCCATCGGAACAGCTGGGAAAGAAACTGCTGAAGAGGAGACTGAGGAAGTAATGATAAAACCACCTGAGGGGACGATAAAATTGCCAAAAACTGACCTCGGGGCTTAAAAGAAGACCTCATCGAGTTACTAAGGAGGAACATAGACGTATTCGCTTGGGCGGCCAAGGACACGGTAGGAATCAACAGAGGAATAATCGAGCATAAATTGAACGTCTCCCGAACAACACGGCCTATTTTCCAAAAGAGAAGGCATTTTAATTCAGAAAAAGACGCCAAGGTACGACGCCAGATGGAGGAATTATTAGAAGCAGGCCACATCAGGGAGGTCCAATTCCCCGCGTTGCTCTCGAATGTGGTTTTGGTCCCGAAGTCCTCAGGTAAATGGCGCATGTGTGTTGATTTCAGGTGCTTGAACGAAGCATGCCCGAAGGATTGTTACCCTTTACCTCGAATAGATCAGTTGGTAGACTCCACCTCAGGACACGAATTACTCTGTTTTCTCGATGCTTTCCAAGGATACAACAAGATCCTCCTAGCTAAGGAAGATTAGGAGAAATAAGTTTCATCACCACCGGGGGAACATTCTGCTACATGCCCTTCGGGCTGAAAAACGCCGGAGCCACGTACCAGAGGCTAATGGAAAAAATCTTCAAAGACCAAATAGGAAGGAATGTAGAGGTATACGTGGACGACATCTTAATCAAATCTTGGGAACAAAGCTGCTTCTTGTCCGACGTGCAGGAAACCCTATCGACCGCCCGAAGATACAATCTCAAGATGAATCCAAGTAAATGTACCTTCGGGGTCAGTTCGGGAAAATTCCTAGGTTATATGGTGACAAGAAGGGGAATCGAAGCTCACCCTGAGAAGGTTAAGGCGCTGATGGAAATGACGTCTCCAAAGTGTCTGAACGAAGTGCAAAGACTAATGGGCCGAGTAACAGCTCTTTCACGTTTCATCTCCTGATCTGGGGACCGAAGCCTGCCTTTCTTCGGAGTACTGCGCAAAGTCCAGAACTTTGAGTGGGCTGCTGAGTGTGAGAAGGCGTTTCAGGACTTGAAGGAGTATCTGAAGGAACTACCGATGCTCAATAAACCCCTACCCGGAGAAGGACTGATAGTATATCTGGCAGCTACGCCGTGGGCAGTAAGTTCAGTGTTGGTTCGGGAGGAATAAAAAGTACATAAATCAATTCATTTCGTGAGTCATATCCTAAAAGGTACGGAGACGAGGTATACCAACTGCGAGAAGTTGTTGTTGGCCCTGCTCATTACCGCCAGGAAACTACGCTCATACTTCTTATAACACCCTATTGTAGTACTAACTAATCATCCGATTTGGAAGATCGCTACTCGACCCGGTGTCTCGGGAAGGGCCGTGAAATAGGCTACGGAGTTAGGAGAATACAACATACAGTGTAGACCCCGAACGGTCACCAAAGCTCAGGCATTGGAAGATTTCATGGTAGAGCTGGTCGGGGACTTTCCGGATGAAATGTGGAAAATGTTCGTGGATGGGTCCTCTTGTAGTTCGGGAAATGGAGTTGGGATATTACTCATATCCCCTTGGGGAGAGGAAACCAACCTGGCCATCATACTAGACTTTAAGGCATCAAACAACGAGACAGAATACGAGGCACTGCTCGCGGGGCTTCGAGCAGCCCGGAGGATAGGGATCGCCCGCCTGATGTTGCATTCTCAGACTCCGAGCTCGTCGTTCAACAGTTGGGAGGAAACTTCGCAGTCAAGGTGGAAAACTTGGAAAAATACGTTAAGAGGCCTTTGAGGAAATCAAAGGAGGCTTAGAGGAACTTAGGATCGTCTTAATAACCAGGGCCGAGAACGAAGAAGCCAATCAGATGGCCAAATGGGCAAGCGCTATAGGAACGACTGAGGAGAAAGGGAAAGTCCTGGCCATCTGGCAAATTGAGGACCAGATTATACCCGACCCTGACATTCTCCCAGGGGACTGGAGGTACGAAATATACCAGTATCTGTGTCGCCAACTCTTACCCGAAGACAAGGCACAGGCTCGGAAACTTCTGAGAAATACTCAACGATTTACCCTGATAGACAGAATTCTATTTAAGAGATCTTACGCAGGACCACTGGTACGATGTGTATCCAAAGAGGAAGGCGAATATGTCCTTAGGGAAATTCATGAAGGCATTTGTGGAAGCCACATCCGGAGCCAGGCGCTGACGAGAAAAACGCTCTTAGCCGGCTTCTTCTGGTCAACCATGAAAGGAGACACTGTGAAATTGGTCCGAGGATGCATCAACTGCCAGAAACATGCCAGCCTACATAAATTGCCGGCGGAGGCTATGAAGTCAATGACTCACCTTGCCCCTTCGACCAGTAGGGCTTGGACATTGTTGGTCCCTTTCAGGGAACGTGACCCAGAAGAAGTTTCTATTGGTGGTTGTGGACTACTTCTCGAAGTGGGTTGAGGCCGAAGCCATGGCAAAAATCACCGAGGCAGCTATCATGGCCTTCAAATGGAAAAACATCATCTGCCGCTACGGGATCCCGAGGAGACTAATCTCCGACAACGGGGGGTAGTTCAGCCGAAAAAAGCTAAAGGGATGGTGCGAGCAACTTGCGATAGAACAAGTTTTCACCTCAGTGGCATACCCACAAAGCAACGGCCAGGTGGAAGTCACCAACCGCACCATCGTCCAAGGATTAAAGGACCGACTGGAGGGATTAGAAATTTTGTGGTTTAATGAGCTCCAGAGTGTCCTATGGTCATATCGAGCAACTCCTCGAAAAGGAACGAGTGAGACTCCCTTCAGCCTAGTTTATGGAAGCGAAGTTGTTCTGCCTGCGGAAATCGGCATGGAGAGCGCCCGAATCCTGACATACCCCGAAGACAACGATCGACTCCGTGCAGAAGACCTCAATCTAATCGAGGAAGGAAGGGAAAGAGCCGCTATCAGAATAACTGCCTACCAAAGATGGATAACTAAGTACTACAATCGCCGGGTCCGAAGCAAGAAATACGAGGCGGGGGACTTAGTGATGAAAGAGATCCTCAACCAGGAAGGAAGGAAGAAGCTGGAGCCAAAATTTGAAGGACCTTACCGCATTGTTAAGAAGGTGGGAGAGGCCTCCTACTATCTCGAAGATGCCGAAGGGAAACAGCTCGACCGACCCTGGAACGCGCGCAAGCTGCGGAAGCATTATCCCTAGAGAGGGGTACCCTCATTATGCATACCCATACTTTCCTATCAAGTTTTATTTCCTCTGCACTATCTGTCCAAGTTTGCTTTGTTATTCCTTGGATGTAAATCATAAATGAAGTTCATTTTCTATCTGTACGAGGATGGTTCGGGCAAACATTTAAAACAAATAAAAGACCCGAAGACCCGAGTAGAAGACTTACTCCCTCTCTAAAAGGCAAAACACCAAACCCCTCGGGAACAAACTATTCCCATCGGTAAAAAATAATATGAACACATTGAATCCTTCTACGAGAAGCTGAAACCTTTCCCCTGCGGATGGAGAAGACAGTGCACACATCGAAATCCCTCTGTGAGAGGCAGCTCACTGTTCCGTTTTGGAACGTCGCACACATTGAATCCCTCTGCGAGAGGCTGAAATGTTCTCCCACTGAGGGGGAGAGGAGATTACGCGCACGTTGAATCCCTCTGCGAGAGGCAGCTCTCTGTTCCCCCTTAGGAATGATCGTGCATGGTAAATTCCCTTCGGGGATTATTTTTGAGGACCATCTCCCAAGTTCTCCAAAGCACCCCTCGGGCTTAGGAGGATGCCCCTAACCCAAGGTAAGAGACTTTATTTTCGGCATGATAGACCCTTAAAATGCGCTTGGTTATGATAAAATAAGAAATGAAGCATCAGCTCCCGAAGGCCCGAAGCTGAAACAAAGAGAAACAATAAAACCCTTTTTTTATAATAATATACCCCAAGCGTCATCAAGGCGGACAAAGTAAAAAGACGTGAAATGAAAACGTCTACGGAAAAATAGAGAAGGAACGAAAAACTCAAGCAAGACTCTTAAAAATAAATAACGAGCTAATTCTCCGATAAGCTAATTTTCTCCAGCTGGACCACTCCCTTGGGAAGCATTGCTGCTGTCACCTAGGTCAAACTTGGCCCAGAGACTCTTCCCCTTCGACTATTTCGGGGTGAATGCTGAGGGGCCAAAGCCATAAAAGCCGCCCCCGGATTCAGAAAATCAAAAGGATGAGCATTCTCCAGAAAGCCATTAGCCCTGATTTGGGACAAACACCCTTGGAACTCGAAGTTGAAGTACAGGTTGACCGCTTCAGACACCTTCTCGACGGGGACCAGCTCCTGACTCGCCTGAGACTCCTGACTACGGCGGATCTCTCGCTTCGAGTGGAGCTCCTGACGGAGTTTGCCGACTTCAAACTGAGCCTTGGTCAACAAGTTCTTCAGGCAGCCCACCTCCTGAGCCTCTTCACTAACCCTCATAGTCATCTCCACATTACAGTTCCGAGCTGAGTTCGCCACGCTCTGTTGAAGACGGTATTGACGAGCCCCCTCACAAGATAGGGAATATGCCTGAGGACAAAGGAAGGCAGTTAGAACGAACATTCACCCGAAGCTAAAAATAAAAGTCATACCTGACTTAAGGCCAGGGCCCATTCCTTCCAAAAGCGACCGTCAGACAACTCCTTAGCAAAGTCCTTCTCCTTAGAGGTGAGAAAACTCAGCATATAGGATAAGGCGGATTCTCTATCCCTCTCCAACAGAAAGTGAGGATGAGGGGCAAGTCAGGACATTGAAGGAACTTCACGCGATACTGCGATCGGAGGAGGAGGAGAGGATGGCTTGACACGCTTGGATCGCCCCGTCTCTAATCGGGGGGTCGAGGGACCTTCCTTGGCAACCTCCCTGATCGGGTACTGAGCATAAGGGCCCTCAACAGAAAGCCGACCTCGAGCATTTTGAGCATGGAGAGCCAAGACTGAAGAGGATCCACCCCTTCACCTATTGAGAGGAAAAATCAACCAAAATGGCAAAAACCAACATCAAGACAGGGAAAGCAATGTACCTATGACTCGAAGAGGAGCAATTGCCTCAGGAGAAATGTCGGACACCAATTCTCGCACCGAAAAGTGATGATCCCCAATCCGAGCCGAAAATTGCAACAGCAGGTCGGAAGATTCACTTGGACTTGACAGTGATCCCTCCAGCGCAGTAGAGAAAACCGGCGGTCCCGATGCATAGACGAGGGATGCACAAAAAAGAACTTATTCATCCAGCCCTTGGTAGCGGTGAAGTTATTGTGGAAAACGTCAGTGGAAGGCACAAAAACGAGTTTGCCCGCGTCTTTTTCGCACACGCGGAAGAAGCTGATGATCAAATCAGTGGTTGTTGACCTTTTTGGTCCATGAGTGTTAGAGAGTTTTGATGAACAATGTAATTGTAATGACGTTAGGTCTATAAATTAAGCAATTCGATTTGTGATCAATACAATGTCTAAGAACGTGATAATATTCGACCATGCATTGATTATGAGCTATGAATCGTTAAAGTGTTGAATAATTGAGTTGCATGTGATTCTGTGATGATTTCGTGAAACTAGGTGATCGCATGTTATAAACAGTCCATGAGATATGATATATCGTTCTGTGCTATATATGGAAAAAATGCATGAGATATCCTACTATGAGCTGTACATGGAAACCGTACTGATATGATGCTATCTCGTGTGCTATATTTGGAAAGTTAATCTGGATTGATTTACACTAGAAACAGATAGCAGGGAATCACTTATGGAAAGTCCTGACATGGTAAATATATGCGAAATGGTTGAATATGCATGAGGACGAATTTGAATCTTTATGTGGAATATATTCATCCTTAAATGAGCTCTTATATGGAAAATAATCATGCTTTAATGTGCTATGACCGTTGTGATGATCTATTAAAAAGCATGATTTTATATGGCATGTTGACTCTCGAAAATTGCATGGAAACTATGCTTGATTTGGTGATTATTATATGATATGATTTTCCATGTGAAGTGCTGATTGAAAAGGGTTATATACATGCTACACTTCATAATTTCGAGTACTTAGAATTTGCGAGCCTACTACTACGAGAGTATTGAGCAGAAACATTCCTAAGATATTCCTTAGCTTTTCACTTGCGATAGCTTTCTGCCCACCTGAGCGATCACTTGCGAAGTACTGATCGTACTAAGATATTCCATCCTCCCACACCATATATTCTGTCTTCGAACGTGTTGTCTTCGGACGTGAGCAATACCAAGGAGGCAAGGTCGATGTTTACGCACACGTGAAGGGAAGGACGAGTTCCGGGGGCCCTTCGGAAGCGAGCTGTGTCTGTCGGGACAGGAGATTCCGAGGAACGAAACTCGGCGTGTCGTAACCTAGTAGTGGCTAGTGTTCGACTTGTTTCGGTTGTGTATTGGGCTAACCAATCAGTTTTGTATCCAGCTACGGTGCATTATAGTGATTGGTTAAACTCTTGGGAAGCAAATCCCAAGGAGAGGAGTAAACCCCAGTTGGGATATAACCTCTATAAAATCTTATCTCTCATTTACTTTTTCAGTTATTTCTTTATCGCTGTGAGACAGACCCGACGCACATCCGATGTTACTAGGATATATCAGGCATACTTGTCACAAGCATCAATAGGCATATCTAAGTCACTACACTTAGCATTTGTGAAAAGAAGCATTAAAAGTTTTATAAGCCTAATTCACCTCCCCTCTTAGGCACATTTATATCTTCATTTGGTATCAGAGAGGGTTACTCAAACGACGGGCCTAACAAGCCTGAGTTAAAGATCTAATGGCTTTTTCGAGTTTTGATGTTTTTGCAGAGGGACAATCCCATTCTAGGCCACCGCTCTTCGATGGAACAAATTATGCCATATGGAAAAACCGTATGAAGGAATTCCTGCTTGCTACTGACTATGACCTGTGGGATATCATCACGGCTGGACCTTACAATCCCAAGAAGGCGGATGGAACTCCAAAGAAAGATTCGGACTACGATGCAACAGACAAGCGATGAATCTCCTTGAATGCCAAAGCTAAGAACATGATCGCCTGCGCACTTACAAGAGAAGAATACAATCGTGTGAGTACATGCGAATCTGCCAAAGATATGTGGGACATGCTTCAAGTCACACATGAGGGAACCACTCGAGTTGTACAAGAAAGAATAGCCCTCTTAACTCACCAATACGAGCTGTTCAAAATGGAGGACAACGAGACCATAAGCCACATGTACGCGAGATTCATGAACATCATCAATCAAATGTTCTCGTGGGGAAAGAAAATACCGGACGGTTAAAGAGTCTGGTCAGGCAATGAGATGACGTAGCTAGAGAGAAGCATCAAACGGATCTAGAAAATGAACGCTTGAAAGCCGAAGTTAGAAACCCTTAAGGAAGAAAAAGCCCTATGTAAATGTGAAGAGCTTAAGAAACAGAATAATATATTTAGAGACATGTTTGTTCTTAAGGAATTCCTAGAAGAAAAATCTCGTACTGATAATAAACTTCATGAAGGACAACAAATCTTGAAATGTTACTCAGTATTCCTAGAAATATTGGAAAATTAGGGATAGGATATTCCATGACACATAAGCATGTTGCACCACCTACAATTAGAAAACCTTAGTGTTTCTCATGCGGCCGTCACGGTCATTATGCTAACCATTGTTTTCTGAAGAGAGCTGATAAAGCTAGATATGTCTGGAGGCCAAAGAAGGTTCCTGAAGTCTCTAATACTGACCAATCAGTGTTCAAGAGATCACAATCTGTGACACATGATATATCACGTGTGAACAGAAGTGTTGCTAACCATTTAGGACCCAATCAAAGTTGGGCACCTCAGAAAAGAACTGATTCATGCAGGTACAAAGAAGAAAATCCTGCAAGAAAAACAAGTGGTACCTCAACAGTGGGTGTTCCCACCATATGACAGGTGATATCAGTAAGTTTGTGTCGGTGAAAGCGTATGACGGAGGATATGTCTCTTACGCCGACAACACAACAGCTAAGATTATTGAAGTTGGAACTGCCGGTAACACCTTACATACTACTATAGATGACGTATGGTTGGTTAAGAATCTAGAGCATAATCTCATTAGCATTAGTCAATTATGTGATAAAGGGCATACGGTAACTTTTGAAAATGATAAGTGTGTTGTTAGAAATCATAATAAAGGTGTTATTTAGTGCATCTAGGGATAGAAATATCTACTGTATTACTCTTGATGATATCACTGACCAGAATGTCAAGTGCTTAGCAGTTACACAGGATAACACCTGGTTATGGCACAGACGCTTAGGATATGCTAACATGGAATTACTGTCTCATATTACAAGCAAGGAACTGGTACGAGGTGTTCCTGACATAAAGTTCGTCAAGGACAAAACATGCAAGGAATGCCAAATGGGCAAGCAGACCAAGACATCGTTCAAAGCAAATAATGTGATATCCACATCCAGACCTCTGGAACTGCTACATCTCGACCTTTTTTGTCCTGTTCAAATGATGTCTCTGCGAGGTAAAAGATATGCTTTTGTCATCGTTGACGATTATTCCAGGTATACATGGGTGATATTCCTTGCACATAAGAATGAGACATTAGATAACTTTGCATCGCTAGTAAAGAGACTTGAAAATGAAAAAGAAATGAACTTATGTAGGATACGCAGTGATAACGGATTGGAATTTGATAGTAAGTCATTTGCATCATTCTGTGATCAATATGGATATAGTCATAACTTCTCTGCTCCTATAACTCCCCAACACAACGGCATAGTTGAACGGAAAAACAGAGCGTTACAGGAAATGGCTAGATCAATGCTACATGAGTATGATATTCCTAAACAGTTCTGGGCGGAAGCTGTTAGTACAGCTTGTTATGTGTCAAATCGCGTGTTCATTAGGCTGATATTAAAGAAAACATCCTATGAAATCTGGCATGGTAGAACTCCAAATATAGGTTACTTTCGTGTGTTTGGATGTAAATGTTTTATCGTGAACGATAGAGATAAGAGAGGAAAATTTGACTCTAAGGTAGATGAAGGGATATTCCTTGGTTACAGTCTTCAGTCTAAGGCATATCGTGTTTATAACAAAAGGAAGCTGACTATTCAGCAATCCATACATGTTACCTTTGATGAGATACCTAACGCAGATGCTACTGATGAGGAAGGTATAGATTTGCCTTGTGCAGGATTGCAGGATACTAAGGACAGTGAGGAGGATATTCCAAAAGACGAAAATGTTGAAACAATGGAACTAGAAGCTGATGAGCAGCAACGCAGAAAATGGAAATATGCTTCCAGTCATCCAACAGATCAAGTAATAGGAAATATCACATCTGGAATCAAAACTCGAGCTACTACACGAAATCAGGATACGGAGGAATCCCATGATGTACTACTTTCATTGACGGAACCAAAGACGGTCCATGAAGCTCTAGACGATATATCTTGGGTCTCGGCCATGGAAGATGAGATTTCTCAGTTCGAAAAGAGCCAAGTGTGGACACTCGTAGAGAGACCGAACGAAAAATCCATCCTATGAACCAAATGGGTCTTCCGCAACAAACTCGACGAACACGGTAATGTCACAGGACACAAAGCAAGGTTAGTTGCAAAAGGTTATTCCCAGGAGGATGGTATTGATTTCGATGAAACTTTCGCTCCGGTAGCTAGATTAGAGTCGATACGTGTCTTACTTGCATATGCATGCTTTAAACGCTTTAAACTCTTTCAAATGGACGTAAAAAGTGCATTTTTAAATGGTTTTATAAATGAGGAAGTCTATGTAGAACAACCTCCGGGTTTCGCTAGGGAAGATTTTCCAAATCATGTTTTTAGATTGAATAAAGCATTATATGGTTTAAAGTAGGCTCCTAGAGCATGGTATGAAAGGTTGAGTAAGTTCTTGATTGACATAGGATTTTCGACTGGAACTATTGATAACACGCTGTTTATTAAGTATGAAGGTGATCACATGATACTAGTACAAATCTACGTTGATGATATCATATTTGGAAGTACTAATATCCTTCTTTGCGAGGAATTCTCTAAGTCTATGCAGAAGGAATTTGAGATGACCTTGATGGGTGAGTTGAACTACTTTCTCGAGTTGCATTTAAAGCAACTTGAGAATGGAACCTTTGTATCCCAGACCAAGTACAACAAGGAATTACTGATAAAATTCGGGATGAACGATTCCAAAGCTATTTCCACTCCCATGCACCAGACCACCAAAATAGACAGTGATGAATCAGGTACACCAGTTGATCAAACAAAGTATCGAGGTATGATCGGAAGCCTTCTTTACTTAACTGCTAGTCGTCCTGATATCATATTTGATGTTGGTATGTGTTCGAGATATCAGTCTGATCCTAGGGAATCCCACTTGACCGCAGTCAAGCGTATACTTAGATATATCAAGGGTACTGTCAATTTTGGTCTGTGGTACTCTCATACGGATGAATTCCAATTAATGGGATATTCCGATGCCGACTATGCCGGCTGTAGGGAAAATAGGAAAGGTACTAGTGGAACTTGCCAATTACTTGGAAATTCCCTCGTAACGGGTCTAGTAGAAAGCAAAATGCTGTCGCCCTCTCCACAACCGAAGCTGAATATATGGCCTTAGGAAATTGTTGTCAACAAGTTCTTTGGATGAAACAAACTCTTCGTGATTTTGGGTTAGGTTATGACAAAATTCCTATTCTGTGTGATAGCACTAGTGCCATTAGTATTACTAAGAATCCCGTGCATCATTCTCGTACTAAGCATATAGAGGTTAAACATCATTTTATACGAGACCATGTTCAGTAGGGGAATATCAGTGTCGAATTCGTAGGAACAAATGATCAGCTCGCTGGTATATTAACGAAACCCCTAATTGAGGCAAGATTCTGCGACATCCGTGATCGATTGGGAATCATCGAGATAATAAGGTTAGTAAATCTGCCTAATTCTGCCATTTACTCTAGACCATTCTATCTTAGGTTGTAGTTATCCTATCTTAAGATATTTATTCAGCCGTTAGAATATTTCCGTAGATCTTATAGATTTTTCCTTAAGTGTATTTTTTTCTTATTTTAGGAAGAAATTCGTAGTTATCCCATTTCAAGACATTCCTTTAGCTATCTAGATTATTTTAGGAATGCCCGATCTTCTGGATCTGCTCCTTGAATGTGATCAGGTTATTTTAGGAAGGAATTCGTAGATATCATTCCAGCCGATCAGTTATTTTACGGAACTCGTATATTTAAATTATTCCTATTCAGCCCCAGTAAAATCTTTTCCCTAATTATGAGATCCCGTCAAATCAGTCTGATATTTCTGTCAGTTTCCTCCCTCCTACTTTGAAATTTCAACTTTCAAATTTCAAAATCCATCCTAATCTCTTCCAAAAATAAACCGACCATATCTCCTTAAAAAATCAGAACCGTTCTTTAATCTTCATCAATTCAATCATCTTCCCCAAACTTCCTCTCAAACCCTAAGCTCTCGAAATGGTGAAACTGCTACACCCAAGGCCGCCGCCAAGAAATACTCAAGCCGCAAACGCAAGGAACCCATGTCTGATGAATCCCCGCTCGAATCTCCTCCCAAATCACCAGAACAATGGACAATTCAATTTGAATTAGGGATTTTGTGTACAACTCTAAGTGGTTCAAGCCTCGCCCTCATCGCCTTCTGCTCGGAAAACACGTTCCAAAGCCAAATCTGCTGAGAAGATGTCATCTCCTGCCAAATCTGGCAAAAAGAAGAAGAAGAAGACCAAGAGATCCAGCCTGACTTCTCGATCCCCCGCAAAATCGCCCGAACCTGAAAAATCCTGCTTCAAGCCAAGAGATCCGTGAAGATGTTACTGAAGAAACCCAGAAACCTCCTTCACGAACCCCAACTCCAGAAAAACCTACTTCACCTCTTGAACAAGCCCAGCCATCTCCACAGCCGACACCAAAATCCTCTGACATTCCCTCCATAGATCTGTCAAAACCACATGATATCCCCGTTGAAGCCCTCTTTCTGGAGGAAAGTAACCACACACCTACAAAAGCTTCACCAACAGAGATATCGCTCGCGGTCGCAGTGTTGCCTTCGACAAGTTACCTATTGGAAATGTTATCACCTGGCTGAAAGACTACGGATGAGAGGAATTCCTGAGTATCAACAAACCCTACTACCCAGAAGCTGTCAAGCTTTTGCGCAAACTTCGACTACGATGAGTATGAGGGACACATCAATGTCCGCTCCTATGTGTTGGGAGGAAGAATCCACTGGACCACGAAGAAAATCAACGAGATGCTCGGAGTTCCTGATGAACCCTTCTGCCATTACGACATGAACGACTGGTACCATGCTGATGACTTCGACCCTAGTGATGTTCTTCAGAAACTCTGGAATACCCGCAGTAAGCCCAGCTTCTCACACGGCGAAGCCCTCAATCAACTCCCCATAGATTTCTTCTTCCTTCATAAACTGCTGAACATGACTCTGTGGAGCGCCAAAATCGGAAGTGGAGGCCACTCGACGACGATGAATTTCATGAGCACGTACGCTGTGTACATGATATCCCAGAACCGCCAATTCAACCTCGGATATATGATCCCGAAACACATGATCCAGGCCTTCAAAAGCAGAGATAAAGCATTGCCCAATGGGATGTTGCTCACTCATCTCCTTGAGTGCGAAGAAATCATGATGCCGCCGGCTTGGGAAGACAAGTGTTAGGAATATGCCCTCGAATGCTATACGAGGATTAGATTGTATAGGGCATTAGCTTACTTATCATTCGACCTTTTATCTAATAAGATATTTTTTTGTGTGTTTATTGAAAGGCGTTGTTCGTTTATTGGATATAAGAGTACTTTACTAAGCATCCGATAAAGCAATAAATGAACAAATCCAAATGTGTCGAGTTGAGTCACTGTTCTCGATGAGTACGAGAGAGGAAGGCAACAGTGGACTCTTAACCTCGAGCATTAAAAGTCCGTAAGCCTTAGGCTCTAGTTGGGTGCTGAATAACCGATTACGGCTTATTTGTCGATGACCTATCGAGTGCCGATACCCCCTTGGAAGCGGAAGTCATGACTTGTGATGCGAGTAGAATCAAGGGATTGAATCGTTTCATGGACACTGACTCACGGGTCGTACGGTCGAACATGGCTTATTACTCGAGGAGTGTCAATGACCGACGACAACACTAGTAGTCTACGTGAACCTTAGACCGAAAGGGGATTTGGCGGAGTTGACTTCGAAGTCTCGACTGTCACTGGTTCCCCTCGACCCGATTTGCTGTTGCATGGGTCAGCGGGCCAGATGCGGTCTTGATGACGATTTGTGATTGCCGGGCTTAGACCGCTGAGTACGGATTCATAGTCTCGCAAGTAATCGAGATAAGTGTCCTATGAGGACGGCGACGGGAAATTACGAAATCCTTGGCCAAGGTATTGAACTAACTCATGTTAGACATGGAGGGTAGTTTGGTAATTTGCCTCGTCCCCGTTTTATCATAGAATCGAGTATAGTGAGCTTGACATAGACCATGGCTGTCACTCGATCGTGACACAGCTGAAGGGTTTATATGTAGTACTATAATCTATAGTAAGGTTCTAGAATAAAGACTGTGTCGAAATTCGCACTCGAATCGGGTTACGGTCCGGTACTGCGGGATTGGCTAGGTAACTGTCGGACTCTTGGATTCCTCCCTTGCCGATTGAGTCGAACCTAGAGAGTCGGGCTTAAAAAGGATCATCAATGTGTACTGATAAGGAGAGAAAGTGTTTTGGGCCTTAACGGGCCTTGGGCCGTTGAGCCGCGCCTTAATGGGCCTCGGGCCGTTTAATGGACCGAAGTCGGACTTCGTATGAAACTAACTTTGAGACTTGGGCTTGGCCAAGTGCTTAAAAGGCTTGAGGGTAAAATTGAAATTGGACCCTAAGCTAATATTTGAATTATGCCTTGGGAATTAATTTTGAAAATTAAATATAAATATAGAAATAATGTATTTGGAATATTATTTATTTTAAGGTGAAAATTTCGAAATTAATCTTGGATTAAGTTTTGAATTTTATACCATATTTACATATACTTAGTTTGACTTAGTATTTAAGTTAGTTGTCTAATTATGGTAAGTATCCTTATATGAATTTTGAATTAAATAAGGGAGAGAGATATGGCAAAATCTCTCCACTTAAGGAGCGAAATCGAAAACCATATCTTTGAGATATCCTAGGGATTTCCAAATATATCATAGTATAAATAGGACAGCCCTATTTTATATTTGGGAGTGAAAATTTCGTCCATAACAAAGGCACAAAACACACATCGAAAAAAAACACTTTTCTCCCACGCGGCGGCTCGGTTCTCTCTAGCCATCTTTAGAGAACTGATTCCGTGGTACACTGCGAGGTCGACGTGACGATCTAGTGCTATCCACCACCATCGACGAAGTCTTGAAGAAAAGGACGAGGAGCTGCCACTCGCTTCAACGGATAATTCTCTACGGGTTTGACCCGCCCTATTACATGTCTATGTGTTACTATTCTGATCCGAGCATCGAGGGCAATAAGGGAACCCGGATTTTTGTTCCGCACCGTACCCGGGGACGTGGCATCTCCGGGAGACAACGGGTAACCCAACAATGGTATCAGAGCGGGCGCTCGTGATCAGAATCATAACGTGTTTAAATTGAAACGAGGCGCGTGGGAGACGATCAAAAAGCCGACACGGTTCAACTGTCGTTGGGCTGCCGATGCGTCGTTTGCCAACCCACGGCCACCAACTCGTGCGGTACAGACCAACGATGAACCACGAACCGGACAGGGACCCGCGCGACGGCGGGACCCGGGCAGCCGCGCGTTGCGCGCGGGCTTCGTGCGCCGTAACGGCGGTACAGCTGCGGGATCGGGCTGCTTTGAGCAGGCCCGATCAGCCTCGAACCTTGGGTCCAACGCCAGCCATGGTGGCTTAGGCGCCATCCGCGGACTGCGATGGCACGCATGGTGCGCGCTGTGCAAGACAGCTGCAGCGACTCTCCCGGCGAGGCAGTGACTCGGCACGAAGGGGCTGAGGGGACGAGGGAGTTGCGGCAGTATTATGCCGCGAGCTGAACACGCGCGCGTTGCGTGGCGTGGCGTCGCCGGCGATGGCGGCACCGGCTCCAGCCGGGACTCCACGCCGGCGGCCTTCTCCGCCGTGGCTCCCCGGTGTGTTTTGACGGCTGAGCGATTTGAGTCGCGGCAGCTATGTTAGGGCTTCATGCTCAAAGCGTTAACGGGCCTTTTAATGGGCTTGGCCCGTTTAAGGCCCAATTTTCGTTTCTTTTTAACATCATGTAATTGTCAACGTGCTCGTTATGAATGTGATTTAAGGCGCACTTGCGGGTTTAGGAATTTGGTTTCTGGGTCATTTTTTAAGGGTTACGTCCCCCCGGGTTGTATTTGTTTAATATGGGTTGTTCGGGACTTATGATCCCCCCGTGTTTTAATTTACCGTTTATTAGATTAGACTTAAATACGAAGACGAGGTCCCATTTGATGGAAGGCAACCCCCCCGGCGGTGACAAGGTGGTGGACGTTCGGTGACGTTGAGGCCGTTCGAGTGACGAAGGACGTTTGACGACTTCAAGACCCGTGCGACGACCCGAGGTCTTTTGAAGACGCATGTAATAGGAATAGGCTAGAAATAACCCGCTTGTGTTGTCTTGTATTTATTTTCCTAGGGTCAATTACTACCTACGTGCGTGTTGGTCTTTGAAATAATATGCATGTTTTATGTGCTCTTATGTGAGATGGTTTATTCTCTCGTTTGATAAATACTAAGTGGGTAAAGGAATTGGATTCCTGTCTTCTATCATGCTTGATATGTGTAGCATTGGGGAGTTTTGCGATTTGTTCCGAGTAAGTTGGCGTCGTATATCCCGCCCCAGTGTTAGCATCTCGGTGCGTCTTGGACGCCGCTCGTCATACCAGTCCGCCCCCCACGAAGCGTATGGCAGCAAGGGGCGGTACATTCTGTGCGATTTGAGCATAAGTTGATAGGTCACACTTAAGCAGTTAAACCCAATAAGCAGGGTTAGCCGTGAGGGTCAATGACTGAGACTAAGATAGTTGAAACTCTTATTGGATAATTTCGCGTTCGACGTGACTTCGATAAGATTAGATGAGCCAAATATTGCGTTAAAGGCTGAGGCGAGTCTAGTCGAGTTGGGGACATCAACTCCACTGTGAAACTTTCAACGAGGTTTCCGAAACTCTTCTCGGGAGGATAGTTTTTCGAGAAAAATAGTGGGAATTAAGCGAAACGAAAAGTCCTTGTTTGCGCTTGATGAATGATAAGATAAACCTAATTAGATCTTTATTTTCTGCAGCTTTACGTTTCTTTCTATTTACTGCGATGACGAACATAATTACTATGCTGCTTGAGAGAAACTGTTTGGTAGGACCAAAGTACGTGGACTGGCTCCGTAACCTGAGGATAGTCCTAGGTATGGAGTCGCTGACTTATGTCCTCGATTCCCCCGTACCGCAAGTCCCAGGGACTGATGCGAGTGACGAAGACCGGGCATGTGCTCAAGATGATCGATTGGATCGAAAGACTCGAGGCACTGGACTTTATCATGGATAACGAACTCCAGAACGATCTTATACTTCAGTCCCTCTCACCTTCTTTCAATTCGTTCATCGTGAACTTTAATCTGAACAAGGCCGAGATGACATTGACTGGGTTAATGAACCAGTTGTCGGCAGTGCAGACTCAGATGAAGAAGGTGAAAGGGAAGGAAGTTGTTCTTGTCGCGAATGCTAAGACTCGAGGGTCGAGTACAAAGAAAAAGTCGGACAAGCCCACTAAGCCCAACGGACGAATTTCGAGAGGCAAGGCCAAGAAAAACGTGTTCAAAGGCGCCAAGCGGACAAGTGCCTTCACTGCAATGAGCTTGGCCATTGGAAGCGTGATTGCCCGAAGCTAGCCACCTCAGGTAAAGAACTTTACGTTTGGAAACAAGTTGTTCTATGACGGTATATTCCGCTTCATGGATCTTAGACTCGGGAGCTAGTGCTCACATCTGTGTTTCGAACCAGGGTCTGGAACGAAGTAGGAAGCTGACGGATCGAGAGATCATGATCAACGTAGGAAGCGGACATAGTATACCGGCGACCCACATTGGATCAAGAACTCTCGTTTTATCTACTAGACATAGTTTATTGCTTTCCGATTGTTTGATTTTGCCTAAGGGGCTTAAGAATATTGTTTCTATTCCCGTTTTGAGCGGAAACGGTTATAAGTTCCGTTTTAGTAATAATATATGCAATATTTATTTTGGAAATAATTGCGTCGGAAGTGCAAGTTTACTGAATGGGTTGTATTACCTAAATATCGAAGATAAAATAAAAACTGTGAATACAGTCACCAACAAACGAAAATTGGAGTCGAACTCAAGACTGCTGTGGCATCTTCGACTCGGTCACGCTGGAGAACAGAAGATTCTTGAGTTGGAGAAAACCGGCGTTATAAAGCCGCTTGGGTCTGATCCTTATCCAACTTGTGAATCTTGTATCCTTGAAAAGATGACCAAGTCGCCCTTCACAGGTACATTCACCAGAGCCGCAGAACTTCTCGGTTTGATCCACACGGATGTTTGCGGACCGTTCGGGGTAGCGGCTCGCGGTAACTTCCATTATTTCGTTATCTTCACTGATGATCACTCTCGCTTTGGCAAGGTGTATCTCATGAAGAATAAGTCTGATACTTTTGAATGGTTCAAAGAGTACAAGGCTTTGGTGGAAAATCAGACTGGAAAGAGCATTAAAGCCGTTCGATCAGATCGAGGCGGCGAGTACATGAGCCTCGAGTTTGACGAGTTCTTGAAAGAGAACGGAATAATTTCACAAATGACACCGCCCGGAACACCGCAGTTGAACGGTGTGTCCGAATGCAGAAATCGAACTCTGTTGGATAAGGTTCGATCTATGCTAAGCTATACAGACCTGCCCATATCGTTGTGGGGTCATGCCCTGTTGACAGCGGCACACATTCTGAATAGATGTCCTACAAAGTCTGCCAATCGTATTCCGTATCATATATGGACAGGACGAAAACCGAGCTTGAATCACATTAGAATTTGGGGTTGCCCCGCGTTTGTGAAAAAGCTCAAGACAGATAAACTGGAATGGAAGACTGTGAAAGGACGTTTTGTCGGGTATCATGAGGATTCCATGGGATACCAGTTTTACTTCCACGACGATCAGAGAATCGTTGTAGCCCTTCAGGCTCACTTTCTCGAAGAAGATTTTGTTCGAGAAGGTGGAGCGGGTCGCGGAGTAACTCTTGGAGAGTATTCAGAAGCGCTTTCACAAACTCCAGTGTCGGATGACACCGTAGAGCAGTCCGAGACGCAACCTGACTTGTGCAGGTCGGGTAGAGTATCTCGCCAGCCTGAGAGATACGGGATGGTCCACATCTAGCACGAGGTTGCTGCGATGGAAGGGCACATCGGAGACGATCCCACTACCTATGACCAGGCAATCAGGGATAAAGATTCGGAGAAATGGCTTATAGCTATGCAATCCGAAATGGATTCTATGCACGAAAACCAAGTCTGGACTCTAGTAGATCTCCCAGATGATTTTAGACCCATTGTGTGTAAATGGATCTACAAGAGAAAGATAGGATCTGATGGATTGGTTGATACATACAAAGCTAGGCTTGTGGCAAAAGGGTACAGTCAAAAAGAGGGCATTGGCTATGAGGAGACCTTTTCGCTTGTTGCTATGATGAAGTCCATTCGAACATTGCTTGTGATAGCTGCGCACTATGACTATGAGATCTGGCAGATGGATGTGAAAACTGCGTTCCTAAATGGATACCTCAAGGAGGAAATATATATGGAGCAGCCCAAGGGTTTTACATCGCAAGGAGATGCTCATAAGGTGTGCAAACTGAACAAGTCCATTTATGGACTGAAACAAGCCTCCAGAAGCTAGAATCTTCGATTTGATGAAGTGGTCAAGGGTCATGGATTCTTAAAGAACGAAGACGAACCTTGCGTCTACAAGAAAAGCAGTGGGAGCAAAATATCTTTCCTCGTATTGTACGTGGACGACATCCTTTTGATAGGAAATGATATTGGAATACTCTCGATGGTGAAAGTGTGGCTTTCGACCGAATTCTCCATGAAAGGCTTGGGAGAAGCTACCTACATCTTGGGGATTCGCCTTTATAGAGATCGAGCGAATCGTACGTTAGGATTCTCCCAGGCCCTTTACTTAGAGAAGGTCCTGAAACGATATAATATGGACAACTCTAAGAAAGGGTTCCTGCCTATGCGGCATGGGATTCACCTTTACAAGGCTATGAGCCCTCAAAGTGAGTTGGAGCGGAAAGAGATGAATGGATGCATCCGCGATGGGTAGCTTGATGTACGCGATGCTTTGCACACGACCTGACTTGGCGTACGCTGTGAGCGTAGTCAGTCGGTTTCAGGCTGACCCTGATAAGGAACATTGGACAGCAGTCAAGACTATCCTCAAGTACCTCAGACGGACTAAGGATATGATGCTGGTCTACGGTAATGGAGAATTGGAAGTGGAAGGGTATACGGATTCGGATTTCCAGTCTGACGTGGACGACTGAAAATCCACTTCAGGATTCGTTTTTACGCTCAACGGTGGAGCGGTGTCTTGGAAAAGTTCCAAACAGAGCACTACTGCAGATTCCACCTGCGAAAAGAGTATATAGCGGCCTTAGAGGCAGCGAAGGAAGGTGTTTGGATGAGAAAGTTCTTGAAAGAACTTGGTGTCGTTCCTGTAGCAGATAGGCCATTGCCATTGTGGTGTGACAATACTGGCGTTATTGCTCAGGCAAAAGAACCGAGGTCTCACAACAGGTCCAAACATATAGAAAGAAAGTACCACGTGTTACGTGGATCGTTGAGAATGGCTACGTAGCCGTGCAGAAGATTGCGACCGCGGAAAACGTGGCCGACCCGTTCACCAAGCCTCTATCACAGGCAGTGCTGGCTAGACATCTCGAAAAGATGGGTATTAGATACTGCAGCGCATGGCATTGAGTGCAAGTGAGAGATTGTTAGGAATATGCCCTCGAATGCTATACGAGGATTAGATTGTATAGGGCATTAGCTTATTTATCATTCGACCTTTTATGTAATAAGATATTTTTTGTGTGTTTATTAAAAGGCGTTGTTCGTTTATTGGATATAAGAGTACTTTAGTAAGCATCCGGTAAAGCAATAAATGAACAAATCCAAATGTGTCGAGTTGAGTCACTGTTCTCGGTGAGTACGAGAGAGGAAGGCACCAGTGGACTCTTAACCTCGAGCATTAAAAGTCCGTAAGCCTTAGGCTCTAGTTGGGTGCTGAATAACCGATTACGGCTTATTTGTCGATGACCTATCGAGTGCCGATACCCCCTTGGAAGTGGAGGTCATGACTTGTGATGCGAGTCAAATCAAGGGATTGAATCGTTTCATGGACACTGACTCACGGGTCGTACGGTCGAACATGGCTTATTACTCAAGGAGTGTCAATGACCGACGACAACACTATAGTAGTCTACGTGAACCTTAGACCGAAAGGGGCTTTGGCGGAGTTGACTTCGAAGTCTCGACTGGTTCCCCTCGACCCGATTTGCTGTTGCATGGGTCAGGGGGCCAGATGCGGTCTTGATGACGATTTGTGATTGCCGGGCTTAGACCGCCGAGTACGGATTCACAGTCTCGCAAGTAATCGAGATAAGTGTCCTATGAGGACGGCGATGGGAAATTATGAAATCCTTGGCCAAGGTATTGAACTAACTCATGTTAGACATGGAGGGTAGTTTGGTATTTTGCCTCCTCCCCGTTTTATCATAGAATCGAGTATAGTGAGTTTGACATAGACCATGGCTCTCACTCGATTGGGACACAGCTGAAGGGTTTATACGTAGTACTATAATCTATAGCAAGGTTCTCGAATAAAGACTGGGTCGAAATTCGCACTCGAATCGGGTTACGGTCCGGTATTGCGGGATTGGCTAGGTAACTGTCGGACTCTTGGATTCCTCCCTTGCCGATTGAGTCGAACCTAGAGAGTCGGGCTTAAAAAGGATCATCAAGGTGTACTGATAAGGAGAGAAAGCGTTTTGGGTCTTAACGGGCCTTGGGCCGTTGGGCTGCGCCTTAATGGGCCTCGGGCCGTTTAATGGACCGAAGTCGGACTTCGTATGAAACTAACTTTGAGACTTGGGCTTGGCCAAGTGCTTAAAAGGCTTGAGGGTAAAATTGGAATTGGACCCTAAGCTAATTTTTGAATTATGCCTTGGGAATTAATTTCGAAAATTAAATATAAATATAGAAATAAAGTATTTGGAATATTATTTATTTTAAGGTGAAAATTAAATTAATCTTGGATTAAGTTTCAAATTTTATACCATATTTACATATACTTAGTTTGACTTAGTATTTAAGTTAGTTGTCTAATTATGGTAAGTATCCTTATATGAATTTTGAATTAAATAAGGGAGAGAAAGATATGGCAAAATTTCTCCACTTAAGGTGCAAAATCGAAAACCATATCTTTGAGATATCCTAGGGATTTTCAAATATATCATAGTATAAATAGGACAGCCCTATTTCATAATTGGGAGTGAAAATTTCGTCCATAACAAAGGCACAAAACACACACCGAAAAAAAAACACTTTTCTCCCACGCGACGGCTCGGTTCTCTCTAGCCATCTTTAGAGAACTGATTCCGTGGTACACTGCGAGGTCGGCGTGACGATCTAGTGCCATCCACCACCATCGACGAAGTCTTGAAGAAAAGGACGAGGAGCTGCCACTCGCTTCAACTGGTAATTCTCTACGGGTTTGACCCGCCCTATTACATGTCTATGTGTTACTATTCTGATCCGAGCAACGAGGGCAATAAGGGAACCCGGAAAATTTTTGTTCCGCACCGTACCCGGGGACGTGGCCTCTTCCGGAGACACCGGGTAACCCAACAACAAGGCCATCCACATAGTGGATTTGGTGACTCTAAAGCGCATGGGAATTCATTACTCGAAAGGCCAAGGTTGGTTCAAGGCCAAGGAGAATAGGTCAGTGGATAGCGCCCAGAAACGCTCTGCCGTGAAGGGAAAAGCAAAGGTCAAAAGCGACGATGACGACGACTACGAAGATGAGCTCAGCGTCGGGAAGGCAGGAATCTCGGTGTTCAGGCGCGATATCTCAGATCAAGGCTGATAATCAGAAGTGCTTCCGCAAGCTCAAAGAACAGTATACCGAGATGTCGCTGAAATAGTCCAAGCTCTCCAAGTTGGTCAAGAAGTCCCTTCCTAACCCCGCCGATTCTGAAACCTCTTCAAGCCAGTAGGCTGCCCCTCTGTTCCACTCTGCTCTTAGCTCTTAAGATATTCCGCTCTGTTTCGTTTTCGGCAAGTTCTTAGGTGTCCCTCCCGCCTTTTTGATAATGAAGGGGGAGTAAGAAAGTAAGATTAGGCGATTAAGCGTCTAAGTGTTTTGGTATTTTGAAGGTAGGGTGGTGTCTAGGGAAGCTCGTTGAACCCTAATCTATATAATATTTGCTTTTATGATATATCTCTGGTGCTTCTATGCGTTCTTAATATTTTGCTCTAATATCTGGATATATCTATGCTGTCTTTATACTGTTTTGCCCTGATCTTATGCTTTGATCTCGTGATACTCTGATGCTTAACAGTGCTAATTGGTATGTGTAAGATTACTTGATAAGTGCTAAGTGCTTGCTGCGATGATTGTCTGATTGCTTGTGCTTGGAAAATGCTCACTTAGGCAGGGGGAGCACACTCACGGGTAATTTCGAAATGTTGCATTCATGATATATCACTATGTATGGCACGAAATATCTGCACTTAGACAGGGGAGCAAATGCATTCACGATATATCTCTCTGTATGTCATATAGATAACTGCACTTAGGCAGGGGAGCAAATATGTATCATATGTGATTAGAAAATATCATATGCCCTGTTTAGTAATTATGGGACACTTAGACATATGCGCTAGGACTTGCGTAATCGAATATGCTTACATGCTTTCGTTCTGCATCAATTACATGTCATCATCAAAAAGGGGGAGAATGTTGACCTTTTTGGTCCATGAGTGTTAGAGAGTTTTGATGAACAATGTAATTGTAATGACGTTAGGTCTATAAATTAAGCAATTCGATTTGTGATCAATATAATGTCTAAGAACGTGATAATATTCGACCATGCATTGATTATGAGCTATGAATCGTTAAAGTGTTGAATAATTGAGTTGCATGTGATTCTGTGATGATTTCGTGAAACTAGGTGATCGCACGTTATAGACAGCCCATGAGATAGGCTATATCGTTCTGTGCTATATATGGAAATAATGCATGAGATATCCTACGGAGTTATAAAAGGAAAATATGATGTTTATATATGGAAAGCGATATATCCGTTGATACTTGTTTATTCCTCAATGAAATCGAGTAGAAAATCGTTTGCATGCTTTCCACTGAATTTAATGTGCAATATTAAGCTAATATCTTTCCTTATGCTGATTGGAATATTATATTTAGGAAAGATTTGATTTGATTGACTTTGTGGATAAGGTGCCATTATATGGTATATGCTATAGACGGATGTGATCTCTGAAATAAGGAAAGTTCTGCCATGATATGATAAATCAAATTAAGTATGTTCTGATCTGATTTGTGTGCTAAACATGGTAAAAATATTGATCTAATACTATGAGCTGTACATGGAAAACGTGCTGATATGATGCTATCTCGCGTGCTATATTTGGAAAGTTAATCTGGATTGACTTAAACTAAAAACAGATAGCAGGGAATCACTTATGGAAAGTCCTGACATGGTAAATGTTGGTCCCTTTTCTATCCAAACAATCTACAAAGAACGAGTTTACCACGCTAATGATGAAAGATTTGAAGATCGAACGTGGGGTGGGTTAGTGTAGAAGATGGGTGCTTTCAAAATTGTTCTTTCTATTCTTAACACACACGCACTCACACATACTACACCAAAAACACACACCCTAATTAGGGTTTGGGGGTATATATACCACATTAGTTGGTATATTATACCCCTAATAACTAAGAACTAGAATATTACAAACTAGCCCAAAGTTAATTAAATACAAGCCAACTAAGATAAACAACAATGAAATTGAACACTATAAAATATTCCTAACAATCTCCCCCTTAGTGTTCAATCTTCAATTCAGCACGGGTTATCTTTGTTGGGTACATGGAGAATCTCTCGAGTCCTAACAATCTCCCCTTGCTCCCCTGCAAAGGCTAACTCCTCTTCTTGTGGAGGATTTGAATGCACTTTCAGCTAGAACTCTCTTGTCTTGACGCTATACGTTATAGACCGGATGTATACTGTAATCCACGCCCTGATATTTGCCTTTTGATGATGTCGCAGATCTTTGAAATTTTGTTTGCCTCTTGTCCTTGTCTTTTTCCGTATCTTGAAGTCGTCAAGTCTTCTCCAATCTTCTTCTTCTCAGCGCCAGATTCATCTTCGTCGAAGGAAGTTGTCTGGTTCGGCCTTGAGGAAGCTTCTCTGGCTCCAGAAGAAGGTATGCGTGGGGTGTCTTTTAACATGTGCCAAAACTCTTTTGGAATATGACATTGTAGGTTCCAGTGGAGTTCGGCTTCATCGTGGTAAGCGCGGCGGAATTTGATGGTGAGCATGGGGTGTGTTCTAAAATGTGCCAAGGCTCCTTATAATGTGACGTTTAAGTGTAGGTGAGCACGGCTTCGTAGTGGTTCGCACGGCGGAAATGGTGGGTGGTCCGACCTATTTGTTTATATGTATCCCCTTCTCCCCCTCATGGCGATTCGTGTTAACGATATCGGCATGATTGTATAGGAGTCCAAGATGGACACAAACGACAGGTCGGTGCGGGTAATAACTAGACAGAGCCACTAAGGCAATCCGTCAACACGAGTTCAGAGTTAAACTCTGAGACGCGGCCTGTGAGGACAGGGCTTAGAACCGGAGCCACATAGGCGTTCCGTTAACATCGATCTAGGAGCGTAGCTCGCGGACGATGGCCCGATGCCGTTGTTGTTTTGATGTTGCAATGGTAGGACTTCCTTCCAATCTTGGAATCACATCTACTACAGACGTGTCTATGGAAGTTCTGATCTGGTCACGAAGTCCAGATAAGAAAAAGTGTATGTGTCCTAAAAATTCTAAATCATTTAGGTAGTGAGGACACCTAGACTCGATGTGTTCAAGAAAGTTCAGTGGTGTGGGGATAACTACCACTTAATTCAATATCTCCCGCTTCCAAGTGAAGCGGTGATAGCATACGTGGCTTCCCGTGATTTGATGAAACATCGGTCTTTTGGGATATCGATGAGTGGGTAAGGCTCAGTTGTGCATGCGCCATTGGACCAAATGAGGCGACTTCTACCCCAGAGCTGATAAAAATCAGCTCCTGCACATATATGGGATGGCCCGAATGTTTTGTGAGTTGAGGGATATGTGAAACGTCTGCTCTTCGGTCTTGTCAAGAATTGCCAAATGGGAATGTGGCTTATGGACTTGAAATCTTCACTAACACTCGGCTACGTTCCGGGGCTAGGTTCAGTTTGGTCTGACTGAACCATGGGAACTTAGAATCCATGCGTCCGTCAATTTTGGTGAGTGCTGCTTCATCAGCAAGTCGGAGCAGGGCGGTTGAGATCATCTTCGTGTTTGTGTATGGAGGTCACCCTTTTGTAATTCTAGAACTCTTGAGGGTCGAGTTTTCAAGTGAAGTCCGTCTTGGGAGGTGGAAGCGCCTGAGAGGGTTTTTCTTTCTTTTTCTCTTTTTTTTTTCTTTTCTTTTCCCTTTTTTTTCTTTTCTTTTCCCTTTTTTTTTGGTGTACATATATATATTATCGTAATAGTAGTAGATAAGTAGTATCGTAATAGTAATAGATATATGTATATGTATGCATATATGTATATGGGTTAAATGAAGTTTCTCCCCCTCAAATCGTGTACCTAAGGTGTACTCCCCCTAAAAATGTACTCTCCCCTCGTAAATATGAAGTTATTCTCCCCCTCAAAGCATGCACGTTTAAACATGTAAGTCTCTCCCAATTAAATAAGCGTGAGCATATTTATTTATTTTCAGATCAGATGCAAACTAAAGAATTATTATTCTTTAAAAATGCATTAGAATGTACGTTTTTCGCTATTAGCACTTAAAATAGGTATTTTAATGATTCAGCTTATATGCATACGTCAATGTTTAAGCTTGTAGTTCTTTAAGATATATGCATAGTTAAAATGTACCTATCATGGGATATTAGACATTCAGCTCATATGCATGCGAAAATTTAACATTTAAAGTACATTTGAGTCATGCATGTTTATAATGTACCCTATTGTTTTCAAAGTAGGTATATTGTCTTTTCAGCTCAAGATGCATGCCAAGTTTCTTATGGGATGCATATAGAATTTACCTACGTAGTTGCTCGCATCGCTTACCAGTCGTGTATGTGGAGCAACCCAAGATACCATACATTCTGGGATGTTTGGCTGTCCTCGTCGCTTACCAGTCATGAGTGTGGAGCAGCTCTCTTAGTACCTACCCATGCTGGAAATCTGCAAAAACTTTATCGGGACTTTGGTACCCATTTTTGGATGAGTCCTCCCTTATTAGCAGAAAACAAGTTAAGCACATTTGGTTCAGATATTGATCCTATATCATCCTTTAAAGCCCTATTCAATATGGTTTGTGATTTAGGAATCCAAGTTTGGTGAACCTTGGAGGGAAATGACAATTCAGCGCCGGTGAATGTGTGCCTAGGTGTAGAAGACCTAAAGATTTTCTCCCTAGCCAGTCGCATAAGATGCTTTCTAGAATGAATCTGGACTGGGTATTTCAAGTAGGAGTATGAGCTTATGGCGCTATATGCGTCATTGGATGATGAGTCGTATTGCCTACTAGAGTTCACATCATTCACTCTATACTGATGAATGTGCGGGATTTGAGAAGTTCGTTTGCTTAAGCTTGGAACTTCTTCTTTGCACGCTTCCCTGTTAGGAATATTTTATAGTGTTCAATTTCATTGTGTTTATCTTAGCTGGCTTGTATTTAATTAACTTTGGGCTATTTTGTAATATTCTAGTTCTTAGTTATTAGGGGTATAATATACCAACTAATGTGGTATATATACCCCCAAACCCTAATTCATTAGGGTGTGTGTTTTTGGTGTAGTATGTGTGAGTGCGTGTGTGTTAAGAATAGAAAGAACAATTTTGAAAGCACCCATCTTCTACACTAATCCACCCCACGTTCGATCTTCAAATCTTTCATCATTTGCGTGGTATATTCGTTCCTTGTGGATTGTTTGGATAGAAAAGGGACCAACAAGTGGTATCAGAGCCTAACGCGGATCAATATCTTCCATTTGAATCCAGTTTTGCTCGATTCCGACGTGATTTGAAGAAGTTTTTTGCTTGAAAACTCATTTTCGATTTTTTTCTGTTTTTAGGTGTTTTTAAATCATTTTCAGTGATTTCTTACCCCTAAGACGTTAGAAAACTGATATAGAGTACATTCATGCACTTTCACGTCGATTTCAGTCAAGTTTGAGTAGGATTTGAGCAAAAACGAGTCTGAAAATCTGGGTTTTACTGAACTGTTCATCAGTATCCGATACTTTGAGTTTGAAGGTTTCGACCGAAACCCACTATGAGAAGCTTCGATTGATCTGAGTTTCGGGCAATTTCTCACCAATTTCACAATTTCGCCGATATATTTCTCTGCGGAAGTCCAATCGATATCGCCCGAAAGTCGATCGATTAGAGTTTCGGGGCAATTTTTCGCTAATTTCACAGTTTCGATCGATACAACTCTCGACGAAAGCCCAATCCATCTCGCCCGAAACGCTACAGTACCCAATTGCTACTTTTCGATCGATACAATTCTCGGCGAAAGCCCAATCCATCTCGCCCGAAAGGCTACAGTACCCAATTTCACAGTTTCAATCGATACAATTCTCGGCGAAAGCCTAATCTATTTCGCCCGAAAGTCTACAGTAACAAATTGATAAGTTTCGCCCGATTCATATCTCGGCAAAAGTCCAATTTACTCACTGTTTTGCCCGAAACTCAATCATCCAATTAGCCAATTTCAATCTTAGACAATCGAAACGATTTATTCCAATCGAAATCGAAATTCCTCTTTCGATCGAAACTTTCCTTATCTAGGCTGTTTCGCCCGATCCACATACTGTCGCTCGAATTTAGCCTTTGGGATCTATACTGCACGATTCACACCTTCGCCCAATTCTAGAACAAAAAATTCAATTTCAGTTGCCCGATTCTCAACACTTAGGACCAATCGATATAAAATTAGAATCGATCAAGCGTTCAAATTGGGTAGACCAAAATTTTAATCTCACATAACTCCAATCGTCTGATCCTCAAGCAGTACATAAAATTCATCAAATTTTTAAATTGCGACAGAACTCATTAAGAGAATTTACCTACTTAGACTCGACACTCGAAATCATTCAAACTTGACTATATCTCATTCAAAACTAAGGCATTTCATTTTGCAGATATATCACGTGTCAACGATCATTTATATCCAACAATCAGCTTAGGACATCATTAGCAAATTATAGAAAAAGTCTTGGCCATTTTCACGAAGGTTTCGAAATTATCTCAAAATTTTTAGGTGCACACCAAAAATTTTCGACACTGACTTTCTTCGATACTTCACGATACTTCTCAAGTAAACCAAACTTTTCGAAACAGAACTTCCAAAAGCCAATTTTTTTTAAAACAAAAAAAAAATAATTAATTAATAAATTATATTAATAAAAATGGATGCTCAAGCTAGGAAAATTGAGGAATTAGAAGCAAGACTTGCTAATAATTACTCCGTGTTGCTTAAGCAACAAGAAAGCCTAGCCTATGCTAATGAAGATTTTACCATTGCAAAGTCTAAGATCATTAGCTTTGAAACTAAGTTAGAAAGAAGATAGTGAAAATAGGGACTGCGAGATGACTAAGAATTTACGTTCTTGCGAAGCTGAGCGAAATGAAGTCTCATCAAAATATGAGACCGTCTTAGAGGAACAACGTATGCTTTACTCTAAGATTAAACGATTAGTGAATGTTATTTCGAATAGGTCTAGCAGATCAAAACTCTCCTTCTAACTTAATTCCTAACGGGGAAAATACTTTACATGATCAAAAGCCTGCTCTATGTGATACTCCAGAGACTCTTCGAAAATTGAAAGATCTACAAGATACTTTGAACTCTGAAAGGATAGGTTTTGGCGCTGAAAAGGAAAAGCTTTTAAAGGAGATTTTATATCTCAAAAATTCCCCGTCTTTATCTGTTTCCAATAATTTGTCAAGTAATACATCTTCCTCGAAACAGGTAAATAAAACAAAAACTAAAAGAAGCATCCTTGTTCCTAAAACTGAAAACGCTTTTACTAATCATTCTAAGTCAATATTGACTGAAGCTGAAACGTTAAGTAAAAGTAGAGCTTTAAAATTAGCTAAGGAACAAATTAAAATTAGGAAGGAGCAAGGAAAACCAATATTATCTTCGAAAATTAAAGTCGAAAATGCTCAAGATCTTTCCTCTCCCATTCTTATCAAAAGGGACCAACAGTAAATATATGCGAAATGGTTGAATATGCATGAGGACGAATTTTAATCTTTATGTGGAATATATTCATCCTTAAATGAGCTCCTATATGGAAAATAATCATGCTTTAATGTGCTATGACCGTTGTGATGATCTATTAAAAAGCATGATTTTATATGGCATGTTGACTCTCGAAAATTGCATGGAAACTATGCTTGATTTGGTGATTATTATATGATATGATTTTCCATATGAAGTGCTGATTGAAAAGGTTTATATACATGCTACACTTCATAATTTCGAGTACTTAGAATTTGCGAGCCTACTACTACGAGAGTATTGAGTAGAAACATTCCTAGGATATTCCTGAGCTTTTCACTTGCGATAACTTTCTGCCCACTTGAGCGATCACTTGCGAAGTATTGACCGTACTGAGATATTCCATCCTCCCACACCATATATTCTGTTTTCGGACGTGTTGTCTTTGGACGTGAGCAATACCAAGGAGGCAAGGTCGACGTTTACGCACACGTGAAGGGAAGGACGAGTTCCGGGGGCCCTTCGTTAGCGAGCTGTGTCTGTCGGAATCAGGAGATTCCGAGGAACGAAACCTGGCGTGTTGTAACCTAGTAGTGGCTAGTGTTCGACTTGTTTCAGTTGTGTATTGGGCTAACCAATCAGTTTTGTATCCAGCTACGGTGCATTATAGTGATTGGTTAAAATCTTGGGAAGCAAATCCCAAGGAGAGGAGTAAACCCCAGTTGGGGATATAACATCTATAAAAATCCTTTCTCGCATTTACTTTTCAGTTATTTCTTTATCGCTGTGAGACAGACCCGACGCACATCCGATGTTACTAGGATATATCAGGCATACTCGTCACGAGCATCAGTAGGCATATCTAAGTTACTACACTTAGCATTTGTGAAAAGAAGCATTAAAATTTTTATAAGTCTAATTCACCCCCCCCCCCTCTTAGGCACATTTATATCTTCAGGGGTGATGGGGAAACTAACCCGCCTCACGACTGCGGCTAAGGCCAAAAGCAGAAGGCAGGAATTTGGAAAGATCTGGCCAGGGGAGATATCTAGGGTCTCGCAGACGTCCAAAAGAAAGGAGGGAATAGGAAACTTAAGGCCCATATCTATCTGGTCGGTGTAAAATGTGAGGAAGCCAAAAGGGGGAGCAGAAGCCACTTGCAAAGGGCCAGGCAACATGACTTCGTAATCAGAGGGAATTCGGGCTTTTTCAAGATATTCCCTAAGGGACAAAGGGCTGAGGGTAGATACTTTAGCCGGATGCCAGGGAAGATTGGCTTTGGCTCGAACCTCTTCTGCTTCAGCGGACCACTTAGCCAAGCTTTTGCGATAGTTCTTGTCATCACCATCTCCATTGGGAAGTGGCGTTCTTACCCCAGTAGCAGGATAGAGGGCTGGGAGTTTAGCCATCTTCAATGTTTCGCTAGATTCGTCTCCTCCGAATGGAAGTTATCTGGTTCGGCCTCGAAGAAGCGTCTCCAGTTCCAGAAGAAGGTAGGCCGTCTCTTTCTTTAATTTTTTTTCAAGTTGTGCCGAGTCTCCTTTGAATGTGACGTTGTGAGAGAGTCCGACTTCAGAGTGGTACGCACGGCGGAAATTGGTGGGTGGACCGACCGGTTTTCAGACTTGTTTTTCATATGCTAAATCTTCGAGGGTAAGCTTCTAAGAAGTGGTTGGACGATCCTTGAAATGCATCCACTTCATATACCTGAAAATCATTAAAAGGCTCCCCCGAGGATTTAGTCGTTTATGTTTTTCTTTCTCATACTAAATGAGTAAGTGAGTCGAGAGTAACCTTATGTAGACATGAATTAGAAAAGAAAAAATTACTCCCCCTTAAAAGCATATTACTCCCCCTCAGATAATTCTCAGCGGAAATTTACTAAAAGAGTAATTTTAAAATAATAGAGTAATTTTTCATTCTCCCCTTAATTCATGTTTTCACACCCTAAGAATCTTGACTCCCCCTCAAAAAGTGTGCATATAGTGTTTAACAATTTCGCAAAGATATACATATTCACCAAGATATGCATATGAGAATGTAACACATGACACAACGAGTAGAAACGCATATAATCATTTTAGCATATATGCATGAACTCCTAAGCACGCATATGAAAATTTCCGTAACCATATAAGCAAGAAATATTTCGTTTTTAAACAATTCTGTGCCAATGCGTGTGCAAATGCATTTGAAAATGTGCGAAAGGTTTTCATGCATAAGAAAAATGCAAAGTAAAGATAAATGCAAAAATACAAGAAAAAATGCATGAAAAATATAAAAAATATGCAAAGAAAAATAAAAGTAAAGAAAATTTTGAAACATGACTATACGATTTTTATATTTATTATTATTTTTTTATTTTTCCCTTTTTTTTATTTTGTTTTGGGGTCAGATTACGTCACTTTGATCATGTCCACGCAAATATCAAGCCCCTTGCTTTCGGAAGAAGAAGCAAGGACTGAGGACCGAACGACATGGGACTCAAGCTGCATCAATGACCGAAGTTGCCAACCGTGTCCACCTCTCCGAACCTCACATCGGACTCCCCGATCTCAACACAAATTTGACCTAAATAGGGGGAGTTTCGAGTTTCGGGTGCCTTCAACGGGAGAAATGGAACGTGGACTTTCGAAAATCCGGCAAGAACTTCGTACATCTTACGGCAATTAGGAGAAGAACTTCAAAAGAATATTCGAAGAAAAAGCCGATGCCTAGAAGACCTGGTGAGCTTGAAGATTTTCTAAAGAGGAGATTTCGAGGACTCGAGGACTCTTTCCATTGCAAGACGAAGATAACCCGCGCAATGTTGAAAATTGAATACAAAGGGGGAGATTGTTGGGACTATTTTATTGTATTCAATTAATGAAGTTATCTTAATCTTGCTTTGATATTATGTAGCCTTGGGCTTAATTGTAATTAGTCATATTATAGGGCTACTTATGTAAATATACCAGCATGGTTGGTATATATAGTGACTCTAAAGCTTGCTTTAGAGTGACCACTTCATTTGTAGTAAATTCATTTTCGAATAAATCGTGCTAACTTGGAGAGAACGAAACTTGCTTAACAAGGAAGAGTTACCACGTAGTGAATTCGAGAAAGAAACGACGTTGAAGAACACAAAGGCGCTAAAATCTTCTTTCTAATTTTCCAATTCTAATTTTTCGATCTGAAAACCATACAAAGCGCACTCCTAATTTTCTTAAGAAGTTCACTTATATATACCATCTCGTGGTATATTTACACCAGTAGTCCTATAATATGACTAATTACAATTCAGTCCAAGACTACTAATATGCATAGCAAGACACGATAACTATATCAATTGAATACAATAAAATAGTTCCAACAATCTCCCCCTTTGTATTCAATTTCCAATATAGCGCGTGTTATCTTCGTCTTGCAAATGGAAAGAGCCATCGAGTCCTCGAAATCTCCTCTTTAGAATGTCTTCAAGCTCACCTGGTCTTCTAGGGATCGACTTTTTCTTCGAATATTCTTTTGAAGTTCTTCTCCTAAATGCCGTAAGATGTACGAAGTTCTTGCCGGATTTTCGAAAGTCCGCGTTCTATTTCTCCCGTTGAAGGCACACGAAACTCGAAACTCCCCCTATTTGGGTCAACCTTGTGTTGAGATCGGGGAGTCCGGTGTGAGGTTCGGAGAGGTGGACACGGTTGGCAACTTCGGTCATTGATGCAACTTGAGTCACGTGTCGTTCGGTCCTCGGTCCTTGCTTCTTCTTCCGGAAGCAAGGGGCTTGAGAAAGTCGAGGAGAGGGCTCGAAGTTTAGCCATCTTCAACGTTTCGCCAGATTCGTCTTCTCCGAATGGAAGTTGTCTGGTTCGGCCTCGAAGAAGCATCTCTAGTTCCAGAAGAAGGTAGGCCGTCTCTTTCTTTGATTTTTATTTTTTTAAGTTGTGCCGAGTCTCCTTTGAATGTGACGTTGTGAGAGAGTCCGGCTTCAGAGTGGTACGCACGGCGGAAATTGGTGGGTGGACCGACCGGTTTCAGACTTGTTTTTCATTTGCTAAATCTTCGAGGGTAAGCTTCTGAGAAGTTGTTGGACGATCTTCTTGAAATGCATCCACTTCATATACCTGAAAATCATTAAAAGGCTCCCCCGAGGATTTAGTCGTTTATGTTTTTTTTTCTCATACTAAATGAGAGTAGTGAGTCGAGAGTAACCTTATGTAGACATGAATTACAAAAGAAAAAATTACTCCCCCTTAAAAGCATATTACTCCTCCTCAGATAATGCCCAGCGGAAATTTACTAAATGAGTAATTTTAAAATAATAGAGTAATTTTTCATTCTCCCCCTTAATTCATATTTTCACACCTAAGAATCTTGACTTCCCCTCAAAAAGTGCGCATATAGTGTTTAACAATTTCGAAAAGATATACATATTCACCAAGATATGCATATGAGAATGTAACACATATGACACTAGAAACGCATATAATCATTTCAGCATGTATGCATGAACTCCTAAGCATGCATATGAAAATTTGCGTAACCATTTAAGCAAGAAATATTTCGCTTTTAAACAAGTCTGTGCCAATGCATGTGCAAATGCATTTGAAAATGTGCGAAATCTTCATGCATAAGAAAAATGCAAAGTAAAAATAAATGCAAAAATACAAGAAAAATGCATGAAAAATATAAAAAATATGCGAAGAAAAATAAAAGTATAGAAAAATTTGAAACAAGACTATACGATTTTTATATTTATTATTATTTATTTTTTTTATTTTCCTTTTTTTTGTGTTTGGTTTGGGGTCAAATTACGTCACTTTGATCATGTCCACGCAAATATTTCACATGACACATAGCATAATAATTTGCCGTCAAGTCATGTCGTCAAACTAAAGTCCTAAGTTCATAGAGTGATCCATTTTGACAACTCTCACGAGGTTCGCTCTAGCGCTCAATTATTTTTATCATGGGATTTATATGCTAGATATATCATTCATGTCAACACAAGCAAAATTATATCAATTAACCTCCTATCAAGGCGCTTATAATCATTTCACCGAGCGAGAGACCATCGATTCGGAATCAAAGGGACTTAGGGATTTAGTATTTTGGTTCTGACTTAGAAGGGAAGGAAAATATTAAGGAATCGTGGACTAAAGATTCTCTTCCTTTTCTTCGTCGTCCTCTTCACTGGTATATTCTTTTCCATCCTTAAACGTTTTCATATTATTCTACACTTGCTCAAGCTGAAGCTCCGCTTCTCTACGAGGCTGAGAGATTATCTAAGGCGAAGTTCTTCTTGTTGGTTCTCGGGTTGATAACGTGCTCCTCTTCTTTTAATCCCTAGAGAGGTTTCAAAGATTATCGATTTGGAGAAGTTCACAGTTATGGAATTCGAACCCAAGGCCGTGCTCCTCTTCTCGTTGTCTCGATATAAGACCGGATTATTGTTGGAGAAGTTCACTTCGTGGTGCTCCTCTTCCAGCCGTTCTGACGAGTTTACGAGATTATCGAAGAAGAAGTTCACAGCAAGATCCATGCCCTCTTCTTATGGTTTCTAGAAGATTTCAATAATTGGGAAGGCAGTCTCTTTTGGACTATTTATTGTGCGTTGAGCATTCCTCGTGTGCGTTTTCCACCTCCTTTTGTCATCATTTTCTTCTTTTTTTTGGTCGCCTTTTTCTCCCCCTCCTTTTCTCGTTTATGCAACCCTCCGAAATTTATGAAGTACGGTTGAAGGCTTGATTGGGATACAAATGAAGAAAAGGATATCGGAGAAGGCTCAAAGGGATGACTAGAGGAATAATTTCAAGGATGATATTTTGATTTTGGCCAAGTGAGGAATTTCCTATGTGCCCTAATCATTTTCCTAACAACCTAACGCAAGGCGAGTATGAGGCCAAGAAATACAAGTTAAGATAAGCATTTGATGTGTGACTCGCTCAAGGATAAATTCCCGAAAAAATAATAAGGCTCAAAATCTCACATATATGATGTGGCTTTGTATCTAGTGGAACAAACGGTGACCTTTAGACAAAAGAATGCGACTAGACAGACAATATTAAGCAAATAACCAATCATATATCAAGGAAAGATTTTTGTTAACAAGTCAAAGTAGATTGAGTAATCGTCACTCCCCATTTTCTCGTGTTTTTTTATTTTATTTTGTTTGTCAAAACAATGCAAAAAAAAAAAAAACTATGTGTGTGTGTGTGTTTTTTTTTATTAAAAAACATGAACATGATATGAAATCAAAGAAAGAAAAAAAATTAAGTAAAATGCATAAATTTTTTTAATATTTTTACTTTTATTTATTTTTCTTTTATTTTCTTTTTAAAAATGAAGATGCGTGAGAATAAAAAGAAAGAAAAAAATGCATGAAGAGTTTTTTTTCTTTTTTTTTTTTAATTTTGTTGCTATATGAGTAAAATGCATGATAAATGTTTTGAAAAAAAATTTGGCATAAAACATTTCAGCTCATATGCATAATGTACCAAATTGTGATCCCTAGAAAGTTAATAGTGCCTCATCCTAGCATTTAAAAGAAATGAGGAATTTCGTCACCGAGTTTGTCGCTTAGGTAGGGAATTGTTGTAGTTGCTCTGCCGCTCGCCCTTGATCATGTATGTGGAGCAACTATCATCGGAGTACCATACATGAGGGAAATCTGCAAAACTATTGGGACTTTGGTAGCCATTGTCGTATGGGTCCTCCCTTATTAGCAAAAAACGAGTTAGTCGTAAATCGTGTAAATTTAGAGTGTGAGCCTAAGTTGGTCGTCGACGATGTAGTCCTAGGAATCCATTTTTGACTAGGACTTTGTGACTTGATATCCGACTTAGGAATCCATTTTTGCTTGATTTTACACGGATAAGTAATTCTAGCATGTGAATATGTGCTCCTAGAATGTGTACTTTTAAAGGTCTTCTCGGTACCTAATCGTATTAAATGCTTTTCGGAACGAACATTGACTGGATACTTCATGTAGGACTACGAGCAAATAGAATGATAAGCATGTAAAGTAGAAGTGTCGTATTTCATACGTGGAGAATGCACATTTTTCACATTAGAATGAGAATAAGAATTTTGAAAATTATTTTCAAGTCTAGTCTTTTTAAATGAAAAATTAGTAGAATCATTTGAAGCACACGATGAAGTTTGTGCGCTAGAACTAGGAATGTTTTCGTGAAAAATTTTCTTGGTGGAGGACCAGCCACTTTCAAAGTTTGTACTTCTAAAATTGCTAGGCTTTAACGAACATGTAGAAGTAACGGCTTCAGAAATTGGAGTATTTGATCTATTGGCGCTCAAAGCCTCTTTCTCTTTCTTAACCTGCTTAAAGATTAACTTTTCTTGTGAGGAAGCTTTGAGATTAGATATTTCCAATAAAAGCGCATTATTTTCCGCTTCAAAATTCTTTCTTTCTGTTTCTAATGTAGAATTTAAATCCTCTATTTTCTTAAGAATAGAAGGTATATCGACGGAAGAAGAATTTTCAGAATGACGAGATTGTGCTTCCTTGGTCTTAGAAATCGCAAGAAGATTTTCTAATTGATTAATCTTAGAATAGAGCTTCCCACGTTCTTCTCTTAAGAAAGCATAGTTATTTCGAGCAGTGCTCTTCTCGGCTTGACAGGTGTCTAGACTCTTTCTTAATTCACTATTCTTAGAATTAGATTTATCTATTTCGGCTTCTAGACTAGTGACCTTTTTGCTCATACCTTCTAGTCTACAGTTAAGAAGACTTTTCTCCTCTAGATTCCTAAGTAGATATTTATGGTTGTTGTCTAGCCTGTCCTCTAATTCTTTTACTATCGACCTATGCTTCTCTAAGGGAATATACTCAGTCTCGCTAATATTGGTGCTCTTAGATGATTCTTCAATTTCCGCACTAGAGCTCCTAAGCTTATATTCGAGACTAGCTATTTCCTCCTTGGACTTAGTTAATTTGTCCTTTAATTCTCTTGTACTTTTCCGCTCATTTTTCATGTTAGTATACCTAGTTTGTAAGGATTCTAACATGTTCAACAATGTAGAGTTAGAAATCACTGCCTCCTTAGAGGATGTGTTAGTTTCATCTTCGTGTTCCAAAGCCAAGTGCGTCGTTTGCTCGAAATTTGTAGTCTCTTGCTTCTTTGAGCGTGGCTTGGTCTTTGTGGACTTCTTCTTTAACTCCTTCTCAATTAATCGTAGTTGACGCCCAAACTCCTTCAGTTGTTCATCAATGTCGGAGCTAAAGTCGTTAGAGCTAGTGTCACCAGATCGAGTAATTGAGTAAGTGTCCATTTTGGTTTTTAATATTTTTATTTATTTATTTTAAAATTTTGTTGGATATTTGGATCTTTAACGTGTTTTGTGATTTGGATTTTTTTTATTAAAATGGCTTTTAATATTTCAGTTTCGAAAAGATTTTGGTTTTTAAAGTTTGATTTAAAAATTTAATAGTATATACCAAAAGCTTTTTCTATAATGTGCCAATTGAAGGTTACTGTTTTCGATCGAAAAATATTTTATTAAGTTTTTTTTTAATGTCAAAATAAGCCACTGTTTTCGATCGAAAATAATTCTCGAGTAAAGTTTTTCGAGTGAAGATGTAGAGCATTGTTTTCGATTGTAAAATTTTTCGACGAGGTACTGTTTCTAGAAATTAGTTTTGAATTTCAAACAGTTATGTATAGATTTACAATCGTAAAAGTTTTGCGATTTGATAAAACGTCGTCGTTTTGAGATTTTAATATCTAAACCTTTAAAATCAAATTTTTCGATCGCAAAGGTTTTGCGAGCGAAAAACAGTTTTGCGACGACAAACCTGTAAAAGCAACTAAAAAAAATTTCGATTGTAAAATCACGTAAATGAGTGAGAAATCAATTAAACTGAAAGTTCTGGGGTTGAATTGGAAATTTAGGAGTAGATCAGAACTTTTCAGGACTAAATCAAAAATAATTAGGGATTAAAATGTAACTGCAGGGACTAACATAGAATGTTTGGGACTAGAAATGCAATTTGCCCTGCAAATGTTCTTCAGTTTGACTATATGTAATCAACGAAGACGATGAACCGCAGATTTCACGACCAAAAAAAATTCAGATCACAGTTTTGAGATCGTTAAACCTTTCTCGATCATATATTCGAGCGTTGACCGAAGTTTTACGCGTTGACCGATTTCTCGAGCATGAACAGAGATTTTTCTTCGCTGATGAAGGTGATGAACATGGAAGAAACGACAGAAACTAACGCAAGCGAAAAACACCCAAAATCTCGATCCAAACACGAAATTAGTCGAATTCAGTCCGGGTTATCGATCGAAATCAAGTACTCAGCAAGAACAAACAATCAATTTAACACGTTCAAAGCTAAATCAGTCGAATTTTTGAAAACATTGAAGAACAGTGCAAACAACGGATTTCACTCAATCTTCAGGGATCCGCAGAGAAGTTAGTCAGATCGATCAGAAATAAGCTCAGAAACGTTAGGAACACTTGATCGAACAACAAAAATAGCAAAACAAATCGAATTATGGAAAAGCAGATTAGCTTTTGAAGCACTGTGCGACGAACGAAAATTCCATCAATCTTCAAAATTCGTAGAAAAGTTGGTTCGATCGATTGGAAATGAGCTCAGAACAACAACAAACACATAATCGAACCTTAAGAAAAGCACATCAAGTCGAATTAAGAAGAATCAGATTGAATTTCTATGATGAACAGTGCAAAAAAAAAGAAAAATCAGTGTCGAAAATTCATAAATCAGTCCAAATTTAATCCAAATCCTAACACATTTGGCTCTGATACCAATTGTTAGGTCCTTTTTTATGCAACACAGATCGAATCACAAAGAATCGGATAGTAAATCTGAGAATTTCGAGCACTTACGCCTGAGATTTACCTAAGTTGAGGTTTGAGAGAGAAACGACGTTGAAGAACACAAAGGCGCTAAAATGTTCTTTCTAATTTTCCAATTCTAATTTTTCGATCTGAAAACCGTACAAAGCGCACTCCTAATTTTCTTAAGGAGTTCACTTATATATATCATCTCGTGGTATATTTACACCAGTAGTCCTATAATATGACTAACTACAATTCAGTCCAAGACTACTAATATGCATAGCAAGACACGATAACTATATTAATTGAATACAATAAAATAGTTCCAACAATCTTGCTGGACATTTGTGCTAGAAAAAGGTTCCGGAGTGCCATCTAGGTCGAAAAACGTTCGTCCAACCATAGGAGAATTACCCACAACGTTCTTACCTTTGGAAGAAGCAAAAGAGGCCATGAAGGCGTTTGGGAGCGGAAAACACGAAAATACTAAAGACAGAAAACTAGAAAATGTGAGAAGTGAATGGACTGAGAGGGGAAATGCCTCATATATATATAGAAGAGTTTTAGAACGTGGACGGAAAGTCAGGTAATTCGAATTTGAAAGGCATGCTCACAAACAACGTTCGAGTTTGACCTAGTCTGCGATATTCACGGGCCATCACCATGAAAACGTTAACGCCAACTTAGGAAAGACTAAGCCCTACACTAGCCATGGCGAGATTCTCGAAAGGCCGGGAAAGGAAATTCTGGAAGATCAAAGTTAAATTGACCAAGTCTCCATTAGCCTCAGAAAATTAGGAAAGATTTAATCGGAATCGGGAAAACAGGAATGGCTGGTTATGAGGCGAGTAAAAATCATAGAATAATGAGGTCGAGAAATGGCGCGTCGAGGAAGACCCCATATTAATTTGCCCGAGGCGAGTACGACAAGAATTGTCGAAGTTAAATCAACAGGGTAGACAAAAGGATCTGGAAGGAAGAATGAGCCGATTATTATTCCTTTAGAAAAAGGAGATGGGTTCATCCCGAAGGCACAGAGTCTCTAACATGCAACGCTTAAGCGGAAAAAAAAAAGACAACACAGGTAAATGAGAAAACAGAAACATACAATGCAAGGAAAAGATGACGCGAATAACAGAAAAAACCCGAAGGCTAAACACCCAGACAATACGCCCTGAGGGGCTATGTTCAGTACATAGAAGAAAAGTACATATATATACATATACATACATATATATATATATATATATATATTCATCAACGTTGGAGCTGAAGGTTTTGTTTTATTTATTTTATTATTTAATATATTTTAAATATTGGGACACGCGTCAATACGGTATGAAAACTACATTTCCTTGTATATATAGGATATATTATATATATGCCTAAGAGGGGGGGGGGGTGTGAATTAGGCTATAAAAATTTTGGCTTGTTCTTCTTTGAAAAATACTTTTCTTTAAGAAGATATTTGCAGAGTATGTTATTTCCCAGAAAGCAGTACGAGTGTCAAATTTATCTCCCTAACCCTGTTTCAAAAATATCACGTTATTTTCAGAAGTCGTTTCAACGATAAACACCTAGTTATTAGCACGCGTTCCGGGTTTGTCTCACAGAAAAGTAAATAGCAGACAGTAAAGTGATACGGGATTTTTATACAGGTTATATCCCCAACTGGGGTTTAATCCTGTCCTTGGGGTGTGATCTCCCCAAGAGTTCCAATCAATCACTAGGTATTACCTGTTAAGGTTACAAAATGATTGACCCTTACACAACCGAAGCACTTTAGAAACTAGACCTCCACCTAGGCTGTCACACGCCAAGTTTCGATCCACGTCGTTAACCCAGTAAACCAATTCCCTGACTGGATGCAGCTTGCTACCGAAGGACTCCAACCGTGCTCCTTTGTGCGTTCAACACGTCCGCAGACACAACACGTCCGAAGACAAGGGTTTAGGGTATGGTGTTGCTAAAGATCGCTCAAACGTACAGAATTCGCAAATGAAAGCTCCTCTAAGGGATTCGTTTGCTTGTGTGTTCGTTGTGTGCCCTTCAACGTGAAGTGTTTATCTTGTATATAGACCCACGAATAGCTTCTACACTTCACAAGGAAAGTTAAGCACAGAATATGCAAGAGAAAGCTCAATAATCACGTGCATTAACTCAAAGAATCATGCCAAGAATAACCCAATTAAGTTCAACGTTCATGCATGGTCACTTACCATAAATATCACAGATTTACTTTCATTCCACGGTAATCTCATTCGTTTGTCAGCACATTCCATATATAGTTCCACTCAGCATGTTATCAATGGTAAGCTCAATCAACTGATTTCTTTCCTAGAATATGATAGCCAATTTGCACAAGGAAAGATTTGATCTACTGAGTATAATGCAAAGCATACTTTCCATGTATGGTGATCTCATCCGATTTCAGCACATTCCATAAATAGACTCAATCAGCATCTTACCACATATAAGCCCAATCAATTAATCATTTTCCAAAATATAAATCCTAAGTCGCATAAGGAAATATAGATCATGATTCACTGATTTAAGAGTCAAATAAGATAGCACTCAAAACGGATATATCATTGATATTCTTTCCTAAAATAAATCAATCACAAGTAGGCACTTAATCAGAATATCTTTTCCATATATATAGCAGTCATTCATATCTGGGTGATCACAGTGATATTCTTCCTAAAATAACTCAATCACGTGTACAACTCACATATCACTTAACACAATATATCTTCCATATATAGTCGTTCATATCCGCGTGATCTCAACGATATTCTTTCCTAATATAACTCAATCATGTGTACAGCTCACATATCACTTATCAAAATATATTTTCCATATATAGCACACAGTGATATTCCATCCAAAGGAAAACGTTCATAACCAGGTGATCACATCAATATTCCAGTTAAGCACAAGATCACATATATTCGATTTTCTTAACGATTTAAATCATATTGAAACAATTAATCGAATATTTTCATTTACCTAAACATCATAATCATACATATTCGAGTTTTCTAAATTGTACCCCCCATAATACATAATTACTTGGAATAATCAAAACGCTCATAATCATTTGGACCAAAAAGGTCTACAATCTCCCCATTTTTCATGATGACAAGTAATTAATGCCTATCTTAAGCATATGAGTACACTCGATATGAAATCATTTAAGCACGTAGCATGTTAAGTATCAAAGCATGTGATATATGATCAGAGCAAATAAATTTATCAATTTTCATAGCATGCTCCCCCTGTCTAATTGTTAATATTCCTATGTGTTATCCCCGGATTTAACCGGTCCAATATTCGAGTTTAATCGAAATAGGCGGGTAACATTCCCCGCGTAAAATACCTCCCGGGGAGGGAGCATCCCCCACGGGAAAAGACCTCTCGAGGACGTGCTCCGCAAAGGACACTCGTGGACTATACTGGCCCAATGCCCGAAGATGCACCGCTCGAGGAATAGAACCCCACCCGAGCACTACTCGAGGAAAGACACGCATGAGAGGTGGACGTGGCACGTTAGGAAGAGAACGTTAGGGACGATGCTAGTTGTTAGGGGGGAAAAGACCAAGTCATCACTTACTAATTATGGGAGTTAGTGGTTGGTTAAAGAGCCTCACTCACATCATGGGATATGGAGCCTTGGAAAACCTCACGTGGAAGCCTTAGTATAAAAGATTCATGTCGATTTCATTTTCAGGGGACACGTTCGACTGATTACAAAAAAGTCACTCCAAAAGACACTACAATATATGAGCGGATAACGATGATGATCATGACAACGAAGAAGGTTACCCTCGGGACTTTGGCGAACGGTAAAACCCACGAACCGAGGAGATAACCTAGGATATTTCGGCCGAAAGGAGGAAACGAGAGCGACCCGAGTATGTCGGCGTAAGGACCCGAGCACGTAGGCGTGAGCGACCCGAGCGCATGGAAAGAACGAGCCGAGCGAATAAGTCCTAAGACGCAAAGTGGGCACGTCGAGCCGATTGCGCTTCACAAAGGGAACGTGAGAAAGAACGTGGGGGAGACCACGTCGCCGCGAGAAGTCCGCGAAAGACGCGGGCTAGGGTGATGGCCAGGTCAAGGCGAGGTCACTACAAAAGGTAACGGTCGAGCTATTTGGCAGGTATGCTTTGATAAACACTGAAACCATTTTTCAAGCCTAGCACCTGTAGTTACCCGTTTTTGATGAAAAAGACGATGATCTGACTTGAGCGTCGGAGGGGCGTCGCCGAAACGGCGCCTTCCTAGCTCGTTTGTTTGATGTTTCAGGCATTCTACGACGGCGGCGGGGGCCAACGGTCCATTCTACGCGCCAACGCGGAGAGGCGATTTTTCGGTCCGCATCAATTGGCGCCGTCTGTGGGAACGTTTAGTTCTCAAAAGATACGATGCGTTCTGAGAAAATCTGCCCACTCCAAAGTCGTTAGCCATCGTGACCTCCTCGTCGCTGTCGACCAAGACCACCACCATGAGCGAGTCGAAAACCAGCCGTTGTAAACGAAAATTCAGACCACTGAGCGGTCACAAATCAGACCCGACAAGGTTGTCGCAGCCCCGAGCACCACAACGAAGAATGCATTGTCGAGGCTCGTACGGATCAGTCGCCTTCATCATCGACATCAGGCGAAGGAGACACGAAGATGGCCCGAGCATTGATACAGCAGACCTTCAGCAAATTCACACAGGCGAAATGAAATTTTGCTGGCGACGTTCGCTGGCCCGAGATGCGGTTCATCTTTGTTCCACCTTCAACCAAACATAACCCACTGAAATCACTACCATCGCTGCAATTGAGGGCCAAAATCACATCGAATGCAGGAAAACCCGAACCCACCAACCTCGACAAATCAAATGAATCGGCTCTTGATTCTCGCGAAACTAAAGGTAACCCGTACGTATCAGTGATGCCTAACTTTCTCTCCTACGTGGCCCAGATTTTTCGGAGCCAAATCGATTGGCGACTCCGTTTGAGAAGTGAGAGGACGATCGATTCAAAATTATCATATAAATCGTGATCGCCGGAGTTGGCGGGGCGAAATCACCACGAGACCAGTCCACATGGAGCTGATGGCGGTGACCATTACCTCCCCTTCAGCAACAGGTGGCAGATCCGCCGTCGCTCGCGGCCTGGGCCCGATTGAACTCTCGGGTTAACTTGCGGCTCTCGAGAAAATAAATTATTCGGGGCTGAGGCGGTCACCATTCAAGATCAATAACCCACCGATGTCGAAGAATTCAACACTAATTACAACCACAGAAATCGACGATCGAAGCCACGTCACCAACACAAAATCCGAATCAGACTAGCTCGAAGAGTCGGACAGATCGACATGATCCACGCCTCACCGAAGGTATCAACTATGTAATGTTCATATCTTTACTTTGTCTTCTCAATAACGCAGGCCTCTTGGGCCCGAATCGAGGGCGATACGTTCGAGGAACTATGGAGCTCGGGTGGAAAGGATGAAAACAAACAGAAGTCGAGATTCTCGAAGGATTGAAACAGATGCACCATGAAGGCGATGATCGTGGCTATAATGATGACGAACATGGCCACTCCTCCACTCAAGAATGGCAGATTCATAGTTGTTTGCGACTTTGGACCCGGTTGTAAGTTTTGTTAACTTACGTGAGTAAATATGAAATCATGAACCAGTGGGACCATCTCTATTATTTACGTTAGAACTGACTACTTCAAGTGCCAAAAACATGCTAGTAAGATTCATGATTAACGAGACTTTTTGGTCCGGGAATATTATTTCGACCAAACTGTTATTATCAGGCTGTGTATTCCTGTTGAGCTCTGAATATTATGTGGGTCGATTACCCCTTGGACTTCTTGAGCTTAACATTATCTATGTGAAACCACTAAACTTATTTGGGAAATTACTATTTGGGCTGGTGAAATTTACATGAGCCGGTTATTATTCGTATGTGACGTGAGATAGGCGAAAGCTGATATTAACGTTAAATATGATATTTCGAAGATTATTTTGGAAGCTGATATTGTGCTCGGGAATTGTTGATTATGCTATTATTGAGGAAAATGTTATGTGATGATATAAAATAAAATTCCGAGGTCACGAGGACAAGTTCGTCGAGGTCCTACGCTCGAAAGGATGTTTCGCCCACACTTGTCGAGGATAAAAAGTACATAGGGCCGATTAGAAGAGTTCGTGTTTGTGGACGTATCTCTTCGCCGAATTATCAAAATCGACAAATACCGAGGCACTGCCGGACTCGCCCGAAACTCTCTCCATGGCCACCTCGAGCAACAAAGTGGAATGCCATCACGCCACGGACGACGCAGCTTCGCAACCAGAGGAAACACAATTCGATGATTAGAGTCATGACCTGAGTAAACTGGGACAACACGACACACAACCTGAAGGTACATAATATGTAATTTGATATATTACTGTAGACATTGATAACAGATGAACGTCGGGTTCGAGTCGACGATTCACAAGCGCAAACGAAAAATCCTATCAAACGAGCCATCTTTCATTCCTCTCGGGGAACAAACCATCGAATGAGGCACGATCGCCCGAAAGGGTGAATAAAATCGCCGAACGAAAACGAAGAAAAGTCCTCGGATGAGGCACGATCGCCCGAAAGGGTGAATGAAATCGCCGGATGAGAATGAAGAAAAGTCCTCGGATGAGGCACGATCGCCCGAAAGGGTGAATAAAATCTCCAAATGAAGCTCGAGGGAAAATGAAGAGAAGTCCTCGGATGAGGCCCGATCGCCCGTAAGGGTGAATAAAATCTCCAAATAAAGCTCGAGGGAAAACGAAGAAAAGTCCTCGGATGAGGCACGATCGCCCGAAAGGGTGAATAAAATCGCCGAACAAAAACGAAGAGAAGTCCTCGGATGAGGCACGATCGCCCGAAAGGGTGAATAAAATCGCCGAACGAAAACGAAGAAAAGTCCTCGGATGAGGCACGATCGCCCGAAAGGGTGAATGAAATCGCCGGATGAGAATGAAGAAAAGTCCTCGGATGAGGCATGATCGCCCGAAAGGGTGAATAAAATCGCCGAACAAAAACGAAGAGAAGTCCTCGGATGAGGCACGATCGCCCGAAAGGGTGAATAAAATCGCCGAACGAAAACGAAGAAAAGTCCTCGGATGAGGCACGATCGCCCGAAAGGGTGAATGAAATCGCCGGATGAGAATGAAGAAAAGTCCTCGGATGAGGCACGATCGCCCGAAAGGGTGAATAAAATCTCCAAATGAAGCTCGAGGGAAAACGAAGAAAAGTCCTCGGATGAGGCACGATCGCCCGAAAGGGTGAATAAAATCGCCGAACAAAAACGAAGAGAAGTCCTCGGATGAGGCACGATCGCCCGAAAGGGTGAATAAAATCGCCGAACGAAAACGAAGAAAAGTCCTCGGATGAGGCACGATCGCCCGAAAGGGTGAATGAAATCGCCGGATGAGAATGAAGAAAAGTCCTCGGATGAGGCACGATCGCCCGAAAGGGTGAATAAAATCTCCAAATGAAGCTCGAGGGAAAATGAAGAAAAGTCCTCGAATGAGGCCCGATCGCCCGTAAGGGTGAATAAAATCTCCAAATAAAGCTCGAGGGAAAACGAAGAAAAGTCCTCGAATGAGGCACGATCGCCCGAAAGGGTGAATAAAATCGCCGAACGAAAACGAAGAAAAGTCCTCGGATGAGGCACGATCGCCCGAAATTGTGAATAAAATCGCCGGATGAGAACGAAGAAAAAGTCCTTGGATGAGGCACGATCGCCTGAAAGGGTGAATGAAATCGCCGGATGAGAATGAAGAAAAGTCCTCGGATGAGGCACGATCGCCCGAAAGGGTGAATAAAATCTCCAAATGAAGCTCGATCGAAGATGAAGAGAAGTCCTCGGATGAGGCCCGATCGCCCGTAAGGGTGAATAAAATCTCCAAATGAAGCTCGAGGGAAAATGAAGAGAAGTCCTCGGATGAGGCCCGATCGCCCGTAAGGGTGAATAAAATCTCCAAATGAAGCTCGAGGGAAAATGAAGAAAAGTCCTCGGATGAGGCCCGATTACCGATAAGGGTGAATAAAATCTCCAAATGAAACTCGATCGAAGATGAAGAAAAGTCCTCGATGGATGAGGCATGAAAATTCTGAAGTCCTCGACGAACGAGGCACGAAAATCCCTGAAGCCCTCGATGAATGAGGCGTGGAAATTCTGAAGTCCTCGACGAACGAAGCACGAAAATCCTGGAAGTCCTCGATAAATGAGGCAGGAGAACTCTTAAGTCCTCGATGAATGAGGCATGGAAATTCCTAAGCCCTCGATGAGTGAGGCGAATTTGTTAAGTCCTCGATGAATGAGGCAATTCCTCGATGAATGGGCATAAAAATCCCTGAAGTCCTCGACGAACGAGGCACGAAAATCCCTGAAGTCCTCGATGAATGAGGCAACGAAAATCCCTAAATTTCTCAATGAATTAGCGTAAAAATTTAAGTCCTCGAATGTGACCCGCGACAACGGGTTGAATATCCCCGAGCACGGCGTGACAAAGATCTTATCAAGACAAGATCCTCTTCTTCTCCAAACTCGAATATTTTACCTATTACGTCCAAAACTCACTACACTCCTTTTGGACTATTTGTGGGGGGGACTATTGTTATCCCCGGATTTAACCGGTCCAATATTCGAGTTTAATCGAAATAGGCGGGTAACATTCCCCGCGTAAAATACCTCCCGGGGAGGGAGCATCCCCCACGGGAAAAGACCTCTCGAGGACGTGCTCCGCAAAGGACACTCGTGGACTATACTGGCCCAATGCCCGAAGATGCACCGCTCGAGGAATAGAACCCCACCCGAGCACTACTCGAGGAAAGACATGCATGAGAGGTGGACGTGGCACGTTAGGAAGAGAACGTTAGGGACGATGCTAGTTGTTAGGGGGGAAAAGACCAAGTCATCACTTACTAATTATGGGAGTTAGTGGTTGGTTAAAGAGCCTCACTCACATCATGGGATAAGGAGCCTTGGAAAACCTCACGTGGAAGCCTTAGTATAAAAGATTCATGTCGATTTCATTTTCAGGGGACACGTTCGACTGATTACAAAAAAGTCACTCCAAAAGACACTACAATATATGAGCGGATAACGATGATGATCATGACAACGAAGAAGGTTACCCTCGGGACTTTGGCGAACGGTAAAACCCACGAACCGAGGAGATAACCTAGGATATTTCGGCCGAAAGGAGGAAACGAGAGCGACCCGAGTATGTCGGCGTAAGGACCCGAGCACGTAGGCGTGAGCGACCCGAGCGCATGGAAAGAACGAGCCGAGCGAATAAGTCCTAAGACGCAAAGTGGGCACGTCGAGCCGATTGCGCTTCACAAAGGGAACGTGAGAAAGAACGTGGGGGAGACCACGTCGCCGCGAGAAGTCCGCGAAAGACGCGGGCTAGGGTGATGGCCAGGTCAAGGCGAGGTCACTACAAAAGGTAACGGTCGAGCTATTTGGCAGGTATGCTTTGATAAACACTGAAACCATTTTTCAAGCCTAGCACCTGTAGTTACCCGTTTTTGATGAAAAAGACGATGATCTGACTTGAGCGTCGGAGGGGCGTCGCCGAAACGGCGCCTTCCTAGCTCGTTTGTTTGATGTTTCAGGCATTCTACGGCGGCGGCGGGGGCCAACGGTCCATTCTACGCGCCAACGCGGAGAGGCGATTTTTCGGTCCGCATCACTATGTAAAGCACATAAGCAAAGATTTAGCAATTATCAGGTCATATCACATGGAATATCGCAAGTTGCCACGAAATGTCGCAAATTATCAGATCATATCATATGGAATTTCACAAGTTACCATGGAATGTCGCAAATTGCAAATTTTCAGATCATTTCAGTTTGCTCCCCCTGCCTATGTGCGGAATTCCTTAATCCTTAACAATTCATCAAACTCAAGCACAGAGGATTAAGACATAAGCATATAAAAGCAAGCCGATAGTATTAATCTCATTCCTAGATAACTAAGGCAAAAAAAAGTGCAACTTACCACAAGGAAGGGATCCAAAACACCCCTAACTTACCAAAAACGTGCAACTTACCACAACCTACCGACCCAAAAACCAGCAAAATAAACGAACTTAGTACTAAGCGCAGACGGGAACTAGGTATACTAGTGCTAGGAGATCACTGGCGATCGAAGTTCTAAGGGCTGGAATCACTATCAGATGAGGCAGACGAGAATTCAGTGATATTCAGAGCCGTGGAGATCTCCTTCATAAATTTTTTAACCCTTTTAAAGTGCCGTGAGATCTCATCAAACTTCTTCCTGTTATCATCCTTGATGCCGTTGATACTCCGTTTCAAATCAGCTATGGTTCCCTGCTCGTCATCGCTGTCTTGATCCTTTTTCTTCCTGATTTCAAACGAGTGGCTTTCGTAGAGATTGGGTTTTGATCAGAGCAGTATTTCCCTTCTTGTCGAAGACAGATCCGGCGCCTTTGGTTTTTGCACGATTGAGATCGAAGAATTGAGGAGTGAAATAATGAAGTGAAAGATTTGGGGTTGAATGAATTGAATAAAGAAGAGATTGGATGGTTAGAAAGGCCGAAAACTTATTGGATATGAATGAAAAGGATTTTGGAGAGATGTGATATCGATTAGACGTGAGGCAGATAAGGAAAAGATTCAAAGTTTGAATTTCAAAGATCACGGCCGGATTAGGAAACTGCCCATTAGATGGAATTAAATGAAGATCAGAGGATATCTCGCGGAGATTAAGTAAGGAAATAAGGACTAGTTATCAGAGTTCAAAAATAATAAGGAATTTTTGGCTGAAAATAGATTTTAACATAAATCTCGAAGGAGATATATTTAGAGAAAAAATAATCTTCCCATGAGTGAAAGAAATAGGATAGATAAGGAAGGTAGAATAAAAAAAAATATCAGTAAAATCAAGAGATAAAGTCGAAGAGATCCTAAAGGATAAGATCGAAGAAATATTAAAGGGCTAACTTATCTAGTCACTTTTCCTATTTGAGCTCAATAATTCCTAATCGATCGAGAATATCACAAAATCTACTCTCAATAAGGGGTTTCGTGAGGATATCAGCCAGCTGATCATTAGTTCCTACGAAGTTCACGCTGATATTCCCTTTCTGAACATGATCTCGAATAAAATGATGTTTCACCTCTATATGCTTAGTTCGAGAGTGGTGTACGGGATTCTTAGTGATACTAATGGGACTATACTATCACAAAAAATAGGAATTTGGCCGTACCTTAAACCGTAATCACTCAAGGTCTGTCTCATCCAAAGAATTTGATGAGAACAACTTCCTAAGGCCATATATTCAGCTTTGGTTGTGGATAGGGCCACGACATTTTGTTTCCGACTGGACCAAGTTACAAGGGAATTCCCTAGTATTTGGCAAGTACCACTAGTGCTTTTCCTATCTTCCCTAGAACCGGCATAATCCGCGTCCGAGTATCCCATTAATGGGAATTCCTTGGAATTTGGATACCACGTACCTAAATTGATCGTTCCTTTCAAATATCTAAGTATCCGCTTGACTGCTGTCAAGTGAGATTCCCTAGGACTCGATTGATATCTAGAACATAGACCAGTAGCAAACATAATATCGGGTCTGCTTGCCGTAAGGTAGAGAAAACTTCCGATCATACCTCTATATTTAGTTTGATCAAAGGGCGTACCTTGTTCATCACTGTCAATTTTGGCGGTCTAATGCATAGGAGTGGGAAGTACCTTGGAATCATCCATTCCGAATTTTTCAAGTAGCTCCTTCGTGTACTTCGTTTGAGATATGAATGTTCCCGTATCCAGTTGTTTGATTTGCAATCCAAGGAAGGACGTGAGTTCTCCCATTAGGCTCATCTCAAATTCCTGGTGCATAGACTTAGAAAAATTCTCGCAAAGAGTGATGTCAGTGCTACCAAATGATATCATCAACATATATCTGCACAAGTGGTATGTGATTCCCTTCGCACTTTATAAACTGTGTTATCTATTGTTCCTGTTGTAAAGCCCATGTCTAGTAAAAACCTACTCAATCTTTCATACCATGCCCTAGGGGCTTGTTTTAAACCATATAAAGCTTTGTTTAATTTGAAGACGTGAGTTGAAAATTCTTCTTTTTCAAAACCGGGAGGTTGTTCGATAAAGACTTCCTCATTTATAAAACAATTTAAAATGCACTTTTCACGTCCATTTGAAAAAGCTTAAATCTTTTAAAAGATGCATATGCAAGTAAAATGCGTATAGACTCGGGTGCAAAGGTTTCTTGAAAATCTATACCTTCTTCTTGGGAATAACATTTGGCAACTAATCTGGCCTTGTTTCGTGTCACATTACCGTTTTCGTCCAGTTTGTTACGAAACACCCACTTCGTGCCTATTATTGTCTTGTCGTTAGGTCTTTCCACAAGAGTCAACACTTGGCTCTTTTCGAATTGTGCCAGCTCTTCTTCCATGGCAATCACCCATGATTCATCCTCAAATGCTTCATTCACTGTCTTAGGTTCCATGGTTGATAATAGCACGTCATGTGATTCCTCAGCAATATCGTTTCGTGCAGTTGCTCCTGTTTTGATCCCTGAAGTGATATTCCCTATGACTTGTTCAGTGGGATGACTGGAAGCATGTTTGAATTTACTGCGATGTTGTTCGTCTGAAGCTTCAGGTTCCTCTGACTCAGTATCTAGTTCCAGTGGAATTGCGTTCACCTCTTTATCAGGAACCTGTATATCTGCAGGAGACACAATTATACCTTCCTCAGTAGCATCTGCATTAGGAAATTCATCAAATGTAACATGCCAGATTCTTGAACAGTCTTCTTCCTATTATTAAACACTCTAAAATCTTTGGAATGAAGGCTGTAACCTTGGAATATCCCTTCATCTACCTTGGAATTGAATTTTCCTCTCTTATCCCTATCATTCAAGATGAAACATTTGCAGCCAAATACATAGAAATATCCTATGTTAGGGGTTTTATCGTTCCAAAGTTCATAGGGAGTTCTCTTAATAATCGGTCTAAGGAAAATCCTATTTGAGACATAACATGTAGTTAGGTCCTACTATTAACAACTTTATAATCCTAGCCATGAATTCTAAGTAATTCGATGATAATGATTGACATTAAGATTCAATCGAAAAACTCAAATGAAGAACAAGAGAGAGAATTCGAGTAGAGTAAGAAAGTTACTATTGTTTCTCTCTCTAGAAATTGAATTGCAAGCCTTTCGGATCAATTTCCAAAACTTTCTCTGTTGATTGCTATTGTTTACAAAGTATTTATACCAAACACACTTGGTATAAATATCTAACTAGTCCTAATCTAAGGACAAATATAAGAAAAGCCCCTAAATACAAGGACATCTAATAAAATCAAAGCACAATTAGAATTGATCTTCTACATTCTCCCCCTTTGTGCTTGATTGCTTGTCTGCCCTAGTTGTCCTCGTCGGGCGAAGAATGACCTGCGCAAGCCCAGCGCGTACTCAAAATTCCTGAGCGTGTTCCCAGCTCCAGTCGCTCCTCGATATCTTCAAGTAGTTCCATTAGGAGCGGCTGTTCTCTCACGAACCTGTGGATCCTCAGCATCGTATCTCGATTGATTTCTTCCAACCTCTGCTCTATATTTCTCCTGATGATCTTGAGCGTCCCATCACAGAATTTGTGTATCTCAGTCTTCAGCATCATCCTAGTCTTCTTCACGATCGGATTGTTGTAGGTGACGCCTAGGACTGAGCTGATGTGCACATGATTGTTGGGAAGCCCTTCGATCTCAGGTCCTTTGTTGAGCGGAGCGGTCATATTAACCTTCTTCATGTTGCTCTCCAGAGCCATCTGAAGGTCGTGTGCGGCCGCATCATGAACCGGTAGAGTCCCTCGAGTCCTTCTTTCTTGATGAAGCCTTGAGGACCTTTGTACTTTTCCACGTACAACTGATAGAGACGGTATACCTCATCAGCAAGGATGTACGGTAGGTCGCTCTCGCTTAGATCTTCTCGAGTTCTATCCACTCGCTCAATGGTGTAGTGAGGTGTTGGAAGTCCTCCTTTTGCACAGTATACGCTGAGTAGTTGGCATATTGGGGAGAGACTCTTATAGTGGCTCTTGACTTGTTCTTTAGTCATCCCCAGCCTTATATCAGGTCCAAGTTTGGTCAGCATCCAGAGGTAGGTCATCCTTTTCTACTGATCCCAGTGAGAGATCCCTCTTAGCTCGAACTCGTTCGGCTTCTTAACTCTCTCCGGTGACCTCCAAATGTTTTCACGAACTTCTTCAAGGAAGGGGATTTCTATTTGGATGTTCTCCCACGGCGTGTCGATCCGAACGGTCCCTGGCATTTGTCTTGTGGGGGAAGCCGCTCGTTGCGCGATCAACACTGGTAGCCTTGGGATTTCTTGTTGGTAGGCTTCACCTTCCTGAAGCTCGTTGTCTTCTATAATCACAAGGTCTATGGAGGCTTGTTGTAGGAAATTCCGAATGTCCTAAAGCCGTTGTCTTTGATGCTCCTCGGGCATGGAATGGGTCATCCACTGTCCTTCGAAGATGTATTTGTCCAGAGCCTCGTGTGGATTGACGCCATGTCCTGAGGGGCCCGGTTGGTCTGGAGCGACCGAGGGAGTAGCTTGAGTAGCTGCTAGGGCTATGAGGATCGCGGCACTTGCTTTTTCTTCCGGAAGCAAGGGGCTTGTAAAGGTCGGTGGGGTGGATGGGGTCGACGGAGGCGTTCTGATGGTGGGTTGGTAGAATGGGCTTAGAGGTTGTGTGCGGTGCGTGGTGGTGGTGGTTTGTGTAGTGGGTTGTGAGGTTTCTCCGGCTCCGGTTCTTGTCTGCGCAGAGCGCGAGCCTTGGCCTTGTTCTTGACCACTCGTAGATGTCCGTGGCCTATTTTCCCCCTCATGAGGGTCCTGATCGTCAGAATCGTCATGTCTGCGTCTTGAATGAGAGCTTTGGCCTCGGCAAGTTTCAGTAGGTGGCTCAGGATGATCCACCAATCGCCTATAAAGAGATTCTTCTTGAGGCGACCGGATGGAGAGGCCGATCAGGCGGGCGAGTAGGATGTCGTGGAGCTCGGTTAGGGGTATGGTGTATGGGTTGATGAGGATGGATGAAGTGGCTAAAGGGTCGGTGGGTGTGGGTTGTGGAGGTGTGAGGTTGGTTTGTGACGAAGGGCCTTCAGAGACAGGTGCTTTTCGGTATCTCTGCGGGATGTCTCGATGGCGTGGAGTACTCTCCCATGATCTTGTCTTCCATGGATCGTGAAGCGGCAGAGAGAGCGGCCTGGAATTGCTCGTTCGACACAAAAGGTGTGGAAGCCTCCGTCGAAGATGTACCAGGCCGACTGATGTCGCCTGTTGACAACCCATGAGCAGGCACCGGCTCAAGATAGAGCGAAGAAGAGCCGGCAACACTTGAAGAAGTGATCAGCACGGTATCTGGTGCGGTGGTGACGGCGGGGAAGAGGGACTCCATCGGGATACTCAAACGTCTGGGAGTCCGTCTTATGAGTCTGAGCTCCTCATCGGACTCAGTATCAGATGAGGTGGCCGTGTGAGGAGAAGATTCATGCTCCACATCTTCACGAGCCTGGTCCGTCACCAGTGGAAGTGAGCTGTGCCCCATTTCAGTCTCGGGCTGTGCTTCTTGTAGAGGAGCCTCCTCGATAGGCTCTTCAAGCACGCCAACATATACGGGCACTTCTACTTGGAGCGTTTCTGTTGGAGCCTCATGTTCCAACTCGGCAGCCACAGCATCGATCAGCGTGGCATCTAAGTCCGGCATTGGCTCCTCGTGAGTTGGAGGCTCCAGCTCTAGTTCCTGAGCGACTTCATCAATCATCATGTCCTCAGGACTAGGCTGTTGTTGCGGTTGGGGAGGGCTAACTCCAAAATCTGTCGGGAGCCCTCGAATCATCTCCTCGGTGAGGTGATTCTCCCAGCAGTACGTACGGTATACGTCTCCTCTGGGGTCAGCGAGACGTAGAACCTCAAAAGGAATTGGCATCGACGGTTGGTCCAAGTCCGTGAGCCGTGGATTGTGGAAGAATTTGAGCCTTGGTGGTTGATAATTTCCTCCAGGAGGTAGACGAGGGATGGACTCGTGCAACTCCATGAATTCCCTGATGATCACATTAAACCACCGAGCGTAGGGCACGTTCTTGGATCTCTTATTCTCCTTTTGCCTGATCTTGTCTGCAAGATCATTCCAGATCAGCTGCGTGAAATCATAGTTCCTGGAGAATGCGATTCCGTGGAAAATCCGCAGAATGTTGCCGTTGCCCTTATCGAAGCCTGTATGCTTGGGCGATAGACACTTGTTCACGATCCCGAACAGTGTCTTCCACGGATGAGGGATACCGCTGCTCTGAACCTGAGCTAGCTTGGTGAGCTGCGGTTGATATCCCATCTGCATGAAATCATGCACCATTTCTGCGTCTGATTGGAGCGCGTCGTAGTTTGCGCTGTATGGCAAGTCCAGAATCATCCCGAACTGGTTCTTGTTCATATTAATATGCCGCGTCCCAATTACGGTTGAGAAGGAGAAGGCCCCATTTTCCACTGCTCCTTGAATGCATCCCCAGAATTGCTGGAGATAGACCATTGGCACCGATGCGGTGACCGTCAATGCATGCCAGATGGGGTGGCCTTGCAGAATTGATATGATGATATCATCTGGACACCGAAAGGTGGTCAGATCGAGCTGAAAATTTATCCTGGACCTTCAGGTACAAATTATGGTCGTAGATGTGATTATAACGAGATAGCGATCCATCTGAAAAATAAGAGATATAAAAGTTCATAAGTTCATAAAATAAAATTTTAGTCGAAAATTGATTTAATTTCATCAAACTATAATATTGTATCAAGTCATGACATGTTTGATGAATGTTGAATTGAATCGTGTAGCATGCATATAGGATACTTGATTTTGAAAAAAATGTAATTGCATGATTGTAATTTCGAATTAAACATATAATCGCGTGAAAAGAGTTCGAAATTTTCTAAGTGTTTGATCGTGGAAAATGTCACTGTTCATGCCGAGATATTTTACGCTCGAAAAATTTGATTTTCAAATTAATTTCCTATGCAGATTTCAATTGAAATAACTCCGTTTAATTTTGCGATCGAAAATATTTTTATTCGCTTAATGTTCGCTACAGTGTAAAAGACTTAGAAAAAAATTCTTCTAAGTGTTGAAGTTAGAATCATGAGACTGTAGCCAATCAATTTTATGATCGAGAAAAATTCCGCGTAAATTTACGATCGAGACATTATTTCTCAGGTAAATTTACTATCGAAAAATTTTCCTCGATTGAATAAAATTTTTCGATTTGAAATTTGTCGAGCGGTACGTGATTTTCGATCCTAAGTAAAATTTTCGCTGCGATATTTTTCTATCGAGAAATTAGTCAACGAAAAAAAACTAAGTCAATCGTCGAGTAATTTTTCGATCAATTAAATCCAAACCAGCGAATTTTACGATCGAAAAATTAAGCGTTGAAAAATTAATTTTTTGCTGCTAAATTTTTGCGACTGAAATAAAATGAAATCGAAAATTCTATTTTGCAGTAGTAAGTGTTACGCTCGATCTAATTTGCATCTAAATTGTCTATTCAGCTCTTAAATTTTTCGCTCGCAGAAAATCCTAATTAGATTTCTCGATGGTAAGTGATTTGTCGGTCAAAATCTTCTTTCTTAGCAACTAAGTCAGAATTTAGCGATCGAAAACAAAATCGATACAAACAGTATCTCAATTGAATCGGAATTCAATTAAGACTCTTAGCGATCGACAAAGTTCTTCGATGGCTTCAAACATTCAAATACCCAGTTTCTTTCAAAACTCAACTTAGTGGTCTAAGATGCAGATTTTTCGAAAGTTTAAACTACCAGATTCATAAAAAACATCAAAACTATCTTAAGTGCAGGCATTCACCCAGATAAAACTCGTAAACATGCCTAAATCACTATAAAATAGTATACGGTTTTCTCAGTTTGAAGAACAGTCGAGAATCTAATCCTAATGACGTGAAAAACTACAAAATGCAGATGCTAATGGAGTTAAATCGCACGCAAATGTCAAATGAAACTCATTTCTACCTTAAACAGACAATTCGGTGTTGAAAATCGAAAGATTTTTTAGAATTTTGAAATGTCTGTGAAAGTTTTTCGAGAGAGAAATTTTTGCGATTTAGGGTTGCGTAAGAAAAAGTTTTTCGACTGACCAAAAAGTGATCTTTTATTAACTCGATGTAAGTCAATGTTGGGTTTGCGATTTGACATTGTGCATTTATATGGATCAGGCCCATTACTATTTGCGCTCGAGAAATTTTTGATTCGAAAATTGCTCTTCAATTCAATTTTTCGATCGCAAATTATCGCGGCTAATCAAAAATCGTTCCCAACACTGTTTACGATCGAGAAACATATGATTGCGAATTAATTCTTATATCCACTTTCTCGATTGTAAGTACTTCTAAAAATTTTCAGATTGATCCCCATTTCAAATAAAATCACATTGTAATGCTCCCCCTCAGAATTAAAATAAATGCAATTAACTCCCTGGATTCTGTGTAGTAACGTCTAGTTCCCCTGGCAGAAAAAAAATCTGTACCACTTAGAGAAAAAAAACGTTAGAAATAATAGAGTTAATCACAATTATTTTTGGCATGTTTTCCTTTGAAATATTTGGTCTGTGACAATAGCTCCTTGTCGTGTAGTGTCGACGTCTCACTTCTTTATTTTGTTTGAAGAAATCTTAAATACTTAGAGAAAAACGTCAAAAATATTTGGAGCTAATGCATGACTTTTATATTTACTCCCCCTCAAATAATGCGCAAGAATTGACTTAACATGCAAACATATGAAATCTATTCGAATAACGAGCATAAAATACGCAATATACCTAGTAAGCACATATACATGGTCCCCAAAAACATGTATTGAAGATATTGCGTGAGGGTAAGAGCAATGAAAAATTTATCGCATTTAAACAATTCAGTACTAATGCAATCTAAAATTACATTTAGAATGTGTGATAACAAAATAAATTCGCATTTATTCAATTCAACACATATGAAACATAATATTTCAAGTCAGAATGTGCGAAATTTTCCTTTCACGATTTTTTTTTCATATTACTATTATTATAGTATGGGTGGGGTCAGATTATTTTGCTTCGATCAATCGTCACACCTAAAGTTTTATGAGACATTTGAAGGAAGAAAATGCCGTCAAGTCATGTCGTCAAACTAAAGTCCTAAGTTCATAGACTGGTCCATTTCGACAACTCTCACTAGGTTCGCTCTAGCATTTAATTATTTTTAACTTGGGATTTTTATATTTATATCACTCAAGTCAACACAAGCAATTTTAAGTCAATTTACCTGTGATCGAGGCATTTTTAATCATTTCACCTAAGCGAGAGACCGTCGATTGGAATCAAAGGGTTGTAAGGATTTTAGTTTGGCTAGGACTTAGAAGGGAAGGTATTTAGAGGAAAGTGAGCTTATCTATTCGTCATCTTCCATTTCTACGTCCGTTTCCTTTTGCGTCTTTCTTCTTTTCAATCTTTTCTCCCTCTTTTTCTTTTAAGAACTATCCCTTTTTATGCTATGCTCAAGCTGAAGCTCCGCTTCTCCACGAGGCTATAGGATATTATCGTAGGCAAAGTTCTTCTTGTTGGTTCTCGGGCCAATACCGTGCTCCTCTTCTCTTAATCCCTAGAGAGGTTTCAGAGATTATCTTTTTGGAAAAGTTCACGGTTATGGAATTCGTACCCAAGGCTGCGCTCCTCTTCTCGTTTCCCGATATAAGACCGGATTATCGTTGGAGAAGTTCACTTCGTGGTGCTCCTCTTTCCAGTCGTTCTGACTAGAGTACGAGATTATCATTGGAGAAGTTCACAGTAGGATCCATGCCACCTTCTAAGAAATAGTCGGAAGGCAGGTTCCTTTGGTCTGATTTTTGCGCGTTGAGCAATGCCTTCTTTTGTCATCATCCTCTTTTCTTCTTTCTTCTTCTCTTTTTTTTTATTTTCTCCCCCTCCTTTTCTCGTTTGAACAACCATCCGAAGAGTATAGAATACAGTTGAAGGCTGGGAATGGGATTCAAATGAAGAAAAGGACATCGGAGAAGGCTCAAAGTGGATGACTAAGGGCTAATGTGAGGGGAAAAAAATTATAAGGCAGAGTGAGGAATAACCTAAGCGCCCTTATCATTTTCCTAACGATCTAAGGCAAGGTGAGTATGAAGCCAAGTATCACTAGTTAAGACAAGTAATTGATGTGTGACTCACTCGAGAAATAGATCCAAAGAAAGAAAAAATAACAAGGCTTGAATCCTCACATATGTATAGTGACTTTGTGTCTAGTGGAGCAACCTAATGACCTTTAGACACAAGAATGCGACTTAGACTGACAAAATTAAGCAATTAAATCGATCGCATGTCGGGGTAAAATTCTAAGTGACTTTAGATCAAAGCATCCTAAAGGATTTCGTCATTCCCCTAATATTATATATATTTATAGTGTATTTATTTATTTATTTTAATTTATTTCACGCAAGATAAAGCATATAAGCAAAGAAAACACATAGCATAGAACATTTAGTAGCACAGAAGATCAGGTAAAGCACATATTACGGAAGATTCAACATGCCTAATTTTTTCGACAAGGAATTGAAACCGTTTTTCATCCAATGCCTTGGTGAAAATGTCAGCTAGTTGGTACTCCGTGTTCACGAAATCCATATCTATGGTGCCTTTTTGTACATGATCTTTGATAAAGTGATATCTAATGTCTATGTATTTTGTGCGTGAGTGATGAACAAGAAATTGCAAGTAATAGCTATGGCACTTTGACTATCACTATATATGGGTATGTTATTTAAATTGTACCCATAGTCGCGAAGCTGAGTCCGCATCCACAGCATCTGGGAGCAACAACTGGCGGCAGCCACATATTCCGCTTCGGCCGTCGAAGTTGACACACAATTCTGCTTTTTAGAGGACCAGCAGACCAGCTTTTCGCCTAGAAATTGAGCGCCAACGGACGTGCTTTTCCTGTCCATTCGGCAACCTGCATAATCAGCGTCAGTATAGCCGATAAGTTTGAAATTCGTACCCTTTGGATACCATAGTCCAAGGGTAGAAGTGCCCTTAAGGTAACGCAGAATCCTTTTAACCGCGACCATATGGGATTCTTTGGGATCGGCTTGAAAACGGGCACATAAACAGGTGGTAAACATGATATCCGACCGGCTTGAGGTGAGGTAGAGAAGAGATCCAATGATGCTGCGATACAGCGTGATGTCGACCAATTTTGCAGAGGGATCGGCATCCAACTTGCAGCTTGGTGACATAGGAGTGCTGAGAGGTTTGCTCTGATCTTGATGGAATTTCTTCAGAATATCCTTGATGTATTTTGTCTGACTGATGAAAATCCCATCTTCGAGTTGCTTGACTTGTGGTCCTAAGAAGAACTGCATCTCTCCCATGTGACTCATTTCAAACTTGCTTTTCATTAGATCTCCAAACTTCGTGCAAAGCCGTGGATTAGTTGATCCGAAGATGATGTCGTCGACGTTTACTTGGACGACCATCGGATCTTTGTCTTATCATTTGATGAAGAGAGTTGTGTCTATCGTTCCTCGTATGAATCCAGACTTCACGAGGAATTCACTCAGGACATCGTACCAAGCACGAGGGGCTTGTTTTAGTCCGTAGAGAGCTTTGTCCAAACGATAGACGTGATCGGGATGTTCTTGATCAACGAAGCCTTCCGGCTGAGAGACGTAGACTTCTTCTTTTAAAACGCCGTTGAGTTTAAGGCGGTCTTAACATCCATTTTATAGACTTTGAAGTCTTTGTGAGCCGCATAAGCTAAAAGAAGGCGGATAGCTTCGATTTGGGCAACAGGAGCATATGTCTCGTCGTAGTCGATGCCTTCCCGTTGATTGTATCCCTTCGCAACTAGCTTTGCTTTGTTCCAGATCACTTCACCATCTTCATTCTTCTTCTTTTTGAATACACATTTAGTTTCGACAATTGTTTTTCCATGCGGACGGGGTACTAAAGTCCACACTTGAAGACGTTCGAATTGATGAATTTCCTCATGCATCACCCAATCTGGGTCTTAAGTACATCTGCTACCTTGGTAGGCTCATTTTTACTTAAGAAGCAGCTGAAGAGACTGTGTTGATAACGTGTCCTCACTCCATCCGAAGGATCGCCAATTATCTGATCAACCGGGTGACCTCTAGTCCACTTGCGCTCATGAGGCAAGGCTGAAGTCGATGCATCAGCCATCTGTGGGTCTAGATTTCCTATAGTCTCCGATTGATCAATTATTTGAGGAAGTTCCAATTCTGCACTTTGAACGAAAGTCTCTGATGATTCTTCCTCAATAACCACTGTAGGTTCTTCGTTATTCTGTGGCAATTCTGAATCGGGTGAGGTAGGGACGTGAGAAGCACTTGGTACGTCGGTCTCGTCGGGTGGAGAATCCACTATAGGTGTAGCAGTGTGTGACCGATATACTGGCTCGAAGAGAGAGTCCAAATCGTCTAATGCAAGTCTCGTTGCTTCTTCTGACGTTGAATTCGGAGTTGTTGCCATCTTCTGTTGGTTTTGTGCCAACACACCAGTGAAAACAGGTTCTGAACTTTTATATTTAGAAGCTATCTGGTTAGGTACGGGTCCTAAACTGAGGTGTACAGGAGCCATTGGGTTAAGCACGGGTCCTGGACTGAAGTAACCAGAAGCCATCTCTGCCACTTCGTGGAAAGTGACATTGTAGCTTTCTTTGATCGTGCGATTGGACTTGATATATACCCTGTACGCTTTTGAGGTTGAAGAATACCCGACGAAAGTGGCTTCGAGTGCTTTAGGGTCGAACTTAGCACGGTGCTCTCGTTCGCCACAAAGCACTTGCACCCGAAGACTTTGAAGAAAGAGATGTTGGGTACTCGTTTGTTGATAATTTCGTACGGAGTCTTGTCGAAGCGCCTGTGAACAATCGTCCTGTTTTGAGTGAAACAGGCGGTATTTACTGCTTCAGCCCATAGGAAATGTGGAAGGCCTGAGTGAATTAACATCGTATGTGCTGCTTCCACTAAAGTTTTGTTCGTTCGTTCGACTACCCCATTCTGTTGAGGAGTCTTGGCGGCTGAGAATTGTTGACTTATCCCAAGTTTCTGATAAAAATCACTGAGAATTTTGTTCTTGAACTCAGTGCCGTTGTCCGTTCGAATGACTTGGACAGTCTGTTGCAGTAAATTTGAATATAGTTCACGAAATTGACGATTGTCTCATCTTTTGTTCGGAGGAACATTGTCCATGTGTAGCGAGAGTAGTCATCGACTATGACCAGCAGATACTTGCGTCCATTTATGCTCTGTGTCTTCATCAGTCCACAGAGGTCCATATATAGCAGTTCCAGAGGACGTGAAGTAGAGGCCACTTGTTTGATATGATGAGATGCTCGCTTCAATTTTCCTAATTGGCACGTCAAACATTGATGCTCTTTTTGTAAAGTTATAGTTGGAAGACCGTGAACCAACTTTTTTGCTGAGAGATGTTGAAGAGCTTTGATGTTGAGATGAGACATGCGTTGATGCCATAAGCTGTTCCTCTTAATTATAGTTTGAGAAATGAGGCAAACAACTGTCGAGGGCCGCACGGACGTCAGGTTTATCGTGTATAGATTTGATTTCCGAAGTCCTTGAAGGAGTTATGTGTCCTGACTATCCAAAATTCTGCACCGGTCAGCATGAAAGACCACCTGGAACCCTTTGTCACAGAACTGACCTATGCTGAACAAGTTATGGCGGAGGCCTTCGACGTAGGAGACATCTTTTATAGTCAGATTCTCCAGAATGATATCCCCAAGTCCTAGAATCGGGGCTGAATAGTTGTTTCCAAACCTGACTTTTCCATTCAGTCAGGCTTGATAGTTGCTCAGCAGCTATTGATTTCCCGTCATGTGTGTGGAGCAACCAGAGTCAAGGTACCACACATGATGGACCTGCAAAAACAATTTAGAGAGCTTTAGGTACCCACTTAAAAATGGCTCCTCTCAGATTAGCAGATTTAGATTTTGGTTCAGATATGGTTCCTAAGTTATTTTCGATAGGAACTTTAGCGACCCAAGTTGCCTTCAAGGAAGTTACTTTGGGTTTGGCCTTCAGAACCCCAGTGGGTTGAACCTGGCAGGGAAGTTTAATTTCAGCTCGAGCAAATGCATGAGTAGGCTTGACTGAGAAAAAGATCTTTTCTTTGGATAGTCGCTTAAGGTGTTTGGGAGATTCTATTTTTACGGGATACCTTAGGTGAGAGCAAGAATGAATAGCGCTATATGCCTTTTTAATGGCTGGATCTTGTTTCCTACGTGTCATCCTAGATGCATTTGTCTTAGAATTATTAATTTTTGTTTTCGATGTGGAGCCTATTTCGAAATTAGTGCTTCTAAATGTGATTGGTTTGAGGGAGTGTGTAGAAGCAATTACTTGAAACGAGGAAATGGCTCTTTTATTTTTCCGAGTGTCTTTTATTTTTGCAGAAGGAGAAACGATATTGGAAACATTCGAATCTATTGACTCCTTCTCTATTTTTATTCTAGACACCCACGCCTTCGTATCTAGTGCTGGCCCTATGCTCCCTGTAGACGTAGGTGAAATAGTGTTAGGCTTAGCACTTCTAATAATACGTTTATGATCTACTGAAGGCGCTTTTTCCATTTTCACGCTTTTTGGAGTAGCGTGGAATTAGCTTGGGACGTTGAAGAAGCTTTGAGATTCTCAATCTCTTTTAGGAACTTTTTCTTTTCAGCTTCAAAATTCTCTCGTTCTATTTCTAATGAGCCTCTTAACTCCTCTATTTTCCTAACAATAGAGGGTATATAGAGAGAATTTTCAGAATGATGATTTTGTGCTTCTTCTTTAATAGAAAGATCTTCAGGTAGTTTAATTGACTCAAGACTCCAACCTTTGGGAAGTTCCCTATTGTTGTAGCTTCGATTCAATTCGGTGTAGGAGAAGGGAATTTCAACCCTAGTCTTGGCTTTTCTTTTGGTTTCTTCTAAAGCATCTATTTCTTTAGCATTAGTAAAAACCATAAGATCTGTTAATCCTAAACCCATGTATTGAATGTCGTAAAGTTGCTTACAATCAACTTTCGACAAACACCGTGGGTTCTCAAAGCCTAAGCCAAATTTATAATCATAAAATTCTAAGTCCATGGGTTGATTTAAAAATATTGTCTGTTCAGTCTGTCCCCTTCTAACAAGAAGATCTTCTAACTTTTTAACCTTAGTATATAACTTCTTTCGTTCTTCCCCTAATAGAGCATAGTTATTTTCTATTGTAATTTTGGAGACTTGACAAGCATCTAATTCTACAACAAGTTTACTAACTTTTGCATTTGATTCTTCTAATTGAGCTTCTAAGTTAGTAATCGTAGTGGTAGGTTCGGTTATCCTACAATTGAGGGTTGCTTTCTCATTGAAATTCCTAACCAAACAATTGTAGTTATTTGCTAGTCTATCCTCCAATTCTTTAATCTTCACACTATACTGCTCTGTCTTAGATGAACTAGTCTTCCAAGAATGTAAGCTCTTAGTGAGTTCTTCTATCTTCGTAGGGGAGCTTCTAAGTTCGGATTCGAGACTAGTGATCTTCTCTTTAGACCTAGACAATTTGTCTTCTACTTCCTTTATACATTTCTGCTAATGTTTCATGTTAGCGTATTCTATTTTATACGATTCTAACATGGTCAATAATGTGGAAGGGAGGTCTACCTCTTGTGAAGAGGTGGATGCGTTCTCGTCTTCCGTTTGATTTGCGGTTTCGGCGTCTGATTCATTGTCGAGACGGGTCATGAGGGCTAAATTTCCTTCCTCAGAGCTCGACGTGTCCTCGAGCCATTGGTCTTGTTCGGCCATGAGAGTTACTCCAGCTTCCTTCTGTTTAGTCAATTGGAGCTTCCTGGAGTAGTAGGTGGCATCTCTCTTCTTCGGATGAGTGCACTCTCTGGCAAAGTGACCTGGCTTGCCACAGTTGAAGCATTTGTTAGCCTCTTTTGGGTTCCTGACTTCGGAGCTCTCTGGTGCATGTTCTTTGTTTTTAGAGTTTGTAGTCCGGTCTGTTGGCTGAGGTTGGAGACTTCTTCTTGAAGTACTTCTTGCTCATCATCTTTCCTATCAAGGCCAACTGCTTCCCTAGGGCTTTTATATTTGGCTCAACGTCAGAGTCCGATTCTTCTTCCTACTCTGAAGGTGAAGGAGGCCTAACGATCTTTTCTTTTCTTAGGTTTGAGCTCCTCTTCTCTGAGACTAGGGCAACAGTGTCTTCGATCTTTTTGCCCTACTGCTCTTGCCTGATCCTCGTCAGCCATATAAGCGTGATCCTCGTCCTCGCTTTGTTCCATTTCAGAGTCGTTAGATTCTGTCACCATGGCCTTCTGCTTCTTTGGTTTCTCATCGTTATTTTTTGGGCATTCATGTGCATAGTGGCCTGGTTTGTTGCACCGGAAGCATTTCTGAATTTTCTTTCCGGACGTGGAGATTCCCTTGTTTTTGTTCTGGAATTTGCCGGAGTTCCCTTTGAATCTCCTTTTCTGTTTGAATCTTTCGAATCTCATTGTAAGCATGGCTAGGTCGTTCATCAGGCCTTCTCGTTCATCGTCAGAATCATATTCTTCTTGGTTTGATTTGAATGCGATAGAATTCTGATTTTTGTTTTGCGACTTCTCATTCATTGACGTTTGAATCATCTCGTAGGAGATAAGAGATCCAATCAGTTCAGAGATGCTCAGTGCTTCTAGATCCTTTGCTTCGTAGATGGCAGTAACCTTGGCATTCCATTTTCGTGGCAGTGATCTCAGTATCTTTCTGACTTGTTCACTGCAGGAACCTTCTTTCCGAGAGAAAACATTTGGTTGGTGATTCCCATGAATCTGGCATACATCTGGCTTATATTCTCGTCAGATTCCATCGAGAACAGGTTATACTGATGGGTGAGCAGAGCCAGTCTTTCTCGCACAACTCGTTGGGTTTTTTCATGAGTGACTTGGAGCATATCCCACATAGCCTTTGCTGATGAGCAGGAACTAACCCGAATGTATTCTTCTCATCTGAGTGCGCATGCGAGCATGTTTTTCGCCTTTGCGTTTCGCGTGATTCCCTTTTTGTCATCAGCAGTATAATCTTTAGCGTCCTTTGGGGTTCCATCGGTTTTCTTAGCCGTATATGGTCCATTGATGATTGTCTCCCAAAGATCATAGTCGACAGCTATCAGAAACTCGATCATACGATTCTTCCACACTGCGTAGTTCGTTCCATCAAAGAGAGGTGGCCTAGAGTGGGATTGACCATCTGCAAAACCATCACTCGAAAAAGCCATTAGATCTTAACTCAGGCGTGTTAGGCCTTTCGCTGAGTAACCCGCTCTGATACCAAATGAAGTGTAAAATATGCCTAAATGGGGGGTGAATTAGGCTATAAAAATTTTGGCTTGTTCTTCTTTGAAAAATACTTTTCTTTAAGAATATATTTGCAGAGTATGTTATTTCCCAGAAAGCAGTACGAGTATCAAAGTTATCACCCTAACCCTTTTTCCAAAATATCACGTTATTTTTAGAAGTCGTTTCAACGATATCACCTAGTTATTAGCACGCGTTCCAGGTTTGTCTCACAGAAAAGTAAATAGCAGAAAGTAAAGTAAGACGGGATTTTTATACAGGTTATATCCCCAACTAGGGTTTAATCCTGTCCTTGGGGTGTGATCTCCCCAAGAGTTCCAATCAATCACTAGGTATTACCGGTTATAGTTACAAAATGATTGACCCTTACACAACCGAAGCACTTTGGAAACTAGACCTCCACCTAGACTGTCACACGCCAAGTTTCGATCCACGTCGTTAACCCAGTAAACCAATTCCCCGACTGGATGCAGCTTGCTACCGAAGGGCCACCGAATCCACCAAATTCGTCCCTCCACCTGCGAAAGACTCCAACCGTGCTCCTTTGTGCGTTCAACACGTCCGCACAACACGTCCGAAGACAAGGGTTTAGGGTAGGGTGTTGCTAAAGATCGCTCAAAAGTACAGAATTCGCAAATGAAAGCTCAACACAGACTACGAATGAATCGCAAATTTCAGCTCAAAAACTCTAAGGGATTCGTTTGCTTGTGTGTTCGTTGTGTACCCTTCAACGTGAAGTGTTTATCTTGTATATAGACCCACGAATAGCTTCTACACTTCACAAGGAAAGTTAAGCACAGAATATGCAAGAGAAAGCTCAATAATCACGTGCATTAACTCAAAGAATCATGTCAAGAATAACCCAATTAAGTTCAACGTTCATGCATGATCACTTACCATAAATATCACAGATTTACTTTCATTCCACGCTAATCTCATTCGTTTGTCAGCACATTCCATATATAGTTCCACTCAGCATGTTATGGTAAGCTCAATCAACTGATTTCTTTCCTAAAATATGATAGCCAATATGCACAAGGAAAGATTTGTTCTACTGAGTATAATGCAAAGCATACTTTCCATGTATGGTGATCTCATCCGATTTAAGCACATTCCATAAATAGACTCAATCAGCATCTTACCACATATAAGCCCAATCAATTAATCATTTTCCAAAATATAAATCCTAAGTCGCATAAGGAAATATAGATCATGATTCACTGATTTAAGGTCAAATAAGATAGCACTCAAAACGGATATATCATTGATATTCTTTCCTAAAATAAATCAATCACAAGTAGGCACTTAATCAGAATATCTTTTCCATATATATAGCAGTCATTCATATCCGGGTGATCACAGTGATATTCTTTCCTAAAATAAATCTATCACGTGTACAGCTCACATATCACTTAACACAATATATCTTCCATACATATTCGTTCATATCCGCGTGATCTCAACGATATTCTTTCCTAATATAACTCAATCATGTGTACAGCTCACATATCACTTATCAGAATATATTTTCCATATATAGCACACAATGATATTCCATCCAAACGAAAACGTTCATAACCAGGTGATCACATCAATATTCCAGTTAAGCACAAGACCACATATATTCAATTTTCTTAACGATTTAAATCATATTGAAACACTTAATCGAATATTTTCATATACTTAAACATCATAAATCATACATATCGAGTTTTCTAAATTGTACCCCCCATAATACATAATTACTTGGAATAATCAAAACTCTCATAATCATTTGGACCAAAAAGGTCTACACAATCTTAAAGGAAAAGAAGGGAAAATAAGAAAAATTCTACCGGCCCGGCCTGGTCCTCTTCCTCTCCGGCTTCCTTCTCCTTATCAAGGGCTTCTCCAGCTTCATCTCCCCCCACGGGCTCCTCGAGAGTCTCAGTGATCTACACATCCCCTTCGGGCTCCTCCGGAATCTCGATGACCTCGGCATCCTTCGTCCTCTCCGGCATGCTCGGCTTCCCCGGCCTCATCCTCAGGCTCTTCAGCCGCTTCTTCTTCTCGGACAGGAGGGGTCCGCTCCCTAGGTGGAGGGACCTCGACCCGGGGCTCGGGCTGGTAGCCACCTTCGGCGCACTCTGCAGAACATGATTGGCATCGAGGAAGCCGAAGGCATAGGCAGAGCGATTCTACCCATTCTCCCGAAGCTGGGAGAGACACCCGTAGAAGCCATACCGGAAGAACTTGTTCATCCCCTTAGCGAAGTCCTTTTTGGAGAAGTGGTCCTGCGCTAATACTGTCTCGCGGGCGTGGCGAACTCCCTCCGCCTCTTCCCGGAGAATGTCGGACCTCCTCTTCTCGGCCTCAGCTCGGGAAAGCTTCCGTCTCGCATCCTCAAGCTTCTGTTTCGCCTCCTCCAGGTCCCTTCGAAGAAGCTCTTCGCGACGCTTGCTCTGGGTGCTCTCCAGGTCCGAAGCTTCGATCTTTTTTCCAGGGCCTCATGGCTCCCAGAGAGATGGACCCAACACTTCATGGCGTCGAATACAAGTATGAGCCCCTGCGCAAATGTAGTCGGTAAACTCGTCAGCGAAAGAAGGAGCGTTAAAAACGAAAGAGACGTCAGAACTTACCTGACCGAAGGTCGCGGAGATTGCATCCTGAATCTCTGAGTCGGGAATGCTGCGGGAGCAGTGCCTATTATCTTCGCTCGGGAACTCCTTCAGGTAGTTTCAGAAGTCACCGTGGGCCAATGTTTCGAAGAATCGGGGCTGCTTGGCTCGACCCAGGGCAATGAGTTCCCCCGAAGCCAGGGGAGGAGGCGCAGATGAGGTCTTGGATTTTTTCGAGTTCGCGCTGGCCGGGGAAATGGCCGGCCTCTTGCCAGCCGCCTTTCTTGGATCGCGAGGAGGAGGCTAGGGCTTTTCCTTTCCCCTTCAAGCGGGTAGGTTGAGCTGCGGGGGTTCGAGAGACTATTTGGACGGCATCCTCTTCGTTCGAGGACAGCATAGCAGCGACGGTAGCAATATCCATGCGTCGGGCTGCAAAACAAAAGTAAAAGTCAGAATACTTAGCATAGGGAAAACAAGGCCTACGAGGTTCGGGGAATGTGTATATACCTAGGTTCGGGGGCACCTCGGTCACCTTTGAACTAAACCCGAACAGGAAAAGGAGGCCGTCCTTTGTAAGTTCGGGGGCTAAATAACGCTTCTTGCCGACCTTCGATAAGAAACATTCGGCTTGTTTGGAGGACTCGGCTTGTCGGGAGGAGCTTTGGGGAAGGGGTCCTCGATGGACATGTCCTCCTCCCATGTAAAAGGAAGCAGCTGGTTTTCGGGGCTGCCTTCGGGAGAACGAAGGAAGAAATACTTACTCATCCAACCTTTGTGGGATGAGGGGTGGCCTTGAATGAGATCGGGTGTTCGGGATGAGGGGGAAAAGAGGAACTTCCCCTCTTCCCTCTTGCTGATTCTCAAAAAGGAATTGATCATAGGGACGGTAGGAGAGTAGCCGAAGCTACTTAAAAGGACGGCTAGAGAAAAAATGTGACTGAAAGAATTGGGGGCTAGTTGGCCGAGAGAAATACCATAGTACTTAAAAATATCTACACGAAACTGGGGAAGAGGAAACTGGAGACCCATGTCCACCTGCTCTAAAAAATATGTCCCGAAGCCTTCGGGAGGATCACTGGCAACATCCGTTAGAGAAGGCACTCTGATCTCAAACTGATCAGACATGCCGACTTGGCCCTAAGTCGAGGAATTTGGGCTGGAGTAAAGGAGGACACCTTGATCTCGTGCCAACGGAGAAACTTCTCCTCCTCCTCAGCCCTCTTTCGACTAGCGGCCTCGGGTCGCCTCGGTATACTTAATACACTCGCTTACTACTACACGATAGGATCGCACATCGGGAAAATTTATTTCTAAAGGAGGGGGATCTAAGTTGAGAAGGGGACGGCCCAAGGGAGCTGCTGGCTTGGGCTGAATTACTAATTCTCGATTTCCCGATGAGCCCTCACCCCCAGTATGAACTTAACTAACATTCCTACCCGAGTCCCTACTCTCAGAACCGCTCGAGGAACTACTCGAAGAGGAACTACCCGAGGATCTATCACTACTATTCGAAGACATATTTAATGAAAGAAAGAGATGAATGAAGAAGGGAAGACTTACAAGTACTCAAGGATGGAGTGAAGAGCTAGGAAAGATCGGGAGATTGGGCAGATTTCGACAGCAAAAAAACGTAAAGAAGAAATTGAAGGGAAAAGTGGGGTATATATAGGCCCCAGGCGACTGATCGTGGGAAAGAGCGCCAGAACTCCCGCCCAAACGTCCCATCGGCAACGACCAATAATAACGCGACACGTGGAAGTGGTGACGTAGCGGCACTCTAGCATAAAAAAATTCCCAATCAGGCTGAAGGACCTCACACACAAATTCCCGAACACGGCTACCCCCGACTCGAGTATTTTACCGTTACTACACCACGTCCAAAATTCGCACACTCTTTTGGACTATTCGCAAGGGAGACTATTGTTACCCCAGATTTTCATCAGTAACGCAGAAAATACTCGATCGGGTGTAACAAACTCTACGACCCATCCCGCCAATCAAAATGCCCCGACAGGGATACAGTACCAAAGACGCAAGATATGGACCTTCGGGACAAGTGGCACTAAACGAGGTCAGGATAACACGCCAACAAGAAAAGAACACCCCACAAAAATGGTACCCCACCGCGGACCGGTCGGAGACTGTATAACACCCCCTCGGGGTATATAGCCAAAGGTCCATTCGGGAGTAGCATCCCAAAGGACCGACTAGGGGTCGAGCGGAAAGCCTCTCGAGGTGTTTCGATCAGAGAATTCCTCAACGATCTACGGCACTCCCTCGGGGTATACGCAGGGGAGGAAGGACCTGAGAGCCTACCCATGCAAAAAACGCCTGAAGCCTTAAGAAGAAGACGCGCGTAGAAGGTGCCCGAAGGGAACTACCTAATACAAATACCCGAAGAGAAAAATGCCCAACAGTACTAGATCGTGGTCCCTGCCGCCTTCAGGCACGTGATTGCCCAAACGTGGAGGAAACCGCTGGCAGTCGGACCAAGATGCGCCAAATGCGGAAGAAATTGCCGAGATGCCAGACGTGGGAGACAACCGTCAAAGACTAGGTACGTCCCTCGCGGCACTATAAATACCCCCTGAAACACCCACAGTCCAGGTACGTTTTTCTGAATTTCATCGTTACTCTGTCATTTTCTACACTACATCCTTCTCTCCAAACTTAAACCTTTTTTCTGCATCATCATCACCTTCACATCACATTTTCCTTATCGCACTACCTTAAAACGGAAATACCCTCTTGACTAAGGTAATAGGGCAAACGACCCCCCAAAATCTACCCTGTTCGATAGTTTTCAGCCATGACGTGCGGTGAAATCCAGGCGGGAAGACGCTCATCAGTCCGTTTTTGCGGTAGGTCAATTTTCGACGTCATCAATAGTTGTGTGGCTTTAGGTTGATAATAGGCATACTAATAGTTGTTATTCGGGAACCATTCTTACATTATATTATTCCACTAACTTGTTGCGAAATGAGCAACTTAGCGATATTAGAAATGAATGTAGAATAAAAGGGTGTTACATCTATAGAAAAATATCCAATTAAATAAAAAATTTACAAATCAGTACCTATTTCAGAAATTTTTACAGATAAGTACACGTTTTACTGTTTGTACCAATTTTCTCAGTCTTGACGTACATTTTTATGTGTGTATTGCGTACCAAGTCACGTGTTTATACGGTACCCTATCGGTTTCTACATAGTACCTTAATGTTATATGACGTACCATTTTCTCAACGTATTACGTACCACAATACGTTGCTATATTGTACCTAATGTGTTATATGGCGTACCTGCAGTGGATCAGGTACCTAAGTGCAAAAAATTTATTCTAATAGGTAGCTACGTATAAAAAAATACTGACACGGTACTGAATTACAAGTTTTTATGCAAATGAGTATTTATGTGTAAAGTCCCTAAAAGGGTCACCAGAATTTGGAATACTCCCTTTTTAAATTGGGATAAAAACCACAAGCGGGTATAAACTTTATTACGATAGGTAAAATATGTGTTATAGCAGCTCAATCTATATAGAAGAAAATCCTCATTATCTCCTTTATAGTCGTAAAAAATAATCGAACCCTCTATTTTATTTCTCCTCTCTACCCCACTTTTCTTCTCTCTAACTCTTCTTATGTGGGATGATTTATAATGCCTCAAGCGTTGCCTTTATGTAGGCAAAGCTCTTCTCTAATGACAACATAATATCATTATGTATTATATAATAAATATAATAAAACCCATCATAGCACATGGTTTAAGCCAATGTTATAAAACGGGTTTCGAACAAGACCGAAAATTTTAGTGGTTTAAAGTTTAGTAGTTTAACTTGTATAAAACTAGAGTCAATCCGGTATCCTTAAATATAATTAAATTATATTTTAAGAATATATCAATCAAATAATATATGCTGGGGATACAAATTAAATTATAAAATGCAGTGTTAAAAAATAAATTAATAAATTGTGGATAAAAAATTGAATAAATGTAAAATTTACAGGGGTCTAAAATTAAATTAGACAATGAATTTTTTCTTTTTTTAAGTTAATAAAATATTAATCTAAATAAAAATGCTTTAAGTAGGAATTCAACCCAAGTCATTGGGCTTAAAAACAAGGCTGCCAACCATCAGACCATAATGCTTCTTGTTAAAAATTCAGTAGTTCACATATTAACTATCGTTCTTTATTTTTTCTAATAATGGCTTACACCGGACCAGAATCCAAACCGGAAATTTGACAAGTTCGCCGATTCTCGGTCGGAACCGGCGTTCTGGTCCAGTCTTCAAAACAATGGTTTAAGCACGTTGGTTAGACAAAACTATGTGCTTGTCCATATGACATCAATCTCTCACTTGAAGATTCGATTGAAGTTTAGTTAGGATCTTCACATCATTCTTTCTGTCTCGTCAATATATGTTAGTTATGTTCAGTTCACAGGAGGAACGACACCACATTAACTTATCCACGTTTTGCTTTGGTCATGTTGTCTTATAGATTATCTACACTGAAAAACTTTTTGTATCTGTTCCTGTGGGGAACTCCGGGTGTCCAGAGATCAAATCCCGGACGCAGCAGAAGTTTAAAATTTTCTGGGAATCCACGTAAGGTTAGCTCAGGCACTCGGTTAAGAATGAACATGTATGACACGTAATAGAGATTATGAAGCTTACCCTTGAAGCGAGGGCGTTGCTAGCGTTCGTCAATCCCCGGTTGTCGTAGTCCTCTCTGAGCACCACCACCGTGACCTCTCCAAGCTTGACCGTCTTGGCACAAGATCGTCATGCCGACCCTGAGACGTATCCAAATTCCACCTCCTCCTAAGGATGGCTAGAGAAAAGGGGAAGATGTTGTAGAAGAGATGTGTATGTGCGTGATTTTCTAAAAACTCACACACACTAGTGTTTCTCTCAAAGATAAAACACATTTTCCTCTCAACTCTCTCTTGAAACCATTTCATAGAGTGAGAATGGACCTCTTTCACAATGTAAAGACTTAGAATCAATTAGCACGAATTTACGAAGGCTTATTCATAAAAATCATCTTTCAACCATTGAAAATAATTTTGATCATAATTAAATTAAATAATGTCCTACATGACATAATTATTTTTTGATTCCCTTATATTAAGTAATCAAATGACTAGACAATGTCCGACATGTCTCACATAAAAACAAAAAATGGATTTGGATCAAATTCGACCTCAAATTGACCTAAAGATCGTCGGTCCACGGCCCCCAACGAAATGCCCACGGCCGTGGAGCAACGGCAGAGGCCTAGATTGGCCTCTGCCAGACCCCACGACCACAGCCGCGGCCGCCGACAGGCCGTGGCCATGGCCCACGACCACGGGCCAAGACTGCCACGGCCGTGGCCAATGGGGCAGAGGCTTGCTCAGCCTCTGCCATGGCTCACTGGCCACGACACCCACGGCCATGGCCAATCGGGCAGAGGCTGGCCACAGCCTCTGCCACGGCATGTAGCAGGTCGTGGCATGGGGCTCACGGCTGTGAGCCTCCGTGCTCGTGGCTGTGAGTCCCATTTTTCCATCCGTTCTCCATCATTTTCGTTCCGGAAATATAAGTCCATGTAAATATAGTTTCTAAAACTCATATTTGACATTTTATTAACGAAGCCTGTTAAATAAATGTACATCTCTCTTTGTCAGATATTGTCTCAGTGATCCTTTTTAAGCCCGACTCTCTTAGTTCGTCTCAATCCGGCAAGGAAGGAATCCAAGAATTTGCTAAGCACTAGCCAATCCCGTGGTACGTTCCCGTGTTAAGTACGATCATCCATATTTTACGAACCGACTATAGATCGTCGTACTACGTATAAACCCTCCACTTATGTCCCGGTCGAGTGAGAGTCATGGTTATGTCAAACTCACTAACTCGACACTATGATGAATTCGTGACGACGAAATTACTAAACTACACTACACGTCCCACGTGAGTTCTTTTCACACTTTGCAAGGTTTCCGTAATTGCTCGTCCCTGAATATACAAGGACATATACCCCGATTACTTGCGAGGTTGTGAATCCCTCACGATTGTCAATGCTCAGCAGTTGCACTTCATTGTCAAGACCGCATGTCGTCGCTGACCCATATTCATCCTCGATAAGGAGGGCCTAGCAAACTAGTGACAACTCGGGACCCCAAAGCCAACTCTGTCAATGACCCTTCAGTCTAAGGTCCACGTATACTAGTCAATCAATCGATCATTGACACTCAGCGAGTAATTAGCCATGTGATCATTCGATTATGAGTGTCCAAATACAAGTTAATCCCCGATTCAACTCATATCTATGTTACGACCTCCCACTTCCCAAGTGAATGATTGGCACAATCATTTAGGAGTCGTCAACAAATAAGTCATGATCGACATTCAGTCACCCTACTGAAGTCTAAGACTTAATGATTGGCACAATCATTTAAGAGTCATCAACAAACAAGGAGCGAACACTATTACACAAGAGTAAATACTAATTTGGGAACGACTGCTACGCTGGGAGCGAATGCAACATGAGTATTGAACATTCGCTACTTTGGCAGCGAATGATACGTGGGACTTGGGAGCGAACGGTATGTAAGGAGCGAATGGTACTTCAGGAGCGAATAATACTTAGTGAAGCTTCTTTGTGAGCGAACGCTACGTCGCGAGCGACCACTATGCAGGAAACACATTCTACGTGGTAGAGAACGCTTCAATGGGAATGAGCATTATGCAAGGAGCGGACAGAGCGCCCGAGAGCGAAACTCGCAATAAGAGCGAACACTACGTGGTGAGACAACACCGCGATGGGAGTGAAAACAACAGCGATAACGAGAGTGCACTTTAGCAAGCCACCGTTACTTAGGGAACTCTACTTTAGCAAACCATAGCTACTTTGGGAGCCTTCGCAATTAAGGAACGCTACTTTAGCAAATCATCGCTGCTCCGGGAGCGAGGGAGCGTTCACTACTTAGGGAACGCTACTTTAGTGAACCGTCGCTGCTTCAGGAAGGAGGGAGCGTTCGCTACTTAAATACGTTGCTTTAGAGAGTCATCGCTCCTTCGGGAGTGAGGGAGCGTTCGTTAATTAGGGATGCAACTTTAGCAAGAGGGAACATTCACGACCTAGGGAACGCTACTTCAGCGAACCGTCGCTGCTTTCGGAGCGAGGGAGCATTGCCTACTTAGAAACGTTGCTTTAGCGAGTATAACACCGAGAATGAACAATACGCCCCGGAGCGGACACTACATTGAGCTAACTCTATATTGGGAGCGAACAGTATATTTGGAGAGACCGCTTCATCAGAGCAATAGTACGAGGGGCCTGCTCAATGACCAGAATAGTGTATCGAATTATTTTATTCTCTAGCATAGCTATCTCGACATGTTTTGGGCTCACCTACAACTATTTGTACGGGCAAACTATTTCGTCCGACTTGCTCTTCAACAACACGCTTCTCCATTCGACCTACGCTATATGGTGTTTTCGTTTGAATTTTCTCTTGCTCGATCGTGTTGCTTTACATGCATAATTATCGTCATGAGTTATTGTATGAATGTTCAATGCTCTATGTGGGATTAGAGCTATTTATTTAGCATGCTCACGTTCAACATTCGACTTTTCTGTCGTTCAACAGAGCTGCTTTCCTTGACATGCTTAATAATCGACGAAGCTACTATATGAACGTTCACCATGTTCAATGCTAGACTTTTCAATCTACGCTTAATTGAAGTTGCTTTGCTCGACATGCTCATGTTGGTCTGGAGCACTTCTGCTCGAGCCGCTCACATTTCACTGAAGATTGTGACGTTCGAGTGAATAGTTTTGTTCAACTGATACACTCTTTCATTCCAGGAAATTTTAATTGATTCAATCACCTCTCTACGGTGGACTAAAATTGCTCACCTCCCTGCGGAATACTAGGCGCTCGATCACCTCTCTACGAGGACTTATGCTTTTCACCTCTATGTGGAGGAGTTGGCGCTCGATCACCTCGCTACGGAGGACTTATATCTTTCACCTCTTTGTGGAGGACATTTCGATCACCTCTCTATGAAGGACTTAAGCCGTTCACCTCTCTTTGGAAGACTTGGCGCTCGATCGCCTCCATATGGAGGACTTAAGCCGTTCACCTCTCTGTGGAGGACTTGGCGTTTGATCACCTCTCGACGGAGGACTTAAGTCATTCACCTCTCTGTGGCTTGGTATTCGATTGCAACCATACAGAGAACTTAAGGCGTTCACCTCTCTGCGGAGGACTTGGCGTTCGATCACCTCTCTACGGAGGACTTAAGCCGTTCACCCCTCTGTGGAGGACTTGGCGTTCGATCACCTCTCTACGGAGGACTTGGGCTTCGCTCCCAAATGTCTCGTTTGACTATCAGTTGGACATGATTGAAAGTTGTAAGCAAAGCAGAGCTAGTTCATTTCCATGTTTGAGGAAAAATCTGTGCCACAAAAACTGTCTTTACCGAGAATTTGTGTAATACCCGTAAAAATTTAATACGGGATTTTGATATAATTAATGGTGTAATTTCGTGAATTAAGAATCTTGATAAATCAATTTAAGTTTTAGGAGTGAAAACTCAAACTAATAGTGTTGGAATTTATTTCAAAAAAAAAATAAATAAAATACCTACCTATGAATAATGCATTAATTAAGTGGGCTATACTTAGTAAATAAGGCCCAAAGTATTCAAATATGATAAGGTTTAATGAGATTATACTTTACTTAACATGGGAGGAAAAATTCGTCACTTAGCTTGACATCTAATCAAGCACAAACTTCAAAACCTCTCATGTATATCAAAACGCTTAATGAAATGAAACCCTCATAAAGCAAAAAGCAGCACAAAATACGTACAAGAAGAGAAGAAGAAAATCAGAAGCAAAGAGAATAAGAATCTTAGGTGAGCATAGGAAATTAACAACTCAGAAGCAGTGAGGTATACGATTACTTAACCCTGTCTACAATATATATATATATATATATGTATGTATGTTGTGGGGCAATCATGGAAGAGTTCGAAATTTCCCATCCTTAGAAACCCTTGTTCCTTAAGATTCGGTTTATACCTATAAGTGTTTATACGATATAAGTCCTAATAATTTCGAAACATATAGTGACCTTAGAGTTTTGACAGGTTCTGTAGAGATTTAGTGTTTTAAGGTGTAAGACTTTCTGGGTTAGAAATAATTTTCCAAACTGATCTTAATGAAATATGAATTTCATTTTTAGGGTATTTAGTGTCCTTATGGAATTTGAATAAGCATCCGGCGATTTATTTTGGATAAGCAATTGCAATTTAGGATGTTTCAAGGCTTATAATATTAAAATAATCACTTTCGATCGATTAGATAAAGAAAACTTTTTGTGACTTTCGATCAATGGCAAACTGAGTTTCGGCCCATAGTGACGCCTTGCTATGTATTAGAGAGTTAAGTTACTAACCAATTAAATTAGTAACCAATCGGGCGATCATGAATAATAACAGACCTTGGATTATTTTAATGAATATCACATGACAGGTTTCGATCGATAATAGCTTTCGCCGAGAATTCCCAATTAAATTAGAGTCGGCCGATTTGAGCAAGGTATGAGTGAGTTTCGAGCGAAACTAAGCTCCAAACAGAATTAAACTTTTGCCGACCTCTACCATCGGGCGATTCCTGTATTCCAGAATAGTTTAATACAATTTAATCCCTTGCACCGTCGGGCGATTCAGGGTATCTTAAAAATCGACTGTTGACTTGATTTGGACCACAAATAGAATACGTAAATTTAACAGATTTACCTTTGGCTTCCGAACCTAATATTTAAATATAATTATGTTATACCAGTATAGTTTGAGAATTAGTACAGATACTAATAAAATTAATATATTCAGAGGATCGACAGTTAGGGACTTCGACGGATTTCTTATTTGGTGATAGCGGGAGGACAGGTAGGTGAATTATTCATCTAAAATGCGTAAACACATATCTGATCTTATGTGCTTCTATGTGATTAAATGATTTACGTGATTTACGTGTTTTACGTACGTCTAATGTGGAAGCATGTCTACATGTATTATCACGTTTATATGCATAGCATATGCATATCATATCACAGGGGTGAGATATTTACACCGTATTGAAACGGTGTTGGTTCGAGATATTGACGAGCGGGGTAGAATGAGATGTTTGTGATTTTTATTGTTGACTCGTTGAGGAGTCGAGGTTGGTACTCTTATGACACCTGACGGAAGACAGGCGTGATCGATCTGTCTACTCGGGCGTGAACGTCCCGAGGTGCAAAACCGTCGTGATTATATTTTCAGCGGAGGGAGCGACCTGACAGGGCAGTTGCGTGATCGTCAAAACGCTTTCGGCGTAGGCTACCGCATACGGAAGAGCGACATAGCAGGGCAGTTGCGTCAAAACGCTGCTAGTGTAAGCTTCCGTATGTTTATTATGGGCGCGCGAGGTGTCGAGTCTGACCTAGGGCCCTGTGTTGTGTGATTTGAGACAGGATTGTGGGAAAAGAAAGAGTGAACATTGCATGTGAGATATTGGGACTGGGAATGAGCGTTCACGTGCATACATGCATTTCTATTCACCTACTGGGCAAATCGCTCAGTGTTTACGTGTTGTAGGTACTGAGTCTGACGCCGACGCGCGTCAATACTGAGGCGGCTTGTGGCGGTGCTCCACGGACTTTTGAGGGCAGGGCGGTACATGGATGAAGACCTGTGGAGCGATAATAGGGTTTTTGTTCTGTTGACAGTTTTGGGGCTACGCCCGTTGTATAGATACTACTATGTAAAATAATATTTTATTATATTATATTATCTTTTAGGAAAAAGTATTTTTTTTAGACGGGCCTTCCGCGGCTTACGTTGCGGAAATCCGCCACTAATCCTAATTAGAAAACGAGGGTCGCCACAGGTGGTATCAGAGCTTAGGATATAGATTCTGTAGACTGTCCATGTACGGCCGCTCAAAAGCCTGGAGGATCAGCCTTGCCTGTACGTTTTACGGTACGATGTGATTTTTTGCTTAAAATGATATACTTGCTTATGTGGCTATTTGTACATGCTAGGAATAAGTATACCTAGCTAGAGTGCGCAGCGGAAGCGTGGTAAGAATATGAATAAGTAAGTCTAGAGAACGTAGAAAATATGTGGGCGAGTCGAGTCGTAGAGCTAAACTCGAGTCCCCTACCACAGAATTTCGGGGGCGAAATTCTTTTTAAGGGGGGAGAATGTAATACCCGCAAAATTTAAAGCGGGATTACGGTAGGAAATTGGAAGATAATTAGCGTTGTAAAGGTTCGAATTAATGGAATTAGTATTCGAACAAGTAGTAAAATACCGAGAACTAGTAGGAAGTACGTAGACAATTCAACTCCTAAGGAAGAACCTGAGTCCCCTACGCATGAGAAAGATTCTCCGATACTTAGGTGAATCAAGCCACACATTCGGATGTGTCGGCTATTTACGTGCAGAGGTAGGAATATATCCTATCTCATTTAGAATCTGAGAAAGCATAAGAAAATAGCGCAGTGGAAGCGGGGTGGGAATAAATCCTACCTTAATAGAATCCAAATAGATCAAGGAATAGGAGAAATCGTTACCCGGGTTATCCGCTTCGGCATAATTTCGAGGACGAAATTCTTTTAAGGGAGGAGGATGTAATACCCGTAAAAATTTAATACGGGATTTTGATATAATTAATGGTGTAATTTCGTGAATTAAGAATCTTGATAAAACAATTTAAGTTTTAGGAGTGAAAACTCAAACTAATAGTGTTGGAATTTATTTCAAAAAAAAATAAATAAAATACCTACCTATGAATAATGCATTAATTAAGTGGGCTACACTTAGTAAATAAGGCCCAAAGTATTCAAATATGATAAGGTTTAATGAGATTATACTTAACATGGGAAAAATTCGTCACTTAGCTTGACATCTAATCAAGCACAAACTTCGAAACCTCTCATGTATATCAAAACGCTTAATGAAATGAAACCCTCATAAAGCAAAAAGCAGCACAAAATACGTACAAGAAGAGAAGAAGAAAATCAGAAGCAAAGAGAATAAGAATCTTTGGTGAGCATAGGAAATTAACAACTCAGAAACAGTGAGGTATACGATTACTTAAGCCTGTCTACAATATATATATATATATATATATATGTATGTATGTTGTGGGGCAATCATGGAAGAGTTCGAAATTTTCCATCCTTAGAAACCCTTGTTCCTTAAGATTCGGTTTATACCTATAAGTGTTTATACGATATAAGTCCTAATAATTTCGAAACATATAGTGACCTTAGAGTTTTGACAGGTTCTGTAGAGATTTAGTGTTTTAAGGTGTAAGACTTTCTGGGTTAGAAATAATTTTCCAAACTGATCTTAATGAAATATGAATTTCATTTTTAGGGTATTTAATGTCCTTATGGAATTTGAATAAGCATCCGGCGATTTATTTTGGATAAGCAATTGCAATTTAGGATGTTTCAAGGCTTATAATATTAAAATAATCACTTTCGATGGATTAGATAAAGAAAACCTTTTGTGACTTTCGATCAATGGCAAACTGAGTTTCGGCCCATAGTGACGCCTTGCTTTGTATTAGAGAGTTAAGTTACTAACCAATTAAATTACTAACCAATCGGGCGATCATGAATAATAACAGACCTTGGATTATTTTAATGAATATCACATGACAGGTTTCGATCGATAATAGCTTTCGCCGAGAATTCCCAATTAAATTAGAGTCGGCCGATTTGATCAAGGTGTGAGTGAGTTTCGAGCGAAACTAAGCTCCAAACAGAATTAAACTTTCGCCGATCTCTACCATCGGGTGATTCCTGTATTCCAGAATAGTTTAATACAATTTAATCCCTTGCACCGTCGGGCGATTCAGGGTATTTTAAAAATCGAGTGTTGACTTGATTTGGACCACAAATAGAATAAATTAATTTAACAGATTTACCTTTGGCTTCCGAACCTAATGTTTAAATATAATTATGTTATACCAGTATAGTTTGAGAATTAGTACAGATACTAATAAAATTAATATATTCAGAGGATCGACAGTTAGGGACTTCGACGGATTTCTTATTTGGTGATAGCGGGAGGACAGGTAGGTGAATTATTCATCTACAATGCGTAAACACATATCTGATCTTATGTGCTTCTATGTGATTAAATGATTTACGTGTTTTACGTACGTCTAATGTGGAAGCATGTTTTCATGTATTATCACGTTTATATGCATAGCATATGCATATCATATCACAGGGGTGAGATATTTACACCGTATTGAAACGGTGTTGGTTCGAGATATTGACGAGCGGGGTAGAATGAGATGTTTGTGATTTTTATTGTTGACTCATTGAGGAGTCGAGGTTGGTACTCTTATGACACCTGACGGCAGACAGGCGTGATCGATCTGTCTACTCGGGCGTGAACGTCCCGAGGTGCAAAATTGTCGTGATTATATTTTCAGCGGAGGGAGCGACCTGACAGGGCAGTTGCGTGATCGTCAAAACGCTGTCGGCGTAGGCTACCGCTTACGGAAGAGCGACATAGCAGGGCAGTTGCGTGATCGTCAAAACGCTGCTAGTGTAAGCTTCCGTATGTTTATTATGGGCGCGCGAGGTGTCGAGTCTGACCTAGTGTAATACCCGGGTCCCGCAAGTAAGCCGGCAAATAAACTTGCATGCATATTATGTGCTTATATGATTGCACATTTGATATTTATTTAATTATGTGCATATGTGATATTTAACATTATGTGTAAGTTAGATATGGAAGTAGAGGAAATTCGAGATGAGTATGAGAGGGTGAATTTGCGAGTTAGGGAAGTTTGGTTATCATGAGTTCGTGGAATAGGTTCGCGAATTGAAAGGAATTAGAATCTTGCATGGTTTGAAATTCGCGAACTAGGGGGGGATTTAGTTTCACGAATTGAGAAAATTATGAGCATGTGAAGTATACTTCGCGAATTATAAGGATTCGTGAAGTGTGGAAGTGCAAAGTGTTTTTACGAATTGAACTTTGAACCTTTGAAGTTAGGAAATATTATAATAAACTAATTATAATTAAGTAGGAAAGACAAGTGGGAGACAATGTTTTTCGGATTACGTAAATATCAACGTTGGGTTTTGTCCTTTGTTGTCTGAAGCACTAATGGAGAAGTAAGATTAATCATTTATTCAATCATAAGAAAAATAAATCTAGAGAGAAGACGAAGAACTCAAACTGTAGAGGTTGAATTTAAGCTTGGAGAGGGTATATCTTTCTTACTTTCATCTTTACGTTTTTATGTTGATTTAGTATGTTTTAAGTGTGTTAGATACGAGAGGATAGATCTGTGTAAGTTTTATAAAGGTTTTTAATTTTTGAAGGTTCAAATGTGATTTGAAGTTTTAAAGAAGTTCGTTGTGTTCTTGAGAAAAATAAATGTTAATCGAAGGTTTTCAGATTTTAAGTATTAAATAGTGTTTTTGGTGATGATGGGGTCGTGAAATATGAGTTTCACGAACTCTAGTTCGCGAATTGTAAGTAGTTTGCGAATTGGGAGTTAATAAGTTAAATGAGTTCGCGGGTCGTGTTCGCGAATCGAGATTTGCGAATTGAGACAATTTTACAAAGTATGTCAGTTGGCGAATTATATGTAAGGCAAAGTAGACTTCGCAAACTGTATATATAGGTTTGCGAATCCATGAGACTTTGCGAACTTGTCGCGTATGAATTCTATTTCACGGGTTATACTTTGCGAATTCGATCCACTGTACAAAGTTTCGCGAATCCATGAGACTTCGCGAATTTGAGAGTGTGCGAATCCAGTTTTGCGAATTGGTTGAATTCGCGAATTGTTACTATGAGTTCGTGAATTGTTTTATTGAACTGTAGGGACTTTGCGAATTCGGTTCACTGTGTAGAGTTCGCGGGTTCATGTAATGCCCGATCATAATTTGCCTCTCGGTGTCTTCAGGGTCAATTTACGGTATAGGCAAACGTCCTTTATGATGGAATTTCCGAACGAAAATTTACGTAGTCAACTAATATAATATATAAACTGATTTTATTGTCTTTTCGTGGTTAAAGGACGATATTTTAGGAAACTCAACAGACCGGTTAGCGATTAGCTTAAGGACGTCAGGTAAGTGGGAATCTCACCTACAACACATAATTTGTGTTATATGTATTTGTTTTATGTGACTATGTGCTTTGATGTGAATATGTGGTGATGATTAATGAAGTGAAATGTTTAGATATGCTTTTGCATAGTAAACATTTATTGCATTATTATGTGACATGAGCATGTGCATACATGAATGATGTGAGGATTAGAAGTATGAGTATGCACAGTATATGATCGTCTTGAAAACAAAATATGTTTGAAGACATTAGTATTTGATGTAGACTCATGAAGAGTCATAGTATAGCTACTTCTACAAAGGCACCATGACGGGGGTAAACCGTCGAATGTATGTACTTAAATTATTTAGGTAGCGGACGAGGGTCACCTGGACGAGACACATGGCGTAAGCCAGAGTGCCAGGAAAGGCAACCGCAATGAAAAAGGACGATCGCCAGATAGAGGGGCGACCTGGTGAACGATAAAACTGGAGATAAACCCTAGTTTATCTTAACCAGAGTGGGCTGACTATTGTATTGTATCTGAATAGGATTTGAGCTCATTTTATGGTCGTGCAAGTAGTAAGTTAGCTATGGGCCTGATAGAAATAAGAAGGAAATGGAAAAGAAAATGATAAAAGAAATATGAGTATGTGAGTATTAGAAAGCACTGGCGCGGAAGCTTTTGCTAGTTGACACGTGCATACATGCATATTTCCACTTACTGAGCTTTATAGCTCATCCCATGTTTTTATGTGTTGTAGACGCAGTGAACACGGTACGTGAACCTGTAAAAGGCGAGGCTGGTCCTTCTGGAACTTCCGATGACTTTTGAGGGTGGTGTGTACATGGATGCGACCTGTGTGGCGGGCGCTATGTTAAATTATGATGTGCTTTTGTAAGATATGTTTGTATTGTATGTAAAATTGGAGCAGCGTTTGTATTGTAAATTAGCAGTGTATGATTTGCTATGTAAAATGAAAAATTTTATCGGAATTTTCGTATGTAATATATTTTATATTTTCTTTAGTCGCGTAAATTAGTATAAGAATAGAGTTGTAAATGGCGGGGTGCCACACCTAGGGCCCTGTGTTGTGTGATTTGAGACAGGATTGTGGGAAAAGAAAGAGTGAACATTGCATGTGAGATATTGGGACTGGGAATGAGCGTTCACGTGCATACATGCATTTCTATTCACCTACTGGGCAAATCGCTCAGTGTTTACGTGTTGTAGGTACTGAGTCTGACGCCGACGCGCGTCAAGACTGAGGCGGCTGGTGGCGGTGCTCCACGGACTTTTGAGGCCAGGGCAGTACATGGATGAAGACCTGTGGAACGATAATAGGGTTTTTGTTCTTTTGACAGTTTTGGGGCTACGCCCGTTGTATAGATACTACTATGTAAAATAATATTTTATTATATTATATTATCTTTAAGGAAAAAGTATTTTTTTTAGACGAGCCTTCCGCGGCTTACGTTGCGGAAATCCGCCACTAATCCTAATTAGAAAACGAGGGTCGCCACAATTTGTTCGATCAAAAACTGACTAACCAAAATTCTTTTCGACTGTAAATCGCCCGATGCAACTCTTCGATTGAAAACTATTGGACTGTGTAGAATATCAATTTTAATTGTGCTTTGATTTATTGGCCGTCTTCGTAGATCGGGGCTTTTGTTGTATTTGTCCTTATTTTAGGACTTATTTGTTATTTATACCAAGCTTGTTTGGCATAAATACATTTTTAAACATTGAGCTTAATAGAGAAGATTTTAGAATTTGATCCGAAAGGCTTGCAATTCGATTTCTAGAAAGAGAAACAAAAATATCTTCTCTCACTACTCGAGATTCTCTCAAAAGCTCTCCAAGAAGGTTTTCGATCGAAATCTCAATCTATGCAAATCTTATCGATTCCTTTAGAATTCATGCCTAGGATCATAGAGTTGATTAATTAGGACCTAACAATTGGTATCTGAGCAGATTCGTTCTGTTTTGAATCGAAAATTGTTAGAATTGGATCGAAATTTTAATTCTGACACTGCTCCATCGAAGAACAGTTTTGGCGCGAAATTCAATTTCGATCTAATAGCTCAATTCTGTGCTTATTTGGCTTGAATTTGATGATTCTGTGCTCGTCTTAGTAATATAAGTTGATTGCGATTAGATCTGTAGCTGTTTTAACTTCGATTTAGCATATTTGATTTGATTCGAGAAGTTACTGTTCGCACCTAGAACAGTTTGAACATGTTCTAATTTTGCTCAAATTCGACATATTTTGCTTCATGACGTGTTTAATTGCCTGTTCTTGCGTAGTGAATAGTTGATTTCAAGCAGATAGGTGTAATTTCACGATCTAATTCATCATTTTTGCTTGAATCAGTGTTAATTGTATTCTGTGATTTTGTGCGATCGTCTTAATTTTTCGCTAGATTCTTCGATCAGATTAATTTCTCGATCGAAAAACTCTGCGCGAGAATTTTTCTCGATCAGAATACGAAGTCAGACCTAAAGTCGTCTCTGTCAAGAACGACTTTAGTAGAAAAATTTCTTGAGCATTAATAAGCGAAAAACTTTTTCGACAAAGAGCAATTTTGACTTTGCGAGCGCAAAACTTACTGTCGAAAAACTTTTTCAGTCAGACTCCTCAGTTTGACTAAGCGAAAACCTTTTGCGTCCGAGAAACTTTTTCAATCAACGAATTTATTTTGACCCAGTGAGAAACTTATTAAACAATACGGTTTCTCCGCGCTCGAAATAAATTCGCAATCCAAATTTTTTCTCGACCAAAAGATTTTGAGCAACTTTTCTCGCTCGTAAAATTTTTCGCTGACACACTTTCTTGCACGAGAACAGTAACAGTGACAATTTTTCTCGACGAATTAATTTTTGATCAATTAAAGATTGAGTCAAAAATAATTCTCGAATCTAATCTAGAATTAAACGCTACTAACTAATCGGCTATTTGTGAAGCACATCACATAAGTTCAAGACATCAAAACAACAAACGAAGATCCTACATCAACTCGAAGAAGACATGGATGCTTACTCACTAGGAAATGAATCGTCCTCCAATTCTCAAAAGAGGCGAATATCAGTCTGGAGAAGCCGATTTCTAAATTTCATAGAGCTAAAGGAATAGGCAGAAGACCTTTTCTCATCAATTGAGCAAGGTCCAGCTCTGTTCTGGGGAGATGTTCCCGGGGACAACACTGCCAACCCTCCAATTCCTGCCTCTAGGCGACTGAAAGAGCCTAGGGAATATACTACGGAGGAAAGAGTGAGAGCAAAAGCTGATCTAATAGCCAAGAACACGCTTATGCAAGTAATCCCAAATGATATCTATCGACAGATCGATAGTATTCCAACCGCTAAGGGAATGTGGGATGAGCTGCACAAGATGATGCAATGAACAGAAGTCGGTATCAAGGCCAAGAAGGCTAATATTCTCACAGCCTACGATTCATTCAGAGCTAAACCAGAGGAGTGCTTACATGATCTATACCAGAGATATCTCACCCTCTTAAATGAGATGAGGAAAATCGAAATCTCTAAGACAAACATGGAAACCAACATCAGATTTCTTTCCTCCCTGCCCTCAGAATGGAAAAAGATATCCACTCAGATCAGACAGAATAAAGACCTTGAGGAGCTGGATATACATGCCATGTTTGACAATCTTGCACAGCACGAGGAAGACATAAGCGAGATTCAGAAGGAGCAGAAGGGAAAACTTATCGATGACTCAGTTGCCCTAGTCTCAGACAGGAGGAGCGCAAAATTGCGAAAAGAAAAGATCGTCAAGCCTCCTACCCCCTCAAAATCTGAAGACGAATGAGATTCAGACACGGAGCCTAACATGAAAATGCTGGGAAGCAGTTGGCGCTAATTGGGAAAATGATGAACAAACAGTACTTCAAAAAGAAGTCCTCATCATCAATCGACTTAGGACCTCAAGCTCGAAAAACAAAGAACCTGCACCTGAGACTTCTGTGGTCAAGACCATCAAAGAACCGACCAAATGCTTTAATTGCGAAAAAACCTGGTCATTACGCCCGAGAATGTACTCTCCCAAAGAAGACAGACACTAATTACTACTCCAGTAAGCTTCAACTTACGAAACAAAAAGAAGCTGGAGTAGCTCTAATGGCTGAACAAGACCACTGGCTTGAGGACACGTCTAGCTCAGAGGAAGAGAATCTAGCTCTAATGGCCCGCCAAGACAAACAATCAGACGCCGAAGACTCAAACTCGACTGACGAGGACCAAGCATCCGATTCCTCACATGAGGTAATCTCTCCTTCCACATTGTTGACCATGTTAGAATCATATCAATTAGCATACACTAACATGCAACGTGAGCAGAAAAGCGTAAAGGAATTAGAGAAGAAACTAGCTAAGTCTGAGGAGAAAATAGCTAGTCTCGAATTAGAACTAAGGAGCTCTAGTGCGAAAATAGATGAACTAACTAAGAGCTCGAACCTTAGCGAAACTAAACATATTTCGTTAGAGAAGCATAGCTCGAAAGTGAAGGAACTAGAAGACAGGCTAGAAAATAACTATAATTGCTTGATTAGAAATCTCAATGAGAAAGCTAATCTCAATTGTAGATTAACAGAAGCAACTTCCAAGATCAGTAATCTAGAAGCCGAATTAGATAACTCGAATACTAAGGTTTGTGAACTTGTGAAGGACCTAGATGCCTGTCAAGCCGCCAAGATAACGGTGGAGAAGAACTTTGCTCTCTTAGGAGATGAGCGTAAGAAGCTATATACTAAAATCAAGAAGTTAGAAGATCTTGTTGTAAAAAGGGCACATACTGATCAAACTATATTCTTGAATCAGGCCAAGGACTTAGAATTCTATGACTATAAGTATGACTTAGGCTATGAGAACCCACATAACCTGAAGAAAGTTGATTACGAACAACTATATGATATCTCGTACATGGGTCTCGGTCTAACTTCTCTTATGAACTTTACCAACTCAAAAGTAATATTTGAGGAAGAAGAAGCCAAGAGACAAGCCATTACAAGGGCTGAAATACCCTTTCATACATCGAGCTGAATCAACGCGACAAAACTTGGGTATCTCCCAAGGGCTGGAGCCTTGAAACTGTTAATTTTCTTGAAGATCATTCTAAAAATGAGAAAGTTCAAATTCATCGTTCTGAAAAGTCAGGTTCGGAAATAACGACTCAGCCCGAATACAAGAGCTGCTGAGCAACTACAAAGACAGACCGAATGAAAGTCAGATTCGGAAATAACGACTCAGCCCCCATACTAGGAGTTGGGAATATCATTCTGGAAAATCTGACGATAAAAGATGTCTCTTACGTCGAAGGTCTCCGACATAACTTGTTCGGCATTGGCCAATTCTATGACAAAGGCTTCCAGGTGGTCTTTCATGCTGACCGGTGCAGAATATTGGACTGTCAGAACAAAGAACTCCTGCAAGGACTTCGGAAATCTAATCATTACACGATCAATCTGACGTCTGTGCGGACTAAGACAGCTGTTTGCCTCATCTCCCAGATTACAATTCAGAGGAACAGCTTATGGCATCAACGTGTGTCTCATCTAAACATCAAAGCTCTTCAACGACTATCAACGAAAAAGATGGTTCACGGTCTACCAAAAAATTAGTTTACAAAAAAGCATCAGTATTCGGCATGTCAATTAGGAAAAATGAAGCGAGCATCTCATCATGTTAAACTAGTTGCCTCCACTTCACATCCTCCGAAATTGCTACATATGGATCTCTGTGGACCTATGCAGACACAGAGTATTAGTGGGCGGAAGTATGTACTAGTTATCGTTGATGATTACTCCCGCTACACGTGGACGATGTTCTTCCGAACTAAAGATGAGACAGGGGACGTGACAGTTAATTTCGTGAACACTACTCAGAATTTGCTGGAACTATCCATCCAAGTCATCCGAACGGACAACGGCACTGAGTTCAAAAACAAGTATCTCAGTGAATTTTATCAGAAACTTGGCATTCATCAGCAATTCTCGGCCGCCAAAACCCCTCAACAGAACGGAGTGGTTGAAAGGAAAAACAGAACTCTAGTAGAGGCCGCCCGTACAATGCTGATTCATTCCAGCCTCCCACACTTTCTATGGGCTGAAGCAGTAAATACGTCTATTTCACTCAGAACAGGACGGTGGTTCACAAGCAGTTTAATAAAACTCCGTACGAAATAATAAACCAGCGAGTACCCAATATCTCATTCTTCAAGGTCTTCGGGTGCAAGTGCTTTGTGGCGAATGACAGAGAGCAACATGCTAAGTTCGACCCTAAAGCATTCGAAGCCACATTCGTTGGGTATTCATCAACGTCAAATGCGTATCGAGTTTACATCAAGTCCAACCGATCAATCAAAGAAAGCTACAACGTCACTTTCCACGAAGTGGCAGAAATGGCTCCTGCACACCTCAGTTCAGGACCCGTACCAAATCCGATGGCTTCTGAATACGACAGTTCAGAACCCGTATACACTGATGTGTTGGCATAAAACCAACAAAAGATGGCAACAACTCTAGATTCAACGTCTAAAGAAGCACTGAAACTTGCGTTGGAAGATTTGGACTCTCTCTTTGAGCCCTTATATCGGTCAGAAAACATTATAGCAACACCGTTAGTAGAACCCCCACTCGACGAGGCCAGTATACCGAGCTCTTCAAATGTCCCTACCTCACCCGATTCAGAATTACCACAGATCAATGACGAACCTACAACAGTAAATGAGGAAGTCTCTACAGAATCACTCAATCCAAATGCAGAATCTGACTTACCTCTATCTCCTGATGAATCTGAAATCATTGGAAGTCTTAGTCCTCAAATGACCGATGCGTCTACCTCTGCGCTACCCCATGAGCGAAAATGGACTCGAGCACATCCTGTTGATCAGATTATTGGTGATCCTTCACGAGGAGTACGGACACGTTTATTCAGCTGCTTCTTAAGCCAAAATGAGCCAACTAAGCTAGCAGACGCACTAAAAGACCCGGATTGGGTGATAGCAATGCAAGATGAAATCAACCAATTTGAGCGTCTTCAAGTGTGGTCCCTAGTATCCCGACCGCATGGGAAAACAATCATCGGAACGAAATGGGTATTTAAAAACAAAAAGAACGAAGATGGCGAAGTGATTAGGAACAAAGCTAGATTGGTTGCGAAGGGCTATAACCAACAGGAAGGAATCGAAGCCATTCGTCTCTTCCTGGCTTATGCGGCTCATAAAGACTTCAAAGTCTACCAAATGGATGTAAAGACCGCCTTTCTCAATGGCATTCTAAAAGAGGAAGTCTACGTCGCTCAGCCAGAAGGCTTCATGATCAAAACCATCTCGATCACGTCTATCGATTGGACAAAGCTCTCTACGGACTGAAACATGCCCCACGCGCTTGGTATGACGTCTTGAGCGATTTCCTCGTAAAATCTGGCTTTATCCGAGGAACGATCGATATGACCCTCTTCATAAAATGGCAAGAGAAAGATTTGATGGTCGTCAAAGTCTATGTAGACGACATCATATTCGGATCAACAAATCCACGGCTATGCAAGAGATTTGGAGAATTGATGAAGAGCAAATTTGAAATGAGCCACATGGGAGAGATGCAGTTCTTCTTAGGACTTCAAGTAAGGCAGCTCGATGATGGGATCTTCATCAGTCAGACTAAATACATCAAGGACATCTTGAAGAAATTTCATCAAGATCAGAGCAAGCCACTCAGCACTCCCATGTCCACAAGCTGGAAGTTGGATGTGATCCCAGAGGAAAAGGGGTCGACATTACATTATATCGCAGCATCATCGGCTGTCTTCGTTATCTCACCTCAAGCCGGCCAGAAATCATGTTTGCCACATGTGCCCATTTTCAAGCCGATCCCAAAGGATCTCACATGCTTGCGGTGAAGCGAATTCTGCGTTACCTTAAGGGCACCTCCACCTTAGGACTATGGTATCCTAAAGGAACAATTTCAAATTAATTGGCCATACTGATGCTGACTGCGCAGGTTGCCGAATGGACAGGAAAAGCACATCCGGTGGCGCTCAATTCATAGGCGAAAAACTAGTCTGCTGGTCATCCAAAAAGCAGAACTGCGTCTCAACATCGACGGCCGAGGCAGAATACGTCGCGGCTGCCAGCTGTTGCTTGCAAATGCTATGGATGCAGACTCAGCTTCGCGATTATGGGTACAATCTAAATAATATACCTATTTATAGCGATAGCGAAAGTGCCATTGCGATTACGTGTAATCCTGTTCACCACTCACGCACAAAACACATAGACATACGATATCACTTCATCAAAGATCACGTAGAAAAAGGCACGATTGACATGTATTTTGTGAACACGGAACATCAACTAGCCGACATTTTCACCAAGGCTTTGGACGAAAAAAGGTTCCAATTCGTTGTCGGAAAATTAGGCATGTTGAACCTTCCGTGATTTGTGCATGATGTGATCCTATGTGCTTTCACGTATTCTATGCTATGTGTTTTCTATACTTACCAAATGTTATATCCTGCGTGAAATTTTTTTTCATTTAAAAATAAATAAATAAATTAGATATATACATATAAGTATAATATTAGGGGTATGACGATATCTTTAGGATGCTCGATCTACGTCACGAATGGAATTCACTGACATGAGACTGATTATTTGCTTAATTTTGTCAGTCTAAGTCGCATTCTTGTGTCTAACAGGTCTTTCGTAGACTCCATTAGACACAAAGCCACTTTATATGAGTGAGATTTCTAGCCTTTTATTTTTTTCCACCGGATCTATCCTTGAGCGAATCACACAATCATTGCTTGTCTTAACTAGTGATTCTTGGTCTCATACTCGCCTTGCGTTAACGTCAGGAACATGATTAGGGCACTTAGGAAATTCCTCACTCGGCCAAAAATAAATATTTTTCATTCCTTTAACATTGCCTTTAGTCATCCATTTTGGGCCTTCTCCAAATTCCTTTTCTTCGTTTAAAAACCCTTTGAGCCTTCAACCGACTATGTAAACTTTCGGCGGGATGTTAAATCGAGAAAAGGAGGGGGAGAAAACCGAAGACGAAAAAGAAAAAGATGACAAAAGAAGGTGGAAAACGCACACGAGGAATGCTCAACGCACAAAAAGCAGACCAAAAGAACCTGCCTCTCGCTTATCTCAATTTAAGGGGCATGGATCTTGCTGTGAACTTCTCCATTGATAATCTCGCACACTCGTCAGAACGGCTGGAAAGAGGAGCACCACGAAGTGAACTTCTCCAACGATAATCCGGTCTTATATCGAGACAACGAGAAGAGGAGCACGGCCTTGGGTTCGAATTCCATAACTATGAACTTCTTCAAATCGATAATCTCTGTAACCTCTCTAGGGATTAAGAGAAAAGGAGCACGGTATCGGCCCGAGAACCGACAAGAAGAACTTCGCCTTAGACAATCTCTCAGCCTCGTAGAGAAGCGGAGCTTCAGCTTGAGCAAGTGCAGAAAATTTACAAGAGATAAAAAGGATGAAAAGGACAAAAAGACGAAAGAGAAAAATACAGGAGAAAAGGAGAACAACGAAAGAATCGAAGAAGACATAAAGCTCACTTCTCCCAATAAGTTCCCTTCCCTTCCTAGTCATAACCAAATTAAAGCCTTCAAAGTCCCTTTAATTCCAAAACGACGGTCTCTCGCTCGGTGATAATGATTAAAAGCACCTCGATAACAGGTAAATTGACTTAATATGACCTGTGTTGACTTGAGTGATATAAATATAAAAATCCATAGTTAAAAATAAATGAGTGCTAGAGCGAACCTAGTGAGAGTTGTCGAAATGGATACTACTGTTGAACTTAGGACTTCAGTATGCTGACATGACTAGACGGCATAAAAATCTTTCAACTGTCCTGTGAATTTTTAGGCGTGACAATGGTCGAAGCAAAATAATCTGACCCCATATTATTAATAAAATTAGTATATACATATATAATATAATAATACTCATAATAATAAAAATCTTATATAAAATTACTTTTAAATCGCACATTTTAATATGCATTTTAATTTGCATCTATGCGGAATTGATTAAAATGCGACATGTTGTTCATGCTCATACCCTTGCGCGAAATTACAATTACATGTATAGGGGAACATGTATCTAGGCTAATCTTGATAAATCACGTGTTTTTAATAAGTGTCTCTTTGATTGATTTATATGCTTATTTGATGAATCAACTGAGATGCATTATTCGAGGGGGAGCATTTACAAAATTTATGTCTTGAGCTCCAAATATTTTTGATGATTCTTCTCTAAGTGTTGCAGAAATCGATCTAAACTTTCCCGTAACAACACACTTCAGAGAAGGAATTCACGAATCTTCGCATTTTGGATCTCACGACATTGGTATCATATGTCAAGGGGAGCCTAAATAGAAAAATTGCTTCCAAATTAACTCTAATCATCTCGACATCTTTTGCTCTAAGTATTGCAGATTTACAAAATTTGAAGAGGAGGCCAGATGTCACTAATCTGAATTATAGGGAGTTAATTGCTTTTATTTACATATAGAGGGGGAGCAACTATGTGGTTTATTTTTTTTCTCAGGGTCAATCTGAAAACTTAGAAAAACTTACTATTGAGAAATTTGGACGAATTTCGTAATTTTCATTCACATCTTCTCGAGCAAAAATTGATTTGGGACCAAGTGGTAATTTTCGCTTTCATATTGACGAGCGAAAATTAAACAGGAACCAAATGAAAATTCTAGATCGGAATTTGTCGAGCGAAAATTCAATAGTAACAAATTAAATTTCTCGATCGTAAGTTTCTCGAACGTAAACAGTAATGGGCCTAGAAATTGTTAATTATCGAAAATCTAATCAGCCCATTTAACGAAATTAATGCTTGCAATCGAAAATCCCCAAATACACGCAAAACCCTTAATCGCAAAACTCAACAGTCGATAATTTTTCTCTCGCGAAAAACTTTTTCCACAAAGATGAAAGTCAAAATCTTACATACTTTCACTAATCTTCGTCTTTGAGAGGTAGATTCGACATCCTTTAGGGATTTTTGTGTGTTTGAACTCCGTGTGCATCTGTATTATGTGATCTTTCGCATAATTTAGTGTTATATTCTCGTCTATTCAAAATAGGAAAACTCGACGACCGATTTATGTGAATAATCTGGATTAAATTCTACACTTAAGATAGTTTCGGTGCTTTCTGATTATTCTAGGAGTGTACTACTTCGACTATCTGCGTTTTTAAAGTTCGACTGAAACTGCGTTTTAACGTTTAAAGGCAACGAAGAACTTTCTCGCTCGCAAATAGTGTCAATTGAATTTCAATTGATCTAGTGTTTGTAGTGTAAAAGTTTTTCGATTGCTAAACTTTTAACTTAGTCGTTAAGATAGATAACGTAGATCGAAAAATAATTACAATCGAAAAATTGAATTTGGATTTTATGCGAGCGAGAAGATGACTGAGCAGAATAGATAGAATAGATGCAATTTAGTTCGAGCGCAAAACTTACAAACGAAAACAGTAATTTCGATTTCAATTTTGTACTCGATCGTAAATTTTAGAGGCGATAAAATTAATTTTTTGACGATAAAGTTTCTCGATCGCAAAAGTGCGTAGCGATGATTTTAATCGATCGAAAATTTTCTCGGCGAGTCACCTAGTTTCTTGTTGTCAATTTTCTTGATCGTAAAATTTCGCAGCGAAAATCTATTTTAAAATCGAAATACTTTCTCGCTCGATAATTTTCACTGCGAAAAAATTTTTTCACGCGCGAAAAATTTCTCGACAGTAAATTTACTCAGAAATTCCATTTTTTTTATCGTAAATTTACACGGAAATTTTCCTCGATCGTAAAATTTCTCGGCTACAGTACCACGCGTATAACGTTCAGCACTGAGTAAAATCTTCTAAGTCTTTTTCCACTGTAGAAGACCTTAGCGAATAAAATTTTTCTCGATCGCATATTAACACGGAGAATCGCATTCAAAATTGCACTTAGACAAGTTAATTGAGAATTTCAATTTTCGCGCGACAAAAAGTACGGAGTGAACAGTGCTTCAACACTTAGAAAAATTTTCAACTAAAATTTCATCAAACTTATATGCTTATGTTGAAATTGTATTATTTCTTCAATATTCACTTCGTATGATCTATGTGCAAATTTCATGATCTTCAATATCCATTATTGTGGTTTAATAAATTCTAAATTCGACTCAAATTAAAATTCTTGAACTAATGGTTTACATTTCTTATCTGTATTTCAGATGGATCATTATCCAACATACAACCACATATATGAGAAGGCCATATACCTCAACGTTCACGACACCAATTACCAACTCGACCTGACAACCTTTAGGTGTCCGAACGATATCATGGTGTCTATTCTACAAGGCCATCCCCTGTGGCATGCTCTCACGGTGACGGCCTCCGTACCAATGGTTTACCTCCAGCAGTTTTGGGGGATGATAAAGAGCCACGTCATTGAAGGGGCGTACAGCTTCACAACGGTGATAGGGACAGGGCACATAAATATGAACAGGAATGACTTCGGTCTTATCCTCGACCTCCCCTACAACCCGAACTACGACCCCCTCTAACTGATGCGGAGCTCGTGCGTGACTTCCTTCAGATGGGATACCGTCCGCCGCTCACCAAACTCGCACAAATGCAGAGCAACGGGATTCCTCATCCGTGGAAGACATTGTTTGGGATCATCAACAAATGTCTATCCCCGAAGCACGCAGGCTTCGACAAAGGCAACGGCAACATTCTGAGGATTTTCCATGGAATCATCTTCTTGCGAAATTACGATTTCGCTCAACTGATCTGGAATGATCTAGCCGAGCAGATCAGGCAGAAGGAAAATAAACGCTCAAAGAATGTGCCATACGCCCGGTGGTTCTCCATCATCATTCGACAATACATGGAGTTGCACGAGCAGAACATTCCTCGTCTACCTCCTGGAGGGAATTACCAACCACCGCGACTGAAATTTTTCCACAATCCCAAACTAACGGACTTGGACCAGCCGTCAATGGCCATACCGTTCGAGTTGCTACGTCTCGCCGACCACACGGGAGACATTTATAGAGCATACTACCGGGAGAATCATCTGACGGAACAGATGATTAGAGGGCCCCCGACAGACTTCGCTGTTAGCCCTCAATCTAACACTGAGGACACTTTGATCGATGCTGTGGCCCAGGAGCTAGAGCAGGAGCCTCCAACTCAGGACGTGCTAATCCCTGACGACGAAGCCACGTTGATTGATGTTGTGGCAGCAGAGTTGGAACAAGTGGCCCCTACGGAAACACTCCAAGTGGAAGTGGCCGTCCATGTAGGCGTGCTCGAAGAGCCCATTGAGGAGGTTCTTCAGCAAGTAGCACAGCCCGAGGCAGAAATGGGGCAAAGCTCACTTTCACTGGTGATGGAACAGGCCCGTGAGGACGATGAACGTGAACCATCCCCTCACACAGCCACCTCATCAGACACCGAGTCAGATGAGGAGATCCAACTAATAAGACGGACTCCAAGACGATTGAGCATACAACTTGAGTCCCTCTTCACCATCGTCACCACTACATTAGACACAACACCAGTCATCACTCCAAGTGTCATGGCCGAGATTCAGACTCCTACTACTACCGGCCTCGACATCGAAATGTCTGATGTACGGGTTCAATCTGAGCCTGTCGAAACACCCATAGAGGAGAATCTTCAAGATTCGACTCAAGGATTGGGTGGAAGTCTCGGACAGTCACAACCTCTAGTGACTACGAGCCAACCTGAGGAGCCGGTGACTGAACAAGGGTTACTAAGAGGCGACATCAGTCGACCTGGCCCGTCTTTGAAGGATGCGCCCGTCCAGTTCATCATTGAAGCCCAATTCCAGTCCGCGCTCTCTGCAGCCATCAAATCTCTAGAGGACAAAATGATGGAGAGAGTGCTAGCTGCCATCGAGACGTCCCAGCGTGACACTAGGAAAGCACCCGTCTCAGAGGGCCCTTCAGCACGAACCCACTCAACCCCACAACCCACACCCATTGACCCACTAGCCGACTCTTCAATCCTTATCAACCCATACACCATTCCCATCACCCAGCTCCACGACATCCTTCTCGCCCGCCTTATCGGCCTTCCCACCCGAACGCCTCAGGAAGAATCTCTCTATAGGCGTCTGGTGGACCACCCCGAGCCACCTTCTCAAACATGCCAAGGTCAAAGCTCCCGCACCCGGCGTCGACATGACGATCCAGACGATCAGGATCGTCATGAGGGGTAGAAACGGCCTAGGACCTCATCAAGTGGCCAAGGTGAAGGCCAAGGACAAGGCTCAGGCACAGTTCAAACAGGCGCTGGAGCAGGCCAAACCCAAACCACCACCCAAACCACCCAAACAACCCATACCACGCACCGCACCACCACTCTAACACATATAGACCCACCATCCTTCAGCCTAAGGACGCCTCCGCCCACACCTACGACACTCACAAGCCCTTTGCTTCCGGAAGAAGAAGCAAGTGCCGCCATGCTCGTAGCACTGGCGCAAACCCAAGCTACTCCCTCTGTAGCTCCAGATCAACTGGGCCCTCCAGGACATGGCGTCAATCCACATGAGTTCCTCGACAAATTCATATTCGAAGGACAGTGGACGACCCATTATATGCCCGAGGAGCATCAAGTGGCCAAGGTGAAGGCCAAGGGCAAGGCTCAGGCACAGTTCAAACAGGCGCTGGAGCAAGCCAAACCCAAACCACCACCCAAACCACCCAAACAACCCATACCACGCACCGCACCACCACTGTAACACATATAGACCCACCATCCTTCAGCCTAAGGACGCCTCCGCCCACACCTACGACACTCACAAGCCCCTTGCTTTCGGAAGAAGAAGTAAGTGCCGCCATGCTCGTAGCACTGATGCAAACCCAAGCTACTCCCACTGTAGCTCCAGATCAACCGGGCCCTTCAGGACATGGCGTCAATCCACATGAGTTCCTCAACAAATTATATGCCCGAAGGACAGTGGGCGACCCATTATATGCCCGAGGAGCATCAAGTGCAACGGCTCAAGGAAGTTCGACAAATTTTGCAACAAGCTTCGGTGGACCTCGTGTTGATAGAAGACGACGAACTTCAGGAAGGTGTAGACCATGAACAAGATCCCACAGGGCTTTCAGAACTGATCACGCAACGAGCGGTTTCCCCACAAGACAAATGCCAGGGACCGTTCGGATCGACACGCCGTGGGAGAATATTCGAATAGAGATACCTTTCCTTGAAGAAGTTCGTGAAAATATTTGGAGGTCACCGGACAATGTCAAGAAGCCGAACGAGTTTGAGCTGAGAGGAATTTCTCATTGGGATCAGCAAAAGAGAATGACATATCTCTGGATGCTAACCCATCTCGGACCGGATGTGAGGATGAAGATGACTAAAACACAAGCAATGAACCATTATAAGAGTCTATCTCCCATCTGCCAGCTACTAAGCGTCTACTGCGCCAAAGGAGGACTTCCAACACCGTTCTATGTAATCAAGAGAGTAGACAGAACTCGAGACAAACTCAGCGAGAGCGACCTACCCTACCTTCCTTACGAGGAGGTGTACCGTCTCTACCAGTTCTACGTAGAGAAGTAAAGGGTCCTCAAGGCTTCGTAAAGAAAGAAGGACTCGAGGGACTCTACCGGTTCATGATGCGCCAAGTCAAGTACTTCGCCGCACACGACCTTCAGATGGCTCTCGAGAGCAACATGAAGAAGGTCAACATGACCGCTCCACTCAACAAAGGACCTGAGATCGAAGGACTTCCCAACTAGACATGCTCAAATTCAACCGTAACCGGCGGTTAGAACCGCAAACCGCCGGTTACGGAACCGCAGGTTACGGTTACAAACCGTAACCGGCACCAACCGTAACCGGCAACCGTAAATTGCCGGTTATGGGGCGGTTGGTCATTTCGACCAACCGCCAACCGCCGGTTACACGGTTAACGGCGGTTAGGTTGTTAAAAAAAAAATTCAAAATTCAAAATTTAAAAGTACCGCCATTTGAAATATTAAAAAAAAATAAAAAAAGGAAAAGAGCCGTTGTAACCGGCGGTTAACCGGGCCAACCGCCGGTTAGCCTGGCCAACCGCCGGTTACAACGGCTCCAAAGTGCTTTTTCTACTAAAATCCCACCACCCCACCACACCACCACCACACTCTCTCTCTCTAGCTCTCACTCTCTCTCTCTCTCCGTCTCAGTCTCTCTCGCTCTCTATCTCTCTCAGTCTCAATCTCTCTCGCTCTCTATCTCTCTCGCTCTCTATCTCTCACTCTCAGTCCGCCACCGGCCACCACTACTGCCCTCCGCCGCCCACCAACCTCCCGCCACCACGCGCCGCCGCCACGCGCCACAGTCCCACCACCACGCCCCGGCCCCTCCCACCGCCGCGCCACAACCGCCGTCCGCCGCGCCGCCGAGCACAGCCGCGCCGGCACTGCCATCACTTCACGCGCCCCAACCTCCGCCGCGCCACCACCGCTGCCCCACCACCACCGCCGCGCCACCGCCGCGCCGCGCCCCCACCCACCGCCACCACCGCCACCGCCGCCACCACCGCCACCACCACCACCACCACCACCGCCACCGCCGCCACGCCACCACCACCACCGCGCCCCCACCGCCGCCGGCCACAGCCGCGCCACCGTCGCCGCCGCCCCCCCTCCCCCCCCAACCGCCGCGCTGCCACCGGCCACAGCCGCGACCTGCGCCGCCACCCGACACCGCCGAGTCCGAGTGCTGCGCCGCCTCGTCTCTCCTCTTGTCTTGGTATCTTTTGTTGTCGTTTTTCATTTTTTTATCTAACCATATTTTTGGTAGAGTTTTTTAGATGGATCGTGGTCGCGGCCGTCATGGTTCTCGTCATTCGAGGGCCAGCAAAGGAAAGCAAGTCGTTGGTAGTTCGTCGCAAGATGACTACCAACAGTACGATCCGAACGAGTTGTTGGATCTCGCCGGCGTGCTCGGCGACGACCTCAACGAGGATGCGTACCCATATGCCCCCGGATTCAAGCAGTCGCCCCCGGGCCCCGGGTTTGAGCCGTCTCCGGGAGCAAGCTCGCATGCCGCACAACGGACGGAGGCGGAGGAGGCGGATCCGGACACCGAAGCGGCTACGCAAACCGCCGCCACCCGGCGGCTACAGTCGGACAACTTCGCGGTACACTTCAAGAAGGTACCCACTAGTATAGTCAACCAATTTAGAGCTATTTGTAACTACTGTCCCAAGGAATATAATTTTAGAAAGGGAGGCGGATATGGGTCAATGAATTCCCATATCCGTTCGAAACACCCGACTAAGTTAGGTATAGCACAAAACCAACAGCAAATGTTCGGAGGCACGGATTCGTCCGCGTCGGGACCCGCCGGCGGGAGCGAAAGCGCAACGTCGTTGTTTCATTACAACGAGGACGTTGCGCGACGGGAGCTTGCAAAGTTCGTAGCCGCGAAGCATCTACCGTTTTGATTTGCCGATGATCCGATCTACGAGCATTGGATCAAAATCGCATACAACCCTCAGGCGAAGAAGATTACGAGGAGCACCTTGACGCGTGATACTAGGAAGACAGTAATCGCGCTTAAGCGCGACTTAGTAGCGATATTAGGTAGTTTAGGAACTAACGTGTCGATTTGCTCCGATATATGGAGCGATCATTGGCAACGTTCATCTTACATGGGCGTGACATGCCATTGGGTCGATGATTCGTGAACGATACAAAAGCGCTTGATCGCATATAGGGAGTTCGATGAAGCGCACACGGCGCAAAACATTGCTATCAAGCTTAGGACGATCTTATCAGAGTATAGGATAGTCAACAAAGTCTTTTCAGTATCGTTCGATAATGAGAGCGCAAACAACGCGAGCATTGAACGGTTGATCGAGTATTGTCAGCCGTCAGTCGGAGGACGGTTTTTCCACGTGCGTTGTTTTTGCCACATACTTAACCTCTGTGTGCAAGACGCGCTAGTTAGTTTAAAGGAGCAGGTGCAGCCTATACGCTACGCAATCTCCTACCTGATGCGGCACCCGTCTTTGTGGAAGAAGTGGAAGCGTTTCTGCGCTAGAGAGGATGTACCAGCCAAGAAGTTTAGTTTAGACGTACCCACCAGGTGGAATTCCACCTACACGTTGTTGTATAGTTCGATGGAGTATCGACAGCATCTGTGCAACTTCTTTGCCGAAAACAGAGTGTTGTCGTACATTTTAGTTCCGGAGATGTGGGACCCGTGCAACAGTTTATGTGAGATACTTCAAGTATTTAACGATGCCACCGAGGCGATGTCGGGTTCATATTACCCGACTTCCATACTTGCGTTAGATCATTGCGTTAAAGTCGCAATCATACTCGAGGGGCTTCGGTTTGATCCAGTAGTTGGCGAGGCCGTTGGGAGCATGACTACCAAGTGGCTCAAATATTTTTTTGAGTTACCGGATATCTTCATTATAGCGAAGATATTGGATCCGAGATGGCGTTTAGATGGTACGGGTAGACTACTAGAATGCTACTATACGAAGGTATCGTCGGGTAGGGTAGTCGATAGCATTTATTGGCAGAGCGTACTCGATCGAGCGCATGGCTCTTTAAAGGATCTCTTTAAAGAGTATAAGCCCGATTTTGGCCACGACTCGTCTCGATCGGGATCGGGGCGCGGTCAATCTAGTTCTACTAGTAGTCGATCTTCATGATTAGCTGACTACTACGACATCCTCAACGCAAACAAGCGTCCAAGGTCCTCCCAAAACCCCTACATAGAACTCGATAACTTTATGTCAACGACTTTAGAGTTCGAGGACGAAGATGAGTTCAACATCCTTAGATGGTGGTCGAGGGTGTCGCCAACATATCCAACATTGGCGAGGATCGCTCGGGAGATCCTTGCCGTCCCGGTCTCGACCGTCGCGGTGGAGCATGCTTTTAGCATGGGCGGTTTGACCTTGAGCGAGAAGCGTTCGAACTTGAGTGTCGACAACCTCGAGTACCAATGTCTTCTCGACGATTGGACTCGAGCCGAGTATCGCACCCAAGATTCGCGTGCCAGCGACTCGCCCGACGACCTTTTCGAGGACACCACCGGCACGGAGACAAGCGGCTGCGACGGCGGCGACGGCGAGGATTATTAGAGGCATTCGGCGAGGCGTGGACTCCACATCAACAAACAAGTCCGAAAAAAGATAAGTATCCAACTCTTATATTTTTTTGCATACAAATATTTTTTATGTTTATATTGCTAACTAATGAATTGTTATTTTCAGGTACTAATTTATTTGAACAAGCCTAACGACGAAGCCCGAAAAAGATAAGTATCCAACTCTTATATTTTTTTGCGTACAAATATTTATTATGTTTATTGGCTAACTAATGAATTGTTATTTTCAGGTACTAATTTATTTGAACAAGCCTATTACGACGAGTCACGACGAAGCCCGAAAAAAGATAAGTAAATATTTGTATAATTACTTCTTGTTCTTTTTTTAAAATTAAACTTATAATGTAAATCATGTTTATGCATTTTTTTATAGGGAACAAGATTACGAAGAAGAGGGGTTTCGGTAAGTGCAAGTAAGTTAGCAACGTGTGATCTCTGGATGCTTTGACGGATCATAATTGATAGTTGATTCGTTAAGGCTCCTGAGATCATACGCTGCTTTCTCGCCTACACTTGCGGAAGCCCGACCGAAAAGTCGAAGAATCGTGGCTTCGCCCGTGATGGGCTTCAACAGGTGCAGGTGTCGGGTCGGGCGCGTTAGGTAACTTTCGTTAGGACTTGGGAGTTCGGCGCCTGCACCTGTTGAAGCCTTTCTCGGACGAAGTCCCGAAAGAAGACTGATTTAATTTACATTTATGTATTGTATTGTAATTGATTAATTAAAATTTTGTAATACAATACAAGTTCTTTGTAAAATGTAAAATGTAATTTTTTTTAATTGTCTTGCAAATTATATAGTAGATTTCGATACATAATTAGATTTGACCAAATAATATATCAAACTTTACACAAACACTAATAATTTAAATATCTTTAAAAAAAACGGCGGTTATTCAACCGGCGGTTGGTCTAACCGTCAACCGGGGGCGGCTAACCGGCAACCGCCCCCGGCCGGTTAGACGGCGGTGACTAACCGCCAACCGCCGGTTACGGTTAACCGGCGGTTGGGCAAGTCTATTCCCAACAATCACGTGCACATCAGCTCAGTCCTAGGCGTCACCTACCACAAACCTATCGCAAAGAAGACGAGGATGATGCTGAAGACTGAGATTCATAAGTTCTGTGATGGGACGCTCAAAGTCATCAGGAAGAAATAGAGCAGAGGTTGGAAGAGATCAACAGAGAGACAATGCTGAGGATCCATCGGTTCGTGAGAGAACAGCCGCTCCTAATGGAACTACTAGATAATATCGAGGAGCGTCTGGAGCTAAGGAACACGCTCAGGAACTTTGAGCATGCGCTGGGCTTGCGCAGGTCAAACTACGCCCGACGAGGACAGATAGCGCGGAAGAGAAATCAAGCACAAAGGGGGAGAATATGGAATATCAATTTTAATTGTGCTTTGATTTATTAGCTGTCTTCGTAGATTGGGGCTTTTATTGTATTTATCCTTAGTTTAGAACTTATTTGTTATTTATACCAAGCTTGTTTGGTATAAATACATTTGTAAACATTGAGCTTAATAGAGAAGATTTTAGAATGTGATCCGAAAGGCTTGCAATTCAATTTCTAGAGAGAGAAACAAAAATATCTTCTCTCACTACTCGAGATTCTCTCAAAGGCTCTCCAAGAAGGTTTTCGATCGAAATCTCAATCTATGCAATTCTTATCGATTCCTTTAGAATTCATGCCTAGGATCATAGAGTTGATTAATTAGAACCTAACAGACTGTCAGTCTGTTCAACTGAAACTGTTCTCCAGGAAATCCATTCGACCAAAAACTATTCGCCGACGACTCTGTTTGACCGAGTACCGTTAGACTGCAATTCTTTGGATTCGAAAACTGATCGACTGCAAATCTATTCGATCGGAAGCTACTGTACAAAAAAAATCTGTTCGACAAAAAAAAACTGCTCAACTGCAAACTCTGCTCGACCGAAAACCATTTGACTGCAACTCTACTTGATCAAAAATTGTTCGCCAGCAACCTTGTTCGACTGAAACCGCTCTATAGAGAATTTGTTTGATCAAACGTCTCGCTGTGTCGAGCGTTGCATGAGACGGCTCTCAAAGATGCTTACGTTTTAGATAATGGACTCCCATTTATTTCCCTCTCTCTGAAACGCAAGTTGGTTGTGTTAGGTTGGGACTATTCGACTACCTATTTCTAGCACGATTAACGTTCAGACATGTAGACGTACATGTATTGTGGTATTAGTCGTATGCCAAATATTGTAATTAAGTTAAAGGACTCATTCGGTAATCAATCATATTCAAAGGAGTATGTCGCAATTAAATAAGATGTGTGGGGTTAATTAATATTTGTGTAGAATTCCTGGGGACTGGAACGTCAATATCTGATGGGCTTATTAACGGGCCAGCTCATTATCACTTCTATATATATGGGTGTGGTCCCTAAGTGCAGTACAACGAAACATACAGCCGTCACTCTGTAAAACCCTAGTGATTGTCGTCTAAGGATATTTGGGGTACCCATCTTCCCCGAGCTAAGGTTTCACGTATGCGTACTTGGAAGATGCACATACCCTGTTCTCAATACGAACGCTATGAAATTCTCAGGTACGTTTTCTATTTTCGCTGTATTTGGTTTATCCCCTAAATTAATCCAATCAAGGTTAAAGTATTTTCGGGATCCATACGGTCACGGATCCCATCATGTTGTTCCCACAGACGGCGCCAGTTGATCCGGTTCACACGAATCAAACGAGGTCAACTCCAACTTGAGATCACGGGAGAAATATTAGGTGACGGGTTATTGGGAGTGACCCAAATGCTTCGGTTAAGTAGGAGACAATGGGAGCACAATTGGGAGGGACGGACTTAGGGAGCCGATTTTGGGAGCGTACTTAGGGAGCTTATTCTGGGAGCAGATTATTCAGCCTCCTTTTAATAATTACCTCAACTCCAGTATTTATAAGTGCGAATTGTGTTTTTTCTAGATGGGCCGTTGGGCCTATTATGTGAGTGGAGTATTGGGCTATAAAATTTTCATACGTACAAATAAAATTTTCTTATTATAATCAACGGTATAAATTATAAATAAATGAAAATATGAAACATAACCATATTTTCAGCACACAACTAGGGTGTGCAAAATACTTCAAAATAAAAAAGATATGTACGACTTGCGCACACGGCAAGGAAACGAATCTCCACAAAGGAAGAAATGATGTAAAGTTAAAACGGATGATGCATATGTGAAAGTCATGCAAGAGCGATTATTGAAGAAGCCCATTATTTGTGTAGAAACAATCTTCGCCAAAAATATATAATAGTTGCAGTTATTCTTCGTTGATAACCAACAAGATGATTTGCTTTAAGGATTTGGTAACACCATCTCCGAATTTGGACGTTAAATTAGAATCGGTATGTAAACATTTTTAGCTACTTGACCAAAAAAAGTAGAAAAACTTTTAACATTAAATTGGAGAATCAATATGTAAAAAAACCTTTTAGCTACTTAGACAGAAAAAAGAAAAAAAGAAAAAAAAAACCCTCCACGATTAATAATCTTGAAACTTACGATCCAAATTTGGTATTTACGAAGTTACAAGGACCATAACTGTTATTCTTGGGCGATAAGTTCAGAGATTTATTAGGTAGAAGAACAGTAACCGTAGGAAGGAAGTATCATAGGATAAGATCAAATCAACGTGAGAAGAAAAGTTTTCATTTTTCTTTTCGGAGGTAAAAGAAAAGTTTCATTAAACAAACGAAACTCTTATTTTTTTTATTTTTTTTTTTCATTAAACAAACGAAACTCTTGTCCAATCCAAAGATAAGCATTCGCCCGTCCTTTTCAAGTCCCTACGCTACCAATTTTTTTATACTATAAAAATTTGATTTGATTTCCTCCTCCTATAAAAGACTGCTTTGCACCAAATATAAACGAAAAAGTTAAGAGTTTTCCGTCGTTGACTCAAATGGCGTTCCGACGAAGCTCGCCCATGCTCCAAAAGCTCATCAAGGGCCCATACCTTAGACAACTTTCTTATGGCCCTATTTCATACGGTCACGCCGATGTCCGAAAATCGTACTCTGGCGAAGCCGATAGCCACGGTGTTAGAGGTATTGCAACGACGGCGGCTGGTTACCACGTCGGCAACGGTCCGTCGTACATGCGCGGCGCCGTGTTTTGGGAGCCCAATAAGCCCTTGACCTTCGAAGACTTCAACATGCCGCGTCCCAAGGCCAATGAAGTACTGATTAGAACCAAAGGTACCCAAAATTATTTGGGCGATATATGACTGTTAATTTTGGTTCATGCTCTTGAAGATTGGGTGATCGATTTTGGGATGAGATTAAAATCTGAAATTGCGTCTCTTTGGTGTATATCTGCATATCTATATATATATGGGACACCCTTTACTTACCGTTTGTATATACGGTTATCGATTTCAGTTTTCTTACAATGCAGCTTGTGGAGTTTGCCACTCTGATTTGCATGTAATTAAAGGCGAATTACCATTTTCCAGTCCTTGTGTTGTGGGGCATGAGATCACAGGCGAAGTGGTCGAACATGGGCCACAAACTGATGGCAAAATAGTCGAGAGGTTTGATGATTTTGCGATTGAATGAATATGGAGCTTTACTTTTCTATTTCGTCGTGTTTTAATTGAAGTTGTTGTTTTGAATCACAGATTGCCAGTTGGTTCTCAAGTGGTTGGGGCTTTCATAATGCCTTGTGGAAGCTGTGGCTTCTGTTCTAAGGCAAGTAACATCCAACTTAAAATATAGTCAGCAAGGCGTGGATTTCAAACAAACTTAACTTTGGGAGAATTTCTTGTCTGCTGCGATGGTGAAAAACAGGGACAGGATGATTTATGCGAGTCGTTTTTTGCTTACAATCGGGCTAAAGGGACCCTTTACGATGGCGAAACGAGGCTATTTCTACGCAGCAGTGGTAAATCCTTAATCTGTTATATTACACTCCCTCAGTAAAAAACCTTTTCCTCCATTACAATTTTCGGTTGTATCATCTCATTGATTAGTTATCTTCTTTACTCTGTAATTTATGCCTGTGAGTGTCTCGCACGCTTCTACCGAAGCAAGGCTAGCACAGGAATTTGTGTCTTTATCTTCAATAGTTTATGATTTTTGCCTTGACCCAACATTATTTTGTGTTAGATAATGATATTCTTGGTCAATTTTCAACGATTTTCGCCAGGCAAGCCAGTTTACATGTACAGCATGGGAGGGCTTGCTGAGTACTGTGTGGTTCCAGCGCATGGAGTAACAGTGTTGCCAAAGTCATTGCCTTACACGGAATCTGCTATTATTGGATGTGCAGTTTTTACTGCCTATGGGGCCATGGCTCACGCTGCTCAAGTAAAACCCGGCGATTCCATTGCAGTCATTGGCATTGGTGGCGTTGGCTCAAGGTAATAATAAAATTAATCCCAGTCTTATATTAGTGATTTCATGATTTCTTATCATTTTTCAGCATGAATTTGCATTAAAAAAACTCTAACTTTGAACGTTCTTGGCAGTTGCCTGCAGATTGCAAAGGCATTTGGGGCATCTGATATTATAGCAGTAGACGTCCAAGACGAAAAACTTGAGAAAGCTAAGACTTTTGGAGCCACGCACGCCGTGAATGCTCGAAATGAAGATGCTGTTGCCAAGATTAGAGTATAACGATTCCTTCTCTACTTTTTTTTCCCCTTTTTCCTTCCTTGCATTAAATAAAGCTCGGGTTTTTGGACATTCGAAAAACAGGAAATAACGGAAGGAAAGGGCGTAGATATAGCTGTTGAAGCCTTAGGTAGATCGCAAACATTCTCTCAGTGCGTTCAAAGCGTTAGAGACGGTGGAAAAGCTGTTATGATTGGCCTCACACTCGCCGGCTCTAAAGGAGAGGTCGAGATAAACCATCTCGTTCGCAGACAGGTACCGAGAATTGGAAAATAAAAATCTCCCATAAACATAAATTTCTTCCGTTATACATATAACAGACAAATATCTTGAATTGAAGCGTGGTAAGTAAACAAAGATGTCAACTTTCCCCGTTTATTATTATGCACACAGATTAAGGTAGTAGGATCATATGGTGGTCGGGCAAGACAAGACCTTCCTAAGCTGATAAAGTTGGCCGAGCGTGGAATCTTTAACCTCGAAGCAGCTGTTTCGAGGAAGTGCAAATTCGAAGACGCTATGCAAGCTTATAAAGATCTCGATCAGGGAAGCATTGTGGGCCGTGCGGTCGTCGAGATCATGTAATAAGTAACATTGTGTGTCTGTGCAGCTTACTTTTTGTTTTTTTGTTTTTTTTTTTCTATCCTGGGATTGATAATTTGAATTATTCTACGTTTGGCTTGATTGATGATGATAATCCACATTCTGCTGCTTTCTTCTCACATTGGATTTGTATGGCGAAAGCACCGCCCTTTCTTCCTCTCTGTATATGTATGATATTGGGGGTGGGGGATTTGTTCATATGTGAGATTGAGAACTCTCTCTTCTTTCAAATCTATTTATTTCCGATCAGATTGCTCCACCAATTCTTCTGTATGCGAAAATTAAGTATTAGCTACTTATCTGTTGCCATGATGAATCGCAAATAGTGTATCACCACTCTCATTTCCTTCCCATGCTTCACTCACATTTTGCCGACTTTTAGCTTATGACTATTCTCAAACACAACTAAATGTATTTCCTGCTCTCAAACACACCACCAATTGTTCACCAAGAGGCGTGGACATTGATTGTCAAAATTCGGAAAATTCAAGATGAGATCGAAAGAGATGGGCGCTCATCAAGGCATTTTTAAACTATCTGTACTACACCTACCTCTCTCTAAATCGCCTACTTTTTGAGTAATCCATCAAAGGGCCAACGGTCTTCGACTAGTCTTTGATGAACCGCAAGTAGTAATTTGGTAATCCAAAAAATGTCCGCAACTATGTGACTTTGGATGGTTCTGTCTGACCGGTCAATCGCCGCTTGAACCTTCGTCAGATCATCGTTATCTCATCTAAGAATTCTTCCCTACAGAACTGATCATATTTTTCTTCAAATGCACGAGTCTTAAGTGCTTAATATGACAATCTAAAGTCTCTAAATAAACCAAAATGTCATCGACGTACGCTTTTTACGAATGTGTGTGAGTGTTAAGAATTAGAAACCCTACCTAATAAATCACATGTGTCTCACGTCGGATAATTGAGAAGAGTTTGATCTGTATATAAGTGTTCACTCCACTTATCACCAATCGGTTTAGGATGAAAGTTCATTTTCTAAATGGGTCAACTCTCCTCCTATGTGGGCCGACCCAGTGATGAAGTTTAACGGTAAGTATCCATACAAGAGATCGTTCATTCTAGGTAGCACGCATTTGGGTTGTTAATGTTGAGGCTTCAACATTGGCAACGTTGGGGTAACATTCTAGATAGACATGCCCAAATTCAACCGTAACCGGCGGTTAGAACCGCAAACCGCCGGTTACGGAACCGCCGGTTGAAAACCGCCGGTTACACGGTTAACCGGCGGTTAGGTTTTTAAAAAAAAAAATTCAAAATTCAAATTTTAAAAGTACCGCCATTTGAAATATTAAAAAATAAAAAAAAAAAAAAAAAAAATAAAAAAAAAAGAAGGAAAAGAGCCGTTGTAACCGGCGGTTAACCGGGCCAACCGCCGGTTAGCCTGGCCAACCGCCGGTTACAACGGCTCCAAAGTGCTTTTTTCTACTAAAATCCCACCACCCCACCACACCACCACCACACTCTCTCTCTCTAGCTCTCACTCTCTCTCTCTCAGTCTCAGTCTCTCTCGCTCTCTATCTCTCTCGGTCTCAATCTCTCTCGCTCTCTATCTCTCACTCTCAGTCCGCCACCGGCCACCCACCGGCCACCACTACTGCCCTCCGTCGCCCACCAACCTCCCGCCACCATGCGCCGCCGCCACGCGCCACAGTTCCACCACCACGCCCCGGCCCCTCCCACCGCCGCGCCCCAACCGCCGTCCGCCGCGCCGGCACCGCCATCACTTCACGCGCCCCAACGTCCGCCGCGCCACCACCGCTGCCCCACCACCACAGCCGCGCCACCGCCGCGCCGCGCCCCTACCCACCTCCGCCGCCGCCACGCCACCACCACCACCGCGCCCCCCACCGCCGCCGGCCACAGCCGCGCCACCGTCGCCGCCGCCCACCCCCCCTCCCCCCCATCGCCGCGCCGCCACGGCCACAGCCGTGACCCGCGCCGCCACCCGACACCGCCGAGTTCGAGTGCTGCGCCGCCTCGCCTCTCCTCTTGTCTTGGTATCTTTTGTTGTCGTTTTTGTAGAATACTATTTGTAATTGTGCTTGATTTTATTAGTTGTCCTTGTAATTAGGGGCGTTTTGTATAGTAGTCCTTAGATTAGGACTAGTTTGATATTTATACCAAGTTTGTTTGGTATAAATACTTGTAAATCAATTGAGCTTAATAGAGAAAGTTTTGAGAATTGATCCGAAGGGCTTGCAATTTGATTTCTAGAGAGAGAAACAACAGTAACTTTCTCACTCTACTCGAATTCTTTCTCTTGTTCTTCATTTGAGTTTTTCGATCGAATTCAATTGCTTATCTAAACGATCGAATTACTATGAATTCTAGCCTAGGATCGTAGAGTTGTTAATCGTAGGACCTAACAGTTGGTATTAGAGCAGATTCGTTCTGTTTTGAATCGAAAATTGTTAGAATTGGATCGAAAATCATTTTCTGGATACTGTTCATCGAAGAACAGTTTGGCGCGAAAACCTTTTTCGATCCAATAGCTTAATTCTGTGCTTAATTAACTTGAATTTGGTGTTTCTGTGCTTGTTTAAGTGATAGATCATCATTGCGATCAGTTCTGTAGCAGTTTAAACTTCGATTTCTAGGATTGAATTGCTTCTGCGTGTTACTGTTTGCGAAGAACATGAAGAACACGTTCTGATTTTGATCAAATTCGATATATTTTGCTTCATAACGTGTTTAATTGCTTGTTCGTGCGTGATTAGTACTTAATTGCGAGCAATTGCCCCAAATTTCACTATCTGATTCTTTGTTTTTGCTCGAATTAGTGTTAATCGTATTCTGTGAATTTTTCTCGATTACTCAAATTTTTCTCGCTAAGTTTTTGCGATCGGATTAGTTTCTCGATCGATAAACCTAGCGCGAGAATTTTTCTCGGTCAGAATACGAAGTCAGCGCTAGAATCGTCATCAGTAGAAACGATTTTAGTTAGAAATATTTCTCGAGCATTATGGCGAAAAACTTTTTCGAGAGAGACTTATTTTGACTTTGCATGCGTAAAAACTTTCACTCGAAAAACTTTTTCAGTCAAACCTTTTAACGTTTGACCAGCCGAAAATCATTTATACGCGAGAAACTTTTCTAGTCAACAGATTTATTTTGACTTGTCGAGAAACTTACTAACGTACTGTTTCTTTACGATCGAAATAAATTCACGATCAAGAAATTTTTCTCGACCGAATGATTTTGAGCAATTTATCTCGCTCGTAAAGTATCTCGCTGACAAAATTTCTCGCACGAGAACAGTACTCAGTACACTAGCTCGACGGAATTAATTTCGATCAAACTTTAAGATTGAATCGAAAATAATTCTCGATCTAATTTTCGAATCAAACGCTACTAACGAAATTTGTCACTTGTGAAGCACATTACATCATCTTCAACCTTCAAAACAATTAACGAAGATCCTTCAACAACTCGACTACAATACAAACATGGATGCATACTCACTCGGAAATGACAACCGCCCGCCGATCTTGCAAAGAGGCGAATACACAGTGTGGAGAAGCCTTTCTGAATTTCATTGCTCTAAAGGATCAAGCCGAAAATCTACTGAAGTCCCTTGAAGAGGGACCGGCACAGTTCTGGGTTCATGTACCCGGGACGAAACAGCTACTCCAGCAATTCCAGCTTCTAGGCGACTAAAGGAGCCTAGAGAATACTCTCTGGAGGAAAGAGCTCGAGCTAAGGCTGATCTAGTAGCCATGAATACCCTTATGCAGGGCATCCCCAACGATATATACAGACAAATCGACAGCCTTACATCGGCCAAAGGGATGTGGGATGAGCTGCATATGATGATGCAAAGGACGGAAGTTGGCATAAAGGCCAAGAAGGCGAACATTCTCACTGCTTACGACTCATTCAAAGCAAAGCCGGAGGAGAGTCTAAACGAGATCTACCAACGATACCTCACTCTTCTCAATGAAATGAGGAAGATAGAAATAACAAAGACAAACATGGAGACAAACATAAGATTTCTATCCTCTCTGCCCACGGAATGGAAGAAAATATCCACTCAAATACGACAAAACAAAGATCTAGAGGAGTTGGATGTCCATGCCGTGTTCGATAATCTCGTTCAGCATGAGGAGGATATCTGCGAGATTACCAAAGAGCAGAAAGGCAAACAGACCGACGACACGGTTGCCTTAATCTTGGAGAAGAGGAGCACAAGGTCAAGAAAGGAAAAGATCGTTAGGCCACCTTCATCATCAGAGTCGGAAGAGGAATCGGACTCCGACATCGAGCCGAACATGAAAGACCTTGGAAAACAGTTAGCTCTCATTGGGCAAATGATGAGTAAGAAATACTTCAAGAAGAAGTCTTCAACCTCAGCCAATAGACTTCGGACTACAAGCTCCAAGAACGAAGAACGTGCTCCGGAGAGTTCCGAGGTCAAGAATCCCAAAGAGACTAACAAATGTTTTAACTGTGGCAAAGCAGGTCACTTCGCCAGAGAGTGCACTCTCCCGAAGAAAAGAGATGCAAACTACTACTCCAGGAAGCTTCAATTGACAAAACAGAAAGAAGATGGAGTAGCTCTCATGGCTGAACAGGACCAATGGCTCGAGGACACGTCGAACTCCGAAGAAGAGAACTTAGCCCTCATGGCCCGTCTCGACAACGAATTGGACGCCGAAACGTCCACTCGTACGGACGACGACAACGCATCCACGTCTTCAAATGAGGTAGTCACTCCTTCCACATTATTGACCATGTTAGAATCATATCAAAAGCAATATGCTAACATGAAACATGAGCAGAAAAGTATAAAGGAAGTAGAGAACGAACTCGAGAGAGCTCAGGAGAAGATAGATAATCTCGAACAAGAACTTAGGAGCTCTATTGCAAAAATAGATGAACTTACCAAGAGCCTCCATTCTAGAGAGACTGTCAACCTCAACTAGGACAACAGAGCGATAATATTAAGGAATTAGAAGATAGGCTAGCAAATAACTACAATTGCTTTGTTAGAAATCTCAACGAGAAAGCCATTTTAAATTGTAGGATAACCGAAGCTACCTCTAAGATCACTAACTTAGAAGCTCAATTAGAAACATCGAATGCTAAGACTAGTGAGCTTAGTAAGGATTTCGATGCCTGTCAAGCCGCGAAACTAACCGTGGAAAATAATTACGCTCTCCTAGGTGAGGAACGCAAGAGACTATATGCCAAAGTAAAGAAATTAGACGATATAGTTACGCGTAGGGGACAGTCCGAACAGACGATATTTTTGAACAAGCCCAAGGATATAGAGTTCTATAATCCTATAGATGGCATAGGTTTCACTAACCCGTGTGTTTTACAAAAGAAAGAAATATATGATGTTACACACATGCGCTTAGGAATAACCTCTCTTAGAAATTTTACTGAATCGTCTTATGAAAATACTTTCGATTCATCCATTAGACAAGGTCCACATGGTCCAGAACTCCCCTTTGACTACAAAGAACTAAATGAAAGGGACAAAAATAGGAAAGAAACTCTAACACCTGTCTGCAATTTAGTTCAAATTCTACCTCCTGATTCTCGAACACACCACGAGGAAGTTAAAACCATTAATTATAAAAATTCTCTCTACAAACCCCCTATCATAAAACAGATAGAGGAGTCACAGGCAAAGTTAGAAAAAAAACGAGAGAATTTCGAAGCTGAAAAGAAAAAATTCTTTAAGGAGATGGAAAATCTCAAGGCTTCCTCGTCCCCCCAAACTACCTCTCACGCTATTACAAAAAGCGTGAAAAATGAAAAATCGCCTTTGAAAGATAAATATTGTAGAAATAATTCTGTTAAGAGTGCTATGACTAATTTCACTTTACCTACGTCTACAGGGAGCGTAGCGTCAGCACTAAAAACAAAGGCGAGAGTGTCTAACACTAAGATAAAGAAGGAGCCATTAGACTTAAATGTTTCTGAGCATGCTACTCCTTCTGTTACAATAAAAGACACTCGTAGAAATAAAAGAGCTATTTCCACTTTTAAGATAATTGCTTCTACTTATTCAATTCAGCCGATCACCTTTAGAAGCACCAACTTCAAAATAGGCTCTACGTCAAAAATTAATCATTCTGAAACAAATGCCACTAGGAAGACACGTAGGAAACAAGATCCAGCCATAAAGAAAGCTTATGGCGCCGTACATAATGTACTCACCTAAGGTATCCCGTAGAAATTAAATCCCCCAAGCACCTTAGGAGACTATCACAAGAAAAGATCTTTTCCTCAGTCAAACCCTCCAAAGCATTTGTACGTGCTGAAATTAACCTTCCCTGTAAGGTTCAACCCAAATGGGTTCCTAAATCTCCGCCTAGGACGACAAAAGCCAAAAGGGCCAAGACTCCTATAGAGGCAAAACCCAAACCCACTTTTTCAAAAGTGCAATGGGTTATTAAGACTCTTCCAAAAATAGATTTAGGAGTCATATCTGAACCCAAAACTAAATCTGCTAATTCGAGAGGACCCATGTTTAAGTGGGTACCTAAAGCTCTCTAAATTGTTTTTGCAGATCCATCATGTGTGGTACCTCGACTTTGGTTGCTCCACACACATGACTGGTAGTCAAGAGCTGCTGAGCAACTACAAAGACCGACCAAACGGCAAAGTCAGATTTGGGAACAACGATTCTGCCCCGATTCTAGGACTTGGGGATATCACTCTGAAGAATCTGACCATCAAAGATGTCTCTTACGTCGAAGGCCTCCGCCATAACTTGTTCAGCATAGGCCAATTCTGTGACAAAGGATTCCAGGTGGTCTTCCATGCTGACCGGTGCAGAATTGTTGATAGTCAGGACACAGAACTCCTTCAAAGACTTCGGAGATCCAATCTTTACACGATCAACCTGACGTCTGTGCGGCCCTCGACAGCTGTATGCCTCATTTCTCAGACTGATTTACAGAGGAACAGCTTATGGCATCAACGACTGTCTCATCTGAATATGAAAGATCTCCAACGTCTTTCTACGAAAAAGTTGGTTCACAGTCTTCCAACTATACAACTACAAAGGGAGCATCACTGTTCGGCATGTCAATTAGGAAAAATGAAGCGAGCATCTCATCACGTCAAACAAATTGCATCTACTTCTCGACCATTGGAACTAATTCACATGGATCTCTGTGTTCCGATGCAGACTCAGAGTATCAATGGAAGAAAGTATGTCCTAGTGATTGTGGATGACTATTCTCGCTACACGTGGACTAAGTTCCTCCGAACGAAAGATGAGACCCGGTGACTTGATCATCAATTTTTGTGAACACAACTCAAAATCTGCTGCAACAGACTATTCAAGTTGTTCGAACAGACAACGGCACTGAGTTCAAGAGCAATCACCTCAGTGAGTTTTATCAGAAACTTGGAATAAGTCAACAATTTTCAGCCGACAAAACACCTCAACAAAATGGGGTCGTTGAAAGGAAAAATCGAACACTAGTGGAAGCCGCTCGTACAATGCTGATCCAATCGGAACTTCCACACTTTCTATGGGCTGAAGCAGTCAATACCGCTTGTTTTACTCAAAACAGGACGGTGGTTCACAAACGGTTCAATAAGACTCCGTATGAGATTGTGAATAATAGAGTGCCCAACATCTCTTTCCTTAAAGTCTTCGGGTCCAAGTGCTTTGTGGCGAACGACCGAGAGCAACGTGCAAAGTTCGACCCTAAAGCATTCGAAGCTACATTTGTCGGGTATTCTTCAACATCAAAAGCGTACCGAGTATACATCAAGTCCAACCGAACTATTAAGGAAAGCTATAATGTCACTTTCCACGAAGTGGCAGAGATGGCTTCTTGTCAATTCAGTCCAGGACCCGTGCCTAACCCGTTGGCTTCTGAAGACAACATTTCAGAACCCGTAATCACTGGTGTGTTGGCACAAAACCAACAGAAGATGGCAACAACTTCAGGATCAGTATATCAGTCATACACGCCTACGCCAACAATGGATTATCTACCGAACGAGACCGACGTACCAAGTTCATCTCACACCTCTACCCCACCCGATTCAGAATTGCCACAGAACAACGAAGAACCTACAATGGTCATCGAGGAAGTATCATCTGAGACGATCAATCCAAGTGCAGTATTGGAACTTTCTCAGACAAATGATCAATCTGAGACTATAGGCAATCTAGATCCACAGATAGGAAATCACTCAGGACTTCATCCTTGCCTCATGAGCGCAAGTGGACGAGAGGCCACTCGGTTGATCAGATAATTGGCGATCCCTCGGTTGGTGTGAGGACACGTCGTCAACACAGTCTTTTCAGTTGCTTCCTGAGCCAAAACGAGCCTACCAAAGTAGCAGACGCACTTCGAGACCCGGATTGGACAATCGCAATGCAAGAGGAAATCAATCAATTCGAATGTCTTCAAGTGTGGACCTTGGTACCCCGTCCACATGGGAAAACAGTGGTCGGAACTAAATGGGTTTTCAAGAATAAGAAAAATGAAGATGGTGAAGTGATCTGGAACAAAGCAAGGCTAGTTGCTAAGGGATACAATCAACAGGAAGGCATCGACTACGACGAGACTTATGCTCATGTTGCCCGTATCGAAGCTATCCGCCTCCTGCTGGCTTATGCGGCTCACAAAGACTTCAAAGTCTATCAGATGGATGTTAAAACCGCCTTTCTCAACGGCGTGTTAAAAGAAGAAGTCTATGTCGCTCAGCCGGAAGGTTTCGTTGATCAAGAACATCCCGATCATGTCTATCGCTTGGACAAAGCTCTCTATGGACTAAAACAAGCCCCACGTGCTTGGTACGATGTCCTGAGTGATTTCCTCGTGAAGTCTCGATTCATACGAGGAACGATAGACACAACCCTCTTCATTAAATGGCTTGACAAAGATCTGATGGTCGTCCAAGTATACGTTGACGACATCATCTTCGGATCAACAAATCCTCGACTCTGCAAGAAGTTTGGAGATCTCATGAAGAGCAAATTCGAGATGAGTCACATGGGAGAGCAAATTCGATCGTTTAGATAAGCAATTGAATTCGATCGAAAAACTCAAATGAAGAACAAGAGAGAGATTTCGAGTAGAGTGAGAAAGTTACTGTTGTTTCTCTCTCTAGAAATCGATTGCAAGCCTTTCGGATCAATTCTCTAAACTTTCTCTATTAAGCTCAATTGACTTACAAGTATTTATACCAAACAAACTTGGTATAAATATCAAACTAGTCCTAATCTAATGACTACTATACAAAACGCCCCTAATTACAAGGACAACTAATGAAATCAAGCACAATTACAAATAGTATTCTACAATCTCCCCCTTTGTGCTTGATTGCGTCTCCGCGCCGTTTGTCCTCGTCGGGCGTAATATGATCTGCGCAAGCCAGCGCATGCTCGTAGTTCCTCAGAGTGATCCTAAGCTCCAGTCGCTCCTCGATATCTTCAAGCAATTCCATTAGGAGCGGCTGTTCTCTCACGAACCTGTGGATCCTCAGCGTAGTGTCTCTGTTGATTTCTTCCAACCTCTGCTCGATGTTTTTCCTGACGACCTTGAGCATCCCATTGCAAATCTTATGAATCTCAGTCTTCAGCATCAACCTATTCTTCTTTGCTATTGGATTGTGGTAGGTGATGCCTAGGACTGAGCTGATGTGCACGTGATTGTTGGGAAACCCTTCGATCTCAGGTCCTTTGTTGAGTGGAGCGGTCATGTTGACCTTCTTCATATTGCTCTCCAGAGCCATCTGAAGGTCATGTGCGGCATAGTACTTGACTTGGCGCATCATGAACCGGTAGAGCCCTTCGAGGCCTTCTTTCTTGATGAAGCCCTGAGGACCTTTGTACTTCTCCACATATAGCTGATAAAGACGGTACACTTCATCGGCGGGTAGGTACAGCAGGTCGCTCTCGCTCAGTTCCTCTCGGGTCCTGTCCACTCTTTCAATGATGTAGTAAGGTGTTGGAAGTCCTCCTTTTGCACAGTAGACGCTGAGGAGTTGGCATATTGGGGAGAGACTCTTATAATGGCTCTTGGCTTGTGCCTTAGTCATCCCCAGCCTAACATCAGGTCCTAGTCTGGTCAGCATCCAGAGGTAGGTCATCCTCTTCTGCTGATCCCAATGAGAGATCCCTCTAAACTCGAACTCGTTCGGCTTCTTCACTCTGTCCGGAGACCTCCAAATATTCTCAAGAACTTCTTCTAGGAAGGGGATTTCTATTGGGATGTTTTCCCATTGCGTGTCAATCCGAACCGTCCCTGGCATTAGCCTTGTGGGGGAGGCCGCTAGTTGTGCGATCAACTCTGACAGCCTTGGGATGTCTCGTTGGTAGTCTTCACCTTCCTGAAGTTCGTCGTCTTCTATGATTACGAGGTCTATAGACGCTTGTTGTAGAAAGCGCCGAACGTCGTGAATCCGTCGTCTTTGATGCTCCTCGGGCATGGAATGGGTCATCCACTGTCCTTCGAAGATGTACTTGTCTAGGGCCTCGTGTGGATTGACGCCATGTCCAGAGGGTCCCGGTTGGTCTGGAGCGACTGAGGGAGTGGCTTGTGTAGCTGCTAGAGCTACAAGCATCGCATCACTTGCTTCTTCTTCCGGAAGCAAGGGGCTTGAGTAGATTGGTGGTGTGGACGGAGGCGTCCTGAGGTGAAAGGTTGGTGGTTCGATGTGGGCGGTGCGGTGCGTGGTGTGTGTTTGGGTTCGGTGGGTTTGTGTTTGGGTATCACCAGCTCCAGCGCTTGTCTGCGTAGCGCCCGAGCCTTGTCCTTGGCCACTTTTTGATGTCCTTGGCCTCTTCTCCCCCTCATGAGGGTCCTGATCGTCAAGATCGTCATGTCTGCGCCGTGAGTGGGAGCTTTGGCCTCGGCAGGTGTCAGTCGGTGGCTCAGGATGGTCCACCAATCGCCTATAGAGAGATTCTTCTTGCGGCGATCGGATGGAAAGGCCTATCAGACGGGCGAGGAGAATGTCATGGAGCTCGGTGATGGGGATTGTGTATGGGTTGATGAGGATGGAGGAAGTGGCTAGAGGGTCGGTGGGTGTGGGTTGTGGAGGTGGGGGTTGGTTCGTGACGAAGGGCCTTCAGAGGCAGGTGCTTTCCCGGTATCTCTTCGGGATGCCTCGAGTGCTTGGAGTACTCTCTCTGTGATCTTTTCTTCCATTGACTGTACAGCGGCAGAGAGAGCGGCCTGGAACTGTTCGGTCGTCACGAAGGGTGCGGACGCCTCCTTAGATGGACCAGGACGACTGACGTCGCCTGTTATCAACCCTTGAGTAGACACCGACTATTGGGGTTGGCTCACAGTCACTTGAGGTTGTGACTGTATGAGACTTCCATCCAATCCTCGAGTCGAATCCTGAGGATTCGTCTCTATGGGTGTTGTTGCAGGCTCGGGTTGCGCCTGCGAACCAGATACCACGTGAGTTGGTTGCGGCTCAAGATTGAGCGAAGAAGTGTCAGCAACACTTGTCGATGGGGTCAGCGTAGTATCTGGTGCGACGGTGACGGCCGGAAAGAGAGACTCCATCTGAATGCTCAGTCTTCTGGGAGTCCTCCTGATCAGACTTATTTCCTCGTCAGACTCTGTGTCAGACGGGGTGGCCGTGTGAGGAGTGAGGTCACGATCGACGTCCTCCAGTGCCTGATCCGTCACCGGTGGAAGAGAGCTTTGCCCCATTTCTGTCTCGGGCTGTGCCTCTTGTTGAAGAACTTCCTCAAAAGTTTCTTCGAGCACGCCAACATGTACGGGCTCTTCCACTTGCAATTCGAGGTCAGGAGCCTCGAGTTCCATCTCCGTAGCCACGACGTCTATCAGCGTATCATCGACGTCGGGCATTGGCTCTTCGACCAATAGTGGCTCCTGAGCTAGCTCCTGAGCGACATCATCAATCATCGCGTCGTCAGGGCTTGGTTGATGTTGGGGAGGGCTCACATGGTGATCTGTCAGGGGCCCTCTGATCATTTCCTCCGTTAAATTGTGTTCCCGACAGAACCTCTGATACTCAGCTCCCGCGGGGTCGGCGAGCCTGAGTAAGTTGAGTGGAATCGGCATCGACGGTTGGTCCAGGTCCGTGAGCCGTGGGTTATGGAAAAACTTAAGCCTTGGCGGCTGGTAGTTTCCACCAGGAGGTAGCTGGGGGATGCTCTCTGCATGTAGCTCCATGAACTCCCTGATGATCACGTTGAACCATCGAGCATAGGGCACGTTCTTCGACCTTCGGTTCTCCTTCAACCGAATCTGTTCAGCTAGATCATTCCAGATTAGCTGTGTAAAGTCGTAGTTTCTGGCGAAGGCGAGGCCGTGAAAGATCCGCAGAACTGCGTCGGTCGGGAGCGGGTCGTAGTTGTCGTTGTGGGGCAAGTCCAGTATCATGCCGAACTGGCTCTTGCTCATGTGAATATGCCGCGTCCCGATTTGGGTCATGAAGGAGAATGTCCCATCTGCTACGGCTCCTTGTATGCATCCCCAGAACTGCTGGAGATAGACCATCGGCACCGATGCGGTGACCGTTAACGCATGCCAGATGGGGTGGCCTCTGAGGATGGATACGATGATCTCGTTCGGGCATCGAAATGTGCTCAGATCGAGCTGGAAGTTCGTATCTTGAACCTTTAGATAAAGGTTGTGATCATATATGTGGTTGTATCTTGGGTAACGATCCATCTGAAATATAAGATATATAAAAGTTCATTAGTTCAATTTTATTTTCAGTCGAAATATGAATAAATTTCATCAAACTATAGTAATATTGCAACTAATTGCATGTTCGATGAATTTTGAATTTAAATCATATCAAATGCATATTGTATGTTCAATTTCAAAATCGTGATGGCATGAATGTAATTTCGAATGAAATATTTGTCGTGTGAAAAATGGTTCGAAATTTCGCTAAGTGGTAAATCAGTAAGTCACTGTTCATGCCGAGAAAATTTCGGTCGCCAAAATTGAATTGCAATTTGATTTCCTAAACACTGATTTCAATTGAAACATTTCCGTGTCATTTTTCGATCGAGAAATTTTATTCGCTAATTTTCGCTACAGTGTAAAGACTTAGAGAAAAATTTTTCGATCGAGCGGAATGTGATTTTAGCTACAGTGCAATTCGCTAATTCGATCGAGCGGAATGTGATTTTCGATTGAAAGTAGAAGTTTTTCGCTGCGATATATTTTTATCGAAAAATTAGTCAACGAAAGACTAGTCAAACGTCGAGAAAATTTTCGATCAATTGTGTCCTAAGCGGCGAATTTTACGATCAAAAATAAAATTAAGTGTTGAAAAATATATTTTTCGCAGATGAATTTTTTTTTCGACCAAATTGAGACTAAATCGAAAATTCTATTTTGCGATAGTAAATTTAACGCTCGATAAAATTTGCATCTAAATTGTCTAATCAGTGCTTAAGTTTTTCGCTCTCAAAAATCCTAATTAGATTTCTCGATGGTAAGTAATTGTTTTCGGTCAAAATTTTCTATGTTGATGACTAAATCAAAATTTTGCGATCGAAAACTAAATCGACACAAATAGTATCTCGATTGAATTGAAATTCAATTAAGTCTATTTGCGATCGACAAAGTTCTTCGACAGCTCAAACCTTCAAAGAACCCAGTTTCATAGAAACTCATTTTATCATCACAGATGGAAATTTTCCAACGACTTACGCTATCTGTTTCATCAAAGACATCGAATCTATCTATACAATCAGGCATTTAACTCAGAAAATCCAAGAAACATGCCTAGATTTACTGAAACAGTATACATTTAAAACGTTTTTGAAGAACAGTCGAAAAATCTTAACTAATCATGCGAAAAAATACAGAATGTAAATGCAAATCAAGTTATAACATTCGCAATCGTTAATTGAATCGAATTTCTACCTTAATCAGACGATTTGAAGTGAAAAATTAGAAGATTCTTGAAGGATTTTGTATCGTCTGAGAAAGTTTTGCGTGAGAGGATTTCTGTCGATTAGTTTTGCGTGAGAAAAAATTTTTCGACTGACAAAAGTTAAACTTTTATTAACTAGCATTAATTTGTTGCCGGGCTTGTGATTTGACTTGCGATATAAGGGATCAGGCCCATTACTATTTGCACACGAAAAATTCTAATTTTTCGATCGCAAATTATCGCAGTTAATCAAAATCGATCCCGACACTGTTTACGATCGAGAAACTTTAGATTGCGAATTAATTCAAATATCCAGTTTCTCGATGGTAACTTCTCTAAGAAATTTCAGATAGTCCCCTATTTCAAAATAAAAGCCAATGTAAGGCTCCCCCTTAGTAATTAAAATAAATGCAATTAACTCCCTGTATTTTTCTGTGTAGTAACGTCTAGCTCCCCTGGCGTAAATTGAAAAATCTGTACCACTTAGAGATAAACGTTAGTAGTAATGGAGTTAATCAACAATTAATTTTGGCAATGTTATCTTTGAAATATCTGGTCTTGTGTCTAGCTCCTCTCTTTGTAGTGTCGACGTCTTACTTCTTAAATTTGAGAGATCTGAAATACTCAGAGAAAAACGTCAAAAATATTTGGAGCTAAACCACGATTTTTATACTTGCTCCCCCTCAAATGATGCACAAGAATTGACTAGTCATATTTAAATCAATTCAAGTCACGAGCATATAACACACAAATTTTACCAAGTAAGTACATATACATGGTCCCCGAAACATGTACTTCAAAATATTGTGTGAAGGTGGAGGCAAAAAAAAACAATTTATCGCATTTAAACAATTCAGTACCAATGCAATCTATAATTGCATTTAGAATGTGCGATACACTAAAGAAATTCGCATTTATTCAATTCAACGCATATGAAACATAATATTTCATGTCAAAATGTGCGAATTTTATTATTTGTTATTTGGTTATTATTATATATATGTATATATATATATATATTTTTTATGGGGGTCAGATTATTTTGCTTCGATCAATCGTCACGCCTAAAATTTTATGAGACATTTGAAAGAAGAAAATGCTGTCAAGTCATGTCGTCAAACTAAAGTCCTAAGTCCATAGACTGGTCCATTTCGACAACTCTCACCAGGTTCGCTCTTGCTCTCAATTAGCTATCTTGGGATTTTTATATTTTTATCACTCAAGTCAACACAAGCAATTTTTAGTCAATTTACCTGTGATCGAGGTATTTTTAATCATTTCACCTAAGCGAGAGACCGTCTATGTAGAATCAAAGGGTTGTACGGGTTATAATTTGGCTAGGACTTAGAACGGAAGGAATTTTAAAGGGAAGTGAGCTTATCTCTTCATCGTCTTCCAATTCTACGTCCGTCTCCTTTTTTTTTTCGGCGTCTTTCTTCTTTTCAATCTTTTCTCCCTCCTTTTCTTTTAAGAACTATCCCTTTTTATATTATGCTCAAGCTGAAGCTCCGCTTCTCCATGAGGCTCTAGGAGATTATCGTAGGCGAAGTTCTTCTTGTTGGTTCTCGGGCCGATACCGAGCTCCTCTTCTCTTAATCCCTATTGAAGTTTCAGAGATTATCAATTTGGAGAAGTTCTCGGTTATGGAATTCGTACCCGAGGCTGCACTCCTCTTCTCGTTTCCCGATATAAGACCGAATTATCGTTGGAGAAGTTCACTTCGCGGTGCTCCTCTTCCAGCCGTTCTGACGAGCGTACGAGATTATCGTTGGAGAAGTTCACAGCAGGATCCATGCCACTTTCTACATGGTAGTCGGAAGGCCGGTTCCTTTGGTCTGATTTTTGGGCGTTGAGCAATGCCTTCTTTTGTCATCATTTTACTTTTTCTTTTGTTATCTCCCCCTCCTTTTCTCGTTTGAACAACCATTCGAAGAGTATAAAGTTCGATTGAAAGCTGGGAATGGGTTTTAAATGAAGAAAAGGACGTCGGAGAAGGCTCAAAGTGGATGACTAAGGGCTAAAGTGGGGGAATTTATATAAGGCCGAATGAGGAATATCCTAAACTCCCTTATCATTTTCCTAACGATCTAACGCAAGATGAGTATGAGGCCAAGTATCACTAGTTAAGACAAGCAATTGATTTGTGACTCACTCGAGAAATAGATCCAAAGAAAGAAAAAAATAACAAGGCTTGAATCCTCACATTTATAGTGGCTTTGTGTCTAGTGGAGCAACCTAATGACCTTTAGACACAAGAATGCGACTTAGAATGACAAAATTAAGCAATTAAATCGATCGCATGTCGGGGTAAAATTCTAAGTGACTTGAGATCAAAGCATCCTAAAGGATTTCATCATACCCCTTTATATTATATATAGAAATATATATGTTATTATTATTATTTTTTTATTTATTTTTATCACGCAAGATAAGAACAAATAAGCATAGAGAGCACATAGAATAGAGCATGTGATAGCACAGAAGATCAGGTAATGCACATATTACGGAAGATTCAACATGCCTAATTTTCCGACACGGAATTGAAATCGTTTCTCATCCAATGCCTTGGTGAAAATGTCGGCTAGTTGAAACTCCGAGTTCACAAAGTACATCTCTATCGTGCCTTTTTCTACGTGATCTTTGATAAAATGATATCTAATGTCTATGTGTTTTGTGCGTGAATGATGAACAGGATTGCAAGTAATGGCGATTGCACTCTGACTATCACTATATATGGGTATATTATTCAGATTGTACCCATAGTCGCGAAGCTGTGTCCGCATCCACAGCATCTGTGAGCAACAGCTGGCAGCAGCTACGTATTCTGCCTCGGCCGTCGAAGTTGACACACAGTTCTGCTTTTTGGATGACCAGCAAACCAGCTTTTTGCCTAAAAATTGAGCGCCACCGGACGTGCTTTTCCTGTCCATTCGGCAACCTGCATAGTCAGCGTCAGTGTAGCCGATAAGTTTAAAATTCGTACCCTTTGGATACCATAGGCCAAGGGTAGTGGTGCCCTTAAGGTAGCGTAAAATTCTTTTGACCGCGAGCATATGGGATTCTTTGGGATCGACTTGAAAACGGGCACACAAGCACGTGGCAAACATGATGTCCGGCCGGCTCGAAGTAAGGTAGAGAAGAGATTCAATGATGCTGCGATACAGTGTGATGTCGACCGACTTGCCAGAGGGATCGGCATCCAACTTGCAGCTTGGTGACATAGGAGTGCTGAGAGTCTTGCTCTGGTCTTGATGAAATTTCTTCAGAATATCCTTGATGTATTTTGTCTGACTGATGAAAATTCCATCATTGAGCTGCCTGACTTGGAGTCCTAAGAAAAATTGCATCTCTCCCATGTGACTCATCTCGAATTTGCTATTCATGAGATCTCCAAACTTCTTGCAGAGCCGAGGATTTGTTGATCCGAAGATGATGTCGTCGATGTATACTTGGACGACCATCAAATCTTTGTTATGCCATTTAATGAAGAGGGTTGTGTCTATCGTTCCTCGTATGAATCCAGAATTCACGAGGAAATCACTCAGGACATCGTACCAAGCACGTGGGGCTTGTTTTAGTCCATAGAGAGCTTTGTCCAAGCGATAGACATGATCGGGATGTTCTTGATCAACGAAACCTTCCGGCTGAGCGACGTAGACTTCTTCTTTTAACATGCCGTTGAGAAAGGCGGTTTTAACATCCATCTGATAGACTTTGAAGTCTTTGTGAGCCGCATAAGCCAGCAGGAGGCGGATAGCTTCGATACGGGCAACAGGAGCATAAGTCTCGTCGTAGTCGATGCCTTCCTGTTGATTGTATCCCTTAGCAACTAGCCTTGCTTTGTTCCGAATCACTTCACCATCTTCATTTTTCTTATTCTTGAAAACCCATTTAGTTCCGACCACTGTTTTCCCATGTGGACGGGGTACCAAGGTCCACACTTGAAGACGTTCGAATTGATTGATTTCCTCTTGCATTGCGATTGTCCAATCCGGGTCTCGAAGTGCGTCTGCTACTTTGGTAGGCTCGTTTTGGCTCAGGAAGCAACTGAAAAGACTGTGTTGACGACGTGTCCTCACACCAACCGAGGGATCGCCAATTATCTGATCAACCGAGTGGCCTCTCATCCACTTGCGCTCATGAGGCAAGGCTGAAGTCGATGCGTCAGCTATCTGTGGATCTAGATTGCCTATAGTCTCAGATTGATCATTTGTCTGAGGAAGTTCCAATACTGCACTTGGATTGATCGTCTCATATGATACTTCCTCGATGACCATTGTAGGTTCTTCGGTGTTCTGTGGCAATTCTGAATCGGGTGGGGTAGAGGTGTGAGATGAACTTGGTACGTCGGTCTCGTTCGGTAGATAATCCATTGTTGGTGTAGGCGTGTATGACTGATATACCGGTTCGAAGAGAGAATCCAAGTCGTCTATTGCAAGTCTCGTTGCTTCGTCTGACACTGATCCTGAAGTTGTTGCCATCTTTTGTTGGTTTTGTGCCAACACACCAGTGATTACGGGTTCTGAAATGTTGTCTTCAGAAGCCAACGGGTTAGGCACGGGTCCTGGACTGAATTGACCAGAAGCCATCTCTGCCACTTCGTGGAAAGTGACATTATAGCTTTCCTTAATAGTCCGGTTGGACTTGATGTATACTCGGTATGCTTTTGATGTTGAAGAATACCCGACAAATGTAGCTTCGAATGCTTTAGGGTCGAACTTTGCACGTTGCTCTCCGCCGTTCGCCACAAAGCACTTGCACCCGAAGACTTTAAGGAAAGAGATGTTGGGCACTCTATTATTCACAATCTCATACGGAGTCTTGTTGAACCGTTTGTGAACCACCGTCCTGTTTTGAGTAAAACAAGCGGTATTGACTGCTTCAGCCCATAGAAAGTGTGGAAGTTCCGATTGGATCAGCATTGTACAAGCGGCTTCCACTAGTGTTCGATTTTTCCTTTCAACGACCCCATTTTGTTGAGGTGTTTTGGCGGCTGAAAATTGTTGACTTATTCCAAGTTTTTGATAAAACTCACTGAGGTGATTGTTCTTGAACTCAGTGCCGTTGTCTGTTCGAACAACTTGAATAGTCTGTTGCAGCAGATTTTGAGTTGTGTTCACAAAATTGATGATCAAGTCACCAGTCTCATCTTTAGTTCGGAGGAACTTAGTCCACGTGTAGCGAGAATAGTCATCCACAATCACTAGGACATACTTTCTTCCATTGATACTCCGAGTCTGCATCGGACCACAGAGATCCATGTGAATTAGTTCCAATGGTCGAGAAGTAGATGCAATTTGCTTGACGTGATGAGATGCTCGCTTCATTTTTCCTAATTGACATGCCGAACAGTGATGCTCCCTTTGTAGTTGTATAGTTGGAAGACCGTGAACCAACTTTTTCGTAGAAAGACGTTGGAGAGCTTTCATATTCAGCTGAGACAGTCGTTGATGCCATAAGCTGTTCCTCTGTAAATCAGTCTGAGAAATGAGGCATACAGCTGTCGAGGGCCGCACAGACGTCAGGTTGATCATGTAAAGATTGGATCTCCGAAGTCCTTGAAGGAGTTCTGTTTCCTGACTATCCACAATTCTGCACCGGTCAGCATGAAAGACCACCTGGAATCCTTTGTCACATAATTGGCCTATGCTGAACAAGTTATGGCGGAGGCCTTCGACATACGAGACATCTTTGATGGTCAGATTCTTCAGAGTGATATCCCCAAGTCCTAGAATCGGGGCTGAATCGTTGTTCCCAAATCTGACTTTGCCGTTTGGTCGGTCTTTGTAGTTTCAGCAGCTCTTGACTACCAGTCATGTGTGTGGAGCAACCAGAGTCGAGGTACCACACATGATGGATCTGCAAAAACAATTTAGAGAGCTTTAGGTACCCACTTAAACATGGGTCCTCTCGGATTAGCAGATTTAGTTTTGGGTTCAGATATGACTCCTAAATCTATTTTTGGAAGAGTCTTAATAACCCATTGCACTTTTGAAAAGGTGGGTTTGGGTTTTGCCTCTATAGGAGACTTGGCCCTTTTGGCTTTTGTCGTCCTAGGCGGAGATTTAGGAACCCATTTGGGTTGAACCTTACAGGGAAGGTTAATTTCAGCACGTACAAATGCTTTGGAGGGTTTGACTGAGGAAAAGATCTTTTCTTGTGATAGTCTCCTAAGGTGCTTGGGGGATTTAATTTCTACGGGATACCTTAGGTGAGTACATTCATGTACAGCGCCATAAGCTTTCTTTATGGCTGGATCTTGTTTCCTACGTGTCTTCCTAGTGGCATTTGTTTCAGAATGATTAATTTTTTATGTAGAGCCTATTTCGAAGTTGGTGCTTCTAAAGGTGATCGGCTGAAGTGAATAAGTAGAAGCAATTATCTTAAAAGTGGAAATAGCTCTTTTATTTCTACGAGTGTCTTTTATTGTAACAGAAGGAGTAGCATGCTCAGAAACATTTAAGTCTAATGGCTCCTTCTTTATCTTAGTGCTAGACACTCTCGCCTTTGTTTTTAGTGCTGACGCTACGCTCCCTGTAGACGTAGGTAAAGTGAAATTAGTCATAGCACTCTTAACAGAATTATTTTTACAATATTTATCTTTCAAAGGCGATTTTTCATTTTTCACGCTTTTTGTAATAGCGTGAGAGGTAGTTTGGGGGACGAGGAAGCCTTGAGATTTTCCATCTCCTTAAAGAATTTTTTCTTTTCAGCTTCGAAATTCTCTCGTTCTTTTTCTAACTTTGCCTGTGACTCCTCTATCTGTTTTATGATAGGGGGTTTGTAGAGAGAATTTTTATAATTAATGGTTTTAACTTCCTCATGGTGTGTTCGAGAATCAGGAGGTAGAATTTGAACTAAATTGCAGACAGGTGTTAGAGTTTCTTTCCTATTTTTGTCCCTTTCATTTAGTTCTTTGTAGTCAAAAGGGGATTTCTGGACCATGTGGACCTTGTCTAATGGATGAATCGAAAGTATTTTCATAAGATGATTCAGTAAAATTTCTAAGAGAGGTTATTCCTAAGCGCATGTGTTTAACATCATATATTTCTTTCTTTTGTAAAACACACGGGTTAGTGAAACCTATGCCTTCTATAGGATTATAGAACTCTATATCCTTGGGCTTGTTCAAAATCGTCTGTTCGGACTGTCCCCTACGCGTAATATATCGTCTAATTTCTTTACTTTGGCATATAGTCTCTTGCGTTCCTCACCTAGGAGAGCGTAATTATTTTCCACGGTTAGTTTCGCGGCTTGACAGGCATCGAAATCCTTACTAAGCTCACTAATCTTAGCATTCGATGTTTCCAATTGAGCTTCTAAGTTAGTGATCTTAGAGGTAGCTTCGGTTATCCTACAATTTAAAATGGCTTTCTCGTTGAGATTTCTAACCAAGCAATTGTAGTTATTTGCTAGCCTATCTTCTAATCCTTAATCTTTTCGCTCTGTTGTCCTAGTTGAGGTTGACTAGTCTCTCTAGAATGGAGGCTCTTGGTAAGTTCATCTATTTTTGCACTAGAGCTCCTAAGTTCTTGTTCGAGACTATCTATCTTCTCCTGAGCTCTCTCAAGTTCGTTCTCTACTTCCTTTATACTTTTCTGCTCACATTTCATGTTAGCATATTGCTTTTGATATGATTCTAAAATGGTCAATAATGTGGAAGGAGTGACTACCTCATTTGAAGACGTGGATGCGTTGTCGTCGTCCGTACGAGTGGATGTTTCGGCGTCCAATTCGTTGTCGAGACGGGCCATGAGGGCTAAGTTCTCTTCTTCGGAGTTCGACGTGTCCTCGAGCCATTGGTCCTCTTCAGCCATGAGAGCTACTCCAGCTTCTTTCAGTTTTGTCAATTGAAGCTTCCTGGAGTAGTAGTTTGCATCTCTTTTCTTCGGGAGAGTGCACTCTCTGGCGAAGTGACCTGCTTTGCCACAGTTAAAACATTTGTTAGTCTCTTTGGGATTCTTGACCTCGGAACTCTCCGGAGCACGTTCTTTGTTCTTGGAGCTTGTAGTCCGAAGTCTATTGGCTGAGGTTGAAGTATTTCTTGCTCATCATTTGCACAATGAGAGCTAACTGTTTTCCAAGGGATTTCATGTTCGGCTCGATGTCGGAGTCCGATTCCTCTTCCGACTCCGATGATGAAGGTGGCCTAACGATCTTTTCCTTTCTTGACCTTGTGCTCCTCTTCTCCAAGACTAAGGCAACCGTGTCATCGGTTTGTTTGCCTTTCTGCTCTTTGGTAATCTCGAGGATATCCTCCTCATGCTGAGCGAGATTATCGAACACGGCATGGACATCCAACTCCTCTAGATCTTTGTTTTGTCGCATTTGAGTGGATATTTTCTTCCATTCCGTGGGCAGAGAGGATAGAAATCTTATGTTTGTCTCCATGTTTGTCTTTGTTATTTCTATCTTCCTCATTTCATTGAGAAGAGTGAGGTATCGTTGGTAGATCTCGTTTAGACTCTCCTCCGGCTTTGCTTTGAATGAGTCGTAAGCAGTGAGAATGTTCGCCTTCTTGGCCTTTATGCCAACTTCCGTCCTTTGCATCATCCTATGCAGCTCATCCCACATCCCTTTGGCCGATGTAAGGATGTCGATTTGTCTGTATATATCGTTGGGGATGCCCTGGATAAGGGTATTCATGGCTACTAGATCAGCCTTAGCTCGAGCTCTTTCCTCCAGAGAGTATTCTCTAGGCTCCTTTAGTCGCCTAGAAGCTGGAATTGCTGGAGTAGCTGTTTCGTCCCCGGGTACATGAACCCAGAACTGTGCCGGTCCCTCTTCAAGGGACTTCAGTAGATTTTCGGCTTGATCCTTTAGAGCAATGAAATTCAGAAAGCGGCTCAATGATCTCATGAAGAGCAAATTTGAGATGAGTCACATGGGAGAGATGCAATTTTTCTTAGGACTCCACGTCAGGCAGCTCAATGATGGAATTTTCATCAGTCAGACAGAATACATCAAGGATATTCTGAAGAAATTTCATCAAGACCAGAGCAAGACTCTCAGCACTCCTATGTCACCAAGCTGCAAGTTGGATGCCGATCCCTCTGGCAAGTCAGTCGACATCACATTGTATCGCAGTATCATTGGATCTCTTCTCTACCTTACTTCGAGCTGGCCGGGCATCATGTTTGCCACGTGCTTGTGTGCCCGTTTTCAAGCCGATCCCAAAGAATCCCATATGCTCGCGGTCAAAAGAATTTTACGCTACCTTAAGGGCACCTCTACCCTTGGCCTATGGTATCCAAAGGGTACGAATTTTAAACTTATCGGCTACACTGACGCTGACTATGCAGGTTGCCGAATGGACAGGAAAAGCACGTCCGGTGGCGCTCAATTTTTAGGCGAAAAGCTGGTTTGCTGGTCATCCAAAAGCAGAACTGTGTGTCAACTTCGACGGCCGAAGCAGAATACGTAGCTGCTGCCAGCTGTTGCTCATAGATGCTGTGGATGCGGACACAGCTTCGCGACTATGGGTACAATCTGAATAATATACCCATATATAGTTGTAGTCAGAGTGCAATCGCCATTACTTGCAATCCTGTTCATCATTCACGCACAAAACACATAGACATTAGATATCATTTTATGAAAGATCACGTAGAAAAAGGCACGATAGAGATGTACTTTGTGAACACGGAGTTTCAACTAGCCGACATTTTCACCAAGGCATTGGATGAGAAACGATTTCAATTCCTTGTCGGAAAATTAGGCATGTTGAATCTTCCGTAATATGTGCATTACCTGATCTTCTGTGCTATCACATGCTCTATTCTATGTGCTCTCTATGCTTATTTGTTCTTATCTTGCGTGATAAAAATAAATAAAAAAATAATAATAATAACATATATATTTCTATATATAATATAAAGGGGTATGATGAAATCCTTTAGGATGCTTTGATCTCAAGTCACTTAGAATTTTACCCGACATGCGATCGATTTAATTGCTTAATTTTGTCATTCTAAGTCGCATTCTTGTGTCTAAAGGTCATTAGGTTGCTCCACTAGACACAAAGCCACTATAAATGTGAGGATTCAAGCCTTGTTATTTTTTTCTTTCTTTGGATCTATTTCTCGAGTGAGTCACAAATCAATTGCTTGTCTTAACTAGTGATACTTGGCCTCATACTCATCTTGCGTTAGATCGTTAGGAAAATGATAAGGGAGTTAAGGATATTCCTCATTCGGCCTTATATAAATTCCCCCACGTTAGCCCTTAGTCATCCACTTTGAGCCTTCTCCGTCGTCCTTTTCTTCATTTAAAACCCATTTCCAGCTTTCAACCGAACTTTATACTCTTCGAATGGTTGTTCAAACGAGAAAAGGAGGGGGAGATAACAAAAGAAAAAGTAAAATGATGACAAAAGAAGGCATTGCTCAACGCGCAAAAGTCAGACCAAAGGAACCGGCCTTCCGACTACCTTGTAGAAAGTGGCATGGATCCTGCTGTGAACTTCTCCAACGATAATCTCGTACGCTCGTCAGAACGGCTGGAAGAGGAGCACCACGAAGTGAACTTCTCCAACGATAATCCGGTCTTATATCGGGAAACGAGAAGAGGAGTGCAGCCTCGGGTACGAATTCCATAACCGAGAACTTCTCCAAATTGATAATCTCTGAAACCTCAATAGGGATTAAGAGAAGAGGAGCTCAGTATCGGCCCGAGAACCAACAAGAAGAACTTCGCCTACGATAATCTCCTAGAGCCTCATGGAGAAGCGGAGCTTCAGCTTGAGCATAATATAAAAAGGGATAGTTCTTAAAAGAAAAGGAGGGAGAAAAGATTGAAAAGAAGAAAGACGCCGAAAAAAGAAGAGACGGACGTAGAATTGGAAGACGATGAAGAGATAAGCTCACTTCCCTTTAAATTCCTTCCGTTCTAAGTCCTAGCCAAATTATAACCCTTACAACCCTTTGATTCCATATAGACGGTCTCTCGCTTAGGTGAAATGATTAAAAAATGCCTCGATCACAGGTAAATTGACTAAAAATTGCTTGTGTTGACTTGAGTGATAAAAATATAAAAATCCCAAGATAGCTGATTGAGAGCAAGAGCGAACCTGGTGAGAGTTGTCGAAATGGACCAGTCTATGGACTTAGGACTTTAGTTTGACGACATGACTTGACGGCATTTTCTTCTTTCAAATGTCTGGTAAAATTTTAGGCGTGACGATTGATCGAAGCAAAATAATCTGACCCCATAAATAAAAAAAATATATATAATAATAAATAAATAATAAATAATAAAATTCGCAAATTTTGACATGAAATATTATGTTTCATATGCGTTGAATTGAATAAATGCGAATTTCTTTAGTGTATAGCACATTCTAAATGCAATTATAGATTGCATTGGTACTGAATTGTTTAAATGCGATACATTTCTCATTGCTTCTACCCTCACACAAAACTTTAAAGTACATGTTTTCGGGGACCATGTATACATGCTTACTTGGTAAATTTGTGTGCTCGTGACTTGAATTGATTTCATATGCTTGCATAATTAGTCAATTCCTGTGCATCATTTGAGGGGGAGCAAGTATAAGACTTGTAGATTAGCTCCAAATATTTTTGACGTTTCTCTGAGTATTTCAGATCTTTCAAAATTAAAGAGCGAGACGTCGACACTACAAAGAGAGGAGCTAGACACAAGACCAAATATTTCAAAGATAAAACTGCCAAAAATAATTGTTGATTAACTCCATTATTACTAACGCTTATCTCTAAGTGGTACAGATTTTTAAATTTCTGCCAGGGGAGCTAGACGTTACTACACGGAAAATACAGGGAGTTAATTGCATTTATTTTATAGACTAAGGGGGAGTCTTACAAAGGGTTTTATTTTGAAATAGGGGTCAATCTGAAAATTTTTAGAAGTACTTACTATCGAGAAACTAGATAGCAGACTTAATTCACGATCATAAGTTTCTTGATCGTAAACAGTGTTGGGAATGATTTTGATTAGCCGCGATAATTTGCGATCGAGAAAATTGAATTAAAGAGCAATTTTCGAATCGAAAATTTCTCGAGCGCAAATAGTAATGGGCCTGTTCCATTGAATCGCAAAATGTCAAATCGTAAACCCATCATCGACTTACAACGAGTAAATAAAAGTTCACTTTTATGTCAGTCGAAAAACTTTTTCTCACGCAACCCTAAATCGTAAAAATTTCTCTCGCGAAAAACTTTCACAGACAGTTCAAAATTGCTCAAAAATCTTTCGATTTTCAACATGAAATTGTCTGTTTAAGGTAGAAATGAGAATCTGTTGCCATTTGCGTGTGATTTAACTTCGTTAGCATCTGCATTTTGTTGTTTTTCGCATGATTTATATTAGTTTCTCGACTGTTCTTCAAAACTGAGAAAATCGTATACTATTTCATAGTGTTTTAGGCTTGATTTTGAACTTTATCTGAGTTTAATGCCTGCACTTAAGATAGTTTCGATATTCTCTATGAATCTGGTAGAATGGATCATCGGAAAATCTGCATCTTCGACTGAAATCTGAGTTTTGATGAAACTGGGTATTTGAATGTTTAAAGCCATCGAAGAACTTTGTCGATCGCAAACAGTCTTAATTGAATTCCGATTTAATTGAGATACTGTTTGTGTCGAATTAGTTTTTCGATCGGTAAAATTCTGATTTAGTCGCCAAGATAGAAGATTTTGACCGAAAAAATTACTTACCATCGAGAAATCTAATTAGGATTTTTGTGAGCGAAAAACTTACGCACTGATTAGACAATTTAGATGCAAATTTTATCGAGCGTAAAACTTACTATCGCAAAATAGAAATTTTCGATTCAATTTCAATTTGATCGCAAAAATTTAGCAGCGAGAAATTAATTTTTCAACACGTAATTTTTCGATCGCAAAATTCGCCGCTTGGGATCTAATTGATTGGAAAATTTCTCGACGATTGACTTAGTCTTTCGTTGACTAATTTCTCGATAAAATTATATCGCAGCGAAAATTATTTTACTTACAATCGAAAATCACATTCCGCTCGACAAATTTCAAATCAAAAATTTTTTTCAATCGAGGAAAATTTCTCGATAGTAAATTTACCTGAGAAATAATTTCTCGATCGTAAATTTACACGGAATTTTTCTCGATCGTAAAATAGGTCGACTACAGTCTCGATTTCAACTTCAATACTTAGAAAATTTTACTAAGTCTTTTACTCTGTAGTGGACCTTTGCGAATAAAATTTTCTCGATCGAAAAATCGAACTGAGTCATTACAATTGAAATCAATGCATAGGAAATCATTTTCAAAATCAATTTTATCGAGCGAAAATTTTCTCGGCATGAACAGTGTCCTTTTTCACGAGTCAACACTTAGAAAATTTCGAACTATTTTTCACGCGATTTATACTTCATTCGAAATTACATTCATGCCATTACGATTTTTCAAAATTGAGCATATACTATGCATTTGATATGATTTCAATTCAAAATTCATCGAACATGCTATTACTTGCGATATTACTATAGTTTGATGAAATTTATTCATACTTCGACTGAAAATAAAATTGAACTAACTTTTATATATCTTATTTTTCAGATGGATCGCTATCCAAGATATAATCACATATACGACCACAACATGTATCTGAAAGTCCAGGATACAAATTTTCAGCTCGATCTGAGCACCTTTCGATGCCCGGACGAGATCATTGTCTCTATCCTGAGAGGTCACCCCATCTGGCACGCATTGACGGTCACCGCCTCAGTGCCAATGGTCTATCTCCAGCAATTCTGGGGATGTATACAAGGAGTTGTAGCGAATGGGGCATTCTCCTTCACAACAAGAATCGGGACGCGGCATATTCATATGAGCAAGAGCCAGTTCGGGATGATACTGGACTTTCCACACAGCGACAACTACGACCCGCTCCCGTCGGACGCAGAAATGGTCCATGACTTCATGCACATGGGATATCAACCGCAGCTCACCAAATTAGCTCAGGTCCAGAGCAGTTGTATCCCTCACCCCTGGAAGACACTGTTCGGGATCGTGAACAAGTGTCTATCACCAAAGCATGCCGGTTTCGACAAGGGCAACGGCAATATACTGCGAATCTTTCACGGTCTCGCCTTCGCCAGAAACTACGACTTCGCACAGCTAATCTGGAATGATCTAGCTGAACAGATCCGGCTGAAGGAAAACCGAAGGTCAAAGAACGTTCCCTATGCTCGATGGTTCAACGTGATCATCAGGGAGGTCATGGAGCTACATGCGGAGAACATCCCACAGCTGCCTCCTGGTGGAAACTATTAGCCGCCAAGGCTAAAGTTCTTCCACAATCCACGGCTCACGGACTTGGACCAACCGTCGATGCCGATTCCGCTCCAACTATTCAGGCTTGCCGACCCCGCGGGAGCTGCATATCAAGATTCTGCCGGGAACACCATTTAACGGAGCAAATGATCAGAGGGCCCCCGGCAGATTAACATGTGAGCCCTCCCCAACCGGAACACCAACCAAGCCCTGACGACGCGATGATAGATGTTGTCGCTCAGGAGCTTCAACAGGAGTCTCCCTTGATCGAAGAGCCGATGACCGACGTAGATGAGACCTTGATAGACGTCGTGGCTACCGAGATGGCGCTCGAGGCTCCTGAACATGAATACCAAGTGGAAGTGCCCGTACATGTAGGCGTGCTCGAAAGAAACCATTGAGGAGGTTCTTCTACAAGAAGCACAGCCCGAAACAGAAATTGGGCAAAGCTCGCTTCCACTGGTGATGGATCAGGCTCTAGGGGATGTTAAACGTGATCCCACTCCTCACACAGCTACACCATCCGACACGGAGTCAGATGAGGAGATTAGCCTGATAAGACGGACTCCCAGACGACTTAGTATACAAATGGAGTCCCTATTCCCGGCCGTCATCAACGCACCAGATACTCCACTGACCACAACGACAAGGGTTGACGGCACTTCATCGCTCAATCTTGAGCCGCAACCAACTCACATGGTATCTGGTTCGCAGGTGCAACCCGAGCCTGCAACAACACCCATAGAGACGAATCCTCAGGATTCGACTCGAGGATTGGGTGGAAGTCTCATACAGTCACAACCTCAAGTGACTGTGAGCCAACCCACAGAGTCGGTGTCTACTCAAGGGTTGATAACAGGCGACGTCAGTCGTCCTGGTCCATCTAAGGAGGCGTCCGCACCCTTCGTGATGACCGAACAGTTCCAGGCCGCTCTCTCTGCCGCTGTACAGTCAATGGAAGAAAAGATCACAGAGAGAGTACTCCAAGCACTCGAGGTATCCCGAAGAGATACCGGGAAAGCACCTGCCTCTGAAGGCCCTTCGTCACGAACCAACCCCACACCTCCACAACCCACACCCACCGACCCTCTAGCCACTTCCTCCATCCTCATCAACCCATACACAATCCCCATCACCGAGCTCCATGACATTCTCCTCGCCCGTCTGATAGGCCTTTCCATCCGATCGCCGCAAGAAGAATCCCTCTATAGGCGATTGGTGGACCATCCTGAGCCACCGACTGACACCTGCCGAGGCCAAAGCTCCCACTCTCGGCGCAGACATGACGATCCTGACAATCAGGACACTCATGAGGGGGAGAAGAGGCCAAGGACATCAACAAGTGGCCAAGGACAAGGCTCGGGCGCCACGCAGACAAGCGCCGGAGCTGGTGAAACCCAAACACAAACCCACCAAACACAAACCACCCAAACTACCTACACCACGCACCGCACCGCCCACATCGAACCACCAACCATTCACCTCAGGATGCCTCCGTCCACACCACCGATCTACTCAAGCCCCTTGCTTCCGGAAGAAGAAGCAAGTGCTGCGATGCTTGTAGCTCTAGCACCTACCCAAGCCACTCCCTCAGTCGCTCCAAACCAACCGGGACCCTCTAGACATGGCGTCAATCCACACGATGTTCGGCGCTTTCTACAACAAGCGTCTATAGACCTCGTAATCATAGAAGACGACGAACTTCAGGAAGGTGAAGACTACCAACGAGACATCCCAAGGCTATCAGAGTTGATCGCACAACGAGCGGCCTCCCCCACAAGGCAAATGCCAGGGATCGTTCGGATTGACACGCAATGGGAAAACATCCAAATAGAAATTCCCTTCCTAGAAGAAGTTCGTGAGAATATTTGGAGGTTTCCGGACAGAGTGAAGAAGCCGAACGAGTTCGAGCTTAGAGGGATCTCTCATTGGTATCAGCAGAAGAGGATGACCTACCTCTGGATGCTGACCAAACTAGGACCTGATGTTAGGCTGGGGATGACTAAGGCACAAGCCAAGAGCCATTATAAGAATCTCTCCCCAATATGCCAACTCCTCAGCGTCTACTGTGCTAAAGGAGGACTTCCAACACCTTACTACGTCATTGAAAGAGTGGACAGGACCCGAGAGGAACTGAGCGAGAGCGACCTACTGTACATCCCTGCTGATGAGGTGTACAACCTCTACAAGCTGTACGTGGAGAAGTACAAAGGTCCTCAGGGTTTCATCAAGAAAGAAGGCCTCGAAGGGCTCTACCGGTTCATGATGCGCCAAGTCAAGTATTGTGCCGCACACGACCTTCAGATGGCTCTGGAAAGCAATATGAAGAAGGTCAACATGACCGCTCCACTCAACAAGGACCTGAGATCGAAGGCTTCCCAACAATCACGTGCACATCAGCTCAGTCCTAGGCATCACCTACCACAATCCAATAGCAAAGAAGAATAGGTTGATGCTGAAGACTGAGATTCATAAGTTTTGCGATGGGACGCTCAAGGTCATCAGGAAAACATCGAGTAGAGGTTGGAAGAAATCAACAGAGACACTATGCTGAGGATCCACAGGTTCGTGAGAGAATAGCCGCTCCTAATGGAATTGCTTGAAGATATCGAGGAGCGACTGGAGCTTAGGATCACTCTGAGGAACTACGAGCATGCGCAGATCATATTACGCCCGACGAAGACAAACGGCGCGGAGACGCAATCAAGCACAAAGGGGGAGATTGTAGAATACTATTTGTAATTGTGCTTGATTTCATTAGTTGTCCTTGTAATTAGGGGCGTTTTGTATAGTAGTCCTTAGATTAGGACTAGTTTGATATTTATACCAAGTTTGTTTGGTATAAATACTTGTAAATCAATTGAGCTTAATAGAGAAAGTTTTGAGAATTGATCCGAAGGGCTTGCAATTTGATTTCTAAAGAGAGAAACAACAGTAACTTTCTCACTCTACTCGAATTCTCTCTCTTGTTCTTCATTTGAGTTTTTCGATCGAATTCAATTGCTTATCTAAACGATCGAATTACTATGAATTCTAGCCTAGGATCGTAGAGTTGTTAATCGTAGGACCTAACAGTTTTTCATTTTTTTATCTAACCATATTTTTTGGTAGAGTTTTTTAGATGGATCGTGGTCGCGGTCGTCGTGGTTCTCGTCATTCGAGGGCCAGCAAAGGGAAGCAAGTCGTTGGTAGTTCGTCGCAAGATGACTACCAACAGTACGATCCGAACGAGTTGTTGGATCTCGCCGGCGTGCTCGGCGACGACCTCAACGAGGATGCGTACCCGTACGCCCCCGGATTCGAGCAGTCGCCCCCCGGGTTTGAGCCGTCGCCGGGAGCAAGCTCGCATGCCGCGCAACAGACGGAGGCGGAGGAGGCGGATCCGGAGACCGAAGCGCCTACGCAAACCGCCGCCGTCCGGCGGCTACAGTCGGACATCTTCGCGGTACACTTCAAGAAGTTACCCACTAGTATAGTCAACCAATTTAGAGCTATTTGTAACTACTGTCCCAAGGAATATAATTTTAGAAAGGGAGGCGGATATGGGTCAATGAATTCCCATCTCCGTTCGAAGCACCCGACTAAGTTAGGTATAGCACAAAACCAACAGCAAATGTTCGGAGGCACGGATTCGTCCGCGTCGGGACCCGCCGGCGGGAGCGGAAGCGCTCGTTGTTTCATTACAACGAGGACGTTGCGCGACGGGAGCTTGCAAAGTTCGTAGCCGCGAAGCATCTACCGTTTCGATTTGCCGATGATCCGATCTACGAGCATTGGATCAAAACCACATACAACCCTCAGGCGAAGAAGATTTCGAGGAGCACCTTGACGCGGGATACTAGGAAGACAGTAATCGCGCTTAAGCGCGACTTAGTAGCGATATTAGGTAGTTTAGGAACTAACGTGTCGATTTGCTCCGATATATGGAGCGATCATTGGCAACGTTCATCTTACATGGGCGTGACATGCCATTGGGTCGATGATTCGTGGACGATACAAAAGTGCTTGATCGCATATAAGGAGTTCGATGAAGCGCACACGGCGCAAAACATTGCTATCAAGCTTAGGACGATCTTATCAGAGTATAGGATAGTCAACAAAGTCTTTTCAGTATCGTTCGACAATGCGAGCGCAAACAACGAGAGCATTGAACGGTTGATCGAGTATTGTCAGCCGTCAGTCAGAGGACGGTTTTTCCACGTGCGTTGTTTTTGCCACATACTTAACCTCTGTGTGCAAGACGCGCTAGTTAGTTTAAAGGAGCAGGTGCAGCCTATACGCTACGCAATCTCCTACCTGATGCGGCACCCATCTTTGTGGAAGAAGTGGAAGCGTTTCTGCGCTAGAGAGGATGTACCAGCCAAGAAGTTTAGTTTAGACGTACCCACCAGGTGGAATTCCACCTACAAGTTGTTGTACTGTTCGATGGAGTATCGACAGCATCTGTGCGACTTCTTTGCCGAAAACAGACTGTTGTCGTACATTTTAGTTCCGGAGATGTGGGACCCGTGCAACAGTTTATGTGAGATACTTCAAGTATTTCACGATGCTACCGAGGCGATGTCGGGTTCATATTACCCGACTTCCATACTTGCGTTAGATCATTGCGTTAAAGTCGCAATCATACTCGACGGGCTTCGGTTTGATCCAGTAGTCGGCGAGGCCGTTGGAAGCATGACTACCAAGTGGCTCAAATATTTTTTTGAGTTACCGGATATCTTCATTATAGCGAAGATATTGGATCCGAGATGGCGTTTAGATGGTACGGGTAGACTACTAGAATGTTACTATACGAAGGTATCGTCGGGCAGGGTAGTCGATAGCATTTATTGGCAGAGCGTACTCGATCGAGCGCATGGCTCTTTAAAGGATCTCTTTAAAGAGTATAAGCCCGATTTTGGCCACGACTCGTCTCGATCGGGATCGGGGCGCGGTCAATCTAGTTCTACTAGTAGTCGATCTTCACGATTAGCTGACTACTACGACATCCTCAACGCAAACAAGCGTCCAAGGTCCTCCCAAAACCCCTACATAGAACTCGATAACTTTATGTCGACGACTTTCGAGTTCGAGGACGAAGATGAGTTCAACGTCCTTAGATGGTGGTCGAGGGTGTCGCCAACGTATCCAACGTTGCGAGGATCGCTCGGGAGATCCTTGCCGTCCCGGTCTCGACCGTTGCGGTGGAGCATGCTTTTAGCATGGGCGGTTTAACCTTGAGCGAAAAGCGTTCGAACTTGAGTGTCGACAACCTCGAGTACCAATGTCTTCTCGACGATTGGACTCGAGCCGAGTATCGCACCCAAGATTCGCGTGCCAGCGACTCGCCCGACGACCTTTCCGAGGACACCACCGGCACGGAGACAAGCGGCGGCAACGGCGGCGATGGCGAGGATTATTAGAGGCATTCGGCGAGGCGTGGACTCCACATCAACAAACAAGTCCGAAAAAAGATAAGTATCCAACTCTTATATTTTTTTGCGTACAAATATTTTTTATGTTTATATTGCTAACTAATGAATTGTTATTTTCAGGTACTAATTTATTTGAACAAGCCTAACGGCGAAGCCCGAAAAAGATAAGTATCCATCTCTTATATTTTTTTGCGTACAAATATTATGTTTATTGGCTACTTAATGAATTGTTATTTTCAGGTACTAATTTATTTGAACAAGCCTATTACGACGAGTCACGACGAAGCCCGAAAAAAGATAAGTAAATATTTGTATAATTACTTCTTGTTCTTTTTTTAAAATTAAACTTATAATGTAAATCATGTTTATGCATTTTTTTATAGGGAACATGATTACGAAGAAGAGGGGTTTCGGTAAGTGCAAGTAAGTTAGCAACGTGTGATCTCCGGATGCTTTGACGGATCATAATTGATAGTTGATTCGTTAAAGCTCCTGAGATCATACGCTGCTTTCTCGCCGACACTTGCGGAAGCCCGACCGAAAAGTCGAAGAATCGTGGCTTCGCCCGTGATGGGCTTCAACAGGTGCAGGCGTCGGGCCGGGCGCGTTAGGTAACTGTAACTTTCGCTAGGACTTGGGAGTTCGGCACCTGCACCTGTTGAAGCCTTTCTCGGACGAAGTCCCGAAAGAAGACTGATTTAATTTACATTTATGTATGGTATTGTAATTGATTAATTAAATTTTGTAATACAATACATACACAAGTTCTTTGTAACATGTAAAATGTAATTTTTTTTTAATTGTCTTGCAAATTATATAGTAGATTTCGATACATAATTCGATTTGACCAAATAATATATCAAACTTTACACAAACACTAAGAATTAAAATATCTTAAAAAAAAAATTACCGGCGGTTGTAACCGCCGGTTAACTGTAACCGGCGGTTGGTCTAACCGTCAACCGGGGGCGGCTAACCGGCAACCGCCCCCGGCCGGTTAGACGGCTGTTAGTCCGATGGACTAACCGCCATCCGCCGGTTACCAACCGCCGGTTACGGTTAACCGGCGGTTGGGCAAGTCTAATTCTAGCCAACATTCGTTGGCCGAAAATGTCTCCTTTCTCAATTTTATCTTTCATGCCCAAAACGTATTTAATCTATATCTTGGCTATTTTTAGTTATGTGCACGACTTATATAAGGATAGGGAATGGATCAAATCTTGTGGAAAGCGTGTGGAGCTGCTTGAACGAATTTGGGAAGTGCACTTACTATAAATAGAAGATTTGAAGATCAAAAGAGAATTAGTCAAGCAGCTACCAAATTTAGAAGATCTGAATATCAAAAGAGAATCATTCAACCAACTTCCATAAATAGGAGATAAGAGATCAGCCAATGATATGAGAAGACTCGGACTAAATATATACTATTTTTAGGGAGATCATCGAGGAGATATTTTGGGAGATTATCAAGGGATCTCTTACCGAGTCAAACGAGAGCCAATGTCTACAAATAAGAGTTATTTTCGAGCTGCAAAGGACGACTTTCGAGAGAGCTTTCATGGAGTAACTTTGAGCGACATATTGAGCGAGCGAAGCACATATCGAGTTTGAGCGAGTTTTATATATCATGAGAGTTGTCTTTTTAGCCTAGTATTGAGTTTTCAAAAGTCTTAGGACTTTGTAGTTTTTCAGGATCGTTTAGATTCGTAGTTTTTCTAGGCTTGTCTATACTATCTTTTGATAGTTGTTTTGCCATCCATTGCTATAGTGGAATTTCGCCTTTAACTTGCTGTGCAATTTACATCTCGTGTTTATCATTTTCGTCACTAAGTAATTAATTCGCAATATTCCGATGTGCGCTTGAAGTTAGATTGAGTGTTAGCCCAACATTTCATCCAACATCCAGTTTAGACTTGGTGTTTTACATCCATATCGCAAAGGGACCACTTCATGGGTAGTGATAAATGGAACCCGTGTCAACCTTTTAAGTGGAGTTAGGTTGTGAGAGGTTAAGAAATTATTATTGAAAAATCATTATAAAAATGCCACAATTGGAGATAATCAACTTCATCCTCATAAAACTTACAAATTCTCTGACGATGAAGACGTCGGCCGCAATAGATTATTAAATTTTCGCTGATTTCTCTCTCTTCCGCCATGGCGAAAAGGAAGAAACCAACGAAGCAGAGGGAGGCGCCGATCGGATCGATGACGCCATCTCCATCCATTGCGAGGTCGAATGGGCAATCGAAATCGGGTAGTGTGGAGAAGCAATTGAGCTCGGATACTGCTCCATTAGAGCAGAAGAAGTCTGGTGTGAGAGACGTCACTGTTCCATTGATGGTAGGAGCGCAGGCTTCGATTGGCATCAGTTCTGATGCTGAGAAGGAATGGCCTACCCTAGATGAATCGATTGGCAGAACTACGGGGAAAAAGAAAGCCAATAGAGATAGCTATGTGAAGGAATCCACGGAGGTGATGACAGGTAACCCTTGGTCTCAGTTCAATGTGAATATGATAGAAAATCAGGATAATAGGCTTGAGTACATAGAGCCTATGACTGAAGAAGGGCATGAAATTGGGAGTGTGGTAGCAGAGGAAATGTAGTAAGAGGTTGAGCATTGGAAGTCTGCACTGATGTGCCATGTCCTAGGCGCAAACCCGCCGTATGGTGTTATGGCCGGATTTCTGAAGCGTAAATGGGACAAGCATGGGCTAGTGAGTGTCTGGCAGATTAGACAAGGCTTGTTCCTTGCTAGATTTGACTGCGTAACAGCTCGGGACAAGATAATGCAAACTGAAATCCTACACTTTGACAAGAAACCTGTGGTGCTAACCCCCTGGACTGAAGATACACAGCTTAAAAAGGTTGGAGTGGAAAGTGTGCCGCTCTGGATCCACCTACCGCAGCTGGAACTAAAATACTGGGGGCCAAAAACCCTGAGTAGGCTTGCGAGTCTCGTTGGCAAACCGATTATGACGGATGACTTCACTAGGAGGAAAGAGAGAATACACTATGCCCGAGTATTGGTGGAGGTTAATCTGGCCAAGACATTGAAGGACAAAATCCAATTTCTGAATGAAAAAGGGCAACTAGTGGAGCAGGAAGTCACGTATGAGTGGAAACCAGTGCTATGTTGCAAATGTGGGAATTATGGGCACGAAGCAACCATCTGTAGAAAGGACTCGCATCAGATTTGGAAATCGAGACAGAACACTACCTCTGTGACTCTTCAGGAGCAAGGTAAAACTGCTCTGCCTGAGGATAACAAGGGACAACCTAGCTCTAAACCTGAAACTGTTGAAAGGGGAGCAGGGGACACCGAGGGCACAAGGAAGACTAGGACTTCATGGGCTGATGGAGACCAACAGGAGGCAGGGAAAAAGGTACAGATAAGAGGAATAACTGATATTAACCCTTCCAAGCAGAGGGTCCATGACTTTGGTCATGGATAGAAGTGTTATATGGAATATCAGGGGCCTTAATGGCCCTGCCAAGCAGAGGGAACTAGTTTTCTTCTGCTGTAAATATAGGATCAATTTTTTATGTTTGTTGGAAACAAAGCTTAAGCTGGGACATGTGAATGAGGTAATCACTAAAAAGTTTGGGGGATGGCAGTTCATGCACAATCTTAATGAGCATCCTAATGGGAGGATACTGGTTCTATTGAGAGGAGAACTTGAGATGGAGAGAGTCTCTACAACTGCGCAGTATATGCACTGCAGGGCTTGGAAAAGGGGGAAACTGGTAACCTATATCACTTGTGTCTATGGCTCTAATTCCAGTGCAGAAAGAGAGGTCCTATGGGCAGATATAAAAGCCTTAGGTGCTAATGTGAAGGAACCATGGTTGATTTGGGGTGACTTCAACAACATTAGAGGCATGGAAGATAGAATAGGGGGAGCTCCGGTTTCGGCTAATGAGTTCACTGGTTTTAACCAGTGCATATTCCAATGCAAACTAGGGGAGATAAAAAGGAACGGATGCCACTTTACTTGGTCCAATAAGCAGACACAAGGAAAGCGAATATGAAGCAGAATTGATTGGGCACTTGCTAATGAGGCCTGGATTACCAACTTCTCTACTTACACTGTGACCTTCCTTAATGAAGGGGTGTCGGACCATTCTCCCATCCTCCTGAGGGGTATGGGGCAGGTCCAAATTCACAGGCAGGACTTCAAATACTTCAATATGTGGAGTATGTTACCTTCGTTCATGAGCACAGTTGCAGACTCTTGGAAGATTCAGAAGGGATCTGCTATGGCCAGCGTGGTCTGGAACCTCCACAGACTGAGGGGTCCTCTCAGAAGGTTGAACAAGGAGAGATTTGCCAATATTGTTGTCAGAGCTGAACAACAGAGACAATTGCTGGAGGAGTGCCAAAGTGCAGTGCATGGGGACCCTCTTAACTTAGAGTTGTTGGCTAGGGAAGAAGCAGTGAGAATGGAGCACGGTTTTCTAAGTGTGGCCTCAGATAAGTTTCTGAGACAAAAAGCTAAGGTTAGGTGGCTAGAGCATGGTGACCAAAATACTGCTTATTATCATTCAGTGCTTAAGCAGAGGACATACACTAATAGAATCCTTTCTATCTCTGACTCGGATGGGAATGCAATTGAGAACAGTGAATCCATACATCAGCACTTCAATGATTACTACCATGAGCTGTTGGGGAAGAGGGGTGTCCTGAGTGGAGGGCTGGAAAGGAAGGTGGCTGCACACGGATACCTTCTAACTGTGTCTGACCAATTGCAGTTAACCCAACCTTTTGACAGGAAGGATGTTGGCCGAGCAATGGCAGCCATTCATGAAGAGGCTGCCCCAGGCCCAGATGGATATGGCAGTGGGTTCTTCAGGAAAGCCTGGGAGGTGGTTGGTGAACACTTAACTGATGCAGTCTTGGAATTCTTCCAGTCTGGGAAAATGCTGCCTGTGGTAAATAGAACCACCTTGTGCTTGATTCCTAAGGTTGATAACCCGGCCACAGCTGCAGACTTCAGGCCTATTTCTTGCTGTAATACCATATACAAATGCATCTCGAAGATGTTGTGTGAAAGAATTAAGCCTATTCTACCCAAACTCATCAGCCCTAATCAAAGTGCCTCTGTGGCTGGGAGGTCCATGGTGCATAACATCCTACTATGTCAGCATCTTGTTAGACTGTATAATAGGAGGAATGTGTCTGCAAGGACCCTGCTGAAAGTAGACTTGAGGAAGGCCTACGACACTGTGGAGTGGTCATTTCTGAAGGAATGGTTATGTACTCTCAGGTTCCCCTTGAAGTGTGTCCAATGGATTCTTGAATGCGTGTCCTCGGTTACTTATACAATATCTCTGAATGGGACCACAGCTGGCTTTATCAGAGGAGCTAGAGGATTGAGGCAGGGAGATCCCATGTCTCCATTGCTATTTGTGATTGTGATGGAATACCTCACCAGGAAATTGCAAGTAGCAGCTCAAGATCCTCGGTTCAGATTCCACCCTTTATGCAAGAGTATTAATCTGATCAACCTCTGTTTCGCGAATGACCTCATGATATTCTGTAAGGGGAGAAGGGAAGCAGTGAAGGTGGTTAAGGAAGCTTTGGATCACTTTCAAGATGTTGCTGGTCTGGAGGCTAATCAGAATAAATCCAACCTGTACCTGGCTGGTCTCTCTGGTCAAGTAACTGAGCAGATTGTGCAGCTCATGGGGTTCAAAGTGGGCAGCTATCCCATGAGATATCTGGGGGTTCCATTAGCACCTACTAAATGGAGCAAACAGTCCTGCCAAGCTCTGGTACAGAAAATTACAGTAAGATTGAGATGTTGGTCCACGAGGAACCTGTCATATGCCGGGAGACTATGCCTCATTAATTCAGTCTTGCTGGCTACCCATGGATTCTGGGGGTCGATTTTTCTTCTACCTAAAGCAGTTTCCAAGGAGGTAGACAAGCTATGCAGGGATTTTCTGTGGGGGAGGAAAGAGCAGGGGAAGAGCCATCCTCTGATTAGCTGGGACAGAGTTTGCTTGCCGAAGAAACATGGAGGACTGAACATCAGAGATTGTGTTACGTGGAACCTGGCTCAAGCTGGAAAACAGATATGGGAGATAACTAGGAAAGCTGACACTCTTTGGATCAAATGGGTGCATACAGTATACCTGAAAGGGATCAGTTTCTGGTGCTACAACCATCCTTTGGATTCCAGTTGGCATTGGAAAAAACTGAACAGACTTAAGATGATGTTCCAAGCTGGGTACAGGGAGGGGAAGTGGCTCGGCTCAGATGATGGTAAATACTCGATAAGTTCTGGTTATGTATGGCTAAAAGGGACTACCTCAACCTTTCCACTATGTAATGCAGTGTGGAATAGGTATAACATACCTAAGCACTCTATAATTCTATGGTTAATGGTACAGAAGAGATTGCTCACAAAAGAGAGGCTGTCCAAATGGGGGATCAGCATGAGGGAGACCAACTGCTCCTTATGTGGGGAGGAGATGGAGACTGTGGAGCACTTGTTTGTGGGCTGCAGATACACTTAGAATCTACTGTTGAAGATGAACGAGTGGCTGCACATGGATGTGAGGTTCGGATCTTTTGGTGAGATGTGTGGTTGGATGCAGGAATTGGGAAAGAAAAGGAAGACTGCACAATGCATTGTTTTGGCTTGCTATGCTGCGATGGTCTATCACATATGGTGCGAGCGGAATAAACGTGTTCATGATACAAAAAGAAAAACTTCATCCTCATATGGTGCAGAGTGAAGAATGTAGCAAACCTAGGCATTTACAAAAAGATTGTTTTTCCCCACTTATGTGATTGACATGTGTTCAGATTGAGTTGTTGTGTACATAAACGATTGTGGTGTGGTTAATGAATATTTCATTCGACCAAAAAAAAAAACTTCATCCTCATATCATTGATTCAGTTTGGTTTAAATGTTTATTCCAATCAGAATCAGATGATCAATCGTCATATTAGGCATGCATATACAAAAGCGGAGACGAACAAAAAATAAAAGAAACCCTCGTCAACACTTTGTAGGCACAAAAGAGATGGTCTCCTTGACAAGATCATGAACAACCAACAGATTCTGCTGCTGAAAATTTCCGAAAATCGACATACCGCTCGAACTCCCCATCGCCAGACATCCGATTCCGCTCTCATCCGCAACGAAATAATTCTCCCCGGGCAGCCCGAGATCTGCCCCTTCGAAGTGAAACACAATGTCAGGCACTTGTACGCTCTTCGCATTCTCGGGCAGCTTAAAGCAAAGCTCGAGCCCCGTGTCCCCGCCGCCCGAACCGTCATCCACGGGAAGATTCATCTGATTCGCAAACTCCTTCAAAACATCGAAGGCGCTCTTCTCCAAGTAAGTGATCGTCGTGCCCGAGTCGATGATCATCCCCCCGCTGCCGTCCGATTTCAGCTGAAAATCAGATTTCTTTATAGGCAATAGCGTGTCGCCCACCGTAATCCCGTTCAGCGAAAGGTAGTAAAACGAAGGAGACGAAGCGCTTTTGATCATCGGTGTGGTGTAATAAGTCGACGAGCCTTCTTTCGTCGTGAGGTTTGCACTTGCCAGAGATCCCATTAATAGCGTACTGCTTTTCCCCGAATCGATCGAAGTCAAGCAGTACGAGAACTTTGGCTCGTCGAGCTGAGACACGAGGGACAAAGGCCCGCGGCCCAAGCCCACGAGCCCGCCACCCTGTTCGAACCCGCCCCCCTCATTATCGAACCCGCAACCGAACCCTATATTACGAACGAAAACGTCCCCAAATTTGAACGTTTCGAGGCCCATGACTCCCTCCGTGGAGGAGTAATCTCCGTACGTGTACAAATAAGCGCATTCTCCGGAGTTGCAGGACGAAATGGGAAGGGAGACGCAGAGATCGCTCGAGCAAGGGAGAGTCGAGAAGGAGGACGAGTTCTTCGGGTCGAAGATGGGCGTCTTCTGTTTGAAGCACTTCTTACTGCACGGCTTGCACTGCGTCCAAATGAGGTCGCTCCCAGTGTCTAAGATGGCCGAGTAGGGCAAAGGCGGAGTGCCTATCGAGAGATCCATTAGAAACTCTCCATTTCCCGCGTGGATCGGAGATTCCAAGCTAGGGTTCGAAGAGGAGACGGCCATCGAATAGAGGTTTGCCATTCGCTTTCTCGAGCGCTTCATCGAGCGTCTTATGAGCTCGAGCTTGGTTACGTTTTGGGCCGAGTCGACGTGCTTTAGGGCGACTTGGAAACCGCTGCCTTTTTCGAGCAATGAGCGCTTCGAAGCTGAGGATGATGGCGCGGAGAAGGTTAGCACGGCGAGGAGGAGAATTAGCAGTGCTATGGAAGACATTATTAGTGAGCTGGTGATGTTTTTGTACGTATAGATTTGGATCAAAGGGTTATTATATGTTCCTTCATTCGGGGAGTTTGAGGTTTGAATGGAGAATATGGTTTGTTAAACTAATTAATTATGTGTAGGTGTATCTATAAGATGTAGTCAAATTTATGGGGAGTACGGTGAATTTTTCGATATAGTAGCCTAGCTATCTGTGTTTTTATATTTATATACGAGAGTAATTTTATGTTATTTGTTGGGAATTACGTCGTAGATCAACATTATGAATTTAAAATTCGATGATCTAAATAATTATGAAAGAAGATGGTATGTTTGGTGAGCTAGCTCATCTACATGTCGAATCAAATGCAAGTGTTTGGTTGATTAGGTTTGAAGCAACGTTGAAATTATGTTAAATGAATGTCAATGAATAAAATGGATTAATGATTACTTGCTTTATTCATGTCGCAAGGGAAGGGATGTTTTATTCACGAATGAAACTTCGTATCGTGTGAAATGAGATGATTAAACTGGAATAGACCAACAAAGTAAAGCATAGATATTATTAAATCAATGAATGCCGTCACGATAATCATATATTGTTTTTATGAAATTGAATTTTCCCGTACGTTCTACTTTGTTTTTTTCTTTTTCCTTTCTGTTTGGCATTGATTCTTGCAACTTTCATACATACGCTGTTACATAGTATGCGTGAGAGAACAGATCTGCGGTGAAAGTGAGCTTTGGCGTGCAATTTTGGAAAACATCATTTTCCTATTCATGATATTTCGGCCCATTGGAGAAAATGAGTGGAATATATTTATCTTATAGAGAAAGAAGCATAGAATTCAGTTTTTACCGTTTTGCTTTTGTTATATACAAAAGCCTTTAAGCGATAATCTTATGTAATTAATAGTTACAAGAGTAATCAACTGATGACTATATTTATTAAACCAGGAACAGAGCAATGGGTGTAGTTTGGGTCACGTATTGGCAATGACAAAACTAAAGATTAGTAGTCGTAATATGACGCCACTTGGATGGACGAGGTCGACTTCATTTCTCGTTTTCCCGACTTCTGCCTTGAGGAAAAGGCTATTTTTACAGGGGAATAGTGTTACCAATCGGATATACAAGTGTCAAGATAAACCAGCGACGAACGCGATCATTAACGTTGGAGCGGAACGGACCGACTAGATTCATGCAAGTGGGCCGGTCGAACATATCGAAACACATGGGCCACACGATTGGGCTGACACGAGTGACGGAGTCCAATATCCATTAAATTACTATTCTTCATTTAAATTCTGAGTTACAATTTGTTAGGGAATTGAATAAGTTAGTTAGGGTAGAAATATTTACTAGGGAAGTTTTTCCTATAGATTAGCTATTAGTAGGTCTTTGTCTTCGTTTTCGTCTTGATTCTATTGGACTTAACTTAGCATGGGATCAATTTTTAATTACAAGACAAAAACCAAAAGACTAGGAAAAAAAAAGAAAGAGAAAGGAAGATTCTTTTCTTTCTTACCTTGCTCGACCATGCACGTCTTCTCCAGACAGTTCTCTAACATTCCCATGATGATGGTGGGCTACATATATATAATATGTATTCGGTAAATTAAATCGCTAGTAGTAATATCAAATAAATATAACATAATGTGTGCTGCAAGCATAGAGTATTTGAAGGAGATAGAGAGGTGCCGAAGGGATCTTAGAGCCCTCATATCATCCAAGAATTGCGCTCCTATCATGCTTCGCTTGGCGTAAATATTACAGCAATCACTATGTCTCCAATTTTTTTTCTTCATCATATATATATATAATATATATATATGATGCGGGTATGACCCCGATCAACAAGATTTAGGTTCGGGAAAGATGATTGACGAGTGAAACGGACTAGGTCTAACGTTTTTGCATGTGTTAGGATATGTATTTCAGTGTTAGAAAAGGAAAAGGACACGATAGTCACCGATTTTACGTGGTTCGGACAGATGTCCTACGTCCACGGGCCGCCAGGAACAGTTTCTACTATTCACGGTTGAGAAATACACCCTCAGACTCACGTCGCTCATTACAGTGCATCCATGGTGTAAAAACGAATGAAGAAGACGATTACAGAGGAAAATATCTAAGTGTTTTTTGTGTATTGTGTTGAGTCTCCCTCTCTTTTGCCTTCTCTCTTTCCCATATATCCATTCTGTTCTCCTATTGCCAGCTGGACGTCCTTTTGGGGACCACTCGTCGCAGGTGTACTGTTGTCAGACTGGCGCGCCCCCTTCCTGGTTTTCCTGTCAGCCAATCATCGTCTTCCACGTGTCCTCTGGTCGGCTACGCCTTATATTTCCCGCTCAATCTCTTTCACTGGACGCGCCATTCGTACTTTTTCCGTACAAGGCCTCTGGTCCCCAGATACCCCTCTTACCTGGTCCTTTACCGAGAACAGTACCACTTGTCAGATATCCGAGTTAGGAGGAACGCTGATCCGACAGTTACCCCTATCATCCAGTCCCCCTACTCTGAGTTGTAATGCGCCAAGCATTGCAGCTCGGAGTATTACTAAGAGAGCATTCCTCCTTTACTATGCCTTCAGACCTTCCCAGTTGGCCTGCGCGACCTTTAATTGGATGGGACAGCTCGCCCACCTTTTCAGAGAGTTAACGTATCCCTGAAGGGACACGTGTCCCCAAAATCGTCTTCTCTCTCTTACTTACTCATTTTGAAATTTTCGAGGCCTTTACTTATCACTTTTCCCCCCTTTTCTCCAAAAAAAAAAAAAAAAAAACTCTTCGACACTTAGCGATTTTTCCCTTTTCTTCATCCTTAGGGTTCTCTTCGACATTTTCGCCCAAAATCAATCAGTGCTCAAGATCATCCCTCTTTGCCTCGCTTCATCAGGTAATTCCTCGATACCTCTCTTCTTTTTTTTTTCTGTACACTCGTCGATTTGTATCTTAGTCCCTCTCTCGTATTTGCGGGGCGAAGTCATGTCGGGTAGCGTTCCTGAAGACACGCGGCCACCGTCACCAGGCCTTTCAGCTTCCTCCGTTGCGCTGGGCGGCGCGGCTTTGGAAGGACCTCGGCCGGGGTTTCGTCGCAGGGTGCGACGTCTTCCAAATCATTCGCGATTCCCTCTGAGCCCCCCGCCGGTACATCTTCCGGCGCGCTGCCACCGCCACAGGTGGCTCCCGGTTCGTCCCCTGCACATCGAACGCGTTCTCAGGGGACCGCTGTTTCTGATCGTGGGGTAGACGATTGGAAGGTGTTCGGTCAGTCCCGGTCTTCTTTTCGTAGGTTAGAAAAAATAGCCCCCGAAGGTTTTCATTCTGATAGCTTCTGTGTGTCGCTCCCCAACCCTAGTCAGCGTGCTAATTTTCCCCTTCGCCAGCCCTCGCTTTTTGGGAAAATCAGATAAGGGCTGGTTTGCGTTTTCCCATTCATCCCTTCTTAGCCTCCGTATCTACTGCCTATCGAGTGCCTTTAAACCAGCTCAGTCCATCCTCCATTCGCCAGTTAATAGCTTTCTACGTTCTAGTCACAGCTGCGGGTGGAAAGCCTTCCGCCAACCTTGTTCTTTCTCAGTTCCAGCTAAAGCCTACTTTCCCTTTCTTTTACTTAAGTGCGAATCCGCGCGGCTCTATCCATTTCTTCGATAAGAGCTCGCATGGTATAGATAAGGAATGGCACCCCTTCTATTTCTTCGTGGCACCCACTGAGGGCGAGTGGGAATTTCCCCATCGCAATTGGGTTAGTAGGTTGCCTCAACGACTTGCGAGCATCGAACCTGAGTGTTCTGAACAAAATGGAGCTGCTATCGCCGTCCTTAATGCCTTGGCCCTGGGGCAAAAATTTAACATGGTCGAGATAGTAACCTACCCAGGATTGCTTCATCACTTTGGCCTTTCTCCTCACCCTGTCACCTTCGACCCTAAGGGTAAGCAGGTTTCCCCCCTGCTACCTGATTTCTTTTTTACCTTGCATTTCTGACCTTTGGTAATTTGGCAGATATGTCGTTTTCCTGGAAAGATGCTTTCAAGACCTTGTCCGTTAAGTCTGAGGATTCCTCCGGTCTTGTTGAGGTTCAGGCCTCCAAGGACCAGCTCCCCGGATCTGTCGGCCCAGAGCCCCATGGAAAATCCCCTGTTAGGTCTTCGCCTCCTCCTCCAGACTCCCCTGGAGGAATTGAGATAGATCCGGACGTGATGATATTGGATCCTGAGGAGAACGTAGCTGAGAAGACTACCTCCCCTGCTACATCCCTGCCAACTAAGAAGAAGAAGAAAACGAAGGGCCTCACAGCGAAGGGCAAGAGGCCTCGCTTAGAAACAGCATCTTCCCAACCTGATCCCCTGGAGTTCACTCCCTTCGCTTACACAGGGAGTGAGTGGAGTGTCGATCGTCGTGCTGACGGGAGAACGGTGTTAGAGCTGCCCGATAATCATGACTTGATTGAGCTGGATGAGAGGGTGAAGTTCCTTCGTGCCCTCGTGCCACCTGAGCAGCAGCGGAAGGTCCATGGCAAGGCTGACTCTCAGGTTGTTGAGCTCGCTTCCTATCACTGGGCCCAGGTGGCCTCTGTCTCTGATTTCATTTTTGTTTGTGGCATATATCCGTTTATTGACTCGCATCCGATTGTGCTAGCTGTCATTCATGCTGCCTCGCCTCCTTATGGCAACCTCCGAACGAGGCTTGGGGCCTCGTGGTTCTGCGCCTGTTGATGGCAACGTGTTCGAGACCCTAAAAAAACGGAACTTAGAGATCGAACAGCTGAAAAAAGAACTTGAGCAGGAAAGGAGTGAGAGGGAAGTCCTTGTCAAGGACTTAGTCTCGCAGGAGATGCGTCAGTTGGAGGAAAAGAACGCAGTTGCTCTAGCTGCTAAGAAAGCTAAGCTGGTGGAGGAGCAGCAGGCCCTGATCGAACGTAAGGCTGGGGACCTACTTGCAGAAAAGGAGAAGGCTCTCACGGCTACTCTGGAGCAAGCCTTCACTAATGAAGCTGAGAAAAGAGGTGCTGCTGGAAGACTGGAGGGGGTCCAGCTCTGTCAGAAGTATTTCCTGGCTACCCTCTTTGGTCAGGAATTCATGACTCGGCTTGGCCAGCGTTGGCGTGAAAGTTATTTGCAGGATACCTCCTCCCTGATGGACTTCGTGCCCTACATGCAGCATTACTTCTTGGGAGGCTTCACTGCCGGTCGCAACCCAGCTTCCACTCTGGACGTAGCTATGGAAGCCATGAGTGCACCCCCACCTTCCAAGGAGATCCGGAAGCAGCTCCCGACCCTAACTTTTGGCTTGCTGCAGTTCCTCGCCACTCCGCGGCTTTGTCAGAGATCTCTCCTGAGGCCCTTCTGGGACAACTTTCAGAGCTAAAGCGACAGGAATCGCTCACCACTTCAGGGATCTCTGACTCCACTGCCACCTCCAGTGCTGCTCCTTCTTAGCTCCTACATCTGTTTCTTATTCTGAACCGTTAGGCTGTCTTCCTTTTGTTGGACTATTGCTGTTGTTGTTTTCCTTTTGGACCTTATGCGATGTTTTCTTTGGGACTTTTGCATGTTGTCTCGTTGTTGGACTAGTAGTAACTCTAGTAGTTTTATGACATGCTTTCCTCCACCTCACTAATCCTTGGGCTCGCGTCACCATCACCACTCTCCACTCCCCCTACTTCGAATTGTGCTGATGTCAAGCAGCAGTTTCGAAGTATACGAGGGGTGTACCTCCAAATCTTCCGACAACAACCACTCCTACCTCGTACCTTTTGCGGATCTGAGTTAGGTCCTCCTCATAAGTAGTATTATTCCGGTCATTCATTTGCGGAAAGCATTCACCTCCCGAAGCTTCACGCGTACGCTAAGTCCGATATCCTTTCCCTTGCTGGGCTCGCGAGGTGGTTATCTCCTTCGGGGTTTGCGTCCGAGCCTAGCAACCTTCTACCCTTCCTGAGATGATTCGGAAGTTGGATGTGCTTTTTGTCCTTGGGTGCCAACAGATATCCTAGTTTATAGTAGTCCGAGACCTTGGGCGTTTTTTATTCAGCACGCCAGCAGGTGTCCTAGTCCGGAGTAATCCGAAACCTGGGCATTTTCATTTAGCACGCCAGCAGGTGTCCTAGTCCGGAGTAATCCGAAACCTGGGCGGCTCTTTCACGATGAGTGCCAACAGGTGTCCTAGTCCGGAGTAATCCGAAACCTGGGCATTTTCATTTAGCACGCCAACAGGTGTCCTAGTCCGGAGTAATCCGAAACCTGGGCGGCTCTTTCGCGAGGATTGCCAACAGGTGTCCTAGTCCGGAGTAATCCGAAACCTGGGCATTTTCATTTAGCACGCCAGCAGGTGTCCTAGTCCGGAGTAATCCGAAACCTGGACGGCTCTTTCACGATGAGTGCCAACAGGTGTCCTAGTCCGGAGTAATCCGAAACCTGGGCATTTTCATTTAGCACGCCAACAGGTGTCCTAGTCCGGAGTAATCCGAAACCTGGGCATTTTCATTTAGCACGCCAGCAGGTGTCCTAGTCCGGAGTAATCCGAAACCTGGGCGGCTCTTTCACGATGGGTGCCAACAGGTGTCCTAGTCCGGAGTAATCCGAAACCTGGGCATTTTCATTTAGCACGCCAGCAGGTGTCCTAGTCCGGAGTAATCCGAAACCTGGGCGGCTCTTTCACGATGAGTGCCAACAGGTGTCCTAGTCCGGAGTAATCCGAAACCTGGGCATTTTCATTTAGCACGCCAACAGGTGTCCTAGTCCGGAGTAATCCGAAACCTGGGCGGCTCTTTCGCGAGGATTGCCAACAGGTGTCCTAGTCCGGAGTAATCCGAAACCTGGGCATTTTCATTTAGCACGCCAGCAGGTGTCCTAGTCCGGAGTAATCCGAAACCTGGGCGGCTCTTTCACGATGGGTGCCAGCAGGTGTCCTAGTCCGGAGTAATCCGAAACCTGGGCATTTTCATTTAGCACGCCAGCAGGTGTCCTAGTCCGGAGTAATCCGAAACCTGGGCGGCTCTTCGTGAGTGTTGGAGGGGTGCTGGTCATAGATTTCCAATCGAGAAAAAGTTTCTTTCATTCAAAGGATGATGCCTCGTTAAAACCTTGCCAAGTAAAACCCCCTTGGGATAAAACCTTGGCGAAGGAAAAAGAGTACACCTCCCCGTTTGATTTATGTACAGCTTTCCAATCACACTAAGCATAGTACTTTTTTAACTTCGAGATGTTCCAGGGGCGCGGCACCCCGCGTCCATCTTCATCCTTCAGCTCATAAGCACCTCCTCCCAAAACACGGGCCACCTTGTAGGGACCTTCCCATGTCGAGTCTACTTTTCGCAATGGTTTCAGCACATCGGCTCTCCTTAAAACCAGGTCCCCCACTTGGAATTGCCTGAGCTTTATCCTACGGTCATAGGCCGCCTTTACTCGACTTTTGTACCTTTCCATTCTGATCAAGGCCATTTCCCTGACTTCCCCTATCATGTCCAGATCCTCCCTTCTGAGCTGCGCGTTCTGCTCCTCCTCATAGTGGATGACCCTATGTGTCTCCATTCCTACTTCGGCAGGTATTAGTGCTGCAGATCCGTAGACTAGCTGGAAAGGTGTTTCTTCTGTGGCCTCTCGAGGAGTGATGCGATATGCCCACAGCACAGGATCCAGTGATTCCAACCATCTGCCTCCTTCCTGTTCCAACCTCGCCTTCAGTCCCCGTAGAATGGTGCGGTTGGTAACCTCCACCTGGCCGTTGGCCTGGGGGTGCCCTACAGAGACAAATCTCTGCTGTATCTTCATGCCTTCACAAAATTCACGAACTCTGGCTCCACAGAATTGTGTGCCATTGTCTGAGACCAGGATCCGGGGAGCTCCGAACCTGCAACAAATGTGATGCCACAAAAAATCTATCACGCTAGTCTCGTCAATTTTCGACACCGCTTTGGCCTCCACCCATTTGCTGAAATAGTCAACTGCTACGATGATGAATTTCTTTTGAGCCTTGGCTAAGGGCATAGGTCCGACTATGTCTATCCCCCATTTGTCGAATGGGCAAGGGGAATGCATGACTCCCAGCTTTTCTGCAGGTACATGAATCTTAGGACCATGTTTTTGGCAGCTCTCGCATCGCTTAACCAGTTCCTTAGCATCCCTTAGCAGTGTTGGCCAAAAGTATCCTGCTCGCACTACCCTCCGCGCTACAGCTTTATACCCGGCATGATCTCCAGCACATCCCTCGTGGATTTCCTCTAACACCAACTTCCCCTCTTTTTTAGACAAACAACGAGCGTAGGGATGGACAAAAGCTCTTTTGTATAGCTGATCACCGATGATACAGAACTTCTGTCGGACTTTCCTTGCGTCCTTGTGCTCTGGACTGCGCAAGGCCTCCAATATAGGAGCTCTCCAATCTTCTTCCTCTTCTATGCCTCCTACCTGCTCCTTTGGATCCTTCTTGCTGGCCGTCAGCATCGTAACCTTCCTGGTACCCTCTGGAACTGCCGCGCTGGCCAGCTTGGCCAGAGAATCCGCCCGACTATTTTCCTCTCGTGGGATTTGCTTTATTTCGAAGCTGTCAAAGGCCGTTTTCAACTTTTCCACCTGTTCAGCATATTTTACCATCTTCTCGTTCTTAGCCTCATACTTCCCCTGAACCTGCTGAGCTACCAGCTGTGAATCTGAATGTATGACTACCCCCGTAGCTCCTAAGCTACCAAGGATTTCCATTGCCTTCACCAGAGCCTCGTATTCAGCCTCATTGTTGGATGCCGGAAAGTCGAAGGTTATAGCGAACTGCAGTTCATCCCCTTCTGGCGTGATAACTAGAACACCGGCCCCGGCCCCAGTTGACGTCGAGGAACCGTCAACGTAAGCCTTCCAGATCGGCGTCATTTCGCCCCGGGTGGATTCCAGCAGAAAATCTGACAGTGCTTGTCCCTTAATAGCAGGTTGCCTTTCGAACTCTACATCATACTCGCCCAACTCTACTGCCCACTTGACCATCCTTCCAGAGAGATCTAGCCTACTCAATGTCTGCTTCAAGGGCAAGTTAGTGCGTACTCGTACTTTGTGGGACAAGAAGTAGGGGCGCAACCTCCGAACCGACACCATCACCGCGAGGGCTGCCTTCTCAATCTCGGAGTACCTGCCCTCGGCTCCATGCATCGTCTTACTCACGAAGTACACCGGTTTTTGGGCCTCGCCTTCTTCCTTCAAGAGGACTGAACTAACGGCATACTCCCCTGTAGAAAAGTACAAGATTAGTTCGTCGCCAGGTAATGGCTTGGTTAGTAATGGCATGTTATGTAAATAATTTCTTAGCCCTTCGAATGCCGTTTGGCATTCGCTCGTCCACTCGAACTGGCACCCTTTTCGGAGTATCTTGAAGAAGGGTAAGCTCTTATCGGCAGATTTGGCAATAAATCTGCTCAGGGCCGCTAATCTGCCTGTTAGGCGTTGGACTTCCTTAACGTTTCGGGGTGGCTGCATCTCCAAGATTGCTTTCACCTTGTTGGGGTTTACCTCGATCCCCCTCTTCGTCACCATGTAACCCAAGAATTTGCCCGACTGTACCCCAAATGTGCACTTCTCAGGATTCAATTTCATTCCACTCCTCCGGATAGTTTGGAAAGCTTCCTCCAAGTCGGAGACTGGTCCTTGGTCCATGTTGACTTGACTAGCATGTCATCGACATATACCTCCATATTGCGCCCCAGCTGATTCTTGAAGACAGTGTCGACCATCCTCTGATAGGTAGCTCCCGCGTTCTTGAGTCCAAAGGGCATCCGGACATAACCATATGTGCCGCCTGTTGTGACGAAGCAGACCTTATCCACGTCGTCCGGGTTAAGTTTGATCTGGTGGTATCCCTGATAGGCATCCATCATACTCAGCATCTCACAGCCAGATGTGGAGTCAACTAACTGATCTATCCTGGGTAGTGGGTAATGGTCCTTGGGACAAGCCTTATTGAGGTCTCTGAAGTCTACGCACATCCTCCAGGAACCGTTTCCCTTCTTGACCATGACTACGTTAGCTAGCCAGGAGGGGAACTGCACCTCTTTAATATGTCCTGCCTTGAGGAGCTTCTCAACCTCAACTTTTGTCCCTTGATCTCTTTCAGCTCCGAATTGTCGTAGCCTCTGCTTCACCGGCTGGCTTCCCGGGATGATATTCAAGTGATGCATGGCTATGCTTGGATCTACTCCCGTCATGTCTGCTGGCGAGAAAGCGAAGAGATCCGCGTTCCGCTCTAGGCATTCAACTAACTGCGACAATGTTTTTTCGTCCATCTTGGTCCCCACCTGAGTGGTGAAACCTTTCTTACCAGGGTAAAGCTCCACCGTCATCAACTCTTCGTTAGGTTGAGGCTGCAGCCGCGTAGGTTCCCCTTCTTCCTCACCTAGTTTAGTACGCTTTGTCTGCTTGGCTTCACCCGCACCTTTCTCTTTGTTTCCCGTCACCACTTTAACTTCATTGGCATAACAACGTCGTGAACTCGCCTGGTCTCCCAGAACCTCCCCCACCTGGTCGCCTACTGGAAATTTGATCCTTAAGTGATACGTCGAAGGCTCTGCCCTGAATCCGTTTATAGCTGGCCGCCCCAATATGATGTTATAAGAAGAAACTGCGTCGACGACTAAAAAGTTGACCATTCGTACCACCCTCTTAGGGTCCTCGCCTAACCCTACAGGAAGTGTGACCTGCCCTAAGGGTTGAACGCCAGCTCCGCCAAACCCGTATAAGGAAGTGGTCACTGGTCTCAGCTCCGTCCCCAACTTCATCTGCTTGAAACATTCTAAAAACAAGATATCCGCTGAGCTTCCCCCGTCTATAAACACCCGCGAAACATTGTACCCTGCCACATCCGTAGTTATCACCAAAGCATCGTTATGGGGTCGCACAACATCAACTTCGTCTTGAGCACCGAACTGGATGTTCCCAGTAGTCTCCATCTGACCTACCAAAATACCCCCTGTCTGAATGTTGTCGTTCTTCCCCATTCGTGCGTACGATTTCCGGGCCTTGTGCGAATCTCCACCTTCGGGGCCCCCGACTATAATGAGTATGTGAGCCCGTTGTTGACTGGGGCCTGGCCTATTGGGCTCTAACATCGGTTGTTTCCCCTTGTCCGATCCTGGACCTTCCTTCTCCCTAGGTTGCGTGGGTGGAGCTGATCCTCGCTCTCGATATACAAACTCCTTAAGGTGTCCCGCCTTGATCAATCTTTGTACCTCGTTCTTCAAATGTATGCAGCGGTTGGTGTGATGTCCGTATTCGTTATGAAAGCGGCAAAAGGGTCCAGACGTGGCCTTTGGGGGTCCTCCCGGACCAACATGGGGATGCCTGAGATCTGGATGTCTGGACACCACAGCTAACACTTCCTCTAGGTTCGTCCGAAGAGGCGTGTACTTCTGGTGCGCGGGAGGGTACCTGTTTCCTCCGCCTTGCATAGGTCTCCTGGTTACCGGGGGACGAAAGGCCCTGGTACCTTCTCTGGTCCGGCCATGGTCCCTAGCTTCTTTTCTAGGAAGTGTCTTTGACGCTGCTTCTCGAATTTTCGCTAGTTTGCTCTCCTCCAAGTTTATGTATTTGTCAGCTCTGCCCAGCAGCTCGTCAAACGTCTGAGGAGGCTTTTTAGATAGTGACGCGAAGAAGTCGCCAACCTGCAAACCATGAACCAAAGCGTTAACTTTAACAGAAACAGTAGCCGCGGGTACCTCCAGGGCCGCCATGTTGAATCTCTTAATGTAAGCTCGAAGGCTTTCTTCCGATCGCTGTCTGACTTGGAACAGAGACATGTCGGATCTGGGGGGCTTCCGGGCACTAGCAAACTGGTTGACGAACATCTCCTGGAACTCCTCAAATGAGCGGATAACCTCCGGTTCTAGTTGGCTGAACCATTGTTGAGCAGCTCTCACCAACGTCGTTAGGAAAACTCTACACTTCACCCCTTCTGAAAAGTTGTGCAACAGGATAGTGTTCTTGAACCGTAAAATGTGGTCCTCCGGATCCGTGGTGCCGTCGTACTCGTAGGGCAACTGCTTGAAGTTGAGCGACACCTCTCATTCCAACAACTCCTTGGCGAAGGGCGTGCCGGCTTTGTGTATCCTGCGGAAATGCGGCCTGGCCGTTTTGTTCCGTATCTCTTCCACCACTCTTCGTAGGTCTGACACCTGCTTCCTAAGCTCGGATCCCCTTTCATTTACTATTCCTTTCTGTCCGCGCGTACTATAGCTCCTTGCTTCCCCTTCTCGTTCCTCGACAGCCCTGCTTCTTCCTGCCCTACACCCACTGGCTACAGTCACGGGGGATGTCCTGTCTCTTTGATGCGTGGGTCTCGTCCCTTCTTGAAGTCCTCCAGGATGCTCACCACCTCGCTGGGGAGGTGGCCTTGACAGATCTTCCTTTCCCGCCTCTCGAACGACTTCTCTTTCTGGCAGATTCCTATTGGGCTGGGGGTCTGAGGTCTCCTCCGCAGCCGTTCCGTTCTCTCCCACCGTTTCCGTCCATTCAGAGACGTGCCCATCTGAGGTTCTACCCTGAGCTGACGAGATCAGCTTCCGCTTGCCCTTGCTCCTTGCCTTTTTAGCAGTCATGGCGGCGTCGACTGCACTTTTTACCAATAGATCCAATTGTTCTACCGTTATTGTTATAGGCGTTTGGGGCAAGGCTGTTCCAGATGGTCCCGCAAAAGTAGGCGTCGCCCTAGGCAATGGGGCCTTGACTGGCGGTGCCGGTGTTGGGGTTGGCGTTGGGTCCGCCCCTGTTTCTTCAACAACCTCTTCAAATCGTCCTTGTAGGTTTTGTGCTAGTTGTGGTTGTTCCTCCATCGTCGTCGTTCCTATGCGTCTTAATGGTCTACTGTTCCTCTGGTAACGGCACTTCCTTCTTGATTCTCCAACGTCCCGTCTTCGACAAGAACACCAGCTCGATTTGCTTTCTTCGCTACAACTACCTAGCTTACTCACGTCTCAGTACGCCTTTCCCACAGACGGCGCCATTTGATGCGGGTATGACCCCGATCAACAAGATTTAGGTTCGGGAAAGATGATTGACGAGTGAAACGGACTAGGTCTAACGTTTTTGCGTGTGTTAGGATATGTATTTCAGTGTTAGAAAAGGAAAAGGACACGATAGTCACCGATTTTACGTGGTTCGGACAGATGTCCTACGTCCACGGGCCGCCAGGAACAGTTTCTACTATTCACGGTTGAGAAATACACCCTCAGACTCACGTCGCTCATTACAGTGCATCCATGGTGTAAAAACGAATGAAGAAGACGATTACAGAGGAAAATATCTAAGTGTTTTTGTGTATTGTGTTGAGTCTCCCTCTCTTTTGCCTTCTCTCTTTCCCATATATCCATTCTGTTCTCCTATTGCCAGCTGGACGTCCTTTTGGGGACCACTCGTCGCAGGTGTACTGTTGTCAGACTGGCGCGCCCCCTTCCTGGTTTTCCTGTCAGCCAATCATCGTCTTCCACGTGTCCTCTGGTCGGCTACGCCTTATATTTCCCGCTCAATCTCTTTCACTGGACGCGCCATTCGTACTTTTTCCGTACAAGGCCTCTGGTCCCCAGATACCCCTCTTACCTGGTCCTTTACCGAGAACAGTACCACTTGTCAGATATCCGAGTTAGGAGGAACGCTGATCCGACAGTTACCCCTATCATCCAGTCCCCCTACTCTGAGTTGTAATGCGCCAAGCATTGCAGCTCGGAGTATTACTAAGAGAGCATTCCTCCTTTACTATGCCTTCAGACCTTCCCAGTTGGCCTGCGCGACCTTTAATTGGATGGGACAGCTCGCCCACCTTTTCAGAGAGTTAACGTATCCCTGAAGGGACACGTGTCCCCAAAATCGTCTTCTCTCTCTTACTTACTCATTTTGAAATTTTCGAGGCCTTTACTTATCAATATATATATATATATATTATAACTATCTAATATTTTCATGGGATTAATTAATGTCATAGGTGGCACGATGCTGGCACTTATGATGTCAAGACCAATACGGGCGGTCCCAACGGTTCGATAAGGTGCAAAGATGAATACAGTCACGATGTAAATAAAGGCCTCAAAATCGCCATTGATTTATGCGGTCAGTCAGTCATATTATTATTTTTGTTGCTCAATATTTATAATATATATAATTTCTTGTGGTGCCCTCGTTTATTTATTTATTTGCAATACAGAGGAAGTCAAAGCGAAACATCCAAAGATCACTTATGCTGATCTTTACCAGGTGTTAGCTACTTGTTTGTATTATCAGTAATATTATTGCTAAACCAAAAACTTGATAATATTATTTCTACATCCTATATATAAATAAAATCCTCTCTGATGATTATTATCCCAGTTAGCTGGGGTTGTTGCTGTCGAAGTAACGGGCGGCCCAACGATAGATTTCAAAGCTGGGCGGAAGGTAAAAACGATGAAATGATTGCAAAGATGATGAATTTTTATTTTTTTGACGTAATTAAGATTGATTGCATGAGATGGAGATTATAGAAGATCTTTTTCTTTCTTCTTAGGATTCCATGGCGGTCGCCGAAGAAGGCCGCCTTCCCGATGCTAATAAAGGCCAGTAATCTCATGCAAGAATGAAAAATTATTACCACCACATATATGAAATGAAATTAACTATGTCCAATGTATTATTACTATTATTATTATTATTATTATTGGTTTTAGGTGCATCATCGCACTTGAGGGATGTATTTTACAGAATGGGATTGTCAGACCGAGATATCGTAGCTCTGTCTGGCGGTCACACATTGGTTCATAATTTCTAACTAAAATTAAAGAATATCATCGTCATACATATATATATATATATATATAATATATATATATTATATATATATAATATATATATATATCGTATTTGAATCACTTGTTTATTACCTCTTGACAGGGTAGAGCACACCGCGAAAGATCGGGATTTGAAGGCCCTTGGACTAATGATCCACTCAAATTCGACAATTCATACTTTGTGTAAGACTTGTAATATATAAGATATTATTGAATTATGGAAGAAAACAAAATTAGCATTTATTTGATGCACATAAAAAAAAAGAAAAAAGAAAAACCCACGCAGGGAGCTTCTCAATGGAGACTCAAATGGTCTCTTAAAGTTACCTACTGATAGAGTTCTGGTGGAGGATCCTATTTTTAGGAAATATGTCATTCTTTATGCTAAGGTCCCAAAACCGTACAATTTTAACGGCCGTGACATCATTATATGTTATATTTGAATAAGAAGATATATATGTTTCTATAATCTAATGTAGGTTGAAGATGCATTCTTCAGTGATTATGCTGCCTCGCACAAGAGATTATCTGAGCTTGGTTTTATTAGTCCTTCATCTCCAAAAATATTAATAGTGTCGGACGTTATTATAAGGGCGATTGTTGTAGCTATTACCGTGGTGATAATCAGCACGTTGTACGACATCACCCGAAAAAAAATGGAGTAAGTTAAGATTATATTCTCATGTCCCATCCTAACTCTCTCATTGGGTTGTCTGTTATGTAAAAAATGTAATAATTAACTTTCCCATTTCAATAAGAACCAATGTTAAAATTTTGCTGTTTTCCGAGTATGTTTTTTTCTATTTCGTTCTTGTTCGAACTTGGGAACAATATCTTTCTTTGCTCTCACACTCGCAGTGCTTGTTACACACTCACTCAAGCTTATAAAAATGAAGCTTTTTCATACACGCTCTAACTTGCATACTCCATGCATATATCCACACACACATACACACATTGTAGAGGAAATAGCTCAGGAAAGACGACAATTCGAACGTTTATCAATGGGTTCAATCAACAGATTGATCTCAATCGATCTTGTTGATGATTCTATCACGAATTTATTCTGCAAACTTGATTATGAACTGAAATTGAAAAAACAGAGCAGAATTTTACGTGGTTTAACTCCTTGATTGAGCTTACATCCACGGGTCAATGGATCCTTTTATTGATGGTCAAGAAATGAGATTACAAGCTTTCGATTTTTCTCTTACACTCACTTCTTCTCTCAGAGCTAAACGGAAAAACATATTACAAGATGAAAGTTTTTTCTACTATGTTTCCTTCGTCAGATATGTACACGTGAGTCTTCAACAGCTTTTATGGTTTCAGGCTTGAGCTTCGCCGAGTTGTACCTTGCGCAATTCTACTTGTACAATGAATCCTAAAAGCGTGACTACGATTTTATTAGTTGTCCTCCCCTTAAATCTGAGCCGTCCAATATCATCTTATCTCTATCGAACGGTCATGATTAATTCAACCAACACTTGACTTGTTAGTTGTTTGCTAAAGCTCATATCGATCAGTGCTGAAGTGCTGAGATCATTTACCAGTTTTGGCTCAATTTCTTCACAATTCTCAACCTTGAGCCAAGTACTCTCCCATTAGATCCATCGACTTTCATGGCTAGGCAATATACGCTGCCTCGGTTGTTGATAGGGCGACCACTCGTTGTAGGCTTGCTTCCAGCTTATTGCCGTTCCCAATAAAGTAAACACATAGCCTGTCAAGGACTTCCAGCTATCAAGACATCCAGCAAAATCAGAGTCAACATATCCCACCGTAGCTTGTTATTTCTCATGTGTTTGATCCTGCTTTTTGAATACGAGGCCATTGTTTAAGGTTCCTCTTACATACTTTAACACTCCTTTAAGAGCCAGCTAATGATCTTTTTCCATGTTTAGCCATAAATATGCTCAGCATACTTATCGAGTAGGCAAGGCAGGCCTGGTGCAGACCATAGCATACATGTGTGGGCCGATAGTATTTGCATAGGGGATATTCTTCATATCTGCTGAACTGTTGCCATGATCATCTTCTTGCACTTCATTAGTCTGAGATGGGCAGCCAATGGAATGCTTACTGGTTTACATTCGCTCATCTCAAGCCTTTTCAGTATCAACTTCAAATACTCAGTTTGCTAGCCATAGAGTTCGTTACTTCTGCTCCTCGTGATTTTCATGCCTAAGATCCTTTCCGCATCACCGAAGTCTTTCATTTCAAACTCAGACTTGAGTGATTCCCTCACGCCATTGATCTCGTCCATGTTTTCACTAGCTATCAGCATATCATCCACGTAGAGGAGTAGAACCATACTTTTCGAAATAGACGCACTCATCATAGCAGCTCGTCTTGTACCCTATTCTTCTTATAACTGTATCGAACCTTTTGTTACATTGTCTAGGGCTCTGCTTCAGGCCATACAGTGATGTTTTCACGAGACACCCTTGACCTTCTTTTCCTTGTTTCACAAACCCTAAGGTTGAGTCATGTAAATGGTTTCTTCAAGCTCGCCATATAAGAAAGCTGTTTTTACATCAAGTTGCTTTACCTCCAGGTTGTATTGAGCTACTGGAGATTGAAAAACCCTATTGATCGATGCTTTACCACGGAGAATAGATCTCATTGAAATTCACCCCTTCCCTTTGAGAGATGCCTCGTGCAACTAGCCCATGCTTTCTCTTAAATAGCCATTTGCAACTAATCACCTTATGCCCTGTAAGTTTATCAACAAGGATCCAGGTGTCATTCTTGAGTAAAGGCTTCATATCCTTGACATGGCCCCTTTCCAATGCTCAATTTCCTTGTCTAGCATTGCCTTTGTATAAGATCTTGGTTCACTCCCATCTTCCGCAGCCAGATAAAATGCAAACGCCATGATATCAGCTTGGGCATATCGAGAGGGAGCGTCATTTGCCTCCTAGATCTGTCTTGAGTAAGATTATATCCCTCCAAGGTTATTTCTTATGTTTGTTGGTTTTCAACATGTTCATGCTCTACTTTTGAGACCATTTCTCTATTTGTATCTTCAGTTTCTGCTCCAAATTTATCTGTCTCCACCTGAGCGATGGCTCTTTCACATTTCGATGCTTCCTCAAGATTGTCCTCATGTTAGAGATTAAGGCGGTGGTAGACGAGAAATTCAAATAAAATAACTTTTATTAGACGGATGAATCGCACGGATATAAACGATACTAATAGCGACCTAATAGCTAAATCCGAGAGTCAAGAACTCCGGCTCTCACAATCCGAGTGTCAGAGACACCGACCCTCAAATATCCTAAACCTCGACCTGAAAGTGATATTAGAGACCCCTCTCCTTTTATAGGAGAAAACCTCCCTAATAAATCTCTCTACTACTAACTTAGTCAAATCCCCTAATAAATCTCTCTACTACTAACTTAGTCAAATCCCCTAATAAATCTTTCTACTACTAACTAAATCTTATTCAAGATAAAATAATAGTAATAATAAGAAAATAACAATATTAAATATACTACCGTAACATTATCAACCCCTCGAAAAATTGCCTTGTCCTCAAGGCGGAAAAAATGGCATTAGGGTCCCTATCTTGAAACTCGTGCAGCTTATAGCTGGGTCGGCTCGCACGGGAACGTCTTCCTTGCTATATCTCTTGGTCTTTGACACAACGGAAAAGTTATTTGAATCTATCTTGCTTTGCTCGACGTGCTTCTCAAAATGTTTAGCAATATGTTCTTTCTTCGACACGTTCTCTTGATCTTTCCGCTTGCTTGATGTTCCTACACTTACCACGACATTCTCTGCATGTCTGCGAGCTTTTCCTTCACCATGGAAATCAAGGGCAACCCTTGGAGGAGCGTTCGTTGTTGATGAAGGTGCTGCTGTGATGATTTTTCCGTGAGTTGTTGAGAAGGTTGAGGCTGTTGTTGAGCCATCAATTGAGTCAGTGTCTGAGAAGGAACGGTTTGTGTCTCGGCCCGAGTCTGAATATCAGTCGACGATGCGGTTTGTGATGGCACTTACTTGGCTCAATTTATTCACAAGCACACACACACAGAAATATATATATATATATATATATATATATAGTTGCTTGGTGGCTTGTTTTTGTTTGGCTAGGACAAATGAGAATAAATGCTCTTGCTATATCATTCTTGGTTGCACAAGACCATTCAACTAGGCCTTCTCAGTTTGCCGCTTTTTTTCAGGGTTACTTTTGTTCATGTAGGTTGGTACTATAGTAAAACAAGAAAAGTTTCAAATGATACTGGGAATAAAATTATTCAGATAGAATTCCCAAGATTAAGACTTTTAAGTTCTTATGCATTTATATGCATTTCTCCTTCACTAGTATGTTTAGCACAGTCACGTGCGCGCAACGATAGCAATTTTATATTATGAACATTTTTTATAAGTTCAAACTTAAATTTTAATCTAAGGATAAAATGGTAATATTTAAAATATAAAGGGTAAAATTATAAAAAAGTATATCAAATTGACAGACCAAGTTAACAGTTTTTATCCCACTCTTTATGGTAGTATGTTTAGCACATTTGAATTTTGTGCATATATCAAATTATTTTATATTTTGAAAATTGCATATTATGAATTATGTTATTTAAAAAATAAAATTTTAATTTAAGGATAAACTACATCGCTTAGCCCCGTTCGTCCTCGATCGCCACAACATTTATACAAAGGATTGCGCATGGGAAATATTGAAACCATACTTTCCAGTAGCATCGCGGACCAGATCTCCTCTGCTGAGCCTTTTCTTATCTCCTTTGCAGCAAGCTCTGCTGGCCTGGCGCTCCAAACTGATAACCACGATGATTCAATAAAAATCATAAGCTAAGCCAAGAATTCCCTGAGTAAGAATTATTTTTTGTAATGAATTAAAATATTAACGGTAAAATTTATAATTATGCAATTAAGAGTAAAATTGTAATTAACCAAATTGACAGATCAATTGACAGTTTTTATCAGACTCTTTATATAAGAGTATAGATAAGAGCATAAATATTTAAAGGGTAAAGTACATTTACCCCCACGTGGTTATATCTAAATGCATGTTACTATCCAATGGTTTTTTATTCCGTAAAACTCCCTTGTACTCGTCTGAACTTAGCATCGTACCCCCGATGTTGTCGAAAGTTAGCATCGTACCCCAAGTGTTGTTTAAAACTTCGCTCTGTCCCCCCAAATAGGGGGTAAAAATACAAAGAGGTGCACAATTAAATAAACCATAGGGTGTTTTATGCTATTTACTAATCACACAAGGGTTTTGGTGTTTAATTGTTAAACCACATGTGGGTTATATGTAATTTAGCATATTTGAAAAAGAAAAGGTAAAAATACCCATGGGCCGCTTAAACGTCCATTGAGCCCATAGGGATAATTTGCAAAACAAAAGTACAGCAAAAAGCAGAGTTGTTCAGTTGTCACATCATGTTCACTGCTGAGAAGTGAGAGTCAAATCACCATACGGGGGCTGAGGATTGAGGTTTGACTGAGCTTTGAGGTCTTCGTACTGTTTCAGGTAAACCCAGATTTTTTTTGCGAGTTCTTTGTTACTGAATGTGGATTTTGTCCATAGTATCTGGTTTTGCTAGGTTTTCGGGTGCAAAGATTGCCCAACTTTACACCAATTTGTTTTTTGGCTTCCTTACAGTAATTAGCACCCAAAGGGACGTATACTTGTAATGTCGCGAGTTTCTTTTTATTGTGGAATCTGTATTCAGTGTTATTACTTTCAAAGCTGTGGCGATTTTAGTAAATTTTTTCAAAAAGTATAATTGTGTGTAATTCCTTATTTTCCGTGAGCATTTATTGTAATTCCATTGAGTTCTGCCTATCCATTTTGTTTTGGTGGAATCTGATGCGGACCGAAAAATCGACCCTAGCATCAACAGTGCGCTGGAAGCTATCGGTCCGTCGCCGTTTCGAACTCGCCGTCTTCGTCTTCGGCGGATCCCTGAAAAGTCACGAAAAAAAGGAGCTAAAGGGCGCCGTTTCGGCGACGCCCCTCCGACGCTCAAGTCAGATACTCGCTCGTCGACGTTGAAGCGTAAAATAAAATAGATAAATTAGTAATTAGAGAGAGCAGTAATCGTTAAAGCGAGGGTCAGCGGGACATTCGGCTATGAGATAGTGCTTCCTTCCATCCTTCCCGCGGTGTTAGAACTCAGCGAATGTTGTAATAGGAGGATGAATGCGAGAGTAATATGGAGGGGTGAGTCAGATGCGATGAGATGATGGTGGATCAAGTGGTGGTGTTTAGTTGCAGAATGAATCCTAGAACGTACCTTTGCCTTCCACCTTTTATATTTGCAAGACCTTAGTACTAATTATAGCATCGCATGATTGGGAAAGTATGAGAAAGTGGGGTACCACAACCACCCACTCATGACTCATGTCCCATATACTAATGACTTAGTCTACACACGTTGCAAAACTGACGAGGCATAGCTAAATGATGACCTTCTATAACTGCTCCTGCAATAGTTCAAGATAAGATATATAATGTTAGAATAAATCCCTTCGGTCACATGATGTCCTCGGCGTGGTCTCGAGCAAGGCGTCGTTCCTCGGGCTCCTCGGGCATTTGTCGTCTCGGGAGATACTCTTCGCAGGGGTATTGCCTCGGGAGGGTGTTTCTCGCGGGAGATGTTTCCCGCCCTGTTTCAGTCAAACTCGAATATTTGACCGATAAAATACGGGGATAACAATAGTCCCCCTCACAAATAGTCCAAAAGAGTGTTAGTGATTTTTGGACGTAGTATGGGTAAAATATTCGAATATAACCTACGTCGTTCCCGAGCATTGACCTTCCTAAATATCATGTTAGCATATAAATGTTGAAAATGATAAATATTCATACCGACGGTGTCCAAGCGTTGTCAGCTGTATCGCTCTCAAATTCCTCTTCAAAGTCGGCTTACGGAGATTCAAGTCTTGGGCGGTGCATTCGTATGCTTAGGCTCCGAGCCACAATTGTGAGGGAGGGAGTTCGCAAGTTTCGTGCCACATTCGTGGGCTTTTATCCCGAGCAGGTCGGGTCTTCGATTCGTGGAGATCTATCCCGAGCAGGTCGGGTCTTCGGGAGAAATTCGTGGAGATTTATGTTCGCCACAATTGTGGGCTCAGGAGGCCTGCCGCCCGAATGCACCTTCCCCACGGACTTATTCAGACTCATGTGGCGTTCATCGAATTTGTTCGATCCCTCGGGCGTGGTTATAATAGGCGTGAGCAGGATGTGTGGCATCGCGAATTCCCTGCACTCAAGTATCTCAAAGGAAACAGCGAACGCCGCGATTAAGTCCGAACATGTCGGTTTTCATCGAGCAGACCAGGTTAATTTTCGAAGCATATAATCAGAGCTCAATCTAGAATTAGTCGTCAGTACAATTTCTATGATTCGGCCAAAATAAGGGAATAGGCCTCATAAAAAAGAATTATTGCTAGAAGCCCCAATAAAATATGAACAATAGTCTGAGAGAATTTATAACAGCATGCACAATTGCACATCTAATTTATACGGTCCATGTAAAACAAATAGGCGAAATAATATCCAAATGCCCAACATGCATGTTAAGCCCACGAGTAGCCCAACGTAACCCTAAGTCACCCATAGCTTAATATTTTCGTAATTTACAGATTGCCCCCAGATTTCCTGACTTCATCATATCGCTCCCAAAAAATAACAGAATCTACCCCGCAGTTTAAGTAATTTCTAATCTACCCGAAACATAAGGAAAACTTACGACCGGGTCCCTGCGACGGGCAACGGCGGATTTTCACTGGCGGGCGACGGGGAAACCTCGGTGGTCATCCTCATATCTCAGGGGATCAGTTTCGTGGTGGTTTCGTTCCATAAACTCCGGCGATTACGACTCGCGGGCGAATTTTGACTCGATCGTCCCTCCGCACTCCCTCGAACGAGGCGGTTTAGCTCCGAAAAGTTCATCAGATTCGTCGAGGTTGGGCGGTTAGGCTGCGATGGTGCGAATTTGTCCACCGTTTGGCGGCCGGGCTGATGGTGGGCTCGACCGACGCAATAGTCTCACTCGGCCCGAGATGTGCGACTGTTAATCTGAGGAACGGGTCGTTTCTTAGCGGCGTGGTAGGTCCGTTCGAAAAGAGGCAGCAAGTCGCTGTGGGCGATTGCGCTTGCAGGCACCGATGACACTCCGGTGAGTCTGAAAATGCGCGGACCACAACTGACGATGGCCGAGGCTGGAGTATGAGCGCTGCGGGTTGCGATCTCATCGTTCAGGCCGGTTCTGTCTTCTGCGCCTGATGTCCATGATGAAGGCGACTGGTCCGTCCAAGCCTCGACGTTGCGCTCTTCGTCGCTGTGCTCGGGACTGCCAATACCGGCGTAAGGATTGTTCGCTCGGGGTGGTGATGCGAGTGCGTTGTGTTGCGACAACATCACCCGGGTTGGTTTTAAATGACTGTGGTTTCCGAGATCCACGATAGCGTGGGGCCTGCTCGATCGGCATCGTCTCGCTGGCTGGTTAGTCATCAGGGATGGTTGCTGTCGAGCCGAGGTGTATTGACGACTCCAGATTTGGGAAGTGCGACGGGTCTGCAGTTGATTTATGTTGGCTCGTCTGTGCTGTTTCCGAGGGCGACAACGGCTGGTCCGCTCGAACAGCTGTTCGAGAGTTGAACCTCGACGAGGGGCTGCCCGCAGTTGTGCTCGCGATAGCTCCTCGGGTCGGCGATGCGAGCTCACGGCGATAATGAAGCTTCATCCCCGTCTATCTGAAAAGCGGCGAATTCGATGGATTTTACGGCGCGAGCTCGAAACGGCTTCGGATTTTCCGATTCTCCCAAGTGCACCTTTTTATTTATCTGATTCCCACAGACGGCGCCAATTGATGCGGACCGAAAAATCGACCCTAGCATCAACAGTGCGCTGGAAGCTATCGGTCCGTCGCCGTTTCGAACTCGCCGTCTTCGTCTTCGGCGGATCCCTGAAAAGTCACGAAAAAAAGGAGCTAAAGGGCGCCGTTTCGGCGACGCCCCTCCGACGCTCAAGTCAGATACTCGCTCGTCGACGTTGAAGCGTAAAATAAAATAGATAAATTAGTAATTAGAGAGAGCAGTAATCGTTAAAGCGAGGGTCAGCGGGACATTCGGCTATGAGATAGTGCTTCCTTCCATCCTTCCCGCGGTGTTAGAACTCAGCGAATGTTGTAATAGGAGGATGAATGCGAGAGTAATATGGAGGGGTGAGTCAGATGCGATGAGATGATGGTGGATCAAGTGGTGGTGTTTAGTTGCAGAATGAATCCTAGAACGTACCTTTGCCTTCCACCTTTTATATTTGCAAGACCTTAGTACTAATTATAGCATCGCATGATTGGGAAAGTATGAGAAAGTGGGGTACCACAACCACCCACTCATGACTCATGTCCCATATACTAATGACTTAGTCTACACACGTTGCAAAACTGACGAGGCATAGCTAAATGATGACCTTCTATAACTGCTCCTGCAATAGTTCAAGATAAGATATATAATGTTAGAATAAATCCCTTCGGTCACATGATGTCCTCGGCGTGGTCTCGAGCAAGGCGTCGTTCCTCGGGCTCCTCGGGCATTTGTCGTCTCGGGAGATACTCTTCGCAGGGGTATTGCCTCGGGAGGGTGTTTCTCGCGGGAGATGTTTCCCGCTCTGTTTCAGTCAAACTCGAATATTTGACCGATAAAATACGGGGATAACAGAATCAATGAAAGGGACCAAGTCCTTTGTTCATCGCCCTGTCATTCTTTTGCCATTCCTTGTTGTTCGCTCTATATCCATATTATTTCTTGCAGGGTTCCTCCATGTTTGGAGTTGGTGCAAAAACAATGCCCTCGAATTTTAATTTAATAGGTCACAAGCTCCTCATACATACACCTTCAAGTTCAAGACCGAGGAATGCTATCTCCTCTGGCAAATCAATGCCATCTCAGCTCAACTTCTCTCCCTTGGGCCCTCTTTTTACTGTTGGGTATGTATCTATCTGTTCTTACATGCACTCTTTTCTTTCTCTTTTCAGCTGTTGAACTCTTACCTAACCACACCATATAAATCTTAACTAGGAGAAATCTCTGGTCCGTTAGAAGTGCATCAGACGGCAGTGGCCTACCCTTCGACGAACGACTCGACGGGTGGGACCCGTCTCATAAGGACCATTCAATCAATTCGATCGAAAATAACCGCTCGAATCGACGAGCTTAGAAAAAACCTACCCGTAAAGCTCTTCTCTTTCTTGGTGGGATTTTACTGTGCGACTGCTTTTGCCACAGTGATTGGGCAGACGGGCGATTGGGATGTTTTCTCTGCTGCCTTGGCTGTTGCTGTGGTAGAAGGGATTGGAGCCCTCATGTACAAAGCTTCTGTCCCTTTAGTCGAAAACGTTAGGGACTTGATCGTCGTTTTCAACTATTGGAAGACTGGGCTTTCTCTTGGCCTTTTCTTGGACTCATTCAAGTACTGAACTGAACGCCCGCCGCAGTATCTCATGTTTATGTGTCATTTTTTGAATCTGCTTAATCAACTTTCATGCCTTGAAGCATGAATTCTGACGAGAAAGTCGATACAAGAAAATCAGTCATGGATTAATGTAACTGGTGATAGAAAATCACGAAATGCCAAGGTTAGCTTCCGTTTCTTTATTATCCTCTGTACTTAGGTCTTGGTAAATTCACCGTCCAATTATCCGACTGATTTTTCTCAGGCTGGGTGATAGTTGACAAAGTAATTCGACATTCATATACAGGGTAGTGTTGAGCAGATGAGAGGAGCCTGGGTGGGAAGTTGAAAGAACCATTGCCTTTTATTACAGCTGCTGGCTTTTATTACAAGGTATGGTGGCAAAACTCTTAAGAGTTAATTGGAGTACTCATATACTCAGAAAAATCTATGATTGATCACATGAGCATTCAACGCACGTGGGATATTGGATTGGAAGGACAAAAAGCCTTGTAATTTTGTGTTACAGAGCAGAAAATAACAGGAAGAAACAACCATTCCGAGTTTATGTACGACGGAGAGCATAGAAGATTTATGAAGCAAGCAGACTTGTACTTGAAAAAAATGTTTTATGAGGTGTTGCTATTATTAGGGGTGTTCAAATTAACCGAAAAACCGAAAAAACCGACCGAACCGTAATGAACCGAACCGAAAAAACCGGAACCGAAAAAAACCGAACCGAATTGTAAAAAACCGAACCGAACCAAATTAAAATGGTTCGGATATCGGATTAAGCACACGTAAAACCGAAAAAACCGAAAAACCGAACTGAAATTATCATACTACATTAAAAATAAAAGAATATAAAAAATAATTTGTTTTTCTCCCATAACATAAACAGCACAGTAAATATAATTTCATTGGTATATTTTTTTTTCCATTTTTAGGTGAATGTTTTCCTCACCAATCGAATACTATTTTTCTCCCAAATAATTTATAGTATCTTCAGATGAATGTTTCTATATTTTGGTTAGATTTTGTTACATTTTCAAGTTGTTTTTTTCGGACTTTTGAATTATTTTGCTACATGTCACGTTCCACAAATCTTCTTTGTTTTTTAATAACCATAAAATATTTTATGTATTTCAGCTCATAATATTTTTTTTGTTGATATTAAATTCCTAACCGAAAAACCGAACCGAAAAAAACCGAACCGAATTATAAAAAACCGAACCGAACCAAATTAAAACGGTTCGGATATCGGATTAAGCTTACGTAAAACCGAAAACCGAAAAACCGAACCGAAATTTGAAAAAACCGAACCGAACCGACCGATGAACACCCCTAGCTATTATATCATTGTGAAATATTTTGATGTGCAGCCTTAAATTATATCGGCGACGTTCTTACTTACATCATTACATTTTTGCCTCTTACTTACGTATTACATTTTTGCCTGGAGAACTGATAGAAACGGAAGAAACAGAAATCGGAAAATCAACGGATGAAATCGTTGCCCAAGCCCCACGGCTAAAATCAATATATTTTATTGCGTAATCTTCATCCAAACCCTAACTAGGGTTTAAATATACATACTAATGGGCCATACTAATGGGCCGATACTTATTCAATAACTCTTAGTAATAATAATAATAATAATAATAATAACGGGAATCACACTTAAATACCTAATAGAAAACTAAAAAGCCACTTCAGTCCCTTGTCAGATTTGCTTTTAAGCTAGATACCAATTTGAATAAAAATTTACACTTAGGTACCTAATCACCTAAGATTACCAAAATACCATTATTAAATGATTTACAATTTCATTTCAGTATTTTTTTCTCTGAAAAATCGAGCATCCCGCCGTCGACGAATTTCTTCTTGCCGACCACATCCTTCTGCTCGTGCCGGATGCGGACAACGATCGACGAGCCTCTTGAACGTTGGGTTCTCGATTTTGGGCGTTGATTTTGTCAGGTAAGCTTTTCTTTTGATTTGGATTTGGTTAATCGATTTCACGCGTTTGTTCAAGGTTTAGCCCAAATCCTGTAGCTCAATGCGATCCAAGAGCTCCATATAAGGGTGGAATGTTTGGATTTGATAGTTTTGAGGCTAATCCATCGAGATTTCGGATTTTTTTAAATAACTGTTACGACGTACCATTTCTTATGTATATTATGTACCATTTTATGTTGTTTTACCGTACCTAAATATATTATGCGATACAATCTGATTGGACATTTATGTTATGTAGTATCTTTGTGTATTTATATTACGTACCAAGTTACCTGTATATACGGTACCAAAATGTCCGCTTATGCAGACCAATCTAAACTATACAGCGTACCATTTATACAGGTTGCCATATTATCTGAAAATATGGCGTCTGCAAATTCGGTTGGTAGCGGGACGTTATTTGCAATGTGTGAGTATAAAAGGGAGTCTTCCTTACTATTAATCAATGAAGCAACGACGCTTATCGATATATACGTATCCCTCCAAAGAAGGTGGTCGGATATCGATTCCCAGCATGATTCAATAAAGTATCAAGTTCCGTTCCAAAGTTTGTACTTGACATTGAAAGAAAATGCGGATGTTTTCAATATGTATCAGCTGTTTATTCGATACAAATTTTTAATGATACCGATGAAAGTGGAACGTGCCGAGGAATGTGGTACAAGTGGCCCTGCGAACAGGTTTAGGGTTTTCATATTGATAATTGATAACATTACTTGTAGTACGGAAGAGAACGAAGAATCTATTGAGTTTGATTTTGAAAGAAACATAGTAGATGCACGGAGTCAATGCATTCGGGGAGATGGACAAATCTTTAGGGATGCAGATGAATTTAGATGGAATTTGAAGAACTACTCCACTGCAATCCGAAGAAACTTTGTCTATACAAAGAACGAGCATAAAGAAAGTCATTGTCGTTTGCAAGGATGAGACGTGCAAGTGGCGGATGTATGCATCGCGTTATAAATGCGACAATTCGTTTGCCATTCGGAGATCCAATCTACAACATAGTTGTGGTGAAGATACTCTTAGGAGTCGTGATCATCCGCGGGCGGACGCGCCGTGGGTAGGGAACATAATGAAATAGAGGGTCCGAGACGAGCCATCGTATCGTCCCGTTGCCATGGTTAAAGACATCCTAAGGTACTATGGAGTTGAAGTGGGGTACCATAAGGCGTATAGAGGCAAAGAAAGTGCCATTCGTAACATATATGGGCTGGATAATGGTACGTTTGATCAGATACGGTGGTATTGTAATGCTGTTAAAGAAACCAATCCGGGTAGCATGGCGGAGTACGATGTATACCCTCACGACAACAAGTTTCGTTGGCTCTTTATCTGCTTCCACGCGTGTCTAGTAGGTTTTGTTCATGGATGTCGGCCGCTCATATTTGTTAATGGTACTCATATTAAGACCAAGTTTAAAGGAGTGCTCGTTACAGCCGTCACAAAGGATGCAAACGAAGACTTGTTCACGATTGCCTTTGGCGTTGTAAGCGTTGAAAATGATGAAAATTGGGAGTGGTTCTTTGCTAAGTTGAGGAGCATGTTTCATCATTACCTGTCGACATTGAGGGAGCTGACGTTCTTCTCAGATCGGCATCCAAGTATTATTAAAGATGTTTCTATATCATTTCCAGGAAGCCGTCATGCATATTGTTTGCGCCATTTGGTTGACAACTTCAAGAAAGAGGTAATAATGTTTAAACTTAGTGAATACGATGAAAATAATTTATTTTTAATTTTTTCAGGTGATGAAACATTACCCGAAACACAACAAGAAACATTGGTCATCCGTCTTCAAAAAAGTGGCTTATGCAACTACTTCGGTTCAGTTTCAGACTCACTTCGCCAGCATCATCGCGTCTATGCCAATTGCACAGACTTTTATTGAGAGATCGATCCAACATGTTGGGTAAATGCGTTATTCGACGGGAATAGATGGGGAGTTATTAACAACAACCAAGCAGAGAGTTGGAATTCTTGGGGAAAAGAAGCACGAGCGTTGCCTGTAAAGGGCATGGTTGATACCATTCACGTGAAAATCATGACGATGATGTACGCGAGAGAGGACTGGCCCTTGTTAGCGAGTTATGTCCAAAACAAGAAAAGAAACTTGTTCAGAATATCACTGCTGCTCGCACGTTGAAAGTGAGTAAGTTTTCGAACGTGGCATTTGAAGTTGTCGGTGAAGATGGCTCATTTGCGGTGGACATCCAACAGCGGACCTGCTCATGCAGAGAATGGGAAGTCTACAGAATCTCTTGTAAGCATGCAGCTGCGTGTATTGCGACTATGTGACATTTTTTTACGATTATTGTGATCCGTACTTCCGATGCCAGAAGTATAGAGATGCATATATGTCGATCATCAACCCTATTCCGACTCACGAGATGAATGCTCAAACCGATGATGGGAATTTCATTCGTGACCCGGACATTCGTGTTCTCCCCGGTCGCCGAAAGACACGGAGGATTCCTTCTCAGGTCGATAGAAGATCCAACAAGTGTAAAATATGTGGAAAATACGGACATAATCGTCGTACTTGTACAGAAGCCGTATCGACGTAGCGTCCGTATTTTCCATGTATTTTCTTATTGCTTTTGTCCCATCAGCTTTTTCGGTGCTCTTTTGTATGGTAATGGCTCATTTTTTTTTGTCTAAATGATGTCAGTAGGTCATTGTTTTGTCCAAATGTGTCAATAGGATATGGCTCACTGTTTTTATCTAAATGATGCCAATAATATATGCCAGCTTGATACCGTAATATATACAAATTTAGTACTGTAATTTATGCCAGTTTGGTACAGTAATATATGCACATTTGGTACCGTAATATATGTAAATTTGGTACTGTAATATATGCCAAGATACCGTAATATATGCAAATTTGGTAGTGTAATGTATGCCAGTTTGGTATAGTAACGTATGCCAGTTTGGTACCGTAATATATGCAAATTTGGTACTGTAATTTATGCCAGTTTGGTACAGTAACGTATACCAGTTTGGTACCAAAAGTAATTTATGCCAGTTTGGTACAGTAACATATGCTAGTTTGGTACCGTAATATATGCAAAATTGGTACTGTAATATATGCACCGAATTTGATCTGAAACGTATTTACTACTCTATATTAGTGTTCTACGGTGGTTCGAGATGAAAAAGTAATTCGTACGACCTCGAAAAATACTAACCCTAGTATGACGTATCATATATTTAAGGGACGCCGTACCTTACATAGATTTGTAGGGGTATCTGTCATTTTGTGTTAAGCGTACCATCTCAGACACGGTTGTAGTACCCAAAATTACATATGACATGAAAATTTTATGAAAGCCAACGACATGTCAGATGAGCTGTCTTTTTTGATTTAATACCTCGTATGTCAGAAATCTGTCACTCATGACAGAAAAAACGTCAGAAGTGTGTCCACTCATGACAAACGTGTGTGCAGTCATGACAGAAAAACGTCAGAAATTGTCTCTTCCTTTCTCCACATCAACATCGGCCGAAATGCTTCGTTTCTGACGAAATTTAGCCAAGTCTTAAAATCGAAGTCTTACTTTAATTTACACGGTACCTATTTCTGAAACGATACAGTACCACTAGCATATATTACGGTACCAAACTGGCATATATTACAGTACCAGTTTTGCATATATTACGGTACCAAACTAGCATACGTTACTGTACCAAACTGGCATAAATTACTTTTGGTACCAAACTGGCATACGTTACTGTACCAAACTGGTATAAATTACAGAGTATACAATAATTTACGGTACGTCATATATTTACATAATGGTACGGTTAACCTGCATATTATGGTACTCTGTATGTAAAAGATATGGCACCGTACTATCGTTTAGGGTTAGGTACTTCGTAAATTCTGTTTTGCTATGCTTAATAATGGTACAGTTAACCTGCATATTATGGTACTCTGTATGTAAAAGATAAGATACAGTCATATAAGAACATATGGTAATGCATAAAGTACGGACAGTCTCATAGAACTACACAGCACAACACAACACTTGGCGCTAACCGTCCATGCGCAAAAGAAAAACCAACATAAACAACCAAAGGTCTCCAAACAGTCTCGTCCCCAACTCAAAATAAGTTAACCAAACTAAACAACACCGTCTCCAAAGAGTGTCACAGCATATTCAAGAAACTTACTGAAAAAGATCTAGCATACAACTATGCTCGTCACGTAAAATGCGAGAGCCATAGAAGCACGATACACATCCATGTTGACTTCTTTGCTATATTTCTTGAACTCTGGGGTATCGACAACTTACTCCTCTATGGTGAGTGAGGCATGCACCCCACAGTCTACGGCGCCAAATTGGGGCTGATTATACTCTGCATCCACGCTCTTCTTACATACATACTCGTACTTCCATGCCCAATACTTCGTCAGAAAATCAGCCTGCACAATATAAAAACGACATTAACGCAGAACTACAACATAGACGATGGAATGGTTACCTATTTTAAAACTTACGAATGCTCTAGCGGCCCAGGTCATCTTATTCGAGGCCATCGGATCCCGACAGTACACTTCCGCTCGTTGACCTTGTAGACGAGCACTCCCCAATGTTTACCTGTATTCACAGGCGTCAACACGTACGCCAATGACGTCAATGCATGACCATCAAGCCGCTCTAGCCATGCACGGCTACTCCCCGCCATCTCCTCGACGAACTAGCTGATCAGGTTCCACCTTCCTCTTTCTCGATATCTTCTGTATCTTGGTCTAGTAGTCCCCTTGCACGAAACTTGGGAGGACAAAGATGCGTGGTTTCTCGAAGATCCCCGTGGATTGCCGTGTCAAACAATCGACGAACGCATCGATAACGTTTGACTTAAGCGTATCACGGAAGAGCAGCATATAGAATCCTTGTGCATCGACAGCAGCAAGGTCACTTTGCCAAACGACGTCGCTGCATAAGGATAATCGCACATTTCAAAAAGTAATCAAATGAATACCATAGAAACATTGAAGAAAAGGTACCTAAGCTTCTTCGCTTTAAGGTATGTGTCGATGCATTGACGCTGTTCCGCAGGGATCTCGTTCCGGGCGGCGTAGTCGAATATGTCCAAGAACTTGAACAGTATGTCACCGACGGCTCTCGAACAGTCTCCGCAGCCTCGACATCAACCACCGCAGCTTTAATTTTTGCCCGTCCCTCCTTTTGTGGCTGCTGAGGAGTTGAATCCGGTGTCATAAATGCCGAATTTCGCCGCTTTTTACGATCGATTCGGCCTCGCACCGTTCGAGCAATCGACGAAGCCTTAGCCTGCTCGGCCTTATCCTCCGCTCCGCGGCCTTATCCTCCTCATCCTCATGTTGTGCTCCTTCTTCTTCACTAACCGCAACCTCCGCTTGATCCTCATCTCTGTCCTCAACATTGTCCTCATCGGCCTTCTCACCGTCGCTATGAGCCATCTCCTCGGCCATATCATCACCCTCACCGTGAGCCATATCCTCGGCCCTATCATATCCCTCCCTGTGAGCCATATCCGGCGCCTTATCATCACCCTCATCATCGCTCACATCCCTATCCTTAGCCTCAACCTCTTTCTCATCCACTCGTTCATTAGCCTCAGCCTCTTCCTCCTCCCTCGCATCCTCGTTGGACACATCATCCTTCGACGTCCGAACATTTGACCTTAAATCTCTAATAACTTCGTCCTTCAATCTCAACTCGGTTTCCAACCTCTCCACACGAGCACTCAACTCTAAATGAGATCCGCCAATGCTTCCATCAACCTTAACCACACATACTTCATTCAACAGTTAGAAACAAAGCAAATAATACCTAAAAAGTAGGGAATTTTATACCTCCGACAGCAAATTTATCGGATGAACGAACTTCAATTCCTTCTTTGTTGGGTATATTGGGACGACAGAGGCAATTGCAGCCAATTCAGCCTCCGCAGCGATTACGTCATTCGGAATCCTACTTTCTTCCCAATTGAACATACGGGGAAACATATACATCTCCCGCTTCTGCGCCAACGAGGGCACATGCTCAAACACCCAAATCTGAAAGTCATTGAATTCATCAATAAACACATAATAAAAAGGGTAAACTCATACGTAATGGAGAGTATTCCATTAACCCAATAGTGCACCCGTTCATCATTAGGGTGGACGAGTCGATCCGCATCGGATTCGCAACCGTTTGTTTTATCTCGACGACTAAAAACTCGTGCACCGCCCTTCTCAATGCGTACTCGCCCATCATGTCGACGTCGTCAACGTATGCATTCACGAACGACGGGTTTTTCGAATTACCCATCGGGAATAATACACAGTTAAACAAGAAAAGAACGAACAACCTAACGAACTCATCCGTGTTCTCCCTCCTAAACTCTCCTACAAACTTATTCAACAACTCTAAGATTTTTTTACGGCTAACATTGCCATTTTTTCCACCGAACAGCTGATCAACCGTTTTCAATTTCATTTTCGAATTTAGGTCAACGGGCCGTCCTACGTTATGAAAGGCAATTACAACACTAAATTCCTGTGGGGAGAATACCACATTCGTGTTCTCCCCCAACCTAAACGTGTTCGTCTCTACACTATAACGCTTTATCAATGCCATAATTCGAGCAAACGAATGCGACATCTTAGACAAATCTAAAAAAAATGAAACGGGGACCTTCTTATAGCTTCTCTTTTATCAGGCGTCATGCTACCCTGCAAATTCCTCATGGTAGATCGAAAGAGCGCAGAATGGCACCTAGAAGGCAGCTCAAATCTGTTCCGCGGAGGCATTTCTGCGAAAAAGCAAAACTGTTAACAAGCAGTACCATTTTATTTTATTCACACAAGGGGTACCTTGCCCAAACAGAGGGTACCAAATGCAGTGATAATGTAGTACCAAAGCAAATTGACGCCATTCGAAAAAACAACTGTTAACAAGCAGTACCATTTTATACACACAAGGGGTACCAATTTGCCCAAACAGAGGGTACCAAATGCAGTGATAATGTAGTACCAAAACAAATTGACCCCATTAGAGAAAACCACTGTTAACAAGTAGTACCATTTTATTCACACAAGGGGTACAAATTTACCCAAATAGAGAGTACCAAATGCAGTGATAATGTAGTACCAAAAAAATTGACCCCATCCGAAAAAATCAAAATCGACCCATTCGAGAAAACCAAAATCGACCCATTCCAAAAAACCCAAATCGACAACAGTCAATTCATCCATCTGAATATACACGCACAAAAAAACCCTAATCGAACAACAAATCGATGTCATTCCAGAAACACGCAGCCATTGTTACGCAAATTAATCGAAAATGCTTAAACCCAACGAGTAACGGCAAAATCAAACTAGATACAAGCCTATTGATAATGGCAATACCGCGACGAAATGCGACGACGTACGGTAATACTGCGAATGACTTACCTAGCGATTTCAGAAGGGGAATACCACGACGAACGAGTGGACATACGACGTTGAATCTGAAGCAAAAAAAAACACGGGTCGATTTCTGGGATTAAATCGCGCGATTTGGTTTGGGGTGCGAATTTTTTTTTTATGAACGAACTAACATGAAATAAGAAACCAGGTAAAAGATGTAAAAAAAGCAGTTTTAGTAGGGGTAATCCGTCAGTTAGGTACCTATCAGTAAAATAAAATTCAACTAGGTACCTAGATATAAAATGGATCTGACAGGGGACTGATCTGTTTTATTTTTATTGATGTAGGTATGTAAGTGTTGAAACCCCTAATAATAATATAAGAATATAAACTAAAGATTACTCTCCATCCTACGAACAGTAGGCTCAAGCCAGTCCCCGCCGTCGGTAAACCAATATGGGCCTCAGCCCATGCCCCGCTCTCTATCAAGTACATTCCCCTTCGAAACAACCTTGTCCTCAAGGTTGAAATCCGAAAACTGGCACTGAAAGGTGATCTTACTCATCCAAGTCCCAACAACTCCGGGTTGCCCCTACCGCCTTAGATAGTTGTCCATCTTCCACCTCCTTTTCGTTCCTTCCTCCATGCTAGCACCTCCTCGGGTTCCCACACCGATCCCATTGTCATCTCCAAACTCTCCGGCAATTCCGCCTCCATAGAATGGCTCCCCACCACGTTCGAGCACAACGCGAGATCCCCTCGTAATTCCACTCGGTCGCCACCCTGCTCGAAACTCATGGTTAGCGTTTCCCAATTCGTGCGATCTTCTCCCAGCGTAGCGAGCCATGCCACTCCCAGGATTACGTCAATCCCGCCCAAAGCGAACACATAACAATCAACCTTAATAGTGCACCTCGAAAACGAGATAGGTAGCTGCTTACACACCCCTTCTGACTCATGTCTATGCCCGTCTACGAACTGAACCCTGAGTTTGCCCGTCTTATCCGTATTAAGTCGAAGTAAGGAAACCAAGGATGAGGAAATAAAATTGTGGTTTGAGCCACTATCAATCAATATCGTCACCGTGCGTCCATCCACGATGCCGCGTAATCTCATTGTGCGAGGACTGAAAATTCCGGTCATGGAATAAACAAGAAGATTGCCACTTTCTTCATCTGAACACACTTGGTCTTTTTGAACTTCTTCCTGCCCCATCACCTCATAATACTCGTACTGTCGGAGATCGAACTCCTCGTCCTCCTCCACCAACATCACTCTCAGTTGTTTGAACGGACAGTCATGCGTAGGTGTAAACGGTTCTTACACTAAAGCACAACCCCTTTACTCTTAGGTCTTCTAATACACTCGGTGGAAGTCGAGTGAATCTGGAGTGGGCAATGGACTGTCCGGATAGCCCATAATTTGTTCCTAGGGAATGCGTAGCCGGTTTAGAGAAGCTCCCGGTCGAACCTCGTGTACTGCCACCCACTGTCGCATTACTCTCCCGCTCGCCCTCCACTCTCAAAGACAAATTATCCTCATCCCTTGCTAGTTCGATCGCCGTTTCCAAATCATTTGGGCAAAACCAACCGTTATGAGCTCCGAACCTGACCCTTCAACCCATTCATGAAATAACCCAAGTAGTGTGCATCCGTCAACCCCGGAAACTGACCCACCAATTGGACAAATACAGAGATGTATTCCTCCCCTGTTCCAGTCTGCCTGACTCCAGACAGCCGTTCAAACCTGCTGCCCTTGAAACGTGTGTCAAAACGAGCCACCATCGCCTACGTGAATTCCTCCCCGACATCCAAGGTTTTCGCGCCTTCATCCACGTCCACCAATGCAAAGCGGCCTCGTCCATGGCAACCCCAGCTGCCGGCACCTTCTTTTCCGGAGGAGTACAATTCAGTTCAAACTGTTGTTCAGCCTTATCAATCCACCCGATCGGATCTTCCCCCTCAAACGACGGCAGAAGTGTAGGGGTAGCACTCATGCGCGTCTGATTGCCCACGGGTGGCGTCACCCCGGGCGAGACAGACGTCTCCTCCTCCAACGGTTTTAGAATCGCCTTCGATAGTGCAGCCAAGGACGCTGCGATCTCACTCAATTGCACACTGTGTGTCCAATTTCTCCCTAACCTCGGCCTGATCGGCCTCCAACTTATCCAAACGATCACTGTTTGATCTGGTTATACCGGCGGGAACGGGATCCTGCAGGTCGGAACAATTGATAGAAACAGAAGAAACAAAAATCGAAAAATCAACGGATGAAACCGTTGCCCAAGCCCCACGGCTAAAACCAATATATTTTATTGCGTAATCTTCATCCAAACCCTAACTAGGGTTTAAATACACATAGTAATGGGCCATACTAATGGGCCGATACTTATTCAATAACTCTTAATAATAATAATAATAATAATAATAATAATAATAATAAGAATATAAACTAAAGACTACTCTCCAGCCCACGAACAGTAGGCTCAAGCCCGTCCCCGCCGTCGGTAAACCAATATGGGCCTCGGCCCATGCCCCGCTCTCTATCAAGAATGTTCGTAGTTGATTGAATTGGAGGCTCTTTACTATTAGAACTTAGAAGACTACTTACTGCTAACAGTTCCAAAAGAAAGATTGTTCAGCTGATGAAGTTGTGCCTGTCTATTTATGTTGAAATTTCAGAAATACAAAAAAAAATGTCAAAATGTCAGTATGTACAGACAAGTAAATATCTTTCAGACAATCAATAAAAATACATCCCAGGAAATAAGAAACCATTAGCTGCTGCCGGCAAAGATTGATTTTGAATGCAGTTAGTGTTGATTTTCACTCAGGATTGGAGCATGAATATATATGCAGTGACTGAGTAAGATCTTCACACCATGAGCCACAAGACAAACTACCAGGCATCTCATCATCGCTGAATTGGAGGAGATCACTTAATTGTTCATCGAAAAAGAGTTTAAGTCAGCAAATTAATTTAAGAGTTGAAGAAGATTGGCAGAAATTGCGTCAGCTTCTCACCTTTTAAAGCCACTAAATTAGACGACATGGAGAGCATATCAACTATGAAGATTGCAGAAGATGGAAACTCCCAGACCTATAAAATTTTAGGAAAAAAACCCACAGGATCACAAGAAACGAGTAAAAATAAACTAACCAATGCGGGTAAAAATGAAAACTATAAAATCATATTCGATAGACAAAACAGATGAGTTTTATATGCAAAATATATACATACCATCATGGCCAACAGAAAGATCTTGAAGTAACTTGAGGAGTAAAGAATTACAAGCAATACCTGTTTCCAGCTATCAAGTCAAACATACGTCGTTAGTTAGTTTTTCTTCTTCTTTAAAGAGAAAACTGTACATCAAAATTCTCACCTACAAAATTGAGCAGATACGCTAAGAAACTTCCTCATGCATTGTAACATAACCCCAAAAAAGATGGCATTTCCTATCATAACAGCACTTGTTATCTGCAATATCACATTGTTTAGCATAATATCTGTTAGGGATTAAAGCGGTGGTAGGCGATAATAACGGAATAGATAACTTTTTATTGATAACGAAAAGGGTGAAACGACGACAAAGACGTAATATACTAATAACTAAATCCGAGAGTTCAAGAACCAAGAACTCTGGCCCTCAATCCGATAGTCAAAGACTACGGCCCTCAAAATCCCAAAATAAAAAAAAAAAACCCATTATGCTACTGACGCCCCTCCGTGGAACTAATCTAAAATAAGCCAATAAGATTCCTAATAAATCTCTCTACTAACTTAGTCAAACCTTAATAAATCTCTCTACTAAATCTTATTCAGAATAATACTATAATAAGGAAATAATAATACTAAATATACTACCCGAACAATATCCGACAAATCGATCCTACGAGTTGGGATTATGTATGTATATATGTACCTTTATGAAAACGGAAACCAAAGAAGAAACACCAGTGATCACATTTCCATGTTCTCTTTTGCCTAATGCCCACATTCTGTCTAGTGCAGCAGCTAAGGCAGCATAGTTCATTCATTTCATTTCAAAAATATATAGCAAGTATTCAGTCAAAGGATACGTACATCTAAAATTAAGAAAGCTAACAATGATATCCACAGCAGCCTCTGCAAAAGAAAAGCGTACAAAATTACGAGATGACATATAAAAGATGAAAAATAAAATCTTACCCACCTCAGAATCGATTGTGCGTTTCGAAAGCCGATTGTAGAATAAATGCCTATAAGCTTTAGACTTATGCAGAATCAAGTCGATTACGAGGATCATAACCTCACACTCGATATAGTCGTCGGCTGCAGAATTGCAGCTACCCTGAATTTTTAGAATCAATAAGTTTTACACGAAAATCAACAAAACATTTGAGCTGATCAAACATAAATCTAGAGGAATTACGCATTTGATGAGGCGAATGTTTCCAGGGGAGTACTGAATGTAGAGTGCTTTGATTGGGAACCCACATTCCACGCACCGAAAGACACTGAGTGTACCATCGCTCTCCATTTCGACAATTGTTTGCTCTTTTGGGCTCGTTTGATATTGTGTTTAGGGATTACATGGGTATAAGTTATTTGTGTATAGCTATACAAGGATTTTGTTGATGTTATATTTTAATATGTTTGATATGTGTGTATTAATTATTTGTGTAATGATATAAATTGTGTTTGATAGATGTGTTTGAGATGTGTATAGGTGTGTATGGATTAGTGATACACACCCCATAACCACCTTAGAGGTGGGTATGAATATACAAGGCCTATAACCAAAATCCTTGTAATAGACGTGTATAGCCATACAAGGCATGTATGTCTATACACAGATATCAAACACAGGCCAACTTATTCATACACACCCCATACACACCAATACACACTCATACCCACATATCAAACGAGCCCTTGATTGTGCTGCTGACCATGTCTATGAACAACGATTGGACTGCTTCTTCTTCTTTGTCTTCGGGCCCACATTGTTCGTCGGCCCATTATTTTTATCCATTACAGCCCATTAGTTTCCGTTTTAAGTAGCTTGGGGAACTCATAGTGTATCACTAACACGGTTTTGGCTTTCCTACCCAATTGGGTATAACCCATTCATGCTAATAAGAGTTGGGTCATACCCAATTAGGTAGGTAAGTCAAGGCTAAGTATAGAGATAGATGGACTAGCCCAAATAAATCGGAACAACCACCGGTTTGCCGGCTTCAGTTTGCCGATTCTACAAACCGGAATAGTAACCGTATAGGTTTCGTACGTTTGTAAAGGGCAAAAAAAATTCCTCTCCTCACCTCACTCACCCACAATGGCTATTTATTAAACGGAGGCTTTATTATTATTATTATTATTATTGTTATTGATTATTATTTATGTTTAATAGGTGGTTGAGATTAAGTGTCGGTTGGAGATCGATGGAAAGTATCCGTTATAAAGTTTATCTATAAATGTGGGCATTAAGAAATTGATTTTCATCTCAATTCTCAATTATCAAGCTTTCAAAATCTCATTATTAGTTACCACATTATCAAGCATCAAGTTCTTTCAATTTTAATATCGCATTTTATCACGTTCATCATCAATTCAATCATCTCATGGATCGTCGCCGTCGTGCTTCATTGTGTTGAAAGGAATGTTAGGAATATGCCATCGGAATGCCATATGAGGAATAGGCGATAGGGCATTTGTTGTTGTTTATCATTCGCTTAAATGTTTCGAATAATCAGAAATATTTATATGTGTGTCATGGCAATATTATTCTTTTAAAAGTTTACTCGGCATCCTGTAATACAATATATGAATAAAATCCATATGTTGCGAGTTAAAGTAACTGATTCTCGATGGGTACGATAGTGGAAAGGTGCCAGTGGACTTATAACCTCGAACATAAAACCGTCCATAAGCCTAACGACTCTAGTTGGGTGCGAGATGAACGATCACGGGTTATTTGTCGATGACTTATAATGAATGTGTCTATCATTCACTTGAGAAATGTAAGTCATGACATTGATAGAAATCGAATTAGGGGATTGATTGTATTTGGACACTGACTCGCAATCGTATGATCACATGGCATACTATTCGAGGAGCATCAATGATCGACGGTTTACTATAGTAGTTAGCGTGAACCTTTGAGCGAAAGGGGAATTGACGGAGTTCGACCTATTGACTTGTCCCTAGTTTATAATGCCTAAATTGCTAATGCATGGGTCAACGGCGAAATGCGATCTTGATGATGATTTGTGATTGCCGGTCATAGATCGCTGAGTACGAATTCACAATATTGAAGTAATCAAGATAAGTGTCCTACGAGAAGTGGGGATTGGGAAATATGAAATCCTTGGCTGAGATATATGACTAACTCATGTGGCGACATGGAGGGTAGTTTGGTGATTCACCAAGTCTCGATTTTATCATATTGTCGAGTTAGTGAGTTTAACATACACCATGGCTCTTACTCGACCGGGACACATCGACGGGTTTATACATTCGATTATCTATAGATGGTTCAAAGAATTTTCAGAGATAAATTCATTCTCGAATCGAAATCGGTCGGTACAACGAGATTGGCTAGGTAAATACCGAACTCTTGAATTCCTTCCTTGCCGATTGAGTCGAACCTAGAAAGTCGGGCTTAAAATGATCATTAAGGTTGTATCGAAATTGGAGAGGAAAAACGATTGGGCCATAATTGCCTTGGGCCGTTATGTTAAAGAGTTGGGCCAAAAGTTGGAATTTGTTCGAAAGCTAAATTCAAGACTTATGGCTAAGTGCTTGAAATGGGCCAAGGGGTAAAATTGGAATTTGATCTTGGAATTTCGAAATCTATATTTAAAATATTTCAATATATATATATATATATATATATATATATATATAGTTTTGTATCTGAATATGAAATCATATAATCCTAAATTTAGTAAAGGAGCAAGTAATTTGAATTGAATTTAAACTTGGAGTTGGTAAGAGATAAAAGTGACAAATATATCTCAACCACTTTTTCACTTGAATTTGAACGAAAATAATGAGTCTTGGGACTCAAGATTTCGTCCTCCGCCTCTGTATAAGAGAGAGCCTTGCTCGATTTAAAAAAAGAATGATAATCACACAAAATCTGATGAGAAATAGCCTACACAACTCGAAGGAATCTCTGTTCCAACGGACGATGGTTCTCTAGCCACCCTTGGGGAGGCGTTCCGGATACGTCGATAGGCTGGCGTGACGATCAGTGCAAAGAAGCACCGTAGGCGAGCGAAGAAAAAGACCGGGAGCTGACACTCGCTTCAAGGGTAATACGCTTCGGGTTAGACCCGCCCGTTATGTGTTATGTGCATTTTTTATATTCACGTTTCTAATCCGAGCTAACGAGGGCAAACGGGATCCTCGAAAAATTTTTATTCCGCACTATACCCGGGTCATAACAGATTAGGTACAACTGGGGTATCCCAACAATGAAAGCGGGTGGTAATGGAAGTTCGTCACAACCACAAGACTATGACTATGAAGAATACGATGCCAACTAGGTTTTGTATCGACCTTGATCATCTTGAGATGGATAACATACTTGGTCCGACTATGGGCGCTGGTGACGAAGGTACAACTATGGGACGGAGGAGAGTGCTCAATTTATGTAATTATTGTAATAAAGAATATAGCTATGTAAAGAGTGGAGGACATGGTACATATAGCTCTTGCTAGTAAGCATGTAGATAAGATGTGAATTAGTACATCGCAATCCCAAATACACGTAGAGAATTAGCAAAACTTACATGTGCTAAACATCTATTTAGATTTGCGAATGACCTTATCTTTGAGGATTGGGTGAAAAAATCATACACCTGAAGGTAAGAGGGTGTCACGTAGTATATTACCTCAAGAAGTTGCAAAGACGATAACGTATTTATGAAAGTGAGTTAATAAAAATAATTCTAATTTGGATAGTAAAGTTGCAACTTGTTCCTATGTTTGGAGCGATCTTTGGCAAGCACATCATTACATGGGCACTACATGCCATTGGAATGATGATTTTGGACTTTACAAAAACATTTGATTGTGATTCGATCAGTAACACATCGCACAAAATATTTCTCAAAAAATAAGAACTCATTTGATAATGCTAGTGCAACACGGCTAGTTTAGAATATTTAATTAGTATTGTCTATCGTCTTTGGTGTCGTTTTTCCATGGTTAGATTTTTTGTCATATTTTAAACCTATGTTCAAGATGGATGTTTTCTCGTTTTACCAATTAAAACCGCACTTAGTTGTTGAAGTAGACATCCATATTTGCAAAAGAAATGGAAATTTTTTGTAGAGGATTAGATAAACAACCAAAAAAATTTCCATTAGACGTGTCGACAAGGTGGAAGGGGAATATCGTAATACATCCATATTTGCATATAAAATGTTATGTGGATTTTAAGAATATCGTAATCCACTTTGTGATTTTTATGCTCAAAATCCATGCGATATACAATCTTATATATACAATGAAATGTAGTTTGCTTCTGCTTGCGACACCTGTCCATTTTCATTATATTAAACAAATAAAAAAAATGCAAAACTGCCAACTAACAAAGTGGAAACACATTTTTTTCATGTTACACCATTTAAATTATATTATCATTGTTATACAATAATGTTATATTAATTACACATATTTTACACTCGTGATATGCACGGGCAGAAAACTAGTTAATGGATGCAAAGGCCTTTTATGAATTTTTACAGGTAATTTCACGATGCCACAAATGAACTTTCGGGTGTATATTAGTTCACATCAAACTTAGCTTTAGATCACTACATCAAAGTCGCGTTGATATTCCAAGCTAACATTGAACATTCATACTTAGGAGATGTCATACTTGGTATGAAGTCTAAATGGAAAAAAATATTTTTCTGACTTACCCGACCTCTTTCTTGTATCTAACATACTTGAACCCAAAGTGCGGCTAGATGGTTTGGAAAGTTTACTAGGTTTATATTATAATTCACTTGGTAACGTAGAACCTAACTATCATACGTACAAGGCTTAACTCAAAAACAAATATTTAATGAATATAAGGTGGATTTTCCTCAAGAAATGTCTTCAATTAGTAGAGTAGAGCTAGAGATGAAAATCCCTCCAGATCCAATGCAGGAACTATTTGACAAATGTGTTCGAGTATTGTAGCGCCCCGTTTCCTATTACCTTTTTATGCATCTATAAAGTAATCATATAAAATTTTTCGCGATTTCCGTAACTATTTCGTTTAACAAACACGGGTGCGTATATCCGATCTAGTTCCTTTCACAATACTGTACATATATGTACCTATTATACGGGTTACAAAATGCAACAGTCTAATTCATTTCTATTCTATATGCTAACGATGAACAGAGGGGAGCAGGAGGAGAGCGTAGTCGGCCAATCTTGAATCCATGCTTTCTATGAGGATGCACTCTAGTGAGCCTGCTAATTATCTACAACAACTGTGAAGACAACTATTCAGAGTATGATAGCAACATGTTAATCAATAACAATTAAAGTGTAACATGAAACGAGTCATTTTCCTATAAATGCCGTAAACCTTTCAATCATTCAATTCATGCCATCACGTATTCACTTCATATAATCACCTTTCGTATGATCCTTAGATCAATGCATTTCTATATGCCCATTTACTTTGATACTCCCGTTATAGACTAGCTAGACTCGTATACTGTAAGCCCAGTCGGCGCCCATACATGGGACCTCTGTCAATACTGTAAATATCTGTATGTGCCTGTACAGGACTCTGTCATCCCCCGATTTGAAGGGAAGTAACTGTCATCCCCCCGATGTGAAGGGAAGTATGCCGTAGCATCCGTATCTTACCATCCGTAGTCGTAGCAGTCATAACGGTTTCTCCTTTCAATATTACGTATATGCAATGCCATGCGCCTATCTTTATATCACGTATATCATAAATCTCTAACAAGTCACATTTAGCAGATGAAAGCACGTTGTGGCATATAATCAAATCAGTTCATATAACACGTATATCACGAACTCACTAAGCATGTAAGCACATAAAACATGTTGCATATCATACTCACAATTTTTGTAACTCCCTGTCCTTCACTCGGCCTTTTCCTTTCCTTTATCAGACTCCTGACCTATATAATTATTTTATCCGTAAATACGAAATCTTGTGTTGGTCCCTATTACACCAAACAATCTAACCTAGGATGGATTTACCACACAAATAATCAAGAAATGAATGCAAATGGTGTGGGGTGCTTGAGAGGATAAGATGGAGGCTCAAAATATTATCTCTCTAGAATAAAAACACACACAAGCACACCTAACTATGTGTTAGGGTTTTAGTATTTATACCACAAGTTGGTATATAATACATGGGCCCTTGTAAGCCCCTTACAAGTATAAAATCACTGGGCTCTAAAACATTAAAGCCCAGTTCACTTAAATTAATTACAAGATCAAGATAACCTAATTTAATTGAACACAATAAAATAATCCTAACAATCTCCCCCTTTGTGTTCAATTTGCAATTTAGCGCTTGTCATCTTGGTCTTGTAATAATCCTGAGTCCTCAAAAAACACGTATCAGGGTATGTGGCGAAAGCGTGTGCGTGCGTGTTCTTCTTCAATCTCCTCCTCCTTTATCTTGTCTTGTGACCTCTTCTTTAGGAGATCCAAGCTCACCATGTTTTGAACTTCTATTCTCAAAGCTGCTTGCCAGATCATCTCTTTGCATTCGATCTATCCCTTCAATAGTTACAACTCCCCCTACTTTTGGTCAACTTGAGTTGGGATTGGGGAGTTCTCTTTAAATTTGGAGAGGCGTAAGGAGGCGGATCTTCTCTTCTTGTGTTTCGGCTCTCCTTCGATAGTGGCAACTCCCCCAACATTAGTTCAACCTTGTGTTGGGATTGGGGAGTTCTCTTTAAATGGGAGAGCTGTACACGGGGCAGCAACTTTGATCTTTGAAGTCTGTGGTGTTTGCTTGATTATCTGACAGCGCTTGAGATTCAGCATTTTCTGACCTATCTTGCACTTTCGTCGTAGTATTGCTCCCATTTTGCTTTAGTGCTACTCCCCTCACGATGATCGAGTTGGGGAGATCGTCATGCGATGGATCAAAATAGGGCATTGTCTTTTGCAAGAAGATCGCGTCGTCAGTACAAGAAGTGGAGTTGATTGGTACTCACGGAAACTCTTCTTCTCGGAGACAGATTGGTCTTCTTCGAAGGAGGTTGTCTGACTCGGCATCGAGGAAACTTGTTCGGCTCCAGAAGAAGGTGAGTGGGGTGCGTTTTCCAAAAATGTGCTTGGGCTCCAGATTTTTCCATCAATTGCATGAGAGCCCGTCTTCAGAGTGGTACGCACGACGGAAGTTGGTGGGTGGTCCGACCTGTTTGTTTATACGTATACCCTTCTCCCCCTCATGGCGATTCGTGTTAACGAGATCAGCATGCTTGTATAGGAGTCGAAGAAATACACAAACGACAGGTCGGTGTGGGTAATAACCAGACGGAGCCACTAAGGCAATCCATCGACACGAGTTCAGAGTTAAACTCTGAGACGCGGCCTGTGAGGACAGGGCTTAGAACCGGAGCTACATAGGCGTTCCGTTAACATCGATCTAGGAGCGTAGCTCGCAGACGATGGCCTGATGCCGTTGCTGTTTTGACGTTGCAACGGTAGGACTTCCTTCCAATCTTGGAATCACATCTACTACAGACGTGTTTATGGAAGTTCTGATCTGGTCACGAAGTCCAGATAAGAAAAAGTGTATGTGTCCTAAAAATTTTAAAACATTTAGGTAGTGAGGAGACCTAGACTCGATGTGTTCAAGAAAGTTAAGGGGTGTGGGGCTAACTACCACTTAATTCAATATCTCCCGCTTCCAAGTGAAGCGGTGATTGTTGAGAATCCCCTAGGGTCCCTGGACCCACGTTCCTAGAACCGCAGAATTTTAAAATTTTACGGGGTTTCCCGCCTATCCAAGATCGCTCGGCTACAAACACGAGAACGTATTGACATAAAGAGATAAAGGATCAGCCATGATACCTTGTTGAAATCTCTTGACGATGGCTAGCTTCGAATCCTTCGAATTCCCGAGGCGTAGTGCCCCTCTCCTACGCCAAAAGCACACGAACGGGAAGCCTTCTTTGCGCAAGATCATCACGCCGGCACCTTACTATCGTCGCAGCTGTTCTTGCATGTGCGGCTAGGCCAAGAACGAACTGCTTACTGCCCCCGAGAGAGAGAGTGCGAGAGAGAAAGTGGTGAGAGGAGAAAACTCTTAGTTTTTTTTTCTCTTTGGCTTGTATTTCGAAAATTTAGCTTCCACACACTTTAGGATCTCGAAAATCCTTCTTTATACCTCTTAGGATTAGCCAAAAATAGGTTAAGGTGGGTGGAGAAAAATCCTCAAACCTTCCCTTTTACCAAGTCTTCATTTTACCAAGTAATGAATTCAAAATTTAAACTTTATATTTAATTAATTAAATATCCAATACCTTAATTAATTAAAATATCATATTTAGTATATTTTAAATATATAATATCAAATATAAATATATTTAATAATTTTCGAAATTTTATCTAATAAAAATTCGAAACTTATATATATATCCGATATACATTATTTAATTCCAAATTAAACAATATTATTTCTCTAAGAAAATAATAAAGATCTAAATCTAATTTAAATCATATACTAAATATTCAATATCAAATATTTTATTTCAAAAATATATCGTGAGGTGAAAAGACCATTTTACCCCTCACTAGTCAAACTTAGTATTTTCGGCCAATCAAGGTTTTGGCCAAGCCCCAAACCCTAATGTCACAATCTAGGACCTAGCCTTGACTCTCTCTCTGATGACGACGTTGTAACGGTTGCCCTTTTTAAGCTCGACTCTCTTGGTTCGTCTCAACCGGCCCAGGAGGTATCTAGGAGTTCGGTATTCACCTAGCCAGCCCCGTGGTACCGAACAGTTCCCAAGTTGAGTACGAATTTGATCTAATCATAATCCATGAACCGACTGTAGATTTTCGTCATACGTATAAACCCTTTACGTTTGTCCCGGTCGAGTGAAAGTCACGCATAGTCAAACTTACAGAACTCGACTCTATGTCGTTTATGTCGGTGAAAGTTCTGAAACTGCACTTCACGACTATCGTGAGTCAGTTATATGCTCTAGCCAGAGACTTGGATAACTTTCCGCACATTAAACTTGCCATAGGACGTTAACCTCGAATTTAATCGAGACCGTAAATTCTGCTCTTCGGTTCAACCGGCAATCACATCAAAAAGTCAAGACCCCATTTCACCGCTGACCCATGCCACCGGCAAGACGGGCCTAGCAAACTAGTGCCAAGTCAAGACCTCAAGATCAACCCCAAGTTAACCCTTTTGGTCTAAGGTTCACGCATACTGCTACAAGCAATCGATCGATCAAGGACAATCCAAACGTGTGATCGTTCGATTACGAGTCAGTGTCCAAATACAGATAATCCCCTGATTCATCTTGTATCATTGTCATGGGCTCCCACTTCCCAAGTGAACGGTTGGCACAACAATATTGGACCCATCGACAAATAAGTCGTACATGTCATTCCAGTCACCCTACTGGAGACTTAGACTTGTGAACTATTTTAACATTGCAGTATCTCAGCTTACTGGTGCCCCTCTCTGTCCCCACAGAATCAGTAAATGAACTGCCAATATTTGGGTTTTATTAATTTGTCTTATCCACCCAGACTGCAAGGTGAAATCTTTAGACTAATTAATAATTTGCCTTTTAATTTATTCATCCAATAATTAATTAATGATGAATAAAGTCATTCCATTAATAGAAGTAATCAAATTACATCACTAAACACTACAAAACTAGCAAATTGCCCTCGTACTCCCAGTCCTCGTACGGCATCTAGGGCATATACCTCAACAATCTCCCACTTGCACTAATGCCACGTGTTATCATATCTTAACCCCATTTTATCGAGGTGTCGATCGAGCACTGCCTGTGGTAGTGGCTTCGTGAACGGGTCCGCTGCATTCTCTATAGAGGCGATTTTCTGCATGGCTATTGAGCCATTTTCAACAAACCCACGCAGCACGTGGTATTTTCTCTCTATGTGTTTGGATTTACTGTGAGCACGTGGTTCCTTAGCTTGTGCAATAGCCCCGCTGTTGTCGCACCACAATGGCAGCGGGCGATCCACGATGCTAGGTACCACCTGTAGTTCCTCCAGAAACTTGCGTATCCAAACACCCTCTTTGGCAGCTTCTGAAGCTGCGATATACTCTGCCTCAGTGGTGGAATCTGCAGTCGTGCTTTGCTTGAAACTTTTCCAAGACACTGCCCCACCATTCAGTGTAAAGACAAAACCCGAAGTAGACTTTCGGTCATCCACATCTGATTGAAAGTCCGAATCTGTATATCCATCTACTTCCAATTCTCCTGGGCCATAAATCAGTATCAAGTCCTTAGTCCGTCTAAGGTACTTCAGAACTGTCTTTACTGCCGCCCAAAGTTCCTTACCAGGGTTAGCCTGAAACCTACTCAATACGCCCACAGCGAACGCTATGTCTGGTCGTGTGCAAAGCATCGCGTACATCAGGCTACCCACAGCTGAAGCATAGGGGACTCCACTCATCTCTTGTCTTTGTACCTCATTCTGAGGAGACATAGCCTTTGAGAGATGAATCTCATGCCTCATAGGTAGAAACCCTTTCTTAGACTCGTCCATTTTAAACCTTTTAAGGACTTTATCTAAGTAAAGAGCCTGGGACAAGCCTATTGACCTTTTCGCCCTATCTCTAAATAGGCGAATTCCAAGAATATAGGTCGCTTCTCCGAGGTCTTTCATAGAGAATTCGTTTGAAAGCCAAGCTTTAATCTCTGAGAGCATCCCAATGTCGTTTTCTATCAAAAGGATATCATCTACGTACAATACTAGAAACGACACCTTGCTCCCACTGGCCTTTCTGGCTCATCTTCATTCTTTATGAATTCGTAGTTCTTAACTACTTCATCGAACCGAAGATTCCAACTCCTTGAAGCCTGTTTCAGACCATAAATGGACCGATTCAGTTTGCACACTTTTTGAGCATCTACTTCTGACGTGAAACCCTTGGGCTGCTCCATATAGATTTCCTCCTAGAGGAATCCATTCAGGAAAGCGGTCTTTACGTCCATCTGCCAGATCTCATAGTCATAGTGTGCTGCTATCGCAAGCATGATTCGAATGGACTTTATCATTGCGACAGGTGAGAAGGTTTCCTCATAGTCAATTCCCTCTTTCTGACTATACCCTTCGTTACAAGCCTAGCTTTGTACGTCTCCACCTGTCCATCAAATCCAATATTTTTCTTGTAGATCCATTTATTGCCAATTGGTCTAAAACCATTAGGCAGGTCTACAAAAGTCCAAACCTCGTTTGTGTGCATCGAGTCCATTTCGGCCTGCATAGCTTCAAGCCACTTGAGGGAGTCTGTACCAGCAATTGCCTGGTCGTAGGTGACGGGATCGTCCCCGACGCATCCCTCAGTCACAGCATCCCCATGCTCGACGTGTACCATACCATATCTCTCAGGCATATAAGATATCAAACTTGACCTACGCAATTGCGGCTGAGCCGGGTTTTCTGGAACATCGTCCAACGACTCTGGAATAGGAGTCGATTCGTCCTCTAACTCTCTTAGAGTTATTTCTCGTCCTTTACCGCCTTCGCCTACGAATTCTTGCTCCAAGAAAGTAGCGCATAAAGCGACGAACACCCTGTGTTCGTCTGGGACGAAGAAGCAATACCCCATTGAGTCCTCGGGATATCCGACGAATCTTGCCATTAATGATCTTGATTCAAGCTTATCTGCCATCAACTTTTTCACAAAGGCGGGGCAACCCCAGACCCTGATGTGATTAAGACTCGCCTTATGATTATGCCAAGCCTCATAAGGAATCTTGTCGGCAGAGCGGGTAGGTATCCTGTTAAGGATATAGGCCGCTGTTTCTAAGGCATATCCCCACAAAGAAATGGGGAGATCTGTGTAACTCATCATCGACTGAACCATATCTAAAAGCGTTCGGTTTCTTCGTTCGGCCACGCCATTCAATTGCAGCGTGTCTGGCGGGGAAAACTGTATGATGATGCCATTTTCTCTAAGAAATGCATCAAACTCAAGGCTCATGTATTCACCGCCTCGATCTGACCGAACGGCTTTAATGAACTTTCCAGTTTGCTTCTCCACTAATGCTTTATGCTCTTTGAACATTTCAAGAGCATCGGACTTTTGTCTCATCAAATAGACATTCCCGTAGCGGGAGAAATCGTCCGTGAACGTTATGAAGTAGCGGCAATTACCTCGGGCCGTTACTTTAAATGGTCCGCATACATCAGTGTGGATCAAACCCAACACTTTCGTGGCCCTAGTGAAAGTCTCTGTGAAGGGCGACTTGGTCATTTTCCCTATGATGCAAGACTGACAGGTAGAAATCGGGCCTGTTCGCACTATGCTAATCAGACCGTCCTTTTTCATCTGTTCAATCTTCGCTTCTGCTGCATGACCTAGTCGTAAGTGCCAAATGTATCGATCGTTCGACCCAGTCGATGATTTGGTGATTGCATTTACAGTTTTAACATTGTCTTTTAAGTTGACGTAATATAAACCATTTATTAACGTCGCACTTCCAACATTTTCATTTCTAAAATAAATATGGCAAACATTATCAATGAATCGAAATTCATAACCCAGTCTGCTCAAAACAGGAATCGAAATAATATTTTTAAGCCCTTTGGGCAAAACCAAAACGTCAGAAAGTTCTAAACAATGTAATGACGATAAGACTAAGGTCTTCGATCCCATGTGTGTAGCTGGTACACTATGTCCACTACCTACGTTGATCAAGACCTCGCCAGCTCGAAGCTTCCTACTTCGTTCTAGACCTTGGTTCAAAATACAAATGTGGGAACTAGCCCCTGAGTCAAGTATCCACGAAGTAGAATACACAGAACAATTAGCTTCAAAAACTAATTATTTTCCTGAGGCGTCAGACGCCTCCAGCTTCGGACATTCACGCTTCCAATGGCCCAGCTGCTGGCAAAGGAGGCACTTATCCGTGGGCTTTGCGCCCGACCTTTCGACCTTGGTGGTCTTCGTCTTCTTGTCGACTCTACCCTTGGTCATGCCTATCTTGTTCGACTTCTTCTTCGATCCCTTGCACGTAGAAGTCGCAACAAGCATGTAGACGTGCACCTTCGCTGAATCTTCAACCCACTTATCGTGGAGTACAATCTCCTCATTAGTGGATTCAGTTGTGGGCAATTTTGGCTCCTTAATGTCCAAGACATAATCCAGTTTTGCTAATTTGAGGACGATCCTCAAATTTTTGAGCCAGTCTACATAGTTCGGTCCCACCAAACAATGTTTCTCCAAGAGTGTAATTAATGGGTTTGTCATCGTAACTAATAGAGAAGAAAATAAAGCGCAGAAAATAAACAGATAGTTAGGATTTGTAGTGTTTAATCAGACTAAATTAGGACTTTAATTTTTGTCTGACTCCCACTATTTTTCTCGAAACCCTTTCTCCCCGCTAGGCATTTCGGAAACCTTGTTGAGTGGTTTCATAGTGCTTTATACTCTTTGAACATTTCAAGAGCATCGGACTTTTGTCTCATCAAATAGACATTCCCGTAGCGGGAGAAATCGTCCGTGAACGTTATGAAGTAGCGACAATTACCTCGGGCCGTTACTTTAAATGGTCCGCATACATCAGTGTGGATCAAACCCAACACTTCCGTGGCCCTAGTGAAAGTCTCTGTGAAGGGCGACTTGGTCATTTTCCCTATGATCAAGACTGACAGGTAGAAATCGGGCCTGTTCGCACTATGCTAATCAGACCGTCCTTTTTCATCTGTTCAATCTTCGCTTCTGCTGCATGACCTAGTCGTAAGTGCCAAATGTATCGATCGTTCGACCCAGTCGATGATTTGGTGATTGCATTTACAGTTTTAACATTTTCATTTCTAAAATAAATATGGCAAACATTATCAATGAATCGAAATTCATAACCCAGTCTGCTCAAAACAGGAATCAAAATAATATTTTTAAGCCCCTTGGGCAAAACCAAAACATCAGAAAGTTCTAAACAATGTAATGACGATAAGAATAAGGTCTTCGATCCCATGTGTGTAGCTGGTACACTATGTCCACTACCTACGTTGATCAAGACCTCGCCAGCTCGAAGCTTCCTACTTCGTTCTAGACCTTGGTTCAAAATACAAATGTGGGAACTAGCCCCTGAGTCAAGTATCCACGAAGTGGAATACACAGAACAATTAGCTTCAAAAACTAATTATTTTCCTGAGGCGTCAGACGCCTCCAGCTTCAGACATTCACGCTTCCAATGGCCCAGCTGCTGGCAAAGGAGGCACTTATCCGTGGGCTTTGCGCCCGACCTTTCGACCTTGGTGGTCTTCGTCTTCTTGTCGACTCTACGCTTGGTCATGCCTGTCTTGTTCGACTTCTTCTTCGATCCCTTGGACGTAGAAGTCGCAACAAGCATGTAGACGTGCACCTTCGCTGAATCTTCAACCCACTTATCGTGGAGTACAATCTCCTCATTAGTGGATTCAGTTGTGGGCAATTTTGGCTCCTTAATGTCCAAGACATAATCCAGTTTTGCTAATTTGAGGACGATCCTCAAATTTCTGAGCCAGTCTACATAGTTCGGTCCCACCAAACAATGTTTCTCCAAGAGTGTAATTAATGGGTTTGTCATCGTAACTAATAGAGAAGAAAATAAAGCGCAGAAAATAAACAGATAGTTAGGATTTGTAGTGTTTAATCAGACTAAATTAGGACTTTAATTTTTGTCTGACTCCCACTATTTTTCTCGAAACCTTTCTCCCGCTAGGCATTTCGGAAACCTTGTTGAGTGGTTTCATAGTGCTTTATACTCTTTGAACATTTCAAGAGCATCGGACTTTTGTCTCATCAAATAGACATTCCCGTAGCGGGAGAAATCGTCCGTGAACGTTATGAAGTAGCGACAATTACCTCGGGCCGTTACTTTAAATGGTCCGCATACATCAGTGTGGATCAAACCCAACACTTCCGTGGCCCTAGTGAAAGTCTCTGTGAAGGGCGACTTGGTCATTTTCCCTATGATCAAGACTGACAGGTAGAAATCGGGCCTGTTCGCACTATGCTAATCAGACCGTCCTTTTTCATCTGTTCAATCTTCGCTTCTGCTGCATGACCTAGTCGTAAGTGCCAAATGTATCGATCGTTCGACCCAGTCGATGATTGGTGATTGCATTTACAGTTTTAACATTTTCATTTCTAAAATAAATGTGGCAAACATTATCAATGAATCGAAATTCATAACCCAGTCTGCTCAAAACAGGAATCAAAATAATATTTTTAAGCCCCTTGGCAAAACCAAAACATCAGAAAGTTCTAAACAATGTAATGACGATAAGAATAAGGTCTTCGATCCCATGTGTGTAGCTGGTACACTATGTCCACTACCTACGTTGATCAAGACCTCGCCAGCTCGAAGCTTCCTACTTCGTTCTAGACCTTGGTTCAAAATACAAATGTGGGAACTAGCCCCTGAGTCAAGTATCCACGAAGTGGAATACACAGAACAATTAGCTTCAAAAACTAATTATTTTCCTGAGGCGTCAGACGCCTCCAGCTTCAGACATTCACGCTTCCAATGGCCCAGCTGCTGGCAAAGGAGGCACTTATCCGTGGGCTTTGCGCCCGACCTTTCGACCTTGGTGGTCTTCGTCTTCTTGTCGACTCTACGCTTGGTCATGCCTGTCTTGTTCGACTTCTTCTTCGATCCCTTGGACGTAGAAGTCGCAACAAGCATGTAGACGTGCACCTTCGCTGAATCTTCAACCCACTTATCGTGGAGTACAATCTCCTCATTAGTGGATTCAGTTGTGGGCAATTTTGGCTCCTTAATGTCCAAGACATAATCCAGTTTTGCTAATTTGAGGACGATCCTCAAATTTCTGAGCCAGTCTACATAGTTCGGTCCCACCAAACAATGTTTCTCCAAGAGTGTAATTAATGGGTTTGTCATCGTAACTAATAGAGAAGAAAATAAAGCGCAGAAAATAAACAGATAGTTAGGATTTGTAGTGTTTAATCAGACTAAATTAGGACTTTAATTTTTGTCTGACTCCCACTATTTTTCTCGAAACCCTTTCTCCCGCTAGGCATTTCGGAAACCTTGTTGAGTGGTTTCATAGTGCTTTATACTCTTTGAACATTTCAAGAGCATCGGACTTTTGTCTCATCAAATAGACATTCCCGTAGCGGGAGAAATCGTCCGTGAACGTTATGAAGTAGCGACAATTACCTCGGGCCGTTACTTTAAATGGTCCGCATACATCAGTGTGGATCAAACCCAACACTTCCGTGGCCCTAGTGAAAGTCTCTGTGAAGGGCGACTTGGTCATTTTCCCTATGATCAAGACTGACAGGTAGAAATCGGGCCTGTTCGCACTATGCTAATCAGACCGTCCTTTTTCATCTGTTCAATCTTCGCTTCTACTGCATGACCTAGTCGTAAGTGCCAAATGTATCGATCGTTCGACCCAGTCGATGATTTGGTGATTGCATTTACAGTTTTAACATTTTCATTTCTAAAATAAATATGGCAAACATTATCAATGAATCGAAATTCATAACCCAGTCTGCTCAAAACAGGAATCAAAATAATATTTTTAAGCCCCTTGGGCAAAACCAAAACATCAGAAAGTTCTAAACAATGTAATGACGATAAGAATAAGGTCTTCGATCCCATGTGTGTAGCTGGTACACTATGTCCACTACCTACGTTGATCAAGACCTCGCCAGCTCGAAGCTTCCTACTTCGTTCTAGACCTTGGTTCAAAATACAAATGTGGGAACTAGCCCCTGAGTCAAGTATCCACGAAGTGGAATACACAGAACAATTAGCTTCAAAACTAATTATTTTCCTGAGGCGTCAGACGCCTCCAGCTTCAGACATTCACGCTTCCAATGGCCCAGCTGCTGGCAAAGGAGGCACTTATCCGTGGGCTTTGCGCCCGACCTTTCGACCTTGGTGGTCTTCGTCTTCTTGTCGACTCTACGCTTGGTCATGCCTGTCTTGTTCGACTTCTTCTTCGATCCCTTGGACGTAGAAGTCGCAACAAGCATGTAGACGTGCACCTTCGCTGAATCTTCAACCCACTTATCGTGGAGTACAATCTCCTCATTAGTGGATTCAGTTGTGGGCAATTTTGGCTCCTTAATGTCCAAGACATAATCCAGTTTTGCTAATTTGAGGACGATCCTAAAATTTCTGAGCCAGTCTACATAGTTCGGTCCCACCAAACAATGTTTCTCCAAGAGTGTAATTAATGGGTTTGTCATCGTAACTAATAGAGAAGAAAATAAAGCGCAGAAAATAAACAGATAGTTTGGATTTGTAGTGTTTAATCAGACTAAATTAGGACTTTAATTTTTGTCTGACTCCCACTATTTTTCTCGAAACCCTTTCTCCCGCTAGGCATTTCGGAAACCTTGTTGAGTGGTTTCATAGTGCTTTATACTCTTTGAACATTTCAAGAGCATCGGACTTTTGTCTCATCATATAGACATTCCCGTAGCGGGAGAAATCGTCCGTGAACGTTATGAAGTAGCGACAATTACCTCGGGCCGTTACTTTAAATGGTCCGCATACATCAGTGTGGATCAAACCCAACACTTCCGTGGCCCTAGTGAAAGTCCCTGTGAAGGGCGACTTGGTCATTTTCCCTATGATCAAGACTGACAGGTAGAAATCGGGCCTGTTCGCACTATGCTAATCAGACCGTCCTTTTTCATCTGTTCAATCTTCGCTTCTGCTGCATGACCTAGTCGTAAGTGCCAAATGTATCGATCGTTCGACCCAGTCGATGATTTGGTGATTGCATTTACAGTTTTAACATTGTCTTTTAAGTTGACGTAATATAAACCATTTATTAACGTCGCACTTCAAACATTTTCATTTCTAAAATAAATATGGCAAACATTATTAATGAATCGAAATTCATAACCCAGTCTGCTCAAAACAGGAATCAAAATAATATTTTTAAGCCCCTTGGGCAAAACCAAAATATCAGAAAGTTCTAAACAATGTAACGACGATAAAAATAAGGTCTTCGATCCCATGTGTGTAGCTGGTACACTATGTCCACTACCTACGTTGATCAAGACCTCGCCAGCTCGAAGCTTCCTACTTCGTTCTAGACCTTGGTTCAAAATACAAATGTGGGAACTAGCCCCTGAGTCAAGTATCCACGAAGTAGAATACACAGAACAATTAGCTTCAAAAACTAATTATTTTCCTGAGGCGTCAGACGCCTCCAGCTTCGGACATTCACGCTTCCAATGGCCCAGCTGCTGGCAAAGGAGGCACTTATCCGTGGGCTTTGCGCCCGACCTTTCGACCTTGGTGGTCTTCGTCTTCTTGTCGACTCTACCCTTGGTCATGCCTATCTTGTTCGACTTCTTCTTCGATCCCTTGCACGTAGAAGTCGCAACAAGCATGTAGACGTGCACCTTCGCTGAATCTTCAACCCACTTATCGTGGAGTACAATCTCCTCATTAGTGGATTCAGTTGTGGGCAATTTTGGCTCCTTAATGTCCAAGACATAATCCAGTTTTGCTAATTTGAGGACGATTCTCAAATTTCTGAGCCAGTCTACATAGTTCGGTCCCACCAAACAATGTTTCTCCAAGAGTGTAATTAATGGGTTTGTCATTGTAACTAATAGAGAAGAAAATAAAGCGCAGAAAATAAACAGATAGTAGGATTTGTAGTGTTTAATCAGACTAAATTAGGACTTTAATTTTTGTCTGACTCCCACTATTTTTCTCGAAACCCTTTCTCCCGCTAGGCATTTCGGAAACCTTGTTGAGTGGTTTCATAGTGCTTTATACTCTTTGAACATTTCAAGAGCATCGGACTTTTGTCTCATCAAATAGACATTCCCGTAGCGGGAGAAATCGTCCGTGAACGTTATGAAGTAGCGACAATTACCTCGGGCCGTTACTTTAAATGGTCCGCATACATCAGTGTGGATCAAACCCAACACTTCCGTGGCCCTAGTGAAAGTCTCTGTGAAGGGCGACTTGGTCATTTTCCCTATGATCAAGACTGACAGGTAGAAATCGGGCCTGTTCGCACTATGCTAATCAGACCGTCCTTTTTCATCTGTTCAATCTTCGCTTCTGCTGCATGACCTAGTCGTAAGTGCCAAATGTATCGATCGTTCGACCCAGTCGATGATTTGGTGATTGCATTTACAGTTTTAACATTGTCTTTTAAGTTGACGTAATATAAACCATTTATTAACGTCGCACTTCCAACATTTTCATTTCTAAAATAAATATGGCAAACATTATTAATGAATCGAAATTCATAACCCAGTCTGCTCAAAACAGGAATCAAAATAATATTTTTAAGCCCCTTGGGCAAAACCAAAATATCAGAAAGTTCTAAACAATGTAATGACGATAAGAATAAGGTCTTCGATCCCATGTGTGTAGCTGGTACACTATGTCCACTACCTACGTTGATCAAGACCTCGCCAGCTCGAAGCTTCCTACTTCGTTCTAGACCTTGGTTCAAAATACAAATGTGGGAACTAGCCCCTGAGTCAAGTATCCACGAAGTAGAATACACAGAACAATTAGCTTCAAAAACTAATTGTTTTCCTGAGGCGTCAGACGCCTCCAGCTTCGGACATTCACGCTTCCAATGGCCCAGCTGCTGGCAAAGGAGGCACTTATCCGTGGGCTTTGCGCCCGACCTTTCGACCTTGGTGGTCTTCGTCTTCTTGTCGACTCTACCCTTGGTCATGCCTGTCTTGTTAGACTTCTTCTTCGATCCCTTGGACGTAGAAGTCGCAACAAGCATGTAGACGTGCACCTTCGCTGAATCTTCAACCCACTTATCGTGGAGTACAATCTCCTCATTAGTGGATTCAGTTGTGGGCAATTTTGGCTCCTTAATGTCCAAGACATAATCCAGTTTTGCTAATTTGAGGACGATTCTCAAATTTCTGAGCCAGTCTACATAGTTCGGTCCCACCAAACAATGTTTCTCCAAGAGTGTAATTAATGGGTTTGTCATTGTAACTAATAGAGAAGAAAATAAAGCGCAGAAAATAAACAGATAGTAGGATTTGTAGTGTTTAATCAGACTAAATTAGGACTTTAATTTTGTCTGACTCCCACTATTTTTCTCGAAACCCTTTCTCCCGCTAGGCATTTCGGAAACCTTGTTGAGTGGTTTCATAGTGGCGTTGAGTTCCCCGCGCTACTACAAACTAGCCTCAACTTAACAGCTTATTGGCTCGTTTGGTTAGCCGAGGTCGTGCCCCGCACGTTTCTGTCACACAGAAGATTCAACGTCTTCATCTCAGCCAGGGTCCCACAGCCGTAACTCGGATCATATTGGGAATGACTGTCCAAGTGCAACCTATCAATGTCCTGCTCACCTTCCACTTTTCCGTGAACTTCATCCCCCGTAGGATAACTCTTTATTAGAGGGTGAAGAGTGGTCTGTGAGCGGCAATTCATAATTGCATCCAAACCCGTTCACGCAAAGGCGAGGGGTTTGGCGCCGTAACTCGGTCAACCGCAACCGTACCCCTAAGTCGCAACATTTTTGGACTTGATAGAAGACAGGAGCCTAGCCCCTTTACTAACTTGATATTAAAGGTCTAACCTCGGGAGAATCCTCACAGTTTTAACACGAGCACATTATGCACATTATCACGTTCGAAACCAACACGCACATAATGGACTTTAATAGTAAACCTAGTTTCAACCTATTAAAGTAAATGTGAAAGATCGGGGATATTTCTAGTTCTATCCTAATTGTACAAAACAATAAGACTTTACGTCTTCGGGCTTTGCTCGAACGGACGCCTCGGCCACCAGCTCGTTCGTTTGGACTCCTCTCGATCGACACTCGTACAGCCGTCATAACATAACTACAATAGCCTATGACGGGGAATCTATCCCTAATAAAACCGTCCGTCTTATCTAATAAAAACTGTAAAGTACAACCCGGGGGGGATCTTGTCACCCTTAACATATCACCCGGCAAAAACCAGAACCTAATCCCCAATCAATCACCACGTTTATTCAAATAACATGCATCACGACAAATTTAACACATTTCCGAGCCGAAATTGAATTTTGGCTTTTAAATGGTCCGGGCCTAGCCCAATGTATATCGGGTCGTAGGATGGGCTAGACCAGGCCTATCGGGCCTGTGTCGAGGATGCTCGCGCCATGCGAGCTGCCAGCCTCATGCCGCGCGCACCATGCGACAAGCCCCGATCCGCGTTCGCTCTTTGCCTAGCACAGCTCGCATACACGCGCATGGTCATACCTACTTTCCGCGCATCCACGCGATGCTTTCCCGAGCGATGCGTGCACCCATGTGTGCAGCCCGTGCCTCTTGTGCCGCATGCCCCGCGTGCGGTCAGCCCTATGCGCCGCGGTACGCCCGCGGCCAGCCCGTCTTGAGTCACGCACCCCACGCGCCTTGCGCGCCGGCTGCCCGTGTGTCGTGCACACCATGCGCACGGCTAGGAGCAGGCCTCATGCTGCGTGCAACCCGCCCTGAGTCGCGCTTCGCATGCGACTCGACGCAGCCCCGCTCGCCCCGCGCACGGGCTGCCCGGGCCCCGCGCACGGCTAAGGCTTTCGGATTTTTCATGGCCTTTTGTCATAGTCCCGTGACTTTAATCGAGCCTATGGCTCTGATACCACTGTTGAGAATCCCCGAGTGTCCCTGGACCCACGTTCCTAGAACGGCGGAATTTTAAAATTTTACGGGGTTTCCCGCCTATCCAAGATCGCTCGGCTACAAACACGAGAACGTATTGACATAAAGAGATAAAGGATCAGCCATGATACCTTGTTGAAATCTCTTGACGATGGCTAGCTTCGAATCCTTCGAATCCTCGAGGCATAGTGCCCCTCTCCTACGCCAAAAGCACACGAACAGGAAGCCTTCTTTGCGCAAGATCATCCCGCTGGCACCTTACTAACATCGCAGCTGTTCTTGCATGTGCGGCTAGGCCAAGAACGAACTGCTTGCTGCCCCCGAGAGAGAGAGTACGAGAGAGAAAGTGGTGAGAGGAGAAAACTCTTAGTTTTTTTTTCTTTGGCTTGTATTTCGAAAATTTAGCTTCCACTCACTTTAGGATCTCGAAAATCCTTCTTTATACCTCTTAGGATTAGCCAAAAATAGGTTAAGGTGGGTGGAGAAAAATCCTCAAACCTTCCCTTTTACCAATTCTTCGTTTTACCAAGTAATGAATTCAAAATTGAAACTTTATATTTAATTAATTAACAATCGAATACCTTAATTAATTAAAATATCATATTTAGTGTATCTTAAATATATAATATCCAATATAAATATATTTAATAATTTCGAAATTTTATCTAATAAAATTTCGAAACTTATATATATATCCGATATACATTATTTAATTCCAAATTAAACAATATTATTTCTCTAAGAAAATAATAAAGATCTAAATCTAATTTAAATCATATACTAAATATTCAATATCAAATATTTTATTTCAAAAATCGTGAGGTGAAAAGACCATTTTACCCCTCACTAGTCAAACTTAGTATTTTCGGCCAATCAAGGTTTTGGCCAAGCCCCAAACCCTAATGTCACAATCTAGGACCTAGCATTGTCTCTCTCTCTGATGACGACGTTGTATCGGTTGCCCTTTTTAAGCCCGACTCTCTTGGTTCGTCTCAACCGGCCCAGGTGGTATCTAGGAGTTCGGTATTCACCTAGCCAGCCCCGTGGTACCGAACAGATCCCAAGTTGAGTACGAATATGATCTAATCATAATCCATGAACTGACTGTAGATTTTCGTCATACGTATAAACCCTTTACGTTTGTCCCGGTCGAGTGAAAGTCACGCATAGTCAAACTTACAGAACTCGACTCTATGTCGTTTATGTCGGTGAAAGTTCTGAAACTACACTTCACGACTATCGTGAGTTAGTTATATGCTCTGGCCAGAGACTTGGATAACTTTACGCACATTAAACTTGCCATAGGACGTTAACCTCGAATTTAATCGAGACCGTAAATCCCGCTCCGCGGTTCAATCGGCAATCACATCAAAAAGTCAAGACCGCATTTTGCCGCTGACCCATACCGGGAAGACGGGCCTAGCAAACTAATGACAAGCCAAGACCTCAAGATCAACCCCAAGTTAACCCTTTCGGTCTAAGGTTCATGCATACTACTACAATCAATCGATCGATCAAGGACAATCCAAGCGTGTGATCGTTCGATTATGAGTCAGTGTCCAAATACAGATAATCCCCTGATTCATCTTATATCATTGTCATGGGCTCCCACTTCCCAAGTGAACGGTTGGCACAACCATATTGGACCCATCGACAAACAAGTCGTACGTGTCATTCCAGTCACCCTACTTGAGTGGGTAAGGCTCCCCGTGATTTGATGAAACATCGGTCTTTTGGGAGATCGATGAGTGGGTAAGGCTCGGTTGTGCATGAGCCATTGGACCAAATGAGGCGACTTCTACCCCAGAGCTGATAAAAATCAGCTCTTGCACCTATATGGGATGGCCCGAATGTTTTGTGAGTTGAGGGATATGTGAAACGTCTGCTCTTCGGTCTTGTCAAGAATTGCCAAATGGGAATGTGGCTTATGGACTTGAAATCTTCACTAACACTCGGCTACGTTCCGGGGTTAGGTTCAGTTTGGTCTGACTGAACCATGGGAACTTAGAATCCATGCGTCCGTCCATTTTGGTGAGTGCTGATTCATCAGCAAGTCGGAGCAGGGCGGTTGAAATCATCTTCATGTATGTGTATGGAGATCACCCTTTTGTAATTCTCGAACTCTTGAGGGTCGAGTTTTCAAGTGAAGTCCGTCTTGGGAGGTGAAGCGCCTGAGAGGATTTTTCTTTCTTTTTCCCTTTTTTTTTGCTTTTCTTTTCACTTTTTTTTGCTTTTCTTTTCCTTTTTTTTTTTGGTATACATATATATATTGTCGTAATAGTAGTAGGTAAGTAGTATCGTAATAGTAATAGATATAGGTATATGTATACATATATGTATATGGGTTAAATGAAGTTTCTCCCCCTCAAATCGTGCACCTAAGGTGTACTCCCCCTAAAAATGTACTCTCCCCTCGTAAATATGGAGTTATTCTCCCCCTCAAAGCATGCACGTTTAAACACGTAAGTTCTCTCCCAATTAAATAAGCGTGGGCGTATTTATTTATTTTCAGATCATATGCAAACTAAAGAATTATTGTTCTTTAAAAATGCATTAGAATGTACGTTTTTCGCTATTAGCACTTAAAATAGGTATTTTAACGATTCAGCTTACATGCATACGTGAATGTTTAAGCTTGTAGTTCTTTAAGATATATGGATACTTAAAATGTACCTATCATGGGGTATTAGACATTTCAGCTCATATGCATGCGAAAATTTAACATTTAAATTACATTTGAGTCATGCATGTTTATAATGTACCTTATTGTTTTCAAAGTAGGTAAATTGTCTTTTCAGCTCAAGATGCATGCCAAGTTTCTTATGGGATGCATATAGAATTTACCTACGTAGTTGCTCGCATCGCTTACCAGTCGTGTATGTGGAGCAACCCAAGATACCATACACGCTGGGATGTTTGGCTGCCCTCGTCGCATATCAGTCATGAGTGTGGAGCAGCTCTCTTAGTACCTACCCATACTGGGAATCTGCAAAAACTTATCGGGACTTTGGTACCAATTTTTGGATGGGTCCTCCCTTATTAGCAGAAAACGGTTTAAGCACATTTGGTTCAAATATTGATCATAACTCATCATTTACAGTCTTATTCAATTTGATTTGTGATTTAGGAATCCAAGTTTGGTGAACCTTAGAGGGAAATGACATATCAGCGCTAGTGAATGTATGTCTAGGTCTAGAAGATCTAAAGATTTTCTCCCTAGCCAGTCGCAGAAGGTGTCTTTCAGACTTAATCCGAACTGGATATTGCATGTAAGAATACGAGCATAAAGCATTATAAGCATCAGTAACAGGAGTACTAGTATTCCTACGACAATAATGCACGTCATTCACATTATAATGATAATTGTGTGGGGTTTGAGAAGTTCGCTTGCTTAAGCCTGGAACATCTTCTTTGCACGCTTCCCTTTCTCTTTTAAGTGGAATAGGAGTGGAAAATTCTTGATCATTTTCGACCTTAATTTTAGAATTTACTGTTGATTTTCCTTTCTCCTTCCTAATCTTTATTTGTTCCTTAGCTATTTTTAGCGCTTTGCTTTTACTTAATGTTTCAGCTTCAGTCAAAGTTGACTTAGAATAATTATTAGTAAAAGCCTTTTCAGTTTTAGGAACAAGGATGCTTCTTTTAGTTTTTGTTTTCTTTACCTGTTTTGAGCAAGATGTATTATTTGACAAATCATTTGAAACAGATAAAGATGGGGAATTTTTGAGATATAAAATCTCCTTTAAAAGCTTTTCCTTTTCAGCGCCAAAACCTATCCTTTCAGAGTCCAAAGTATCTTGTAAATCTTTCAATTTACAAAGAGTCTCTGGAGTATCACATATAGTAGGTTTTTGATCATGTAAATTATTTTCCCCGATAGAAATTAAGTTAGAAGGAGAGTATTTGTCTGTTGGACCTAAATTCGAAATATCAGTCCCTAATCGTTTAATCGTAGAGTAAAGCATACGCTGTTCCTCTAAGACAGTCTCATATTTTGATGAGGCTTCATTTCGCTCAGCTTCACAAGAACGTAAACTATTACTCATCTCGCAGACCCTCTTTTCACTATCTTCTAACTTAGTTTCTAAGCTAATGATCTTAGACTTTGCAATGGTCAAATCTTCATTAGCATAGGCCAGGCTTTCTTGTTGCTTAAGCAACACGGAGTAATTATTAGCAAGTCTTGCTTCTAATTCCTCAATTTTCCTAGCTTGAGCATCCATTATAATTAATATAATATTATTAATAAATTTTTTTTTTGTTTTTTAAAAAAAAATTGGCTTTTGGAAGTTCTGTTTCGAAAAGTTTGGTTTACTTGAAAAGTATCGAAGAAAGTCAGTGTCGAAAATTTTTGGTGTGCACCTAAAAATTTTGAGATAATTTCGAAACCTTCGTGAAAATTACCAAAACTTTTTCTATAAATGCCAATGATGTCCTAAGTTGATTGTTGGATATAAATTATCGTTGACACGTTTTGTGGGTTTGCCATAAATTTTTTTTTGACAAAAACGTCGTCTACACCGAAAATTTTGGACCCGGAAAATTTATTTTGAAAAATTTCGAAAAAGTCTTAAGCGAGACTGTGTCCTAAGTGTTTTGTTTTTTTAACCTTTTTGTTCCGCGGGGGTCAATATATTTTTTTTTTGTGATCGAGAATGATTAAGTGTGATTTTTGAAGGGTGAGTTTGTTAGAATTGGATCGCCCGATTAAAGATTCGAATGATGAAGATTTTGACTGAAAAATTCTAAATTTTGAAATCGGGCGAAATAGGGTAGCTAAAATCGGGCGAATTTTGCTACATTTACTTTGTTACAGTATATTAAAATCGGTCGATTGGTTGCTACAGTGAAATTGTTACAATGAATTCAAGTCACCCGATTGATTGCTACAGTGAATAGTGCGAATTGCTACAATGAATTCGCAACAGTGAAGCGTGCGAACAGCTACAGTGAATTTGTGAGAATCGTTTGCAATCGGGCGATTAGATTGAATTCTTACAGTGAGATAGCTACAGTGAAATCATGCCCTTTAATAGTTGTAAATTGTAATCGGCCGATTGTGTTATTGCAATAGGCTTAATGTGTGGGTGACCAATCGATTGATGAGTCACCGTTCGATGGTTGGGTGCTGAGTGAAATAATAAGAAATTGATGAGTCACCAATCGATTCCAGTGAGTGTGAGTAAAATAATCAAAAATCGATGGATGGACTGAATTGTATTGAACTGACACTTTTCTACTTTTTGACCGAAAGAGAAAGTTTGACCAAGTGTGTAATCGGCCGATAGTGGTTGTTTAAAACTTTCGAAGTTTTTCTTTTTTTTTTTAAATTGCAATCGGCCGATAGTTCCCCTTTTTGACCAAAAAAATTGTTTGACTAATTAAAAGAGTGAATCGGCCGATTGTTTGAGTGGCCAATTCAACTGAGTGATCGGCCGAAACTTGATCTTTCCACTTTCGCCGTGTGTTTTTTTTTAAAAAAATAACCAAAACCGGGCGATTTGATGAGTTGTGTAAAAACTCTGCCAGAAACTGAAGAAGTGAACCAAAAAAAAAATTCAAGACTCGAATTTTTGCTCAAATCTTACTCAAATTTGCTGAAAACAGTTGGGTAAACACTTCAAATCACTCGAAAACAACCTAATTACCTCTTGAGTTTGCAAAATCAGTAAAATCAACTCAAAAACTCAAGAAATAGTAGAAATTCGAACCCAAAAAAATGCCCAAAAATTTCAGAAATCTCACACAAATCCAAACGTGTTTGCTCTGATACCACTTGTTGGCCCCTATTACACCAAACAATCTAACCTAGGATGGATTTACCACACAAATAATCAAGAAATGAATGCAAATGGTGTGGAGTGCTTGAGAGGATAAGATAGAGGCTCAACATATCATCTCTCTAGAATAAAAACACACACAAGCACACCTAACTATGTGTTATGGTTTTAGTATTTATACCACAAGTTGGTATATAATACATGAGCCCTTGTAAGCCCCTTACAAGAACAAAATCACTGGGCTCTAAAACATTAAAGCCCAGTTCACTTAAATTAATTACAAGATCAAGATAAGCTAATTTAATTGAACACAATAAAATAATCCTAACATCCTGTAATGACATGCGTGCGTGATATGCATGCTTTATTATGCATGATCATTCCTATCCGTAGCCTTTACCCTTCTGTTTATTACTTATAATATATTAAACTCTTGGCTTAGTAATTATATTTTTAATCAGTATTGAAACCTGTACTGAATCTAATGATTGTACTGTACCGAAAAGTATATCAAAAACCCTAATGTATATTGTACCAAAAACCTTTGAGTCACGAAAACTTCTCAAGTTCAAGTATGCCGAAAACCTTATTAGAATAGTAATGTCGAAAACTTCCTAGATAAAGAGGGTAATGTCGAAAACGTTTTACTATAACAAAACGTTTGTACTATCTAGACAACTTCAATGACGAAATCTTTTCTAAATGCAAATATACCGAAAACCTCAATATATCGAAAACTTCTTGTTATGAGGACCTAATGCTGAAACATTAATTCCTACTATGCCGAAAACGTTATGCCCTTTGTCGAAATCGTTTAGCCATGTAACCCTAATCGTTTACTACCGAAAACTTTAAATCTTACTAAACCGAAATAAAAGTACTTAAAAACCCTACTATGTCAAAAAGGTCTTCAAATACAGAAAACTATAGACTTAATGAAGATTTTTAATTATAATACCAAAATCCTAGCACCCAGTTCATTTAAATATTGAAAGTGTTCTTGCATCGAAAACCCTAATCCGTCGAGACTTTAAAGGCAAGAACATTGCTATTAAAAACAATTTGAAACCCTTAGATGCTAACAAGTTCCAATTATAGAAAAACTTTCTAACAACCATACCACCTTAGCATATACCTGAAAACACGTATTTACATCTTAAAATTTAAACTTCCAAGCATATATAATATTTTGGACTTCATAATAGGCATCAAATATTATATAACAACATATGTAAGTCACGAAAATATACCAATATAATAAGGTGTTGTAAGATGAAGGTTTACCTATCACTTTCGAAGTTTGATTTTTAATTCCCCCAACTTTGCAAGGTTTTGTTCTTGCTCCAAACGTTTCTCTGCTCCTTTTTCTAAAATACTTCCTATCTTTTAGTTCCTATATGGGTCCCCATGAAGGATTAGTTGGATAAATATTAATTATTGGGAAAGGTGAGGATGACGTTGATTACCCTTTTGTGTTAGGATCGGTTACCGTTTAGAGGGGGGTGAATAAACGCTTGTCTCTTCTTCAGTACTTAACCGGTTATGGTCAATACCGGCACTTGAAATTTTTCTAAGTGTAACGTGCGGAAACGGATCAGTCGAATTTGAACCAAGACTGATGATAGACGTGATGTGTTTGTATGTGTGAAGGGACACCGGTTTGTTTCTGGAAGTTCAGAGTTAATTATCCTACGTCTCCCCTTCTTCCTCGCAAGGAAGGTTCACTAGATCTTCAGTTATACACTAAGTACAACCTACCCAGCTGCCCTCAGCTTTAATCTAATGAATCACCTAGGCAGTTGTATTACACAATCCACCTACTTCAAGAGCTTGTTAAAGTCCCTTGGAAACAACTCATTTACTAACCGAAACTGGTCTACGTACAGTGAGGACAACACCCAAATAACTCGCTTAAGAGCTTAACAATTTTTGCCTTATTAAAGGTTGGTACATGTCTTCATCATGCCTCTCTCCTTTTTATAGTTGAGGTTGATGAAGGTAGCCGTTGTGAGATAGCTCCTTGTACCGGACAGTACATTAAATGTTATTTACCCAAAACGGGCACTGTCCTGTTTCCATAGCAATTTGCACTGTGCCATTTGTTTTTTCCTCTTTTAGCTTGGCTTGAATTCAGCTTGGCTTTTTCCTGGCAGCCTTGCACTAAATGCTTTATCAGAAGTCTTCAACATCCCGCCTTAAATAATTTCGAATCTTCATCCACGTGGCAGGTCCGGTATCTGCACTCCGGTCTTGGCAGTTTACATCCGGTTTCTGGTGCACTTGTGAACTGCTGACTGGTATTACGGTCTTGAGTCTTCGTTTAACCGGTATACTCAGTCAGGTTTGGACAATCACCAAAACTGTTTAATCTGAATTCATTGATTCACGATTTCTAACTGTTGACCTTTTTGGTCCATACATGTTAGAGAGTTTTGATGAACGATGTAATTGTAATGACGTTAGGTCTATAAATTATGCAATTCGATTTGTGATTAATATAACGTCTAAGTTCATGAAAATATTCGACCATGCATTGTTTATGAGCTTTAAATTGATTAAAGTGTTGAATATTTGATTCACATGTGATTCTGTGATGATTTGGTGAAACTAAGTGATCGCATGTTATAGACAGCCCATGTGATAGGATATATCGTACTGTGCTATATATGGAAATAATGCATGAGATATCCTACTGAGTTATAAAAAGGAAAATATGCTGTTTATATATGGAAAGTGATATATCTATTCAAAGTCTGTTATTCCTGACGAAAATCACATCTAAGATTATGTGCATGCTTTCCATTGAATTTAATGTGAAATATTAAATTAATATCTTTCCTTATACTGATTGGATATTATATTTAAGGAAGATTTGATTTGATTGACTTTGTGGATAAGATGCTATTATATAGTATATGCTGTAAACAGATGTGATCTCTGAAATAAAGAAAGTTCTGCCATGATTGATAAATCGAATGAAACATACACTGATCTGATTTGTGTGCTAAACATGGTAAATATATTGATTAAATGCTATGAGCTGTACATGGAAAACGTGCTGATGCCTTGCTATCGTGTGTGCTATACTTGGAAAGTAAATCTGGATTGACTCGTTACTAGGAACTGATAGTAGGGAATCACCTATGGAAAATTCTGATATGAAAAATATATGCGAAGTGATTGAATATGCATGAGAACGAAATTGAGTCTTTATGTGGAATATATTCATGCTTAAATGAGCTCTTTATATGGAATATAATCATGCTTTAATGTGCTATATGACTGTTGTGATGATTTATTAAGAGCGTGATTTATATGGTATGATTGACTCGAAATTTGCATGGAAACTATACTTGATTTGGTGATTAATATATGATATGATTTTCCATGTGAAGTGCTGATTGATAAGGTTTATATATAAGCTAGACTTCATAATTTCGAGCTAACTAAGCATTTGCGAACCTACTACTAAGAGAGTCTTGAGCAGAAAGATACTGAGAGATTCCTGAGCCATTCACTTGCGATAGCTTTCTGCCTTACTGAGCGTTAACTTGCGTATCCATCACTGACCGAGTGATTTATCCGATATTCCATCATCCCCTCCATATATTCTGTCTTCGGACGTGTTGTCTTCGGACGTGATCAATACCAAGGAGGCAAGGTCGACGTTTACGCACACGTGAAGGGAAGGACAAGTCCGGGGGCCCTTCGGTAGCGAGCTGTGTCTGTCGGGATCAAGGAGATTCCGAGGAACGAAACTCGGCGTGTGGTAATCTAGTAGTGTCTAGTGTTCGACTTGTTTCGGTTGTGTATTGGGCTAACCAATCAGTTTTGTATCCAGCTACGGTGCATTATAGTGATTGGTTAAACTCTTGGGAAGCAAATCCCAAGGAGAGGAGTAAACCTCAGTTGGGGATATAACCTCTATAAAAATCATGTCTCGCGTTTACTTTTCAGTTATTTCTTTATCGCTGTGAGACAGACCCGACGCACATCCGACGTTACTAGGATATATCAGGCATACTCGTCACAAACATCAGTAGGCATACCTAAGTCACCACACTTAGCATTTGTGAAAAGAAGCATAAATTTTTATAAGCCTAATTCACCCCCCTCTTAGGCACATTTATATCTTCATTTGGTATCAGAGCCAAGTTACTCAAACGACGGGCCTAACAAGCCTGAGTTAAAGATCTAATGGCTTGTTCGAGTTTTGATGTTTTTGCAGAGGGACAATCCCATTCCAGGCCACCACTCTTCGATGGAACTAGCTACGCCATATGGAAAAACCGGATGAAGGAATTCCTGCTTGCTACTGACTATGATCTGTGGGATATCATCACGACTGGACCTTATACCCCTAAGAAGGTGGATGGAACTCCAAAGAAAGGTTCTGACTACGATGCAACAGACAAGCGAGGAATCTCCTTGAATGCCAAAGCAAAGAACATGATCGCCTGCGCGCTTACAAGAGAAGAATACAATCGTGTGAGTTCATGCGAATCTGCCAAAGATATGTGGGAGATGCTTCAAGTCACACATGAGGGAACCACTCGAGTTGTACAAGAAAGAATAGCCTTGCTAACCCACCAATACGAGCTGTTCAAAATGGAGGACAACGAGAACGATAAGCCACATGTACGCAAGATTCATGAACATCATCAACCAAATGTTCTCGTTGGGAAAGAAAATACCGGACGGTGAGAAAGTGCGAAAAATACTGAGATCTCTTCCAAGAGAATGGAATCCCAAAGTAACAGCCATCTACGAAGCTAAGGATCTGGATGAGTTATCTGTCTCGGAGCTGATTGGATCACTAACCACGTACGAGATGACTCAGATCTCCATGGAAGAAAAACCACAAGTCAGGAATACCATTGCTTTCAACGCTGAACACAAGAAATCTGATTCTGACGACGAAGAGACTGAGGAAGACATGCTGGAGCAGATAGCCATGCTGACCAGAAAATTTGAAAAGTTTCGGCTGAGAGGAAAGTTCAAAGGAAACTCCAAGTTCCAACCCAGGAACAAGGGAATATCATCATCCGGGAACAATGTGCAGAAATGCTTCAAGTGCAACAAGCCAGGCCTCTTCGCCTCAAACTGCCCGATGGAAAATAGTGACAAAAAGATAAAGAAGCAGAAAGCCATGGTCACTAACTGGGAAGAGGCCAGAAGTGAAGAAGAGGAAGATCTCGCCTACATGGCCGATGATGATGATCAGGTATCAAATTCATCCACTATTAAGAAAATATTATTTCTGAATGAATTATATGCTAGGCAAGATGAATCTCATGATAACGCTTCCTCGGTCCCTGAAGTAGATGAAAAGGAAGAGATGTTTGAAATAATTCAAAACGCAGAAAGAAGGATTAAGTCACTCAACTCACAAGTAAAGAGTCTAATTAGGCAACGAGATGACGTAGCTAGAGAGAAGCACCAAACAGATCTAGAAAATGAGCGCCTAAGAGCCGAGCTAGAAACTCTTAAGAAAGAGAAAGCCTTGTGTAATTGCGATAAGCTTAGGACGAAAGAAAAGATATCTAGAGACATGTCTGTTCTTAAGGAATTCCTAGAAGAAAAATCTCGTACTGATAATAAGCTTCTTGAAGGACAACAAAATCTTGAAATGTTACTTAGTATTCCTAGAAATGTAGGAAAATCAGGGATAGGATATTCCATGACACATAAGCATGTTACACCACCTACTGTTAGAAAACCTAAGTGTTTCTCATGCGGGCGTCACGGTCATTATGCTAACCATTGTTTTCTGAAGAGAGCTGATAAAGCTAGATATGTCTGGAGGCCCAAGAAGGTTCCTGACACTGACCAGTCAGTGTTCAAGAGATCACAGTCTGTGACACATGATATATCACGTGTGAACAGGAGTTATTTTGCTACTAACCATTTAGGACCCAATCAAAGTTGGGCACCTCAGAAAAGAAATGATTCATGCAGGTACAAAGAAGAAAATCCAGCAAGAAGAACAAGTGGTACCTCGACAGTGGGTGTTCCCACCATTTGACAGGTGATGTCAGTAAGTTTGTGTCGGTGAAAGCCTATGATGGAGGATATGTCTCCTACGCCGACAACACAAAAGCTAAGATTATTGGGGTTGGAACTGTTGGTAACACTTTACATACTACTATAGATGACGTATGGTTAGTTAAGAATCTAGAACATAATCTCATTAGCATTAGTCAATTATGTGATAAGGATCATACGGTAGCTTTTGAAAATGATAAGTGTGTTGTTAGAAAAAATGATAAGGTATTGTTTAGTGCATCTAGGGACAGGAATATTTATTGCATAACTCTTGATGATATCACTAACGAGAACGTCAAGTGCTTAGCAGTTACACAGGATAACACCTGGTTATGGCATAGACGCCTAGGACATGCCAACATGGAATTACTGTCTCACATCACAAGCAATGCACTGGTACGAGGTGTTCCTGACATAAAGTTCGTCAAGGACAAAACATGCAAGGAATGCCAAATGGGCAAGCAGACCAAGACATCGTTCAAAGCAAAGAATGTGATATCCACATCCAGACCTCTGGAACTGCTACATCTCGACCTTTTTGGTCCTGTTCAGACGATGTCTCTGCAAGGTAAAAGATATGCCTTTGTCATCATTGATGATTACTCCAGGTATACTTGGGTGATATTCCTTGCACATAAGAATGAGGCACTAGATAACTTTGCATCACTAGTTAATAGACTAGAGAATGAAAAAGAAATGAACTTATGTAGGATACGGAGTGATAACGGGCTGGAATTTGATAGTAAGTCATTTGCATCGTTCTGTGATCAGTATGGATATAGTCATAACTTCTCTGCCCCTATAACTCCCCAACAGAATGGCGTAGTTGAACGTAAAAATAGGGTACTACAGGAAATGGCTAGCTCTATGTTACATGAGTATGATATTCCTAAACAGTTTTGGGCGAAAGCTGTTAGTATAGCTTGTTATGTGTCAAATCGCGTATTTCTTAGGCCAATGTTAAAGAAGACTTCCTATGAAATCTGGCATGGTAGAACTCCAAATATAGGTTACTTTCGTGTGTTTGGATGTAAATGTTTTATCTTGAACGATAGAGATAAGAGAGGAAAATTTGACTCTAAGGTTGATGAAGGAATATTCCTTGGTTACAGTCTTCACTCTAAGGCATATCGCGTTTATAATAAAAGAAAGCTGACTGTTCAGGAATCCATACATGTTACCTTTGATGAGATACCTAATGCAGATGCTACTGATGAGAAAGGTATAGATTTGCCTTGTGCAGGATTACAGGATACTAAAGACAGTGAGGAAGATATTCCCAAAGAGGAAAATGTTGAGACACTGGAACCAGAAGCTGATGAGCTGCAACCTAGAAAATGGAAGCATGCTTCCAGTCATCCAACAGATCAAGTAATAGGAAACATCAGATCTGGAATCAAAACTCGAGCGACAACACGAAATCAAGATACGGAGGAATCTCATGATGTACTGCTCTCAATGATGGAACCGAAGACAGTCATGAAGCTTTGGATGATATATCCTGGGTCTCTGCCATGGAAGATGAGTTATCTCAATTCGAAAAGAGTCAAGTGTGGACACTCGTAGAGAGACCAGATGAGAAATCCATTATAGGAACCAAATGGATCTTCCGCAACAAACTCGACGAACATGGTAATGTCACAAGGAACAAAGCGAGGTTAGTTGCAAAAGGTTATTCCCAGGAGGAAGGTATTGATTTCGATGAAACTTTTGCTCCGGTAGCTAGATTAGAGTCTATACGTGTCTTACTTGCATATGCATGCTTTAAATGTTTTAAACTTTTTCAAATGGACGTAAAAAGTGCATTTTTAAATGGCTTTATAAATGAGGAGGTTTATGTAGAACAACCACCAGGCTTTGCTAGGGAAGATTTTCCAAACCATGTTTTTAAATTAAATAAAGCATTATATGGTTTAAAGGAGGCTCCTAGGGCATGGTATGAAAGGCTAAGTAAGTTCCTGATCGACTTAGGATTTTCGACTGGAACTATTGATAACACGCTGTTTATTAAGTATGAAGGAGATCACATGATACTGGTACAAATATACGTTGATGATATCATATTTGGTAGTACTGATATCCTTCTTTGCGAGAAATTCTCTAAGTCTATGCAGAAGGAATTTGAGATGAGCTTAATGGGCGAGCTGAACTACTTCCTTGGGTTGCAAATAAAGCAACTTGACTGTGGAACCTTTGTATCCCAGACTAAGTACAACAAGGAATTACTGATAAAATTCGGGATGAACGATTCCAAAGCGATTTCCACTCCCATGCATCAGACCACCAAAATAGACAGTGACGAATCAGGTATACCAGTTGATCAAACGGAATATCGAGGTATGATCGGTAGCCTTCTTTACTTAACTGCTAGTCGTCCTGATATCATGTTTGCTGTTTTTATGTGTTCGAGATATCAGTCTGACCCTAGGGAATCTCACTGGACTGCAGTCAAGCGTATACTTAGATATATCAAGGGTACTGTCAATTTTGGTCTGTGGTACTCTCATACGGAAGTATTCCCATTAATGGGATATTCCGATGCCGACTATGCCGGCTGTAGGGAAGATAGGAAAAGTACTAGTGGAACTTGCCAATTACTTGAAAATTCCCTGGTAACTTGGTCTAGTAGAAAGCAAAATGCTGTCGCCCTCTCCACAACCGAAGCTGAATATATGGCCTTAGGAAATTGTTGTCAACAAGTTCTTTGGATGAAACAAACCCTTAGTGATTTTGGGTTAGGTTATGACAAAATTTCTATTATGTGTGATAGCACTAGCGCCATTAGCATTACTAAGAATCCCGTGCATCACTCTCGTACTAAGCATATTGAGGTTAAACATCATTTCATACGAGACCATGTTCAGAAGGGGAATATCAGTGTGGAATTCGTAGGAACAAATGATCAGCTTGCTTATATCTTCACGAAACCCTTAATAGAGGCAAGATTCTGCGACATCCGTGATCGATTGGGAATTCTCGAGCTAAATAAGGTTAGTAAATCTGCCTAATTCTATCATTTACTCTAGGATTATTCTATTTTTGGTAGAAATTCGTAGTTATCCTATCTTAAGATATTTTTCAGCCCTTAGCATATTTCCGTGGATCTTAATTTTTTTCCTTAAGTGTAATCTTCGTATATTAGGAAGAAATTCGTAGTTATTCCATTCCGAGACATTCCCTCAGCTATCTAGATTATTTTAGGAATATCCGATCTTCTGGATCTGTCTTTTAATGTGATCAGGTTATTTCAGGAAGGAACTCGCAGATATCTTTCCAGCCGTTCAGTTATTTGAGGGAACTCATTTATTCAAAGTATATTCCTATTCGGCCCTCGACTATTTTCGGATCTTATTGTCCTTATCATTAAGTGCCATTTTAGTATTTTAGGAAAAGATTCATAGTGAATTCCAGCATAAGATAGTTCTTTAGTCACCAATGCTATTTTAGGAATCTTGAATCTCCAAATCTCACCTTAGGATGTGACTGCGATATTTTAGGAAGAAATTCATAGAGATATCATTCGAGCCGAGCAGTTATCCATTGAGATATCATTCCAGCCGCGCAGTTATTTTAGAAATTTCGGATCCTTTAGATCTTATCTTAAGTTGTGATTATATTATGAAGAAATTCGTAATTATCCAACCTTGAGAATTCTTTTTCAGCCGATAAATTATTTTAGGAATGTCGGATTTTCTGGATCTATTCTTGGAATGTGATTAAGTTATTTTAGAAAGATATTCGTAGATCTCTTTTCACCCGCTAAGTTATTTCAGGAATTCGGATCCTTCTTATTCAACCCTTATCAAATCTTTTCCTTATTCATGAGATCTCGTCCATTCACTCTGAGATCCCTGGCGCACTGATTGACAGTTTTCACTTTTTTTTGAAAATTTAGAATTCGGTTTGAAAACCATATCTTCTTAATTCTATTTACACCGAGTTTATCCTATCTCATTTTTTTTGAAAACTATATCTCTTGGGTAATGCCCATTTTTTATATCACTCGATACTTCTTCATTCCTTACCTCAGAATTCGAACTTCACAGTTTCTCTTCCTGAAAATCATCTAAGTTATACTCCAGCTTATAAGAGTTCTGATCAGATCACAGGGAGCTGAACAAGTCTGTTATATCCGCCAGATCTAATGTGATTCCAGCCTTGAGAACGTTTTCTGTTAAGTTATTCCTTCATTCATTCTCATTCTTCTTAGTTATTTTGCGCTAAGTTTTCAGCCTTAAAGCCTTAGTATATCCCTTTTTGATGCTGAAGGGGGAGAAGTTTGAGTAATTAAGGACATAGGGGGTCTAAGAACTGTTTCAGATATTCGTAATGATGTGTGTGCGTTATTCCTTGTATGCGCCTATGAAATTTTTGAAATTTTTTATGCGCCTATGATATAGCTTAGTTCTTATGTGTGCTGACTGAATTTGCATGAAAATATCTGCACATATGAAAGGAGAGCATAATTGTATTCTGATTTTTGCCTATATGATATCTATATCTGCTATAAGTGGAACTTTGAATTTATGCTATGGACAGTTGGAATAACCTCATTTAGATAGGGGAGCAAACAAATGTAGCCTGGTAAAATTTCTGAACTTCACTAATATGTTTGCTCTGATGCTTGAACGCTTTACATGGAATATCTGCATAAATGATATGGAATATGTGCAATCACGAATGGAATAGCTACACTTTTGATATATCTGTGACGCCCTTATGCGATTCTTGATATTTTGCTCTGCTCTTAGGATATATCTTTGATGCCTTTATACTGCGACGCGTGATCTTATGCTCTGTTACAGTGATGCTCTGATACTTATCTGCGCTAATTAATGTTTGTGAGATTTCTTGATAAGTGATAAGTGCCTGCTGCGATGATTATCTGCTGCTTGAATCATGTTTGGAAATTGCGCACTTAGGCATGGGGAGCACACTTACGGGTAACTTAAAATTTTGCATCCACGATATATCGTTAAGTATGACATGAGATATCCGCACTTAGACAGGGGGAGAAAATTCATTCATGATATATCGTTGCATGTCATAGAGATAACTGCACTTAGGCAGGGGGAGCAAATATGTATCATATGTGATTAGAAAATATCATATGCTCTGTTATGCAATTATGGAACACTTAGACATATGCGCTAGGACTTGCAAAATCGAATATGCTTGCATGCTTCTGTGCTGCATCAATTACATGTCATCATCAAAAAGGGAGAGAATGTTGACCTTTTTGGTCCATACATGTTAGAGAGTTTTGATGAGCGATGTAATTGTAATGACGTTAGGTCTATAAATTAAGCAATTCGATTTGTGATTAATATAACGTCTAAGTTCATGAAAATATTCGACCATGCATTGTTTATGAGCTTTAAATTGATTAAAGTGTTGAATATTTGATTCGCATGTGATTCTGTGATGATTTGGTGAAACTGAGTGATCGCATGTTATAGACAGCCCATGTGATAGGATATATCGTATTGTGCTATATATGGAAATAATGCATGAGATATCCTACTGAGTTATAAAAGGAAAATATGCTGTTTATATATGGAAAGTGATATATCTGTTCAAAGTCTGTTATTCCTGACGAAAATCACATCTAAGATTATGTGCATGCTTTCCACAGAATTTAATGTGAAATATAAAATTAATATCTTTCCTTATACTGATTGGATATTATATTTAAGGAAGATTTGATTTGATTGACTTTGTGGATAAGATGCTATTATATGGTATATGCTGTAAACAGATGTGATCTCTGAAATAAAGAGAGTTCTGCCATGATTGATAAATCGAATGAAATATACTCTGATCTGATTTGTGCGCTAACCATGGTAAATATATTAATTAAATGCTATGAGCTGTACATGGAAAACGTGCTGATGCCTTGCTATCGTATGTGCTATACTTGGAAAGTAAATCTGGATTGACTCGTTACTAGGAACTGATAGCAGGGAATCACCTATGGAAAATTCTGATATGGAAAATATATGTGAAGTGATTGAATATGCATGAGAACGAAATTGAGTCTTTATGTGGAATATATTCATGCTTAAATGAGCTCTTTATATGGAATATAATCATACTTTAATGTGCTATATGACTGTTGTGATGATTTATTAAGAGCGTGATTTATATGGTATGATTGACTCGAAATTTGCATGGAAACTATGCTTGATTTGGTGATTAATATATGATATGATTTTCCATGTGAAGTGCTGATTGATAAGGTTTATATATAAGCTAGACTTCATAATTTCGAGCTAACTAAGCATTTGCGAACCTACTACTAAGAGAGTCTTGAGCAGAAAGATACTGAGAGATTCCTGAGCCATTCACTTGCGATAGCTTTCTGCCTTACTGAGCGTTAACTTGCGTATCCATCACTGACCGAGTGATTTATCCGATATTCCATCATCCCCTCCATATATTCTGTCTTCGGACGTGTTGTCTTCGGACGTGAGCAATACCAAGGAGGCAAGGTCGACGTTTACGCACACGTGAAGGGAAGGACAAGTCCGGGGGCCCTTCGGTAGCGAGCTGTGTCTGTCGGGATCAAGGAGATTCCGAGGAACGAAACTCGGCGTGTGGTAACCTAGTAGTGTCTAGTGTTCGACTTGTTTCGGTTGTGTATTGGGCTAACCAATCAGTTTTGTATCCAGCTACGGTGCATTATAGTGATTGGTTAAACTCTTGGGAAGCAAATCCCAAGGAGATGAGTAAACCCCAGTTGGGGATATAACCTCTATAAAAATCCTGTCTCGCATTTACTTTTCAGTTATTTCTTTATCGCTGTGAGACAGACCCGACGCACATCCGACGTTACTAGGATATATCAGGCATACTCGTCACAAACATCAGTAGGCATACCTAAGTCACCACACTTAGCATTTGTGAAAAGAAGCATAAATTTTTATAAGCCTAATTCACCCCCCTCTTAGGCACATTTATATCTTCACTAACAATTTCCCCCTTTTTGGTGATTGTCAAAACTCAACGAAGCTGAAAGATATTTATTATATCAAAGGGATTGATACATAAACTACCAATCTATTACCACCGTTGTTAGCCTATCTTATTACTTCGATTTGGCCAGTTCTTCGACCTTCCCGTTGATCATGGAAACCGGAATAGATCTGTTCTGGGTGACAGTGGCAATTTGAAACCGGCATAACTTTTCGCACAGTTCGGTATGTCTGGTACGTCCGGTTTCTGCCACGTCTGTACTGCTCTTTCTATTCAGCTAGCAGTACTGATCTTCTGCTTCGTTAGTGCTGCCCTTTCTTCTCAACTAGCAGCACTGCTCTTCCCCCTTTTTGACAATCACTTGTTCAGTTTGGGAAGAAGTGATACCGTTGCGCAGGGAGTCAACCTTACGGTTGTTTTTTCGTCGGCGAACGCAACGAAACTGAAAGGAGAAGAGGGATACAGTCTGGCATGGCATTCAATTGGGGGCATCCACTCTTCTGCTCCAGTGCCATTTCTTGGTGGGTACTCAGCCTTTTCTCCACCAAGAAACTGGGACGGGCGCCATCCTCTACTTTGGGTCCTTGTAGTGCCAGGATGGCCGGCCCTGCCCGTGGCATCTTCTTTTCGGCAAGTGCTTCGTGGACGAAGCTGGAGGCTGGGTCTGTTACTTTCATTCCGACCTAGTCGACAGAGAAGCTTCCATGAGCTAGTCTTCTGTGCCATCGGACTGCTTTAAAATTCTTGCTGGTCTGAAATTGCGTCTTTACGTTTTTGTCGGACCGACAAACGGTCTTTTTATACCCAACTGTGTCAATTTTCTCCCTGTGTAAGGCCTTCGGTATAGGTTTGAGATGATCTGAACTAAGGGAAACCGGATTTTTGGCTGGTGATTTTGAGGCTTTTTCTGGTTGTGAGTCTCTTTCAGATGAAGGGTTGAGAGAATTCCGTGGTCATAGTAAGCTGAGTGATTTTTGAGCTGATGAGTTTCATAGTGAACTGATGATACTAAGTGAGTTTTGAGTTGATGAGTTTAAAGAAGAAGGGCGAGGTCCATAAATACACGAAGAATCCTGTCGTGTTGTGTCATGGGTGCACAGTAACCCAGACTATCCTTATCTTATTTAGTCAGAGCTTCGGAACTTTACGTCTTGTCCGTCGTCAGAGATTCTTTGAAGATATGACTAATAACGTATTTAGATATCCTTGCAGGCTCGAATCCAGCTATACAAAGACATACTTGTAACGTATTCATCGATGAAGTGCAATTGTCGAAGCAAGGTTGGTCTCCAACCATCAGTATGAGTAGTATGTATTGAATGTGTAAAGAGTAGTCCCGGTTTCAGACGAAATTCGATATCGATAGTGACACCGTGGTGCAAAGACGACATGAACCTCTTTAGATATTGACAAAGATTGACTTAGTCTAAAGTCGACTGAAGTAAGTGTATGGGCGGACCTTCATAGGACATCCTTAGACATCGTTCCCCCTGACTTCATGCTAGGACTCTAAGATACTTCTAACAGTCCTAAAGCACTCTGAAAGGAGATAGACTTAGCTTTGAAGAGCGGTTTCGTGTGTCTGTGACTTCCCAGTTTGTCGAAGTGTCCCTCAGTCTCGCTTTCTTAATCACAAGACCGATATTGTGATTGTAGTTGCTGAAGATCTGTCATGTCTGATCCTTCCACTCTATGATCCCCAAGCAATGTTGGCTGTTCACCCTGTCGTCGCGTGATATTCAATGTAGCAGCTTCACTAAAAATAGAATAGCTTTTTGTTGAAATGTCCGAATCCCGATCTGTAAAGTCTGCTAGATTCTAGGCTCATAGACGATCGCCATGGCATAGGAGTTTCTATTCGATCACCAATCCAAATTTTTTGATCTTTTAAACATCTGCTTGCTGATCCATGCTCGCTGGCACTCCGGTCGAATTGGTTTGCTTCTTGTCAGCACGATCATCCGTAGGTCAACTTGGTCTCGATTTGGTCTGATTGGAACACGGGATCCGGTCGTCCAACCACTGGTATGTATTGGTGCTCCTTTGGTCAATCCTGGATCGTTGTGGTTACCATTGGTATAACTCTTGGAGTTTGACTGACGCCGTTCACAGAGACCGATACTGTATTTGGTATCCGGTCTGCTGGTCGTTAGGTATAATAAACCTATGTCCCTCCGGTATTTTAGTTGTGTTTGCCATGCCCTCTTCATCTTCATGTTTGATGTGCTCATTTGAGTTGGTTTCTGAACAGTCGTCCAAGCTTGGCTATGCTCAAACTGGTTCAGTTTCTGCATGGCTTTCATCCAGTTGTCCCCTTAGGGTCTTAATCCTTGAAGACCATGGTTGAGACAGAAGTATGAGCAAGCATGTTGACTGACGCTTGGTCTTTATTCCATACTGGAGTCTCTAATGATGAGTTTCTTAAGGTGGTTAGGTTTAACCCAGTTTCATCTGATGGATTCCCCCTCAGATTGTCCCTTCATTCGATAGTCAACTGGTATTTCTTAGTTGATTATCAAATTTTTCTTAGCTGGATCCTTCCTGCAGTGTCCCCTCATTTGGATCTCCAGTTGATTGCTAAGCTGGTTTAAGCTCTCACACCGGGGTTCCTTACTTATGGAGATTCTCATACCAAATCCTTTTGGAGGCGGCTATCCGGTACAGTCTCCTTCTAGACATCTTGAAGTATCTGAAACATTTCCACCTCAGATCTTGTAGTGTAGTCTTTTCTGCCTTCTTGCAAACTAGACAGGTTCTAGGTGTAGTGACCGGTAATGACTTTTTCCCAGAATTCTTCAGATATGTATCTGCTAGCGTAATTTTGGCTGCTTCTATGAGCGTCCGGTTTGTTTTCTCAGCTACTTCACTTTGCTGAAATGACCCGTGAGATGTCTTCTCTCCTTGGTCATGTGTCGACAGCATCTGCTGTCTTAGAAACCAGTTGATCCGGTTGGATTCCTGCAAGTATTCCTGCAAGAGCAACCAAAGTCTTTGGTACCCACGTAGACTTGGGTCCAGTTTGGGATTAGATTCTTAGGTATCCAGATTTGGATTACCCTAACTTGTCTATAAGTAACAGGATCAATATGATATCTGCATTTATTGTTCCTGTTTGAGACCTGTATCTAGGTCGTCTGTTATCTTTTTTTTTCCGGTTTTGTATTGTAATCATTCCCCCTAGGTTGTTGGGGTCTTCCCCTTCGTGGGTCGTTATTCATACTGGTATTCCCCCTTAGTTGTTGAGCTCTCCTTTTCGTGGAAAGTTATTCACATTATTCCCCTTTAGTTGATGAGGTCTTCCCTTTTGTGAGATGTCATTCATACCGGTATTCCTCCTTACCGCTTGAGGTAATGTGTTCTTACTTGGAATAGGGGACTTGAAGCTGTTTGCATATCTCAGACCAGTTCTCTTAGACCTGTTCTTAGAGAATACGGGAACTGGGTTAATATCAGAGGAACGAACAAAATTAATTACCCCTGAGGTAGTCGGTTGATAGGATGTCGTCGCCTCTTCAGTGTTGGTCTGTTCACTGTATCCTAGACCTGTCCGATCATTAGTGTCCTTCATTGTTTCTTGGAGACAATGAAGCGTCTTGGACGATTTTGTCCAGGACTGGACTGTCGTAGACAGCTTTTGAATGTCCGAGTTCTTTAGCTCGGTGATTTCTCTTAGTATGTTGTTTTCTTCTTCCAGCTGTGTAATTCTTTCAATCAGGGATCCGGTATTCTCTTGTACCGGAGCCTTTCCCTTTTCAGCAGCCTTCAGCTTTTTGTTCAGTTTCCAGTATTCATCTGTCATGTTCTGAAGAGCATCCAATATTTCTTCATAGGTGAATTTGTCTTCTGGGTCTGATTGATCTCCCACCAGGCAGACAAGTTCTTTCTCACTTTCATGTTTGTTCAGTTCGTCTTCTGAGCTAGATTCTTCTGAGTCTGTATCATCCCATCTGCGGAAATCCTTTTTAACTAGGGATGCACTTGATTTCCTTCTGCCTTTGGACCATTCTGCCTTCTTTTTGGGGCAATCAGCGTTGTAATGTCCAGTCCTGTCACAGTTAAGCCAGTGTTAGTGTGTTCATCTTTTTCATCCAGTTTACCTTGTGGCATTTTGAAAAGTGCTGCTGCTCCCAGCGTTTTTACTGGTTAAGCTGGTATATTTTCCTCCAGGCTTGTCTGAGGTCTTATCTGAGACTTGAGGTCGTAAGCTTCTAAGTTTTCTCCGATTTGGCATAATTTGGTCCACACTTCCTTTGCATTCTTACAAGTCATGACTTGTCTGAATATTTCTATGTCCAAGGTTTGAACATGATGTTTTTGGCAATATTGTCGAGATTTGCCTTTCGTCATTTTAGTGTTGACAGCTCGTGTCTTTCCTTGGGAACTTCTCGCGATTCATTAGGATGCGTGGCGTGTCGTACGTTTACTTTGTTAAACACAAACGGTCCAGTTTCTAACACATCGATCATCTCATCATCTTGTGGATGGAGATGAGTCATTAACCTTATCTTCCATTCAAGGAAGTTTTCCCTGCTAAACATAAGAAGCTGGTCGGATAAAATCATGGTTAGTTAGAAAAATATCAAGTAACCCGCTCTGATACCACTTGTTAGGATCGGTTAACGCGTTTAGAGGGGGGGGTGAATAAACGCTTGTCTCTTCTTCAGTACTTAACCGGTTAAGGTCAATACCGGTACTTGATATTTTTCTAAGTGTAACGTGCGGAAATGGATCAGTCGGTTTTGAACCAAGACTGATGATAGACGTGATGTGTTTGTACGTGTGAAGGGACACCGGTTTGTTTCTGGAAGTTCAGAGTTAATTCTCCTACGTCTCCCCTTCTTCCTCGCAAGGAAGGTTCACTAGATCTTCAGTTATACACTAAGTACAACCTACCCAACTGCCCTCAGCTTTAATCTAATGAATCACCTAGGCAGTCGTATTATACAATCCACCTACTTCAAGAGCTTGTTAAAGTCCCTTGGAAACAACTCATTTACTAACCGAAACTGGTCTACGTACAGTGAGGTCAACACCCAAATAACTCTCTTAAGAGCTTAACAATTTTCGGCCTTATTAAAGGTTGGTACATGTCTTCATCACGCCTCTCTCCTTTTTATAGTTGAGGTTGATGAAGGGAGCCGTTGTGAGATAGCTCCTTGTACCGGACAATACGTTAAATGTTATTTACCCAAAACGGGCACTGTCCAGTTTCCATAGCAATTTGCACTGTGCCATTTGCTTTTTCCTCTTTTAGCTTGGCTTGACTTCAGCTTGGCTTTTTCCTGACAGCCTTGCATTAAATGCTTTATCAGAAGTCTTCAACATCCTGCCTTGAATAATTTCGAATCTTCATCCATGTGGCAGGTCCGGTATCTGCACTCCGGTCTTGGCAGTTTACATCCGGTTTCTGGTGCACTTGTGAACTGCTGACTGGTATCCAATCTTGAGTCTTCGTTTAACCAGTATACTCAGTCAGGTTTGGACAATCGCCAAAACTGTTTAATCTGAATTCTTTGATTCACAATTTCTAACAATTTCCCCCTTTTTGGCGATTGTCAAAACTCAACGAAGCTGAAAGGTATTTATTATATCAAAGGGATTGATACATAAATTACCAATCTATTACAATCGTTGTTAGCCTATCTTATTACTTCGATTTGCAGTTCTTCGACCTTCCGGTTGATCACGGAAACCGGAATAGATCTGTTCTGGGAGACAGCGGCAATTTGAAACCGGCATAACTCTTCGCACAGTCCATGTCTGGTACGTCCAGTTTCTGCCAGGCCTATACTGCTCTTTCTCTTCAGCTAGCAGTACTGATCTTCTGCTTCGTTAGTGCTGCCATTTCTTCTCAACTAGCAGCACTGCTCTTCCCCCTTTTTGACAATCACTTGTCCAGTTAGGGAAGGAGAGATACCGTTGCGCAGGGAGTCAACCTTATGGTTGTTTTCTCGTCGGCGAACGCAACGAAACTGATAGGAGAAGAGGGATACCGTCTGGCATGGCATTCAATTTCCGGCATCCACTCTTCTGCTCCAGTGCCATTTCTTGGTGGGTTCTTAGCCTTTTCTCCACCAAGAAACTGGGACGGGCGCCATCCTCTACTTTGGGTCCTTGTAGTGCCAGGATGGCCGGCCCTGCCCGTGGCATCTTCTTTTCGGCAAGTGCTCCGTGCAGGAAGCTGGAGGCTGGGTCTGTTACTTTTATTCCGACCCAGTCGACAGAGAAGCTTCCATGAGCTAGCCTTCTGTGCCACCGGACTGCTTTAGAATTCTTGCTGGTCCGATATAGCGTCTATACGTCTTTGTCGGAGCAAAAAACGATCATTTTATACCCAACTAGGTCAATTTTCTCCCTGTGTAAGGCCTTCGGTATAGATTTGAGATGATCTGAACTAAGGAAAACCGGATTTTGGCTGGTGATTTGGAGGCTTTTTCTGGTTGTGAGTCTCTTTCTGATGAAGGGTTGAGAGAATTCCGTGGTCATAGTAAGCTGAGTGATTTTTGAGCTGATGAGTTCCATAGTGAACTGATGATACTTAGTGAGTTTTGAGCTGATGAGTTTCAAAAAGAAGGGCGAGGTCCTTAAATACATGAAGAATCCTGTCGTGTTGTGTCACGGGTGCACAGTAACCCAGACTATCCTTATCTTCTTTAGTCAGAGCTTCGGAACTTGTCCGTCGTCAGAGATTCGTTGAAGACATGACTAATCACGTATTTAGATATCCTTGCAGGCTCGAATCCAGCTATACCAAGATATACTTTGTAACGTATTCATCGATGAAGTTCAATTGTCGAGGCAAGGTCGGTCTCCAACCATCAGTATGAGTAGTATGTATCCATTGTGTAAAGAGTAGTCCCGGTTTCAGACGAAATCCGGTATCGGTAGTGACACTGTGGCGCAAAGACGACATGAACCTCTTTAGATATTGACGAAGATCGACTTAGTCTAAAGTCGACTGAAGTAAGTGTATGGGCGGACCTTCATAGGACTTTCTTAGACATCGTTCCCCCTGACTTCATGCTAGGACTCTAAGATACTTCTAATAGTCCTAAAGCACTCTGAAAGGAGATAGACTTAGCTTTGAAGAGCGGTTTCGTGTGTCTGTCACTTCCCGGTTTGCCGAAGTGTCCCTCAGTCTCGCTTTCTTAATCACAAGATCGGTATTGTGATTGTAGTTGCTGAAGATCTGTCATGTCTGATCCTTCCACTCTATGATCCGCAACCGATGTTGGATGTTCACCCTGTCGTCGCGTGATATTCAATGCAGCAGCTTCACTAATAGCGGTAGATATTTGCATGTTCGGTTTCAATAATAGCGGTAAAACAAGCTTTTAGTATAGGCGGACATACTTTAAGCGAAGACGTTTGAGGTTCTCTAAAACAATTGTCTTCTCGATGATGGGGTGAGAGCAGACCGTCGATTGTTGAAATAAAGAACAGAGGTTCGACATGACCAGCAGCAATGAGATTCCAAGTGTTTTATACAGACCGCAGTACTAAGTGTAGTGGAGAAGCGTGAATACGCTTTTATGTGCGCGAATATTTTTAAACATCTGCACCCATTTATAGAAACGCTGCGGCTAATGACGGCTTCCACGATAGCGTTAGTTTTGAACTTGGCGCCAATATAAGAATGGGCGTAGAATACTTACCAGATTTATCTGTTTCATATTTCAGTGTGTGTGTTCTTCATCACTGTTTCTTGTGCGTGTGATTAATGATTCTGTACTTGTCAAAGAGTGAATCAATAACGATATTTTGCACCGTGGACGTAGGATCGATCGAATCCGAACTACGTTAAATTCGTGTTCACCAACTCAAACAATTTCTTACGGTATCAGAGCAATCAAGAACAAAGTGAGCTGCGAATCATTTGTTAGTTCGAAGAATCACTCATGGCCGACGAAAATAGTTCCACAGCACAGCCACCCTCATCGACAGTAGTACCGCCACCCTCGATGACAGTAGATAGTTCTGCCGTTCCATCGTTCTTGAGCAATCCGTAATTATTGAATGCTAGCGACACGTTTGGGCAATTGTTGGTTCACGAACAATTGACAGGAGACAACTACGCCACTTGGAGTAGGGCAATGCTGATAGCCGTAACTGGGAAGGAATAAAAAAGGATTTGTTAATGGGGATATTTTTCTGCCCATCGTAGCTAATCAAGGTACGATTACTGGTTGGAAAATGGATAACAATGTTGTTATTTCTTGGATTCTCAATTCAGCATCCAAAGAGATATCGGCGAGCATTCTTTACAGTTCTACAGCTCGAGATGTATGGGTCGATCTGCAGGAGAGGTTTGGGCAATCGAACAAGCCCCGAATTTTCCAGATCAAGAAAGACTTGATGAATCTGTCGCATGGATCTAACAGCATTGCTGTTTTTTTTACCAAACTCAAGACTCTTTGGGATGAATTGACAAATTACAAACCGATTTGTCAATGCACATGTGGAGGAATGAATGAGCTGAGATCATTCCAGAATGAGGAATGTGTTTTGACATTTTTAATGGGTTTGAATGAGACCTATGCACAGGTGAGGGGCCAAATTCTCCTCATGGATTTGGTGCAAGAGGAGAAACAAAGATCTATGGTCCCAATTCATGTGAGAACAGTAGAGGAAAATACAAGAATTATTGGCTATGCTTGCAGCAAGTGGGGATCAAGAATCTGTCAAGAAATTTGCAATTATTCAAGGAGGAATTCAAGCAAGGCTATGTGTACACATTATGGAAAGAAATGCCATACAGTGGAGACCTATTACCAATTGCACGGCTATCCTCCAGGCTTCAGGCAGGGAATGAAGTTCAAGGGATAAAAAATTAATCAAGTTTCTGTTGTGGAGAGCACATCGAAGGGAGGACAGCTTAATCATGGCCCTCAATCATCACCCTCCACATCAGCTGATACAATGGTTCATCTTCAGTTAACACCCTTTCAGCTGGAAAATTTGAAGGTGCTGCTCAGCCAGCAAGGTGGAAAACATAACCAAATAGCACAGACTCATTACAGAAAAGTGACATGTTGGCAGGTACCTGCTTATCCTTTAATTTATCGAGTCAGACTAGCTTAAGGAATTGGTTACTTGATTCAGATGCTACAAGGCATGTTTGTGGAAACATAGGATTTTTGAATGAACTGCATGAAGTACAGGAAACTAAGGTCATTCTGCCTGATCACTCAGTCATAACTGTCAACAAAGCAAGCACTTATAGACTAAATAAGTTCATTCAGTTGACTGAAAATCTGTATGTGCCTCAGTTCCATTTTAATCTAATCTCTGTTAGTTCTTTAGCTAACAACAGTGGATGCAGGATTGCGTTTGAGAGTAATTGATTTGTCATATGGGATTATTCACATCAAATGATTGGCAGGGGTGATCAAATGGTAGGACTGTATGTATTTCAAGTGAGTCATCCCTCTGATTTAGTTTTCTTGAATAGCTTGTCTGGTGATTTGTTACATAGAGGATTAGGACATCCTTCCGACCAAGTCTTGAATGTATTAAAACTAGCTCTAAAACATTCCAATACCTATTGCAAGATCTGTCCTTTGTCAAAGCAAAGAAAGAATGCTTTTCCTAACAAGAACAATACTGCATGCACCATGTTTGATCTTGTGCATTGTGACGTATGGGGCCCCTTCCATATACCTTCTTACTTAGGCCACCAGTACTTTCTAACCATTGTAGATGACTACTCAAGGTTTACTTGGACTTTCATGATAAAACTTAAGCCTGATGTCAGCACTGTAATTTCTTTCTTTCTTTCTCTAGTAGAAACACAATTTAGTTGCTCGGTCATGGTCATAAGGACAGATAATGCAAAGGAATTCAATTTGACCAGTTTATATAAAAGTAAGGGAATACTACATCATCTTTCTTGCGTGCAAACTCCTCAACAGAATTCTGTAGTTGAGAGAAAACATCAGCACTTGCTTAATGTGGCTAGGAGCTTATATTTTTAGTCAGGGATCCCTATAGAGTATTTGTCTGGGTGTGTATTAACTGCAACTTATTTGATCAATAGGACACCTTCACCATCTTTAGGGAATAAATGTCCATATTAGTTATTAATTCAAAAACCAGTCGACTATACTACACTTCGAGTGTTTGGATGCTTGCGTTTTTCCTCCACCCTCAATGCAGGTAGGAAAAAGTTTGATCCCCGGGCCAAAGAATGTGTGTTCATTGGGTACCCAAATGGGATCAAATGGTATAAGGTCCTTGACTTGGCTACGAGAGAGGTTGTAATTTCCAGGAATGTCAAGTTCATTGAGACTGAGTTTCCATTCAAGGGACTATTGGCCTCATCACAGGAACCAGTGGTTCCCTTCCCAAACTATGTGCTGCCACGTTCTTACTCTTTGGAAGAAGACATGGGACATGATGTGTCACTATTCCTTCCTGAACAGCCAGACTATTCCCAGTCTGCTGGTGTTCCACTTCAGAGAAATCTACCAGAAGCTTCCCAGACAGAGGCAGTTTCTTCACAAGAAGATCTGACAGAATCAGGTCAAGAAGAAGAGGGGTTACCAGAAAACTCGTTAGGAGGAGAGCCTGATGCTACTTCACGAGGGCTTGAGCCACTTAGAAGATCTGAGAGCCCAAAAGACCACAATACTTGAGAGATTTTCAATGTAACAGCCTGAGGGACAAAAAGGTATTGTATCCCATGTCAAAGGTACTCTCCTACCAGAACTTCTCTGGCCCTTATCAGGCATGCATCAATGCACTAAGCTTGGTAGAAGAGCCCAAAAACTACATTGATATGGTCAGCGAGAAGGAATAGACTACATTGATACATTTGCCCCCGTAGCCAAACCAAATACTATCAAGATCATTATTTCCTTTGCAGCAAAATTGAATTGGGGCCTCGTACAATTGGATGTTAACAATGCCTTCCTCAATGGGGAGCTCATAGAGGATGTATTGTTAGGTCCTCAGATTATCAACTCTACGATCCTAGACTCAAATCCTAAGGCAATGATTAGAATTATGGAAAATAAAGATTCGATCGAAAACCTTCTTTTAAGAACTTGAGAGAGAATTTGCTTAGTGAGAGAATGATTCTGCTGTTTCTCTCTCTAGAAATGGATTTGCAAGTCTTTCCGATCAATTCAACTATTTTCTGTATTAAGCTCAATCTTTACAACGCTATTTATACCAAACAAACTTGGTATAAATATCAAACTAGTCCTACACTATGGACTAATCTAATCAACGCCCTTAATTACGAGAACAACTAATAAAATCAAAGCACAACTAAAGTGTATTCTAATTCTCCCCATTTGTGCTTGATTGATTTTCTGCACGTTCTGTCCTCGTCGGGCATAGAAGGACCTGCGCAAGCCTAGCGCATGCTCGTTGTTCCTTATAGTGTTCCTTAGCTTCAAACGCTCCTCGATAGCTTCAAGTTGTTCCACAGAAGCGGTTGTTCTCTCACGAACCTGTGCAGATGCAGCGTGGTTTCCTTGTTGATCTCTTCCATCTCTCCTCTATATTTTTCCTGATTGCCTTGAGAGTCCCATCACTGAATTTATGGACCTCAGTCTTCAGCATCAACCTATTCTTCTTAGCAATTGGATTATGATAGGTGATTCCTAGGACTGAGTTTATGTGTACGTGATTGTTGGGAAGCCCTTTGACCTAAGGTCATTTGTTAGCGGAGATGTCATGTTGACCTTCTTCATGTTGCTCTCCAGAGCCATCTGAAGGTCGTGTGTGGCATGGTACTTGACCTGGTGCATCATGAATCTATACAGTCCCTCGAGTCCTTCCTTCTTAATGAAGCCTTGAGGATCCTTATACTTCCTCGCGTACATTCGGTATAGATTGTAGACCTCTTCAGCGGGAAGATATGACAGATCACTATCATTAAGCTCTTCTCGAGTTCTGTCTATCCACTATATCTGGTAGATTGGAGTTGGGATGGCGCCTTTTACGTAGTAGACTCCTAATAGCTGATGTATTGGAGATAGGTTCTTGAAATGACTCTTCAGCTGAGTTTTAGAAATCCCTAGCCTTCTATCAGGTCCGTGTTGGGTTAGCATCAAAAGATATGACATCATTTTCTGCTGTTCCCAGTGAGAGATGTCTCTGAGCTCGAACTCGTTCAACTTCTTAACCTTGTCCGCTGACCTCCAGATTTGCTGACGAACTTCTTCCAGGAATGAGATTTCTATCCTTATATTCTCCCAAGGCGTGTCGATTCGAACGGTCCCTGGAGTTAGTCTCAGAGGGGTGTCCGCTTGTTGAGCAATTAACTCTGGAAGCCTTGGGGGAATTACTTCGTGATCTTCGCCTTCCTGAAGTTCTTTGTCATCTATCAGAACTAGGTCGACAGACGCTAATCGCAGAAAGTGTTGAACGTCCTTGAGCCTTTGGCTTTGAATCGTGTTGGGCATACTGTGGGTCATCCACTGTCCGTCGAAATTATACTTGTCGAGGACATCATGTGGGTCAACTCCACGTCTTGATGTTCCCAACTGGTCTGGAGCGGTCGAGTTGGGAGTTGCTTGAGTTTCTGCCAAAGCTACGAGCATTGCGGCACTTGCTTCTTCTTCCAGAAGCAAGGGACTTGTGTAAGTCGTTGATGGTGTGGATGGAGGTGTTCTTAAGGTGAAAGTGGGTAGTTCGTATGGTTCGAGAGTTTGGGTGTGGTACGGGTGCGTGGTGGTGGTTGTTTTGGTTTGGGTTTGTGAGCGGGTGTTTGGTCGTGAGGTTTCAGCGGCTCATGTACTTGTCCGTGCCGCACCCGAGCTTTGTCCTTGACCGCTCGTAGAAGTCATGGGCCTCTTCTCCCCCTCATGACGACATTGATCGTCAGAGTCATCATGTCGGCATTTTGAGCGGGAGCTTTGATCGCAGCATGAGTCGGTAGGTGGGTCAGGACGATCGACCAGATGTCTGAAGAGGTCTTCTTTCTCTGGCGTCCGGTTGGGTAGCTCAACAAGTCGGATGACGAGAATAGAATGGAGTTCGTTGATGGGTATGGTAGCTGGGTTGATGAGGTTCGGTGAGGGGATGGGGCTGGTGGCCTGTATGGGTTGAGTGGGTGTGAGGTTAAGTCATGACGAAGTGGCTTCAGAGATGGGTGCTTTCCCTCTGTCTTGGCGGGACGTCTCGATAGCCGTGTGCACTCTCTCCATTAATTTGTCTTCAAAATATCTAAGTGCTTCAGAGAGGGAGGCTTGCAGTCGTTCTTCGGTCACGAATGGTGAGAACACCTCTGTCGATGATGGACCAGGACGACTGATGTCGCCTGTTATCAACCAATGAGTGGGCACCGTCTCAATAGGTTGGCTCGTCATCACTTGAGGTTGTGATGGGTCAAGACTTCCACCCAATCCTTGAGATAATTCCAAAGGAATCGTCTCTATGGATGTTGTTGCAAGTTCTGATTGAACTTGCATATCAGACACTTGTTGAAGGCCGGTAGTGATAAGATTCTGAGTCTCGGCCTCAGTTGACGCTAGTAGATTGTGCTACGACTCTAGATTGAGCGACGGTATGTCCTCAGCACTTGGAGTGACAAGCAGCGTCGTATCTGATGAAGATGTGACAGCTGTGACTAGGGGTGAGCAAAAATATCCGGAAACCGGATTCCGATCCGGTATCCGGTTGTCAAAACCCGAAAAAACGGATATCTGGTTTTAAAAACCGGATCGGATATCCGATCCGATTTATTTTAAACTAAACCGGATCGGATACGGATAGTGGTTTGTCTAAAATCCGGATATCCGGTATCCGGTTTTATATTTTAAAAAAAATAAAAAAATAAAGAATAGTCCAAAAAAGAAAAATGAAAGTCCAAAAAGGAAAAAAATCATCAAGTAGAATATTCAAATTTATATTATTTTTATTATTGCAAAAAACTTTGTTAGAGAATTGAGATAAAAAAAACATAAAAACATCGAGACGCGAGTTAAAAAATTAATGTGAATTTGTGGTATTGTGTTTATTATTTATTATGTAATTTTGAATCATAAATTTACATATTGTCTGAATTAATATGTGTAGAAATTCTTATATTAAAAAATATATTTTTTATTGTGATAAGAAATAAAAAATATGATTTTCAAAAGAAAATAATAAAAAATATAAGAAAAATAAATTTAAAAACCGGATCCGGATATCCGGTGTAAATATCCGAATAAACCGGATATCCGATTTCCGGATATCGGATTAAAACCGGAGCGGATACGGATACCATTTTTCGATATCCGAAAATCCGGATATCCGAATTTCGGATATCTGAAAAACCGGATATCCGGTTTTGCTCACCCCTAGTTGTCACGACGGGTTCATGAGATGGGAGTCGTGGTTGAGAAACCCGTCTGACTAATTGAACTTCCTTGTCAGAGGTAGTGGCTTCTGAGGAGGTAGCCGTGTGAGGAGTTTGTTCTCGTTCAACGTCCTCATGGGCTGGTGCTGTCACCTGAGGCTCTTCAGGTATGATAGTGGAGATCAAGGCCTCAATTTCAGGCGTGGTAGCCTGTTGAAGTGGGCTGTCCATTTCTGCGCCGGGCTGTGCTTCTTGTTGGAGGATCTCCTCAATAGACCCTTGAAACACACCTACATGGATGGGCAGTTGCACTTGGAGTTACTGAATTTTAGCTTCGACTTCCAACTCATGGGCCACTTCGTCGATCAACGTGGCGTCCGGGTCTGGCAGTGAAGCTTCTTGAGTTGGATGCTCTAATTCGAGTTCCTGGGATATTACATCAATTAATTCAGCCTCATGACTTGGTGGTTGTTGTTGCGGAGGGCTCACGTTGAAGTCTGTCGGGGGCCCTCTGATCATTTCCTTACTGAGATGGTTTTCCCAACAGTAGAGCCTATATACATCTCCCGTGGGGTCGGCTAGACGTAGCAGCTCAAATGGAATAGGCATCGAAGGCCGGTCCATATCTGGGTGATGGAAGAACTTAAGCTTCGGCGGTTGGTAGTTCCCACCAGGAGGTAGACGAGGAATGTCCTGATGAACCTCCATGAGATTGGCAATCAGTACCGAGAACCACCGAGCGTAAGGCACATTCTTCGATTTCTTGTTCTCCATTTGTCTGATCTGTTCTCCAAGGTCGTTCCAGATTAGTTGTGCGAAATCGTAATACCATGGAATATCCGAAGGATGTTCCCATTGCCCTTGTCGAACCCCGCGTACTTTGGCGAGAAGCACTTGTTGACTATCCCAAATAACGTCTTCCAAGGATGAGGGATGCCGTTGCCCTGTACTTGGGCAAGTTTTGTGAGCGGCGGTCGGTATCCCATTTGAAGAAATTCTTGAACCGTCTCTGCATCAGACGGCATTGGGTCGTAATTATGGCTGAAGGGTAGATCCAGGACTAGGCTGAAGTCGTTCTTGCGTATGCTGACGTGCCTCGCCCCGAGCACTGTAGTGAATTGATACGCGCTATCAATCACCTGACCCTTAATGCGTCCCCAAAACTGTTGAAGCTAAACCATCGGCACTGACGCAGTTGCTGTGAGGGTATGCCACAGGGGATGGCCTTGTAGGATGGACGCAATTATCTCATCTGGGCACCAAAAGGTGGTCAGATCGAGCTGGAAGTTGGTGTCATGTACACTGAGGTACAAATTATGGTCGTATATGTGGTTGTATTGAGGGTAACGATCCATCTGAAAAATAATAAGAAAGCTCATTCGTTCGTTTTATTTGATAGATATGTAGATTTTAATTTCGCACATAGGTTGCGCGGATAAAAAAAACTCTTTGATATAATTTTCGAAAGTCACATATAAAGCATACAATAGTTTTTTTTATCGAAAATTTTACTAAGTGTTTAGCGCGGGAAATCCAATGTTCATTCCGTGAAATTTGTCGCTCGAAAATTGAATTGTCAATTTTAATTTCCTAGGTGCTGATTTTAGTTCAAGTCTCCGTTTAATTTTACGATCGAAAATTATATTTGCTAAGGTTCGTTACAGGGTAAAAAGACTTAGAAAAATTTCGCTAAGTGTTCGATGTTAGACACAGTACTGTAGCCGAGAAATTTTACGCTCGATGTAGAATACGATTTTAGTTGTGCTTTGATTTAATTAGCTGTCCTTGTAATTAGGGGTTTTTATTGTATTTGTCCTTAGTTTAGGACTTAGGATGTTATTTATACCAAGTATGTTTGGTATAAATAGATGTACAAACATTGTGCTTAATGAGAGATTTTTTAGAATTTGATCCGAGCTGCCAATCCAATTTCTAGAGAGAGAGTCAGAAATCTTCATCTCACTACGCGAATTCTCTCTCAAGGTTTGAAATGAGTTTCTCGATCGAACTTTGAATTCTAAACAATTCTAATCAATTAACTACGGATTGAAGTTTAGGATCTTAGAGTTGATAATTCAGGACCTAACAATTGGTATCAGAGCAGATTCATATCTGTTTTGAAGCTGAATTGTTAGAATTGGATCGAATTCGAATTCTGGTACTGTTCCATCGAAGAACAGTTTGGCGCGAAAAACGATTTTCGATCTGATTTGCTTAATTCTGTGCTTAATTGATCTGAATTGGGTGTTTCTGTGCTAGTAAAAGTAGTATAAATCAATCAGGATTAGATCGGTAGCAATCAGAATCATGATTTAAGCTGAATTCTTGATTATGTGATTTCACTATTTGCGCGAAAACAGTATGAACATGTTCTGATTTTTGTTGAATTGAAAATCATTTGCTTTAAAACATGTTTAATCTTCTGTTTGTGAGTACTCAGTAACTTCGAGCATATACCTGCAATTTCATCTATTAATTTCCAGTATTTGCTTGAATCTGTGTTAAAATCGTATTCTGTGTTTAAACTGTGAATTTCAATGTTTCTCGCTGAGTCTTTGATCGAAATTAACTTCTCGATCGAAAATCTCTGTGCGAGAAATTTTGCTCAATCAGAATATTAATTAGTTACTGAAGTCGTGTTGTCAAGAACGTGTTTAGAAAAATTCTCGAGCATTAAAATTTCGAAGGGAATTGACTATTTTGACCCCCGCGCAAAATTTTTTTTCTCTTGAAACTTTGTCGGTCAGACATATTCGATTTTCGCTCGTAAAATTTTTCGGTCAACCAATTAGATTTTGTGGCGACCCTCACTTTCTAATTCTAATTATGGCGGATTTTTGCAACGTAAGTCGCGGAAGACCCGCCTAACAAAAACTTTTTCTTAAATAAAATACATTATAATAATACTCGTTTACATCGTCTTACTATACACGGACCGTAGCCCCAAAATGTCTAAACATCAAAAACCCTAATCGCTCCACAGGTCGCCCATGTACAGCCCCGCCCTCAAAAGTCCGTGGAGCACCGCCGTCAGCCCGCCTCAGCCACGACGCGCATCAGCGTCGGGCTCAGTACCTACAACACGTAAAACCCTGAGCTATTTGCTCAGTAGGTGAAATATGCGTGAAAGCAGCGTGCGCTCAATTCCATCCCATACACCTCACAAATGCACGCTCGACCCATATCACGACCCATCACATCTCATGAACCCCCGTGACTCAACACAATATACCCTCGGGTATCCCACTCAGGTCGCTTTAGAATGGGAAGGCTTCTCAGGTCTCTTTAGAGTCGCCCATCCCCGAGTTGAGGTTCACGTTCGGTCTGCTCGCTCAGGTCTCTTTAGAGTGGTTCGTACTAGAACCTTCCCCTCTGTACCTAACGCTTGGTCTGCCCACTCAGGTCACTTTAGAGTGGTACGTACTGGAGCACGGGCAGCCTACTCAGGTCACATTAGAGCGGCATACACCCAAACCACTAACGTCCCAACGCTCGGGCGGCCAACTCAGGTCGCTTTAGAGTGGCATGCACGCAAGCACTATCCTATCGCTCGGTCGGCCCACTGAAGTCGCTTTAGAGTGGTACGTACTAGAGCACGAGTAGCCTACTCAGGTCTCTTTAGAGCGGCATACACCCACCCTCTACCCGACAAAAAGACCAACACCAATCGTTGACTCCCCAAACATTACCGGTCCGCACGGTATTCGATCCCCTCGCACTGACCTGGTATGGAAGTGCAGTGCAAATAACATATGACGTGCAACAAGAATACATATGACGTGCAACACATATAAAACATGTAAAACATGTAATCCATGAAATTCACATAATCACGTAATCATGTACATATCATATTAGCACATATATTAACATAAACGGGTTACGTGTCGTAGATGAAAAATTCACCTACCTGTCGTCCGTCGATTAGTAGCTAGTAATTCCGTGAAATTCTCAGTCCCTAGTTGTAAGCATAAAATTATAACATCAGTGTACTATTTAATTTATTCACTGTCTAAACTCTCAGACTTCCTAATTTCGTGACTTATGTATTCCGTGAACTATTTAGGATTCGAAGTCCCTAGTTAGTGAAGTATCCTATAATTTGCGAACTCACACTTAATTCTCCAAATTAATCGATTCGCGAAGTACTATATTGATTCGCGAAGTTCACTTCGCCAACTTATAATTCGCCAACTGCTTCTAGCCCGCGAACTCTTGATCTCCAATTCGCGGAGTTTGGCTCGCTATGTGAAGCTTCCAATTCGTGAAGTTCCCCGGTTCGCAAAGTGTCTTCATGGGTTCGCCAAGTTCAGTTCGTGAAGTGGACTTAGCCAAGGTTCGCGAACTTGGATTCGGCAAGTGTTGAATTCGCCAAGTAAGGTTTGCGAACTCCTCATAGTAGTGAAGATCCTTTATCGCGAAGTTCTACGGATTTGCAAAGTTAACATCTCACGGCCCTTCAAGGTTCGCAAACTCAATTCGCAAAGTGTGGCTCTCAAGACCCGCAAACCTCCTTAATTCGCGAAGTACCCTAAGTTCGCGAAGTTTGATTCGTGAAATACCCATTGACTCGCCAAATTGATCTAATTTGCGATATTATTACTTTGCGTGTTTACTTTCACGAATTATCTCACAATTCGCAACTTATGGAATTCGCCAAATGTGATTAACCCGCAAAATACATTTTATCTAAGAGCTCGTGAACTAGGTTCGTCACCTAGCTTCAGTTCGCAAAACCGTTGCTCCACTTATCAATTCGCAAACCTTCATGGTTCGTGAAATTTATATTCCACGACATTTAAACACCTTTAGACACCAAAAACTTCATGCTTCTCGATTAAAATCAGTCTTCTCCTAAGAACAGTTTGAAGATGACACTATCTTCGACTATTTTAGACTCTAATATTTAAACTTGTATAATATTTAAATAACTAATATTCATGCTTTTAAAAATCTTTAGAACATGCTTTTACCTAGCTAAAATACATGAAAGTATGTTAAAAGAATATACCTACCTCAAGCGTTGATAGGAGTTTTGTTCGACTTCTATCTGTCTTTCTTTCTTCTTGAGTTCGAACTCTTCCTTTCTCTCACATAGGTTTTTCATTAGTTCTTTGATTAATGAGTTATGATACATGAGTTCTATCCTTATCTCATGGTTTGCGTGTTAAGGTAAATAAGTGACGTTAGTTTCTACTTTAACCAAACTTATCTAATTCTCATTTAACAACCTTATATTATTATATGAATTTCCCTCCTAGATAGGTTTTCAATTTATTTCTTTTTGGCCTTAAATAACCTTACTACCAATATAACATTTGTCTCTAATAATTGAGCCTAAGAAAATTTAATATAGCCCAATCGTATTCTAGCCCAACTTCCTTTTTATTAGTATTTTTATTTATATAATTTGAATTATTTATGTCTGGCTTTTATTAATAATTTCTCTTATCCAAAAATTACGGGCTTTATACGAAATTATTTTTAAGTCATATTCCAGTTTCCCACCCGGTCAGTTGTCATAGTAACACATAATCAAATAAACACATAGTCATACAATCACGTAAGTACATAATTTGCACGTAAGTTCGCAGATTAGTATGTTCATAAAATTCGGGGTATTACAGATTTGACTAAGCAAGAAACTCCTTCGGGTACTATTCTTCGACGACCAAAATCAATTAAAGAAATTTTACGCTCGAAAAACTTAGTCAAATTTTCAAGTCAACACTGTCAATATTGTGGATTCGGGTCAACAAAATTTCTCGACGTTTGAAATTTTCGATCGCAAAACTTCACTAAATAATTTTACGATTGATTTCTTTGTTTACACAGCTTTTCGTCGCAAAATAACATTCAAGTCGAAAATAATTTACGCTCGAAAATTTTTGAACAGTACCTGACGCGCGGAAACAGTCTACCCCTTTAAATCGAAGAAATTATTTTTGATCAAACTTTAAAGATGGAATCAAAAAAAGTTCTCGATCATTTTTTAATCAAACACTACTAACAAATTTGCTACTTGTCAAGCACATTACATCAAAATTCAAACCAACAAAACAACAAACGAAGATCCTACATCAACTCCAAGAAGAAATGGATGCATATGCTCTAGGAAACGATAATCGTCCTCCAATTCTCAAAGAGGCGAATACACTGTGTGGAGAAGTCGGTTCTTAAACTTCATCGAACTAAAAGATAATGCTGAAGATCTACTCAAATCACTTCATGAGTGACTAGAAATATTCTACATAAATCAAGAAGGTGATAGCTCGAATAATCCTCCAATCGAACCCACTAGGCGAGTAAAATTACCTAGCGAGTATGACGAAGCTGAGAAAGAAGAGCAAGGACAGATCTGATAGCCAATAACACGCTGATGCAGGGCATCCCCATTGATATCTATAGACAATCGATAGCATTCCAACGGCCAAAGGAATGTGGGATGAACTGGAGCGGATGATGCAAAGAACTGAAGTCGGCGCTAAAGCTAAGAAGGCAACATACTCACAGCGTATGACTCCTTCAAAGCCAAAAATGAGGAGAGCTTACACGATCTTTATCAGCGGTACCTCACTCTTCTCAACGAAATGAGAAAGATTGACATCAAAAAGACAAATATAGAGATGGGCATTCGGTTTCTGTCAGCACTGCCCATCGATTGGAAGAAGATCTCTACACAACTCCGACAAATAGAGACTTGGATGAGATGGATATTCACGCTGTTTTTGATAACCTCGCACAGCATGAAGAAGATATAGGCGAGTTACAAAAAGAGCAAAAGGGCAAACAGGCCGAGGACTCCATAGCTCTAGTTTCAGAGAAGAAGAGCTCCCGCTCACGTAAGGAAAAGCATGTCAAGCTCCCTAGCTCCTAAGAGGATGAAAACACATCTGATTCAAAACTCCCCTCTGAGATCAAAGAATTTGAGAAATAGCTGGCTTTAGTTGCTAAAATGATGACGAAGGAATACTTCAAGAAGAAGTCATCATCCTCTGCTAACAGACTTCGAACTACTAGCTCGAAGAATAAGGAAAAGCCAACTGAAACCTCAGAAGCACAACTCATAAAGACACACAAAAATGTTTAATTGTGGAAAAACAGGTCACTTTGCCAGAGAATGCACCCTTCCAAAAAGGAAGGATGCTAACTACTACTCCAGAAAGCTTCAACTAATCAAACAAAAGGACGCTGGAGTAGCCCTCATGGCAGAACAGGACCACTGGCTAGAGGACAGCTCAGATTCTGACGCCGAAAATCTTACTCCGATGGCGAGCCTCGAGGATGAAGAGGAAGATGGAACTCACGTAGATACTGACGAAGACAATGCATCCACAACATCTCAAGAGGTAGAACTCTCTGACTTTACAAATTCTGACCAGTTAGCTGAAATAAATTCGAAATTTGCTAACTTTGTACTTGAGCAGAAACGACGTATAAACGTAGAGAAAAAGCTTCTCAAGTCTAAGGAAACAATAGCCAGTCTCGAAGAAAACGAGTTCTAATCTCAAAATTGATGAATTAACTCAGAGACTCCAATCGTATGGAACTAAGCATTTCAAATTAGAAAAGCATAGTTCGGTAGTAAAGGAACTAGAAGACAGGTTGGATAATAACCACAAATGACTACTGAGGAACTTAGAAGAGAAGAGTCTTATAAAAAGTAGACTTGAAGCAGCAACTAAGAATGTCACTAGTATTGAAGAAGAATTGGCTAAGTCAAATTCTAAGATTATTGAATTAGGAAAGAGTCTAGACGCCTGTCAAGCCGAAAAGAGCACCGCTCTAAATAACTATGCTACCTTAGACGCCGAGCGTAAGAAGCTATACAACAAAATTAAGAAATTAGAAGATCTTTTTGTAAAAAGGGTTCATAATGATCAAACTATATTTTTGAATCAGCCAAGGACTTAGAATTTTATGATTATAAGTATGGCTTAGGCTTTGAGAACCCACGTAACTTGAAGAAAGTTAACTGCAAACAACTCTATGATATCAAGTACATGGGTCTCGGACTGACCTGTCTCATGCATTTTACTGACGCAAAAGTAACCTATGAGGAAGAAGAAGCCAAGAGACAAGCCAAAACTAGGGCTGAAATTCCCTTCTCCAACACCGAACTGAATCAACGCGACAAAACTTGCGAACCTCCCAAGGGCTGGAGCCTTGAAACAGTTGATTTTATTGAAGATCATTCTACAAATGAGGAAGTACAAAATCATCATTCTTAAAATTCTCTCTACATACCCCCTATAGTTAAGAAAATAGAGGTATTAAAAGCCTCATTGAAAAAGGAAAGAGAGAATTTTGAAGTTGAAAAGAAAAGATTCATAAAAGAGATAGAAAATCTCAAAACTTTCCCTATCTCACAAGCCATTTCTCACGCATCTCCCTCAAATGAAAAATATCATTCTGAAAGCGTGAAGAAAGAAAAATTGCCTTAAAAGGATCAAAAATGCAAAAATATTACTTTAAAAAATTCTAACTCTAATCTTGTTTCGCATACGTCAACAGGGAGCGTAGAGCCAGCTTTAGAGTCGAAGGCGGAAGTGTCTAGTTTAAAATAGAGAAGGAGCCAGTAGATATTAATGCTTCTAAGAATATATCTCCTTGTGTAAAAATAAAAGACACTCGTGAAATAAAAGAGCTATTTCCTCTATCAAAATAATTGCTACTACTTGCTCCTTAAAGCCTACCACATTTAGAAGCACTAATTTCGAAATAGGCTCTACTTCAACAATAAAAACTGATCATTTTAAGACAAATGCCTCTAGGATAACCCGTGGGAAACAAGATCAAACCATAAAGAAAGCGTATGGAGCTCTTCATGCTTGTTCTCACCTAAGGTATCCCGTTAAGATCGAATCCCCCAAGCACCTTAGGAGAATATTCAACGAAAAGATCTTTTCCACGCTCAAGCCTACTAAAGCATTTGTCTGCGCTGAAATTAATCTTCCCTGTAAGGTGTTAGGAATATGCCCTCGAATGCTATACGAGGATTAGATTGTATAGGGCATTAGCTTATTTATCATTCGACCTTTTATGTAATAAGATATTTTTTTGTGTGTTTATTGAAAGGTGTTGTTCGTTTATTGGATATAAGAGTACTTTACTAAGCATCCGGTAAAGCAATAAATGAACAAATCCAAATGTGTCGAGTTGAGTCACTGTTCTCGATGAGTACGAGAGAGGAAGGCACCGGTGGACTCTTAACCTCGAGCATTAAAAGTTCGTAAGCCTTAGGCTCCAGTTGGGTGCTGGATAACCGATTACGGCTTATTTGTCGATGACCTATCGAGTGTCGATACCCCCTTGGAAGCGGAGGTCATGACTTGTGATGCGAGTCGAATCAAGGGATTGAGTCGTTTCATGGACATTGACTCACGGGTCGTAGGTCGAACATGGCTTATTACTCAAGGAGTGTCAATGACCGACGACAACACTATAGTAGTCTACGTGAACCTTAGATCGAAAGGGGTTTGGCGGAGTTGACTTCGAAGTCTCGCCTGGCACTGGTTCCCCTCGACCCGATTTGCTGTTGCATGGGTCAGCGAGCCAGATGTGGTCTTGATGACGATTTGTGATTGCCGGGCTTAGACCGCCGAGTACGGATTCACAGTCTCACAAGTAATCGAGATAAGTGTCCTATGAGGACGGCGACGGGAAATTACGAAATCCTTGACCAAGGTATTGAACTAACTCATGTTAGACATGGAGGGTAGTTTGGTAATTTGCCTCGTCCCCGTTTTATCATAGAATCGAGTATAGTGAGTTTGACATAGACCATGGATCTCACTCGATTGGGACACAGCTGAAGGGTTTATACGTAGTACTATAATCTATAGTAAGGTTCTCGAATAAAGACTGGGTCGAAATTCGCATTCGAATCAGATTGCGGTCCGGTACTGCGGGATTGGCTAGGTAACTGCCGGACTCTTGGATTCCTCCCTTGCCGATTGAGTCGAACCTAGAGAGTCGGGCTTAAAAAGGATCATCAAGGTGTACTGATAAGGAGAGAAAGTGTTTTGGGCCTTAACGGGCCTTTGGCCGTTGGGCCGCGCCTTAGTGGTCCTCGGGCCGTTTAATGGACCGAAGTCGGACTTCGTATGAAAGTAACTTTGAGACTTGGGCTTGGCCAAGTGCTTAAAAGGCTTTAGGGTAAAATTGGAATTGGACCCTAAGCTAATTTTCGAATTATGCCTTGGGAATTAATTTCGAAAATTAAATATAAATATAGAAATAATGTATTTGGAATATTATTTATTTTAAGGTGAAAATTTCGAAATTAATCTTGGATTAAGTTTCGAATTTTATACCATATTTACATATACTTAGTTTGACTTAGTATTTAAGTTAGTTGTCTAATTATGGTAATGTCCTTATATGAATTTTGAATTAAATAAGGGAGAGAAAGATATGGCAAAATCTCTCCACTTAAGGAGCAAAATCGAAAACCATATCTTTGAGATATCCTAGGGATTACCAAATATATCATAGTATAAATAGGGAAGCCCTATTTCATAATTTGGAGTGAAAAATTTCGTCCATAACAAAGGCACAAAACACACACCGGAAAAAAAATACTTTTCTCCCACGCGACGGCTCGGTTCTCTCTAGCCATCTTTACATAACTGATTCCGTGGTACACTGCGAGGTCGGCATGACGATCTAGTGCCATCCACCACCACCAACGAAGTCTTGAAGAAAAGGACGAGGAGCTGACACTCGCTTCAACTGGTAATTCTCTACGGGTTTGACCCGCCCTATTACATGTCTATGTGTTACTATTCTGATCCGAGCAACGAGGGCAATAAGGGAACCCGGAAAATTTTTGTTCCGCACCGTACCCGGGGACGTGGCGTCTCCGGGAGACACCGGGTAACCCAACATAAGGTTCAACCTAAACGGGTTGGTAAATCTCCGCCTAGAAAGACGAAAGCTGTAAAGGCCAAGTCTTCTACAAAGGGCACATCCAAATCAACTTCTATGAAGATGACTTGGGCTGTTAAACTTCTACTAACACTAATTTACGAATCATATCTGAACCATCATCTAAATCTGCTAATCTGAGAGGACCCATTTATAAGTGGGTACCTAAAGCTCTTTAAATTGTTTTTGCAGATCCATTATGTGTGGTACCTCGACTCTGGTTGCTCCACACACATGACGGAACACAAGAGCTGTTGAGCAACTACCAAGATCGACCAAATGGCAAAGTCAGATTTGGGAACGACTCAGCCCCCATTTTCAGATTTGGGGATATCATTCTGGAAAATCAGACGATAAAGGATGTCTCTTACGTCGAAGGTCTCCGCCATAACTTGTTCAGCATAGGCCAATTCTGCGACAAAGGATTCCAGGTGGTCTTTTTTGCTGACCGGTGCAGAATATTGGACAGTCAGGACAAAGAACTCCTCCAAGGACTTCGGAAATCAAACCTTTACACGATCAACCTGATGTCCGTGCGGCCTTCGACAGCTGTTTGCCTCATTTCTCATATTGTAATTCAGAGGAACAACTTATGGCATCAACGCATGTCTCATCTCAATGTTAAAGCTCTTCAACGGCTTTCAACGAAAAAGTTGGTTCATGGTTTTCCAACTATAGTATTACAGAAAGAGCATCAATGTTCGGCGGGCCAACTAGGAAAAATGAAGCGAGCATCTCATCACATAAAACAGATTGCCTCTACTTCACATCCATTGGAATTGCTTCACATGGACCTCTGTGGACCGATGCAAACACAGAGTATCAATGGACGCAAGTACGTTTTGGTCATTGTTGATGATTACTCTCGCTACACATGAACGAAGTTCCTCCGAACTAAAGATGAGACAGGGGACTTGATAATTAATTTCATGAACACTACTCAGAATCTGCTGCAACAAACCATCCAAGTCATCAGAACGGATAACGGCACTGAGTTCAAGAACAAGTACCTCAGTGAATTTTATCAAAAACTTGGAATTAGTCAGCAATTCTCAGCCGCCAAGACGCCTCAACAGAACGGCGTCGTTGAAAGGAAGAACCGAACTTTAGTGGAAGCCGCACGCACGATGTTGATTCATTCTGGCCTCCCACACTTTCTTTGGGCTGAAGCAGTTAATACCGCCTGTTTCACTCAAAACAGGACGGTGGTTCACAAGCGCCCAATATTTCATTCTTCAAGGTCTTAGGGTGCAAGTGCTTTGTGGTGAACGACAGAGAGCAACGAGCTAAGTTCGACCCTAAAGCATTCGAAGCCACATTCGTTGGATATTCTTCAACTTCTAACGCGTACAGAGTATACATCAAGTCCAACCGTTCAATCAAAGAAAGCTACAATGTAACTTTCTACGAAGTGACAGAAATGGCTCCTGCACACCTCAGTTCAGGACCCGTGCCCAACCACATGAAGAACAAGAGAGAGAATTCGAGTAGAGCGAGAAAGTTACTAGTGTTTCTCTCTCTAGAAATTGAATTGCAAGCCTTTCGGATCAATTTCCAAAACTTTCTCTATTAAGCTCAATGTGTACAATCCTATTATACCAAACAAACTTGGTATAAATAACAAACAAGTCCTAAACTAAGGACAACTATACAAAACGCCCCTAATTACAAGGACAACTAATGAAATGAAGCACAATTCTAAAAGTATACTCTACAATCTCCCCCATTTGTGCTTGATTGCGTCTCCGCGCTATTTGTCGTCGTCGGGCATAATACGATCTGCGCAAGCCCAATGCATGCTCATAATCCCTTATCGTCTCCCTAAGCTTCAGGCGCTCCTCGATGTCATCTAGCAATTCCATCAGGAGCGGCTGTTCTCTCACAAACCTATGGATTCTCAGCATAGTGTCTCGGTTGATTTCTTCCAACCTCTGCTCGATATTCCGCCTGATGACCTTGAGCGTTCCATCGCAAAACTTCTGAATCTCTGTCTTCAGCATCAACCTAGTATTCTGGGCAATTGGATTGTTGTAGGTGATGCCTATGACTGAGCTGATGTGCACATGATTGCTTGGAAGCCCTTCGATCTCAGGTCCTTTGTTGAGTGGTTCGGCCATGTTAACCTTATTCATGTTGCTTTCCAGAGCCATCTGAAGGTCGTGTGCGGCTAAGTACTTGACTTGGCGCATCATGAACCGGTAGAGCCCTTCGAGGGCCTTCTTTCTTGATGAAGCCTTGAGGACCTTTGTACTTCTCCACGTACAGCTTGTAGAGGTTGTACACCTCATCAGCAGGGATGTACGGTAGGTCGCTCTCGCTTAGTTCCTCTCGGGTCCTGTCCACTCGCTCAATGACGTAGTGAGGTGTTGGAAGTCCTCCTTTTTGCACAGTAGACGCTGAGGAGTTGGCATATTGGGGAGAGACTCTTGTAATGGTTCTTGACTTGTCCTTTTAGTCATCCCCAGCCTTACGTTAGGTTCTAGTTGGGTCAGCATCCATAGATATGTCATCCTCTTAGCTCGAATTCATTCGGCTTCTTGACCCTTTCCGGTGACCTCCAAATATTGTCACAAACTTCTTTAAGGAAAGGTATCTCTATTCGAATATTCTCCCACGGCGTGTCGACCCGAACGGTCCCTGGCATTTTTTGCCTTGTGGGGGAAGCCGCTCGTTGTGCGATCAACTCTGATAGCCTTGGGATGTCTCGTTGGTAGTCTTCACCTTCCTGAAGTTCGTCGTCTTCTATGATTACGAGGTCCACGGATGCTTGTTGTAGAAAATGCCGAACGTCCTGAAGCCATTGTCTTTGATGCTCCTCGGGCATGGAATGGGTCATCCACTGTCCTTCGAAGATGTATCTATCTAGAACATCGTGTGGATTGACGCCATGTCCTGATGGTCCCGGTTGGTCTGGAGCGACTGAGGGAGTAGCTTGGGTAGCTGCTAGGGCTACAAGCACCGCAGCACTTGCTTCTTCTTCCGGAAGCAAGGGACTTGAGTAGATCGGTGATGTGGATGGGGTCGATGGAGGCGTCCGTAGGTTAAAGGTTGGTGGGTCGATATGGGTTAGGGTGGCGGTGCGGTGCGTGGTGTGGGTGGTTTGTGTTTGGGTTTGGGTTTGGGTTTCACCTGCTCCAGCGCTTGTTTGCGTAGCGCCCGAGGCCTTGTCCTTGGCCACTTGTAGATGTCCTTAGCCTTTTCTCCCCCTCATGAGGATCCTGATCGTCAGGGTCGTCACGTCGGCGTCTTGAGCGGGAGCCTTGGCCTAGGCAAGTGTCAGTAGGTGGCTCAGGATGATCCACCAATCGCCTGTAAAGAGACTCTTCATGAGGCGACCGGTTGGAGAGGCCGATCAGTCGGACGAGTAGAATATCGTGGAGCTCGGTTATGGGTATGGTGTATGGGTTGATGAGGATGGATGAATTAGCTAAAGGGTCGGTGGGTGTGGGTTGTGGAGGTGTGAGGGTGGGTTGTGACGAGGTGCCTTCGGAGACTGATGCTTTCCCGGTGTCTCTGCGGGATGTCTCTATGGCAGTATAGACTCACTCCATTATTTTGTCTTCAATCGATTGAACAGCAGCGGAGAGAGCGGCTTGGAATTGATCGTTCGTCACGAACTGTGCGGACGCCTCCTTGGATGGACCAGGACGACTGATGTCGCCTGTTATCAACCCTTGAGTAGACACCGACTCTTCAGGTTGGCTCACAGTCACTTGAGGTTGTGACTGTATGAGACTTCCACCCAATCCTTGAGTCGAATCTTGAAGATTCAGCTCTATGGGTGTTATGGCAGGCTCGTGTTGCGCCTGCGAACCAGACATCGATGGATTCGGGAGCCTTGGCCTCGGCAAGTGCCAGCAACACTTGATGAAGTGATCAGCACGGTATCTAGTGCGGTGGTGACGGCGGGGAAGAGGGACTCCATTTGTATGCTAAGTCGTCTGGGAGTCCGTCTTATCAGGCTGAGCTCCTCATCGGACTCTGTATCAGATGAGGTGGCCGTGTGAGGGGAAGGTTCGTGCTCCACGTCCTCACGAGCCTGGTCCGTCACCAGTGGAAGTGAGCTGTGCCCCATTTCAGTCTCGGGTTGTGCTTCTTGTTGAAGAACCTCCTCAATGGTTTCTTCGAGCACGCCTACATGTATGGGCACTTCCACTTGAACCATTTTTGTTGGAGCCTCTTGTTCCAACTCAGCGGCCACAACATCTATCAAGGTGGCATCATCATCAGGAATCTGTTCGTCCTGAGTTGGAGGCTCCTGCTCGAGCTCCAGGGCCACTTCATCAATCAACATGGCCTCTGGGCTCTGGTGTTGTTGCGGTTAGGGAGGGCTAACTCCAAGATCTGTCAGGGACCCTCTAATCATCTCCTCGGTGAGGTGATTTTCCCGGCAGTAAGTTCGATACACGTCTCCCTGGGGGTCAGCGAGACATAGCAGGTGGAGTGGAATGGGCATGGAAGGCTGAGCTAGGTCTACCAGCCTTGGGTTGTGGAAGAACTTGAGCCTTGGTGGCTGTAGTTTCCTCCCGGAGGCAGGCGAGGAATGTTCTGCTCGTACATCTCCATATGTTGGCGGATGATGACGGAGAACCATCTCGCGTACGACACGTTCTTGGACCGTTTGTTCTCCTTTTGTCTGATCTGTTCTGCGAGGTCATTCTAGATCAGCTGGGCGAAATCGTAATTCTGCGAGAACACGACCGTTGGAGGATAGACACTTGTTCACGATCCCGAACAGTGTCTTCCACGGGTGAGGGATACGTTGCTCTGGACCTGAGCGAGCTTGGTGAGCGACGGACGGTACCCCATTTGGAGGAAATCAGCCACCAGGTCTTCATCTGATGGGAGTGGGTCGTAGTTTTGGCTGTGAGGGAGGTCAAGTAGAGCTTTGAACTCGTTCTTGCCCATGCAGATGTGCCTTGTCCCTACAACCGTTGTGAAATGGTATGCCCCGTCCAAAAATGATGCTCTTGATCATTCCCCACAACTGCTGGAGGTAGACCATTGGCACTGATGCCGTCACAGTTAGTGCGTGCCATAGTGGATGGCCTTGCAGGATAGACACGATTATATCATCTGGACACTGGAAGGTGGTCAGGTCTAGTTGGTAGTTCGTGTCGTGGACGTTGAGGTATAATGACTTCTCGTATATGTAATTATATGTTGGATAGAGATCCATCTGAAAAATAAGAGATATAAAAGTTCATTAGTTCATAATTTTGATTTTAGTCGAAAATTTATTTAATTTCATCAAACTATAATGTTGTATTATGTTATGACATGTTTGATGAATTTTGAATTGAAATCGTGTAGCATGCATATAGGATCCTTGATTTTTTTAAAAAAATGTAATGGCATGATTGTAATTTCGAATTAGACATGTAATGCGTGAAAAGGAGTTCGAAATTTTTCTAAGTGTTGAATCGTGAAAAAGTCACTGTTCATGCCGAGAAACTTTTCGCTCGAAAATTTTGGTGTCAAATTGATTTCCTTATGCTTTGATTTCAATTGCAATAACTCCGTTTAATTTTGCTATCGAGAAAATTCTATTCGCTAATGTTCACTACAGTGTAAAGGACTTAGAAAAAAACTTCAAAGTGTTGAAATTGAAATCGTGAGACTGTAGCCGATCAATATTACGATCGAGAAAAATTCCGCGTAAATTTACGATCGAGAAATTATATCTCAGGTAAATTTACTATCGAGAAATTTTCCTCAATTGAATAAAATTTTTCGATTTGAAATTTGTCGAGCGGTATGTGATTTTCGATCCTAAGTAAAAATTTTCGCTGCAATATTTTTCGATCGATAAATTAGTCAACTGTCGAGAAATTTTCCAATCAATTAAATCCTAAGCAGCGAATTTTACGATCGAAATCCAAGTAAAACGAAAATTCTATTTTGCGATAGTAAGTTTTACGCTCGATAAAAAATTTGCATCTAAATTGTCTATTCAGTACTTAAGTTTTTCGCTCACAAAAAATCCTAATTAGATTTCTCGATGGTAAATAATTTTTCGGTCAAAATCTTCTATCTTAGCGACTAAGTCAGATTTTTATCGATCGAGAACTTATTTGACACAAACAGTATCTTAACTGAATCGGAATTCAATTAAGATTGTTTGCGATCGACAAAGTTCTTCGATGACTTTAAACATTCAAATGCCCAGTTTTATTTAAACTCAAATCACAGTCGAAGATGCTGATTTTCCGAAGATTTATACTACCAGAATCATCAAGAACATCGAAACTATATTAAGTGCAGGCATTAACTTCAGATAAAGACTCAAAATCATGCCTAAAACACTATAAAATAGTACGATATTCTCAGTTTTGAAGAACAGTCGAGAAACTAATATAAATCATGCGAAAACTACAAAATGCAGATGCTAACGAAGTTAAATCACACGCAAATGTCAACAGATTCTCGTTTCTACCTTAAACACACAATTTCGTGTTGAAAATGGAAAGATTTTTGAGAGATTTGAACTGTCTGTGAAAGTTTTTCGCGAGAGAAATTTTTACGATTTAGGGTTGCGTGAGAAAAAGTTTTTCGACTGACACAAAGGTGAACTTTTATTTACTTGCTGTAATTCAATGTTGGGTTTGCGATTTGACGTTTTGCGATTAAATGGAACAGGCCCATTACTATTTGCGCTCGAGAAAAATTTTCGATTCGAAAATTGCTCTTCAATTCAATTTTCTCGATCGCAAATTATCGCGGCCAATGAAAATCGTTCCCAACACTGTTTACGATCGAGAAACATATGATTGCTAATTAATTCTTATATCCAGTTTCTCGAGTGTAGGTACTTCTAAAAATTTTCAGATTGATCCTTATTCAAATAAAATCATATTTGTAAAGCTCCCCTGTTGGTCCCTATTCGATCCAACAATACTGACCTAGGACGATTTACCACGCTAATGATGAAGGATTTAAAGCTTGAGCGTGGGGTGTGACAGTGAAGACGATGAATGCTTTGAAAATGCTTTCTTACTATTCAACACACACGCACTCGCACATACTACACCAAAAAAACACACCCTAATGAATTAGGGTTTGGGGGTATATATACCACATGAGTTGGTATATTATACCCCTAGTAACTAAGAACTAGAATTACCAACTAGCCCAAAGTTAATTAAATACAAACCAACTAAGATAAACATATTGAAATTGAACACTATAAAATATTCCTAACAATCTCCCCCTTAGTGTTCAATCTTCAATTCAGCGCGGGTTATCTTTGTTGGGCACATGGAGAATCTCTCGAGTCCTAACAATCTCCCCTTGCTCCCCCTGCAAAGGCTGTCTCCTCTTCTTGTGGAGGATTTGAATACACTTTCAGCTAGAACTCTCTTGTCTTGACGCTATACGTTGTAGACCGGATGTATACTGTTATCCACGCCCGGATATTCGTTTCTTGATGATGTCGCAGATCTTTAAAATTCTGTTTGCATCTTGTCCTTGTCTTTTTCGTATTTTGAAGTCGTCAAGTCTTCTCCAATCTTCTTCTTCTCAGTGCCAGATTCGTCTTCGTCGAAGGAAGTTGTCTGGTTCGGCCTCGAGGAAGCTTGTCTGGCTCCAGAAGAAGGTATGCGTGGGGTGTCTTTTAGCATGTGCCAAAGCTCCTTCGGGATGTGGCATTGTAGGTTCCAGTGGAGTTCGGCTTCATCGTAGTAAGCACGGCGGAATATAGATGGTGAGCGTGGGATGTGTTATAAAATGTGCCAAGGCTCCTTCTGAATTGACGTTTGGGTGCAGGAGAGCCCGGCTTTATAGTGGTACGCACGGCGGAAATGATGGGTGGTCCGACCTGTTTGTTTATACGTATCCCCTTCTCCCCCTCATGGCGATTCGTGTTAGCGAGATCGGCATGCTTGTATAGGAGTCGAAGGAATAAACAAACGACAGGTCGGTGTGGGTTATAACCAAACGGAGCCACTAAGGCAATCCATCAACACGAGTTCAGAGTTAAACTCTGAGACGCGGCCTGTAAGCACAGGGCTTAGAACCGGAGCCACATAGGCGTTTCGTTAACATCGATCTAGGAGCGTAGCTCGCAGACGATGGCCTGATGCCGTTGTTGTTTTGATGTTGCAACGGTAGGACTTCCTTCCAATCATGGAATCACATCTAAGAGGATGTGTCTATGGAAGTTCTGATCTGGTCACGAAGTCCAGATAAGAAAAAGACTAAAAATTATAAAACATTTAGGTAGTGAGGACACCTAGACTCGATGTGTTCAAGGAAGTTCAGTGGTGTGGGGCTAACTACCACTTAATTCAATATCTCCTGCTTCCAAGTGAAGCGTGATAGCATGCATGGCTCCCCGTGATTTGATGAAACATCGGTCTTTAGGGAGATCGATGAGTGGGTAAGGCTCGGTTGTGCATGCGCCATTGGACCAAATGAGGCGACTTCTACCCAGGGGCTGATAAAAATCAGCTCCTGCACCTATATGGGATGGCCCGAAAATTTTGTGAGGTGAGGATTTTTTGTATCTTCCGTTCTTCGGTATTGTCAAGAATTGCCAAATGGGAATGTGGCTTATGGACTATCTTCACTAACACTTGGCTACGTTCCGGGGTTAGGTTCAGTTTGGTCTGATTGAACCATGGGAACCTAGAATCCATGCGTCCGTCAATTTTGGTGAGTGCTGCTTCATCAGCAAGTCGGAGCAGGGTAGTTGAGATCATCTTCGTGTTTGTGTATGGATGTCACGCCTTTTGTAATTCTTGAACTCTTGAGGGTCGAGTTTTCAAGTGAAGTCCGTCTTGGGAGGTGGAAGCGTCTGAGAGGGTTTTTCTTTCTTCCCCCCCCCCTTTTTTTTTGCTTCCTTTTTTTTTTATATGTATACATATATATTATCGTAATATTAGTAGATAAGTAGTATCATAGTAATAATAGATATAGTATATGTATACGTATATGTATATAGGTTAAATGAAGTTTCTCCCCCTCAAATCGTGCACCTAAGATGTGCTCCCCCTAAAAATGTACTCTCCCCTCGCAAATATGGTTGATACCCCCCCTCAATGCATGCACGTTAAAACATATAAGTTCTCTCCCAATAAACTAAGCGTGAACGTATTTATTTATTTTCAGATCAGATGCAAACTAAAGAATTATTGTTCTTTAAAATACATTAGAATGTACATCTTTCGCTTATTAATACTTCTAAAAAAATAGGTATTTTTGACAATTCAGCTTATATGCATATACGATATTTCAGGCTTGAAGTTCTTTAAGATATATGCATAGTTAAAATGTACCTATCATGGGGTATTAGACATTTCAACTCATATGCATGCGAAAATTTAACATTTAAAGTACATTTGAGGCATGCATGTTTATAATGTACCCTATTGTTTTCAAAGTAGGTATATTGTCTTTTGAGCTCAAGATGCATGCCAAGTTTCTTATGGAATGCATATAGAATTTACCTACGTAGTTGCTCGCATTGCTTACCAGTCGTGTATGTGGAGCAACCCAAGATACCATACACGCTGGGATGTTTGGCTGCTCTCATCGCATACCAGTCATGGGAGTGGAGCAGCTCTCTTGTACCTACCCATGCTGGGAATCTGCAAAAACATTATCCGGACTTTGGTACCCATTTTTGGATGGGTCCTCCCTTGTTAGCAGTAAATAAGTTAAGCACATTTGGTTCAGATATTGATCCTAAATCATCCTTTAAAGTCCAATTCAATTTGATTTGTGATTTACGAATCCAGGTTTGGTGAACCTTAGAGGGAAATGACAATTCAGCGCCGGTGAATGTGTGCCTAGGTGTAGAAGACCTAAAGATCCCTAGCCAGTCGCATAAGATGCTTTCTAGAATAAATATGGACTGGGTAGGAATATGCGCTTATGGCGCTATATGCGTCATTGGATGATGAGTCGTATTGCCTACAAGAGTTCACATCATTCACTCTATAATGAATATTGTGCGGGATGTGAGAAGTTCGCTTGCTTAAGCTTGGAACTTCTTCTTTGCACGATTCCCTTTCTCTTTTAATAGGAATAGGAGTGGAAAATTCTTGATCATTTTCGAGCTTAATTTTACAGTTTAATGTCGATTTTCCTTTCTCCTTCCTAATCTTTATTTGTTCCTTAGCTAATTTTTGCGCTTTGCTTTTACTTAACGTTTCAACTTCAGTCAAAATTGACTTAGAATGATTAATAAAAGCTTTCTCAGTTTTGGAACAAAGATGCTTGTTTTAGTTTTTGTTTTATTTACCTGTTTCGAGGAAGATGTATTACTTGACAAATTATTGGAAACAGATAAAGACGGGGAATTTTTGAGATATAAAATCTCCTTTAAAAGCTTTTCCTTTTCAGCGCCAAAACCTATCCTTTCAGAGTTCAAAGTATCTTGTAAATCTTTCAATTTACGAAGAGTCTCTGGAGTATCACATAGGGTAGGTTTTTTATCATGTAAAATATTTTCCCCGTTAGGAATTAAGTTAGAAGGATAGTTTTGATCTGCTAGACCTATATTCGAAATAACATTCTCTAATCGTTTAATCTTAGAGTAAAGCATACGCTGTTCCTCTAAGATGGTCTGATATTTTGATGAGGCTTCATTTCGCTCAGCTTCGCAAGAACGTAAATTTTTAGTCATCTCGCACACCCTATTTTCACTATCTTCTAACTTAGTTTCTAAGCTAATTATATTTGACTTTGCGTTTGTCAAATCTTCATTAGCATAAGCTAGGCTTTCTTGTTGCTTAAGCAACACGGAGTAATTATTAGCAAGTCTTGCTTCTAAATCCTCAATTTTCCTAGCTTGAGCATCCATTTAGATTAATATAATATTTAATTGAAAATAGAAATTGGCTTTTGAAATTTTAGTGACGAAAAGTTTGGTTTACTTGAGAAGTATGGTGAAGTATCGAAGAAAATCAGCGTCGTGGCGTGCACCGAAAAATTTTGTGATGATTTCGAAAACTTCGTGAAAATACCAAAACTTTTTCTATAATATGCCAATACGTCCTAAATAGATTATTGGATGACTGATCGTTGACACGTTTGTGGATTTGATTTCAAAAATTTGACAGAAAAGCAGTCTACACCGAAAATTTTTGGACCGGAAGGAAAATTATAAACGGGCGTTAGGACTGACTATGCCCGTTGGACTCAGAATGTTCTTCTCGTCAAATGGTGAAAAAATTAATTTTCCTCAAAAAGTGTTAGTTTTTATTTTTATTTTTTTTTTGAAACTTAAAATATTTTTATTCAAAGGGTCCAATTGTTTTGGTGATTGAAAACGTTTATGTGTGATTTTGAAGAGTGAGTTTGGATAGCCCGATTTAAGGTTTCGATCGATGCAAATAAGTTTCGGCCGATACTCAGTTTCGCCGAGAATAATTACAAAGGGTTAATTTTGAGTTTCGATCGATTTGATTTAGTTTCGCCGTGTTATCTTATAAAAGGATTTCAGTTTTGATCGAAACGTGATTGAAGCGTGTTTTCGGGCGAAAGTCAGTTTCGCCGAGAAAATTATAAAAGGATTTAAAGAAAATTTTCAATTCCGATCGAAACGAGTTTCGGGCGAAAGTCAGTTTCGCCGAGAAAATTATAAAAGGATCTAAAATTCAGTTTCGATCGAAACGTGTTTCGTGCGATTCCAGTTTCGCCGAGCAAAATTACAAAGGAGTTTAAATTTCAATTTCGATCGATTCGATTCAGTTTCGGGCGATGATCAGTTTCGCCGTGTAAAATTATAAATGCCTTTAGAAAATGTTAGTTTCGATCAATGCAAATGAGTTTCGATCAATGCAAATGAGTTTCGGGTGATACTCAAATGTGGCGAAAATACAAATTCAAGCAAAAAGTAATCGGGCGAAACTCAAATCAGCTAAAATTAAATGTTTGCTACAGTGCACATTCACCCGATCGGGTGTTTCTATCCAAAAAAAAATTTCTGGGCAGAATGACGAACTTCAGACTCGATTTCTACCTAAAACTCACTCAAATCAACTGAAAAATGTTGGGTAATCACTTCAAATCACTCGAAAACAACCTAATTAGCTCTTGAGCTTGCAAAATCAGTAAAATCAACTCAAAAATTCAAGAACAAGGCAGAATTCGAAACTGAAAAATAAACCAAAAAATTCAGAAACTTGCTCAAATCCAAACGTGTTCGCTCTGATACCACTTGTTGGTCCCTATTCGATCCAACAATACTGACCTAGGACGATTTACCACGCTAATGATGAAGGATTTAAAGCTTGAGCGTGGGGTGTGACAGTGAAGACGATGAATGCTTTGAAAATGCTTTCTTACTATTCAACACACACGCACTCACACATACTACACCAAAAAAAACACCCTAATGAATTAGGGTTTGGGGGTATATATACCACATGAGTTGGTATATTATACCCCTAGTAACTAAGAACTAGAATATTACCAACTAGCCCAAAGTTAATTAAATACAAACCAACTAAGATAAACATATTGAAATTGAACACTATAAAATATTCCTAACATCCCCCTCAGAATTAAAATAAATGCAATTAACTCCCTGGATTTTCTGTGTAGTAACGTCTAGCTCCCCTGGCAGAACAAAAAATCTGTACCACTTAGAGAAAAACGTTAGAAATAGTAGAGTTAATCAACAATTATTTTTGGCATGTTTTCCTTTGAAATATTTTGTCTGTGACAATAGCTCCTTGTCGTGTAGTGACAACGTCTCACTCCTTTAAATTTGTTTGAAGAAATCTGAGATGCTTAGAGAAAAACGTCAAAAATTTTGGAGCTAATGCATGATTTTTATATTATCTCCCCCTCAAATAATGCGCAAGAATTGACTTAACATGCAAGCATATGAAATCAATTTAAGTAACGAGCATAAAATACGCAATACACCTAGTAAGCACATATACATGGTCCCCAAAAACATGTATTGAAGATATTGCGTGAGGGTAAGAGCAATGACAAATTTATCGCATTTAAACAATTCAGTACCAATGCAATCTAAAATTACATTTAGAATGTGCGATAACAACAAGAAAAATTCGCATTTATTCAATTCAACGCATATGAAACATAATATTTCATATCAGAATGTGCGAAAACAACAAAAAGAAATTCGCATTTATTCAATTCAACGCATATGAAACATAATATTTCATATCAGAATGTGCGAAAGTTTTTTTTTTTATGTATATTACTAATATTATAGTATGGGGTCAGATTATTTTGCTTCGATCAATCGTCACACCTAAAATTTTACGAGACATTTGAAGATGAAAATGCCGTCAAGTCATGTCGTCAAACTATAGTCCTAAGTTCATAGACTGGTCCATTTCGACAATTCTCACTAGGTTCGCTCTTGCACTCAAATTTTTCTGACTTGGGATTTTTTTTTTATATTTATATCACTCAAGTCAACACAAGCAATTATAAGTCAATTTACCTGTGAGCGAGGCATTTTTTTTAATCATTTCACCTAAGCGAGAGACCGTCGATTGGAATCAAAGGGTTATAAGGGTTATAGTTTGGCTAGGACTTAGAAGGGAAGGAATTTAGGGGAAAGTGAGCTTATCTCTTCGTCATCTTCCATTTCTACGTCCGTCTCTTTTCTTTTCGGCGTCTTTCCTCTTTTCAATCTTTTCTCCCTCCTTTTCTTTTAAGAACAATTCCTTTTTATGCTATGCTCAAGCTGAAGCTCCGCTTCTCCACGAGGCTATAGGAGATTATCGTAGGCGAAGTTCTTCTTGTTGGTTCTCGGGCCGATACCGTGCTCCTCTTCTCTTAATCCCTAGAGAGGTTTCAGAGATTATCTTTTTGGAAAAGTTCACGGTTATGGAATTCGTACCCAAGGCTGCGCTCCTCTTCTCGTTTCCCGATATAAGACCGGATTATCGTTGGAGAAGTTCACTTCGTGGTGCTCCTCTTTCCAGTCCTTCTGACGAGCGTACGAGATTATCGACGGAGACTTTTACAGCAGGATCCATGCCACCTTCTGAGAGATAGTCGGAGGGCAGGTTCCTTTGGTCTGATTTTTGCGCGTTGAGCAATGCCTTCTTTTGTCATCATCCTCTTTATTGCTTCTCCCCCTCCTTTTCTTGTTTGAACAACCATCCGAAGAGTATAGAATACGGTTGAAGGCTGGGAATGGGATTCAAATGAAGAAAAGGACATCGGAGAAGGCTCAAAGTGGATTACTAAGGGCTGATTTGACGGAAAAAAAGTTATAAGGCCGAGTGAGGAATAACTTAAGCGCCCTTATCATTTTCCTAACGATCTAAGGCAAGGTGAGTATGAAGCCAAGAATCACTAGGACAAGTAATTAATGTGTGACTCACTCTAGAAATAGATCCAAGAAGAAAAAACAGGGCTTGAATCCTGACTTATGTATAGTGGCTTTGTGTCTAGTGGAGCAACCTAATGACCCTTTAGACACAAGAATGCGACTTTGACTGACAAAATTAAGCAATTAAATCGATCGCTTGTCGGGGAAAAAATTCTAAGTGACTTTAGATCAAAGCATCCTAAAGGATTTCGTCATTCCCCTAATATTATAGGTATATGTATATATTTAATTATTATTTTATTTTTTTTTATTTATTATTATCACGCAGGATATGGCATATGAGTATAGAAACACATAGAATAGAGCATGTGATAGCACAGAAGATCAGGTGATACACATATCACGGGTGATTCAACATGCCTAATTTTCCGACAAGAAATTGGAATCGTTTTTCATCCAATGCGTTGGTGAAAATGTCAGCTAGTTGGTACTCCGTGTTCACGAAATACATATCTATGGTGCCTTTTTCTACATGATCTTTAATAAAGTGATATCTAATGTCTATGTGTTTTGTGCGTGAGTGATGAACGGGATTGCAAGTAATAGCGATGGCACTTTGACTGTCACTATATATGGGTATATTATTTAAATTGTACCCATAGTCGCGAAGCTGAGTCCGCATCCACAGCATCTGGGAGCAACAACTGGCGGCTGCCACGTATTCCGCTTCGGCCGTCGAAGTTGACACACAGTTATGCTTTTTAGAGGACCAGCAGACTAGCTTTTCGCCAAGAAATTGAGCGTCACCGGACGTGCTTTTCCTGTCCATTCGGCAACCTGCATAATCAGCGTCAGTATAGCCGATAAGTTTGAAGTTCGTACCCTTTGGATACCATAGTCCAAGGGTAGAAGTGCCTTTAAGGTAACGCGGAATCCTTTTAACCGCGAGCATATGGGATTCTTTGGGATCGGCTTGAAAACGGGCACATAAGCAGGTGGCAAACATGATATCCGGCCGGCTCGAAGTGAGGTATAAAAGAGATCCAATGATGCTGCGGTACAGTGTGATGTCGACCGATTTACCAGAGGGTTCGGCATCCAACTTGCAGCTTGGTGACATAGGAGCACTGAGAGGCTTGCTCCGATCTTGATGGAATTTCTTCAGAATATCCTCTATGTATTTTGTATGACTGATGAAAATCCCATCATCGTGCTGCCTGACTTGAAGTCCTAAGAAGAACTCTCTCCCATGTGACTCATCTCGAATTTGCTTTTCATGAGATCTCCAAACTTCGTGCAGAGCCGAGGATTTGTTGATCCGAAGATGATGTCGTCGACGTATACTTGGACGACCATCAGATCTTTGTCTTGCCATTTGATGAAGAGGGTTGTGTCTATTGTTCCTCGTATGAATCCAGACTTTACGAGGAATTCACTCAGGACATCGTACCAAGCACGTGGGGCTTGTTTTAGTCCATAGAGAGCTTTGTCCGATGGATAGAGATGATCGGGAAATTCTTGATCAATGAAGCCTTCCGGCTGAGCTACGTAGACTTCTTCTTTTAACACGTCGTTGAGAAAGGCGGTCTTAACATCCATCTGATAGACTTTGAAGTCTTTGTGAGCCGCATATGCCAGGAGAAGGCGGATAGCTTCGATTTGGGCAACAGGAGCATATGTTTCGTCGTAGTCGATACCTTCCTGTTGATTGTATCCCTTCGCAACTAGCCTTGCTTTGATCCGGATCACTTCACCGTCTTCATTTTTCTTGTTTTTGAATACCCATTTTGTTCCGACAATTGTTTTCCCATGTAGACGTGGAACTAAGGTCCACACTTTAAGACGTTCGAATTGATGAATTTCATCATGCATTGCTATTACCCAATCCGGATCTTGAAGTGCGTCTGCTACCTTGGTAGGCTCGTTTTGGCTTAAGAAGCAGCTGAAGAGACTGTGCTGACGACGTGTCTTTACTCCGCTTGAGGGCTCGCCAATTATCTGATCAACCGGGTGAGCTCTAGTCCACTTGCACTCATTTGGAAATGCTGAAGGCGATGCGTCAGCCGTTTGTGGGTCTAGATTTTCAAAGTTCTCTGGTTGTTCATCTGTGTGAGGAAGTTCCAAATCAGCACTTGGAGAGAGCGACTCCGATGATTCTTCCTCAACACCCACGGTAGTTTCTTCATTATTCTGAGGTAAGTCTGAATCGGTTGGAGTAGGAACAGTTGAAGAGCTTGGTGCATCGGCCTCTTCAGGTGGAAAACCACTATAGATGTAGCATTGGGTGACCGATATACTGGCTCGAAGAGAGAGTCCAAATCGTCCAATGCAAGTCTCATAGCTTCTTCTGACGTTGAATTCGGAGTTGTTGCCATCTTCTGTTGGTTTTGTGCCAACACACCAGTGAAAACAGGTTCTGAACTGTTATATTCAGAAGCTATCGGGTTGAGTAGGGGTCCTGAACTGAGGTGTGCAGGAGCCATCTGGTTAAGCACGGGTCCTGGACTGAAGTGACCAGAAGCCATCACCGCCACTTCGTGGAAAGTGACGTTGTAGCTTTATTTGATTGTGTTGTTGGACTTGATGTATACTTGGTACGCTTTCGAGGTTGAAGAATACCCGACGAAAGTGGCTTCGAATGCTTTAGGGTCAAACTTAGCACGTGGCTCTCGGTCGTTCGCCTACAAAGCATTTGCACCCGAAGATTTTAAAGAATGAAATGTTGGGTACTCGTTTGTTGATAATTTCGTACGAAGTCTTGTCGAAGCGCTTGTGAATCACTGTCCTGTTTTGAGTGAAACAGGCAGTATTTACTGCTTCCGCCCAAAGAAAATGTGGAAGTCCAGAATGTATGAGCATCGTATGCGCGGCTTCCACTAGTGTTCTGTTCTTTCGTTCGACTACCCCATTCTGCTGAGGAGTCTTGGCGGCTGAAAATTGTTGACTTATCCCAAGTTTCTGATAAAATTCACTGAGACATCTGTTCTTGAACTCAGTGCCATTGTCTGTTCGAATGACTTGGATAGTCTGCTGCAGCAAATTTTGAGTAGTGTTCACGAAATTGATGATCAAGTCCACTGTCTCATCTTTTGTTCGGAGAAACCTTGTCCATCTGTAGCGAGAGTAGTCATCGGCTATGACCAGTAGATACTTGCGTCCATTTATACTCTGTGTCTTCATCGGGCCACAGAGGTCCATATGTAGCAGTTCCAGGGGACGTGAAGTAGAGGCCACTTGTTTGATATGATGAGATGCTCGCTTCATTTTTCCTAATTGGCACGCCGAACATTGATGCTCTTTTTGTAAAGGTATAGTTGGAAGACCATGAACCAACTTTTTCTTTGAGAGATGTTGAAGAGCTTTGAGGTTGAGATGAGACATGCGTTGATGCCACAAGCTGTTCCTCTGAATTACAGTCTGAGAGATGAGGCAGACCGCTGTCGAGGGCCGCACGGATGTCAGGTTGATCGTGTAAAGATTGGATTGCCGAAGTCCGTAAAGGAGTTCTGTGTCCTGAATATCCAAAATTCTGCACCGGTCAGCATGAAAGACCACCAGGAACCCTTTGTAACAGAACTGGCCTATGCTGAACAAGTTATGGCGGAGGCCTTCGACGTATGAGACATCTTTTATAGTCAGATTCTTCAAAATGATATCCCCAAGTCCTAGAATCAGGGCTGAATCGTTGTTTCCAAACCTGACTTTTCCATTTGGATGGTTTTTGTAGTTGCTCAGCAGTTCTTGATTTCCCGTCATGTGTGTGGAGCAACCAGAATCGAGGTACCACACATGATGGATCTGCAAAAACAATTTAGAGAGCTTTAGGTACCCATTTAAACATGGGTCCTCTCAGATTAGCAGATATGATTTCAGGTTCAGATATAGTTCCTAAATTATTACTTGAGAGAGTCTTGACAACCCATTTCACTTTTGGAGAAGTGGGTTTGGGTGTTGCCTCTTTAGGTGACTTGGCCGTTTCGGCTTTCGTCGTCCTAGGCGGAGATTTAGGAACCCATTTGAGTTGAACCTTGCAGGGAAGGTTAATTTCAGCACGTACAAATGCTTTGGTAGGTTTGATCGAGGAAAAGATCTTTTCTTGTGATAGTCTCTTAAGGTGCTTGGGGGATTTAATATCTACGGGATACGTTAGGTGAGGAAAGTCATGTATGGCGCCATAAGCTTTCTTTATGGCTGGGTCTTGTTTCCTACGAGTTTTCCTAGTGGCATTTGTTTCAGAATGATTAATTTTTGTTTTCGATGTGGAACCTATTTCGAAATTAGTGCTTCTAATATGTGATTGGTTTGAGGGAGTGTATAGAAGCAATTATTTGAAACGAGGAAATGGCTCTTTTATTTTTCCGAGTGTCTTTTATTTTTGCAGAAGGAGAAACGATATTGGAAACATTCGAATCTATTGGCTCCTTCGCTATTTTTATTCTAGACACCCACGCCTTCGTTTCTAGTGCTGGTCCTACGCTCCCTGTAGACGTAGGTGAAATAGTGTTAGGCTTAGCACTTCTAATAATACGTTTATGATCTACTGAAGACGCTTTTTCAATTTTCACGCTTTTTGGAATAGCGTGTGATTTAGCTTGGGATGTTGAAGAAGCTTTGAGATTCTCAATCTCTTTTAGGAACTTTTCCTTTTCAGCTTCAAAATTCTCTCGTTCTATTTCTAGTGAGCATCTTAACTCCTCTATTTTCCTAACAATAGGGGGTATCTTGAGAGAATTTTCAGAATGATGATTTTGTGCTTCTTCTTTAATAGAAAGATCTTCAGGTAGTTTAATTGACTCAAGACTCCAACCTTTGGGAAGTTCCCTAATGTTGTAGCTTTGATTCAATTCGGTGTAGGAGAAGGGAATTTCAACACTAGTCTTGGCTTTTCTTTTGGTTTCTTCTAAAGCATCTATTTCTTTAGCATTAGTAAAAACCATAAGATCTGTTAATCCTAAACCCATGTATTGAATGTCGTAAAGTTGCTTACAATCAACTTTCGACAGACACCGTGGGTTCTCAAAGCCTAAGCCAAATTTATAATCATAAATTCTAAGTCCATGGGTTGATTTAAAAATATTGTCAGTTTAGTATGTCCCCTTCTAACAAGAAGATCTTCTAACTTTTTAACCTTAGTATATAACTTCTTTCGTTCTTCCCCTAACAAAGCATAGTTATTTTCTATTGTAATTTTGTAGACTTGACAAGCATCTAATTCTACACCAAGTTTACTAACTTTTGCATTTGATTCTTCTAATTGGGCTTCTAAGTTAGTAATCATAGTGGTTGCTTCGGTTATCCTACAATTGTGGGTGGCTTTCTCATTGAGCTTCCTAACCAAACAATTGTAGTTATTTGCTAGCCTATCCTCCAATTCTTTAATCTTCACACTATGCTGCTCTGTCTTAGATGAACTAGTCTCCCTAGAATGTAAGCTCTTAGTGAGTTCTTCTATCTTCGTATGGGAGCTTCTAAGTTCGGATTCGAGACTAGTGATTTTCTCTTTAGACCTAGACAATTTGTCTTCTACTTCCTTTATAAATTTCTGCTCATGTTTCATGTTAGCGTATTCTATTTTATACGATTCTAACATGGTCAATAATGTGGAAGGGAGGTCTACCTCTTGTGAAGAGGTGGATGCATTCTCGTCGTCCGTTTGATTTGCGGTTTCGGCGTCTGATTCATTGTCGAGACGGGCCATGAGGGCTAAATTCTCTTCTACAGAACTCAATGTTTCCTCAAGCCATTGATCTTGTTCGGCCATGAGAGCTACTCCAGCTTCCTTCTGTTTAGTCAATTGGAGCTTCCTGGAGTAGTAGTTGGCATCTCTCTTCTTCGGAAGAGTGCACTCTCTGGCAAAGTGACCTGTCTTGCCACAGTTGAAGCATTTGTTGACCTCTTTAGGATTCTTGACTTCGGAGCTCTCTGGTGCACGTTCTTTGTTTTTAGAGCTTGTAGTCCGAAGTCTGTTGGCTGAGGTTGATGACTTCTTCTTGAAGTACTTCTTACTCATCATTTTTCCTATTAGAGCCAACAGCTTTCCTAGGGCTTTCAAATTTGGCTCAACGTCTGAGTCCGACTCTTCTTCCGACTCAGAAAGGGAAGGAGGCCTAACGATCTTTTCTTTTCTTGATTTGGAGCTCCTCTTCTCCGAGACTAAGGCAACAGTGTCCTCGATCTGTTTGCCCTTCTGCTCCTTGAGAATCTCGCTTATATCATCCTCATGTTGTGCGAGATTGTCAAACACGGCATGGATATCCAACTCCTCTAAATCTTTATTCTTTCGGATTTGAGTGGATATTTTCTTCCATTCTGCGGGCAGGGAAGAAAGAAATCTGATGTTTGCCTCCATGTTGGTCTTCGTGATTTCTATCTTCCTCATCTCGTTGAGAAGAGTGAGGTATCTTTGGTAGTTCTCATATAGACGCTCCTCCGTCTTTGCTTTGAAGGAGTCGTAAGCAGTGAGAATGTTTGCCTTTTTGGCCTTTATGCCAACTTCCGTCCTCTGCATCATCCTATGCAGTTCATCCCACATTCCTTTAGCCGATGAAAGGCTATCAATCTGTATGTATATGTCATTGGGGATGCCCTGCATAAGAGTATTCATGGCTACTAGATCAGCCTTAGCTCTAGCCCTCTCCTCGATTGAGTACTCCCTAGGCTCTTTAAGTCGCCTAGTAGGAGGAATTGTAGGAGTGGCCGTTTCATCACCGGGTACATGAACCCAGAATTGTGCTGGTCCCTGTTCGAGTGACTGCAGTAGATTCTCGGCCTGATCTTTTAAAGCGATGAAATTTAGGAAGCGGCTTCTCCAAATGGTGTATTCGCCTCGTTGCAAAATCGGTGGACGGTTGTCATTTCCGAGTGAGTATGCATCCATTTGTAGTTGAGTTGTTGAAGGATCTTCGTTAAGTGTTTTGAACTTTTGAAGATGATGTAATGTACTTCACAAGTGATAAAGTTCGTTAGTAGCGTTTGATTCGAAAAATAGTTCGAGAATTAATTTCGATTCAATCTTTAAAGTTTGATCGAAAATAATTTCGTCGAAATAGAATGTACTGTGTACTGTTCTCGTGGGAGAAAGTCTGTCAGCGAAATATTTTTCGAGCGAAATAAATTTCCCAAAATCGTTCGGTCGAGAAAAATTTCAGATCGTGAATTTATTTCGATCGTAAAGAAACAGTACGTTAGTAAGTTTCTCGACAAGTCAAAATAAATCTGTTGACTAGAAAAGTTTCTCGCGTGTAAATGATTTTTAGCTTGGTCAAACTTCAAATGTTTGACCGAAAATTTTTTCGAGAGAAAGGTTTTACGCGCGCAAAGTCAAAATTGGTCTTTCTCGAAAAAGATTTTCATTGAATAATGCTCGAGAAATATTTTTAACTAAAATCGTTTCTAGTAATGACGATTCTAGCGCTGACTTCGTTTTCTGACCGAGAGAAATTCTCGCGCCAAGTTTTTCGATCGAGAAACTAATCCGATCGTAAAAACAAGGAATTAGACATTGAAATTTCAGGTAATTGCTCGCAGTCATTAACTAACAACGCACGAACAAGCAATTAAACACGTTATGAAGCAAAGTATGTCGAATTTGATCAAAATCAGAACGTGTTCTTCATGTTCTTCGTGAACAGTAAATCACAGAATCGATTTAATCCTCAAATCGAAGTTCAAACAGCTACAGAAGTGATCGCAATCATGATCTAACACTTAAACAAGCACAGAAACACCAAATTCAACTCAATTAAGCACAGATTTAGGCTATTGGATCGAAAAAGATTTCGCGCCAAACTGTTCTTCGATGAACAGTAAACAGTAAATGGTTTTCGATCCAAATCCAACGAATTTTGATTCAAAACAAAACGAATTGGCTCTGATACCAATTGTTAGGTCCTACGATTAACAACTCTATGATCCTAGGCATGAATTCTAAGTAATTCGATGATAATGATTGACATTAAGATTCGATCGAAAAACTCAAATGAAGAACAAGAGAGAGAATTCAAGTAGAGCGAGAAAGTTACTAGTGTTTCTCTCTCTAGAAATTGAACTGCAAGCCTTTCGGATCAATTTCCAAAACTTTCTCTATTAAGCTCAATGTGTACAATCCTATTTATACCAAACAAACTTGGTATAAATAACAAACAAGTCTCCTAAACTAAGGACAACTATACAAAACGACCCTAATTACAAGGACAAAATGAAATCAAGCACAATTCTAAAAGTATACTCTACAACCCGTATTCACTTGTGTGTTGGCACAAAACCAACAGAAGATGGCAACAGCTCAGGACTCAATGTCAGAAGAAGCTCTGAGACTTGCGTTGGAGGAATTGGACTCTCTCTTTGAGCCCGTATATCGGCCAGACACCATTATTGTTACACCGTTAGTGGATCCCCCACTCGACGAGGCCGATGTCCCAAGCTCTTCAAATGTCCCTACCTCACCCGATTCAGAATTACCACAGATCACTGAAGAACCTACCGTAGTCAATGAGGAAGTCTCATCAGAATTGCTCAATTCAAGTGCAGAATCAAACTTACCTCAACCTAATGAACAACCTGAGATCATTGGTGATCTCGGTCCACAAATGGCCGATGCGTGTAGTTCTGCCCTTCCGCATGAGCGAAAGTGGACTCGAGCACATCCGGTTGATCAGATTATTGGTGATCCTTCGAGTAGAGTACGGACACGTCATCAACACAGTCTCTTCAGCTGCTTCTTAAGCCAAAATGAGTCAACCAAGATAGCAGACGCACTAAAAGACCCGGATTGGGCAATAGCAATGCGAGATGAAATCAACCAAGAGCGTCTTCAAGTGTGGAACTTACTACCCCGTCCGCATGGGAAACCATTATCGGGACGAAATGGGTGTTTAAGAACAAGAAGAATGAAGATGGGGAAGTGATCCGGAACAAAGCAAGGCTGGTTGCGAAGGGATACAATCAACAGGAAGGCATTGACTACGACGAGACATATACTCCTGTTGCCCGAATCGAAGCCCGCGCTTTCTTGGCTTATGCGGCTCACAAAGACTTCAAAGTCTATCAAATGGACGTTAAGACCGCCTTCCTCAATGGAGTGTTAAAGGAGGAAGTCTATATCGCTCAGCCAGAAGGCTTTGTTGATCAAGAACATCTCGATCACGTTTATCGATTGGACAAAGCTCTCTACGGACTGAACAAGCCCCACGTGCTTGGTATGACGTCTTGAGCGATGTCCTCGTAAATTATGGATTTATCCGAGGAACGATCGATACGATCCTCTTCATAAAATGGCAAGACAAAGACTTGATGATCGTCCAAGTTTTTGTAGACGACATCATCTTCGGATCAACAAATGCACGGCTATGCAAGAAATTTGGAGATTTGATGAAGAGCAAATTCGCAATGAGTCACATGGGAGAGATGCAATTTTTCTTGGGACTTCAAGTCAGGCAGCTCGAAGATGGCATCTTCATAAGTTAGACAAAATACATCAAGGACACACTGAAGAAGTTCCATCAAGATCAGAGCAAGCCTCTCAGCACTCCTCTGTCAACAAGCTGGAAGTTGGATGCCGATCCCACTAGAAAAGCGGTCGACATTACACTGTATTGCAGCATCATCGGCTGTCTTCTCTATCTCACCTTAAGCCGGCCGGACATTATGTTTGCCACATGTCTATGCACCCGTTTTCAAACCGACCCCAAAGAATCTCACATGCTCGCTGTGGCGACCCTACTTCCTAATTAAATTAGTTGGCGGATTTCCGCAACAGAAGTCGCGGAGGACCCGATTTATTAAAAACTCTTAATAAAATAATATACATAATATATCAAAGGTCGGGTTTTACAAAAGTCGTTACTATATACATCGGCCGAAGCCTCAAAATCTAACCCGACTAAACTAAACTATGCCTCTCCACAGGTCGCGTCCCATGTACCGCTCCGCCCTCAAAAGCCCGTGGAGTCACCGCCGCCAGCCCGCCTACAGCTAACCCTGACACTCATCGGTGTCGGGCGCAGTCTCACCTATAAAATAAAACCCTGAGCAAAAACGCCCAGTAGGTGGTAGTAAAAACATGCAATGCGTATGTGTGCGTGCACTCAACCCAATCCCATGTCCTCTCACATGAAATATTCACGCTCGACCTAGCACACGTCTCATCACATATCAGGGCCCTAGGCTAGACTCGGCACCCACGCGCGCATGGCAAGGTACGCCATAATCATGCGGTAGCCCACGCCGGCCTCGCCGGGTCGCTCCCTCCGCACACAATCTCATCCCGACGGTGTTACACCTCGGTGTAACGCCCCGAGTAGTCTACCACTACCCGGGTAGACAGGAATCTCACATCTGTCTGCCGTCCCTGAGCCAAATAGTAACCGGTGGTGTACACCTCGGGTGGCTCAATCCCGAGTAGATGGGTGTCGCAAACCCCCTCTCCCACCAGGTGCCCTATCGAGTCTAGACCTGACTACCAACATCGGTAACTCTACCCCACTCATCCGACACCGTAAGGCGTCACCGTATGAATACGGTACATCATCATCACTCTCACCCGTGCATGTCGTGATATGCACATAAAAATCAATCACATGAACACATCACATTTCATACAATAGTAAATAGTAAAACACGGAAAATATTATATTTATTAAAATCCGATACTAGGCCGAAGGTTTTAAAATCCCAAAATATTATTTATAATTTAAAATATGGGTTGACTCTATTTATATATTATAATATGAAAATATTTTATTTTAAATTGATTTGGGCTTAAAATGATTTTATTTAAAGTATTTGGGCCTAAAATAGGGCAAAGCCCAAAATCAAAACCGTTGGTCAAAGCCCAAGTCAATAATCGCCCGAAACCCACTTTTAAAAGCTGGTCAACCCGCGAAATTATCGGGTCAACGCCCGACTTCGCGAAATCACTCGCACTTCGCGAATCGACGTTTTAAAGTTTTAGTCAACCCGCAAAACTTCGAGTCAAAGTTCGAATTCGCAAAACCTTCGCCGAATTCGCAAATCGTTCGATTAGGCCCGCGAAATCCACTTTGAAGCCCGCGCGAAGCCCGACGTCACTCACAGGAATCACCCCGCGAAATTAAGTCGGCCCGCGAAACTCAAAATCGGCCCGCGACTTATCTCACAATTCGCAAAGCAGCCTCAACCCGCGAAATCCCAATTTTGACCCGCGAAAACCATTTCACTCACACAGTTCGCAAAATACTTGGGCCCGCGAAACACTTGCGCGACCCGTAAATCAATTCGGCCAATTCTACTTTCCTTTAAAATAATTTCTCACCCGATTCGCAAAATAACACGGCCCGCAAAGTTTTTCTCTCTCTCACGATTCGCAAAGTAAAGAATGGCCCGCTAACTTAAAATCAACCCGCAAACCATCTACACCTAATTCGCAAATTATTCCAACCCGCAAAACATATCATTTCCCGATTCGCAAAACTCCCAATTTTCATTATTTCTACTACATATTTCGCGAATCATGAACGAACCCTAATTTTCCAGAAATTTAACAAGTTCATCGTCACATAAACACATCAGTTAACTCATCTAGCCCAAGAACTCATATATTGAGTTCGAAATCACTTCATAGCACATAATAACATACCACGAAAATTAATGAAAATCATAAAACTTAAAAGTATGAATTCGAATGGCCTTCCAATCGAATTCTAATAATTTTACGGAATGTAATACGCTTTAAAAGGGTTTGTAGGGGTATAAACCACCTACCTATCCTCCAAGCTAAATTTGATCAACTTCCTAAGCTGAAAATCGGATTGAGCTAGTCGATTCTTACGTCCCTTGCTTCGTCCGTCACTCCTATTGCTCAACTTTCTAATCATTAACCATATAAAACCTTAAGAACTTGTTGAGGATTTATAAATTCTAATTAGATTTTCTTACCTCCTTTCACGTTGGTTTGATGGCTCACAAATGAAGTTTTCTTCCTTTTTATTCTTTCTTTGATATTCACGCTGGAGTTGAAGGTTTGCAAATGGGGTTTCTTTTTCTTTTTGGCTTCCAATCTCACGTTTTTTCCTTGGCCAAAGAATGATTATTTTAAGCTAAAATATCTACCCAAAGCATGGTCTTCAACGTGGGTTTTCCTCAATTAAGCAAGCTTGTCCTTATTTCATTATTTTAACTCCTTTGGGTCATTAAGTCTCTTGGGCTATTTCATTCTAAACTAGTCCTCCAAGTTGGGCCCTTGCTAATTAATTTGGGCTTTATGCTATTTGATCTACATTGCAACTTGGGTTTTCTAAATATTTTCGGTCCATAGTATTTATTCGTTCTCGGCCCCAAACTAATATTTTCGTCTCACTCCCGAAAATTCGATTTTCGTTCGACAATTATCTTCATTAATTTCGAATATTACAAAAATAATCCCGTATTAATTTTACGGGTATTACATCCTCCCCCCCTTACAGAAATTTCGTCCCCGAAATTCAGTGGTGGAGAACTCGAGTTTAGCTCTACGACTAAACTCGTCCAATCTAGTTTCTATGTTTTAGTCATTTCTATTTCCACTACGCTTCCGCTGCGCACTCTTATTTCCATGGTCTGGTTTTGCCACATGACCTTCAGTAGAGAGTCCGTTTCACAGATCTCCAACTGATGGAAATCAGACGTGGTCTTGTAGCGACCCGTCTTTCTTTTTAACGGAGAACACTGGGGCTCCCCATGGTGAGAATCTGGGTCCAGTTCTAGTTCTACGACTAGAGATCGGAGTAGCTCCAGATGTAGGATCAATAACGAATTCGGTTTCCCGACTCGGAGGTAATTCCAAGAGACCTTCGAGAAATACTTCGGGATTATTACTATCGGGACTTCCTCTAGTTTTCTCCGTCCTTACGAGTCGATGAGCTCTCAAGGCAGAAATCCTAGGGATTGGTTTACTATTTATCTTTACGGAAAAATTTATATTTCCTCCCTCAGTGATCGGAACCTAACTACCCTCTCCTTCGGGTGACCCCCGTGGGGTGAAGAAACTACGTAGTTGTAGAAAGAATGGGCGGGATATATTCCCGCCCTGATCACGAAAATGGCCAACACAAACAAATGTGTGGCTCCAGAATCGATAAGGATTGAAGACGGTACGGGGAATATATTCAACGTACCCGTGACTACAGCTGGGTTCGCCTCCGCCTCTTCGTTCGTCAACGTGAAAACTCGCGCAGGTACAGGTGGAGGTCGAATCAAGTTCTGCGGCTGATTCTGCAGCAGAGGTTGAGTTCTCGTGCAATTCCGTGCAACGTGTCCGGTCTCCCCACACCGGAAGCATTGCAGATTCTGCACAGATCGAGGTCCGTAACAAACACCAAAATGATTCCGCCCACACTGCTGGCATCGGGGCGCTGATATTGGTGGTCTATTGGTGATGTTAGTCGGTCCCTGATAAATGTTCGGGCGCCAACTTTGCTGATCGGGTCGGTTACCCTTTTTCAAACCATTACCGATAAGCTGTCGCTTTTGAGCGCTTTCTCCTTGTTGGCTCTCTCTCTTCCGGTTCGCTTCCTGAGCCTCCCTCACCACTCCTTCCGCCTGCTCGGCTATCAGCGCACGTTCCGTCGCTTGGCGGAACTCCAGCTGGCGCACACCCGCCACACTAAGATCTCGGTAGAATTCGGGTTTCAGTCCCCGAAGGAATCTCGTAACTTTGAGAGCGTTCGTTGCTACGAGATGAGGAGCAAACCGGGATAACTCCTCAAATCTGCGGATGTATTCAGCAACTGGCATACGCCCTTGCTTTAGATTCATAAACTCGTACATTCGCTGCTCTTGATCGTGAGCAGTGAAATACTTTTCGTAGAAAAGCTCTCTAAATCGCTCCCATGTCATGGTAGCAGGATCCTCTAACACCTTTACGGTGTTCCACCAAAAACGCGCGCTTCCCGAAGCAGGGAAACGGCACACAAAACCTTCTCATTATTCGGCACTCGGCTATAGATGAAGAGATCCTCTATGGTGCCGATCCAGTCCTCGGCCACCGCAGGGTTGGCAGCCTCGGCAAAAGTTGGGGGATTGAGTTTGCGAAACCTCTCCCCGATAATTTCCACACGATCGGGCTGCGGGGAGGAACGGTGCTCAGATGAGCTTTGGTGATTTATGAGGTTGTTGATTTGGTCTGACTGTCGTTGGATTAATTCAGTCAACCGTCGGATAGTGTCGTGTTCAGGAGTCGGGGACTCAGGTTCGTCCCGTCGACTCGTTTCTCCTACGAACTCTCGTCTAGGTCTTCCTCTCGACATTCTCGAATGCTAGCTAGCGCACATAAACGAACACATATCAACTCACATAATCACAATAGCATATAACACTTACAGGCAAGGCTGGTTCTCCCGGCTTCTGAGCGGCGGTACATGGACAGTCTTCAGAACCTAAAACCTAACGCTCTGATACCACCTGTGGCGACCCTACTTCCTAATTAAATTAGTTGGCGGATTTCCGCAACAGAAGTCGCGGAGGACCCGATTTATTAAAAACTCTTAATAAAATAATATACATAATATATCAAAGGTCGGGTTTTACAAAAGTCGTTACTATATACATCGGCCGAAGCCTCAAAATCTAACCCGACTAAACTAAACTATGCCTCTCCACAGGTCGCGTCCCATGTACCGCTCCGCCCTCAAAAGCCCGTGGAGTCACCGCCGCCAGCCCGCCTACAGCTAACCCTGACACTCATCGGTGTCGGGCGCAGTCTCACCTATAAAATAAAACCCTGAGCAAAAACGCCCAGTAGGTGGTAGTAAAAACATGCAATGCGTATGTGTGCGTGCACTCAACCCAATCCCATGTCCTCTCACATGAAATATGCACGCTCGACCTAGCACACGTCTCATCACATATCAGGGCCCTAGGCTAGACTCGGCACCCACGCGCGCATGGCAAGGTACGCCATAATCATGCGGTAGCCCACGCCGGCCTCGCCGGGTCGCTCCCTCCGCACACAATCTCATCCCGACGGTGTTACACCTCGGTGTAACGCCCCGAGTAGTCTACCACTACCCGGGTAGACAGGAATCTCACATCTGTCTGCCGTCCCTGAGCCAAATAGTAACCGGTGGTGTACACCTCGGGTGGCTCAATCCCGAGTAGATGGGTGTCGCAAACCCCCTCTCCCACCAGGTGCCCTATCGAGTCTAGACCTGACTACCAACATCGGTAACTCTACCCCACTCATCCGACACCGTAAGGCGTCACCGTATGAATACGGTACATCATCATCACTCTCACCCGTGCATGTCGTGATATGCACATAAAAATCAATCACATGAACACATCACATTTCATACAATAGTAAATAGTAAAACACGGAAAATATTATATTTTATTAAAATCCGATACTAGGCCGAAGGTTTTAAAATCCCAAAATATTATTTATAATTTAAAATATGGGTTGACTCTATTTATATATTATAATATGAAAATATTTTATTTTAAAATTGATTTGGGCTTAAAATGATTTTATTTAAAGTATTTGGGCCTAAAATAGGGCAAAGCCCAAAATCAAAACCGTTGGTCAAAGCCCAAGTCAATAATCGCCCGAAACCCACTTTTAAAAGCTGGTCAACCCGCGAAATTATCGGGTCAACGCCCGACTTCGCGAAATCACTCGCACTTCGCGAATCGACGTTTTAAAGTTTTAGTCAACCCGCAAAACTTCGAGTCAAAGTTCGAATTCGCAAAACCTTCGCCGAATTCGCAAATCGTTCGATTAGGCCCGCGAAATCCACTTTGAAGCCCGCGCGAAGCCCGACGTCACTCACAGGAATCACCCCGCGAAATTAAGTCGGCCCGCGAAACTCAAAATCGGCCCGCGACTTATCTCACAATTCGCAAAGCAGCTTCAACCCGCGAAATCCCAATTTTGACCCGCGAAAACCATTTCACTCACACAGTTCGCAAAATACTTGGGCCCGCGAAACACTTGCGCGACCCGTAAATCAATTCGGCCAATTCTACTTTCCTTTAAAATAATTTCTCACCCGATTCGCAAAATAACACGGCCCGCAAAGTTTTTCTCTCTCTCACGATTCGCAAAGTAAAGAATGGCCCGCTAACTTAAAATCAACCCGCAAACCATCTACACCTAATTCGCGAACTAATCCAACCCGCAAAACATATCATTTCCCGATTCGCAAAACTCCCAATTTCGCGAGTTCAACTCGCAAAATCCAACATTTCCAGAAATCTCACACGTTCTTCATCACATAAGCACATCAATCAATTCATCCAGTCCAAGAACTCATATGTTGAGCTCGAAATCACGTTAAAACACATAGCAAACATACCACGAAAATTATCAAAATCATAAAACTTAAAAGTATGAATTCGAATGGCCTTCCAATCGAATTCTAATAATTTTACGGAATGTAATACGCTTTAAAAAGGGTTTGTAGGGGTATAAACCACCTACCTATCCTCCAAGCTAAATTTGATCAACTTCCTAAGCTGAAAATCGGATTGAGCTAGTCGATTCTTACGTCCCTTGCTTCGTCCGTCACTCCTATTGCTCAACTTTCTAATCATTAACCATATAAAACCTTAAGAACTTGTTGAGGATTTATAAATTCTAATTAGATTTTCTTACCTCCTTTCACGTTGGTTTGATGGCTCACAAATGAAGTTTTCTTCCTTTTTATTCTTTCTTTGATATTCACGCTGGAGTTGAAGGTTTGCAAATGGGGTTTCTTTTTCTTTTTGGCTTCCAATCTCACGTTTTTTCCTTGGCCAAAGAATGATTATTTTAAGCTAAAATATCTACCCAAAGCATGGTCTTCAACGTGGGTTTTCCTCAAATTAAGCAAGCTTGTCCTTATTTCATTATTTTAACTCCTTTGGGTCATTAAGTCTCTTGGGCTATTTCATTCTAAACTAGTCCTCCAAGTTGGGCCCTTGCTAATTAATTTGGGCTTTATGCTATTTGATCTACATTGCAACTTGGGTTTTCTAAATATTTTCGGTCCATAGTATTTATTCGTTCTCGGCCCCAAACTAATATTTTCGTCTCACTCCCGAAAATTCGATTTTCGTTCGACAATTATCTTCATTAATTTCGAATATTACAAAAATAATCCCGTATTAATTTTACGGGTATTACACTCGCGGTCAAGCGGATTCTTCGCTACCTAAAGGGCACCTCGACCTTAGGATTATGGTACCCTAAAGGCACAAATATCAAATTAATTGGCGACACTGATTATGCAGGTTGCTGAATGGACAGAGCGCATCCGGTGGCGCTTAATTTCTAGGCGAAAAGCTAGTCTGCTGGTCATCAAAGAAACAGAATTGCGTTTCAACGTCAACGGCCGAGGTCGAATACGTCGCGACTGCCAGCTGTTGCTCGCATATACTATGGATGTGGACTCAGCTTCGCAATTATGGGTACAATTTAAATAATATACCCATTTATAGCTATAGCCAAAGTGCCATTGCAATTACGTGTAATCCTGTTCATCACTCACGCACAAATCACATAAACATACGATATCACTTTATCAAAGATCACGTAGAAAAAGGCACCATTGACATGTATTTTGTGAACACGGAATATCAACTAGCTGATATTTTCACCACGGCATTGGATGAAAAACGGTTTCAATTCCTTGTCGGAAAATTAGGCATGTTGAACCTTCCGTAATTTGTGCTTATATGATCCTATGTGCTTTCACATGTTCTATGCTATGTGTTTTCTATACTTGAATGCTATATCTTGCGTGAAATATTTCATTACAATAAACATAATACATAAATACTTTAAAACCAAAAACTATTATACATATAAGTATAATATTAGGGGAATGACGATATAATTAGGATGCTCGATCTCAGTCACGACTAGATTTCCCTGACATGCGTCTGGTTTATTGCTTAATTTTGTCAGTATAAGTCGCATTGTTGTGTCTAAAGATCATTAGTTTGTTTCACTAGACACAAAGCCACTTCATATAAGTGAGGTTTCTAGCTTTTTATTTCTTTCGACGGATCTATTCTTCAGCGAGTCACACATTAATTGCTTGTCTTAACTAGTGATTCTTGGCCTCATACTTGACTTGTATTAGATCGTTCTGAAAATGATTAGGGCACTTAGGAAATTCCTCACTCAGCCAAATATAAAATTTCATTCCTTTAACATTGCCCTTAGTCATTCCTTTTGAGCCTTCTCCAAGTTCCTTTTCTTGATTTGAAAAATCCTTTAAGCTCTCAACCGACAATTTATGACTTCGGTGGGATGTTCAATCAAGAAAAGGAGGGGGAGAAGAACTAGACAACAAAGACAAAGATGACAAAAGAAGGTGAAAAACGCACACGAGGAATGCTCAACGCACAAAAAGCAGACTATCTCAAATCTCAAATCATTAAGAAGGGGGCATGGATCTTGCTGTGAACTTCTCCATGGATAATCTCGTACACTCGTCAGAACGGCTGGAAAGAGGAGCACCACGAAGTGAACTTCTCCAACGATAATCCGGCCTTATATCGAGGCAACGAGAAGAGGAGCACGGCCTTGGATTCGAATTCCATAACCGTGAACTTTTTCAATTCGATAATCTCTAAAACCTCTCTAGGGAGTAAGAGAAAAGGGGCATGGTATCGGCCTGAGAACGAACAAGAAGAACTTCCCCTTAGATAATCTCTCAGCCTCGTAGAGAAGCGTAGCTTCAGCTTGAGCAAGTGCAGATAAACTTACGAAAGATAAAGGATGAAAAAGACAAACAGACGAAAGGGAAAAATGCCGGAGAAAAGAAGAACGACAAAGGAACGGAAGATGACATAAAGCTCACTTTTCCCAATAGTTCCATTCCCTTATAAGTTAGAGACAAATTAAAAATCCCTCAAAGTCCCTTTGATTCCAATTCGACGGTCTCATGCATAGGCGAAATGATTAAAAGCGCCTCGATCACGGGTATATTGACTTAATATGACTTGTGTTGACTTGAGTGATAAATATATAAAATCCCTAGTCAAAAATAAATGAGCGCTAGAGCGAACCTAGTGAGAATTGTCGAAAAGGATCATACTTTGAACTTTGGACTTTAGTCTGTTGACGTGACTTGACGGCATAAAAACTTTCAAGTGTCGTATGAATTTTTAGGCGTGACAATGATCGTAGCAAAATAATCTGATCCCTTATTATTAATAATACTAATACTCATACGGTATTTTTTTTTATATAAATAATAATCTTTCCGTTTATCTTCGTATTTTTTTTACTTAGTATATAAAAAAATAATAAAGAAGAGTTCATCGCACATTTTGATATGCAATGTTACTTTGCATCTACACGGAATTGATTAAACGCGGTTCATGCTCATACCCTCGTGCGAAAGTATAGTTACATGCAGAAAATTCCAATTTGATTTTCCTTTTACAGCGCACTTCAGAGAAGGCTTCACGAATCTTCACATTTTGAAGCTCACGACATCGGTATAACAAGTTAGGGGGAGCCTAAATAGAAAAATTGCTTCCAAAAATTAACTCTAATCATCTCAACATCTTTTTCTCTAAGTATTGCAGATTTACAAAATTTGAAGAGGGAGCCAGATGTCACTAACCTGAATTACAGGGAGTTAATTGCGTTTATTTACATATATAGGGGGAGCAACTATGTGGTTTATTTTTTTTTAACTCAGGGTCAATCTAAAAACTTAGAAAAACTTGCTATCGAGAAATTCGAGCGAATTTCGTAATTTTCATTCACAGCTTCTCGAACGAAAATTGATTTGGGACCAAGTGGTAATTTCGTTTCATATTGACGAGCGAAAATTAAACAGGAACCAAATGAATGTTTTCGATCGGAATTTGTCGAGCGAAAATTAAATAGTAACCAAAGGAAATTTCTCAATCGTAAGCTTCTCGATCGTAAACAGTAATGGGCCTAGAAATTGTTAAGTATCGAAAAAGTCTAATCAGCCCATTTAATGAAATTAATGCTTGCAGTCGAAAATCTCCAAATACACGAAAAATCCTCAATCGCAAATTCAACAGTCGATAATTTTTTCTCTCGCGAAAACTTTTTCTGCAAAGACGAAAGTCGAAATCTTACATACTTCCACTAATATTCGTCTTCGAGAGGTATATTTGACATCCTTTAGGGATTTTTGTGTGTTTGAACTCCGTGTGCATCTGTTTTCTGCAATCTTTCGCTTGATTTTATGATAATTTCTCGTCTGTTCATAATATGGAAACCCGAATGCTAGTTTGCAGTATTTAAAGACTAGTCTCTAAGCATAATCTAGGTTAAAAACTGCATATTAAGACAGTTTCGAAGTTTCCTGTTCGTTTGAGGGTAGATTGTTTCGATTTTCTGCGTTATTATAGTTCGATTGAAAGATAGACTGAACTGGGTTTTAAACGTTTGAAGACGTCGAAGAACTTACTCGCTTGCAAACAGTAATAATTGAATTTTATTTTGATTGAGATACTGTTTGCATCGCAAAAGATTCTCAATCGCAAAACCTAGTCGTTTAGATAAATAACGTAGATCTCAAAATAATTACAATCGAGAAATTGAATTTAGATTTTATGCGAGCGAAAAGATTACTGAACGAAATAGCTTAAATAGATGTCATTAAGTTTCGAGTGCAAAACTTACAATCGAAATCAGTAATTTCGATTTGAATTTTGTCTCGGTCGAAAATTTTAGCGGCGACAAAATTAATTTTTCGACGATAAAATTTCTCGATCGTAAAAATACGCAGCGATAATTTTGATCGATCGAAAGTTTTCTCGATGCTTAATCTCGTTTCTCGTTGTCAATTTTCTCGATCGTAAACATTTCGCAGCGAAAATCTATTTTAAAATCGAAATACTTTCTCTCTCGATAACTTTCACGACGAAATTTTATTAACGTGCGAAAAATTTCTCGATCGTAAATTTACACAGGAATTAATTTTCTCGATCGAAATTTACACGAAAATTTTTCTCGATCGTAAAATTTCTTGGCTACAGTACCACACCTTACGTTTTAACGCTTAAAATTTTTTTTTCTAAGTCTTTTCTACTGTAGCGAAACTTTCGATCGCAAAATTAAACGGATATTTTAATTAGAAATTCGCACTTAGGAGATTAAATTGAGAATTTCATTTCTCGCACGATAAAAATACGGAGTGAACAGTGTTTAAACACTTAGTAAAATTTTCAACTGAACCTTTATAGGACTTACATGCTTATGTCGAAATGTAATTATCTCTTCAATATTCACTTCGTATGATCTATGTGCAGATTTCATGATTTCAATTACGAACTTGTTCAAACATGCTATGACATGATCCATTATTATGGTTTGATAAATTCAAAATTCGACTCAAATTAAAATTCTTGAACTAATGATTTACTTTTCTTAATTGATTTTCAGATGGATCATTATCCAGCATATAACCACATCTACGACAGAAATTTATACCTCAAGGTTCAGGACACCAACTTTCAACTCGACCTGACCACCTTTAGGTGTTCGAACGAGATAATTGTGTCCATATTACAAGGCCATCCTATCTGGCATGCACTGACGGTGACGGCATCAGTACCGATGGTCTATCTCCAGCTACCGATTCACCACGATTGTAGGGACGAGACATGTCAGCTTCAGCAAGGATGATCTTGGCCTCGTCTTAGACCTACCATTCAGTCCTAACTACGACCCTCTGCCTTCCGATGCAGAAATGGTGCGTGACTTTCTTCACATGGGATACCGGCCACCACTCACCAAGCTTGCTCAAGTGCAGAGCAACGGCATCCCTCATCCGTGGAAGACACTTTTGGAATCATCAACAAGTGTCTGTCACCAAAGCATGCCGGGTTCGACAAAGGCAACGGCAACATTCTCCGTATCTTTCACGGACTAGCGTTCTCCCGCAACTACGACTTCACTCAACTAATTTGGAACGACTTAGCTGAACAGATCAGACAAAAGAGGAACAAACGCTCGAAGAACGTTCCATATGCCCGGTGGTTCAACGTGATAATTACTCACCTCATGGAGCTTCACGAGAATATCCCTCATCTACCTCCAGAAGGGAACTACCAACCACCAAGACTCAAGTTCTTCCACTACCCTAAGCTCACGGATCTGATACAACCATCGATGCCAATCTCGTTTGAGCTTCTTCGTCTTGCCGACCCCACGGGAGACGAATATCAACGATACTGCTGGGAGAATCATCTTACGGAGCATATGATTCGAGGGCTCCCGACCGATTTCCATGCAAGCCCTCCCCAACAACAACACTCAAGCCCTGAGGCTGCGATGATCGATGTAGTGGCCCGGGAGCTAGAGCAGGAGCCTCCAACTCAGGAAATGCAAATACCTGATGAAGATACCACGTTGATTGACGCTATGGCAGAAGAGTTGGAACAAGAGGCTCCTCAACAACTTCTAGGAGCTGAAGTGCCTATTAATGTCAGCGTGTTCCAAGGATCCGTTGAGGAACTCCTGCTACAAGAAGCACAGTCCGAGACAGAAACGGGGTACAGCTCACCTCCACAAGTGAAGGAACAAGCTCGTGAGGATGACGCACGTGAACCTTCCCCTCACACGGCTACCTCATCAGACACGAGTCAGATGAGGAGATTCGACTTATAAGACGGACTCCATGGAGATTAAGCATACAACTAGAGTCCCTCTTCACAACCATCACCACCACATCAGACACGACGCAAGCTATCATTCAAAGTGCTGAGGACCCTTCATCGCTCAATCTTGAGCCGCAGCACGATCTTCCCGTGTCTGGTTCACAGGTTCAATCAAAACCTACCGCAACACCCATAGATAGGGCTGTAAATGAGCCGAGCTCGAGCCGAGCTCGGCTCATTTTCTGGGCTCGAGCTCGAGCTCGAGCCCTTACAGCTGAGCTCGAGCTCGAGCTCGAGCTCGTCGAGCTTTTCAGCTCACGGCTCGAGCTCGAGCTCATTTGTTGCCTGATGAGCTCGAACTCGAGCTCGAGCTCACGAAGCTCATCGAGCTCGAGCTCGAGCTCATTAATAAAAAAAATTATTAAATTTATAAAAATAATAAAAATTAATATAAAATACTAAAAAATATATCTTTTTTTTAAAAAAAATCGAGATTTTTAGTAAAAAATTAGTAAAAATAATATAAGTTAATATAAAATTTTTAAAATAATCGAATTTTTTTTAAAAAATAAAGAATAATATAAATTATTATTAAAATATAAAAATATAAAAAATTAAAAAAAAAAAAAGAAAAAGCTCGCGAGCCTGTTCGCGAGCTTTCGAGCCACTATGTTTGGGCTCAAGCTCGAGCTCGACTTAAATGAGCTCGAGCTCGAGCTCAACATAAATGAGCTCGAGCTCATTTTTGTCGAGCTTGAGCCGAGCTTTTATCGAGCCGGCTCGTCGAGCTCACGAGCCGGCTCGGCTCATCTTTCACCCCTACCCATAGAGGAGAATCCCCGTGATTCGCCTCAAGGATTGGGTGGAAGTCTCGAACAGTCACACCTCAAGTGACTACGAGCCAGCCTAAGGAGCCGGTGTCTGCTCAAGGGTTGATAACAGGCGACATCTGTCGACCTGGTCCATCAACGACGGAGGCGTCCATCCAGTTCGTGACCGAAGACAGACTTCAGGCAGCTCTCTCAGAAGCTTTAAAGTCTTTTGAAGAGAAACTTATGGAGAGCGTGCGTACAGCAATCGAGACGTCCCTCCAAGATCGTGGGAAAGCACCCGTCTCATAGCCGGCTTCCTCACAACTTATCCTCACACCCACTCAACCCACACAACCCTTACCAACCGCCACACCCATCCTCACTCACAACCTAATCAACCCCGCAGTACCTATCAGCGACCTCCACTCAATCTTAGTCGCCCGCTTACTAGAGCTCACAACTCAAACGTCGGAAGAAGAAGACCTCTTCCGCCGTCTCGTCGACCGTCCTGACCCGACCGAAACTTGTCGAGGTCAAGGCTCCCGCTCCAAATACAGACATGACGACCCAGATGATCAATGCCGTCATGAGGGGGAGAGGAGACCCAGGCTAATGACTACAAGTCAAGGACGAAGCTCGGGCGCAACACAGACAAGCGCTGGAGCCGCTGAAACCTCACAACTCATTACCAAACAACCACCACCACGCACCGCACCACTCATACGACCCAAATCGACCCACCAACCTTTCATATATGGACGCCTCCGCCCACGCCAACGACTCTGACAAGCCCCTTGCTTCCGGAAGATGAAGCAAGTGCTGCCATGCTCGTGGCCCTGGCTCAAACCCAAGCTACTCCCTCAGTTGCTCAAGACCAACCGAGACTGTCAGGACATGGTGTCAACCCACACGAGTTCCTCGACAAGTATATCTTCGAAGGACAGTGGATGACCCATTCCATGCCCGATGAGCATCAGAGACAACGGCTTAAGGACGTTCGACACTTCTTAAAACAAGCTTCGGTGGACCTCGTGTTGATAGAAGACGAAGAACTTTAGAAAAGTGAAAATCATGAACAAGATTCCCCAAGGCTTCCAGAGTTGATTGTGCAACGAGGGAATTCTCCAACGAGACAAATGCCAGGATTCGTTGGGATCGACACGCCATGGGAAAACATCAGGATCAAAATTCCCTTCCTTGAAGAGGTTCGAGAACACATTTGGAGGTCCCCGGACAAAGTCAAGAAGTCGAATGAGTTCGAGCTCAGAGGGATCTCTCACTGGGATCAGCAGAAGAGAATGACCTATCTATGGATGCTGACCCACCTTAGACCGGATGTGAGACTGGAGATGACTAAAGGACAAGCGAAGAGTCATTATAAGAGTCTCTCCCCAATATGTCAGCTACTCAGCGTCTTCTGTGCTAAATGAGGTCTTCCAACACCGTACTACGTCATCGAGCGAGTAGACAGAACTCGAGAAGAATTAAGCGAGAGCGCCCTACCGTACCTCCCTACCGAGGAGGTGTACAATCTCTACAAGCTGTATGTAGAGAAGTACAAGGGTCCTCAAGGCTTCATCAAGAAAAAAGGACTCGAGGAAATCTACCGGTTCATGATGCGCCAAGTCAAGTACTTCGCCGCACACGACCTTCAGATGGCTCTGGAGAGCAACATGAAGAAGGTCAACATGACCGCTCCTCTCAACAAAGGACCTGAAGTCGAAGGGCTTCCCAACAATCACGTGCACATCAGCTCAGTCTTAGGCGTCACCTACCACAATCCTATCGTAAAGAAGACTAGGATGATGCTGAAGACTGAGATTCACAAGTTCTGTGATGGCTCAAGGTCATCAGGAAGACCATAGAGCAGAGGTTGGAAGAGATCAATAGAGAGACAATGTTGAGGATTCACCGGTTCGTGAGAGAACAACCGCTCCTGTTGGAGTTACTGGAAGACATCGAGGAGCGCCTGGATCTGAGGAATCGCTCAGGAATTTCGAGCATCCGCTGGGCTTGCGCGGGTCGTACTATGCCCAACGAGGACAGACAACGCGGAAGAGAAATCAAGCACAAAGCGGGGGGGGGGGGAATGAATACGATTTTAGTTGTGCTTTGATTTAATTAGCTGTCCTTGTAATTAGGGACTTTTATTGTATTTGTCCTTAGTTTAGGACTTATGTTATTTATACCAAGTATGTTTGGTATAAATAGATGTACAAACATTGTGCTTAATGAGAGATTTTTTAGAATTTGATCCGAAGGGCTGTCAATCCAATTTCTAGAGAGAGAAAGTCAGAAATCTTCATCTCACTAAGCGAATTCTCTCTCAAGGTTTGAAATGAGTTTCTCGATCGAACTTTGAATTCTGAACAATTCTAATCGATTAACTAAGGATTGAAGTCTAGGATCTTAGAGTTGATAATTCAGGACCTAACACTCGAGAAAAATTTCCGCGTAAATTTACGTTCGAGAAAATTGAACCCCGAGAAAATTTACGATCGAGAAATTTTTCGCGCTTGAATAAAATTTCGTCGTGGTTTTTGTCGAGCGAGAAAGTTTTTCGATTTTAGGTCGGTTTTTGCTGCGAAGTTTGTCGATCGAGAAAATAGTCAACGAGAGACTAAGTCAATCGCCGAAAAATTTTCGATCGAACAAAATTATCGCTGCGTATTTTACGATCGAGAATTTTTTACGTCGAAAAAATTATTTTTATCGCCGCTAAAATACGAGCGAAATAAAATGAAATCGAAAATACTCTTTTTGATGGTAAGTTTTGCGCTCGAAATAAAGTTTCATCTATTTTAACTATTATACTCTTTAATTTTTCGCTTGCATAACATCCTATATAGATTTCTCGATGGTAAGTAATTTTTCGACCTGTGTCATCTATCTCAACGACTATGCCAAAATTTATCGATAGAAAAATCTTTTACGATGCAAACAGTAACTCAATCAAATTAAAATTCAATTGATACTGTTTGTGATCGAGAAAGTTCTTCGACGGCTTTAAACGTTTAAAAACCCAGTTTTAGTCGAACCTTCAATCAAATACTAGAACGTAGATATTCGAAAATACATACTATCAGAACGATCGAAAACACTTAAACGATGAAACACAGAAATCGAACCAGATAAACACGTCTAAGGTCTTAGATTTCTGAAACTAGCTTACGGTTTTCAAACAGTTCATATTCCAGAAATATAACAACAATACAAGCAAAAATCACAAAATGCAGATGCTAACGGAGATTAAAGACACGCTAACACCTAACAGAAGTACAATCTACCTCAGAAACACAATAATCAGTGGAAAATCAAAGAAATAGTATGATTTTGGGGTTCATTCCTCTTTCTGATAAGTTTTTTGCGAGAGAAAATTTTCGACTGTTGAATTTTTCGATTAGGGGTTTTGCGTGTATTTAGGGGTTTTCGACTGCAGAAAGTAACCTTTTCAATTGGGCTGATAAGATGTTTTCCGAGACTAGGTTGGATTAGGCCCAATACGATTTACGCTCGAGAAACTTATGATCGAAAATTGCATTTCTTATCCAATTTCTCGATTGTAATTTTTCTTATGTTTTCAGATTAACTCTATTTAAAACAATAACCGCACATTTACTCCCCCTATGTATTAAAATAAATGCGATTAACTCCCTGTAATTTCGAACAGTGACATCTGGCTCCTCAGCTGATTTTCGAGAAAATAATATGAGCTCCTTGGCATGACGAAGGGTGATGTCCTTCTCTTTAGTAGCATTCGAGAAAAAAATCTGAAACACTTACAGAAAATCGTAAAAAGATGTTTGGAACTCATAGCATGAAATTCATAAATGCTTCCCCTCAAATGATGCGCCTAAATTGATTTAATCATGTAAGCATAAAAAAATCAATTTAAGTACTTATCACACATAGTCACGCATTTCATCAAATTTATTCTAAATACATGGTCCCCTAATCATGTATTCATAATGAAGAGTGAGGGTATGAGCACAAAAAAAATATAAATTTTTTCGCATTTACACGATTCAATAGAAATGCAAGCTAAACAAGGATTCAAAATGTGCGAATAATAAAGAAAATTCAAGAAATATTTTCATATAGATGTATATTGTTATATTTATATATATATATTTTATGTATATTAATATTATTAATAGTATGGGGTCAGATTATTTTGCTTCGATCAACGTCAGGCCTAAAATTTCACAAGACACTTGAAAAGATCATATGCTGTTGGAACTATTTAATTGTATTCAATTAATATAGTTGTCTTAGTCTTGCTATGCAAATTAGTAGTCTTGGGCTAAATTGTAATTAGTCATTTTGTAGGACTACTTGTGTAAATATACCACGAGGTGGTATATATAAGTGAACTCCTTAGGAAGTAAGGAGTGCGTTGTACAAGGGAATTCAGATCGAAAAATAGAATTGAAAATTTAGAGTGAAGATTTTCGCATCCGTTGAGTGCTCTCAACGTTGCTTCTCTCCCAAGCTTTCTTCGTAAGCAAATCTCAATCGTAAGCTCTCGAATTTCTTAGATTTGCTATTCAATTCTTAGTAATTCGATCTCGGTTGGATATCTGGGGTCCTAACAATTGGTATCAGAGCCGAGCGTGTTAGGATTTGAATCGAATTTTGAAAATCTGAAAAAAAAAATTTCTCGAGTTACTGTTCATCGCGGAAAATCACGGTTCATCGCGAAAAATTACTGTTCATCGCAAAAATTGGCACTGTTCATCGCTGAATTTCGAACTGATTTTTCGTAATTCGACTTGTTTTGCTTTTATTGAGGTTCGATTATGCATTTCTAATCTGTCTGAGTTAAACTATGGATGATCGAACCACAAATTTTAGCGATTTTGAAAATCTGATCGAAATTGTTCTTTGGAGCTTCATTCTGATTTTTCAAAAATCGAATTGATTTTGCTTTGATTGTGTTAAATCGATTGTTTGTTCTTGTTAAGTGCTTCATTTCGATCGATTACCCCGGCTGAATTCGAACAATTTCGTGTTTGGATCGAGATTTATTTGGTTTTTCACTTGAGTCTGTTTTCACAATTGTGTATCTGTTCTTCCCTGTTCTTTGTCGTTCTTCGCAAGTCGACGAGTTCAATCGAAATCCTCTCATTCTTCTTCATCGTCGATTGATATCCCGTTGCTAAGCCGATCGATCCTTCACTTCTACTCTTCAGTCAATCAATTGCTGCTGCAGATCGAGAATCGTTCTTGCTCATTGACCCTCAACTCGCTGTCCATAAAAAATTAACGTCGCAAGCTGCTTCTCGAGCGAAAAAAATTGGTCGCGAGGTTCAAATCGAAATCCCATTCGAGAAAATTTTTTTCGATCGAAAATCGTCTGAGTTTTGTTTTTCGATCGAAAAATCTGCTCCTCATCGTCTTCATCGCTGATTACCCATAGATACAATATACATACAGTCAAATTGCAAAAAATTAGCAAGGCTATTTACAACTGGATCCTGAAAATATTATTTTAGTCCTTGCATTTACATTTCGATTTCAAATAGTTTTCAATTAAGTCCAGAAAGTTCTGATCTAGTCCTAAATTTTCAATTTAACCCCAGAACTTTCAATTTTATTCAATTCTCACTCATTTACGTGATTTTACGATCGCAAATTTTTGTTTAGCTGCTTTTACAGGTTTGTCGTCGCAAAACTTGTTTTTCGCCGCAAAACTTTTTGCGATCGAAAAATTTGATTTTAAAGATTTAGATATTAAAATCTCAAAACGACGACGTTTTATCAAATCGCAAAATTTTACGATCGTTAAACTATACGTAACTGTTTGAAATCCAAAACTATTTTTTAAAAAACAGTACCTCGTCGAAAAACTTAACAATCGAAAACAGTGCTCTACATCTTTACTCGAAAAACTTTACTCGAGAATTATTTTCGATCGAAAACAGTGGCTTATTTTGACATAAAAAAAACTTCATAAAATATTTTTCGATCGAAAACAGTTACCTTCAATTGGCACATTATAGAAAAAGCTTTTGGTATATACTATTAAACTTTTAAATCAAACTTCAAGAAACCAAAATCTTTTCGAAACTGAAATTTTAAAAGCCAAATATTTTAATCAGTATTAAAAAACAAATCCAAATCACAAAACACGTTACGATCCAAATATCCAACAAATGTTTTTAAAAAATAAATAAATAAAATTTTAAAACCAAAATGGACACCTACTCAATTACTCGATCTGATGACTCTAGCTCCGACACTGATGAAGCGCTGAAGAAGCTTGGACGTCAACTACGGTCAATTGAGAAGGAGTTACATAAGAAGTCCACAAAGACCAAGTCAAGTTCAAAGAAGCAAGAAACTACAAACTCGGAACAACCGACGCACTTGGCTTTGATAGCACACCACGAAGATGAAACTAACACATCCTCTAAGGAGGCATTGATTTCTAACTCTACATTGTTGAACATGTTAGAATCCTTACAAACTAGATACACTAACATGAAAAATGAGCGGAAAAGTACAAGAGAGTTAGAGGACAAATTAACTAAGTCTAAGGAGGAAATAACTAGTCTCGAATATAAGCTTAGGAGCTCTAGTGCGAAAATTGAAGAATTATCTAAGAGCACCAATATTAGCGAGACTAAGTATATTCCCTTAGATAAGCATAGGTCGATAGTAAAAGAATTAGAGGATAGGCTAGACAACAACCATAAATGTCTACTTAGGAATCTGGACGAGAAAAGTCTTCTTAAATGTAGACTATAAGGTATGAGCAAAAAGGTCACTAGTCTAGAAGCCGAAATAGATAAATCTAATTCTAAGATTAGTGAATTAACTAAGAGTCTAGACACCTGTCAAGCCGAGAAGAGCACTGCTCAAAATAACTATGCTTTCTTAAGAGAAGAACGTGGGAAGCCTAAGATTAATCAATTTGAAAATCTTCTTGCGATTTCTATGTCCAAGGAAGCACAATCTCATCATTCTGAAAATTCTTCTTCCGTCGATATACCTTCTATTCTTAAGAAAATAGAGGATTTAAATTCTACATTAGAAACGGAAAGAAAGAATTTTGAAGCAGAAAAGAATACACTTCTAACGGAGATATCTAATCTCAAAGCTTCCTCCATGTCAAAACACGATAAAGGGACGCAAACGGATGATCTCGTTCCTACCATCGAAACGACTTTTACTAATTCTACTTCAATTTTGACCAAAGTTGAAATTCAAAGTAAAAGTCCCGCACTTTCTATAGCTAAGGAACAAGTCCCACGGAAATGGGAGAACGGAAAAGCTCCACAACGGAATCATACAGACCAAAAGTCTTCCTCTCTTGATCCCGAAAAGAAAATTTTTCACGAAAATATTTCAAGCTCTAGCGCACAAGCTTCATCGTGTGCTTCAAATGATTCTACTAATTTTTCATTTAAAAAGCCTAGACTTGAAAATAATTTTCGAAAATTTTCTCATTCTAATGCGAAAGGTGTGAATTCTAACAATAGGAAATACGACTTATGTGCGATAGATGCTTATAATTTTATATGCTCGTATTCCTACATGCAATATCCGGTCAAGGTTCATTCAAAGAAACATCTTATGCGCTTGGCCACGGAGAAAATTTTTAAGCCTTCTCCCAAACACACTTTCACCCGAGCGGAAAAGTTTTATCCGAGTCAAATCCCTCCCACATGGGTTCCTATTTCTTTAGGTAGTCCCAAACAAATTTGGGTAGCGAAAGGTTCATTAATGGATGATTTAGGAGAACATTTAAATTTGACACCTTTTATGCTTAAATCGTTATCTACTAATAAGGGAGGACCCACACAATAATGGGTACCAAAGTCCCGATAGTTTTGCAGATTTTCCTCATGTATGGTACTCCGATGATAGTTGCTCCACATACATGATCAAGGGCGAGCGGCAGAGCAACTACAACAATTCCCTATCTAAGCGACAAACTCGGTGACGAAATTCCATACACATCTCTTTTAAGTGCTTATATTTAGGATGAGTCACTATTAATTTTCTAGAGATTACAATTTGGTACATTATGCATCTGAGCTGAAATGTTAAATGCCAAATTTTTTACGCATTTCCGCATATAACTATATAAAAAAAAAACCCTCTCTTCATGCATTTTTTCTCTCTTATTCTCATGCATCTTCATTTTTTTTGAAAAAAAATAATAATAATAAAATAAAAACATTAAAAAGAATTCATGCATTTTTACTTAATTTTTTCTTTCTTTCTATGTTTTGGTAACATGTTCATATCTGTTTTTTCATAAAATATATATATATATATATATAATATACATATAATAATAATAATAAAAATAAAAACATTAAAAAAAAATTTTCATGCATTTTTACTTAATTTTTTTTCTTTGTTTTCATATCATGTTCATTTTTTTCCTTAATAATAAAAAAAAGAAACGTTTTGAAAAACAACATTAAACTAAAACAAAAACAACGAAAAAAATGGGGAGTGACGATTACTCAATCTACTTTGATTTGTTTACAAAAAATCTTTCCTTGATATATGATTGGTTATTTGCTTAATATTGTCTGTCTAGTCGCATTCTTTTAGGTCACTAGTTTGTTCCATTAGACACAAAGCCACATCATATATGTGAGATTTTGAGCCTTATTATTTTTTTCGGGAATTTATCCTTGAGCGAGTCACACATCAAATGCTTGTCTTAACTTGTATTTCTTGGCCTCATATTCGCCTTGCGTTAGATTGTTAGGAAAATGATTAGGGCACGTAGGAAATTCCTCACTTGGCCAAAATCAAAATATCATCCTTGAAATTATTCCTCTAGTCATCCCTTTTGAGCCTTCTCCAATATCCTTTTCTTCATTTGTATCCCGATCAAGCCTTCAACCGTAATTCATAAATTTCGGAGGGTTGCATAAACGAGAAAAGGAGGGGGAGAAAAAGGCGCGAACGAAAAAGAAGAAAATGATGAAAAAAGGAGGTGGAAAACGCACACGAGGAATGCTCAACGCGCAATAAATAGTCCAAAAGAACATGCCTTCCCAATTATTGAAATCTTGTAGAAATCATAAGAAGAGGGCATGGATCTTGCTCTGAACATCTCCATCGATAATCTCGTACACTCGTCAGAACGGCTGGAAAGAGGAGCCCCTAGAAGTGAACTTCTCCAACGATAATCCGGTCTTATATCGAGACAACGAGAAGAGGAGCACGGCCTTGGGTTCGAATTCCATAACCATGAACTTCTTCAAATCGATAATCTCTGAAATCTCTCTAGGGAATAAGAGAAAAGGAGCATGGTATCGGCCCAAGAACGAACAAGAAGAACTTCATCTTAGATAATCTCTCAGCCTCGTAGAGAAGCGGAGCTTCAGCTTGAGCAAGTGCAGACGAATATGAAAAAATTAAAGGATGAGAATGAAAAGACGAAAAAGAAAATGCCGGTGAAGAGGACGACGAAGTAAAGGAAGAAGATCTTTAGTCCACAATTCCTAAATATTTCCCTTCCCTTCTAAGTCAGAACCAAAATATTAAATCCCTAAGTCCCTTTGATTCCGAATCGACGGTCTCTCGCTTGGTGAAATGATTAGAAGCGCCTTGATAGCAGGTTAAGTGATATAATTTTGCTTGTGTTGACATGAGTGATATATCTAGTATATAAATCCCATGATAAAAATAATTGGGCGCTAGAGCGAACCTCGTGAGAGTAGTTGAAATGAATCACTCTATGAACTTAGGACTTTAGTTTGACGACATAACTTGACGGAAAATTATTATTCTATGTGTCATGTGAAATTTTTGCGTGGACATGATCAAAGTGACGTAATCTGACCCCAAAATAAAAATTAAAAAATAAAAAAAACTTAAAATTAAAAAAATCATATAGTATATTGTTTCGAATTTTTTTTCTTCTTTGCATATTTTTCATGCATTTTTCTCTTACATTTTGCATTATTTACTTGCATTTTTTCTTATGCATGAAAAATTTCACACATTTTCAAATGCATTTGCACATGCATTGGCACAGACTTGTTTAAAAGCGAAATATTTCTTGCTTATATGGTTACGACATTTTCATATGCATGCTTAGGAGTTCATGCATATATGCTAAAATGATTATATGCGTTTCTACTCGTTGTGTCATATGTGTTACATTCTCATATGCATATCTTGGTGAATATGTATATCTTTGCGAAATTGTTAAACACCATATGGGCACTACTTGAGGGGGAGTCATGATTCTTAGTGGTCGAAAACATGAATTAAGGGGGAGAATGAAAAATTACTCTATTACTTTGAAATTACTCCGTTATATGTTTCCAATGAGCATGAATTGAGGGGGAGTAATATGAATTTAAGGGGGAGTACTTTTAACTGTTATAATTCATGTTTACGCTTTTAGAGTGTACTTTAGAATCATGAACTCTCCTTGAATCCTTTTAAACGACTAAATCCTCGGGGGAGCTTTTTAGTGATTTCAGGTGTGTGAAGTGGACGCTTTTCAAGAAGATCTTCCAACCACCACTTCTAGTTTGCTCTCGAAGATTTAGCGAAAGAAAGGGGCGGCCTACCTTCTCCCGGAACTAGAGACGCTTCTTCGATGCCGAACCAGACAACTTCCATTCAGAGAAGACGAATCTGGCGAAACGGAGAAGATGGCTAAATCCCGAGTGCTCTCCTCGACTTTCTCAAGCCCCTTGCTTCCGGAAGAAGAAGCAAGGACCGAGGACCGAACGACACGTGATTCAAGCATCATCAACGACCGAAGTTGCCAACCGTGTCCACTGCATCAATGATCGAAGTTGCCAACCGTGTCCACCTCTCCTACCTCACATCGGACTCCCCGATCTCAACACAAGGTTGACCCAAATAGGGGGAGTTTCGAGTTTCGTGTGCTTTCAACGGGAGAAATGGAATGCGGACTTTCCAAAATCCGGCAAGAACTACCTACATCTTACGGCATTTAGGAGAAGAACTTCAAAAGAAGATTCGAAGAAAAAGCCGATGCCTAGAAGACCAGGTGAGCTTGAAGATTTTCTAAAGAGGATATTTGGAGGACTCGAGGACTCTTTCCACTTGCAAGACGAAGACAACCCGCGCTATATTGGAAATGGAATACAAAGGGGGAGATTGTTGGAACTATTTAATTGTATTCAATTAATATAGTTGTCTTAGTTTTGCTATGCAAATTAGTAGTCTTGGGCTAAAATGTAATTAGTCATTTTGTAGGACTACTTGTGTAAATATACCACGAGGTGGTATATATAAGTGAACTCCTTAGGAAGTAAGGGGTGCGTTGTACAAGGGAATTCAGATCGAAAAATAGAATTGAAAATTTAGAGAGAAGATTTTCGCATCCCTTGAGTGCTCTCAACGTTGCTTCTCTCCCAAGCTTTCTTCGTAAGCAAATCTCAATCGTAAGCTCTCGAATTTCTTAGATTTGCTATTCAGTTCTTAGTAATTCGATCTCGGTTGGATATCTGGGGTCCTAACATATGCCGTCAAGTCATTTCGACAAACTGAAGTCCTAAGTTCATATAATGATCCGTTTCGACAACTCTCACTAGGTTCACTCAAGCGCTCAATTATTTTTACCTTGGGATTTTTATATTTATATCACTCAAGTCAACACAAGCAATTTTATGTCAATTTACCTGTGAGCGAGGCGCTTTTAATCAATTCATCTAAGCGAAAGATCGTCGATTTGGAATCTAAGGGACTATGAGGAATTTTAATTTGGTTCTGACTTACAAGGGAAGGAAAATTTTGGGATTGTGGATGTAATATCATTATCTTCCTCTTCTTAGTTGATCTCCTTCGTCACATATTTTTCTTTTCTTCTTTTGTCTTTCTCATCCTTATTTTTTTCTTGTTTTTCTACATGTTAGGATATTTATAGATTGTGTCAATAGTTTAGGTCTTGAGTTTAATATTGTAATTATCCTTGTAGCTTGGGCTTTTTGACTAGAATGTAATTATTAAACTTTCAGTGTTTGGGCCTTAATATACCTAGGGTTAATGTGGTATATAAGGTTTTACAAACACTAATTTCAAAGTAATCAAAGATCAAAAGGCTTATCCTATTTTTCACACAATACACACACTTGAAGGTGAGAACCTCTCCCTTTTTCATTCCATCAAAGCCTCTTTGATTCCTTATTTGGTGCAATTGGGACCAAGAAGTGGTATCAGAGCAAACGTGGATCGATCTGCATTGATTTGAATCCAGTTTCGTTCGATTCCGAGAAAAATCAAAGGTGTTTTGGGCAAAAATCACTTTCGGGCATTTTGAGCTCGTTTTGGGGTTATAATACTTCGTTTTTGTGTTTAAAACCTTTCCCCAGATCGACTCTATGCCTAAAATGTTTTTAGAACACTTTTTGATCAGTTTTAACGAGTTTTGAGCAAGTTCGAAGCAAAAATTCCTCAGAAAAAGTCATCTCGGCCTCTCTCTATTTTTGGTCGATTTGATCCGCTTTTTGTTGTTTTTAGCTCACAAATCGGTCGAATATGTGTTTAGGGAAGAATTTCTGAAGTTTTGGTTCAAGTTTGAGTGATTTTGTGTGAGATTTGAGTGAAAACGGACGATTTTCTGGTAAAACTCGCGACAAGCAATGGAACAGTAACTTAGTGTTCTTGGCCGCGAAATATCTTGCTGTGTCGTTCAAGTCCGCGAAATTTTCATATCCGAGAAATTTCATTCTGAGAATCTTTCTAAAACCGCGAAAATTCACTTTCAGTCCATTTTTCTCAACTGCCTAGCTTGTCAAAATCCGAGAAACTTTTATATCCGAGAAATTTCATTCCGAGAATTTATCTAAATCGCGAAAATACTTCTGTGTCACTTCATTTTTTTTCTCAACTGCTCACGTTTAAAATCTGAGAAATTCTATACCGAGAAAGACTATTCCTAGAACTTATCTAAGTCGAGAAATTTCTTAAAAACCGAGAAAATTTGCAAATCCGCATAAATTCTTTGAAACTGAGAAAGTTTGTCATATCCAAGAAATTTTCAGCCGAGAAAGTTTATTTCCTCTGAGAAAATTTTTCAAAACCACGATTTTTCAAATCCGAGAAACTTCTCGATGCGAAATTTATTGCGAAGTTTTAAAATCCTCAACTGAGAAACTTTCTCACATGACAAGCTTTTAAAATCCGAGAAACTTTCTTGATGCGAAATTTCTTGCGAAGTTTTAAAATCCTCAACTGAGAAACTTTCTCACATGACAAGTTTTAAAATCCGAGAAAATCATTTTCAACAGAGAATTTGTTTTTCCTTTTTCTGTCCGAGAATCTTTCATTAACTCACACAAACACGAAATTTCTCAACCAAAATTTCTTGGGTAATTTATCTTGTAATCACGAACATCTTCTCAAACCGCAATTTGTTTCTTTCTCGTGATAAATTCTTTCTCGTGTTGAAATTTTTCCTCAAACTCATTCAAGTCTTGTTCCCTTCCACTTTAGACATATCCACCTAGACCACTTTTGAGAATTTTACTCCTCAAAAATCGTTTTTAAATTTCTCGAACTTCTCCGAACTCTAAGATATACTTTCCCTTCATACGTTTTTGACTATCACACACGTTCACTTAGTTCTAAGAAATTCTTTAAACGATTTTTCTCAAACTCTACTCGTTAAACTCATATTTCTCATCTCGTTCGTTACTAACCCTCTTATCTATACAAGATCAAAACCAGGGACGATTCGACTGCACCAACCATGTCTGCCACAAATGACATCTCAACAGTGGGCTCCGACACAAGACCCCCGATGCTGCGACAAGGTGATTACAGCATATGGACAAACAGGTTCCTCACGTTCATCAGGAACAAAGGCGCCCCACTCTCTAAATACCTACTGGACTCCATCTTCAACGGTCCAGCACAGTTCTGGACAATCATTCCTGCTCAACCAAACGCAAACCCTCCCGTGGATGAACATCGCACTCCAAGAGGCCCCATTAATGAGGATGAAGAGGCTCGCCTACAGGCCGATGAGACTGCCAAAGGATACCTCTTCCAGGCTATGGGCAACGAAGTCTATGCTCACATCGAGTGCTGCACAACTGCCAAGGAAATATGGGATGTACTCGTAGAAATTATGGCAGGCACAACTGAGAGTGCTCAGGGGAGGAAATCAGAATGTCTCTCGCAGTATGAACATTTCCAGGCCTATGAAGGAGAGGAGCTGCGTGACACATATCTCCGATACTTGAAGGTCATCAATGAACTCAAGAAAGCCAAGATCTTGAGGGACAAATTCGATATCAACAATCGCTTCCTTGGTAGCCTCAAACCACATTGGGGCAATGCAACCGTGATGATGATTCAGAGTAAGGACCTCTCTAACACCTCCATCCATGCTCTCTACGACAGTCTATCTGCCTATGCTCCTTACGTGCAACCTCAGTCCACCAACACTCGAGTCGACCCACTGGCTCTCCTCTCGAACAAGACTACCGAACGACCTTCCGCCTCTAAGACCAAACAGAACAAAGGGAAGCTACCAGCTGTTGTTTCTGACACTTCTTCAGGATCCGAAGCTGATACAGAATCTGATGAAGATGTTCGTGGTCTACGCAAGAAACTGGCAATGCTCACTAAGATGGTCTCAAAGAAGATCGGGAAAAAATCCTCATCCTCCTCCAATCGGCAAAGAATCTTTAGCGGCACCAAAAAGACCACTCCCACGGAGGAAGCTAAGCCGATAAAGAAAGAGGAGGACTCAGCACCTCAAAAGTCTGTGAAGTGCTTTTGGTGTGGAAACTCAGGCCACTTTGCCAAGGAATGCCACGCCCCACGCGTGAAGGACTCTGGCTATTACGACCGTAAGGCCAGAATGACCCGCAAAATGGAAAGTGGGAAAGTTCTTCTCACCGAAGAAGCTGAATGGGTGAACGACACTTCAGAAGACGAGGAGCCTAAGGATGAAGATTGCTGCATGGCAAGGCTGGTCGAACATGACGAGGATGAAGAGATGGTCAACACCGGTGAGAATGCAGCTAAGACTCCTACCAACGCCGAGGCTGAGGTACGAATTTCACAACTCGATGATGTGTTTAATCACCGGCACACCATTAAGAAACCCACTGTAGACGCTAGGGATTATGATGAACTCAAACTAAAATATGAAAACAACTATGCCTTACTAAGTTTAAAAGTAGAAGAGCTCGCTTGCGCAAACGAACGCCTAATTGCCTCTGAAGCGTTAGTCAAACGTCTGCAAAACAAGAATAAACAAAGTGAGACTAAGGTTAAGAAAACCACATTGGCCATCAATTCATGTGAAACATCTCGTCTCTTGACGGCCGCACAATATGAACTGCTTACTAAGGAAAGAATTAGGCTATACCGAAAGGTGAAAGAACTTGAAGAGCAGCTTCACCTTAGAAACAAAAACGCACGTATCTTATGCCAATTGAACCAAGCCGCAGAAACAGAATTCTACGACGCCCGGGAGGGAATCGGCCTGACCAGCAACTGCAAACCAACGCCGCTAACGATTAAAAGGTATAACATGTGTAACACTACGTTCCTGCAAACAAGAAAGGGTACTCCCTCACAGCTTATGCCATTTGTGAAATCATCCTCCGCTGTCATCTCGGAAGAAAAAAGAGTACAGAACATTCATTGGGCAGAAATCGCGTATGACTACACAGAATTAAATGATAATGATAAAGCTAAGATACCTTCACTCTCGGAGGATGTCGAAACTCTACTCCCAACCAAAGAACAGGAAATTGCTTTCCAAGAAGCGATCTCTCGCACCTACATCCCAGAGAAACTTCTGCTCATAGCAGAACTAGAACGAACACTAGGATTAGAACGGAAGGCCTTCACGAAGGAGCGAGATGAACTACTTAGCAAAATCTTTACACTAGAACAATTTCACAATACGAACAATCCCTCTACATCGAGTCAAGTACCCGATTCTCAAACATGTAAATGTAAGAGGACGGCGAAGATGACTCCTGAAGCTGAAACTTGTTCAAACACTAACTCTCGTATTCCTATGGATACAGGGAATGTGAGTTCGACGTCTCTGGAAGGGAGTTCATTTGAAATAAAGGAGAACCCGCTCTTCGATGACAAGAAGAAAAGACCATCCTATATTCGTCTTTCCAATCTGTGTCCTGAATCCAACATCTTAAGGACGTAGACAATTATGTTGCCAAAACTTATCTTTCCTTTGCCAAACTAATGTCTATGTGTTGCTGCAATGACTTTATTCTTCCACGCTTTCATGAATATGAGGCACACGAACACGCAACACTCCGACCAAAAAGGCAAACCTCCTCTACGACGCTCTTGCATTCTCCCAGCTCATCTACGCCCACGGTTAAGCAAAAACGCCATCCAACGCTGAATAGAAAGTCACCTACTGCTCGCAAGCTAAAGACGACTAAAACCGAAGGACGACAACAACAACCAAAACCCTCACGCCAATTCAAACGTATATACAAGCGCAAGTTAGGCAAATATGGGTTAGAAAAACCGTAATCCTGCCTCATCAAACAAATCACAAAGGGAAAGCTAAATTAGATCCAACACAACCTGATTTAGACCCCACATTTCCCGTTAAACGCATGAAAATTTTACTTGTATCACAAGAAGGTCCCGTCCGTAAACGGGGACCCAACATTTGCTGATGATTGCAGGTCTGTCATGTGTGGTATCTAGACTCGGGTTGCTCCACACACATGACGGGGAACAAGGAGCTGTTGAGCAACTTCTTCGAGCGCTATCTCGGAAGGGTCTCCTTCGGAAACAGTCAAATGGCACCAATTCTCGGAACTGGTGATCTCGTCCATGACAAACTGACGATTAAGGGCATCTCTTACGTCGAGGATACAAGGTTCTCTTCGAATCTGACATCTGCAGCATTATCGATGCCTCGGGACTACCTCTTCTTTCTGGAACACGCACGTCTCACCTCTACGTACTCAATCTTACGACCTCTCGACCAATTTGCCTTCTCTCTCGTGCTACACCCAAGTTGAACGATCTATGGCACTGGCGTCTTTCACACCTCAATTTCAAGTCTATCAACAAACTGCGTCAGAATAAACTCGTCAACGGTCTACCCCAACTGTCATATCATAAGGAACACCTCTGCTCTGCCTGTGAATTGGGGAAGATGAAGCGATCATCACACATCTCTAAGGAAACACCGTCCTCTAAGCTCATCCTTGAGCTCTTACACATGGATCTATGTGGCCCAATGCCTACGGCTACACTCGGAGGAAGACGGTATATTCTTGTGATTGTCGACGATTTCTCACGCTATACATGGACGAAACTCGTTCGCACAAAGGATGAAGTTCCTGATTTAATCATCGATTTTGTTGTTACGTCCCAAACTCTTCATCAACAGAAGGTTCGGATTATCAGAACTGACAACGGAACTGAGTTTAAGAACCAGAAGCTCAGTAATTTCTATGCCACTCAGGGCATCACCCAGCAGTTCTCAGCTGTGAAGACACCGGAACAGAATGGTGTCGTTGAGCGTAAGAATAGGACACTAGTTGAAGCAGCTAGGACTCTCCTCATCCAATCCGGACTTCCTCACTCTCTTTGGGGAGAAGCTATTCAAACGGCTTGTTACACGCAGAACCGGGCTTCCATCCACAAGAGATTCAACCGCACCCCATACGAGATACTGAATAACCGTCGTATCCCAGATATATCTTATCTAAGGGTCTTCGGTTGCCGATGTTTCGTGGCCAATGATCGCCAACATCTTGGGAAGCTTGATCCAAAAGCACTTGAAGGCATCTTTGTTGGATATTCGCTGAACTCGAAGGCATACAGAGTCTATCTTAGGGAGAAACGATCAGTAATAGAGAGCACAAATGTCACCTTTGACGAAAGCGAAGGCGACCTCATGGCTTCTGCTCACATCAGTCCAGAACCAGGTCTTCTACAGTCGTTGACTAAAGGTCAACTTTCAACGATGGGAACTTCCTCATCTGAGGGCAATTCTGGTGACCTGGATCTCGATCAGCTCTTCGAGTACTTCTATCCAGTCCCCAAGACTCCCGTCGCCACCACTCAAACTACCGCTGCACCCACCCCACCTACATCACCAGCTATCGGCGATGATGTCATCCCGCCAAACTTGGATGATCTCAATCTCAACGAAGACGACATCTTACCCAACCCTAGGAACATTGCTGATGCTGATGCTGAACCTTCTCAATCTACTACAATTGAGATCTCTTCTTCGGACACCGGACCCCAATCTAATGAACCTCCAATCGATACAAATGCGGCTAGCTCCTCACAGACCAATGTACCACTTTGGGCTCGCTCTCATCCTACGGATCAGATTATTGGGGATCCCACATCCGGTGTTTCGACGCGTTCAGCTACAATGAATGAAAGTCTATTCGCTTGCTATCTCAGTCAAGCCGAACCATCACGAGTAGCTGAAGCTCTCAACGATCCTGATTGGCTGATTGCAATGCAGGAGGAAATAAATCAGTTTGAACGTTTACAAGTTTGGGAACTCGTACCACGCCCTCACAACAGATCCATTATCGGCACGAAGTGGATCTTCAAGAACAAAAAGGATGAAGACGGTGTTGTCATTCGCAATAAAGCAAGACTTGTGGCTAAGGGGTACAACCAACAAGAAGGCATCGACTACGATGAAACTTTCGCCCCTGTTGCCAGGATCGAAGCAATTCGAATTTTTCTTGCCTTTGCTGCTCACAAGAACTTTAAAGTCTACCAAATGGACGTGAAGACTGCATTTCTGAATGGATTTCTCAAAGAAGAAGTGTACGTTGATCAACCTGAAGGATTCTTGAGCGAAGAGTTTCCTCATCACGTATATAGACTCTACAAGGCCCTCTACGGACTAAAACAGGCTCCCCGAGCTTGGTATGACGTCCTTTCAGACTTTCTTGTTCAGTCTGGATTCAAGAAAGGATCTCTGGATACAACTCTCTTCACCAAGCGGAGTGGGCCGGACATCATGATTGTACAGATTTATGTTGATGACATCATTTTTGGATCGACTAAACCACAACTGTGTGAAGACTTCGCAGAATTGATGAAAGAAGAGAAATTCGAAATGAGTATGATGAGCGAGCTGAATTTCTTTCTTGGTCTTCAAGTAAAGCAACTCCCCGACGGAATCTTCATCAACCAGTCCAAATATATCCATGACATCCTCGAGAAATATGGAATGAAGGATGCTAAGACTGCTGCTACACCTATGTCACCCTCTAGCCGACCCGACGCGGACCCATCTGGTGCTCCCGTTGACCAAACCGTCTATCGTGGGATAATAGGCTCTCTTCTGTACCTCACTGCTAGTCGACCGAATATCGTTCTCTCGACAGGAATCTGCGCTCGTTTTCAGGCTACAACTAAGGAATCCCACCTCACTGCTGTCAAAAGGATTCTCCGCTATCTCAAAGGAACACCCAATCTGGGTTTGTGGTACCCCATTCGATCGGACTTCAAAGTGGTTGGATTCTCTGACTCGGATTACGCAGGATGCAAGATGGATCGAAAAAGCACCTCTGGAGCTGCACACTTCTTGGGCGGTAAACTCGTGAGTTGGTCTTCTCGAAAACAAAATTGTGTCTCAACTTCGTCGACGGAGGCAGAATATGTCGCCACCACTAGTTGTTGTTCACAGCTTTTGTGGATGAGAACTCAACTACGAGATTTTAATTTTCATGTTGATAAAATTCCCATTTATTGTGACTCGAAGAGTGCGATTGCGATGACGAGTAATCCGGTACATCACTCAAGAACGAAACACATAGATATTCGTCACCACTTCATCAAAGAACATGTTGAACAAGGGACGATTGAATTGCACTTCGTCACTACCGAAGATCAACTAGCCGACATTTTCACAAAGCCGTTGGATGTCAAACGATTCCAACACCTTGTGACTATGTTGGGCATGTTGAATATTCAGTTGTGATCAATCGACCCTACATGAACTTTGATAAAGTGTACACATGTCTTTTCACTTCACTTCATTCTCTATGTGTCTTCTAAATTATGTCTCTTAAGGGGGAGTTTTCGATTAAAGGGGAGTTCCTGCTTTTTCCGTTATTAAAAAAACAAAGAAAAAAAAGGAGAATTTTCAATTAAGGGGGAGTTCCTGCTTTTTCCGCTATTAAAAAAAAAAAGGGGGGGGGGGGGGGGGGGGGCTGAAATTTAATTTAAATTTCTGGTCAAACGAAGTCAAAATTGGACAAATCAAATTTTGGGTTGAAATTTTAATTTTTGGTCAAACTGGGTCAAAATTGGACCAATTAAAATCCAATTAGACACAATTTTGACCAAGCCTGCGAAATTCAGCCCAGGATCCAATCTTGAACAAGCCCGCGAATTTCGGCCCATTTTACTCAAAATCTCGCATGAACAGTCACAAAACCCCCAAAACACTTAACGTTTTCACAATCCTACAAATTCCCGAGAAAAATTCAAAAATTTCGCACCCCCTTTTTCAAAAATTTTCTCAAACCCTCGCATCATCGTCTTCTTCAATCTGCCCTGATAATCCGTCTCCTGCTAACTCCATTGTTGCGAATCAGCTTTTCGGTATGAATACATCCTAAATAAACCAATTTCCGTTCGGTTTAATCATGACTATGCCCCGTTTTGTTAATTTTTTCTAGGTTTAATATTATTTCTCGGCTTCAATTAGGACGCATGTTAAGTTTTAGGTGTTTAAAATCCCCAAATATGCATTGCCCGTCCAATTTTGTGTTGATTGAATCCAGTTTATTGCATTTTGGTTAAGATTTGAGTGGTCTAAGGCAAAAAATTCACAGCGTCGTTTTGTACGATTTCGCACAGTGTTCTTCACCGAGAAAATTTTCTGGAAAAATACTTTGACAATAGATTTTCGCTGCTACAGTGAGTAAGGTTCCGCGAAAATTTTATCCGAGAAATTTCTTATGTTAAAGCTACAGTGTGTAATGTCCCGCGAAAGTTTTCATCCGAGAAGTTTCTTACGATTAAAACTTTTGCTGCTACAGTGAGCGAGGTCCCGCGAATTTTCTTTTAGAAATTTCTTGCTACACTGACTAAGGACCGCGAAAATATTCATCCGAGAATTTTCTTGCATTAAAGTTTCGCTACTTCAGTGAGTAAAGTCCCGCGAAAGTTTTATGTGAGAAAATTTTTCCATACTTCAAAATTTTCGCTGCTACAGTGAATCATGCCCCGCGAAACTTTCATACACCTCACGACATATTACATTTTTCGCAACTTCACTATTTCGCAACTACAGTAACCAAAATTTTCTCAATCCGCAAGCTTAAATTTTTCTCGGACCCATGCTAATCAATTCTTTTCGCAGCTCAGTGGTTCAACAATTTCTCAACCCTTACATGCATCATCTATTCGCGGATCACGAAACTTTCTCAATCTGAAAAATTTTATTCTCACTTGTCAAAACTAAGAAATTTCAACCCGAGAAATTTATCACTTGAACAGATGTTTCTTCAAAACTTTATCACTCCGCGAAACTTTCATTTCACTTGAGAAAAAATCAAAACTTGCGAAAGTTTGCCAACTTGAAAAATTTCTCTACTTGCGAAAATTTTAAAAAAAAAATGAAAAACTATTTCTGATTGTGCCTATTTAAAATAAAAACTTTGGAAAAAAAAATATGTTAACCGAGAAAATTTTTGGATAACTCATAAATTTGATAACTTGAAATGCGAAAATTTCCACTATATGCGAAACTTTACTCTAAATGCGAAATCTTTGTAACATACGAAAATCTTACACTAAATATGAAAACGTCCTCTTGACTTGTCTATGTGTGATAATCAGCGAATTTTCTCATTACATGCGAAAATTTTGGACAACTTGCTAGATGTCTTAACTTGCGAAAAATTTCCCTATGCGAAATTCTACACTAAGTGTGAAATTTTTTTATCCCGGCTTGCTCAAGTACCAAAATTTTCTCATCTCACATAAACATCTTCAATCCTGAAAAATTCTCAAAGTGTTGAAAAATTTCGTATGAATTCCTAAAACCGTCGAAACTTGCTGTCACATGACCATCATTCAATCTTAACAACTTTATTTCAATAGGACTCTAAATTAGCTTTAATTTTAATTTTACTTTTATCTTTACTATTTTGGGCACTTTTATGTCTCCTCTTATTGTTTCACCCACGACTCACTTATATCCTTGTTCTCACTACTAATCATGTTATAATTACTGTCAAGCACAGATATGACCAACAAAAATCAAGATACAATTGAAGCACTTGAGGCGGCAGCACTCCAAAGGGACATCGCTCGCATCGAGCTCAATATGCTAACCTATGTCCCACAGATCGAGCAGGTCTTCCCAACAAGTCAATGGGCTGCCCTGATACCAAACAACCACATGGTGGACTTAGACAACTTTCGGTGCGATGCCCCCATTATCATAGAGATCCTCAAAGGACATCCCCTCCGACACGCCCTCTCTCATGGCGAGCCCGAAGCTCAAGTCTATCTCCAATAGTTCTGGCACACCTTGCAGATAGCTGGACCACACCACCTTGCTAAAACAATGTCCGCCAAAATCGATCAAGAAACAGTGGTCCTCACTCGCAAGATTGTCCAAAAAGTGCTTCAACTCCCTGTCTACTCACCATACGACCCACTACCAACTCATGAACAACTCATCGAGGACATCGACAGATTGGGCTATCAACCTGAAAGCAAGAAGAAGAAAGGCCCACTCGTTCTCAGTGAAGTCACTACACACAACCTTCCTCAACCCTGGCGAACACTATATCTCCTACTGAACAAGTGCATGTCGGGGAAGCATGCCGGCCAGGACCGTGGGAACCACGAAATCCTCACCATCCTAACCGGCATCGTCCACAACCACAAGTATAACTACGCCGACGTCATATGGATGGATCTCGTCTCCATGATTCAACGTCGCGATCGGGAAATCGCCAAGGGAGTCACAAACCGCTTCGTACCCTACATGCGGTGGCTCCCAGCCCTCATCAAACACTTCCGCCTGTTCTCCACCGACATCCACACCCGCCCGGCAACCGAACACTTCATAATCCCCACTGTCGAGAAGTTCGATAAGAAAAACACTCCGGCGAAAGATCGACACGCAATGATAATCCCGGACGACGTTCTCGCCTATGCAGACCCGACCAATCCGCACGTCCGAGAATATCGTGCCTCCACCGCCTCATTTCGCGAAAGCCCCCGTCCACTATCCATTGTCCCTACGGAGCAGATCAACCCCACTGCTCCTAACCCCGGGACTAGCCAAAACCCCACCTCCACTTCTAAAAAGTCATCGAGTCGCGCCGCATCCTCTTCCACCCGCGAACCCAAAAAACGGTCGCGTGAGGATGACGTAAGCCGCCCCACGGGCGTCGATCGAAACAAAAATATGATCGACCTCCTCAGTCACAGACAAGCCGAGACCAACCAATAGGTACAGGAAGTGATGTGTTCACCTCCCGAGTAGAAGACGTGGCATTTGGCTCAACCACGCAAACGACCCCACCAATCCACTTATCTTCCTCTCTACAGGAAGATATTTCATCCCACGAGGAGCCACGTATACCATCGACATCCCACTTGGAGATAGTCGATGTTGAAACAAGCAGTCCTTCGCCCCAGACTGCATCCTCTTCAATCACATCGAGTCTAGTGCCCTCACTCCCAATAATTTCATACGTATCTAGGACACATACACCTTTTACTGCACTACAGAGTCTTCGTGATTCTGTCATAACGCTCGGTGATGTCTCTGTGACTGAGAGCGGAAGACCTAGCACGGCCAACATAACAACAACCGTGAGCCTAGGCCATCATTCGTTTGAGTCTGTCTCATCGATGATGCCAACGGGAAGTCTTAGTGACCCCGTCTTTTCCCGTCCTGTGCAAACGGGCGGCCGATCGGCCATCTTCTCCGATTCGGTGACAGTTGGATTTCTTCGTGACTCCAACTTGTTAAACTTACCCCAGTTCGTCACCGAGACCGCGCTAGAGACTCGTCTTCAAGAGTTTGCAAAGACTCTGAGACGTCCATCCTCGACAAAGTCTATGCGCGTCTCGATGCGTCCACCATCGACAAAGGCAAAGGTGTGGCCCCAGAGACGCCACCACCAACGCAAAATGGGGACGCAGAAGCTGTTCTCTCCTCCATTTCCGCAAAGGAGCTCTTCTACATCCTACGAGCAAGATTCAAGTCAATGGCGGAACTCGACGAGGAGGAACAGCAAATGAAGAAAATAATGACTCAACCCATGACTTGCCGCACTCAAGGCGAGTCTAGCGGGATCAGGCGCGACGATCAAGACGATGATCAAGATCGCCGCGAGGGGGAGAATAGGCAGCAAGCCTCACAAACTCAAGGACCCGTACAATCGACGCCGCCTTCCTCCTCTGCACCTGAAACGACGCCCGCAACAGAAACCTCACACCCCACTAGCCCAAAAGCCCACCCTATTAACCCCGAGTCACTAGCCAAATCACCCTCACCACCACCTACTACCGTCTCCGAACCTCTAACTGTCACATCGACGTTAGAGGCCACCACCACATCTGTTAGGATATTTAGTGATTGTGTCAATAGTTTAAGTCTTGGGATTTATATTGAAATTATCCTTTTAGCTTGGGCTTTGGACTATAATGTAATTAGTTAACTTTTAGTGATTGGGCCTTAATATACCTAGGGTTAATGTGGTATATAAGGTGTTACCAACACTATTTGAAAGGTAATCAAAGATCAAAAGGCTTATCCCATTTTTCACACAATACACACACTTGAAGGTGAGAACCTCTCCCTTTTCATTCCATCAAAGCCTCTTTGATTCCTTGTTTGGTGCAATCGGGACCAACAAGTGGTATCAGAGCAAACGTGGATCGATCTGCATTGATTTGAATCCAGTTTCGTTCGATTCCGAGAAAGATCAAAGGTGTTTTTGGGCAAAAATCACTTTCGGGCATTTTGAGCTCGTTTTGGGGTATTAATGCTTTGCTTTTGTGTTTAAAACCTTCCCCCCAGATCGATTCTATGCCTAAAATGTTTTTAAAACACTTTTGGATCAGTTTTAACGAGTTTTGAGCAAGATTGAAGCAAAAATTCTTCAGAAAAGGTCATCTCGGCCATTCTCTGTTTTTGGTTGATTTGACCTGTCTTTTGTTGTTTTTAGCTCACAAATCGGTCGATTATGTGTTTAGGGAAGAATTTCTGAAGTTTAGGATCAAGTTTGAGGGATTTTGGTTGAGATTTGAGCAAGAACGGGACGATTTTCTGGCAAAACGCATGAAAGCAATGGAACAGTGAATGCTCGTTCTTGACCGCGAAAATTTTTGCTTAATCGTTCAAGTCCGCGAAATTTCCATATCCGCGAAATTTGATCCCGAGAATAGATCTAGAACCGCGAAAATTTCACTTTCACTGCATTTTTTCGCAACGACCCATGTTCAAAATCCGAGAATTTTAAACCGCGAAAATTTCACTTTCACTGCATTTTTTTCGCAACGGCCTATGTTCAAAATCCGAGAATTCTTAAACCGCGAAAATTTCTCTGTTTTCACCTCACTGTCGCTTCATTTTTTCTCAACTACGTACCCTTTAAAATCCGAGAAATTCCATAACCGAGAAAGCTTATTCCGAGAATTTTTCTGAGCAGCGAAATTTTTTAGCCGATAACTTTTGAAATTCTTATATCCGAGAAATTTTCAGTCGAGAAAGTTTCTTTCTTCCGAGAATTTTTTCTTCCTGAGAAACTTTCTCAAATCACATTACAAACCACGACTTTTTAATCCAAGAAATTTTCAACCGAGATTATTTCATCCGAGAAAGTTTTTCAAAACCACGATTCTTTCAAATCCGAGAAAAACTTCCTAAAACCACACTTCAACTCTCGATGCGAAATTTCTTGCGAAGGTTTTAAAAAATTCAAAACTAAGAATCTTTCTCACATGCGAAATTTTAAGATCCGAGAAATTTTCAACTGAGAATTTTTCTTCCGAGAATTTCTCTTTAAAACTCACAAACAACGAAATTTCTCAACTCATAATTTCTCGGATAACTCGTCATACAATCACGTCTCTTCAACCTGCGAATTTTTTTTTTGACGTGTTAAATTTTTCTCGTGTTAAAAATTTCTCGGGGTAAATTTTTCTCAAACCTATTTAAGATCAGATCCTTACACTTTAGTCCTATCACCCTAGACCACTATTGACATAATACGAGAAATCGTTGATAGAGGTGATGTGAAGGTTTGCAGAGTTGATTCCGCCGGCAACACAGCCGACCCACTGACAAAACCTTTACCTCAAGCCAAGCACACTTCTCATAGTGAATCTATGGGTATTAGATACGATGGAAATTGGCTTTGAATTATATGATTATTCTGAGGACCCTTGTTTATTGCTACATGCATAGAGATATTTGGTTTTGGCTTTAGATCAAGTGGGAGATTGTTAGTATTGTGATCAAGAAGCCAACATTTATATTGTTGCGCCTTTTTAATTTTCACGAATTGAATGATTTATATCATTTTGTTCCTTGAGTAAATTAATTATCTATGGGTCATTTAAGTCGATGACTTAGATTGTAGAATTCCATATTGGAATAAATAATATTTACTCTAAATTATCCTTAATCTTGATTCTTAGCATGGAACACTAATTATAATGTTTAAGATTAATGTGTGGATTAAATGATAGTTATATTCTACAAACTATTTGATAAAGAGTTATCAATTTAATCACACAGATATATAATAGAGATTATGATATCGGATAGACCCGAAATGAAACATGTTATGGATTGTGTTTGTGTCATTATTGTTTCATACGTGTCTTGAATTCTATAATATGAGATGTTCATTTTTCATCACTAGAAATGCATGTCTGTTAGTATCGCCCAACGTTAGCCGTAAAAGGTAACTATACGGGTGGTGCTACGACAGGCGTGACTAGTGCAGTAGATTATGTTCATCAAGAATATTTTGTCCCTCATATTTTATGAGTAATGATATCCACGGGCCCCTTGATAAAAGTGATATCGTAATGCATGCAATGTGATTAAGAGCAATCACATTTACGATAGAACTTTTGGAATCAAGAAATAAATAAGTTGCGAGGATGACACATTCCTATCTCGAACTTATTTAGGGTATTATGCGACAAGGAATTAACACGGGTAGTTACTGCTTAAGGATGATGATTCGTATTTGAGATACTTATTATCTATGTCACTTGGGTAGTCTTAATGTATTTGCTAGGTACCGCTTATGATTTATAGAATTAGATTGGATCTAATTCTATTGCCAATGTGACATGGATCCTACTGGGTCACACCAAAAGGGAAACGATCAAAGAAATCAAATTTTGTATTTTACATAGAGATGTAAACATGTTGATAAATAGATTATGAGATGATTTATTTGTCCGTAATATAATACAAAATAGATAAGATTCACATGTGGAATAACGATTCATATATATATGATATATAGATGTATATGTAATATATATTTAGCATTTAATGGTTATTCATTTAGGGTAAAAGATCCGATTTAGGAAATCGACTATTGCCTTAAATTAAGGGCTAATCATGAACAATATAGTATATAAGGAAGCTACATTAAACGTAATGAATTTCTTATGATTGGTCATGATTGCTAAAGGGGATATGATCTCAATCATGGCAAGAAGAATAATTAAATAAGATTTAATTATTCTTATCCAATTATGAAGATAATTGGCCTATAAAAGTGAAGATCGTGGCTTCATATGTTATTGATTAATTTGAAATAGCCATTAATAAAATTACAGTATAAACGGAAGAAAAAGAAAAGGGTTTTGGTTTTCTTCGTGAAACAGTGAGTCGAGTTACGTCGGCCGAATCTTCTAGCTAGTGAAGGTCGACTCTTTGGTCCTTTTCTTGGTGGATATCGGTAGAGATACCATACGTTTGGTATTTAAACTACGTAATCATCTCAAGACAATATCAGGTATGATATTTACGAACGAATTAAGTTTAATTCGCATGGATCTTGGTGGAATCGGTTTGATATGTTGATATAAAATTTAAATTTCCGCTGCGTGTAATACGTGATTATGTGCACCGATTCCTAACAAAGGGCACCTCTACCCTCGGACTATGGTATCCGAAAGGTACAAACTTCAAACTTATTGGCTACACTGATGTTAATTATGCAGGTTACCGAATGGATAGGAAAAGCACGTCAGGCGGCGCTCAATTTTTAGGCAAAAAGTTGGTCTGCTGGTCATCAAAGAAGTAGAAATGCGTCTCAACATCGACTGCTGAGGCTGAATACGTCGCGGCCGCCAGCTGTTGCTCGCAAATGCTTTGGATGCGGACTCAGCTTCGCGACTATGGGTACAATCTGAATAATATACCCATATATAGCGATAGTCAAAGTGTCATTGCCATCACGTGTAATCCTGTTCACCATTCACGCACTAAACACATAGACATAAGATACCACTTTATTAAAAATCACGTAGAAAAAGGCACAATTGACATGTATTTTATGAACACGAAATATCAACTAGCTGACATTTTCATCAATGCATTGAATGAAAAATGGTACCAATTCCTTGTAGGAAAATTAGGCATGTTGAATCTTCCGTGATATGTGCTCTATCTGATAGTTATGTGCTCATCTCTGTGTGTTTCCACTCTTAAATGCTATATCTTGCGTGAAAATTTAATAATAATAAAATTATATCCTAATAAAATAAAATCCAAAAATAATATACATATACTTACAATATTAGGGGAATAACGATATCTTTAGGATACTCGATCTAGTCACGTATTGATGCGGGTATGACCCCGATCAACAATATTTGGTCCGGGAAAAACGGTTGATGGGTGAAACGGACTGGGTCTGATATCCTTGGGTGATTTAAGATCTATATTTTAGTGCTGAGAAAGAAAGAAAATGAAAGAGACACAGATTTTACGTGGTTCGGATAGGTGTCTTACGTCCACGGGCCGCCGGAAACAGTTTTTACTATTGACAGTCGGGATTTACACACTCGACCTTACTTCTCTCGTTACAGTGCTTAGATGATGAAGAAGAAGGTGAATACAGTGGAAAATATAAGTATTTTTACGTGTTGTGTTGAATCTCTCCTTAATCTGATCTCTCTCTATTCCCATATACCCATTTTCTCTTTGTTCTCCTAGCTGGCAGTCCTTCGGGACAACTTGACAGCGTCGTCTGGTACAACCTAGGAGAGACAGCAGTTGCAAGTGTACTATTGTCAGACTGGCGCGCCTCCTCTCTGTTCACAATGTCGACCACTCACAGCCTCCCACGTGTCTCCTGGTCGGCCTTATCCAAATTTCCCGCTCGAATTACTTCGTTAGCAGGGCCCACTTACTTTTTCCGTACGAGGTTACAGATGCCCAGATATCCTACCTACCTGCATAATATATCCCAAAACTCACCATCTTCAGGTGGTCAGGTTAGGCGGAATGCTGGGCCGAAGGTCACCCCTATCATCCAGTCCCCCTACTCTGAATTGAATACGCTGAGTATTATGGTTCGGAGTACACTTAAGATAGCATTCCTCCTTTCTGGTGCTTCAGGACTTTCTTAACTGGCCTGCGCTGCATTTACTTCGATTGGACAGGCCCTGCACCTTTTGCAGAGGAAAGGGTATTCCCAGGGTGACACGTGTCGAGCCCTGTCTCCTTTACCTTTTGAAATTTTCGAGGCGGTTTCCCTTCGTTTATTCCCCCCTTTTCGAAATCGTTTTCCACACTTAACAAAAAAAATCCCAATCGCGTCCTTAGGGTTTCCATCATCACTTTCGCCCCAATCGCACAGTGCTCGAAATCGCGCCGCGCCCAAATTTCCTCTCCGCCTACCATTTCTTCAGGTATCGTCTCGCCTTCCTTTCTCCTTATTTCTCGCACTGTCGTCTCTATTTGCCCTTATTTTCCTTATTTCCCCTTCTGCGCGTCGAAGATATGTCTGATAGCGTTGCCTCCGAGAGCACGCACCCGTCGTCACCGGGCCTCTTCGCATCCTCTGCTGTTCCGAGTGTCGCCGCCCAGAGGGGGTCGAAGCGGAAGGCCTCGTCACAAGACGCGGCGCCCCCCGACTTTCCCCAACCTTCTTCTTCTCGCCCTTCTGCAGACGCACCCTCTGACGTGCCGTTACCAGCGCAGCCAGTCCTTGGCTCATCTTCATCCCGTCGGACCCGCTCGCAAGTGGCTGCGCGGAGATAGTGCTGGGGTGGACGACTGGAAAATGTTTGGTTCGTCCAAGTCGACCTATCGACGCTTAGAGAAGTTAGCCCCAGAAGGTTTTCACAGTTCTGGCTTTCATGTTTCTGTTCCGAACCCTAACCAGCGTGCCAACTTTCCACCTTCCCCGGCCCTCGCCTTCTGGGAAAGCTAGGTAAAGGCTGGCTTGCGCTTCCCAGTTCACCCGTTTTTAGCTTCAGTATCACAAGCCTATCGGGTACCTCTGAACCAACTCAGTCCTTCCTCCATCCGTCAACTGGTAGCTTTCTGTGTTCTTGTCACCAGCGGAAGACCATCTGTGGAACTCGTTCTTTCTCAGTTTCAACTCAAGGCCACCCCACCTTTCTTCTACCTGTGCGCGAATCCGCGCGGCCTCGTACATTTTTTCGACAAGGGCTCCCATAAAGACAAAGAGTGGCACTCCCTTTACTTCTTCGTAGCCCTTACCGAAGGCGGTTGGGATTTCCCCCATCGCCATTGGGTTCATCAGATACCTCAACGACTCCCAAGGGTCCAGCCTGAATGTTCCGAGGAGAACGAAGCAGCTATCAACCTCTTGAATCTCCGAGCTTCTGAAAAGAAGTTTAACATGGTTGAGCTGGTGACATATCTCGGCCTACTTCACCACTTCAGCCTCTTCTCGCAGCCTCTACTTTTCAATCCTGAGGGTAAGCAGGTTTCCCTCCTGCTTCCTGACCTCCCTTTTAGGTTCCCCTCCTGACTTAATATATTTTTTGTAGGCATGTCGTTCTCTCGGAGAGACGTGTTCCGGGCCCTTCCTGTCAAGCGAGAAGACTCTGCCGTTCCTGTTGAGCCTGAACCTTCAGATGACCACGGTGAACCTGATCTGTCAGCTTCGGTGATAGGTGAGAAATCTCCTCTCAGGTCCTCATCTCCTCACCCTATTCCTCCGAAAGCGGATATCTGAGATCCGGACGTGGTGATATCGGACTCCGAGGGTGATACTGGTGGGAAGGGTGCCTCGCTTGCGCCTTCTAAAAAGAAGAAGAAGAAAACTGCCGTGGCGAAGGGGAAAAGGCCACATTGGAGACGGCCTCTCCTTCGCCCGATACGTCCGAGTTCACTCCTTATGTCCACCAGTGTCGTCAGTGGGGCATCGATCAACGGGCCGACGGGAAGATGGTGTCGGACCTGCCCGACAGCTATGAATTGTTAAGCCCCGAGGAGAGAGCGAAGTTCATCCAGGCCTTTGTGCCAATCGAGCAACAAAAAGCGCTCCGCCGTCGGTCTGACGCCTCCATTGCTGAACTCGCTGCCCATCATTGGGCTAAGGTAATTCTCGCTCTTGGTCTCTTTATGCCCATTATTCTGTCTTTTAACTCGCACTTGGTTGTGTTAGCTGTCCTTTCTGCTACCCACTCTATTGTCTGCGGCTTCCCACCGGAGTCTGGAGCTTGGTGGTCTTACATCCCCTGTTAGCCACACGCTTGAGGCGATAAAGAAGTGGGACTTAGAGATCGGAGTTGGAAAAAGAACTTGAGCGAGAAAAGAACGAGCGCGAGGCTCGTGTAAGAGACTTAGCTTTGGAGCGATCGCGCCAGCTAGAGGAGGAGAATGCAGCTGCTCTTGCTGCTAAAGAAACTGAGCTCGCGACCCGTCTGAACCAGCTGATAGATGAGCAGCAAGCCCGGATCGAACTGAAGGCTAAGGAGCTGCTTGATAAGAGGGAAAAGACCCTGAAGGCTGAACTGGAGCAGTCTCTTGCCGCAAAGGTTGAGGGTAGTCATTCCGCAGGGAAGCTGGAGGGAGTCGAGCTTTGTCAGAAGCATCTCATGGGCACCCCACGTGGTAGGAAGTTCTTGGCCCAGCTGAGCCAGAATTGGCATGAGGGCTATCTACATGATACACTTTCTCTGGTGGACTTCGCACCTTTCATGCAGCATTACTTCCTGGGAGGCTTTGCTGCTGGACGCGAGCCAACCTCCACCTTAGACGCGGCGATGGAAGCTATGAGTGCCCCTTCCACTTTTAAGGTGAATCCAGAGGCGTCCCCTGATCCCGACTTCTGGTTTGCCAAGGTGCCTCGCCGCTCCCCTACTTTGCTGGAGGTCTCGCCTGAGGTCCTCCTAGGTCAACTCTTCGAGTTAGAGTAGCAGGGGTTATCTGCTGCTTCAGAGGTTTCCGATTCTGCGGCGGGTTTTGGTGCTCCGCCTTCCTAGATTGTTAATCTGCTTTATGTTTTGAACAATTTATGATGTTTTTTAAGCTTGGACCTCTTTTGTTACTTTCCTGTTTTGAACCTTTGCTGATGTCCTCTTTTGGGTCCTATGCATCGCTTTCCTAAGGACTTTTTATGGTGCTTTTCTGATGGTCTTTTTCCTTCGTTGTTCGGCATGCACGATGTTGTGGCGTGTTTTCCTCTTTTCTGCCCGCCTTCCAACTCTATAGCATAAGAACTTGAATATTTGGGCCCATTTCGCTGTCGGCGTTTGGACCTGCACCACCACCACTCTCTACTCCCCCTACTTCGGAGAGTGCTGATGTCTATCAGCACGTTCAAAGTACACAGGGGGCATTTCTCTTGACTTACCAACTTCAATTTTCCCGATCGTTATGCCATCCGGGCGATGTCCACATTTGAATTTCCTTTTAAGACATCGTTAGTTAACGGAAACGCGTACTTGGGAAGCTCAATGGTACATCAACTCCGTTGGGATATCAGCGGGCCTATCTCCCTTTCGCAAGGCCAACATTGGCTGATCTGGGGACCAGTGAGGTTCGCCGGTGGTAGCCCAATCTGGACTCATCAAACGTTTATCCAAGATGACCCAAAAATTGGGCACCCCTGTACGAGCGCTCTCTGCGCGACTCTATCTGGGCTCATTGGTGTGCTATCCGTGAGGCCGCATCTGGGCCTAGTAAAGCGCCATCTGCGCAGCCACATCTGGGCTTAATATTGCACTATCTGTGCGGCCGCATCTGGGCCTATTAATGCGCCATCTGCGCAGCCACGTCTGGCTTAATAATGCGCTATCTGCGCGGCCGCATCTTGGCCTATTGGGAGTCCAGGGTAACCTGGAACCCGTCATGATTTTCAATTTTGGAGGGGGGCAAGTGAGACAAAGGTTTCCGAAAAACAGTTTCATTCAGAGGATAGTGCCTCGTTAAAACCTTTTTTTTTTTGGGGAACGTTCACTAAAATAAAGAAACAGGAGTACAGTGGTAGCGTACATGATGACGCTCATGACGCAACAAGCGGTAAAGAAACCGACCCAACAGCACGTCGACAGGACCGACGCAGCCCAGACACCTACCAGGTCCCTACAAGACCCAAGTAAAACAGACTACGAACACAAGTGAAAAAGCAAGCAATCGCAACACAAACAGTTGCGACACGAGCAGAGGTAAACGTAGGTGTACAAATCCAACAACAGCAACAGGATCCTGGCACCAGATGTGGTACCAGCAGGGCGCGCGGGGGACGTGCAGGCGAGGCGCAAGCGCACAGCCAAGGAAACGAAGTGGATAGACAGCCATGCAAGTGAACGTAGAGTTTCCGCAGGTCAGGTCGGGCGAGGGCAGCGACAAGCGCCACCTCCTGTTTCTTTACCAGAGCCGAGCACAGGACCACTACACGAGGCACCAGGAGGCACCACCACCAGGGCATGAGACTCCCCAGCCGCTCCCCACACCAGCCAATCCTAGCCTGCACAAGGAAGAGAGAACAGACAAACAGAAGAGCGAAAGACCAAAACAGAGGGGGAGCGGGAAGTAAGGGTGAAGAAGATGGGAAAGAAGACTTCCCAAAGTTCAGCGATTACAACCGTACGGCCCAGCAACACCACCAAGAAAGCCAAATGGAAGCAAAGAGCATCAACACCTGTGACAAGAAGCAAAGCAGCCAAACAAAGCAACCATGCAGTCCGGGCAACCAAACCAACCTACCTACCAATCTATCCGCCACACCCTCTTAAGGGCACATTTTTGTAAAGCAAATTTAGAAGGGAGGGTAGAAAGGCGTAGGCATAGTAATGATTCAACATCAGTAATGATATGACCTGGCTGACGTTGCCTACCATCGTGCCATCTTCTGTTCCGCTCCAGCCACAGGTGATAAACCAATGAGATTAGTACATGTCGCGGGCCCAGCTGAGCGAGGTGTTTGCCCCTCCATCTACGAGCAGCCCACCTGACGCCAGAACTCCAATCCCCGATCGGCCATCCCATGCGAAGTTTACGACAAAGATGTCGTAGGCAGCGCCTGGAAAATGGACATTCAAAAAATAAGTGATTAGTCGTCTCCACCTCCTGAGTGTCACAGAGAAGGCACGTAGAGCAGCCCGCCTTAGCCGCAATCCAAGGCTTGTCCCTAGTGGCCAACCTATCTCTAATGGCCAGCCACATGATAATTTCATGTCTAGGAATGACAAGCGGACCGCCAAAGAGATTGTGCCAGGGCACCTTTGGCCGCCTCATACGAATATTCTCCCGGGCGGAGCGAGTAGAGAAGAGACCGTTGTGCGACGCCGTCCATATAATCTTGTCCTCCTCATTAGGTCTAACCTGTGGTAGCATAGGTTCGAACTCAAGATATTCCGTCGATGTACGGTTGGGCCAACACCAGCTATCCTCTTGAATCACTTCACTAAGCATGGAGTCGAGAGGCAGCCCCATTATCATAGGGCCACGAGGGTAGCGGTCAATCAAGGGGCCCGATGGGAGCCAGGGGTCGGTCCACAATCTGATAGAAGAACCATTCCCTATACTGAAGGTGATGAGTGGTCGGATCTGATCGCGTAGCTTCAAGATCTTCCGCCAACTCCAAGAAGTGCGAGTCGAAGGTCTAATAGTCCACAGTGAAGTGTTATAGAGACGAGTCTGCCGGATCCAAGAGGCCCAAAGTGAAGTATCCTCGCTGCTCAGAATGTTCCAAAGTAGGCGTAGTAGATGGGCCTTGTTATCCGTTTCGATGGATCTAATCCCCAGGCCGCCTTCTTCCTTTGGAAGGCAGACATCGGCCCATGCCACTTTCGCAGATGAGCCGTTCCAGAGGAAGTCTCTCAGTTTAGCCTCAATACTCTTGACGACACCTTTGGGAAGGAGGAAAACACTCGCCCAGTATGTGTGAAACACAAGGAGAACAGACTTTATAAGTTGCACCCGTCCCGCGTAAGATAAAGAGAGATTAGTCCAAGACCCCAGGCGTCGATCAATGCTGCTGAGGAGGGGGGCGCAGTCAGCGATACTGAGCCTAGAGGTGATGAGGGGTACCCCAAGATAGCGAACCGGAAGGGAGCCAGGAGGGATCCCCATAACCGTGTGGATTTGGTCCTTAAGGCGATCGGCACGCCTAGAAATGAACATTTCGCTTTTGTGAGGGTTGGCCTGCAGGCCTGACAGCATAGCGAAGTGGTCAAGACAGCCTTTGAAGGTAGCCACAGATTCAGTATCCGCATGGGAGAATAGAAGGAGGTCGTCCGCGAAGGAGAGCATAAATAACTTCGTAGTCTCGCATTTCCAGTGGTAGCGGAAGTTGACGTTTTGCTGAATCCCTTCAGAGATCATGCCATGTAAGACCTCCATCACAAGCGTGAATAGGTACGGTGATATAGGATCGCCCTGCCGAAGGCCACGCCGCCCCTGGAAGAATCCTTCGGATCTGCCGTTGATGTTGACCGAGTAATAAGGAGTCGTGAGACAGGCACGAATCCATCCCACAAAGGTGGGGTGGAAGTTGAAGGCCTCCAATGTACCAAGAATGAAATCCCATTCAACACGGTCGTATGCCTTAGCAATGTCCACCTTGAAGGCCACCCGTTCAGGTAAACTCCTGCTATTATACCCGTGACAGATCTCTTGTGGTAGAAGGATATTATCCGATATCCGTCGGCCGGGGATAAACGCCGTTTGCGTGGGATGGATCAGCCGGCCCAGGTAGCCCTTTAAGCGGTTAGCAATAATCTTGGAGATAATTTTATAGAGCACATTGCAACACGATATAGGCCTGAAGTCCTTGGCGAAGCGTGGGTTGTCACACTTGGGGATAAGTGTAATAAGCGTCGAATTAAGTTCTCTGAGGAGAAATCCAGTTATGAAGAACTCCTTGATGGCATGGGTGATTTCAGTCCCTACCGTGGCCCAAGCGTGCTTGAAAAAAGCAGCTGAGAATCCGTCCGGACCAGGGGATTTGTTGTCCCCCATGGAGAAAAGCGCACGTTTGACCTCGTCGTCGCTGACGGGTTGGATCATCCCTGAAGCCTCGCCGATATTCAGCTTTCTCTCTAGAAAAGGCGCAATCAAGGCGGATGAAATAGGGGAATTGCGAGAAGAGTGACCGAGGAGGTCCTTGTAGTAGCGTAATAGTTCAGTCCTAACCCCCGCATCGCCCTCGAAGGTTTCCCCCGTCTCATTTTCCAAGTAGAAAATCCGATTTATGGCACGTCGCGTGGTCACTTTCTTGAAAAAGAAGGCGGTACACTGGTCCCCATCCTTAAGCCACGCCACTTTAGCGCGTTGAGTAAGCGCTTGATGCTCCATCTCCACGGCCTTCGCATAAGCATAGCGGCACCGTTTCTCAAGGAGAAGTAGATTAGGGTCCAGGGGGTATTCAATGGCCATATCCTGGACGATGTCAAGGAACCTTTTAGCCTCGAGAGTGTTGTGATTCAGATTTCCTTTATCCTTGCGAAGACTCTTCATGGCACGCTTAACACCTTTCAGCTTTTTCACGACAGTGAACATAGGAAAGCCATGTATGGGAGTGTTCCACGAGTCTTCCACCAGTTCCGTGAAGCGAGGATCTTTGGTCAAGAAGTTGTCAAATCTGAAGGTGGCTCCCGTTGCCCGCGAAGGAGTATTAGCCTCCAAAATCAGAGGGGAGTGGTCAGATGTAAATGGAGCGCGTATCGATATATGAGGTCTCCATAGCGGGCAAACCAATCCGGGTTGCCCATCATTCTATCCAATCTACGCCAAATGGCAGCCGTGCCACTTTGTTGGTTATACCACGTAAAACTCGGCCCCACACGTGGAAGACCAATAAGATCAGAAGAAGTAAAACAAGCTGCCATATCAGGGCAGCCACCCCCCATGACACCACCACGAGCTTCCGAGTCGTCCAAGATCGCATTAAAGTCCCCCATAACCACCACGGGGTGTCAACCCGAGACCGAGAAGTGGCGACGAGGTCAGCCCATAGACTGAGGCGGTCCGTACGAATATTGAGTCCATAAATAAACGAGATGTAGAAGACCTGCCTATTCTCCAAAAGGAGAGCTTTGCAGTGGATGGCCTGAGAAGTATAAGCCTCGACGGTCACCGCCACAGAACTAGCATCCCAACCAACCCATATGCGAGAAGCAGGTCCATTCTCGTATTCATAAAACCAACTCCAGTTGTTAATTGACTGAGTAACCGAAGAAGCATTCTCGTTAAAACCTTGCCAAGTAAAACCCCCTTGGGATAAAACCTTGGCGAAGGAAAAATAGTACACCTCATTGTTTCATTTATATACAACTTTTTAACCCACACTAAGCATAGTACTTTTTAAGCTTCGAGATGTTCCAGGGACGTGGCACTCCACGCCCATCGTCGTCCTCCAACTCGTAAGCGCCTCCCCCCAAAACACGTGCCACCTTGTAGGACCCTCCCACGTCGAGTCTATTTTCCTCAGTGGTTTGAGCGCATCTGCTCTTCTCAAGACCAGATCACCCACTTGGAATTGTCGGGGCTTTATCCTGCGATCATAAGCCGCTTTTACTCGACTTTTGTACCTTCCAGCTCCCTGATTTCCCCCTAGCAGGTCCAAATCTTCTCTTCTAAGCTGTGCGTTCTGCTCTTCTTCATAGTGGATGACTCTATGCGTCTCCATCCCTATCTCAACAGGTAGCAGAGCGGCGGATCCGTAGACTAGCTGAAAAGGCGTTTCCTCCGTGGCTTCTCGCGGAGTGATGCGATATGCCCATAGCACGGGGTCCAGAGATTCCAACCATCTGCCACCCTCCTTCAATCTGGCTTTTATCCCGCGGAGGATGGTACGATTGGTGATCTCCACCTGCCCGTTAGCCTGAGGATGTCCCACAGAGACGAATCTCTGTTGTATTTTCATCCCCGTGCAAAACTCATGGACCCTGGCTCCGCAGAACTACGTGCCATTGTTAGAAATTAGGATCCGGGGAGCTCCAAACCTGCAACAAATGTGATGCCATAAGAACTCTATTACGTTAGTTACATCGATTTTCGATACTGCCTTAGCCTCAACCCATTTGCTGAAATAATCGACAACCACTATAATGAACTTTTTCTGGGCCTTGGCAACGGGCATAGGTCCGACTATATCTATTCCCCATTTATCAAATGGACAAAGGGAATGCATCACTCCCAGCTCCTCCGCTGGTACGTGGATCTTCGGACCGTGCTTTTGGCAACTTTCGCATCGTCTGACCAGCTCCTTAGCATCTCTCAGCAAGGTCGGCCAAAAATACCCCGCTCTGATCACTCTGTGAGCAACCACATTGTACTCGGCATGATCTCCGGTGCACCCCTCATGCACTTCTTCCAACACCGACATCCCCTCCTTTTTGGACAAACAACGGGCGTAGGGGTAGACGAAAGCTCTTTTGTATAACTCCCCTCCGATAAGGCAGAACTTTTATCGGAATTTCCCTGCATCCTTATGTTCAGGATCGCGCAAGGCCTCCAGGATAGGAGCTCTCCAGTCTTCTTCCTCTCTTATACATCCCATCTGCTCCTTCCGATCCTCCTTGCTGGCTGTCAACATTGTAACCTTCCTGGTCCCCTCCGGGACTGTGTTGCTAGCCAGCTTTGCCAATCCGCCCAACTGTTCTCCTCTCGGTGAATTCTTCGTATCACGAAACTGCGAAAGAGGCTTTCAGTCTTCCCATTCATTCATCATAGTTCACCATCTTCTCATTCTTAGCCTCGTAGTTCCCTTGGACTTGCTGAGCTACTAACTGGTAGTCCGAGTCTATAATCACCCATGTAGCTCCTAAGCTGCTGAGGATCTCCATCCCTTTCACCAGGGCCTCGTACTCAGCTTCGTTATTGGACGCCGAAAAGTCAAATGTCACGGCAAACTGCAGTTCCTCTCCTTCTGGCTTAATAATGAAGACTCGTGCTCCGGCTCCAGTCGATGTTGACGAGCCATCGACATAAGCTTTCCAGGTTGGCGATGCTTCTCCTCGGATAGATTCTAATAGGAAATCCGACAAGGCCTGTCCCTTAATGGCAGGTCGCCTCTCGAACTCAACGTCATATTCACCCAATTCGACCGCCCACTTGACCATCCTTCCCGAAAGGTCTGGCCTACTCAGAGTTTGTTTCAAAGGTAAATTGGTGCGTACTCGTACTTTGTGAGATAAAAAATAGGGGCGTAACCTCCGGACTGACACCATCACCGCCAGGGCTGCCTTCTCGATTTCGGAGTACCTGCTTTCGGCTCCGTTCATTGTCTTACTCACAAAGTATACTGGCCTCTGGGTGTCGCCTTCCTCTTTCAGGAGAACCGAACTCACGGCATGCTCCCTGTGGAAAAATATAAGATCAGCTCATCGCCAGGTAATGTTTTGGTCAATAATGGCATATTATGTAAGTAATCTCTTAGCCCTTCGAATGCCGACTGGCATTCTTCCGTCCACTCGAATCAGCATCCCTTCCGAAGTATTTTGAAGAAGGGTAGGCTCCTATCCGCAGACTTGGCGATGACTCTGCTCAGCGCCGCCAGCCTACCCGTCAAACGTTGGACCTCATTGATGTTCTAGGGTGGCTGCATTTCCAGTATGGCCTTTACTTTGTTGCGGTTTACCTCGATTCCCCTCTTCGTCACCATGTACCCCAAGAACACTTCCCCGATTGCACTCCAAAGGTGCACTCTCAGGGTTCAGCTTCATACCACTTTTCCGGATTGTCTGGAAGGCTTCTTCCAGGTTAGCGACGTGATCCTTAGCCCATGTCGATTTGACCAACATGTCGTCCACATACACCTCCATGTTACGCCCAAGCTGGTTCTTAAACACGGTGTCAACCATCCTCTGATAGGTAGCTCCTGCATTCTTAAGCCCGAAAGGCATCCGGATGTTGCCGTACGTGCCACCCGCTGTAACGAAGCAGACCTTGTCCACATCGTCCGGATTTAGCTTGATCTGGTGATATCCTTGATAAGCGTCCATCATACTCAATATCTCACACTATGACATGGAGTCCACCAACTGATCTATCCTTGGTAAAGGATAGTAATCTTTAGGACAAGCTTTGTTGAGATCTCGGAAATCCACACACATTCTCCAAGAACCGTTTCCTTTCTTGACCATAACAACGTTAGCCAGCCAAGTGGGAAACTGTACTTCTTTAATATGTCCTGCCTTAAGCAGCTTCCCGACCTCAGCCTTGATCTCTTGATCCCTTTCCGCTCCAAGCTGTCGGAGTCTCTGTTTCACAGGGTGGCTCCCTGGGATTATGTTCAGGTGGTGCATGGCTATCTTTGGATCTACCCCGGTCATGTCTGCTGGTGAGAAGGCGAAGAGATCAGCATTCCGCCTCAGACATTCGACCAGCTGCGATGCTGTCTCCTCATCCATCTTTGTCCCTACCTGGGTGGTGTAACCCTCCTTACCTGGGTATAGCTCCACCGTCATTAGCTGTCAGGAACCGAAACCAAAATCATACATCATTATATGCATTATACGAATATATATATGTGTGTGTGTATTTGCATAAACAGTTTCATAGTATATGAATATAAATATTACGAAGGACTAAGGTATAATAAATTAGGACTTCTGAATGAAATTAGTGATATATATATATATATATATATATATATCTATATATATATATATATATAGATATATATATATATATATATATATATATATAAGTGCAGAATGTTTGAAAAAGTGATAATTTGAAGTTTATTAATTCGTGAAGAATGTTAATTTGTGAAGAGGTGGATTTGTGAAGTGGGTTGATTCGTGAAATTAGATTGATTCGTGGAATTGATGGACAAGTGAAATTAAAAGGATTCGTGAACGATTATTCGTGAAATTGGAAAGGTGTGAAGTTAGGCATTCATAAAGTAGTGGATTGTTCAAGTGATTGATTAGTGAATTCGCCAAATATGAATAGTAATACTATTGTTCATGTATTATAGCTACTTCACTAATTGGATTACGAATTGAGAGAAGCATCTCACGAATTAGGGTAATGTTACGAATCGTGAGAGGAAGAAACTAAGTGGCGAATTGAGAACACTTCACAAATGGAATTCATTTCACGAATTGAAAAATGTCACGAATGGAGAGAGTTTCTTTCACCAATTTGGTCAATAATATACATTAAAATTGGAATTTGAGTTCGTGAAGTTGGTTGTAAAGTTGAAGACTTGTAAAGTTGAGGATTTGTGAACTTTGAATGAAAAATGATAATTTGGCAAATCCTATTAGCCAATGAATGGAAAACAACGAAATTAATAATTGTCTTGTACCAATAAAATAAAAGATAAGGTTAGGATGGATTAGGAAAACATCAACATCACTCATTGTATTATATGGAAGAAAACGAAGGTTTAAGAAAAAGGGAGCAATAATTTAGTCATTAACAAAATTCTTAAGATTAAGCTTGGGAGAGAAGCTCGTAAAATGCTCAAATGGAAGCTTAGGAAGGGTATGATCTTTATTAAAATTTCCACGCTTTTAAGTTATGAATTAAACGTTTTAAGGGTTAGCACACATGAATTTCATAATTGCTTATGTTTATTTAATTCTGATTTTTGAAAATTGAAAAGGATACAAAATTATTAGGATTTCATGTTTATATCATCATTTAGTATATTAGGAAGATTAGTAATCACGAAAGTTGCTTAAACTCACATTTCATGAAGTCTTTAATTTTTGAAGATTTGGAAAAAAAATATGAATTAGGATTTGTTATGGAAACGAGTAGTTAAAGTAAATAGAAGTACGTGGCAAAGGTAGAGGAATAGATTATGAAAGCTAGTTAGAATGGATAGGATTTTTTTTAAAAAAAAGAAGAAATGTGTTTCACGAATTCAGTTAGGCGAAATAAGAGAGGGGCATTTCACGAATCGGTGTATCGAATTGATAGTTCACGAATTATTGGAAGTCTAAGATCACTTCGCGAAGTGTGGATGTAAAATGTTAGTATCACACTTTATATAAGCTTTGCGAATCAAGATAGAGTTTGTGAATGTATATTCTGCGAATTTAAGAAGCCACGAATACACAAATTTGGCGAATTGCATAAATGTCTAAGTGGGTCAAGAATTGAATAAATGCCTAAGTAGGGTCGTGGAGTACAAAAGGAAGTTAGAACTATTCTAATTGTTTTCTTTTGAACTGCGTTTGAGAATTAATGAATTAGGTAAAGATCACTATTCTCACAACCACTACACGTTGAATCATAATAGGAAATTTGAACTATTATATTTAACAAATTATTAGAATAAAGATTAATGTTAAATACATGTCATCATCGTAGGAACTTTTCCAGAGTCGAATTGACTAAAATCGAATGGAATTCAACAGCCAATTAACTTTGAAACATATTTGATTTGTTAAACTACATTATATCGTGTAGAAGGTCTAAGTATCTAACAAGAAATTTCGAAATATATATTAGAACTATGGTTGAGTTCGAAATCTAATGTAGAAAGGAAATGTGTGAAGTGATGATAACTAGGGTTTTCAAAAATGCGAATATATATATATATATACATATATATATACATATATATATACATATATATATACATATATATATACATATATATATATAGCTCAAGTGGTCTTTAGGGTTTCTGAAATGACATAGGGAGGAATTTCGAAATCAAAGATTTTGGAACTGGAGTTCAAAAATAGGGCCATTTCGGGATTATAGGGTATACGTATGAAGCATATTTTTCTAAACGACTATATATTCGAAATGAGTTACAAAGACTATGTTATTATTTTCAAAGCATTTATATTGATTAATAGCAAAGAAGCTAAGAGTACGAATATGAACAGGGCACGCATACATAGCAAACATGCATCTCATTTTAGGTTTATATTTACGGAAGTACAATACCTTTATAGGTTGGGAATCTGAAAGGAAAGGGTGACGTCGAATGACGAACGGGATGTTAAACCATACTGTGAGTATGATATGCAACATGTGTTCCGTTTTATATGTGTTTTATGTGTAATATGTTCTATATGAATTTATTGATTTATAATGATATGATATAAGTGTTATACGAAGTTGATGGGATCAATGTGGTTAAAAGGGTGGTTATGTGAGAAATGCGAATGGGTTATATGGAATGGACTCGTTACACGTGTTATATAAAATATTTACATGATTTATATGGCTACAATGTGCTTTTTGGTGACATATGGAATGAACCTGATTTATATGGCTATTACGTGTTTAAAGAGGTTATAGCTATTACACGCTTATAAGTGTGATGCACTAATTGATGAATATATGATGTACGTTTTATACGAAGTTGCATGTAGTGTATAGCATACGTACATGAAAGAAAAAGGAGAAACCGTTATGACTGCTACGGCTTCGGACTACATTCTACAGTTATATTCCTACAAATCTGGGGATACTATGGTTACGTCCCTACAAATAGGGGCATACAGAGTCCTGTACAGGCACATAAAAACATTTACAGTTACAGAGTCCCATGCATGGGCCCCTACGGGGTCAGTAGTACGAGTCTAGCTGGTTCATAACGGGAGTATCAAGCGTACATGAGCATATAGTATTGCATAAGATCTACGGATCTAATTGGAAGGAAATGATTATGCTATTTGCATACGATCTACGGATCCTACGGACAATAGTCATATGATTGAAAGGTTTAATGTGCATGGATTACGTGGTTTGTAATTGAAATGAAAGTCAAAAGTTAAACAATATATGCTATGGAAAAGTCAATGCAAACATTGACAATTATGGAATGGAATGGACATATGATTGAAATGTTACGGAAATGGAAGGGGTTGATTATTGATTATAGAGTTATTTATTATATCAGATTTGCAGATTATGTGAACGACGGAATATTATATGACTGAATTATTTACGTGAACGTTTATGGAAAAGACTTGTTTATTTGTTACGGTACATTGCATGAATAGAGTGGAAAGTAATTCATTGTTTGCTGGAATGGAGCATATAATGAAATTGTCTACATGGATATTAATAGAAGGAAAATGGTTACTTGATATGATTTATTATTATATTGGTGAGCGGTAACGGAAAGAAAAGAAATAGTTGATATATTTATATTACATGAATATTAGTAGAAATATTTACTACATGAACATGCGTGACAATATATTTGCTTAATTGTTTCGAAAGTTACTGTGGAATATGAGATGAATTAATCTATGCGAACATTACTGGAAAAGAAGTGATTACTTCTTACAATTTTAACCTGTGAATTTCGAATGATGATTACTTACAGAATAGTTTAGGTAAATGTTGATTGAATGTGGATGAGTAATTCTTACAGCTATATTGTTGTTTCATTATGGAATAACATGTTGCGATCATACTCAGTGAAGTTAGTTCCGCAGTTTTGTAGATAATTAACAGGCGCAGTTTTGTAGATAATTAACATGTTGCGATCATACTCAGTGAAGTTAGTTCCACAGTGAAGTTAGTTCCACAGTTTCGTAGAGGGCTTCTCTAGTAGCGCATGGATTCCAGGTCGGTCGGCTACACTCTCATCCTACTCCCAGAGTTCATCGTATGCATATAGTTTAAGGAACATTAGTAATTTTTATATGTTGTTAAAATTATTACGTGTGTTATTATTATCTACACTATGTGTGAAAGTGAATAGACCAGATGTACGCCCTCGTTTATGTTTTATGGAAAGGAAGAAAGCAAAAAAAAAATAATTTGTGAAAAATGTTCTAGATGCGCAAATAAAAAGAGAAAAACGGGGCGTTACATTTGCTCTTCGTCGGGCTGGGGCTGCATCCTCGTAGGTTCCCCTTCGTCCTCTTCTAGTTTCGTACGTTTTGCTTGTCTGACTTCGATTCCACTTTTCTCCTTTCCCCCCGTCATAACCTTGACTTCGTTGGCATAGCAGCGGCGAGATCTAACTTGGTCTCCCGAGACCTCCCCCACCTGGTCACCTACCGGAAATTTGATCTTCAGGTGGTATGTTGACGGCACTGCCCTGAATCCGTTAATAGCTGGACGTCCCAATATGATATTATACAAAGAAACCGCGTCAATAACCAGGAAGTTTACCATCCGTACCATTTGCTTGGGGTCTTCACCTAGTCCTACCGGGAGTGTGACCTGGCCCAGGGGCTGTATACCAACTCCGCCGAATCCGTATAAGGAGGTGGTCACCGGCCTTAGCTCCGTTCCTAACTTCATCTGCTTAAAACAGTCTAAGAACATGATATCTGCTGAACTGCCTCCGTCTATGAACACGTTGTATCCTGCCACGTACGTGGTGATTACGAGAGCATCATTGTGGGGCCGTACGATGTCAACCTCATCCTGTGCTCCAAACTGTATGTTCCCGGTGGTCTCCGTCGAACCTACTAGGGTACCCCCTGCCGGGGCCTTTCCCTTCTCTCTCATCCGAGCGTACGACTTCCGCACCTTGTGTGAGTCTCCACCGTCTGGGCCTCCAACTATGATGAGGATGTGAGCTCTTTGCTGGCTGGGCCCAGGCCTGTTAGGTTCCAGCATAGGCTGCTTTCCCTTATCTTGTCCATGACCTTCCTTTTCTCGGCGCTGTGCAGGTGGAACCGGCCCTCGATCTCGATATATAAACTCCTTAAGGTGCCCTGCTTTTATCACCCTTTCTACTTCATTCCTCAGGTGCGTGCAATTGTCAGTGTGATCTCCGTATTCGTTATGATAACGACAGAAGGGTCCCGACTTGGGCTTCGGGTGTCCTCGAGCGTTGGCTCGAGGGTACCTAATGTCTGGATGCCTCGATGCCATAGCTAGGACCTCTTCCAAGCTCGTTCGTAGAGGAGTGTACTTCTGATACCTAGGAAGGAATCTGTCCGCGCCACTTTGTATAGGCCTTCCGGTCGTTGGGAGGTGGGCAACCCGGACATTTCCCTTGTTCCGATTATGGTTCTGTGTTTCTTTCTTAGGTAATGTCCTGGGCGTTGCCTCTCGAATCTTCGCCAGCCTGCTTTCCTCCAGATTTATGTACTTATTGCCTCTGCCCAGCAGTTCCTCGAACGTTTGCGGGGGCTTCTTGGAGAGCGACGCGAAGAAGTCGCCAATCTGCAAACCATGAACCAAAGCATTAATTTTAACGGAAGTAGTGGCAGAGGGTACCTCCAAGGCTGCCACATTGAATCTTCCGATATAAGACCGGAGGCTTTCGTCCGATCGCTGCTTGACTTGAAACAAGGACATATCAGATTTAGGAGGCTTCCGGGAGCTAGCAAACTGGTTAATGAACATCTCTTGGAACTCCTCGAATGAGTGGATAACCTCCGGTTCTAGCTGGCTGAACCACTGTTGAGAAGCTCTCACCAGTGTCGTTAGGAAAACCCTACACTTCACTCGCTCCGAGAAGTTATGCAACAAGATGGTGTTCTTGAAACGCAGCACGTGTTCTTCCGGGTCGGTGGTACCATCGTATTCGTATGACAACTGTTTAAAGTTGAGCGATACTTCTCCCTCCAACAAATCCTTGGCAAAAGGCGTGCCGGCCTGGTGCAGCCCTCGGAGATGCGGCCTAGTTGTCTTGTTCCGCATCTCATCTACTATTTTCCTTAGGTCCGACATCTGCCTTTTGAGCTTCCGTCTCCTTGAACTGACAGCTCCCTCCCGACCACGCGTGCTATAGCTCCTCACCTCCACTTCCTGTTCTGTGACTTTCCTATTTCCTTCTATCCTGCATTCGCTGGCTACGGTCGCCGGAGGTGCGACATTCCTTGGATTCAATGGCCCTTCCTGAACTCCTCTGAGAGGTTCCTCACCTCGTCTAGGTGTTAGGGTTAGTTGTCCTTCATTCCCTCCTTCTTGGGCAACCTCCCTCCTTGTCGGGTCCATTTCCGGCAGGGGACGTAAGGTCTTTTCCCCGGCCACCGCGTTCTCTCCTACAGTTTTCGTCCACTCTGAGACATGTTCGTCTGAGATTCTACCCTGAGCAGAGAGGGGCTGCTTCCGCTTGCCTTTGTTCCTTGCCTTCTTAGCGGTTATAGCGGCATCCACCGCGTTTTTCACCAACAACTCTAGCTGTTCTACTGTCATGGTTATGGGAGTTTGAGGCAGGATTGCTCCGGACGGTCCTGCAAAGGTTGGTGTCGGCGTAATCGCTGGGGTCTCGATCGGCCAGGCCCACGTCAGAGCCGGCATGGGGTTCTCCCCTGCTTCCCCGGCGACTTCCTTAAATCGTCCTTGCAGGTTTTGTGCCAATGGTGGCTGTTCTTTCATCCCAACCAACTTTTATCTGTCCTTAAGCTCAACTGCTATCCTAACGACTGCACTTTTCTACTGTCTTTTCCACGTCTCACCTTCAAACAGACACAACCTTGGTTTACCTTCCTTGCCTTATCTTTAAACAGACGCAGAAATGTGTAATACCCCTAAATTTTAATATGGGATTTTGATGTAATTACCTATAATTAATTATGCACTTTTGTGAATTAAGACTAGAATAAACTAATATATGGGCCTATATTGGGCTAGGATCAATATGTACTTTGGCCCAAAATCTTAAAGGATAAACTTTGATAATTACATTACTTAAACCATAGGAAATCTAGTCACTAGCTTCCTGTCAAATCAATTTCTACTTTCAAAGTGCCCCAAGTATATCACAAACGATAAGAGGAGAAAACCCTCATTTACAAACAAAACATAACAGCAAGCCATTAGGAAAATAATCGAGTAACACAAGGTGGTTGAAATAGCGAAAGTTTCGAGCTTAAGGTAAATGGTTCCTTCTATTTTATGGACACTATACGTATTAGTATATTGAAATTATATCTGATATGATTTTTACTTATTGTCTGCAAAAAGTCCGAAACACCGAAACAACTCAGGTAAATTCATTACATAATTAGAGTGAACCTAACAAAAATTGCATGATGATAAAGGCTAGATTAAAGCTCCAGACTTTCGAAATCATTATGCCAGAGCGTGAGGATGTATTCCGAGATGGTTTCAATGGTAGATAAATTTTCTTTAAGGAGAATCATTAGTTCAGAAGTTCTCGACAAAGTTCAGATAGATTTCGAGATGGTATTAGAAAGATTTCGATATGTATAATAACATGATTTCGAGAATGTGTTAATAATAGGAAGATTTCTAAATAATGTCGAGATACATACTAGAAAAGATTTTCGATATGTTTTACCAAGAGGTTTCGTGACTATTGGGGCTAGATTTCTTGATTATTATATTAGATATATTATAGAAAGATATTGATATGGGATAGTTATCATAGAAATCGAGATGTATAAATAGTTTTCAACATTAGTATGAGTTCGATATAAGATCTCGGTATTAGTAAGATCTCGATAAGGCTCTTGATAGTTATAAGATTTCGACAAACTTATATAGTAAGATCTCGACATTTTAATGAGTGAGGATCTCGATAGACACTATGAATTAATGATTTCGACATGTTAAGAATATTACATGGATCTCGAGATGTGTCATGGAAGGATTTCGACATTCTAATGAAATGCCTCGAGATTGCTTAGGAATTCGACATCATCATGGTAGTAGTGTTAGACCTTGGCTAAAGATTTTGACATCTAATATAATTTTCACAATTGACTAAGTTCTCAGCGTTAAGGTTTCAACACTTAAAATAATTTCGGCATTTTAAAAGTTTTATATACTTAATAAATTTTCGGCATTTTAGGGTTTTGATAATTTTAGCATTTTCGAAATTTATATGACTTAGTAAATTAATATGAAAATATTTATTATATTCAGAGGATCGATATATAGGGACTACACCGGACTTCTTATTTGACAATAGCAGGAGGACAGGTAGGTGGATCATCCATCTCAATGTGATTTACGTGACTTATATGATTTACGTGACTACATGTTCTACTTACGTTTTTATATAAATCATGCTTTATGAATTTTCATGTATATGCATAGCACATGCATACCACGTTAGGGAGAGAGATGATTGTAACGTAGTGAGACGGTAGTAATATGAGATAGTGACGTACGGGGTAGAGATGCTTGTGTTTTGCGACTCTTAAAGGAGTCGAGGTTGGGCTCACTGGGCACCTGGCGGAGACAGACGTGATCGATCTGTCTACTCGGACGTGATCGATTCGAGGTGCATACCGCCGGACGGGATTTTTGATTTGATGCGGGAGATATACGACCTGGTAGGAGGCCATTGACGTGATCGATCAGCGCACTACCGGCGTAGCTCGCCACGAGACTTGGGGGTGGCCTCCCAGTAGTCTATTGCGCGCGGAGGTGTCGAGCCTAACCTAGGGCCCTGTATTGTGTGAAATAGGAATGCGGGAAAAGAAGAGTGTGCATTATATCTTGTTGTGAGGTATTGGGTTTGGGGTTGAGTGCACACTTGCATACATGCATTTTATTCACCTACTGGGCAAATCGCTCAGTGTTTACGTGTTGTAGGTACTGAGTCTGACGCTGACACGCGTCAAGACTGAGGCGGCTGGTGGCGGTGCTCCACGGACTTTTGAGGGCGGGGCTGTACATGGATGAAGACCTGTGGAGCGGCATTAGGGCTTTTGTTCTTTTAATATTTTGGGGCTTCGGCCCGTGTATAGCGATAACGATGTAGACAGACTTTTACAGATATATATTATTTTAGGAAAAAGTTTTAAATAGACGGGCCTTCCGCGGCTTACGTTGCGGAAATCCGCCACTAATCTTAATTAGAAAAGTAGGGTCGCCACAAAATGGCCTGCCTTCCTTGTTACCGCTACCCAGCGCACTCACGTCTCAATCCATCGTTCCCACAGACGGCGCCATTTGATGCGGGTATGACACCGATCAACAATATTTGGTCCGGGAAAAACGGTTGATGGGTGAAACGGACTGGGTCTAATATCCTTGGGTGATTTAAGATCTATCTTTTAGTGTTGAGAAAGAAAGAAAATGAAAGAGACACAGATTTTAGGTGGCTCGGACAGGTGTCCTACGTCCACGGGCCGTCGGAAACAGTTTTTACTATTGACAGTCGGGATTTACACACTCGACCTTACTTCTCTCGTTACAGTGCTTAGATGATGAACAAGAAGATGAATACAGTGGAAAATCTAAGTATTTTTACGTGTTGTGTTGAATCTATCCTTAATCAGATCTCTCTCTATTCCCATATACACATTTTCTCTTTGTTCTCCTAGCTGGCAGTCCTTTGGGACCACTTGACAGCAACGTCTGGTACAACCTAGGAGAGATAGCAGTTGCAAATATACTATTGTCAGACTGGCGCGCCTCCTCACTGTTCACAATGTCGACCACTCACAGCCTCCCACGTGTCTCCTGGTCGGCCTTATCCAATATTTCCCGCTCGAATTACTTCGTTAGCAGGGCCCACCTTACTTTTTCCGTACGAGGTTACAGATACCCAGATATCCTACTACCTGCCCATATGTCCCAAAAGTCACCATCTTCAGGTGGTATGTTGACGGCACTGCCCTGAATCCGTTAATAGCTGGACGTCCCAATATGATATTATACGAAGAAACCGCGTCAACAACCAGGAAGTTGACCATCCGTACCACCCGCTTCGGGTCTTCACCTAGTCCTACCGGGAGTGTGACCTGGCCCATGGGCTGTATACCAGCTCCGCCGAATTCGTATAAGGTGGTGGTCACCGGCCTTAGCTCCGTTCCTAACTTCATCTACTTAAACAGTCTAAGAACATGATATCTGCTGAACTGCCTCCGTCTATGAACACCCGCGACACGTTGTATCCTGCCACGTCCATGGTGATTACGAGAGCATCATTGTGGGTCCGTACGACATCAACCTCATCCTGCGCTCCAAACTGTATGTTCCCGGTGGTCTCCGTCTTACCTACTAGGCTACCCCCTGCCGGGGCCTTACCCTTCTCTCTCATCCGAGCGTACGACTTCCGCGCCTTGTGTGAGTCTCCACCGTCTGGGCCTCCAACTATGATGAGGATGTGAGCTCTTTGCTGGCTGGGCCCAGGCCTGTTAGGTTCCAGCATAGGCTGCTTTCCCTTATCTTGTCCAGGACCTTCCTTTTCTTGAGGCTGTGCAGGTGGAACCGGCCCTCGATCTCGATATATAAACTCCTTAAGGTGCCTTGCTTTTATCAGCCTTTCTACTTCATTCCTCAGGTGTGTGCAGTTGTCAGTGTGATGTCCGTATTCGTTATGATAACGACAGAAGGGTCTAGACGTGGGCTTTGGGTGTCCTCGAGGGTTGGCTCGAGGGTACCTGATGTATGGATGCCTCGATGCCACAGTCAGGACCTCTTCCAAGCTCATTCGTAGAGGAGTGTACTTCTGATACCTAGGAAGGAATCTGTCCGCGCCACCTTGTATAGGCCTTCCGGTCGTTGGGAGGTGGGCAACCCATACATTTCCCTTGTTTCGATTATGGTTCTGTGTTTCTTTCTGGGCGTTGCCTCTCGAATCTTCGCCAGCCTGCTTTCCTCCAGATTTATGTACTTATCGGCTCTGCCCAGCAGTTCCTCGAACGTTTGCGGGGGCTTCATGGAGAGCGACGCGAAGAAGTCGCCAACCTGCAAACCATGAACCAAAGCATTAATTTTAACGGAAGTAGTGGCAGAGGGTACCTCCAAGGCTGCCACATTGAATCTTCTGATATAAGACCGGAGGCTTTCGTCCGATCGCTGCTTGACTTGAAATAAGGACATATCAGATTTAGGAGGCTTCTGGTTAATGAACAACTCTCGGAACTCCTCGAATGAGTGGATAACCTCCGGTTCTAGCTGGCTGAACCACTGTTGAGCAGCTCTCACCAGTGTCGTTAGGAAAACCCTACACTTCACTCCCTCCGAGAAGTTATGCAACAAGATGGTGTTCTTGAAACGCAGCACGTGTTCTTCCGGGTCGGTGGTACCATCATATTCGTATGGCAACTATTTAAAGTTGAGCGATACTTCTCCCTCCAACAACTCCTTCGCAAAAGGCGTGCCGGCCTGGTGCAGCCCTCGGAGATGCGGCCTAGTTGTCTTGTTCTCCATCTCATCTACTATTTTCCTTAGGTCCAACATCTGCCTTTTGAGCTCCTGTCCCCTTACAGCTCCCTCCCGACCGCGCTGTAGCTCCTCACCTCCACTTCCTGTTCTCTGGCTTTCCTATCTCCTTCTATCCTGCATTCGCTGGCTACGGTCACCAGAGGTGTGACATTCCTCGGATTCACTGGCCCCTGAACTCCTCCGAGAGGTTCCTCACCTCGTCTAGGTGTTCGGGTTAGTGGTCATTCATTCCTTCCTTCTTGGGCAACCTCCCTCCTTGACGGGTCCATTTCTGGCAGGGGACGTAAGGTCTCTTCCCCGGCCACCGTGTTCTCTCCTACAGTTTTCGTCCACTCTGAGACATGTTCGTCTGAGGTTCTGCCCTGAGCAGAGAGGAGCTGCTTTCGCTTGCCTTTGTTCCTTGCCTTCTTAGCGGTTATAGCCGCATCCACCGCGTTTTTCACCAACAAGTATAGCGGTTCTACTGTCATAGTTATGGGAGTTTAAGGGGGGATTGCTCCGGACGGTCCTGCAAAGGTGGGTGTCGGCGTAATCGCTGGGGTCTCGATCGGCCAGGCCAACGTCAGGGCCGGCATGGGGTTCTCCCCTGCTTCCCCGACGACTTCCTCAAATCGTCCTTGTAGTTTTTGTGCCAATGGTGGCTGTTCTTCCATCCCGACCAACTTTTATCTGCCCTTAAGCTCTACTGCTATCCTAACGACTGCACTTTTCTACTGTTTCTTCCACGTCTCACCTTCAAACAGACACAAGCTTGGTTTACCTTCCTTGCCTTATCTTCAAACAGACCCAGAAATGGCCTGCTTTCCTTGTTATCGCTACCCAACGCACTCACGTCTCAATCCATCGTTCCCACAGACGGCGCCATTTGATGCGGGTATGACGCCGATCAACAATATTTAGTCTGGGAACAACGGTTGATGGGTGAAACTGACTGGGTCAAATATCCTTGGGTGATTTAAGATCTATATTTTAGTGCTGAGAAGGAAAGAAAATGAAAGAGACACAGATTTTACGTGGTTCGGACAGGTGTCCTACGTCCACGGGCCGCCGGAAACAGGTTTTACTACTGACGGTCGGGATTTACACACTCGACCTTACTTCTCTCGTTACAGTGCTTAGATGATGAAGAAGAAGATGAATACAGCGGAAAATCTAAGTATTTTTACGTGTTGTGTTGAATCTCTCTTTAATCTGATCTCTCTCTATTCCCATATACCCATTTTCTCTTTGTTCTCCTAGCTGTCAGTCCTTCGGGACCACTTGACAACGACGTCTGGTACAACCTAGGAGAGACAGCAGCTGCAAGTGTACTATTGTCAGACAGGCGCGCCTCCTCTCTGTTCACAATGTCGACCACTCACAGTCTCCCACGTGTCTCCTGGTCGGCCTTAACCAATATTTCCCGCTCGAATTACTTCGTTAGCATGGCCCACCTTACTTTTTCCGTACGAGGTTACAGATACCCAGATATCCTACCTACCTGCCCATATGTCCCAAAAGTCACCATCTTCAGCTGGTCAGGTTAGGCGAAATGCTGGGCCGAAGGTCACCCCTATCACGTATGAATTCCCTTGACATGGGACTGATTAATTGCTTAATTTTGGCAGTCTAAGTCGCATTCTTGTGTCAAAAGGTCATTAGTTTGCTCCACTAGACATAAAGCCACTTCATATAAGTTAGGATTCTAGCCTTCTTTTTTTTTTCTACGGATTTACTCTTGAGCGAGTCACACATCAATTGCTTGTCTTAACTAGTGATTCTTGGCCTCATACTCGCCTTGCATTAGAACGTTATGAAAATGATTGGGTCACTTAGGAAATTCCTCACTTGGCCAAATAGACATTTCAATCCTTTAACATAGCCTTTAGACATCAATTTTGCGCCTTCTCCGAACAACGTTTCTTCACTTGAAACCCCTTCGAGCCTTCAACCGACTATCTAAATCTTCAGCGGGATGTTCAATCGAGAATAGAAGGGGAAGACAAAGATACGACAAAGAAAAATATGACAAAAGAAGGTGGAAAAAACACACGAGGAATGCTCAACGCACAAAAAGCAAAAGAACCTGCCCTTCCAATTATTGGGATCTTTCAGAAATCATTAGAAGGGGGCATGGATCTTGCTGTGAACTTCTCCATCGACAATCTCGTATGCTCGTCAGAACGGCTGAAAAGAGGAGCACCACGAAGTGAACTTCTACAACAACAACCCGGTCTTATATCGGGAAACGAGTAGAGGAGCACGGCCTTGGGTTCGAATTCCATAACTGTGAACTTCTTCGAATCGATAGTCTCTTAAACCTCTTTAGGGAGTAAGAGAAAAGCAGCACGATATCGGCCCGAGAACCAACAATAACTTTGTGGCGACCCTACTTACTAATTAAATAGATTGGCGGATTTCCGCAACGAAAGTCGTGGAGGACCCGATTTTATCCGACGATTTTTCACCCCGAGTAGTGTACCACTAACCCGGGTAGACAGGAATCTCACATCTGTCTGCCGTCACCGAGCCAAATATATATCTGGTGGTATACACCTCGGGTGGCTCAATCCCGAGCAGACAGGTGTCGCAAACCCTATCTCCCACCAGGTGCCCAATCGAGTCTAAACCTGACGACCAACATCGGTCACTCTACCCCACTGGCATGTCGTGAAATGCACACATAAATCAGTCACACGTAGCACGTAGCATATCGCAAACACCGAATATCCCAATATTCGTAAAACATATAAAATCCGATACAAAGCCGAACGTTTTAAATCCGAAAATAATCTTTAAGTATTAAAATATGGGTTGACCTAAAAATCCTAGTCAAATTCAAAAAATATTCTAATTAAAAATGATTTGGGCCAAAAATACTTTTATTTAAAATAATTGGGCCTGAAATAGGGCAAACCCCAAAATTAAAATTATCGGTCAACTCACACAAATTCGGTCAAAGCCCAAATCCTTCAATCGCCCGATCCCACTTTCGAAATGATGGTCAACCCGCGAAAGTTCGAGTCAACGCTCGAGTTTGCGAAGCTCTCGCCGAATTCGCGAATCGCCAGATCGAAACGCGCGAAGCCCGATTTAAGCCTGCGGGAAGCCCGACGCCACTCACAGGATTCACCCCCCGAAAGTGAAGTCGGCCCGCGAGAACTCAAAGTCGGCCCGCTCTATCTCACGACCCACGAAGTGCTTAAGCCCGCAAGAACACGAAACCCTGGCCCGGGAAACCTGTTTAACACACACATAAAAAACTTTTGGGCCCGTGACAAACTTTCGCGACCCGAAACTCCTTTCGGCCGATTATCCTATTTAATAAAAAATCCTTTTTGACCTAGTTCGCGAAATACGACGTGGCCCGCGAAATTTAGCATCGCCCGAAACTATCCAATTCCTAATTCGCAATCTAAGTCAACCCGCGAAACATAAAATCGACCGAAACCTAAAATTGACCGATTCCTTCAAATCTTTATATTAAAACCCTAAGTTTTTCCAGAATTTCTTCACTTAAACCAATTCCAGATTCACGTAAACATATAAGCGGATTATAGAACTCATATATTGAGTTTGGATTCACGTCATAACACAAAGACATCACGAAAATTCCAAAAATCGTAAAAATAAACATTTTTGAACTCGGATGACCTTTCATCCGAATTCTATACTCTTTGCGGAAAATAATAAGTTTAAACGGGTTTGTAGGGGTTAAAAACCACCTACCTACTCTCCAAGCTAAATTAAGTGGTTGTGGTGAAGTTGAACTAGCCGAAATCTTAATGCTCTTCGTTTTATTCGACACCTACTACTAACCAGCAAACCATGAAAACCGTTAATAAGCTTATAGAAGATTTATAAAGTATAGTTAGGATTTTTACCTCCTTTGCTACCTCACGTTTCCTTCTTTCTTTGGTTTTCTCCTTGTTTTTATTTTTCTCTTCCTTTGATCATTCGTTTTCTCCTTGGTTAATAATAGCTCCCTTCTTCACGTTAGGTTTATGTGGTTATTAGTGGTGTTTTTCATATGAGATGATCAAGGGGTGACATAGCCCCAACGTGACTTACCCTCTCATTAAGTAATCTCATGTTTATCCTATACCTTTGGGCTAAGCTAGGAAATTTATGTGGGCCTTAATATTTAACTTGGACCTTCCCTCCTATTTTATTAATTGATATATGGTTTGGGCCTTTATAAAATTTCGGACTCCACTAATTTGGCCCGTAGTATCTTATTTAGCTCTCAGGCCCAGTTATTATTTTTGGCTCAATGCTTTCGTTCGTTTCGAACATTACAAAAATAATCCCGTATTAATTTTACGGGTACTACATCCTCCACCCCCCCCCCCAAAAGAAATTTCGTCCGAAATTTATGTCGTCGAAAACAACTCGGGGTACTTCTCGCGCATTTCGTCTTCTCGTTCCCAAGTGTCTTCTTCCATTGTCTAGTTCCACCACAAAACTTTTACTAGGGGAATACTCTTATTTCGAAGTCGCTTCACCTCGTACATTAAAATCTTTATCGGCCTTTCTTCGTAACTCAAGTCCGGTTTCAATTGCTGGTGAAGTGTTTCATTTAGTAGCACATGACTCGGATCCGGAACGTACTTTCGTAACGTGGATACATGGAAGACGTCATGGACTTGTGCTAGCGATGTTGGCAGTTCCAGCGGATACGCCATTTCGCCGACTCTTTTCAAAATCTTGAAGGGTCCTATATATCTCGGACTTAGTTTTCCTTTTCATCCGAAATGTCTAACACCCTTCATAGGTGATATTTTCAGGAAGACTTGATCACCTTCCTCAAATTCCAACGGCCTCCTTCTTTTGTCTGCGTAACTCTTCTGACGACTTTGGGCCGTTTGCATTCTCTCCCGAATTTTACCAACAGCTTTGGTCATTTCACGAACCATCCCAAGACCTAACAACGCCTTCTCGCCGATTTCATCCCAATGGGCTGGGGATCGACATTTTTGCCCATACAAAACTTCGTAAGGCGCCATCCCGATCGTAATAGCTATTGTTGTACGAAAATTCGATGAGCGGGAGATATTTACTCCAACTTCCGCGGAAATCCAGAATACACGCCCTCAACATGTCTTCGAGCGTCTGGATTGTTCTTTCCGATTGTCCGTCAGTCTAGGATGATAAGCTGAGCTAAAGGACAATTTAGTCCCCATAGCTTTCTGTAAGCTCATCCAGAATTGGGACCAAAATCTCAAATCCCGATCTGAAACGATTGACATGGGGATCCCATGGAGTCGTACTATTTCTTGTATATACAACTCTGCGTACTTTTCAATGGAATAGGTTTGATTGATTGGTAGAAAATGGGCGGACTTAGTCAATCTGTCGACAACCACCCAGATTGCATCATGACATTTTATGGTTTTCGGTAATCCGACGACGAAATCCATTGTTATGTGGTCCCACTTCCACTCGGATGTCATCAAAGGTTGCAACATTTTGCCGGTCATTGACGTTCTGCTTTGATCTGTTGACAGGCCAGACATCGACTTACGAAAGCAGCAACATCCCTTTTCATTCTTGGCCACTAGTAATTCAATCTCAAGTCTCGATACATCTTCTTGCATCGGGATGCACCGAGTAGATTGTCGTGTGTGCCACTTTCATTAAAGTTCGATGGATTTCTTCATCCTTCGGCACATATAGGCGACCTCTGAATCGTAAGCTTCCGTCATCTCGAAATTCGAAATCTGACGGAACATCTGTATCTTGTTCATTTCGAACCTTCAGATACAATTCATCTTCTTTTTGTGCCACGAGGATTCGATCTAACAGCGTCGACTTGGGTGTTAACGCTGCTAATTTTCTTCAATCTCTCCGAAGTTGATTACCTCAACTCCGACCTGGCATAATTCAGCGTTCACTGCTTTTTGGCTCAAAGCATCTGCGACTACGTTAGCTTTTCCTGGTGATAATTTATCACGCAGTCGTAGTCCTTCACTAGTTCGAGCCATCGTCTTTACCTCATGTTTAACTCCTTCTGTGTGAAGAAGTACTTTAGGCTCTTATGATCCCTAAAGATCTCGTACCTTTCGTACGGTTTCAATTGTCGGGAGGCATATGCAATTACCTTCCCGTTCTGCATCAATACGCACCCCAAGCCATTTCCCGAAACTATCTAATTCCTAATTCGCGAACTAATTCAATCCGTAAAACATAAAATCGACCGAAACCTAAAATCGGCCAATTCCTTCAAATCTTCATATTAAAACCCTAAGTTTTTCCAGAATTTCTTCCCTTAAACGAATTCCAGATTCATGTAAACATATAAGCGGATTATAGAACTCATATATTGAGTTCGGATTCATGTCATAACACATAAAGCCATCATAAAAATTCCAAATATCGTAAAATAAACATTTTTGAACTCGGATGACCTTTCATCCCAATTCTATACCCTTTGCGGAAAATAATAAGTTTAAACGGGTTTGTAGGGGTTAAACACAACCTACCTATTCTCCAAGCTAAATGAAGTGGTTGTGGTGAAGTTGAACTAGCTGAAATCTTAGTGCTCTTCGTTTTATTCGACACCTACTATTCTCGAGCTTCCACTAACCACCAAACCATGAAAACCGTTAATAAGCTTATAGAAGATCTATAAATTATAGTTAGGATTTTTACCTCCTTTGCTACCGCACGTTTCCTTTATTATTTGGTTTTCTCCTTGTTTTTATTTTTCTCTTCCTTTGATCATGCGTTTTCTCCTTGGTTAATAATAGCTCCCTTCTTCACGTCAGGTTTATGTGGTTATTAGTGGTGTTTTTCATATGAGACGATCAAGGGGTGACATAGCCCCAACGTGACTTACCCTCTCTGTTGACCTTTTTGGTCCATGAGCGTTAGAGAGTTTTGATGAACTATGTAATTGTAATGACATTGGTCTGTCCCTGATAAGCGTTCGGACGCCACATCTGCTGACCCGGTCGGTTGCCTTTATTCTTTAGGCCCTTGCCGAAGAATTGTCGTTTCTGGCTACTTCCTCCTTGCTGGCTCTCCCTCTTTCGGTTTGCTTCTTGAGCTCCCTCACAACTCCTTTCGCCTGTTCAGCTGTCAGCGCACGCTCCGTCGCTTGGCAGAATTCCAACTGTCGTACACCAGCCACACTCAAGTCCCAATAAAATTCGGGTTTTAGTCCCTGAAGGAACCTCGTAACCTTCACCGTATTCGTTGCTACGAGATGAGGAGCAAAATGAGATAACTCCTCGAATCTGCGGATATATTCCGCAACTGGCATGCGGCCTTGCTTCAGGTTCATAAATTCGTACATTCGCTGCTCTTGGTCCTGAGCGGTGAAGTACTTGTCATCGAAGAGCTCCCTGAAGCGTTCCCACATCATAGTAGCGGGATCTTCTAACACCTTTACGGTGTTCCACCAGAAACGCGCTCTTCCCCGAAGCAGGGAAACGGCACACAGCACCTTCTCATTCTCCGGCACACGGCTATGGACAAAAAGATCTTCGATGGTACCGCAGGGTTAGCGGCCTCGGCAAAAACAGGGGGGTTAAGCTTATGGAATCTTTCCCCAATGATCTCTACGCGATCAGGCTGCGGGGAGGAACGATGCTCAGATGAGCTTCGATGATTGATCAGGTCATTGTTCTGGTCTGACTGTCGTTGTATTAATTCAGTCAGATGATGGATAATGTCACGTTCACGAGTCGGGGATTCATGTTCGTCCCTACGACTTGATTCTCCTATGAACACATTCCTCGGCCTTCCTGTCGTCATTTCCAATTACTATACATAACGCACATAAATGGGCATATAAGGTCACATAATCACATAAATACATATCAATTACATGCAAGGCTTGTTCTCCCGGCTTTTGAGCGGCAGTACATGGACAATCTTCAGAATCTAAAGCCTAAACTCTGATACCACCTGTGGCGACCCTAGTTCCTAATTAAATAGATTGGCGGATTTCCGCAACGAAAGTCGATGAGGACCCGATCTTACAAAAACTTTTAAGGAAAATAATATACATATATAATCTAAAGTCGGGTTTACAAAACACGTCACTATAATACAACGGGCCGAAGCCCCAGAAATATGAACCCGACTATGCTACACTACGCCTCTCCACAGGTCGCATCCCATGTACTGCGCCGCCCTCAAAAGTACGTGGAGTCACCGCCGCAAGCCACCCTACAGCCCACCCTGACACTCATCGGTGTCGGGCTCAGTCTTACCTACAAAAATAAAACCCTGAGCAAACTTGCCCAGTAGGTGGTGGTAAAAACATGCAATGCGTGCGTGCACTCAATCCAATCCCAAATCCTCACATTAAAATAAAATGCACGCTCAATCCTACGTCACATCTCAACAAATAACAGGGCCCTCGGTTAGACTCGGCACCCACGCGCGCAATGGAAAAGTACGCCATAAAACATGCGCTAGCCAACTCCTGGCCGCGCCAGGTCGCTCTTCCGCCCACAATCTCAATCCGACGGTTTTTCACCCCGAGTTGTGTACCGCTAACCCGGGTAGACAGGAATCTCACATCTATCTGTCGTCACCGAGCCAAATATATATATCCGGTGGTATACACCTCGGGTGGCTCAATCCCGAGTAGACAGGTGTCGCAAACCCTATGTCCCACCAGGTGCCCAATCGAGTCTAAACCTGACGACCAACATCGGTCACTCTACCACACTCATCCGACATCGTAACGCATCACCGTACAAATACGGTACAACAATCTCTCACGTGGAATTTCGTGAAATGCACACATAAATCAATCACACGTAGCACGTAGCATATCACAAACACCGAATATCCCAATACTCGTTAAACATATAAAGTCCGATACTAGGCCGAACGTTTAAATAAAAAATAATCTTTAAGTATTAAAATATGGGTTGACCCGAAATTCCTAGTCAAATTCAAAAAATATTCTAATTAAAAATGATTTCGGCCGAAAATACTTTTATTGAAAATAATTGGGCCTGAAATAGAGCAAAAGCCCAAAATTAAAATTATCGGTCAACTCACACAAATTCGGTCAGCCCAAATCCTTTAATCGCCCGATCCCACTTTTAAAATGATGGTCAACCCGCGAAAGTTCCAGTCAACTCTCAAGTTCGCGAAGCTCTCGCCGAATTCGCGAATTGCCAGATCGAAACGCGCGAAGCCCGATTTAAGCCCGCGAGAAGCCCGACGCCACTCACATGAATCACCCCGCGAAAGTGAAGTCGGCCCGCGAGAACTCAAAGTCGGCCCGCTCTATCTCACGACTCGCGAAGTGCTTAAGCCCGCGAGAACCCGAAACCCTGGCCCGCGAAACCTGTTTTACACACACATCCAAAACTTTTTGGCCCGCGATAAACTTTCGCAACCCGAAACTCCTTTCGGCCGCTTCTCCTATTTAATTAAAAATCCCGTTTCACCTATTTCGCGAAATAAGACGCGCCCGCGAAATTTAGCATCGCCCGAAACTATCTAATTCCTAATTCGCGAACTAAGTCAACCCGCGAAACATAAAATTGACCGAAACCTAAAATCGGCCGATTCCTTCAAATCTTCATATTAAAACCCTAAGTTTTTCCAGAATTTCTTCACTTAAACCAATTCCAGATTCATGTAAACATATAAGCGGATTATAGAACTCATATATTGAGTTCGTATTCATGTCATAACACATAAAGCCATCATGAAAATTCCAAATATCGTAAAATAAACATTTTTGAACTCGGATGACCTTTCATCCCAATTCTATACCCTTTGCGGAAAACAATAAGTTTAAACGGGTTTGTAGGGGTTAAAAACAACCTACCTATTCTCCAAGCTAAATGAAGTGGTTGTGGTGAAGTTGAACTAGCCGAAATCTTAATGGTCTACGTTTTATTCGACACCTACTATTCTCGAGCTTCCACTAACCACCAAACAATGAAAACCGTTAATAAGCTTATAGAAGATTTATAAATTATAGTTAGGATTTTTACCTCCTTTGCTACCTCGCGTTTCCTTCTTTCTTTGGTTTTCTCCTTGTTTTTACTTTTTCTCTTCCTTTGATCATGCGTTTTCTCCTTGGTTGATAATAGCTCCCTTCTTCACGTCAGGTTTATGTGGTTATTAGTGGTGTTTTTCATATGAGATGATCAAGGGGTGACATAGCCCCAACGTGACTTACCCTCTCTGTTGACCTTTTTGGTCCATGAGCATTAGAGAGTTTTGATGAACTATGTAATTGTAATGACGTTAGGTCTAAAAATTAAGCGATTCGATTTGTGATTAATAAAATGTTAATGAACATGATAATATTCGACCATGCATTGACTATGAGCTATTAATCGGTTAAAAAGTTGAATACTTAATTCGCATGTGATTCTGTGATTAGTGGGTGAAAATAGGTGATCGCATATTATAGACAGCCCATGAGATAGGATATATCGTTCTGTGCTATATATGGAAATAATGCATGAGATATCCTATTGAGCTATAAAAGGAAAAAAAATACTGTTTGTATTTGGAAAGTGATATATCCGTTGATACTAGTTTATTCCTGGACGAAAATCACATATACGATTCCCTGCATGCTTTCCACTGAATTTAATGTGCAATATTGAATTGATATCTTTCCTTATACTGATTGGAATATTATAGTTTGGAAAGACTTGATTTGATTGACTTTGTGGATAGGATGCTGTGTTCTCAAAACGGATGTGATCTCTGAAATATGGAAAGTTGTGGCATGACAGTTTTAATCGTGATAGGTGTGATCTGATCTGATTTATGAGCTAAACATGGTAAATGCTATGAGCCGTATATGGAAAACGTGCTGGTACAATGCTATCTCGTGTGCTATACTTGGAAAGAAAATCAGGATTGATTTATTCTATAAACTGATAGCTGGGAATCACTTATGGAAAGTTTGGATATGGTAAATATATGCGAAATGATTAAATTTGCTTTAGAACGAATTTGAGTTTTTATATGGAATATGATCATGCATTAACGAGCTAATGACCGTTGTGAACGTTGATTAAAGAGCATGACTTATATGGCATGATTGACTCTCGAAAAGTGCATGGAAATAATGCCTGATTTGATGATTATTATGTGATATGATTTTCCATGAGAAGTGCTGATTAAAAATGGTCTATATATATATATATATACTACACTTCATAATTTCGTGGTACTGAGAATTTGCGAACCTACTACTACGAGAGTTTAGAGCAGAAACACGACTGAGAGATTCCTAAGCCTACATTCGCGATAACTCTCTGCCATACTCGGCTTTAACTTGCGATCTCATCACTGCACGAGTGATTCATCCCGATATTCCTACCTCCACCATATATTCTGTCTTCGGACATGTTGTCTTTGGACGCAAGCAATACCAAGGAGGCAAGGTCGATGTTTACGCACACGTGAAGGGAAGGACGAGTTCCGGGGGCCCTTCGGTAACGAGCTGCGTCTGTTGGGATCAGGAGATTCCGAGGAACGAAAGTCGGCGTGTGGTAACCTAGTGTGGCTAGTGTCGACTTGTTTCGGTTGTGTATTGGGCTAATCAATCAGTTTTGTATCCAGCTACGGTGCATTATAGTGATTGGTTAAACTCTTGGGGAGCAAACCCCAATGAGAGGAGTAAACCCCAGTTGGGATATAACCTCTATAAAAATTTTGTCTCGCATTTACTTTTCAGTTATTTCTTTATCACTGTGAGACAGACCCGACACACATCTGAAATAACTAGGATATATCAGGCATATTCATCACTAGCATCAGTAGGCATTTCTAAGTCACTACATACTAGAATTGTGAAAAGAAGAAGCACAAAATTTTATAAGCTTAATTCACCCCCCCTCTTAGGCACGTTTTTTATCTTCACTCTCATTAAGTAATCTCATGTTTATCCTATACCTTTGGGCTAAGCTAGGAAATTTATGTGGGCCTTAATATTTAACTTGGACCTTCCCTCCTATTTTATTAATTGATATATGGTTTGGGCCTTTATAAAATTTCGGACTCAACTAATTTCGCCCATAGTATCTTAATTAGCTCTCAGGCCCAATTATTATTTACGGCTCAATGCTTTCGTTCGGAATTAACTTCATTAATTTCGAGCATTACAAAAATAATCCCGTATTACTTTTACGGGTACTACATCCTCCCCGCTAAAAAAATTTCGTCCCCGAAATTTATGTCGTCGAAAACAACTCGGGGTACTTTTCGCGCATTTTGTCTTCTCGTTCCCAAGTGGCTTCTTCCATTATCTGGTTCCACCACAAAACTTTTTACTAGGGGAATACTCTTATTTCGAAGTCGCTTCACCTCGTACATTAAAATCTATACCGGCCTTTCTTCGTAACTCAAGTCTGGTTTCAATTGCTGGTGAAGTGTTTCATTTAGTAGCACATGACTCGGATCCGGAACGTACTTCCGTAACGTGGATACATGGAAGATATCATGGACTTGTGTCGGCAGTTCCAGCTGATAGCCATTTCGCCGACTCTTTTCAAAATCTTGAAGGGTCCTATATATCTCGGACTTAGTTTTCCTTTTCGTCCGAAACGTCTAACACCCTTCATAGGTGATATTTTCAAGAAGACTAGATCACCTTCCTCAAATTCCAACGGCCTCCTTTTGTCTGCGTAACTCTTCTGACGACTTTGGGCCGTTTGCATTCTCTCCCGAATTTTACCAACAGCTTTGGTCATTTCACCAACCATCTCAGGACCTAACAGCGCCTTCTCGCCGAGTTCATCCCAATGGACTGGGGATCGACATTTTCGCCCATACGAAGCTTCGTAAGGCGTCATCCCGATCGTAGCTTTATAACTATTGTTGTACGAAAATTCGATCAGCGGGAGATATTTTCCATGGAATACGTTTGATTGATTGGTAGAAAATGGGCGGGCTTAGTCAATCTGTCGACAACCACCCAGATTACATCATGACCTTTTACGATTTTCGGTAATCAGACGACGAAATCCATTGTTATGTGGTCCCAGTTCCACTCGGGTGTCATCAAAGGTTGCAACATTCCTGCCGGTCATTGACGTTCTGCTTTGATCTATTGACATGTCAGACATCGACTTACGAAAGCAGCAACATCCCTCTTCATTCCTGGCCACCAGTAATTCAATCTCAAGTCTCGATACATCTTCTTGCATCGGGATGCACCAAGTAGATTGTCGTGTGCGCGTCTTTCATTAAAGTTCGACGGATTTCTTCATCCTTCGGGACATATAGGCGACCTCTAAATCATAAGCTTCCGTCATCTCGAAATTCGAAATCATGGAACATCTGTATCTTGTTCATTTAGAATCTTCAGATACAATTCATCTTCTTTTTGTGCCATGAGGATTCGATCTAACAGCGTCTGCTTGGGTGTTAACGCTACTAATTTTTCTTCAATCTCTCCGAAGTTGATTACCTCAACTCCGACCTGGCATAATTCAGCGTTCACTGCTTTTTGGCTCAAAGCATCTGCGACTATATTAGCTTTTCCTGGTGATAATTTATCACGCAGTCGTAGTCCTTCACTAGTTCGAGCCATCGTCTTTGCCTCATGTTTACCTCCTTCTGTGTGAAGAAGTATTTTGGGCTCTTATGATCCGTAAAGATCTCGTACCTTTCTCCGTACAGATAGTGTCGCCAGGATCTTGAGGGCAAACACTACGGCGGCGAGTTCAAGATTATGGGTGGGGTAGTTCTTCTCGTACGGTTTGGGAGGCATATGCAATTACGTTCCCGTTCTGCATCAATACGCACCCCAAGCTATTTTTCGAGGCATCACTATATACTGAAAATCCCCCAGTACCAGAAGGTATTACTAACACTGGAGCGGTCGTTAGTCTTTTCTTCAGTTCCTGATAACTCTGTTCACATTCTTCTGTCCACTTGAATGGGACATTCTTCTTCGTCAAATTCGTAAGCGTCGAGGCTATGCTGGAAAAATCCTTTCTAAAATTTCGATAATATCCAGCAAGCCCTAGAAAACTTCTTACTTCAGTGGGAGTGGTCGGTTGTGTCTATTTATTTATTGCCTCAATCTTACCGGGGTCTACTAAAATTCCGCTTCCCCAAAATAATATGCCCCAAGAATGCCACTTGTTCCAACCAAAATTCGCACTTCTTAAATTTGGCGAATAACTGCTTCTCCCGAAGAATTCCAAGGACCGTTCTCAGATGTTCTTCGTGTTCTTCCTTCGTCTTAGAGTAAATGAGGATATCGTCAATAAAGATGACAACGAAGCGGTCCAAAAATTGTTTAAATACCCGGTTCATCAAATCCATAAATGCAGCTGGGGCATTCGTTAGCCCGAAAGGTATGACCAAAAATTCGTAGTGGCCATACCTCATGCTGAACGCAGTTTTAGGGACATCCGTCTCACGGATCTTCAACTGATGATAACCGGAACGCAGGTCGATCTTTGAAAAAACAGTCGCGCCCTTGGAGTTGATCGAACAAATCGTCTATCCTCGGCGACGGGTACTTGTTCTTAATCGTGATCTTATTAAGCTCATGATAATTGATACACAATCTCATCGACCCGTTTTCTTCTTCACGAATAACACCGGCGCTCCCCATGGTGAGGAGCTGGGTTGAATAAAATCCTTCTGCAACAATTCTTCCAATTGCTCATTCAATTCTCGTAATTCGTTAGGTGCTAACCGATACGGGGATTTAGAGATCGGGGCAGCTTCAGGCACAAGATCAATTACGAATTCGATTTCCCGATTTGGAGGTAGTCCCGGGAGATCCTCGGGAAATACATCGGGATATTCATTCACTATCGGCACCTACTCAAGCTTCGACAGAGATAATTCTTCAGCTTTTACCGCAAAAACTAGGACCGATTCGCAACCGCGTTAACGAGTCGCTCAGCTTTCAAGGCAGAAATCCGAGGTATTGTCTTACCATTCTTCTTTCCTGAAAATTCAAATTCCGCTCCCTCGGGTGATCGGAACCTAACTACCCTCTTCGAACATCAATGATGGCCCCGTATTTCGAGAGCCAGTCCATTCCGAATATGATATCTTAATCAATCATCAGGATTACTATTAGGTCTACATTCAACTCCCTACCCTCAATACTAACGGGACAATTTTCAACCTCCAAATTCGTCCGAGTTGGAACCCATGGGGTAAAGAAACTACGTAATTGCACAAAGAACGGGTGGGATAGATTACCGCCTTTGCCACGAAGTTAGCCGACACAATCGAATGTGTCGCTCCGGAATCAATCAGAACTGAAGACAGTACGTGAAAGATGTTCAACATACCAGTAACTACGGCTGGGTTCGTCTCCGCCTCCTCGTTCGTCAACGTGAAAACTCGTGCGGGCACTGGTGGAGGTCGAATCAGGTTCTGCGGCTAATTCTACAGTAGAGGCTGAGCTCTTCCGTGCAACGTGTCCGGTTTCCCACACCGGAAGCATTGCAGAGTTTGCACTGGTCGGGGTCCATAGCAGACACCAAAATGGTTTCGCCCGCACTGTTGGCACCGGAGCGCTGGCGTCGGTGGCCGATTGGGGACGTTGGTCTGTCCCTGATAAGCGTTCGACCGCCACATCTGCTGACCCGGTCGGTTGCCTTTATTCTTTGGGCCCTTGCCGAAGAATTGTCGTTTCTGGCTACTTCCTCCTTGCAGGCTCTCCCTCTTTCGGTTTGCTTCCTGAGCTTCCCTCACAACTCCTTTCGCCTGTTCAGCTATCAGCGCACGCTCCGTCGCTTGGCAGAATTCCAACTTTCGTACACCAGCCACACTCAAGTCCCAATAAAATTCGGGTTTTAGTCCCTGAAGGAACCTCGTAACCTTCAGCGTATTCGTTGCTACGAGATGAGGAGCAAAACGAGATAACTCCTCGAATCTGCGGATATATTCAGCAACTGGCATGCGGCCTTGCTTCAGGTTCATAAATTCGTACATTCGCTGCTCTTGGTCATGAGAGGTGAAGTACTTGTCGTCGAAGAGCTCCCTGATGCGTTCCCACATCATAGTAGCGGGATCTTCTAACACCTTTACGGTGTTCCACCAGAAACGCGCGCTTCCCCGAAGCAGGGAAACGGCACACAGCACCTTCTCATTCTCCGGCACACGGCTATGGACAAAAAGATCTTCGATGGTACCGCAGGGTTAGCCGCCTCGGCAAAAACAGGGGGGTTAAAGCTTATGGAATCTTTCCCCAATGGCGATCAGGCTGCGGGGAGGAACGATGCTCAGATGAGCTTCGATGATTGATCAGGTCATTGATCTGGTCTGACTGTCGTTGTATTAATTCAGTCAGATGATGGATAGTGTCACGTTCACGAGTCGGGGATTCATGTTCGTCCCTACGACTTGATTCTCCTATGAACACATTCCTCGGCCTTCCTGTCGTCATTTCCAATTACTATACATAACGCACATAAATGGGCATATAAGGTCACATAATCACATAAATACATATCACTTACAGGCAAGGCTTGTTCTCCTGGCTTTTGAGCGGCAATACATGGACAATCTTCAGAATCTAAAGCCTAAGCTCTGATACCACGTGTGGCGACCCTAGTTCCTAATTAAATAGATTGGCGGATTTTTGCAACGAAAGTCGCGGAGGACCCGATCTTACAAAACTTTTAAGGAAAATAATATACATATATAATCTAAAGTCGGGTTTACAAAACACATCACTATAATACAACGGTCCTACGTCACATCTCAACAAATAACAGGGCCCTCGGTTAGACTCGGCACCCACGCGCGCAATGGCAAAGTACGCCATAAACCACGCTGTAGCCAACTCCTGGCCGCCCCAGGTCGCTCTTCCGCCCACAATCTCAATCCGACGGTTTTTCACCCCGAGTTGTGTACCACTAACCTGGGTAGACAGGAATCTCACATCTATCTGTCGTCACCGAGCCAAATATATATCCGGTGGTATACACCTCGGGTGGCTCAATCCCGAGTAGACAGGTGTCGCAAACCCTATGTCCCACCAGGTGCCCAATCGAGTCTAAACCTGACGACCAACATCGGTCACTCTAGCACACTCATCTGACACCGTAGGGCATCACGTACAAATACGGTACAACAATCTCTCACGTGGCATTTCGTGAAATGCACACATAAATCAATCACACGTAGCAAGTAGCATATCGCAAACACCGAATATCCCAATACTCGTAAAACATATAAAATCCGATGCTAGGCCGAACGTTTAAATAAAAAATAATCTTTAAGTATTAAAATATGGGTTGACCCGAAAATCCTAGTCAAATTCAAAAAATAATCTAATTAAAAATGATTTGGGCCGAAAATACTTTTATTGAAAATAATTGGGCCTGAAATAGAGCAAAAGGCCAAAATTAAAATTATCGGTCAACTCACACAAATTCGGTCAAAGCCCAAATCCTTTAATCGGCCGATCCCACTTTTTAAAATGATGGTCAACCCGCAAAAGTTCGAGTCAACTCTCAAGTTTGCGAAGCTCTCGCCGAATTCGCGAATTGCCAGATCGAAACGCGCGAAGCCCGATTTAAGCCCGCGAGAAGAGCGACGCCACTCACATGAATCACCCCGCGAAAGTGAAGTCGGCGCGCGAGAACTCAAAGTCGGCCCGCTCTATCTCACGACTCGCGAAGAACCCGAAACCCTGGCCCGCGAAACCTGTTATACACACACATCCAAAACTTTTGGGCCCGCGATAAACTTTCGCAACCCGAAACTCCTTTCGGCCGCTTCTCCTATTTAATAAAAATCCCGTTTCACCTATTTCGCGAAATAAGACGCGCCCGCGAAATTTAGCATCGCCTGAAACTATCTAATTCCTAATTCGCAAACTAAGTCAACCCGCGAAACATAAAATTGACCGAAACCTAAAATCGGCCGATTCCTTCAAATCTTCATATTAAAACCCTAAGTTTTTCCAGAATTTCTTCACTTAAACCAATTCCAGATTCATGTAAACATATAAGCGGATTTTAGAACTCATATATTGAGTTCGGATTCATGTCATAACACAAAAAGCCATCATGAAAATTCCAAATATCGTAAAATAAACATTTTTTAACTCGAATGACCTTTCAACCGAAGCACTATGGATACTAGACCTCGTTCTAGGCTGTCGTGCGTCAACTTTCGATCCACGTCGTTTACCCAGGAAACCAATTCTCCGACTGGGTGCAGCTTGCTACCAAAGGGCCACCGAATCCACCAAATTCGTCCCTTCACGTGCGAAAGACTCCACTCGTGCTTCTTTGTGCGCTCAACACGTCCGAAGACAAATCACGTCCGAAGACTAGGGTTTTAGGTTTGGGTGTTGCTAAAGATCACTCAAAGGTACAGAATTCGCAAATGAAAGCTCAACACAAACTACGAATGAAAAGCAAATTAACGCTCAACAACTCTAAGGGATTCGTTTGCTTTTGTGTTCGTTGTGTACCCTTCAACGTGAAGTGTTTTCTTCTATATAGAACCAATAATCGCTTCTACACTTCACAAGGAAAGTTAAGCACAAAATATGCAAGAGAAAGCTCAATAATCACGTGCATTAACTCAAAAAATCATGCCAAAAATAACCCAATTTAGTTCAACGTTCATGCATGATAACCTACCATAAATATCACAGATTTACCTTCATTCCACGGTTATCTCATTCGTTTGTCAGCACATTCCATATATAGACTCAATCATCATATTTCCATATGTAAGCTCAATCAAGTAATTACTTTCCAAAAATATAAATCCCAAGTCGCACAAGGAAAGATAGATCACTGATTCACTAATTTAAGAATCAATTAAGATAGCACTCAAACGGATATTTCATTGATATTCTTTCCTAAAATAAATTAATCACATGTAAGCACTTAATTAGAATATCTTTTCCATAAATAGCATAGTCATATCCGGGTGATCACAGTGATATTCTTTCCTAAAATAATTCTTCACGTGTATAGCTCACATATCACTATATAGAATATATTTTACATATATAGCACACAGTGAGATTCCATTCATATGAAAAATGTTCATAACCAGGTGATCACATCAATATTCCAGTTAAGCATAAGATTATAAAAAATTCGATTATCTTAACAATTTAATCACATTTAAGCACTTAATCGATCATTCTAACATACTTAAACATCATATCACATACATAACGAATTTTCTAATTTGTACCCCCAAATTTACATAATTACTTGGAATAATCAAAACTCTCAGTCATTTGGACCAAAAAGGTCTACAATCTCCCCCTTTTTGACGATGACAAGTAATTAATGCTTATCTTAAGCATATGAGTACACTCGATATGAAACCATTTAAGCATGTTGCATGTTTAAGTATCAAAGAATGTGACATATGATCAAAGCAAATAAATTTATCAAATTTCAAAGCATGCTCCCCCTGTCTAATTGCTAATAATCCTATGTAAAGCACAGTCGCAGAGATTTAGCAATTACCGAGTTATATCATATGGAACATCTCAAGTTACCATGGAATGTCTCAAGTTATCACACCACATCACATCAGTTTGCTCCCCCTGCCTATGTGCGGAATTCCTTATTCCTTAACACATCATCAAACTAAAGCACAAAGAGATTAAGACATAGGCATATAAAAGCAAGCCGATTATATTATATCATTCCAAAATGACAAAAAGGGGCCACAAGTAAACTATCCGACACCATAAGGCATTAATTGCCTAAACTTCTCCTCCTTCAGCATAAAAAAGAAGGGACTCAAACACCACCAACATACATAAACCTGTAATCAACCACGACCTTCAGACCCAAAAACAACCAAAGGAAGCGAACTTAGCAGACTAGATCTAATCCTATTAGAGCGAGGAGATCACTAGGGAATTAAGGGCTGGAATTGCTGTCAGATGAGGCAGATGAGGATTCAGCAATATTCAAAGCCGTGGAGATTTCCTTTAGATATTGTTTAACCCTTTTGAAGTTCCGTGAGATCTCCTTGAACTTCTTCCGATTCTCATCTTAAAGGCCCTTGATACTCTTTTTCAGATCGGCTATCGTTCCCCCCTCGTCGTCGCTTTCATCATACTTTTCTTCGGGGTCGGACTTTTTGAAGAGGTCTTCAGATCCCTTGGCTTGGACCATCCTCGTCGCTCATCATAGCGATACCAGATCTACTGCATGCTGTGATCTATCTTCCCAAGCTTTCGGCAAGGAGATGCCCTCGTTCTCAAACATATGCGTAAGCAGCTTCCATATGGAAGTTCCTTGTCTGAGCCCTTAATGGCAGATACCATGTACTTAAGAACAAAGTACCCTAGATTCAGCGGCCCTCCACTGCCGATGCGGGCGCTCCAGAGCGTAAAATGTAGAACTTTGTCCAGAAAGAATAGATCAACGGGAAGTTTTTTTAAGGCTTCTCCTTCAGAGAACTTAGGCTTATAAGGGAAATTCCATAGGGCTTTCACGCAATCACGCAGGGCTACCTCAGACGTACACCAATGGACAAAATCGAAGTGACAGAGACCTCCGTTTTCCACTCCCAGCATCTCGTTAACTTTCGCAGTGTTCCATGCGAGTTTCTTCCCAAGCATATACGACTGCACAGAGATCTCAGTTCCGTCTTCAACGAAAGTGAGATTGGCATAGAAAAGCTTCACCGCCTCCACGTACACGGGCTTGTCGATTCTCAGGAAATTTTCCCATCCGTACTCAGTCAGCCGCGTTGCCACTTGGCTCTCGCCCAATTCGTCAAAGTTGACGCTCCTTCCTCGTGTAATTTGCCGCTTCTGATGTTTTTTATAGAGATCCTTGGCAGTCTCAGTTAGGAATCTCACTTCATCGGTGATTTCCTTCAGATTATCAGGGTTGAACATCACTTGCTTGTCAGTATCACGGCTGGAATCTCGTGGAGGTGACTCGATTTGAACAGAAATAGATTTTTCTGGAGAGGCAGATTTTTTGAGTGGGGCTGATTTCTCTGGAGATGCAGGCTGATCGTGAGAGGAGGCAGGAGATTTTTCTGGAGATGCAGGCTGATCATGAGAGGAAGCAGGGGATGGAGTAGGAGTTTTGACGATCTTCGCTTTCTTTTTTGGTTTCGTCGGAGATTTCTTAGGCTTAGAGCTACTTGCTGATTTGGAGCGGGTGGCTTTTGGAGAGAGTGGAGACTTAGTCAGAACAGCCCTATGCTTTTTCTTAGAGGGAGATCCGGCGCCTTTAGTTTTCACCATGGTTGAGATCAAGGAGTGAAGAAGGAAGTTATGAAGTGAGGAACTTAGGGTTTGAGTGTATTAAAGAAGGAACAGAGCGATTAGTTATAAAGACAAAGGTTGCTTGGATAAGGATGGAAAGAAGTTATTAACGGATGTGATCTCGACAAGACATGTGGCAGATAAGGAAGGAATTTCAAATTTTGAATTTCAAAATTACTTGGCATAAAAGGAAACTGCCCGTTAAATGGAATTTGCTGAAGGTAATAGGTAATCTCGCGGAAATTAAGTAAGGAATTAAACACTTAAGATCAGAATTCAAGGAAAATTATGGCTGAAAATAGATTTTGACGTAAATCTCAAGGAAAATCTATTTAGAGAGAAAATATTCTCCACATGAATGGAAAGAAATAAGATAGACAAGGAAGGTAGAATTAGAAAAAAAATATTGATAGAATCAAGAGATAAAATCGAGGAATTCTTAATGGATAAGATCAAAGAAATACTAAGGACTAACTTATCTAGTCATCTTTCCTATTTGAGCTCAATGATTCCTAATCGGTCGCGAATATCACAAAATCTACTCTCAATAGGGGTTTCGTGAAGATATCAGCCAGCTGATAATTAGTTCCTATGAAGTTCACGCTGATGTTCCCTTTCTCAATATGATCTCGAATAAAATGATGTTTAATCTCTATATGCTTAGTTCGAGAGTGGTGTACGGATTCTTAATGATACTAATGGCACTAGTACTATCACAGAAAATAGGAATTTGATCGTACCTTAACCCATAATCACTCAAGGTCCGTTTCATCCAAAGGATTTGCTGAGAACAACTTCCTAAGGCCATATATTCTGCTTTGGTTGTGGATAGGGCGACGACATTTTGTTTCCGACTCGACCAAGTTACAAGGGAATTCCCTAGTAATTGGCAAGTACCACTAGTGCTTTTCCTATCTTCTCTAGAACCGGCATAATCAGCGTCCGAGTATCCCATTAATGGGAATTCCTTGGAATTTGGATACCACAATCCAAAATTTATTGTTCCTTTCAGATATCTAAGTATCCGCTTGACTGCTGTCAAGTGAGATTCCCTAGGACTCGACTGATATATAGAATATAGACCAGTAGTAAATATAATATCGAGTCTGCTTGCCGTAAGGTAGAGCAAACTTCCGATCATACTTCTATACTAGTTTGGTCAAAGGGCGTACCTTGTTCATCACTATCAATTTTGATGCATAGGAGTGGAAAGTACGAATCAGCCATTCCGAATTTTCAAGTAGTTCCTTCATGTACTTCGTTTGAGATATGAATGTTCCCGTGTCCAATTGCTTGATTTGCAATCAAAGGAAGTACGTGAGTTCTCCCATTAGGCTCATCTCAAATTCCTGTCGCATAGACTTAGAAAAATTCTCGCAAAGAGTGATGTCAGTGCTACCAAATATGATATCATCAACGTATATCTGCACAAGTAGTATGTGATTCTCTTCGCACTTTATAAACAGAGTGTTATCTATCGTTCCTGTTGTAAAGCTCATGTCTAGAACTTACTCAATCTTTCATCCATGCCCTAGGGGCTTGTGTTAAACCATATAAAGCTTTGTTTAATTTAAAGACGTGATTTGAAAATTCTTCTTTTTCAAAACCGGGAGGTTGTTCGACAAAGACTTCCTCTTTTATAAAACCATTTAAAAATACACTTTTCATATACATTTGAAAAAGCTTGAATCTTTTAAAGGATGCATATGCAAGTAAAATGTGTATCGACTCGAGCCTAGCTACGGGTGCAAAGGTTTCTTGAAAATCTATACCTTCTTCTTGGGAATAACCTTTGGCAACTAACCTGGCCTTGTTTTGTGTCACATTACCGTTTTCCTCCAGTTTGTTGCGAAACACCCACTTTGTGCCTATTATGGACTTGTCGTTAGGTCTTTCCACAAGAGTCCACACTTGACTCTTTTCTAATTGTGCTAGCTCTTCTTTCATGGCAATCACCCACGATTCATCGTCAAGAGATTCATTCACTGTCTTAGGCTCCATGGTTGATAACAGCACGTCATGTGATTCCTCAGCAATATCGTTTCGAGCAGTTGCTCTTGTTTTGATCCCTGAAGTGATATTCCCTATAACTTGTTCAGTGGGATGACTGGAGGCATGTTTGAATTTTCTGCGCTGTTGTTCGTCTGAAGCCTCAGGTTTATCATCTAGTTCCAGTGGAATTGCATCTAGTTCTTTGTCAGTGACCTGTATACCTGCAGGAGACACAACTATACCTTCCTCAATAGCATCTGCGTTTGGAAATTCATCAAATGTAACATGTACAGATTCTTGAACAGTCCTCTTCCTATTATTAAACACTCTAAAAGCTTTGGAATGAAGGCTGTAACCTAGGAATATCCCTTCACCTACCTTGGAATTGAATTTTCCTCTCTTATTCCTATCATTCAAAATGAAACATTTGCAGCCAAATACATAGAAGTATCCTATGTTAGGAGTTTTATCATTCCAAAGTTCATAGGGAGTTCTCTTAATAATCGGTCTAAGGAAAATCCTATTCGAGACATAACAAGCCGTACTAACAGCTTCGACCCAAAAATATTTTGGAGTATTATATTCACTCAGCATAGTCCTAGCCATTTCTTGTAATACTCTCACTCCATTCTGTTGAGGCGTAATAGGGGCTGAAAAATTATGACGGTAACCATTTTCATCACAAAAAGATGCAAAAGATTTACTATCAAATTCTAGACTGTTATCACTCCTAATCTTACGGACCTTCATCTCTTTCTCATTTTCAAGTTTCTTAATCAGTGGCGCAAGGTTATCTAAAGCCTCACTTTTGTGCGCAAGAAATAAGACCCATGTGTACCTAGTATAGTCGTCTACGATAACAAAGGCATATCGTTTACCTTTCAATGACATAACCTGTACCGGACCAAAAAGGTCAAGATGCAGCAGTTCCAGTGGTCTGGACGTAGATATCACATTCTTATATTTAAAGGACATCTTGGTTCGTTTCCCCACTTGGCACGCTTTGCAAATTCTGTCCTTGGTGGCTTTCATATATGGAATACCTCTCACCAATTCATTGCATGATATGTGAGACATCAGTTCCATGTTGGCATGTCCGAACCGTCTGTGCCATAACCATGTGATATCCTGCGTAACTGCTAGACACTTGACGTTCTCGTTAGCAATATCATCAAGAGTGATGCAGTAAATGTTGTCATGCCTAGACGCACTAAACACAATCTCATCATTCTTTTTGACAAAGCACTTGTCTTTGGCGAAAGCTACGGTATGTCCATCATCACATAATTAGCTAATGCTAATTAAATTATGTTCTAAGTTCCTAACAAACCATACATTATCTATAGTGATATTTAAATTGTTACCAACAGTACCAACTCCCACGATTTTGGCTTTTGCGTCGTTAGCGTACGAAACGTATCCTCCATCAACCGCCTTTAACGACACAAAATTACCTATATCACCTGTCATGTGGCGGGAGCACCCGCTGTCGAGATACCACATGTATTTCTTGCTGGAATTCTTACTTCGTACTTGTAGAAAGAAGTACTCTTCTGAGGTACCCAATTTCTATAGGGTCCTAACATGTTAGCGGGGAAATAACTTCTATTAACATATGAGATATCATTCTGCATAGATAGTGATGTCCTGTTAGAATCAGATACAACAGTGGCATTTACAGGTGACTTCTTAGGTCTCCAAACATACTTAGCTTTATCAACTTTCTTTAAAGGACAGTTGTATGCATAATGCACATTTCTACCACAACAGAAACACTTAAGCTTATGCACAGAATGTTTAGCATGCTTTCCTTCAGTGGAATAACCTATCCCTGACCTACCAATGTTCCGAGGAGTACTTAAGAACATATCTAGGTTCTGCTTACCCTCAAGGAGTCTATCAACTTTCTGTTTTTCTCTATCTAAGAAATTCCTGAGTTCTACGATATCTCTGGATAATGTTTTCTCACAGTCACATGGAATTCCCTCTTTCTTAGCAGTAACTAACTTTCCTTTCAAACGTGAGATCTCTAGATCAGCCTCATGTTTTTCCTTAGCTAGTTCATCTCGCTGCCTTATCAGTTCCTTATTCAAGGAATTTAGTGACTTAATCTTTCTCTCTGCTTTTTGAAGTAATCCACGCAATTCTTCCTTACTTTCTTCTATATAGAAATAGATGACTCACTTTCATAACCATTTTATATAAACTATTTAGGATATGAATTTTCTCAATGGAGGAAGAACGAGATACTTGATCCTCATCAGCCATATAAGCGTGATCCTCATCCTCGCTCTGTTCCATTTCAGAGTCGTTAGATTCTGTCACCATGGCCTTCTGCTTTCTTGGTTTCTCGTCGTTGACTGTTGGGCATTCATGTGCATAGTGGCCTGGTTTGTTGCATCGGAAGCATTTCTGAACTTTCTTCCCGGTCGAAGAGATTCCCTTGTTTTTTGTTCTGGAATTTGCTGGAGTTCCCTCTGAACCTTTTTCTGTTCGAATCTTTCGAATATCTTTGTAAGCATGGCTAGGTCTTTCATCAAACTCTCGTTTTCATCGTCAGAATCAGACTCTTCTTGATTGGATCTGAACGCAATAGACTTCTGATTTTTGTGCTGCGACTTTTCGTTCATTGATGTTTGAATCATTTCGTAGGAGATAAGAGAGCCAATTAATTCATAGATGCTCCGTGCTTCCAGATCCTTTGATTCGTAGATGCAGTAACCTTGGCATTCCATTCTCGTGGCAGTGATCTCAGTATCTTTCTGAATTGTTCACAGTCGAGGACCTTCTTTCCGAGAGAGAACATTTGGTTGATGATTCCCATCAACCTTGCATACATCTGGCTTATATTTTCGTCAGATTCCATTGAGAACAGTTCGTACTGATAAGTGTGCAGAGCCAATCTTTCTTGAACAACTCGTTGAGTTCCTTCATGAGTAACTTGGAGCATATCCCACATAGCCTTTGCCGATAAGCAGGAATTAACCAGAATGTATTCTCCTCGTGGGAGTGCACATGCGAGCATGTTTTTCGCCTTTACGTTTCGTGTGATTCCCTTTTTGTCATCAGCAGTATAATCTTTAGCGTCCTTTGGGGTTCCATCGGTTTTGTTAGCCATATATGGTCCATTGTTGATTGTCTCCCAAAGATCATAGTCGACAGCGATCAGAAACTCGATCATACGATTCTTCCACACTGCGTAGTTCGTCCCATCAAAGTGAGGCGGCCTACAGTGGGAGTGACCCTCTGCAAATACATCAACACTCGAAAAAACCATTAGATTTTAACTCAGGCGTGTTAGGCCTTTCGTTGAGTAACCCGCTCTAATACCAAATGAAGTGTAAAATATGCCTAAGAGGGGGGGTGAATTAGGCAATAAAAAGTTTTGGCTTGTTCTCATTTGAAAAATACTTTTCTTTAAGAAGATATATGCAGAGTATGCTATTTCTCGGAAAGCAGTACGAGTATCAACGTTATCTCCCTAACCCTGTTTCAAAATGTCACGTTATTTTTAGAAATCGTTTCAAAGATATCACCAAGTTATTTGCAGGTGTTCTGGGTTTGTCTCACAGAAAAGTAAATAGTAGATAGTAAAGGGAGACGGGATTTTTATACAGGTTATATCCCCAACTGGTGTTTAATCCTGTCCTTGGGGTGTGATCTCCCCAAGAGTTCCAATTAATCACTAGGTATTACCGGTTCTGGTTACAAAATGATTGACCCGTACACAATCGAAGCACTATGGATACTAGACCTCGTTCTAGGCTGTCGCACGCCAAGTTTCAATCCACGTCGTTTACCTAGGAAACCAATTCCCCGACTGGATGCAGCTTGCTACCGAAGGGCCACCGAATCCACCAAATTCGTCCGGCCACGTGCGAAAGACTCCACTCGTGCTCCTTTGTGCACTGAACACGTTCGAAGACAAATCACGTCCGAAGACTTGGATTTTAGGATTGGGTGTTGCTAAAGATCGCTCAAAGGTACAGAATTCGCGAATGAAAGCTCAACACAAACTACGAATGAATCGCAAATTAACGCTCAATAACTCTTAGGGATTCGTTTGCTTGTGTGTTCGTTGTGTACCCTTCAACATGAAGTGTTTTCTACTATATAAAACCAATTATCGCTTCTACACTTCACAAGGAAAGTTAAGCACAAAATATGCAAGAGAAAGCTCAATAATCACGTGCATTAACTCTAAAAATCATGCCAAGAATAACCCAATTAAGTTCAACGTTCATGCATGATCACTTACCATAAATATCACAAATTTATTTTCATTCCACGGTTATCTCATCCGTTTGTCAGCACATTCAATATATAGACTCAATCAGCATATTTCCACATGTAAGCTCAATCAATTAATTACTTTCCAAAAATATAAATCCCAAGTCGCACAAGGAAAGATAGATCATTGATTCACTGATTTAAGAGTCAATTAAGATAGCACTCAAACGGATATTTCATTGATATTCTTTCCTAAAATACATCAATCACATGTAAGCACTTAATCATAGTATCTTTTCCATATATAGCATAGTCTTATCCGGGTGATCACAGTGAATTCTTTCCTAAAATAACTCTTCACGTGTACAGCTCACATATCACTTGACAGAATATATTTTCCATATATAGCACATAGTGAGATTCCATTCATATAAAACGTTCATAACCAGGTGATCACATCAATATTCCATTTAAGCATAAGATCACACAAATTCGATTATCATAACAATTTAGTCACATTTAAGCACTTAATCGATCATTCTAACATACTTAAACATCATATCACATACATAACGAGTTTTCTAAATTGTATCCCCCCCAATTTACATAATTACTTGGAATAATCAAAACTCTCATAGTCATTTGGACCAAAAAGGTCTACAAGTTTCAATAATTTTATCCGCAGACATTATCTTTTTTGCTCAAGCACCGCAAGTTGTTGTGACTATGTGAAGTGTCGATTTGTACATGTAATTTATATTCCCCTGCATAGCCATCCTTTGCTTGTTATGATTTGTTGATCAACTAGACCGTGTTCCTTCGTCTGTCCGTTCCCGACGCTTCGCGATGGATCTGCTCGAATCATCAAAAGGTATCGTAGTTCATACGTTGTTTTACTTGGTCGTTTGTGTCTCCTGCTACTCGTTTGTTAAAAATGCAAGCGCATTATCCTAGTCTAATTCCTCATTGGTTTGTATTTTGCTCCACTTAGCGCCGATGACATTGATGTGTTATCATGTCATCATCCGAGCGTAACGATATTGAGAGCTCCTCTAGCCACTCAACTAACTCTTTGGATAAAAAACTTATCTCCCCGTCCGAGCCATTTTCTAATCCCAACCGTTCCCTTGTTTCAATCGTTAAACGACCCGTCTGCTTCATAGGCATTCTTCATCCTAATTTCTTCACGACGATCACCGAGGTTGAGATTGCCGAGATTGAGCACAAATTTCCACCTAACGATGGTTAAGCCTAAATTTAACCTCACAACACTCACACCATCAAGAATGCTCCTTTCGACTGTTTTGGTCCCCGATTAAAACCATCGAGTACGGATTTCCTATCTCAGATGATATTGCCCATATCTTTCGCAAGTTCAGGCTGCTCGTTTGCTAACGGCCCTGAATGCCATCTGTCACAAGTATACTTATCACATCGCTACAAAGTCGAGAGTGAGTTTTATATTCAACGTACACTCGCGAACGTGTAGTTATTGGTGCAAAAAAATTATTTTTGTGTCTTGTCCTGAGAGCCGTCCTTGGAATGTTCCTTCCGCATGGGGTTCAGTTGAAACGAGAGTGCACAATATCGGCTCGTCTCAATGGGGGAAGATTCTTCTTTCGTGTTTATCTGAGCCTTACGACGCATAGAAGAGGGGCAACGGAGATTACGAGGGAGGTTAGAGGAGTGGAGGTCATAACGGCGCCGAAAATGGATACAGAAGCAAAATAATGGTTTTGCTATGGTGCTCGGATTAGTTGCTCACCGAGGTTGTGCACCATAGCAAACCTCTATCAACTATGAAAGCAAAGACTAATTAAAGTAGGAAACTTTAATCGTTATGTAAATTGACTATTGTGATTCTCTTCTTTACTGAGAAATATATTATAAATACACTTTAGGCTATTAATAGTTGCTTTACAAAAAATTAACTATCGCTAGAGTTAAAAATGTCGATAATCAATTGATCCCTCAAGGTGAAAATAGTTTCTTTAACTTGCAATTTGTTTTCTTAAACACCACCTTGACCTAAACGAACGAATACCACCAAGTAGGACGAAAGAGGATTCACAACTCAAAACACTTGTATGTTTTTAATCAAATTGATGGTGAGTGAACCCTATTCTCTCGAGGGGAGCGGCGCCCCCAAATCATCCTAGTATCAACTTCATCCTCTTCAACACTATCCCGTTTCCGGATCTAATCTTAGGTATCATCATCCCCCACTTATCCTCAGAGCAGTTTTGAGCTCTCATTTGTGTGGGTTTCGTATTCTTGAGAAAAGGATTTGTTCCGAAATCTTCCAAGCTTCTCAGGCGGACTACCTGAACCCTTTTTCCTCGGCGCTAGCTTCACCTCCATTTTTGCTCCCGTCAGCCTTTCGTGCTCAGCAGCTTCGTACTCGTCGGAATCGTTTGCACCTCGGATTCTACCATGAAAAAGGTGTTCTAGAGACTGTTTTTGCCACCACTTCAACGGTTGTTGGGAATCACCACATAGAAGCCCTTTCTAAACATACTCTACCCCATGTTGGCATATGGGCAACACATGGTTTTGTCAAGCCAGTGTGCTCAAACTATGTGTACTAGAGTGTCATGATTGGTTTTACAATATATATAATATATAATATTATATTGCTATTAGTAATAGGTTTGCCTCTAAATAGCGACGAGCGAAGGCAATGAAATCCACCACACAAAAGCTCACATCAAAAGTAGTGTGAGTACATAAAATTAGAGGTAGAGAGGAAAATAAAATAGAGTTTTTGTTCGGTATTTAAATCGACTGTAAAGAGAGATAATTACGGTTTTCTCCTTTATAGATTGAGAAATTGTAACCCCTATTTGACCCTAGTAATAAAATAACTACCTCGCCCGAACTCTTTTACCCCAATACAAAAAAAAGGATTTTCCACGTAAATTATCGTATTCCATTTATCCTAACTGTCATTTCCAATATCGTTACGCTATCCATTTCGCAACAAGTGGTATCAGAGCCACCTCAAATTTTGCTCTGTGATTGCTGCTTTGTCTGATAGTTCAAATCGGAATGGATATCGAAAAGGTTTATCATTATGGAATAGTTTTGAGCAAGTCTTGGCAATATACTGTGTACGTAATTTCTGTCTAGGTGACTGGTGTCAAGCGGGACCGGTGTGACCCTACCAGATCATCCGTTGAATTTACTTAGAAGGGTAATTTTGTCAGAAAGCTGGTCGCTACACTTTCTGTAAATTATTAATCGTATATGTCGGCCGAACTGTTGAATTTCTCCGAAGATAGCGACAGAAAAAAATGGCAGTAAAAAATGATGTTTAGAAAGACAGCGAGAGAAACTACTCACTGTGGAAGATAGAATAAAGTAATTTTACTAAAAGAAAATTCTCTGAAGGCGGTTGGTAGATCAACAAAAATTACAAGTGATGTCAAGTGGAAGAAATGGACGGGAGGGCCATTTCCAATATTCATCAAACATTAGCAGATTATATATTGCTTAACATCGAAGAGAATTTAGTGCGGAAGAAATATTGGATCATGCAAAGAAGCCAGTATCAGAAGAAAGTTCACCACGGCTTACACTCCACAACATAATGGAGTGACACAGTGGTTGAATAGGACCTTATTTCAAAGAAGAGGTGCTATGTTGAAAACTACAGGCTTGAATAGAAGTTCTGGCCGGAAGCAGTCTATATTGTATGTTATGTGGTGAATCATAACCATCTATTGCTATAGAAATGCGACAGCGATGGAAATGTGGATTAGTAACCTGCAGACCATTCAAACCTCCATATATTTAGAAGTCCAACTTTCGCGATGTACCACAATCAAGAAACGACGAAGTTAGATCCAAAGTTCAGCAGATGTCTATTCTTATGGAACGCTAATGGAGTAAATGGGTATCACTTGTGGGATCTCACTGATAGCAGAAATGTTATCTTCTTGGATGACAGCAATCAAGAGCAAGTCCAAAATGAACACAGTTCAAAAAGCGTTACATAGACTGTTAGAGTAAAGACGCTACGAGATTTGATTAATTATTTACGAAGGAATCGAACAGAAATAATATATATTGATATAGCTGAAAGGATAGAAAATTCGAAGTGTTGCACTCGTTCCTTCCCAGAAACTCAATACTACCATTTAACTATAAGAGAAAGGTATAGTGATCTCGATACAATTCCAAAATATAGGCGGTTGTGGGTTCAATGCGAAAATTCCTATGAATGAGGAAAATATACCGATTGGTCCATTTGAATTGAAGTTGTAAAGTTATCCCTAATCGATCCTCTACTACATACACTAATGACTTATCTATAATAAAAAGCAAATCCTAAATTATCTCAATCTCCCTACGCAATCCTAACGAACATGCTATTAATAAGCATATAATTTCTAATTCAAATGGTCTCTTTAGGAAAGCCCAAGATCGTGAGATCCGATATCTTCCTTAGCGGACCCCTCAAATAACGTCCAACATTACCACCCTCTCGGAAAATAGCCTTGTCCTCAAGGCGGAAGTTTGGATATGAGCGACGTAGCTCCGGTTTCGTGAGCCAGCTTGCATCTTCTGTCGGGTGGTTGCGCCATTTAATGAGAACTTTCCGAACTACAACTTCGTTAATGATCGTCCAGTGGGAATCTAATATATCCTCGGGTTGCATGTCGGGGTTAGCGTTGTTGACATGTAAGGTGGAAGAGAAAGCTCGATCAGATGATTTCCCACGGCTCGCTTCAGTTGAGAGACATGCAAAACCGGGTGAGGTATTGGGAAGTTGCAGCTTATAAGCTACGTGGTCGATTCGCATCACGATCGGAAAAGGACCATAATAACGCGCTGACAATTTCTGATTGAAACGAGAAGCTATTGAGTGTTGTCTATATGGTCGTAGTTTGATGAAAACCGTGTCCCCACTAGCGAATTCTACCTCTCGGCGATGGGCATTTGCAGCCTTGAGCATTCTCTGTTGGGCGCGACTAAGGTTATATTTTAGTTGGCGTAAAATAGTATCCCGACTTCTTAACTCGTCGTACACTGCTTCGACGTGACATTCCCCGGGAAGAAATTGGGTCAACGAAGGAGTGTCTCGTTCGTAGACTATATGGAAAGGTGTTGTACTAGTTGATACTTGGAATTAGGGGTAAAAGATGAGCCGAGCCGGCTCGTGAGCTCGACGAGCCGGCTCGATAAAAGCTCGGCTCAAGCTCGACAAAAATGAGCTCGAGCTCATTTATGTTGAGCTCGAGCTCGATCTCATTTAAGTCGAGCTCGAGCTTGAGCCCAAACATAGTGGCTCGAAAGCTCGCGAACAGGCTCGCGAGCTTTTTCTTTTTTTTTTTTTAATTTTTATATTTTTATATTTTAATAACAATTTATATTATTCTTTATTTTTTAAAAAAAATTCGATTATTTTAAAAATTTTATATTAACTTATATTATTTTTACTAATTTTTTACTAAAAATCTCGATTTTTTAAAAAAAAAGGTATATTTTTTTATATTTTTATATTAATTTATATTATATTTATAAATTTAATAATTTTTTTTTATTAATGAGCTCGAGTTCGAGCTCGATGAGCTTCGTGAGCTCGAGCTCGAGTTCGAGCTCATCAGGCTACAAATGAGCTCGAGCTCGAGCCGTGAGCTGAAAAGCTCGACGAGCTCGAGCTCGAGCTCGAGCTCAGCTATAAGGGCTCGAGCTCGAGCTCGAGCCCAGAAAATGAGCCGAGCTCGGCTCGAGCTCGGCTCATTTACAGCCCTACTTGGAATGTGGTGTTATACCAATATTCAGCCCATACTAGCCATTGATTCCACTGTTGTGGGTGATTGCTGACGAAACAATACAAATAAGTCTCGAGAGTGCGATTAAGGATGTCATATTGCCCATCTGTTTGGGGTGGTATGCTGAGCTCATCTTCAGGGTAGTACCTTGTAGGCGAAACAACTCTTGCCAAAATTTGCTTAGGAATATTGCATCCCGGTCACTGACGATGCTTTGAGGAAGCCCCTGCAGGCGCACTATTGCTATAATGAATTGGGCAGCCACTGTCCGAGCGGTGTATGGGTGCCGTAGCGCGATGAAATAAGCATATCTCGATAAGCGGTCCGCCACAACAAGTATGCTATCGAACCCGTTTGATCTTGATAATCCTGTAATGTAATCCATTGCAATATCTTCACATACTTGATCTGGAATTGGTAATGGTTGGAGAAGTCCCGCAGGGGATAAAGCCTCGTATTTCGATCGTTGACACACTAAACAACATTGCGCGACGAACTTGGTCATACTTTCATCAAACCTCGCCAAAATAGTGAAGTTGCAATGCGCCTATAAGTTCGAAAATCTCATGTCCCCCGGTAGGTGTTGCATGAAATTCGATCAATGACATTGGTATCCACTCGGAAATTACAGGAATGACGAGACGTCCCTTATAGTATAGCCAACCTCAAATTGGATGATATGGTGGTTTTTGTAATGGATCCTGCTCCAGTTTGTTGATTATCGAGTTGAGAAAAGAGTCGCATCGGATGTCGGACTGGAGCTGTGACATGTCCAGCCATTGTGGTAAACTAATGGCATTTAGCTGTGAGACCTCGGGCTATCGTGATAAAGCATCGGCCCCGGAGTTCGTTCGCCCCGGTTTGTATTCGATGTCAAAAAAGTAGCCCAACAATTTGGTGACCCACAGTTGCTATGCGGGGGTTGCAATCTTTTGATGAAGCAATGATTTCAAGCTGCGATGATCCGTTCGTATTGTAATTTTTCGGCCAAGAAAATAAGGACGCCAATGCTAAATCGCCAATACTAACGCCATGAGTTCTCGTTCATATGTAGATTTAGACCCCGTTCGGTCCGACCATCCCTTGCTAAAGTAAGCGACCGGGTATGCCTCTTGCATAAGGATTGCTCCCAGACCCGTTACCAAGGCATCACACTCGATGACGAAAGGTTTTGAGAAATCTGGCATATAAAGCACTAGGGCTGTCACAAGTGCATCATGGTTTACGGAGGCCCTGAAAAGCAATTTCAGCTTCATCACTCCATCGAAAAGCCGTAGTTTCTATTTTTTTTAAGTAACGTTGTAAGGGTCGAGCAATTCGGCCGTAGTCTTGGATAAAACGACGATAGTACGCTGTTAGCCCAAGAAATCCACGAACACTTTTTAGAGTTGTTGGTATCAGCCAAAAGGGTACGTATACAATCTTTTGTGCGTCCATCGCCACCGTGCCTGTTAGGAATATTTTATAGTGTTCAATTTCAATATGTTTATCTTAGTTGGTTTGTATTTAATTAACTTTGGGCTAGTTTGTAATATTCTAGTTCTTAGTTATTAGGGGTATAATATACCAACTCATGTGGTATATATACCCCCAAACCCTAATTCATTAGGGTGTGTGTTTTTGGTGTAGTATGTGTGAGTGCGTGTGTGTTGAATAGTAAGAAAGCATTTTCAAAGCATTCATCGTCTTCACTGTCACACTCCACGTTGGATAGAAACACCCGATCGGGTGAATGTGCACTGTAGCAAACATTTAATTTTAGCTGATTTGAGTTTCGCCCGATTACTTTTTGCTTGAATTTGTATTTTCGCCACATTTGAGTATCGCCGGAAACTCATTTGCATTGATCGAAACTCATTTGCATTGATCGAAACTAACATTTTCTAAAGGCATTTATAATTTTACACGGCGAAACTGATCATCGCCCGAAACTGAATCGAATCGATCGAAATTGAAATTTAAACTCCTTTGTAATTTTGGCTCGGCGAAACTGGAATCGCACGAAACACGTTTCGATCGAAACTGAATTTTAGATTCATTTATAATTTTCTCGGCGAAACTGACTTTCGCCCGAAACTCGTTTCGATCGGAATTGAAAATTTTCTTTAAATCCTTTTATAATTTTCTCGGCGAAACTGACTTTCGCCCGAAACACGCTTCAATCACGTTTCGATCGAAACTGAAATCCTTTTATAAGATAACACGGCGAAACTAAATCAAATCGATCGAAACTCAAAATTAACCCTTTGTAATTATTCTCGGCGAAACTGAGTATCGGCCGAAACTCATTTGCATCGATCGAAACCTTAAATCGGGCTATCCAAACTCACTCTTCAAAATCACACATAAACGTTTTCAATCACCAAAACAATTGGACCCTTTGAATAAAAATATTAAGTTTCAAAAAAAAAAAAAAACAATTGGACCCTTTGAATAAAAATATTTTGAGGAAAATTATTTTTTCACCATTTGATGAGAAGAACATTCTGAGTCCAACAGGCATAGTCAGTCCTAACGCCCGTTTATAATTTTCCTTCCGGTCCAAAAATTTTCGGTGTAGACTGCTTTTCTGTCAAATTTTTGAAATCAAATCCACAAACGTGTCAACGATCAGTCATCCAATAATCTATTTAGGACGTATTGGCATATTATAGAAAAAGTTTTGGTATTTTCACGAAGTTTTCGAAATCATCACAAAATGTTTCGGTGCACGCCAAAAAGTTTTCGACGCCGACTTTCTTCGATACTTCACCATACTTCTCAAGTAAACAAAACTTTTCGTCACTAAAATTTCAAAAGCCAATTTCTATTTTCAATTAAATATTATATTAATCTAAATGGATGCTCAAGCTAGGAAAATTGAGGAATTAGAAGCAAGACTTGGTAATAATTACTCCGTGTTGCTTAAGCAACAAGAAAGCCTAGCTTATGCCAATGAAGATTTGACAAACGCAAAGTCAAATATAATTAGCTTAGAAACTAAGTTAGAAGATAGTGAAAATAGGTTGTGCGAGATGACTAAAAATTTACGTTCTTGCGAAGCTGAGCGAAATGAAGCCTCATCAAAATATGAAACCGTCTTAGAGGAACAGCGTATGCTTTACTCTAAGATTAAACGATTAGAGAATGTTATTTCGAATATAGGTCTAGCAGATCAAAACTATCCTTCTAACTTAATTCCTAACGGGGAAAATATTTTACATGATAAAAAACCTACCCTATGTGATACTCCAGAGACTCTTCGTAAATTGAAAGATTTACAAGATACTTTGGACTCTGAAAGGATAGGTTTTGGCGCTGAAAAGGAAAAGCTTTTAAAGGAGATTTTATATCTAAAAAAATCCCCGTCTTTATCTGTTTCAAATGATTTGTCAAATAACACATCTTGCTCAAAACAGGTAAAGAAAACAAAAACTAAAAGATGCATCCTTGTTCCTAAAACTGAGAAGGCTTTTACTAATCATTCTAAGTCAATTTTGACTGAAGCTGAAACGTTAAGTAAAAGCAAAGCGCTAAAACTAGCTAAGGAACAAATAAAGATTAGGAATGAGAAAGGAAAATCAATATTATCTTCGAAAATTAAAGTAATGATGATGTGAACTCTTGTAGGCAATACGACTCATCATCCAATGACGCATATAGCGCCATAAGCTCATATTCCTGCTTGAAATACCCAGTCCATATTTATTCTAGAAAGCATCTTATGCGACTGGCTAGGGAGAAAATCTTTAGGTCTTCTACACCTAGGCACACATTCACCGGCGCTGAATTGTCATTTCCCTCTAAGGTTCACCAAACCTGGATTCGTAAATCACAAATCAAATTGAATTGGACTTTAAAGGACGATTTAGGATCAATATCTGAACCAAATGTGCTTAACTTATTTACTGCTAACAAGGGAGGACCCATCCAAAAATGGGTACCAAAGTCCCGATAAAGTTTTTGCAGATTCCCAGCATGGGTAGGTACAAGAGAGCTGCTCCACACACCATGACTGGTATGCGATGAGAGCAGCCAAACATCCCAGCGTGTATGGTATCTTGGGTTGCTCCACATACACGACTGGTAAGCGATGCGAGCAACTATGTAGGTAAATTCTATATGCATCCCATAAGAAACTTGGCATGCATCTTGAGCTCAAAAGACAATATACCTACTTTGAAAACAATAGGGTACATTATAAACATGCATGCCTCAAATGTACTTTAATGTTAAATTTTCGCATGCATATGAGCTGAAATGTCTAATACCCCATGATAGGTACATTTTAACTATGCATATATCTTAAAGAGCTACAAGCTTAAACATTCACGTATGCATATAAGCTGAATCCTTAAAATACCTTTTTTAATTTTAATAGCGAAAAATGTACATTAGCTCACAAATTACTCGGACCATTAGCCACATTCCCATTTGGCAACTCTTGACAAGACCAAAGAGCGGAAGATACAAAATTCCCTTAGCTCACAAATTACTCGGACCATCCCATATAGGTGCAGGAGTTGATTTCTATCAGCTCCCGGGTAGAAGTCGCCTCATTTGGTCCAATGGCGCATGCACAACCGAGCCTTACCCACTCATCGATCTCCCTAAAGACCGATGTTTCATCAAATCATGGGGAGCCACGCATGCTATCACCGCTTCACTTGGAAGCGGGAGATATTGAATTAAGTGGTAGTTAGCTCCACACCACTGAACTTCCTTGAACACATCGAGTCTAGGTGTCCTCACTACCTAAATGTTTTATAATTTTTAGGACACATACACTTTTTCTTATCTGGACTTCGTGACCAGATCAGAACTTCCATAGACATTGTCTCTTAGATGTGATTCCATGATTGGAAGGAAGTCCTACCGTTGCAACATCAAAACAACAACGGCATCAGGCCATCGTCTGCGAGCTACGCTCCTAGATCGATGTTAACGGAATGCCTATGTGGCTCCGGTTCTAAGCCCTGTGCTTACAGGCCGCGTCTCACAGTTTAACTCTGAACTCGTGTCGATGGATTGCCTTAGTGGCTCCGTCTGGTTATTACCCACACCGACCTATCGTTTGTTTTTTCCTTCGACTCCTATACAAGCATGCCGATCTCGTTAACACGAATCGCCATGAGGGGGAGAAGGGATACGTATAAACAAATAGGTCGGACCACCCACCAACTTCCGCCGCGCATACCACTATGAAGCCGGGCTCTCCTACACCCAAACGTCAATTCAGAAGGAGCCTTGGCACATTTTATAACACATCCCACGCTCACCATCTATATTCCGCCGTGCTTACTACGATGAAGCTGAACTCCACTGGAACCTACAATGCCACATCTCAAAGGAGCTTTGGCACATGTTAAAAGACACCCCACGCATACCTTCTTCTGGAGCTAGAGAAGCTTCCTCGAGGCCGAACCAGACAACTTCCTTCGACGAAGACAAATCTGGCGCTGAGAAGAAGAAGATTGGAGAAGACTTGACGACTTCAAAATATGGAAAAAGATAAGGACAAGACGCAAACAAAACTTCAAAGATCTGCGACATCATCAAAAGGCAAATATCAGGGCGTGGATCACAGTATACATCCGGTCTACAACGTATAGCGTCAAGACAAGAGAGTTCTAGCTTAAAGTGTATTCAAATCCTCCACAAGAAGAGGAGATATCCTTTGCAGGGGGAGCAAGGGGGAGATTGTTAGGACTCGAGAGATTCTCCATGTGCCCAACAAAGATAACTCGCGCTGAATTGAAGATTGAACACTAAGGGGGAGATTGTTAGGAATATTTTATAGTGTTCAATTTCAATATGTTTATCTTAGTTGGTTTGTATTTAATTAACTTTGGGCTAGTTTGTAATATTCTAGTTCTTAGTTACTAGGGGTATAATATACCAACTCATGTGGTATATATACTCCCAAACCCTAATTCATTAGGGTGTGTGTTTTTGGTGTAGTATGTGTGAGTGCGTGTGTGTTGAATAGTAAGAAAGCATTTTCAAAGCATTCCTCATCTTCACTGTCACACCCCACGTTCGATCTTTAAATCCTTCATTATTAGCGTGGTAAATCGTCCTAGGTTAGTATTGTTGGATCGAATAGGGACCAACAGTGCCTGCTGAAATGATATGCTAGAGAAACTCGATAGTGCGCCGTCCAAACTGACACTTTTTTAGGTTGATCGAGAATTGGTTCTCCGATAAAATCTTCAAGACTCCTGAAACATGTTGTAAATGAGAGGACCATGTCGGACTATATATCAGGATGTCGTCAAAAAGTACCAGCACAAACTTGCGAGGTAGCAAATAAGTTATTCATCGTAACTTGGAAAGTCAAAATGCAGCATTGGTTAGCCCAAATGGCATGAATAAGAACTCGTAATGGCCGTCGTGAGTTCGAAACGTCGTTTTTGGAATATCTTCAGCGCGCACCCAGTTCGGTGATAGCCCGAGCGGAGATCGAGCTTTGTGAAGCCCCAAAGTTCATCTAGTAATTCTTGAATGACTGGAATCGGAAACTTGTCTGGTATAGCAACAAGGTTAAGCTTGCGGTAATCCACACAGAATCGCTAACTTCCGTCTTTTTTGCGAACTAACAGTACTGGACTTGAGAAAGGGCTAGAATCGATCTCATGATACCAACAGTAAGCATTTCAGCGACCAACTTTTCGATTTCGCTCTTTTTTCGTAACGATACGAGCGAACAGACACGACAGAGTCCCTGGGTTAAAATAATTTGGTGGTCATTGGAGCGAGTCGGTGGAAGAGACGATGGTGGCTCAAATATTTTTGGGAACTTCCTGGTGATGATGCCGATGTCCGTCTGTTGTTTCGGTGAAAGTGTATCCTTGACAGATGTAGTATCATGCTCAGTAATGGCAAGGCACCAAAACGAATCACTGACATTGTCCCTTAGCTTACATAGTGAGCAGCAACTGATCTGTGAGTGCGTCAAATGAGCTTCCCAGGTAAGGCAGTGAGATCAACCCTCCTGCTCGAATTGCATTGTTGATTTCGCCAAATTCAGTTTATGTCACCTAAAGTTCAAAGCCAATCAACGCCTCCTAATTCGAAGACGAACATATCATACTCGACTTGGCACGTTCCTATCTGTAATTGCATCTCTCGACAAACCCCCATTGTCAGCTCACATTTCCATTTCCGATTCGCACTTGGAAATTTGCATCAGCAGCTGTTGACAATTTCAATTGCTTTACAAGATATGCCGAGATAAATTTGTGACTTGCCCCACAGCCGATCATGATTATGACCTTGACTTGATTGACGAGCCCGGATAATTTGAGTGTGTGGGGTACAGAAATTCCTCCAAATGCGAATAACGGCAATGTCATAATGGACAAGTTAGCCACCGGATTATCGTAATTTCCTCCTCGCCGAAATCTGCGGTATCCTCCTCTTCTAGTTCTGGATGATCTGATGCCACCTGGATTTCATCCTCGCCGCCAATGATCATTCCAAAGTCCTTTGGCGGACAGACATGTTGTCCCTTAATAAAAGGTGGACGACAACGAAAACAAATTCCTTCTCCTAGGTCTTGTAATTCTCGATCTGATAAACGCTGCAACGGCCATTGACGAGTGGTCATTGCAGGTTGCGTAGTATTGGGTCGGTTGTGGGGCGGGATATAACGATCGCTGGAGCGAGATTCCTGTGTGGTCAAGGGAAGATTCTGAGAGTAGCGTGTTTTTGGAGAAGCAACACTCGGGTGGGCCCTGTGTACGGGTAATTGGTGATTAGGCAAGCGGTTGATCATACTGGTATAGTCTCCCTGTCTTTGCCTCAACGGTTTTCGCTCGACATCGCGAGCAAGTTCAAAAGCATTTTCGACTGAATACGGGCTTAAAATTGAAACCTTATCTCCCAGAGTTGTATGCATACCCATCAGAAAGAAATCCAAGTGCTGATAGGCCGGGATATCTGGCAAATTCGACACCATGCGGATAAGTTCGTGGAAATATTCATCAATCGAGCCAACTTGGTGAACGCTTGCGAGACGTCGCACCGGGCGACTCGCATTTTTGTTGTTGAAGGTGTTGATCAATTTCGTGTGAAAATCTCCCACGGGATATTAGGTTGGGTCGTCAATAACAACCGAATCCATGATTTTGCAGTTTCCTCCATGCATATCATCGCACGCGAGATCCACTGAGTCGGTGGACTTTTATTGAGAATCCTTGCCGTTAAACGATGGCCGTTCTACGCGACGTTGGACCATCGCCGGTAAAGAGTCAACCCCCATCGGCGTACTTAGTGCTTGGCTTTTTTAATAAAATAATTAAAAAAAAAATAAACCATTAACAAAATAATTATGAAATCAAAACCATTAATAAAATAGAGATTTTCGTAAAAAGATTATACGAGCTAGTAACTCGAAAAAGATTGTACGAGTTACTAGTACAGGGTGGCCTGCGCACCTGACAGCATTTCCAAGTAACTCGTATAAATAATATACGAGATGTATTTCCAGTAACTCGTGAAATAATGATACGAGTTATGTTACTAATATTTCATGTGGTAAATGGCAGACAAAATTGCCAACTGTGGGACATGAAACGTCGTGCAAATGTTTCTCACTAACTATAATTAATTCATCTTCTCTCTGTTAATAATATTATTACAGATATTTAGTTTAGGGTGTTAGTTCGGATCATGTTGTTATTACAAATATTTAATATTCAAAATTTCAAGAGATCACAGAAAAATAATTTAGTTATATCATTAGTTGCAAATATTATATAAATGTGCCCTTATTTTTGTGTTTAATTTCTTCAAAGAAATAAACCAAATTAACGGTCAAAAGGTCCGCATGAAGTACAATATAATATATTTATATATTTATTCCATCTCGAAGCTATTGAATTGATATGGGACTATCCCAATCAAAGTAATTTTATATGTGGTTCGGATATAGCGGTAGAATATATTTCCGCAAAGTCTTAGGGCGTGCGTAAGGTGCTTGTTTGTGAGGGAACTGAAAGGGATGTGTTTGGGACGTGTTTTGGGACGTGTTTGGGGACGTACTGGGACGTGTTTGGGACGTAAACGAAATAACATAAGGATTACGTGGTTCAGATTCTTGCGAATCCTACGTCCACGGGCGCTCAGGAACTGTTTCACTTAACTTTAGAACATTACACACTCAAATTACTTTTTCCTCACTTTTCTCTCAAGAACACATAAGAAAATAGCTAATGTGACGTCCCTTTGGTGTAGATAGAGTGCTTTCTAAGTGTTGTAATGTGTTGGAATGTGATTGTTATCGTTCTATGATTGTTGGTTTGTGAAATGAGTGAAGTCCTCCTTTTATAGGTGTTTTTCTGCCTAGGATTCTGGCTCTTCGTTTGAGGTCCTGAAGATGAAACGTCCCCTACTTCCGTCAGGAACAGCAGGCATGCTTCTGACAGCTTTTCCTCCTCTGTCAGGATCTCAATAGCTTCTGCAGGAAGCTTCCATATGACAGTGGTGCGGCCCTCTCTTTGACAGCCACATGGTGATCAACCGATTACTCTTCCCAAGGTGTCTTTTAGGCTTCTGGACCTTCAGTGAAGCTTCCTCATGACGCTTTCTCGGGACGACAGGACCTGCTTTGGTATAATAGGTCCCAAAACAGTTCCCTAATATGGTGTTAGTTCCCCAAAGCGTGTCGGAGGTCCCTAAAACCCTTATTTCATGTTGTTATCTCCCTAAAGCCCTTATTCCCTCTGTCATAGGTCCCTAAAACACTCCCTTCACAATCTAACTTTTTCAAGGGAACTCATATTTCTTACTAAGTTCCCTTAATAATTATCGTACTCTTTTTGGCCTGCCTAATTATCATTGCACATCAACCACTCGCCTACTCTAATTTGTTTGGAAAAAAAATGAATTAGAGTAATAATGTAAGGCACTAGCAAGGAGCTTCGAATTGATTTGCCTAATTAATGAGTCGTTGGTTTACGCTTTGTTGACTTGAGTGCGTTAGGGTTTCAGCACTCTCGCTTACACAAATGAACTGGATGCAGCAGCAAGACCAAGAAAATTAGACTGAAGAACATGCAGAGTTAAGGCGTAATGTTGAACGTAATTTGGATATGCTGGCGTTTGAGCTTTCCCTTCTATTTGCTTATTCGTCGCGAAAATCATACCATTGAGGGGGAGTAGGTATGTTTCGCGAATTGATTTTACACAAGTGGGTGTTTTTCGCAAATTAATCCTTCAACGATTCATAAACTGTTCAAAAAGCGAAGAACACTCTCAAAACATCCCAAATGTGAAAAACCCACTCAACATAAAACAAACACTCTCAAAAGCCAGTACGACATGTAATGATACAATACAGAACAGCAGTGTAAAGTAAAGGATCGTAGGCCATACCTTCCTTACCTGAAAAAACCTTTATTCTGTCTTTAGGAAAGAGGTATTTCCCTTTCTCCTTCCAATTTCTTTCGTTATGGCTTCTGCTTCTTCCGATTCTTCGAATCCCCCTTCTGCGAGGACGGCGGATGCTCATGCGGTTCCTTCTCTTATTAGGGGAGCTCATCATCGCAGCCCCTATTTCTAGTGTTAAAAGGAAAACCTCATCCAAAGAGTCAGAATGAAAAGCAAAAAAAGAAGTTACGTCCTTCTCCCCCCTGAGACGAAGATGCTTAGCCTCTTATGGGACCGGACCTTAGTGGACGAGCTCCCTGATTCTGTGGATCATCTTAACAGAGATGAAAAGATGAGCATGCTAAGTCGTTGGGCGCTTGCAGATGATCCTGGGGTCTGCGGAGAAATAAGCTGAGGTCCTCGCCCGTGCTGATATTGCTGACCCTCCGGACGTCGTCTCCAGCTCCTCGGACAGGCCTGCCACTTGATCTCTCTTTGTTGTTTTTGGGGATGTAACAAACTTCTTTTTTGTTTCTGTTTTTCTGTTTACGGGCACCTCGGGACCTGCAATATTTTAGGGGCGCTTAACTCCCCTGTGTTTATGTGTCTCCATTGGGGCCCTTTTCCCTTATGATATATATGCCTCATATGCTTTATCTTATTCACCGTCCTTAGGATCTCCTAAGTTTGCTTAAGGACGTCCTTAATTTACCCTGGTTATATAGCGCCAGCATCTCTTATGCGTGTTTATTGCGCGCGCTTGCTTAGTAATTCGTAAGCCAAGTATGAACTAAACACGCCATCAGTATGTCCTTAGCGAATTCAGTTTATAGACCATTCGGTCTTTAATAAATTTGGGGATTCCCTTATTAATTTACCCTGGTTATAGCAGCAGCTTCGCTTAAGGTACCATTCATGTCGCAGGCTAACTCGGAGCCTTTGATGTCCTGTACGCCGCAGCCCGTCAGCGGCGGTATCTTGTACACCCTTACGGGCATCATTCACATCGCAGATAGATTATCTTTGACATCCTGTTCACCGCAGGTCCGTCGACCTTTGGCATCCAATCACACCGCAGACATATCTTTGGCGTCCTACCGCAGGTCCGTCGACCCTTGGCATCGAATATATTATTCGGTGCACCGTTAAATACTTATATTCTGGCAAGGAGGTACGCCTCATTAAAATCTTATCTAGGCAAAACCTCCCTTGAGGTAAAATCCTAGAGTAAGGAAAAAGAGTAAATCCCCTCCCGAGTACATGGCGATATTACACATAAAACTTTTCCAAGTTAGATACGTTCCAGGGACGAGGCAGGGCTCTCCCATCTGCATCCTCTAACTCATAAGCTCCGCCTCCCAACACCTGCATCACACGATAAGGTCCATCCCAAGGCGCATCCATCTTTTTCAAGGGACGCATGTGGTCTGCCCTCCTGAGTACCAGGTCCCCTTTCTGAAATCTCCTAGGCCGGACCTTCTGATCGTACATCGCTTTCACTCGACTCTTATATCCTTCCATCCTTACTTTGGCTTCCTTACATACTTTGTCAATTAGGTCCAGATCTTCCTTTCTTAGCCGTGCATTCTGATGTTCCTCGTATGACAACATGCGATGCGTCTAAATGCCGATCTCCGCGGGAACAACGGCTGCAGATCCATATACCAGCTCGAAAGGAGTTTCCCCAGTAGCTTCGCGAGGGTTAGTCCTGTAAGCCCAAAGGACCACATCTGACGCCTCGACCCATTTGTTTCCGTCTTGCTCCAGTCGGGCTTTAATTCCCTTGAGGATGGTCCGGTTGGTGACTTCAGCCTGGCCATTCGCCTGTGGATGTCCCACCGCTACGAACCTCTGAGTGATCTTCATACCTTTGCAGAAATTCCTCGTTTTAGCTCCGCAGAACTGGGTCCCATTATCTGAGGTAAGGATCCTGGGAGCTCCGTAGCGGCAACATATATTTTTCCACAGGAACTCTTTCACCTTCTCTTCATCGATCCTAGCCACCGCCATGGCCTCGACCCATTTGATGATGTAGTCCACCGCCACAATGATGAACTTCTTTTGTGCTTTTCCTCAGGGAAATGGACCTACAATATCAATTCCCCATTTATCAAATGGGCATGGTGAATGCATACTCCCTAGGACCTCCGCTAGGACCTCCTGCACATCCTTCATGAATCTCTTCTAATATCTTCTCCCCTTCTTCCCTGGAGAGACAACGCGCGTAGGCATGCACAAGGGATTTTTTGAACAGGCGACCATCGATAAGGCAAAACCTGCGGCGATATCCTTTCTTGTCTTCCAACTCCATGTCCATCAGGACCTCCAGGATAGGAGCCCTCCAATCATCCTCTCCTTCCATGTAGGGCTGTAAACGAGCGCTCGTCTCATTTTCTGGGCTCGAGCTCGAGCTCAAGCTCTTACAGCTGAGCTTGAGCTCGAGCTCGAGCTCGTCGAGCTTTTCAGCTCACGGCTCGAGCTCGAGCTCATTTACAGCCAGATGAGCTCGAATTCGAGATCGAGCTTTTAATAAAAAATATTATTTAATTAATAAAAATAAAATAAATTAATATAAAAATTTAATAAAATTTTAAAAAAAATAAAAAAAATCGAGCATTTAATAAAAATTTTTAATATAAAAATATAAAAAAATATAAGAAAAATACTCGTGAGCCTGTTCGCGAGCTTTCGAGCCACTATATCCGGGCTCAAGCTCGAGCTCGACATAAACGAGCTCGAGCTTGAGCTCAACTTAAATGAGCTCGAGCTCATTTATATCAAGCTCGAGCCGAGCTTTTGCCAAGCCGGCTCGTCGAGCTCACGAGCCGGCTCGGCTCATCTTTCACCCCTACTTCCATGCTTCCCACGAACCTCCCTGCTTATTGCTTTTCTATTCTGAGGTAAGTAATGCCTTCTTCTTTAAGGGTCATACCCGAGCTCGCCACTTTAGCTAATTAATCAGCTTTGTGGTTTTCTTCTCTCGGGACCTGCACGATTTCACAACAATCAAAACTCGTTGTTAGTTCCTCTACCATCTTTCTGTATTCTATCATCTTTTCATCCTTCATTTCATAATTCCCTTTCACTTGTTGTACCACCAATTGTGAATCTGAGAATAAAACGAAATCCCGTGCCCCCATTTCCTTCACAATCCTCAGGCCATTAATTAAGGCTTCGTATTCGGACTCATTATTGGAGGCCTGGAATTCGAAGGTAGGCGAAACGGAGCTCCTATCCTCTTGGGCTAATGATAAGGACTCCCGCTCCAGATCTTTGGAAAGTCGCAGATCCGTCTACGTACACTTCCCATCTCTGCTTCTGTGGTCCTTTGGTAGTTTCAAGCACAAAGTCGGACAGGGCCTTACATTTGACGGCCGCTCGTTGTTCGAATTCTACATCGTACTCCCCTAGTTCGATAGCCCATTCCACCATCCTCCCTGATAGGTCTGGTAGGCTTATTGTTTGCTTCAGAGGGAAGTTGGTCCGTACATACACTTTGTGGGACAAGAAATATGGCCGGAGCTTCCTGGCGGATACCATCACGGCAAGTGCGGCCCCTTGATGTCAGAGTATCTGGTCTCGGTATCTAACAACACCTTGCTCGCGAAATAGATGGGCTTTTGGGAGGTCCCTTCTTCCTTCACCAGCACGGAGCTAACCGCGTAATCTCCCACGAAAAAGTACAGCACTAACTCATCTCCCACCAGACGTTTCGTTAAGAGAGATGTATCATGGAGCTACTTCTTCAATTCTTCGAAAGCTTGTTGGCACTCCTCCGTCCATTCGAATTGTTTGTTCTTTCGTAGAACTTTGAAGAATGGAAGACTCCTTCTTACTGAGTGGGAGATGAATTGGCTTAGGGCCGCTAACCTCCCTGTCAGCCTTTGGACCTCACTGACTCCTTGGGGAGGTTGTATCTCTACGATGGCCTTCACTTTGGACGCGTTGACTTCGATAACCAGCTGCGTTACCATATACCCTAGGAACTTCCCGTATCTCACACCAAATGCACACTTCTCTGGATTAAGCTTCATTCCACTTCCCCTTATTGCTCTGAACGCCTCCTCGAGGTCCCTAGTATGGTCTGACAGGTGTATGGACTTTACTAGCATGTCATCCACGTAGACTTCCATGTTGCGGCCTAATTGCTGTTAGAACACCTTGTCCACCATTCGTTGGTAGGTAGCTCCCGTGTTATTGAGTCCGAAGGGTATTCAGACGTATCCATACGTTCGCCCAGGAGTGACGAAGCAAACTTTGTCAAAATCCTCTAGCTCCAAGCTAACCTGATGATATACCTGGGAGGCGTCCATCATGCTGAGGACCTCGCATCCGGAGGTGGAGTCCACCAGCTGATCTATTCGAGGCAGCGGGTAATGGTCTTTAGGACAAGCCTTGTTGAGGTCCCTAAAGTTAATGCACATCCTCCACTGCCCATTTCTCTTTTTTATGAGGATTACGTTAACTAGCCACGTAGGGAATTGGACCTCCTGTATGTGGCCTGCGTGGAACAACTTGTCTACCTCCTCTCTCAGGATTTGCATCCTCTCAGCTCCGCACGATCGGAGCTTCTGCTTGACGGGCCGACTTCCCGGTAGAACATTCAACTTGTGTATGGTGATGTCTGGACGAATTCCAGTCATATCGTTTGGAGAAAATGCGAATAAGTCCGCATTTTTTTGTGGACGTCCTACCAACTCCTTCATGGCTTCCTCCCCTAGGTGAGTTCTTTTGATCTGGGTATAATTCGACATCAACCAGCTCCTCATCTGGTTCCGGTTGCAAGCTGGAGGCCCTCCTCCTTCTATCTTGATTCTCTTGTCCCGACCACTTCCTTGTCTCACGACTTCCTTCTCCCTAGCCACCGTCTTCACTTCATTTTCATAGCACTGTCGGGAGCTTCGCTGATCTCCCGAAATCTCTTCCACCCGGTCACCTACAGGGAACTTGATTTTAAGATGATAAGTAGAAGGAATGGCCCTGAATTCATTGATGGGTGGTCGCCCTAAGATGACATTGTAGGAGGAGACGATATCAAGTACTAGAAAGTCGATCATCTTCACTATCCGAGCCGACTCCTTCCCCATTCCGACGGGCAATGTTATTTCTCCTATGGGCTGTATCCCAGGTCCTCCAAACCCATACAAGGCTGTGGAGACGGGCCGAAGCTTCACCTTCATGTCCATCTTCTTGAAACAATCTAGGAATATGATGTCCTCCGAGCTCCCTCTATCTATGAAGACTCTGGATACATCGTATCCCGCAATGTCCGTGGTAATGAATAAGGCATCGTTATGTGGCCTGGTGACGTGCACTTCATCCTCCGGCCCAAACTCCACATTGGCCATGGTTTCCGTATGTCCCACCAATCCCCAAGGTTGGGGACCTCCGGTCGCTCTAGCATATGTCTTTCGGGCCCTGTTGGAATCTCCTCCCCTAGGACCACCAACTATAATGAGGATAGGGGTCCTAGGTTGTCCTGGAGCTCCTCTGTCGGGAGGTGGTGGAGGTGGTCTGCTCTTATTCGGTGCAAATCCTATGGATTCCTTTTCATTCGCCTTGGGACTTGGTTCGGGATCTTGACGAACAAACTCTTTTAAGTGTCTTGCCTGGATGAGCCTCTCTATTTCCTCCTTCAAATAATAGCAATTGTTAGTGTGGTGCCAATATTCATTATGATAACGACAATAAAAATTAGAGTGAGGTTTGGAGGGCCCTGAAGTTCTGGGCGCGGGCTTCCTCATCGCCGTATGTCTCCCCATTAAGCTCAGGATCTCCTCATGGTTATTCCGCAAAGGTGTGAGTCTTCGTGGGATCCTGGGCGGTGATCCCCAAGGTTCCCTAAAGAGGGATCGTGGTGGTAACGGTTTTCCATGTCCAGGGTTTTTCGCGGTTCCCTCTTTCTTTGGCATGGCGGTTTGGTTTTCTTCCTGTGCCTTGGCAATTTTTTTACTCTCTTCTAGGTTGATATACTTGTCCGCACGGAACAATAATTCTTCGAAAGTCTGGGGAGGCCTGTGGACAGAGACGCAAAGAAATCCCCATCCCGGAGTCTATTGATCATTGCACTCACTTTTACGGATGAGGTAGCCGTAGGTACCTCCAAGGCGGCGATGTTGAACCTGCTTATGTACGCGCGTAGACCATTGCTGGGCAGCCCTCACTAAGGTGGTCAGGAACACTCGACACTTCACTCCGTCCGAGAAGTCATGCAACAAGAGCATGTTTTGGAAATGTAGGACATGATCCACAAGATCCGTGGTTCCGTCATACTCGTATGGGAGCTGTTTGAAATTGGAGGAAACCACCCCTACTAGTAGCTCTTTGGAGAATGGAGTTCCCTCCACAAGCCCTTCTCCTAGTCGAGGCTGCAAAGTGTGGCTTCGCACTCCATCTACAATCTGCTTGAGGTTCGCAAGTTGGTCCCTTTCCTTCTCTGCCCAAGTATTCTCTCCTTTTACCGAGCATGGCTTGGCTCGTTTCCTTCTTTTGGATCTCCCTGTTCCTTTCTCAACCTCAAGATGTCCACGTATGCATTTTATGGTCCTTTAAAGCCCTATCCGTGCCAGTTTGCTCCTTTAAGTCATCATGCATCTGCTCCTTAGGTCCTGGTCGTTCTTCAATGTGTTTGGCAGCTTCTGGAGGTCCGTCACCTCTTCGCAATTCACTCCCTGATTCCGGCAGCCTTCTGAGCTTCGCCCAGGGATCTAGAGGGGAAGCTGTGGGACGTGTTTCGTCATCGTTTGTTAGGAAATATTTTGTAGTGTTCAATTTCATTATATTATCTTTGTTGGTTAGCTTTTAGTTAATTTGGGCTAGGTCGTAATGGGCTAGCCCGTAGCTATTTTGTAATGGGCTTACACAAGGGCCCAAGTATTATATACCAACTTGTGGTATAAATACTAAAACCCTAACACATATTAGGTGTGCTTGTGTGTGTAGAGAAAATAAACATATGTTAGAGTGAGAGAGCCTTCTCAATAACACCACCAAGCCCCACGCTCGTTCTCGATTCCGATCTATTAGGCGTGTTTAATCCGTCCGAAGTTGTTCGTTTGGGTGAAACTCGGACCAACAATTGGTATCAGAGCCCAACACGACCGGATTTGCATGTTTTAAGCAAGATTTGAGTGAAAAATTGCTTGAAAATATTTTTCGTCACTTTCAGTTTTTGTGCGATTGCGACCTCGTTTATTGTTTTTAGACATCCCAAAGATTGATTATGTGTTTAGGAATGCCTCTGAAGTTTTGGAACAAGTTTCGTCGATTTTGAGTGAGATTTGAGCGAAAACGAGTTGATTTTTCTGGTATAAGTCGCGCAGCCTATCCAACAGTACACTGTTCTTGGCCGAGAAATTTCATAGCCGAGAAATTTTTTTTTTTCAGGCTGAGAAATTTCGAAACCGAGAAACTTTCTTTCACAGGTGAGAAATTTCGAAACCGAGAAACTTTCTTTCTCAGGCTGAGAAATTTCGAAACCGAGAAATTTTCTTTTCCAGGTTGAGAAATTTCGAAATCGAGAAATTTTCTTTCTCAGGCTGAGAAATTTCTATCCGAGAAACTTTTCAGTTGCGAAACTTTCTCAGTTCACACTTCACGATTTTTGCGCACATTTTCACACATCATTTTTTCGCAGCCCCCGAGAAATTTGCACCCCGACCTTTAAATTGATCCAAACCCGATTTTTGGCTTCAAATCTTGCAAAATCACTCTTTAAAAATACACTTAAACGTTTTTGACCACCAAAAAATTCTGGCCCCCCTTCGGAATAAATAAGGTTTAAAAAAAAAAATTTGGCTGAAATTTTTTATATCATTAGATAGAGAAAAATTTGGACTTCGTCTATTTTACACTTTTTTAAATTTTCCGAAATAAATTTTTCTGGGCCAAAATATTCGGTATAGACGACGTTTTTGTGAAATGTTTGAAGGCAAATCCAAAATGCGGCAACGATCACCGTACCCAACGATCGACCTAAGACGGTATTGGCACATTATAGAAAAAGTTTAGGTCACCCCCAAACTTTTCAGAGCGGAATTTCCAAATGCCAATTTCACACACCCAGCATGTATGGTACCCGGGTTGCTCCACATACATGACTGGTACACGACGTGAGCAACCACTCCCCGGCATGAATGGTACATGGGTTGCTCCACATTCATGACCGGTATGCACTGCGAGCAATCAACCCCATCTTGGACGTTACACGGGTTGCTCCACGTGCATGAAGGGATGTCAGAGAAGCGAGCAACCATCATGACTTCTGTACAAATCCGTGCAGAACCCGGACCTAAAAAGAAGGGTTGACAAGAGATCAACCAACCATCAGTGGGCGCGCCATCCAATCTCGATGCTTAGATGATGTGGATCTCAGGTTCCAGACTCCACCGTCCACCCACTGCCATCCATTCCATCATGGTGTGCTACATGGAGACGTCCTCTGCCACCATGCTCTTCACTACGCCCTCACCTTCCACCAGACTAGTCCCTGAAGTGTCTGATCAACAGTTTTGGGTCACCCTTGTCGACATCGCTCGTGGTCGCCATTCAACGCGATCACGCCACGCCCCCACAGTTCCCATGGATCGGTGAAACCCCCCTGATCCTAACCCAGGAACGAGACTACCTAAGCCTCTTATTTAGGTCTAGGTCGCGCGACATCCTCCTCCACACAAAGATCCAATCAACGATCTCGGGAGGATGATGTAAGTCGCTTGCAGGAGTTGCGAACCAACGAAGACATGATCGCACTCCTCTGTCATATCTCACCACAACCCGGACCTCGTCCATAGGTACAGGATACGACTCGTTCGTTTCCCGAGTAGAAGTCACAGCATCTGGTCCAACCGTGCAATTAACCCCTCCCAACCACTTAGCTATCCTTTCGCAGATAGCTGTTTCATTCGCACAAGAGGAACCATGTTAGCCATCACCGCCCCACTTGGAGACGGTTGATGTTGAACATGCAGTGCCCCGCCTCTCACTGCACCTCTTCCACCCACGTCGAGTCTAGTGTCCTCACCCACCGAAATTTTCCAATTTCTAGGACACAAATACTCCTTACGCACCGCAGGTTCTTCGTGAACTTGCCCGAACGCTCGGTGATGTCTCTGTGACTGAGAGCGGAAGACCTAGCACGGCCAACGTCACCACAACCGTGAGCCTAGGCCATCAATCGTTTGAGTCTGTCTCATCGATGATGCCAACGAGAAGTCTTAGTGACCCCGTCTTTACTTGTCCTGTGCAAACAGGCGACACATCGGACACGCGTTTCGAAGTCGTGACGACGGAGCGTCTTTGTGACCCCCGTCTGGTTAGTTACCCCGTTCGTGATGGAGACCCGACTCGTAGCAATCAGCGAGGAACTTACACATTTCATGCCGCACTCGAGTTCACGAGGATCTATGAAGGACAAGGTCCCATCACCGACACCACTCCTACGCCTACGCTTACGCCACCACATGCTGCTCCGCCTCTTCCAAGTTTCGAAATGAACTTGGAGGAAAGCCAAATGCTGCTACTCCTGAGAATCCCACATGATTGCCTCACTCAACGCCACACCACATCACCATCACCATCATCAACGCCAGAGGCAGACTCGTCCCACGGACGACGTGACGATCCCAAAGACGGAGATCATCTCTAGGGGGAGTAAAGGAGAAGAACTGAGTTGAAGATCGTACAGCAGCATCAGCAGCAACCATCATCCACCTCCGCTCACACCACCTATGCCACCTCCCACAAAACCTACTCCACCACCTACGCAAACTACGCCACTTCGGGGGCTTCCACTACCTCTGCGCTTACGCATCGCCGGAGGCTTCCACTACCTCCGCACACATTCTGATGTGTCAGGCTATTTGTTCATAATGGAACACTCGAAGAAGCCATGGCACATCTAACCCAACACATTCCGCCACCACTGCGCTGACCACTCTGGAGACCGGGCTCCCTACTCTTGAAAGTCATTCAATAGAGCCTTGGCACATTTTTTACACCCCACGCCTACCTTCTTCTGGAGCCAGACGAGTCAACTTCGTCCCCGAACCAGACAACTTCCATTCGAAGACGACGAATCCGTCGTCGAGAAGAAGAAGATTGGAGAATCTTCACAAGTGAGTCCTAGCCGAGCCATCAATGCCTCCGCAAGAAGAGGAAATATCCCTTGTAGGGGGAGTTTGTTAGGACTCGAGATTTCTCCAATATGCATTTTATGGTCCTTTAAAGCCCTATCCGTGCCAGTTTGCTCCTTTAAGTCATCATGCATCTGCTCCTTAGGTCCTGGTCGTTCTTCAATGTGTTTGGCAGCTTCTGGAGGTCCGTCACCTCTTCGCAATTCACTCCCTGATTCCGGCAGCCTTCTGAGCTTCGCCCAGGGATCTAGAGGGGAAGCTGTGGGACGTGTTTCGTCATCGTTTGTTAGGAAATATTTCGTAGTGTTCAATTTCATTATATTATCTTTGTTGGTTAGCTTTTAGTTAATTTGGGCTAGGTCGTAATGGGCTAGCCCGTAGCTATTTTGTAATGGGCTTACACAAGGGCCCAAGTATTATATACCAACTTGTGGTATAAATACTAAAACCCTAACACATATTAGGTGTGCTTGTGTGTGTAGAGAAAATAAACATATGTTAGAGTGAGAGAGCCTTCTCAATAACACCACCAAGCCCCACGCTCGTTCTCGATTCCGATCTATTAGGCGTGTTTAATCCGTCCGAAGTTGTTCGTTTGGGTGAAACTCGGACCAACAATTGGTATCAGAGCCCAACGCGACCGGATTTGCGTGTTTTAAGCAAGATTTGAGTGAAAAATTGCTTGAAAATATTTTTCGTCACTTTCAGTTTTTGTGCGATTGCGACCTCGTTTGTTGTTTTTAGACATCCCAAAGGTTGATTATGTGTTTAGGAATGCCTCTCTGAAGTTTTGGAACAAGTTTCGTCGATTTTGAGTGAGATTTGAGCGAAAACGAGTTGATTTTTCTGGTATAAGTCGCGCAGCCTATCCAACAGTACACTGTTCTTGGCCGAGAAATTTCATAGCCGAGATATTTTTTTTTTCAGGCTGAGAAATTTCGAAACCGAGAAACTTTCTGTCACAGGCTGAGAAATTTCGAAACCGAGAAACTTTCTTTCTCAGGCTGAGAAATTTCGAAACCGAGAAATTTTCTTTTCGAGGTTGAGAAATTTCGAAACCGAGAAATTTTCTTTCTCAGGCTGAGAAATTTCTATCCGAGAAACTTTTCAGTTGCGAAACTTTCTCAGTTCACACTTCACGATTTTTTCGCGGTCTCTCTCACACAGCTGCTTTTTCTCAACCCGCGAATTTTTCAACCTGAGAAATTTTTAAAACTGAGAAATTTTTTCAAACTGAGAAATTTTCCGGAACTTTGAAGTTTTCGCGACTCACTCTCTCAACGAAATTTCTCGGGACAACATTTTTCGCACATTTTCACACATCATTTTTCACACCCCCGAGAAATTTGCACCCCGACCTTTAAACTTTATCCAAACCCGATTTTTGGCTTCAAATCTTGCAAAATCACTCTTTAAAAATACACTTAAACGTTTTTTACCACCAAAAAATTCTGGCCCCCCTTCGGAATAAATAAGGTTTAAAAAAAAAAATTTGGTTGAAATTTTTTATATCATTAGATAGAGAAAAATTTGGACTTCGTCTATTTTACACTTTTTTAAATTTTCCGAAATAAATTTTTCTGGGCCAAAATATTCGGTATAGACGACGTTTTTTTGAAATTTTTGAAGGCAAATCCAAAACGCGGCAACGATCAACGTACCCAACGATCGACCTAGGACGGCATTGGCACATTATAGAAAAAGTTTAGGTCACCCCCAAACTTTTCGGAGCGGAATTTCCAAATGCCAATTTCACACACCCAGCATGTATGGTACTCGGGTTGCTCCACATACATGACTGGTACACGACGTGAGCAACCACTCCCCGGCATGAATGGTACATGGGTTGCTCCACATTCATGACAGGTATGCACTGCGAGCAATCAACCCCATCTTGCACGTTACACGGGTTGCTCCACGTGCATGAAGGGATATCAGAGAAGCGAGCAACCATCATGACTTCTGTACAAATCCGTGCAGAACCCGGACCTACAAAGAAGGGTTGACAAGAGATCAACCAACCATCAGTGGACGCGCCATCCAATCTCGATGCTTAGACGATGTGGATCTCAGGTTCCAGACTCCACCGTCCACCCACTGCCATCCATTCCATCATGGTGTGCTACATGGAGACGTCCTCTGCCACCATGCTCTTCACTACGCCCTCACCTTCCACCAGACTAGTCCCTGAAGTGTCTGATCAACAGTTTTGGGTCACCCTTGTCGACATCGCTCGTGGTCGCCATTCAACGAGATCACGCCACGCCCCCACAGTTCCCATGGATCGGTGAAACCCCCCTGATCCTAACCCAGGAACGAGACTACCACAGCCTCTTATTTAGGTCTAGGTCGGGCGACATCCTCCTCCACGCAAAGATCCAATCAACGATCTCGGGAGGATGACGTAAGTCGCTTGCAGGAGTTGCGAACCAACGAAGACATGATCGCACTCCTCTGTCATATCTCACCACAACCCGGACCTCGCCTATAGGTACAGGATACGACTCGTTCGTTTCCCGAGTAGAAGTCGCGGCATCTGGTCCAACCGCGCAATTAACCCCTCCCAACCACTCAGCTATCCTTTCGCAGATAGCTGTTTCATTCGCACAAGAGGAACCATGTTAGCCATCACCGCCCCACTTGGAGACGGTTGATGTTGAACATGCAGTGCCCCGCCTCTCACTGCACCTCTTCCACCCACGTCGAGTCTAGTGTCCTCACCCACCGAAATTTTCCAATTTCTAGGACACAAATACTCCTTACGCACCGCAGGTTCTTCGTGAACTTGCCCGAACGCTCGGTGATGTCTCTGTGACTGAGAGCGGAAGACCTAGCACGGCCAACGTCACCACAACCGTGAGCCTAGGCCATCAATCGTTTGAGTCTGTCTCATCGATGATGCCAACGAGAAGTCTTAGTGACCCCGTCTTTTCTTGTCCTGTGCAAACAGGCGGCACATCGGACACGCGTTTCGATGTCGTGACGACGGAGCGTCTTTGTGGCCTCCGTCTGGTTAGTTATCCCGTTCGTGATGGAGACCCGACTCGTAGCAATCAGCGAGGAACTTACACATTTCATGCCGCACTCGAGTTCACGAGGATCTATGAAGGACAAGGTCCCATCACCGACACCACTCCTACGCCTACGCTTACGCCACCACATGCTGCTCCGCCTCTTCCAAGTTTCGAAATGAACTTGGAGGAAAGCCAAATGCTGCTATTCCTGAGAATCCCACATGATTGCCTCACTCAACGCCACACCACATCACCATCACCATCATCAACGCCAGAGGCAGACTCGTCCCACGGACGACGTGACGATCCCAAAGACGGAGATCATCTCAAGGGGGAGTAAAGGAGAAGAACTGAGTTGAAGATCGTACAGCAGCATCAGCAGCAACCATCATCCACCTCCGCTCACACCACCTATGCCACCTCTCACAACACCTACTCCACCACCTACGCAAACTACGCCACACCGGGGGCTTCCACTACCTCTGCACTTACGCATCGCCGGAGGCTTCCACTACCTCCACACACATTCTGATGTGTCAGGCTATTTGTTCATAATGGAACACTCGAAGAAGCCATGGCACATCTCACCCAACACATTCCGCCACCACTGCGCTGACCACTCTGGAGACCGGGCTCCCTACTCTTGAAAGTCACATTTCAATAGAGCCTTGGAACCTTTTTTACACCCCACGCCTACCTTCTTCTGGAGCCAGACGAGTCAACTTCGTGCCCGAACCAGACAACTTCCATTCGAAGACGACGAATCCGTCGTCGAGAAGAAGAAGATTGGAGAATCTTCACAAGTGAGTCCTAGCCGAGCCATCAATGCCTCCGCAAGAAGAGGAAATATCCCTTGTAGGGGGAGTTTGTTAGGACTCGAGATTTCTCCAATACGCCCAACAAAGATATCCCGCGCTGAATTGAAGATTGAACACTAAGGGGGAGATTGTTAGGAAATATTTTGTAGTGTTCAATTTCATTATATTATCTTTGTTGGTTAGCTTTTAGTTAATTTGGGCTAGGTCGTAATGGGCTAGCCCGTAGCTATTTTGTAATGGGCTTACACAAGGGCCCAAGTATTATATACCAACCTGTGGTATAAATACTAAAACCCTAACACATATTAGGTGTGCTTGTGTGCGTAGAGAAAATAAACATATGTTAGAGTGAGAGAGCCTCCTCAATAACACCACCAAGCCCCACGCTCGTTCTCGATTCCGATCTATTAGGCGTGTTTAATCCGTCCGAAGTTGTTCGTTTGGGTGAAACTCGAACCAACAATTGGTATCAGAGCCCAACGCGACCGGATTTGCGTGTTTTAAGCAAGATTTGAGTGAAAAATTGCTTGAAAATATTTTTTGTCACTTTCAGTTTCTGGGCGATTTCGACCTCGTTTTGTTGTTTTTAGACATCCCAAAGGTTGATTATGTGTTTAGGAATGCCTCTGAAGTTTTGGAACAAGTTTCGTCGATTTTGAGTGAGATTTGAGCGAAAACGAGTTGATTTTTTCTGGTATAAGTCGCGCAGCTCCAACAGTACACTGTTCTTGGCCGAGAAATTTTATAGCCGAGAAATTTTTTTATTTTCAGGCTGAGAAATTTCGAACCCGAGAAACTTTCTTTCACAGGCTGAGAAATTTCGAAACCGAGAAACTTTCTTTCTCAGGCTGAGAAATTTCGAAACCGAGATATTTTCTTTTCCAGGTTGAGAAATTTCGAAACCGAGAAATTTTCTTTCTCAGGCTGAGAAATTTCTATCCGAGAAACTTTTCAGTTGCGAAACTTTCTCAGTTCACACTTCACGATTTTTTCGCGGTCTCTCTCACACAGCTGCTTTTTCTCAACCCGCGAATTTTTCAACCTGAGAAATTTTTAAAACTGAGAAATTTTTTCAAACTGAGAAATTTTCCGGAACTTCGAAGTTTTCGCGACTCACTCTCTCAACGAAATTTCTCGGGACAACATTTTTCGCACATTTTCACACATCATTTTTCGCACCCCCGAGAAATTTGCACCCCGACCTTTAAACTTGATCCAAACCCAATTTTTGGCTTCAAATCTTGTAAAATCACTCTTTAAAAATACACTTAAACATTTTTGACCACCAAAAAATTCTGGCCCCCCTTCGGAATAAATAAGGTTTAAAAAAAATTTTGGTTGAAATTTTTTATATCATTAGATAGAGAAAAATTTGGACTTCGTCTATTTTACACTTTTTAAAATTTTCCGAAATAAATTTTTCTGGGCCAAAATATTCGGTATAGACGACGTTTTTATTTAATTTTTGAAGGCAAATCCAAAACGCGGCAACGATCACCGTACCCAACGATCGACCTACGACGGTATTGGCACATTATAGAAAATGTTTAGGTCACCCCCAAACTTTTCGGAGCGGAATTTCCAAATGCCAATTTCACACACCCAGCATGTATGGTACCCGGGTTGCTCCACATACATGACTGGTACACGACGTGAGCAACCACTCCCCGGCATGAATGGTACATGGGTTGCTCCACATTCATGACCGGTATGCATTGCGAGCAATCAACCCCATCTTGCACGTTACACGGGTTGCTCCACGTGCATGAAGGGATGTCAGAGAAGCGAGCAACCATCATGACTTCTGTACAAATCCGTGCAGAACCCGGACCTACAAAGAAGGGTTGACAAGAGATCAACCAACCATCAGTGGGCGCGCCATCCAATCTCGATGCTTAGACGATGTGGATCTCAGGTTCCAGACTCCACCGTCCACCCATTGCCATCCATTCCATCATGGTGTGCTACATGGAGACGTCCTCTGCCACCATGCTCTTCACTACGCCCTCACCTTCCACCAGACTAGTCCCTGAAGTGTCTGATCAACAGTTTTGGGTCACCCTTGTCGACATCGCTCGTGGTCGCCATTCAACGCGATCACGCCACGCCCCAACAGTTCCCATGGATCGGTGAAAACCCCTGATCCTAACCCAGGAACGAGACTACCCTAGCCTCTTATTTAGGTCTAGGTCGCGCGACATCCTCCTCCACGCAAAGATCCAATCAACGATCTCGGGAGGATGACGTAAGTCGCTTGCAGGAGTTGCGAACCAACGAAGACATGATCGCACTGGTTGATGTTGAACATGCAGTACCCCGCCTCTCACTGCACCTCTTCCACCCACGTCGAGTCTAGTGTCCTCACCCACCGAAATTTTCCAATTTCTAGGACACAAACACTCTTTACGCACCCCAGGTTCTTCGTGAACTTGCCCGAACGCTCGGTGATGTCTCTATGACTGAGAGCGGAAGACTTAGCACGGACAACGTCACCACAACCGTGAGCCTAGGCCATCAATCGTTTGAGTCTGTCTCATCGATGATGCCAACGAGAAGTCTTAGTGACCCCGTCTTTTCTTATCCTGTGCAAACAGGCAGCACATCGGACACGCGTTTCGATATCGTGACGACGGAGCGTCTTAGTGACCCCCGTCTGGTTAGTTACCCGTTCGTGATGGAGACCTGACTCGTAGCAATCAGCGAGGAACTTACACATTCCATGCCACACTCGAGTTCAGGAGGATCTATGAAGGACAAGGTCCCATCACCGACACCACTCCTACGCCTACGCTTACGCCACATGATGCTGCTCCCCCTCTTCCAAGTTTCGAAATGAACTTGGAGGAAAGCCAAATGCTGCTACTCCTGAGAATCCCACATGATTGCCTCACTCAACGCCACACCACATCACCATCACCATCATCAACGCCAGAGGCAGACTCGTCCCACGGACGACGTGACGATCCCAAAGACGGAGATCATCTCAAGGGGGAGTAAAGGAGAAGAACTGAGTTGAAGATCGTACAGCAGCATCAGCAGCAACCATCATCCACCTCCGCTCACACCACCTATGCCACCTCTCACAACACCTACTCCACCACCTACGCAAACTACGCCACGCTGGGGGCTTCCACTACCTCTGTGCTTACGCATCGCCGGAGGCTTCCACTACCTCCGCACATATTCTGATGTGTCAGGCCATTTGTTCATAATGGAACACTCGAAGAAGCCATGGCACATCTCACCCAACACATTCCGCCACCACTGCGCTGACCACTCTGGAGACCGGGCTCCCTACTCTTGAAAGTCACATTTCAATAGAGCCTTGGCACATTTTTTACACCCCACGCCTACCTTCTTCTGGAGCCAGACGAGTCAACTTCGTGCCCGAACCAGACAACTTCCATTCAAAGACGACGAATCCGTCATCGAGAAGAAGAAGATTGGAGAATCTTCACAAGTGAGTCCTAGCCGAGCCATCAATGCCTCCGCAAGAAGAGGAAATATCCCTGTAGGGGGAGTTTGTTAGGACTCGAGATTTCTCCAATACGCCCAACAAAGATATCCCGCGCTGAATTGAAGATTGAACACTAAGGGGGAGATTGTTAGGAAATATTTTGTAGTGTTCAATTTCATTATATAATCTTTGTTGGTTAGCTTTTAGTTAATTTGGGCTAGGTCGTAATGGGCTAGCCCGTAGCTATTTTGTAATGGGCTTACACAAGGGCCCAAGTATTATATACCAACTTGTGGTATAAATACTAAAACCCTAACACATAGTTAGGTGTGCTTGTGTGTGTAGAGAAAATAAACATATGTTAGAGTGAGAGAGCCTCCTCAAGAACACCACCAAGCCCCACGCTCGTTCTCGATTCCGATCTATTAGGCGTGTTTAATACGTCCGAAGTTGTTCGTTTGGGTGAAACTCGGACCAACATCGTTCTCCCCTGTTACCTCCGTGAATCGGCCGTCAACGTTCTCTGTTCTTGGTGGTGTCTGGGCTTTTATTTGTATCTTTCTTCTTTTCCGTCTTTCTGATAAGGTGCTGTTGATGGTGTTGCGCACCAGGAGGTCCAGCTGCGCAACGGTCAGGGTTATGGGTGTTTCTGGTTCCAATGTTACAGAGGCGGGCACTGGGGTTGTAATCTGCTCCCGGTGGTCACCTCCAACAGCTTCCTCGAACTGTGGATCTAAGTTCTTTTGCACATAAGAGCCTTCATCCATCGACTTTCCGCGCCTTCGTCTCGTCCCAACATAATTTTAAAAGAAAGTCAATAAACGTTAAGCACAACTTCGCACACTATTGGCAAGATCACTCACACCTCCAAGTCTGAATTTCCCCATATGGCGCCATTTGATGTGGGGCTACCCCAATCAACAAGATTTATATGTGTGAGGAAATTTATATAGCGGTAGAAGCGATTATTGCAAAGTTTAAGACGTGCTTAAGGTGCTTGTTTGTAAAGAAACTGAAAAGGACGTATCTGGGACGTTGGGACCTGTTTGGGACGTGTTGGGGATGTAACCAAAAGAACACAAGATGTACGTGGTTCGGATCTTTGCAGATCCTACGTCCACGGGCGCTCTGAAACTATTTTTCACTATACTTCCGAAGATTACACACTCAAAGCTACGTTTTCCTCACTTTGCTCTCAATAACACATAAGAAATTAGCTAAGGGGACGTCAAAGATAATGATTTAGTGTAGAGAGAGTATTTTTTAGGTGTTGCAATGTGTTAGAATGTGATTGTTTTCGTTCTATGATTGTTGGTTTGTGAAATGAGTGAAGTCCTCCTTTTATAGGTGTTTTTCTGCCTAGGATTCTGGCTCTTCGTTTGAGGTCCTGAAGATGAAACATTCCCTGCTTCCGTCAGGAACAGCAAGCATGCTTCTGACAGTTTTTCCTGCTCTGTCAGGATCTCAATAGCTTCTGCAGGAAGCTTCCATATGACAGTGGTGCGGCTCTCTTTTTGACAGCCACATGGTGATCAACCGGTTACTCTTCCCAAGGTGTCTTTTCGGCTTCTGGACCTTCAGTGAAGCTTCCTCACGACGCTTTCTCGGGATGACAAGACCTGCATTAGTATAATAGGTCCCAAAACACTTCCCTAATATGGTGTTAGTTCCCCAAAGTCTGTCGGAGGTCCCTAAAACCCTTATTTCCTGTTGTTATCTCCCTAAAGCCTGTTATAGGTCCCTAAAATCTGTCGGAGGTCCCTAAAACCGTTATTTCCTGTTGTCATCTCCCTAAAGCCCTTATTCCCTCTGTCGGAGGTCCTAAAAGTCTCCCTTCACAATCTAACTTTTTCAAGGGAACTCATATTTTTTACTAAGTTCCCTTATAATTATCGTAAACTAATTATTTTCCTAATCTCTTTTTGGCCTGCCTAATTATCGTTGCACATCAGTTTTGATTTCATAATTATTTTGTTAATGGTTTATATTTTTTAAAGTATTTTATTGAAAAAAAAGCCCTTAGTTCTTCCACGGTCTTCTTTAACCCTTCGAAACGCTCGTCTGACAAACGAGTGACGACCATGGCGCGACAGGTCGGACCAATTTGTTAGAGTAAACACGGTACGAGATTTGATTAATTGTTTACGAAGAGAATCGAATAGAAATAATATATATTGATATAGCTGAAAGGATAAAAAAGTCGAAGTGTTGACAACGTAAGCCACGAATAAACACCCGTTCCTTCCCAGACACTCAATACTACCCAATGATCCTCCACTACTTACGCTAGTTACTTATTTATAATAAAAAGAAAATTCCTAAATTATATCAATCTCCCTATGCAATCCTAACCAACATGCTATAATAAGCATATAGTTTCTAATTTGAATGGTTTCTTTCGGAAAGCCCAAGATCGCGAGATCCGATATCTTCCTTAGCGGGCCGCCTCGAATAAAGTCTAACATTAGACTATACCAGTGAAACGAAAAGTAAAGAAATATAATTCTTTTAAAGCTGAAGCGGTGCGCAAAGAGCTCTACCTAGTCAAATCAGAAACCGGATCTCTGATGGTCATCACGAGCGTAGACCGCCCAGTTGGCACTCAGATTATGTGATAGAGAGCAATCTTGCATACTATTTTCTGACTGAGGATGGAAAGCCAACCACTTTCCAAGAAGCACTAATTATTCAGATGTGAGTCAGTGGATTTCAGCAACGCAAGAGGAAATTGAAGATTTTTATAAAACAAATAGGACATGAGAGTTGGTGCCATTACCGCAGGGAACGAAACCCATTGGAATCAGGGTGTACAAAATCAAGTGGAATGGTGATGGCCATGTATAGCGATATCGTGCTAGACTGGTTGTAAGGGGATATGATCAGAAAGACGGAGTTGACTTCAACGAAATTTTCTCACCGATGGTTCGCCTTATTGTAGACAATGAGGACTATTTTGGGTTTTCTCCCGCTTCTTATGGACATGGTCGTTATCACCTTCGCGCCTTAATCGGGCCGCGAAGCTACTCTTAAGCTGGCTTGATATGGATACCGTATTCAACAAGGGCATCTAGCTCAAAGCGTCTGCAACATTGTTTTGACGGCCCAGACGATGTCTCCATTCAAAATCAAACTCACTGAGAAACTCTTGCCACCGTGCTTGTGTAGGCGTAAATTTCCGTTGTGCTTTTAAATATGTGTTGGCTACGTTGTCCATCACGATACAAAATTTGGACTCGAGTAGGTAGTGACACCACACTTCGAAGCAATTGACGACGGCTGTCGTCTCGCGCTCATGCGTCATTGTAGTGTTTCGACGTCCTTCGCTTCCGACTCTCATAAGCAATCCAGTGCTTATTTTGGACATGAATGCTGCCTATAGGTTTACCAGAAGCATCATTATGAACTTCAAAGGTATGGCCGAATTCAGGTAGTTTAAGAACGGGTACGTGTGTGTCATGAACTGATCTAATTTTTTTTTTTTTGGATTTTCTCTATGCAGTTCTGATATTTAGAGAAGATTAGAGAAGAGAATAGAAGAGAAGAATAACAAATTGGATCGAGGGAGAAGAAGAAGAAGAATCATAGATAGGGAAGAAGATTAGAAGAAGGTTTCAATTTCATTGATCCCACAAAACGTTCACACAACGTTCTTAATATAATAGTAGTGATGTGGGGCTATTCCAATCAAAGAAATTTATATGTGGTTCGGGAAATTTATATAGCCGGAGAATTGATACAAAGTTGTAGGGCGTGCGTAAGGTGCTTATTAGTAAGAAAAATTAATATGACGTTGTGGCTTGTTTAGGACGTGTTTGGAACGTTGGGTCATGTTTGGGACGTGTTGGGATGTGTTTGGGACGTGTCTGGGACATATTGGGAAGTGTTTGGACGTATTGGGACGTGTTGGGACCAAAAGGGACGTATTGGGACGTGACAGAAAGGACACAAGATGTACGTAGTTCGGATCTTTGCAGATCCTACGTCCACAGGCGCTCAGGAACTCATTTTCACTATACTTTTGAAGATTACACACTCAAATAATCCTTACTTTCGCTCTAAATATGCTAATTATCGAAAGAGATGTTTAACACACTGAAAAGAGAGAAACTAGAGAGTATTTTCGTATTCTGATGATGATTCTTGCAAGAATGATGAAGTCCCCTTTATATAGAAGGCTCCTGTGCATTGCTTGAAGGTACGTCCCTGGATTCCTGATGATATGACCCCCTGGGACAATGTGATGCACAGTGTGACAGGCTGTTTGTCAGAGATAGCCTTTGACAGCTTTCCTGCAGCTTTTTGCAGTCATGTCAGAAGCAGCTTTTTCTAACCTCTTACCTATCTTTTCACCTGGAAGCGTACTGAGGAAGCTTTATTCTTCTTGGGCGTCGTCAACTACCTATCGGGGGTCCCTGAAGGTCCCTATCTCTATTATTTATCATTATTTAAATATTTAATATTCTCCCATGGGCCTAACGGGTCTTTTCTGAATTTTTCAGGCCCATCTAGTTTTAGTCCGTATCAACCACTCCCCTACTCTAATTTATTTTTTGGGACAAAAAGTAAATTAGAGTAAAATAGTAAGATGGGCCTTACCTCCCTATTAGGGACCTACCGTAATTACCTCTTGTAGAGACACGTTATGTTGACTGATGTGGAGGAAGGAAACCAGTTCCGAAGTTCCTCAGCGTACCCCCTGTAGCTCCCTTGCTCCGTCAGGTCCTAGTGGTGGTGGCTAGGGACGTTCGCGAGGAGATTCCTCCTTCTGAAGGAACGGAGGATGTTCCCGCGGTTCCTTTCTCTGTTAGGGGAGCTCAAGAAGTTCCTTTTACGGCCCATGTCCCTCAGTGGGTGAGCTCCCTGCTTCTGTGGACCATATGAACAGACATGAACAGATGAGCCTGCTAAGCTGTTGGGTGCGCCCAGATGATCAGAGGGCCATCTCTCCGAGGTTTCTTCTTAGGTGGTGGGCCACGTAGCTTGCAAAATGTCTGCAAAGTCTTCAATCCAGGACCTCGTGGGCGGCTTCAGCACTGGGTCCTCGAGAACTGAGACCGTGTATGCTGTTCGGGACTTTCCTTTTCCTAGGTGCTCCCAGAGAGATCTGCATGCTTCTGAGGACCCTCATTTTCCGCTCCCTGCTGTAGAGAAGCATGCAGAGGTCCTAGCCCGCTGCTGGTGTTGTTGATCTGTCGTCTCCAACTCCTCAAGGAACTTGGCAGAAGGCCTTTTCGGACATCTTAGGACCTAACAGGGACCTGATGGCGGAGCTCCTCTTCGAACCTTGCATTTTGAAGGAGATCCTCAGGTCCTACTGTATGTTCCTCCTAGCTCCTAGGACATTATATTTGTATGGGGATAGCCTGTAAAAATACTATGTCATTTTTTCCTTTCGGGACATAATGGTATGGGGAGCTTAACTCCCCATGTTCGCATGTTTCAGCAGAGTTCCCTTTCTCCTGTATTTCATGTTTTTGTGCTTTCCATCCTTTCGGGACCTGATGGGTGTTTCTAGGAACACCATTATCGTGGCTTGGTTATAGCGTCAGCTCGCTTAGATGCATGGTTATAGCGCCAGCTCGCTTAGTAATTCGTAGGCCAAGTACGAATTCATGCCATCATTTGCGCTAGGCTCTCTATGTCCTTAGCGAATTCAGTATTTGTGTAGACCCTTAGGCCTATAAAATTTTAACCCTGGGGATCCCCTCATCGATTTACCCTGGTTCTAGTGCCAGCTTCGCTTTAGGTATGTAGGGATTTTTTCAGGCCCAATTCCAGCCCAAGCCCGTATAAGCTTGTGGAGTTCCTCTGTAAAACCAATTGGCAATAGAGGGAGTGAAACCACAAGCTTATAAACCACTCTAATTCTCTTTAAGTAGTCGATGTGGGGGTCTTTGTTTGCACCCAACAATCCTTCCCTCAAACTCAAGACCACACAACGGGCCTCACCTTTCGACGATTATCTGCACCAAGCGCTTCCACCGCAATCATCTGCACCAAGCCCTTTTTTCATCATAGATTCACCAATCGTCTTACAAGGGCCGGGAACACACCACCCACACCGTATCCGGGCTAGAATTTCTCCATCTGAAGGCACCCTCACGTGTTGGTCCACGCTCACCGCACCACTGTAGGGATTTTTTCAGGCCCAATTCCAGCCCAAGCCCGTATAAGCTTGTGGAGTTCCTCTTTAAAACCAATTGGCAATAGAGGGAGTGAACCCACAAGCTTATAAACCACTCTAATTCTCTTTAATTAGTCGATGTGGGAGTCTTTGTTTGCACCCAACAAGGTACCATTCACGTCGCAGGCTTACTGAGAGCCTTTGATGTTCAGTACACCGCAGCCCGTCAGCGGCGGCATCTTGTACACCCTTATGCGCATCATTCACATCGCAGATGGATTATCTTTGTCGTCATGTACACCGCAGGTCCGTCGACCTTTGGCATCAAATCACACCGCAGATATATTATCTTTGGCATCCTGTACACCGCAGGATCGTTGACCCTTGGCATCGATTATATTATACGGTGCACCGTTTATATAATAAGATATTTATATTCCGAGAAGGCGGTATTTCCTTAGGGACATCATTAGTTTACCCTGGTTATAGCGCCAGCTTCGCTTAAATGCGTGGGTATAGCGCCCGCCCGCTTAAATGCGTGGCTATAGCGCCCGCTCGCTTACATGCGTGGTTATAGCGCCAGCTCGCTTAAACGCGTGGTTATAGCGCCCGCTCTCTTAGATGCGTGGTTATAGCGCCCGCTCGCTTAAATGCGTGGTTATAGCATCCACTCGCTTAAGTCATGGTTATAGCGCCAGCTCGCTTAAATGCGTGGTTGTAGCGCCAGCTCGCTTAGTATCCGAGCTCCTTGTCGGAGGCCTTGAATTTGAAGTAATAGCAAAGTGGAGCTCCTTTCTTCGCGGTTAATGATAAGGTCTCTGGCTCTGGATCTCCGGAGGTTCGGGTGTCAGCCTGGAGCCATCTTCTAGGTCCCATGGACCTTCGCGTGTCAGTGCGGAGCTTGGCTTCTTTGCCTTCAATCCAGCACGGAGCCAGGTTTCAGCTGGTTTGGAGATCTCTTATAACGGGCTTCGCATGCTGGCAAGGAGCTCGGCATGGAGATGTCAAACACATAGATCATGTCATCGTTTTCAGCACGGAGCTGGTCTTTAGGTCCCGGGCAATTCGGGCCTTCACGCCAGCGCGGAGCTGGGCTTTTATTTCTTCGTGCACGCGGGAAGCTAGTTTCTAAATCTCCGTGGTTTTTCACATGCCAGTTCAGAGGAGGACTTCGACCTCCCGGGGATCTCCTGTAGAACCCGGGCCCCTTGAGCCAACTAGCCAATAAATTTTTGCACGCACATTATATGCCTATGTGACTAATCTGAATTTGGTGCATAAATTATGTGCTTAACGTGATGTCATATATGTTTCGTATCTATATATGTGTCTAGGAAATATCTAGTTTGTTTAAGAATTTTCGAAAATATTGAATAAGGATAAATGTGAGGTAAAAATGTTAGTAAGAATGGTAATTGGGCCAGGGCTATGAATTTGAGTTGAGTTAGAATTTCCAAAACTTAGGCCCAAATTAAAGGTCAAAACTTTGGAAACAAAGTTCCCTAAAATATGGAAAACCCACGCCACATTAAGTCACATCACCCACAACTTTGAAAAAAAAACATATTTGATACGGACATAAATTAGGCAGGCGAAATTAAGACATAATTTAGATTAAGGTGATAATTAGAAAAACTTGATAGAAACTAGAGTTTTGGAAAAATAGAGAGATAAAAACATGAAATAAGGCTTTGAGGGACCTCCGTAAGACTTTTAGGGACCTCCGACAGACTTAAGGGAGATAACAACAGGAAATAAGGGTTTTAGGGACCTTACATTAGGAAACTAACAACAGGAGCTGACGTAAATCGGGACCTCCAACGCCAGCTGGTAGTGCCCGGGAGAAACGAAGCTTCTTCAATACGCTAGTGGTTCCTTGGGAGAAATGAAGCTTCTCCAGTACGCTTTATAAAGGTAAAAGCTGTAGGAGGACGTGACTGATGGGACAGCACAAGAGCTATGACTGCTGACAGACGTCCTACACTGCACCTCACGTTGTCCCAGACGGTCTTGTCACCAGGAATCCTAGGATGTGAGCCCAGCCAGCTGTTGCGAGCTCCTATAAAAGGAGGACTTCATCATTTTTCACAAATAATCACATTCTAACACTCTCACCACGAAAAACACTTAGAAAATTTATAGTTCTTCCACGTTCATGTATTCAAGAGAGAGAAAAGAGAGGATTGAGTGTGTATATTCAAAAGTGATAATGAAAAGTGTTGAGTGCGGTCCGTGGACGTAGGATTCAAACGAATCCGAACCACGTAATCTCTTGTTCTCTCTTTTTACGGGCTTATTACGTCTCGTTTGCACCAGATCACACGCACAACTAGGTCCGCACCGTTCGCGGACCTATACGGACCTCTAAATACCCATGCCTCCCACTTTCTGTCACGTCCCTTTCACGTCCCAAGCAGGTCCCGAGTACGTCCCAACGTCCCTTTATGTCCCAACACGTCCCAAACATGTCCAAACAAATCCCTAATACGTCCCTTTCACTTCCTTTATAAATAAGCACCTTACGCACGCCCTACAACTTTGTAATAATCAATTATCCGGCTGTATAAATTTCCCCGAACCATATAAATTTCTTTGATTGGGATAGCCCCATATCAAATGGCGCCGTCTGTGGGAAAATTCAGAGTTGAAGGCGTGAGTAATTTCGCCTATATTGTGCGAAGCTGTGCTTATCTTTTTTTTTATTTCTTTTTTCTTCTCTTTAATTCTGCTGGAACGAGACGAAAGACGCAAAAACTGAGGGATAAAGACCCTCTCTGCCGAAGAGTTTGGACCTATAACACACAGGAGCTGCCAAAGCACAACTGAAGCTCGTGGGACATAAAGATGAAGACCCGGATCTCCACATTCGGGACCTTAAAGCCCAGCTCCACGCTGGCAAGAAGACTCGAAGCTCCACCTTCAATGACCTTAAAGCCCAGCCCTGCGCTGGTACGAAGACCTGAAGCTCTGCCTTCAGGACCTCCCAGCTCCGCGCTGCCATGAAGATTCGAAGCCCCACATTCGGGACCTTCCAGCTCCTCGCTAGCACGCGAAGCTCAGTGGAACCTAGAAGGAATATCCAAACCAGGTCCCCAGATCCGTGGGATCTAGAAGACAGTTCCCACTACAGTCCGAAGGTCCGCGGAAGATACAAGCCAAGCTCCGTGCTGGCACATGAAGGTCCGTGGGATCTAGAAGACAGTTCCCACTACCGTCCGAAGGTTCGCGGAAGATACAAGCCAAGCTTCGTGCTGGCACATGAAGGTTTGTGGGACTTAGAAGACAATTCCCCACTACCTTCCGAAGGTCCGCGGAAGATACAAGCCAAGCTTCGTGCTGGCACATGAAGGTCCGTGGGACCTAGAAGACAGTTCCCTGCTGCCGTTCGAAGGTCCGCGGAAGATACAAGCCAAGCGCCGCGCTGACACATGAAGATCTTTGGGACCCAGAGGACAGCTCTGCACTGGCGTATGAAGATCTTGGGGACCCAGGAGCCAGCTCCATGCGGGCACACGAAGATCCTGGGACCTAAAAGTCAGCCTCGCGCCGGCAGTTAGTGGGAGATAAAAGCCCAGTCCCATGCGGACACATGAAGATCCACGGAAGGATAAAATCGAAGGACTCATCCTAGCGGCGAATCTGAGGGAGTTCATTGATCAGGACCTCGAGCAAGGTCCGAAGGTAGCTAAAAAGGAGTCCGTAGGAACTGTGCCGACTAAAGGCAGACAACGTCCGCCTCCTCCAGATAGGGGCCAGTTCCATTTAAGACTCATGTCCTTGTCATAGTAGGAGCACTCCGATGTCCAACAGAGCCCAAATCATGCGCCTGAGCATTTGAAGGACTACAAAGGTCAGAGGGACCTCAAAGCCCGGCTCCGCGCTGGCACATGAAGGACCGCAGAACCTAAAAATCCAGCTCCGTGCTGGCATGAAGGTACGCGAAGGTCCGTGGAACCTAGAAGCTAGCTCCTCGCCGACGTCCGAAGATCCACGGGAGAAAAAAGCCCAACTCCGGCCTGAGGATCTATGGAAGATAAACATGAAGATCCACGGGAGACATCTCATGATGAGGAGGCTCTTAGCCGGAATTCCGGGGCCCTCTAAATCTCACTCTTATTTATATTATCGATACCATATTAAATACATACATCGTACTAACAATACTATCATTCGAAGGATGAAACCGAAGGGCCCATCCTACTGAGGAAGTTCGTTGAACATGGCCCTGACTGAGGTCTGAAGGTAGCCGAGAAGGAGCTCGGGGATCTGTGCCCACTAAAGGCAGACAACCCCTGCATCCTCTAAGGGCCAGCTCCATTTAAGGCTCGCATCCCTATCATAATAGGAGCTCTAGGCCAGGGGAAATCCTATTTCCAATCCAGAGCCCGAAATTGCACACAGGAGCGGTCGAAGGTCCGAACTTCCGGAGATCTGGAGCCAGGGACCTCATCATTAACCGAGAAGAAAAAAGAGCTCTATTTCGCCATTACTTCAAATTTTAGGCCTCCAACAAGGAGCCCGGATACTAAGCGAGCCGGCACTATAACCGTGCAATTTAAGCGAGCTGGCGCTGTATCCACGCATGTGAGCGAGCGGGCGCTATACCCACGCATTTAAGCGAAGCTGGCGCTATAACCAGGATAAACTATTGATGTCCCTAAAGAAATACCGCCTTGTCGGAATATAAATATTTTACTATATAATAAACGGTGCACCGTATAATATAATCGATGCCAAAGGTCGACGGACCTGCGGTGTACAGGACGCCAAAGATGATATATCTGCGGTGTGATGATGCCAAAGGTCGACGGACCTGCGATTTACAGGACGTTAAAGATAATCCATCTGCGATGTGAATGATGCCCATAAGGGTGTACAAGATGCCACCACTGACGGGCTGCGGTGTACAGGACATCAAAGGCTCTCAGTAAGCCTGCGACGTGAATGGTACCAAAGCGAAGCTGGCGCTATAACCATGGTAAATCAATGAGGGGATCCCCATATTTTATAGACCTAAGTGTCTACACAAATACTGAAATCGCTAAGGACATAGAGAGCCTAGCGCAAATGACACCTAAGGACAATGACGACGGTCATTGCAACCCAGGCATGACTTCGTACTTGGCTTACGAATTACTAAGCGAGCTGGCGCTATAACCATGCATCTAAGCGAGCTGGCACTATAACCATGCAACGATAATGATGTTCCCAGGAACATCCATCAGGTCCCTAAAGGATGCAAAGCACAAAAATAAATATAGGAGAAAGGGAACTCCGGTGAAACATGCGAACATGGGGAGTTAAGCTCCCCACACCATTATGCCCCGAAAGGAAAAAATGACAAAGTATTTTTTACAGGCTATCACCATGATGAAATAGGAGAGGTCCATACAAATAGGGTGTTCCAGGGAGCTAAGAGCAACGTGCAGCAGGACCTGGGGATCTCCCTCAAAGTGCAAGGCTCGAAGAGGAGCTCCGCCATCAGGAGTTGGAGACGACGTTCGAAAGATCAACAATATTAGAAATGGACCAGGACCTCTGCATGCTTCTCTACAGCAGGAAGCCAAAAATAAGGGTCCGCGGAGGCCTGCAGATCTCCCTGGAAGCATCCAGGAAAAGGGAGGTCCCGAAGAGCATACACGGCCCGAAATCCTTCAAAGAGAGAAAGTCCTTCAAATAGAAGATGGTACTGGCAAAGGCGAATACATTCATCCTCCACATCACCAAGTGGGCAGCCACATGCACCTCCGTCATGCCCGCGGAATCGGCATCTCTTCTTTCTCCTTAGAAAAGGAGCTTCAGGGACCCTCCTCGTACTATTTCACGAGAGTTACATTTTCGTCCTTCTTTCTCCAAGAAGCTCGGCATTTCTCCCTCGTGCTGCTCCACTAACTCTGTCTGGTTAGTTATCTCCAGGTCCTGGATCGAAGACTTTGCAGACAGTCCGAAAGCTACGTGGCCCACCACCTAAGAAGAAACCTCGGAGAGATGGCCCTTTGATCATCAGGGAGCACCCAACGACTTAGCAGGCCCATCTTTTCATCTCTGTCAGATGGTCCACAGAAGCAGTGAACTCGTCCACTGAGGTCCCTATAGGTCCCATAAGAGGCTCAGCATCTTTGCCACAAGGAGAAAAAAGGACGTAACTTCTTTTTTGCTTTTCTTTCTGACCCTTTGATGAAGTTGTTTTCTGTTAACACCAGAAACAGGGGCAGTGATGATGGGAACTTCTTGAGCTCCCCTAATAGGAGAAGGAACCGCAGGGACACCCGCCGTCCCTGCAGAAGGAGGAATCTCCTCGTGAACGGCCCTTACCACTCGAATCCTAGGGAGAAAGGGAGCTACAGAGGGTGCGCTGGATTGGGGAGTCTGGGGAACTTGGGAGATGGTTCCCTTCTCCACATCGGTCAACATAGCCCACTATGAGGACGTCATATCTGCGTCACGAACCCAAGACACGTGATCGAAAAGCATTAGCTCCGCGGCAAAAAAGAAAAAAAGAGAAAGGGAAACGCGCCTTTCCAAAGACAAGAACAAAGGTTTTTCGGTAAGGGAGGTATGACCTACGATCCCTTATTTTATGGCCTGCCTTATGATTTTTACTCTAATTCACTTTTGTCCCAAAAGACAAATTAGAGTATGGGAGTGGTTGATACGGACATAAATTAGGCAGGCGAAATTAAGAAAATAATTTAGATTAAGGTGATAATTAGAAAATTTTGATAGAAACTAGAGTTTTGGAAAAATAGAGAGATAAAAACATGAAAAAAGGCTTTGAGGGACCTCCGTAAGACTTTTAGGGACCTCCGACAGACTTAAGGGAGATAACAACAGGAAATAAGGGATTTAGGGACCTTACATTAGGAAACTAACAACGGGAGCTGACGTAATTCGGGACCTCCAACGCCAGCTGGTAGTGCCCCGGGGGAAACGAAGCTTCTTCAATACGCTAGTGGTTCCTTGGGAGAAATGAAGCTTCTCCAGTACGCTTTATAAAGGTAAAAGCTGTAGGAGGACGTGACTGATGGGACAGCACAAGAGCTATGACTGCTGACAGACGTCCTACACTGCACCTCACGTTGTCCCAGACGGTCTTGTCACCAGGAATCCTAGGATGTGAGCCCAGCCAGCCGTTGCGAGCTCCTATTAAAGGAGGACTTCATCATTTTTCGCAAATAATCACATTCTAACACTCTCACCACGAAAAACACTTAGAAAATTTATAGTTCTTCCACGTTCATGTATTCAAGAGAGAGAAAAGAGAGGATTGAGTGTGTATATTCAAAAGTGATAATGAAAAGTGTTGAGTGCGGTCCGTGGACGTAGGATTCAAACGAATCCGAACCACGTAATCTCTTGTTCTCTCTTTTTACGTGCTTATTACGTCTCGTTTGCACCAGATCACACGCACAACTAGGTCTGCACCGTTCGCGGACCTATACGGGCCTCAAAATACCCATGCCTCCCACTTTCTGTCATGTCCCTTTCACGTCTCAAGCAGGTCCCAAGTACGTCCCAACGTCCCTTTATGTCCCAACACGTCCAAAACATGTCCAAACAAATCCCTAATACGTCCCTTTCACTTCCTTTATAAATAAGCACCTTACGCACGCCCTACAACTTTGTAATAATCAATTCTCCGGCTATATAAATTTCCCCGAACCATATAAATTTCTTTGATTGGGATAGCCCCATATCAATATCTATCCAAACGTACACTTTTAGAACTCATTAAGCAAGAACTAACGAAGACACAAGTAGAAAGAGAAGGAAAAGAATTCGAACTTAAGCTTGAGGAAGGTATGAAAATTCTACTAAGTGATTTACGTTTTTAGCTTGTAATTTAGGTTACATGCTCAAACCTACCCAAAACTCGTACTCTTTAGTTCGTTCATTTTCTTTGGGGTTTTAGAAGTTCATATGATCTTCAAACATGATCTTGAGAAAAAAGGGGGCATGTTTTGATCTTAAGATTTGGTAGTTCGCGGGTCAGAAGATGTTTTGGTAAGTTGAGGTCGTGAAGTGTAAACTTCACGAACTCTAGTTCGCGAACCCTTGGCAAGGTGAGGTTTGCGAACTCCGTGACATGTCGCGAATCAATGGAGCACTTGGCGAATCGAGTAGAATTCGCGAAGTGTATGGGATGTTTATTTCACGAACTATAGGCGAAAGGAGGTTCGCGAACTCTAGGATGGCGAACTGAGAAAGAGTTCGCAAAACAATAGTTGGCGAATCCTAAGGGTTCTAATGCATGGCTTCGCGAAGTAGCAAGGTTCGTGAATTGAGTAACAAGCCAAGAATTATGTACTGTGCAAACTTCGCGAACTAATAGGGAAGTAATTTCGCAAACTTAAGGGCTTCATATGCAAAGGTTCACGAATAATGTGTAGAGTCTTTTCGCGAATTAAAAGTAGCGGATATGCTTCGCGAATCATAAGGGGTAGAATTTCACGGGCTGAACATATCGCGAACTAAGTTAGGTTAGCGAATTAGGGTCCGCGAAGTATGCACTTCACGAACCATAGGAGAGATTCGAGAACCATAGGATCGCGAGCCGAGATGCATTTTTGCGAATCAAGATGAAAGGTAGGCAGAGTTTGCGAAACTTTTAGGTGCTAAATGTTTCCCGAATTGATAAAGTTGGCGAACCCTAGGGTTAAAATTTCAATTCGCGAACTAGGGTATTTGGCGAATTAGGAATAGTGCACTGTGAAGGCAACAATTCGCAAACTATTAGGGTGTAGAATCAATTCGCGAACTCCATGCAAGTCGCTGATTGAACGCCTTAGATAAAAAAAACTTTTTAAGTTATAAAAAAAAACAATCGCCTTTTGAGGAAAAATATTTTTATACCATTTAATAAGAAAAATATTCTGATTTCAATGAGCATAGGCTCTTTCAACGCCCGATCTAGCCTATCCGTATTTTTAGGGCCGATTTTCGGTATAGGCAAAATGCTGTTTTGATAGAATGTTCGAACGAAAATTTACACGATCAATTAATATAATTTATACACTAACTTTATACCCTTTTTATGTTTAAAGGACAAAATATTAGGAAATTCACCAGACCGGTAACCGGTTAATCTACGGACGCCAGGTAAGTGGAAATCCAACTACAACACATAACATGTTTGTATGTGCCTAATTTATGTGATTAAGGGATGTAGTGCCTACGTGCTTATGTGTATGTTGTGAGTATATGTAACGTGATTTCATGATTAAGGTACGCATTATGGCATTATGCATATGCACGAGCATGCTCGAAACACTTGGGGTAATAAAATGATGAGCGTGCATGATTATGTCGCAAATAGCGAAAGATAATTGCCGAAGTGGGCAATCAAGTCATAAGTTAAGTATGGGGCGGCTTCCGGGGCACCGAGACGGCATTGATACGCCGTCGGCGACATTGATGCGTCGCCAGTATACGAACGACGTCGATGCGTCGGGGGATTACCATGGTTGGGTTGATGCCCTTATATCCCTGTTAGCGTGGTTGGGTTGATGCCCTCGCGTTTTAGTATGGTTGGGTTGATGCCCTCATACTTTGGACTGATGCCCGTGGTTGGATAGAGCTCTTTTCAGTGTACGCCTGGGTAAAAGCCTGCCAAGGGCCCTAAAAGATAAAATATATGAGATTGGGTTTAATCTACGAGACTTAGGATGCATTGGCGTGGATTGCCTTTGCGGGATTTTTTCACGTGCACGTCATGCATGATTTCTACTTACTGAGCATATCGCTCACCCCTTACGTTATGTGTTGTAGGTGCGAGCGACCATGGTACGTGATCTCTTAGATGGCAAGGCAATCTTTTGGCGCTTCCAGCAGCTTTTCGGGTGGGAGTGTGTGCATGGATGACGACCTTGTGAGGCCGGGCGCATAGGGATTCTTTTGCTGTGCATGTATACACATCTCGTGTAACTAGGATTCGTATGAATTTAGGAATTCATGTAATTCTTTTGTCATGTATAGAAACGACTTCCACTACATAAATGGAAAAATTTCATACGCAATTCCGCACTTCTTTTAAGTTAAAGCATCGTTACGCACATAGGATACGTTAGAATTAGGTAACAAGGACAGCGGGTCCTGACATCTCCGAATGACTGTGCGGAGCTGGGGCCTTATCTCCCTCGGGTCTTCGGGCGCCACAGCCCTTAGGATGTTTTATGCCGGCACGCAGCTGAGACTATAGACCCCTTTTAGAAGCTTCGGGACTTTCCTGCCGGTACGGAGATTAGGCTTTTCGGGTGCTAGTGCGGAGCTTACAGCGACGCGAAGCTCGCTTCGAGGTCCTACGGGCCTTCGCGTGCCCATGCGGAGCTGGGCATTAAGGTGTATGATTTTGGGCCTTGCTCAGGTGTATGATTTTGGGCCTTGCTGGAAGTTGGAATCTCCTCTGCCTGGAGCTCCTATCTGGAAGATGCGGGGGTTGTCTGTCTTTAGTCGGCACAGATCCCCGGACTCCTTTTCGGCTACCTCCAGACCTTCGTCGAGGCCATGGTCAACAAACTTCCTCAGATGTCCCATTTAGGTGGGACCTCCGATTCATCCTTCAAATGATATTAGTTGTTAGTATGATGCATGCACTTATTAAGGTATTGATAATATAAATGAGAATTTGAGTCAGAGGGCCCTGGTCCAGCTGAGAGCCCTTTCACACGGAGTGTCTCCCGACTGATGTCAGGACATGCTGATATATGCGCGGAGGTCCTCGTCCTTCCTTTCTCGCTGAAAAGGGTAGGACCTGCTGGTCCTTAGCATCTCGGATCTCTCATACCAGCGTGGAGGTCCTATAAAAGATCCACTGGGCCTTCCTTTGCTCGGGCGGAGCTGGTTTGGAGGTCCTCAACAGCGAACCTTCGTATGCGACCGACGCAGGAACCTTTACTACTGCGGCTAGCATCTTTTTCAGGTGTTCCAACATGATAAGCCTCTCGATCACATCCTTCAATCAATAACAATTGTTAGGGCGGTGCACATGTTTACTATGATCACAATACATATAATAGAGAATGAGATTTTAGAAGGTCCTGAAGTCCCGGCGGAGAGCCTTATCAACGCGGGATGCCTTCCGCGGATCTTCATGTGCCCTCGTGGTACTGTGCTTTTATCTCCTACTGATCTTCAAGCGTCGACCCGGAGATAACTTCTAGGTCCACGGACCTTCGCGTGCTAGCGAGGAGCTTGGCTTGTATATCCCGCGGATCTTCGAACGTCAGCTTGGAGATTCCTTCTAGGTTCCACGGACCTTCGCGTACTAGCGAGGAGCTTGGCTTGTATCTCCCGCAGATCTTCGAACGTCACCAGACCGGTTAGCGGTTAATCTACGGACGCCAGGTAAGTGGAAATCCAACTACAACACATAACATGTTTGTATGTGCCTAATTTATGTGATTAAGGGAGTAGTGCCTACGTGCTTATGTGTATGTTGTGAGTATATGTAACGTGATTTCATGATTAAGGTAAGCATTATGGCATTATGCATATGCACGAGCATGCACGAAACACTTGGGTGTAATAAAATGATGAGCGTGCATGATTATGTCGCAAATAGCGAAAGATAATTGTTGAAGTGGGCAATCAAGTCATAAGTTAAGTAAGGGGCGGCTCCCGGGGCACCGAGACGGCGTTGATGTGCCGTCGGCGACGTTGATGCGTCGCCAGTATACGAACGACGTTGATGCGTCGCCAGTATACGAACGACGTTGATGCGTCGGGGGATTACCATGGTTGAGTTGATGCCCTCATGGTTGGGTTGATGTCCTTATAACCCTATTAGCGTGGTTGGGTTGATGCCCTCACGTTTTAGTATGGTTGGGTTGATGCCCTCATACTTTGGGCTGATGCCCGTGGTTGGATAGAGCTCTTTACGGTGTACGCCTGGGTAAAAGCCTGCCAAGGGCCCTAAAATATAAAGATATGAGATTGGGTTTAATCTACGAGACTTAGGATGCATTGGCGTGGATTGCCTTTGCGGGATTTTATCACGTGCACGTCATGCATGATTTATGATTTCTACTTACTGAGCATATCGCTCACCCCTTACGTTATGTGTTGTAGGTGCGAGCGACCATGGTACGTGATCGCTTAGATGGCAAGGCAATCTTTTGGCGCTTTCAGCATCTTTTGGGGTGGGAGTGTGTGCATGGATGACGATCTTGTGAGGCCGGGCGCATAGGGATTCTTTTGCTGTGCATGTATACACATCTCGTGTAACTAGAATTCGTATGAATTTAGGAATTCATGTAATTTTTTTGTCATGTATAGAAACGACTTCCACTACATAAATGGACGAATTTTCATACGCTGCAATTCCGCACTTCTTTTAAGTTAAAGCATCGTTAGGCACATAGGATACGTTAGAGTTAGGTAACGAGGACAACGGGTCCTGAGAGAGTGGTATCAGAGCTTCGGTCACAGGTTCTGTAGACTGTCCATGTACACACACCCAAAAGCGTGGAAGCAGACTTGCCTGTAAGCTTTACGATAACGTGAATTCCTTGTGTTGCATGAATTTATTGGCTATAGGGACTGCCAGGGTAGAATATAATCATGGTAAAAATTAGAGGCGACGGTAGTGGGAGTGCTGATCAGAACCGAGAGAACTCAGCCCCTACCGATAACCGAGACGCAACCATCTTCCAGCTCACAGAATTGGTTCGCTAGCACTCCACACAAATCCAGCAACTAATTTAGCAGAATAACACGAACGCTGGACCTACTCAGGCGGAAAGAACTGAGCTGGTAGGAGAACGGTTCCGGAGGCTGAACCCGCCGACATTCGAGGATACAGCCGACCGACTGCGGTCGAGGACTGGCTGAGAACGCTCGAGAGCATGTTTGTGTACAGCCGGGTCCCAGAGACAGAGAAGGCCCTCTGCGCTGCGTTTTTACTGAGGGGAAGCGCAGGACAGTGGTGGGACACCATTATGGTGATCGAGAATCCTGCGACCATGAGTTGGGACAGATTTTAAGGAGATGTTCAGGGGCAAATACCTCACTGCTCCAGTGCGCGCCCAACGGATGAATGATTTCACAAATCTCAGGCAGGGAACAATGACGGTTGTCGAGTACATCAGGAAGTTCGAGCAGCTGTCGAGGTTCGCAGCCCATATGGTGAGTACGGACGCTCTCAAAATTGAGCGATTCCTTGAAGGCTTGAAGCCGGAGTTGTACAGGGACGTAAGTATGGCGGGACTTTAGGGAGCCACCTATGCGCAAGTGGCAGAAAGGGCCATGGTGGCGGAGCAAGCCGAGGCCAGAATCGTTCGTGCCGAGGAGGCTAAGAGAAAATTTGCACAAGTACAAGGATCACAGTGGAGCGGGGCAAATCAGAAACGACAGTTTGTGCCCAAAGGCGGGAAGCCAAAACTTTCAGAACAAACCACCACAACGCCCACAGGGGATGCCAAACCGACCGCCGAACCCGAATCAAGGAGGGTTTCCAGCACCTATCCCGAACTGCCTGACGTGCGGGAAGAGACACACTGGAAACTGCTACGCCCAAACCAACAACTGCTTCAGATGTGGGAAGCCGGGGCATTTTTCAAGAAACTGCCCGGAGAACATGCCAGGGAACCAAGCCGGGAGTCAGGCAAGACCACCGACCGTGCCAGCCAGAGTATACACCATCACCTCGGAGGAAACAGAGGAAAACCCGTCCGTGGTGACCGGTATCCTATCTATCCATCAAACTCCCACATGTATACTAGTAGACTCACGCGCCACGCACTCATTTGCATCCATCAAGTATGTGACAAGACTCGGGGTCACACCTCGTCAATCTGAGTGCGAATATAGTGTAGCTATGGCAAATGGGGGTCCGGCTAGAACCAATCAGATACTGAGAGATTGTCTTGTGTTAGTTGGCGATAGGGAATTACCCATAGATTTGATAGTCATCCCAATGAACGACTATGAGGTCATTCTTGGGATGGATTGGTTGTCGAAGTACGGAGCGGTTATAGATTGTAATCGTAGGGAAGTTACATTCAACATAGAAGGAAGCAAGCCTTTTAGTTTCGCGTGAACGACGAAGGGAAGGAGCATTTCAAGGATATCAGCATTGAAGGCTCGACGATTAATTCAATCAGGATGTGAAGCGTGTTTTATTTTCACGATGAAAACGGAAGAGAGTTCAGCCCCGAAATTGGAAGAAGTGCCCGTAATTCGGGACTTTCCGGACGTATTTCCCGAAGACCTACTGGGATTGCCACCCGATAGGGAAATTGAGTTCACGATAGATTTGGTGCCTGGAGTGTTGGTCCGGAAATGCACCAAACAAGGAATCAAAGAAGCTAGATGGAATGGAATGGAATGAAAAGGGAGAATTTCTCACCTTGTAGTGTGTGTAGTGTGTGAAAACGAATTTTAGCTTTTTGATCTTTGATTACCTTTCAAAGTGAGTTGGTAACACCTTATATACCACATTAACCCTAGGTATATTAAGGCCCAATCACTAAAAATAAAATAATTACAATCTAGTCCAAAGCCCAAGTTAAAGATAATTACATAATTAATCTCAAGACTTAAACTATTGACACAATCAATTAAATATCCTAACAATCTCCCCCTTTGTGTCAATTGTTGGGAGTCTTGAATCTTGGGCGTTGGGATGGTGGATTAGCGTGTGAGTGTTTCGCGAAGCCCTAGTTTGAACTCGAAGGCGCGGAGATTCCTTCGAAGAACCATTCTGTCAGCTATAGCATCAATGAGCTTCGCGAACTTGGATCGGCATAGGGGATCTTCTTCCGAAAGGATACGGCAGATTCTCATGAGTTTGTCTTGGATGATGGTGAGCGTTCCATCTGAGAATTTTGCCACCTCGGAGCAGCGCAGGAGCCTCATCTTTCCCTTGTAGTTCGAGTAGGCGACCGCCGGATCATCTCCGTTGATCACATCGCCCTCTCGATAGTCGTCTGCGTTCTTGAAAGATGGGCGAGTCAGGTTCACCTTCTTCAGATTATGTTCCACCGCCATCTGCAGATCGTGGGTGGCGTAGAATCTGACTTGTCGGAGCATGTGGCGCTTGATAGCCACATATCCCATGGTGACCGGTTCAGCACGTACGAGATGTCCAGAGCTTCTGAGGACGAGTCTGAACTGTTTCAGGGATTCCAGCATGCTGTATAGGTCACCCAGGCGCAGAAACTTGAAGTCCGCCTCACTGACTTCACTGTAGCTCTCATCCTGCCTCATTACCGTGAATACTGGGTAATGGACAGGTCCTTTGGACTCTTGGCGGAGGTCAGTGACTTTGCAGATGGGGGCCCGACTCATTTCCTGAGCGACGTTTTCCTCATCGGACAGCGTCCTATCTGTGCATTTGTGGCACAGAAGGCTCCATCGATAGAGTTGCTTCTTTCTCTCTGTCCAACTTTGGATGTTCATCAGCTCGTACTCGTCGAAGGTGGTGACGATCTTCTCCTTGCGCCGCCAGATCCTCTTCCTGATCTCTTCCTGAAATGGCGCCGTGATCTTCTTGTTTTCCCACGGTGCTTCCGGTATATCCACCGTGGGCACATCCGTCTGAGCAGCAGGGGCCTCAGTTTGCTGCGCTTGGAATTGCAGGATGTTCTCGAGCTCGGCCGGTTCCGCGTTGTATTCCTCTCCGTTCTCGTCGTCTGCGGTGTTGATCAGCGTAAGCGAGGCCTCCATGAGCAGACGTCGAGCATTTTCCCACCAACTTCCTAGCTGCTACTGCATCGCGCGGGGCGTGTACAGCCATTCATCATTGAAGATGTAGGCTTCGATCTCGTTCTGAGCGCAGTAGACATCCTCGGAAGCCAGGTTGGGATCGATGTTGAGAGGGGTATGGCTGTGTGGTGGCGAGGGAGCAGCGTCGGAGGAGTCTGTGGATTGTGGGGATGGAATTGGTGGAGATTCTGGTGGTTCGGTTGAGGTGATGGTTTTGGCAAGGATGATTTGGGTGACGAGTGGTGTAGATGTGGTGGTGACCTCTAACGTCGATGTGACAGTTAGAGGTTCGGAAACTGTGAGTGGAGACGGTGTGGGGGTGGTCTCTATCGCCGATGTGACGATTAGAGTTTTGGAGACGTTGGTGATTTGGTGATTTGGTTAGTGACTCGGGGTTTATGGAATGGGATGTTTGGCTAGTGGGTTGTGAGGTTTCTGTTGCGGGTGCCGTTTCAGGTCCAGAGGAGGAGGGCGGCGTCGATTGTACGAATCCTTGGGATTGTGCGCCAAGCTGCCTATTTATCTCCCCCTCGCGGCGATCTTGATCATCATCTTGATCGTCGCGTCTGGTCCTGCTGGTCTCGCCTTGAGTACGGCAAGACAATGGTTGAGTCATGATGCTCTTCATATGCTGTTCCTCCTCGTCGAGTTCCGTCATTGACTCGAAGCGAGCTCTGAGGATGTAGAAGAGCTCCTTGGCGGAAATGGAGGAGAGAACAGCTTCTGCGTCCTCATGTTGCTTTGGTGGTGGCGTCTCCGGGGCCACACCTTTGCCTTTGTCGACCGTGGACGCTTCGAGACGCGCGTAGACTTTATCCAAGATTGACGCCTCAAGAGTCTTTGCAAACTCTTGAAGGCGTGTCTCTAGCGCGGTCTCGGTGACGAAATGGGGTAAATCTAACAAGTTGGAGTCACGAAGAACTCCAACTGACACCGATTCGGTGAATATCGCCGATCGGCCGCCCGTTTGCACAGGACAGGAAAAGACGGGGTCACGCAGACTTCCCGTTGACATTATCGATGAGACAGACTCAATCGACAGATGGCCTAGGCTCACGGTTGTTGTGATGTTGGCCGTGCTAGGTCTTCCGCTCTCAGTCACAGAGACTTCACCGAGCGTTCTGACAGAATCACGAAGACTCTGTAGTGCGTAGAAGGTGTATGTGTCCTAGAAACGTAAGGAATTATGGGGAGTGAGGGCACTAGACTCGATGTGCATGAAGAGGATGCAGTCTGAGGCGAGGGACTGCTTGTTTCAACATCGATCACCTCCAAGTGGGGTGTCGATGGTATACGTGGCTCCTCGTGGGATGAAATAACTTCCTGTAGAGAGGAAGATAAGTGGCTTGGTGGGGTTGTTGCGTGGTTGAGCCAGATGCCACGACTTCTACTCGGGAGGTGAACACATCACCTCCTGTACCTATTGGTTCGGCTCGGCTTATTTGTGGCGGAGGAGGTCGATCGTGTTTTTGTTTCGATCGACGCTCCGTGGAGCGGCTTACGTCATCCTCACGCGACCGTTTTTTCGGAGCGCAGGTGGAGGAGGATGCGGCGCGACTCGTTGACTTTTGGAGGTGGTGGTGGGGGGTGGCTAGTCCCGAGGTTAGGAGCAGGGGGGTTGATCTGCTCCATAGGGACAGAGGATAGAGGGTGCGGGCTTTCTCGGAAGGAGGCGGTTGAGGCACGGTATTCTTGGACGTGCGGGTTGGTTGGGTCGGCGTAGGCGAGCACGTCGTCCGGGATCACCATTGCGTGTCGATCCTTCGCCGGTGTGTTCTTCTTGGCGAACTTCTCGACAGTTGGTATCTGAAAATGTTCTGCTGCCGGACGGATGCGGATGTTGGTTGAGTGTAGGCGGAAGTGCTTTATTAGAGCTGGGAGCCATCGCATGTACGGGACGAACCGGTTCGTGACTCCCTTGGCGATTTCCCGGTCACGTCTCTGGATCATCGAGACTAGGTCCACCCAGATGATGTCGGCGTAGTTGTACTTGCGGTTGTGAGCGATGCCGGTCATGATTGTGAGGATTTGAATGTTGCCGCGATCCTGACCAGCATGCTTTCCAGACATGCACTTGTTCACCAGCAGGTATAGTGTCCGCCAGGGTTGTGGTAGGTTGCGGGTTGTGACTTCACTGAGGACAAGTGGGCCTTTCTTCTTCTTGGCATCTGGTTGATAGCCCAGTCTGTCGATGTCTTCAATGAGTTGGTCGTGAGTGGGTGGTGGATCGTATGGTGAGTAGACCGGGAGTTGAAGAACTTCTTGGAGTATTCTGGGAGTGAGGACGACGGTTTCTTGATCGATTTAGCGGATAGGGTCTTGGCAAGACGTAGTGGTCCAGCTATTTGTAGCGTATGCCAGAATTGTTGAAGGTACACCTGAGCTTCTGGTTCGCCATGAGTGAGGCGTGGCGAAGTGGGTGTCCTTTGAGAATCTCTATAATTACAGGGGCATCGCACCGAAAACTGTCCAAGTCCACTTTGTAGTTGTTGGGAACCAGGGCCGCCCATTGATTTAGTGGGAAGATCTCCTCGGCTGGTGGTACATAGGTACGCGAGTGGAGTTCGATGCGAGCGACTTCCCTTTGGATGACAGCCGCCTCAAGTGCCTCGAGTGTACTTTGGTCTTTGTCCGTCATTTCTGTGCTCGACAATAATTATAAGATGAATAGTGTGGTCTAAGTCACAAGAATGATAGAATTGCCCAAAATTATATATAAGAAAAATTCACAATAAAGCTAGGTTAGGGTCCCTCTGACATAGTTGTTAAGATTGAATTTTGAAAATTTTCGCAGTTTGTGTAAAATTCAGCAAGTATGGAAAACTTTCGCAAGTTAAGAGGTCTTCGCACATTGTAAAAATTTTCACATGTTATGAGAAAAAAAAGATCGCAACTTATCAGACATAGGAATTTTCTCAAGTTTCAAGAAATTTCGCACTCAGTCACAAAAATCTCACACGTTAAAAAAAAAATTTCTCAAGTTTCAAAATTTCTTACTTAGCCACAATTTCAGAATTTCAAAATCTCGCACGTAATGAGAAAATATTTGGTTCACTGTAGATGCGAGTATATGAAATTTCGCGGGTAGAAAAATTTTGTGGATTGAGAAAATTTTGTTCACTGTAGATGCGAGTATATGAGATTTTCGCGGGTTGAAAACTCTTCGTGAATTGAGAAAAATTTTTGTTCACTGTAGATGCGAGTATATGAGATTTTCGCGGGTTGAAAACTCTTCGTGGATTGAGAAAAATTTTTGTTCACTGTAGATGCGAGAAAAGTGAAGATGCGAGAAAAATGTTTAACGAGGTGAAGTGTAAAAATTTCGCGGGCTACACTCACTGTAGTGCAAGAATTTAAAAAAAAATTTCGCGGGGCTACACTCACAGTGGTGCAAGAATTTTCTCGGGTGAGTTAAAAATTTCGCGGAGCTATACTCACAGTAGTGCAAGAATTTTCTCGGGTAAGTTAAAAATTTCGCGGAGCTACACTCTCAGTAGTGCAAGAATTTTCTCGGGTAAAATGAAATTTCGCGGGGCTTATCTCACTGTAGCAGCGAATTTAACATTTAAAGCAATTTTTTTTTCGGAGAATTTTCTCGGTGAAATAAAAGTTTCGCGGGGCTTATCTCACTGTAATAGCGAAGTTTAACAATTAAAACACTTTATCTGAGAATTTTTCTCGGTGATAAGAAAAATTCGCGGGGCTTATGGTACTGTAGCAGCGAGAATTTTAACTGTTTAAAGGACTTTATCTGAGAAAGTTTCTCGGTGATAAAAAAAATTCGCGGGGCTTATGGTACTGTGGCAGCGAAAATTTAACGTTTTAAGCAGAAATTTTGAGAAATTTCGCGGTGAAGAACACAGTGTGAAGACAGCGAAGCGACGTAATAAATTTCAGCCCTAGACCTACTCAAATTGCAACCAAAATGCTGTAATCTGGGCTTAATCGACTCGTAATTGAATGGGTAATGCATATTTGGGGGATTTAAACATTAAAAACCTAACATGCGTTCGATTCAGAGCCGAGAAATTTTAACCCTAACTTAACAGATTAATAAAAATGGCAAAACAGGGTAAAATCGAACAGAAATTGGTTATTCGAGATGTATTCATACCGAAAAACTGATTTGCGATGATGGAGTTAGCAGGAAACGAAGTTTGAATGCAGATTTTGACGATGACGATGATGCGAGGTGTTGCGAATTTTTTTTTTGACAGAGGGGTTGCGAATTTTTGAGAGAGAGGTTGCGAATTTTTTAAATTTCTCGGGATCTTTAGGATAATGAGAAAAAATGTTAAGGGTTTTGGGGTTTTACGATTGGAGACACTGTACATGCGAATTTTTGAGTAAATGGGCCGAAAATTCGCGGGCTTGGTCAAAACCTCAACTTGGCTGAATTTCGCGGATTTGGTCCCAATTTTGACTCTTTTTGACCAGAGAAATTTTAAATTCAGTCCAAAATTTTGATTAGTCCGATTTTGACTCAGTTTGACCAGACTTTAAAATTTCAAACCAAAATTTTTCAAAAATTTTTTTTTTTTTTTTTTTAAATAATAAAAATAAGAAGCTCCCCCTTAATCGCAAAACTCCCCGTTTTAAATAATGAAATATCAGACGCTCCCCCTAATTGAAAAATTCCCGTTTTAAATAACGAAATATCAAACGCTCCCCCTTAATCGAAAAACTCCCCCCCAAAAGACATAATCCATGAGACACATAGAAATTCAGAAGACACATAGATAATAGAGTGAAGTGGAAAGGAAATATGTACACTTAATCAGAGTTCATGTAGAGACGATTCAACACAACTGAATATTCAACATGCCCAACATAGTCACTAGGTGTTGGAATCGTTTGATATCCAACGGTTTTGTGAAAATGTCGGCCAGTTGATCTTCGGTTGTGACGTAGTGCAATTCAATTGTCCCTTGTTCTACATGTTCTTTGATGAAGTGGTGGCGAATATCTATGTGTTTTTGTTCTAGAGTGATGTACTGGATTACTCGTCATCGCAATAGCACTTTTTGAGTCACAATAAATGGAATTTTATCAATATGAATATTAAAATCTCGTAGTTGGGTTCTCATCCACAAAAGCTGTGAACAGCAACTAGCGGCGGCGACATATTCTGCCTCCGTCGACGAAGTTGAGACACAGTTTTGTTTTCGAGACGACCAACTTACGAGTTTACCGCCCAAGAAGTGTGCAGCTCCAGAGGTGCTTTTTCTGTCCATCTTGCATCCTGCATAATCCGAGTCAGAGAATCCAACCAGCTTGAAGTCCGATTGAGTGGGGTACCACAAACCCAGATTGGGTGTCCCTTTAAGATAGCGGAGAATCCTTTTAACAGCAGTGAGGTGGGATTCCTTGGTGTTGCTTGGAAACGCGCGCAGATGCCTGTCGAGAGAACGATATCTGGTCGGCTAGCAGTGAGGTACAGAAGAGATCCTATTATCCCTCGATAGATGGTTTGGTCAACTGGAGCACCCGATGGGTCCGCATCGGGTCGGCCAGAGGGAGACATAGGTGTTGCAGCAGTCTTAGCATCCTTCATTCCGTATTTCTCGAGAATGTCATGGATGTATTTGGACTGGTTGATGAAGATTCCGTCGGGGAGTTGCTTTACTTGAAGGCCAAGAAAGAAATTCAGCTCGCCCATCATACTCATTTCAAATTTTTCCTTCATCAATTCTGCGAACTCTTCACATAGTTGTGGTTCAGTTGATCCAAAAATGATATCATCGACATAAATCTGTACAATCATGATGTCCGGGCCACTCCGCTTGGTGAAGAGGGTTGTATCCAGAGATCCTTTCTTGAATCCAGACTGAACGAGGAAATCTGACAGGACGTCATACCAAGCTCGGGGAGCCTGTTTTAGTCCGTAGAGGGCCTTGTAGAGTCGATATACGTGATGAGGAAACTCTTCACTCAAGAACCCTTCAGGTTGATCAACGTACACTTCTTCTTTGAGAAATCCATTCAGAAATGCCGTCTTCACGTCCATTTGGTAGACTTTAAAGTTCTTGTGAGCAGCAAAGGCAAGAAACATTCGTATGGCTTCGATCCTGGCAACTGGGGCAAAGGTTTCATCGTAGTCGATGCCTTCTTGTTGGTTATACCCTTAGCCACAAGTCTTGCTTTGTTGCGAATAACAACACCATCTTCATCCTTTTTGTTCTTAAAGATCCATTTTGTGCCGATAATGGACCTATTGTGAGGTCGTGGTACGAGTTCCCAAACTTGTAGGCGTTCAAACTGATTTATTTCCTCCTGCATTGCAATCAGCCAATCAGGATCATTGAGAGCTTCTGCTACTCGTGATGGTTCGACTTGACTGAGATAGCAAGCAAACAAGCTTTCATTCATCGTAGCTGAACGTGTCGAAACACGGATGTGGGATCCCCAATAATCTGATCGGTAGGGTGAGATCGAGCCCAAAGTGGCACGTTGGTTTGTGAGGAGCTGGCCGCATTAGTGTCTACTTGAAGCTCATTAGATTGGGGCCCGATGTCCGAAGAAGAGATCTCAATCGTATTTAATTGAGAGGTTCAGCATCAGGATCAGCAATATTCCCAGGGTTGGGTAGAATGTCGTCTTCGTTAAGATTGAGTGCATCCATGTTTGGAGGGACGACGTTATTGCCGGTAGCTGGTGGTGTAGGTGGAGTGGGTGCAGCGGTAGGTTGAGTGGTGGCGACGGGAGTCTTGGGAACTGGGTAGAAGTACTCGAAGAGCAGATCGAGATCCAATTCGCCACAATTGCCCTCAGATGAGGAAGTTCCCGCCTTTGAAGGTTGACCTTTTGTCAACGACTGTAGAAGACCTGGTTCTGGACTGATATGGCCAGAAGCTATTAGATCGCCTTCGCTTTCATCAAAAGAGACATTCGTGCTTTCTATTACTGACCATTTCTCCTTAAGATAGACTCTGTATGCCTTTGAATTCAGTGAATATCCAACAAAGATGCCTTCAAGAGCTTTTGGATCAAGCTTCCCAAGATGTTGGCGATCATTGGCAACAAAACATCGGCAACCGAAGACCCTTAGATAAGATATATCGGGGATACGACGGTTATTCAGCATCTCGTATGGGGTGCGGTTGAATCTCTTGTGGATGGAAGCCCGGTTCTGTGTGTAGCAAGCCGTTTGAATAGCTTCGCCCCAAAGAGAATGAGGAAGTCCGGATTGGATGAGAAGAGTCCTTGCAGCTTCAACTAGTGTCATGTTCTTGCGCTCAACGACACCATTCTGTTCCGGTGTCTTCACAGCTGAGAACTGCTGAGTGATGCCCTGAGTGGCATAGAAATCACTGAGTTTTTTGTTCTTAAACTCAGTTCCGTTGTCACTTCTGATAATCCGAACCTTCTGTTGGTGGAGTGTTTGGGATGTAACAACAAACTCGATAATTATATCAGGAACTTCATCCTTTGTACGAATGAGTTTCGTCCACGTGTAGCGTGAAAAATCGTCGACTATCACCAGAATATACCGTCTTCCTCCGAGTGTGGCCGTAGGCATTGGGCCACATAGATCCATATGTAAGAGTTCGAGGATGAGCTTAGAGGACGGTGTTTCCTTAGAGACATGAGACGATCGCTTCATCTTCCCCAATTCACAGGCAGAGCAGAGATGTTCCTTATGATATGTTAGTTGGGGTAGACCGTTGACGAGTTTATCTTGACGCAGTTTGTTGATAGTCTTGAAATTGAGATGTGAGAGACGTCGGTGCCATAGATCATTCAACTTGGGTGCAGCCCGAGAGAGAAGGCATACTGGTCGAGAGGTCGTGAGATTGAGTACGTAGAGGTGAGACGTGCGCGTTCCAGAAAGAAGTGGCAGTCCCGAGGCATCTATGATGCTGCAGATATCAGATTCGAAGAGAACCTTGTATCCTTTGTCGCAGAAACGACCAATGCTGAAGAGATTGTAGCTCAAACCCTCAACGTAGGAGATGCCCTTGATCGTCAGTTTGTCATGGACGAGATCACCAGTTCCGAGAATGGCGCCATTTGACTGTTTCCGAAGGAGACCCTTCCGAGATAGCGCTCGGAGAAGTTGCTCAGCAGCTCCTTGTTCCCCGTCATGTGTGTGGAGCAACCCGAGTCTAGATACCACACATGACAGACCTGCAATCATTAGCAAATGTTGGGTCCCCGCTTACTGACGGGGCATTCTCGTGAAACAAATAAAGTTTTTATGCACTTAATGGGAAATGTGGATTCTAAATCAGATTGTGTTGATTCTAATTTAGCTTTCCCTTTGTCGTTTGCTTGATTAGGCGAGATTGTAGTTTTTCTAACCCATATTTTCCTAATTCGTGCTTGCATGTATGGTGCCGTATACATGAATTGGCGTGGGTAATGTGGTCGTCGTTTTCGTGCTTCGGTTTTGGTCACCTTTGGCTTGCGAGAAGTGGGTGAGTTTACGTTTGTCGACGAGAGACGCTTTCGCTTGACCTTAGGCTTTGGTGAGATGGGAGAATTCGAAGACGTCGCAGAGAAGGTTCGCTTGCGAGGTCGGAGTGTTGCGTGTTCATGTGTTTCATATTCGTGAAATCGTGGGAGAACAAAATCATTGCAGCAGCACATAGACATAAGCTTGGTAAAAGAAAGATAAGTTTTGGCAACATAGTCGTCTACGACCTTAGGACATTGGCATTCAGTACATAGAGAGGAAAGACGAATATAGGATGATCTTTTCTTCTTGTCATCGAAGAGCGGATTTGCCTTTGTCTGATACGAGCTGCCTTCCAGAGACGTCGAGCTCACATTCCCTGTTTCCATAAGAATACTAGAGTTAGTGTTAGAACATATGTCAGCTTCAGGAGTCATTTTCGCCGTCCTCTTACATTTACATGTTAGAGAATCGGGTACTTGACTTGATGTGGAGGGATAGTTCGTATTGGGAAATTTTTCTAGTGTGTAGATTTTGCTAAGTAGCTCATCTCGCTCTTTTGCAAAGGCCTTCCTTTCTACTTCTAGTTGTCGTTCAAGTTCTGCTATGAGTAGCAGTTTCTTTGGGATGTAAGTACGAGAAATCACATCTTGAGAAGCGACTTCCTGTTCTTTATTAGGGAGTAAGGTTTCGACATTCTCTGGGAGTGAGGATATCTTAGTCTTATCTCTAATATTCAATTCTGTGTAGTCATACGCGATTTCTGCCCAATGAATGTTCTGTTCTCTTGTTTCTTCTGAGACGGTAGCGAATGTTGATCTCACAAATGGTTTAAGTTGCGGGGGGGCACCATTTCTTGTTTGCAAGAACGTAGTGTTGCACATGTTATATCTTTTAACTATAAGCGGTGTTGGATTGCAATTGCTAGACAGTCCGATCCCCTTCCTGGCGTTGTAGAATCCTGTTTCCATTGGTTGGTTCAAAAGGCTTAAGATGTGTGTGTTTTCGTTTCTAAGGTGAAGTTGCTCTTCAAGTTCTTTCACCTTGCGGTATAGCCTAACTCTTTCCTTTGTAAGCAGTTCATATTGGGAGGCCGTCAGGAGGCGAGAGGTTTCACATGAACTTATGGCTAGTGTAGTTTCCTTAACCTTAGTCTAACTTTGTTTGTTCTTGCTTTGCAGACGTTTGACTAAAGCTTCAGAGGCTATTAGACGTTCGTTTGCACAGGCAAGTTCTTCTACTTTTAGACTAAGTAAGGCATAGTTGTTTTCAAATTTTAGCTTAAGTTCATCATAATCCCTAGCGTCTACGGTGGGTTTCTTAATGGCGTGTCGGTGAGTAAACACATCATCTAGGTGTGAGATTCGTACCTCAGACGCAGCGTTGGTAGGAGTATTAGCTGTGTTTTCACCGGTGTGATCCATCTCCTCGTCCTCGTCATGTTCGACCAGCCTTGCCATGCAGCAATCTTCATCCTTAGGCTCCTCGTCTTCTGAAGTGTCATTCACCCATTCAGCTTCTTCGGTGAGTAGAACTTTCCCACTTTCCATCTTGCGGGTCATTCTGGCCTTACGGTCGTAGTAGCCGGAGTCCTTCACGCGTGGGGCATGGCATTCTTTGGCAAAGTGGCCTATCTTTCCACATCGAAAGCACTTCACAGACTTTTGAGGTGCGGCGGAGTCCTCTTCTTTCTTTGTTGGCTTGGCTTCCTCTGCTGGAGTGAACTTTTTGGTGCCGCTATAGGTTCTTTGGCGATTGGAGGAGGATGAGGATTTTTTCCCGATCTTCTTTGAGACCAACTTGGTGAGCATTGCCAGTTGCTTGCGTATATCACGAACATCTTCGTCTGATTCGGTATCTGCTTCGGATCCTGAAGAGGTGTCCGATACAACAGCTGGTAGCTTTCCTTTGTTCTGTTTAGTCTTAGTGGTGGAAGATCGTTCATTGGTTTTGTTTGAGAGGAGGGCCAGTGGGTCGACTCGAGTGTTGGTGGACTGAGGTTGCACATAAGGAGCATAGGCAGACAGACTGTCATAAAGAGCATGGATGGAAGTGTTGGAGAGGTCCTTACTGTAATACCCGTAAAATTAATACGGGATTATTTTTGTAATATTCGAAATTAATGAAGATAATTGTCGAACGAAAATCGAATTTTCAGGAGTGAGACGAAAATATTAGTTTGGGGCCGAGAACGAATAAATACTATGGACCGAAAATATTTAGAAAACCCAAGTTGCAATGTAGATCAAATAGCATAAAGCCCAAATTAATTAGCAAGGGCCCAACTTGGAGGACTAGTTTAGAATGAAATAGCCCAAGAGACTTAATGACCCAAAGGAGTTAAAATAATGAAATAAGGACAAGCTTGCTTAATTTGAGGAAAACCCACGTTGAAGACCATGCTTTGGGTAGATATTTTAGCTTAAAATAATCATTCTTTGGCCAAGGAAAAAACGTGAGATTGGAAGCCAAAAGAAAAAGAAACCCATTTGCAACCTTCAACTCCAGCGTGAATATCAAAGAAAGAATAAAAAGGAAGAAAACTTCATTTGTGAGCCATCAACCAACGTGAAAGGAGGTAAGAAAATCTAATTAGAATTTATAAATCCTCAACAAGTTCTTAAGGTTTTATATGGTTAATGATTAGAAAGTTGAGCAATAGGAGTGACGGACGAAGCAAGGGACGTAAGAATCGACTAGCTCAATCCGATTTTCAGCTTAGGAAGTTGATCAAATTTAGCTTGGAGGATAGGTAGGTGGTTTATACCCCTACAAACCCTTTTTAAAGCGTATTACATTCCGTAAAATTATTAGAATTCGATTGGAAGGCCATTCGAATTCATACTTTTAAGTTTTATGATTTTTATTAATTTCGTGGTATGTTATTATGTGCTATGAAGTGATTTCGAACTCAATATATGAGTTCTTGGGCTAGATGAGTTAACTGATGTGTTTATGTGACGATGAACTTGTTAAATTTCTGGAAAATTAGGGTTCGTTCATGATTCGCGAAATATGTAGTAGAAATAATGAAAATTTGGTGTTTTGCGGGTTGGATTCGTGAATTGGGAGTTTTGCGAATCGGGAAATGATATGTTTTGCGGGTTGGAATAATTTGCGAATTAGGTATAGATGGTTTGCGGGTTGATTTTAAGTTAGCGGGCCATTCTTTATTTTGCGAATCGTGAGAGAGAGAAAAACTTTGCGGGCCGTGTTATTTTGCGAATCGGGTGAGAAATTATTTAAAAGGAAAGTAGAATTGGCCGAATTGATTTACGGGTCGCGCAAGTGTTTCGCGGGCCCAAGTATTTTGCGAACTGTGTGAGTGAAATGGTTTTCGCGGGTCAAAATTGGGATTTCGCGGGTTGAAGCTGCTTTGCGAATTGTGAGATAAGTCGCGGGCCGATTTTGAGTTTCGCGGGCCGACATAATTTCGCGGGGTGATTCCTGTGAGTGACGTCGGGCTTCGCGCGGGCTTCAAAGTGGATTTCGCGGGCCTAATCGAACGATTTGCGAATTCGGCGATGGTTTTGCGAATTTGAATTTTGACTCGAAGTTTGCGGGTTGACCAAGTTTTAAAACGGCGATTCGCGAAGCGCGAGTGATTTCGCGAAGTCGGGTGTTGACCCGATAGTTTCGCGGGTTGACCAGCTTTTAAAAGTGGGTTTCGGGCGATTATTGACTTGGGCTTTGACCAACGGTTTTGAATTTTGGGCTTTGCCCTATTTTAGGCCCAAATACTTTAAATAAAATCATTTTAAGCCCAAATCAATTTTAAAATAAAATATTTTCATATTATAATATATAAATAGAGTCAACCCATATTTTAAATTATAAATAATATTTTGGGATTTTAAAACCTTCGGCCTAGTATCGAATTTTAATAAAATATAATATTTTCCGTGTTTTACTATTTACTATTGTATGAAATGTGATGTGTTCATGTGATTGATTTTTATGTGCATATCACGACATGCACGGGTGAGAGTGATGATGATGTACCGTATTCATACGGTGACGCCTTACGGTGTCGGATGAGTGGGGTAGAGTTACCGATGTTGGTAGTCAGGTCTAGACTCGATAGGGCACCTGGTGGGAGAGGGGGTTTGCGACACCCATCTACTCGGGATTGAGCCACCCGAGGTGTACACCACCGATATTTTATTGGCTCAGGGACGGCAGACAGATGTGAGATTCCTGTCTACCCGGGTAGTGGTAGACTACTCGGGGAGTTACACCAAGGTGTAACACCGTCGGGTTGAGATTGTGTGCGGAAGGAGCGACCCGGCACGGCCGGCGTGGGCTACCGCATGATTATGGCGTACCTTGCCATGCGCGCGTGGGTGCCGAGTCTAGCCTAGGGCCCTGATATGTGATGAGACGTGTGATAGGTCGAGCGTGCATATTTCATGTGAGAGGACATGGGATTGGGTTGAGTGCACGCACACATACGCATTGCATGTTTTTACTACCACCTACTGGGCGTTTTTGCTCAGGGTTTTATTTTATAGGTGAGACTGCGCCCGACACCGATGAGTGTCAGGGTTAGCTGTAGGCGGGCTGGCGGCGGTGACTCCACGGGCTTTTGAGGGCGGAGCGGTACATGGGACGCGACCTGTGGAGAGGCGTAGTTTAGTTTAGTCGGGTTAGATTTTGAGGCTTCGGCCGATGTATATAGTAACGACTTTTGTAAAACCCGACCTTTGATATATTATGTATATTATTTTATTAAGAGTTTTTAATAAATCGGGTCCTCCGCGACTTCTGTTGCGGAAATCCGCCAACTAATTTAATTAGGAAGTAGGGTCGCCACAGGTGGTATCAGAGCGTTAGGTTTTAGATTCTGAAGACTGTCCATGTACTGCCGCTCAGAAGCCGGGAGAACCAGCCTTGCCTGTAAGTGTTATGAGTTTATGTGATTATATGACCTTATGTGCCGGTTGATGTGTGTTATATATAGTATTTGGAAATGTCGAGAGGACGACCGAGACGAGTGCTTTTAGGAGAAACAAGTCGTAGGGACGAACCTGAGTCCCCGATTAGTGAACGCGATACGATCCATCGTCTGACTGAACTGATCCAGCGCCAGTCAGACCAAATTAACGATCTGATCAATCATCGAAGCTCATCTGAGCATCATTCCTCCCCACAGCCTGATCGAGTGGAAATCATAGGGGAGAGATTTCGCAAACTAAATCCCCCAACTTTTGCCGAGGCTGCCAACCCTGCGGTGGCCGAGGACTGGATCGGCACCATAGAGGATCTCTTCATCTATAGCCGAGTGCCGAATAATGAGAAGGTTTTGTGTGCCGTTTCCCTGCTTCGGGGAAGCGCGCGTTTTTGGTGGAACACCGTAAAGGTGTTAGAGGATCCTGCTACCATGACATGGGAGCGATTTAGAGAGCTTTTCTACGAAAAGTATTTCACTGCTCACGATCAAGAGCAGCGAATGTACGAGTTTATGAATCTAAAGCAAGGGCGTATGCCAGTTGCTGAATACATCCGCAGATTTGAGGAGTTATCCCGGTTTGCTCCTCATCTCGTAGCAACGAACGCTCTCAAAGTTACGAGATTCCTTCGGGGACTGAAACCCGAATTCTACCGAGATCTTAGTGTGGCGGGTGTGCGCCAGCTGGAGTTCCGCCAAGCGACGGAACGTGCGCTGATAGCCGAGCAGGCGGAAGGAGTGGTGAGGGAGGCTCAGGAAGCGAACCGGAAGAGAGAGAGCCAACAAGGAGAAAGCGCTCAAAAGCGACAGTTTATCGGTAATGGTTTGAAAAAGGGTAACCGACCCGATCAGCAAAGTTGGCGCCCGAACATTTATCAGGGACCGACTAACATCACCAATAGACCACCAATATCAGCGCCCCGATGCCAGCAGTGTGGGCGGAATCATTTTGGTGTTTGTTACGGACCTCGATCTGTGCAGAATCTGCAATGCTTCCGGTGTGGGGAGACCGGACACGTTGCACGGAATTGCACGAGAACTCAACCTCTGCTGCCGAATCAGCCGCAGAACTTGATTCGACCTCCACCTGTACCTGCGCGAGTTTTCACGTTGACGAACGAAGAGGCGGAGGCGAACCCAGCTGTAGTCACGGGTACGTTGAATATATTCCCCGTACCGTCTTCAATCCTTATCGATTCTGGAGCCACACATTTGTTTGTGTTGGCCATTTTCGTGATCAGGGCGGGAATATATCCCGCCCATTCTTTCTACAACTACGTAGTTTCTTCACCCCACGGGGGTCACCCGAAGGAGAGGGTAGTTAGGTTCCGATCACTGAGGGAGGAAATATAAATTTTTCCGTAAAGATAAATAGTAAACCAATCCCTAGGATTTCTGCCTTGAGAGCTCATCGACTCGTAAGGACGGAGAAAACTAGAGGAAGTCCCGATAGTAATAATCCCGAAGTATTTCTCGAAGGTCTCTTGGAATTACCTCCGAGTCGGGAAACCGAATTCGTTATTGATCCTACATCTGGAGCTGCTCCGATCTCTAGTCGTAGAACTAGAACTGGACCCAGATTCTCACCATGGGGAGCCCCAGTGTTCTCCGTTAAAAAGAAAGACGGGTCGCTACAAGACCACGTCTGATTTCCATCAGTTGGAGATCTGTGAAACGGACTCTCTACTGAAGGTCATGTGGCAAAACCAGACCATGGAAATAAGAGTGCGCAGCGGAAGCGTAGTGGAAATAGAAATGACTAAAACATAGAAACTAGATTGGACGAGTTTAGTCGTAGAGCTAAACTCGAGTTCTCCACCACTGAATTTCGGGGACGAAATTTCTGTAAGGGGGGGAGGATGTAATACCCGTAAAATTAATACGGGATTATTTTTGTAATATTCGAAATTAATGAAGATAATTGTCGAACGAAAATCGAATTTTCGGGAGTGAGACGAAAATATTAGTTTGGGGCCGAGAACGAATAAATACTATGGACCGAAAATATTTAGAAAACCCAAGTTGCAATGTAGATCAAATAGCATAAAGCCCAAATTAATTAGCAAGGGCCCAACTTGGAGGACTAGTTTAGAATGAAATAGCCCAAGAGACTTAATGACCCAAAGGAGTTAAAATAATGAAATAAGGACAAGCTTGCTTAATTTGAGGAAAACCCACGTTGAAGACCATGCTTTGGGTAGATATTTTAGCTTAAAATAATCATTCTTTGGCCAAGGAAAAAACGTGAGATTGGAAGCCAAAAAGAAAAAGAAACCCCATTTGCAAACCTTCAACTCCAGCGTGAATATCAAAGAAAGAATAAAAAGGAAGAAAACTTCATTTGTGAGCCATCAAACCAACGTGAAAGGAGGTAAGAAAATCTAATTAGAATTTATAAATCCTCAACAAGTTCTTAAGGTTTTATATGGTTAATGATTAGAAAGTTGAGCAATAGGAGTGACGGACGAAGCAAGGGACGTAAGAATCGACTAGCTCAATCCGATTTTCAGCTTAGGAAGTTGATCAAATTTAGCTTGGAGGATAGGTAGGTGGTTTATACCCCTACAAACCCTTTTTAAAGCGTATTACATTCCGTAAAATTATTAGAATTCGATTGGAAGGCCATTCGAATTCATACTTTTAAGTTTTATGATTTTTATTAATTTTCGTGGTATGTTATTATGTGCTATGAAGTGATTTCGAACTCAATATATGAGTTCTTGGGCTAGATGAGTTAACTGATGTGTTTATGTGACGATGAACTTGTTAAATTTCTGGAAAATTAGGGTTCGTTCATGATTCGCGAAATATGTAGTAGAAATAATGAAAATTTGGTGTTTTGCGGGTTGGATTCGTGAATTGGGAGTTTTGCGAATCGGGAAATGATATGTTTTGCGGGTTGGAATAATTTGCGAATTAGGTATAGATGGTTTGCGGGTTGATTTTAAGTTAGCGGGCCATTCTTTATTTTGCGAATCGTGAGAGAGAGAAAAACTTTGCGGGCCGTGTTATTTTGCGAATCGGGTGAGAAATTATTTAAAAGGAAAGTAGAATTGGCCGAATTGATTTACGGGTCGCGCAAGTGTTTCGCGGGCCCAAGTATTTTGCGAACTGTGTGAGTGAAATGGTTTTCGCGGGTCAAAATTGGGATTTCGCGGGTTGAAGCTGCTTTGCGAATTGTGAGATAAGTCGCGGGCCGATTTTGAGTTTCGCGGGCCGACATAATTTCGCGGGGTGATTCCTGTGAGTGACGTCGGGCTTCGCGCGGGCTTCAAAGTGGATTTCGCGGGCCTAATCGAACGATTTGCGAATTCGGCGATGGTTTTGCGAATTTGAATTTTGACTCGAAGTTTGCGGGTTGACCAAGTTTTAAAACGGCGATTCGCGAAGCGCGAGTGATTTCGCGAAGTCGGGTGTTGACCCGATAGTTTCGCGGGTTGACCAGCTTTTAAAAGTGGGTTTCGGGCGATTATTGACTTGGGCTTTGACCAACGGTTTTGAATTTTGGGCTTTGCCCTATTTTAGGCCCAAATACTTTAAATAAAATCATTTTAAGCCCAAATCAATTTTAAAATAAAATATTTTCATATTATAATATATAAATAGAGTCAACCCATATTTTAAATTATAAATAATATTTTGGGATTTTAAAACCTTCGGCCTAGTATCGAATTTTAATAAAATATAATATTTTCCGTGTTTTACTATTTACTATTGTATGAAATGTGATGTGTTCATGTGATTGATTTTTATGTGCATATCACGACATGCACGGGTGAGAGTGATGATGATGTACCGTATTCATACGGTGACGCCTTACGGTGTCGGATGAGTGGGGTAGAGTTACCGATGTTGGTAGTCAGGTCTAGACTCGATAGGGCACCTTGTGGGAGAGGGGGTTTGCGACACCCATCTACTCGGGATTGAGCCACCCGAGGTGTACACCACCGATATTTTATTGGCTCAGGGACGGCAGACAGATGTGAGATTCCTGTCTACCCGGGTAGTGGTAGACTACTCGGGGAGTTACACCAAGGTGTAACACCGTCGGGTTGAGATTGTGTGCGGAAGGAGCGACCCGGCACGGCCGGCGTGGGCTACCGCATGATTATGGCGTACCTTGCCATGCGCGCGTGGGTGCCGAGTCTAGCCTAGGGCCCTGATATGTGATGAGACGTGTGATAGGTCGAGCGTGCATATTTCATGTGAGAGGACATGGGATTGGGTTGAGTGCACGCACACATACGCATTGCATGTTTTTACTACCACCTACTGGGCGTTTTTGCTCAGGGTTTTATTTTATAGGTGAGACTGCGCCCGACACCGATGAGTGTCAGGGTTAGCTGTAGGCGGGCTGGCGGCGGTGACTCCACGGGCTTTTGAGGGCGGAGCGGTACATGGGACGCGACCTGTGGAGAGGCGTAGTTTAGTTTAGTCGGGTTAGATTTTGAGGCTTCGGCCGATGTATATAGTAACGACTTTTGTAAAACCCGACCTTTGATATATTATGTATATTATTTTATTAAGAGTTTTTAATAAATCGGGTCCTCCGCGACTTCTGTTGCGGAAATCCGCCAACTAATTTAATTAGGAAGTAGGGTCGCCACACTTACTCTGAATCATCATCACGATTGCATTGCCCCAATGAGGTTTGAGGCTACCAAGGAAGCGGTTATTGATATCGAATTTGTCCCTCGAGATCCTGGCTTTCTTGAGTTCATTGATGACCTTCAAGTATCGGAGGTATGTGTCGCGCAGTTCCTCTCCTTCATAGGCCTGGAAGTGTTCATACTGCGAGAGACATGCTGATTTCCTCCCCTGTGCACTTTCAGTTGTGCCAGCCATAATTTCAGCAAGTTCATCCCATATCTCCTTGGCAGTTGTGCAGCACTCAACGTGACCGTAGACCTCGTTTCCCAAAGCCTGGAAGAGGTATCCTTTGGCAGTCTCGTCGGCCTGTTCGCGAGCCAATTCATCCTCATTGATGGGACCTCTTGGAGTGCGGCGTTCATCCATGGGAGGATTTGCATTTGGCTGTGCAGGGACTATTGTCCAGAACTGTGCTGGCCCGTTGAAGATGGAGTCCAGAAGGTATTGAGAGAGTGGTGTGCCTTTGTTCCTGATGAACGTGAGGAACCGGTTTGTCCATATGCTGTAGTCGCCTTGTCGCAGCATCGGAGGCCTGGTGTCGGAGCCCACTATGGAGATGTCGTTTGTGGTAGACATGGTTGGTGCAGTCGAATCGTCCGTGGTTTTGATCTTGCGTAGATAAGAAAGTTAGTAACGAACGATATGAGAAATACGAGTTTAATGAGTAGAGTTTTGAGAATAAAATTGTTTAAAGAATTTCTTAGAACTAAGTGAGCGTGTGTGATGGTCGATAATGTATGAAGGAGAAATAAATCTTGAAATTAGGAGAAGTTCTAGAAATTTAAATTAAGACTTGGGAAGCAAAAACAAATTTTATCTCAAATGTGGTTTAGGGAGATAGAGTGTAAGGATCAAATCTTAAAGATTTTGAGAAAAGTTTAACCCAAGACGAATTTATCACGAGAAAAGGTCTTAACAACAAGAAAAATTCGCAGCTCAAAGTTTAAAATTTCACAAGAGAATTTCGCGGGAAGAAAAAATCGCAGCTAGAGTTTGAAGTATGATTTTTATGAAATTTTTCTCGGATTTGAAAGAGACGTGGATAAATGAAGTGTTATCCGAGAATTTAGGTGCTTGAGAAATTTCGGTGTTTGAGAATTTTAAAGAGAAAGTCTGAGCGTCGGAGGAGTCTGTGGATTGTGGGGATGGAATTGGTGGAGATTCTGGTGGTTCGGTTGAGGTGATGGTTTTGGCAAGGATGATTTGGGTGACGAGTGGTGTAGATGTGGTGGTGACCTCTAACGTCGATGTGACAGTTAGAGGTTCGGAAACTGTGAGTGGAGACGGTGTGGGGGTGGTCTCTATCGCCGATGTGACGATTAGAGTTTTGGAGACGTTGGTGATTTGGTGATTTGGTTAGTGACTCGGGGTTTATGGAATGGGATGTTTGGCTAGTGGGTTGTGAGGTTTCTGTTGCGGGTGCCGTTTCAGGTCCAGAGGAGGAGGGCGGCGTCGATTGTACGAATCCTTGGGATTGTGCGCCAAGCTGCCTATTTATTGCTATTTGAGAAAAGTTTAACCCAAGACGAATTTATCACGAGAAAAGGTCTTAACAACAAGAAAAATTCGCAGCTCAAAGTTTAAAATTTCACAAGAGAATTTCGCGGGAAGAAAAAATCGCAGCTAGAGTTTGAAGTATGATTTTTATGAAATTTTTCTCGGATTTGAAAGAGACGTGGATAAATGAAGTGTTATCCGAGAATTTAGGTGCTTGAGAAATTTCGGTGTTTGAGAATTTTAAAGAGAAAGTCTGAAGGAAAAATTCTCAAGTGAAAATTTCTCGGTTTTAAAAGTTTCGCATGTGGGAATAATTCTAGGTTCGAGAGTTTTTTTTTTTTTTTTTTTTTTTTTTAAAAAAATTTGAACGAGACGTGGTTTTTAAAGAAAACTTTCTCAGATGAGATAAATTTTCTCGGCTTTGAAAATTTCTCGGATGTAAAAATTTCGTGAATTTCAAAAATTTCTCGGCCTTAAAAAAAAATTTCTCGGATGTAAAATTTTCACAGAGTTCAAAAACTTTCGCGGTCTAAGAAAAATTTCTTGGATATAAAAATTTCAAACAGTTCTTGGCTGAGGAAAAAAAATTTGCGGCTTAGAAAGTTTCGCAGGATAATCTTTCTAGGAAATGGAATTTCTAAAAATTCTCGGCTGTTAATTTCTCGACTTAGAAAGATTTCTCAGATTTTTTTGAAAATTTCGCGGCTCATAAGAATTCTTGGAATAGACTTTCTCGTGTATAAAATTTCTCGGACTTTAAAGAGTATGAACTTGAGAAAAACTGGGTCTTAGAGAAATTTTCGCGGTATTGGAAATTCTCGGATTTTAAAGAGTCCGAAGTTAAAAAAATTTTGCCTAAGAAAAATTTTCGCGGTTTTAAACTTTCTCGGATTTTGAGTATAGGTTGTTGCGAGAAACTGCAATGATAGAGAAATTTTCGCGGTGTAAAAATTCTCGGATTGTGAGTGCAGACCGTTGCGAAAAAATGCAGTGACAGAGAAGTTTCGCGGTTTAAAAGGTGAAACTTTCGCGGATTTGAACGTTTCAGCAAAATTTCGCGGCCAAGAACATCAAGTACTGTTCCATTGGTATGTCGCGATATTTTCCAGAAAAACCGTCCGTTTTCACTCAAATCTCAACCAAAATCGCTCAAACTTGATCCTAAACTTCAGAAATCCTTCCCTAAACACATAATCGACCGATTTGTGAGCTGAAAACAACAAAAACTGGGTCAAATCGACCGAAAAACAGAGAATGGCCGAAATGTCCTTTTCTGAAAATTTTCTGCTTAAATCTCGCTCAAAACTCGTTAAAACTGATCCAAAAGTGTTCTAAAAACATTTTAGGCATAGACTTGATCTGGGGGAGGGTTTTAAACACAAAAACGAAGCATCAATACCCCAAAACAAGCTCAAAATGCCGAAACCTATTTTTGCTCAAAAACACCTTTGATCTTGCTTGGAATCGAACGAAACTGGATTCAAATCAACGAAGATCGATCCACGTTTGCTCTGATACCACTTGTTGGTCCCGAAATGCACCAAACAAGGAATCAAAGAAGCTAGATGGAATGGAATGGAATGAAAAGGGAGAATTTCTCACCTTGTAGTGTGTGTAGTGTGTGAAAACGAATTTTAGCTTTTTGATCTTTGATTACCTTTCAAAGTGAGTTGGTAACACCTTATATACCACATTAACCCTAGGTATATTAAGGCCCAATCACTAAAAATAAAATAATTACAATCTAGTCCAAAGCCCAAGTTAAAGATAATTACATAATTAATCTCAAGACTTAAACTATTGACACAATCAATTAAATATCCTAACATGGAGCAGCGCCAATATCGAAGACTCCTTACCGGTTAGCGCCAACTGAGCTGAAAGAACTGAAGCAACAGCTAGATGAACTTCTACAGAAAGGATTCATCCAGCCAAGTTTTTCTCCCTAGGGAGCGCCGGTATTGTTTGTGCGGAAGAAGGACGGAACAATGCGGTTGTGTATAGATTACAGAGAGTTGAACAAGATAACCATACAAAAACAAATATCCTCTCCCAAGGATTGATGATCTGTTCGACCAGCTACAAGGCGCCACGGTGTTTTCAAAGATCGATCTACGATCGGGGTATCACCAGCTAAAGATTCGGGAGGAAGATGTCCCAAAGACTACCTTCAGTACGCGCTATGGACATTACGAGTTCCTAGTCATGCCTTTCGGGCTGACTAACGCGCCGGCAGCTTTATGGATCCGACGAATCGCGTGTTCAAGCAGTTTTTGGATAAGTTTGTCATAGTATTCATAGACGACATTCTGATCTATTCAAGGACAAAGGAGGAACATGAGCAACATCTGAGAACAGTTCTTGGAGTATTACGGGAGAAGCAGCTGTACGCTAAGTTCTTAGGACATATTATCTCCGGAGCGGGAATTTCTGTGGATCCGAACAAGATTGAAGCCATCAGTAACTGGCCTCAGCCAACAAATGTGACCGAGGTACGGAGCTTCCTCGGCTTGGCAGGCTATTATAGGAAGTTTATTAAGGACTTCTCGAAGATCACCTCAACGCTGATAAAATTAACAAGGAAGAACACGCCATTTTATTGGAGCGAGGAATGTGAACAGAGCTTCCAAGAGCTGAAAAGACGATTGACTACAGCCCCAGTCCTTACGATACCCTCGGGAACCGGGGGATTCTCACTTTACAGCGACGCTTCGAAGAATGGATTAGGATGCGTGCTAATGCAGAACGGGAGCGTAGTGGCCTACGCCTCATGTTAATTGAAGGAGTACGAGAAAAATTATCCGACGCACGACCTAGAATTGGCAGCAGTGGTCTTCGCCCTGAGATTTGGAGGCACTACCTTTACGGAGAGCCATGCAAAATCTACACGGACCACAAAAGTTTAAAATATTTCTTTACGCAAAAGGAATTGAACATGAGACAGAGGCGGTGGCTGGAACTGGTGAAGGATTATGATTGCGTAATCAACTACCACCCAGGCAAATCGAATGTGGTAGCAGATGCACTAAGCCGAAAAGCAGTAAGTACGGAATTACAATCCCTGGGGGTGGAGATTGTACAACTGGGCGAAGTCGAGACCAGATTGGCAGCGTTAACGCTTCAGCCTACATTACTGGAACGGATCAAGAAGGGTCAAGAAAAGGATGAATTCTATATGGAGACCCAAGGAGAACAAACAGAACAGGCAGCGGCAGACTTTACGTTTCGAGACGACGGAGGACTGTATTACAAAAATCGACTATATGTACCCGATATGCAGAGCTTCGCCGAACTATCATGACGGAAGCGCATGCCACGATGTATTCAGTACATCCAAGAGCTACAAAGATGTACAGAGACCTCCGACTAAATTACTGGTGGCCAGGGATGAAGAAGGATATAGCAATATTCGTGGGTCAGTGTATGACATGTCAGCAAGTGAAAGCAGAACATCAGCGACCGGCAGGAATGTTGCAGCCTTTGCCAATTCCGGAATGGAAATGGGACAACATAACAATGGACTTTGTAGTAGGACTGCCGAATAACGTGAAAGGGCACGACGCGATTTGGGTGATCGTCGACCGACTTACCAAGTCTGCTCATTTTCTACCAGTAAGCACGACGTTTTCCATGGAACGATACGCGGAGATTTACATTCAGGAATCGTACGACTCCACGGAACGCCAATATCAATAGTTTCGAATCGAGACTCCAGATTTTTGTCGAAATTCTGGATTAGCCTACAAAAGGCAATGGGGACGAAGCTATCATTTAGTACTGCATATCATCCCCAGACAGATGGAAAATCCGAACGGACCATCCAAACATTGGAAGATATGCTAAGAGCCTGTGTGATCGATTTCAAAGGCAACTGGAGCAAATACCTTCCACTTGTCGAGTTCTCATATAACAATAGCTACCAGGCTACAATTGGAATGGCTCCATACGAAGCCTTATACGAACGAAAGTGCAGATCTCCCGTAGATTGGGACAAAGTCGGTGAACGGGCAATATTAGGCCCAGATCTAGTGCGAGAGATGACAGAAGTCATAGCGACGATACGAGAAAGGATGCGAACGGCACAAAGTAGGCAGAAGAGTTATGCAGACCAAAGACGCAGACCACTGGAATTGGAAGTAGATGATTTAATAATTGTGAAAGTGTCGTCGATGAAGGGCGTGAGGAGATTCGGGAAAAAGGGCAAACTGAGCCCGAGGTACATTGGTCCGTTCAGGATAATTAAACGAGTAGGCGAAGTAGCATACCAACTGGAACTACCATCATCGTTATCTCAAGTTCACGATGTTTTCCACATCTCAACCTTAAGGAAATACATCGCTGATCCAAGTCATGTGCTGACGAATGAGGTTCTCCACCAACAGCTAAAACCAGATTTGAGTTACGAGGAAGTGCCAGTGGAGATTTTGATGTATGAGACAAAACGGCTTAGGAATAAGGACATTCCTTTAGTAAAAGTGTTGTGGCGAATCAAGTCAACGGAAGAGGCTACGTGGGAACGTGAGTATGATATGAGAGATCGTTACCCCCGAATTATTCCAGACGGACTGATTTCGGGGGCGAAATCCTCTTTAAGGGGGGAGGATGTAGTACCCGGGCCCCGTGAGCCAACTAGCCAATAAATTTTTGCACGCACATTATATGCCTATGTGACTATATGAATTTGGTGCATAAATTATGTGCTTAACGTGATATCATGTATGTTTCGTATCTAGTTATGTGTCTAGGAAATATCTAGCTTGTTTAAGAATTTTCGAAAATATGGAATAAGGATAAATGGAATTGAGGTAAAAATGTTAGTAAGAATGGTAATTGGGCCAGGGCTATGAATTTGAGTTGAGTTAGAATTTTCAAAAATTAGGCCCAAAATTAAAGGCCAAAACTTTGGAAACAAAGTTCCCTAAAATATGGAAAACCCACGCCACATTAAGTCACATCACCCACAACTTTGAAAAAAAAAATATCTATCCAAACGTACACTTTTAGATCTCATTAAGCAAGAACTAACGAAGTCACAAGTAGAAAGAGAAGGAAAAGAATTCGAACTTAAGCTTGAGGAAGATATGAAAATTCCACTAAGTGATTTACGTTTTTAGCTTGTAATTTAGGTTACATGCTCAAATCTAGTATATTCAGGGTCTTAGCACACGAAACCTACCCAAAACTTGTACTCTTTAGTTCGTTCGTTTTCTTTGGGGTTTTAGAAGTTCATATGATCTTCAAACATGATCTTGAGAAAAAGGAGGCATGTTTTGATCTTAAGATTTGGTAGTTCGCGGGTCAGAAGATGTTTTGGTAAGTTGAGGTCGTGAAGTGTAAACTTCACGAACTCTAGTTCGCGAACCCTTGGCAAGGTGAGGTTCGCGAACTCCGTGACATGTCGCGAATCAATGGAGCACTTGGCGAATCGAGTAGAATTCGCGAAGTGTATGGGATGTTTATTTCACGAACTATAGGCGAAAGGAGGTTCGCGAACTCTAGGATGGCGAATTGAGAAAGAGTTCGCAAAACAAAAGTTGGCGAATCCTAAGGGTTCTAATGCATGGCTTCGCGAAGTAGCAAGGTTCGTGAATTGAGTAACAAGCCAAGAATTATGTACTGTGCAAACTTCGCGAACTAATAGGGAAGTGATTTCGCGAACTTAAGGGCTTCATATGCAAAGGTTCACGAATAATGTGTAGAGTCTTTTCGCGAATTAAAAGTAGCGGATATGCTTCGCGAATCATAAGGGGTAGAATTTCACGGGCTGAACATATCGCGAACTAAGTTAGGTTAGCGAATTAGGGTCCGCGAAGTATGCACTTCACGAACCATGGGAGAGATTCGAGAACCATAGGATCGCGAGTCGAGATGCATTTTTGCGAATCAAGATGAAAGGTAGGTAGAGTTTGCGAAACTTTTAGGTGCTAAATGTTTCACGATTGATAAAGTTGGCGAACCCTAGGGTTAAAATTTCAATTCGCGAACTAGGGTATTTGGCGAATTAGGAATAGAGCACTGTGAAGGCAACAATTCGCGAACTATTAGGGTGTAGAATCAATTCGCGAACTCCATGCAAGTCGCTGATTGAACGCCTTAGATAAAAAAAAACAATCACCTTTTGAGGAAAAATATTTTTATACCATTTAATAAGAAAAATATTCTGATTTCAATGAGCATAGGCTCTTTCAACGCCCGATCATAAATAGCCTATCAGTATTTTTAGGGCCGATTTTCGGTATAGGCAAAATGCTGTTTTGATAGAATGTTCGAACGAAAATTTACACGGTCAATTAATATAATTTATACACTAAATTTATACCCTTTTTATGTTTAAAGGACAAAATATTAGGAAATTCACCAGACCGGTAACCGGCTAATCTACGGACGCCAGGTAAGTGGAAATCCAACTACAACACATAACATGTTTGTATGTGCCTAATTTATGTGATTAAGGGATGTGGTGCCTACGTGCTTATGTGTATGTTGTGAGTATATGTAACGTGATTTCATGATTAAGGTAAGCATTATGGCATTATGCATATGCACGAGCATGCTCGAAACACTTGGGGTAATAAAATGATGAGCGTGCATGATTATGTCGCAAATAGCGAAAGATAATTGCCGAAGTGGGCAATCAAGTCATAAGTTAAGTAGGGGCGGCTTCCGGGGCACCGAGACGGCATTGATGCGCCGTCGGCGACATCGATGCGTCGCCAGTATACGAACGACGTCGATGCGTCGGGGGATTACCATGGTTGGGTTGATGCCCTTATATCCCTGTTAGCGTGGTTGGGTTAATGCCCTCGCGTTTTAGTATGGTTGGGTTGATGCCCTCATACTTTAGACTGATGCCCGTGGTTGGATAGAGCTCTTTTCGGTGTACGCCTGGGTAAAAGCCTGCCAAGGGCCCTAAAAGATAAAATATATGAGATTGGGTTTAATCTACGAGACTTAGGATGCATTGGCGTGGATTGCCTTTGCGGGATTTTATCACGTGCACGTCATGCATGATTTCTACTTACTGAGCATATCGCTCACCCCTTACGTTATGTGTTGTAGGTGCAAGCGACCATGGTACGTGATCTCTTAGATGGCAAGGCAATCTTTTGGCGCTTCCAGCAGCTTTTGGGGTGAGAGTGTGTGCATGGATGACGACCTTGTGAGGCCGGGCGCATAGGGATTCTTTTGCTGTGCATGTATACACATCTCGTGTAACTAGGATTCGTATGAATTTAGGAATTCATGTAATTCTTTTGTCATGTATAGAAACGACTTCCACTACATAAATGGAAAAATTTCATACGCAATTCCGCACTTCTTTTAAGTTAAAGCATCGTTACGCACATAGGATACGTTAGAATTAGGTAACAAGGACAGCGGGTCCTGACATCTCCGAATGACTGTGCGGAGCTGGGGCCTTATCTCCCTCGGGTCTTCGGGCGCCACAGCCCTTAGGATGTTTTATGCCGGCACGCAGCTGAGACTATAGACCCCTTTTAGAAGCTTCGGGACTTTCCTGCCGGTACGGAGATTAGGCTTTTCGGGTGCTAGTGCGGAGCTTACAGCGACGCGAAGCTCGCTTCGAGGTCCTACGGGCCTTCGCGTGCCCATGCGGAGCTGGGCATTAAGGTGTATGATTTTGGGCCTTGCTCAGGTGTATGATTTTGGGCCTTGCTGGAAGTTGGAATCTCCTCTGCCTGGAGCTCCTATCTGGAAGATGCGGGGGTTGTCTGTCTTTAGTCGGCACAGATCCCCGGACTCCTTTTCGGCTACCTCCAGACCTTCGTCGAGGCCATGGTCAACAAACTTCCTCAGATGTCCCATTTATGTGGGACCTCCGATTCATCCTTCAAATGATATTAGTTGTTAGTATGATGCATGCACTTATTAAGGTATTGATAATATAAATGAGAATGTGAGTCAGAGGGCCCTGGTCCAGCTGAGAGCCCTTTCACACGGAGTGTCTCCCGACTGATGTCAGGACATGATGATATATGCGCGGAGGTCCTCGTCCTTCCTTTGTCGCTGAAAAGGGTAGGACCTGCTGGTCCTTAGCATCTCGAATCTCTCATACCAGCGTGGAGGTCCTATAAAAGATCCACTGGGCCTTCCTTTGCTCGGGCGGAGCTGGTTTGGAGGTCCTCAACAGCGAACCTTCGTATGCGACCGACGCAGGAACCTTTACTACTGCGGCTAGCATCTTTTTCAGGTGTTCCAACATGATAAGCCTCTCGATCACATCCTTCAATCAATAACAATTGTTAGGGCGGTGCACATGTTTACTATGGTCACAATACATATAATAGAGAATGAGATTTTAGAGGGTCCTGAAGTCCCGGCGAAGAGCCTTATCAACGCGGGATGCCTTCCGCGGATCTTCATGTGCCCTCGTGGAACTGTGCTTTTATCTCCTACTGATCTTCAAGCGTCGACCCGGAGATAACTTCTAGGTCCACGGACCTTCGCGTGCTAGCGAGGAGCTTGGCTTGTATATCCCGCGGATCTTCGAACGTCAGCTTGGAGATTCCTTCTAGGTTCCACGGACCTTCGCGTACTAGCGAGGAGCTTGGCTTGTATCTCCCGCAGATCTTCGAACGTCAGCTTGGAGATTCCTTCTAGGTTCCACGGACCTTCGCATACTAGCGAGGAGCTTGACTTGTATCTCCCGTAGATCTTCGGACGTTAGCGTGGAGATTCCTTCTAGGTTCCACTGAGCTTCGCGTGCTAGCGAGGAGTTAGAAGGTCCCGAATGTGGGGCTTCGGATCTTCATGCCAGCGCGGAGCTGGGTGTTCCTGAAGGCGGAGCTTCAGGTCTTCGTACCAGCGCGGGGCTGGGCTTTTAGGTCCCAAAGCTGGAACCTTGGGTCTTCTTGCCAGTCGGAGCTGGGCTTTTAGGTCCCGAGGGGGGAGCTTCGGGTCTTCTTGCCAGCGCAGAGCTGGGCTTTTAGGTTCCGAAGGGGGAGCTTTGGGTCTTCTTGCCTGCGCAGAGCTGAGCCTTTAGGTTCCGAAGTGGGAGCTTCGGGTCTGCGCTCTTTCGTCCACTCGGTCAAGGTGGTGCAGACGGCCTTACGTCTAAGGAGCTTCGGTTGCGCTTTGGCAGCTCCTGCGGATTATGGGACCAAATTCTTCGTCAGAGAGGGTCTTCCATCAGTTCTTTGCGTCTTTCGTCTCATCCCAGCGGAAATAAAGAAAAGAAAGAAAAGGAATAAAGAAAGTTGAGCACAGCTTCGCACAATATAGGCAAAACCACTCACGCCTTCAACTCCAAATTTTCCCACAGACGGCGCCATTTGATGTGGGGCTATCCCAATCAAAGAAATTTATATGTGGTTCGGAGAAATTTATATAGCCGGAGAATTGATTATTACAAAGTTGTAGGCCGTGCGTAAGGTGCTTATTGGTAAGGAAAATGAATGGGACGTTGTGGCTTGTTTAGGACATGTTTGGAACGTTGGGTCATGTTTGGGACGTGTTGGGATGTGTTTGGGACATGGTTGGGACGTGTTGGGACGTATTGGGACGTGTTGGAACCTAAAGGGACGTATTGGGACGTGACAGAAAGGACACAAGATGTACGTGGTTCGGATCTTGGCAGATCCTACGTCCACGGGCGCTCAGGAACTCATTTTCACTATACTTTTGAAGATTACACACTCAAATAATCCTTACTTTTGCTCTAAATATGCTAAGGATCGAAAGAGATGTTTAACACACTGAAAAGAGAGAAACTAGAGAGTATTTTCGTATTCTGATGATGATTCTTGCAAGAATGATGAAGTCCCATTTATATAGGAGGCTCTTGGGCATTGCCTGAAGATACGTCCCTGGATTCCTGATGATATGGCCTCCTGGACAATGTGATGGACAGTGTGACAGGCCGCTGCCAGAGACAGCCTTTGACAGATTTCCTGCAGCTTTTTGCAGTTCGGTCAGAAGCAGCTTTTTCTCACCTCTTACCTGTCTTTTCACCTGGAAGCGTACTGAGGATGCTTTATTCTTCTTCGGGTCGTCAACTACCTATCAGAGGTCCCTGAAGATCCCTATCTCTATTATTTATCATTATCTAAATATTAAATATTCTCCCATGGGCCTAACGGGTCTTTTCTGAATTTTTCAGGCCCATTTAGTTTTAGTCCGTATCAAATAGTATTTGGGCTTGTTTAACATAAGTCCCATATTAAATTTAACTATATTATAAAATATATTCTCTGCCCAAAACCAAGGCCCAAGAACTAGCATCATATGTCTCTCTTCAGCCCAAACCATCTATAATTCCTTTAAGCCTTTCGTCCTAAACTTTTGTTGAACGAATATCTCCTTCAACATCATCTTCTTCATCTCCAATGCTTCATCAGATATGGGTTGAAGCATGTTCATGACAATACCCCCTCGTTGAATGGATCTTTGTACCCACGGATCATGGCCATATTCTCAGTTTTTGCTCGCCTCTTCCAATGTGGTGTTTTCACGGCTCCCTTCCTCCACTGCAGTTGCGAATGAGGAACAACTATTCCCCTTCGAGAAATCGTTCCTTTACCCAAGATTTCAGAGGGGTTGAGAGTAATTTTTCACTTCTCGTTCATTTCACGTAAAAGACGCGACAGGAGCAACCTTCAGGCTCAACAATGTTTTGAAGAGAAAGAAAACGTAGGGTTTATTTCCGTTTTAGGAGGATGGTTTAGGGCTGGGGAAATATACCGAAATACCGATATACCGTCCTTATCGTATCGTAACGTATCGAAAATATCGAAAATTTTGGTATACCGATGTTTTTGGTAAGGTATGATACCGTACCGAAAATTATCGGTACGGTAATGGTATGAAAATTTTAAAAATAAGGTATACCGATTATACCGAAATACCGGAATCCTACAATTTTAAATATTATATATATATATATATATATACACCTACATATATTATATTATTTCTAAAAATATCAAATGGATAAAAATATTATAAGGATCTTCAAAAATTTATTTAGCCCATAAATTATTAACTATACCCAACCTTTTAAGATTATTGACGCCCACTATATTTTACTTATTATACCTAACTCAAGTTACGTTTAATTTTGGCATTTTTAATGTTTTTTCTTCAGGATTTTGAAAGCGTGATTCGTGAAGATGCAATGCAATTACTTTTTCACTAATTTTTTTAAGTAACAGTTTCATTTTAATTAATCTCTATATAAAGTTGTATTTTATGGTTATGTAAAGTTCTTTGTCTTACTAATGAGACTGACTAAAATATGTAAATTATTTAAGGTTATTTTATGAATTAAATATTTTTTTGGAAAATTTGGTGTTAATAATCCATCTTATTGGGCCTAAGGAATTTGAATTGACTAAAAATTCGAAAACAACCAATTAACGAGTTACGAGACACGCAAGGTAAGAAACCCTCCGTGTGAATGGTATAGAAGGTATGATACCGATACCGTATCGAAATTTCGGTATGATACCGTATCGAAATTTAAGGTATACCGAAATTTTGGTATGGTATTGGTATGATTTTTTCCAATACCGAAATTTCGGTACGGTAAACGGTATCACGGTTTTGGTACGGTATACCATACCGAACCACCCCTAGGATGGTTAGGTTGGTATGGTGCAAGACCAAACTTCTCCTATATTTCAAAGGGGTCAAGGTAGTGGCACCTGGCTTGAAATTCTGCCGCAGGAGAACTGTGTTCTGGCGACGAAGACGGAGGTGAAGTTTCTCACATACCTCAACACCACTTGCTCTAGTTGTATTCATAGCTTGTTTACTAGTGTTATTTACTATCTAGCCCTATACTACTTATTTACATTGTAAAACAAAGATAACTATAGTTATTCAATACAATAAAATGGTCCTTCCAGACATCATCTATTCTAATATATAAAGGGTGAGGATGTGTATAAGCTTTTTTTTGGTCTGTTAGATAGTCCTGTTAATATTTTAGATTATTACAAATCTATCATTAGTTTAAATTTTTTAAATAACTTATTTAATAAAATAAAAATATAAATAACTTGATATATTTGCGTATACATAGGATGAGCTAATTATACTACTAATAATAAAGCTTATGCGAAAGATGTGATGTAAACAAAGAAATGTAATCAATATTTTGGAGTGACTTTCAATACAATTCTAATTATATATTTTTACTATTAAAAATACTTAAGACCATTAATCTGAATACATCTAGTCAATACCTAAAACAATCTATCAGTTATCCAATTATACTTATCAACGTTTAATGCGTATCGATAATTCCACAAATTTATAATATTTAAAAATACTTAATGTTACAATATTATTGTAAGGATTAACTATTTTATTAATTATGATTATAATATATTAGAGAAATAACTTATTTTTATTCAATACTTCTTAATACATTATAAACCCCATCACCTATTTATACTACTACATATTCACTAATACAACTAATTACATTTACTAAAATTATACACTTCATCTTATCAACATTAATACCCAGTTAATTTTAAAACATTCATTATAATACCATCAAATCTTAATACTTCCAAGCTTAATAATTCAACAATAATCCAAAAATATACACATCTTTAATATTGTCTCATGATATTTCATAATACTCCCCCTTGTTTTTCAAAGAATATGCCTAGTTAAAATCTTACTACAAAATACCAAGTGGGATAAAAACTTATTGAAGGAAAAAAGAGTACATAATTACTTTGATACGCTTTCCAATTGTTGCCTCATTAAAGACTGTTAGGAATATTTTATTGTGTTCAATTAATTATTTTATCTAAGCCTTGTAATTTTATTTAAGTGAACTCGGCTTTTATTTGTAAAGCCTAGTGAGCTTATTTGTAATGGGCTTACAAGGGCCCAAGTACAATATACCAACATGTGGTATAAGTACGAAAACCCGAAAACATAGTTAAGTGTCTTGTGAGTGTGTGAGAAATACATAGAAATAATTTTTGTGAGAGAAGCTCCAAACCCCTCTCAAGAACACGCACGCACGCCCCCACGATAAGTTAAATTCTTCCCATTATTTTCGTGGTTAAAATGCTAGAAATGTGTTTTAGTTGGATATACTAGGACCAACAAGTGGTATCAGAGCAAACACGTTAGGATTTGAGCAAGTTTTTGAATTTTTGGGTTTTATTTTTCAGTTCGAATTTCTGCCATTTCTTGAGTTTTCAAGTTGATTTTACGGATTTTGCAAGCTCAAGAGCTAATTAGGTTGTTTTCGAGTGTTTTGAAGTGATTACCCAACATTTTTCAGATGATTTGAGTGAGTTTTGGGTAGAAATCGGATCTGCTTTTCGTCAGTTACAGTCCAGAATTGGGTAGATGAACAAATCGCCCGATTTGCTACAGTACCCGTTTTTGTAACCACAGTTTTTAAAGCTACAAATCGCCCGATTCACTAGCAAATTCACTGTAGCGATTCACTGTAGCAAGTTCAAATCGGATGATTTCACTGTAACCATTCCAAATCGGACTGTTTCACTGTAGCACATTTCGCCGATTACTGTAGCAAATCACCCGATTTCACTGTAGCTCACCCGATTTCACTGTAGCGATTTCATATTTCGCCCGATTACTGTAGCAAATAACCCGATTTCACTGTAGCGATTTAATATTTCGCCCGATTACTGTAGCATTTCGCCCGATTTCACTGTAGCGATTTCAAATTTCACCGATTACTGTAGCAATTCGCCCGATTACTGTAGCAAATCACCCGATTTCACTGTAGCGATTTCAAATTTCACCGATTACTGTAGCAATTCGCCCGATTACTGTAGCAAATCACCCGATTTCACTGTAGCGAATTCAGTGTAGCAAGTTAAATTCCACGCACTAAACGCACGATTTTAATAAATAGTTCACTTGTTCCTCACATAGCAAATCGGCCGATTTCAATAAATTCATTGTAGGAATATAAATCGCTGAATCACACGATTTGGTACTGTAGCTAGAATTTGAAAATCGCCCGATTTGAAATTCTCAGCGAATTTCAGTCATTTGACAAACAATCGCCCGATTCTGATACTCTTTGAACAGCAATTCGCCCGAATTAAATTCGGTGAATCTTCACTTTGCAAATTCGCCTGATTTTTGCTATCGATTTCAAAACTTAGAATTATTTTTGTGAAAAAAAAGGAAAGAAAATTTGAACCCAACAGTTACAGTCTGTTTTAGGCCTTTTTCAAAAATTTCAAAATATATTTTCCGGGTCCAAATTTATCGGTGAAACGACGTTTTTGTAAAATTTTGAAAGCAAATCCACAAACGTGTCAACGATCACATATCCAACGATCTACTTAGAACATTCAAGCATATTATAGAAAAAGACTTGGCATTTTCTCGAAGTTTCGAAATCATCACACAGTCTTTGGGTGTACACCAAAAGTTTTCAACGCTTAAATTCTGAAAACTTCGAAGCAATGGCACCCTTCCACAACTCCCATAGTAAGAAAAGGGCAAAGACAATCAAATGCTATAATTGCAGCAAACCTGGGCATACGGCTATAGACTGCTTTCTAACCAAAAAGAAGGGTGAGGAGTACTACTCTAGAAAATTACGACGGATTAAGCAAACAAAAGCTAGAGTAGCTTTGATGGCAGAACAAGACAGCTGGCTCGATGAAACATCTGAAAGCGAGCAAGAAAATGTAGCCAACATAGCCCTAGTGAAAGGAGCTAAATCAGAGCAAAAGGAAATGGAGGCAGACGATGATGGTAAACACGAGGAAGCATATTCAGAAAGGGAGGTAGAATCTATAGACCCCCTTTTGTATTTCGAACTCCAAGAAAAATTTACGGCTCTTCATAGCAAGTTTAGGTCAGTAGAAAATGAACTAGCTAAGACTATAGTCGATCTAGATATGACACGTGAAAACGTAGATAGACTAGAAACTAGCTTATGCTACGTTTGGATTGGGGGATTTCGATTTGAAATCCGAATTTCATTCAAATAACCCGTTTGGCAACCGCTCGGATTTGGATTTCGATTTCATCCAAATCCGAGGAGAATCCGATCGCTTGTATTTTGATGGATTTGCAATTCGATCGGAAACGGTCCGTTTTCGAAATACCAAATCTTGCCGTGATTATTTTCTTAAATTATTATTATTATTATTATTATTATTATTATTGATAAACGATGAGTCGAGCCGACCCGCGAGCTCGACGAACGACTAGTCGAGTCGGCCGACGAGCTCGATGACATGAGTCCTCGCGAGCTCGACGAGCCCGCTCGAGCTCGACGACCGATGAGTCGAGCCGGCTTGCGAACTCGACGACCGATGAGTCAAGTCGGCTCGCGAACTCGATGAGCCTGCTCGAGCTCGATGACCGATGGCTCAAGCCGGCTCGAGAGCTCGAGGACATTTTGAAATTCGGATTTTCGAAATCCTAACGTTTGCCAAACGGTGGATTTGGATTTAAAATTTGGATTTCAGAATTCATAATTTCAAATCACGGATTTCAATTCAAATACATCAATCCAAACGCAACCTTAGCTAATTCTGAAGTCATTTTAGCTGAATCAGCGTCCAAAGTCATTGACTTAACTAACAAAGTCTCAAACTACGAGCAAACAATGAGCAAATGTGTTGATCACGAGAGGACAATCAACGACTTGCAAGCTCGATTTGATAACAATTATCAATGTCTGCTCAGGCAGCTTCAAGAGATCAGTAATCTTGATTGCCTGCTGGAAGTAGCGCAATCAAAAATTGACAGTCGCGACGCTGAAATAGTAAAGTTGAAGACACAGGTTAGCGAGCTAAACGCTAAATTGACAACTTGCATTGACGAGCGAATCAATAAAACATGCGAGTTCGATCTCCTGAATAAAGAGCGTGTAAAACTGTATGCTAGGATTAAAAAGCTAGAGGACCTCCTAACAAAAAGAGGACAAACAGATCGAACGATCTTCTTGAACCAGCCTAAGGACACAGAATTCTACGATCCACGTGCAGGCCTAGGCTTTGTTCCAAACCCTACTCTAGCTGTGAAGAAATCCCTAAACCCATATGATTCGTATGATATTAGCTATTTAGGGATTAACATGACTAAATTAAGGGCCTTCACACCAGAAAGTGATGGAGATAGGAAGACAGGAGTAGAAATTCCACTTGACTATGAAGCTATGAATAATAGCTACAAGACAAGGGAAATACCTTTGTCTGATGACTACTTAGATGCTCTTATTCCCCCTTCAACACCAATCATCCTCGAGAACACGTTCCGTGACTTAGCACAGTCCAGCCCTTCTAGTGCATATATCCCACCAGCAATTAAGGAAATATCTGACTTGCGCTCGACCCTAGAGTCCGAAAAAATTGTTTTTCAGGTAGAAAATGATGTGCTATTGATAATAATTTCCTCACTCGAAAAACAAATCAATAACATTATAGCTTCAACGTCTCCACAAATGTCTCTAGCTGAGTCTAAAATAGAAACTCTAACCAAGCCTAGGATACTAAGGAAGCAGAATGCATCGAGAAAATCAATGCGTACCAACTTATCCTCGCATGCACCTACAAGTAAAATTTTAAATAGAATGAAAGGAAAGGAGATAGCCACAGGCGACCACCTATTATTTGAAAATTGTGCTCCTTCTTTTAAAAAGAAGGAGGCAATTAAATTTAGAGCATCATGTTCAAATTCGCATAGTAGGCATCAGTCACAAGCTAAATCTAACATTGCCACATCTCCATCCATGATTTCATTGTCTGAACCTGTACGAACATCTATGCTCTCTAATTTTCACTATTCTTATGATGATGCACTAGCCTTAAATTCTCGTTTTAGATTAGCAAATGCACGTACAACCAAGAACGACGAACGCTTCTTTGCTAAGCTAGGCTCACAAACTCAAAAGGAGAAGATTCAAACGAACAGAAAGATAAAGCCTACACAATCGTCTCCCAAGTCCAGTTCTAAACTTGACAAACGAGAAGATCACAAAAGCATCCAGTCAAAGCACCCTAAGACTGAAGCTAAAGCTAAAGTTTTAGGAATTAAGAAAATCTGGATTACAAAACAAGAACTTAGGGCAAGCACTAGCCTTTGTTATCCCTTAGGAATTAGAAAGATTTGGGTTCCTAAATCAACAATTAACGCTATAGATAAACCTAAAGTTGACTTAGGACATAAATCTATGAAAGACGCATGCATAAACTCTAGATCTAATACGAAAGGACCCATTCTTAGATGGGTACCAAAATCTGCTTGAGATGTTTTGCAGTTTCCAGCATGGGTAGGTACATAGAGATGGTTACTCCACACCTATGACTGGTTGGCAACGCGAGTAACCACGATTATCCCTCACGTATGGTAACTGAAGCAGCCCCACATACGTGATTAAGGGATGGGATGCGGACAGCTAAAACCACACTGAAAAATTTGGTAAATTCTAAATATGCATAAAATTACATGTTCGTACTTCACTGTATTTTCAATATGCATATGTGCTCAAATGAATAACATACATACTATGTTAGTAAAATCTAGGAAGAACTGCATTTATTCTGAAAAACATTTTCAATCCTAGTTTACATGATTAAGTAATTTACAAAATCAATTAATTTAGGGGGAGGTTTTGAAATATTTCGTCAATTTTACCTTTATAAAATTTTGAACTGAAATTTCAAATTAATTTATGTTTTTCTCGGAGAACTAAGAATCGCTCGGAACTGCTTCGGATTTTTTTTATAAAATTAATTGACCGAGCCTATGAATCGCCCGAAACTGAGCATCACTCGAAACTTCCTTTGCAACTTTTGAATCGCCCGAACTTAAGAATCGGGGAAATATTTTTATTTATTAAAATATTTCTTTGCTTTAAGTTTTTATCTTTGAGGTTCAAATTCCCAAAACTTCAAATATTGAGGGGGAGTAGATGTGTTTCGCGAACTAGTCTTTAAACGATTCGTACATCCTTTCAAATGAAAAAAAAAACACTTACAACTCAAATACGCAAAACACCTTCAAAATGCGAAAACCACTTTCATAACGCGAACTAGGAAAATTACATTATCAAAATACCCAAAACAGCCTCAAAAACCAGTACGCATTGTCAGGACCCAAAACAGCACAGCCATTAAAACGACGAACAAGCACATGAGAAGCCAAATCTCGAGCACTAACATCTCCAAATTGCGGTTAAAACGACGCCTTAACTTGGCATATTCATCGTTCTCTTCATCGTCTTGCTTCTGATTCCAGTTCATTTCCGTCAGCTAGATTTTTTTTGTTATGGCATTACTGTGCTGCTCGAATCGTGTCTATTTATAGGCGTAAACCGACCAACGAAATCATAATAGTCCCGACAAGCATGATAAATGATATCGACGGATCTTTGACTTGAGAGCTCAGCGCTGCGAGTGAAAGCGATGCTTTCGTCGTTTGGATTTTGCGTCACATAAATCGACTTTGAAAAACTAAGTTGATTTGACATTTAATTTGGAAAAAATTTTGAACTCTGTGTTACATATTAATTGAAAATCTCGCATATGTCAGTGTTAGGGTGATTTTACTCAGATTTTCTTTAATTGATTTTTTTTGAGTCAAAGTCTTTTATAAAAAAATAAAAAATTTGATCATTCTCAAAATCGCCCGATTTCAACTTAATCTCTCGGCGATTTCAACTACTTCTAAATATCCTCGGCGATTCTTCAAATCGTCCGATTCCTCAGTTCGCTCGATTCCTCAATCGATTCAATTCATCTGATCTATCAAAATTGCCTGACACAATCACTTTCCATCAAATACTAGAATCGACCGAATTGTCAAATCGCCCGATTCATCAAAATTGCCCGATTTCGGAATCGACAAAATCACTTTGTTAAAATACCTCTCGTCGATTCTTCAGAATCGCCCGATTTATCAAATCGCTGGATTCTTACAATCGCCCGACTCCTCAATCGATCTAACGTGCTACAATGCATCTTTTATATATATATATATATATATATATATATATATATACATATATATACCAAATTGCCCGATTTTTGTCACTTTTCCCAAAATTGTATACACGAATCAGCCTCATGAGGTCATCAAGTTTCGCGGGTCAGCTTAAGAACTAGAGTTTCGCGAGCTCAGTTCCCGTGTTATTGAAACTCAAATTTCGCGAACCCTCTTCTGTTTCGCGAACAACTTTGAATTCGCGGATCATTCAGTTCGCAAACCACAACTCAATTCGCGGTCCAAGCCAAATTCCAATTTGCGACTCAAAGACTTCAAATTCTTTCGAAGACATACATCTTAGAAAATCATTTTTGCATACGGAATTTGTGGCTCCACACTTTGAAATCTTCGAAACTAACAGCACCACACATCTTCGAACTCCTCATTTTATAAACTCGGTATCCTACTTTGAAAATTCTTCAAGAACACCTAGTGAACAACTACACACCTCTCAGCATGAGTAGGTACTAAGAAAGCTGCTCCACACTCATGACTGGTATGCGACGAGGGCAGCTAAACATCCCAACGTGTATGGTATCTCGGGTTGCTCCACATACACGGCGGGCTAGTGATGCGAGCAATCACATGAGGGTACATTAAAAAACATGCATGATTCAAAAGAATTTTGAACTTTAAATTTTAGCATGCATATGAGCTGAAATGACTAAGACCCTCCTAATGGTACATTATAGTTATGCATGTTTTAGAAAGACTTTAAATTCCAAATTTTCACATGCATACATGAGCTGAAATGCATTAATACCACGTTATAGGTACATTTTCATTATGCATGCATCTTAAAGAATTTTCGAGCTTAAATTTTTTATGTATGCATATGACCTGAAGCACAAAATACCTATTTCAGCTTAGAGCGATAAAAGGCAAAACGTACATTCTAATGCATTTTTAAAAGAACAATAATTCTTTAGTTTGCATCTGCACTGAAAATAAATCAATACGCTCACGCTTATTTAATTGGGAGATAATTTACATTTTCAAACATGCATGCATTGAGGGGGAGTATTAATCCGAATATGCATCATTGAGGGGGAGTAATTTAGTTTTAAGAAGCATGATTTGAGGGGGAGGATTTAAAATATATATATATATATATCTATATCTAATATATAAAAATATAATATATAGTTACTATTATATTATTATTAAGATAATACATATATATTTATATATATGAAAAAAAAAAACAAAAAAAAAAAAAAAAAGGCCAAAAAAAAAAAAAAAAAAAAAGAAAAAGAAAGGCCTCATCCTCTCATAATCTTACTTCAAAAGAATTCTCCTGTCTTCCAAAGATATATTTGAAGGACGAATCTCAAGCCTATAAGAGTTCAAGAATTCCAAAAGGCGTGACAACCGTACACTATCACGAAGATGATCTCAACCGACCTGCTCCAACTCGCTGATCAAGCAGCACTCACCAAATTGACGATGCATGGATTCTAAGTTCCCATGGTTCAGTCAGACCAAACTGAACCTAACCCCGGAACGTAGCCGAGTGTTAGTGACGATTCAAGTTCATAAAAACCATATTGGATATTCTTGATAGATCGAAGAGCGGAAGATACAAAGAATCCCTCGTTACACAAAATATTCGGGCCATCCCATATAGGTGCAGGAGCTAATTTTATTAGCCCCCGGGTAGAAGTCGCCGCATTAGGTTCAACGGCGCATGCACAACCGAGCCTTACCCACTCATCGTCTCCCAACAGACCGATGTTTCATCAAATCACGGGGAGCCACGTATGCTATCACTGCTTCACTTGGAAGCGGGAGATATTGAATTTAGTGGTAGTTAGCCCCAGACCACTGAACTTTCTTGAACACATCGAGTCTAGGTGTCTGCACTATCTCAATGTGTTATATATTTTTAGGACACATACACCTTTTTCTCATCTGGACTTCATGACCAGATCTGAACTTCCGTAGATATGTCATTGCAAGACATGCTTCGATAATCGGAAGGAAGTCCTGCCGTGGCACAATCAAAACAACTACGGAATTAGGCCATCGTCTACGAGCTACGCTCCTAGATAGATGTTAACGGGATGCCTAAGTGGCCCCGGTTATCAAGCCCTATTCTTACAGGCTGCGTCTCAGAGTTTAACTCTGAACTCGTGTCGACGGATTGCCTTAGTGGCTCTGTCTGGTTATTATCCGCACCGACCTGTCGTGTGTGTCCTCCTTCGCCTCCTATACAAGCATGTCGATCTCGTTGATACGAATCGCCATGAGGGGGAGAAGGGGATACGTATAAACAAATAGGTCGGACCACCCACCAAATTTCCGCCGAGCGTACCACTCTGAAGCCAGGCTCTACAACACTTAAAATATATATATTCCAAAGGAGCCTCGGTACAACTTAAAACACACCCCACGCCTACCTTCTTCAGGAGCCAGACGAGCTTCACCGAAGTCGAACCAGACAACTTCCTTCGGCGATGACGAATCTGGAGCCGTGAAGAAGAAGATTCACCATGTTTCAAGTCCAGCGTAGGAGAAGACTAACCTGAGTATCCACTACTTCTGCCACGCCAACCACTATGAAGCCGGGCTCTCATGCAATTGAATGGATAATCTCAAGGAGCCCAAACACATTGTCAGAAAACACACTCCACGCCTACCTTCTTCTAGAGCCAAATAAGCTTCTTCGAGGCCGAACCAGACAACTTCCTTCGAAGATGACGAATCTGACACCAAGAAGTAGAGTAATCGTGACCACCAAGCAACTCCATTATCTTGTCCCGACAACACAATCATCTTGCCAAAGATGATGCCCCATTTTGACCCATCACATGACGATCGCCCTAGCTCGATCTTGAGGGGGATGGTTACCAAAGCAAAATGGGAGCAACACCACGACAAAGTGCAATACCGATTAGAAAATGCCAAATATCAAGCGTTGTCAAAGAATCAAGCGAAGACCATAGAGTCCAACGACTGATGTTAACGCCTTAATCGAACGAAGAGATCAGACTCAAATAACAAGATACGACCAACAATTTCAGCATGGATTTCAAGCATCAAAGCTGCCGACTCGTGTACAGCTCTTCGAGTTTAAAGAAAACTCTCAATCCCAATACAAGGTTGAACAAATGTAGGGGGAGTTGCGACAAGTGAAGGGAGAGCTGGAACACCTAAAGAGAATATTCAACTAGTGTACGTCTCTCCAAATTTATAGAGAATTCTCCAATCCCAACGAAAGGTCGAACAAACATAGGGGGAGTGGTGACTATCCACGGAGAGATCGAACACAAAAAGAGACGATCCATCGAGCAGCTTTGAACACGTAAGAGAAGAGAAGTTCAAGAGACGGTGAGCTTGAAGATCTTGTAAGGAAGAGGTCACAAGACAAGACAAAGGAGGATGTGATTGAAGAAGAACACGCATGCACAAACTTTCGCGTATGCAACTCTGATACGTGTTCTTTGATGACTCAGGACTATTACAAGATGAAGATAACCAGCGCTTAACTGTAAATTGAACACAAAGGGGGAGATTGTTAGGAATATTTTATTGTGTTCAATTAATTATTTTATCTAAGCCTTGTAATTTTATTTAAGTGAACTCGGCTTTTATTTGTAAAGCCTAGTGAGCTTATTTGTAATGGGCTTACAAGGGCCCAAGTACAATATACCAACATGTGGTATAAGTACTAAAACCCTAACACATAGTTAAGTGTCTTGTGAGTGTGTGAGAAATACATAGAAATAATTTTTGTGAGAGAAGCTCCAAACTCCTCTCAAGAACACGCACGCACGCCCCCACGATAAGTTAAATTCTTCCCATTATTTTCGTGGTTAAAATGCTAGAAATGTGTTTTAGTTGGATATACTAGGACCAACAAGGACCTTACTGGGAAAACCCCCTAGGAAAAAACACATTGACAGAAAAATGAGTGCAATGCATATTTCTCCCCTGATGATAACATCGCTTCAAATGTCGAAGTCTTCGAACTCCGATTGAATATACTAATTTTCTAAAAATGATAGGATGAAGTGCTTTTGTAAATAAGTTTGCAAAGTTTTCGCTAGATCGCACTTGTTTTACATCAATATCACCATTTTCCTCCAGATCATGTGTAAAAAAAATTCTGGTGAAATATGTTTTGTTCTATCCCCTTTAATATCCTTCTTTTAATTGGGCAATACATTCGCATTATCTTCATATAAAGTCGTCGGAAGCAGCTTTTCCGATTATAACCACAAGTTTGTTGCATATACTGAATAACCGATCGCAACCAAACACATTCTCAGCTATCTTCATGAATTGCTAATGTTTCAGTGTGATTAGACGAAGTGGCAGTTCAACTTTGTTCAACTGACCGTCACGAAATCGCAGTTCGACCATATGTAAATAAATAACCGCTTGCGATCGAGCATTATGTGGGTTAGATAGGAATCTGGTATCTGCATACCCAATTAAATATTCTTTCATTTATTAGAGTAGAACAATCCCATATAGGTTATTCCTTGAAGGTATCTAAATATTCGTTTAACTCCATTTCAATGTCTACGAGTCGGCAAAGAATTGTATCTTGCCAATAAATCAGTGAATGCTATGTCAGACCGCGTACGCTCGTAAGATACATTAGTGCTCCAATGGCACTGGGATATGGTACTTCAGGACCATTTAATTCCTTATCAGTTTCGCGTGGTCTAAAACGGATCCTTATTCACGTCTAATGATCGGATAATCATTGGAGTATCCAATTGATGAGCTTTCTCCAGTAATACCATATTTTTTTAAGTCTTCTTGATATACAAATAATCACGTTCTTTAAATATTCAATTTGGAGCTAAAGACGAAATTTTTGTTTTACCGAGATCTTTCATTTCGAATTTTTTTTTCAAGCAATCAACGAACATTTATATGAAGCTTCCGGAGGGATTTCGACTGCCAGAAAATTCAGGACCGCGAGATGAGTACTCAATTAAGCTAAACAAATCGCTTCTATTGATTAAAACAATCTGGGCGAATGTGGTATAATCGTCTAAGTAAATATTTATTGAATGATGGGTATAAAAATGATCAACTTTTCCCCTGTATATTTGTGAGAAGATGTGAAAATATGTTTGTTATTATTACGGTATATGTGAATGATACCAATAGAACTGGAACTCCTGAAGAGTTATCGAAAGTTGTCAGTCAAGTGAGCCATATAAATAAGCAGTGACAACATTCATTAGACACATATCGAGTCCTTATCGTACTGCCACACTAACTATATAACTAAAAGTTGTTGCCTTCACCACATGAGAATATGTCTCTTCATAATCAATATCAGGTCTATGCGAGAAACCTTGTGCGACAAACTGTGCATTATATCTCAAAATTTCAGAGTTTTCATTTCTCTTTCTGGTGAAGACATATCCACCTGGCTTTACATTTTTTGGTAAACGGTATAGGTCCGAATACATTTCGTTTTTCAAGTGATTTTAATTCTGTCTCGATTGCATATTTCTATTCTGGCCAATCTTTTCGTTGTCTACATTTCTTTACAAACATTGGTTCATGATCCCCATTCTCATTTATCTCATTCATTCAATGTAGCGCTACATTAAATGAGAATTTATTGTCAACGTTGACTTCATCTCGGTTCCATCTAATTCCATTATGGGCTTAATTGATCGAGAATCCCTTCATTATAATTATGATTCAATTTGTTCAGGTAAATGAGTTTCATTTGCAACATCATTTATACCCATCGACTCTCATCCATTCGATAAATCGTCAATCAGACCTTTCTTATTATTGCTCCTTTTATTCTTCGAGGATTTTTATCTTTGTAACTTGAGGGCCTACCACGCTTCAGTTGTGGTGTAGGCTCAATACTACTCTTTGTTTGTTCTACATGAAAATCAGTTTTTTGCAGGAGCATTAACAACTAAAATATGTGACTTAGCCACTCTTTGGGTCAGCAAAACCGTTTGGCAATTGGTTCGCTAAGCTTTGTAACGAATTATCTTCTAAACTTAGTTCACATTCTTCTTGATGGTCATAATGATTTGATGACAATTCATTCCAACTAATATCCTTTTTGGCTGTTTATTTCTCCCCTAAAAAATTTGATTCATCGAAGTGACAATTGGCAAATCTAGCCATGAATAAATCTTCAGTCAATGGTTTAAATATTTTATTATAGATTAAGATTAAACCCGACATATATCCCCAACCTCCTTTGAGGTACCCATCTTTGTGCGTTGTGGTGTTGCAATTGGAACATATACCGCACATTCAAAAATTTCTTAGATGGGAAATATCTAGTTCCTGATCATAAACCATTTGCATATGGAAGACACCAATGATAACTTGTTTGCCTGATGTGAATTAGTGTCGTTGCGTGTACTATAGCATGTTCCCAACAAGATTATGAAAGTTTGGAGTTAATTAATAACGGCCTTGCAAATTAATTGCACACGTTTAATCAATGATTCTGCAAGACCATTTTGCGTATGGATATGTGGCACATGATGCTCAACACCAATTCAAATAGACATACAATAATCATTAAATGTCTTGAAAGTAAAATTCACCAACATTATCAAGGCGTATAGATAGGACCATCTACTTGATGTATCAATTAATACTATGAAATTTTAAATGGTCCACATGATAGATGTATCGGCCCATAAATATCAACATGTATACGTTCCAAAATTGTCACGACCCACTTTTCCTATAACTAGTTTGGCGGATTTTTTGCAACGTAAGCTGCGGAAGACCCGATTTACGAAAACACTTTTATTTAATAATTTAATATTTTACAATCGCACACAATACAAACGTCATATTCTACAGCCACATTTATTCGCACACGTCTTATATTACAAAAACCTTAACCTCACACATTATAATATTTTAATACTTCATAACACCTCTCCACATGTCGTCATCCATGTACAGCTTCGTAAGTGGAAATATGGATGACATGCACGTGCCAAACTCGCATAGGCATCCGCGTCAATGCTTACTATCACTCCTATTCCCATATCACTCTCATTTCTTTCTCATTTCTCTCAGGGCCCTTACTTACTACGCACCACCATATAATGAGCTCAAATCCAAAACGGATAAAAATATGATAGTTGGCCTACACTGGCATTCACAAACCAGGTCACCCCTTTATCTGGCGATTGTCCTTTTTCATTACCATTACAATTTGGCTACACCAGCTAAGATCACGCTAGGGTATTTCCCTAGTTCGTCATTTGCCGGGTCGCCCCTATGCCTTAAATCATACATTAGACGGTTTACATCCCGTCGTGGTGCCTTTGTAGAAGTAGCTTCATTCGTGAGTCTACATCAAATGCTAAAACTGGCGATCATAATTCGCCTTCATGCGTTCATATACTTTGCATACTCATACTCCTAATTCCTCACATAATTCGTGTATGCACATGCTCATGTCACGTAAATAATGCAATCAATACTTACCATGCAAAAACATGTAATATCATTTCACTTCACATATCATAACCACGTATTCACATCAAAGCACTTAGTCACATAATACAAGCATACATAATACAAATTATGTGTTGTAGGTGAAATTATCACTTACTTATCATCCGTGCTAAGTACACTTACTGCTTCGGGAACTTACTATTGTTCGACCTTTAGACATAAAGATCATAACATTAGTTTCATGCCTTCATTAAATAATTAAGTCAAACTAAATTGTTTGGACTATACTAATTTGCTAGAAATCCCTTAATCGCTCGATTCTAGCCCTCATTAAATATGGAACCCTCGATTTCAATATGGTATCAGAGCGGGTTCTATTGCGTGTTATCGCGCATATTTCACTCACCGTCACCCGATTTCATATGTCCACGTGTTAGGCTTTGAATCGTGCCACACGTGAGGGGGCGTGTTGAGAATTTCTGTCCCACATCGGGAAAACATATCACCCGACTCAGTATAAAATTAAAGAGGCCTCTCCACCTATCACCAATTGGTTTTAGGTTGGAACCCTCAATTTCAATATGGTATCAGAGCGCTAGATCCTTGGATCAGTGTATATGCGGCTAGAAACCATAGGACCTATTAAGATTTCAAGATTTAGGCCTTCTGTTGGCTGTGTTCCTTGATAGATCTGATGCTCTAAAGCTTACTACTACAATTCGGCTATAACCTTTCTCTCGACCTTGTATTTCAGCGTTTCTTGTTAACAATAACCCTAGGTCTGCTAGCTGTCGAGTTGTAGGAGTTCCTGCCTCTCTGACATCTTAATTGATTCGATGTTTCTTGTGACCCTACCTGTGTAGAATTTCTGCTTTCATTTTCTATATACAACTCGTATATGTTTTATAACCAGATCTGAGGTTTTGTGATGTTTTTAGATCTATTGATGCTTTTGTGTACTCGTAAATTCTAGTGTGCGAAATTTGTTTTCTTTTATGTACACGGAGCTTATACTACTTAATACTGCATGGATCTGAAGTTTGCTTGACGTCTAATAATTCTTTTAATTTTCTGGCAGATTCTGAAACTGAAACGATTCTGCCCGTGAGCGTCTGCTTTAACCACACTTCGCCATCATCAAACTTCAGTCCAAAGGACTTTTGGTGATATTACTCTTACCTTATTATTTTGTGGTTACTCCGCTGCGTTCATTCTGACTTTTATGTGTCTTTAATATTTGTGTATATGGCGTCTGCATCGGTTGTTCAACATGATTGGCATGTTTCTTGCTGCTATTATTTTTTCTTACCACCTATGGCGCCATTGCTGTTCTATTTTGCTGCCTCAATATTGTCTTACCTTCATTTAATCAGTTTCTGTTTTTCTTGTGAATTTTGAAGATGTTTTGTTAGATAACCAAACTGTTTCGAAAGAACTGACACAAGGCACTGAAATTTGTGTTTCTTAATTTTTTTTGAGTCTCTACTTTAGCTGCTATGTTTACCTTGGAAAACTTCGTGCGGTGAACATGTTTCTTTTTTTTTTTCTTTTCTATCTGCTATGCTTTCTTCTTTTAGTTATGTGCCCATGGCTTTGCTTAGTTCTACTTTCCTTGTTTGATGCATTGATGACAGATCTAAGTTTACAGCAATTTCCTGCCATTTGTTTTATGTTAGCTTTTTCTTTGAACACTTTCTTTGGCTATCTAGACGCTTGGTTGAGCCTTGTAATGCAGTCTAACATTTTTGGACTCATGGTTGGCATCCTACCTCTATTGCACATGTTTATCTGCTCTTTGTTTATGCGTGCTCTGCCTCATTGGGCACTTTCCTGCTTTGCTTATGTGTTGTCTCATGTTTAAATTCCTAGTTTGTAAAAATGCTGATGTTATTTTGCTGATATGATTGGTCTTACCTGGAATCTATGGAAATTGTCTTCTAGTGTGCTTTATCATTCCACATTTGCTTTCGTTGGCTCACAGTTCATTTCAATCTCTTTTCACTCACATATAATATGCTCAATTACTTTATACATGAACCGTCTTACTTGCTGTATTTGCTATGCATCTTGTGTAAAGGATTTGCTCATTGAGAAATGATTTCATATTCCTTTGGTTTAGCGCTTGATTTCGCCATTATACACACATATGTGCTATATATAACCTCTTATCACTCTGCTATCCTTTTTAGTACTTGCTTTTAATATGTTCCTCTTCCTTGCACCCTTTCAAGTTTCATCTCAAAATATATACAACGAACACTTATTTTCTCCTGAGACCCCATCTTCCTTGCGTAGAAGCTAGCTTTTCTCCTACTCTGCAATTCGATCTACGCCACTCAGAATCTCAGCAAGTCTTGAAGCAGTGGCTCAATATTTCTGAATAAACTTCATACAATCCCCAAATCAACAAGGCTAAGATCGAAGAGGAGACCATCGAGTGTCACGGCCTATCTGCCCCCTTGCTCTCTTCGAACGCATGGCGAACTCGGGTTTGCCACTAAGCTCATGACAGCCCGCAACACAGGACATTGTTCTCCACACTACGGTGAATTCCTTCCTTTACCTTGTTCTATATTTGCTACCTACTATGCTACTTGGTGACATCCTTGTCACAATCGTTGTTTCTGTGTTATTTGCAGCTATACCAGCACTTTCACTAGTGTGCTATCTTCATACATTTGCTGCCACTATTATATCCTAGGTGCTATCACTTTTGATATTGCCTTTGTTAACCAATATAAGGTTTCTTGACCTAGCTATGCAGATTGTTGCATTAGGGTTTCTGTTTTTGACCGTTGTTGTGCAAAGTTTCCGCACATGTGCCTTTGGATTTTTTCTGATGTTTATTTGCCCTAGCTGTGCAAATTATTGCATTAGGGTTTTTTTGCTTTTATCATCAGAATTTATATGATGATTGTGATCCTAGCTGTGCATATCATTGCATTAGGATTTTATGTTTGTGCCCCTTGCTGTGCAACATTAATGCATTAGGGTTTCTACTTTTGACATCAGAAGTTATATGATGTGTTGTGATCCTAGCTGTGCAAATTATTGCATTAGGATTTCCTGTTATTGCCCTAGCTGTGCATAGTTATTGCATTAGGGTTTCTGCTTTTGCCCCTTGCTTTTGCAAAGTTATGTTGGGGTTTCTTCTTTTTGTAGCCTTTGAATTGATCAGAGGTTTATTCACCCTTATGCAAAATTACCGCATGAATGGGTTCTTTATGCTCATTAATCTTGAAATAATCGGGTTTTCTTATTTGTGTTGAGCTATTATTTTGCTATGCAAAGATATTGATTTTGCTTTTAAATACTGCTTAAAACCTCTGTCTATGAAGTTATTGTGGTTTAAGATTGCTGCTCCATAAGCTTGTGATGATCTGAAGCTTTTATGTGAAAATGTTGCTTTACTCAAGCACTGCTTGCATTAACAATCCTAGTGTACAAAGCTACCATGTTTTGGGCTTTAATCATGTTGTCTACATCTGCCTAGATTTAAAGATATAAAGTTGCAGGTCTCTACAACCTGCGAAGTGCTAAAGAGATGTTGTTACTGGTCCTCTACATTCGTCTTCCCTACCTTTCAACTGTCATGAACATTTGAAGTGTTTCGCCCAAAGACGTGAGGGGGGGTGTTAAAATATGGCTAAAGCCCATCACATTCTTTGGGCTTGGCAAACTCTGGGATTAATGGATTAGGAGTAAAAGCCCGTTATCTGTAAGCTTCGAAGGAACTAACCGGTAGAGCGGAAAAATTAAAGGATCAAGTTGCAAATTAGTATAATGAGAAGATCAGCTCTTATTGAATGGTAGCGTACTGTGATTCAGATATCTTTTTTGGTTGCATAGGGTTTCAGCCCTCAGCCCAGGTGTCTTCTGCACGCATCGATAACCGACCCGCCGACTTGCGTCGTTGCCGGAATCGACCTGAATCACGACGACATCGCCGGATTTCTCCCCGACGAGCTCGGGCTATTGACAGACCTCTCTCTCTCTCTCTCTCTCTCTCTTGTATCTTCATTGTTTGGTTCTCTTACTCTGTAAAATTGTTGATCGATCAATAAAGGATTTAATTGTTGGCCGTGGATGTAGGATTCATCAAACGAATCCGAACCACGTAAACTGCTGTGATCTTCTTTCCTGATTAGCTTAATCTAAGTTTGCATAGTCTTATTTTCTAACAATTGACTTGATATTTAATTTAAACTTGTCCTAGGGTTTATTAAAGCATGGCCAAAGTCGGGTCAGCCCTAACTCATACAACATCCCGACAAAAATATAAACACCCGATTTGTCAGGAATTTCCAATCGCCCGATTCATTCATGCCTTGAATCGCCCGATTGCCTAGACTAGTTCCCAATCGGTCGATTTGTCATGTTCATATCCTAATTTCGCCCGATTCTCCAAACTTCCAAAGTCATCCGATTTTCCATGCCGCCGCATGTTTCTTATGAAATCGCCCGACTCCATACCATCTTTGAGTCGCCCGATTCCTCTAAAGTTCAAGATCGCCCGATTGCTTGTTTCTGGAATCGCCCGATTGCAAATAATGCAACCAAGTTTCTCCGATTCATCATGCATGTTTACATTCGCCGTGTCCCACTAAACACCAATTCACCCGATTGAAACTTCTATTCGCCGAGATGTTCACTTAGGTCAAAGCTAGATCCAAGTTAAGAAAACCCTAGTTTCGATCGATATTTCTTAGTTTCAAAATCGTTGAATTCCTCTAAAGTTTCTAATAGCCCGGACGCTCTACTGATCTTTTCAAAATCAAGCGAAAGCTTCAAGTCTTCTTCTACTCAAGATTTAACTCCTATGATCAACCTATCCCAAAAACTTATACGCTCTATCCTTTCTTCAAAATTCATAAAAACTTTCGATCGAACCCTTATTTGTCAAGAACCCTTTGAAAATCAATAAGAACCCTAAAACTTATCTTAAATCTTTCCAAACTCAAAACCCTAAAGAATATGAGCTTATGAGATTTTCGTGCCTAATACCTCTTAAACAAACAAAACCCTAATTAGAAATGTAAAAGTTATAGTAAGAACCCTTACCGAATCGAAGCTGCGTTACGGTTACTATTTTGAGTTCCTTCGCCTTCTTTCTAGACTCCTTTGAAAATTTCGTCTAATGAATTTTTCTTTCAATGTTCCTATCCATAAGGTTGCAATTATTAATGTCACTTTAGTTTTAGGTAGCTTTTGGAAGTTTGGAGTTATCTTCTCATTCTTATCGTATGTTAGTTTCTAAAGAATAATGACATTTACCTAATACCATCACAAGCCCCAAATAATAATATTTTAAACCTTATATCAGTTATGCTTTAGTATCAACTTTAACATTCACTTTAAGGGTTATCAATAATTTCGAAACCCTTACGTACCTTTTTTTTCCTTCAACTTTATCTAATTGTGATTAGTCTAATTTCCTCCCCATGTTCCCCAAATCGTACGATTCTACTCTAATTAGTATATAGTATTGTTTAATTCCAATTTACATCGGCGAAAACTAGTATTTATATATTATGATCGGCCGAAACCTCCTTCTCAAAATTCGTCGGCCGATTTAATTCCAATCTGGTTTAACCATTAAATATACAACAACCGCTCGATTCCTACTTCCTTTGCTCTCGGCGATCTCAACATTTTATGTACGGAAATCGGTCGAATCCCATCCTCACCAAAATCGATCGATACAAGTCCTTATATGATTGGTCTAAACCTACTTCCATGTTGCTCAAATTTCTTACCTTGGAATCGATCGGCTTTGGTCTAAGTTAATTAATTAAGGACCACGTCATGATCACCCGATTGGAACCTTGTTATTTATTTGATCGGCGAAAATAGTTATTTATAGGGCTTAGAATGGATCGATTCTTGAGTTGAATGGCTCGGCGATTTCTTACCATTGTGGTCCTTCAAGTCGGTAAATTCTTAGTTAACACATAATCATACTATCGCCCGATTCCACCTTCTGTTACTCGGCGATTTCAATACCGAATTATATAGAAATCGGACGATTCTTGTTCTTTACTACTATTAATCGAACTTGGTCCATACTATGCCGAGTCTTCTCTAACTCTTCATCTTTATATAGATATTATCCAATTTTTTTCTGTCTTAATACCATCACATAAGTCATAAATCATATTCACATATATGATATTATAAATCACATAACATAAAATCATGTAGACACATAAATCACTTAAAAGCATGAGAGCATAAAAGCATCATATCACACATCAATCTCAAAATAATTATGTGTTATAAATAAGGTTTTCACCCAAACTCCCAAATTTCTTTATTTAAATAATCTACCCAAATTCCTATTTAAACCATTGCACCACTAATTATATTGCAAATCCCATACTTAAATTTTCGGGTATCACATTCCCCCCCCCCCCTAAAAAGGATTTCGCCCCCGAAATCAGGCCACGTGGAACAATTCTCGAGAGCGATTAGGCGATTGACCATCATCCAATTATACCCGAAAAGTTTCTTAAAGCTTCTGAGCCGATTAAGATTTGTGAAGTTAACAAATCCCAGTGGTTCTAGGACGGAGATCGAACGCTGGATATAGAAGATCATAGGCGATCAGATAATCAACTTATTCGGCATGGAAATATCTACGTACAGATTTTCTTCGGTCCTTATTGCTTCTCGAGAAGGAAAATAATATGATTCTCTCCAGTACTGCACCGAACTTATAAGTCAGAATTATCTGACACATTAATGAGGCAGATGAGCTGTAAAGATCGTTAGGTATTGTCGTTTTCTCCTATAAATATAATTTGTTCATCGAGGCTGAAATGATATCCTAATTTTTTTTTCTATAACTCTCTTCGAACTCTCAATTGCAGAAAGGGAGGGTCTATCAACGACCAACTATAGTTTATCCGTCTAATAAATAAACCCTAAAAAAAAAACTACGATAAGCTTATTCTTCATCTCTAGAGGCTTGGAACAAAATGCTCATTCATCGACTGAAGTTCAAATAGGAAATAGGTTTCATAAAGGAGTCAAGATCGTAAAAGTCAATGCGGATCTTTCCAATCAACTCGAACTTGGATAATAAATTTTCAATAGGCACTCACGACAACCGCTTCAATCGATTCTGTGTTACTTGGGGGTAGAACTGGGAGATAATATGAACGGTTATGAAATTATACTAAGCAGAATTATGAAGCACATATATCCATTATGCTTCTGCTGTGCAACTCGAATATTGAACTTCATGTACAACTAATAATACGACCAGAAAATAATAGCGCAAAGTTTATTTGGATGCAAGGGGTTCGAATCGTCGGCTGAAAGAAATGGAGCGGAACTTCATCATTATACTTCAACGAACGGGAGAACATTTAATGAAAAGAAAGTATATCTTTGATCATGATTTGGTCGGAGAAAATCTCGTGAAATCATCGGAATATGCATATCAGCATAACTATCAATTACTAACGGTTCTGACTGAGGTAATTCCCCTGTCATCACTACATATACGGGAAAAAGATTCATAACTTGTTCTCAGATGCCATTGAGTCTTTAGGTTACGAGAGAAGTTTGGAAATTTCATTTTAGTTTGCTTTTCCTGAAAATAAATACTTCCTAATCTACTAAAATGCATGTCGAGATTTTCGTGTATATTTCGTGTATAGATAAAGTACCTGCCACCATGGAAAGTTGGTCTCAACCTCCTCAGATGTGAGCATATATACTCAGCTGACATTGTTGGTGACCTTGTCTTTATCACGGCTTGATTTCTAGAAGTATTCTTCGGGCACACTCTTGCAAAATGTCCCAACTTCCCACACTTAAAACAGTTGGCAGTTTGCAAAAAGCAGATGCCCAGATGTCTTCGTCCGAATTGTGGGCACTGGGGTACGAAGTCTGGAGCATGAGTGGGGAGAGTAGTCTGAACATTGCTGGGGTTTTCGAAGCTTCGATGCTACTTGTTAACTTCTTGTTCCGCCCCATCCTCTACTTTTCTCTTTCCTTTCTGAGTCTGAGTAATTTGGACCTCTTTTCTAGCAGGGTTAGTGACATTCACAGAGGTTGGAATGTTCAGTTTTGGGAATTTCTTTCCTATTGTCTCCATACGTGGAGTATGATATTCAGACGAACTTCGATCATTGATAAACTTATAGATCAGATCTTTAACTTCTCTGACTTGATCCTTAAGTTCACCAATCTGATCCGATTGTTGTTGGATCAGTTGGGTAAGGTGTAGGAGTGTTGAGTCTCGTTCGTTCGTAGGGAACTCAGGTACAACACCACGACTTGACTCGCCAACACATTCCTTATGTTCGCTAGTCATTTTCTTACTACAATTAACCACATAACAAACACGTCACATTCACATTTAATCACAAGTAAATCATAAAACTTACCGGCAAGGCTGATCCTTCAGGCTTTTGAGCGGCCGTACATGGACAGTCTACAAAATCTATAACCTAAGCTCTGATACCACACTGTCACGACACACTTTTCCTATAACTAGTTTGGCTGATTTTTCGCAACGTAAGCTGCGGAAGACCCGATTTACGAAAACACTTTTATTTAATAATTTAATATTATACAATCGCACACAATATAAACGTCATATTCTACACCCACATTTATTCGCACACGTCTTACCTTACAAAAACCTTAACCTCACACGTTATAATATTTTAATACTTCTTAAGCTCCACAGGTCGTCATCCATGTACAGCTTCGCCCTCAAAAGACCCTGGAGTACCGCCGTCAACCTGCCTTAGTCGTGACGTTTCTCAACGTCCAACTCGATCGTACCTACAACACATAAAACGTGGAATGAGCTATAAAGCTCAGTAAGTGGAAATATGGATGACATGCACGTGCCAAACTCGCATAGGCATCCGCGCCAATGCTTACTATCACTCCTATTAACATATCATTCTCATTTCTTTCTCATTTCTCTCAGGGCCTTAGCTACTTACTACGCACCACCATATAATGAGCTCAAATCCAAAATGGATAAAAATATGATAGTTGGACTACACTGGCATTCACAAACCAGGTCGCCCCTCTATCTGGTGATTGTCCTTTTTCATTACCATTACAATTGGCCTACACCAGCTAAGATCACGCTAGGGTATTTCCTTAGATCGTCATTTGCCGGGTCGCCCCTATGCCTTAAATCATACATTAGACGGTTTACATCCCGTCGTGGTGCCTTTGTAGAAGTAGCTATGATTCATTCGTGAGTCTACATCAAATGCTTAATGTACGATTGGTATAAGCATAAAAACTTTTGGTCATCAAACTCGTTCTGGAACGTGTTCGTGCTTATAACGTGTTATAAAAATATTATAACGATTAACTATTTTATTAATTATGATTATAATAATATTAAAGATATAAGTAAGATAAATAGCTTCTTTATTCAACAATTCTTAATACATATTATCTATAATTATACTCCCATCTTATCACCATTAACACTCAACTAATTTTTATTACATTCAATTAATATCTACAATCATATTACTTCCAAATTTCAATAGTTCAAAAATAATCCAAGACCATCCACATCTTTTATATTATCCCATCATATTTCATAATACATAACTAATTATTTAGTGCTTGTTAGGTAGATAGTTTATATTTAGAAGGGAATTAGTAAATTTTATTTAAAACTAACCCATAGGTATAAAATAAAGGGTAATTCTATTGGCACCCACCTTTTCTCTATTTGCACCCCCCTAATTAATATATAGAGTTAAACATTAATTATTTACCAATTACATACCCCATATAAAAAGGAAAAAAGGAGTTTAATGTTAATATTTTAAGTAATATGTAAGGGGGTAATTCTATTGGCACCCACCTTTTTTCTATTCGCACCCCCCTAATTAATATGTAGAGTAAACATTAATATTTACCAATTACATACCCTATATAAAAAGGAAAAAGGTGTTTGTAATACCCGTAAAATTAATACGGGATTATTTTTGTAATATTCGAAATTAATGAAGATAATTGTCGAACGAAAATCGAATTTTCGGGAGTGAGACGAAAATATTAGTTTGGGGCCGAGAACGAATAAATACTATGGACCGAAAATATTTAGAAAACCCAAGTTGCAATGTAGATCAAATAGCATAAAGCCCAAATTAATTAGCAAGGGCCCAACTTGGAGGACTAGTTTAGAATGAAATAGCCCAAGAGACTTAATGACCCAAAGGAGTTAAAATAATGAAATAAGGACAAGCTTGCTTAATTTGAGGAAAACCCACGTTGAAGACCATGCTTTGGGTAGATATTTTAGCTTAAAATAATCATTCTTTGGCCAAGGAAAAAACGTGAGATTGGAAGCCAAAAAGAAAAAGAAACCCCATTTGCAAACCTTCAACTCCAGCGTGAATATCAAAGAAAGAATAAAAAGGAAGAAAACTTCATTTGTGAGCCATCAAACCAACGTGAAAGGAGGTAAGAAAATCTAATTAGAATTTATAAATCCTCAACAAGTTCTTAAGGTTTTATATGGTTAATGATTAGAAAGTTGAGCAATAGGAGTGACGGACGAAGCAAGGGACGTAAGAATCGACTAGCTCAATCCGATTTTCAGCTTAGGAAGTTGATCAAATTTAGCTTGGAGGATAGGTAGGTGGTTTATACCCCTACAAACCCTTTTTAAAGCGTATTACATTCCGTAAAATTATTAGAATTCGATTGGAAGGCCATTCGAATTCATACTTTTAAGTTTTATGATTTTTATTAATTTTCGTGGTATGTTATTATGTGCTATGAAGTGATTTCGAACTCAATATATGAGTTCTTGGGCTAGATGAGTTAACTGATGTGTTTATGTGACGATGAACTTGTTAAATTTCTGGAAAATTAGGGTTCGTTCATGATTCGCGAAATATGTAGTAGAAATAATGAAAATTTGGTGTTTTGCGGGTTGGATTCGTGAATTGGGAGTTTTGCGAATCGGGAAATGATATGTTTTGCGGGTTGGAATAATTTGCGAATTAGGTATAGATGGTTTGCGGGTTGATTTTAAGTTAGCGGGCCATTCTTTATTTTGCGAATCGTGAGAGAGAGAAAAACTTTGCGGGCCGTGTTATTTTGCGAATCGGGTGAGAAATTATTTAAAAGGAAAGTAGAATTGGCCGAATTGATTTACGGGTCGCGCAAGTGTTTCGCGGGCCCAAGTATTTTGCGAACTGTGTGAGTGAAATGGTTTTCGCGGGTCAAAATTGGGATTTCGCGGGTGAAGCTGCTTTGCGAATTGTGAGATAAGTCGCGGGCCGATTTTGAGTTTCGCGGGCCGACTTAATTTCGCGGGGTGATTCCTGTGAGTGACGTCGGGCTTCGCGCGGGCTTCAAAGTGGATTTCGCGGGCCTAATCGAACGATTTGCGAATTCGGCGATGGTTTTGCGAATTTGAATTTTGACTCGAAGTTTGCGGGTTGACCAAGTTTTAAAACGGCGATTCGCGAAGCGCGAGTGATTTCGCGAAGTCGGGTGTTGACCCGATAGTTTCGCGGGTTGACCAGCTTTTAAAAGTGGGTTTCGGGCGATTATTGACTTGGGCTTTGACCAACGGTTTTGAATTTTGGGCTTTGCCCTATTTTAGGCCCAAATACTTTAAATAAAATCATTTTAAGCCCAAATCAATTTTAAAATAAAATATTTTCATATTATAATATATAAATAGAGTCAACCCATATTTTAAATTATAAATAATATTTTGGGATTTTAAAACCTTCGGCCTAGTATCGGATTTTAATAAAATATAATATTTTCCGTGTTTTACTATTTACTATTGTATGAAATGTGATGTGTTCATGTGATTGATTTTTATGTGCATATTACGACATGCACGGGTGAGAGTGATGATGATGTACCGTATTCATACGGTGACGCCTTACGGTGTCGGATGAGTGGGGTAGAGTTACCGATGTTGGTAGTCAGGTCTAGACTCGATAGGGCACCTGGTGGGAGAGGGGGTTTGCGACACCCATCTACTCGGGATTGAGCCACCCGAGGTGTACACCACCGGTTACTATTTGGCTCAGGGACGGCAGACAGATGTGAGATTCCTGTCTACCCGGGTAGTGGTAGACTACTCGGGGCGTTACACCGAGGTGTAACACCGTCGGGATGAGATTGTGTGCGGAGGGAGCGACCCGGCGAGGCCGGCGTGGGCTACCGCATGATTATGGCGTACCTTGCCATGCGCGCGTGGGTGCCGAGTCTAGCCTAGGGCCCTGATATGTGATGAGACGTGTGCTAGGTCGAGCGTGCATATTTCATGTGAGAGGACATGGGATTGGGTTGAGTGCACGCACACATACGCATTGCATGTTTTTACTACCACCTACTGGGCGTTTTTGCTCAGGGTTTTATTTTATAGGTGAGACTGCGCCCGACACCGATGAGTGTCAGGGTTAGCTGTAGGCGGGCTGGCGGCGGTGACTCCACGGGCTTTTGAGGGCGGAGCGGTACATGGGACGCGACCTGTGGAGAGGCATAGTTTAGTTTAGTCGGGTTAGATTTTGAGGCTTCGGCCGATGTATATAGTAACGACTTTTGTAAAACCCGACCTTTGATATATTATGTATATTATTTTATTAAGAGTTTTTAATAAATCGGGTCCTCCGCGACTTCTGTTGCGGAAATCCGCCAACTAATTTAATTAGGAAGTAGGGTCGCCACAGGTGGTATCAGAGCGTTAGGTTTTAGGTTCTGAAGACTGTCCATGTACCGCCGCTCAGAAGCCGGGAGAACCAGCCTTGCCTGTAAGTGTTATATGCTATTGTGATTATGTGAGTTGATATGTGTTCGTTTATGTGCGCTAGCTAGCATTCGAGAATGTCGAGAGGAAGACCTAGACGAGAGTTCGTAGGAGAAACGAGTCGACGGGACGAACCTGAGTCCCCGACTCCTGAACACGACACTATCCGACGGTTGACTGAATTAATCCAACGACAGTCAGACCAAATCAACAACCTCATAAATCACCAAAGCTCATCTGAGCACCGTTCCTCCCCGCAGCCCGATCGTGTGGAAATTATCGGGGAGAGGTTTCGCAAACTCAATCCCCCAACTTTTGCCGAGGCTGCCAACCCTGCGGTGGCCGAGGACTGGATCGGCACCATAGAGGATCTCTTCATCTATAGCCGAGTGCCGAATAATGAGAAGGTTTTGTGTGCCGTTTCCCTGCTTCGGGGAAGCGCGCGTTTTTGGTGGAACACCGTAAAGGTGTTAGAGGATCCTGCTACCATGACATGGGAGCGATTTAGAGAGCTTTTCTACGAAAAGTATTTCACTGCTCACGATCAAGAGCAGCGAATGTACGAGTTTATGAATCTAAAGCAAGGGCGTATGCCAGTTGCTGAATACATCCGCAGATTTGAGGAGTTATCCCGGTTTGCTCCTCATCTCGTAGCAACGAACGCTCTCAAAGTTACGAGATTCCTTCGGGGACTGAAACCCGAATTCTACCGAGATCTTAGTGTGGCGGGTGTGCGCCAGCTGGAGTTCCGCCAAGCGACGGAACGTGCGCTGATAGCCGAGCAGGCGGAAGGAGTGGTGAGGGAGGCTCAGGAAGCGAACCGGAAGAGAGAGAGCCAACAAGGAGAAAGCGCTCAAAAGCGACAGTTTATCGGTAATGGTTTGAAAAAGGGTAACCGACCCGATCAGCAAAGTTGGCGCCCGAACATTTATCAGGGACCGACTAACATCACCAATAGACCACCAATATCAGCGCCCCGATGCCAGCAGTGTGGGCGGAATCATTTTGGTGTTTGTTACGGACCTCGATCTGTGCAGAATCTGCAATGCTTCCGGTGTGGGGAGACCGGACACGTTGCACGGAATTGCACGAGAACTCAACCTCTGCTGCAGAATCAGCCGCAGAACTTGATTCGACCTCCACCTGTACCTGCGCGAGTTTTCACGTTGACGAACGAAGAGGCGGAGGCGAACCCAGCTGTAGTCACGGGTACGTTGAATATATTCCCCGTACCGTCTTCAATCCTTATCGATTCTGGAGCCACACATTTGTTTGTGTTGGCCATTTTCGTGATCAGGGCGGGAATATATCCCGCCCATTCTTTCTACAACTACGTAGTTTCTTCACCCCACGGGGGTCACCCGAAGGAGAGGGTAGTTAGGTTCCGATCACTGAGGGAGGAAATATAAATTTTTCCGTAAAGATAAATAGTAAACCAATCCCTAGGATTTCTGCCTTGAGAGCTCATCGACTCGTAAGGACGGAGAAAACTAGAGGAAGTCCCGATAGTAATAATCCCGAAGTATTTCTCGAAGGTCTCTTGGAATTACCTCCGAGTCGGGAAACCGAATTCGTTATTGATCCTACATCTGGAGCTGCTCCGATCTCTAGTCGTAGAACTAGAACTGGACCCAGATTCTCACCATGGGGAGCCCCAGTGTTCTCCGTTAAAAAGAAAGACGGGTCGCTACAAGACCACGTCTGATTTCCATCAGTTGGAGATCTGTGAAACGGACTCTCTACTGAAGGTCATGTGGCAAAACCAGACCATGGAAATAAGAGTGCGCAGCGGAAGCGTAGTGGAAATAGAAATGACTAAAACATAGAAACTAGATTGGACGAGTTTAGTCGTAGAGCTAAACTCGAGTTCTCCACCACTGAATTTCGGGGACGAAATTTCTGTAAGGGGGGGAGGATGTAATACCCGTAAAATTAATACGGGATTATTTTTGTAATATTCGAAATTAATGAAGATAATTGTCGAACGAAAATCGAATTTTCGGGAGTGAGACGAAAATATTAGTTTGGGGCCGAGAACGAATAAATACTATGGACCGAAAATATTTAGAAAACCCAAGTTGCAATGTAGATCAAATAGCATAAAGCCCAAATTAATTAGCAAGGGCCCAACTTGGAGGACTAGTTTAGAATGAAATAGCCCAAGAGACTTAATGACCCAAAGGAGTTAAAATAATGAAATAAGGACAAGCTTGCTTAATTTGAGGAAAACCCACGTTGAAGACCATGCTTTGGGTAGATATTTTAGCTTAAAATAATCATTCTTTGGCCAAGGAAAAAACGTGAGATTGGAAGCCAAAAAGAAAAAGAAACCCCATTTGCAAACCTTCAACTCCAGCGTGAATATCAAAGAAAGAATAAAAAGGAAGAAAACTTCATTTGTGAGCCATCAAACCAACGTGAAAGGAGGTAAGAAAATCTAATTAGAATTTATAAATCCTCAACAAGTTCTTAAGGTTTTATATGGTTAATGATTAGAAAGTTGAGCAATAGGAGTGACGGACGAAGCAAGGGACGTAAGAATCGACTAGCTCAATCCGATTTTCAGCTTAGGAAGTTGATCAAATTTAGCTTGGAGGATAGGTAGGTGGTTTATACCCCTACAAACCCTTTTTAAAGCGTATTACATTCCGTAAAATTATTAGAATTCGATTGGAAGGCCATTCGAATTCATACTTTTAAGTTTTATGATTTTTATTAATTTTCGTGGTATGTTATTATGTGCTATGAAGTGATTTCGAACTCAATATATGAGTTCTTGGGCTAGATGAGTTAACTGATGTGTTTATGTGACGATGAACTTGTTAAATTTCTGGAAAATTAGGGTTCGTTCATGATTCGCGAAATATGTAGTAGAAATAATGAAAATTTGGTGTTTTGCGGGTTGGATTCGTGAATTGGGAGTTTTGCGAATCGGGAAATGATATGTTTTGCGGGTTGGAATAATTTGCGAATTAGGTATAGATGGTTTGCGGGTTGATTTTAAGTTAGCGGGCCATTCTTTATTTTGCGAATCGTGAGAGAGAGAAAAACTTTGCGGGCCGTGTTATTTTGCGAATCGGGTGAGAAATTATTTAAAAGGAAAGTAGAATTGGCCGAATTGATTTACGGGTCGCGCAAGTGTTTCGCGGGCCCAAGTATTTTGCGAACTGTGTGAGTGAAATGGTTTTCGCGGGTCAAAATTGGGATTTCGCGGGTTGAAGCTGCTTTGCGAATTGTGAGATAAGTCGCGGGCCGATTTTGAGTTTCGCGGGCCGACTTAATTTCGCGGGGTGATTCCTGTGAGTGACGTCGGGCTTCGCGCGGGCTTCAAAGTGGATTTCGCGGGCCTAATCGAACGATTTGCGAATTCGGCGATGGTTTTGCGAATTTGAATTTTGACTCGAAGTTTGCGGGTTGACCAAGTTTTAAAACGGCGATTCGCGAAGCGCGAGTGATTTCGCGAAGTCGGGTGTTGACCCGATAGTTTCGCGGGTTGACCAGCTTTTAAAAGTGGGTTTCGGGCGATTATTGACTTGGGCTTTGACCAACGGTTTTGAATTTTGGGCTTTGCCCTATTTTAGGCCCAAATACTTTAAATAAAATCATTTTAAGCCCAAATCAATTTTAAAATAAAATATTTTCATATTATAATATATAAATAGAGTCAACCCATATTTTAAATTATCAATAATATTTTGGGATTTTAAAACCTTCGGCCTAGTATCGGATTTTAATAAAATATAATATTTTCCGTGTTTTACTATTTACTATTGTATGAAATGTGATGTGTTCATGTGATTGATTTTTATGTGCATATCACGACATGCACGGGTGAGAGTGATGATGATGTACCGTATTCATACGGTGACGCCTTACGGTGTCGGATGAGTGGGGTAGAGTTACCGATGTTGGTAGTCAGGTCTAGACTCGATAGGGCACCTGGTGGGAGAGGGGGTTTGCGACACCCATCTACTCGGGATTGAGCCACCCGAGGTGTACACCACCGGTTACTATTTGGCTCAGGGACGGCAGACAGATGTGAGATTCCTGTCTACCCGGGTAGTGGTAGACTACTCGGGGCGTTACACCGAGGTGTAACACCGTCGGGATGAGATTGTGTGCGGAGGGAGCGACCCGGCGAGGCCGGCGTGGGCTACCGCATGATTATGGCGTACCTTGCCATGCGCGCGTGGGTGCCGAGTCTAGCCTAGGGCCCTGATATGTGATGAGACGTGTGCTAGGTCGAGCGTGCATATTTCATGTGAGAGGACATGGGATTGGGTTGAGTGCACGCACACATACGCATTGCATGTTTTTACTACCACCTACTGGGCGTTTTTGCTCAGGGTTTTATTTTATAGGTGAGACTGCGCCCGACACCGATGAGTGTCAGGGTTAGCTGTAGGCGGGCTGGCGGCGGTGACTCCACGGGCTTTTGAGGGCGGAGCGGTACATGGGACGCGACCTGTGGAGAGGCATAGTTTAGTTTAGTCGGGTTAGATTTTGAGGCTTCGGCCGATGTATATAGTAACGACTTTTGTAAAACCCGACCTTTGATATATTATGTATATTATTTTATTAAGAGTTTTTAATAAATCGGGTCCTCCGCGACTTCTGTTGCGGAAATCCGCCAACTAATTTAATTAGGAAGTAGGGTCGCCACAGTGTTCGATGTTGATAATTTAAGTAATATGTAAAGTAATATTAAATAAATACTTGCCGATTAAAAAAGGCAATTTTTTCCAACTGACGAGCATGGTAAATGAAGGCCCGCCCCGCTCTACTGGCGGGTAATGGGCCTGGTGGGCCCGGCCCGTCCTAAAAAATAAAAACGAAAAAATTATATATTTAAAGAAGAAAAAAATATTAAAATAAACTAATGAAGTTGAATTACGCCTAATCAAATTTAAATTCTTTAATAAAAATTTAGTTTGTTATTAAATTTGATTAAATTAAAAGTTGGATCTCAAAAATATAAAAACCCATATAATTCATTTACATATTGATTTTTCAAAAGACTATTTTATGATATTTGGCGGGCCTGCCCGCGGCCCGCGCGGGCTTCCTGGCATAGGCCCGCCCTCTGGGGGCCTGAGAAATGGCAGTCCCCGTCCTACTGGTGGTAGCGGCCTAGTGGGCCCGGCCGGTCCAAAAAAATAAAATGAAAAAATTTTATAAAAAATTAAAAAACATTAGGATAAACTAATAAGTTGAATTACTCCTAATCAAATTTAATTTTTTAATAAAAATTTATTTATGTTATGAGACTTGATTAAATTAAAAATTGGATCTCAAAAAAAATAAAAACCTATATAATTCATTTATATATTAATTTTTTTAAAAAATATTTGATATTTGGCGGGCCTGCCCACGGCCCGCGCTGGCTTACCTGCATATGCCTGAGAAATGGCAGCCCGCCCGTCACTTTGGCGGGCCCACGGCCCGCGGGCCCATTTGACAGTACCAGGGTGGGGCGGGCGGACCCGCGGGCCACTAGCATTTTTGCTAGTTCTAAATGTGTCATTGGTTAAAATGACTTAATTAATCATTTTTTAATAGACCATGTAAAATATTTTTTGTTGAATCATGTGATTATTTAAAATTATTATTACAAAAATCAAGTGTTAAGGGGGTGTAAAGAGTGGTATAGGGGGGTGTAGGGGGTGTGAATAGTAGGACCCTATGTAAGGTAATATTAAATAAATACTTGCCGATCAAAAAAGGCAATTTTTTTCCATCTAGCGGGCATGGTAAAGGTACCCGAATAACCTGCTCGGGTCGTAAATTACTACCACATACCCAATCCGTTTAATAATTAATGCATATCGAGTAATCGATCGACAAATAACAAGAACTATCTGAACCCGATCGGATTCGGGTAAAACCCGAATATCCGATCCCGAACGCCCACTCCTAGAATAGTAGGACCCTTTTTTAAATTCTAAGAACTGGCATTGTGCGAACAAGTACTAATATAAATTATTGTCAAAATGAGACATGGATCTTCAGCCACATGTCCTCCCGTCTTGTACATTCTTGTTAATTTTAATATCGATTTTATTTAATTTAAAGACTCGTACCGAAGTGCGTAACCTTAACTTTGAAAATCTCGTACCATGCCCAATCGAATTTTTGCCCGGCCCAAGTCAATTATGGCACGTGGCCACCCCATTAATCCAACACCTCAAAACACAAAACGAAGACTCTACTAGCTACATACGAAACGAATCTCTTCTTTAAGCCATCGCTTGCCATTTTCGCCAAGGCTCTCTATCTACTCTACCATACCGCGTTCGACAAGGTAATTTTCATCCATCTCTTTACTCTCGTGTGTTTTCAGGCAATGTTATGTGTCCACCACTGTTTATTTTCTAATGGTTTATTTTGAACATGGTCAATCATTCTTAGGATTGCTTGCTAGTTATTTTCTCTAATTTTTTTTATAGTGGTCGGCACTAATCAGATAATCGTAGCTGGACAATACGTGGACACTTTTAAACTGGATCTTTTCATTATTTGATTTTCTTATTTCATCTTTGTCCGAATAAACCAACTCTACCATGCCGTGGCGGGATTTCAGATCCCTTTTCTGTTGTGGTAATTTTAGAGGGGTTCTTCGTTCCTAGGTTTGTCCTCGTCTCACTTGTCTGAAAGATGAACTGCTGATTCTTGACTGTATATATAACCCTATTAATCTTGATGACGCTGCTTGGATATAATATAGCTGATGATAAAGTTTGAATCTTTAACTTAAAGTTCTTGCCCATGTCGTTTTATTTTGATTTTTTCAACGATTTAGGGTGCCCAAGATTGGATTTCTCAACTTCACTCCCCATTGATTACATTTCAAAACCATCAGGTATATGTAGAAAAAGGAAGCATATATACATACATACGCATACTGTAAACTATGTAGTATGCAGAAAGAATGAATTAATCTTTTGCATTATTTGCTTGTTTTGTATATATATAGTTTGAAATGGAAGCCCAAGGCACAACAAGAACACACACCATAAGATCCCACGGAGTGAGATTGGCGAGAACGCACGCATATGATTGGTTGATACTTTTGTTACTCTGTGCCATCTCAGGTTCTTTAAATCTTATCGACCCATTTCACCGCTTCGTCGGGAGAGATATGATGCCTGAACTTCGATATCCACTGAAGGGCAGCACCATTCCTTTTTGGACTGTCCCTGTAAGAACTTTTTTTAAGTACCTAACACAATAACAACTGAGATCATTTTGCTTCTTTGGATTGGACTTAAAAAAATTGCTTCTATTACTCACTCTCTCTCTCCTATAGATGTATGCTGTTCTTCTGCCAATCGTTGTTTTCCTGCTATTTTACCGTCGGCGAAGAGATGTATATGATCTTCATAATGCAATATTAGGTATGAAGATTGTTTGTGTTTATGTGTGTGTATATATATATATATATGTGTGTGTGTGTGTGTATGTATGTATGTAAGTGTGGACACTTGTTTTCTTTGTTGTATGCTATCAGAATTCTGTACTATTTTGTAGGGCTTTTTTTCTCGGCGTTAATTACTGGGGTAATCACCGATATGCTAAAAGATGCATCGGGTCGGCCGAGGCCCGACTTCTTTTGGAGGTGTTTCCCCGATGGAATAGAAGTAAATATATATATATATATATATATATATATATATATATATATTTTGATAATTACCCGAAATGCCTTTCAAGTTAATTAAGTTATATGATATGATCGTGAGTTTGAATTTTCTTTCCGAATAGGCTTACAATAGATTGGGAGATGCCATTTGCCATGGCGAAAAGCGCGTTGTAAGAGAAGGATTCAAAAGCTTTCCTAGTGGACATACTTCATGTAAGCACACACACAAAAAGAGAACGTTACGATATCGTAATTTGTGAAGAATGTTTTCTGAGGAGTTTATTACGAAATTATTTTCAGGGTCTTTTGCGGGCCTTTGGTTTCTATCCCTTTATTTATCGGGGAAGATAAAGGCGTTCGATCGAAGGGGACACGTGGCAAAACTATGCCTTGTTCTACTTCCTCTGGCCATTGCCACTCTTGTGGGTATTGTGATGATTAATGATTATTGGCATCATTGGTCAGATGTATTTGTTGGAGGTTTAATAGGTTGGTTTTTGCTGTACATATTGGATCAATTTTTCTATGCGAACATAAGAAGAACGACTCTAATGTTGAGTGATTATTATTACTATTATTATTATTATTATGCAGGTTTTGTCGCAGCAACATTGTGCTATTTGCAGTTCTTTCCACCTCCTTATCACGTCCATGGTAAGTAATTTGCCTATATATCTTTTTCCATTGTGGAATTCTTATTTGATTTGATTTGAAGTTGGTAATTTTTGTATATTATAGGATGGAGAACTTATGCATACTTGCGAATTATGGAGGAAATGAGCAGAAACACAAGAGAGTGTATGCAGCAGAATCATCATCATCATCATCATAATAATGCTGATGATGTTGAAGTACATCCACCGCCAACTCAAGACTCATCATCTATGGTTCAAGATTTAGAGGTTGGTCGAAGGTGATCAGTTCTTCGATTTTTTTGTCCAGAACATAAATTATGTATGTATGTATGTACGAATTAATTTTCTTTCATCAAAACTATATTTAGTTTTAAGTTATTTCGTTTTGAAAGATAAAATTTTCATCAAAACTATATTTAGTTTTAAGTTATTTCATTTTGAAAGATAGAAGGGTCAATTATGTGTCAGGTCCTATTAAAATTTTGAACTTGGGTCCAGACCCTATTAAAATTTGGTTAAGTGATAAGGACCTATTTTTCTAAATTATTAGAAAAAAAAATACCTAATTTATGCGATAATACGTATCTATCCTTTTATATTTGCCAAATTTACACTAAATACCATCATCTTCAACAATCGACCTAAACTCAAAATTCTTCAAATGCTGACGAAAGCATAAAACGTATTTTCATGGCTCGCGAAGCAAACCGCTCGCAAATCGCCTGAAGGAAGAAGCTTGCCAGCAAGGCAGTGAGGAAGTCGTCTCCGGCAACCACAGGCTGCCGGAGCTGAACTTATTTTATTTGTTTTTCTAAATCACTTAGCGACGTATGACACATCTCTTCTAGTAAATAACAAATCTTCACACAAAAATACCACATTCTACATTAGAAATAACGATTAATATATTGTTAACAACACAGTTTGTATACAACTAATGGATTGGGAGAAAAAGAACGAAAATCACAAACGACACTAAAAAACAGATGAGAACTGCATAAATCACGTCGTCATTAACTCAATAATGTAAAATAGAACTCAATTTCTCATGGGTACCTCGAATTTATACCGATTACTTGCAAGAAACGGATATTATATTTTCCCTAAATCGTGTAAAATAGAAATACTTATAACATAAAAAAAAATAACAAATGTCTTATGGTTAATAACAAATGTTGACTTAGAAGTAACACGTCGCTGAAAGGTAATAACGCCTTGTTCGTCGTAAAGAACACATTCTGTATACAACCAATGGATCGGGAGAAAATGAACGAAAATCACAAACAACACTAAAAAACAGATGAAAACTGCATAAATCTCGTCGTTATTGACTCAATAAGGTAAAATAGACCTCAATTTCTCATGGGTACCTCGAATTTATACCGATTAGTTGCAAGAAACAAATATTATATTTTCCCTAAACCGTGTAAAAAAGAAATAATTATAACATAGCAAAACAATTGTCTTATGGTTAATAACCAATGTTGACTTAGGAGTAACACGTCGCTGAAAGGTAATAACGCCTTGCTTGTCGTAAATAACACGTTCTGTATACAACCAATGGATCGGGAGAAAAGAACGAAAATCACAAACGACACTAAAAAACAGATGAAAACTACATAAATCTCGGCGTTATTGACTCAATAATGTAAAATAGACCTCGATTTCTCATGGGTACCTCGAATTTATATCGATTACTTGCATTTTATATCGAAATCTATCGATTTACCATTATATTCTCGAACTTGCACCCTAATTAGACAAGCAAATTCTACCTCGTGCGTCGTCAATATCATAATGAATCCAACATGACATGTCGAAATCGGTTGGATGGGGCAGGCAAATTCTTTTGTGCTCGATTCAGTGTAAGAAAAATATTCTGTAACTGAGTAACACAATATTATTGAAAAATAATGTCGTTTTCTAAAGTAACAATATTCTGTAACTGAGTAACATAATATTATTGAAAAATAACTTGTCTGTTTCCTAAAGTAACAATATACTGTAACTGAGTAACATAAAAAAGAGCATTTTAGTAAGGATATTTTCGTCAAATAATATTTTTTGGTCCTTCAGTCGAATTTTTACATAAAGTAGGTCCTTTAAACTTATTCATTTTGTGTTAGGGCCTGAACAGAAAATTAAAAATTTACTAGGGCCTGACAGAAAATTCCCCCAAGATAAAATTCAAGAACTGAGGGAGCAAAGTTGACCGTCGACCCCACTAAGTTGAGCATAAAGTTCTATCAAATAAATAACAAATGTCAGATGTGAAATATATTATGGGGATTTTAGAGAAAAGTACCTAGTGACATATTTATCTTATGAATCAGTACCTGCATGATTACTTTTGTGAATAATGTTAGGAATATTTAGTAGCATCCTTTTATTTATGTAATCTTGGGTTAATTTGTCTATTTAGTGGGTTGTAGTAGTTTGGGGTGACTTATGATATTAAGTCATAGTTTTGTATTGGGCTTTAATATACCAAATACTTGTGGTATATAAAGCCCCAATTACCCTAATTAGGGTTTTATCAAAAGAATTAAAAAGGTAAGCCACCTTGTACTTTTCCTTAGAAAAACACACACTAACACGCACTCAAGGTGTTCTTCACGTTTTACACATTCAAACCTTTCTTTTGATCCTTGTTTGGTAATAAAAGGGCCAACAAGTGGTATCAGAGCCTAACGCGGATCAATATCTTCCATTTGAATCCAGTTTTGCTCGATTTCGACGTGATTTGAAGAAGTTTTTGCTAGAAAAACTCATTTTCGAATTTTTCACTGTTTTTAGTTGTTTTTAAATGGTTTTCAGTGATTCTTAACCCTAGGATGTTAGAAAACTGATTTTGAGAACATTCATGCTCTTTCACGTTGATTTTAGTCAAGTTTGAGTAGGATTTGAGCAAAAACGAGTATGGAAATCTGTTTTTTTCTGAACTGTTCCCGATAGAACAGTACTTTTGAGTTTGAAGGTTTCGATCGAAACCCATTGTGAGTAGCTTCAACCGATTTGAATTTTAAGTTCTCTCTCACCAATTTCACAGTTTCGCCCGATAGACTTCTCGGCGAAAGTCCAATCGATTTGAATTTTGACGAATTTTTCGCCAATTACACAGTTTCGACCGATACAATTCTCGGCGAAAGCCCAATTCGTTTCGCCCGAAAGGCTACAGTACCCAATTGCTACGTTTCGACCGATACAATACTCGGCGAAAGTCCAACTCATTTGCTGTATCGCCCGAAACTCAATCGTCAAATTAGCCAAATTCAATCTTAGTCAATCGAAACAAAGCCAATTTGGACCAAGATCGCCCGAAACCTTCTCATTCCTATCGATCGGAACTATTTTTTTTTCAAATCAAAATCTAAATCCCTCTTTCGATCGAAACTAACCTTATCTAAATTGAAATCCCTCTTTCGATCGAAACTCACATTTTCAAAACCCTTTCGTCCGATTCTTGAAATCTTAACTCAATTTCAATTGCCCAATTCTCAACACTTAAGACCAATTGCCGAGCTTGTGTCTATATCATACTAGAATTGATCAAGCATTCAAATTGAGTAGAACAAAATTCTCAATCTCACATAACACCAATAGTTCCATCCTCGAGCAGTACACTAAATTCATCAAATTCTTATATTGCGACAGAATTCATTATGTGAATTTACCTACTTAGACTCAACACTAGAAATTATTCTTGACTATATATCATTCAAAACTAAAGCGTTTCATTTCGCAGATATATCTCGCGTTAACGATCATTACCAAACATAAACATGGACGGTCTTGCTATTGGATCTGACAACCGTGCACCACTACTGAGATGGGGAGAGTACGGCATATGGAAGCAACGATTCATCAACTTCATAGAAATCAAGGATGTAGACCTCGCGAACGACATGCTTTCCTCCATTTTTGAAGGACCTGCTCAATTCTGGACCACCATCCCTGCTCAACCCGATGCTGTTCCTGCAATTCCTGAGAGGAGAACTCCTAAGGACCCCAGTCGATACAATGATGCTGAGAGAGCACGTGCCAGAGCAGACAAGCTTGCCCGACACTACGTACTTCAGGCCCTACCAAATGATGTTTACAAACAAGTCGATGCAATGGTCACTGCAAAGGAAATTTGGGATGAAGTTTGCAAAATGATGGTTGGAACAGAAGTTAGTAATCTGTCTAAGAAGTCCAGCATCCTTACTGCCTATGACTCCTTCAAAGCTAAGGAGGGGGAAGAACTTCGAGATGTTTACCTTCGCTTCTTGACCATCATCAACGAGATGAGAAAGATCAACATCCAGCGCTCCAATCTCGAACACAACATCAAGTTCCTTTCCACACTTCAACCTGAGTGGGGACGGATTGTAGTTCTGGTTAAGCAACAGAACAAAGATCTGGACGCTATGGATATTCACTCCCTACACGATAATCTCTCACAATACTCGCAGTATGCCAAAGAAATCAAGAACGAAGGAAAACCAAACGTCGACATGGAACCAATTGCACTCGTGACTTCTAAGTCAAGCAACAGGAGCTCGAGGACTTCTAAAGGAAAGCAGGTCGTACAATCTGACACCTCTGACAATGCCGAATCTGACCAAGAATCTGAGGACGAACTCGAATCCATCAGAAAGAAACTGGCAATGATCTCAGATACGGTCAATAAGATGAGCACCAAGAAATCGTCTTCTTCCTTCAACAAACAATGAACCTCGGGCGGGAAACAGAAGTACATTGCCCCTGAAGAGGCTGAAACTAAGAATGAAGTAGTAAAGAAGTGCTTCAACTGTGGCAAGCCGGGTCACTTTGCTTCTGAATGCTTCCGACCTAAGAAGAAAAACACTGAATACTACAAGAAAAAATTTCAGCTCTCACAACGCAAGGAGGCGGGAATTGTCTTGGTGGCTGAGGAAGAGGAATGGCTGGAGGACACATCTGACGAGGAGGAAGAAGAAATGGCCTTCATGGTGAAAAGCATTGAAGATGACTCCGACGAGGATGAGCCAGCCATCGGATCAGACAGGACGGATGTCTCTTCATCCGACCTGGAGGTATACACTCCATCCCTAAATGATTTCGTTAAACTTGAACGTAGGATAGCCGAACTCTCCATGCATCGTAAAAGTTACTCAGAACTCCAAAGAAATTTCGACAAAAATTATGCCTTGTTAAACAAACAACAGGAAGAGATAGCTATTCTTAATGAATCCTTGACCTTGTCTGAAAATAAAGCAAAGACTTTAGAAGATCTTCTAGAAAGCAAGGAAAAGCAAATTAGCGATATGTGTAGAAGCTTGAAAGACAGCGAGGAAGAACGTGTAAATGTATTGTCTCAATACGAACTAATCACCAACTAACGTGTACGTCTATACAAGAAAGTCAAGGAATTAGAAGACATCAACACCAAAAGACGTCAAAGTGAACGAACCATGTTCCTTAGCCAACCTAAAGATGTTGAATTCTATGATCCCCGCGAAGGATTGGGATTTGAATACACCACTAACCCTGAAACAGATACAGTACTCTCTCTGTACAACATCAAATGTTTTCGGTTAAGCATTGAACGACTAATGCCCATCGTAGGATCAAGTGAGGTGACTGAATCTGACGAACAAAAACGGAGGAATTAAGAATGGGCTCAAATCTTGTGTGACTACGACGAACTCAATAATAGCTACAAAACTAGAGAGATAACGCTCTCTGATGATTACATGTCACCATTTGGACCCGAAGGCACTGACGAACATGCTAAACCTCTTTATTCATTTATCTATATTCCAGAGATTATACGCAAAATAGGTGACTTGACAGCCTCTCTAGAGTCGGAAAAGAAAGCTCATGAAGAAGAGAGAACTATTTTGTTGAGCAAAATTTATACTCTTGAAAACATTCCCGACGCTTACAAACCTTCCACCTCCCGTCCTGTTCCAGAATCCTCTACATGTAAATGCAAGCAAACTACGAAGAAAATACCTTTATCTCACACTAACTTTGTATCACATGTACCCACAGACAAAGGCGTGAGATCTAAGGAAGCGAAGAAGGTTCGATCTGGCTCAGCTAAGAAGACAACAGTCCCTGATAAGAAGAAGAGACCAGTCTCCAACCCTTCTTCCCATGTTTCAAAATCTTTTGCATTTCCAAAAGTGACTTCTTGTAATGTCGCAGAACGTGTTTCGTTATTTCATTCCCTAAAATCAAAATTCTGTCATGTAAACAATGATGTACTTTCCCATCCTCGTGACAGTCATTTCAGCAAAAGCGCTTCCACGTCACATAGCACTCGTTCTAAGGGCATATCTCCCACGCCATCCAATCATACTATTAGATCTAAAGTAAAGAAACACACCACCTCCAAGACCAAGCCGAACAAGAAATTAAGTCAAAAACAGATTTGGATTCCGAAATCCCAACTGCATCCTGTAGGAAATCGTCACGCTTGGATTCTTAAACCAGCTATCCAACAATCTAGCAAAGAATTAAATCTAGCAACGAACAAGAAATCTACTACACCTGCTATCAAAAGGGGGCCCATCTATAAATGGGTGCCAAAACTTACTTGATTCTTTTTGCAGGTCCGTCATGTGTGGTACTTAGATTCAGGTTGCTCCTCACACATGACTGGAAACAAAGAGCTGTTGAGCAACTTCTCTGAAGGATTTCTCGGGAAGGTCTACTTCGGAAACGGTCAATCTGCATCCATGCTAGGAACGGGTGATCTCATCCATGACAGGCTAACCATCAAAGGAGTGTCCTACGTCGAAGGACTGAGCTACAATTTATTCAGCATAGGACGTTTCTGTGACAAAGGCTACAAGGTGAACTTCGAGACGAACAAATGTAGTGTCACAGATAACAATGGAAGAAAGCTACTCACTGGACACAGGAAGACTAATCTCTACTCCATTGATCTCAAGACTGTCCGACCGACATGCCTTATCTCTCGAGCCTCTCTACATCAGAACGATCTCTGGCATCAGCGACTCTCCCATCTCAACTTCAAAGACCTAAACAAACTGCGATCAGAAAACTTGGTCGAAGGACTTCCCTCGTTCAGATATCACAAAGAGCATCTTTGCTCGGCGTGTGAAATGGGAAAGATAAGGAAGGCATCCCACCGGACCAAACACATAGCCTCAACTTCCAAACCTCTCGAACTCATTCATATGGATCTGTGTGGACCCATGCGCACTCAGACCATTAATGGGCGAAAATATGTGTTGGTTATTGTGCATGATTTCTCACGCTACACATGGACCAAATTTCTGAGAACCAAGGACGAAACTCCAGGTCTAATCATTGAGTTTATCAAAACCGCTCAAAACCTCTACCAACTAAGTGTACAAATCAATAGAACTGATAATGGGACTGAATTCAAGAACAGAAAAATCAGTGACTTCTATGCATCACTTGGAATCACCCAACAGTTCGTAGCAGCTAAAACACCTCAACAAAACGGGGTAGTCGAGCGCAAGAACAGAACCTTAGTTGAAGCAACTCGTACACTCCTCATTCACTCTGGACTACCTCACTTCTTGTGGGCCGAAGCCATGAACACAGCTTGTTTCACTCAAAATCGTGGCTCGCTTCACAAGAGGTTCAATAGGACTCCCTTTGAGTTGATAAATCATAGAGTGTCAGACGTCTATTTCCTGAGAGTCTTTGGGTGCAAGTGCTATGTAGCAATGATCGTGAAGATAGAGGCAAACTTGACCCAAAAGCATTTGAAGGGATACTGGTGGGATACTCAACAACATCAAAAGCCTATCGCATATATCTCAAGGAGAAAAGATCTGTTATGGAAAGCATTAACGTAACGTTTGATGAAGTAGACCGAGTTGTTTCTGCACAAATCAGTCCAGAACCAGGACTTCTACGAGAATTGACAAAGGATCAACCTAGCACCTTCTCTGTGGGCTTCAAAATCAAATGCATTGAGCGACATGGAACTCGATCTCTTATTCGAGGATCTCCTCTCTAAGCCTTCGCCACCCACTGTTCCAACAACTTCCGCAGCACCAGAAAATAATGATCCAGCAGAGACTAGCAATGACAATTCCCCTCTTACAATTGAAAATCTTCACCTTGATGACGATAGTGAACCTCCAACAGATACAGAGATGATATCCAGCTCAGCCGCTGAAACTCCTCAGCCTTCTAGTTCAACAATAGAAATAGGGAGAGTCAGTAATGCCTCAACCTGGAGAAGAAACGGAGCATCAGGCTGATCAGAGTGAAGAAACAATACACGACACAAATGCAGCTGGATCATCACAACCTAGTACAAGAAAGTGGACCCGAGCATACCCAAACTCACAAATAATTGGAGACCCTTCCACTGGAGTAACCACTCGAGCATCAACAATAAATGAAAGCCTCTATTCCTGCTTTCTCAGTCAAAAGGAGCCCAGCAAAGTAACTGAAGCACTCGCCGATCCAGATTGGATAATCGCAATGCAGGAGGAAATCAATTAGTTTGAGAGGTTAAAAGTTTGGAACCTAGTACCTAGACCGGGTGGGAAAACTATCATAGGGACTAAATGGGTGTTTAAGAACAAAAAGGACGAGCAAGGAGTTGTTATCCGGAATAATACAAGGCTGGTGGCAAAAGGTTACAATCAACAAGAAGGAATCGACTATGATGAGACATATGCCCCAGTCGCAAGAATTGAAGCCATCAGGATATTCTTAGCTTTCGCTACACATAAGAACTTCACAGTCTACCAGATGGATGTCAAAACTGCATTTCTCAACGGAATACTAAAATAAGAAGTTTTTGTATCTCAGCCTGAAGGTTTTGTAAACGAACAACTCCCAGACCACGTCTACAAACTCGATAAAGCTCTCTATGGACTTAAACAAGCTCCCAGAGCCTGGTACGAGGTCCTCTCGGATTTTCTCATCTCCTCTGGTTTCACAAAAGGGAAGATCGATACAACTCTCTTCATCAAGAAGGACGGCTCAGACATTATGTTAGTGCAAGTTTACGTCGACGACATCATATTTGGGTCAACAGACTCAAGAATGTGCAGGAACTTTGGGGATCTAATGAAGCAGAAATTTGAAATGACCATGATGGGCGAACTAAGCTTTTTCTTAGGCCTTCAAGTTATGCAGCTTCACGAAGGAATCTTCATTACTCAATCCAAGTACATTCACGACATACTCAAGAAGTACAACTCGGACAACTCTAATGCTGCCATCACTCCCATGTCTACCTCATGCAAACTTGATGCAGATTCATCAGGATAATCTGTTAACCAGACGATCTATCGAGGCATGATTGGATCCCTGCTCTATCTTACGTCTAGTAGGCCTGACATCATGTTCGCCACGTGTATCTGTGCTCGTTTTCAAGCAGATCCCAAGGAATCTCACATGCTCGCTGTCAAGAGAATTTTCAAATACCTCAAGGGAACTTCAAATCTAGGTCTATGGTACCCGATGGAGTCAAGCTTCGAACTCGTAGGATACACCGACGCTGATTACGCGGGATGCAAGCTGGACAGAAAGAGCACTTCTGGAGCCGCTCAATTTCTCGGGCGTAAACTTGTAAGCTGGTCGTCTCGAAAGCAAAATTGTGTCTCAACTTCGACATCAGAGGCAGAATATGTCGCTGCTGCGAGTTGCTGCTCACAAATTTTGTGGATGAGAACCCAACTGCGAGATTTTGGCATAACCTTAAATCGTATTCCAATTTTTAGTGACTCTAAAAGTGCTATAGCTATAACAAGTAATCCAGTACATCATTCACGCACAAAACATATAGACATTAGATATCACTTTATCAAGGAACATGTGGAACAAGGTACAATCGAAATGCATTTTGTTCACACAGATCTTCAACTTGCCGACCTATTCACTAAGGCATTGGATGAAAAGCGATTCCAATTCCTGGTCTCTAGATTAGGCATGTTGAACCGTAAGACATGATCGATTGTCCCTACATGAACCTGATATTGTGTAAATAGGTCATTTAATTTTTCTCTATATGTTTTCATATGAATGTTAAAAATCCTACTATCATATCTAGGGGGAGTCTAATAAAAATTTTTATGCATGGATCAAGGGGGAGTCTTTGAAAGTTAAGCACTAATCTAGGGGGATACATTGAACACTTCGCACAAATTGAGGCGGAGTTTTTATGATCTTTTATCAAATTTAAATTTTGAAATTGCATTAAGGGTTAAACTTATAAGATAATAATTTATATAACATTAAAACAATTTTTTCTCGGCGAAACTCAAAATTGATCGAAACTTAAATATACAATTAACTAAAATGTTTTCTCGGCGAAACTCAAATTCGATCGAAACTGAATTTTCAATTAATTCAAAACTTTTCTCAGCGAAACTATGTATCGCCCGAAACTTCTTTAAATTGATTTGATAATCGCACGAAGCACGTTTCGATCGAAACTGCAATTTAATTCCTTTTATAGTTTTCTCGGCGAAACTGACTTTCGCCCGAAACACGCTTCAATTGAAATTGAAAAATTTGCGTAAATGCTTTTATAATTTTATCGGCGAAACTGACTTTCGCCCGAAACACGCTTCGATCGAAATTGAAAATTCTAAGTACCTTTATAAGTTTATCGGCGAAAGTGACTTTCGCCCGAAACACGTTTCGATCGAAATTGAAATTCTCTTAAATTATTTTATAAATTAAAACGGCGAAACAGAGCATCGCCCGAAACTCAATCAAATCGATCGAAACTCTACTAATATATAGCGTTTCGCCCGAAACACTGTTCTTCTTCATCGATTTTCAAAATCACTCTCAAACCCTCTCTGCAATCGCACACAAAACGTATCACAGTCTCACCGCACACTCTGTTTTTCCGATTATTGCAACTCCAAATCCATCATTGGTAAGGAAAAACATATAATCTGCAGCTTTTAACTGATTTCTTTCTCGTTCTTGCAGGTTACGCAGATTAGGGTTAAGTGAGTTCGAGCGAATCGTTCCTCAATCGCGTTTCAATTTCGTTTAAATTCGCCCGAAACAAAACCCTAGATTCAATTTCACATCACAATCGATCGGCCAATACTGAAAATTTTACTTATTCTGTGATTTTAAATCGTTCGATTCGAGGATTTCACCACTTTCGACCGAAACTGACTTTACACTGTTTAATGTAATTTCAATCGTTCAATTTAGACTTTCGACTGAAACCTTTGATTTTTAACATAACACTTTTTTCAATCAGCTTCGATCGAAACCACAATCTAATTTGAATCGATCGATTGCCTCTCACTTTCGGCCGGAACGGAATTCTACTATTACTACGATTTAAATCACACTTGTTCTTTGTTTCGATCGAAACCTAATTTTAACAACCAATATGATTTGAACTGATTAACAAGTGATTTCATATGCACTGTTTCGCCGATTGATTACCTCAATTTCACTATTTGTTCCTATGGACGAAATTTAGTCATAATTTGTGCAAAATTTCTCTAAGTCCTAACGTTAACTACATTTGATCTTGATCCGTCCCTTGATCTTATCTTGCAGATATACTAAAATGGTACGACTCATTGATGAAGTTTTCGCTTCAAAGGACTGGGCACAGAGGCCACCCAAGAACTTCCAACTTGACTTTGATAATACCTCGTGCCCAGATCCTATCATTATTAAAATCCTAGCAAACCACCGTCTAAAAACCGCCCTAAACATCACCGAGGTAGTCCCTGAAGTCTATGTGCAACAATTTTGGTCCACCCTTCAGAACCCAACCAATAACCCCAAAACCACCCATCTTTCCGCTCAAATCAACAACACCATAGTTGTCTTCACCCCAACCATCCTTCGCTCCATACTGAACCTCCCATACTCACTAATATATGATCACCACCCTTCTAACGACGACCTGATCAGGGACTTCCTATTCATGGGCCACAAACCGAACGCCCAAAACTCCATTCATCTCCCTGACTTCACTGCCAAAGACTTCCCTGGACCTTGGAGAACCCTGTTTCTCATTGTTAACAAGTGCCTCTCGCCGAAGCACTCAGGGTCCGACAAATGCAACCGCAACATCATGCTCATCTTCCACGGGATCGTCTTCAATAGGAATTATGATGTCGCCCAACTAATCTGGACGGACATCCTTGACCAATTACGAAGGCGAGGTCTCGGATCCACGAAGCCGGTGCTCCCTTACTGTAATACCCGTAAAATTTAATACGGGGTTTTGACGTAATCAATATAATTTGTGAAATTAAGATCGATTTCTTTTAGTTTCAAATAATGTCCGAAAATAATAATATAAGTATTTATAATGTTAGAACCATAAAATCATAATATTAAAAATGATGATAAAAATAACATTGGGACTTAACGTTGGACTATTAAATATATGGGTAAAGCCCAAATTATATATCCATATACAGCATACATAACATAGGATAAGTTTTCTTAAGCTTAAAGAAAAATGAATCGTTATCAACAAAACCCTGTCCCATCATTGAGAGTTTCGATGCTTAGTATTGAACTAACAATTGAGGAGTATCATTATCCAAGTTAACATAATCAACGAAGGGGGGGGGGGGGAGACCTTCAACGAAGAATCAGAAGCTAATATCATAACGAGAAGTTGATAATTCACAAATCATAATATTCAGTTTGTGTTAATATCTACATGTGATTAGACAAGCATAAGAAAGCTTTAAAAGAGTTACCGAAAATACTAAGTTAAGAAAACCCTAGTTCTTTAAGGATCCAATTTACAGTTATAGCTGGATGAGTGACGAGTTATAACAGATTCTGTATACAGTGTTCTTGAGAATTTATTGTGTAGTAGGAGTTCGAAATGAACAATCAGTTGAGTGGTAGAAAGATATCGTAATGTATAATAGATAAATGTCGAGAGGCTTTAGAAAAAGATTTCGAGGTGTAATTATGTTAATAAGATCTCGACAGATGACTTTGATAATTGTAGGATTTCGAGGTATATACATAATAACAGGTCTCGACATCATGGTCTCGACATGTATAAGACTCAAAATTATTTGATAAGCTCGACAATTGTTTTTTTTATATATATGGAGATCTCGACCTTTTAACTTTTAAGGATCCCGACATCTATAACCTCGAGATGTAATAGAGCCCGACCTTTTTCAACCAAAGATCCCGACAAGTTATTAAGCATCTCGATATTAGCTATCATACTATCTTCTCGACATTTAGATGATTTCGAGAATGCATTTATAATAGGAAGATCTCGAAAAGTGCTAAGAACCTCGATATTGAATTGATGATCTCGATAGTTACTTCCCAACAAAGGATCTCGGCAAGATTATTAAAGATCTCGATATTAGTTACTTCGACATTTATAAGATCTCGGTAAGGCCCTGGATAGTTGTAAGATTTCGATAGGCCTATATAGTTCTCGACATTTGTAAGGTTGGACAGTCTCGAGATATAGTAAAATTTCGACATTTACCTTTCAAAAGATCTCGACAAAGTCACTAAAGATCTCGACATCTGTAAGATTTCGAGATTTGGTGAATGTCGACATTTACAAGGAATTTTCGATATTCTAAGGGTATTATTTATTTTTTAGGGATTTCATTATTTTTAGGTTTTTATAAATTTTAGGGTTTTCGAGAACTAGCACATATACTAATAATATTTATTTATTTAGAGGTTCGACATTTACGAATTCCACCAGATCTCTTGACTGACAATAGCAGGAGGGCAGGTAGGTGGATCATCCACCTACAATACGTAAACACATTTATGTATTTTTATGTGGTTATGTGATTTACGTGACTTATGTGCTCTACGTGTTTACCGTTTCACGTACGTTTTATTTAAATCGTGCTTCCATGAAATTTTGTGAACATGTATGGCACATGCATACCACGTTAGGGAGAGAGATGATTGTATCATAGTGGTGACAGTGATGATTTGAGATAGTGACGTACGGGGTAGAAAGAGATGCTGGTGTTTTGCGACTCTTAGAGGAGTCGAGGTTGGGCTCACTGGGCACCTCGCAGAGACAGACGTGATCGATCTGTCTACTCGAACGTGATCGATTCGAGGTGCATACCGCCGGATGGGATTTTTGATTTGTGCGGGAGATATACTACCTGGTAGGAGGCCATTGACGTGATCGATCAGTGCACTACCGACGTAGCTCGCCGCGAGACTTGGGGGTGGCCTCCCAGTAGTCTATTGCGCGCGGAGGTGTCGAGCCTAACCTAGGGCCCTGTATTGTGTGAAATAGGAATGCGGGAAAAGAAGACTGTGCATTATATCATGTTGTCAGGTATTGGGTTTGGGTTGAGTGCACACTTGCATACATGCATTTTATTCACCTACTGGGCAAATTGCTCAGTGTTTACGTGTTGTAGGTACTGAGTCTGACGCCGATACGCGTCAAGACTGAGGCGGCTGGTGGCGGTGCTCCACGGACTTTTGAGGGCGGTGCGGTACATGGATGAAGACCTGTGGAGCGGCGTTAGGGCTTTTGGTCTTTTGACATTTTTGGGGCTTTGGCCCATGTATAGTGAAGACGATGTAGACAGATTTTTATAGTATTGTATATTATTTTTGGAAAAAGTTTTAATTAGACGGGCCTTCCGCGGCTTACGTTGCGGAAATCCGCCACTAATCGTACTTAGAAAACGAGGGTCACCACACTTACCTACGGTGGCTACCTGTCATCGTCCAACATTCCGTGGATCTTCATCCCGAAATCGAGCGCCGACCCAGAGAAGAGGGCTATCAATCTCCTAAGCTCATCAAAATCCAATCAACAAAGAGCAAGATCGATCAGGAGGCCATGATCATACCAGACCACCTTCGCCTCCTCGATCCAACTGAGCCGGAGCTCCGCAAATACCTACGAGCCAACAACATTGATGACGTTTCCTTGGTTCAGCACATCCCAGTTGAACCTAACCTAGGGACAAACCAACCTCCAAGTGTAGGTCTAGGAAGCTCTTCATCCCCTAAAACAAAACAAAAGAGAAAATCCAAAGGGGATGACGGAGGCAGCCAACAGGAACGGCATACCAAACAAAAATACGACCGTCTTCCTCAGTCCATGAGTCCACAAACAAGCCAGACCGAGCCCATAGGTACAGGGGATGACTTTGTCTTCCCCCGAGTAGAAGTCGCGACATCGGGTCCAATCGCGCAAACTACCCTCCCCAGCCACTCAATCATCTCCCAACAGATGATTGTTTCACATACTCATGAGGTGCCACGTCATTCATCACCACCTCGCTCGGAGGTGGTTGATGTAACAAGCAGTCCTTCGCCTCAGACTGCACCTTCCTTGATCACAACGAGTCTAGTGCCCTCACCATCCATAATTTTTCCACTTTCTAGGACACTACCATTAGTTTCTGCACCTCTAGATCTTAGTGATCTAGACCGAACGCTCCATGATGTCTCCGTACTAGAGTCTAGTAAGGAACAGAGCGGAAGTCCCAACGTAGTGAACATCACTGCAGCTACGACCTTGGGCCATCAATCTGAGTCTGTCTCAGCTTTGATGTCAACGATGAGCCTAAGTGGCCTCGGTTCTTCAAGTCCTGTGCAAACATGCGGCACATCAGTACCTACCACTGATGTCGTGACGACAGAACGTCTTCGTGACTCCGTCCGGTTATTTTCCCCGTTCGTGACGGAGGCCAGGCTCAATGATCGCCTCGCAAACTTTGCGAAAGATCTCAAGGACACCATCATGACCCAAGTCTACAGTGCAATTGGGACCTCCTCTCGAGACAAAGGCAAAGCCCCCATCACCGAAGAAGTACCCTCGCAAGCCGACCCTTCTCCTGACCCTGACGGCGGCCCGTGGAACGTTCCAATCTCAGAACTCATCGATGTTCTGCTGGCCAGACTCCGCACTGCACCTAAGCTAACAGATTATGAGGCGGAGGTACTCAGACGTCTGGAGCTACCTTTCAACCCACCCAACACAGGCGAGGCCCAATCATCCGAACAACCACGTGACGACCCTGACGGCGAGGATCGTCCCGAGGGGGAGAAGACACGAGAGACAGGGCCTCAGCCTCAACAACCACAACCCAGAGCCACCCTAACACCTACCAGAACAAAACCACCTACACCCAAACAAACAAAAAAACCACCCGAACTACCACCAAAACAAACCAACAGCCCTCCTCACCAACTATGAGCCTCTCACCTCCTCTTCCCACAAGCCAAGACATCCCTTTGATATATCCATCCTCTCCCATCCTATCCCTGCAGACAAATGACCCAATCCAACAAAATGAATAACTGTATAATCCACACGGCGCCGTGGAAAACTACATCTTCAACGAGGATTGGATAACCAAACCGATGGACCCAGCCATGGCTAAAGGCTTGATGGAGAATGCCAAATACTTCTTGATGAAGGCGAATGTTAGCCTGGCCCTAATCGACGACGCTGAACTCGAGGAAGGTGAAGACTACGAAGCAGATATCCCAGAACTTCCCGAGCTACTCCGACACAACGTCATCGATGAAGAATGTCCACCAATGAAGACGAAGACAAAGGAAGCAGTGGAATTGCCATGGGAAAACGTTAAAGTAACTGCTCCATATCAAGAAGAAATTCGGAGGAGAATCTGGAGGAAGGAAGATAGAATCAAGAAGCTGGACGAGCTTGAACTTAGAGGACTGAGCCATCTCTCAAAACCCAAAGCAATCCAGTACCTCATATCCCTTCGCCGAATCATGATATTCAAAGGAAAAGGGGGTGATGTGGATGATCTAAGAAGAGAAGAGGCAAAGAAGCCGAGAATTAGAGAAATTCTGGGAGTTCGCAAAATGAGGTTTGCTGATATGGACATGCCTGTCTACATGGTACGGCGAGAAAATGAAGAGTACATAGAATTGAACGAAGCCGACCTCGCCTACATCAGAAGTGAAGACGTTGAACAATTTGCGAGGGACTTTAGAACGCTTGGATCTCTCAAGACGCCAGAACTCAGACTTGGCTACTACGCACTGAAGAGATTCATTCTACGCCAAGTCAAGTTCAATGCAACGCATGATCTCCAAATGGCGATTGAGAGCAACATGAAGAAGGTGAATCTAACGAAGCCCTCCTTTGAAGTCCCAGATCCAACTTATGGTGAAGGGCACATCATAAATCAAGACGACGATCCATCAATCGTCTACATCGACTTCAAGGAGAAAAGAGGCTTATGAAGACGTCAGAGATTCACAAGTTCAGCGACGGAACCTTACTGATCATCAGGAACAAGCTAAGAAGAATACTCGACCAGCTAAAGGAAGAAGAATACGAAGTTCAAGAGAAGTACTCAAGGCTGATCGAGACTATCTCTGCGAAGATATCCTTTCGAAGAAGGTTGCATTCGTTCGAGCACTTCTTAGGGCTCAGAAAGTCTCCCTACCATGTGCAGAAACCCAAGAAGAAGACAACTCCAAGGACGCCAAAGCGAAAAGGATGCTAAGGGGGAGATTGTTAGGAATGTTTAGTAGCATCCTTTTACTTATGTAATCTTAGGTTAATTTGTCTATTTAGTGGGTTGTAGTAGTTTGGGGTGACTTATGATATTAAGTCATAGTTTTGTATTGGGCTTTAATATACCAAATACTTGTGGTATATAAAGCCCCAATTACCCTAACTAGGGTTTTATCAAAAGAATTAAAAAGGTAAGCCACCTTGTACTTTTCCTTAGAAAAACACACACTAACACGCACTCGAGGTGTTCTTCACGTTTTACACATTGAAACCTTTCTTTTGATCCTTGTTTGGTAATAAAAGGGCCAACAAAGAAGGACTGCCACTAGGCAGTAATATAGTTTTAACTCCCTCACATATTTTATTTAACTAAAACTTTTCCAAAATTCAATTAATTTCGCCACTTTGGGCGCGTATTCCCGCGAAGATTATCTGCCGGAACCTTATTGGCGGCCAACGAAGAAGAATCTAATAGCTTGGAAAATAGACAAAGCAAATTGGAATTTGATATTTCCTCACAACTAGGGTTGCAAACGAATCGAATTTTTTTGGTTCGATTCGAAATTTTAAGATTCGAATTCGAATATTTAGAATACGAATCCGAATGAGAATATTTTTCTTTATTCGAGAGCTATCCGAATACGAATATGAAACCTCAGTATTCGATTCGTATATTAACCGAATTATTCGATTCGAATAATTTAATATATATATATTTATATTTTAATATATTATAAATACTTGTAGTTTTTAATAGGCCCAAGAAGATATTAGAGCCCAAATAAATACTATAGCCCAAAAATCACAAATCCATAAAAAAACCATCCCTCACCCTCACGTCATATCAACTAAAAGACCACAGAACTCCAAGTCTCGCAGCTCTCTCTCGCCTTCGCCAACAGCCCGGCCACCATCGAACGCACCCACCGACGCCACTAGTAGGCTCACTCGCCAGAACCGTGGTCCGACCGCGTCATAGTTACTTTCTGCGATAGTAAGGTATTTTTCCAGAAAAAGCTCGTTTCTATTAGTTTGAAATTAGGATCTTCAAAAATCATTGTTATAGTGAAATCTTGATGTTTTGGTTGTGGTTCCTTGCTATATTGAAGGGTTTTTGTTCTGCGATGGTTAGGGTTTTTGAATAATGCTTTGCTTGTGTGGGATTGAAATTTGATGGATTTCAGTCACTTTTGGTATCTCTTAATTTCTTGAAGGTGGAAGAAGAATCGGTTGATGTCATTTTGCAAGCGTGATTTTCGGAAGCAAGGAGACAATAATATTTTGATGTCTATGTCTCGATTATAATCGTTTTGGATTGAATGTTGTCTCGGTTATCATCATTTTGGATTGAATGTGTTTTGTAAGATATATTGATTTAATGAACTCAATTATATATTGGCAATTTTTGTTATAATATTTGCTTTCTTTTACAGGAAAAGAAATTATATTCGAATCCGAATATTCGAATATTCGGATAGCACATTCGAATCGAATTCGAATCGGAAAAAAATTCGTATATTAAACGAATACGAGTACGAATATTCGACAAACTAATCGAATACAAATAGAATATCATGCTATTCGATTCGATTCGATTCGATTTGTTTGCAACCCTACTCACAACTCACAAGGGCAACGATGATGGAGCTGTATATGCTAGGGCTCAAATTACACACCAACCAAAATGCCACCCAATTCATGGCACAACCATCGCAGCAGCATTAAAGGCGCTTCAGGTACAACCACTACAGTCACTGCGTGGATGAGGCTGGTGGTTCGGTGGAATTGACCAAGGACTATCACCTGTACCGACTTATACTTTCGAAGAGTTCGTGCTTCAGGCGAATGGATCTTCTTTCTATCTGTTTTTTTTAATCTTTATAAAATTTTCAATGTTGTTAGCCGAATTATGTAATCATTTTGAGTATTTTAGTATTGAATTCAAGTATCCGACTTAGTAAGAAAAGAAGATGGGGAAAACACCTCTTTTGGTATTGGTGATGATCAATGTTCTTATTATGCAAGATGTCTTATTGAAATATACAATTTTAGTCCTATATTATTCGGCACAATTTGTAGGTATTGTCCGCACAAATACCAGTATTATGGGTCCAAAATTAAGTACTTTTGACCTGACTTTGAGTATTTTAGAATCGAATTCAAGTATCTGACTTAGTGCGATAAAGAAGATGGGGAAAACACCTCTTTTGATATTAGTGATTATCAGTGTCCTTATTATGTAAGATGTCTTATTGAAATATACAATTACTCGGCAAATTAGATATGTGCTTAAAATCAATGATTTTAGTCTTAAATGATTCGTCACTATCCGCAAGTATTTTTTGCACAAATACTGGTACTTTAGGTCTAATATTAAGTACTTTCCACTCGATTTCAGGTATTTTATAGACGAATTCAAGTATTTGATTTTATATGAAGGTGAAGTTAGAAGGGAACTTGTTTTATGGTTTTGGTGATGACCACGTTCTTATTACATTAGATATGTGCTTAAAATCTATGATTTTAGTCTTAAATGATTCGCATTATCCGCACGTATTGTTTGCACAAATACTGGTACTTTAGGTCTAAGATTAAGTACTTTTTACTCAATTTCAGGTATTTTATAGACGAGTTCAAGTATTTTCTTCTATATGAAGGTGAAGTTAGAAGGGAACTTGGTTTATGGTTTTTGGTGATGACCATGTTCTTGCTACATTAGATATGTGCTTAAAATCTATGATTGTAGTCTTAAATGATTCGTCACTATCCGCAAGTATTTCTTGCACAAATACTGGTACTTTAGGTCTAATATTAAGTACTTCTACTTGATTTTAGGAATTTAATAGACGAATTCAAGTATTTGATTTATATGAAGGTGAAGTTAGAAGCGAACTTGTTTTATGGTTTGGTGATGGCCATGTTCTTATTACATTAGATATGTGCTTAAAATCTATGATTTTAGTCTTAAATGATTCGTCACTATCCGCAAGTATTTCGTGCACAAATACTGGTACTTTAGGTCTAATATTATATACTTTCCGCTCGATTTCAGGTATTTTGTGGACGAATTCAAGTATTTGATTTATATGAAGGTGGCGTTAGATGGGAACTTGTTTTATGGTTTTGGTGATGACCATGTTCTTATTACATTAGATATGTGCTTAAAATCTATGATTTTAGTCTAAAATGATTCGTCACTATCCGCAAGTATTTCTTGCACAAATACTGGTACTTTAGGTCTAATGTTATGTACTTTCCGCTCGATTTCAGGTATTTTATAGACGAATTCAAGTATTTGATTTATATGAAGGTGAAGTTAGAAGGGAACTTGTTTTATGGTTTTGGTGATGACCATGTTCTTATTACATTAGTTATGTGCTTAAACTCTATGATTTTCGTCTTAAATGATTCGTCACTATCCGCAAGTATGTTTTGCACAAATACTGGTACTTTAGGTCTAATATTAAGTACTTTCCACTCGATCTCAAGTATTTTATAGACGAATTCAAGTATTTGATTTTATATGAAGGTGAAGTGTTGGCCCTTATAATACCAAAGAAGGATCAAAAGAAAGGTTTGAATGTCAAAAACGTGAAGAACACCTTGAGTGCGTGTTAGTGTATGTTTTCTAAGGAAAAGTACAAGGTGGCTTACCTTTTAAATTCTTTTGATAAAATCCTAATTAGGGTAAGTGGTGCTTTATATACCACAAGTATTTGGTATATTAAAGCCCAATACAAAACTCTTACCTAATATCATTAGTCACCCCAAACTACTACAACCCACTAAATAAGTACATATTAATCCAAGATTACATTAATTAAAGGATGCTACAAAATATTCCTAACAATCTCCCCCTTAGCATCCTTTTCGCTTTGGCGTTCTAGGTGTCTTCTTCTTCTTGGGTTTCTCCACTGCATAGACCGATTTCCTGAGTCCAAGTCTGAACTCGTATGATCGTATCGTTCTTCGTAAGGAAATTCGATCTGAGATGATGTTGATCAGCTTCTCGTACTTCTCCTGTACCTCTGCTTCTTCGAACCTTAGCTGCTCCAGAATCCTTCCGAGTTTGCTCCGAATAATCAGCAGCGTTCCACGCTGAATTTGGCAATCTCGAATGTTTTCATCAGTCTCTTTTCTCCTTTGTAGTTGATGTAGACCACTGATGGATCGTTGTCTTCATTGATTATGTGGCCTTCACCAAGACTTGGGTCTGGGACTTCGAAGGATGGCTTTGTGAGGTTCACCCTTTTCATGTTGCTTTCCACCGCCATTTGTAGATTGTGGGTCGAATTGAACTTGATCGCATCATGAATCGCTTAAGAGCGACGTATCCCACTCTTAAGTCTGGATTCTGGAGTGTTCCAAGAAATCTGAAGCTTCCCAGTATCTGATCAACGTCTTCACCTCTGATGTATGAGAGATGCCCTTCAGTTAGCTCCTCGACCGTTCCATCTTCTCGCTGCACTTTGTAGATAGGATACTCGTAGAAGTCGAGACCTCGCCGTACTCCTAAGATTTTGCTGATTCTGGCTCTTTCCTTCTCTTCTCTTCTAAGAGTGTCAACGTTAGTATCTTTTCCCCTCCACACAATCCCTCTACGAAGAGAGAGCAGGTATCGTACAGCGGTTGGTCTCGGGAGATGAGTTAGTCCTCTTAGATCAAGCTCGTCTAACTTCTTGATTCTATCTTTCTTCCTCCAGATTCTTCTTCGTATCTCTTCTTGATATGGAGTGATCACTTTGACATTTTCCCACGGTGGCTTCTGTTCTTCTCCTATCTTCGACTTCGAGGGGGGCACTCCTCATTGACGACAGCGTGTTTGAGAAGCTCGGGAAGTTCTGGAATGTCTTCTTCGTAGTCTTCTCCTTCCTCGAGTTCATCATCGTCGATAAGAGCCAGGCTAACATTTGCCTTCATCAAGAAGTATCTGGCATTGTCCAGTAAGCCCTTGGCCAAGGTTGGATGCATTGGCTTTGTTAACCAGTCGTCGTTGAAGATGTATTTTTCTACTGCTGTGTGTGGGTTGTAAAGTGTTTCGAGAGATACGACGGGAGAGGATGGAGATATCAAAGGGCTGTCTTGGCTTGTGGGAAGAGGAGGTGAGAGGCTCATAGCTGGTGAGGAGGGCTGTTGGGTTGTTTTGGTGGTAGTTCGGGTCGATTTTCTTGTTTGTGTGGGTGTAGGTGGTTTTGTTATGGTGGGTGTTTGGGTGGTTCTAGGCTGTGGCTGCGGAGGAGGCTGAGGCCCTGTATCTCGTGTCTTCTCCCCCTCGGGATGATCCCCACCGTCAGGGTCGTAACGTGGTTCTCTTGATGACTGGGCCTCGCTGGGGTTAGGTGGGTTGAAAGGAAGCTCCAGACGCCTGAGGACCTCCGCTTCATACGCAGTTAGCTTTGGTGCAGTGCAAGTCTGGCCAGTAGAACGTCAATGAGTTCCGGTATAGGAACGTTCCACGGGCCGCCGTTAGGGTCAGGAGATGGGTCGGCTTGCGTGGGTACTTCTTCGGTGACGGGGGCTTTGCCTTTGTCTCGAGAGGAGGTCCCAATTGCACTGTAGACTTGGGTCATGATGGTGTCCTCGAGATCTTTTGCGAACTCTGCGAGGCGATCATTCAGCCTGGCCTTCGTCACGAATGGGAAAATAACCTGACGGAGTCACGAAGACGTTCCGTCGTCACAACATCAGTAGAGGGTACTGATGTGCCGCCTGTTTGCACAGGGCTAGATGAACCGAGGCCACTTAGGCCCATCGTTGACATCAATGCTGAGACAGACTCAGAGTGATGGCCCAAGGTCGTAGCTGCAGTGATGTTCACCACGTTGGGACTTCCGCTCTGTTCCGTACTATACTCTAGTACGGAGACATCATGGAGCGTTCTGTCTAGATCACTAAGATCTAGAGGTGCAGAAACTAGTGGTAGTGTCCTAGAAAGTGGAAATATTATGGATGGTGAGGGCACTAGACTAGTTGTGATCAAGGAAGGTGCAGTCTGAGGCTTAGAACTGCTTGTTACATCAACCCCCTCCGAGCGAGGTGGTGATGAATGACGTGGCACCTCGTGAGTATGTGAAACAATCATATGTTGGGAGATGATTGAGTGGATAGGGAGGGTAGTTTTCACGATTCGTCCCAATGTCGCGACTTCTACTCGGGGGAAGATAAAGTCATCCCCTGTACCTATGGGTTCGGCCCGGCTTGTTTGTGGACTAGTTGGCTGAGGAGTACGGTCGTGTTTTTGTTTAGTACGCCGTTCTTGTTGACTGCCTCTGTCATCCCCTTTGGATTTTCTCTTTTGTTTTGGCTTTGGGGATGAAGAGCTTCCTAGACCTATATTTGGCTGTGGGGGTTGGCTTGTCCCTGGGTTAGGTTCAACTGGGTTGTGTCGAACCATGGGAACGTCATCAAGGTTGTTGGCTCGTAGGTATTTGAGGAGCTCCGGCTCATTTGGATCGAGGAGGTGAAGGAGGTGTTCTGGTATGATCATGGCCTCCTGATTGATCTTGCTCTTTGTCGATTGTATCTTGATGAGCTTCGGAGATTGATAGCCCTCGTCTCTGGGTCGGCGCTCGATTTCGGGATGAAGATCCACGAAATGTTGGACGATGACAGGTAGCCATCGTAGGTAAGGAAGCACCAGCTTCGTGGATCCGAGACCTCGCCTTCTTAGTTGATCAAGGATGTCCGTCCAAATTTGTTGGGCGACATCATGATTCCTATTGAAGACGATCCCATGGAAGATGAGCATTATGTTGCGGTTGCATTTGTCCGACCCTGCGTGCTTCGGCGAGAGGCATTTGTTCACAATCAGAAACAGGGTCCTCCAAGGTCTAGGGATGTCTTTGGCCGTAAAGTCAGGGAGGTGAATGGAATTTTGGGCGTTAGGTTTGTGGCCCATGAATAGGATGTCCCTGATTAGGTCATCGTTAGATGGATGGGGATCATATGGGAGTGAGTGTGGTAGGTTTAGTATGGAACGGAGAATGTTTGGGGTAAAGACAACTATGGTGTTGTCGATTATGGCGGAAAGACTTGTTATTTTTGGGTTATTTGTAGGTTTCTGAAGGGTGGACCAAAATTGTTGGACGTAGACCTCAGGGACAACCTCGGTGATATTTAGGGTGGTTTTTAGAGGGTGGTTTACTAGGATTTTAACAATAATAGGATCTGGGCACGAGATATTGTCAAAATCAAGTTTGGTCAACACGTGGTGTGTGAATGAAAAGTGCGACAAGTAATAATTAAAACGAATACCTAATTAGTATCACCGACGTACGATAGGCAGTGGACCTATCGTTTATAGTGTAGTAAAGTGAGTAAACGAGTATCGAACACAAGGAATAAATCAAGTAGTAGTAATGACCTATTGACTCAATATTTAGCCTAAACAAATACGCAGATTGTTTTATGACTCAACCTAACAGATTACTTCTAACTCAACTAGAGATTCAAAGAACACGCTTAAAAACTGATACGGAGCTTCAGATAACAGAGATGTGCTCCGGATTCGAATCCCGCTAGGTACTATCGGCTAAGACAACGAAATCGTTCCAACGTGATTCATACTAGATCGCAATAATTTTCCTACCCGCTCGCGAGTTTGTTGTCGCCCTAAACGCTCGCGGGAATCTAAGTTTGGTAATTACTAATGGCGAGGATCGGGTATTTGCTTTCGCCCTATACCCGGATCCTAACTTCTATGAACGGCCTAAACGTTATTTAGCTGTCGCCCTAAACATTTTTCCACACGATCACTTTAACACATAGACATATTAAAGCAACGAAACAGATTCATAGAATGATAAATAGTCAAAACACAGTCACGATAATCATACGTCTTAACTACGAAATATCCTAGCGTTCATCTAATCCCAAACACAAAGGGGAATTAGCTATGCATAATAGACGAGAAAAGAACGCAAGAAATAAGGAATAAAGGCGAAGAATTCATATTCTTGATATACGGATGATCTGCGATGATAGCGCGGGAGATTCTTCGTTCTTCGTTAAATCGGGCGTGATTTCGTCGATGATCCGTCTCTTGCGCTCTGGGACGTGATACTACGTTCTTTTGTGCTATCGTCTCTAGAGTGATTAGGTTTGATCTCTGGTAAGTTGTGTCCTTTCTGGGTCGAATTTGGGCTTTTTATAGCGATTCCCATAACGGTCACGGCCTTGGACATGGGCCGTCACGGCCGTGACCATCGCCGACTCAACTTGCTATGCTCACTGTCCAGTGTCACGGCCACGTGCAATATGTGTCACGGCCGTGACCAACTTAAGTCGACCTCTCTGTCAATTGTCACGGTCAAGTGTATAGGCTGTCACGGCCGTGACTATGGGCAGTGTCTCATATTCGGCTTCTGGTGAGTGTCACGGCCTGGTGCAAGGTCTGTCACGGTCGTGACCATTGGCAGTGTCTCACATTCGGCCTCTGGTGGGTGTCACGGCCAAGTGCATAAGGTGTTACGGCCGTGACACCTAGCAGTGTTCTTCATTTTTGCACCGTTTTGCCTCGTTTTTGCTCCTTTTCGCCCGAAACTCGTCCTAAGCTCTTTCAATGCACAAATTCATTGCTAAAGTTCTATTATACCCCAAATAAATACTATGATAAACGCATTGAAATACGTTTATCAAACCTCCCCACACTTAAGCATTTGCTTGTCTTCAAGTAAATTAGAGTTCAGAGAAGGCATCTAATCAGGATAACGGCACGATTGTTCGCAAATTATCATCAAAGCATAGAAAGCATGAAACGAAATCAAGCAAGCAATCAGGGACATTGCACTAATGACCTGCACCTGTCAACCTAAGCTTCCCCAGCGCTGCAAATCGAGACCTATACCTCACAAGGATTCACTCAATTCACTCAAGTGTATAGGCTAGCATATGATGAGTCGCTCAATTCCTAGTCCAACCCCTACCATAAACTTGCAAGCTAATCGCATTCTACTATTTAAAGTGGCAAGCATAAATCTGAGGGTCTTTTCGGGTGGACATGGGTCAAATAGTCTCGAAACGACAAGCATGTAATGATCACGTAATCTTAGAGCTAGCATATGTAAGCGAATAGTATCAAAGAACATAGCATGATCAAAATGATAATCACATGTCCCAACATAAGACTCGACATTCTCGCTCTGAAATCCTAGATTTTTCTGCCCGACCCTCTCGACTCAGTTCCCTTTCATTTTCTGCCCTTTCACCTTAATTACGCTCTAATTTCGTGCACTGTCCTTATTCCCTAAACATCAAGGTTTGGCTTTTGTCGCAAAGAGTACAACGTCACAGCGAATGCCGTGTACCTAGGGATACTTATTACCAAAACCTCTATCTTGCAAAAAGTTTATGGATAGGCTAATATGAGGGATCGGGTCATTTCAGAAGACGGTCAAATAAGGGACGAGTCATTTCACGAATAGCAGAGAAGAACATCAAATCATACGCTGAAACAGTAACTCTCAAGTTCGACTTTTGCTCTATTCTAATCAACTGGGGTTCATATAATCTCTGAAGGCTTATTCGGGTCAGGACATTTTATAGCATACGGGGTAAGCAACGAATAGGCTCAGGCTCAAAATGGCTACTAGGGGGCATTAGTCATGGTAAGAACGATTTGGCCCTGGACTTAATTTCTAATGCCCTCATCATTTTCACACTAACACACCAAAACAGTTTCAACACGCATCAGACAGGCAAGTTCTAGAGAGATATAGACTAGGCACGTCACACAATCAAGAAATATGAGCATAAGCTCGTCAGGCTCAAACTCTCACAACGAAACAGGGTTATGTGTACGGATCTCTCAAAGCAGTGCTATATCTATTCAAGCAGACAAGATTCAATCAGTCATGCATATCCTAATTTCTCACAGAATTTCATAAAATGCAGACCAACTCGAGATAAGCGCAAACAATCATGCCTGAGTTCAGTAATTCATGCCTTTCCAACGAACTTAACGACTCACGGACACGTCATAAAAAATTTTAAAAATTTTCACGTAAGTTCTCAAACTAAATTCCCCTCCCCACACTTAAGTCTGACGTTGTCCTCAACGTAAAAGGATAAAAGGGAAGGAAAAAGAGTTTAAAAAGAAGGGGACTCCCCTGACGTGGTCGTGAAGTAGTCGTTTATTTTGCGTGTGAAGGTCGTGTTGTAATCCGTTATGCGTATCCTGGCGCTAGCTAAAGAGAGAACTAGACATGAAAAGAGAGTAGTCATAAGATTAACTATAAACATAGTTATAAGCCTCAAGGGTAGAAACAAGTTAAAAACACACGCAACTACTCAAGCAAACGAAATGTCATAAAAAGAAAAGGAAAAATCCCTAAGGTGGTGGTGGCGGTGGCAGCGGCGAGCGTTGCCTCGGGCGAAGGAGAGCCATCGATCGGTTTGACAGCTCGAGCGCCTGGTCCATGGCTTGCAGGGCCTGGTTGTAGCGGTCCAGCTCTTCTCGGTACTGACGATGGGCTTCCTCATTCCGTCGCTCGTACTCCTCTTGCCGGCGCCGAGTCTCTTCGCTATAACGCCGGGCTTCTTCGTCCCGTTGCAGTGCGTCGGCGTCCCGCTGTCGATGCGTAGGGGGCGATGCCGGATGATTCGCCCTGATGGTAACCGGAGGAATAGGAGGGCCCTGCGGTCTGTCACCACTGGGTGGGGACCCTCGAGGTAGAGCTGGTCATCGGGGACGGCTCCGTGGTCGGTCTGGCCGCGATATATCTCGTGCCAAATGTACACCTTGTTGGCGCGAGTCCAGGTGGGCGCCTGCACGAGCATCTTCATCTTCACGAGCATCTCCTCGTTCAAAGGGTTGTGGCCGCCGACTGCCTCCATCTCGGGTGCGTTCTGGGGCCACCGTCGAAGTCCCCGAATAACTTTAGTGATGAGGGGTCCCACGGCGATCTTGCCATGGCTCCTCGCTTCCGCCTGAGCCGTAAAAGCTTGGGCCAGCGCCATTCCCAAATGGGCCAGTTCGCCTCGCTGCATCTTGACCAGGTAAAACAGGTCGCGGAGCGTGATTGCTCCGTGCGAGTCGCCTCTCGGTGTGAGCGACGTCGTCAGGAGTCGGTGGATGTAGCGTAGTCCTGGGCTCCGGAGCGCAGTCGCCTTCGAGGTCTTCGGGCTGTACTCAGACTCGCCTGGTCGAGCAATGTCGGCCCAGCAGCTCGATCGACCTCCTGGTTGCTTGAAGTAGAACGTGTGGTGCAGGTCCGGGAATGGTCCATCGCGGCCAAAAAACGGTATTGGAGCTCCTAGTGCACGGCAGAAGTCGTCAATGTCGGAAGAGTAGTTTTCGTTGAATGTGCGGAAGCTGATCCCTCGGCTGTATTCCTCGTGGGAAAAGGTGGCGAGGAACTCCAAGGTGAGTTCCTTGTACGCCGGCTCGTCGATGTTGAAGAACGCCTCCCAGCATCTGAGTGAGAGATACTGGCCAACTTGCTGGTCAATGTGATGCTTCGCCAGCGTATCGTGATCGAGCTTGTCCATGGAGATGAACTCCATGGCCTTCAGCTTGTTGTAGCGGGTCGTCTGAGCCTCGTCAGTGAACTGACCCATGGCTTCCAGCAATGTCGGCGGGGGCCCGCGTCGCCTTTGACGAACGGGCGAATGCGAGGTCGGGTCACGCTGAGCTGAAGAGCGAGTTTTACCCATAGTACCTGTAAAAAGAATGTGAGCTCGCGAAAACGATAGTATGAAATCAGCTCGACTCTACCAATACTAGCGACAAAGTAGGAACGTGCAACTGAAATTACTCAATCGAAGTCCAAATTTAATAGGCAACGTATCCACATATAGCATATCATGAATTAAGGCCAATGAACACCATCAGAACAATGAATTTCACCAAATAATTCCAGAAATCCCCGATTTATGATTTAGGGTTCCACATTTTCAATATTAACATTAATAAATGAAACCCACGAATTTAGCATGCCCACGGTGTATTTAGCATGTATATCAACATAAAAGAGCAATTATAACACCTAATCGTACCCAATTTCGAAAATCCCCAAATTTAGAAATTAGGGTTCATCGTAACTTCCCGCAATTCAACCACAAATTCTTGTAATTAAGCACACCCAAAGCATTCATAGCATGTATCTAATCAAAAGAGAGCAAGATTAACCCAGATCAAGACAAAATTCGAAAACCCCCAAATTAAACGAAATTAGGGTTCGTCGTATGATTTCGAAATTCAACCAAAAATTTACGTAATTAAGCATACCCAAAGTGTTATTCGCATATATATAGCCATGAAGAACACGAAATTGGACTCAATTTTCAAAACCCCCAAATTTGAAATTAGGGTTCTTCAGAGAAATCTCGAAAATCATCCACACATTAACGTAATCAAGTGATTCTCTAGCATCTATGGCACATAGTGAACGAATAATAGCAAATAGCATCCATAAATTAACGACCAAAAATTCCGAATTCGGAGTAGATAGGGCAAAAAGCATACCTTGTATTCTTGATCGAATTAAAGGGGGTTGAGGGTATGTTTGTGGGTGTCGCCGGAGTGGAGAGGGCGGCGGTGGTGGCGAAGGTGGTGAGGGTGGTGTTTGAGAGAGACGAGAGAGGGGAAGAGAAATCGCGAGGCGAGAGAGAAAGAGAGAAGAAAGAGAGAGAAGGTAGAGAAAAAAAAAAGGTATTTTCCCTTAAATCCGATAGCGTCACGGCCGTGACGTGTGATTCACGTAGCCGTGACGCGAGGCAGTGGATGCCTCTGCCAGACGTCACGGCCGTGACGTATATGTCATGGGCCGTGACCGAGCGGGGATTATTTATCTTTTTTTTTCTTATATTAAATATTTTTTTCTCTTTTTTGTTTCTTTTCGTGGACGTCACGGCCGTGATAGAGTAAGCCATTGGCCGTGATAGTAGGCAGAGGGGGGCTTTGGGAGACGTCACGGCCGTTACTGCTTAAGCAGTTGGCCGTGACCTAAATTTTTTTTTTTTAAGTAATGCCTAAGACATAAATGAAAATACCTGGGTTGCCTCCCAAGAAGCGCTTACTTTACCGTCTTTAGCCGGACGTCTTTTCGTTCGCTCAAGTCTGGAAGTCCAGGTATAGCACTTCCTTCTCGGTCACGTCTTCCTCGCCTGCGTGATAGTGCTTTAACATATGCCCGTTCACCTTAAAAGTACCCTGCTCCATACCTGAAATCTCAACAGTACCGTAAGGGAAAACACGGGTAACAGTGAACGGTCCTGACCAGCGTGATCTAAGCTTGCCAGGAAAAAGCCTAAGTCGAGAATTAAAAAGAAGGACTTGGTCCCCTTCCTGAAACTCTCGTCTTTGCCTAATCTTTTTATCATGATAGGCTTTGGAGCGTTCCTTATACATGCGAGCGTTATCGTAAGCCGATAAACGCCACTCGTCTAACTCGTTGATTTGGAGTTGCCGCTTTCCGCCGGCGTTCCCCAAATCAAGATTCAAGGACTTGATGGCCCAATATGCCTTATGCTCTATTTCTACGGGAAGATGACATGCTTTTCCATAGACTAATCTATATGGTGTAGTGCCTATGGGAGTCTTATATGCAGTCCTATATGCCCAAAGTGCATCATTCAACTTATTTGCCCACTCCCTACGGTTCCCCTCTATGGTTTTCTCTAGAATGCGTTTCAACTCGCGGTTCACTACTTCGACTTGACCACTAGCTTGGGGATGGTACGGGGTGGATAGGCTATGTCTAACACCGTAACGTTCTAAAGTGCATGCAAACTGAGTGTTACAAAAGTGAGTGCCTCTATCGCTAATAATGCATCTAGGTGTCCCGAAACGTGAAAACAATGCTCGCAAAAATCTAACGACTACCCTAGCGTCGTTTGTGGGTAAGGCTTGCGCCTCGACCCACTTAGACACATAATCGACGGCAACTAGGATGTACTTATTATTATATGAGCTAGGGAACGGACCCATAAAATCTATACCCCACACATCGAATATCTCGCTTACCAAAATGAAATTCTGAGGCATTTCATCGCGTTTGGAGAGATTACCTGCGCGCTGACACTGATCACAAGTGTCAACGTACCTTTGGGCGTCCTTGAAGATCGTGGGCCAGTGGAACCCGCTTTCCAACACCTTCTGGGTGGTTCTGTTGGCTGCGTAGTGCCCTCCTGTCGGTCCGTTGTGGCAGTGCCTAAGGATCTGCGTCGTTTCTGGAGCAACCACGCATCGTCGTATCACCTGGTCTGCACATCTCCTGAAAAGATACGGGTCTTCCCAAAAGTAGTACCTCAGATCAGAAAAGAATTTCTTCTTTTGCTACTGGTGTACTCCTTTGGTAGGACCCTCGCAACAAGATAGTTAGCGTAATCTGCAAACCAGGGAGTGTCGTCACTTACCACCTGTATCGAGTAAAGATGCTCGTCCGGAAACCGGTCATGTATTGCCCTTTCGTCCTTATTATAGATCTCGGATTCCTCTAGTCGAGAGAGGTGATCCGCCGCCAAGTTCTCTGCACCTTTCTTATCGCGGATCTCAATGTCGAACTCTTGCACGAGCAAGATCCACCTGATAAGCCGAGGCTTGGCATCCGGCTTTGCTAACAGATACTTAAGAGCAGAATGGTCAGTAAAAACAATAACTTTGAAAAGGATCAGATATGCCCTGAACTTATCGAAAGCAAACACGACGGCCAACAGCTCCTTTTCAGTGGTTGTGTAATTGGCATGGGCTGCGTCTAGCGTCTTACTCGCGTAGTAGATCGGCCTGAAATAGTTGTCCTTACGCTGCCCTAGCACGGCCCCAACTGCATAGTCACTAGCATCGCACATTAGTTCAAAGGGTAGCCCCCAGTCAGGGGCATCTTTTTCTAGCAACCTAGACATGGGTCTTGCGATCTTAGAGAAATCTTTAATAAACCTACGATAAAACCCCGCATGTCCTAGGAAACTTCTAATCGACTTCACGTTCGAGGGGACGGACAATTTTTCTATCGTTTCTAACTTAGCCCGGTCCACTTCGATTCCTTTATAGGAAATCTTGTGGCCGAGAACTATACCCTCTCGAACCATGAAGTGGCACTTTTCCCAATTAAGTGCCAATTTTGTCTCTTCGCATCGTGCGAGTACGAGCTTCAGATTCGATAAACATGTATCAAACGAGGAACCGAACACAGAAAAGTCGTCCATAAATACCTCCATTACCTCTCCTACCAGTTCGTCGAATATGGCCATCATGCATCGCTGGAAGGTGGCTGGGGCATTGCAGAGGCCGAAGGGCATCCTTCAGTACGCGAACGTCCCGAATGGGCAAGCGAACGTCGTCTTTTCCTGGTCCTCGGGCGCTATGGGGATCTGTAGATAACCTGACAAACCATCAAGGAAACAATAAAATGAGTGACCGGCTACCTTTTCTAACATCTGATCAATGAATGGTAAAGGGAAGTGATCCTTTCTCGTCGCATCGTTCAACTTCCTGTAATCGATACAGACACGCCATCCAGTCACCGTCCTCGTCGGAATCAGCTCGTTCTTGTCGTTTGTGACGACCGTCATGCCTCCCTTCTTTGGGACTACTTGGACCGGGCTGACCCACGCGCTATCTGAAATGGGATAGATCATCCCCGCGTCTAGCAATTTGATCACCTCCTTCTTTACCACGTCCTTCATGTTGGGGTTGAGCCGCCTTTGGCGTTGAGCGACCGGCTTGAAATCGTCCTCCGTGAGGATCTTGTGCGTGCAATAGCTCAGGTTGATACCCCTTATGTCGGATATCTTCCACGCCAACGCCTTCTTGTGCGCCTTCAACACGTCTAAGAGCTGGCCCTTCTGTCCGTCGTCGAGGCTCGACGAGATGATGAACGGCAGCCCTCCATTGCTGCTAAGAAAAGCGTACTCGAGGTGGTCGGGCAGCGGCTTCAATTCCAGGACCGGTGGCTCCTCGACTGAGCTCTTTTCCTTGTCCTCTTCGCTGCTCTCGTCGATGGCTATGATAGGCTCGTCGACCTCCTCCCCACACTCATCGATCGCCATAAGTGTATGCATGTCCTGTTCGCCAACCTGTGACAGACCCTGTACGGAAAGAAGGAAGTCGTGCTCAAAAACGTCTAAAATATAGCATTTATCGTCTTGCTCGCTACTCTTTTTCATCGAGTCGGACATATTAAAGGTGACCTTTTCCCCGTCTACCGTCAAAGTTAATGTCCCATTCCTAACGTCTATCATGGTCTCCCCCGTGGCTAAGAATGGTCTACCTAAAATCAAGGGAACATTTTCGTCTTCCTCCATATCTAAAATAACGAATTCAGCAGGGATCACAAATTTATCGACCTTGACTAGGACATCCTCGATAACAGCTCGAGGGTACTTTAACGACCTATCCGCTAATTGGAGGCTCATCCTAGTGGGTCGTGGTTCACCTAGACCTAAGCGCTTAAACATAGAATATGGCATGAGATTAATACTAGCGCCCAGATTCGCTAACGCATGCTCAATCACTAAATCTCCTATAAGGCAGGGAATAGTAAAACTCCCTGGATCCTTGAGCTTCTTAGGGATCTTGCTTTGGAGAATCGCCGAGCACTCTCCTTGTAGGCAAATGGTGGAGACGTGTTCGAGCTTCCTTCTGTTCGTCAGCAGGTCCATCAAGAACTTGGCGAAGCTGGGCATCTGCGTAATAGCTTCAACAAAAGGTAAGTTAATATGCAACTCCTTACACATACCCATAAATTTACCAAACTGTGCCTCGTTCTTGTCCTTCTTCAGTCGAGCTGGGTATGGGATCTTCGGCTGGTATGGCTTCACCGGTGGTCGCTGGATCTCCGTCGCCTTTTCCTTTTCGGGCTCGACCTTCTCCTTCTCAGCGTCGGCCTTCTCGACATCGTCGCCCCTGATTTTCTCAACTTCGGGCTCGCCGTGGCTCTCGAAGTTGGCGTTCTCCTTGGCCTTCTTTTTGGTGGGCACTTCTTGCAGTTCTCGCCCATTTCTCAGCGTCACCGCCTTGCAATACTCCTTGTGATTCGGCTCGGTGTAGCTTTTGAGTGATCCCTGAGTGCGCCCCGCCAACTGCTCCGCCATCTGGCCCATCTGTTGCTCCAACTTTTTGAGCGAGGCGTCCGTGTTCTGAGCACGCAAGTCGTTCGCCTCCATGTACTCCTCCATCTTCGTCATTCGGCTTTCGTGGGCTGCGGTGGTGCTGCTGAAATTCGTGAGGAGCGTCTTCATCATGTCCTTCATCTCCCTCATGTCGTCGGATCCTCCCGTGGGCACGTTCTGGTACTGCCGTGGTGGCCCGTTTTGGAATCCGGACGGTCTAGGCTGAAATCCTGGCGGTCCTTGGCCGTGATGGTTCTGATTCCCGTACGCCAAGTTTGGATGTGCCCTAGGCTGGAAACTTCGCTGGCCACCTTGGTAATTGCACATATAGTCTACGTGCTCCAGCGGCTGCCCAAGTTGGCAGTCTGAAGTCTCGTGGGCTGCGCCACAGATTCCGCACAATGGCACGTAAGGCGTATGCTGCGTCAGTGCGGTGGTCGTCACGGCATTCACGGGCTGAGTCTGCCCGGACTTGGGAAGTAATGCACCAATTACCGTCTGCAACTGAGAGTTCGTCGAGGCGATTTGTTGCTGGAGCGCCTCGATCTTGGCATTAGTGGCCGTCTCCTCGCTAACTCCGAACACGCCGGGTGTCTTCATCCGGGCATTGCCCCTCATGAAGCTGTTCCTCGAGTAGTCCTCAATCAAATTCCACGCGTCGGTGGCATTGAGCTTCACGAGCCCTCCTCCTGCAGCTCCGTCTAACATATGGACCGTCTGATCATTGAGCCCCTCGTGGAATCGGTTGATCTGGGCTGCCTTCGACATCCCGTGCTGTGGGCATCTCTTCAGTAGCGCCTTATAACGCTCCCACACCTCATACAAGTTTTCGGAATCCTTCTGGTGGAACAGAGAAATCTCCGTCTTCATTCTTAGCACCTTTGTGAGTGGGAAATAGTGGTTGATGAAGGCGGCTCGCATCTCCTCCCAGGTAGTGATCGATCTGGGCGGCAACATATCCAACCAATCTCTCGCCCTGAACTTGAGCGAGAACGGAAACAGCATCAACTTGATTGCATCGCCCGGGACACCATTGATTTTGATGGTGTCGGTCACCGTCAGAAACGCCTTCAGATGGGAATAAGGATCGTCATCTGGGTTGCCCTCGAACTGGGCCGTCTGAAAGATCATCTGAAGCCAAGAGTGCTTCAGCTCGAAGTTATTGTTCTCTATCGGCGGAATGACAATCGCCAACTCGGTACCCCCTAGCGCGGCATTCTTGAGGAGGTCCTGAAGTGATGGCTCCTCCTCTGGAATGTGATGGACGGGCACTCGGTGGTCCGCCATGGTTACTTCCGTGTTTGGACTATCTACGGATGCCTCGACACGAGAGTTCTGAATCGACTCCTGCGAACTATCCTCTGAATAGCAAACTAAAGGGTCTTGAGAGCTAGTGGACGCTCCTTCGGTGTCGTACTTGAGTTTCCTTCGTAACTTCCGTTCGAAATCTGGGTGCTTCAACGATGGGACCCGATGGATGGCTTCGGGTCATTCACCGCTGAATCGTACCTTCAATACGTGAAAACAAAAATTAGCAAAGAAATAAACAAATACGTCGAAAATAATACGAGACTAATAATCACGTAGGAAAACAAATAACGAAGTTAACATTAATGACGCAAATAGTAAAGACAAAGAAAACGTCAAAATAAAAGTGGCTAAATTACCGAACTACGGTGTTCCTAATATCAATTTATTCCCCGGCAACGGTGCAAAAAACTTGATCGACACGTGGTGTGTGAATGAAAAGTGCGACAAGTAATAATTAAAACGAATACCTAGTTACTATCACCGACGTGCGATTGGCAGTGGACCTATCGTTTGTAGTGTAGTAAAGTGAGTAAACGAGTATCGAACACAAGGAATAAATCAAGTACTAGTAATGACCTATTGACTCAATATTTAGCCTAAACAAATACGCAGATTGTTTTATGACTCAACCTAACAGATTACTTCTAACTCAACTAGAGATTCAAAGAACACGCTTAAAAACTGATACGGAGCTTCAGATAACAGAGATGTGCTCGGGATTCGAATCCCGCTAGGTACTATCGGCTAAGACAACGAAATCATTCCTACGTGATTCTGACTAGATCGCAGTAATTTTCCTACCCGCTCGCGGGAATCTAGGTTTTATAATTACTAATGGCGAGGATCGGGTATTTGCTTTCGCCCTATACCCGGATCCTAACTTCAATGAACGGCCTAAACGTTATTTAGCTGTCGCCCTAAACGTTTTTCCACACGATCACTTTAACACATAGACATATTAAAGCAACGAAACAGATTCATAGAATGATAAATAGTCAAAACACAGAGTCACGATAATCATACATCTTAACTACGAAATATCCTAGCGTTCATCTAATCCCAAACACAAAGGGGAATTAGCTACGCATAATAGACGAGAAAACAACGCAAGAAATAAGGAATAAAGGCGAAGAATTCATATTCTTGATATACGGATGATCTGCGATGATAGCGCGGGAGATTCTTCGTTCTTCGTTAAATCGGGCGTGATTTCGTCGATGATCCGTCTCTTGTGCTCCGGGACGTGATTCTGCATTCTTTTGTGCTAATTTTCGTCTCTAGAGTGATTAGGTTTGATCTCTGGTAAGTTGTGTCCTTTCTGGGTCGAATTTGGGCTTTTTATAGCGATTCCCATAACGGTCACGGCCTTGGACATGGGCCGTCACGGCCGTGACCATCGCCGACTCAACTTGCTATGTTCACTGCCCAGTGTCATGGCCACGTGCAATATGTGTCACGGCCGTGACCAACTTAAGTCGACCTCTCTGCCAATTGTCGCGGTCAAGTGTATAGGCTGTCACGGTCGTGACTATGGGCAGTGTCTCATATTCGGCTTCTGGTGAGTGTCACGGCCTGGTGCAAGGTCTGTCACGGCCGTGACCGTTGGCAGTGTCTCACATTCGGCCTCTGGTGGGTGTCACGGCCAAGTGCATAAGGTGTCACGGCCGTGACACCTGGCAGTGTTCTTCATTTTTGCACCGTTTTGCCTCGTTTTTGCTCCTTTTCGCCCGAAACTCGTCCTAAGCTCTTTCAATATAAGAATAAGTGTAAATATGGTGAATAAATGCATAAATTCATTGCTAAAGTTCTATTATACCCCAAATAAATACTATGATAAACGCATTGAAATACGTTTATCAGAAGTTATTTGGTGGTCTCTGTGCCCAGTCCTTTGAAGCGAAAACTTCATCGATCAGTCGCACCATTTTAGTATTTCTGCAATATAAGAGCAAGAGATTAGTAGGAACCAACCATGATGACTTAGAGATTTTGCAAATTTTGCTAACACGTTGTGAACATGTTAGGACTTAGAGAAATTTTGCAAAAATTGGTAATAAATTTCGTCGATAGGAACAATTTTGGAAATTGATTTAACCAATCGGCGAAACAAAGCACAGTAAATTACAATGTTAGTTAGTTTCGATCAAAGTGTAAGTTTTAATTCAAATCCCATTGTAATTTGAGTTTCGAGCAAGATGGTGTATCGTGCGATAATCAAATTAAAAGGTCGAGTTTCGGTCGAAAGTGGAATTCAATCGATCAAATCAATTTAGATTTCAGTTTCGAACGAAAGTCAGTTTCAATTAGACAGTTTCGGCCGAAAGTCATGTTAAACAATTGAAATTATTTTAAATTGGTAAAAATCAGTATCGGCCGAAAGTCCCAAATTGGCGATTGGATCAACAGTTTCGGCCGATTTAAACGTGAAATTGAATCTGGAAATGGGTTTCGGGCGAAGAGAAACTGAATCGAAACGGATTTCAAAAGCGATTCGAGCGAAATCACGTAAACCCTAATCTGCGCAACCTGCAAGAATCGAGAAATATATCAGTTAAAAGTTGCTGATAATGCATTTATCCTTACCAATAGTGAATTTGTGCTGCGGAAATCGTAAAAAACTGGGTTTGAGTGAGACTGTGAAACGATTTGTATGCGATTTCTGAGAGGGTTTTGAAAATGAATTTTGAGAATAGATGAAGAAGAACAGTGTTTCGGGCGAAACGCTATATATATATGAGATTAGTTTCGATCGAGACTGGTTTCGGGCGAATCTCAGTTTCGCCGAGAAAAAATCACGAAGGAGTTAAATTTAAGTTTTGATCAATTCAATTCAATTCAATTCAATTTAGTTTCGATCGAAACGCGTTTTGGGCGAAAGTCACTTTCGCCGATAAAATTAGAAAAGGATTTAGGCAAATTTTCAATTTCAATTGAAGCGTGTTTCGGGCGAAAGTCAGTTTCGCCGAGAAAATTATAAAAGGGTTTAAAATGCAGTTTCGATCGAAATTTGCGTCGTGCGATTGTTAAATCAATTTAAAGGAGTTTCGGGCGATACGTAGTTTCGCCGAGAAAAGTTTTGAATTAATTGAAAATTCAGTTTCGATCGAATTTGAGCTGAGTTTCGAACGATAGTCAGTTTCGCCGAGAAAGCATTTCAAATAATTGTATGTTTCAATTTCAATCAAACTTTGAGTGTCGCCGAGAAAAATTGTCTTAAGGTTATAAAAATTTTTATTTCATAAGTTTAACCCTTTATGCGAATTTGATAAAGACTCCCCCTTAATTTGTGCGAAGTGTTCAATGACTCCCCCTAGATTAGTGCATAATTCGTAGAGACTCCCCCTAGATCCATGCATAAAGTTTTATTAGACTCCCCCTAGATACGATAGTAGAACTTTTTCACATTCATATGAAAACATATAGAGGAAAAAAAATTAAGTGACCTATTTACACAATATCAAGTTCATGTAGGGACAATTGATCATGTCTTGTGGTTCAACATGCCTAACCTAGATACCAAGAATTGGAATCGCTTTTCATCCAAAGCCTTAGTAAATAAGTCAGCAAGTTGAAGATCTGTGTGAACAAATGCATTTCGATTGTACCTTGTTCCATATGTTCCTTGATAAAGTGATATCTAATGTCTATATGTTTTGTGCGTGAATGATGTACTGGATTACTTGTTATAGCTATAGCACTTTTAGAGTCAATAAAAATTGGAATACGATTTAACGTTATGCCAAAATCTCGCAGCTGGGTTCTCATCCACAAAGTTTGTGAGCAGCAACTCGCAGCAGCGACATATTCTGCCTCTGCTGTCGAAGTTGAGACACAATCTTGCTTTCGAGACGACCAGCTTACGAGTTTACCCCCGAGAAATTGAGCGGCTCCAGAAGTGCTCTTTCTGTCCAGCTTGCATCCCGCGTAATCAGCGTCGGTGTATCCTACGAGTTCGAAGCTTGACTCCATCGGGTACCATAGACCTAGATTTGGTGTTCCCTTGAGGTATTTGAAAATTCTCTTGATAGCGAGCATGTGAGACTCCTTTGGATCTGCTTGAAAGCGAGCACAGAGACACGTAGCGAACATGATGTCACGCCGACTGGACGTAAGATAGAGCAGGGATCCTATCATGCCTCGATAAATCGTCTGGTTAACAGATTTTCCTGATGAATCTATATCAAGTTTGCATGAGGTAGACATGGGAGTGGTGGCAGCATTTGAGTTGTCCAAGTTGTACTTCTTGAGTATGTCGTGAATGTACTTGGATTGACTGATGAAGATTCCATCATGAAGCTGCTTAACCTGAAGGCCTAAGAAAAAACTTAGTTCGCCCATCATGCTCATTTCAAATTTCTGATTCATTAGATCCCCAAAGTTCTCGCACATTCTTGAGTCCGTCGACCCGAATATGATGTCGTCGACGTAAATCTGCACTAACATAATGTCTGAGCCGTCCTTCTTGATAAAGAGAGTCGTATCGATCTTCCCTTTTGTGAAACCAGAGGAAATGAGAAAATCCGAGAGGACCTCGTACCAGGCTCTGGGAGCTTGTTTAAGTCCATAGAGAGCTTTATCGAGTCTGTAGACGTGGTCTGGGAGTTGTTCGTTTACAAAACCTTCAGGTTGAGATACAAAGACTTCTTCTTTTAGTATTCCGTTGAGGAATGCAGTCTTGACATCCATCTGGTAGACTGTGAAGTTCTTGTGTGCAGCGAAAGCTAAGAAGATCCTGATGGCTTCAATTCTTGCGACTGGGGCATATGTCTCATCATAGTCGATTCCTTCCTGTTGATTGTAACCTTTCGCCACTAGCCTTGCTTTATTCCTGATAACAACTCCTTGCTCGTCCTTTTTGTTCTTAAACACCCATTTAGTCCCTATGATTGTTTTCCCAGCTGGTCTTGGTACTAGGTTCCAAACTTTCAACCTCTCAAACTGATTAATTTCCTCCTGCATTGTGATTATCCAGTCTGGATCGACGAGTGCTTCAGCTACTTTGCTGGGCTCCTTTTGACTGAGAAAGCAGGAATAGAGGCTTTCATTTATCGTTGATGCTCGAGTCGTTACACCAGTGGAAGGGTCCCCAATTATTTGTGAGTTTGGGTGTGCTCGGGTCCACTTTCTTGTACCAGGTTGTGATGATCCAGCTGCATTTGTATCGTGTATTGCTTCTTCACTCTGATCAGCCTGATGTTCCGTTTCTTCTCCAGGTTGAGGTATTACTGACTCTCCTGAAGAGATTTCTATTGTTGAATCCGATGGCTGAGGAGTTTCAGTGGCTGAGCTGGAGATAATCTCGGTATCAGTTGGGGATTCACTGTCGTCATCAAGGTGAAGATTTTCCATCGTTGGAGGGGAATTGTCATTGCTAGTCTCTGCAGGGTCATTATTTCCTGGTGCTGCAGAAGTTGTTGGAGCAGTTGGTGGCGTCAGCTTAGAAAAGAGATCCTCGAATAAGAGATCGAGTTCCATGTCGCTCAAAGTGTTTGATTTTGAAGTTTCGCCCACTGAGGAGGTGCTTGGTTGATCCTTTGTCAACTCTCGTAGAAGTCCTGGTTCTGGACTGATATGTACAGAAACTACTCGGTCTACTTCATCAAACGTTACATTAATGCTTTCCATAACAGATCTTTTCTCCTTGAGGTATACTCGATAGGCTTTTGATGTTGTCGAGTATCCCACCATTATCCCTTCAAATGCTTTTGGGTCAAGTTTTCCTCTATCTTCACGATCATTTGCTACGTAGCATTTACACCCAAAGACTCTCAGGAACGAGACGTCTGGCACTCTGCGATTTATCAACTCGTAGGGAGTCCTATTGAATCTCTTGTGAAGGGAACCACGATTTTGTGTGAAGCAGGCTGTGTTCATTCCTTCGGCCCACAAGAAGTGAGGTAGTCCAGAGTGAACGAGGAGTGTACGAGTTGCTTCAACTAAGGTTCTGTTCTCGCGTTCAACTACCCCGTATTGTTGAGGTGTTTTTGCCGCTGCGAACTGTTGGGTGATTCCAAGTGATGCATAAAAGTCACTGAGTTTTCTGTTCTTGAATTCGTCCCATTGTCAGTTCTGATGATTTGTACACTTAGTTGGTAGAGGTTTTGAGTGGTTTTGATAAACTCAATGATTAGACCTGGAGTTTCGTCCTTGGTTCTCAGAAATTTGGTCCATGTGTAGCGTGAGAAATCATCCACAATAACCAACACATATTTTCGCCCATTGATGGTCTGAGTACGCATGGGTCCACATAGATCCATATGAATGAGTTCGAGAGGTTTGGAAGTTGAGGCTATGTGTTTGGTCCGGTGAGATGCCTTCCTAATCTTTCCCATTTCACAGGCCGAGCAAAGATGCTCTTTGTGATATCTGAACGAGGGAAGTCCTTTGACCAAGTTTTCTGATCGCAGTTTGTTAAGGTCTTTGAAGTTGAGATGGGAAAGTCGCTGATGCCAAAGATCGTTCTGATGAAGAGAGGCTCGGGAGATGAGGCACGTCGGTCGGACAGTTTTGAGATCAATGGAGTAGAGATTCGTTTTCCTATAGCCAGTGAGTAGCTCTCTGCCATTGTTATCTGTGACACTACGTTTGCTGGTCTCGAAGTTCACCTTGTAGCCTTTGTCACAGAAACGTCCGATGCTGAGTAAATTGTCGCTCAGACCTTCTATGTAGGACACACCTTTGATGGTCAGCTTGTCATGAATGAGATCGCCTGTTCCTAGCATAGATGCAGATTGACCGTTTCCGAAGTACTTTTCTGAGAAATCCTTCAGAGAAGTTGCTCAACAGCTCTTTGTTTCCAGTCATGTGTGAGGAGCAACCTGAATCTAAGTACCACACATGACGGACCTGCAAAAGAATCAAGCAAGTTTAGGCACCCATTTATAGATGGGCCCTCCTTTGATAGCAGGTGTAGAAGCTAACTTGTTCGTTGCTAGATTTAATTCTTTGCTAGGTTGTGGGATAATTGGTTTAAGAATCAAAGCGTGACGATTTCCTACAGGATGCAGTTGAGATTTTGGAATCCAAATCTGTTTTCGACTTAATTTCTTGTTCGGCTTGGTCTTGGAGGTGGTGTGTTTCTTTACTTTAGATTTGATAGTATGATTGGACGGCGTGGGAGATATGTCCTTAGAACGAGTGCTATGTGACGTGGAAGCGCTTTTGCTGAAATAACTGTCACGAGGATGGGAAAGTACATCATTGTTGACATGACAGAATTTTGATTTTAGGGCATGAAATACCGAAACACGTTCTGCGACATTACAAGTCACTTTTGGAAATGCAAAATATTTCGAAACATGAGAAGAAAGGTTTGAGACTGGTCTCTTCTTCTTAGCAGGAACTGTTGTCTTCTTTGCTGAGCCAGATCGAACCTTCTTCGCTTCCTCAGATCTCACGCCTTTGTCTGTGGGTACATGTGATACAAAGTTAATGTGAGATAAAGGAATTTTCTTCGTAGTTTGCTTGCATTTATATGTAGAGGACTCTGGAACAGGACGGGATGTGGAGGGTCTGTAAGCGTCAGGAAAGTTTTCAAGAGTAAAAATTTTGCTTAACAGAATAGTTCTCTCTTCTTCGTGGGCTTTCTTTTCTGATTCTAGGGAGGCTGTCAACTCACTGATTTTGCGAATAATCTCTGGAATATAAATAGATGAACGAATGAGTTTAGCCGCCTCGTCAGTGCTCTCCTGAGTTTCAGGTCCAAATGGTAATATATAGTCATCAGAGAGTGGTATCTCTCTCGTTTCATCGCTATTATTAAGTTCTGTGTTGTCATACTCAATTTGGGCCCATTCTTTATTCCTCCGTTTCCGTTCTTCAGATTCAGTCACCTCACTTGATTCTATGAAGGGCCTTAATTGTTCAAGGCTCAACCCAAGACGCTTAATGTTGTACAGAGAATGTATCTTATCTTTTTCTGGGTTAGTGGTGGGTTCAAATCCCAATCCTTGGCGAGGATCATAGAATTCTACATCTTTAGGTTGGCTAAGGAAGATGGTTTGTTCAGATTGACCTCTTTTGGTGTTAATGTCCTCTAACTCTTTGACTTTCTTGTACAGACGAACGCGTTCGTTGGTGATTAGTTCATATTGGGACAATACATTTGCTCGTTCTTCTTCGCTGCTTTCAAGGTTCTACTCATATCGTTAATTTGTTTTTCCTTGCTTTCTATATGCTCTTCTAAAGTCTTTACTTTAGTTTCAAACAAGGTCCAGGATTCATTAAGAATAGCTATCTCTTCCTGTTGTTTGTTTAATAAGGCATAATTTTTGACAAAATTGCTTTGGAGTTCTGAGTAGTCTTTACGATGCATGGAGAGTTCAGCTATCCTACGTTCAAGTTTAACGAAATCATTTAGGGATGGAGTGTAATACCTCCAGGTCGGATGAAGAGACATCAGTCCTGTCTGATCCGATGGCTGGCTCATCGTCGTCGGAGTCATCCTCAATGCTTTTCACCATGAAGGCCATTTCTTCTTCCTCCTCGTCAGATGTGTCCTCCAGCCATTCCTCTTCCTCAGCAACCAAGACAATCCCCGCCTCCTTTCACTGTGAGAGCTGAAATTTTTTCTTGTAGTATTCAGTGTTTTTTTTCTTAGGTCTGAAGCATTCAGAAGCAAAGTGACCCGGCTTGCCACAGTTGAAGCACTTCTTGACTACTTCAGATTTCTTAGTTTCAGCCTCGTCAGGGGCAATGAACTTTTGTTTCCCACTCGAGGTTCGTTATTTGTTGAAAGAAGAAGATGATTTCTTGGCGCTCATAACCGTCTCTGAAATCATAGCCAGTTTCTTTCTGATTGATTCGAGTTCGTCCTCAGATTCTTGGTCAGATTCGCCTTTCCTTTAGAAATTCTCGAGCTCCTGTTGTTTGACTTAGAAGTCACGAGTGCAATTGGTTCCACGTCGACATTTGTTTTCCCTTCGTTCTTGATTTCTTTGGCATACTGCGAGTATTGCGAGAGATTATCGTGAAGGGAGTGAATATCCATAGCGTCTAGATCTTTGTTCTGTTGCTTAACCAGAACTGCAATCCGTCCCCACTCAGGTTGTAGTGTGGAGAGGAACTTGATGTTGTGTTCGAGATTGGAGTGTTGGATGTTGATTTTTCTCATCTCATTGATGATAGTCAGGAAACGAAGGTAAACATCTCGAAGTTCCTCCCCCTCCTTAGCTTTGAAGGAGTCATAGGCAGTGAGAATGCTGGACTTCTTAGATAGGTTGCTAACTTCTGTCCCAACCATCATTTTGCAGACTTCATCCCAAATTTCCTTTGCAGTGACCATTGCATCGACTTGCTTGTAGACATCATTTGGTAGAGCTTGAAGTACATAGTGTCGGGCAAGCTTGTCTGCTCTGGCTCGTGCTCTCTCAGCATCGTTGTATCGACTAGGGTCCTTAGGAGTTCTCCTCTCTGGAATTGCAGGAACCGCCTCGGGTTGAGCAGGGATGATGGTCCAAAATTGAGCAGGTCCTTCGAAAATGGAGGAAAGCATGTTGTTTGCGAGGTCTGCCTCCTTGATTTCTTTGAAATTGATGAATTGTTGCTTCCATATGCCGTACTCTCCCCATCTTAGTAGTGGTGCACGGTTGTCAGATCCAATAGCAAGACCGTCCATGATTGTGTTTGGTAATGATCGTTAACGCGTGATATATCTGCGAAATGAAACGCTTTAGTTTTGAATGAGATATAGTCAAGTTCGAAAGATTTCGAGTGTTGAGTCTAAGTAGGTAAATTCTCTTAATGAATTCTGTCGCAATTTAAAAAAATGTGACGAATTTTGTGTACTGCTTGAGGATCAGACGATTGGAGTTATGTGAGATTAAAATTTTGGTCTACCCAATTTGAATGTTTGATCGATTCTAATTTATGTCGATTGGTCCAAAGTGTTGAGAATCGGGTAATTGGAATTGAATTTTGTGTTCTAGAATTGGGGGAAGGTATGAATCGTGCAGTATTGATCCCAAAGGCAAAATTCGAGCGACAGTATGTAAATTGGGTGAAACAGCTTAGATAAGGAAAGTTTCGATCGAAAGAGGAATTTTGATTTTGTTTGGAATAAATCGTTTCGATTGTCTCAGATTGAAATTGGCTAATTTGATGATTGAGTTTCGAGCGAAACAGTGAGTAAATTGGACTTTCGCCGAGATATGAATCGGGCGAAACTTATCAATTTGTTATTGTAGACTTTCGGGCGAAATAGATTAGGCTTTCGCCGAGAACTGTATCGATCGAAACTGTGAAATTGGGTACTGTAGCCTTTCGGGCGAGATGGATTGGGCTTTCGCCGAGAATTGTATCGATCGAAACGTAGCAATTGGGTACTGTAGCGTTTCGGGCGAGATGAATTGGGCTTTCGCCGAGAATTGTATTGATCGAAACTGTTTAATTGGTGAGAAATTGCCCGAAACTCAAATCAATCGAAGCTTCTCATAGTGGGTTTCGGTCGAAACCTTCAAACTCAAAGGTACTGTTCTATCGGTTACTGATGAACAGTTCAGTAAAACCCAGATTTTCAGACTCGTTTTTGCTCAAATCCTACTCAAACTTGACTGAAATCGACGTGAAAGTGCATAAATGTACTCAATATCAGTTTTCTAACGTCTTAGGGGTAAGAAATCACTGAAAACGATTTAAAAACACCTAAAAACAGAAAAAAAAATCGAAAATGAGTTTTCAGGCAAGAAACTTCTTCAAATCACGTCGGAATCGAGCAAAACTGGATTCAAACGGAAGATATTGATCCGCGTTAGGCTTTGATACCACTTGTTGGCCCTCATAATACCAAACAAGGATCAAAAGAAATGTTTTTGAATGTCAAAAACGTGGAGAACACCTTGAGTGCATGTTAGTGTGTGTTTTTCTAAGGAAAAGTACAAGGTCGCTTACCTTTTAAATTCTTTTGATAAAACCCTAATTAGGGTAAGTTGGGCTTTATATACCACAAGTATTTGGTATATTAAAGCCCAATACAAAACTCTTACCTAATATCATTAGTCACCCCAAACTACTACAACCCACTAAATAAGTACTTGTTAATCCAAGATCACATTAATTAAAGGATGCTACAAAATATTCCTAACATGAAGTTAGAAGGGAACTTGTTTTATGGTTTTGGTGATGACCATGTTCTTATTACATTAGATATGTGCTTAAAATCTATGATTTTGGTCTTAAATGTTAGTCACTATCCGATGTTTTGCACAAATACTGGTACTTTAGGTCTAATATTAAGTACTTTCCACTCGATTTCAGGTATTTTATAGACGAATTCAAGTATTTGATTTTATATGAAGGTGAAGTTAGAAGGGAACTTGTTTTATGGTTTTGGTGATGACCATGTAGTCATTACCTTAGATATGTGCTTAAAATCTATGATTTTAGTCTTAAATGATTCGTCACTATCCGCACGTATTTTTTGCACAAATATTGGTACTTTAGGTCTAAAATTAAGTACTTTTCACTCGATTTCAGGTATTTTATTTACGAAGGTGAAGTTACAAGTATTTGATTTTATATGAAGGTGAAGTTGCAAGAAAAGCTTAGGCTTAGCGGATGCATCAATCGCAAAACAGCGAATGGCGGAATTCGTTAATAAATTACCTAAATCAAGAAAGTACTTAATTTTATACTGAAGATACTCATATTTATGAAGAAATTGCATGCGAATTGGCATCCCATGATAAATTCCTCCTCGAATTAACGACATGTCCGCCACAGTTGCATAACAACCCCATCAATCAAACTCAATCTCTTTGTTGAAGAATTAAATCTTGGCACCACCCTTCCAATGCGTATTACAGAAATCAACCATTATTACCTAAAAAAATTTGAGCGTAGTATTCTGCAATCTGCATGCTCCGATTAACATTTATGATTCTGCCATGAAACCACCTTGCCCTTGAACCTCGCGATTAGATCCGAATATATCATGCTGTAACAATGCCGCGACTCGAAGCAGCTTCGACGCGTATATAGTCAAATTCCGCATTAGTTCGTGGGGGTCTATAACTGCACCTAAAAAATTATTTCCCGAAGGAGATAAACGTAATGACGATGCCTATTCGAGAATCGTTTAAACGGAACGTAAGCACCACTTCGGAACAGAAATCTCGTTTTTGAAATATCGTAAATATAAAGAGAATAAGGAGTGGACTAGCGTATAGCAAAACCTGTGGCACACATCTATAACAGACCAGGTAAGAAGAGAGCGATGTATATCAACAAAATCAAATAAAAAAACAAAAAATAATAAGGGAATGAAAAGAAGAAAATGATTTCTCTCGAATCTACAGTGGTCTTTCAATCTTCAGTTACCTCCTCTTTCACTACGCTGACGGGATTCTCTACCACCGAGGCATCAAACCTAATGCCTTCGAACAAGCGCTTGTAATCGGTGATTCCGTGAGTTGCTTTCGCTGCTTATAGACCGATGGTTGAGCCGATATTGTTGCTGATGGCGGTGTGGGTCGATACAATTTGGTTTGGGAGGTTGGATTTGTTTTCTCTTCTCACATCGATCCTTTTTCTCGATTATCTTTTTTATTCAGCTGAAAACGAATTAAAAAGGAAAAAAAAGGAACAATTATTAGATCCGATATCACGTTTTATTTGGGAACACAAGGGTAGTATGGTAATTGAACATATCAGGGAGTTTAAACTAATTATTTGCCTAGTCAAAAAACTAAATTGCTAGGGACTGAATCGTGAGTTCAAACTCCAAATAGGTATTTATCTCTAAAAGCACATATATATCAACTTATCTTATATTTGGAATATTGTATATTGTTACTACTATTATTTATCTTACATTAATGATTAAATTGTAATAATTAAAGTAGTACAAGGACTCATCTTTCACATAGATCGGCCCAAATCTCTTCGGGTTGGGCCCGACCACGTGGCCGATTGGTCCATTTGTGCCTGTTTGAATTGGCCTTCGTGAAGACAATATTTATCAACGTTGGGCCACATTTGCCTCTTTTGCCTGCTGAAATCGTACAATTCGTCGGAAAACAAAAAATTAATGTTTTAATTTAATTTAATTGCAGTAATGAAAATATATCATATCACGAGTGTTGAGGCCAATAATGGTGGAAGCTTTCTAGGCCTAGAGATAAGTATTTTCCTCTATAATTAATCAATGTTGACATACATTATTTAATGTTGTTTTTAAATAACGATTATTTTATGATTTGTGGGACAAGGGTATTATAGTCTTTTTGCATTAATAGGGTGGGTTGTATAAAATTATCTTGCCTCAGCCCATGAGACGAATTATTCTGGATATATTTCATATTAGTAGTGGGTCGATGTTATATAATGGCTCTTATACAATTGGCCTTTATTTATTCGGAAAGGTAATTGGTATCATGATATATGGCTTTTAGCTAGGCTTTTCTAGAGGGGCCAACATTTTAAGGATATATTAGGTGTCTGACCTTTTAGGATATTTTCATTATGTTTGAAGCCCCATATATATTTTACGGAGAGAGAATGACCCAAGTTGAGTTTCACTTAGAGAAAAATGACCATCGCAAAAAGACCTATTTACCTAGGATAGATGGAAGAATTACGTCTTTTTGCCATCATCTTTCTCCAAACAACGGAAGCAAAAAAATTGAACCTGAAATCCAGATATATATATATCGATGTGTGTCAGTGGATAATGTTTTTGCTGCCTCAATCTTTGACGAGTATTACTAATGAAGATAAATTATTGATGTATCCAATAAAATTGTGCTTCAAACCCTTTGCGTTTAAAAAATGGACAAAATCTTGACAGAGAAAACAAGCTGAGATCAGTGAAAATGTCAACATTTGTGATTGAATAAAGTTTTTTCGTCCTGAATTTCAGATGGGTCTTACTAATCAAGACGAATTTTTTAGGTATTGGAGATTGAAACGTCTACGAATTAACTAGCTTGTCGGGTAACACAACCTGCACTTGCGTACCAGGTCAGTGCGAGGGGATTGAGTACCGTGCGGAACGGTAAGGTTTTGGGGGGGGGGGTTGAATGAGTGGTGTTGGTTCTTGTGTTGGGTAGAAGGTGGGTGTATGCCGGTCTAAAAAGATCTGAGTAGGCTGCCCGTGCTCCAGTACGTACCACTCTAAAGAGACCTGAGTGGGTCGACCGAGCGATAGGATGGTGCTTGGGTGCATGCCACTCTAAAGCGACCTGAGTTGGCCGCCTGAGCGTTGGATAGTGGTTTGGGTGAGTGTCACTCTAAAGAGACCTGAGTTGGCCGCCCGAATGTCAGGTATAGAGGGGAAAACTCCAGTACGTACCACTCTAAAGAGACCTGTGTGGGCCGACCGAGTGCGAACCTCAACTCGGGAATGGGCGACTCTAAAGAGACTTGAGAAGCCTTTCCATTCTAAAGCGACGTGAGTGGAATACCCGAGGGTGTATAGTGTTGAGTCACGGGGAGTCGTGAGATGTGATAAGTCATGATCAGGGTCGAACGTGCATGTCGTGAGGTGTATGGGATGGGATAGAGCGCACGCTGCATTCACGCATATTTCACCTACTGGGAAAATAGCTCAGGGTTTACGTGTTGTAGGTGCCGAGTCCGAAGCGGCTGAGGCGGGCTGACGGCGTGCTCCACGGACTTTTGAGGGCGAGGCTGTACATGGATGCGACCTGTGGAGCGACGTTAGGGTTTTGGTGTTTTGTCATTTTGGGGCTACGACCAGTGTATAGTAATGACGATGTAGACGAATATTTTGATGTAATATACTTTATTTTAGGAAAAGTTCTTGTTAGACGGGTCTTCCACGACTTACGTTGCGAAAATCCGCCTAGTATTAGAAAGTGAGGGTCGCCACAAGTAATAATTAAGCACCACTGAATAATGGGACAATGGTTTCTAATAATAACTTCAGTGCTCAAGCAAGGGGCTGCGATCTTGATCGGCAACCGCCGACGACATATAAAACCAGCTGAAAACCGTGAAAATGTCGACGTTTGTAACTGAGTAAAGGTTTTCCGTCCTCAATTTCGGATGGGTCTTACTAATCAAGACAATTTTTTTTGTGTATCGAAGATTGAAACTGTTAGGTCCTCTAATTATCAACTCTATGATCCTAGACTCAAATCCTAAGGCAACCAATTAGAATTGTATGAATTACGAGTTTGATCGAAAACCTTCTTTGGAGAGCTCGAGAGAGAATTCTTTTAGAGTGAGATTTCTGAGTTTCTCTCTCTAAAAATGGATTTACAACGCTATTTATACCAAACAAACTTGGTATAAATATCAAACTAGTCCTAAAATATGGACTAATACAATAAACGCCCCTGATTACGAGAACAGCTAATAAAATCAAAACACAACTAAAGTGTATTCTACATTCTCCCCCTTTGTGCTTGATTGCTCTTCTGCACGATCTGTCCTCGTCAGGCATAGAAGGACCTGCGCAAGCCCAACGCATGCTCGTACTTCCTTATAGTGTTCCTCTGCTCCAAACGCTCCTCGATAGTTTCAAGTAGTTCCATCAAAAGCGGTTGTTCTCTCACGAACCTATGCAGGTGCAGCATGGTTTCCTTGTTGATCTCTTCCAATCTCTTCTCTATATTTTTCCTGATTGCGTTGATCGTCCCATCACAGGATTTGTGGACCTCAGTCTTCAGCATCAACCTATTCTTCTAAGCAATTGGATTGTCGTAGGTGATTCCTAGGACTGAGCTTATGTGTATGTGATTGTTGGGAAGCCCTTCTACCTCAGGCCCTTTGTTAAGCGGAGATGTCATGTTGACCTTCTTCATGTTGCTCTCCGGAGCCATCTGAAGGTCGCGTGTGGCATGGTACTTGACCTGGCGCATCACGAATCTATACAGTCCCTCGAGTCCTTCCTTCTTAATGAAGCCTTGAGGATCCTTATACTTCCTTGTGTACATTCGGTATAGATTGTAGACCTCTTCAGCGGGAAGATATGGCAGATCACTCTCATTAAGCTCTTTTCGAGTTCTGTCTATCCGCTCTATCTGGTAGATTGGAGTTGGAATGCCACCTTTTGCATAGTAGACTCCTAGCAACTCACATATCGGAGATAAGTTCTTGAAATGACTCTTCAGCTGATTTTTAGGAATCCCTAGCCTCCTATCAGGTCCGTTGGGTTAGCATCATAAGGTATGGCATTCTTTTCTGCTGGTCCCAGTGAGAGATGCCTCTGAGCTCGAACTCGTTCAACTTCTTAACCTTTTCCGCTGACCTCCAGATTCGCTGATGAACTTCTTCGAGGAATGGGATTTCTATCCTAATGTTCTCCCATAGCGTGTCGATTCGAACGGTCCCTGGAGTTAGTCACGGAGGGGTGTCCGCTCGTTGAGCAATTAACTCTAGAAGCCTTGGGGGAATTACTTCGTGATCTTCGCCTTCCAGAAGTTCTTCGTCGTCTATCAGGACTAGATCGACAGACGCTAATCGCAGAAAGTGTCGAGTGTCCTTGAGCCTTTGACTTTGAATTGTGTTGGGCATACTGTGGGTCATCCACTGTCCGTCGAAAATATACTTGTCGAGGACTTCATGTGGGTCAACTCCACGTCTTGATGTTCCCAACTGGTCTGGAGCGGTCGAGCTGGGAGTTGCTTGAGTTTCTGCCAAAGCCATGTGTAATACCCGTAAATTAATGCGGGATTATTTTGTAATGTTCGAAATTAATAGAGTTAATTTTCGGACAAAACGGATTTTTCGGAAGCAAGCCCAAAATGGTGATTGGGTCCGAGAGTGAATAAAACAAGATGGGCCAATTAGTTAAGTCTGAATTATTATAAAAGCCCAAAGAGATAACTATTAAGGTTGGAACTTAAATAGCCGAAGTAAGAATTAAACATTGGCCCAAGTGCCTTAGAGATAATATTGAGTTTGCTTAACCTTGAGGGAAAGTCACGTGGGAGGCTCATCATCTTATTACCTAACGAATAAAAAAACCCTCATTTATAATTGAGATAAAGGAACATAAAACAAAAGAGACGAAAGACAGTGAGAAGAAAAGAGAACCGAAGGGGTAAAGAAATGAAGGAGAAGTAAAATTCGGCAAAGCTTATATCAACAAGATCGTTTAAGTATAATTAGGAGGTAAGAACTCTATCTGTAAATTATAAATCTTCTATAAACTTATGTATTAAATATTTTACGTGGCTTGGTGGAGTGGCCGAAGATAGAGCGTAGTAGGTGACAAAACGAAGCAAAGAGCAACAACATTTCGGCTAGTTCAACTACACCACAGCCGTTTAAATTAAGCTTGGAGGCTAGGTAGGTGGTTTTTTTAACCCCTACAAACCCTTATAAACCGTATTACATTCCTCAAAAATATCAAAATTCGAATGGAAGGCCATTCGATGTTTAAAGTTTGGGTTTTGATGATTTTTGTGAACTTTCGTGGTATGTTTTTATGTGTTCTTCGAAGTCAACATATGAGTTCTATAATATGTTGATATGTTTGCATTAATTTTGGATTTGGCGTGTGATGGATTTTGGAAAACTAGGTTTTTATTATGAATATTTGACGGAATCGACCGATTGTGAGTTTCGATCGATTTCAGTTTCGCGGGCCGTTGTTATTTTGCAAATTAAGTGTAATAGATAATGGAAAATCGTCCGATTGGAGTTTCGGGTCGCGAAATTTAGTCGCGGGCCCAAAGATTTTTCACAGTGTGAGTAAAACAGGTTTCGCGGGCCAGGGTTCGGGCTTCGCGGCCTGAATCGATTCGCAAATTGTGAGAGACGCCGAGGGCCGATTTTGAGTTTCGCGGGCCAGTTTGATTTTGCGAGGTGATTCCTGTGAGAGAAATCGGTCGATTCGCGATCTCGATCGGGCTTCGCGCGATTGATCGAACGATTCGCGAAATCGATAAAAGTCTTTGCGAATCGAGCATTGACCCGGACTTTCGCTGGCTGACCAACGTTTTAAACATCGGATCGGGCGATTCGCGGAATCGGACGTTGACTCGGCTTTCGCGGGTTGACCGAGTCTTTAAGAGGGTTTCAGGCGATTTCAATTTGGGCTTTGACCAGCGTTGACCAGTGAACTTAATTTTGGGCTTTTGCCCTATTTCAGGCCCAATACATTTAAATAAAATTATTTTCAACCCAAATCAATTTTAAAATAAAATATTTTCGTACTATAACTAATATTTTCGCATCAACCCATATTTTAAATATTTTAAGATTATTTTGGAATTTAAAACGTTCGGCCTAGTTTAATGATTGTACGTGTTATATGTGACTGATTATGTGTGCATTTCACGACATGCACATGGGAGATGATGGTACCGTATTTATACGGAGACGCCTTACGGTGTCGGACGAGTGGGGTAGAGTGACCTTTATTGGTCGTTAGGTTTAGACTCGCGTGGCACCTGGTGGGAGAGGGGGTTTGCGACACCCATCTACTCGGGATTGAGCCACCCGAGGTGTATACCACCGGATATTATTTGGCTCAGGGACGGCAGACAGATGGAGATTCCTGTCTACCCGGATTAGTTGTACACTACTCGGGCATTACATCGAGGTGTAATACCGTCAGGGTTGAGATTGTGTGCGGAAGGAGCGACCCGGCGCGGCCGGCGTGGGCTACCGCATGGTTTATGGGGTACTATGCCATTTTGCGCGTGGGTGCCGAGCCTATCCGAGGGCCCTGTTATGTGTTGAGATGTGACGTAGGATCGAGCGTGCATTTTATTATGATGTGAGGATTTGGGATTGGGTTGAGTGGACCACGCGTTTCATGTTTTTACTACCACATAGTGGGCAATTTTGCTCAGGATTTTATTTTTTGTAGGTAAGACCGAGGCCGACACTGCTGAGTGTCCGGGTGAGCTGTAGGCTGGCTGGAGGCGGTGACTCCACGGGCTTTTGAGGTCAGCACAGTACATGGGCCGCGACCTGTGGAGAGGCGTAGGGTAGCATTGTCGGGTTCTGATTTTTGGGGCTTCGGCCCGTTGTAGTTATATGACATTTTTTGTAAACCCGACTTTAGATTATATCGATAAATCGGGTCCTCCGCGACTTTCGTTGCGGAAATACGCCAATTAACTTAATTAGATAGTAGGGTCGCCACAGGTGGTATCGGAGCGTAGGCTTTAGATTCTGAAGACTGTCCATGTACTGCCGCTCAGAAGCCTAGAGAACCAGCCTTGCCTGTAAGTGTTGCGTGTTAATGTGATTATGTGTTCTTATATGCTCGTTTATGTGTTATATAGTATTTGGAAATGTCGCGAGGACGACCGAGACGAGAGCTTTTAGGAGAATCAAGTCGACGGGACGAAGCGGAGTCCCCGACTCATAGCGTGATACAATACATCGTCTGACTGAACTGATCCAACGACAGTCAGACCAAATCAATGATCTGATCAATGATCGGAGCTCATCTGAGCACCGTTCCTCCCCGCAACCTGATCGAGTGGAAATTATTGGGGAGAGATTCCGCAAACTTAATCCCCAACCTTCGCCGAGGCCGCTAACCGTGCAGTGGCCGAGGAGTGGAACGGCACAATAGAAGACCTCTTTGTCTATAGCCGCGTGCCGAATAACGAGAAGGTGTTGTGCGCCGTTTCCCTGCTTCAGGGAAGCCCGCATTTTTTGTGGAACACCATAAAGGTGTTAGAAGACCCTGCTACCATGACATGGGAACGCTTCAGGGAGCTCTTCTATGACAAGTACTTCACTGCTCACGACTAGGAGCAGCGGATGTACGAATTTATGAACCTGAAACAAGGCCGTATGCCAGTTGCGAAGTATATCCGCAGATTTGAGGAATTATCCCGCTTTGCTTCCCATCTCGTTGTGACTAATACCTTAAAAGTGACGAGATTCCTTCGCGGGCTGAAACCCGAGTTTTATAGAGACTTGAGCGTAGCGGGAGTACGACAGCTGAATTCCGCCAGGCGACAGAGCGTGCGTTGATAGCCGAACAGGCGGAGGGAGTGGTGAGGGAGGCCCAGGAAGTGAACCGGAAGAGAGAGAGCCAACAAGGAGGAAGCAACCAAAAGCGTCAGTTCTTCGGCAAGGGCCCGAAGAACAAAGGCAACCGACCGGGTCAGCAGATGTGGCGCTCGAACGCTTATCAGGGACCGACCAACGTTCCCAATCGACCACCGATGTCAGCGCCCCGCTGCCAACAGTGCGGGCGAAACCATTTTGGGGTTTCTTACGGACCACGACCGGTGCAGACTCTGCAATGTTTTCGGTGCCGTGAGACCGGACACGTTTCACGGTTTTGCCCAAGAGCTCAGCCTCTACTACAGAATCAGCCGCAGAATCTAATCCGACCTCCTCCTGTACCTGCACGTGTTTTCACAGTGACGAATGAAGAGGCGGAAGCGAAGCCAGCAGTAATTACCGGTATGTTGAATATCTTTCATGTACCGTTTTCAATTCTGATTGATTCCGGAACCACATATTCGTTTGTGTCGACCAATTTTGTGAGTAGGGCGGGAATCTATCCCACCCGTTCTTTATGCAATTTGGTAGTATCCCTACCACACGGAGATCCAACTCGAACGAATTTAGTGGTAGAAAATTGTCCCGTTAATATTGAGGGTAGGGGGTTGAATGTAGACCTAATAGTAATCCCGATGAATGATTACGACATCATATTCGGTATGGATTGGATCTCGAAATACGGGGCCATCATTGACTGTTCGAAGAGGGTAGTTGGGTTCCGATCACCCGAAGGAGAGGAATTTGAATTTTCGGGAAAGAAGAATAGTAAGTCAATCCCTCGGATATCTACTTTGAAAATTCAGCGGCTCGTAAATGCGGGTTGCGAGTCATTCCTAGTCTTTGCGGTGAAAGCTGAGGAGTCTTCTCAACCGAAGGGTTTTATTCAACCCAGATTTTCACCATGGGGAGCCCCGATATTATTCGTTAAAAAGAAAGACGGGTCGATGAGATTGTGTATCGATTATTGTGAGCTCAATAAAATTACGATTAAGAATAAGTATTCGTTGCCGAGAATAGACGATTTATTTGATCAACTTCAAGGGGCGACGGTATTCTCAAAAATCGACCTACGTTCCGATTATCATCAGTTGAAAATCCGCGAGACGGATGTTCCGAAAACTGCGTTCAGCACGAGGTACGGCCACTACGAATTTTTGGTCATGCCTTTCGGACTAATGAACGCCCCAGCTGCTTTCATGGATTTGATGAACCGGGTATTTAAGGAATTTCTGGACCAATTCGTTATCGTCTTTATTGACAATATCTTCATCTACTCTAAGACAAAGGAAGAACACGAGGAACATCTGAGAACGGTCCTTGGAATTCTTCGGGAGAAGCAGTTATTCGCCAAATTTAAGAAGTGCGAATTCTGGTTGGAACAAGTGGCTTTTCTGGGGCATGTCATTTTGGGAAGTGGAATTTCAGTAGACCCCAGCAAGATTGAAGCGATAGATAATTGGCCACGACCGACTACTCCCACGGAAGTTCGAAGTTTTCTCGAGCTCGCTGGATATTATCGAAAGTTCATTAAGGACTTTTCCAGTATAGCCTCGACGCTTACTAATTTGACGAAGAAGAATGTTCCATTCAAGTGGACAGAAGATTGTGAGCGAAGTTTTCAGGAACTGAAGATAATACTGACGACCGAGACCGCTCCAGTATTAGCAATACCTTCGGGTACTGAAGGATTTCGGTATATAGCGATGCCTCGAAAAACGGTTTGGGGTGCGTATTAATGCAGAACGGGAAAGTAACCGCTTATGCCTCCCGACAATTAAAGCCGTATGAGAAGAACTACCCCACCCATGATCTTGAACCCGCTGCCGTGGTGTTTGCTCTCAAAATATATCGACACTACCTATACGGAGAAAGGTGCGAGATCTTTACGGATCATAAGAGCTTGAAGTACTTCTTCACATAGAAGGAGTTGAATATGAGGCAAAGGCGATGGCTCGAACTAGTGAAAGACTACGACTGCGTGATAAGTTATCACCCAGGGAAAGCTAACGTAGTTACAGATGCTTTGAGCCGAAAAGCGGTAAACGCTGAATTATGCCAACTCGGAGTTGAGGTAATCAACTTTGTAGAGATTGAAGCGAAATTAGCAGCGTTAACACTTAAGCCGACGCTGTTAGATCGAATCATCAAGGCACAAAAAGAAGATGAAGTGTATCTGAAGATTCGAAACGAACAAGATACAGATGTTCCATCAGATTTCTAATTTCGAGACGACGAAAGCTTACGATTCAGAGGCCGTCTATATGTGCCAAAAGATGAAGACATCCGCCAAATGTTAATGACGGAGGCACACACGACAATCTACTCGGTGCATCCTGGTACAACGAAGATGTATCGAGATCTGAGATCGAATTACTGGTGGCAAGGGATGAAGAGGAATGTTGCTGCTTTCGTAAGTCGATGTCTGACTTGTCAACAGATCAAGGCAGAACACAAAGACCGGCAGGGATGTTGCAACGTTTGACGACACCTGAGTGGAAGTGGGACCACATAACAATGGATTTTGTCGTCGGGTTACCGAAGACTGTAAAAGGTCATGACGCAATTTGGGTGGTTATCGACAGACTTACTAAGTCCGCCCATTTTCTACCGATCAATCAAACCTATTCCATGGAGAAGTACGCAGAGTTGTACATCCAAGAAATAGTGCGACTTCATGGGATTCCAATGTCGATCATTTAAGATCGAGATTCAAGGTTTCTGTCCCAGTTTTGGATGAGTTTACAGAAAGTTATGGGGACTAATTATCCTTCAGCTCAGCATATCATCCCCAAACTGACGGACAATCGGAAAGAACGATTCAGTCGCTCGAAGACTTGTTAAGGGCGTGTGTTCTGGATTTCCGAGGAAGTTGGAGTAAATACGTTCCATTGATTGAACTCTCGTACAACAACAGCTTTCAAGCAACGATCGGGATGGCGCCTTACGAAGCCTTATATGGGAGTAAATGTCAGTCCCAGTTCATTGGGATGAAATCGGCGAGAAGGCGTTATTAGGTCCCGAAATGGTTCGTGAAATGACCGAAGCTGTTAGTAAAATTTGGGAGAGAATGCAGACGGCCCAAAGTCATCAGAAGAATTACGCGGACAAAAGACGAAGGCAATTAGAATTTGAAGAAGGCGATCAAGTCTTCTTGAAGATATCTCCTATGAAGGGCGTTAAGCGTTTCGGACAAAAGGGACAGCTGAGTCCGAGATATATACGACCTTTCAATATTTTGAAAAGAGTCGGTGAAGTAGCGTATCAGCTAGAACTGCCGACTTCTTTAGCACAAGTCCATGACGTCTTCCACGTGTCCATGTTACGGAAGTACGTTTCGAACCCGAGCCATGTGCTACGAAGCGAGGCACTTCATCAGCTCAGGCGACCCTACTTCCTAATTAGGTTAATCGGCGGATCTCCGCAACAGAAGTCGCGGAGGACCCGGTTTATCGAAAACTTTTTAAAGAAAATAATATACATATATAATCTAAAGTCGGGTTTACAAAAATACGTCGCTATACTACAAAGGGCTGAAGCCCCAAAAATATAAACCTGACTATCCTACACCTCTCCACAGGTCGCGTCCCATGTACTGCGCCGCCCTCAAAAGCCCGTGGAGTCACCGCCGCCAGCCAGCCTACATCTCACCCTAACCCTAACCGGTGTCGGGTCCGGTATTACCTACAAGCATAAAACCCCGATAAAGATTCCCCAGTAGCTGGCAGTAAAAATATGCAATGCGTGCGTGCACTCATCCCAATCCCATGTCCTCACAGCATGATAATGCACGCTCAACCTACGTCACATCTCAATACATAACAGGGCCCTCGGCTAGACTCGGCACCCACGCGCGCAATGGCAAAGAACGCCATAAATCCATGCGGTAGCCCACGCTGGCCGCGCCAGGTCGCTCCTTCCGCACACAATCACAATCCGACGGCTTTTCCCCGAGTAGTATACCACTAACCCGCGTAGACAGGAATCTCACACCTGTCTGCCGTCCCTGAGCCAAATAATATCCGGTGGTGTACACCTCGGGTGGCTCAATCCCGAGTAGATGGGTGTCGCAAACCCCCTCTCCCACCAGGTGCTACACGAGTCTAACCCTGACGACCAATAACGGTCACTCTACCCCACTCAACCGACACCGTAAGGTGTCACCGTACAAATACGGTATCTCATCAACCTCTCACGTGCATGTCATGAAATGCACATATAATCAATCACATGTAACTTATACACCGAAATCACATAAATCGTATAAATATCAACCTAGGCCGAATGTTTTAAAATCCAAAAATAATATTTATAATTTAAAATATGGGTTGACCCGAAAATATAAGTTATAGTACGAAAATATTTTATTTTAAAATTGATTTGGGCTGAAAATAATATGTATTGGGCCTGAAATAGGGCAAAAGCACAAAATTAAGTCCACTGGTCAACGCTGGTCAAAGCCCAAATCGAAATCGCCCGAAACTGTAGCACCCGGGTCCTCGTAAAAAGTAGGGCCAATAAATTTGCACGAATGTTGAATACTGTTATATGCATTTCGTGCGTGAACTTCGTGTCCATGTGACTTAGGTGGAATTTCGTGTGGAAAATTGTGTGCCTAGATAACCTTGTGAAATTGGTACAATTAAATTGTACCAAGTGACCCTTAATTTATTTAGGAATTTTTGAAGGATAGGCTAAAGGAATTTGGGCCATGAACAAGGCTTGGGCTAAAATTAGAAATTTGACCCAAAATCAGCTTGGAGCACTAATGGGCTAAATTGAGGGTTGAGCCCAAAACATTAAAATGGCTTAGGGACAAAAATTTCCTTATAAGGGATATTTTCGTCAATTCAATCCCATCATCATCCCTTAAAAGAATTAAATGTAGTCTAAAACCCATTTCAAGTCCACAAACCCCAAAGTGTAAGAAAGCGACGAGAGTTGAGGCAAGGAAGAAAAAAGGAGAAGCCGAGATACCAAGCTAACAAATTTGGGACTAGGTATGTTCTTTAAACCATAGCACTTACGCTTTCTTACAAGATTAGAGTTGTGCGACTTTAAATGACGGAGTTCGATAGGATTTTGAGCCTAAGGCACGAATTTAAGAACTGAGTGATGCCCTAACCTTAGTCCTTGCGTTTTAGGTCCTATAATAACATGTTTTAGGGAATATAAGCCACGAAAACTTAGGCCTACCTCGGTAATTTTATTAAGCACGAACTCAGGGGTTTTCGAATTTAAAACGTCTTCAAAGATGTTCTTAGGAAAAGCAGCTTTTTGATCCTTAGAAATTGAGAGTTACGAATCAGGAAGTGTTATGAGTAGGGAAGGATTCGCAGAATACGAGTTTCGCGAACTCAAGAACCCTCGCGCGCATGAATTCGCACTTCGCGAGTTCAGTTCGCGAATCCATGCATTTCGCGGCCCTATTCCGCGAGTCCCAAAGGTTGACGAACTCGTCAATTCACGGGTCGCGATCATTTGGCGGGTTAAGGACGTTTTGCGGGTGGTAGCCATCTTGCAAATCATGGAGGTTCGCGAATTCAGGCACCATCAACTTTGCGAGCCCCTGGAATTTCGCGGGCCCAAACATTTCACGGGTCCAATACACTTCGCGGGTCGGATGGTTCGCGAACCTTAAGTCTTTAGGAGTTTTGCGAACTCGGCAGTTTTGCGGGCCGAGCACACCTTGCGAATCCATGGAGGATTGCGGGCTGGAGAATTGCGATCGCGAATCCTGCTAAAGTTCACGAGTCCCACCAGGTTTGCGAATCCATGCAAGGGATAAGAGAAATGAAGTCTTTGTGGGTTGATGGTTTGCGAACCCCAAGTGGCTAGGAGTTTTGCGGCTTCATTTTGCGAATTGAGGGCTGACGTTTGCGAACCGTCCAAGGTGGCGAATCCCCACAAGCCGCAAAACTCATCTCGCGGGTCCAAGGTTTGCGAATCCGCACAAGTCGCGAACCCACTTTGCGAACTCCTCCATTTTCACGGGCCGAGCTATTTGGCGAACTCCACAAATCACGAATCCTACTTGGCGAATTTAAGAAATTCGCAAGCCCAATAATTTGCGAACCTGGGATGACAAGCTAGACTTCGCAAATTATACTTAGCGAATTAGAACTTCACGAATCAGGGTGACTTCACGAATTGGACCCCTTAGATAAAAATTATTTTTACACTATCTAATAAGAAAAATATTCTGATTCCAATGAGCATAGGCTCTTTCAACGCCCGATCATAATTTGCCTATCGGTGTTTTCATGGCAAATTTTCGGTATAGGCTGACGTTGTTTACGATAGAATTTTGGAACGAGAATTTACGTAGTCATCTAATGTAATTTATAGACTGACTCTAAAGCCTTTTCGTGTTTAACGGATGAAGTATTAGGAAATTCACCAGACCGGCTAACAAATAGCTTAAAGACGAATTTTATGAACTTCAGGAACTAAATAAGTTCGTGAAGTAGCTTCGCTAGTCACAAGGAATTTAGTGGACTATATAAGTTCGCTAAGTATAAGGCTAAGTCAATTCACGGGTGTCACGAGTTATAAGTCTAAAATTAGTTCGAAATATTTCAGTTAACGAATTAGTTAATCAAGTAAATTAGATAAGGTACTAATACCATTATTTTACACTTAAGGTCGAAAATTAAGGACTTCGCCGAACCAGTAGCAGGTATTCTACGGACGCCAGGTAAGTGGATATCCAACTACAACGCATAACATAAGTGTACGTGCCTAATTTATGTGATTATGTGATGATGTGTTTACGTGCTTATGCGAACTTGTATGATATGATTTCATGCTTTCGGTAAGCATTATGGCATTAATGCATTATGCATATGCACGAGCATGCACGACACATTTGGGGGTAATGAAATGATGAACGTGCATGATTATGTCACAAATAGCGAAAATTAAATGCCAAGGTGGGCGAGGATATTATTAGTTAAGTTAAATGGCGGCTTCCGGGGCACCGAGGCGACGTTGATGCGTCGCCAGTATATGAACGACGTTGATGCGTCGGGGGATTATCATGGTTGGGTTGATGCCCTCATGGTTGGGTTGATGCCCTTATATCCCTGTTAGCGTGGTTGGGTTGATGCCCTCACGTTTTGGTATGGTTGGGTTGATGCCTCATACTTTGGGCTGATGCCCGTGGTTGGATAGAGCTCTTTACGGTGTACGCCTGGGTAAAAGTCTGCCAAGGGCCCTAAGATAAAAGATATGAGATTGACTTAAATCTATGAGACGTAAGATGCATTGGCGTGGATTGCCTTTGCGGGGGAATTATCACGTGCACGTCATGCATGATTTCTACTTACTGAGCATATCGCTCACCCCTTACGTTATGCGTTGTAGGTACACGCGACCACGGTACGTGATCGCTTTAGATGGCAAGGAAATTCTTTTGACGCTCCCAGCAGCTTTTGGGGTGGGAGTGTGTGCATGGATGACGACCTGTGAGGCCGGGCACATAGGATTATTTTGTAAAGAACGATGTTCCATTACACAAATGGAAAAAAATTTCATACGCTTTTCCGCACTCCATTTAAGATTAACACATCGTTAGGCACATAGGATAACGTTAGAATAGGTAACGAGGACAGCGGGTCCTGACAGGGTGGTATCAGAGCTTCGGTCACAGGTTCTGTAGACTGTCCATGTACACACACCCAAAAGCGTGGAAGCAGCCTTGCCTGTAAGTGTTATATCTATATGAAGTTTTGTGTTGCATAATTTATTGGCCATAGGACTATCAGGATAGATAAGGAACGATGGTTAGAACTAGAGGAGAGAGCAGCGGAGGTGATGATCAGAACAGGGGAAACGCAGCCCCTAGTGACAATCGTGATGCGACCATTTTCCAACTCACGGAGTTGGTGCGCCAACAATCCACCCAGATTCAGCAGCTGATTCAGCAGAACAACACAAATGCTGGATCCGCTCAGGTTGACAGGACAGAGATAGTTGGTGAAAGATTCCGAAGGCTGAACCCACCAACATTCGAGGATACAGTCGACCCAACGGCAGTTGAAGACTGGATCAGGACCTTGGAGAGCATGTTCGTGTATAGCCGCGTCCCGGAAGCAGAGAAAGCCCTATGTGCCGCGTTCTTACTAAGAGGAAGCGTGGGGCATTGGTGGGACACCATTATGGTGATCGAGAACCCTGCAACCATGAGCTGGGACAGATTCAAGGAGTTGTTCAGGGGCGAGTATCTTACTGCCCCGGTGCGAGCCCAGCGCTTAAACGAGTTCATAAACCTCAGGCAGGGATCGATGACGGTAGCCGAATATATCCGAAGGTTCGAACAACTGTCGAGGTTTGCAGCTCATATGGTGAGCACGGACGGTCTCAAGATTGAACGATTCCTCGAAGGATTGAAGCCCAAACTATATAGGGACGTCAGCATGGCTGGACTACAAGGAGCCACGTATGCTCAGGTGGCAGAAAGAGCGATGGTAGCGGAACAGGCCGAGGCCAGAATCGTACGTGCGCAGGAAGCAAAGAGAAAATTCGCACAAGTACAGGGGTCACAATGGAGCGGGGGAAGTCAGAAACGCCAGTTCGTACTCAAAGGCGGGAAGCCGAACTTTCAGAATAAGCCGCCACAACGCCTGCATGGAATCCCAAATAGACCGCCTAACCCAAATCAAGGGGGATTTCCAGCACCTACTATTCCAAACTGCCCAAAGTGCGGAAAGAGACACTCCGGCAACTGCTATGCCCAGACCAACAACTGTTTCAAATGCGGGAAGCCAGGGCACTTTTCGAGGCAATGCCCAGATTGGGCGACAGGAAGTCAAGTCGGAGGCCAGACAAGGCCACCGATGGTACCAGCTCGGGTGTACACAATTACATCCGAGGAGGCAGAAAACAACCCAGCAGTGGTGACAGGTACCCTCCTTATCCACAAAACACCCACATGCATCTTAGTAGATTCCGGGGCGACCCACTCATTTGCATCCATTCAATATGTGACGAAACTCGGGGTCACACCTCGTCAAACTGAGTGCGAATATAGGGTGACTATGCCACATGGCGACTCAACTAGAACTAATAAGATGTTAAGAGATTGCCCAGTACTAGTTGGGGACAAGGAGTTACCCGTAGACTTGATAATCATCCCAATGAATGACTATGAGGTTATTCTCGGAATGGACTGGCTTTCAAAGTACGGAGCGGTGATAGACTGTAGTCGTAAGGTAGTCACGTTCAACTTAGACGGAAGTGAGCCTTTTACTTTCGCGGGGGTAGTAAAAGAAAGAAGTGTATCGAGAATATCAGCGCTAAAGGCCCAGCGATTAATCCGAGCAGGATGTGAAGCGTATCTCGTTTTTGCGATAAAATCGGAGGAGAGTTCATCCCCAAAACTTGAAGAAGTACCGGTAATTCGAGATTTTACAGACGTATTCCCTGAAGACCTACCAGGATTACCGCCTGACAGAGAAATTGAGTTCAGGATAGATTTGGTGCCTGGAGCAGCGCCAATATCCAAGACCCCGTATCGGTTAGCACCGACCGAACTGAAGGAGCTGAGGGAACAAATAGATGAGCTACTACAGAAAGGGTTTATCCAGACCAGTTTCTCTCCCTGGGGTGCGCCAGTCCTATTCGTGCGGAAGAAAGATGGCTCAATGAGGCTGTGCATAGATTATAGAGAACTGAACAAGCTGACAGTCAAGAACAAGTATCCACTGCCCAGGATCGACGATCTCTTTGACCAACTACAAGGCGCCACAGTGTTCTCTAAGATAGATTTGAGGTCGGGATACCATCAACTGAAAATCCGCAAGGATGATATTCCGAAAACGGCATTCAGTACCAGATACGGGCCCTTTGAATTTCTAGTCATGCCCTTCGGACTGACTAACGCGCCGGCGGCTTTCATGGACTTGATGAACAGGGTGTTCCAGTCCTATCTGGACAAGTTCGTAATCGTGTTCATAGACGATATTCTTATCTATTCAAGGACGAAGGATGAACATGAGGAGCACCTGAAGATAGTGCTTGAGACACTGCGGGAGAAGCAGCTGTACGCCAAATTCAAAAAGTGTGAGTTTTGGCTGGATCAGGTAGCATTCTTGGGACACATTGTCTCTGGAGCGGGAATCTCGGCCCGAGCAAAATCGAGGCAATCAATAACTGGCCGCAGCCGACCAATGTAACAGAGGTACGGAGCTTTCTAGGCTTAGCGGGCTACTATAGGAAATTCATAAAGGATTTTTCGAAAATTGCCTCAACATTGACAAAGTTGACCCGAAAGAATACTCCTTTTCAATGGAGCGAAGAATGTGAACGGAGCTTCCAAGAACTGAAGAAGCGGCTTACTACCGCCCCAGTGTTGACGATACCCACAGGAACAGGAGGATTCTCCGTTTATAGCGACGCCTCAAAAAATGGGCTCGGATGCGTACTGATGCAAAATGGAAATCTGGTGGCCTATGCCTCACGGCAGTTGAAGGAGTACGAAAGGAACTACCCTACACACGACTTGAAACTAGCAGCTGTGGTCTTTGCCCTCAAGATTTGGAGGCATTATCTGTATGGTGAAAGATGTGAAATCTACACCGACCACAAAAGTTTAAAGTACTTCTTCACCCAAAAGGAGCTAAACATGAGACAGAGAAGGTGGCTGGAATTGGTGAAGGACTACGATTGTGTAATCAACTACCACCCAGGGAAGGCAAATGTGGTAGCAGATGCCTTAAGTCGAAAGACAGTAAGCACGGAACTCCAACGACTCGAAGTAGAGATCGTACCATTAGGCGAGGTCGAGGTAAAGTTAGCAGCTTTGACCCTTCAACCGACGTTGTTAGAACAAATCAAGAAGGCTCAGGAGAATGACGAGTTCTATGTCAAGATCAAGGGAACCCAGACAGAGCAGCCGGCAGTAGACTAATGTATTCCGAAACGACGGGAGCTTGTACTACAAGAGCAGATTATATATACCGAACGATGCAGGACTTCGAAGGACTATAATGGCGGAAGCACATACTACACCGTACTCAGTACATCCTGGAGCCACGAAGCTGTATAGAGACTTACGGGCGCACTACTGGTGGTCAGGGATGAAGAAAGACGTAGCTGAATTCGTGAGTCAGTGTCTCACTTGTCAACGAATTAAGGCAGAACACCAACGACCAGCAGGAACACTGCAGCCTTTACCAATCCCAGAGTGGAAATGGGACAACATAACGATGGATTTTGTAAGCGGATTGCCGAAGAACGTGAAAGGGCACGACGCAATTTGGGTGATTGTAGATCGACTTACAAAATCTGCCCATTTTCTGCCAATAAATACGACATTCACCATGGAGCGATACGCGGAACTGTATATCCAAGAGATAGTACGACTCCATGGAGTACCGCTGTCAATAGTATCAGACCGTGATTCAAGATTCCTATCTAAGTTCTGGACGAGCTTACAAAAGGCGATGGGGACAAAGTTGTCATTCAGCACGGCTTACCATCCGCAAACGGACGGTCAATCCGAGCGGACTATCCAGACTCTGGAGGATATGCTACGAGCTTGTGTACTCGACTTCAAAGGCAACTGGAGCAAGTACCTTCCACTCGTGGAATTCTCATACAACAATAGCTATCAAGCCACGATTGGAATGGCCCCTTACGAAGCCTTATACGGACGAAAGTGCAGATCCCCAGTACATTGGGATGAAGTCGGTGAACGGGCGATGTTAGGCCCAGATATGATCCGAGAAATGACGGAAATTATCGCGACGATCCGAGAGAGAATGCGCACGGCGCAAAGCAGACAAAAGAGTTATGCGGATCGAAGACGCAGACCGCTAGAATTCGAAATTGATGATTTGGTTTTCGTGAAAGTGTCACCAATGAAAGGCGTTAAGAGGTTTGGAAAGAAGGGAAAACTAAGCCCAAGGTACATTGGTCCCTTCAAGATGATGAAAAGAGTTGGCGAAGTAGCGTACCAACTGGAACTACCAGCATCGTTGTCGCAGGTACACGATGTGTTCCATGTATCGACTTTGCGAAAGTACATCGGCGACCCCAGCCATGTGCTGATAAACGAATCGCTGCACCAACAGCTGAAACCAGATTTGAGCTACGAGGAAGTACCAGTAGAGATACTGATGCATGAAACCAAACAACTTAGGAATAAGGAAATTCCTTTGGTAAAAGTTCTGTGGCAGAATCAGTCAGTAGAGGAAGCCACTTGGGAACGCGAGGATGAGATGAGGATTCGCTATCCTGAATTGTTCCAAACGGGCTGATTTCGGGGGCGAAATCCTCTCTAAGGGGGGGAGGATGTAGCACCCGGGTCCTCGTAAAAAGTAGGGCCAATAAATTTGCACGAATGTTGAATACTGTTATATGCATTTCGTGCGTGAACTTCGTGTCCATGTGACTTAGGTGGAATTTCGTGTGGAAAATTGTGTGCCTAGATAACCTTGTGAAATTGGTACAATTAAATTGTACCAAGTGACCCTTAATTTATTTAGGAATTTGTGAAGGATAGGCTAAAGGAATTTGGGCCATGAACAAGGCTTGGGCTAAAATTAGAAATTTGACCCAAAATCAGCTTGGAGCACTAATGGGCTAAATTGAGGGTTGAGCCCAAAACATTAAAATGGCTTAGGGACAAAAATTTCCTTAAAATAAGGGATATTTTCGTCAATTGAATCCCATCATCATCCCTTAAAAGAATTAAATGTAGTCTAAAACCCATTTCAAGTCCACAAACCCCAAAGTGTAAGAAAGCGACGAGAGTTGAGGCAAGGAAGAAAGAAGGAGAAGCCGAGATACCAAGCTAACAAATTTGGGACTAGGTATGTTCTTTAAACCATAGCACTTACGCTTTCTTAAAAGATTAGAGTTGTGCGACTTTAAATGACGGAGTTCGATAGGATTTTGAGCCTAAGGCACGAATTTAAGAACTGAGTGATGCCCTAACCTTAGTCCTTGCGTTTTAGGTCCTATAATAACATGTTTTAGGGAATATAAGCCACGAAAACTTAGGCATACCTCGGTAATTTTATTAAGCACGAACTTAGGGGTTTTCGAATTTAAAACGTCTTCAAAGATGTTCTTAGGAAAAGCAGCTTTTTGATCCTTAGAAATTGAGAGTTACGAATCAGGAAGTGTTATGAGTAGGGAAGGATTCGCAGAATACGAGTTTCGCGAACTCAAGAACCCTCGCGCGCATGAATTCGCACTTCGCGAGTTCAGTTCGCAAATCCATGCATTTCGCGGCCCTATTCCGCGAGTCCCAAAGGTTGACGAACTCGTCAATTCACGGGTCGCGATCATTTGGCGGGTTAAGGACGTTTTGCGGGTGGTAGCCATCTTGCAAATCATGGAGGTTCGCGAATTCAGGCACCATCAACTTTGCGAGCCCCTGGAATTTCGCGGGCCCAAACATTTCACGGGTCCAATACACTTCGCGGGTCGGATGGTTCGCGAACCTTAAGTCTTTAGGAGTTTTGCGAACTCGGCAGTTTTGCGGGCCGAGCACACCTTGCGAATCCATGGAGGATTGCGGGCTGGAGAATTGCGATCGCGAATCCTGCTAAAGTTCACAAGTCCCACCAGGTTTGCGAATCCATGCAAGGGATAAGAGAAATGAAGTCTTTGTGGGTTGATGGTTTGCGAACCCCAAGTGGCTAGGAGTTTTGCGGCTTCATTTTGCGAATTGAGGGCTGACGTTTGCGAACCGTCCAAGGTGGCGAATCCCCACAAGCCGCAAAACTCATCTCGTGGGTCCAAGGTTTGCGAATCCGCACAAGTCGCGAACCCACTTTGCGAACTCCTCCATTTTCACGGGCCGAGCTATTTGGCGAACTCCACAAATCACGAATCCTACTTGGCGAATTTAAGAAATTCGCAAGCCCAATAATTTGCGAACCTGGGATGACAAGCTAGACTTCGCAAATTATAGTTAGCGAATTAGAACTTCACGAATCAGGGTGACTTCACGAATTGGACCCCTTAGATAAAAATTATTTTTACACTATCTAATAAGAAAAATATTCTGATTCCAATGAGCATAGGCTCTTTCAACGCCCGATCATAATTTGCCTATCGGTGTTTTCATGGCAAATTTTCGGTATAGGCTGACGTTGTTTACGATAGAATTTTGGAACGAGAATTTACGTAGTCATCTAATGTAATTTATAGACTGACTCTAAAGCCTTTTCGTGTTTAACGGATGAAGTATTAGGAAATTCACCAGACCGGCTAACAAATAGCTTAAAGACGAATTTTATGAACTTCAGGAACTAAATAAGTTCGTGAAGTAGCTTCGCTAGTCACAAGGAATTTAGTGGACTATATAAGTTCGCTAAGTATAAGGCTAAGTCAATTCAAGGGTGTCACGAGTTATAAGTCTAAAATTAGTTCGAAATATTTCAATTAACGAATTAGTTAATCAAGTAAATTAGAAAAGGTACTAATACCATTATTTTACACTTAAGGTCGAAAATTAAGGACTTCGCCGAACCAGTAGCAGGTATTCTACGGACGCCAGGTAAGTGGAAATCCAACTACAACGCATAACATAAGTGTACGTTCCTAATTTATGTGATTATGTGATGATGTGTTTACGTGCTTATGCGAACTTGTATGATATGATTTCATGCTTTCGGTAAGCATTATGGCATTAATGCATTATGCATATGCACGAGCATGCACGACACATTTGGGGGTAATGAAATGATGAACGTGCATGATTATGTCACAAATAGCGAAAATTAAATGCCAAGGTGGGCGAGGATATTATTAGTTAAGTTAAGTGGCGGCTTCCGGGGCACCGAGGCGACGTTGATGCGTCGCCAGTATATGAACGACGTTGTTGCGTCGGGGGATTATCATGGTTGGGTTGATGCCCTCATGGTTGGGTTGATGCCCTTATATCCCTGTTAGCGTGGTTGGGTTGATGCCCTCACGTTTTGGTATGGTTGGGTTGATGCCCTCATACTTTGGGCTGATGCCCGTGGTTGGATACAGCTCTTTACGGTGTACGCCTGGGTAAAAGTCTGCCAAGGGCCCTAAGATAAAAGATATGAGATTGAGTTAAATCTATGAGACGTAAGATGCATTGGCGTGGATTGCCTTTGCGGGGGAATTATCACGTGCACGTCATGCATGATTTCTACTTACTGAGCATATCGCTCACCCCTTACGTTATGCGTTGTAGGTACACGCGACCACGGTACGTGATCGCTTTAGATGACAAGGAAATTCTTTTGACGCTCCCAGCAGCTTTTGGGGTGGGAGTGTGTGCATGGATGACGACCTGTGAGGCCGGGCGCATAGGATTATTTTGTATACGCTTCCATGTAATTAGAATAGGGATTATTCTTTTGACATGTAAAGAACGATGTTCCATTACACAAATGGAAAAAAATTTCATACGCGTTTCCGCACTCCATTTAAGATTAACACATCGTTAGGCACATAGGATAACGTTAGAATAGGTAACAAGGACAGCGGGTCCTGACAGAAACCCACTTAAAAGACTTGGTCAACCCGCGAAAGCCGAGTCAACGCCCGATTCCGCGAATCGCCCGATCTGATGTTTAAAACGTTGGTCAACCCGCGAAAGTCCGGGTCAACGCTCGATTCGCGAAGACTTTCGCCGATTTCTCGAATCGTTCGATCAATCGCGCGAAGCCCTATTCGAATTCGCGAATCGACCGACTTCTCTCACAGGAATTACACCGCGAAATCAAATCGCCCCGCGAAACTCAAAATCGGCCCGCTGCGTCTCTCACAATCCGCGAATCGCTTCAGCCCGCGAAGCCCGAACCCTGGCCTGCGAAACCTGTTTTACTCACACTGTGAAAAATCTTTGGGCCCGCCACTAAATTTCGCGACCCGGAACTCCAATCGGCCGATTCTCCATTACCTATCACACTTAATTCGCAAAAGAACAATGGCCCGCGAAACTGAAATCTATTGAAACTCACAATCGGTCGATTTCTTCAAATATTCATAATAAAAACCCTAGTTTTTCCAAAATTCTTCACACGGCAAATCCAGAATTAATGCCAACATATCAACATATTATAGAACTCATTTGTTGAATTCGAAGAACACATAATAACATACCACGAAAGTTCACAAAAATCATAAAACCCAAACTTTAAACATCGAATGGCCTTCCATTCGAATTTTAATATTTTTGAGGAATATAATACGGTTTATAAGGGTCTGTAGGGGTTAAAAACCACCTACCTAACTTCCTTAGCTGTGTTTTAAAATTTCCGGACTCGTAATCCAACGTCGTGCTTATTTCCTCAACGACTCTTTGTTTCGTTCGTCCCCTAATGTCGCTCTAAGCTTCAGCTAATTCACCAAACCACTTAAATACTTAATACATAAGCTTGTAGACAAATTATAGGTTATAGAATTACAGTTTGCTCTTACCTCCTAGCTGTTGGAGTTTATTTTCCTTTTTTTTTTTTTTTTTTTTTGGAATGTGTCACTAGTATAAAGGAAAAACAGGAGTTACAATGTCGCGTGCATGATATCGCTCATGACGTATCAAGCGGTAATGAAAAAACCGACCTGCCAGCACTAAAAACAAGGCAACCCAAACGACCTACAAGGTCCCAACAATACCAAGCCAAAAAACATCGAGAACAAGCAAGACACGGCTACGTAGGCGTCGAAAACCACTTCAATCAACTGGTATCTGGCACCAAATGTAGTACCAGCAGGGGAGCCCGGCTAAGTGCCAAAACAGCGCCAACAAGCACAGAACCCGAAGACAGTATCACGTAGGACAAGCTTCAGGCGGGAAAGGGGTCATCCGCGGGCAGGTCGGTTTATTTTCTATGTTGAAAATTTGATCAAACTTGGCCGAAAATGTAATTCCTTACTTTTTCTCCTTCGTTTCTTCTTGCTTCCTTTCTAGCCTTCTTTTCACGTCAACCCTCAAGGTACAAATGAGGGTTTTCATATATTAAGTAATAAGGTGGTGAGAATTGTTCAACGTGGCTTCCCTTTGCCATTAAGTCATGTTATCCTTATCTTAAGTTCATTGGGCCAAGCTAGGTATTTATTTAGGCCATTCAATTTTTGGCCATCTAAAATAATGGGGCTTTTTTTATTCCTTTGTGCTTTCTTTACATTTTTAGACCCTATATTATTTATTGGGATTTCTAACCAATTCGGCCCAAGGTATTTTATCTAACTCTTCGAGCCTAATAATTAGTTTCGGCTCAATTCCGAAAAAAATCCGCTTTGTCCGAAAATCAACTTCATTAATTTCGAACATCACAAAAATAATCCCGCATTAATTTCACGGGTATTACATCCTCCCCCTTAAAAGAAATTTCGTCCCCGAAATTTAAGTCGTCGTAAACAACTCGGGGTACTTCTCTCTCATTTCGTCTTCTCGTTCCCAAGTGGCTTCTTCCATTGTCTGGTTCCGCCACAAGACCTTCACTAGAGGGATATTCTTATTTCGAAGTTGCTTCACCTCGTACATTAAAATCTCTACCGGCCTTTCTTCATAACTTAAGTCCGGTTTCAATTGTTGATGAAGCACTTCACCTCGTAATACGTGACTTAGGTCCGGAACGTACTTCCGTAACGTAGACACATGGAAGACGTCATGGACTTGTGCTAACGATGTCGGCAATTCTAGCTGATATGCTACCTCGCCGACTCTTTTCAAAATATTGAAGGGTCCTATATATCTTGGACTCAACTTTCCTTTTCGTCCGAAACGTTTAACACCCTTTATCGGTGATATCTTTAGGAAACTTGATCGCCTTCCTCAAATTCCAACGGCCTCCGTCTTTTGTCTGCGTAGCTCTTCTGACGACTTTGGGCCGTTTGCATTCTCTCTCGAATTTATCAACAGCTTCGGTCACTTCACGAACCATTTCGGGACCTAATAGTGCCTTCTCGCCGATTTCATCCCAATGAACTGGGGATTGACATTTACGTCCATACAAGGCTTCGTATGGCACCATTCCGATCGTCGCTTGATAGCTGTTGTTATATGAAAATTCGATCAACGGGAGATATTTACTCCAGCTTCCACGAAAATCCAGAACACATGCCCTCAACATGTCTTCAAGCGTCTGGATTCTTTCCGATTGTCCGTCAGTCTGGGGATGATATGCTGAGCTAAAGGACAATTTAGTCCCAATAGCTTTTTGTAAGCTCATCCAGAATTGGGACAGAAATCTTGAATCCCGATCTGAAACGATCGACATCGGGATCCCATGAAGTTGCACTATTTCTTGGATGTACAACTCTGCGTACTTCTCCGTGGAATAGGTTTGATTGATTGGCAAGTAATGGGCGGACTTAGTCAATCTGTCGACAACCACCCAAATTGCATCATGACCTTTTACAGTCTTCGGTAACCCGACGACGAAATCCATTGTTATGTGGTCCCACTTCCACTTGGGTTTCGTCAAGGGTTGTAACATTCCTGCCGGCCTTTGATGTTCTGCTTTGATCTGTTGACAGGTTAGGCATCGGCTTACGAAAGCAACGACATCTCTTTTCATTCCTGGCCACCAGTAGTTCGTTCGCAAGTCCCGATACATCTTCGTGGCACCGCGATGCACCGAGTAGATTGTCGTATGCGCCTCCATCATTAAGGTTCGGCGGAGGTCTTCGTCTTTAGGCACATACAAGCGACCTCTAAAACGTAAGCTTCCGTCTTTTCGAATTTCGAACTCTGATGGGATATTTGCATCTCGTTCATCTCGAATCTTTAGATACAATTCATCTTCTTTTTGTGCCTCGATGATTCGATCTAACAACGTCGGCTTGAGTGTTAACGCTGCTAATTTCACTTCAATCTCTCCAACGTTGATTACCTCAACTCCGAGTTGGCACAATTCAGCGTTCACTTTTTTCCGGCTCAAAGCATCCGCGACTACGTTAGCTTTCCCTGGGTGATAACTTATCACGCAGTCGTAGCCTTTCACTAGTTCGAGCCATCGTCTTTGCCTCAAGTTCAACTCCTTCTGTGTGAAGAAGTACTTCAGGCTCTTACGATCCGTAAAGATCTCGCACCTTTCTCCGTACAGATAGTGTCGCCAGATCTTGAGGGCAAACACTACTGCGGCGAGTTCAAGATCGTGGGTGGGGTAGTTCTTCTCGTACAACTTCAATTGTCGGGAGGCATAGGCAATTACCTTCCCGTTCTGCATCAATACGCACCCCAAACCATTCTTCGAGGCATCACTATATACTGAGAATCCTTCGGTACCCAAAGTTATTGATAGAACTGGAGCCGTCGTCAATCTTTACTTCAGCTCATGAAAGCTCCGCTCGCATTCATCGGTCCACTTGAAAGGGACATTCTTCTTTGTCAAATTCGTAAGTGTCGAGGCTATGCTGGAAAAGTCCTTAATAAACTTTCGATAATACCCAGCAAGCCCTAGAAAACTTCTGACTTCCGTGGGAGTGGTCGGTCGTGGCCATTTATCTATTGCTTCAATTTTACTGGGGTCTACTGAAATTCCGCTTTCCGAAATAATTTGCCCCAAAAAAGCTACTTGTTCCAACCAGAATTTGCACTTCTTGAATTTAGCGAGTAATTGCTTCTCTCGAAGAATTCCAAGGACCGTTCAGAGATGTTCCTCGTGTTCTTCCTTCGTCTTAGAGTAGATGAGGATATCGTCAATAAAGACGATAACGAATCGGTCCGGAAATTCCTTAAACACCCGGTTCATCAAATCCATGAAAGCAGCTGGGGCGTTCGTTAGCCCGACAGGCATGACCAAGAATTCGTACTGGCCGTACCTCGTGCTGAACGCAGTTTTTGGGACATCCGTCTCACGGATTTTCAGCTGATGATAACCGGAACGTAGGTCGATCTTCGAGAATACCGTCGCTCCTTGGAGTTGATCAAATAAATCATCTATCCTCGGAAACGGATACTTATTCTTAATCGTGAGTTTATTAAGCTCACGATAATCGATACACATTCTCATCGACCCGTCTTTCTTCTTAACGAATAGTACTGGGGCTCCCCATGGCGAGAAACTGGGTTGAATAAAACCCTTTTGTAACAAGTCTTCCAATTGCTCCTTCAGTTCTCGTAACTCGTTCGGTGCTAACCGATACGGAGATTTAGAGATCGGGGCAGCTCCAGGTACAAGATCAATAACAAATTCGATTTCCCGATACGGGGTAATCCCGAAAGATCCTCGGGAAATACATCAGGATATTCATTCACTATTGGGACCTCCTCAAGTTTCGGCTGAGAAGATTCCTCAGCTTTCACCGCAAAAACTAAGAATGATTCGCAACCCGTGTTTACGAGTCGCTGAGCTTTCAGAGCAGAAAACCGAGGGATTGTCTTACCATTCTTCTTTCCCGAAAATTCAAAATTCTCTCCCTCGGGTGATCGGAACCTAACTACCCTCTTTGAACAGTCAATGTTGGCCCCGTATTTCGAGAGCCAATCCATCCCGAATATGATGTCATAATCATTCATCGGGATTACTATTAAGTCTACCTCTAAAACTCTCCCCTCTATACTAACAGAACAATTTTCTACCACTAAATTCGTCTGAGTTGGGTCTTCGTGTGGTAGGGATACTACGAAATTACATAAGGAACGGGTGGGATAGATTTCCCGCCCTAGTAATAAAATTGGCCGACACAATCGAATGTGTGGCTCCAGAATCGATCAGAATTGAAGACGGTACGTGGCAGATATTCAACGTACCCGTAACTACGGCTGGGTTCGCCTCCGCCTCCTCGTTCGTCAACGTGAAAACGCGTGCAGGCACGGGTGGAGGTCGGATCAAATTCTGCGGCTGGTTTTGCAGTGGCGGCTGAGTTCTCGTACAATTCCGTGCAACATGCCCGGTCTCACCGCACCGGAAGCACTGCAGAGTCTGCATTGGTCGTGGTCCGTAGCATATGCCAAAATGGTTGCGCCTGCACTGGTGGCATCGGGACGCTGGCATCGTGGCCCGTTCGGTTGCCTTTGTTCTTCGGACCCTTGCCGAAGAACTGACGCTTTTGGCTCCCTCCTACTTGCTGGCCTTCTCTTTTTCGACTTGCTTCCTGTGCTTCCCTCACTACTCCTTCCGCCTGCTCCGCTATTAATGCACGCTCCGTCGCCTGACGGAATTCCAGCTGGCGTACACCCGCCACACTTAGATCCCGATAAAATTCGGGTTTCAGTCCCCGAATAAATCTCGTCACTTTTAACGTATTAGTTGCAACGAAATGAGGAGCAAAGCGGGATAATTCTTCGAATTTGCGGATATACTCCGCAACCGGCATACGACCTTGCTTCAGGTTAATAAATTCGTACATCCGCTGCTCTTGATCGTGGGCAGTAAAATACTTATCGAAGAAAAGCTCTCTAAATCGCTCCCACGTCATAACAGCCGGATCTTCTAACACCTTTACGGCGTTCCACCAAAAACGTGCGCTTCCCCGAAGTAGGGAAACGGCACACAGCACCCTCTCGTTATTCGGCACGCGGCTATAGACAAAGCGATCTTCTATTGTGCCGATCCAATCCTCGGCCACTGCAGGGTTAGCGGCCTCGGCGAAGGTTGGGGGATTAAGTTTGCGGAATCTCTTCCCAATAATTTCAACACGATCAGGCTGCGGGGAAGATCGGCGCTCAGATGAGCTCCGGTGATTGATCAGGTCGTTGATTTTGTCTGACTGTCGTTGGATCAGTTCAGTCAGACGATGGATAGTATCGCGCTCGCGAGTCGAGGACTCAGGTTCGTCCTGCCGACTCGTTTCTCCTAAAAGCTCTCGTCTCGGTCGTCCTCTCGACATTTCCAACTACTATACAACACACAAACGAGCACATAAGAACACATAATTACATTAGCACGTAATACTTACAGGCAAGGCTGGTTCTCCTGGCTTCTGAGCGGTAGTACATGGACAGTCTTCAGAATCTAAAGCCTAAACTCTGATACCACCTGAGCCGACCCTACTTCCTAATTAAGTTAATCGGCGGATTTCCGCAACAGAAGTCGCGAAGGAGCCGGTTTATCGAAAACTTTTTAAAGAAAATAATATACATATATAATCTAAAGTCGGGTTTACAAAAATACGTCGCCAAACTACAACGGGCTGAAGCCCCAAAAATATAAACCCGACTATCCTACACCTCTCCACAGGTCGCGTCCCATGTACTGAGCCGCCCTCAAAAGCCCGTGGAGTCACCGGCGCCAGCCAGCCTACATCTCACCCTGACACTCACCGGTGTCGGGTCCGGTATTACCTACAAAAATAAAACCCTGATCAAGATTCCCCAGTAGGTGGCAATAAAAATATGCAATGCGTGCGTGCACTCATCTCAATCCCATGTCCTCATAACATGATAATGCACGCTCAACCTACGTCACATCTCAATACATAACAGGGCCCTCGGCTAGACTCGGCACCCACGCGCGCAATGGCAAAGAACGCCATAAATCCATGCGGTAGCCCACGCTGGCCGCGCCAGGTCGCTCCTTCCGCACACAATCACAACCCGACGGCTTTTCCCCGAGTAGTATACCACTAACCCGCGTAGACAGGAATCTCACACCTGTCTGCCGTCCCTGAGCCAAATAATATCCGGTGGTGTACACCTCGGGTGGCTCAATCCCGAGTAGATGGGTGTCGCAAACCCCCTCTCCCACCAGGTGCTACACGAGTCTAACCCTGACGACCAATAACGGTCACTCTACCCCACTCAACCGACACCGTAAGGTGTCACAGTACAAATACGGTATCTCATCAACCTCTCACGTGCATGTCATGAAATGCACATATAATCAATCACATGTAACTTATACACCGAAATCACATAACTCGTATAAATATCAACCTAGGCCGAATGTTTTAAAATCCAAAAATAATATTTATAATTTAAAATATGGGTTGACCCGAAAATAGAAGTTATAGTACGAAAATATTTTATTTTAAAATTGATTTGGGCTGAAAATAATATGTATTGGGCCTGAAATAGGGCAAAAGCACAAAATTAAGTCCACTGGTCAACGCTGGTCAAAGCCCAAATCGAAATCGCCCGAAACCCACTTAAAAGACTTGGTCAACCCGCGAAAGCCGAGTCAACGCCCGATTCCGCGAATCGCCCGATCCGATGTTTAAAACGTTGGTCAACCCGCGAATGTCCGGGTCAACGCTCGATTCGCGAAGACTTTCGCCGATTTCTCGAATCGTTCGATCAATCGCGCGAAGCCCTATTCGAATTTGCGAATCGACCAATTTCTCTCACAGAAATTACCCCGCGAAATCAAATCGTCCCGCGAAACTCAAAATCGGCCCGTGGCGTCTCTCACAATCCGCGAATCGCTTCAGCCCGCGAAGCCCGAACCCTGGCCTGCGAAACCTGTTTTACTCACACTGTGAAAAATCTTTGGGCCCGCGACTAAATTTCGCGACCCGAAACTCCAATCGGCCGATTCCCCATTACCTATTACACTTAATTCGCAAAATAACAATGGCCCGCGAAACTGAAATCGATTGAAACTCACAATCGATCGATTTCTTCAAATATTTATAATAAAAACCCTAGTTTTTCCAAAATTCTTCACACGGCAAATCCAGAATTAATGCCAACATATCAACATATTATAGAACGCATATGTTGAGTTCGAAGAACACATAATAGCATACCACGAAAGTTCACAAAAATCATAAAACCCAAACTTTAAACATCGAATGGCCTTCCATTCGAATTTTAATATTTTTTAGGAATGTAATACGGTTTATAAGGGTTTGTAGGGGTTAAAAACCACCTACATAACTTCCTTAGCTGTGTTTTAAAATTTCCGGACAATCTGAACTCGTAATCCAACGTCGTGCTTATTTCCTCAATGACTCTTTGTTTCGTTCGTCCCCTAATGTCGCTCTAAGCTTCAGCTAATTCACCAAACCACATAATACTTAATACATAAGCTCGTAGACGAGTTATAGGTTATATAATTAGAGTTTGCTCTTACCTCCTAGCTGTTGGAGTTTATTTTCTATGTTGAAAATTTGATCAAACTTGGCCGAAAATGTAATTCCTTACTTTTTCTCCTTCGTTTCTTCTTGCTTCCTTTCTAGCCTTCTTTTTCACGTCAACTCCTCAAGGTACAAATGAGGGTTTTCATATATTAAGTAATAAGGTGGTGAGAATTGTTCAACGTGGCTTCCCTTTGCCATTAAGTCATGTTATCCTTATCTTAAGTTCATTGGGCCAAGCCAGGTATTTATTTGGGCCTTTCAATTTTTGGCAATCTAAAATAATGGGGCTCTTTTTATTCCTTTGTGCTTTCTTTACATTTTTAGACCCTATATTATTTATTGGGATTTCTAACCATTTCGGCCCATGGTATTTTATCTAACTCTTCGGGCCTAATAATTAGTTTCGTCTCAATTCCGAAAAAAATCCGCTTTGTCCGAAAATCGACTTCATTAATTACGAACATCACAAAAATAATCCCGCATTAATTTCACGGGTATTACATCAGCAGTTGAAACCGGACTTGAGTTACGAAGAAAAGCCGGTAGAGATTCTAATGTACGAGGTGAAGCGACTTAGGAATAAGAACATCCCCTAGTGAAGGTCTTGTGGCAAAACCAGACAACGAAAGAAGCCACTTGGAACGAGAAGACCAAATGCGTGAGAAATACCCCGATTATTCACGACGACTTAAATTTCGGGGACAAAATTTCTTTTAAGGGGGAGAGGATGTAATACCCGTAAAAATTAATACGGGATTATTTTGTAATGTTCGAAATTAATAGAGTTAATTTTCGGACAAAACGGATTTTCCGGAAGCAAGCCCAAAATGGTGATTGGGCCCGAGAGTGAATAAAACAATATGAGCCAAATTAGTTAAGTCCGATTTATTATAAAAGCCCAAAGAGGGGTTTCAAATAGGTAAGAAATTTGTTGAGGCCCAAATAAATGATTAACTAGGCCAAAAATAACTATTAAGGTTGGAACTTAAATAGCCTAAGTAAGAATTAAACATTGGCCCAAGTGCCTTAGAGATAATCTTGAGTTTGCTTAACCTTGAGGGAAAGTCACGTGGGAGGCTCATCATCTGATTACCTAACGAATAAAAAAACCCTCATTTATAATTGAGATAAAGGAACATAAAACAAAAGAGAGGAAAGACAGTGAGAAGAAAAGAGAACCGAAGGGGTAAAGAAATGAAGGAGAAGTAAAATTCGGCAAAGCTTATATCAACAAGATCAATTAAGTATAATTAGGAGGTAAGAACTCTATCTGTAAATTATAAATCTTCTATAAACTTATGTATTAAACATTTTACGTGGCTTGGTGGAGTGGCCGAAGTTAGAGCGTAGTAGGTGACAAAACGAAGCAAAGAGCAACAACATTTCGGCTAGTTCAACTTCACCACAACCGTTTAAATTAAGCTTGGAGGCTAGGTAGGTGGTTTTTTAACCCCTACAAACCCTTATAAACCGTATTACATTCCTCAAAAATATTAAAATTCCAATGAAAGGCCATTCGATGTTTAAAGTTTGGGTTTTGATGATTTTTGTGAATTTTCGTGGTATGTTATTATGTATTCTTCCAACTCAACATATGAGTTCTATAATATGTTGATATGTTTGCATTAATTTTGGATTTGGCGTGTGAAGAATTTTGGAAAACTAGGGTTTTTATTATGAATATTTGACGGAATCGACCGTTTGTGAGTTTCGATCGATTTCAGTTTCGCGGGCCGTTGTTATTTTGCGAATTAAGTGTAATAGATAATGGAAATTGGCCGATTGGAGTTTTCGATCGCGAAATTTAGTCGCGGGCCCAAAGATTTTTCACTGTGTGAGTAAAACAGGTTTTGCGGGCCAGGGTTCGGGCTTCGCGGGCTTAAGCGATTCGCGAATTGTGAGAGACGCCGCGGGCCGATTTGATTTTGCGGGGTGATTCCTGTGAGAGAAATCGGTCGATTCGCGAACTCGAATCGGGCTTCGCGCGATTGATCGAACGATTCGCGAAATCGACGAAAGTCTTCGCGAATCGAGCGTTGACCCGGACTTTCGCGGATTGACCAACGTTTTAAACATCGGATCCGGCGACTCGCGGAATCGGGCGTTGACTCGGCTTTCGCGGGTTGACCAAGTCTTTTAAGTCGGTTTCGGGCGATTTCGATTTGGGCTTTGATCAGCGTTGACCAGTGGACTTAATTTTGGGCTTTTGCCCTATTTCAGGCCCAATACATTTAAATAAAATTATTTTCAACCCAAATCAAATTTAAAATAAAATATTTTCGTACTATAACTAATATTTTCGGGTCAAGCCATGTTTTAAATATTTTAAGATTATTTTGGAATTTAAAACGTTCGGCCTATTTTAATAATTGTACGTGTTATATGTGACTGATTATGTGTGCATTTCACGACATGCACGTGGGAGATGATGGTACCGTATTTATACGGAGATGCCTTACGGTGTCGGACGAGTGGGGTAGAGTGACCTTTATTGGTCGTCAGGTTTAGACTCGCGTGGCACCTGGTGGGAGAGGGGGTTTGCGACACCCATCTACTCGGGATTGAGCCACCCGAGGTGTATACCACCGGATATTATTTGGCTCTGGGACGGAAGACAGATGGAGATTCTTGTCTACCCGGATTAGTGGTACACTACTCGGGGCATTACACTGAGGTGTAATACCGTCAGGGTTGAGATTGTGTGCGGAAGGAACGACCCGGCACGGCCGGCGTGGGCTACCACATGGTTTATGGCGTACTTTGCCATTGCGCGCGTGGGTGCCGAGTCCAGCTGAGGGCCCTGTTATTTGTTGAGATGTGACGTAGGATCGAGCATGCATTTTATTATGATGTGAGGATTTGGAATAGGGTTGAGTGCACGCACGCATTTCATGTGTTTACTACCACCTACTGGGCAATTTTGCTCAGGGTTTTATTTTTTGTAGGTAAGACCGAGCCCGACAACGATGAGTGTCCGGGTGAGCTGTAGGCTGGCTGGCGGCGGTGACTCCACGGGCTTTTGAGGGCAGCGCAGTACATGGGACGCAACCTGTGGAGAGGCGTAGGATAGCATAGTCGGGTTCTGATTTTTGGGGCTTCGGCCCGTTGTAGTTATATGACATTTTTTGTAAACCCGACTTTAGATTATATATATGTATATTATATTCCGTAAAATATTTTCGCTGATGGGTATGGTAGCTGGGTTGATGAGGTTAGGTGAGAGAATGGGGGTGGTGGTCAATATGGGTTGAGTGGGTGTGAGGTTAAGTCGTGACGAAGTGGCTTCAGAGACAGGAGCTTTCCCTCTGTCTTGGCGGGACGTCTCGATAGCCGTGTGCACTCTCTCCATCAATAGATCTATGTGCTTCGGAGAGGGCAGCTTGCCGTCGTTCTTCGATCACGAATGGCGAGAACACCTCCGTTGATAGACCAGGACGACTGATGTCGCCTGTTGGCAACCCGTGAGTCCGTCTCAATAGGTTGGCTCGTCGTCACTTGAGGTTGTGACGGGTCGAGACTTCTATCCAATCCTTGAGATAATTCCAAAGGAGTCGTCTCTATGGATGTTGTTGCAAGTTCTAATTGAATTTGCGTATCAAACACTTGTTGAAGGCCGGTAATGATGAGATTCGGAGTCTCGGCCTTAGTTGACGCTATTTGTTCGTGCTGCGGCTCAAGATGAGCGAAGATGGGTCGTCAGCACTTGGAATGTCAAGTGGCATCCTGTCTGATGTAGAGGTGGCAGCTGTGATGACGGGCTCATGAGATGTGAGTTGAAGCAGCGGAACCCGTCTGACCAATTGAATTTCCTCGTCAGATGCTGTGGCTTCTGAAGAGGTAGCCGTGTGAGGAGTTTGTTCTCATTCAACATCCTCATGGGCTGGTGCTGTCACCTGAGGCTTTTCAGGTATGATCGTGGAGATCAAGCCCTCAGTTTCAGGCGGGTAGCCTGTTGAAGTGGGTTGTGCCCCATTTCTGCGTCGGGCTGTGCTTCTTGTTGGAGGATCTCCTTGATAGACCCTTGAAACACGCCTACATGAATGGGCACTTCAGCTCCTAGTTCATCAACTGGAGCCTCAACTTCTAATTCTTGAGCCACTTCGTCAATCAGCGTGGCTTCAAGGTCTTGAGTAGAACTCTCCACTTTAAGCTCCCGGGCCAGTTGATCAATCAGTTCGGCCTCAGGGCTTTGATGTTGTTGCCGAGGGCTCACGTTGAAGTTTGTCGGGGGCCCTCTGATCATTTCCTCAGTGAGATGGTTTTCCCCACAGTAGAGCCTATATACATCTCCCGTGGGGTCGGCGAGACGTAGAAACTCAAATTGAATAGGCATCGAAGGCCGGTCCAAATCTGTAAGCTTTGGGTGATGGAAGAACTTAAGCTTCGGCGGTAGGTAGTTCCCACCAGGAGGTAGACGAGGAATGTCCTGATGAACCTCCATGAGATTGGCAATCAGTACGGAGAACCACCGAGCGTAAGGCACATTCTTCGATTTCTTGTTCTCTTTTGTCTGATTTGTTCTCCAAGGTCGTTCCAGATCAGCAGTGCAAAATCGTAATTCCGGGAGAACATAATACCGTCGAATATCCGAAGGATGTTCCCATTGCCCTTGTCGAAGCCCGCGTGCTTTGGCGAGAAGCACTTGTTGACTATCCCAAATAACATTTCCAAGGATGATGGATGCCGTTGGTCTGTACTTGGGCAAGTTTTGTGAGCGGCGGTCGGTATCCCATTTGGAGAAAGTCTTGAATCATCTCTGCATCGGACGGCATTGGTCGTAATCGTGGCTGAAAGGTAGATCCAGGACTAGGCCGAAGTCGTTCTTGCATATGCTGACGTGCCTCGTCCCGAGGACTGTAGTGAACTGATATGCGCCATCGACTATCAGACTCTTAATGCGTCCCCAAAACTGTTGTAGATAAACGATGAGCGATGATGCGGTTGCTGTGAGAGCATACCACAGGGGATGGCCTTGAAGGATGGATACAATTATCTCGTCTGGGCACCGAAAGGTGGTCAGATCGAGCTGGAAGTTAGTGTCCTGTACACTGAGGTACAAATTATGGTCGTAGATAAGGTTGTATTGAGGGTAACGATCCATCTGAAAATAATAAGAGAGCTCATTAGTTCATTTTATTTGATAGATATGTAGATTTTAATTTCGCACATAGGTTGCACGGAAAAAAAACTTTTTGATATAATTTTTGGAAGTCACATATAAAGCATACAAGAGTTTTTATCAAAAATTTTGCTAAGTGTTTAGCACAGGAAATCCACTGTTCAGTCCGTGAAATATGTCGCTCAAAAGTTGAATTGTATTTCCTAGGTGCTAATTTTTTAATTCAAGTCTTCGTTTAATTTTGCGATCGAAAATTATATTTACTAAGGTTCGCTACAGGGTAAAAAGACTTAGAAAAATTTCGCTAAGTGTTTGATGTTAGACACAGTACTGTAACCGAGAAATTTTACGCTAGAGAAAAATTTTCGCTTAAATTTACGATCGAGAAAATTGAATTCCGAGTAAATTTACAATCGAGAAATTTTTCGTGCTTGAATAAAATTTTCGTCGTGGTTTTTATCGAGCGAAAAGTTTTTGATTTTAAAGTCGGTTTCGCTGCGAAGTTTGTCGATCGAGAAAATAGTCAACGAGAGACTAAGTCAATCGCCGAAAAATTTTCGATTGAACAAAATTATCGCTGCGTCGAGAATTTTGCGAGAAATTCGCTCAGGACGTCATACCAAGCACGAGGGGCTTGTTGTGTCCGGAGAGAGCTTTATCCAATCGATAGACGTAGTCAGGATGATCTTAATCGATAAAACCTTCTGGCTGAACGACATGGACTTCTTCTTTCAATATGCCATTGAGGAAGGCGGTCTTTACATCCATCTGGTAGACCTTTAAGTCCTTATGGGCCGTGTTAGCCAAGAATAACCTGATGGCTTCAATTCGAGCAACTGGAGCGTACGTCTCGTCGTAGTCCATTCCTTCCTGTTGGTTGTACCCTTTAGCGACGAGTCATGCTTTGTTACTGATTACTTCTCCATCTTCATTTTTCTTGTTCTTGAACACCCATTTCGTTGCAATGATGGTTTTCCCATGTGGTCTCGGTACTAAAGTCCACACTTGGAGACGTTCGAATTGGTTGAGCTCATCTTGCATAGCGATAACCCAATCCGTGTCCTTAAGTGCGTCTGCTACCTTGGTAGACTCGTTTTGGCTTAAGAAACAGCTGAATAGTCCGCTCTGATTTCTTGTCCGTACTCCACTCGAAGGATCACCAATTATTTGATCGACTGGGTGGGCTGGAGTCCACTTGCGCTCATGAGGCAGACCCGAGCTTGAGGCATCAGCCATTTGTAGACCAAGATCTCGAGTGATTTGAGGCTGCTCATCCGGTTGAGGGAATTCCAATTTTGTACTTGAGTTGAGTGACTGATGAGTTCCCTCAACATCCATGGTTGGTGTAGCAACATGCTGTGGTAAATCTGAATCGGGTGAGGTGGGGACATTAGAAGAACTTGGTACATCGGCTTCGTCGAGTGGGAGATCCACTATAGGTGTGGTATCGATGGTGTCTGGCCGAACGGGCTCAAAGAGAAAGTCCAAGTCTTCTAGAGCAATTCCCATAGCTTATTCTGACGATGAATCCTGAGTTGGTGCCGTTCGCTGTTGGTTTAGTGCCAACACACCAGTGAATACGGGTTCTGAACTTTCTTATTCAGAAGCCATCTGGTTAGGCACGGGTCCTGAACTGAGGTGTGCAGGAGCCATCTCTGCCACTTCTTGGAAAGTGACATTGTAGCTTTCTTTGATTGATCGGTTGGACTTCAAGTATACTCTGTACGCCTTAGGAGTTGAATAATACCCGACGAAAGTGGCTTCGAATGCTTTAGGGTCGAACTTAGCGCGTTGCTCTTTGTCGTTCGCCACAAAGCACTTGCACCCGAAGACCTTAAAGAAAGAAATGTTGGGTACTCGCTTATTGATGATCTCGTACGGAGTTATATCGAAGCACTTGTGAATGATCGTCCCTGTTTTAAGTGAAACAGGCGGCATTTACTGCTTCAGTCCAAAGAAAATGTGGGAGACCGGAGTGGATCAGCATCGTACGCGCGGCCTCCACTAGAGTCCTGCTTTCTTTCGACGGCCACATTCTGTTGAGGTGTCTTTGCGGCTGAAATTGCTGACTAATCACAAGTTTCTGATAAAGGTCGCTGAGAAATTTGTTCTTAAACTCAGTTCCATTGTCCGTTCGAATGACTTGGATAGTCTGCTGCAGGAGGTTCTGAGTCGTGTTCACAAAATTTACGATCAAGTCCCTAATCTCATCCTTTGTTCGGAGGAACTTTGTCCAAGTGTAGCGAGAAAAATCATCTACAATAACCAACATGTACTTACGTCCATTGATACTCTTTGTTTGCATAGGTCCACAGAGGTCCATATGAAGTAGTTCCCGAGGACGTGAAGTAGAAGCAAGTAGCTTAACGTGATGAGACGCTCGCTTCATTTATCCGAGTTGACATGCTGAACATTGATGCTCTTGCGCCGTCAAATTTGCTGGTAGACCGTGAACCAACTTCTTAGTGGAAAGGCGTTGTAGAGCTTTGAAGTTAAGATGAGACACTCTTTGATGCCATAGGCTGTTCCTCTGAATATTGGTCTGAAAGATGAGGCAAATAGCAGTCGAAGGCCGCACGGACGTTAGGTTTATCGTGTATAGATTTGATTTCCGAATTCCTTGAAGGAGTTCTGTATCCTGACTGTCCAAAATTCTGCACCGGCCAGCAAGGAAGACCACCTGAAATCCATTGTCGCAGAATTGGCCTATGCTGAACAAGTTATGGCGGAGGCCTTTGACAATTAAGACATCCTTGATCGTCAGATTCTCCAGAATGATATCTCCGAATCCCAAAATCGGAGCTGAATCGTTGTTGCCGAATCTGACTTTCCCATGGAAACGGTCTTGGTAGTTGCTCAGCAGCTCTTTATTCTCAGTCATGTGTGTGGAACAACCGGAGTCAAGCTACCACACATGATGGATCTGCAACAACAAATTAGGGAGCTTTAGGTACCCACTTAAGAATGGGTCCTCTCAGATTAGCAACCTAAGTGGGTACCCACTTAGGTACCCACTCTCTGTTGCTTTCGCTCAGGGCTTTATCTAGGTTGCTATTTTTAGTCTGTAAGGAGGCTATTCTAGTATCTAGACTACCTATTTTTTCATTTGCATTTGACAAGAGAATTTCTACGCAAAATTTTTTGTCAAATAGCAATTGATAGTTACGCTCACTTATAGCTAGTCTCTCTCCTAATTCCTTTACGCTTTTCTGTTCACGTTTCATGTTAGCGGAGTCTATTTCGTACGATTCTAACATGGTCAATAATGTGGAGTTAAAGGAATTTACCTCCTGAAATGACGTGGATGCTTGGTCATCATCCATCCGGGTAGAGGGTTCAACGTCGGAATCTTCGTCTAGGCGGGCCATGAGGGCTAGGTTCTCCTCTCTGAACTCGACGTATCCTCGAGCCAATGATCTTGCTCCGGCATGAGAGCTACTCCAGCTTCCTTCTGCTTTGTGAGTTGAAGCTTCTTGGAGTAGTATTTGGCATCTCTCTTCATTGGGAGAGTGCATTCACAGGCGAAGTGGCCGGATTTTCCGCAGTTAACGCACTTGCTTGACTCTTTAACGTTCTTGACTTCGGAGGTCTCCGGTGCTCTTTCCTTATTCTTTGAGCTCATGGTCCGAAGAGCTTATGATGAGGACTTCTTCTTGAAGTACTGTTTGCTCATCATCTTTCCAATTAGAGGCAGTTGCTTTCCTAGGGCTCGGATATTTGGCTCGACGTCGGAGTCCGATTCAGCTTCCGACTCTGATGGGGTGGAAGGCCTAATGGTCTTGTCTTTGCGAGGTCCAGAGCTTCTCTTTTCTGAGACTAAGGCACTGAGTCTTCAGTCTGTCTGCCCTTTTTCGTGTTGTGCGAGATTGTCAAAGATAGCGTGAATATCCAACTCCTCCAAGTCTTTGTTCTGTCGAATTTGAGTGGATATCTTCTTCCATTCCTAAGGCAGAGAAGATAGAAATCGAATGTTGGTCTCCACGTTCGTCTTGGAGATTTCTATCTTCCTCATCTCGTTGAGAAGTGTGAGGTATCTTTGATAAAGATCTTCTAGGCTCTCTTTCGGTTTGGCCTTGAAAGAGTCGTAGGCCGTTAGTATGTTGGCCTTTTTTGCTTTGACACCGACTTCGTTACGCTGCATCATGCGATAGAGTCATCCCACATTCCTTTTGCTGTAGGAATGTTGTCGATCTGTCTATATATGTCGTTTGGGATTCCTTGCATGAGCCAAGATTTACAGCCGAGGTCAGTCTTAGCTCTCAACCTTTCTGCCTCAGTATACTCACTTTGAGTCTTAAGTTATCGAGTCGCAGGTAGAGGCGGGTTGTTTGTTGGATTTGCTGCCTGTTCAACCCCAAACTGAGCTGGACCTTCTTCGAGAGATGCGAGAAGGTACTCGGCATGCTCTTTGAGTTCTAGGAAATTCAAGAAACGGTTGTGCCAGAATGTGTATTCTCCGCGTTTCAAAATGGATGGACGGTTGTCATTTCCAAGTGTATAAGCATCCATTTTGTCTTTTGAAGAGTTGATTAAGGATCTTCGTTGATTGTTTTGATGGTTTGAACTGGTGTAACGTGCTTCACAAGTAACAAATTAGTTAGTAGCGTTTGACTCGGAAGCAGTTCGAGAATTATTTTCGATTCAATCTTCAAAGTTTGATTCGAAAAATAATTTCGTCGAAATAATATGTAATTGTTACTGTTCTCGTGCGAGAAAGTTTGTCGGCGAAAAATTTTTCGAGCGAAATTAATTTCTCAATTTCGTTCGGTCCAGAAAAATTTCTGGATTGTGAATTTATTTTGATCGCAAAGAAACAGTACGATTAGCAAGTTTCTCGCTTAATCAAAATAAATCTATTGACTGGAAAAGTTTTTTGAGCGCAAATGATTTTCGCTTGGTCAAACTAAAAAGTCAGACCGAAAATGTCTTTCGAGAGAAAATTTTACACGTGTGGCGACCCTACTTCCTAATTAAATATATTGGCGAATTTCCGCAACGAAAGTCGCGGAGGACCCGATTTATCAAAAACTTTTAAGGAAAATAATATACATATATATTACAAAAGTCGGGTTTACAAAAAAAAGTCATATAACTACATCGGGCCGAAGCCCCAAAAATCTAAACCCGACTATCCTACGACTCTCCACAAGTTGCGTCCCATGTATTGCGCCGCCCTCAAAAGCCCGTGGAGTCACCGCCGTCAGCCAGCCTACAGCTCACCCTGACACTCATCGGTGTCGGGCTCAGTCTTACCTACAAAAAATAAAATCCTGAGCAAAATTGCCCAGCAGGTGGTAGTAAAGACATGCAATGTGTGCGTGCACTCAACCCAATTCCAAAACCTCACAATATGATACAATGCACGCTCGATCCTACATCACATCTCAATACATAACAGGGCCCTCGGCTAGACTCGGCACCCACGCGCGCAATGGCAAAGTACGCCATAATCATGCGGTAGCCCACACTGGCAGCGCCAGCTCGCATTCTCCGCACACAATCTCAACCTGACGGTTTTACACCTCAGTGTAATACCCCGAGTAGTGTACCACTCACCCGGGTAGACAGGAATCTCATATCTGTCTGCCGTCCCTGAGCCAAATATATATATCCGGTGGTATACACCTCGGGTGGCTCAATCCCGAGTAGACAGGAGTCGCAAACCCTATCTCTCACCAGGTGCCCAATCGAGTCTAGACCTGACGACCAATAACGGTTACTCTACCCCACTCGTCAGACACCATAAGGCGTCTCCGTATAAATACGGTATATCAACCTCTCAAGTGCATGTCGTGAAATGCACACAATACAAATCGCATAAATCACGTAATATGTATCGAAACTCCAAATCACATAACTCGTAAAATATCAACTAGGCCGAACGTTTTAAAATTAAAAATAATCTTAAAATATTAAAATATTGGTTGACCCGAAAATATTAGTTATAGTACGAAAATATTTTATGTTAAAATGAGTTGGGCTGAAAATAATTCTATTTAAAATAATTGGACCTGAAATAGGTTAAAAGCCCAAAATTAAATCTGCTGGTCAACTCTGGTCAAAGCCCAAACCAAGATTCGCCCGATCCCACATTTTAAAAGTTGGTCAACTCGTGAAACGTTCCGGTCAATGCCCAAATTCGCAAAATCACTCGTTGAGTATCGCGAATCGCCTGATTAAAATTGGTCAACCTCCAAGTCATCGAGTCAAAGCCCCGATTTGCGAAACCTACGCCGAGTTCGCGAATTTTTTGATCAGGCCCGCGAAACCTGGTTTAAACCCCCGCGAAGCCCGACGCCACTCACAGGAATCACCCCGCGAAATGAGTCGGCCCGTGAGAACATAAAGTCGGCCCGCGAAATCCGAACTCTGGCCCGTGCAAACCTATTTTACTCACACATTGAAAATCCTTTTTGGGCCGCGACAAAACTTCCCGACCCGAAAACCCAATCGGCCGAATTTTCTTTTTATTTAAAATCATTTCACTCGATTCGCGAAATAAGAAACGGCCCGTGAAACTCTTTCTCTCTCTCAATTTGCGAATTTAGAGTAGGCCCGCGAAACTCTTTTTAACTCTCACAGTTCGCAAAATAAAGTCGACCCGCAACTTAATCGCCCGATTCGTCAACCTCCTAATTCGTGAATTAAGTAAACGCGCGAAGGTCGATGGTGTGAAAAGACTTCCTGATGTCGAATTCCAAAAACAAATACACATAATACACATAAACCCTAAAATCGCCCGATTCACATAAACAAATAAAGAGCTCATATGTTACACCCTTGAGTGCCACGTCATCAGCTCGCTCATGGCCGAGCTATACAAGTAGCGATAATGTGCGGGTCCAAGGCGCATGGTTGGGGCGGCTCAAACACTTGGACATTTCGACCCAGGAAGCATGATCGGAATCCGACGAGGTAACGGTGGACTCGGCCGGGCCGACGAGGTCGGCACGGAGGCCGGCCAGGCGGGTGGCCTGGCCGGGCCGCGCACTCACATCGGGCACAAGGTGGGCGCGCGCATGCGAGCCACCTGAACGTTGAGGTTCAGGGCGGCGACGACGGACGATAGACCGGCGATGGGTCACGGCGGCGGTGCGCAGCGGCGGTGGTCGGCGGTGGCGCTGAGGTGACGACGGCTGAGCTGGGATGGCGAGGCTGGACTTGATCCACGCGAGGTGGGCCAGGCTGGTGAGCGACTTGGTGCGCGCGCGGGACGGCGCGCGCGCACGTAGGGCAGCGCGCAGCGGGTGCGCGCGGCTGTGAGCCATGGGCGCGGGCGATGCGAGCGGCGGCACGCGGAGTCCGTGGGCTGCGAAGAAGCTTCCAAGAAAGAGTTTGAATTGGCCAAGATTTGGTGAGATCTTTTTGGGAAAGACTTACCATATTTAGGTAGATCTTTAAGGGAAGATTTGGGAAATCTTTGAGGAGGTCTCTTACCAATTCAAAGGAGGCTGAGGCTTATAAATAGAGCCTTATTTCGAGCTGCCCAAGAGAGAGAGATTTGGAGAGGAAAAACTCGAGTCTTGAGAGACGATTTTCGAGAGCACACCAAGTCACAACATCGAGTCTTTGGTGCAAAGATTCGAAGGGGTCGCGTTGAGGCATTCACGAGCGAGTGAGGCGAGTGATTAAGATCCCAAGGGACACTTAGGATAACCGTGTTAGTAGTTTCGTTTTGGGTAGCGAGGTGAGGCCGAGGTCTGTTCGGTTCCACACGGGGTTTGAGTTTTCCTATTGTGTACGTTTTGTTCGTTGAGGAATAAAACGGGGCTAAGTCGAGGAGCGAACCTCGGCGAGTCCCCTTAAATTTACGTTGTCTTGTTCCGTTTCTGCTTTTCAAGGCATGGCGCGTGTTTGAAGGCTGATCGTGACCAAGGCGATTAACGCGGGGGCGGGGATCGATTTGGCACGAGCCGGTTGTGAAGGCGCGGCTACGAGGATAGTTTCGAAAAAAATTGTCTAAGTACCGGATTCGCAACACATATATTGAGTTCAATATCACATAATACACATCACGAAAATTTCATAAAAATTATAAAACCCGAAACTTTGAATTCGAATGGCCTTCAAATCGAATTCTAATATTTTTGAGGAATATAATACGTCTAAAAGGGTTTGTAGGGGTTATAAACCACCTACCTAACCTCCAAGCTAGTTAGATGGTGGTTTGTGATGTTGAACTACTAGAAACCCTATTGCTCGTTGTTTCAGTCACCACTTATAACCTCGGCTAATCAACCAAACCGTGCAAAGTATTAAACACATAAACTTATAGGTGATTTATAAGTTATAGACAGGATGCTTACCTCGAAATTCTAGGTTTCGTTCTGCCAAAACTTTCTTTCCTTGGCTATCGAAATGTTCTATCTCCTTACCCTTTTGTTCTCCTCTTTTGATCATCGCTTTCTATTTAGCTAAGAATTGTTCCCTTCTTCACGTTATTTTATGTGGATAAGGATGATTGTTCTTAACCTAGGTAATAAGGAAATGAGACATTACATACGTGTATTACCCTTTGTATTAAGTAATTCCTTCCTAAGTTGGGCTCTACTTATTCATTTGGGCCATTTCTTACAATTTACTAATTGGTAAATGGCTTGGGCCCTTATTTATTCTCTTTTTGCCCTTTTTACCTATTTTCCAAACTTATTTGTTGCATGGGCTTCGTAAGTAGTTTGGCCCATACTATTTTATTCAACCCTCGGGCCCAATTATTATTTCTGATTTAATGCCGAAAATTCCATTTTGCCCGAAAATTAGCTTCATTATTTCGAACGTTGCAAAAATAATCCCGTATTAATTTTACGGGTATTACATCCTCCCCCCCTTAAAAGAAATTTCGTCCCTGAAATTTAAGTCGTCGAAAACAACTCGGGGTACTTCTCGCGCATTTCATCTTCTCGCTCCCGTGGCTTCTTCTAATGCCTGATTTCGCCACATGATCTTCACTAGGGTGATATTCTTATTTCGAAGTCGCTTTACCTCGTACATTAAAATTTCTATCGGTCTTTCTTCGTAACTCAAGTCCGGTTACAACTGTTGATGAAGCGTCTCCCTTCGTAGCACATGGCTCGGATCCGGAACGTACTTCTGTGGACACGTGGAAGACGTCATGGACTTGTGCTAGCGGCAGTTCTAGCTGATACGCCACTTCGCCGACTCTTTCAAGATCTTGAAAGGTCCTATATATCTCGAACTCAGCTTTCCTTTTTGTCCGAAACGTTTAACACCCTTCATCGGTGATATCTTTAGGAAAACTTGATCGCTTTCCTCAAATTCCAACGGCCTTCGTCTTTTGTCTGCGTAACTCTTCTGATGACTTTGGGCCATTTGCATTCTCTCCCGAATTTTATTAACAGCAGCTTCGGTCATCTCACGAACCATTTCGGACCTAACAGTGCCTTCTCGCCGATTTAAGCCCAATGAAACTGGGATCGACATTTACGCCCATACAAGGCTTCGTATGGCGCCATCCCAGTCGTCGTTTGATAGCTGTTGTTGTACGAAAATTCGATCAACGGGAGATATTTACTCCAGCTCCCTCGGAATCCAGAACACATGCCCTCAACATGTCTTCAAGTGTCTGGATCGTTCTTTCCGATTGTCCGTCAGTCTGGGGATGATAAGCTAAGGTAAAAGACAATTTAGTTCCTAAAGCCTTCTGTAAGCTCACCCAAAACTGGGACAGAAACCTTGAATCTCGATTAGAAACGATCAACATCGGAATCCATGGAGTCGCACTATTTCTTGAATATACAACTCTGCGTACTTCTTCATGGAATAGGTTTGATTGATCGGCAGAAAATGGGTGGACTTAGTCAGTCTGTCGACAATTACCCAAATTACGTCATGACCTTTCACAGTCTTGGGTAATCCGACAACGAAGTCCATTGTTGTATGGTCCCACTTCCACTCAGGAGTCGTCAAAGGTTGCAACATTCCTGACGGCCTTTGATGTTCTGCTGACAGGTCAGACATCGGCTTACGAAAGTAGCAACATCTCTTTTCATTCCTGGCCACCAATAATTTATCCGCAAATCTCGATACATCTTCATTGCACCGGGATGCACCGAGTAAATTGTCGCATGCGCCTCCGTCATTAAGGTTCGGCGGATGTCTTCGTCTTTAGGCACATACAGGTGACCTCTGAATCGTAAGCTTCCGTCGTCTCGAAATTCGAAATCTGACGGAACATCTGTATCTTGTTCGTTTCGAATGTTCAGATACAATTCATCTCCTTTTTGTGCCTCGATGATTCCATCTAACAGCGTCAGCTTGAGTGTTAACGCTGCTAATTTCGATTCAATCTCTCCAAAGTTGATTACCTCAACTCCGAGTCGACTCAATTTGGTACTCACAGTTTTTCGGCTCAAACCGTCTGCGACTACGTTAGCTTTCCCTGGGTGATAACTTATCACACAGTCGTAGTATTTCACTAGTTCGAGCCATCGTCTTTGCCTCATGTTTAACTCCTTCTGTGTGAAGAAGTACTTCAAGCTCTTATGATCTGTAAAGATTTCGCACCTCTCTCCGTACAGATAGTGTCGCCATATTTTAAGAGCAATCACTACTGCAGCGAGTTCAAGATCATGGGTGGGGTAGTTCTTCTCATACGGTTTCAACTGTCGGGAGGCATAAGCAATTACCTTCCCGTTTTGCATTAACACGCACCCCAAACCATTTTTCGAGGCATCACTATATACCGAAAATACTTCAGTACCAGAAGATATTGCTAAAACTGGAGCAGTCGTCAGTCTTTTCTCAGCTCCTGAAAACTTCGCTCACATTCTTCTGCCCACTTGAATGGGACATTCTTCTTCGTCAAATTAGTAAGCGTCGAGCCTATACTGGAAAAATCCTTAATGAATTTTCGGTAATATCCAGCAAGCCCGAGAAAGCTTCGTACTTCGGTGGGAGTGGTCGGTCGCGGCGATTTATCTATTGCTTCAATCTTACTGGGGTCTACTGAAATTCCGCTTCCCGAAATGATGTGCCCTAGGAAAGCCACTTGTTCCAAGCAGAATTTGCACTTCTTAAACTTGGCGAATAGTTGCTTCTTCCGAAGAATTCCAAGGACCGTTCTCAGATGTTTCTCGTGTTCCTGCTTCGTCTTAGAATAGATGAGAATATCGTCAATAAAGACGATAACAAAGCGATCCAGAAATTCTATAAACATCCGGTTCATCAAATCCATGAATGCAGCTGGGGCGTTCGTTAGCCCGAAAAGCATGACCAAAAATTCGTAGTGGCCGTACCTCGTGCTGAAAGCGGTTTTGGGAACATCGGCTTCACGGATCTTCAACTGATGGTAACCGCAACGTAGGTCGATCTTCAAGAAAACCGTCGCCCCTTGTAGTTGATCAAATAAATCGTCTATTCTCGACAACGGATACTTATTCTTAATCGTGATTTTATTGAGCTCACGATAATCGATACACATTCTCATCGACCCGTCTTTCTTTTTCACAAATAATACAGGGCTCCCCATGGCGAGAAACTGGGTTATAAAACCCTTTTGTAATAAATCTTCCAATTGCTCCTTCAGTTCTCGTAATTCGGTTGGTGCTAACCGTTACGGAGATTTAGAGATCTGGGCAGCTGCAGGAATAAGATCGAGAACAAATTCAATTTCTCGGTCCGGAGGTAATCCCGGAAGATCTTCAGGAAATACATCGGGATATTCGTTTACTATTGGAACCTCCTCAAGCTTCGGCTGGGAAGACTCCTCAGCTTTCACCGCAAAAACTAGGAACGATTCGCAACCCGCGTTAACGAGTCGCTGAGCTTTCAAAGCAGAAATCCGAGGGATTGTCTTACCATTCTTCTTCCGAAAATTCAAATTCCTCTCCCTCGGGTGATCGGAACCTAGAAAAATTTTGGCGCAGAGTTTTCGATTGAGAAATTAATCTGATCGAAATCCCAGCGAGAAAAATTGAAATTGTGCAATTAATCACAGAATACAAATTAACGCTTATTCAAGCAAAAACAACCAATTAGACAATGAAATTGCAGGTAATGCTCGAAATCAACTACTAACTACGCAGGAACAGGCAATTAAACACGTCATGAAGCAAAATATATCAACTTTAAGCAAAATCATTACGTGTTCAAACTGTTCTTCGTGTGAATAGTCACTTTTCAAATTCAATCAAATCTGCTAAATCGTTGTTCTAAACGCTACCGATCTAATCGCAAATGATTTCTAGCACGTAAACGAGCACAGAAACATCAAATTCAGGTCAAATAAGCACAGAATTAAGGCTATCCGATCGAATTCAACTTTCGTGCCAAAACTGTTCTTCGAGCCAAAACAGTTTCAGAATTTAAATTCGACCAGATTCTAACAAAAACAGAACGAATCTGCTCTGATACCAATTATTAGGTCCTCTAATTATCAACTCTATGATCCTAGACTAAAATCTTAAGGCAATCGATTAGAATTGTCTGAATTACGAGTTCGATCGAAAACCTTCTTTGGAGAGCTCGAGAGAGATTTCTTTTAGAGTGAGACACATTTCTGAGTTTCTCTCTCTAGAAATGGATTTGCAAGCCTTTCGGATCAATTCAACTATTTTCTGTATTAAGCTCAATCTTTACAATGCTATTTATACCAAACAAACTTGGTATAAATATCAAACTAGTCCTAAACTATGGACTAATACAATAAACGCCCCTAATTACGAGAACAGCTAATAAAATCAAAGTACAACTAAAATGTATTCTACAGAAATGTTTGCAAATTAACTAGCTTGCCATGTAACACAAACTAATAACTGTGTATTACTTAAGAAAACACCAATAACACAAACATGTCAACAAGTAACAAATAAGCAATACCGGATATCGGGACATCTCTAATAACAAATTCAGCACACAAGCAACAGACTGTGATATGTATCAACAACGGTCGACGACATAGAAAACCAGCTGAAATTTGTGAAAATGTCGACATTTGTGATTGAATAAAAGTTTTCCCGTCCTCAATTTCGGATGCGTCCTACTAATCGGGATAAGTATCGAATGTTCGTACTCCAACCCCAATTCAAAAATTTTGTTCAGAAACTAAAAAATATCAACTTTAATGACGAACAAGGTGAAAGCGGCTGAATTTGATCATACTTCTAATAGCAAATGTCAAATGTATGTTATTGAAGTTCATCATGGAATGGCGAAGCATTTTGATGAGATCGAATATTGAAACGCCTGCGATTTAACTACCTTGCCAGGTAATACAAACTGGTAACTGAGTACCACTTAAGAGAATACCGACACAAACATGTCAGCAAGTAACAAATAAGCAACAACGGATAACGAGGCATTTCTCTCTAATAATAAATTCAGTGCAAAAGTGACACTTTCGACAACTAATTTAACACTCATCTTAGTCTTGATAACATCTTCTGTAGGGTTGTCAACGGGGCGGGTTCGGGGCCCCCGTTCCCGTCCGTCCCCGCGGGGATCCCTGCCCCGTCCTAATTTATATTATTTTAATACTTTTTAAACTATATTTTAATATTATTTATATTATTGAAACAATATTTTAATCATATCTATATTATTTTAATATTATCCAAAGTATATTTTATTATTTACTTATAATAATATTAATTGAATATAATATATATTATTTTAATAATCGGGGCGGGGCGGGAACGGGGCGGCGATATCCGCGGGGAAAAATTTCCCCCCGTCCCCGCCCCATTGACAACCCTAATCTTCTGCAGTCTGCGTAACATTTTTTACACTTTGGATAACACTTTCTGTAGCGATTTTAGTCTTTCAACACAAGCAATTGGTCGCGATGAAACTATCAAAACCGTCGACAACATCCAAAAACACATGAAAACCACTGGAATATCTTCGTTAGTGACCAGATAAGGTTAAATCGTTCTCAGTTTCTCATGGGTACTAACAATGGATAATTATTTCATAAGGAGATCATACTTCAAACCCAATTCGTAAATCTCATTGAATAACGGGTGAAACCTCGAATTTAAAGGTCGAATAAGATAAAATCGACTCAAATAATAATAATAATAATAATAATAATAATAAAGTAATGTCGTTAACCATGAAATTGAGAAAATTAGCTATCTCTGTGATTAAAACGTTTTAAAAGTGAGTAATGGTTTTACCCGACAAATATAACATATTCACATGTAAAAGAAACACTTCATTGAGAATATTCTTGAAAGTTCTAGATTGACAGAGAATATTTAGAGGATTTTCTCGGAACAGTACTACATTAATTGCAAATAATGACACATATCTGGTAGACTAAAAACAACACCAACTCAATTTATGACACATTGATTGATATTGATACTACATAAAATATTGTTCAGTACCACATCATTAATTCGATTTCGTTCAAAAATACACTTTTATTTCGGATGTTTAATATGGATGTTCATGTAAATACATAATTTGACAAAGTTAAACCACAACATTCCTTTAAAAGACACTTTATGCGAAATTTGATGCAAATGATATCAATAGCCATGTAAACATATAGCCCTCCATCACAAAACATAGACTATCATCTCTTTCAATAGAAACATTATGAATTCGACCATCAACATGCTCAAAGTTCAACATTAAAGCACAAATAACATTTATAGACCACAAACCCTAAATACTAAACTCAAAAACCCTAAATACGAGCCCCGAACTTAACCCCTGAACCCCAAATTTTTTTTTAAGGTGGTAACCTATAAAGCACAAGTCATGAATCGTACTCCCAAAATTTCATGTCGTAGACCCTTAATGTTAACCTCGAAACCCTAAATTTTATACCCCAAAACTACATAGAAACCCTACCGCATAGACAACAATTTTGTAACAAATAATACACTTTTGGTAACACTTAAACCCTTACTGGTATCACATTATACACACCTGAAAGTTTTGGAGATCCCTCTAGAACATCTCAGAATCAATATCCCCGCCAAAACTCTTGTCAAATTCAGAAATCCCGCCAGAACACTGAACTTCAAAATTAAACCAAATAAATGGCAATATGTACCATCTAAACCATTTCTGGTACCACTTCATTAAAAAGGTACCAAAACTATCGGAAAACATAATTCAATCTACCAAGAATTTATAAATTTGTGTCAAAAGTTTTCGAAAAAACTATTCCAAAGTCGTACTTTTATGAACAAATATCAAAATAAACCTCTGACAATGCATCGAATGTGGTTTGGTGCAGGGTTGGGTGGTGGTGTGGACGAAAATAACGTTCGTCCGAGGGTTCTCATCGTTTAGTCAATAACATTTAAGTATATATCAATAACAAACCATGCATTCAGTACCGCGTGAACACTTTCTAGTACTTTTTCGTCGAAACATATACCGCATAATTTCATGGTATTCCTTTTCGCTGTTATTTGAAGACATATATGTGAGCTTCTATACCACTGTAACGAAAAGTGATTTTTGCTGAAATTATCCGGCGACTGTATTGCGAGTTCGAGAAACCTTCACAAAATTATCAGGTTTGGGTGGTGATGCTCACGAATATATATTTACGAAAAAACGTTTGTTCGAGGGTTCTCATCGTTTACTCAATAACATTTAACGATCCTTCGATAACAAAATTTGTACCAACGGTACCGCGTAAACTCCACTTGGTACCTCTTTGTCGAATCTTATACAACATATTTGCCAATATATACATGTTCACCCTTATTTGGAGATAGACACCTTACCTCCTATACCACTGTAACGAAAAGTGATTTTTGCTGAAATTAACCGGCGATTGTATTGCGGGTTCGAGAAACCTTCATCGACGAACCATCAAGCATAAAAGGTGGTACATCCCAATACTAAGACTATATGTCTCTCGAATTTATACATATTACTTATAATTTCGGCCGGAAACACGATTCGATCTACCAAAATTTATATAATTTGCGTCGAAAGAATTCGGGGAAAGCTAATTGGAAATCGTACTTTTTAACACGTAATATCATAATAAACTTTCGATAATACATCGAATGTGGTTTTGTGCAGGGTTCGATGGTGGTGCTGACGAATATAATATACGGAAAAACGTTCCTCTGAGGGTTCTCATCGTTCAGTCAATAACATTTAAGGATCATAACAAAATTTGTTCCAACGGTACCGCGTAAAGTCATTTTAATACCTCTTCGTCGAAACTTATACCACACATGTGCCATTATATACCTTGACACTGTTATTTAAAGACAGTTACTTGACATCCTATACCACTTTAAGGAACAATGATTTTTTGCTGAAATTATCCGACGATTGTATTGCGAATTCGAGAATTGAACGATAAACAATTGACCCAATACGGCGACGCGACGAAATTATAAGGCTATGGGCCTCTCAAATATATACATATTACCTTTGATTTCGACTAGAAATATGATTCGATCTATAAATATATTAGTATTTGCGTCGAAAGATTTCAAAAAAAAAAAACTCATCGGAATTGTACTTGTCTTAACGTAAATATCATAATAAACCCTCGATAATACATCTAATGTGGTTTGGTGCAGGATTGGGTGGTGAGGCAGACTAAAATAATATATACGGAAAACGTTTGGCCGTGTTAACAAAGTTGTTATATTGATACCACTTTAATATCCATTTAGTCAACAATATTACTGTCATAATAACACTTAATTGTAACACAATAACATTGGATTTTACGTTCATAAAAAAAAGGAGCTCGTGATAACTCGTATATTAAGTCTTTTGTTATGATATTTTCGTCAGATCCAATTTTAGGTCCTTTTAGTAGCCATTTGGCATAATTGGTCCTTATAGCTAAAGTTAATTCTGACAAGGGCCTGAACCGTGTTAAATATTTCTGACATGGCCTGCTACGAAATGGCCTGCTACGAAATGGCCTTTTTTTAAAGATAATCAATACAACACACCTCCACTAATTCACACGGTAAAAGAACCCACTACATCACCAAAACGGGAAAAAATAATTTTATGAAATCTTACTTACACAAGCAAACAATCCACCATCATATAACCAGGAGACAATCACCACAAAAGAAAAAAAAAAAGAAAAAAAAAAAAAGAAAAAAAAAAAATAACTCCAGCGGAAGCCTTCATGTGATACACAAGCTTCCGTGACTAATTGGACAATGGCTTAAGCGAAGCTGCATTAGGCGGAGAGTTGAACCCCACCATCGACATTAGGTCGCCACGCATGTAGGGTTAGAGTAAACTAGTCCATTACGTCGTATGCGTCATCTCTTATCCAAATTGTCCAATAAAGCCTTTTTTATGTTAATTTGGAAATTGAAATCGTTTTTCGTGTTGAAGGGTGTTTGGTCATTTTCTATAATTAGTTGCATGGTTGGACTAATAATCTTGCCCAACTCTGTTGGATATCTTAGATTCGATGGTTTATAGTAGCGAGCGTTTGTCTCGGATATATCCAAATACACATTTTCGAAACTGAACAATAGACAAAATAGGCTTTACCTTGGGATAACCGAGACCGTAAACGGGTCCTTATTGTACAAATATATTTGTTTATCACATCAACATCCCACTTACTAAATCATTATTGAAGTCCTCGTCAAAACGAAAGCCACTCAAACCCCAAATGTATGCATATGAATTTCCAGCGAGGGCGGCAAATACAAATGTGTTTAACTTCTTTGAAGTATTCAGCAAAATAACTTTACTCTTTAATTAATGAGCCATTTGATTAATAAATTTTAGTTTTACTGTCCCGATTTAATCCTTTTACTTCAAGCGTCGGCCCCACGTAATAAGAACGTTGGAACAAAAAAGAAAATAATTTTCTATGGCCTCTTTGCCTTTTCTTCCTTTAATCAGACCGTTGTAAAACTCCACTTCAAAAGCAGAGTAAATCGAATCTCTCCTTTCTTCAACGACAATGGCAGAGACGATGAGCACAACTCTGCTTCAAAACGACCAAACCTTCAAATCCCTACATCTCGCCCTTGGTCCCAAATCACTCTTACAATCTCAGTTATTCGATTCGAACAAAACCTACGGAGTTAGGAGAGGCCCAAGATACAAACAGTACACCGATCTCAGAGACAAACGGCTACGGACCAAGAACTGCGCCGAGGGCTGCCCGCCGGCTAATGAAACGCCGGAAAACCTCCCTGTATTAACCCCACGAAAGAAGCAAGTGAAGTTTAGCTGCAGCGCCGCCACGCTGCCGAAGAGGCCCAACAATAGGGCGACGGCGAGCCCTTCTTCAGTCGTGGCTCAGTCGGTGCCTGATTTTTCGTCCTTTCTTCGCAAGGAGAATCGCAAGCCCACCCCAGCGTCGCCGTCGAACAGGTCCTCCGTGACTCCGCCGGTTATGAAGAGTGGGAGAATGTACGGGAAAATGGTTGGCGGTAAGTCGGCGGCGGCCTCCGATGAGAAGAGGAGTGGTGGTGGGGCGGCGGTGATGTCTCGTAAGAGCTATGCTAATATCGATGAGTTGGCTCGTGCCGCTGGTAATGCGATCGTCAATGGTGGGAATACTAATAAGAGTGTCAGAAAGAGCGCTGTGTTTGGGTTCAGACAAATTTGATGAGCTTTTTTGACTCTGAGGAATTGCTACTCTGCTGCTAGTGATGGGTTTATTTGTTTTCTGTTCATTTCCCTTGTCTATTGATTCTTACTTTTTTTCCTTTTCTCGTTTTGGGCTGTTTCGATTGCTTTTGTGATTTTCATTTCAAGATATATAGAGAGGTTTGATGTTTCGATGGATTACGGTTTTTTCGTTTTCCTGTAAAAAAGTAGCTCTAGATCGATACTTGGGTGGTGTCCGTGAGATATTCTCGCGTCTTAGATGATGAATGAATGAATGAATGTAATATATATCCAAAGCAAAAACATTTTTAAATGGTTTCATCTCCTTAATTAACTGCAACTAGGCAATCAATTTCCTCGCATAACCAAAATAGAAAACAGATTACCACGATGAACAACACCTCTGGGGGGGGGGGGGGGGGGGGGGGGGGGTGATTTGGGGAAAACAAAGGCAATTTAGAGTTACTTACGCAGTCAGATTCCCAAGCCATGATAGTAGAGCTTGTGCACCTTTTTCCCAAGAGCAATCCAACATCATGTCATGGGCAACACCTTCAATGCAAACTGGTGAGACAGAATAAAACCTGCCTGTTTCATCAAGCCCTTCCTTGTCCTAAAGACAACCCAAAAAGTTATTTAATAGTACTGAAAACTCTACTTACTTATACGTTCAAAAATCAGTCGTATTGATTAATGGGATTGGATCAAATGAACAAGAAATTCTTTTGTACCACTATGAAGTCGTCGGTAGCTCCCAAAACAAGGATTTTGGTCGAAGGGTCTTTAGCCTTAGGAACAGGAAGTGATGCATTGAGCTTCCTCAGATCAAACAATGGCATCCTTGAACTTTGTGTCATCAGCTTCTGATAACTGGAGACAATTGTCAAATCTAAGAATGAATACAACTTGCACAACCTTTCTGCGAGGATCGAAGAGAGTCTGCATTTAACAATATCATCCTCGCTTAAAGGTCTTTTTGCTGTTTTGTGAAGGTTGATTGAGAATCTAGTTCATGGTAAGTGAGTACTTGATGTGAAGCGAGATGACCAAGGAGAGATGTTAGATGAAGGCAAGAGTCAACCGATTAGAGTGTGTGCGGCGCACAAAAGGGGGGATGAAGACCTAATTATTAGGAAGACCTAGTTAAAGGAAACATATTCTATAATTAGATAGTATATGATATTTAAACTAGTTAGCTAGGATATGAGATATTTTAGCTAGGGGTAGTGCTTATAAAAAGGAAAACATACCTCTTTACTCATTATCAGTTTTTATCAATAAAAGTTTATTAGTTAAGAAAGTCCGATCCCGACAAGGAACCAGCCTTGCCGAGATCTTCGATAAGGAACCAGCCTTGTCGTGGTCTTTTTTCTTTTACGCGATTTACCTTCTATCAATTCGGTCCGACCTTGACATCCCACCACATAAGCCCTCACCCACATCTACAACCTCTACAGTCGCATCTCGTCTTCAGTTCAGCGCAGTCCCCATAAAAAAATCATGGTGGAAACTCGAGATTCCTCGACCAACACTAAACTGCAAGCTCTCGAAGAAACTATGAGTGTGATGGCAGAAGAACAAATTCAGCTGAAGAAAAGTATTGACGATGTTAAGGATCAGGTGGCGGAAATCAATGCTGTTAAAAGTCAGGTGGCGAAAATTTTAGGAATTCTGTCGGGAGTTTCGACCGGTCCGAATATGGGAGAGACAAGTGGCAACTCCAACGCAACACTTGGAATTAAGAACGGTTCGATAACCAACCTAGTCCTACCCACGTTCGACGGAAGTGATCCTCACGGGTGGATTGCTCGGGTGGAACAGTTGTTCGACATCCACGCCATATGCGAAGATCAAAGAATCCCCTTGGTACTGGTGGCAATGGAGGGATTGGCTCTTAACTGGTTTCGTTGGCTACAACGCCGCAAACCGGGATTCATGGCAACAATTTACCCACGCTCTTGTAGTTCGATTTGATGAAAGACATGAAGGAAGTCCGTATGAGCGCCTAGCGGCAATTAAACAAACCGGCTCCATCGTCCACCATATGGATCTCTCTATTCAGGTATCCAATCAAGTGCCCGATGTTAGCGAAGACAAGAACGAGCTGAAGGAAGATGTCCATTGCGACCTTCGATTCGATGGAAGATGTGAAAGAAGTCCATATGAGCACTTGGCAGCCATTAAGCAGACAGGCTCCATCGTCAACCATATGGATCTCTCTATTCAAGTATTCAATCAAGTGCTCGATGTTAGCGAAGACAAGAACGAGCTGAAGGAAGATGTCTGTTGCGACCTTCGAATCCTGAATCCTGAAAACTTGGAGACGGTAACGCACATGGCCATAAATATCGAAAGAAAGTATCAACGGGAGCGAAAAGGAATCGAACACATTTTTCCGGCAACCGTGGCTCATCATCCGCTTTCCGCGCATCGATGGTAGTTCGTCCGCCACCAGCCCCAAATCTGACCCACTCCCAAGGGTGCGTAGTCTTACCCACTACCTCAGCCTGGATTCCAAAGCTGATGTACAAATTTCATGATACACCAACTGGGGGTCATGCAAGGGTATTTCGCTCCTATCGGCGAATCGCTTCGTGCGTTTATCAGCGGGGAGGTATCATTTTCTCAAGGAAGACGTGAACAACAGATGCTTAGTTGGTCAGAAATCAAAGTATGAAGCACAATATCTGGCCGGGTCGTTACAACCGCTACCGATTCCCGTAATGGTCTGGGAAGACATCTCGCTAGACTTCATTACGGATTTGCCAAAATCCCAAGGCTACACTACTATTTGGTTTGTCGTAGACGGGTTATCAAAGTTTGGGCCGTTTGCAACGTTGAGTACGCCAGTTACAACAAGGAATTTTAACTCAGAAGTTCGTCAAGAAAAAAGTGAGACTACACAATCTTTCGGGAATAGTTAGCGATCGAGACTCGATATTCGTGAGTGCTTTTTGGCGGAAATTATTTAAATTACATGGAACCTGGCTGAAATTTAGTCCTGCATATCACTCCCTATCGGATGGCCACACCAAGGTCCTTAATCGAATCCTCGAGACTTATTTACGGTGTTTTTCGTCAGAGCAGCCACGAAAGTGGGCAGGGTGGAGGCAACCACCAACTCTACGACGATTCATCCCAGGCGAGTGCATAAATGACGCGGTGGCAGAAGTTTTAGAAAGTCGAGATAAGATAATCCAACAACTGCGGGCGAACTTAGAAAAGGCTCAAAATCGTATGACTCACTACGCAAATAAACATAGGCGTGGACTGGAATTTCAGGTAGGCGATAAAGTATTCCTCAAGGTTCGACCATACCGACAAACCTCAATGGCTCGCAATTCTTTCAACAAAATTGCAGCCAAATATTATGGCCCTTTTGAGATACACCAACGGATTGGAGCAGCGGCTTATGAATTGCATCTTCCTCCATCAACCCGTATATATCCTGTGTTTCAAGTATCACAACTGACGAAGGTAGTAGGAAATCATACAGTAGAGACAGGTCTTCCGAAAAGCCCAGAAGTCACCAAGCGTAATGTCTTCGAGCCTGAGGAAATATTACAATCACGTACTCATAAAATAGGCTCAGAGGAAGTCCCGGTGGTCTTGGTAATCTGGAGAGGGAAGACAATGGATGAAGCGACTCGGGTGGAAGTTGTGGAACTGGTTCAACAGTTCAGTTCCCACATTTCAGCCTTGAGGACAAGGCTAGCCTTCAGTTCCCATATGGAACTGGTTTTCCATATTACTCCTTAAGTGGAGAGATTTTTGCCATATCTTTCTCTCCCTTATTTAATTCAAAATTCACATAAGGATACTTGCCATAATTAGACAACTAATTTAAATACTAAGTCAAACTAAGTATATTTAAATATGGTATAAAATTCGAAACTTAATCCAAGATTAATTTCGAAATTTTCACCTTAAAATAAATAATATTCCAAATACATTATTTCCATATTTATATTTAATTTTCAAAATTAATTCCCAAGGCATAATTCGAAAATTAGCTTAGCGTCAAATTCCAATTTTACCCTCAAGCCTTTTAAGCACTTGGCCAAGCCCAAGTCTCAAAGTTAGTTTCATACGAAGTCCGGTTCGGTCCATTAATCGGCCCGAGGCCCACTAAGGCGCGGCCCAACGGCCCAAGGCCCGTTAAGGCCCAAAACACTTTCTCTCCTTATCAGTACACGTTGATGATCCTTTTTAAGCCCGACTCTCTAGGTTCGACTCAATCGGCAAGGGAGGAATCCAAGAGTCCGGCAGTTACCTAGCCAATCCCGCAGTACCGGACCGTAATCCGATTCGAGTGCGAATTTCAACCCAGTCTTTATTCGAGAACGTTACGATAGATTATAGTACTACGTATAAACCCTTCAGCTGTGTCCCAATCGAGTGAGAGCCATAGTCTATGTCAAACTCACTATACTCGATTCTATGATAAAACGGGGACGAGGCAAATTACGAAACTGCCCTCCATGTCTACATGAGTTACTTCAATACCTTGGCCATGGATTTCGTAATTTCCCATCGCCGTCCTCATAGGACACTTATCTCGATTACTTGCGAGACTGTGAATCCGTACTCGGCGGTCTAAGCCCGGCAATCACAAATCGTCATCAAGACCGCATCTGGCCCGCTGACCCATGCAACAGCAAATCGGGTCGAGGGGAACCAGTGACAGTCGAGACTTCAAAGTCAACTCCGCCAAAGCCCCTTTCGGTCTAAGGTTCACGTAGACTACTATAGTGTTGTCGTCGGTCATTGACACTCCTTGAGTAATAAGCCATGTTCGACCGTACGACCCGTGAGTCAGTGTCCATGAAACGATTCAATCCCTTGATTCGACTCGAATCACAAGTCATGACCTCCGCTTCCAAGCGGGATATCGGCACTCGATAGGTCATCGACAAATAAGTCGTAATCGGTTATCCAGCACCCAACTGGAGCCTAAGGCTTACGGACTTTTAATGCTCGAGATTAAGAGTCCACTGGTGCCTTCCTCTCTCGTACTCATCGAGAAAAGTGACTCAACTCGACACATTTGGATTTGTTCATTTATTGCTTTACCGGATGCTTAGTAAAGTACTCTTATATCCAATAAACGAACAACGCCTTTCATTTAACACACAAAAAATATCTTATTACATAAAAGGTCAAATGATAAATAAGCTAATGCGCTATACAATCTAATCCTCGTATAGCATTCGAGGGCATATTCCTAACAAGAGGGACTCCATCGGGATACTCAATCGTCTGGAAGTCCGTCTTATGAGTCTGAGCTCCTCATCGGACTCTGTATCAGATGAGGTGGCCGTGCAAGGAGAAGGTTCGTGCTCCACGTCCTCATGAGCCTGGACCGTCACCAGTGAAAGTGAGCTGTGCCCCATTTCAGTCTCGAGCTGTGCTTCTTGTAGAGGAGCCTCCTCGATAGGTTCTTCAAGCACGCCAACATATACAGGCACTTCCACTTGGAGCGTTTCTGTTGGAGCCTCTTGTTCCAACTCGGCAGCCACAACATCGGTCAGCGTGGCATCTAAGTTCGGCATTGGCTCCTCGTGAGTTGGAGGCTCCAGCTCTAGTTCCTGAGCGACTTCATCAATCATCATGTCCTCAGGACTAGGCTGTTGTTGCTGATGTGGAGGGCTAACTCCAAAATCTGTCGGGGGCCTTGAGTCATCTCCTCGGTGAGGTGATTCTCCCGGCAATACATACGGTATACGTCTCCTCTGGGGTCAGCGAGACGTAGAAGCTCAAAAGGAATCGGCATCAACTGTTGGTCCAAGTCCGTGAGCCGTGGATTGTGAAAGAATTTAAGCTTGGGTGGTTGATAATTTCCTCCAGGAGGTAGACGAGGGATGGGCTTGTGCAACTCCATGAGTTCCCTGATGATCACATTAAACCACCGAGCGTAGGGCATGTTCTTGGATCTCTTATTCTCCTTTTGCCTGATCTGGTCTGCAAGATCATTCCAGATCAGCTGCGTGAAATCAAAGTTCCTGGACAATGCGATACCGTGGAAAATCCGCAGAATGTTGCCGTTGCCCTTATCGAAGCCTGTATGCTTGGGCGATAGACACTTGTTCACGATCCCGAACAGTGTCTTCCACGGATGAGGGATACCGCTGCTCTGAACCTGAGCTAGCTTGGTGAGCTGCGGTTGATATCCCATCTGCATGAAACCATGCACCATTTCTGCGTCTGATGGGAGCGGGTCGTAGTTTGCGCCGTATGGCAAGTCCAGATCATCCCGAACTGGTTCTTGTTCATATTAATGTGCCGCGTCCCAATTACGGTTGAGAAGGAGAAGGCTCCATTTTCCACAGCTCCTTGAATGCATCCCTAGAATTGCTGGAGATAGACCATTGGCACGAGGCGGTGACCGTCAATGCATGCCAGATGGGGTGGCCTTGCAGAATTGATATGGTGATATCATCTGGACATCGAAAGGTGGTCAGATCGAGTTGAAAATTTGTATCCTGGACCTTCAGGTACAAATTATGGTCGTAGATGTGATTGTATCGTGGGTAGCGATCCATCTGAAGCATAAAAGATATAAAAAGTTCATTAGTTCAAAATTTAATTTTAGTCGAAAATTGATTTAATTTCATCAAACTATAATATTGTAACAAGTCATGACATGTTTGATGAATTTTGAATTGAAATTGTGTAGTATGCATATAGTATAATTGATTTTGAAAAATGTAATGGCATGTTCGTAATTTTGAATGAAACATATAACGCGTGGAAGAAAATTCGAAATTTTCTAAGTGTTTGATCGTGGAAAATGTCACTGTTCATGCCGAGATATTTTACGCTCGAAAAATTTGATTTTCAAATTGATTTCCTATGCATTGATTTCAATTGAAATAACTCCGTTTAATTTTGCGATCGAAAAAATTTTTATTCGCTTAATGTTCGCTACAGTGTAAAAGACTTGGAAAAAAATCTTCTAAGTGTTGAAGTTGGAATCGTGAGACTGTAGCCGGTCAATTTTACGATCGAGAAAAATTCCGCGTAAATTTACGATCGAGAAATTATTTCTCAGGTAAATTTACTATCGAAAAATTTTCCTCGATTGAATAAAATTTTTCGATTTGAAATTTGTCGAGCGGTACGTAATTTTCGATCCTAAGTAAAATTTTCGCTGCGATATTCTTCTAGTCGAGAAATTAGTCAACGAAAAACTAAGTCGATCGTCGAGAAAATTTTCGATCAATTAAATCCTAAGCGGCGAATTTTACGATCGAAAAATTAAGCGTTGAAAAATTAATTTTTCGCTGCTAAATTTTTGCGACCGAATAAAATGAAATCGAAAATTCTATTTTGCGATAGTAAGTTTTGCGCTCGATCTAAATTGCATCTAAATTGTCTATTCAGCGCTTAAATTTTTCGCTCGCAGAAAATCCTAATTATATTTCTCGATGGTAAGTGATTTGTCGGTCAAAATTTTCTTTCTTAGCGACTAAGTCAGAATTTAGCGATCGAAAACTAATTCGATACAAACAGTATCTCAATTGAATCGGAATTCAATTAAGACTCTTTGCGATCGACAAAGTTCTTCGATGGCTTCAAACATTCAAATACCCAGTTTCTTTCAAAACTCAACTTAGTGGTCTAAGATGCAGATTTTTCGAAAGTTTAAACTACCAGATTCATAAAAAACATAGAAACTATCTTAAGTGCAGGCATTAACCCAGATAAAACTCGTAAACATGCCTAAATTACTATAAAATAGTATACGGTTTTCTCAGTTTGAAGAACAGTCGAGAATGAAATCCTAATCACGCGAAAACTACAAAATGCAGTTGCTAATGGAGTTAAATCGCATGCAAATGTCAAATGAATCTCATTTCTACCTTAAACAGACAATTTGGTGTTGAAAATCGGAAGATTTGTGAGAGATTTGAACTATTTGTGAAAGTTTTTCGAGAGAGAAATTTTGCGATTTAGGTTTGCGTGAGATAAAATTTTTCGACTGACAAAAAGTGAACTTTTATTAACTCGCTGTAAGTTAATGTTGGGTTTGCGATTGGACGTTTTGCGATTAAATGGATCAGGCCCATTACTATTTGCGCTCGAGAAATATTGATTCGAAAATTGCTCTTCAATTCAATTTCTCGATCGCAAATTATCGCGGCCAATCGAAATCGTTCCCAACACTGTTTACGATCGAGAAACATATGATTGCGAATTAATTCTTATATCCAATTTCTGGATTGTAAGTACTTCTAAAAATTTTCAGATTGATCTCTATTTCAAATAAAATCACATTGTAATGCTCCCCCTCAGAATTAAAATAAATGCAATTAACTCCCTAGATTTTCTGTGTAGTAACGTCTAGCTCCCCTGGCAGAAAAAAATCTGTACCACTTAGAGAAAAAAAACGTTAGAAATAATAGAGTTAATCAACAATTATTTTTGGCATGTTTTCCTTTGAAATATTTGGTCTGTGACAATAGCCCCTCTTGTAGTGTCGAAGTCTCACTCCTTTATTTTGTTTGAAGAAATCTCAAATACTTAGAGAAAAACGTCAAAAATATTTGAAGCTAATGCACGATTTTTATATTTACTCCCCCTCAAATAATGCCAAGAATTGACTTAACATGCGAACATATGAAATCAATTCAATGAGCATAAAATAAGCAATATACCTAGTAAGCACATATACATGGTCCCCAAAAACATGTACTGAAGATATTGCGTGAGGGTAAGAGCAATGAAAAATTTATCGCATTAGAAACAATTTAGTACCAATGCAATCTAAAATTGCATTTAGAATGTGCGATAACAAAATAAGTTCGCATTTATTCAATTCAACGCATATGAAACATAATATTTCATGTCAGAATGTGCGAAATTTTTCCTTTCACGATTTTTGTATTATATATATATATATATATTTTCATATTATTATTATTATAGTATGGGGTCAGATTATTTTGCTTCGATCAATCGTCACCTAAAATTTTACGAGACATTTGATAGAAGAAAATGCCGTCAAACTAAAGTCCTAAGTTCATAGACTGGTCCATTTCGACAACTCTCACTAGATTCGCTCTAGCACTCAATTATTTTTAACTCGGGATTTTTATATTTATATCACTCAAGTCAACACAAGCAATTTTAAGTCAATTTACCTGTGATCGAGGCAACTTTAATCATTTCACCTAAGCGAGAGACCGTCGATTGGAATCAAAGGGTTGTAAGGATTTTAGTTTGGCTAGGACTTAGAAGGGAAAGTATTTAGAGGAAAGTGAGCTTATCTCTTCGTCATCTTCCATTTCTACGTCCGTCTCCTTTTGCGTCTTTCTTCTTTTCAATCTTTTCTCCCTCTTTTTCTTTTAAGAACTATCCCTTTTTATGCGATGCTCAAGCTGAAGCTCCGCTTCGCCACGAGGCTATAGGAGATTATCGTAGGCGAAGTTCTTCTTGTTGGTTCTCGGGCCGATACCGTGCTCCTCTTCTCTTAATCCCTAGAGAGGTTTCAGAGATTATCTTTTTGGAAAAGTTCACGGTTATGGAATTCGTACCCAAGGGTACGCTCCTCTTCTCGTTTCCCGATATAAGACCGGATTATCGTTGGAGAAGTTCACTTCGTGGTGCTCCTCTTTCCAGCCGTTCTGACGAGCGTACGAGATTGTCGTTGGAGAAGTTCACAGCAGGATCCATGCCACCTTCTAAGAGATAGTCGGAAGGCAGGTTCCTTTGGTCTGATTTTTGCGCGTTGAGCAATACCTTCTTTTGTTATCATCCTCTTTTCTTCTTTCTTCTTTTTGTTTTTATTTTCTCCCCCTCCTTTTCTCGTTTGAACAACCATCCGAAGAGTATAGAATACAGTTGAAGGCTGGGAATGGGATTTAAAGGAAGAAAAGGACATCAGAGAAGGCTCAAAGTGGATGACTGGGCTAATGTGAGGGAAAAAAACTTTATAAGGCCCAGTGAGGAATAACCTAAGCGCCCTTATCATTTTCCTAACGATCTAAGGCAAGGTGAGTATGAAGCCAAGTATCACTAGTTAAGACAAGTAATTGATGTGTGACTCACTCAAGAAATAGATCCAAAGAAAGAAAAATAACAGGGCTTGAATCCTCACATATGTATAGTGGCTTTGTGTCTAGTGGAGCAACCTAATGATCTTTAGACACAAGAATGCGACTTAGACTGACAAAATTAAGCAATTAAATCGATCGCATGTCGAGGTAAAATTCTAAGTGACTTTAGATCAAAGCATCCTAAAGGATTTCGTCATTCCCCTATATGGTAGGTATATGTATAGTATTTATATATATATTTTTTTAAAAAAATTTTATTTATTTCACGCAAGATAAAGCATATAAGCAAAGAAAACACATAGCATAGAACATTTAGTAGCACAGAAGATCAGGTAAATCACATATTACGGAAGATTCAACATGCCTAATTTTCCGACAAGGAATTGAAATCGTTTTTCATCCAATGCCTTGGTGAAAATGTCAGCTAGTTGGTACTCTGTTTTCACGAAATACATATCTATGGTGTCTTTTTCTACATGATCTTTGATAAAGTGATATCTAATGTCTATGTGTTTTGTGCGTGAGTGATGAACATGATTGCAAGTAATAGCTATGGCACTCTGACTATCACTATATATGGGTATATTATTTAAATTGTACCCATAGTCGCGAAGCCGAGTCCGCATCCACAGCATCTGGGAGCAACAACTGGCGGCAGCCACGTATTCTGTTTCGGCCGTCGAAGTTGACACACAGTTCTGCTTTTTGGATAACCAGCAGACCAGCTTTTTGCCTAGAAATTTAGTGCCACCGGACGTGCTTTTCCTGTCCATTCGGCAACCTGCATAATCAGCGTCAGTATAGCCGATAAGTTTGAATTTCGTACCCTTTGGATACCATAGTCCAAGGGTAGAAGTGCCCTTAAGGTAACGCAGAATCCTTTTAACCGCGAGAATATGAGATTCTTTGGGATCGGCTTGAAAACGGGCACATAAACAGGTGACAAACATGATATCCGGCCGGCTTGAGGTGAGGTAGAGAAGAGATCCAATGATGCTGCGATACAGCGTGATGTCGGCCGATTTTCCAGAGGGATCGGCATCCAACTTGCAGCTTGGTGACATAGGAGTGCTGAGAGGCTTGCTCTGATCTTGATGGAATTTCTTCAGAATATCCTTGATGTATTTTGTCTGACTGATGAAAATCCCATCTTCGAGTTGCCTGACTTGTAGTCCTAAGAAGAACTGCATCTCTCCCATGTGACTCATTTCAAACTTGCTTTTCATTAGATCTCCAAACCTTCGTGCAAAACAGGATTAGTTGATCCGAAGATGATGTCGTCGACGTATACTTGGACGACCATCAGATCTTTGTCTTGTCATTTGATGAAGAGGGTTGTGTCTATCGTTCCCCGTATGAATCCAGACTTCACGAGGAATTCACTCAGGACATCGTACCAAGCATGAGGGGCTTGTTTTAGTCCGTAGAGAGCTTTGTCCAAACGATAGACGTGATCGGGATGTTCTTGATCGACAAAACCTTCTGGCAGAGCGACATAGACTTCTTCTTTTAAAACGCCGTTGAGAAAGCGGTCTTAACATCCATTTGATAGACTTTGAACTCCTTGTAAGCTCGGATAGCTTCGATTCGGGCAACAGGAGCATATGTCTCGTCGTAGTCGATGCCTTCCTGTTGATTGTATCCCTTCGCAACTAGCCCTGCTTTGTTCCGGATCACTTCACCATCTTCTTCTTGTTTGAATACCCATTTAGTTCCGACAATTGTTTTCCCATGCGGACGGGGTACTAAGGTCCACACTTGAAGACGTTTGAATTGATGGATTTCATCATGCATCGCTATTACCCAATTCGGGTCTTGAAGTGTGTCTGCTACCTTGGTAGGCTCATTTTTACTTAAGAAGCAGATGAAGAGACTGTATTGACGACGTGTCCTCACTCCATCCAAAAGATCGCCAATTATCTGATCAACCGGGTGACCTCTAGTCCACTTGCCTCATGAGGCAAGGCTGAAGTCGATGCATCAGCCATCTGTGGGTCTAGATTTCCTATAGTCTCCGATTGATCAATTGTTAGAGAAAGTTCCAATTCTGCACTTGGAACGATAGTCTCTGATGATTCTTCCTCAATAACCACTGTAGGTTCTTCGTTATTCTGTGCAATTCTGAATCGGGTGAGGTAGGGACATGAGAAGCACTTGGTACGTCGGTCTCATCGGGCGGAGAATCCACTATAGGTGTAGCAGTGTGTGACCGATATACTGGCTCGAAGAGAGAGTCCAAATCGTCTAATGCAAGTCTCGTTGCTTCTTCTGACGTTGAATTCGGAGTTGTTGCCATCTTCTGTTGGTTTTGTGCCAACACACCAGTGAAAACAGGTTCTGAACTGTTATATTCAGAAGCTATCTGGTTAGGTACGGGTCCTGAACTGAGGTGTGCAGGAGCCATCGGGTTAAGCACGGGTCCTGGACTGAAGTGACCAGAAGCCATCTCTGCCACTTCATGGAAAGTGACATTGTAGCTTTCTTTGATTGTGTGGTTGGACTTGATGTATACTCGGTACGCTTTCGAGGTTGAAGAATACTCGACGAAAGTGGCTTCGAATGCTTTAGGGTCGAACTTAGCACGTTGCTCTCGGTCGTTCGCCACAAAGCACTTGCACCCGAAGACTTTAAAGAATGAGATGTTGGGTACTTGTTTGTTGATAATTTCGTATGGAGTCTTGTCAAAGCGCTTGTGAACCACCGTCCTGTTTTTAGTGAAACAGGCGGTATTTACAGCTTCCGCCCAGAGAAAATGTGGAAGACCAGAGTGCATTAACATCGTACGTGCTGCTTCCACTAAAGTTCTGTTCTTTTTTCGACTACCCCATTCTGTTGAGGAGTCTTGGTGGCTGAGAATTGTTGACTTATTCCAAGTTTCTGATAAAAATCACTGAGAAATTTGTTCTTGAACTCAGTGCCGTTGTCCGTTCGAATGACTTGGACAGTCTGTTGCAGTAAATTTTGAATATAGTTCACGAAATTGACGATCAAGTCCCCTGTCTCATCCTTTGTTCGGAGGAACCTTGTCCATGTGTAGCGAGAGTAGTCATCGACTATGACCAGCAGATACTTGCGTCCATTTATGCTCTGTGTCTTCATCGGTCCACAGAGGTCCATATGTAGCAGTTCCAGAGGACGTGAAGTAGAGGCCACTTGTTTGATATGATGCGATGCTTGCTTCATTTTTCCTAATTGGCACGCCGAACATTGATGCTCTTTTTGTAAAGTTATAGTTGGAAGACCGTGAACCAACTTTTTCGTTGAGAGATGTTGAAGAGCTTTGATGTTGAGATGATACATGCGTTGATGCCATAAGCTGTTCCTCTGCATTACAGTTTGAGAAAAGAGGCAAACAGCTGTCGAGGCCGCACGGACGTCAGGTTTATCGTGTATAGATTTGATTTCCGAAGTCCTTGAAGGAGTTCTGTGTCCTGACTATCCAAAATTCTGCACCGGTCAGCATGAAAGACCACCTGGAACCCTTTGTCACAGAACTGGCCTATGCTGAACAAGTTATGGCGGAGGCCTTCGATGTAGGAGACATCTTTTATAGTCGGATTCTCCAGAATGATATCCCCAAGTCCTATAATCGGGGTTGAATCGTTGTTTCCAAACCTGACTTTTCCATTCAGTCGGTCTTGATAGTTGCTCAGCAGCTCTTGATTTCCCGTCATTGTGTGTGGAGCATCCAGAGTCAAGGTACCACACATGATGGATCTGCAAAAACAATTTAGAGAGCTTTAGGTACCCACTTAAAAATGGGTCCTCTCAAATTAGCAGATTTAGATTTTGGTTCAGATATGGTTCCTAAGTTATTTTCGATAAGAACTTTAGTGACCGAAGTTGCCTTCAAGGAAGTAACTTTGGGTTTGGCTTTAGGAGACTTAGCCTTTATGGCTTTTGTCTTCTTAGGAGGTGTTTTAGGAACCCAAGTGGGTTGAACCTGCAGGGAAGTTGAATTTCAGCACGAGCAAATGCATGAGTAGGCTTGAGTGAGGAAAAGATCTTTTCATTGGATGATGTAATGTGCTTCACAAGTGCCAAAGTTCGTTAGTAGCGTTTGATTCGTAAAATAGTTCGAGAATTATTTTCGATTCAATCTTTAAAGTTTGATCGAAAAAAATTTCGTCGAAATAGAATATAATGTGTACTGTTCTCGTGCGAGAAAGTCTGTCAGCGAAATATTTTTCGAGCGAAATAAATTGCTCAAAATCGTTCGGTCGAAAAAAATTTCGGATTGTGAATTTATTTCGATCGTAAAGAAACAGTTCGTTAGTAAGTTTCTCGACAAGTCAAAATAAATCTGTTGACTGAAAAATTTTCTCACGTGTAAATGATTTTTGCCTGGTCAAACGTTAAAGGTCTGACCGAAAATGTTTCTCGAGAGAAAGTTTTTACGCATGCAAAGTCAAAATTGGTCTCTCTCGAAAAAGATTTTCGCTGAATAATGCTCGAGAAATATTTCTAACCAAAATCGTTTCTAGTGTTGACGATTCTAGCGCTGACTTCGTATTCTGACCGAGAAAAATTCTCGCGCTAAGTTTTTCGATCGAGAAATTAATCTGATCGTAAACCTAGCGAGAAAAATTAGAACGATCGAGAAAAATCACAGAATACGATTAACACAGATTCAAGCAAAAACAACGAATTAGACAGTGTAATTTCAGGTAATTGCTCGCAATCATTTACTAACTACGCACGAACAAGCAATTAAACGCGTTATGAAGCAAAATATGTCGAAATTGATCAAAATCAGAACGTGTTCTTCATGTTCTTCGCAAACAGTAAATCACAGAATCAATTTAATCCTTAAAAATGTTGAGAATCCCCGAGGGTCTCTGGACCCACGTTCCTAGAACGGCGGAATTTTAAAATTTTACGGGGTTTCCCGCCTATCCAAGATAGCTCGGCTACAAACACGAGAACGTATTGACATAAAGAGATAAAGGATCAGCCATGATACCTTGTTGAAATCTCTTGACGATGGCTAGCTTCGAATCCTTCGAATCCCCGAGGCGTAGTGCCCCTCTCCTACGCCAAAAGCACACGAACGGGAAGCCTTCTTTGCGCAAGATCATCACGCCGGCACCTTACTAGCGTCGTAGCTGTTCTTGCATGTGCGGCTAGGCCAAGAACGAACTGCTTGCTGCCCCCGAGAGAGAGAGTGCGAGAGAGAAAGTGATTAGAGGAGAAAACTCTTAGTTTTTCCTCTCTTGAACTCACATTTCGAAAATTAGATTTTCTCTCTCTTTAGGATCACGAAAATCCTTCTTTATACCTCTTAGGATTAGCCAAAAATAGGTTAAGGTGGGTGGAGAAAAATCCTCAAACCTTCCCTTTTACCAAGTCTTCGTTTTACCAAGTAATGAATTCAAAATTTAAACTTTATATTTAATTAATTAAATATCCAATACCTTAATATTTCGAAATTTTATCTAATAAAAACTCGAAACTTATATATATATCTGATATACATTATTTAATTCCAAATTAAACAATATTATTCCTCTAAGAAAATAATAAAGATCTAAATCTAATTTAAATCATATACTAAATATTCAATATCAAATATTTTATTTTAAAAATATATCGTGAGGTGAAAAGACCATTTTACCCCTCACTGGTCAAACTTAGTATTTTCGGCCAATCAAGGTTTTGGCCAAGCCCCAAACCCTAATGTCACAATCTAGGACCTAGCCTTGTCTCTCTCTCTGATGATGACGTTGTATCGGTTGCCCTTTTTAAGCCCGACTCTCTTGGTTCGTCTCAACGGGCCTAGGAGGTATCCAGGAGTTCGGTATTCACCTAGCCAGCCCCGTGGTACCGACAGATCCCAAGTTGAGTACGAATTTGATCTAATCATAATCCACGAACCGACTGTAGATTTTTGTCATACGTATGAACCCTTTACGTTTGTCCCGGTCGAGTGAAAGTCACGCATAGTCAAACTTACAGAACTCGACTCTATGTCATTTATGTCGGTGAAAATAACGAAACTGCACTCCACGACTATCGCGAGTCAGATATGCTCTGGCCAGAGACTTGGATAAATTCCCGCACATTAAACTTGCCATAGGACGTTAACCCCGAATTTAATCGAGACCGTAAATCCCGCTCTGCGGTTCAACCGGCAATCACATCAAAAAGTCAAGACCGCATTTTGCCGCTGACCCATGCCACCGGCAAGACGGGCCTAGCAAACTAGTGACAAGTCAAGACCTCAAGATCAACCCCAAGTTAACCCTTTCGGTCTAAGGTTCACGCATACTAATACAATCAATCGATCGATCAAGGATAATCCAAGCGTGTGATCGTTCGATTACGAGTCAGTGTCCAAATACAGATAATCCCCTGATTCATCTTGTATCATTGTCATGGGCTCTCACTTCCCAAGTGAACGGTTGGCACAACCATATTGGACCCATCGACAAACAAGTCGTACGTGTCATTCCAGTCACCCTACTGGAGAGTTAGACTTGTGGACTATTTTAATATTGCAGTATCTCAGCTTACTGGTGCCCCTCTCTGTCCCCACAGAATCAGTAACTGAACTGCCAATAGTTGGGTTTTATTAATTTGTCTTATCCACCCAGACTGCAAGGTGAAATCTTTAGACTAATTAATAATTTGCCTTTTAATTTATTCATCCAATAATTAATTAATGATGAATAAAGTCATTCCATTAATAGAAGTAATCAAATTACATCACTAAACACTACAAAACTAGCAAATTGCCCTCGTACTCCCAGTCCTCGTACGGCATCTAGGGCATATACCTCAACAAAAACGAAGTTCAAACAGCTACAAATCTGATCGCAATCAACATTTAGCACTTAAGCGACCACAGAAACATCAAATTCAAGTCAATTAAGCACAGAATTAAGCTATTGGATCAAAAATAATTTTTCGCGCCAAACTGTTTTTCGATGAACAGTAATCAGAAAAAGATTTTCAATTCAATTCTAACAATTTTTGATTCAAAACAGAACGAATCTGCTCTGTACCAATTGTTAGGTCCTACGATTAACAACTCTATGATCCTAGGCATGAATTCTAAGTAATTCGATGATAATGATTGACATTAAGATTCGATCGAAAAATTCAAATGAAGAACAAGAGAGAGAATTCGAGTAGAGTGAGAAAGTTACTATTGTTTCTCTCTTTAGAAATTGAATTGCAAGCCTTTCGGATCAATTTCCAAAACTTTCTCTTTTAAGCATGATGTGTGTACAAGTATTTATACCAAACAAACTTGGTATAAATATCTAACTAGTCCTAATCTATGGACTAATACAAATAAAGCCCCTAATTACAAGGACAACTAATGAAATCAAGCACAATTAAAATGTATACTCTACATAGTTATTAGGAAAGATATTCTATAATTAGATAGTATATGATATTTAAACTAGTTAGCTAGGATATGAGATATTTTAGCTAGGGGTAGTGCTTATAAAAGGGGGAGACATACCTCTTTATTCATTATCAGTTTTCATCAATAAAAGTTTATTCGTTAAGAAGTTCGATCCCAACAAGGGACCAGCCTTGCCGAGATCTTCGATAAGGAACCAGCCTTGTCGAGGTTTTTTCTCTTTTACCCGATTTACCTTCTATCAGTACTTTTTTTTGCAAGAGATGGCTCATGAAATAAAATTCATCACGTTAACCTTCAAAGAGGAAAATGAGATAGAGTTGGTTTACCACCTCTAAAAAAAATAGGACATGCATACGTGTGAATAATGTATTTCTCCAAAATAGACTGAACGCAAAACATAGCTCAACAACTTGACATGATTTCGACGAAATGTTTGTGCATAACATAAGTTTTACGGGTAGTGTGGCACCCCGCCATTTACAACTCTATTCTTATACTAATTTACGTGACTAAAGAAAATATAAAATATATTACATACGAAAATCCCGATAAAATTTTTCATTTTACATAGCAAATCATACACTGCTAATTTACAATACAAACGCTGCTCAAATTTTACATACAATACAAACATATCTTACAAAAGCACATCATAATTTAACATAGCGCCCCCCACACAGGTCGCATCCATGTACACACCACCCTCAAAAGTCACCGGAAGTTCCAGAAGGACCAGCCTCGCCTTTTACAGGTTCACGTACCGTGTTCAGCGTCTACAACACATAAAAACATGGGATGAGCTATAAAGCTCAGTAAGTGGAAATATGCATGTATGCACGTGTCAACTAGCAAAAGCATCCGCGCCAGTGCTTTCTAATACTCACATACTCATATTTCTTTTATCATTTTCTTTTCCATTTCCTTCTTATTTCTATCAGGCCCATAGCTACTTACTACTTGCGCCACCATAAAATGAGCTCAAATCCTATTCAGATACAATACGATAGTCAGCCCACTCTGGTTAAGATAAACTAGGGTTTATCACCAGTTTTATCGTTCACCAGGTCGCCCCTCTATCTGGCGATCGTCCTTTTTCATTGCGGTTGCCTTTCCTGGCACTCTGGCTTACGCCATGTGTCTCGTCCAGGTGACCCTCGTCCGCTACCTAAATAATTTAGGTACATACATTCGACGGTTTACCCCCGTCATGGTGCCTTTGTAGAAGTAGCTATACTATGACTCTTCATGAGTCTTCATCAAATACTAATGTCTTCAAACATATTTTGTTTTCAAGACGATCATATACTGTGCATACTCATACTTCTAATCCTCACATCATTCATGTATGCACATGCTCATGTCACATAATAATGCAATAAATGTTTACTATGCAAAAGCATATCTAAACATTTCACTTCATTAATCATCACCACATATTCACATTAAAGCACATAGTCACATAAAACAAATACATATAACACAAGTTATGTGTTGTAGGTGAGATTCCCACTTACGAAAAGACAATAAAATCAGTTTATATATTATATTAGTTGACTACGAAAATTTTCGTTCGGAAATTCCATCATAAAGGACGTTTGCCTATACCGTAAATTGACCCTGAAGACACCGAGAGGCAAATTATGATCGGGCGTTAAGAGAGACTATGCCCATTAGACTCAGAATATTTTTCTGATTAAATAGTGTAAAAATAATTTTCCTAAAAATGATCGGGCAAATAATTTTCGAGAGACTTAAAACGTTTTATTTCAAGTGACCTGATTCGCGAAGTGCATTACATGAACCCGCGAAATTCTACACAGTGAACCGAATTCGCAAAGTCCCTACAGTCATAAAAACAATTCACGAACTCATAGTAACAATTCGCGAATTCAACCAATTCGCAAAACTGGATTCGCACACTCTCAAATTCGCGAAGTCTCATGGATTCGCGAAACTTTGTACAGTGGATCGAATTCGCAAAGTATAACCCGTGAAATAGAATTCGCGAACTAGGACTCGCCAAGTTCGACCGACCCGCAAAACTCATATCGCATATCTTCAGTTCGCATAATAAACCCGCTAAACCTAGTTCGCACTCAATTCGCAAACATTTAAAAATTCGCAAACTAATCATTTCACACTCTCATTTTGCGAACTCATTCAATTCGCGAAATCAACAACCACCACCATTCGCGAACTGATTCAGAACTCATTTCATACCCGCAATTCGCGAATTCTTAACAATTCGCGAACTTAACAATTCGCAAATTAACACCTTACACACAATTCGCAAAACCTTTTCAATCCACGAACTCTTACTTCTCTAATGATTCGCGAACTAGGGTTCGTGAATCTTATATTTCACGATCCCATCATCACCAAAAACACTATTTAACACTTAAAATCTGAAAACCTTCGATCAATTATTATTTTCTCCAGAACACAACGAACTTCTTTAAAACTTCAAAATATATTTGAACCTTCCAAAAATTAAAAAAACTTGTATAAAACTTACACAGATCTAGCTTCTCGTATCTAACGCACTTAAAACATACTAAATCATAGCATAAAACTTAAAGATTAAAGTAAGAAATTTATACCCTCTCCAAGCTCGAGTTTAACTTCTGCTTTAGCTTCTCTCTAAATTCCTAATTCTCGCTAATTACCAAATGAGGTGTTTAATCTCTTTTCTTTATCTCGTCCACTTAAGGTTAATGATAGGTAAATGACAAAATACTTTAACATAATCCTTATCTTAAATCACGCAAGGTTTTCTCCCTTGATAAAACCTTTTCAAAGACCCACTATTACAATAATTATTAAGTTACGAAATTCTCCTCCCTTGAATCCATAATTTCACATGTTAATCCTAACGAAAATTCACATACTCCACATTCCTTAATTTCGAAACTTCATCTTTCGAAATTAAACCTTCAAGAATTCCTCTCATTATTATAATTTCGATTCTCGTCATTAAATCAGTATTCCACATAAACACATAATAAATAAAAATATGCAGTCATATAATCACGTAATATGCATGCAAATTTATTGGCCGGCTAACTTACGGGACCCGGGTATTACAGGTAGGTAGAATAAGAGTCATGCGGATTTGTGACTACAGAGCTGATCATCAACTGACCGTTGGACCAGATGATCCTCCATAGCGGGAGAGAAGAAAGTTTCCTTGCAAAGAGGCTAAGAAGTTTGGAAAGATTTTGCAGCCAAACTGCTGGTGACCTGCAAATCATGACAGCGTCTAATCATGTCGAGCAAATTATCTAAAAACAAGGTTTCTCGAAGCAAACTATTGCAATGCAAGAGCTTTTTCTCTGGTCATAGGAGTCAGTTAATGATCTTGCTTGAAAGAGTAAGAATGTGAGTATTTTTACAACAACAAACATTAGTAAAAGTCATACGTTGTCTGAAGTGAAATAAATACCTTAAATGCAGCAATAGGTTTCGAGAACAGATACCTCCATACCAAGCCGCTGGACTAAAATATCAGAAAGCGAGATAAACTTTTTAGTGATATTTTACGCACAACAAAACATTAAAGCTTTAGTTTTGGCAATAAATCACCTATTCCCGTAGGAGGTACAGAGCAAACAAGAACTGCTCCAGCAAGATGTGGACGTGAGCATTCCCTGGCTAAAAAATGAACTCAAAACACAAACACACAGAAAAATTCGCCATTGAAGTTTAATACCACTGCACAAAAATCGGATGCTACTTTCCGTATAAAAAAAATGTATGAACATCATGAAAATATGAATTTCATTTCCAACCTCCAAGATAGTACTGAACTATGAGGCCACCAAAAGAGTGCCCCAATAACACAGGAGATATTTGAATCTCCTTCTCGATGAAGTCAGCCACATCAGAGGCGTGTGTCTACTGCACAATAAAGAGTCACTTTCAACATTAAGAAATTACATATTTCCATGAAAACTGATTCAATTTCTTCCTTCTCCTTCTGAAATTTGTTCTTCTGGGAAGTACCTGAAGTGTGCCTGCAAAAACTGCGCCAGAAGGCGAATCACTTTCTCCCTGAAATGTTTTGCATCAACGTTACCAAACAACCAATAATTCACACGATTGATGACAGAAAATAGTCACAATCGCAAACTTTAAGATTCAATGACGGCAGACTAACAGATGAAGAGTCGATTACAGAATATATTTACCTGATCGAGCAAGCTAAGGGCATAGCAATCGTAGCCTTGTTGAGAGAAGTAGGGCAACCAGTGCTTAGCCCAGCACCAAGCAGCGTGGAAACTCCCATGGACAAAAATTTAGGGCGGTTTCGTTGTGGGTAGAGCATCATACCTCCCTTGGAAGATGACTTCCATGGCTAAACCCGATGGGAGCTTGTGGAGATTACGAGACTGCCCCTGCTTCAGCTCGAATGGGACCCGCATTTTATGGGTATAGCTCGCCAGGGCCGCACGGGGCAGAACAGTCATTTTGGTGAGAGGAGGAGAAGTATGGATTGCGGTGCTTACTGTTAAGCTGCGGCCGAGAGCCACCATTGTCGTCTTGGAGTGAAACGATATGTCTAAAGTTGAATTATAGACGCGGTGTTATCTTTTTTTTTTCTCAGAAGACACGGTGTTATCTTCACTATGTATTGTTTTGGGATTTCCATTTCCTTTTCAATTGATTAATTTATGATGCTAGATGGATGGCGTTTGAACCTCAGATAGATCAATTCTTGAAGTTGATCTCAGATTTGTAGAATGTTGGTGGAGAGATAAAGGATTCAGATCAAGCTCTTTTGCTGTTTTGTGCAGTGCCTAAGAGTCATGACTACTTCAAAGAGGCTCTAATGTATGGTACGAAAGATTTGAAACTTGCGGATGTGCTCCCGGCATTGAGCTCAAGGCAGCTCAATACAAGAGAAGATTCAGAAAACTAAGAAATTCTGGTTCGGGCAATATGTTGAAATCGAAATTTTCTCAAAAGAAAGGTAGAGGAAAGAAAAGAAATGAGGCTAAGGGTCCTGTGAGATGTTATCAATGTCAAGAGGAATGTCACATTAAGAGATATTGCCAAAAGATAAAGAAACAGCTCGAATCAAGCGAATGTAAATTCAGAGAATTATGATGACGATGGCTTCGAGTATGCTGAGCTGTTGAACGTCCCTGAGCTAGAGGAGAGCAAGGAGTGGATCCTTGACTCAGGTTGCAGCTTCCACATCACTTGCAACAAGGATTGTTTGCAAGGATTTAGAGAAACATCTGAATGTAAGGTCTAGCTTGAAGATGGTAAGTTTTGCAAAGCTCTCGGAGTTGGTTATGTTCGGTTGAAGTTCAAGTCTGGTGTTGTAGGCATTCTTATGGATGTTAGGTATGTCCTTTAGTTGAGGAGGAACTTGATAGGAGCAATGGATTCAAAGGGATACAACATTAGAGCTTTTGCTGGAAAATCATAATTTCAAAATAGAGCAGGCTGGTTTTATTTGGTTTGCGGAGGCATGAAATTTATGTCTTGGAGGGGTGTTCTGTGATGAAAGGTGCACATACTGAAGCTAGGAAAGTGGAGTGTTGAATGTACTGAAGGGAAACCACAAAAACCTCGTCTTGGAGTGAAGTGAGGTCGTGCAAAAGTGAGCTCAAATTCTGATGGTTCTGAGCTCGAGGTGGAGGCGATTCCACCGAAGAGTGAGAGCATGGTCGAGCCAAGTATGAGGTCAAGCCTCAAGGTGGATGAAAGCTCAGATATGGAAGTCGAAACTTGTGACGGAAGTTCGACAAAATTTGAGGAAGTTGCTGAAAATTCAGAACATGTGTCCACTACATCAATGATCGAAGTTGCCAACCATGTCCACCTCTCCAACCTCACATCGGACTCCCCGATCTCAATACAAGGTTGACCCAAATAGGGGGAGTTTCGTGTTTCGTGTGCTGTCAACGGGAGAAATGGAACGCGGACTTTATAAATCCGGCAAGAATACTTCGTACATCTTACGGCGTTTAGGAGAAGGACTTCAAAGGAAGATTCGAAGAAAAAGCCGATGCCTAGAAGACCTGGTGAGCTTGAAGATTTTCTAAAGAGGAGATTTCAAGGACTCGAGGACTCTTTTCATTGCAAGACGAAGATAACCCGCGCAATATTAAAAAGTGAATACAAAGGGGGAGATTGTTGGAACTATTTTATTGTATTCAATTAATATAATTGTCTTAGTCTTGCTATGCAAATTAGTAGTCTTGGGCTAAATTGTAATTAGTCATTGTATAGGACTACTTGTGTAAATATACCACGAGGTGGTATATATAAGTGAGCTCCTACGAAAATTAGGAGTGCGCTTTGTATGGTTTTCATATCGAAAAATTAGAATTGGAAAATTAGAGAGAATATTTTAGCGCCTTTGTGTTCGTCAACGTCGTTTCTCTCTCAAACCTCAACCTAGGTAAATCTCAAGCGTAAGTGCTCGAAATTCTCAGATTTACTATCCGATTTTTTGTGATTCGATCTGTGTTGGATAAAAAAGGACCTAACAATATTGTTGATTTCTTTCTCTTTCCTTGCTTCTATCCGAATCCACTTTGAATGAGAGCACTTGGTCAAGTTGGGTTTGACCCTTTCGTTTTCCTTGCATGTGTATTTCCTATCTTGGCAAATAAAATATTCTCCCTCCTTTGCTCTCACGTCATATAGTGCCCAATAATAGGAAAAATCTGGTAAATTGCAGGGCTGCCTCAAATAATGTAGAGAATTGCAAGAAGATCTCCTAAGATTCAAATCGTTCCAAAAGTGCCATTATTTTCCCTTTGTCGACCTTTTTTGCTCAGACATCTATCGAAAATAAGTTTAAACATAAATATAGGATATTCGATGCAATTTTTGGCAAATAACTACCGGAAAGGCACTTTTATGGGCAAAGAAATTACGAAAAATCCTAACTTATCAACAACCCCCAAACTAGCTTCGATCGCCCTCGATCATAAAAGCGAAATAAAACCAAATCAAGTTAGGATTATAGAACATTAGTCAATGAAATTCTCATGTTTCACCTCAGAAAACATAAAAGCATATAAAGTCGAGATAATCATCATCTAATGAACGATCTAGTCAAAACACGAGGCATGAGGTACTAGGTCGCAATCTTATCATAGCGTGAAAGACATTTCTAGAATTCTACTACGCATCAATCCACAACTCTCACTAGGATCGCTCAAGTCGCTCGAGTGTTTTCAAATGGATCTGTATAAAGACGCTCAATTCACGACATGAAAAGATATTACTCTATGCTTGCGAATATATCACATCATAGTCACATAGTAGAAGTCGTGCACAAATCAAAGGGTCTTTCATCAAGGGTTGTAATGGGGCTCGGGTTTTGAAAGGTGCGTCATATAGGAAAGTGAGCTAAAAGTATCAAACGTGTCAATCATCGAATCGCTCTTCTAACCACTTATTTCGCACTTCTAATAGCTGCAAACGGACTTGGAGGGAAGCTCTTGAAGCTGTGAAGGAGAATCTTCGGAAGAAATGAATATTGGAAACTCGAAAGCCGAATTGGTTCCAAGTGGGAGATTTCAATCTCACTTGGGATTGACAAGGTCTCTTTCGAGGCTCGAAGCTCCTAAGGGAGCTTGATGACCAACAAAGCTGAAGCATGAATCGCGGTGGAGCTGCGATTGGAAGATGGAAAAAAAATTAATATTGGAATGATGAAAATTCCTGAAGCTGGAAAAGGTTGAAAATCTGGTTTCTGGTAACAGTATGGCGAAAATAACTCATGTGTTTAGCCGCTAAGGTGGAGATCGGGGCATGGATTGCGAGCTCTAGGCTCAAGGTTGGGTTTGTTGGGAATTGTGAGCCTGAACTCGCCGAAGTTAGGCCGGAAAGCGGCCAAGACGATCACAGCTTGGAAAATATTGATTTCTAGTTCAGAAATCCGCTAAGTCCCATGGGTGAGCAAATACCGTTTGATAATGTCGGTAGTTATTAGATCTGATGGCCGAGATTTAAAGTTTATCTTTAAATCTCATTTGTCGGATTAGGCACTATATGATCGGACGGTTCAGATTGAAGTTGCTGTAGCAGAAGCGATTCTGTAAGTTAGAGGGCGCACTGTACAACATAGGCTGCACATGGTACAAGCTTACTGAATCAGGGCTGCGGCTTTCTGTTCTTATAAATACCATAAAACCGAGTTCAACTAGGCACCTTCACGAGCTTGTACCTTTTGTTAGGGTGAGAATTAGCGAAATGTGTCAACTAGTTTTTGTATAGACATGAAGGTCTTGTAGACCATGGTTGTGTTGAAAAAAATCGGAGCTTATTGGTGTGTGTAGTAGGCCTGAATTCAGGGCCGAACCACGTAAATCTATTTTTCTTTTCTTTATTTTTAGACTCGATTCAGCTTGCGATAGCTCGAATTGTGTTAGGATCGTTTTATGTGTTTAAATGGGCGTGGACAAACACTTTTGAAAACTTTTAAGATACTTGAGTTGCAACAACTCGAGCTCTTGAAATATTTGAGCATCGAGAGACTAAGTGAGTTTGGATTTTACACCAAGCGGAAAATACTTGACTTAAGCCTCTTAAATCGGTTTTATAAAAGATACTTAAAAACACTTCAAAACAATGAAAGATGAAAACCGGTTTTGGTTGAAGCATTTTATCGAACACTTAAGATGCTTCAACAATGCATATGCTATATGCATGAATGCAATGCAAGGGACACACGATTTGTTATGGAAGTTCGGAGACTCAATACTCCTACGTCTCCCCATTTTCCGTAAGGAAGGCTCTCACTGGAAGACTCGTGTTTACATACTACGATGTACAACCTTCCATAGCTAGACTTATATAATATAACCTCCTAAGCTATATTTTGCTAACTAAACTTCCTAGCTCAACCACCGGCAGCCTTTTAGAGTCCGTCATCGGCCACTATTAAAGTCGACCGGAATTTCTCTCTATCGTTAGCTTTTTAAAGTCCACCGGTAGAGTTATTTCGCTCTACGAATCGTAGGCCGCGACCCTACGAAAGGCACTTCTTTTACGTCTACGTGCAAAGACTACAAACACATAGTTTTACGTCTTTGTGCATAGACTCTCACCCGACTAATCTACCTAAGCTCATATCTCTTTTGTGTGAGTGAGGTGTGTGGGTTTGAATTGTAGCCCTATCTTTTGTAACCCACACATTTGAAACAACTCTCTTAATTTTGTGCTCTTTGCTCTTGTTCTTCTCTCTTGGATCTATCTTTGAATGTGTGCTTGTTTGCTCTAGGATCCTTGTGTTTTTCTGCCCTTCTAGTGTGTTTTTATAGCCTTCCAATCTTGATATAGCTGTTAGACACATTAAACTAGCCGTTGGAAGCTTTTGTCTTCATATGGTCAATGCTGTCAGCTTCAGTCGCTTGTATCTGCTGCAGTAAGGGGCTTGTACCTCAGTGCAGTAGTTGACCAGTCAATCCAGTCATTGACCGGACCAGTCTGATACCGAAACAGTCCAGACCGAGACCGGCCAGTCCAGTCTGAGACCGACTTGTCAAACTGAGACCGGCCAGTGCAGTCCAGTCTGAGACCAACCAGTCTAGATCGAAACCGGACCAGTCCCGTACTGACTGAGACCGACCAATCCAGACCGAGACCGGTCATGTAATACCCAAGCCCCGTAAGTAAACCGGCCAATAAATATGCATACATATTATGTGGCTTAAGTGACTGCATGAGACGTTTTATGACTTTTATGTGCCTAAATGATTTCATGTTACATGCCAACATGACATGGGTGAATTGGAAAGTAAATTTTGAATTTAGGTTAGTTATTGACTTTAGGGTTTTAAGTACATGGTATGCTAACCTAGAAAATTTGATTTAGTATATTAAGTGTTGATACCACGTTTTAGGGAACATGAATTAGTAGGAATAGATTTCGAAAAGGCTAGATAGATATTTTGATGCATTAGGGTTTCGGAATTAGGAATTTTGAGATCTTTGGATCTCGAAATCCTTAAAGCTTGAAATGCTAAATATCGAAATGAGTAAAAGTTGAATAAATAGATGTCGAAATCTTGAAAGCTCGAGATCTCTAGAAGCTTGAAATCATTAGAACTCGAGATCTTTAAATCTCGAAACCTTTGAAAACTCGAGATTGCTAGAGCTCAAAAACTTTGAAGTCCAAAACCTTAAAACTCGAGATCAATGAACAATAGAGGATTTCGAATGAAGGGATAGACTTCGATTACTTAGCTAGAAGGGAAACTAAAGTAAGATTGAATAATAACTATTACATAACCAAGATAAGGATCGATCAAATATCGAGGTCATTTAGCTACCATCACACGCAAAACATAGATAAAAGACTAGAAAGAAGTTAACACATTTTCATTTGCAAAATTTCGAAAACCCTACAGTAGAGAGGAAGCGAAACACTGGAACAAGTATTCATTCTTAAAAACCACAAGAAGGTATAATCCCTTACTTTAAATTCATGATTTCATTTATGATTAAGCATGTTAGGATCTTTAACAATATAGCAATTTGTATAAATTAAAGTTTTTAAACTAGGATCTTAATTAACGATTTTAGGATTAAGAACATACCACACTTATGCGATGTATGTAGACTGTTCTTAGAGGAATAGAGTTCGGTCGAAGTTTAGATGAATTTCATATCAAAAGATGTTTTCAAGCAATATGATTTTTCAGTTTGATAAATTTCGAAGCTGGATAAGTTGCAGGAATGATTTCGAGCTTGAAATGAAAATAGGTGAATGTCGAGACTGAACTCGAGACATAATCTCGAGATGAAGCTCGAATTTCATATCAAAATCTTGTATATATATCATGTCGAAATCTTATAACCAACTCGAGATCTATATCGAGATGTTTAGAATTGAAATGTCGAAATGTTTAAGAGTGTAATGTCGAGATCCTTGCCGAGATTTAAATCTGGTACTAATTTGGAAATGTATATAGAATGTCGAGATTTATATTTAAACCCAAGCTCGATATTTAATTCCAACATATCAAGATCCTTTAGTCTATAGTAGTATGAATGTCGAAATCATGAAGCTCGACATCCATGAAACTCGATAATTTTAAAGCTCGAGATTTATCTTGTGTCGAGATCTTGTGTAGTGTTTAAATGTTGAACTTTTGTATGTATGATGTCGAGATCCATTTTTAAGTCATGTCGAGATTTATGCCAAAACTTATGTCGAGATCCATTTAACCCATGTAGAGATCTATTTCAAAACCCATAAAAGTCGAAACTAGGGTTTTCTAAATTAAACCATTTTAGTGAAACTGTAATTAGACTAACAAACCCTAATTTTATATGTTTCTATACTTAGGGTTCGAAGGTTAGCAATTTAACCATACGATAAGCTAAGGATACCATGTAAGTGGAAGTCCCAACTACAACACATAAATGTATGTGCATGAAGTTATATGTTATGTGCTTCTGTGATATTACGTGACTTCCTATGCGAATTAGTTACGTTACATGACATGATCATATATAATTTATTTACATTATATGATGGCATGACACGCATATTCATGACATGAGCATATGCACGCACGTTTAGTACAAAAAGCAGAATATGAGAGCGTGCATGATATACGATCGCCTGAGAGCGATAAAGATTCGCCGATATGGGCGTCTGATGTCGACTCACAGTTGAGTCACGGCTCTTCTATGCTACCATGGTGACGTCGTATGGCGTTACCGTCAAGACATGACATGTACAAGGCAAGACATGATTTTAGGGCTAATGCCCTCATGGCGGATCGTGAAACCTGGAGGGTGCGAGCTGAGGGAGTAAGCCGCACCGAAGGTACCTCTGGTGTTGACTACCTCAGATTAGCTACCAGTGTGAAGCGTCCGCGTGGCGTATGAAATCACCTTGGGACAGAAAAGTCGCCCTAGGGTTAGCCTCCCTTGAGTGGGTATTGCCACTTATATTTATTTATCCCTAGTGGATTCGAGCTCCATGATGGTGCATAGAAAGATTGCCGAGGGCCCTAAATGATAAGACAAGACAAGGAAAAATATGAGGTCTAGGGATCATTGGTGCGGATGCCTTTGCGAATTAGGACACGTACATGGCATGCATGGCTTTCACTTACTGAGCTTTATAAGCTCATTCCACAAATTTATGTGTTGTAGGTTCACGGGATCACGGTATGGTATTACACTAACTTGCGGTATGGTACCGCAAACATCTATATATGTATATTGGTACTACAAGTTAGGGTAGGAGTTTCGATAATTAAAACACACGGTACAGAGAGATACTACAAGTAACCTACGTATGGTACTACACAAGCTAACGGTATGGTACCACGGACATCTATATATAGGTACTACAAACATATGTACCTTGATACTACAAATATGGGTAGGAATTTTTCGATACCGTCCGAATTATTTTTTGTTCCGTGACTCTGTTACTATAGTTATAAATACTTTGCTGATGATTTGTTGTCAATATTGGTGGGTTAATATTTAGAATTAGAGATTATTACGTTGATACCAGAACTTTCTTTCTACTTACTATGATACTAGTAAGAACATCTTACTACGTAGTCAAGATTTTTAATCGATTGGAAGTTAGTGTCTATATGTTATGTTAACCGTGTGTTTAATTTTATTATGTGCCGTAATTTGGAAGTTCACATGACTTATTTGCACAATAATCTACTCGTTTTCGATAATTAAAAACGTGGTACGGAAAAAGATACTACAAGTAACCTACTCATGGTACTACACTAGATTACAGTACGATACCGCAAACATCTATGTATCGGTACTGCAAATATATGTATATTGATACTACAATTTAGGGTAGGAGTTTCGATAGTTAAAACACGCGGTACAGGAAGATACTACAAGTAACATACGTATGGTACTACACTGGCTAACGGTATGGTACCGCGAAAATGCATCTATTGGTACAACAAACATATGTACATTGGTAATACAAATATGGGTATGAATTTTTTACGACGTCCGAATTATTTTTTGTTATATGACTCTGTTTACATAGTTATAAATACTTTGCTGATGATTTGGTATCAATATTGGTGGGCTAATATTTAGAATTAGGGATTATTACGTTGATACCACAACTTTCTTTCTACTTATTATGATACTAGTAAGAACATCTTACTATGTAGTTAAGATTTTTGATCGATTGAAAGTTAGTGTTTATATTTTATGTTACCGTGTGTTTAATTTTATTATGTGCCGTATTTTGGAAGTCACATGCCTTATTTGCACAATAATCTATGCGTTTTTGATAACTAAAAACCAATAATCTATGCGTTTTCGATAACTAAAAACGTGGTATCGAAAAAGATACTACAAGTAACCTACTCATGGTACTACATTAGCTTACGATATTGTACCACAAACATCTACTATAAATATATGTATATTGGTGCTACAAGTTTGGGTAGGAGTTTCGAAAGTTAAAACACACGGTACGGGAAGATACTACAAGTAACTTACGCATGGTACTACACTAGCTAACGGTATGGTACCACGAACATCTATCTATTGGTACTACAAACATATGCATATTGGTACTACAAATTTGGGTAGGAATTTTTCGACGCCGTCCGAATTATTTTTGGTCCGTGACTATGTTACCATAATTATAAATAATTTGCTGATGATTTGGTATCAATATTAGGGGGTTAATATTATTAGTGATTATTACGTTTGATACCACAACTTTCTTTCTACTTATTATGATACTAGTAAGAACAGCTTACTACGTAGTCAAGATTTTGATCGATTGAAAGTTAGTGTTTATATTTATGTTACCGTGTGTTAAATTCAATAGTGGTGTTGGAGCTTGCACGTTCGCTCGTTCTCTGCCTCGTTCATCAAACACTGTGAAGTTCTATCGTTCTATCGCTTACTCGTTCTCTCTATTGTTCTCTATGTCGTTCTCTCTCTAACTCTCTCATTCTCTGCAATTGAAGAAGAAACGTGGGTGTTGACCAATTCAATTAGGTCTTTTGTAATATTTAAGTTTTTCAAGGTTAAAATGATCCATTAGGTAGGTATTTCATATCATTGTTTGAAATGGGGAGTTTGGTAATAAGTAAATGGGAAGAGGGAAGTTAGTTGATAGATAGTTTGGGGTAGGGAGATTTATGCGTGAACTTGCCTTTTTTTTTTTTCCTTTTTCTTCAACTAATTTCAAACAGTTTTAGATTTAGTCAGCCAACTACATGTGCAATGGGAGATAAGATATTATTCATTACACACTAGAAAAGCAAAGAAAAACCAAACAGAGGTTAGATTCAGTTAGTGAAGGCCATGACGTTCTTTCCTCCTCGAGCTTCTTGAAATTATAGCCTTGGTGATGAAATGCGTAAGAATGCCTATGGCGCAAAACAGCAGGCAAAGAGAAACCGAGTGCCGAGTCTCGATATTGTTCTTCAGCCCGTCTTCATAAACTTGCCTGATGATTATGATAACGAATACATAGTACAATCGTATGAATGTTGTGAAATCATTCTTTGCAATGACAAAAAAATAATACGAGATAATTTTCCAAACCTTGCTGCAAAAAGATCGACAGACAAGAGATGAATCCAAGCCGAAGCCAACGTCATCTCACTGGAGAACATCTTAGCAATTCCCGAGAGCTAAAGAAAAGAAAGTCGTTCGTCGTAAAATTAATAAATCCTCATAAACCGAAAAGTCGAGCGAATCTGTTTAAAAAAAAAAAAGAATGTACCTCGGGCAGCCAATATTTACTGGCGAACATGAGCTTTATGGTGTCGGGCGTCCAAGAGAGATACAGAAGATACGCATAGATCACCCCGAGAACGACGTAAGGTATACAGCTTGCAACTATTTTCTCCGTCTGCAAACAGTTATATGATTCAACGTTTTCGTATCAAATTATATTATTACCAAGTGATTTCTTCAATCGATTAGAATTTAAAATAAGCTTACAAGCTGGGCTCGAGGAGCAACGACCATGAAGGTGTAGAATGGTAGAACAGCTGCTGTTCCCAGTGTGAAAGCATTAGCAGCAATCTGCGAACTTGGGAGCCCTTAAGAATAACGAATAGAATTCAAATGGTAACTAATGCCTCTCTATTGTAAAATTCAACTAAATATATATTGACTGAGGCAATAACCATGAAATAATCGTTAGTTTACATAGGGCGGAGATTGCAGATCTTTTTCTGCTACTAAGGTTTCTGCTGCTGAGATTTGGTACTTTAAAGGCAGTTTTGGTTTTAGATCCGCTGGGGATGAAACTGATGAAGCCCGACAACTTATTTGTTTGTCTCGACAAATTGGAACCAATGCTGCTTTTAACATGAAGCACAGATCTTGAGCTTGGGCGTCCAATCTAAAAAACGAACCATTTTTAACAGAAAAGAAAGATATGAACTGAAGCCCAAATCAACAAAGTTCGTTGTGTAGTCAATCACAGAAGCAAGAACTGGGCAGGATAATGTGTAAGCATTACGAACATCCTTTGTCTCTCTAAGACAAGAATAACTTGTGGTAAGAGAAAAAAAAAGACTTAATTGGAAAGGATTCATGAACACCATTCGCGAATTCAGAAACAATCAATTCATCCCAATCTTCTTCCCATATCAGCCTTAAAAAGAATAGTGGCGTTTTACCATTTTCAGTTTCAAACTTTAAAACACACACACAAACACAAGAATCTAGCCGGCCGGGCCGAAATAGCAGCAATAAAATCGAGCATTTTGGAATGCAGTACACCAACAGTTCAAGAATAAGCTTCATAACTGAAAATCAATGGATGCCCAGGCTCGCATTGAAAAACAAAACCAAAACGGAAAAAAGCAATAAGCCGACAATACCTTGAGTGAAGACGATGACGACGACACAAGGACTTGAGAGCTGACGGAAGAAGAAGAAGACATAGTCGTATGTATCTGAAGCTTGAGAAGACAATTGTGAACTAACAAAAAAACCGAAAAGCTCTCACTAATAAAGAAAGCAACTGTGAACTGACTGAATGTGGGTTAGTGCAATTGTCGTGGAAAAAGGGCTACAGTCTGTTGGGTGCGACATAAAAACGATTGAAGCTAAGCTAAGCTTCGCCGACGAGGCGGAAACTCCATGTGGAATAATGAATGTGAGGGGCTCATGTTCGTTAGTTGTTTGTTGTTTGCACATGCTTAGCAACTCCACTTTTTATGATTTCCACATTTCATTACCCAAAAGGAAAGAGGAATTAAATTATTGAATTGTTAGCCAAATCCAGACAGACAACGTAATTGGACTGAAAAAAGGTTGTCAGCTAACTTCATCGATGATGATGGATAGTTAAGGCTCGAATTCTCGACCAATAGATGTGCCACGTGTGTTTGTACACGTGGCTGGCATGCGAAGCTGTTGGCTTTCGGTTGCACAAATTTTCATGATACAGGAAGATGATGGTGGTGGGTGGGTCAGCTTGTGATGGCGAAGGGTTTCCGAAGCCAACCCGACCCGACCCTGGTATATTCTTTGGTAATCATATAATACATTAAATAAGCTCAATGCCTACATTTAATTTCGGCCCAATTTACATGTCTAACCCAATGTTATAGTTAGACTTAATTATTTTTTGGTACCGTAACTTAGGGGGTGTGGCATTATAGGGACCGCTAATTTATGGTGTGGCATTATAGGGACAGTAAGTTTTAAAATCGTGCAATTTATGGACATTATACCTGATTTCTCCCCAAAATACATCACGTGCCACGCACCTGACCGATTTTTATTCCGGAAAACTGACGTGGCGCTGGACCGATGACATGCTCGTTTTTGCTAATTTTTTGGCGGACCGATGACATGCCCGTTTTACAGAAATGTGACGTTATTAAAATAATCCGACTTGGCGCAATGTCAGAAATTAATTTAAAAAAACAAAACACTCTGTAAAACGGGCATGTCATCGGTCCGTGTGGCGACCCTACTTCCTAATTAGGTTAATTGGCGGATTTCCGCAACGATTTAATTTGGATCAATGCTATTTATTGGGCCTAATTGAATTGGGCCGAAACTGTTTTGGCCGAATATTGGTTATACCGGGTTTCTCGTTCGGCTTTTGATCTATTCGAATTCCCAACTTTCCTAATTCAAACTTGTACAAAAATTAATTACATACAAATCCCGTGTTTAAAATATACGGGTGTATCCTCCCCCCTTATATAAATTTCGTCCCCGAAATTTTTAGGTCGTTTGGGACAAGCGGGTAACGATCCTTCATATCATCCTCTCGCTCCCACGTGGGCCCTTTGACTGATTTGTTTGGCCACACCACCTTGACTAGCATAATGCCTTAAGTCGCTTCGCTTCTCGCATCAGTACGTACCTCCACTGGTTATTCTTCGTAACCTAGGTCTGGCTCCAATTGCTTGAAGCCTTTCACTTCTTAGGATGTGGCTCAGGTCCGTAACGTATATAATACATCAGTCGCGGAGGACCCGATTTTTAAAAACTTTTTAATGAAAAATAATGTACATATATGTACTAAGTCGGGTCTACAAAAATACGTCGATATAATACATCGGGCCGAAGTCCCAAAAATCTAAACCCGACTATCCTACGCCTCTCCACAAGTCGCGTCCCATGTACCGCTCCGCCCTCAAAAGCCCGTGGAGTCACCGCCGCCAGCCAGCCTACAGCTCACGCGGACACGCATCAGTGTCGGGCTCAGTCTTACCTACAAAAATAATACCCTGAGCAAAATTGCCCAGTAGGTGGTAGTAAAACATGCAATGCGTGCGTGCACTCAACCCAATCCCAAAACCTCACATCATAATAATGCACGCTCGAATCAATCTCACATCTCATCACATAACAGGGCCCTAGGCTAGACTCAGCACCCACGCGCGCAATGGCAAAGTACGCCATAAACCATGCGGTAGCCTACGCCGGCCGTGCCAGGTCGCTCCTTCCGCACACAATCTCAACCCGACGACTTTTCCCGAGTGGCCTACCACCGACCCGGGTAGACAGGAATCTCACATCTGTCGGCCGTCCCTGAGCCAAATAATTTCCGGTGGTGTGCACCTCGGGTGGCTCAATCCCGAGTAGATGGGTGTCGCAAACCCCCTCTCCTACCAGGTGCTACACGAGTCTAACCTCGACGACCAATAAAGGTCACTCTACCCCACTCAACCGACACCGTAAGGTGTCACCGTACAAATACGGTTCCATTATCTCTCTCGTGCATGTCGTGAAATGCACACATAATAAATCCTATGAAACACATGCACTGAAACCACATAATCTGTATAAATACTAACCTGGCCGAATGTTTTAAAATCCAAAAATATTATTTATAATTTAAAATATGGGTTGACCCGAAAATATAAGTTATAACACGAAAATATTTTATTTTAAAGCGATTTGGGCTTAAGACCATTTTATTCAAAACATTTGGGCCTAAAATAGGGCAAAAGCCCAAAAATCAATACTGTCGGTCAACGCACACAAAAATCGGTCAAAGCCCAATTCAAATCGCCCGATACCCACTTGGTCAACCCGCGAAAGTCGAGTCAACACCCGATTTCGTGAGACTTTCGGCGATTTCGCAAATCGTCCGATTTAACGCTCGAAGCTCGATTTGAATCTCGCGAATCGCCCGATTTCTTCACAGGAATCACCCCGCGATTTGAAATCGGCCCGCGAAACCCAAAATTGGCCCGACACTCTCTCACCACTCGCGAAATGCTTCAGCCCGCGAAACACGAGCTCTGGCCCGCAAAACCCAAAATCGGCCAATCCTATCTCTTGAAAATCATTTTCACCCGTTTTGTAAACTAAATACAGGCCCGCGAATTAAAAATCGTCCGAAACCTTCAAATCGCCCGATTTACTGTTCTATCGGACTCATCTTCATATAAAACCCTAAAATTTTCCAGAAACTTAACAAGTTCTTCATCGAATAAACACATCAGTTAAATCATCCAGTCCAAGAACTCATATATTGAGTTCAAAATCACGTAATATCACATAGGAACATATCACGAAATTTATAAAAATCATAAAACTTAAAACTTTGAATTCAATTGGCCTTCCAATCGAATTCTAACCATTTTGAGGAAAATCGTACGGGTTGTAGGGGTTTAAAACCACCTACCTAGCCTCCAAGCCTAATTTTGATTAATTCCCTAGGCTGAAAATTCGATCAAGCTTGCTAGGATCTGCTCCTCCTTCGTATTTTCTTCTTTCGGCTTAATGAAATTTCATCAAACCATGTAAGGTGTTAACACGTTAGCTTATAGAATATTTATAAGTTAATTCGAAATGTTAGCTTACCAAAAATATTCTCCGCCCCTCTCGTTCCTTTCACGTTTTGTTCTTGGAAAATACAAGTGAGGATTACTTATTGAAGTTCTCGGTTATCACTTAGGGTGTGTGACTAACCTTTCAAATCGTAAGTCTATCTTTGCCAAGCATGTAAGTATATCCCTTCAACGTGGCTTTCCTTTGATATTAAGTAACGATTTCTATTATCCTTGCTCACTTTTACTTTTGATTGGTTGTTTAAGGTGGTGAGACTCTAACCCCAAAGTAGGTGATCACACACCTACGTGATTTTCCATGCTTGATTAATTAATAATTGGTTAATTAATATCCCTGTATTTGGGCCTTAATATTTGACTTGGGCCATTTTCTTTATAAATTACTTGGACTTCCTAAACAATTTCGGCCCAACTAATAATTTTCGGTTTGCTCCCGAAAATTTGGTTTCGTTCGAAAATCATCTTCATTAATTTCGAACATTACAAAAATAATCCCGTACTAATTTTACGGGTATTACATCATCCCCCCTTACAGAAATTTCGTCCCCAAAATTTAAGTCGTCGAAAACAACTCGGGGTATTTCTCGCGCATTTCATCTTCTCGTACCCAAGTGGCTTCTTCGACCGCTTGGTTTCGCCACAGCACCTTCACTAGGGGGATGTTCTTGTTCCTAAGTCGCTTCACTTCGTACATCAAAATCTATACCGGCCTTTCTTCGTAGCTCAGGTCCGGTTTCAATTGCTGATGAAGCGTCTCACTTCGTAGCACATGACTCGGATCCGGAACGTACTTCCGTAACGTAGATACGTGGAAGACGTCATGGACTTGCGCTAAAAAGGTCGGTAATTCTAGCTGGTACGCTACTTCACCGACTCTTTTCAAAATATTGAAAGGCCCTATATATCTTGGACTTAACTTCCCCTTCCGTCCGAATCTCTTAACTCCTTTCATCGGTGATATTTTCAAGAAGACTTGATCGCCTTCTTCAAATTCCAACGGCCTTCGTCTCTTATCCGCGTAACTCTTCTGACGACTTTGGGCCGTTTGCATTCTCTCCCGAATTTTATTAACAGCTTCGGTCATTTCACGAACCATTTCGGGACCTAACAGCGCTTTTTCGCCGATTTCGTCCCAATGTACTGGGGATCGACATCTACGCCCATACAAGGCTTCGTAAGGTGCCATCCCGATCGTTGCTTGATAGCTGTTATTGTATGAAAATTCGGTCAGTGGGAGATACTTACTCCAGCTTCCACGAAAATCCAGAACGCACGCCCTTAACATGTCTTCGAGCGTCTGGATCGTTCGTTCCGATTGCCCGTCTGTCTGGGGATGATAGGCTGAACTAAACGACAGTTTAGTTCCTAAAGCTTTCTGTAAACTTACCCAGAATTGGGACAGAAATCTCGAGTCTCGATCTGAAACGATCGACATCGGAATTCCATGGAGTCTCACTATTTCTTGGATGTACAACTCTGCCTACCTATCCATGGAATAGGTCTGATTAATCGGTAGAAAGTGGGCAGATTTCGTCAATCTATCAACGATTACCCAAATTGCATCATGTCCTTTCACCGTCTTGGGTAATCCGATGACAAAATCCATTGTTATGTGGTCCCACTTCCATTCGGGAACCGTCAATGGTTGTAACATTCATGCCGGCCTTTGATGTTCTGCTTTGATCTGTTGGCAGGTCAGGCATCGACTTACGAACGTAGCAACGTCTCTTTTCATTCCAGGCCACCAATAGTTCATCCGTAGATCCCGATACATCTTCGTGGCACCAGGATGCACCGAGTAGATTGTTGCATGTGCTTCTGTCATCAATGTTCGGCGGATGTCTTCGTCTTTTGGCACATACAGGCGACCTCTGAATCGTAAACTTCCGTCTCCTTGGAATTCGAATTCCGACGGAACATCTTCATCTCGTTCATCTCGAACCTTCAAATACAGCTCGTCTACTTTTTGCACTTCAATGATCCGATATAACAGCGTCGGTTTGAGGGTCAACGCTGCCAGTCTCATCTCAATCTCCCCGAAGTGAATTACTTCTACTCCGAGTTGGCATAATTCAGCACTTACAGTTTTCCGGCTCAACGCGTCTGCTACTACGTTAGCTTTTCCTGGGTGATAGTTTATCACACAGTCGTAGTCCTTCACTAGTTCGAGCCATCGTCTTTGCCTCATATTCAACTCCTTCTTTGTGAAGAAGTACTTTAGGCTCTTGTGATCTGTGAAGATCTCGCACCTTTCTCCGTACAGATAGTGTCGCCAAATTTTTAGAGCAAACACTACTGCGGCGAGTTCAAGATCATGGGTGGGGTAATTCTTCTCATACGGCTTCAACTGTCGGGAGGCGTAAGCAATTACCTTCCCATTCTGCATTAATACGCACCCCAAGCCATTCTTCGAGGCGTCACTATATATCGAAAATCCTTCAGTACCCGAAGGTATTGCTAAGACTGGAGCAGTCGTCAGTCTTTTCTTCAGCTCCTGAAAACTTTGCTCGCATTCTTCAGTCCACTTGTACGGAACGTTCTTCTTCGTCAGGTTTGTGAGCGTCGAGGCTATACTGGAAAAATCTTTGATGAACTTACGATAGTATCCAGCAAGACCAAGAAAACTTCTAACCTCCGTGGGAGTGGTTGGTCGCGGCCATTTGTCTATTGCTTCAATCTTGCTGGGGTCCACTGAAATTCCATCTCCCGAAATAATGTGCCCCAGAAAAGCCACTTGTTCCAACCAGAACTCGCATTTCTTGAATTTAGCGAATAATTGCTTCTCTCGGAGAATTCCAAGGACCGTTCTCAGGTGTTCCTCGTGCTCTTCTTTGGTCTTAGAATAAATGAGAATATCGTCAATAAAGACGATGGCGAAGCGGTCCAGAAACTCTTTAAACACTCGGTTCATCAGATCCATGAAAGCAGCAGGAGCATTCGTTAGCCCGAAAGGCATGACCAAGAATTCATAGTGGCCGTACCTCGTGCTGAACGCAGTTTTGGGAACATCCGTCTCACGGATCCTTAATTGATGATAACCAGAACGTAGGTCAATCTTCGAGAATACCGTCGCCCCTTGTAATTGATCAAATAGATCGTCTATCCTCGGCAACGGATACTTATTCTTGATCGTGATTTTATTGAGCTCACGATAATCGATGCACATCCTCATCGACCCGTCTTTCTTCTTAACAAAAAGTACTGGGGCTCCCCAAGGCGAGAAACTGGGTTGAATAAAACCCTTTTGCATCAAATCTTCTAATTGCTCCTTTAGTTCTCGTAACTCGTTCGGCGCTAACCGATACGGAGATTTAGAGATCGGGGCAGCTCCCGGTACAAGATCAATAACAAATTTAATTTCCCGATTTGGTGGTAATCCCGGAAGATCCTCGGGGAATACCTCGGGGTATTCATTTACTACTGGAACCTCCTCAAGCTTCGGCTGGGAAGATTCCTCGGCTTTCACTGCGAAGATCAGGAACGATTCGCAACCCGTATTCACGAGTCGTTGAGCTTTCAAAGCAGAAATCCGAGGGATGGTCTTACCATTCTTCTTTCCTAAAAATTCAAATTCCTCTCCCTCGGGTGATCGGAACCTAACTACCCTTTTCGAACAATCAATGTTGGCCCCGTATTTCGAGAGCCAATCCATCCCGAATATGATGTCATAATCATTCATCGGGATTATTATTAAGTCCACCTCTAACTCTCTCCCCTCTATACTAACAGGACAATTTTCTACCACTAAATTCGTTCGAGTTGGATCTCCATGTGGTAGGGACACTACGAAATTACATAAGGATCGGGTGGGATAGATTCCCGCCCTAGTCACAAAATTGGCCGACACAAACGAATGTGTGGCTCCAGAATCGATCAGAATTGAAGATGGTACGTGAAAGATATTCAACGTACCAGTCACCACAGCTGGGTTTGCCTCCGCCTCCTCGTTTGTCAGCGTGAAAACACGCGCAGGCACAGGTGGGGGTCGAATCCGATTCTGCGGCTGATTCTGCAGTCGAGGTTGACCTTCCGTGCAATTCCGTGCAGTGTGCCCAGTCTTTCCGCACCGGAAGCACTGTAGATTCTGCGCAGGTCGAGGTCCGTAGCAGATGCCGAAGTGATTTCTTCCGCACTGCTGACACTGTGGTGCTGGCATCACTGGTCGATAGGGAACGTTGGTTGGTCCCTGGCTAACATTCGGGCGCCACATCTGTTGGCCCGGTCGATTGCCTTTATTCTTCGGGCCCTTGCCGAAGAATTGCCGTTTCTGACTGCTTCCTCCCTGTTGGCTCTCTCTCTTCCGGTTCGCTTCCTGGGCCTCTCTCACAACTCCTTCCGCCTGTTCGGCTATCAGCGCACGCTCTGTTGCTTGGCGGAATTCCAGCTGACGTACACCCGCTATACTCAAGTCTCGATAGAACTCGGGTTTCAGCCCTCTGAGAAATCTCGTCACCTTCAGCATGTTGGTCGCAACGAGATGCGGGGCAAAACGCGACAATTCCTCAAATCGGCGGATATATTCCGCCACTGGCATACGGCCTTGCTTCAGATTCATAAATTCGTACATCCGCTGCTCCTGGTCGTGATCAGTGAAGTACTTGTCGTAGAAAAGTTCTCTGAAGCGCTCCCACGACATAGTAGCGGGATCCTCTAACACCTTTACGGTGTTCCACCAGAACCGCGCGCTTCCCCGAAGTAGGGAAACGGCACACAACACCTTCTCATTATTCGGCACTCGGCTATACACAAAGAGATCTTCTATTGTGCCGATCCAATCCTCAGCCACTGCAGGGTTAGCGGCCTCGGCGAAGGTTGGGGGATTAAGTTTGCGGAATCTCTCCCCAATAATTTCAACACGATCAGGCTGCGGGGAAATGCGGCGCTCAGATGAGCTCCGGTGATTGATCAGGTCGTTGATTTGGTCGGACTGACGCTGGATCAGTTCAGTCAGACGGTGGATGGTATCTCTCTCGCGAGTCAAGGACTCAGGTTCGTCCCGCCGATTCGTTTCTCCTGCGAACTCTCGTCTAGGTCTACCCCTCGACATTCCCAGGTACTATATAACATATAAATACGTAATTAAACACATAATCACATCGAAACACGTAAAACCTACAGGCAAGGCTGGTTCTCCCGGCTTCTGAGCGGCAGTACATGGACAGTCTTCAGAATCTAAAACCTAATGCTCTGATACCACCTGTGGCGACCCTACTTCCTAATTAGGTTAATTGGCGGATTTCCGCAACGAAAGTCGCGGAGGACCCGATTTTTAAAAACTTTTTAATGAAAAATAATGTACATATATGTACTAAGTCGGGTCTACAAAAATACGTCGATATAATACATCGGGCCGAAGTCCCAAAAATCTAAACCCGACTATCCTACGCCTCTCCACAGGTCGCGTCCCATGTACCGCTCCGCCCTCAAAAGCCCGTGGAGTCACCTCCGCCAGCCAGCCTACAGCTCACCCGGACACGCATTGGTGTCGGGCTCAGTCTTACCTACAAAAATAATACCCTGAGCAAAATTGCCCAGTAGGTGGTAGTAAAACATGCAATGCGTGCGTGCACTCAACGCAATCCCAAAACCTCACATCATAATAATGCACGCTCGAATCAATCTCACATCTCATCACATAACAGGGCCCTAGGCTAGACTCAGCACCCACGTGCGCAATGGCAAAGTACGCCATAAACCATGCGGTAGCCTACGCCGGCCGTGCCAGGTCGCTCCTTCCGCACACAATCTCAACCCGACGACTTTTCCCGGAGTGGCCTACCACCGACACGGGTAGACAGAAATCTCACATCTGTCGGCCGTCCCTGAGCCAAATAAATTCCGGTGGTGTGCACCTCGGGTGGCTCAATCCCGAGTAGATGGGTGTCGCAAACCCCCTCTCCCACCAGGTGCTACACGAGTCTAACCTCGACGACCAATAAAGGTCACTCTACCCCACTCAACCGACACCGTAAGGTGTCACCGTACAAATACGGTTCCATTATCTCTCTCGTGCATGTCGTGAAATGCACACATAATAAATCCTATGAAACACATGCACTGAAACCACATAATCTGTATAAATACTAACCTGGCCGAATGTTTTAAAATCCAAAAATAATATTTATAATTTAAAATATGGGTTGACCCGAAAATATAAGTTATAACACGAAAATATTTTATTTAAAAGCGATTTGGGCTTAAGACCATTTTATTCAAAACATTTGGGCCTAAAATAGGGCCAAAGCCCAAAAATCAATACTGTCGGTCAACGCACACAAAAATCGGTCAAAGCCCAATTCAAATCGCCCGAAACCCACTTGGTCAACCCGCAAAAGTCGAGTCAACACCCGATTTCGTGAGACTTTCAGCGATTTCGCAAATCGTCCGATTTAACGCTCGAAGCCCGATTTGAATCTCGCGAATCGCCCGATTTCTTCACAGGAATCACCCCGCGATTTGAAATCGGCCCGCGAAACCCAAAATTGGCCCGACACTCTCTCACCACTCGCGAAATGCTTCAGCCCGCGAAACACGAGCTCTGGCCCGCAAAACCCAAAATCGGCCAATCCTATCTCTTGAAAATCATTTTCACCCGATTTGTAAACTAAATACAGGCCCGCGAATTAAAAATCGTCCGAAACCTTCAAATCGCCCGATTTACTGTTCTATCGGACTCATCTTCATATAAAACCCTAAAATTTTCCAGAAACTTAACAAGTTCTTCATCGAATAAACACATCAGTTAAATCATCCAGTCCAAGAACTCATATATTGAGTTCAAAATAACGTAATATCACATAGGAACATATCACGAAATTTATAAAAATCATAAAACTTAAAACTTTGAATTCAATTGGCCTTCCAATCGAATTCTAACCATTTTGAGGAAAATCGTACGGGTTGTAGGTGTTTAAAACCACCTACCTAGCCTCCAAGCCTAATTTTGATTAATTCCCTAGGCTGAAAATTCGATCAAGCTTGCTAGGATCTGCTCCTCCTTCGTATTTTCTTCTTTCAGCTTAATGAAATTTCATCAAACCATGTAAGGTGTTAACACGTTAGCTTATAGAATATTTATAAGTTAATTCGAAATGTTAGCTTACCAAATATATTCTCCGCCCCTCTCGTTCCTTTCAGGTTTTGTTCTTGGAAATACAAGTGAGGATTACTTATTGAAGTTCTCGGTTATCACTTAGGGTGTGTGACTAACCTTTCAAATCGTAAGTCTATCTTTGCCAAGCATGTAAGTATATCCCTTCAACGTGGCTTTCCTTTGATATTAAGTAACGATTTCTATTATCCTTGCTCACTTTTACTTTTGATTGGTTGTTTAAGGTGGTGAGACTCTAACCTCAAAGTAGGTGATCACACATCTACGTGATTTTCCATGCTTGATTAATTAATAATTGGTTAATTAATATCCCTATATTTGGGCCTTAATATTTGACTTGGGCCATTTTCTTTATAAATTACTTGGACTTCCTAAACAATTTCGGCCCAACTAATAATTTTCGGTTTGCTCCCGAAAATTTGGTTTCGTTCGAAAATCATCTTCATTAATTTCGAACATTACAAAAATAATCCCGTACTAATTTTACGGGTATTACAGTCCGGCGCCACGTTGGACCTTTCGGTATAAAAATCAATCACGTGTGTGGCATGTGATGTATTTTGGGAAAAAATTAGGTATAAAAATCGGTCAAGTGTGTGACACGTGATGTATTTTTGGGAAAAATCAGGTATAATGTCTATAAATTGCACGATTTTAGAACTTACTGTCCCTATAATGCCTCACCCTAAATTAGCGGTCCTTGTAATGCCACACCCCCAAAGTTACGGGACCAAAAAAATAATTAAGCCGTCATAGTTATGATTAAAGAAATATATACACCACAATTTCACACAATTAAGTAAATATTATAGAATCACTAACTTACAATTTTTTCTTGGTAACATTGGCGAAAAAAAGAAAAAAGAATATTCATTTTAATTTAAACATATTTTGCTCTCTTCCTCATTTGCTCCCCTTCTAACTGCGAAAAATAAATAGAAAATTCTTATTCCCGTCACGGAGAGCATTTATCTTTTCTATTTTGATTTTTTTTGTTCGAAGCTTTTTGCTATCCTCGTTTCATTGCTTTTTCACGATCCTGGAGTATCCACACTCATTGCCAATAGATAGGGGTGGGAGCGGGTCGGGTTTTTCAAGGTCGACGGGTCAAGTACCCGTCTCAGGGGTTAGGAATTGTGATATGACATGCTCGAATACTGGCAAATGTATTAGGTCGTGCAAGTAGTATAAAATTGACGTAAGTCCGAGTATTGTCCCACAAGGGCAACTCTATTAGTTTTAAGATATTATCCCGAAATTTAATTTAGACTGAAGCGATTTTTAAATATAGTATTTTTATGATTTTTGAGACTTTTTTTTTTTTTAAATCAAACAATATCAAAATGAAAATAAGCAATAAAGCAAATAGACTAGTAACAATTGTCAATTGACGACATCGTGATCAAGGGGCGCATGCTTGGCACGAATTATTCCTAAGTCTTCATGCAATCAATCATAAATAATCAATTCGAGTCTCAGTCAAGGTAGAATTTCCTAAAATAATCACTACTCGTTTGTCCCACTCGTATGCGATAGAGAACCAATCCCTATTTGTAGACATGCCCAACCGGCGGTTAAACCGCCTAACCGCCGGTTTACGGTTATAACCGTAACCGGCCGGTAACCGTAACCGTCAACGCCATCGGCCGGTTACGGGGCGGTTAGGGGTTTTCCCAAACCGCCAATCGCCGGTTAGACAGTTTAACCGGCGGTTATAACTGTTAAATAAAAAAAATAAAAAATAAAAAAATATACTATTTTAATTTACTCATATTATATTAATTTATTAGAAACACTATGTAACTTTACTAAGGGGATTTCACGTAAAAATACCCATTAATATAAAAAATTAGCAAGTCATTACCCTGTCAGTATTTTTTTATATGCAGGCACCTATCAGAGTAATTTTTTTGCACACTGGTACCCGCCCGCCGCAAGGTACATCATATCAAACATTTAGGTACCATAGAGAAACGTATTGTGGTACGTAATACAGCTAGAAAATGTTACCATCATATAGTCAGCCGCAAGGTACCGTATGGAATCGTATATAGGTACCATATATGGGTACCATATAAATGCGTAACGTGGTACGCAATACACATATGAAAAGGTACGTCAAGACCGAGAAAAATGGTACTCATAGTCGAACAGGTACTTATATAAAAAAATTTCTGACATGGGTACTGACTTGCAAATTTTTTATACAATTGGATATTTTTCTATAGATTCACCCTTTACTAATATTAATACTAATTAATTAGAAATTTTTGAAACTATATATTTTATATTGTATTAAAATTTTGTAATATATTTCACAATTCATAAAATTTATTATATTTAAAATTGTATATCAAAATACTGTAATACGAACGAAAATACACCGAAAATTCATTTAACTTTGCAGTAAATTGCACAAGTAACCAGAAACGCCGGTTAACCGTAACCGGCAAGCGGGGACGGCTAACCGTCAGCCGCCCCCGGCCGGTTAGGTTAGGGTTAGTCTAGGACTAACCGTCGGCGGTTGGGCATGTCTACCTATATGTCTATATAATTGTAATTTCTACGCCCGCCTTTAATCTTTATGAGATTCTCCGAGTTTAGATGCTTTTGGCGCCTAAGATCTCAGAAACCACACGTACGAAACCGAATTCCATGTCTGATCGGGTTTACGTCGTGATGCTCTATGTTTGGTCTAATCACTTTGTCTGTCTCATAGATTAATAAAAAATCATGTATATCAGACGCATTTAACTCATACATAGGACACATAACTCGATTCATACGATACAAATAACGGCATCACGTGGCCTCAATCACATAGAAACTTCAGCTAGCATATTAAAAGGTGAAAAGAACGACGAATCACATGAAAACATCGCTACAATCATCTAAATAAACTTATCGAATTAGGGTAATGAACTGTTCATGTTGTGTTCCCTTGAGGTCTCCCGTCCATGGCGGTCTTAAGTGGTGTCGTGGAGGTTCTGATAGAACGCGTGAGTTCTCAATCGACAAGCTTCTGCCCAGGTGTACTCGATATCATCAGAATTATCATGAGCTGATTGGTTGAAAACTGTTGGGTTTTATAAGCTTGTGTGAGTACACGACTCTTTTGGGAGAGATGCCTTGCTGCATGGTTGTGTAAGGTGCAAGCTTCAGCGATAGATCGGGGGGGGGGGGGGTGTTAGGTCCTCTTTTATCCAACGCGGATCAAATCACGTAGCGAATTCGTATAAACGAAGATTAAGATCGAGAATTACCTTTCGATTTGTAGAGAGAAACTTTGGTAGGTAATTCTAACTTGTAGAGCAAGATTCGTTCCACAATAAGCTCAATTTTTAGAAAATGAATTTGCTACAAATGAGGTGATCACCCTAAAACATGCTTTAGGGTCACTATATATACCATCTACCATGGTATATTTACTTAAGTAGCCCTATACTAGTGCTAATTACAATCAAGCCCAAGACTACTTATTTACATAGCAAGACTAAGATAACTACATTAATTGAATACAATAAAATAGTTCCAACAATCTCCCCTTTGTATTCAATTTCCAATATAGCGCGGGTTATCTTCGTCTTGCAAGTGGAAAGAGTCCTCGAGTCCTCGAAATCTCCTCTTTAGAATGTCTTCAAGCTCACCTGGTCTTCTAGGCATCAGCTTTTTCTTCGAATCTTTCTTTGAAGTCCTTCTCCTAAATGCCGTAAGATGTACGAAGTATTCTTGCCGGATTTGGAAAGTTCGGGTTCCATTTCTCCCGTTGAAAGCACACGAAACACGAAACTCCCCCTATTTGGGTCAACCTTGTGTTGAGATCGGGGAGTCCGATGTGAGGTTTGGAGAGGTGAACACGGTTGGCAACTTCGATCATTGATGCAGTGGACATAGTCGGCAACTTTGGTCCCTGATTCAGTGGACACGGTTGGCAACTTCAGTCCTTGATGATGCTTGAGTCACGTGTCGTTCGGTCCTCGGTCCTTGCTTCTTCTTCCGGAAGCAGGGGCATGAGAGAGTCGAGGAGAGGGCTCGGGGTTTAGCCATCTTCTCCGTTTCGCCAGATTCGTCTTCTCCGAATGGAAGTTGTCTGGTTCGGCCTCGAAGAAGCGTCTCTAGTTTCAGAAGAAGGTAGGCCGTCTCTTTCTTTCGCTAAATCTTCAAGAGCAGAATTAGAAGTGGTGGTTGGAAGATCTTCTTGAAAAGCGTCCACTTCACACACCTGAAATCACTAAAAAGCTCCCCCGAGGATTTAGTCGTTTAAAAGTATTCAAGGAGAGTTCATGATTCTAAAGTACACTCTAAAAGCGTAAACATGAATTATAACAATTAAAATTACTCCCCCTTAAATTCATATTACTCCCCACAATTCATGCTCATTGGAAACATATAACGGAGTAATTCCAAAGTAATAGAGTAATTATTCATTCTCCCCCTTAATTCATGTTTTCATCCACTAAGAATCATGACTCCCCCTCAAATAGTGCGCATATAGTGTTTTAACAATTTCGCAAAGATATACATATTCACCAAGATATGCATATGAGAATGTAACACATATGACACAATGAGTAGAAATGCATATAATCTTTGTAGCATATATGCATGAACTCCTAAGCATGCATATGAAAATCTGCGTAACCATTTAAGCAAGAAATATTTCGCTTTTAAACAAGTCTGTGCCAATGCATGTGCAAATGCATTTGAAAATGTGCGAAATCTTCATGCATAAGAAAAATGCTACTAAAATAAATGCAAAAATACAAGAAAAAATGCATGAAAAATATAAAAGCTATGCCAAGAAAAATAAAAGTAAAGAAAAATTTGAAACAACACTATACGATTTTTATATTTATTATTATTTTTTTTATTTTGTTTTGGGGTCAGATTACGTCACTTTGATCATGTCCACGCAAATATTTCACATGACACATAGAATAATAATTTGCCGTCAAGTCATGTCGTCAAACTAAAGTCCTAAGTTCATAGAGTGATCCATTTCGACAACTCTCACGAGGTTCGCTCTAGCGATCAGTTATTTTTATCATGGGATTTATATACTAGATATATCACTCATGTCAACACAAGCAAAATTATATCAATTAACCTGCTATCAAGGCGCTTTTAATCATTTCACCGAGCGAGAGACCGTCGATTCGGAATCAAAGGGACTTAGGGATTTAGTATTTTGGTTCTGACTTAGAAGGGAACGAAAATATTTAGGAATCGTGGACTAAAGATCGTCTTCCTTTTCTTCGTCGTCCTCTTCACCGGCATTTTCTTTTCCATCCTTAAACTTTTTCATATTATTCTACACTTGCTCAAGCTGAAGCTCCGCTTGTCTACGAGGCTGAGAGATTATCTAAGGCGAAGTTCTTCTTGTTGGTTCTCGGGTAGATACCGTGCTCCTCTTCTTTTAATCCCTAGAGAGGTTTCAAAGATTATCGATTTGGAGAAGTTCACAGTTATGGAATTCAAACCCAAGGCCGTGCTCCTCTTCTCGTTGTCTCGATATAAGACCGGATTATCGTTGGAGAAGTTCACTTCGTGGTGCTCCTCTTCCAGCCGTTCTGACGAGTATACGAGATTATCGAAGGAGAAGTTCACAGCAAGATCCATGCCCTCTTCTTATGATTTCTAGAAGATTTCAGTAATAAGGAAGGCATGTTCTTTTGGACTATTTATTGTGCGTTGAGCATTCCTCGTGTGCGTTTTCCACCTCCTTTTGTTATCATTTTCTTTTTTTTCTTTCGTCGCCTTTTTCTCCCCCTCCTTTTCTCGTTTATGCAACCCTCCGAAATTTATGAATTACGGTTGAAGGCTTGATCGGGATACAAATGAAGAAAAGGATATCGGAGAAGGCTCAAAAGGGATGACTAGAGGAATAATTTCAAGGATGATAGTTTGATTTTGGCCAAGTGAGGAATTTTCTACGTGCCCTAATCATTTTCCTAACAATCTAACGCAAGGCGAGTATGAGGCCAAGAAATAAAAGTTAAGACAGGCATTTGATGTGTGACTCGCTCAAGGACAAATTCCCGAAAAAATAATAAGGCTCAAAATCTCACATATATGATGTGGCTTTGTGTCTAGTGGAACAATCGAGTGATTTTTATACAAAAGAATACTAGACAGACAATATTAAGCAATAACCAATCATATATCAAGGAAATATTTTTGTGAACAAATCAAAGTAGATTGAGTAATCGTCACTCCCCATTTTTCGTTGTTTTTGTTTAAGTTTAAGTTTGTTTTTCAAAATAATGCATGAAAAAAAAAACGTTGTATGTGTTTTATATTTTTTTTTGTTGTTATTTATTTATTGATTATATATATATATATATATTTATGAAGAAACAGATATGATCATGATATGGAAACAAAGAAAGAAAAAAAATAAGTAAAAATGCATGAATTTTTTTTAATATTTTTATTTTTATTATTTTTCTTTTATTTTTTTTTTAAAAAAAATGAAGATGCATGAGAATAAAAGTAAAAAATGCATGAATGTTTTTTTATTATTATTATTATTATTTTTTATAGCTATATGCGTAAAATGCATGATAAATGTTTGAAAAAAAATTTGGCACTTAACATTTCAGCTCAGATGCATAATGTACCAAATTGTAATCCCTAAGAAAATTAATAGTGACTCATCCTAAAAATTTAGCACTTAAAAGAAATGTGTAAGGAATTTCGTCACCGAGTTTGTCGCTTAGGTAGGGAATTATTGTAGTTGCTCTGCCGCTCGCCCTTGATCATGTATGTGAGCAACTATCATCGAAGTACCATACATGAGGGAAATCTGCAAAACTATCGGGACTTTGGTACCCATTGTCGTATGGGTCCTCCCTTATTAGCAGAAAACGAGTTAGTCGTAAATCGTGTAAAATTAGATTGTGATCCTATGTCGGTCGATGAATTAGCCTTAGGAATCCATTTTTGACTATGACTCTGTGACTTGATATCCGACGTAGGAATCCATTTTGCATGACTGTACACGGATATGAAAATTCAGCTTTCGAGAATGTGCTCCTAGAATGTGTATTTTTAAAGATCTTCTCATTGCCCAGTCGTAATAAATGTTTTTTGGATTTGACTTTGACTGGATATTTCATGTAAGAATATGAGCAAATAGAATGATAAGCATGTAAATTAGATGTATCATATTTCCTACATGGAGAATGCACATTTTTCACATAATGATTAAGAATTTCGAAAATTATTTTCAAGTTTAGGCTTTTTAAATGAAAAATTAGTAGGATCATTTGAAGCACACGATGAAGTTTGTGAGCTAGAACTTGAAATATTTTCGTGAAAGATTTTCTTTTTAGGAACGGAAGAGGAAGACTTTTGATCTTTATGATTCCGTTGTGGAGCTTTTCCGTTCTCCCATTTCCATGGGACTTGTTCCTTCGCTATAGAAAGTGTGGGACTTTTACTTTGAATTTCAACTTTGGTCAAGATTGACGTAGAATTAGTAGAAGTCGTTTCGATGGTAGGAACGAGATCATCCGTTTGCGTCCCTTGATCGTGTTTTGAAGACGAGGAAGCTTTGCGACTAGATATCTCCGTTAGAAGTGTATTCTTTTCTGCTTCAAAGTTCTTTCTTTCAGTTTCTAATGTAGAATTTAAATCCTCTATTTTCTTAAGAATAGAAGGTACATCGACGGAAGAAGAATTTTCAGAATGATGAGATTTTGGTTCCTCGGTCTTACAAGTCGCAAGAAGATTTTCTAAATTGTTAATCTTAGAATATAGCTTCTTACGTTCTTCACCTAAGAATGCATAGTTATTTTGAGCAGTGCTCTTCTCGGCTTGACAGACGTCTAAACTCTTGGTCAATTCACTAATCTTAGCATTAGAATTTTCTAATTGAGATTCTAGGCGACTTGATTACGTGGAAAGCCAAGAAGCAATCAACTGTCTCTAGGTCCTCAACAGAGGCGGAGTACAGTGCACTAGGGGCAGTCGTGGCCGAGGTTCTTTGGGTCAGGCACCTATTGGATGAACTGAGTTTAGGACTCTCTCAGCCTCCAGTGATATATTGTGACAATCTTTCCGCTTTAAAACTTGCTTCTAATCCGAAGTTCCACGAGAAATCCAAGCACATTGAGATCAATTGTCACTTTATCAGGCATCATGTCTTGCAAGGCTCGATCAAGTTGCTTCCTGTCAGAACTGAGCTTCAGCAGGCAGACATATTCACCAAGGCCCTCACTGGACCATAGTTGAAGCATCTATTACTCAAGATGTCCCTCGTCAATCTATACCGTCCATCTTGCGGGGGGATATTGAAATGAACAACAGAGGTTCGATATGATCAGCAGCGATGAGATTCCAAGTGTTTGATACAGTCTGCAGTATTTACTAAGTATGGTGGAGAAGCGTCAATACGCTTTTATGTGCACGAGTTAACGTCTGCACCCACTTATAGAAGCGCTGCAGCTAATGACAGCTTCTACGATAGCGTTAGTTTTGAACTTGGTGCCAATATAAGAATGGGCGTGGCATACTTAGCAGATTCATCTTTTCACATTTCAGAGTGTGTGTTCTTCATCATTGTTTCTTGTGCGTGTGATGAATGATTATGTACTTGTCAAAGAGTGAATCAATAAAGTTATTCTGCACCGACGTAGGATCGATCGAATCCGAACCACGTTAAATTCGTTTTCACGAACTCAAACAATTTCTTATCGATCACAAGATCAATTAAATACGGATTCGAGAGACGACTTTGTGGATGATACGAGAGGGAATGAGTGCCGACATGCGGAGAACAAGTCCGAAAAAATCTAAATTTCCTATCGTACTTTCATCCTTCTGTTTTATTGTAAATGTTAATCATGCCAACGTATAAATGAATATAGTTAAGAAATGAGGTAAACTTGCAAACTTGACGAGCACACAATGAGTCTAGTATTAGAATCTTTTTCTACTTTTGATTACTTATAATACTACTTAATTGTGTTACAAAAATTTTATACTTATTTTTGTGTTTAAGGAATGTCAGCAAAAATTTAAGACGAACCAGTCGAAATGGAGTGAGCCGAAAACGTCAACCACTATCCAAGGGTAAGTTCACGGCCGCAAACTTTGTTCCACAAGGCGGTTACGCCCGTGAAAACACCAGGTGGGACAACGGTCACGGTCGTGAACCGCGGCAGGGGCTTGTTACGGCCATGGGCCGCAAATGTCACGACCATGACACTCTTGATAAAAATTAAAAAAAAATTGCCAAGGATTTGTCACGGTCAAGTGTGACAATTTACATAGGTGTGACTTGTGAGCTGCGACAAAGAGTTGTCACGGGAATTTAAAATTGGTGTGTCAATTTTGATGTATAATTTATAATTTAGTCCTTTAATTTTTAATTAAGGCCTTATAAATTATTTTTTTTATTTACATATTTCAAAAAATTCCCTTTAGAATTTAATCATAATATCATATATTAAATATCATTGTTTAACTATAAATAAAATTATATGCTTATGAATTGAGCACACACATTCGACTGTGCTTAATATAATAGTCCATTTATTAAGGCTCAAACCATCATAGTAATCGTCATGCAGTTAATTGGTATGCCAATTTCAATTACTATTACTATTACAATTTTACCCCTTTCTAGTTTAAGTTCATACCAATTATATCCTTAAATCATTTATTTTCTTCTATTTATATACTTATCAATAATAAACATTTACAAATAAAATTTTCATTTGACAAGTTCTTACAATACAAACAAATATGTTTATTTTATATACTTCACGCACATTGAGTGTGCTAAACAATAGAAAAGTATTACTGTTGGTACTTAAAATTTTAATCATGCCATTTTGTTTGCTAAACATTGCAAAAACTTGTCATTTATTGTTCCTTTGACCTAATGCACATGTAAAAAAAGTAAAAAGGTAACGATTTAGCAAAGTTCAGTAACAGTAACGACACATTTAAATGTTTGAGTATCAACAACATGATTTTTTTTATATATACATCATATTTTGTAAAAGTGATACAAAATTTAACTTTGGTCACTACGATAATTTCTTGTTTTTCCCTGGAGGCATCCCAACAGAATCACGCCGAGTTTGAATAATAATAAATGGTTAATTTTTCCACAATTTTTAACTTAGTTTTTTCAAGAGGTATCCCTGATTACGGTAATGTGTTGAAATACTTTTTGAAATAAAGTAGTTCTTTTTTAAAAAGTTTAACAACAACGGATTTTTATAGATATATTTAACATATTTTTTTCTCCAAGAGGTATTTATGATTACGGTGTAATTGTGTTGAGATACTTTTTGAAATAAAAAAGTTCGAAAATTTTGTGGTGATCAAAGATGAATTTATATCAATTTTACACAATATCATGTATACAAAATTTTATTATTGGTACTCAAACTTTTAAATTTGTCGTTTTGGTTCTTGAACTTTGAAAACATCATTCCCTTTTGGTTCTTTTAGAGAAAAAAATTGGAATTGACAAAAGGCTCTTAAATATTCTATTGGCTGATAGTATTCGACTATTATAAGTGAGGAACATATATATAGAGAACATCGTAGCAGAATCAATCAAAATCAATCATAATAATGAGCACTAAATGTAGCAATATCGTTTCCTTTATTAACCAGACTACCATACGTCTATTTGAGATCTTTGATACCATCCATAACGTTTGACTAAATCGTATGATTCATATCATCGCCCTTATTTCTCCATAATTAGTGGGATTGACCTAATCCCCTTTATCACCATAATTCTTGGAATTCGCCTTATTACTCCTAGGTCATCCATCTGATACCATGTTTCCAATACCCTCCCGCAAACTTAGCCGAGGTTGAAGGACAGTTTGGCGCAAAACGAAGCTAGTGTAGCTTTCGAGACAGATTTAGTAAAGAGGTCGGCAATTTGATATGTCGAAAGGAATGTGTTTAGTAATAAGTAGCCCAAGAGAAACACGATCACGTACAAAATGGTAGTCCAATTCGATGTGTTTACTTCGTGCATGAAAGCCTGGATTGACTGTCATGTATAAAGCATTGATATTGTCACAATAGATCGTCGATGGTGATTGAACGGGAATACGAAGATCATTGAGAATGTAGGTAAGCTCAGCAGCTACATTAGCCATAGCACGATATTCTATTTCGGTACTTGAGCACGAGATAGTATATTGCTTCTTAGCACACCATGAAATGATATTCGCACCGAGAAATGTGCAACAGCCAGTAGTTGAGCGTCGTGTTGTAGGACATCTTGCCCAATCCGCATCAAAGAAAGATGACAATGTGAGAGTATTTGTAAGAGTAAGATATAAAGAAGTGGAGATCGTGCCCTTGAGGTAGCGAAGGATGCGATGAACTAGTATCATGTTAGCGATCGTCGGTCATGCATAAATTGAGAGACATAGTTAACAACGTAAGATAAATCCGCGTGGGAGTCAAATATTGAAGTGCTCCCACGATTCCACGATAAAGGATGGGATCTTTCGAGAGCAAGCAATCGTGTTGAAGGTTGTAACTTAACATCAATCGGAGTTGGCTTGGGTTAACATTCTAACATGTTGGATCGCTCCAAGATGGTAAGTTCATAGTGTAATTGAGAAAGTGCAACCCATTAGACGTGGAAGATATCTCAACTCCTAGAAAGTGATGAACTGGTCCAACGTCCTTTATCGACTGTGAGGTACGGGTCGATAAGGCGGAGAGTGATCGCCGGTGCCAGAGAGGTGGACAAGGAGCGGCTCATGGCAGGCTTCTAGGCGGAGGAATACATGAATGAACCGATCCCACACCCGAATGAGAAGGATACCGAGACTGGGCAGTGTAAAGTCAAGGAATGGAATAAGAGACTTGATAGTGTTACACATACCACCAAAGTGCACCATCCTTTTCGGGAGCCCATCCATAAGAACTTTAAAGTTAAGCGTGCTTGGCTTGAAGTAGCACTGGGATGGGCAACCTCCTGGGAAGTTTGCTCGGGGTGTGTGTGAGTGAGGACAAAGCATGCTGGGAGGACTATTGGTGGTACAGTGAGGATGGACTATCAGTGGGAGTGCAGTGGGCCCAACCCCACAGGGCTCAATAAAGGACGAGATGTCACAAATGGTATCAGAGCACAACCACTCGTAGTACGCGGAAGCTGGTCGGCATGTGAGGCGCGGGGCCGATGAGGGCAGGGAGTGTTCGTTTGTGCCAGAGAGGTGCACGGACAAGGAGCGGCTCCTAGGAGGCTTCTAGGCGGAGGGGTACATGAATGAACCGATCCCATACCCGAATGAGAGGGATTCTGAGACTGGGCAGTGTATGGGCAGTATAAAGTCAAGGAATGGTATAAGAGACTTGATAGTGCTACTCATACCCAAGGTGCACCTTCCTTCTCGGTAGCCCATCCATAAGAACTTTAAAGTTAAGCGTGCTTGGCTTGAAGTAGTCTGGGATGGGTGACCCCCTGGAAAGTTTGCTCGGGGTGCATGTGAGTGAGGACAAAGCACGTTGGGAAGACTATTGGTGGTACAGTGAGGACCCCAACCCCGCATGTCCCGTTATGGGACGGGATGTTACATCGAGCATTCAAGCTTAATATTTTAGTAAAAGAAGTGACCAATGTCATTAGAAGATCATGTAAGAAGCATATCATCAAGTATAACAATAAAACAAGAATGCCTTTAGTGGAGTGACATATAAAAGAGAAGGGTCAGCGAGACTACAAAAGAAACCACAACAAAGCAAAAATTTACTAAGCCTATCGAACCAAGCACGAGGTGCTTATTTAATTCCATATAAAGCACGTTCAAGTTTGCAAACGTAATTTGGAAAATGAGAATCGGACATACCTAACGGTTTGTTCCGTATAAATACCATGATATAACCATGTAAAAATGCATTTTTAACATCAATTGTTGGATTGGCCAATGTTTGACAAGAGCAACAGATAAAACAAGGCAAATTGAACTTGGACGGATGACATGTGAAAAAGTTTCTGTATAATAAATCACATTAATTTGATGGTAACATTTTGCCACTAAGCGAGCTTTGAGGCGATTCAGGGTACCATCAAGTAGTATCAGGGGTGGACCCAGGATTCTTGGCTCCACAGAGAAATTTGCCGGTCCAACTTAACCCATATAATGTAGAAATATAAAAATCATTTATATATACTACTTCCTCTGTCCCACTTAATACTTCCCAAAAATTAGTGGGCACGTAAAGTAACAAACCACATTTTTTTAATATTATAGTACACTTTTAAAGCATGGAGAGAGAAAATCTATTAGTGGACACACAAATTAAGAAGCCTTTTTTTAATATAAATGAATAATCTTTTAATAAAAATAGAAATGGGAAGAATTATGTGGGACACCCGAAATAGAAAGATGAGAAGAAATAAGTGGGACGGATGTTAGTATTTTTGACACACCTTATGTGTGTGTAATAAATAAAATTAATTATTAGTGGATAATATTAATAACTGATATACTAAAAATAAAATGAGTTAGTTATCATGAGTTTAATGCTTTAAACGCGGCTTAATAACTCTTTTATTTAGATTTTTTAATAGTAACTAATGTAGAAAAAAATATGATTGGTCAATTGACTTACTAATTAGAGTTTTTATCCACCCTACGTCCTTTATAAAAGAGTATAGATACAATTTACATGAAAAATTTATACTTAAATTTGTCTAAAATTTAGAAAAGAATAAATGTATAATTTAGTCTTTTTATATTTGTTTAAAAATTAAAACTAAAAAGGAAAATAAATTAAAACTAAAAAGGAGAATATATTAAAACAACAATAAAATTAAATTAAAACCAAAAAGAAAAATAAGAACTAGGATTCAATCCGAGGCCCATTAGTAGAAGGAACTATGTTGTAAGGCTAACTACCACTAGGCTAAGAGAGAATTCACAACAAAATGGCTAAATGTATGTCTCATATTTGTTTTAATGTTCATACCACCCTAGTTCTCTCATTGTTGGTCGGCCGGCCGGGGGGTCAACGGACCCCCGAGCCCCTATGTGGGTCCGCCCCTGGGTAGTATTAAAGACCCATTATGCATGGTGATCGTGGAACGAGTCGCCATGTTTTATTTTGATGAAGGGCTGTAAGTTCGTCAAGCATGGCATCTTTCCAACGAGGATGTGATAGCGATGATTTAACTGTGTTGGGTTCACGAGGTACCCTGTTAAAAACAACATTTAATGCATGTTTTTAGGGTTTGGTTTAACAATACCATGATGAGAGCGAGTCGTCATATGATGCTGGACAGATGTAGGGCTGGAGTGCGGCTTAGACAATAAAGTAGTGGAATTAGATGAATGCACATCCGACGGGGTTGTCACATAACCCATTAAAGATCCGCATGTTTCCGTAATGGATTATCTTTCATCTTTGCACAAATAGGTTAATTGTTTAGTGTGAATTCCTGCTCTTGAGAGGCTTGTGCGTACGCTTCTTTAAGTGCAGTCCAGACTGCAATTGATGTGTCTAACCCTATGACAAGTCCAAGGGCCTCTTCGGACAGAGTTCCGATCATCCAGCCACGAAGGCGACGATCAGACTTTTGCCATGCAATGAATTCTTTTGTTGGAGTTGGTGTTGTTTCTGTGTTGGTGGGTGTTGTTCCTGAGCTTGAGGCTTGTGGATTTTATGTAGTGAGTTTTGATAGTGTTAGGATATTTAGTGATTGTGTCAATAGTTTAAGTCTTGGGATTTATATTGTAATTATCCTTTAAGCTTGGGCTTTGGACTAGAATGTAATAATTTAATTTTTTGGTGTTTGGGCCTTAATATACCTAGGGTTAATGTGGTATATAAGGTATTACCAACACCATTTGAAAAGTAATCAAAGATCAAAAGGCTTATCCTATTTTTCACACAATACACACACTTGAAGGTGAGATCCTCTCCCTTTTCATTCCATTAAAAGCCTCTTTGATTCCTTGTTTGGTGCTATCGGGACCAACAAGTGGTATCAGAGCAAACGTGGATCGATCTGCATTGATTTGAATCCAGTTTCGTTCGATTCCGAGAAAGATCAAAGGTGTTTTGGATAAAAATCACTTTCGGGCATTTTGAGCTCGTTTTGGGGTATTTATGCTTTGTTTTTGTGTTTAAAACCTTCCCCAGATCGATTCTATGCCTAAGATGTTTTTAAAACACCTTTGGATCAGTTTTAACGAGTTTTGAGCAAGATTGAAGCAAAATCTTTTCAGAAAAGGACATCTCGGCCATTCTCTGTTTTTGGTCGATTTGACCTATTTCTTGTTGTTTTTAGCTCACAAATCGGTCGATTATGTGTTTAGGGAAGAATTTCTGAAGTTTAGGATCAAGTTTGAGCGATTTTGGATGAGATTTGAGCAAGAACGGGACGATTTTCTGGCAAAACACGTGAAAGCAATGGAACAGTACTAAGATCGTTCTTGACCGCGAAATTTTGTGCTTAATCGTTCAAGTCCGCGAAATTTCCATATCCGCGAAAGTTGATCCCGAGAATTTATCTAAAACCGCGAAACTTTCACTTATACTGCATTTTTCGCAACTGCCTACTTTCAAAACCCGAGAATTTTTAAACCGCGAAACTTTCACTTATACAGCATTTTTTCGCAACTGTTTACTTTCAAAATCCGAGAAACTTTCATCTGCAAAATTTGCTTACTCTTCATAATCCGAGAAATTCCATATGCGAGAAATCTCATTTCAAGAATTTATTTAAACCGCGAAATTTTCATAACTTGCGAAATTTCATCTCAAGAATTTTCTCAACTGCTCACTTTCAAAAGCTAAGAAATATTTCTAAGTCAAAATTTTTGAAACTGAGAAAGTCTTTCAAAACCACACTTCAACCCTCGATGCGAAATTCTTATAATTTGCGAAATTTTCTTGCGAAGCTTTAAAATTCTCAACTTGCGAAATTTTCATGCGAAACTTTAAAATTCGAGAAATTTTCCAACTGAGAATTTTTCTTCCGAGAATTCCTCTTTAAAACGCACAAACACTGAAATTTCTCAACACACAAATTCTCGGATAGTTCGCCATACAATCACGTCTCTTCAACTTGCGAATTTTCTAACGTGTTAAATTTTTCTAGGGTTAAAATTTTCTCGAGTTAAATCTTTCTCAAATTTATTTAAGATTTGATCCTTACACTTCAGTCCTATCACCCTAGACCACTTTTGACATATAATATTTTTTCACGTCTCAAATCTCGTTTTTATATTTCTAGAACTTCTCCTAATTTCAAGATATATTTTCCCTTCATACATTATCGACCATCACACACGCTCACTTAGTTCTAAGAAATTCTTTAAACAATTTTCTTCTCAAAACTCTACACGTTAAACTCATATTTCTCATCTCGTTCGTTACTAACTCTCTTATCTATACAAGATCAAAACCACGGACGATTCGACTGCACCAACCATGTCTACCACGAATGACATCTCAACAGTGGGCTCCGACACCAGGCCTCCGATGCTGCGACAAGGCGACTACATCATATGGACAAACCGGTTCCTCACGTTCATCAGGAACAAAGGCGCTCCACTCTCTCAATACCTTCTGGACTCCATCTTCAACGGCCCAGCACGGTTCTGGACAATCATCCCTGCACAGCCAAACGCAAACCCTCCCATGGATGAACGCCGCACTCCAAGAGGTCCCATCAATGAGGATGAACAGGCTCGCGTACAGGCCGATGAGACTGCCAAAGGATATCTCTTCCAGGCTATGGGAAACGAGGTCTACGCTCACATTGAGTGCTGCACAACTGCTAAGGAAATATGGGATGAACTCGTGGAAATTATGGCAGGCACAACTGAGAGTGCTCAAGGGAGGAAATCAGCATGTCTCTCGCAGTATGAACACTTCCAGGCCTATGAAGGACAGGAACTGCGTGACACATACCTCCGATACTTGAAGGTAATCAATGAACTCAAGAAAGCCAGGATCTCGAGGGACAAATTCGATATCAACAACCGCTTCCTTGGTAGCCTCAAACCACATTGGGGCAATGCAATAGTGATGATGATTCAGAGTAAGGACCTCTCTAACACATCCATCCATGCTCTCTACGACAGTCTGTCTGCCTATGCTCCTTACGTGCAACCTCAGTCCACCAACACTCGAGTCGACCCACTTGCCCTCCTCTTGAACAAGACCAATGAACGACCTTCCGTCACTAAGACCAAACAGAGCAAAGGGAAGCTATCAGCTGCTGTATCTGACACCTCTTCAGGATCCGAAGCTGATTCAGAATCTGATGAAGATGTTCGTGATCTACGCAAGCAACTGGCAATGCTCACCAAGTTGGTCTCAAAGAAGATCGGAAAAAATCCTCATCCTCCTCCAATCGCCAAAGAACCTTTAGCGGCACCAAAAAGACCACTCCCACGGAGGAAGCTAAACCAACAAAGAAAGAGGAGGAATCAGCACCTCTAAAGTCTGTGAAGTGCTTTCGATGTGGAAAGTCAGGCCACTTTGCCAGGGAATGCCAAGCACCATGCGTCAAGGACTCTGGCTACTATGACCGTAAGGCCAGATTGACCCGCAAAATGGAAAGTGGGAAAGTTCTTCTCACCGAAGAGGCTGAGTGGGTGAACGACACTTCAGAAGACGAGGAGCCTAAGGATGAAGATTGCTGCATGGCAAGGCTGGTCGAACAGGACGAGGACGAGGAGATGGGTAACACCGATGAGAACACAGCTAAGACTCCCACCAACGCCGAGTCTGAGGTACGAATTGTAACACCCCGAATTTTTATGAACGTGTTAATCCGTGAACGTACGTGCAAATTAGGTGACTACACGAATTAATATTATATGTTTACATTATTTCGTATTATGTGTCTACATGATTTCATGCTACTTGTGGTACATCATTATACATGTTATACATGTTTGTATGCTATTAGGACAACTGATCGTACAGAGAAATGAGTTGGAATTTAGAAATAAATTTACACAAGGTACAAATCATGGGTAGGAGAAATTCAAACTATATAGTTTTCAAATAATAAGGAATAGTGCGAAATGAATTTAAAGGAGAAGGTTTTCTTTAAGTTAGAATTTCATAAAAGTAAAATACGAAAACTTAGTTAATAAGTAACTATATTATTAATATAATAAAGGAGGCTACTTGGAATAGGATAAGTATTGATAAAATGATGTTGGTGATGTCATTTATCAAATTCAATACGCTAACTAGGAAATAGAAGGGAACGAAAGGTCATTAATGTCATAAACTAAAAAAAAAAAAAAAAAAACACCCTCAAATGATCTAGGAAGAAGAGAAGGAAGGAACGTTAGAAAATAAGGTGGCTATTCAACAAAGAGAAAACACTAGGCAATACAAGAAGTCTGAAAGTGGTAGTGTTCACAAGGTATAAATCCTTTTATCCTCGATGTTTAACTATTTTTCTTTTGAAACTAAAAGTGCTGATGCAAGATCATAGGAACGAAAATTTTAGAAGGATTGTACAGCTTTAGGCTTCGAGGGTTTTGAATATTCAAAATTCTTATTATCACGCTTTATGAAATTTGGAGTAGGTATAAAGTTCTTAATCCCGAACCTTCATTTAATTAATAGCATGTTTAAGGACTTCTAAATAAGAAAGTTTGCATGCACTTAGGATTTTACATAGGCTTAGTTTTAAGGGTTTTAGAGTGGCTAAAGTTCTTAGGGAACTTGAACGATTCTGGAAAAAGATAGATTTTTAATCGAAAGTTTCTAACCCATAAGATAAAGAAACATGTTTGTAGCTTTACAAAGATCGCGAATTGGGAATCTCGCGAATAAAGAAAAGTTCGCGAACTCAAGTTGGCGAACTCAATTTGGCGAAACCTTGGCTAAGTAACTTCGCGAACTCTACAAGGTTGGTGAAGTGAATTCGCAAACTGGAATGAATTTTAATTTTGCGAATTGAGCTAATTGGCGAATTGATAGTTGATAGGGACAGTGAGTGGTGAGTGGTATTTGGCGAATTAATATGGACTTTTGAACCAATGACAAATCACGAAATAAATAAGTTAGTGAAAGGTGAGTCATTTCTTAAACCAATAAGCATTTCACACGAAGTGAGTAAACTAGGGAATTGTGCATGCACTTATGGAATTCACCGAATGCATAATCGAATAGAAATAAATTATTAGCCACCTAGGACTTCTCGAGGCTAAAGAACAAAAAGAGAGAAAAAGTAAGTAAATGATAATAATATTATGCATTGTGTAAACTTGGTGAGTCACTTGACGAATTGGAAGCTTTATTTGGCGAATCAATGAGCATTTCACGGATCGAGCTTTGCGAACCCTTGGCGGATTAATTTTGCGAATTCAACGAGGTTGGCGAATTAAATAAGTCAGGAACCGATCTTTGCGGGCCGAACGTGTTTTGCGAATCCTAAAGGTTTCGCGGATAGTGAACCTTTTGTGGGCCTCGAGGGAATTCGCGAACTGCTCGTTTTTGCGGGCTGATTAAAGTTCGCGAATTGATTAATTAATTTTGCCAATTGACCGCTGACTTCAAATTTAGTTTCGTAACTTAATTATTTTATACTAGTACAATTTGAGAATTAATATAGGTATTAATGATACTTATATGTCCAGAGATCCGAGGGTTAGGTATTCCATCAGATACTACGATTAGCTATATCAGGAGGACAGGTAGGTGATTTTTCATCTACGACACGTAACCCGTTTATGCGACTATATGTGTACGTGTTTTAAAATCTGTGTCTTATATGAATTATGTGATTATATGATTTCGTGAATTTCGTGAATTACATGTCTTACATTTATTACTCGTCATATGTTTATTATGTGCACTGCGCATGCATTCCACGTCAGTGCGAGGGAGTTGAGTACCGTGCGGAACGGTAACGTATGGGGTGTCGTCGAGTAGTGTTGTGGGTTGAGTACCGTGCGGAACGGTAACGTATGGGTGTCATCGAGTAGAATTAGAAATTAGCGAGAGCGCCACCTAACGCGAGGGATCTGAGTTGGCCGCTCGAGCGATAGGTTATTACGGGGGCGGAGAGGGGAAGACTCCAGTACGTACCACTCTAACGCGAGGGACCTGAGTGGGCCGACCGAGTACGAACCTCTGGTTTTCTACTTTACATATATTCGGGAGTAGGCGACTCTAACGCGAGAGACCTGAGGAGCCTGCCCACTCTAACGCGAGAGACCTGAGTGGGATACTCGAATACATGTATTGTCGAAATATGGAAAGTCGTGGGACGTGATAGGTCGTGAGACGAGTCGAGCGAGCATGTCGTGAGGTGTATGGGATGTGATCGAGCGCACGTTGCATTCATGCACATTTCACCTACTGGGCAAATAGCTCAGGGTTTACGTGTTGTAGGTACCGAGCCCGACGCTGACGCGCGTCGCGGTTGAGGCGGGCTGACGGCGGTGCTCCACGGACTTTTGAGGACGAGGCTGTACATGGATGTGACCTGTGGAGCGATTAGGGTTTTGAGCGTTTTGTCATTTTGAAGGCTACGGCCCTTGTATAGTGACGACGATGTAGACGAATATGATTGTAATATATTTTATTTTAGAAAAAGTTTTTAATTAGACGGGTCTTCCGCGACTTACGTTGCGAAAATCCGCCACAAATCAGTATTAGAAAGTGAGGGTCGCCACACGAATCTCACAACTCGATGATGTGTTTAATCACCGACCCACCACTAACAAACCCACCGTAGATGCTAAGGATTATAATGAACTTAAGCTAAAATTTGAAAACAACTATGCCTTACTTAGTCTAAAAGTAGAAGAGCTCGCTTGTGCAAACGAACGTCTAATGGCCTCTGAAGCGTTAGTCAAACGTCTGCAAAGCAAGAACAAACAAAGTGAGACTAAGATTAAGGAAACTGCACTAGCCATCAGTTCATGTGAAACTTCTCGCCTTCTGACGGCCTCCCAATATGAACTGCTTACGAAGGAAACAGTTAGGCTATAGCGCAAGGTGAAAGAACTTGAAGAGCAACTCCACCTCAGGAAAAAGGCCGCACACATCTTATGCCTATTGAACCAACCAGTTGAAACAGAATTCTACGACGCCCGGATGGGAATCGGCCTGGCCAGCAACTGCGATCCAACGCCGCTAATTGTTAAAAGGTATAACATGTACAGTACATCATTCCTACAAACGAAGAAGGGTACTCCCTCACAGCTCATGCCGTTTGTAAGATCCTCCACCGTTGTCCTTTCTGAAGAAAAAAGGGAACAGAACATTCTCTGGACAGAAATCGCGTACGACCACACGGACTTGAATGCTAGTGATAAGACTAAAAGGCCTTCACTCTCTGAAGACATCAAGTCTAAGTTCCAAACCGAAGAACAGGAAATCGCTTTTCGAGAAGCACTCTCTCGCATCTATGTCCCAGAGAAACTCCTGATCATAGCAGAACTAGAACGAACCATAGAAGTAGAGCGGAAAGCCTTTGCAAAAGAGCGAGAAGATCTACTTAACAAAATCTTTACCCTAGAGCAATTTCACAATACGAACAAACCTTCTACGTCGAGTCAAGTACCCGATTCTCAAACATGTAAATGTAAGAGGACGGCGAAGATGACTCCTGAAGCTAACACATGTTCTAACACTAACTCGCGTATTCTTATGGATACAGGGAATGTGAGTTCGACGTCTCTGGAAGGGAGTTCGTATGAAATAAAGGAGAACCCGCTCTTCGATGACAAGAAGAAAAGACCATCCTATATTCGTCTTTCCTCTTTATGTACTGAATCCCAATATCCTAAGGTCGCAGACAATTATGTTGCCAAAACTTATCTTTCTTTTACCAAGCTTATGTCTATGTGCTGCTGCAATGACTTTGTTCTCCCACGCTTTCATGAATATGAAACACATGAACACGCAAAACTCCGACCACGCAAGCGAACCTCCTCTACGACGTCTTTGAGTTCTCCCATCTCGCCTAAACCTAAGGTTAAGCGAAAACGTCTCTCGTCGTCAAACGCAAACTCATCTACTGCTCGCAAGCCAAAGGCGACCAAAAACGAAGCACGAAAACAACAACCGCATCCCCCACGCCAATACATGTATAAGGCACCATACATGCAAACACAAGTTAGGAAAATATGGGTTAGAAAAACCAAAATCCCGCCTCATCAAACAAATGACAAAGGGAAAGCTAAATTATAACCGACACAATCTGATTTAGAAACCACATTTCCCGTTAAGCGCATGATAATTTTACTTATTTCACAAGAAGGCCCCGTCCGTAAACGGGGACCCAACGTTTGCTGATCATTGCAGGTCTGTCATGTGTGGTATCTAGACTCGGGTTGCTCCACACACATGACGGGGAACAAGGAGCTGTTGAGCAACTTCTCCGAGCGCTATCTAGGAAGGGTCTCCTTCGGAAACAGTCAAATGGCGCCAATTCTCGGAACTGGTGATCTCGTCCATGACAAACTGACGATTAAGGGAATCTCTTATGTCGAGGGTTTGAGCTACAATCTCTTCAGCATCGGTCGTTTCTGCGACAAAGGATACAAGGTTCTCTTCGAATCTGACATCTGCAGCATTATAGATGCCTCGGGACAGCCGCTTCTTTCTGGAACGCGCACGTCTCACCTTTACGTACTCAATCTTACGACCTCTCGACCAATATGCCTTCTCTCCCGTGCTGCACCCAAGTTGAACGATCTATGGCACCGGCGTCTTTCACACCTCAATTTCAAGACTATCAACAAACTGCGTCAGAATAAACTCGTCAGCGGTCTACCCCAACTGTCATATCATAAGGAACACCTCTGCTCTGCCTGTGAATTGGGGAAGATGAAGCGATCATCACACTTCTCTAAGGAAACGCAGTCCTCTAAGCTCATCCTTGAGCTCTTACACATGGATCTATGTGGCCCAATGCCTACGGCCACACTCGGAGGAAGACGGTATATTCTTGTGATTGTCGACGATTTTTTCACGCTACACGTGGACGAAACTTATTCGTACAAAGGATGAAGTTCCTGATATAATCATCGAGTTTGTTGTTACGTCCCAAACTCTTCATCAACAGAAGGTTCGGATTATCAGAACTGACAACGGAACTGAGTTTAAGAACAAGAAGCTCAGTGATTTCTATGCCACTCAGGGCATCACCCAACAGTTCTCAGCTGTGAAGACACCGGAACAGAATGGTGTCGTTGAGCGTAAAAACAGGACATTAGTTGAAGCAGCTAGGACTCTCCTCATCCAATCCGGCCTTCCTCATTCTCTTTGGGGCGAAGCTATTCAAACGGCTTGTTACACACAAAACCGGGCTTCAATCCACAAGAGATTCAACCGCACCCCATACGAGATGCTGAATAACCGTCGTATCCCAGATATATCTTATCTAAGGGTCTTCGGTTGTCGATGTTTTGTTGCCAATGATCGCCAACATCTTGGGAAGCTTGATCCAAAAGCACTTGAAGGAATCTTTGTTGGATATTCGCTGAACTCGAAGGCATACAGAGTCTATCTTAGGGAGAAACGATCAGTAATAGAGAGCACAAATGTCACATTTGACGAAAGCGAAGACGACCTCATGGCTCCTGCTCATATCAGTCCAGAACCAGGTCTTCTACAGTCGTTGACAAAAGGTCAACCTTCAACGACGGGAATCTCCTCATCTGAGGGCAATTCTGGTGAACTGGATCTCGATCTACTCTTCGAGTACTTCTATCCAGTCCCCAAGACTCCCGTCACCACCACTCAAACTACCGCTGCACCTACCCCATCTACACCACCAGCTATCAGCGATGATGTCGTCCCGCCAAATTTGGATGATCTCAATCTCAACGAAGACGACATTTTACCCAACCCTGGGAACATTGCTAATCCTGATGTTGAACCTTCTCAATCTACTACTGTTGAGATCTCTTCTTCGGACACCGGACCCCAATCTAACGAACCTCCAATCGATACAAATGCGGCCAGCTCCTCACTAACCAATGTACCACTTTGGGCTCGCTCTCATCCTACCGATCAGATTATTGGGGATCCCACATCCGGTGTTTCGACGCGTTCGGCTACGATGAATGAAAGTCTGTTCGCTTGCTACCTCAGTCAAGCCGAACCATCACGAGTAGCTGAAGCTCTCAATGATCCTGATTGGCTGATTGCAATGCAGGAGGAAATAAATCAGTTTGAACGTTTACAAGTTTGGGAACTCGTACCACGACCTCACAATAGATCCATTATCGGCACAAAGTGGATCTTCAAGAACAAAAAGGATGAAGACGGTGTTGTCATCCGCAATAAAGCAAGACTTGTGGCTAAGGGGTACAACCAACAAGAAGGCATCGACTACGATGAAATCTTTGCCCCAGTTGCCAGGATCGAAGCCATACGAATTTTTCTTGCCTTTGCTGCACACAAGAACTTTAAAGTCTACCAAATGGACGTGAAGACTGCATTTCTGAATGGGTTTCTCAAGGAAGAAGTGTACGTTGATCAACCTGAAGGGTTCTTGAGCGAAGAGTTTCCTCATCACGTATATCGACTCTACAAGGCCCTCTACGGACTAAAACAGGCTCCCCGAGCTTGGTATGACGTCCTTTCAGACTTCCTTGTTTAGTCTGGATTCAAGAAAGGATCTCTGGATACAACTCTCTTCACCAAGCGGAGTGGGCCGGACATCATGATTGTACAGATTTATGTCGATGACATCATTTTTGGATCGACTGAACCGCAACTGTGTGAAGAGTTCGCAGAATTGATGAAGGAGAAGTTCGAAATGAGTATGATGGGCGAGCTGAATTTCTTTCTTGGTCTTCAAGTAAAGCAACTCCCCGACGGAATCTTCATCAATCAGTCCAAATACATCCATGACATTCTCGAGAAATATGGAATGAAGGATGCAAAGACTGCTGCTACACCTATGTCACCCTCTGGCCGACCCGACGCGGACCCATCTGGTGCTCCCGTTGATCAAACCGTCTATCGAGGATAATAGGCTCTCTTTTGTACCTCACTGCTAGTCGACCGGATATCGTTCTCTCGACAGGAATCTGCGCTCGTTTTCAGGCAACACCGAAGGAATCCCATTTCACTGCTGTCAAAAGGATTCTCCGCTATCTCAAAGGAACACCCAATCTGGGTTTGTGGTACCCCACTCGATCGAACTTCAAGCTGGTTGGATTCTCTGACTCGGATTACGCAGGATGCAAGATGGATCGAAAAAGCACCTCTGGAGCTGCACACTTCTTGGGCGGTAAACTCGTGAGTTGGTCGTCTCGAAAACAAAACTGTGTCTCAACTTCGTCAACGGTTTTGTTCACAGCTTCTGAATTATGTCTTTTGAGGGGGAGTTTTCGATTAAGGGGAGCTTCTGATTTTTCCATTATTTAAAAAGGGAGTTTTAGATTAAGGGAGAGTTTCTGATTTTGCTTATTAAAAAAAAAAATTTGGGTTGAAATTTTAAAGTTTGGTCAAACTGAGTCAAAATTGGACCGATTAAAATGTTTTGGGTTGAACTTTTAATTTTCTGATCAAACAGGGTCAAAATTGGACCAATTGAACTTCAATTGGACCCAATTTTGACCAAGCCCGCGAAAATCAGATCTGGACCCAGCTTTGACCAAGCCCACGAATTTCGGCCCATTAACACAAAATTTCGCATGAACAGTCACTTAAACCCCTAAAACCCCAAAACCCTTAACGTTGTTCACAATCCTAAAATTCCCGAGAAAATTCAAAAATTTCGCAACCCCTTTTTCAAAAATTTCGCAACTCCTCGCATCGTCGTCGTCGTCAAATCTGCTTTCAAAATCGGTTTCCTGCTAACTCCATTGTCGCAAATCAGCTTTTCGGTATGACTACACCTCAAATAAATCAATTTCCATTCATTTTGTCCTGTTTTGCCCCGTATTTATTAAATCTGTTAGGTTAGAATTAATTTTTCTCAGCTCTGAATCGAACGCATGTTAGGTTTTTGATGTTTAAAACCCCCAAATATGCATTGCCTATCCAATTACGAGTCGATTGAGTCCAGATTATTGCATTTTGGTTGAAATTTGAGTAGGTCTAAGGCAAAAATTCACTGCGTCGTTTCGCACGCTTTCGCATTGTGTTCTTCACCGAGAAAAATTCTCAGAAAAATTGCTTTAAACGTTAAATTTCGCTGCTACAGTGAGTGAGGTCCCGCGAAATTTTTATCCGAGAAATTTCTAGCGTTAAAATTTTCGCTGCTACAGTGAGTGAGGTCCCGCGAAACTTTCGTCCGAGAATTTACATGTGTTAAAATTTTTTTTCGCTGCTACAGCATGTTAAGTCCCGCGAAAGTTTATCCGAGAAAATCTTTTTCCCTCACGCCAAAACTTACTCTGCTACAGTGAGTTTAGCCCCGCGAAATTCTCATACACTTCACTTCACATTACATCTTTTCGCATCTTCACTATTTCGCAACCACAGTGAAACACAAAAATCTCTCAATGCACAAAGCTTTTTCCTTCCGCGAAACTTTCATGTAACTTGCGAAAAATCTTAATATTTCTTGAGAAAATATTTCAACCGAGAAACTTTTGGATATCCTTTGAAATTTCATAACTTGCGAAAATTTTCCTTAGATGCGAAAACTCAGGGACAAACTGAATGCGAAATCTCTTTGATACATGCGAAAAAATTTGGACAACTTGCGAGATTTCTTAACTTGCGAAAATTTTTCATACTTGCGAAATTTCACTCAGTCTGCGAAAATTTCTCACGACATATCTATGTGCTATAACTTGCGAAAATTTTCCATACTTGCGAAATTTTACTCAGTCTGCGAAAATTTCTCACGACATGTCTATGTGCTGTCACTTGCGAAAATTTTCCATACTTGCGAAATTTTACCCAGTCTGCGAAAATTTCTCACGACATGTCTGTGTGCTGTCACTTGCGAAAATTTTTCATACTTGCGAAATTTCACTCAGTCTGCGAAAATTTCTCACGACATATCTATGTGCTATAACTTGCGAAAATTTTCCATACTTGCGAAATTTTACTCAGTCTGCGAAAATTTCTCACGACATGTCTGTGTGCTGTCACTTGCGAAAATTTCCTAATGCATGCGAAAATTTTCTCTATCTGCGAAATTTCCTTGATATGCGAAAAGTAACACTGCGTGCGAAAATCTAACACTACATGCGAATTTTTCCAATATCTGCGAAACTTACTCTCGACCTGTCTAAGTGCGATAATCTGAAAATTTTCTCATTAAATGCGAAAATTTTGGACAAATTGCTAAATGTCTTAACTTGCGAAAAAGTTCCTGCGCGAAATTCTACATTAAATGTATTTTTTTTTTCTCGGCCAGTTAGTTTTATTTATATTCTTACGATTTTGCGCACTTGTTTGCTTCACTTTATTGTTATACCCACAAATTACGTATATCCATTTTCTCGCAACTTAGTCCGTACTAATCATGTTAAAATTACTGTCAAGCACAGATATGACTAGCAAAAATCAAGATACAATTGAAGCACTTGAGGCGGCTGCAATCCAAAGGGACGTCGCTCGCATCGAACTCAACACGCGTACCTATGTTCCACCACCCGAGCAGATCTTCCCACTAAGTCAATGGGCGGCCCTGATTCCCAACAATTACATGGTGGACTTGGACAGCTTTCGGTGCGATGCCCCCGTCATTGTAGAAATCCTCAAAGGGCACCCACTTCGCCACGCCCTCACACATGGCGAGCCAGAAGCACAAGTATATCTTCAACAATTCTGGCACACGTTGCAAATAGCTGGACCACTCCATCTTGCCAAAACCTTATCCGCCAAAATCGATCAAGAAACGGTGGTCCTCACTCGGAAGATAGTCCAAGAAGTGCTTCAACTACCAGTCTACTCACCATACGACCAACTACCAACTCATGAAGAACTCATCGAAGACATCGATAGACTGGGCTATCAACCTGATAGCAAGAAGAAACTTGTCCTCAGTGAAGTCACCACCCGCAATCTACCTCAACCCTGGCGCACACTGTACTTGCTGGTGAACAAATGCCTGTCAGGGAAGCATGCTGGTCAGGACCGCGGAAACTTTCAAATCCTCACCATCCTCACCGGCATCGCTCACAACCGCAAGTACAACTACGCCGACATCATCTGGATGGATCTCGTCTCAATGATCCAACGTCGCGACCGGGAAATCGCCAAGGGAGTCACAAACCGCTTCGTCCCTTACATGCGGTGGCTCCCAGCTCTCATCAAACATTTCCACTTGCACTCCACCAACATTCGCATCCGGCCGGCTGCGGAACACTTCCTCATCCCCACTGTCGAGAAGTTCGCGAAGAAAAACACCCCGGCGAAGGATCGACACGCCATGATAATTCCGGACGAAGTTCTCGCCTACGCAGACCAGACAAATTCACACGTCCGAGAATATCGCGCCTCAACCGCCTCATTCCGAGAAAGCCCCAGACCTCTATCTACTGTCCCTACGGCGCAGATCAACCCCACTGCTCCTAACCCGGGACTAGCCAAAACCCCATCGCCACCTCCAAAAAGTCATCGAGTCGCGCCGCATCCTCTTCCACCCGCGCTCCGAAAAAACGGTCACGAGAGGATGACGTAAGCCGCCCCACGTAGCGTCGATCGAAACAAAAACACGATCGACCTCCTCAGCCACAAATAAGCCGAGCCGAACCAATAGGTACAGGAGGTGATGTGTTCACCTCCCGAGTAGAAGACGTGGCATCTGGCTCAACCACGCAAACGACCCCACCAACCCACTTATCTTCCTCTCTACAGGAAGGTATTTCATTCCACGAGGAGCCACGTATACCATCGACATCCCACTTGGAGATGATCGATGTTGAAACAAGCAGTCCCTCGCCTCAGACTGCATCCTCTTCATGCACATCGAGTATAGTGCCCTCACTCCCCATAGTTTCATACGTTTCTAGGACACATACACCTTCTATCGCACTACAGAGTCTTCGTGATTCTGTCAGAACGCTCGGTGATGTCTCTGTGACTGAGAGCGGAAGACCTAGCACGGCCAACATCACAACAACCGTGAGCCTAGGCCATCATTCGATTGAGTCTGTCTCATCAATGATGCCAACGGGAAGTCTGAGCGACCCCGTCTTTTCCCGTCCTGTGCAAACGGGCGGCCGATCGGCTATATTCTCCGATTCGGTGTCAGTTGGATTTCTTCGTGATTCCAACTTATTAGATTTACCCCAATTCGTCACCGAGACCGCGCTAGAGACACGTCTTCAAGAGTTTGCAAAGACTCTTGAGGCGTCGATTCTCGATAAAGTCTACGCGCGTCTCGATGCGTCCACCGTCGACAAAGGGAAAGGTGTGGCCTCGGAGACGCCACCACCGACTCAAAATGTGGACGCTGAAGCCATTCTCTCTGCCATTTCCGCGAAGGAGCTCTTCTACCTCCTACGAGCAAGATTCGAGTCGATGACGTAACTCGACGAGGAGGAACAGCAGATGAAGAGAATGATGACTCAACCCATGACTTGCCGCACTCAAGGCGAGTCCAGTGGGATCAGGCGCGACGATCAAGACGATGATCCCAAGGACTCATGCACTCGACGCCGTCCTCCTCCTCTGGGCCTGAAACAACGCCCGTAACAGAAACCTCACACCCCACTAGCCAAAAATCCCACCTTATTTACCCTGAGTCACTAGCCAAATCACCCTCATCACCACCCACAGTCTCCGAACCTCTAACTGTCACATCGACGTTAGAGGCCACCACCACACCTACACCACCCGACACCCAAATCATCCTTGCCAAAACCATCACCACAACTGAACCACCAGAATCTCCACCACAACCATCCCCACAATCCACAAACTCCTCCGACGCAACACCCTCGCCACCTCACAGCGACACTCCTCTCAACACCGATTCCAACGTAGCTCCCGAGGACGTCTACTGCGCACAGAACGAGATCGAAGCCTACATCTTCAACGATGAATGGCTGTACACACCCGCCGATGCAGTAGCAGCCAGGAAGCTGGTGGAAAACGCTCGACGTCTGCTAATGGAAGCCTCACTAACGCTGATCAACACTGCAGACAACGAGAACGGAGAGGAGTACGACGCTGAACCTGCCGAGCTCGAGAACATCCTAAAATTCCAAGCGCAGCAAACTGAGGCTCCTCCTGCTCAAACGGATCTGCCCACGGTGGATATACCGGAAGCACCGTGGGAAAACAAAAAAATCACCGCGCCATTTCAAGAAGAGATCAGAAAGAGGATCTGGCGGCGCAAGGAGCAGATCATCACAACCTTCGACGAATATGAGCTGATGAACATCCAAAATTGGAGCGAGGAAAAGAAGAAACTCTATCGATGGAGCCTTCTTTGCAACAAGTGCACAAAAAGGACGCTATCCGATGAGGAAAACATCGCTCTGGAAATGAATCGGGCCCCCATCTGCAAAGTCACTGACCTCCGCCAAGAGTCGAAAGGACGTGTTCACTATCCAGTGTTCACAGTAATGAGGCTGGATGAGAGCTACAGTGAAGTCAGTGAGGCAGACTTCAAGTTTCTGCGCCTGGGTGACCTGTACAGCATGCTGTAATCCATGAAGCAGTTCAGACTCGTCCTCAGAAGTACTGGACATCTCGTACGAGCTGAACCGGTCACCATGGGGTATGTGGCTCTCAAACGCCACATGCTCCGATAGGTCAGATTCTTTGCCACCCATGATCTGCAGATGGCAGTGGAGCACAACTTGAAGAAGGTGAATCTGACTCGCCCATCCTTCAAAAACGCGGACGACTACCGAGAAGGCGATGTGATCGACGGAGATGATCCGGCGGTCGCCTACTCGAACTACAAGGGAAAGATGAGGCTGCTGCGCTGCTCCGAAGTGGCAAAATTCTCAGATGGGACGCTCACCATCATCCAAGACAAACTTATGAGAATTTGCCGCATCCATTCGGAAGAAGATCCACACTGCCGATCCAAGTTCGCGAAGATCATTGAAGCTATAGCAGATCGAATGGTCCTTCGAAAGAATCTCCGCGCCTTCGAGTTCAAGCTAGGACTTCGCGAAACTCCCACACGCTAATCCACCATCCCAACGTCCAAGATCCAAGACTCCCCAACAATTGACACAAAGGGGGAGATTGTTAGGATATTTAGTGATTGTGTCAATAGTTTAAGTCTTGGGATTTATATTGTAATTATCCTTTAAGCTTGGGCTTTGGACTAGAATGTAATAATTTAATTTTTTGGTGTTTGGGCCTTAATATACCTAGGGTTAATGTGGTATATAAGGTATTACCAACACCATTTGAAAAGTAATCAAAGATCAAAAGGCTTATCCTATTTTTCACACAATACACACACTTGAAGGTGAGATCCTCTCCCTTTTCATTCCATTAAAAGCCTCTTTGATTCCTTGTTTGGTGCTATCGGGACCAACAGATAGAAGTGGGTTGTCTTTTTCAAGGTGATGAACAAGGTCTTGACTTTCTGCCAAGCCTAATACCTGTTCTCTCCACAATGATAATTGGTTGGGGTGAGTTTGAGCGACGAAGTTACCAACGTTTAGAGATAGAGAAACCATGGTGAAGAGGCTCTCATACCAAGAGAAAAACTGGAATTGAGAAAAGGCTAATGAATATTTATATTTATTGATTGATAGCATTCGGCTATTACAAGTGGCGAACATATATATTGAGTACATCATAGCATAATCAATCACAATCAATCATAATAATGAGCACTAAATGTAGTGATTTGGTTTCCTTTATTAACCAGACTAGCATATGTAAGAGAATATGTTACTATTTGGGATCCTTGATACCATACATAACATTTGACTAAATCCTGGCAGATATCATCGCCCTTATTTCTCCGTAGTTAGTGGGTTTGACCTAATTCCTCTTATCATTTCATAATTCGAGGAATTCGCCATATTATTCCCAGTTCATCCATCTGATATGATATTGCCAAAACTTTTACCTGTTTTTTAGGTTGAAGGAACAAAAAAAAGACAGATTTTGCAAATTTGAACCGAAATATCATATTTAAAAGTGTAAACACCAACAATAAAACTTTGATATAGTTTAAGTAACATTTTTATAGACGGCTTACAACCTGTCCATTGACCTCATAATTTCCCGGTGCTCGCCCGCACCATAGCAGCTACTCGCTAGAACCTTCCACATCGTAAAGCACCTACTGAGACCTCTTTAAAAAAGGATACCTCAATGCTATGTAGAGCTGTTGGTCAGAGTTCGCAGAATTATTATTTGATTGTGCATTTCACCACACTGTTTAATTTATTTTGGGAAGGTGGCTCGTGGGAGAGATAAAAAATTCCTGTCCCCTCTGCTTTAGTTCTCATTGAGGTGCACGTGTCGGATCTCCTCCTTTTTGGGAAATCACGATTGAAGAATGTTAAATTTAAACTAGATATGATGGTCCAACAGATGGAACATATATTTTTCAATTGAGTAATTTTTTTCTCCTGGTTTCGTTTGCCACAGTTTTACTGATTGTTTCTATGTTTATCGACCGCCCGTAATTTGCAGGTCCACCACTTGATGGTCGCCTGCCAATTAGCCGACCTCATAAAAACCGTTCGCTGATCGATGTTCGTCTCTCGTGCCCGTTGTTTCGGTAGGTGTTCGTTGCTCCTCAGGTGTCGCTGTTCCTAGGGTCGCTTATCCACCGCCATCCACTTGCTTGCTTTGCCGATTGTTGTTCGTAGTTTCGTTAGTCGTTGCTTGCTGTGGGGTACTCGCTTCCTCAGGTCAGCCTCTCACTGCTCGCCGACTCTAGTCTCTGCTTGTCTAGGATACTAGACGCTATCGCTTTAATTGATTGAGATGGTTTTTAACTGGATGTGCCGCAATTCTAACGATAATATGATTGTATGAATTCAAAGGTAAAATACTTTCATGACAAATTATTCAATGGTAAATGTCTAAACATAACATAAAATACTTAATTTCGGGCCATGTCTTATGCAAGAAAAACATCTGATGGAATGAAAGTGACCATCATCATTTTCTATAAAAAAAAAACATTTGCTCGCAACTTCACCTTTATTCCAAATTGAAATAAACTATAACTATAAAATGGAAATCAGGTACTTTGGCCCCCTAAATCTGGTATTTTTTGTCACGATTTATGTATTTTACAATCGAAATCAAGTATCTCACTTAGTTAAAATGGAAACTTGTGGGAAAACTTCTTTTTGTGTTTGTGATGATTAATATGCATTCTATGATAGATCTTTTTATGAAGACTAAACGTTTTAGCTTTAGATATATAACCCGAATTGACATGTATTTTGTTCACAAATATCAGTACGTTGGCCCCTAAATCATGTATTTTGTCACGATTTAGGTATTTTACCATCGAATTCAGACATCCGACTTAGTTAGAATGAAAAGTTGCGAGAAAGCTCATTTTCTTGTTGTGATGATCAATATCCTCACCATGATAAAACTTCTTATGAAAACCAATTATTTTAGTCTTCGCGACTCGCCCCACTTCACATGTATTTTGTGCATGCATATTTGTATTTTTTCCTGAAAATCAGGTATTTTCTGTCACGATTTAGGTATTTTACAATCGAATTTAGCATCCTACCTAGTTAGAATGAAAAGTTGCGAAAGAGCTCATTTTTTTTGGTGATTATCAATATCATTACCATGATAAAGTTTCTTATGAAAACCAATCATTTTGGTCTTCGAAGACTCGCCCCCATGTATTTTGTGCATACATATCGATATTTTTGTCCTGAAATCAGGTACTTTCTGTCACGGTTTCGGTATTTTACCTTTGAATTCATAAATATAAGTATTTGTGTCCCAAAATCAAGTACTCTAATCTCGATTGGGGCATTTTAAGTATAAAATGGTGGATTTTGTGCATATATTATAAGCATAAAATGGTGGATTTTCATAACATTACATACAGTAATGACGACATTCACCATCACCAACATAAAAAATGAAATTTCTCACGTCACTTTCAATTTTCTCAAGTACTTGAAGTTCTAATCTAAATAACTTAAATCAAGAGAAAAGTACTTAACTGTAGGATATAAATACTGATATTTGCACAAAAAATACTTGAAAAGTAGGACTAGTTATCTAAGTATATTATGGTGGATTTTCATCAAAAATCACAAACAGTAATGACATTGACAATTACCAACATAAAAAATGAGTTTTCCCATAACTTTACTTACAATCCTCGCGAGTACTTGAACTTGTAATCTAAATACCCTAATCAAGACAAAAAGTACTTCATTGTAGGATATAAATATTGAGATTTACACCAAAAATACTTGAAAAGTGGGACGAGTTATCTAACAATAATATGTGGATTTTCATCACATAACAAATAGTAATGATATTGATAATTACCAGCATAAAGAATGAGTTTTCTTATAAACTTACATTCGAACATCAAACGAATAACTGTTAACATTTGTCATATATTGAGTCATTTTATTGAACACCTTCACGTAATAGTTCGTCATGGTCTAATTTCATCATTGAGGTATTTTGTCGTACAGGTGAATGGCGTTCTTGGCTTCGCCTCGAAAGCAACAACACCCAATTGGAAAATCACACGCCATGTATTGAGTTTTCCTCGCCGTAAGCTTCGATCCCACCCCAATAGAGATTGCCATATTCGCAATCGTCTCGGAGCTGAACATCATCTTCTGGAATATATTGAACGTTTCCTTTCTCGTTCCCCTTCCCTTACTGGTTCAGATCTCTCTCTCTCTCTCTCTCTCTCTCTCTATCTCCCTCTCTCTATCTCTCTCAAATTATTTCTTCTCGACCCACCTCCCTTCCGCTGTCGCAAGGCACCGTCCTTGACCGGAATCATCATCACTCAATCTGCATTGTTCTCCTCGCAAGAGTTATTCTTCCCTGCCTTTTCTTGTGTTACGTTCACTTTTAATTTGTTATTTCTTTTCCAATTTTTATTTAGGAAAGACAAAGGCAATATGGTAATTTAGCATATGAGGGAGTTGAAATAAATTTTTTGCCTAATGGAGTACCTATTCCCAAAACCTATCTGATAGGGACTCATTCATAAGTTAAATATTGTATTAGGTAGTTTTCTCTAAATTCCCCTTGCAAGGTTTCCATAAACTTCTTTTTTGCAATGACCGTATTTTCATTAAATACTAATATGGTCACCGTAGAAAAATAGATTTTCCACACTTAAATAGATACATGAACAAACTTTAATGTGTTTTCAGATATTTAGTATTTATCACACGCCGCCAACCCTCCCCCCCCCCCCCCCCCACCTCCCCTCTCCCCCCACCTCCATTAATGGAGGTAGGGGGGACATGGAGGTAGGGGGAGCTCTTCTTTTGTAGTTTCTTCTTTGTTTTGTCCTTTTAATATAAACAAAAATTTCGCCCACCACTGCCTTCTACCGCCCCGACGCCCGCCTTCGCCTACGTCAGCCGCCTCTGCCTCCGTGTCTGCCAGCCGCCACCGAGCCCGTCTCCGCCTCCGCCAGCCACCCCGTTCCCCCCAGCCGCCCCAACCTTCCCACCCCGACGCCGGCTCGCCCGCCGTCTATCGCCGACCTCACCACCCACCGCTCGGCCGCTTCTGTCGGGAGGGTTCTCATCGGGGGAGACACTCTTTTTGGAGTTTTCTCCCCTTTGTAGGTGTTTTTCTCCGTTTGTGGGAGCCTTCTCCTTCGCTCGTGGGAGTCCCCTTTGGGGTTTTTCCTTTCACCTTTTTTCGGGATTCTAGAACGGATACTGTGCTATCACCGATTTTTACCCAATAGAAATAATCAAATATGTTGTAATATTTTGAGTATTACTCTATTGTACTCTTGTGTCCATTTGGATCTTTGAATGAAATCATCATTTTCAAAAAAAAAAGATATTTAATATTTATAATATTAAAACTACGGGTGTTCCCCCTGAAAAAAACTTGTAATTTAGTACCTTGTCAGCATTTTTTTATATGTAGGTACGTAACATAATAAATTTTTTGCAGATAGGTACCCGATCCGTCGCAGGTACGCCATACAACACATTTGGGTATCCTATATCAACGTATTGTGGTATGTAATACGTTTAGAAAATGGTACGTCGTATTAGCACATTTAGGTATGCCCTTACACATTAGGTACGCCGTACAAACACATTTTGGTACCCTATATCAACGAGTTATGATACGCAATACACACACAGGAAGGTACGGCATGACTGAAGAGACTGGTACATATTAAATCGGATACTTATCTGTAAAAATTTCTGACATAGGGACTGATCTGTAAGTTTTTATTCTAATAGGTATTTATGTGTAGATACCCGTTAAAACTATTATATTAATTTGACATCAAGACAATAAATATATAAGACAAAGCACATAATTGTATCATAAATCTAAGCTTGCACGAAATAAAATAATGGCGTGCCTTGGTTTGACCTATAATATATAGAATAAATTAGGTTGAATGTTAAATCGAATTCGATGTAAGTGAGCAACGGAAAGAACAAGAAATATAATTAAAGCAAGGGTCAATTCGAAATCAGGCCATTAATGGTTTGATTCGAATTCAGGCCCCGTTTGTGAATCTTTTAGGTTAAAGGACCTATTTAATGTGGTGTAAAAAAGTGGTATAAAAGATATATGAACTGGTATAGAATGATCGTTTTGTGTTATAAAATTTCAATATACTGGTATGTCAGAGCAATGAAGTGGTAGTGCAGAAAACTGGTCTTTGAAACTAAACTTTTTGACAAGCCTGAATCCTGTACTTCTGAACTGAAAGTAGCTCGACCAGTGTTTTAAAAAGCGTTCCGTAGCGCGCCTCGTAGCGTAAAAAAGCGTAAAATGCTACCAAAACGCGTTAAAGCGCAACGAAAATAGCGTTTTTCTTCAAAAGCGTACGCTAAATATGACGTGTCACGCTATATACGCTAAGTTTTACACGTTTTACGCTATCTCGTATAATACCCACGCGTTCCCGGAAAATAGTTATTTTATTAAATTAAGGGTGTAGAAGATAATTTAATAAACTTTAGGGGGTAAATCTGTAAAATTGCTTAAATTTGATCGATTAGGGTTAAGCTTCTCACCTCATTTGCAAATGAACGACAGTGAATAGAATAACAGGGCTTTTTTCATTTCGATCTGGAGGAGGTAAGCAATTTCAGTTCTGTTAGATGAAAAACTGATGCTTCGTACGTATTGAAATCGATCTAGGCTTTTTTCATTTCGACTTTGGATGAGAAATTAATGGCGTTGATGAGATGCGATGAGATTATTGATCTTGCTTCTGTTGATCCTAGTCCACTCTCAGTTGCAAGATTTTTTTCTGTAATATCTGCTAATATTATACATTACATAGAATCGATTTTGTTAAGGATCTATGTTTTTTTTTTGTTTGTTCATAATCTGTTTTTATTTTCCTTGTTAGTTGAAATAGTCCGTATCATTTTGAAGATAATTACTGATATTTGTATTTTATTATTTTCAGGTTAAATGTCGACGAAGAACAAAAAGGATATCGGATGGAAATATGGATTTAAAGTAGATGGGGAGAAGAGTATTGAATGCCGATTTTGTCACCACAGATCAAACGGGGGTATTTCTCGTCTAAAAGAACATCTAGCTCAATCACGCAAAGGTGTTGCACCTTGCGATAAAGTTCCAGATGATGTGAGAAGGGAAATAAGTGATAGTCTACAGAGTTATAAGACTATCAAAAGCAAGAGGAATGAATTGCTCCGCGAGATTGGCGAGGGTCCAAGCGGCAGTAGATTGTCCATTTCTGATGGGGACGGGGTTTCACAAGGAGGTAGCAATAGCAATTCTAAAGGCATCGGCGCATTGGATAAGTTTGTTAGTTCGGTACCGAGGCAGACAACTATTAATTCCTCATACAAGAAAGAATTGAAAAAAAGGTATTGATCGTAGAGTTGCTCGTTTCATGTACTCTGCCGGGCTTTCTTTCAATGTCGTCAATGATCCTCACTGGTTACCAATGGTTGAGGGAATTGCAGAATATGGCAAAGGGTACAAACCTCCTTCTATGCATGAGCTCCGAACAAGGTTGCTTAAATCTGAGGTAAATGACATTAATATTATTTATGAGGAGCATAAAAATGTTTGGAAAACATATGGTTGTACAGTGATGTCCGATGGATGGACGGATGGGAATAATAGAGCTTTGCTGAATTTTCTCATTAATAGTCCTGCGGGCACTTTTTTTCTGAAATCCGTTGATGTTTCTGACTCTATCAAAAATGGTGAATTGATTTTCAAGTATCTTGATGATATTGTTAATGAGATCGGGGAGGAGAATGTTATCCAAGTCAACACGGATAATGCTAGTAATTGTGTAAAGGCGGGGAAAAAGTTAATGGCTACACGGAAGGCTCTATGGTGGACACCTTGTGCGGCACATTGCATTGATCTCATGTTGGAGTCAATTGCCAAATTGAGTATATTTTCAGATACAATTGAAAAGGCAAAAAGGGTTGTGAAGTTCATTTATGCTCATGGCACTATCCTTTCTTTGATGAGAAAACATACAGATGGGAAAGAACTTCTTCGTCCTGCGGTAACTCGTTTTGCCACGGCATTCCTAACTCTTCAAAGCATGTATAAGCAAAAGAGACCACTTGAAATCATGTTTGCTTCGGAAGATTGGGTTAGTTCTTCTCAGGCTAAAAAAGCTGAAGGAAAGCTAATTAAAAGAATTGTCGTCAATGATCCCGATTTTTGGCCGCATGTAGCATTTTGTGTTAAAAGCGTTGTGCCTCTCGTTAGTGTCTTGAGAGAGGTTGATTCTGAAGAGAGGCCGGCCATGGGATATATTTATGAGCTTATGAGAAAGGCAAAGGAGACAATTAAATTCAAATGTGGCGGGATACAAAAAAAAATATATGCCTATTTGGAAGAAGATTGACGAGAGATGGGCTCCACAACTTCACCATCCTCTACATGCCGCCGGTTATTATTTGAATCCCCAATTGCGTTATGAAGATTCATTTTGCAATTCAATGGAAGTTAAAGATGGCTTGTATGCTTGTATGGACCGCATGTTATCACCTGATGATCGCCTTCTTGCCGATATCCAATTGGACTTTTATGACAAAGCAGAAGGAGAATTTGGAAGTCCAATTGCAAAAAAATCCAGAATGTTGAGATCTCCAGGTATGATGTTTATATTTTAGAGTTTTATTTTTTTCTAAATTGGCTCCCACTTTAATTAATTTTGAAATACTTTTATATGTTTCCACCAAAATGGTGGGAACGGTTTGGAAGCAAAACACCTGAGCTTATGAGATTTGCCATACGTGTTTTAAGTCTTACTTGTAGCGCTTCGGGATGCGAAAGAAATTGGAGCACTTTTGAGTCGGTAATTGAATTTTTCCCTTCTTGATGCAAATGTTGAATTTTGTGTGTTGTTAAATGACTTGCTTATTATTGTGTTGCTTTGTTATTATTGTTAGATACATACAAAGAAGAGGAATAGACTTGAACATTCAAGATTGAATGCTTTGGTCTTTTTGAAGTATAACTACAAATTGAGGGAGAGAAGTATTAGGCGAAGAGACAAAGTCGATCCAATTATAGTTGATGAAATTGCTTCAGATGATGAGTGGATAGCCGAGCTAGAAGATCCCGCCCTCCCTAACAATACCAATTGGCTTCTTGATGACGAGTTGTTTGAAGGGGATCCTATTGTGAGTGTGCCACCGAGCCTCTTTGAAAGTCTTTTGGACTCGGATAAGCAAATCGAGATTGATACTGAAATTGAAGATCAAAATCCTTCCCGGTTTTAAAGAAGAAGAGAGTTGGTGAAAGCTCAAGTAAGTATACTTTTGTATTCGATAAATATAATTGACTATTAATCTTTAAATCTACAGGTGCAAACAAGGATCCCACAAACGTTCATGACGACGTGGAGATGCAAGAGTTCGGCGAAATTACTCCAAGAATCTTTGACAGTGGAAATCCTCCAATCTTTGATAGCATTGATGATGATAGTCAAATACAATTGGATGACACCGATTATTTTTGATTGAACTCTTTGTTTTCAATGTCTAACTTCGAATTTGTACGATCAATATTTGAATGTTTATTAGACTTTCTTACTTTCATATTGGAGGCTACTTAAAATTGGTGTGTTTTTACTTATATGGTTATAGGCTACACATATATATACATATACTTTCATTATAAATGGTTTGCTCGAAATACTCACGCAACGCGCTACGCTATTTACGCTACGCGCTACTGACACTAAAACGCGACACTCTGCGCAATACGCTTTTTAAAACATTGAGCTGGACACATTCACTGTTGAACTTCCTCGTAAATCCCACGCGAGTCTTCGATATTAACGAGGCAGTTTTTCTTTAGCTTGATTAGAGAAGTAAGTTCATCTCCTTTCGCCGAAGAAACGCCACGCCAAGAAAAGAATCTCTTCTGTAAGCATTCTTTTCGAACTGTTATTGCGTGACTGATTCAGTCGTTTCTCATGAGCCAACAACCACACAATAATCATGGCCTGAATCAAATCATTTCGTGTCTGAATGAGAACCAATTGATTGCCGTTCTTTCTTCTCGCCGTCGTTATTGCAACTGTAGCAGTTGACAAGAAATGCCTCTCTTATGTTGTCGCAAATGGTGTCTCATGTTATTCGCACCATTGCACTTCTATTGTATACTTCTTTGACAGTGTTTCCATCGCTGAAGCCTCAGAGCTTAGCTCCAAGTTCAGTAGTTTTAGGACTCAATCACCCTAAGAATACTTCAGAAGAGTCTTCGATTCGTCCGAGGATGGATTTTCCTTGTGGTTTCCAAGATAACTCGACTTCCCTTAATTCCTCCATCGCCATAGCCGCCGAACCTTACCACAGTTGGGAACTCTTCGAAGCCGATTATAACGATATGTTGCTCAAATTCAAGATCTTTGTCTACCCTTTCGATGCCCATTCTTCGAACCCTTTTTTCAGATGTCTTCCTTCCCCACCCAAATCCCCTCGATCCCAAGATAGGGAATTATTACAGCGAACACGCATTTAAGATCTCCCTACTTAACAGTCCCTTCCTCACTGAAAATCCCGAGGAAGCCCACTTCTTCTTCATGCCCTTTTCGATCAACGTCATGAGGAATCATCCCCTCCTTCGTAAAGAGTCGAAAATCCCAGAATTCGTTTCCAATTACGTTTCTGGGATCAATATTGAATTCCCATTTTGGAATGCCTCAGAAGGTGCAGATCATTTCTTCGCCTGCTGCCATTCGGTAGGTAGAGAGGCAACTTCGAAGCATTACGCTCTTCGTAATAACGCTGTTCAGCTTACTTGTTCCTCGAGCTACTTTCAGAGGCTTTACTCTGCTCATAGGGACATATCATTACCTCAGATTTTGGCCTAGACGAGCTGAACAATCATTGAATCCTCCAAGTAAGAGGTATGCTGTATATTTCTTCAACTTCATAGCTCAGTCTTTCTGAATCCCTCGCTCGTTTCTTTAGATGCGCTTTTTGTCTATGCAGGGACAAGCTCGTCTTTTACGCGGGTCGCCTTCAGAATTCCCGAATACGCCAAGAACTGTTGAGGCTATGGGGTAACGAGACTTCTTTCAGCATATTTTCTGGGCGCTCTCCTTTCCCTTACGTAGAAGGATTCAAGACGAGCAGATACTGCATACATATAAAGGGATATGAGGTGAATACGGCGAGAATCAGCGACGCCATACACTATGGATGCGTCCCGGTAATTATATCAGATTATTATGAGCTCCCTTTTGCCGAAGTCTTGGATTGGAGTAAATTTTCGATCGTAGTAAGCCACGGAGATGTTCCTAGGTTGGGAATTATATTGACTTCAGTTTCTGAGCAGATGTATCTTAGGATGTTTGAGAATTTGGGCGTGGTGAGGAGGCATTTTAGGTGGCATGATAAGCCTGAGAGTGAGAGGTACGATGCTTTCTATATGACCGCTTATCAGCTGTGGTTGAGAAGAGGCTTAAGTCGTTTGGTGGCGCTCTATAGCTAGTTTGGTGCAAGCCTCAATGGATTTGTACATAGTTAATGATTTCGTGATAAGATTTGATTGTGTAAGAAGGTAAAAGCAACAGCCTTTACAGGGAGTATTTGGAAGAAACTTGACACGCTCGAATAATAGCAAGTGTATTAGGTCGTAGAAGTAGTAAAGTGGATGAAATCCGAGTATCGATCCACGAAGACAGCTAGCTCGATTAATTTTAAGGTATTAATTCTAATTCTAATCTAGACTAAAGGATTTTTATATTTTGATGATTTGATGAAAGAGATAAAAAATGCAAATAATAAAATAAATGCAAAAAAATGCACATACAAAATGGCGCCAATAAAATATCAATATAAGTATAACAAATTTAGTCCTAAATCTATATTTTGAATAATTTATTTAAATTCAAAATACTCTTACCTTACAACTATTGGAAATTTTTGCAAATGTAGATTTTAGGACTAAATTTTTTATACTTATACTGATATTTTATTGGCGCCCATTTTGTATATATTTATAGAGCAATTGACGCGAGTGTAAGACACATGCTCGACACAAATTACTCCTACGTCTTCATGCTATCTGTTACCCTCGAGATTTCTAGCTAACGGTAAAATAACGTTAACTGTAAAACAATCCGCGAGTAATAGGACGCGAAAGAAACGGTGGCGAACGAAGTGGAGGCTCCCGAGAACGAGTCTGAGGAACTAAGATAGATGCGCGAAGGGAGAACTCCTGAATAGGGGGCGGAAAGCTCAAGAGGGAGGGTCCCATGGCAAGGGGGAAAGGCTAGAAGAAGACGATCCAGTCGGGCGTGGGCAGGAAACTTGATCGAGAGGGCTGAGTGCAAAAGACCCGATCGAGGTGGCCGAGGAGGATTTTCCGACTCCTGGTTAGGGCGAGGGAACTTATCTAAGGCAGTCAAGCCCGAGGAAGGGGGAATTGCCCGAGCAGGTCAACCCGAGAACGGATGAAGCGAAGGTCGAGGTCGTGAGATCTGATACCAGTTGAAATCACCGAGGAGAGAGCACGAGATGGAGCAGGGCAGTTCTGCAGCGATAAGAAGAAGTCAAGGAAAAACTAAAGAAAGGAAGAGGACACAAGAACATGGGATGATGGAAAAACCACGTTCTCTCCACGGAGTTCGCGAGAAAAGCGGGCTAGGGTGAAGACTAGGTCAAGGCAAGATGAAATGAGGTTAGCATAAATAGTAGCGGTTGAACCATTTCCCAGGTACGCTTTTTCGAAATAACAAAACCACTTACGAGCCTAAACACCTATTTCCACCCGCTTTGTGACTTAAGCATCGGAGGGGCTATGCCGGCACCAACCCCTGCCCCCTTCTGACGTATTTTCGAATTTTTGAGTGTTAGGCTTGACGAAGACAACCGAGGAACCGAAGAACTCGCGCCGGAGGGATAACGAGAAGCAAAGCAGCTGCGCCAAAAGTCGTTACCAAGAGTCGTTTTATGCGGTCCACATCACTATCTAATCTATCTAAGCAACATGAATCATAGATAAGATAGAATTTTCTAACATACGTGTTACTCGTTTGTCCAGCAATAGCAACCCTACGTAAATTGAGAACCAATCAACTATATGTCCATATGATTGTAGTTCCTATGCATGCATTCGATCTTTGTAAGATTCCCGAGTTTAGGCGCTGGTCTCGGAAACCATACGTACGAAACTATATTCCATCTACATAATAGTATTCAATGTTTTGTTCTAATTGGTCTAATCACTTGGTCTGTCTCAATCAATCAATGAGCATATGCATGGAGGCCAATCACACGCCATAACTTAAATCATATGATCAATTAAAATACAAATATCATAAATACGTGGTTATAAATCGGCCTAACACGGCATCAATCACAAAGGGAGTTAAGCTAGCATATTACTAAACGACAACAAATCGAAAACGAAATATTAGAAAGTATAAAAATTCGCCCTTTTACGGTGTCGAGTTGTCTTTTTATTTCAGCCGTCCAAAAGCTGCCCTTTTTCATTGTCATGCGCCTCCTTAAATAGAAATAAAAACACCTAGTTAACGCAACCTCGCATATTCGAATCTTCAAGCTGGCATGTGATCATACCTTTCTATTTCCTTGAAGCTCACACATATCTTGGGAATATATTAAGTACGCTTGATTGTTCTTCAAGCACAACGGGCATCTGTTGTAGCCTTTCTTCGATAGGCTGAAGTTTAACTAAAAGCCCACAAAACAATTCTTGTGATAATTGCAGCTATGGGTGCTAAACCAACCCGATCCGCCAACCCGACACGAACCGCACCCGAAAATAGCAGGCTTGGGTTAGCATTTTCGACTAACTCAACCCGAATATTAAGTGGGTCAGGTTAGGGTTCAAGTTTCAACACAAAATCAACCCGAAATAAACCCGTTTATCAATCTATTTAACCCGAATAATAAAAATCATTAAAAATTTATTTAATATAAATAAAATAAACTTTTTTTTAATTATATGACTTGTATTATTTGGAATTTTAACTGTTGCTGATTCTTAGAAAAACAACTGCTTTATTTCTCTATTGTTTTATTTAATTTGGATTTATGGTTCTGATTATTTAGATATTGTTTCTTTTTTTTTTAATTTTAAACGAGTTGGTGGGTTAATGGATTATATTTGGGTTAAAGCAGGTCGGGTTAGGGTTCGATATTTCAACCCGCTTAACTAAACAGGTCAGTGTTGAAGTTTTCAACCATTTTACTAGACGGGTTGAACCCGAATGTGACCCAACCAGACCTGTTTACCACCCCTAATGGTAGCCCAATTCTCAATTGTACTTAATGCGCATAATAGTCGGCTTTCTTCCATTTTGCTTTGTTACCTGTCAAACATGAAATATAAATAAACGTAGGATATCCAAGTATATTTGAATGAATAACAATCGAAAACACGCTTTTACATGGTATAGAAATAGCGTAAAATCCTAACTAATCAAAATCACTACTCTGCATAAACCATATACAGCTAATGCTTTCAAAAGTTCAGAGGAAAGCCGAAAGAAAGCAGTTGCAACTCCATTTAGCATCCCGAAAACTTCGATTCGACCATACTGTTCGATGAACTGGGCTTGTAATGTAGGCATTTTAGTTTAGCCATTGACACGCTAAACTACTAGCAAGTGTACTAGGTCGTGCAAGTAGTAAAACGGACGAAGTCCGAGTATCGATCCACGAAGACAACTCGATTAATTCTAAAGATAATATTCCTAATTCTAATTTAGACTAAGGGATGTTTTGTAGTTTTGATAATTGATAAGAGAGATAAAAGACGCAACTAATAAAATAAACGCAAATAAAATAAATGAGGATAGAGCAATTAACGACGAACGTGATTAAGACACATGCTCGGCACGAGTTATTCCTAAGTCTTCATGCAATCTAATCTATCTAATCAATATGAATCATAGTCAAGGTAGAATTTCCTAACATACTTGCTACTTGTTTGTCCCGCAATAGCAACCCTATATAAATAGAGAACCAATCAACTATATGTCGATATGACTGTAGTTCCTGTACGTGCATTCGATCTGAATGAAATTCTCCGAGTTTAGACGCTTTCGGCGCCTAAATTATCGAAACCACACATACGAAACCGAATTCCATCTCTGGTCGGTTTTACGTAGTGGTATTCAATGTTTTGTTCTTATCGGCAGTCCGTCTCATAAACCAATCAAGGATCATATGCATGGTGGCCAATCACACGCACGCACATGAAGCACAAACAAAGAATACATGACTTGAATCATATGATTAAATAAAATAAGAATATCATTAATACGTAGTCATAATCCGGCCTTACACGGCCTCAATCACAAAAAAAATTACGCTAGCATATTAATAAACGAAAACGACAAAGAATCGGAAGAAAACATTGTCGAAAACGATATATCAGAAGGTGAGAAATTCGCCCTTTTTCGGTGTTCGACTTGTCTCGCTCTTAGCCGTCTTTGTATTTTCTCACAGCCTTAATAATTCGCAGCCCTCGGCTCTCTTTACTTCGTCGTCCCCAGGCTTTCGTCTACCTTTTATTTCATCCGTCAAAGAGCCCTTTTTCGTATGCACGAATGGGTCTATATATAGGTAAAGAGTGGCCGACTTCTCCCCGTAAATCTCTCTTCTGTTTTGATTTTAAAATCATATCTCTCCTTGATTCTCTTTCTTTTCACGTTAATAGGTTCTTCAAATTAACTTAGTGGTAAAATTGCAGATTTGCCCCATAACTTCTGAAAATTGCAAAAAGGGCCCCGAAGTGCAAAAGGCATTGCGAGCCAGCGTGGTTGATAGTTCTTTTTATGTCAAATCTTCCCGCATTGATCTATTTTGCTCCAATATCTATTAAACAAGAGATATGCACATAAGCGTATGATATCCAAGTATAAACATAACGTAAAATCCTAACTTATCAACAACCCCCAAACTAGCTTCGAACGTCCTATGTTATAAAAACGGAATAAAGCTAAATCAAGTTAGGATTATAAAACACCAGTCAATGAAGTTCTCCTGTTTCATCTCAGTAAATGTAAAAGAATAGAAGATCGAGATAATCATCAACTAATGAATGATCTAGTCAAAACACGAAGCATGAGGTAATAGATCGCAATCTTACCATAGCATGAAAGACATTTTTAGAATTGTACTACGCATCAATCCACAACTCTCACAAGGATAGCTCAAGTTGCTCGATGTGTTTTCAAAGGGATCTGTATCAAGACGCTCAATTCACGATATAAAAAAAAATATTACTCTATGCTTGCAAATATATCATATCATAGTCACATAGTAGAGGTTGTTAGGTCCCTAGATTATCAACTCTAAGATCCTAGGCTTCAATTCTAAGTAATTCGATGATAATGATTCACGATTGATGTTCGATCGAAAAACTCAAATGAAGAACACTAAAGAGAATCTCGTTAGAGTGAGAAAGTACTTGTTGTTTATCTCTCTAGAAATTGAATTGGTAGCCCTTCGGATCAAATTCTAAAACTTTCCTATTAAGCTCATTCTTTACAATCCTATTTATATTAAAAAAACTTGGTATAAATATCAAACAAGTCATAATCTAAGGACAAATAGAAATAAGCCCCTAATTACAAGGACAGCTAATGAAACAAAAGCACAACTCTAATTGATATTCTACATTCTCCCCCTTTGTGATTGATTGCCCTTCTGTGCTATCTGTCCTCGTCGGGCATAGAAAGACCTGCGCAAGCCCAACACATGCTCATAGTTCCTTATGTTGTTCCTCAGCTCTAATCGCTCCTCGATTGCTTCAAGTAGTTCCATCAGAAGCGGTTGTTCTCTCACGAACCTGTGAAGATGCAGCATCGTATCTTTGTTGATCTCTTCCAATCACCTCTCTATATTTTTCCTGATGACTTTGAGCGCAGAATTTATGAACTTCAGTCTTCAGCATCAACCTATTCTTCTTAGCAATTGGATTGTGGTAGATGATTCCTAAGACTGAGCTTATGTGTACATGATTGTCGGGAAGCCCTTCGACCTCAGGTCTTTTGTTATGCGGAGTGGTCATGTTAACCTTCTTCATGTTACTCTCCAGAGTCATCTGAAGGTCGTGTGTGGCAAAGAACTTGACTTGGCGCACCATGAACCTATAAAGTCCCTCGAGTCCTTCCTTCTTGATGAAGCCTTGAGGATCCTTATATTCCTAGCGTACATCTGGTATAGATTGTCGACGGACGCTAATCGAAGAAAGTGTCGAACGTCCTTGAGCCTTTGACTTTGAATCGTGTTGGGCATACTGTGGGTCATCCATTGTCCATTGAAAATATACTTGTCGAGGACTTCATGTGGGTCAACTCCACGTCTTGATGTTCCCAACTGGTCTGGGGTGGTCGAGCTGGGAGTTGCTTGAGTTTCTGCCAGTGCCATGAGCATTGCGCACTTGCTTCTTCTTCCGGAAGCAAGGGGCTTGTGTAGGTCGTTGGTGGTGTGGAGGGAGGCGTCCGTAGGTTGAAGGTTGGTGGTTCGATTGGTTCAAGAGTATGGGTGTGGTGCGGGTGCATGGTGGTGGTAGTGGGTTGTGAGGTTTCAGCGGCTTCCGTATTTGTCCGTACCGCGCCCGAGCTTTGTCCTTGACCGTTTGTAGAAGTCCTGGGCCTCTTCTCTCCCTCATGACGACCTTGATCGTCAGGGTCGTCATATCGGTGTTTTGAGTGGGAGCTTTGACCGCGGCATGAGTCGGTAGGTGGTTCTGGAAGATCCACGAGACGTCGGAAGAGATCTTCTTCTTCAGGCATCCGGTTGGTCAGCTCAAATAAACGGGCGACTAGAATGGAGTGTAGGTCGCTGATAGTATAGTGGCTGGGTTGACGAGGTTAGATGATAGGATGGGATGATTGGGGCGGTGAGTAAAGGTTGTGAGGGTGTGAGGGTCGGTTGTGAGGGTCGTCCGGACGGCTGTGCGTTAGAGATTGGTACCTTCCCGGTATCTCGTCGGGATATCTCTATAGCAGCATGAACTCTCTCCGTAAAACGTTCCTCGAATGATGATAGCGTAGAAGAGAGAGCAGCCTGTAAGCGTGCTTCCGTCACGAATGGGATAGGAGCCTCCGAAGATGAACTAGGACGAGTGATGTCTCCTGTTAACAAACCTTGAGTGAATACCGTCTCAACGGGCTGGCTCGTTGTCGCTTGAGGTTGCGACGTTTCGAGACTTCCACCCAATCCTCGAGAGAATTCCGAGGGAATCGTCTCTATGGATGTTATTGCAAGTTCTGATTGAACTTGTGTATCAGACACCTGTTGGGCTGGTCGGTAACAAGTAGAGTCGGGATCTCGGCCTCAGGCGACGCTAATGGATCGTGCTGCAACTCAAGATTGAGAGATCGAGGGTCCTCAGCCCTTGGAGTATTAACCGGCGTCGAATGGTATGTTTTGTTGTCGAGGAAACCGTCTAAGCAGGCGAATATCCTCATCTGACTCCGTGTCCGATGGGGTGGCCGTATGAGGTGTTAGTTCACAATCAACATCCTCACGGGCTGGTTCTGTCACTAGAGGCTCGCTGGGTTGAATAGTCGAGATCAGAGCCTCGATCTCAGGCGTAATAGCCTGGTGTAATTCATTCGTGTCGAGTAGACCTTGTTGTTGTACAAATTTTTAATTAATGAGTTGTAGGGAGGAAGTGGCCTTTGCCCAATTCTGCTCCGAGCTGTGCTTCCTGAGTTAGAACCTCCTCAATAGGCTCTTGAAGCACGCTGACATGTACAGGCACTTCAGCTCCTAGTTCAGCAACTGGAGCTTCGACTTCTAACTCTTGAGCCACTTCATCAATCAGTGTGGCGTCAAGGTCCTGTGTAGAGGTCTCGACTTCTAGCTCCTGGGCCACTTGATCAATCAACTCGGACTCAGGGCTTTGATGTTGTTGCTGAGGGCTCACATTGAAGTCTGTCGGGGGCCCTCTAATCATCGCTTCCGTAAGATGATTCTCCCGACAGTACACCTGTAGACGTCTCCCGTGGGGTCAGCGAGACGCAGCTGTTCGAACGGAATCAGCATTGACGGCTGATCCAAATCCGCGAGCTTGGTGTTGTGGAAAAATTTGAGCCGAGGTGCTTGATAGTTTCCTCCTGGAGGTAAGCGAGGTATGTTCTCGTGGAGCTCCATAAGGTGGGCAATGATCACGTTGAACCACCGTGCATACGGGACATTCTTTGACCGCTTATTCTCCTTTTGTTTGATCTGTTATGCAAGATCGTTCCAGATCAGCTGGGCGAAATCGTAATTTCGGGAGAATGCAATTCTGTGGATAATGCAAAGAATGTTGTAGTTGCCTTTGTCAAACCCGACATGCTTCGGCGAGAGGCATTTTGTGACGATCCCAAATAATGTCTTCCATGGGTGCGGGATGCCGTTGCTCTGAACTTGTGCAAGCTTAGTGAGCGGCGGACGGTACCCCATTTGGAGAAAGTCATGGACCATCTCAGCATTCGTCGGCAGGGGGTCGTAGTTGTGGCTGAATGGCAGATCTAAGATAAGATCGAAGTCGTTATTGGATATGCTGACGTGCCTCGTCCCGAGCACCGTAATGAACTGATATGCGCCGTCAACTATGTGACTCTGTATACGTCTCAAGAACTGTTGGAGATAGACCACGGGCACCGAGGCCGTCACGGTAAGTGAGTATTGGGGATGGCCTTGAAGAATTGACACCATAATCTCGTCAGGGCATCTGAATGTAGTCAGGTCGAGTTGAAAATTTGTGTCCTAAACCTTGAGATATAGGTTGTGATCGTAGATGTGGTCGTAAGCTGGAAAGTTAGCCATCTGAAAAATAATTTTGAAAAACGACACATTAGTTCAAAAATTAAATTGAGTCGAAAATTGATTTTATCAAACCATAATAATCTATCATTTCATAGCACGTTTGATAAATTTGTAATTGAAATGTGTAATTTGCACACAGGTCATACGAGTGAACATTTAAGACATAATGATATTTCGACATTTGCATATAAGACATATAGAGGTTCTGTAAAAAATACTCTAAGTGTTTAACATCATCATTCACTTCGTTAAGTTTCTCGCGCGAACAATTGAATTTTCAATTTTAATTTCTTAAGTGCTGATTTCTAAAAAAAGTCTCCTCTTAAATTTTCAATCGAGAAATTTTATTAGTTAGATGCGCTACAGTGTAAAGGACTTAGAAAAATCTACTAAGTATTGAACGTTATATGTGTTACTGTAGTCGAGAAATTTTACGACCGAGAAAAATCGTCATGTAAATTTACGATCGAGAAAGTTTGACTCACGTAAATATACTGTCGAAAAAAAATATTCCTATGAATAAAATTTTTCGTTACGAAATTTGTCGAGCGTGTAATAATTTTCGATTCTAAATGAGTTTCTCGCTGCGAAGTTTGTCGATCGAGAAAATAGTCAACGAAAAACTAAGTCAGTCGCCGAGAAAATTTTCGATCGAACAAAATCATCACTGCATATTTTGCGATCGAGAAATTTAGCGTAAACAAGATTAAATTTATCGCCACTAAAATTGACGACCGAAATAAAATGAAATGGAAAATTCTATTTACGATGGTAAGTTTTGTGCTCGTAATATCTTTGCATCTATATCTATTCCTTATATAAATTTTTCGCTCGCGTAAAATCAAAATTAGATTTCTCGATGGTAAGTGTTTTTCAATTTACGTCATCTATCTTATCGACTGAGTCAAAATCTAGCGATAAAAAATCTTCTTCAATGCAAACAGTTTCTCAGCTAAATTGAAATTCAATTGACACTGTTTGCGATCGAGAAAGTTCTTCGACAGCGTTAAGAATTCAAAAACAATCCAGTTTCAGTTAAACCTTCGATTTTCACTCTGAAACGCATTGAAATTTTATACTATCAACGTGATCGAAACACCAAACCTATCATAAGAAGCAAATATTGAACCAGATAAACACTATTAAAAGGCTAAGAATTTGCAAAACAGAGTAGGGGTTTCTACAGTTTTTATACGATCGAAAATCTAACACGGATTCAAGCGAAATACACAGAATGTAGACGCAAATGGATATTAAAGACACGCAAACACCTAATAGACGTCGATTCTACCTTAGGAAGACAAAAATCTGTTAAAAACTGAGAGATTATAGTAGATTTTGATGTTCGTCTTTGCTGTAGGATTTTTTATCGACGATATGATATTGCTATTGGGGAATTTATGCGTGTAATTAGGGATTTTCGACTACAAACAGTAGCTTTTTCTAATTGGCCTGATTAGATGTTTTCGATACTAAGATGGATCAAGCCCAAAACCTGTTTACGCTCGAGAAACTTATGATCGAAAATTACATTTTCTATCCAGTTTTTCGATTGTAAGTTTTCCTAAGTTTTCAGATTAACCTTTATTTCAATTAAAAACCACATAATTGCTCCCCCGAAGTATGAAAATAAATGCAATTAACTCCCTAAAATTCTGAATGGTGACATCTGGTTCCATAGTTGAATTTTGAAAATCTGCAATACTTAGAACAAAAATGTCGAGAATATTAGAGTTAACTGGAAGCAATTGTTACAGGCTCCCCCTGAAATTTTATACCAATGCCGTGAGCTCCAGATCGTGAAAATTCGTGAAGTCCTCCTCATTGAAGTGCGTCGTAGCAAGAGAAATTGAATCGAAAACTGCAACACTTAGAAAAAGATGATCAAAAATATTTGGAGCTTAAAGCATAACATTTTGTAAATGCACCTCAATTGATTTATCATGAAAACACGTAAACCAATCCTAGTTACAATCATTATAATTCGCAAGTAAACAATTTAGTCTAGATACATGGTCCCCAAAACATGTAATTAAAATTTTGTAAGGGTATGAGCAAAAACAAATATTCGCATTTTATCAATTCAAAGTAGATGCAACCTTAATTTGCATGACATAATGTGCGTATATATATATATTTCTTAATTATTTAATTTTTTTATTATTATTTTTGTTTTATTTTGGGGTCAGATTAGGTCACTTTGATCATTTTCACGCAAATAATATATTTTCTTATGTATATTAATATTATTAATAGTATGGGGTCAGATGATTTTGCTTCGATCAACGTCACGCCTAAAATTTCACAAGACACTTGAAAAGATCATATGGCATCAAGTCATGTCGACAAACTAAAGTCCTAAGTTCATAGAATGATCCGTTTCGACAACTCTCACTAGGTTCGCTCTAGCGCTCAATTATCTTTACCTTGGGATTTTTATGTTTATATCACTCAGGGCAACATAAGCAATTTTAAGTCAATTTACCTGTGATCGAGGCGCTTTTAATCATTTCACCTAAGCGAAAGAATGTCGATTTGGAATCCAGGGGACTTTGAAGGATTTTAATTTGGCTCTTACTTAGAAGGGAAGTAATATTTTTGGAAAATGGGCTTAGAGTCTTCGTCTTCCTTTTCTTTAGTCTTTCTCCTCCATTGGCACTTCTCTTATCGTATCTTCTTTTGTCATTTCCATCCTTTTTATTTTTCGTGTCTGTCTACACTTGCTCAAGCTGAAGCTCCGCTTCTCTACGAGGCTAAAAGATTATCTAAGGCGAAGTTCTTCTTGTTGGTTCTCGGGCCGATACCGTGCTCCTTTTCTCTTAATCCCTAGATAGGCTTCAGAGATTATAAATTTGAAGAAGTTCCCAGTTATGAAATTCGAACCCAAGGTCGCGCTCCTCTTCTCGTTTCCCGATATAAGACCGGATTATCGTTGGAGAAGTTCACTTCGTGGTGCTCCTCTTTCAAGCCGTTCTGACTAGCGTACGAGATTATCAAGGGAGAAGTTCACAGCAAGATCCATGCTCCCTTCTAATGATTTGGGAATTTTAATAGTCGAGAGGCAGGTTCTTTTGGACTGCTTTTTGTGCGTTGAGCATTCCTCGTGTGCGTTTTCCACCTTCTTTCGTCATTTTTTTCTTTGTCGTATCATTTTCTCCCCCTCCTTTTCTCGTTTGAATATCCCGCCATGATCCTGAACCGATCTTACCTGGGATCGCAAATCCCATTTATTGGTTCCGAACTGTTACTTCACTTTTTCCATCTTTTCTTGATTCCATCTGTTTAGTCAGTCAAGTCAAAGCCACAACAATACGAAGACTTAGATAGTCGGTTGAAGGCTCGAAGGGGTTTCAAAGGAAGAAAATGTATTCGGAGAAGGCTCAAAGTGGATGACTAATGGCTCAAGTGAGGAATTTCCTAAACGCCCTAATCTTTTCCTAACGAACGCAAGGCGAGTATGAGGCCAAGAATCACTAGTTAAGACAAGCAATTGATGCGTGACTAGCTCAAGAATAAATCTTTGAAAGAAAATAATACGGCAAAAAAACCTCACTTATGCAGAGTGACTTTTTGTCTAGTGGAATGAACTAATGACCTTTAGACACAAGAATGCGACTTAAACTAACAAAATGCAATTAATCAGTCGCATGTCGAGGAGAATTATTTGTGACTAGATCGAGCATCCTAAAGATATCGTTATTCCCCTAATATTATATATATGTATAATTTTTTTGGAGTTTTATGTATATTATATTTACTAAATTTTCATGCAAGATGAGGCAATTAATTTTCGAAAGCACATAGAAAACTTTTGAGAGCACATAGGATCAGGCAAAACACACATCACTGAAGATTCAACATGCCTAATTTTCCGACAAGAAATTGGAAGCGTTTTTCATCCAATGCCTTGGTGAAAATGTCGGCTAGTTGATACTCCATGTTCACAAAGTACATATCAATAGTGCCTTTTTCTACGTGATCATTGATAAAGTGCGATCTAATGTCTATGTGTTTCGTGCGTGAGTGGTGAACAGGATTGCACGTAATAGCAATGGCACTTTGACTATCACTAGATGGGTATATTATTTAAATTATACCCATAATCGCGAAGCTAAGTCCTCATCCACAGCATTTGCGAGCAACAGCTGGCGGCCGCGACGTATTCTGCCTCAGCCGTCGATGTTGAAACGCAATTCTGCTTCTTAGATGACCGCAGACCAGCTTTTCGCCTAAAAATTGAGCGCCACATGACGTGCTTTTCCTATCCATTCGGCAACCTGCATAATCAGCATCAGTATAGCCAATTATTTTGAAATTCGTTCCTCTAGGATACCTTAGTCCTAAAGTTGAGATGCCCTTGAGGTAGCGCAGGATTCGTTTCACCGTGAGCATGTGGGATTCCTTGGGATCGGCTTGGAAACAGGCGGATAGACGAGTGGCAAACATGATGTCCGGCCTACTCGAGGTGAGATACAAAAGAGACCCGATGATGCTGCGATAAAGTGTGATGTCGACCGCTTTTCCTGAAGGATCGGCATCCAATTTACAGCTTGTGGCCATGGGAGTGCTGAGAGGCTTGCTTTGATCTTGATGGAATTTCTTATAGATGTCTCTGATGTACTTGGTCTGACTAATAAAAATTCCGTCGTCGAGATGCCTCACTTGAAGTCCTAAGAAGAACTGCATTTCTCCCATGTGTTTCATCTCGAGCTTGGTCTTCATGAGATCTCCAAATTTTTGGCAAATCTGGGGATTTGTAGACCCGAAGATAATGTCGTCGACGTAAACTTGGACGACCATCAGATCTTGATCATGCCATTTAATGAAGAGAGTCATATCGATGGTTGCTCGGATAAATCCAGATTTCACGAGGAAATCGCTCAGTACGTCATACCAAGCACGCGGGGCTTGTTTTAGTCCGTAGAGAGCTTTATCCGGTCGATAGGCATGACCGGGATGTTCTAGATCAACGAAGCCTTCAGGTTGGGCAACATAGACTTCTTCTTTTAACACGCCGTTGAGAAAGGCAGTTCTCACGTCCATTTGATAGACTTTGAAGTCCTTATGAGCCGCGTATGCCAAAAATAAACCGATTGCTTCGATGCGGGCAACAGGTGCGTAGGTCTCGTCGTAATCGAGATCTTCATGTTGGTTGTAGCCCTTAGCAACTAAACGTGCTTTGTTCCTGATCACTTTGCCATCTTCATTCTTTTTGTTCTTGAATACCCATTTCGTCCCTATGACTGTTTTCCTATGTGGGCGGGGTACTAATGTCCACACTTCTAGACGTGCGAACTGGTTGATTTCGTCTTGCATGGCGATCACCCAATCCGTGTCTTTAAGCGCATCTGCTACCTTTGTTGGCTCGTTTGGCTTAAGAAGCATCTGAAAAGTCCTTTATGATGTCTTGTCCGTACGCCACTCGAAGGATCACCAATGATTTGATCGACCGGGTGGGCCCGAGTCCACTTGCGCTCATGAGGCAGAGCCGAGCTTGAGGCATCAGCCATTTGTGGAACGAGATCTTCAGTGATCTGAGTCTGCTCAACCGATTGAGGGAATTCCAAATCTGTACTTGATGTGGGTGACGCTAATGATGTTCCCTCAACATCCATGGTTGGTGTAGCAGCATTCTGTGGTTATTCTGAATAGGGTGAGGTGGGGACATAGAAGAACTAGGTACATCGACTTCGTCGAGTGGGGAAGCCACAACAAGTGTGGTATCGATGGTGTCTGACCGATATACGGGCTCAAAGAGAGAGTCCAACTATTCTAGAGCAATTCTCATATCTTCTTCTGACGATAAATCTTGAGTTGTTGCCGTTCGTTGTTGGTTTAGTGCCAACACACCAGTGAATACGGGTTCTGAACTGTCGTATTCAGAAGCCGTCTGGTTAGGCACGGGTCTTGAATTGAGGTGTGCAGGAGCCAATGGGATGGGCACGGGTCCTGCTGGACTGATGTGCCCAGAACCCATCTCTGCCACTTCTTGAAAAGTGACATTGTAGCTTTCTTTAATTGTTCGGTTGGACTTGATGTAGACTCTGTACGCCTTTGAGGTTGAAGAATACCCGATAAAAGTGGCTTCGAACGCTTTAGGGTCAAACTTAGCACGTTGCTCTCTATCGTTCGCCACAAAGCACTTGCACCCGAAGACCTTAAAGAAAGAAATGTTGTGTTGGTCCCTATTCGATCCAACAATACTGACCTAGGACGATTTACCACGCTAATGATGAAGGATTTAAAGCTTGAGCGTGGGGTGTGATAGTGAAGACGATGAATGCTTTGAAAATGCTTTCTTACTATTCAACACACACGCACTCACACATACTACACCAAAAAAACACACCCTAATGAATTAGGGTTTGGGGGTATATATACCACATGAGTTGGTATATTATACCCCTAGTAACTAAGAACTAGAATATTACCAACTAGCCCAAAGTTAATTAAATACAAACCAACTAAGATAAACATATTGAAATTGAACACTATAAAATATTCCTAACAATCTCCCCCTTAGTGTTCAATCTTCAATTCAGCGCGGGTTATCTTTGTTGGGCACATGGAGAATCTCTCGAGTCCTAACAATCTCCCCTTGCTCCCCCTGCAAAGGCTGTCTCCTCTTCTTGTGGAGGATTTGAATACACTTTCAGTTAGAACTCTCTTGTCTTGACGCTATACGTTGTAGACCGGATGTATACTGTTATCCACGCCCGGATATTCGTTTATTGATGATGTCGCAGATCTTTAAAATTCTGTTTGCATCTTGTCCTTGTCTTTTTCGTATTTTGAAGTCGTCAAGTCTTCTCCAATCTTCTTCTTCTCAGTGCCAAATTCGTCTTCGTCGAAGGAAGTTGTCTGGTTCGGCCTCGAGGAAGCTTGTCTGGCTCCAGAAGAAGATATGCGTGGGGTGTCTTTTAGCATGTGCCAAAGCTCCTTTGGGATGTGGCATCGTAGGTTCCAGTGGAGTTCGGCTTCATCGTAGTAAGCACGGCGGAATATAGATGGTGAGCGTGGGATGTGTTATAAAATGTGCCAAGGCTCCTTCTGAATTGACGTTTGGGTGCAGGAGAGCCCGGCTTTATAGTGGTACGCACGGCGGAAATGATGGGTGGTCCGACCTGTTTGTTTATACGTATCCCTTCTCCCCCTCATGGCGATTCATGTTAACGAGATCGGCATGCTTGTATAGGAGTCGAAGGAATAAACAAACGATAGGTCGGTGTGGGTAATAACCAGACGGAGCCACTAAGGCAATCCATCGACACGAGTTCAGAGTTAAACTCTGAGACGCGGCCTGTAAGCACAGGGCTTAGAACCGGAGCCACATAGGCGTTCCGTTAACATCGATCTAGGAGCCTAGCTCGCAGACGATGGCCTGATGCCGTTGTTGTTTTGATGTTGCAACGGTAGGACTTCCTTCCAATCATGGAATCACATCTAAGAGGACGTGTCTATGGAAGTTCTGATCTGGTCACGAAGTCCAGATAAGAAAAAGTGTATGTGTCCTAAAAATTATAAAACATTTGGGTAGTGAGGACACCTAGACTCGATGTGTTCAAGGAAGTTCAGTGGTGTGGGGCTAACTACCACTTAATTCAATATCTCCCGCTTCCAAGTGAAGCGGTGATAGCATGCGTGGCTCCCCGTGATTTGATGAAACAGCGGTCTTTAGGGAGATGGATGAGTGGGTAAGGCTCAGTTGTGCATGCGCCATTGGACCAAATGAGGCGACTTCTACCCGGGAGCTGATAGAAATCAACTCCTGCACCTATATGGGATGGTCCGAGTAATTTGTGAGCTCAGGGAATTTTGTATCTTCCGCTCTTTGGTCTTATCAAGAATTGCCAAATGGGAATGTGGCTAATGGACTTGAAATCTTCACTAACACTTGGCTACGTTCCGGGGCTAGGTTCAGTTTGGTCTGACTGAACCATGGGAACTATAATCCGTGCGTCCGTCAAGTTTGGTGAGTGCTGCTTCATCAGCAAGTCGGAGCAGGGCGGTTGAGATCATCTTCGTGTTTGTGTATGGATGTCACCCTTTTGTAATTCTCGAACTCTTGAGGGTCGAGTTTTCAAGTGAAGTCCATCATGAGAGGTGGAAGCGTCTGAGAGGTTTTTCTTTCTTTTTCCTCTTTTCCTTTTTTTTTTTGCTTTTCGTTTCCCTTTTTTTTTTGGTTTTTTTTTATGTATACATATATATATTTTCGTAATAGTAGTAGATAAGTAGTATCGTAATAGTAATAGATATAGGTATATATATAGGTATATGTATATGGGTTACAGTAAGTTTCTCCCCCTCAAATCGTGTACCTAAGATGTACTCCCCATAAAAATGTACTCTTCCCTCATAAATATGGAGTGATACTCCCCCTCAATGCATGCACGACATGTATGTTCTCTCCCAATTAGATAAGCGTGAACGTATTTATCTATTTTCAGATCAGATGCAAACTAAAGAATTATTGTTCTTTAAAAATGCATTAGAATGTACATTTTTCGCTATTAAAATTAAAATAGGTATTTTAAGGATTCAGCTTATATGCATACGTGAATGTTTAAGCTTGTAGCTCTTTAAGATATATGCATAGTTAAAATGTACCTATCATGGGGTATTAGACATTTCAGCTCATATGCATGCGAAAATTTAACATTAAAGTACATTTGAGGCATGCATGTTTATAATGTACCCTATTGTTTTCAAAGTAGGTATATTGTCTTTTGAGCTCAAGATGCAGGCCAAGTTTCTTATGGGATGCATATAGAATTTACCTACGTAGTTGCTCGCATCGCTTACCAGTCGTGTATGTGGAGCAACCCAAGATACCATACACGCTGGGATGTTTGGCTGCTCTCATCGCATACCAGTCATGGGTGTGGAGCAGCTCTCTTGTACCTACCCATGCTGGGAATCTGCAAAAACATTATCGGGACTTTGGTACCCATTTTTGGATGGGTCCTCCCTTGTTAGCAGTAAATAAGTTAAGCACATTTGGTTCAGATATTGATCCTAAATCATCCTTTAAAGTCCAATTCAATTTGATTTGTGATTTACGAATCCAGGTTTGGTGAACCTTAGAGGGAAATGACAATTCAGCGCCGGTGAATGTGTGCCTAGGTGTAGAAGACCTAAAGATTTTCTCCCTAGCCAGTCGCATAAGATGCTTTCTAGAATAAATATGGACTGGGTATTTCAAGCAGGAATATGAGCTTATGGCGCTATATGCGTCATTGGATGATGAGTCGTATTGCCTACAAGAGTTCACATCATTCACTCTATAATGATGATTGTGCGGGATGTGAGAAGTTCGCTTGCTTAAGCTTGGAACTTCTTCTGCACGATTCCCTTTCTCTTTTAATAGGAATAGGAGTGGAAAATTCTTGATCATTTTCGAGCTTAATTTTACAGTTTAATGTCGATTTTCCTTTCTCCTTCCTAATCTTTATTTGTTCCTTAGCTAATTTTTGCGCTTTGCTTTTACTTAACGTTTCAACTTCAGTCAAAATTGACTTAGAATGATTAATAAAAGCTTTCTCAGTTTTAGGAACAAAGATGCTTGTTTTAGTTTTTGTTTTATTTACCTGTTTCGAGGAAGATGTATTACTTGACAAATTATTGGAAACAGATAAAGACGGGGAATTTTTGAGATATAAAATCTCCTTTAAAAGCTTTTCCTTTTCAGCGCCAAAACCTATCCTTTCAGAGTTCAAAGTATCTTGTAAATCTTTCAATTTACGAAGAGTCTCTGGAGTATCACATAGAGTAGGTTTTTTATCATGTAAAATATTTTCCCCGTTAGGAATTAAGTTAGAAGGATAGTTTTGATCTGCTAGACCTATATTCGAAATAACATTCTCTAATCGTTTAATCTTAGAGTAAAGCATACGCTGTTCCTCTAAGACGGTCTGATATTTTGATGAGGCTTCATTTCGCTCAGCTTCGCAAGAACGTAAATTTTTAGTCATCTCGCACACCCTATTTTCACTATCTTCTAACTTAGTTTCTAAGCTAATTATATTTGACTTTGCGTTTGTCAAATCTTCATTAGCATAAACTAGGCTTTCTTGTTGCTTAAGCAACACGGAGTAATTATTAGCAAGTCTTGCTTCTAATTCCTCAATTTTCTTAGCTTGAGCATCCATTTAGATTAATATAATATTTAATTGAAAATAGAAATTGTCTTTTGAAATTTTAGTGACGAAAAGTTTGGTTTACTTGAGAAGTATGGTGAAGTATCGAAGAAAGTCGGCGTCGAAAAGTTTTTGGCGTGCACCGAAACATTTTGTGATGATTTCGAAAACTTCGTGAAAATACCAAAACTTTTTCTATAATATGCCAATACGTCCTAAATAGATTATTGGATGACTCATCGTTGACACGTTTGTGGATTTGATTTCAAAAATTTGACAGAAAAGCAGTCTACACCGAAAATTTTTGAACCGGAAGGAAAATTATAAACGGGCGTTAGGACTGACTATGCCCGTTGGACTCAGAATGTTCTTCTCATCAAATGGTGAAAAAATAATTTTCCTCAAACTTAAAATATTTTTATTCAAAGGGTCCAATTGTTTTGGTGATTGAAAACGTTTATGTGTGATTTTGAAGAGTGAGTTTGGATAGCCCGATTTAAGGTTTCGATCGATGCAAATGAGTTTCGGCCGATACTCAGTTTCGCCGAGAATAATTACAAAGGGTTAATTTTGAGTTTCGATCGATTTGATTTAGTTTCGCCGTGTTATCTTATAAAAGGATTTCAGTTTTGATCGAAACGTGATTGAAGCGTGTTTCGGGCGAAAGTCAGTTTCGCCGAGAAAATTATAAAAGGATTTAAAGAAAATTTTCAATTCCGATCGAAACGAGTTTCGGGCGAAAGTCAGTTTCGCCGAGAAAATTATAAAAGGATCTAAAATTCAGTTTCGATCGAAACGTGTTTCGTGCGATTCCAGTTTTGCCGAGCAAAAATTACAAAGGAGTTTAAATTTCAATTTCGATCGATTCGATTCAGTTTCGGGCGATGATCAGTTTCGCCGTGTAAAATTATAAATGCCTTTAGAAAATGTTAGTTTCGATCAATGCAAATGAGTTTCGATCAATGCAAATGGGTTTCGGGCGATACTCAAATGTGGCGAAAATACAAATTCAAGCAAAAAGTAATCGGGCGAAACTCAAATCAGCTAAAATTAAATGTTTGCTACAGTGCACATTCACCCGATCGGGTGTCTCTATCCAAAAAAAAATTTCTGGGCAGAATGACGAACTTCAGACTCGATTTCTACCTAAAACTCACTCAAATCAACTGAAAAATGTTGGGTAATCACTTCAAATCACTCGAAAACAACCTAATTAGCTCTTGAGCTTGCAAAATCAGTAAAATCAACTCAAAAATTCAAGAACAAGGCAGAATTCGAAACTGAAAAATAAACCCAAAAATTCATAAACTTGCTCAAATCCAAACGTGTTCGCTCTGATACCACTTGTTGGTCCCTATTCGATCCAACAATACTGACCTAGGACGATTTACCACGCTAATGATGAAGGATTTAAAGCTTGAGCGTGGGGTGTGACAGTGAAGACGATGAAAGCTTTGAAAATGCTTTCTTACTATTCAACACACACGCACTCACACATACTACACCAAAAAAACACACCCTAATGAATTAGGGTTTGGGGGTATATATACCACATGAGTTGGTATATTATACCCCTAGTAACTAAGAACTAGAATATTACCAACTAGCCCAAAGTTAATTAAATACAAACCAACTAAGATAAACATATTGAAATTGAATACTATAAAATATTCCTAACATGTTGGGTACTCGCTTGTTGATGATCTCGTACGGAGTTTTATCGAAGCGCTTGTGAACTACCGTCCTGTTCTGAGTGAAGTAGGCGGTATTTACTGCTTCAGCCCAAAGGAAGTGTGGGATGACGGAATGAATCAGCATCGTACGCACGGCTTCCACTAGAGTTCTGTTCTTCCTTTCAACTACCCCGTTCTGTTGAGGTGTCTTTGCGGCTGAAAATTACTGACTGATTCCAAGTTTCTGATAAAAGTCGCTGAGAAATTTGTTCTTGAACTCAGTTCCATTATCGTTCGACTGACTTGGATAGTCTGCTGCAGCAGGTTTTGAGTTGTGTTCACAAATTTACTATCAAGTCCCCCGTCTCATCCTTCGTTCGGAGGGACTTCGTCCATGTCTAGCGAGAGAAATCGTACACTATTACCAGCACATGCTTGCGTCCGTTGATGCTCTGAGTTTGCATTGGTCCACAGAGGTCCATGTGTAGCAATTCCAAAGGACGTGAAGTGGAGGCAACTTGTTTGACTGATGCGAAGCTCTCTTCATTTTTCCGAGTTGACATGCCGAACATTGATGCTCTTGCGCAGTCAAATTTGCTGGTAGACCGTAAACCAACTTCTTGGTGAAAAGGCATTGTAGAGCTTTGAAGTTAAGTTGAGACACTCTTTGATGCCATAGGCTGTTCCTCTGAATAGTTGTCTGAGAGATGAGGCAAACAACAGTCGAAGGCCGCATGTTTATCGTGTATAGATTTGATTTCCGAATTCCTTGAAGGAGTTCTAGCCTGACTGTCCAAAATTCTGCACCGGTCAGCAAGGAAGACCACCTGGAATCCTTGTCGCAGAATTGGCCTATGCTGAACAAGTTATGGCGGAAGCCTTTGGCAAATGAAACATCCTTGATCGTCAGATTCTCTAGAATGATTTCTCCGAATCCCAATATCGGAGCCGAATTGTTGTTTCCTAATCTGACTTTCCAATGGAGATGGTCTTGGTATTGCTCAGCAGCTATTTATTCCCAGTCATGTGTGTGGAGCAACCGGAGTCAAGGTACAACACATGATGGATCTGCAAAAACAAATTAGGGAACTTTAGGTACCCACTTAAGAATTGGTCCTATCAGATTAGCAGATATACGATGTGGTTCAGATTTGGTTCCTAAATAGTTAGTCAGATGAGTTCTAGGTACCCAAGCCATCTTTGGAGAAGTTGCTTTGGGTTTTGCCTCTTTAGGAGGCTTGGCCTTTTTGGCTTTTGTCCTCTTAGGCGGAGATTTAGGAACCCATGAGGGTTGAACCTGGTAGGAAAGTTGAATTTCAGTGCGGGGAAATGCTTTGGTAGGCTTGATCGAGGAAAGATCTTCTCATATGATAATCTCCTATGGTGTTTGGGGGATTGGATCTTTACGGGGTACCTTAGATGAGAACATGCATGAATAGCACTATAAGCCTTCTTAATAGCTGGATCTTGTTTCCTACGAGTCTTTCCATCGGCATTTGGCTTAGAACGATTGGATCTTTATGATTTTCTGTTCACGTTTCATGTTAGCGTAGTCAATTTCGTACGATTCAAACATTGTCAATAATGTGCAATTAGACGAATTTACCTCCTGAAATAATGTGGATTCTTTGTCATCATCCGTCCGGGTAGAGTGTTCAATGTCAGAATCTTCGTCTAGGCGGGCCATGAGGGCTAGGTTCTCCTCTTCTGAACTCGATGTATCCTCGATCCAATGATTTTGCTCCGCCATGAGAGCTACTCCAGCTTCCTTCTGCTTTGTGAGTTGAAGCTTCTTGGAGTAGTAATTGGCATCTCTCTTCTTTGGGAGAGTGCATTCACGGGCAAAGTGGCCGGTTTTTCGGCAGTTAAAGCACTTGTTGGACTCTTTAGCGTTCTTGACTTCGGAGGTCTCTGGTGCTCTTTCCTTGTTCTTGGAGCTCGTGGTCCGAAGTCTGTTGGCTGATGATGAGGACTTCTTCTTGAAGTACTTGCTCATCATCTTTCCAATTAGAGCCAGTTGCTTTCCTAGGGCTCGGATATTTGGCTCGACATCGGTGTCCGATTCAGCTTCCGACTCTGATGGCGTGGAAGGCCTAATGGTCCTGTCTTTGCAAGGTCTAGAGCTTCTCTTCTCTGAGACTAAGGCAACTGAGTCTTCAGTCTGTTTGCCCTTTTGCTCCTTCTGAATCTTGCTGATGTCTTCCTCGTGTTGTGCGAGATTGTCGAAGATAGCGTGAATATCCAACTCCTCGAAGTCTTCGTTCTGTCGAATTTGAGCGGATATCTTCTTCCATTCCGAGGGTAGAGAAGATAGAAATCGAATGTTGGTCTCCATGTTCTTCTTGGAGATTTCTATCTTCCTCATCTCATTGAGAAGTGTGAGGTATCTTTGATAAAGATCTTCTAGGCTCTCTTTCGGTTTGGCCTTGAAAGAGTCGTAGGCCGTTAGTATGTTGGCCTTTTTGGCTTTGACACCGACTTCGGTACGCTGCATCATGCGATAGAGTTCATCCCACATTCCTTTTGCTGTAGGAATGATGTCGATCTATCTATATATGTCGTTTGGGATGCCTTGCATGAGCCAAGATTTACAGCTGACATCAGCCTTAGCTCTCAACCTTTCTGCCCTCAGTATACTCACTAGGAGTCTTAAGTCATCGAGTCGCAAGTAGAGGCGGGCTGTTTGTTGGATTGACTGCTTGTTCAACCCAAAACCGAGCTGGACCTTCTACGAGAGATGCGAGAAGATATTTGGCATGCTCTTTGAGTGCGAGGAAATTCAAGAAACGGCTGCACTAGAATGTGTATTCTCCGCGTTTCAAAATGGGTGGACGGTTGTCATTTCCAAGTGTATAAGCATCCATTTTGTCGTTTGTAGAGTTGATTAAGGATCTTCGTTGATTGTTTTGATGGTTTGAACTGATGTAACGTGCTTCACAATTAACAAATTAGTTAGTAGCGTTTGATTCGGAAGCAGTTCGAGAATTATTTTCCATTCAATCTTTAAAGTTTGATCGAAAAATAGTTTTGTCGAAATAGTATGTAATTGTTACTGTTCTCGTGCTAGAAAGTCTGTCAGCGAAAAAATTTCGAGCGAAATTAATTGCTCCAAAAGGTTCGGTCGAGAAAAATTTCCGGATCGTGAATTTATTTTGATCGCAAAGAAACAGTACGATTAGCAAGTTTCTCGCTGAGTCATAAACAATCTGTTGACTGGAAATTTTTTCGAACGCAAAAGATTTTCGCTTGGTCAAACTAAAAAGTTTTAGTTTGACCGAAAATGTTTTTCGAGAGAAAATTTTCACGCGCAAAGTCAAAATAAGTCTCGTCGAAAAAGATTTTCGCTGAATAGTGCTCGAGAAATTTTTCTACTAAAATCGCTCTTAGTAATGACTACTTTAGCACTGAACTTTATATTTTAACGGAGAAAAATTTTCGCGCAGAATTTTCGATCGAGAAATTAATCTGATCGAAAACCTAGCGAGAAAAATTGAAATTGCGCAAAAAATCACATATATACGAATTAACGCTGATTCAAGCAAAAACAACGAGTTAGACAGTGAAATTGCAGGTAATTGCTCAAAATCAACTACTGACTACGCACGAACAAGCAATTAAACACGTCATGAAGCAAAATATGTCGAATTTAATCAAAATCAGTACATGTTCTAACGTGTTCTTCGCGCGAACAGTATCTAATCAAATTCAATCAAATCTGCTAAATCGATCTTCTAAACGCTACCGATCTAATTGCAACTGATTTCTAGCACGCAAACGAGCACAAAAACATCAAATTTAGGTCAAATAAGCACAGAATTAAGGCTATTAGATCGTAATTGTTTTTCGCGCCAAAACTGTTCTTCGCACGGAACAGTTCCAGAATTGAATTTCGATCCGATTTATTCAAAACAGAACGAATCTGCTCCGATACCAATTGTTAGGTCCCTAGATTATCAACTCTAAGATCCTAGGCTTCAATTCTAAGTAATTCGATGATAATGATTCACGATTGATGTTCGATCGAAAAACTCAAATGAAGAACACTAGAGCAAATCTTGTCAGAGTGAGAAAGTATTTGTTGTTTATCTCTCTAGAAATTGAATTGGCAGCCCTTCGGATCAATTCTAAAACTTTCTCTATTAAGCTCATTCTTTACAATCCTATTTATACCAAACAAACTTGGTATAAATATCAAACAAGTCCTAATCTAAAGAAAAATAGAAATAAAGCCCCAAATTACAAGGACAGCTAATAAAATCAAACCACAACTCTAATTGATATTCTACAGAAGTCATGCACGAATCGATAAGTTAACACGTTGATACGGGTCGTATAGGCTAAATTTGAGGCAATCAGGCTAAATATCCGGGCTCCAAATCAACAAATAAGTCAAATAAGGTATAAAGGGGCTCACTAAGTCGTAAATACGTAAGGTAGGGAGATATTTAGGCCAATGACTCAATCCTAGTGCCATTTTCATTTTTCGCACACAAAAATCCACACAGTCACCATTGACATGCATAGCAGAGCAAGTTTGAAAATATTCATTCCATTCGTGTCACACAAGAATAAACATCGAGCTTAATGAGTTGCTCTGAATTTTTTTCTGAAGGCTCAAGAACTCACATATATAACTGGGTTTGTGCTTCATAATATGCAATACTCTCCTAAAGTAGTCAATATAACCAAACAATCATGCTAATATCACGACAATGCAACATGTGAGACTATCACATTCAACTCGTCGAATCATATCACGAAACGATAAAATTTTAAAAATTTCATCATTGACAGGAGATTCCACAGATGACATTCAAATCGTAACATTCATCAGTTACACCCACTAAAATGACCGAAATAGATCGATACCTAAACATATAAGCATATTAAATCTAGCATGTGGCACATCCCACCCCCAAACTAAGTAGCACATTGTCCTCAATGTATAAAAATAGAACAAAGAGAGAGTTGAAGTAACACTGCCCTGAATTTTGCGACGAGCGATATAAAAGGCTTGCTTGATCAACCATTGCGACCGGACCATTCCCAAACTAGTTACGAGCCTGCGAGAAAACATGACTCGGCAGCACCGTGAGAGCGAATTTTTATTAGACGAAAATAGGATATAAGTAAATAGGACTAGAAAATATAATATAATATATATGCATCGATAGGCCTTGGGTTGCCTCCCAAGAAGCGCTGTTTTTATAGTCGTTAGCTCGACTCACAAACCGGTTATTTCGGTGGATAATCGATTTTGATCGAGTTTTCTTTCCAAACATCTTGATCGTTGTACACCTTGGGTTCCCCTCTTCCCGGCGATAGGGTCTGCATGATCGAGTGTCGAGGCTTCTCCATTTTTCGCCATATATAGATGCCACCGTCTGTGTAGTCTTTCGGACGAAGCTTCTTATTTTTCTTCGGTGGGACCACCTTCTTGTTGGATTTGCAATCATTGCTCTTTTTAATCTGCGTCCACCTGTTAAAATTCAACACGGAAGAAACTAATATACGGTTAGATTTAGCCGTGTTCCCGTTCAGTGGATTTATTAGAGAATTATCCTTCGTGTTCTACCGGTCCTTCAGCTTGCTAGTATTCCCTCCAGACAAGTTGTACCTGAAAGACTCGAACACTTAAAAGCACACGAGTCAAAAATATCGATAAACGAGCAAGATTCATCAGTGGGGCATTTCACAGATTTATAAACATCAAATTCAACTTTCTCGTCCCCAGCTTGCAAAACAAGTTTACCGTTACCGAGATCAATGACAATTCTTGCCGTGTTTAGGAACGGACGTCCAAGTATCAATGGGAGGTTATCATCTTCTTCCATATCCAACACGATAAAATCAGCCGGGAAGTAATGCTCTCCTACCTTCACCAATACGTCTTCCATTTTTCCTCGTGGATACGTGATTGATCTATCAGCGAGCTGAAGGATAGTCGATGTGGGTTTCGGCTCGCCAAGTCCCAATTTCCTAAATAATGAAAATGGCATCAAATTAATACTCGCACCAAGATCGCATAACACGTTATTAAATGTGATTTTGTTTTATAATATTTGAAGATAAAGAAGACTTTCTTTTCCATTTTATTTTTCACTTTTTCTTTGAGATTTTGTTTCGAAAGAAGTTTTTCTTGAGCAATTTTGTGGATTCTTCTTTTGCTTAAGGGTGAGTTTGGTATGCGGAATTCGGTTCGGAAATGAAAAGAAAACGTATTATGGTACGACACGTGAGGCGTAATGTATAACGATTCGATGCGTATCATTTCATTTTCCTTTTCTTTTCCACGTCAAAATCCGTAAACCAAACGGAGCCTAAAGTTAGCAAATGAGAGACATAATGATGAATTGAAAAGTAGAGGAAACAAAAATAGGCTAAATATTTTCCAGAACTTCTTTAAAATGTCTTTCTTTTGAAGGATTTTTAAACTGAAAATTTGTTGGACTTGTATTTTTGTCAGTGAGTTTTTCTTTAAGAATGGGAATGTCTTGTAAAAACTTCTTTTTTCGGCTCCAAATCCTTTTCTTTCGGATTTCAAAGTGGCATGCAAATCTGCAATTGTCTGAATAATTTCTTGAATATATGCGAAAGTAGGTTTTTCATTAAGATCTCCCTCGACAGAATCAGATGCACCTTCCTTAGAAGGTGGATAAATTGATACATAGTCATGAGACATTGGAATCTTCTTTGTCTTATAACTATTCAATTATTGTAATCATTTGAAATTCCAGCTAAGGCTTTTTTTTTTTTAATCAAGCATGCTCATTCTTTCAGCTAAGGCTTTTTTTTTTATTTACGTTTTTGTTATAGAGCGTTATTTCAGATGCTCCAGTAAAAGCTACTAACCTTGTCAAACCCAAACTGATGTACTTGATGATGTCATATAGTTGACGTGATGTGACCTTTAAGTAACATGGATTTACCCTAACCTTTCAGTTAGATTATAAAATTCAACATCCTTAGGTTGATTTAGAAGAGAAGTTTCAGCACAGCAGTTGATCTTGCTTCGCAAGAATGTCTCTAGACTTTTAATCTTAAGAGTACACATTCTTGCGTTCTTTAGAGATGTGATCAAACTGATTTCTATACTCATTACGTTATGCTTGGCAAGTACTTATGCTTTTCTCTAGATCGCTAATTGGTTATTCATAAGTCTCAGTTTTGGATTGTAGGGTAGCCTGAGCATTGTCTATTAGATTCCTTTTCTAAATGCTTCCTAAGGACCCTCTCATTATTAGCTAACCTAGCTTCGAGCTCTTTTATCATATTAGTTTGACCTACGGATACATTCCGTTCAAGCTCACAGGTATTGACGTTATCATTTAGCTTCAACACTCTCTACCATGGATTATAGGCTAGTGATCTTATCATTTGCATTAGTTAGTAGTATCTTGAGCTTTGATTCTTTTGCAGGTTGAGAGGGAGAAGAGAGCACTCACTCAAAATTAACGGCTAAACAAATTAACATGCCTTAATTATGTTGTCGTCAATTGATTCATTCCCGTTATTTATCTATATCTACTTTTACATACTTATCTCGTTTTTATTTTGTTCTTTATCGCTCTTTAAGAATCAAAAAACCCTTAAACCACAAGTTCGAAGAAATCTTACGATTAATCAAGTTCTCATTTTGATCGATGCTTGGCATACGTTCGTTCTACTTTTTGCACGACCTAATACACCGGCTAGTATTCGAGCGTGTCAGGGGAAAGACAAAACCGTACCAAGTACATTTCTAAAGCGCATTAAGGGTAAGAAATATTTGGTGTTAGGCATTCTTAGCGGTGCGAAAAGCGGGTACCTCAACGCCAATAAAACTCTGACTTGGGAGTTAAACGTAAAACTTTTATGTTGAATGGGTATAGTTAAACGCACAAATTATTTAGAAATACAATAATTAACTATCCATAAACAATTAGTAACGTCTTTAAGAAACACAAGAAATTCCGACGAAGCGATAGTTCATCGTTATCCGATGATTCATTTAGAAATACCCATATCATATCTGCATCTCAATATCAAAATCTAAGGACCCAACCACTGACCTCTTGTAATTGTCACGAAAAAATATCTGAGAAGTGGTGAATGATTGAAACTGTAAGATTCGCTTACTCTGGAAAATGATTCCTCAGGAATTCTCCAGAGGAGAACTTGAAAGACAAATTGCTTAGAAGTAATACATTAGAAATCCGTGAGGAACTTCCTTAGTAAATACCGAGGGACATTCAAGAAATATGTTTTGTTAGATTTCAACATACACTCAAGGAATTGGTCGGAAATTTCCAAAGGAGTTCGTGAGGGTTGAAATGCTATAAGCCGATTATGCTCCAAATGAAACGACTACATCAAAGGCTACATTTTCGGAAGCGGTGCTGCAAAAGTGGAAAGAATGTGTCGACCACTATAATTTTGAAAGACGGTGGGGCAAAGAAAATGAGGATTGAATCCACATACTCTGGAGGAGGAATCTCGATTCTAAGTCATAGTTATGTGTGAACATTTTACATTTACTGGCTCCGTTTGGTTTACGGATTTTGACGTGGAAAAGAAAAGGAAAAGTAGAATAATACGACACGTGAAGCGTAATGTATAGTGATTTAATGCGTATGACCACACTTTTCTTTTCTTTTGCGCATCGAATTCTGCGGACCAAACGCACCCTAAAATACGGAAGAAAAAAGCCGACCCGAACCACCAGCGGCGTCTCTAAAGTTTGTCTACGCAGATTGCATGAGAAAGATTGTGATTTCTGATATGAAGAGCGATGCGACTTGCCGGATTTTTTTTCTGGACTCTCGTCACAATGGTTAATCATCTATTGGTAAGCCATCAAATTATTTTTTGGTATTTCTCATATCTTTGTTAATTTATTTTATTCGCCGCATTGGATATTATTAACTAAATATTGATTCTTCCCTTGTCAATTATAGTTTTGTGTTAGCATATGAATTTAATTTATTCCATCTCTTTTGATACATAAAGCTTGCTTATTTTGTTAACGTAAATATTGTTTTATTATTTTTTTTTTTTGCCGATTATAGTACTGTGATATTTTGCTAGGATGTTGAATTTTAAAAATTTTTCTCAATTAACTTTCAAATCTTGCTTATAAGGTCCGTTTTTCTATTACAGCATATAGAGTAAGCTAAATGTTAATCAATTCTTCTTGTGTCAGTTACAGCATAAAATTAAATAAATGAACGAATGTGGTAAATCATTTATGCAACGGATATAATTGTAGTTATGATGAATGCAAAATAAACGTTTGACCAATTATAATTTACTATAAATGTGACATCACTGCAGCTATATAAGCCCCGCGTATAATCACTCTACTCTTGCTCTCTTACCCTCTTTCATCCAATATTATTTTTCTTATCTATTATCAATCATGTCTGGTGAAAAGAAAACCAAAGGCCGACAAAAAATCGTATTTCCACACCACGGCTCACGGAACTGGACCAACCGTCGATGCCGATTCCACTCAACTTACTCAGGCTCGCCGACCCCGCGGGAGCTGAGTATCAGAGGTTCTGCCGGGAACACAATTTAATGGAGGAAATGATCAGAGGGCCCCCGGCAGATTACCATGTGAGCCCTCCCCAACCGGAACACCAACCAAGCCCTGACGACGCGATGATTGATGATGTCGCTCAGGAGCTACCTCAGGAGCCACCATTGGTCGAAGAGCCAATGCCCGACGTCGATGATACGCTGATAGACGTCGTGGCTACGGAAATGGAACTCGGGGTTCCTGACCTCGAATTGCAAGTGGAAGAGCCCGTACATGTAGGCGTGCTCGAAGAAACCATTGAGGAGGTTCTTCTACAAGAAGCACAGCCCGAGACAGAAATTGGGCAAAGCTCGCTTCCACTGGTGACGGATCAGGCTCTAGGGGATGTTGAACGTGATCCCACTCCTCACACAGCTACACCATCCGACACGGAGTCAGATGAGGAGATTAGCCAGATAAGACGGACTCCCAGACGACTTAGTATACAAATGGAGTCCCTCTTCCCGGCCGTCATCAATGCACCAGATACTCCACTGACCACAACGACAAGGGTTGACGGCACTTCTTCGCTCAATCTTGAGCCGCAACCAACTCACGTGGTATCTGGTTCGCAGGTGCAACCCGTGCCTGCTACAACACCCATAGAGACGAATCCTCAGGATTCGACTCGAGGATTGGGTGGAAGTCTCATACAGTCACAACCTCAAGTGACTGTGAGCCAACCCCAAGAGTCGGTGTCTACTCAAGGGTTCATAACAGGCGAAGTAAGTCGTCCTGCTCCATCTAAGGAGGCGTCCGCACCCTTCGTGATGACCGAACAGTTCCAGGCCGCTCTCTCTGCCGTACAGTTAATGGAAGAAAAGATCACAGAGAGAGTACTCCAAGCACTCGAGGCATCTCGAAGAGACACCGGGAAAGCACCTGCCTCTGAAGGCCCTTCGTCACGAACCAACCCCACACCTCCACAACCCACACCCACCGACCCTCTAGCCACTTCCTCCATCCTCATCAACCCATACACATCCCCATCACCGAGCTCCATGACATTCTCTTCGCCCGTCTGATAGGCCTTTCCATTCGATCGCTGCAAGAATAATCTGTCTATTGTCGATTGGTGGACCATACTGAGCCACCGACTGACACCTGGCGAGGCCAAAGCTCCCACTCACGGCGCAGACATGACGATCCTGACGATCAGGACCCTCATGAGGGGGAGAAGAGGCCAAGGACATCAACAAGTGGCCAAGGACAAGGCTCGGGCGCTACGCAGACAAGCGCTGGAGCTGGTGAAACCCAAACACAAACCCACCATACCCAAACACAAACCCACCGAACCCAAACACACACCACGCACCGCACCGCCCACATCGACCCACCAACCTTTCACCTCAGGACGCCTCCGTCCACACCACCGATCTACTCAAGCCCCTTGCTTCCGGAAGAAGAAGCAAGTGCTGCAATGCTTGTAGCTCTAGCAGCTACCCAAGCCACTCCCTCAGTCGCTCCAGACCAACCGGGACCCTCTGGACATGGTGTCAATCCACACGAGGCCCTAGACAAGTACATCTTCGAAGGACAGTGAATGACCCATTCCATGCCCGAGGAGCATCAAAGACGACGGATTCACGATGTTCGGCGCTTTCTACAACAAGCGTCTATAGACCTCGTAATCATAGAAGACGACGAACTTCAGGAAGGTGAAGACTACCAACGAGACATCCCAAGGCTGTCAGAGTTGATCGCACAACGAGCGGCCTCCCCCACAAGGCAAATGCCAGGGACCGTTCGGATTGACACGCAATGGGAAAACATCCAAATAGAAATTCCCTTCCTAGAAGAAGTTCGTGAGAATATTTGGAGGTCTCCGGACAGCGTGAAAAAGCCGAGCGAGTTCGAGCTTAGAGGGATCTCTCATTGGGATCAACAGAAGAGGATGACCTACCTCTGGATGCTGACCAAACTAGGACCTGATGTTAGGCTGGGGATGACTAAGGCACAAGCCAAGAGCCATTATAAGAGTCTCTCCCCAATATGCCAACTCCTCAGTGTCTACTGTGCAAAAGGAGGACTTCCAACACCTTACTACGTCATTGAAAGAGTGGACAGGACCTGAGAGGAACTGAGCGAGAGCGACCTGCCGTACCTCCCCGCCGATGAAGTGTACCGTCTTTATCAGCTATATGTGGAGAAGTACAAAGGTCCTCAGGGCTTCATCAAGAAAGAAGGCCTCGAAGGGCTCTACCGGTTCATGATGCGCCAAGTCAAGTACTATGCCGCACACGACCTTCAGATGGCTCTGGAGAGCAATATGAAGAAGGTCAACATGACCGCTCCACTCAATGAAGGACCTGAGATCGAAGGGCTTCCCAACAATCACGTGCACATCAGCTCAGTCCTCGGTATCACCTACCACAATCCAATAGCAAAGAAGAATAGGTTGATGCTGAAGACTGAGATTCATAAGTTTTGCGATGGGACGCTCAAGGTCGTCAGGGAAAACATCGAGCAGAGGTTGGAAGAAATCAACAGAGACACTATGCTGAGGATCCACAGGTTCGTGAGAGAACAGCCGCTCCTAATAGAATTGCTTGAAGATATCGAGGAGCGACTGCAGCTTAGGATCACTCTGAGGAACTACGAGCATGCGCTGGGCTTGCGCAGATCATATTACGCCCGACGAGGACAAACGGCGCGGAGACGCAATCAAGCACAAAGGGGGAGATTGTAGAATACTATTTGTAATTGTGCTTGATTTCATTAGTTGTCCTTGTAATTAGGGGCGTTTTGTATAGTAGTCCTTAGATTAGGACTAATTTGATATTTATACCAAGTTTGTTTGGTATAAATACTTGTAAGTCAATTGAGCTTAATAGAGGAAGTTTTGAGAATTGATCCGAAGGGCTTGCAATTCGATTTCTAGAGAGAGAAACAACAGTAACTTTCTCACTCTACTCGAATTCTCTCTCTTGTTCTTCATTTGAGTTTTTCGATCGAATTCAATTGCTTATCTAAACGATCGAATTACTATGAATTCTAGCCTAGGATCGTAGAGTTGTTAATCGTAGGACCTAACAATTATATTGACATTATTTACAATACACGACAGGAATACTATTATGGCTCAGATCACCTAAAAATAATTTCTAATGTATCATGCAATATATGAGTATACACTACTAATGAAGACTATTTTTAAACTTATAAAAAAAACATAGTATACGCTACTAATGAAGACTTAGATGACTTATGAATGTTGAGCGCTTTCCATTCATATTTGCACTACTGAAAACTACTAAGCAACACTTGGACATATCTTACAAACTTATTGAGCGACTTCCGATGCTTAGCTTCACTTGTTCGACTTCTTTCTTAGCCATATCAATGTCTGCTTCTATATCGCCTTGAGTCTGTTGATTCTCAATCTTTGCGCCAGCTCCTTCGGTGTTCAGCATATAAGCAGCTAGCTCAGCTTTCAATCTCTGAGCAGCCCATTTGTCTCTTGCAACTTCATCTTAAGATCATTAGTGAAATCCATCTTTTCGCACATCTTCGAATGCTCTTCGTCAGTGTCCTTAAACTCCCTTTCCCACTCAAGCTCGTCTTGTGAGCTGGGTGAAGATGGCACCCATCCTTTGCTCCTCGGCCTCCATGTGAGATGAGTGAGCAGATTCCAGGGTTGCTTAGCTGTAATGAGCTCAACAGTCAGCTCCTCGACAGACCTTTCGACTTCCTTCGATGCAATAACAGCTTCCTGCGCTTTTTAAAGAGCATAGTCTTTCCAAAGAGCGTCGGAAAAAGCCAATGACTTGAACTTTTTGCAAGTCGTAGCCAAACATAGGATCGATTTTATGGGTAAAAGAAGCAAGATGGAGAAAAGATAGTCTTGTCCACGAAGTAAAGTAATGATTGCTCTGTATTGTGGTTTGAGTTCAGGTCGGCGAGGAGAAGATCTTCTAAAACAATTAAAAGAAAGTCTGCCATGGATAGGTGGTAGAAGTGAGCATGAAAAGTCAGAAAAAATGGTAAACGAAAAAGCAAAACATAAAAACTTAAAGTTCATAGTTTAACACAGACTTCCATTCATTCCACGTTCATGAATCTCATCGACAATAACATGAGTTACACCTTTTAAGTTCATGTCCACCAGTAATCTCCTTAAGTATACCAGTCGTGCAAAAGAGAAGGCAGGTATCTCTCCCTTTCATACCCTCAGAAAAACAAAGAGGCGAAGAAAATATGACATAACTACTATACAACTATCTCTGAAATAAGTTTTCAAGCATAAACTATCAAACATACAGATTCTCCTATTTACTCACCACGCTCCGCAGCGACTCTTTCAGCAACCCGCAAGAAGCAGGCCTATATGTAATGCCATAATGCACTTTTCTGCACAATTTGAAACAGTAACATAAACATAAACATAACTCACAATCTCATGGCCAAAAAATAAAATTAATGAAAAAGGAGGAGATCACATACCGGCAACTTCTTAGTAGTACGAATTGATTTTAGTACTGTAATTGGAAATCTGAATCTTGGTATTACTAGTGACATTATAAGGCTGTTTCGATTGCAATTTAACATAGAAGTTGATAGTATAACTTAATATTGTGCCTCAATTGTATCCATCGCAAGTCTTCCATTGTATCCAACATTTGCCGGGTGCAAAAACTTCCCTAATACTAAATAAGTAAATATCAACAAACCATTTATTTTGCAATGGTTATATTTTATGAACTCTCGGAGCAGTTTCGATAACAGATCTTTATTGGAGCCCAACATCTCCATAGCATCCATGAAATCTGAGCTTTCTTCTCCAAAATGCTTGCTTTTGCTCATCCTCTGTTACAAGAAACGCCTAACTGATGCGATTAATTTCTCGTGAACAAACGGGCAAATTGAGATCACTGAGATCAATTTGGGCCAACAACTCTTCCATGGCATAAACCGCTTTGATCTCTTCTATTCCTTGAGTGGCGTCTTTGCAATTTCTTTGCCATGGTATTTTATTTTCTTGGTTGTTTTCTTGAGATTCAATGCTTTAAGCTGTCACCTATTATGCAATTATAATGAAAGACTTACAGAGAATATCTAATGCACTTCAAGTTCTATGTTGTCTTAGAAAGGCTAGCAAGAAAATCACTACAAACCATATATTAGAACCACTGACTACCAAATGTATAATATAGAAACAGGTCTGATAAGAGCATGCAGAGTATTACTTTCAACAGATCTATCAAGGATGGTTAAACATGGAAGGTAATAAGGAAAAAATGGCGAAAAATGAGGAACAGTTCAAGAAAATATAAAATGTTTAGAGAATAATTGACTGTTGAAGCAAGGAAGAAAAAAGAAACCCTTTTACTACTTCTATCATAGAAGTTGCATATGACCCGCAGAAAGAAAAAAAATCAGTACCAGAAATCTGATCCAAGCTGTTCTTCCTTATGAGCTAAGAAAAAAAATGACTTAATTTTTGCGCCATTCTCTGTTTATCAAAGATCCATTCCTCTTTGCTTCTCTTAACACATTAGTTTCATGGTAATTGCAATTTATCTTCTACTGGAAAAAAAAAAGGAATTGCCAAACGCAGAAACTTAAAAAGGGACCCAACCAAATTCAAGGCAAAACTCTAACAATCGCTTGAAGCTAAGGTGGAAAAACAAACATACAATTCAATCAAAACGAAAACATATCATCTCAAGAATCACCTAAAAAAATCGGATAAAAAACTGTTAAAATTTTTTTTTGTGCAACTTACGACAGTTGAAGTCATGCCAACGCAAGCGCTTGCTGGGAGTCCTCCGGTTACTGAAAGTTCACCGTCTTTTCTTCGAAAAAGTTTTTGAAGTGAAAGAAGGAAAAAAAAAAGACAACTTTTAGATCCCTAAATAGTTTGTTTATGTTAAAGGTTTTGAATATCACCTTGTATGTTTCATAAGCAAAAAGCTGTACTCACAGTTAGGATGATCTTTACAACCTAAGACCATTTCAGAAAATGATGTTAAAGATTGGATCAATCCAAGAATTATATGTAACACTATTAGTCCCATTTCCAATATTTGGACAGGAAAAAGGGAAATACCTGAGGTAATTTTCCTTCCAGTACCTCTCATTCCTTCTTTACCAACAATTGCGAAGGCCTACGTTTAACTTGAGAATATTTTCATGTAATGAAGATTATAACACAAATGTTGTTATTATCAAAGTAGATAATTAGGCAAATTGAATCTGAAAAGATGAAACCTCAAGAAATCCCATTCCATTCTTCAAACCTAGTTGTCCTGGCCCAGCTCACGCCATGAGTCTGCATATAAAACAATACGATAAAACAAATCTATTTCACAAAAAAAAATCAGAACTTTTTACTGGAGAATGGACTCAATGATTGAACAATGAAAAGAGGCTACAATGATGTTAGGACCTCATCAGAAGCTTGACGCGGTCTAATGGAGCCGTCACAGTCTTAGGAACCAAAGCCAATAACACCAAGGGATGTTCGAGAAACTGAGCTGAACTTGTCCGCAGTGTTCTTTTCTCCACTTTATTCTCCATCATTGAGGCGCCAGTAAAATCACTCATTTGGCCGTTGGTGAAGAACTCGTTGGTCGGGTCAAGACCATGGATGTTTCGCCACACCAGTTTGGATCTAGCTATTTCCTCGTGGCCCATTATCTCAAAGATTAGGAGAAAAAACTGTTAAACCTTTTTTTTGTGCAACTTACGACAGTTGAAGTCATGCCAACGCAAGCGCTTGCTGAGAGTCATCCGATTACTGAAAGTTCTCCGTCTTTTCTGCGAAAAAGTTTCTGAAGTGAAAGAAGGAAAAAAAAAAGACAACTTTAGAGCACTGAATAGTTTGTTTATGTTAAAGGTTTTGAATATCACCTTGTATGTTTCATAGGGAAAAAGCTGTACTCAGTGTTAGGATGATCTTTACGTAAGACCATTTCAGAAAATGATGTTAAAGATTGGATCAATCCAGAAATTATATGTAACACTATTAATCTCATTTCAAATATTTTGACAGGAGAAAGGGAAATACCTGAGGTAATCTTCCTTTCCAGTACCTCTCATTCCTTCTTTACCAACCATTGCAAAGTCCTACGTTTAACTTGAGAATATTTTCATGTAATGAAGATTATAACACAAATGTTGTTATTATCAAAGTAGATAATTTGGCAAATTGAATCTGAAAAGATGAAACCTCAAGAAATCCCATTCCATTCTTCAAACCTAGTAGTTCTGGCCCAGCTCTTGCGCCATGAGTCTGCATATAAAACAATACGATAAAACAAATCTATTTCACAAAAAAAAAATCAGAGCTTTTTACTAGAGAATGAACTCAATGATTGAACAATGAAAAGAGGCTATAATGATGTTACGACCTCACCAGAAGCTTCACGCGGTCTAACGGAGCCCTCACCGTCATAGGAACCAAAGCCAATAACACCAAGGGATGTTCGAGAAACTGAGCTGAACTTGGCCGCAATGTTTTTTCACCACTTTATTCTCCACCATTGAGGCGCCAGCAAAATCACTCATTTGGCCATTGGTGAAGAACTCGTGGGTCGGGTCAAGACCATGGATCTTTCGCCACACCAGTTTGGATCTAGCTATTTCCTCGTGGCCCATTATCTCAAAGATTGGGAGAAAAAACTGTTAAACTTTTTTTTTTGTGCAACTTACGACAGTTGAAGTCATGCCAACGCAAGCGCTTGCTGAGAGTCATCCGAGTACTGAAAGTTCGCCGTCTTTTCTGCGAAAAAGTTTCTGAAGTGAAAGAAGGAAAAAAAAGACAACTTTTAGATCACTGAATAGTTTGTTTTATATTAAAGGTTTTGACTATCACCTTATATGTTTCATAAGCAAAAAGCTGTACTCACTGTTAGGATGATCTTTACAACGTAAGACCATTTCAGAAAATGATGTTAAAGATTGGATCAATCATAGAATTATATGTAACACTATTAATCCCATTTCAAATATTTGGACAGGAAAAAGTGAAATACCTGAGGTAATTCTCCTTTCATGTACCTCTCATTCCTTCTTTACCAACCATTGCAAAGTCCCACGTTTAACTTGAGAATATTTTCATATAACGAAGATTATAACACAAATGTTGTTATTATCGAAGTAGATAACTAGGCAAACTGAATCTGAAAAGATGAAACCTCAAGAAATCCCATTCCATTCTTCAAACCTAGTCCAGCTCTTACGCCATGACTCTGTATATAAAACAATACGATAAAATATATCTATTTCACAAAAAAAATCAGAGCTTTTTACTGGAGAATGAACTCAATGATTGAACAATGAAAAGAGGCTCTAATGATGTTACGACCTCATTAGAAGCTTGACGCGGTCTAACGGAGCCTTCACCGTCTTAGGAACCAAAGCCAATAACACCAAGGGATGTTCGAGAAACTGAGCTGAACTTGGCCGCGGTGTTTTTTTCTCCACTTTATTCTCCACCATTGAGGCGCCAGCAAAATCACTCATTTGGCCATTGGTGAAGAACTCGTGGGTCGGGTCAAGACCATGGATCTTTCGCCACCCCAGTTTGGATCTAACTATTTGCTCGTGGCCCATTATCTCAAAGATTGGGTTTTTTTTTTCAGAGAAAAACGTTGGACAGCGAATTTTTCAGATAAAAAAGAGATATGGGTTTATTGATTCTGTTCAAGATTTCGGTCGATGTTAAGGCTCCTCAACAAAATCCCCATCTTCAATTTTGGTCGATGCTAGGGCTCCTCGACAAAATCCCCATCTTCAATCACTACAGCATTCAGCCTTATATCTCCACCCCAGGCTTTGGGCGATTATTTATAGCTTGGATTCTTTTAAACTCAGCATTGGATAACTCTTGCACTCAACGCTTATACACTAACAACCTCTTGGATTTCATCTTTTACGAAGCTTGCACGTTTATTTTCTCATCTCTTAAGAAGGCTCCTCTTTCACTACCTTAATTTCAGTATCAGGTTCAACAGAATCTATATATTCCGCTGCTCTTTACTCAAAGTAAAAGCATTTGTAGCATCACGTCTCCATTTTCACCTCTGAAAAGTTTCATACAAATTAGCTAGCTGCTGCTCGAAACTAACTCGGAGAATAGTGAAGTTGGAGAAGGGATGATCAGCTAACGTATGTATACCGAAAACAGGCTCACCTTGTAAAAGTCCACCGAGGTAATAGCTCAGCACGCCAACGGGTAAATTCCTGAGCAACGTAGCGCTATAGCCTGCGTAGAGCCCTAAAATCCCATCTTTCTCTAGAATCCTCAGAAGAACCTGCCAAGATCGGCCTTTTGCGCCCGCCTGCATTCTCTGAATGATCAGCTCTTTAGGAACTATTATCGCTGAGGATACAATGTTCCCATAGCACCAGCTGTTGGCGGTATCAACAGATGTGGGTAGGGTAGTTACTCATTTTGGACAAAATTGAACTTACCAAACTCGCAAGTACCGAAGTAAACAGCAGAGGAAACGGTCGAGCCCACGATAACTGCAGAAACACCGCTCTAGAACCCTAGAATTCCCCTGCTTTGGAACGTCTTGACGATGGCATCGAAAGCGCCGCTATAAATCTCTGAAGCTCCCTTCGTCTGCAGCTTGGTTTTGATCGTGTCGAGCGGGTGAAGACAGACGTAAATGCGCCGGAGATTCCGCCACCAAAGGCGCCGAGCAGCTCTTTTGAGGACTGAGAGGTTCTTGAAAAGGACTGGAGCAAGAAATGAAAGGGGAGTCTGAATCAAACCGACATTATTTTTGCCAGACTGTTTGGCTTTCTTATTAATTGAATAATTTTCGTAAGACTTTTCAATTGCCTATTAAATTGGTTCAATGAATAAGTGCATTTCGAATTAAAATGAATAAAAAAGGAATTTATGATGCCACCCATGTAAATCCACTCACATATAAGGTTAGAATGGTCATTATTTTTACTACTTTTATAAAACCTTAAAAACCCTCAATATTGGTGACGTGGCACATATCAGTAGTCTATAAGGGGATGGCAATTTTCGTAAATAAATCAACATAGAAGCCTACATTGGTATCCCATATCCAACTTTTTATATATATATGATGATTATAAAAAATAAATTTTGATGGTGCTATACACGAATCACGAATGGGAGCTTCCGTCGGGGCTATTGCACCAGATCATACGGGAAGATGTTTAGGGTGGTGTTCGAACTTCTACAGGGGGAAGTTTGAAGCCTATCGAAGCATTAGCAGGATTACGGGCGATTCAATTTGCTATACAACGGAATTTGCCGAGTGTTATATTTGAAGGGGACTCTAAGATGGTTATCGATCAATTACTGAAGAATGGTTCACAATCTTCTGAAATGGCACCTATCATTCAAGATTGTGTGGCGCTCACCGGATATTTTTCTACAGTATCTTTTGCTTTTGTTCTTTGATCGGGTAATGAAGCTGCCCATTATTTAGCAAAAATCTTAGGGTCGAACGAGGTGGGACGATCCCCACCTACGCAACCATTGGCTTCTATCTTGTACTCGGACCTGCATTAATAATGTTTATAAGGGTCGTTCTTTTCAAAAAAGAAACAAGGTAAAGACAATCAAGGTATGAAACTCCAAATTACCTCACAAAATTATAATACAAATTGCATGTATTATTGTTTAAAATTCTTGGATTATCGATGTTGGTGCAACTATAACCATATGGCATATAATCCTAATAATATTTAAAAACTTAAGTTTTCAAACCACAATCAATATTTTTCTGTTGCTAACGACAATAAAGTCCCAATCGAAGGTACCACAAAATTTTTCAAAAGAAATTCCGAATGTTTTGTATTTACCCAACATTATCTCAAATCTCTTATCTGTCAAATAAATAAACAAGAATTAAATTGCAACATAATCTTCTTACTAACACAAGTAATCTGTAGAAGATCAATTCTAATTGTGCTTTGATTTTATTAAATGTCCTTGTATTTAGGGGCTTTTCTTATATTTGTCCTTAGATTAGGACTAGTTAGATATTTATACCAAGTGTGTTTGGTATAAATACTTTGTAAACAATCGCAATCAATAGAGAAAGTTTTGGAAATTGATCCGAAAGGCTTGCAATTCATTTCTAGAGAAAGAAACAATAGTAACTTTCTCACTCTACTCGAATTCTCTCTCTTGTTCTTCATTTGATTTTTCGATCGAATCTTAATGTCAATCATTATCATCGAATTACTTAGAATTCATGCCTAGGATCATAGAGTTGTTAATCATAGGACCTAACAATTGGTATCAGAGCAGATTCATTCTGTTTTGAATCGAAAATTGTTAGAATTGGATTGAAAATCTTTTTCTGATTACCGTTCATCGAAGAACAGTTTGGCGCGAAAAATTATTTTCGATCCAATAGCTTAATTCTGTGCTTAATTGACTTGAATTTGATGTTTCTGTGGTCGCTTAAGTGCTAAATGTTGATTGCGATCAGATTTGTAGCTGTTTGAACTTCGTTTTAAGGATTCAATTGATTCTGTGATTTACTGTTTGCGAAGAACATGAAGAACACGTTCTGATTTTGATCAATTTCGACATATTTTGCTTCATAACGTGTCTAATTGCTTGTTCGTGCGTAGTTAGTAAATGATTGCGAGCAATTACCTGAAATTTCACTGTCTAATTCGTTGTTTTTGCTTGAATCTGTGTTAATCGTATTCTGTGATTTTTCTCGATCGTTCTAATTTTTCTCGTTAGGTTTACGATCAGATTAATTTCTCGATCGAAAAACTTGGCGCGAGAATTTTTCTCGGTCAGAATACGAAGTCAGCGCGAGAATCGTCAACACTAGAAACAATTTTAGTTAAAAATATTTCTCGAGCATTATTCAGCGAAAATCATTTTCGAGGAAGACCAATTTTGACTTTGCACGCGTAAACACTTTCTCTCGAAAAACATTTTCGGTCAGACATCTAAAGTTTGACCAAGCTAAAAATCATTTACACGCGAGAAACTTTTCTAGTCAACAGATTTATTTTGACTTGTCGAGAAACTCACTAACGTACTGTTTCTTTACGATCGAGATAAATTCACGATCTGGAAATTTTTCTCGACCGAACGATTTTGGGCAATTTATTTCGCTCGAAAAATATTTCGCTGACAGACTTTCTCGCACGAGAACAGTACACATTATATTCTAATTCGATGAATTTTTTTTTGATCAAACGTTAAAGATTGAATCGAAAAAAAAATTCTCGAACTATTTTACGAATCAAACGCTACTAACGAACTTTGTCACTTGTGAAGCACATTACATCATCTTCAAACCTTCAGAACACTTAACGAAGATCCTTCAACAACTCTACTACAAAACAAGATGGATGCATACTCGCTTGGAAATGACAATCGTCCGCCGATCTTGCTACGTGGCGAATACACCGTTTGGAGAAGCCGTTTCCTCAATTTCATAGCTTTGAAAGATCAAGCTGAACATTTACTGAGTTCACTAGAAGAGGGACCCGCACAGTTTTGTGTTAATATCCCCGATGATGACACAGTGACTCCTCAAATTCCCGCATCTAGGCGACTGAAGGAGCCTAGGGAGTATTCTGTTGAGGAGAGGGCACGAGCTAAGGCTGATCTAGTAGCCATGAATACTCTTATGCAGGGCATCCCCAACGACATATATAGACAGATTGATAGCCTTTCATCGGCTAAAGGAATGTGGGACGAACTGCATAGGATGATGCAGAGGACGGAAGTCGGTATAAAGGCCAAAAAGGCAAATATCCTCACTGCTTACGACTCCTTAAAAGCAAAGCCGGAGGAAAGTCTATATGAGATCTACCAAAGATACCTAACTCTTCTCAACGAGATGAGGAAGATAGAAATCACGAAGACCAACATGGAGACAAACATCAGATTTCTCTCTTCCCTGCCCGCGGAACATAAAAAAAAATCCACTCAAATTCGACAGAATAAAGATTTAGAGGAGCTGGATATCCATGCCGTGTTTGACAAATGCACAACATGAGGATGATATAAGCGAGATTCAAAAGGAGCAGAAGGGTAAACAGATCGAAGACACTGTTGCCTTAGTCTCGGAGAAGAGGAGCTCAAAGCTAAGAAAAGAAAAGATCGTTAGGCCTTCTTCACCTTCAGAGTCGGAAGAAGAATCGAACTCCGACGTTGAGCCAAATATAAAAGCCCTAGGGAAGCAGTTGTCCTTGATAGGAAAGATGATGAGCAAGAAGTACTTCAAGAAGAAGTCTTCAACCTCAGCCAACAAACTTCGGACTACAAGCTCTAAAAATAAAGAACGTGCACCAGAGAGCTCCGAAGTCAAGAATCCAAAAGAGGCGAACAAATGCTTCAACTGTGGCAAGCCAGGTCACTTTGCCAGAGAGTGCACTCTTCCGAAGAAGAGAGATGCCACCTACTACTCCAGGAAGCTCCAATTGACTAAACAGAAGGAAGCTGGAGTAGCTCTCATGGCCGAACAAGACCAACGGCTCGAGGACACGTCGAGCTCTGAAGAAGAAAATTTAGCCCTCATGGCCCGTCTCGACAATGAATCAGACGCCGAAACCGCAAATCAAACGGACGACAAGAACGCATCCACCTCTTCACAAGATGTAGACCTCCCTTCCACATTATTGACCATGTTAGAATCGTATAAAATAGAATACGCTAACATGAAACATGAGAAGAAATGTATAAAGGAAGTAGAAGACAAATTGTCTAGGTCTAAAGAGAAAATCACTAGTCTCGAATCCGAACTTAGAAGCTCCAATACGAAGATAGAAGAACTCACTAAGAGCTTACATTCTAGGGAGATAGTTCATCTAAGACAGAGCAGTATAGTGTGAAGATTAAAGAATTGGAGGATAGGCTAGCAAATAACTACAATTGTTTGGTTAGGAATCTCAAGGAGAAAACAACCCTCAATTGTAGGATAACCGAAGCTACCACTATGATTACTAACTTAGAAGCCCAATTAGTAAACTTGGTGTAGAATTAGATGCTTGCAAGTCTCCAAATTACAATAGAAAATAACTATGCTCTGTTAGGGGAAGAACGAAAGAAGTAATATACCAAGGTTAAATAGTTAGAAGATCTTCTTGTTAGAAGGGACAGACTGAACAGACAATATTTTTAAATCAACCCATGGACTTAGAATTTTATGATTATAAATTTGGCTTAGGCTTTGAGAACCCACGGTGTTTGTCGAAAGTTGATTGTAAGCAACTTTACGACATTCAATACATGGGTCTAGGATTAACAGATCTTATGGTTTTTACTAATGCTAAGGAAATAGATGCTTTAGAAGAAACCAAAAGAAAAGCCAAGACTAGGGTTGAAATTCCCTTCTCCTACACCGAATTGAATCAAAGCTACAACATTAGGGAACTTCCCAAAGGTTGGAGTCTTGAGTCAATTAAACTACCTGAAGATCTTTCTATTAAAGAAGAAGCACAAAATCATCATTCTGAAAATTCTCTCTATATACCCCCTATTGTTAGGAAAATAGAGGAGTTAAGATGCTCATTAGAGATAGAACGAGAGAATTTTGAAGCTGAAAAGAAAAAGTTCCTAAAAGAGATTGAGAATCTCAATACTTCTTCAACATCCCAAGCTAATTCCCACGCTATTCCAAAAAGCGTGAAAATTGAAAAAGCGCCTTCAGTAGATCATAAACGTATTATTAGAAGTGCTAAGCCTAACACTATTTCACCTACGTCAACAGGGAGCGTAGGGCCAGCACTAGATACGAAGGCGTGGGTGTCTAGAATAAAAATAGAGAAGGAGTCAATAGATTCGAATGTTTCCAATATCGTTTCTCCTTCTGCAAAAATAAAAGACACTCGGAAAAATATAAGAGCCATTTCCTCGTTTCAAATAATTGCTTCTACACACTCCCTCAAACCAATCACATTTAGAAGCACTAATTTCGAAATAGGCTCCACATCGAAAACAAAAATTAATAATTCTAAGACAAATGCATCTAGGATGACACGTAGGAAACAAGATCCAGCCATTAAAAAGGCATATAGCGCTCTTCATTCTTGCTCTCACCTAAGGTATCCCGTAAAAATAGAATCTCCCAAACACCTTAGGCGACTATCCAAAGAAAAGATCTTTTCCTCACTTAAGCCTACTCATGCATTTGCTCGAGCTGAAATTAAACTTCCCTACCAGGTTCAACCCACTTGGGTTCCTAAGACACCTCATAAGAAGACAAAAGCCATAAAGGCTAAGTCTCCTAAAGCCAAACCCAAAGTTACTTCCTTGAAGGCAACTTGGATCGCTAAAGTTCCTATCGAAAATAACTTAGGAACCATATCTGAACCAAAATCTAAATCTGCTAATCTGAGAGGACCCATTTTAAGTGGGTACCTAAAGCTCTCTAAATTGTTTTTGCAGATCCATCATGTGTGGTACCTTGACTCTGGTTGCTCCATACACATGACGGATTAATCAAGAGCTGCTGAGCAACTATCAAGACCGACTGAATGGAAAACTCAGGTTTGGAAACTACGATTCAGCCCCGATTCTAGGACTTGGGGATATCATTCTGGAGAATCTGACCATAAAATATGTCTCCTACGTTGAAGGCCTCCGCCAAAACTTGTTCAGCATAGGCCAGTTCTGTGACAAAGGGTTCCAGGTGGTCTTTCATGCTGACCGGTGCAGAATTTTGGATAGTCAGGACACAGAACTCCTTCAAGGATTTCGGAAATCAAATCTATACACGATAAACCTGACGTCCGTGCGGCCCTCGACAGCTGTTTGCCTCATTCCACAAACTGTAATTCAGAGGAATAGTTTATGGCATCAACGCATGTCTCATCTCAACATCAAAGTTCTTCAACATCTCTCAATGAAAAAGTTGGTTCACGGTCTTCCAACTATAACTTTACAAAAAGAGCATCAATGTTCGGCGTGCCAATTAGGAAAAATGAAGCGAGCATCGCATCATATCAAACAAGTGGCCTCTACTTCATGTCCTCTGGAACTGCTACATATGGACCTCTGTGGACCGATGAAGACACAGGGTATAAATGGACGCAAGTATCTGCTGGTCATAGTCGATGACTACTCCCGCTACACATGGACAAGGTTCCTCCGAACAAAAGATGAGACAGGGGACTTGATCGTCAATTTCGTGAACTCTACTCAAAATTTGCTGCAGCAGACTATCCAAGTCATTCGAACAGACAACGGCACTGAGTTCAAGAACAAAATTCTCAGTGATTTTTATCAGAAACTTGGAAAAAGTCAACAATTCTCAGCTGCCAAGACTCCTCAACAGAATGGGGTAGTCGAACGAAAGAACAGAACTTTAGTGGAAGCAGCACGTACGATGTTAATTCACTTAGGCCTTCCACATTTCCTATGGGCTGAAGCAGTAAATACCGCCTGTTTCACTCAAAACAGGACGATTGTTCACAGGCGCTTCGACAAGACTCCATACGAAATTATCAACAAACGAGTACCCAACATCTCTTTCTTCAAAGTCTTCGGGTGCAAGTGCTTTGTGGCGAACGACAGAGAGCACCGTGCTAAGTTCGACCCTAAAGCACTCGAAGCCACTTTCGTCAGGTATTCTTCAACCTCAAAAGCGTACAGGGTATATATCAAGTCCAATCGCACGATCAAAGAAAGCTACAATGTCACTTTCCACGAAGTGGCAGAGATGGCTTCTGGTCACTTCAGTCCAGGACCCGTGCTCAACCCGATGGCCCCTGCACACCCCAGTTCAGGACCCGTATCTAACCAGATAGCTTCTGAATATAACAGTTCAGAACCTGTTTTCACTGGTGTGTTGGCACAAAACCAACAGAAGATGGCAACAACTCCCAATTCGACGTCAGAAGAAGCAACTAGACTTGCATTAGACGATTTGGACTCTCTCTTCGAGCCAGTATATCGGTCACACACTGCTACACCTATAGTGGATTCTCCACTCGACGAGACCAACGTACAAAGTGCTTCTCCCTACCTCACCCGATTCATAATTGCCCCAGAATAACGAAGAACCTACAGTGGTTATTGAGGAAGAATCATCAGAGACTATCGTTCCAAGTGCAGAATTGGAACTTACTCAAACAATTGATCAATCGGAGACTATAGGAAATCTAGACCCACAGATGGCTGATGCATCGACTTCAGCCTTGCCTCATGAGCGTAAGTGGACCAGAGGTCACCCGGTTGATCAGATAATTGGCGATCCTTCGGATGGAGTGAGGTCACATCGTCAACACAGTCTCTTCAGCTGCTTCTTAAGTAAAAATGAGCCTACCAAGGTAGCAGACGCACTTCAAGACCCGGATTGGGTAATAGCGATGGATGATGAAATTCATCAATTCGAACGTCTTCAAGTGTGGACCTTAGTACCCCGTCCGCATGGAAAAACAATTGTCGGAACTAAATGGGTATTCAAAAACAAGAAGAATAAAGATGGTGAAGTGATCCGGAACAAAGCAAGGCTAGTTGCGAAGGGATACAATCAATAGGAAGGCATCGACTACGACGAGACATATGCTCCTGTTGCCCGAATTGAAGCTATCCGCCTTCTTTTAGCTTATGCAGCTCACAAAGACTTCAAAGTCTATCAAATGGATGTTAAGACCGCCTTTCTCAACGGCGTTTTAAAAGAAGAAGTCTACGTCGCTCAGTCGGAAGGCTTCGTTGATCAAGAACATCCCGATCACGTCTATCGTTTGGACAAAGCTCTCTACGGACTAAAACAAGCCCCTCGTGCTTGGTACGATGTCCTGAGTGAATTCCTCGTGAAGTCTGGATTCATACGGGGAACGATAGACACAACCCTCTTCATCAAATGGTAAGACAAAGATCTGATGGTCGTCCAAGTATACGTCGACGACATCATCTTCGGATCAACTAATCCACGGCTTTGCACGAAGTTTGGAGATCTAATGAAAAGCAAGTTTGAAATGAGTCACATGGGATAGATGCAGTTCTTCTTAGGACTACAAGTCAGGCAACTCGAAGATGGGATTTTCATCAGTCAGACAAAATACATCAAGGATATTTTGAAGAAATTCCATCAAGATCAGAGCATGCCTCTCAGCACTCCTATGTCACCAAGCTGCAAGTTGGATGCCGATCCCTCTGGAAAATCGGTCGACATCACGCTGTATCGCAGCATCATTGGATCTCTTCTCTACCTCACCTCAAGCCGGTCGGATATCATGTTTGCCACCTGTTTATGTGCCCGTTTTCAAGCCGATCACAAAGAATCCCATATGCTCGCAGTTAAAAGGATTCTGCGTTACCTTAAGGGCACTTCTACCCTTGGACTATGGTATTCAAAGGGTACAAATTTCAAACTTATCGGCTATACTGACGCTGATTATGCAGGTTGCCGAATGGACAGGAAAAGCACGTCCGGTGGCGCTCAATTTCTAGGCGAAAAGCTGGTCTGCTGGTCCTCTAAAAAGCAGAACTATGTGTCAACTTCGACGGCCGAAGCGGAATACGTGGCTGCCGCCAGTTGTTGCTCCCAGATGCTGTGGAAGCGGACTCAGCTTCGCGACTATGGGTACAATTTAAATAACATACCCATATATAGTGATAGTCAAAGTGCCATAACTATTACTTGTAATCCTCTTCATCACTCACGCACAAAACACATAACATTAGATATCACTTTATCAAAGATCATGTAGAAAAAGGCACCATAGATATGTATTTGGTGAACACGGAGTACCAACTAGCTGACATTTTCACCAAGGCATTGGATGAAAAACGGTTTCAATTCCTTGTCGGAAAATTAGGCATGTTGAATCTTCCGTAATATGTGCTTTACCTGATCTTCTGTGCTACTAAATGTTCTATGCTATGTGTTTTCTTTGCTTATATGCTTTATCTTGTGTGAAATAAATAAAATTAAATAAATAAAATAAATAAAAACACTATAAATATATATAATATTAGGGGAGTGACGAAATCCTGTAGGATGCTTTGATCTAAAGTCACTTAGAATTTTACCCCGACATGCGATCGATTTAATTGCTTAATTTTGTCAGTCTAAGTCGTATTCTTGTTTCTAAAGGTCATTAGATTGCTCCACTAGACACAAAGCCACTATACATATGTAAGGATTCTAGCCTTGTTATTTTCCTTTCTTTGGATCTATTTCTCGAGTGAGTCACACATCAATTACTTGTCTTAACTAGTAATATTTGGCTTCATACTCACCTTGCCTTAGATCGCTAGGAAAATGATAAGGGCGCTTAGGTTATTCCTCACTCGGCCTTATAAAGTTTTTTTCCCTCACATTAGCCCTTTGTCATCCACTTTGAGCCTTCTCCGATGTCCTTTTCTTCATCTGAATCCCATTCCTAGCCTTCAACCGTATTCTATATTCTTCGGATGATTGTTCAAACGAGAAAAGGAGGGGGAGAAAATAAAAGAAAAGGGGGATGATGACAAAAGAAGGCATTGCTAAACGTGCAAAAATTAGACCAAAGGAACCTGCCTTCCGACTATTTCTTAGCTGGTGGCATGGATCCTGCTGTGAACTTCTCCAAGGATAATCCTGTACGCTCGTCAGAACGGCTTGAAAGAGGAGCACCACGAAGTGAACTTCTCCAACGATAATCTGGTCTTATATCGGGAAACAAGAAGAGGAGCGCAGCCTTGGGTAGGAATTCCATAACCGTGAACTTTTCCAAAAAGATAATCTCTGAAACCTCTCTAGGGATTAAGAGAAGAGGAGCACGGTATCGGCCCGAGAACCAACAAGAAGAACTTCGCCTACGATAATCTCCTATAGCCTCGTGGAGAAGCGGAGCTTCAGCTTGAGCATAGCATAAAAAAGGATAGTTCTTAAAAGAAAAAGAGGGAGAAAAGATTGAAAAGAAGAAAGACACAAAAGGAGACGGACGTAGAAATGGAAGGTGACAAAGAGATAAGCTCACTTTCCTCTAAATACCTTCCCTTCTAAGTCCTAGCCAAACTAAAATCATTACAACCCTTTGATTCCAATTGACGGTCTCTCGCTTAGGTGAAATGATTAAAAATGCCTCGATCACAGGTAAATTGACTTAAAATTGCTTGTTGACTTGAGTGATATAAATATAAAAATTCCAAGTTAAAAATAATTGAGTGCTAGAGCGAACCTAGTGAGAGTTGTCGAAATGGACCAGTCTATGAACTTAGGACTTTAGTTTGACGACATGACTTGACGGCATTTTCTTCTTTCAAATGTCTCGAAAAATTTTAGGTGTGACGATTGATCGAAGCAAAATAATCTGACCCCACCCATATATAATAATAGTAATATGAAAAAAAAATCGTGAAAGGAAAATTTCGCACATTCTGACATGAAATATTATGTTTCATATGCGTTGAATTGAATAAATGCGAATTTATTTTGTTATCGCACATTCTAAATGCAATTTTAGATTGCATTGGTACTAAATTGTTTAAAATGCGATAAATTTTTCATTGCACTTACCCTCACGCAATATCTTCAATACATGTCTTTGGGGACCATGTATATGTGCTTACTAGGTATATTGCGTATTTTATGCTCGTTACTTGAATTGATTTCATATGTTTTCATGTTAAGTCAATTCTTGCGCATTATTTGAGGGGGAGTAAATATAAAAATCGTGAATTAGCTTCAAATATTTTTGACGTTTATTCTCTAAGTATTTCAGATTTCTTCAAACAAAATAAAGGGGTGAGGCGTCGACACTACAAGACAAGGAGCTATTGTCAAAGACCAAATATTTCAAAGGAAAACATGCCAAAAATAATTGTTGAATAACTCTATTATTTCTAACGTTTTTTCTCTCTAAGTGGTACAGATTTTTTTCTGCCAGGGGAGCTAGACATTACTACACAGAAAATCCAGGGAGTTAATTGCATTTATTTTAATTCTGAGGGGGAGCATTACAATGTGATTTTATTTGAAATAGGGATCAATCTGAAAATTTTTAGAAGTACTTACAATCGAGAAATTGGATATAAGAATTAATTCGCAATCATATGTTTCTAGATCGTAAAAAGTGTTGGGAACGATTTTGATTGGCCGCGATAATTTGCGATCGAGAAATTGAATTGAAGAGGAATTTTCGAATCAATATTTCTCGAGCGCAATAGTAATGGGCCTGATCCATTTAATCGCAAAATGTCAAATCGCAAACCCAACATTGACTTACAGCGAGTTAATAAAAGTTCACTTTTTGGTCAGTCGAAAAACTTTTTCTCACGCAACCCTAAATCGCAAAAATTTCTCTCTCGAAAAACTTTCACAGACATTTCAAAATTCTCAAAAATCTTTCGATAACACCAAATTGTCTGTTTAAGGTAGAAATGAGATTCATTTGACATTTGCGTGCGATTTAACTCCATTAGCATCTGCATTTTGTAGTTTTTCGCATGATTAGGATTAAATTCTCGACTGTTCTTCAAACTAAAAAAAAACGTATACTATAGTGATTTAGGCATGTTTACGAGTTTTATCTGGGTTAATGCCTGCACTTAAGATAGTTTCGATGCTTTTTTTATGAATCTGGTAGTTTAAACTTTCGAAAAATCTGCATCTTAGACCACTAAGTTGAGTTTTGATAGAAACTGGGTATTTGAATGTTTGAAGCCATCTAAGAACTTTGTCGATCGCAAAGAGTCTTAATTGAATTCCGATTCAATTGAGATACTGTTTGTATCGATTTAGTTTTCGATCGCTAAATTCTGACTTAGTCGCTAATAAAGAAGATTTTGACCGACAAATCACTTACCATCGAGAAATCTAATTAGGATTTTCTGCGAAGCGAAAATTTAAGCGCTGAATAGATAATTTAGATGCAAATTAGATCGAGCGTAAAACTCACTATCGCAAAATAGAATTTTCGATTTCATTTTATTTCGGTCGCAAAAATTTAGCAGCGAAAACTTAATTTTTCAACGCTTAATTTTTGATCGTAAAATTCGCCGCTTAGGATTTAATTGATCGAAAAATTTCTCGACGATCGACTTAGTTTTTCGTTGACTAATTTCTCGATAGAAAAATATCGCAGCGAAAATTTTACTTAGGATCGAAAATCACGTACCGCTCGACAAATTTCAAATCGAAAAATTTTATTCAATGGAGGAAATTTTTTTGATAGTAAATTTACCTGAGAAATAATTTCTCGATCGTAAATTTACGCGGAATTTTTCTCGATCGTAAAATTGATCGGCTACAGTCTCACGATTCCAACTTCAACACTTAGAAGATTTTTTTTCTAAGTCTTTCACACTGTAGCAAACATTAAGCGAATAAAAATTTTTTCGATCGCAAAATTAAACGGCGTTATTTCAATTGAAATCAATGCATTGGAAATCAATTTGAAAATCAATCTTTTCTAGCGTAAAATATCTCGGCATGAACAGTGACATTTTCCACGATCAAACACTTAGAAAATTTTGAACTCTTTTCACGCGATTATATGTTTAATTCGTAATTACAATCATGCCATTACATTTTTTTTTAAAAAATCAAGTATCCTATATGCATGCTACACGATTTCAATTCAAAATTCATCAAACATGTCATGACTTTATACAATATTATAATTTGATGAAATTAAATCAATTTTCGACTAAAATTAAATTTATGAACTAATGAACTTTTATATCTCTTATTTTTCAGATGGGTCGCTATCCTCGTTATAATCACATATACGACCACAACCTGTACCTGAAGGTCCAGGATACAAATTTTCAACTCGATCTAACTACCTTTCGCTGTCCAGATGATATTATCATATCAATTCTGCAAGGCCACCCCATCTGGCATGCATTGACGGTCACCGCCTCGGTGCCAATGGTCTATCTCCAGCAATTCTGGGGATGCATTCAAGGAGCAGTGGAGAATGGGGCCTTCTCCTTCTCAACCGTAATTGGGACGCGGCACATTAATATGAACAAGAACCAGTTCGGGATGATTCTGGACTTGCCATACAGCGCAAACTACGACCCGCTCCCATCAGACGCAGAAATGGTGCATGATTTCATGCAGACGGGATATCAACCGCAGGTCACCAAGCTAGCTCAGGTCCAGAGCAGTGGTATCCCTCATCCTTGGAAGACACTGTTCAGGATCGTGAACAAGTGTCTATCGCCCAAGCATACAGGCTTCGATAAGGGCAACGGCAACATTCTGCGGATTTTCCACGGAGTCGCATTCTCCAGGAACTATGATTTCATGCAGCTGATCTGGAATGATCTTGCAGACCAGATCAGGCAAAGGGAGAATAAGAGATCCAAGAACGTGCCCTACGGTCGGTGATTCAATGTGATCATCAGGGAATTCATGGAGTTGCACGAGTCCATCCCTCGTCACCTCCTGGAGGAAATTATCAACCACCAAGGCTCAAATTCTTCCACAATCCACGGCTCACGGACTTGGACCAACCGTCGAGGTCGATTCCTTTTGAGCTTCTACGTCTCGCTGACCCTAGAGGAGACGTATACCGTACATACTGCCGGGAGAATCACCTCACCGAGGAGATGATTCGAGGTCCCCCAACAGATTTTGGAGTTAGCCCTCCCCAACCGCAACAACAGCCTAGTCCTGAGGACATGATGATTGATGAAGTCGCTCAGGAACAAGAGCTGGAGCCTCCAACTCACGAGGAGCCAATGCCGGACTTAGATGCCACGCTGATCGATTCTGTGGCTGCCGAGTTGGAACAAGAGGCTCCAACAGAAATGCTCCAAGTGGAAGTGCCTGTATATGTTGGCGTGCTTGAAGAGCCTATCGAGGAGGCTCCTCTACAAGAAGCACAGCCTGAGACTGAAATGGGGCACAGCTCACTTCCATTGGTGACGGACCAGGCTCGTGAGGACGTGGAGCACAAACCTTCTCCTCACACGGCCACCACATCTGATACCGAGTCCGATGAGGAGCTCAGACTCATAAGACGGACTCCCAGACGTTTGAGTATCCCGATGGAGTCTCTCTTCCCCGCCGTCACCACCGCACCAGATACCATGCTGATCACTTGCTCAAGTGTTGACGGCACTTCTTCGTTCAATCTTGAGCCGCAATCAAATCTACCAGTGTCTGGTTCGCAGGCCCAACCTGAGCCTGCCGTAACACCCATAGAGGAGAATCTTCAAGATTCGACTCGAGGATTGGGTGGAAGTCTCATACAGTCACAACCACAAGTGACTGTGAGCCAACCTGAGGAGCCGGTGCCTGCTCATGGGTTGTCAACAGGCGACATCAGTCGACCTGGAACATCTACGACGGAGGCTTCCACACCTTTTGTGACGAACGAGCAATTCCAGGCCGCTCTCTCTGCCTCTGTACAATCCATGGAAGACAAGATCATGGAGAGAGTACTCCACGCCATCGAGACATCCCGCAGAGATATTGGGAAAGCACCTCTCTCTGAAGGACCTTCGTCACAAACCAACCTCACACCTCCACAACCCACACCCACCGACCCTATTTGCCACTTCAACAATCCTCATCAACCCATACACCATACCCTTAACCAAGCTCCACGACATCCTACTCGCCCGCCTGATCGGCCTCTCTATCCGGTCGCCTCAAGAAGAATCTCTTTATAGGTGATTGGTGGATCATCCTGAGCCTACTGAAACTTGCCGAGGCCAAAGCTCCCACTCAAGACGCAGACATGACGATCCTGACAATCAGGACCCTCATGAGGGGGAGAAGAGGCCACAGACATCTACGAGTGGTCAAGAACAAGGCCAAGGCTCGGGCTCTGCGCAGACAAGAACTGGAGCCGGGGAAACCTCACAACCCACTACACAAACCACCACCACCACGCACCGCACACAACCTCTAAGCCCATTCTACCAACCCACCATCAGAACGCCTCTGTCGACCCCATCCACCCCACCGACCTTTACAAGCCCCTTGCTTCCGGAAAAAGAAGCAAGTGCCGCGATGCTAATAGCCCTAGCAGCTACTCAAGCTAGTCCCTCGGTCGCTCCAGACCAACCGGGCCCCTCAGGACATGGCGTCAATCCACACGAGGCTCTGGACAAATACATCTTCGAAGGACAGTGGATGACCCATTCCATGCCCGAGGAGCATCAAAGACAACGGCTTCAGGACGTTCGGAATTTCCTACAACAAGCCTCCATAGACCTCGTAATCATAGAAGACAACGAGCTTCAGGAAGGTGAAGACTACCAACAAGAAATCCCAAGGCTACCAGAGTTGATCGCGCAACGAGCGGCTTCCCCCACAAGACAAATGCCAGGTCCCGTTCGGATCGACACGTCATGGGAGAACATCCAAATAGAAATCCCCTTCCTTGAAGAAGTTCGTGAAAACATTTGGAGGTCACCGGAGAGAGTTAAGAAGCCGAACGAGTTCGAGCTGAGAGGGATCTCTCACTGGGATCAGCAGAAGAGGATGACCTACCTCTGGATGCTGACCAAACTTGGACCTGATGTAAGGCTGGGGATGACTAAAGAACAAGTCAAGAGCCACTATAAGAGTCTCTCCCAATATGCCAACTACTCAGCGTATACTGTGCAAAAGGAGGACTTCCAATACCTCACTAGAGCATCGAGCGAGTGGATAGAACTCGAGAAGATCTAAGCGAGAGTGACCTACCGTACATCCCTGCTGATGAGGTATACCGTCTCTATCAGCTGTACGTGGAAAAGTACAAAGGTCCTCAAGGCTTCATCAAGAAAGAAGGACTCGAGGGACTCTATCGGTTCATGATGCGCCAAGTCAAGTACTTCGCTGCACACGACCTTCAGATGGCTCTGGAGAGCAACATGAAGAAGGTTAACATAACCGCTCCGCTTAACAAAGGACCTGAGATCGAAGGGATTCCCAACAATCATGTGCACATCAGCTCAGTCCTAGGCGTCACCTACAACAATCCGATCGTGAAGAAGACTAGGATGATGCTGAAGACTGAGATACACAAATTTTGTGATGGGACGCTCAAGATCATCAGGAGAAATATAGAGCAGAGGTTGGAAGAAATCAATCGAGATACGATGCTGAGGATCCACAGGTTCGTGAGAGAACAGCCGCTCCTAATGGAACTACTTGAAGATATCGAGGAGCGACTGGAGCTGAGGAACACGCTCAGGAACTTTGAGCATGTGCTGGGCTTGCGCAGGTCATTCTTCGCCCGACGAGAACAACTAAGGCAGACAAGCAATCAAGCACAAAGGGGGATAATGTAGAAGATCAATTCTAATTGTGCTTTGATTTTATTAGATGTCCTTGTATTTAGGGGCTTTTCTTATATTTGTCCTTAGATTAGGACTAGTTAGATATTTACCAAGTGTGTTTGGTATAGATACTTTGTAAACAATCGCATACAATAGAGGTTTTGGAAATTGATCCGAAAGGCTTGCAATTCAATTTCTAGAGAGAGTGTTGGTCCCTATTTGATCCAACAATACTAATCTAGAACGAATTTACCACGATTTAAGATGGAAGAATTGCTTCAACGTGGGGTGCGTGTGTGTGTTTGAAGGTTGGTGGCTTCACAAAATTCTCTCTCTATAATTTTAACACACAAGACACGCCTAACTATGTGTTAGGGTTTTAGTATTTATACCACATGTTGGTATATAATACTTGGGCCCTTGTAAGCCCATTACAAGAATAAAAACACTGGGCTCTAAAACATGAAAGCCCAGTTCACTTAATCTAATTACAAGATTAAGATGACCTAATTTAATTGAACACAATAAAATAATCCTAACAATCTCCACCTTTGTGTTCAATTTGCAATTTAGCGCTTGTCATCTTGGTCTTGTAATAATCCTGAGTCCTCAAAGAACACGTATCAAAGGATATGTGGCGAAAGCGTGTGCGTGCGTGTTCTTCTTCAATCTACTCCTCCTTTATCTTGTCTTGTGACCTCTTCTTTAGGAGATCCAAGCTCACCATGTTCTGAACATCTCTTCTCGAAGCTGCTTGTCGGATCGTCTCTTTGTATTCGATCTCTCCCTTCAATAGTTACAACTCTCCCTACATTAGTTCAACCTTGTGTTGGGATTGGGGAGTTCTCTTTAAATGTGGAGAGGCGTAATGGAGGCGGATCTTCACTTCTTGTGTTCTGGCTCTCCCTTCGATAGTCGCGACTCCCCCTACATTTGTTCAACCTTGTGTTGGGATTGGGGAGTTCTTCTTTAAATGGGGAGAGCTGTACACGAGGCGGCAACTTTGATCTTTGAAGTCTGTGGTGTTTGCTTGAATATCTGACAGCGCTTGAAATTCACCATTTTCTGATCTATCTTGCACTTTGTCGTAGTATTGCTCCCATTTTGCTTTAGTGCTACTCCCCCTCATGAGGATCGAGTTGGGGAGATCGTCATGCGATCGATAAAAATGGGGCATTGTGTTTAGCAAGAAGATTGCGTCGTCAGGACAAGAAGTCAAGTAGATTGGTACTCACGGGAACTCTTCTTCTCGGCGCCAGATTGGTCTTTTTCGAAGGAAGTTGTCTGGTTCGGCCTCGAGGAAGCTTCTCTAGCTCCAGAAGAAGGTATGCATGTGGTGTCTTTTAACATGGGCCAAAGCTCCTTTGGAATGGGACATTGGTGGTTCCAGTGGAGTTCAGCTTCATCGTAGTAAGCGCGGCGGAATATTGATGGTGAGCGTGGGATGTGTTATAAAATGTGCCAAGGCTCCTTCTGAATTGACGTTTGAGTGCAGGAGAGCCCGGCTTCATAGTGGTACGCACGACGGAAGTTGGTGGGTGGTCCGACCTGTTTGTTTATACGTATCCCCTTTTCCCCCTCATGGCGATTCGTGTTAGCGAGATCGGAATGCTTGTATAGGAGTCGAAGAAATACACAAACGACAGGTCGGTGTGGGTAATTACTAGACGGAGCCACTAAGGCAATCCATCAACACGAGTTCAGAGTTAAACTCTGAGACGCGGCCTGTGAGGACATGGCTTAGAACCGGAGCCACATAGGCGTTCCGTTAACATCAATCCAGGAGCGTAGCTCGCAGATGATGGCCTGAAACCGCTGTTGTTTTGATATTGCAACGGAAGGACTTCCTTCCAATCTTGGAATCACATCTACTACAGACGTGTCTATGGAAGTTCTGATCTGGTCACGAAGTCCAGATAAGAGGAAGTGTATGTGTCCTAAAAATTTTATAACATTTAGGTAGTGAGGACACCTAGACTCGATGTATTCAAGAAAGTTCAGTGGTGTGGGGCTAACTACCACTTAATTCACTATCTCCCGCTTCCAAGTGAAGCAGTGATAGCATACGTGGCTCCCCGTGATTTGATGAAACATCGGTCTTTTAGGAGATCGATGAGTGGGTAAGGCTCGGTTGTGCATGCGCCATTGGACCAAATGAGGCGACTTCTACCTGGGAGCTGATAGAAATCAACTCCTGCACCTATATGGGATGGTCCGAGTAATTTGTGAGCTAAGGGAATTTTGTATCTTCCGCTCTTTGGTCTTGTCAAGAATTGCCAAATGGGAATGTGGCTAATGGACTTGAAATCTTCACTAACACTCGGCTACGTTCCGGGGCTAGGTTCAGTTTGGTCTGACTGAACCATGGGAACTTATAATCCGTGCGTCCGTCAAGTTTGGTGAGTGCTGCTTCATCAGCAAGTCGGAGCAGGGCGGTTGAGATCATCTTCGTGTTTGTGTATGCATGTCACCCTTTTGTAATTCTCGAACTCATGAGTGTCGAGTTTTCAAGTGAAGTCCATCATGAGAGGTGGAAGCGTCTGAGAGGGTTTTTCTTTCTTTTTCCTCTTTTCCTTTTTTTTTGCTTTTCGTTTCCCTTTTTTTTTTGCTTTTCTTTCCCCTTTTTTTTATGTATACATATATATATTATCGTAATAGTAGTAGATAAGTAGTATCGTAATAGCAATAGATATAGGTATATATATAGGTATATGTATATGGGTTACAGTAAGTTTCTCCCCCTCAAATCGTGCACCTAAGATGTACTCCCCCTAAAAATGTACTCTTCCCTCATAAATATGGAGTGATACTCCCCCTCAATGCATGCACGTTTTATATGTATGTTCTCTCCCAATTAGATAAGCGTGAACGTATTTATCTATTTTCAGATCAGATGCAAACAAAAGAATTATTGTTCTTTAAAAATGCATAAGAATGTACATTTTTCGCTATTAAAATTAAAATAGGTATTTTAAGGATTCAGCTTATATGCATACGTGAATGTTTAAGCATGTAGCTCTTTAAGATATATGCATAGTTAAAATATACCTATCATGGGGTATTAGACATTTCAGCTCATATGCATGCGAAAATTTAACATTAAAGTACATTTGAGGCATGCATGTTTATAATGTACCCTATTGTTTTCAAAGTAGGTATATTGTCTTTTGAGCTCAAGATGCATGCCAAGTTTCTTATGGGATGCATATAGAATTTACCTACATAGTTGCTCGCATCGCTTACCAGTCGTGTATGTGGAGCAACCCAAGATACCATACACGCTGGGATGTTTGGCTGCTCTCATCGCATACCAGTCATGGGTGTGGAGCAGCTCTCTTGTACCTACCCATGCTGGGATTCTGCAAAAACTTTATCGGGACTTTGGTACCCATTTTTGGATGGGTCCTCCCTTGTTAGCAGAAAACAAGTTAAGCACATTTGGTTCAGATATTGATCCTAAATCATCCTTTAAAGTCCTATCCAATTTGATTTGTGATTTAGGAATCCAGGTTTGGTGAACCTTAGAGGGAAATGACAATTCAGCGGCGGTGAATGTGTGCCTAGGTGTAGAAGACCTAAAGATTTTCTCCCTAGCCAATCGCATAAGATGCTTTCTAGAATGAATCTGGACTGGATATTTCAAGTAAGAATATGAGCTTATGGCGCTATATGCGTTATTGATGAGTCGTATTGCCTACTAGAGTTCACATCATTCACTCTATAATGATGAATGTGCGGGATTTGAGAAGTTCGTTTGCTTAAGCTTGGAACTTCTTCTTTGCACGCTTCCCTTTTGATAGGAATGGGAGAGGAAAGATATTGAACATTTTCGACTTTAATTTTCGAAGATAATATTGACTTTCCTTGCTCCTTCCTAATTTTAATCTATTCCTTAGCTAATTTTAAAGCTCTACTTTTACTTAACGTTTCAGCTTCAGTCAAAATTGACTTAGAATGATTAGTAAAAGCCTTCTCAGTTTTGGGAACAAGGATGTTTCTTTTAGTTTTTGTTTTCTTTACCTGTTTTGAGCAAGATGTATTATTTGACAAATCATTTGAAACAGATAAAGACGGGGAATTTTTGAGATATAAAATCTCCTTTAAAAGCCTTTCCTTTTCAGCGCCAAAACCTATCCTTTCAGAGTCCAAAGTATCTTGTAAATCTTTCAATTTACGAAGAGTCTCTGGAGTATCACATAGAGTAGGTTTTTTATCATGTAAAATATTTTCCCCATTAGGAATTAAGTTAGAAGGAGAGTTTTGACCTGCTGGACCTATATTCGAAATAACATTCTCTAATCGTTTAATCTTAGAGTAAAGCATACGCTGTTCCTCTATGACGGTCTCATATTTTGATGAGATTTCATTTCGCTCAGCTTCGCAAGAACGTAAATTTCTAGTCATCTCGCAGACCCTATTTTCACTATCTTCTAACTTAGTTTCTAAGCTAATTATATTTGACTTTGCGTTTGTCAAATCTTCATTAGCATAAGCTAGGCTTTCTTGTTGCTTAAGTAACACGGAGTAATTATTAGCAAGGCGTGCTTCTAATTCCTTAATCTTCCTAACTTGAGCATCCATTTTAATTTGATTTTGTATTTAATTAAAAAATAGAATTTTGAAATTTCAGAGACGAAAAGTTTGGTTTACTCAAGAAGTATCGTGAAGTATCGAAGAAAGTCGGCGTCGAAAATTTATGGCGTGTACCGAAAAAGTTTGTGATGATTTCGAAAACTTCAAGAAAATGACCCAAACTTTTTCTATAATTTGCCAATGATGTCCTAAGTTGATTGTTGGATATAAATGATCGTTGACACGTTTTGTGGATTTGCTTAAAAAAAAATGACGAAAATCGGGTACTGTAGCGTTTCGGGTACTGTAGCGTTTCGGGTGCTACAGTGAAATTTGCTACAGTGTTTCGATCGAAACTGCTACAGTGAAATGCTACAGTGTTTCGATCGAAACTGCTACAGTGAAGTGCTACAGTGTTTCGATCGAAACTGCTACAGTGTTTCGATCGAAACTGCTACAGTGAAGTGCTACAGTGTTTCGATCGAAACTGCTACAGTGTTTCAATCGAAACTGCTACAGTGAATTTTTTTTTAAATCAGTCCACTTTCGGGTGTTGACCAGTCAAGTTTCGGGTTTGACCAGTCAAAATTGGATTAACCAGTCAACTTTCGGGTGTTGACCAATCCAGTTTCGAGTTGACCAGTCCAGTTTCGGGTTTGACCAGTCAAAATTCGCCCGAAACTGAATAAAAACGCCCGAAACTGAGTAAGTTGGTACTGTAGCTGTTTCAGGTACTGTAGCAATCAGGCAATTTGTTCATCTACCCAATTCTGGACTGAAAATGACGAAAAACAGACGCGATTTCTACCCAAAACTCACCCAAATCAACTGAAAAAAGTTGGGTAATCACTTAAAATCACTCGAAAACAACCTAATTACCTCTTGAGCTTGCAAAATCAGTAAAATCAGCTCAAAAACTCAAGAAATGGCAGAAATTCGAACCCAAAAAAAATACCCAAAAATTTCGAAAATTGTTCAAATCCGAACGTGTTTTGCTCTGATACTCCTTGTTGGTCCCTATTTGATCCAACAATACTAATCTAGAACGAATTTACCACGATTTAAGATGGAAGAATTGCTTCAACGTGGGGTGCGTGTGTGTGTTTGAAGGTTGGTGGCTTCACAAAATTCTCTCTCTATAATTTTAACACACAAGACACACCTAACTATGTGTTAGGGTTTTAGTATTTATACCACATGTTGGTATATAATACTTGGGGCCTTGTAAGCCCATTACAAGAATAAAATCACTGGGCTCGAAAACATTAAAGCCCAGTTCACTTAATCTAATTACAAGATTAAGATGATCTAATTTAATTGAACACAATAAAATAATCCTAACAGAGAGAAACAATAGTAACTTTCTCACTCTACTCGAATTCTCTCTCTTGTTCTTCATTTGTGTTTTTCGATCGAATCTTAATGTCAATCATTATCATCGAATTACTTAGAATTCATGCCTAGGATCATAGAGTTGTTAACCGTAGGACCTAACATAATCTTTCAAGATCGTAGGACAGAAAGTACGATTGGTGAAGGAAGATTAAAAATCAACGCAAAAATAAAAGTATTCGGATTCGACAATGGCACGGAATAGAACTATTTAAAAAAAAAGGAATTATGCATCAAAACACATACATTAATACTCCTAAACAAGATGGGGTATCAGAAAGAAAAAATCGACACCTTCTAGATGTTACACGAGCGTTGTTATTCCAAATAACGTACCAAAGGAATATTGGTCAGACGCAGTTCCTACTTGTTGGGACTATTTTATTGTACTCAATTAATGTAGTTATCTTAATTTGCTTTGATATTATGTAGCCTTGGGCTTAATTGTAATTAGTCATATTATAGGGCTACTTATGTAAATGTACCAACATGGTTGGTATATATAGTGACTCTAAAGCTTGCTTTAGAGTGATCACTTCATTTGTAGTAAATTCATTTTCGAAATTGTGCTAACTTGGAGATAACGAAACTTGCTTAACAAGGAAGAGTTACCACGAGGCTTCGACGATAAATTCCGAAAGGTAATTCTTAATCCGTTCTTCGTTTTCTCGAATTCACTACGTGATTTGATCCGTGTTGGATAAAAAAAGGACCTAACAATTGGTATCAGAGCTGAGCGTGTTAGGATTTGGACTGATTTTTCTATTCTTCGAAACTGATTTTGTTTCTCGAGAGCACTGTTCTTCGACAAACTTCATCTGTTTTTTCTTAATTCGACTTGATTTGCTTTTATTGAGGTTCGATTATGTGTTTCTCGTTGATCTGAGCTCATTTCTGATTGATCAAACCAACTTTTCTGCGAATTTGGAATATTGATCGATTTTTTTGTTCTTCGCATTATTCTTCAAACTTCAAGTGATTCTTCAAAATCTGATCTAATCGGCTGTTTTTTGGTTTTGATCAACTGTTTTAGACTAGTCTGAGCTGAACTCTGATTGATCAAAACGTAGTTTTATCGAATTTTGAGAATGGAAAATTGCAGAAAATTTATTTTCCAGATTTTGAACACGACAATATTTTTTTTGGGACGATTCTTCAAATTTTTGCCATGACTTGCTGTTATTGCAGTTCGATCGAGTGTTTCTAACGTCTCTGTGCTAAAAATCTGATCAATCGAAACTTAGTTTTAAGCGAATTTTGGAAATCTGAGCTGAAGTGCTAAATTGATTGTTCCTAATCTGATTTTTATAAAAATTCGATTGATTTTGCTTCGAGTGTGCTAAATTAATTTTCCGTTCATGCTAAGTACTTGATTCCGATCAATAACCCAGGCTGAATTTGAACGATTTTGTGTTTTGATTGAGATTTCTCTGTTTTGGTTTGCAATCGTACACCTCTGTTTGACTGTCTGTGTCATCTCTGTTCTTCGCATTCTTAATCGGTAAAAACTTCTGTTTTTCAATCGAGAAATCGGTCAACGCTCGCAAAATTTGTTCGAGAAAGGTTTTCGATCGATAAATCGTTCTGAATTTTTTTTCGATCAAGAAATCTGCATCGTCTTCTTCGCGTCAGCTTGGGTGCTCACCTCTGTTCATCGTTCAATCGCGAAAAACAATTTTGTTTAACCCTCAAAAAATCTGTTCAACGCGAGAAACATCGGTCAACGCTCGAAAATGCGTTCAGAAAGGTTTACGATCGCAAAATCTGTTGTCTTGAATTTTTTTTCGATCGTGAAATACAGCTTCGTCTTCTTCGATCGTTCACATACAGATAGAAACATACAATTGCAGGGCAAATTGCATTCCAAGTCCCAGAAATACTATTTTAGTCCCTCTAGTTACATTTCCGCCCAAATAGTTTTCAATGAAGTCATGAAAGTTCTGTTCTAGTCCAAAATTTTCAATTTAACCCCAGACATTTCAATTTCATTGAATTCTTACCCATTTACGTGATTCTTAGTCGCAAAACTTGTTTTTCGCGCGTGTCATTCCAGATTATCCAAGAACACTTCAATAGATTAAACCTTCGATTCATGTAAATAGTAAGTTTGGAGGCTTAAGCGTATTGAATACGTGAGATTTTAGAATGGAAACTTAATTAGTGATTGTTAGGGTTTAAGCTAGGTATTTAAGCCCATTGGGCCCCATAGCAAGCCCATTACAACTACAACCCATCTAACATATACCATACATCGTATAGAAATAGCAAGACTTGGAATAAATATTTCGGACACTTCTAAAATATTCCTAACATTCTCCCCCTAAGTGTCCAAATTACAAATAAGCCTATTATCTAAGTCTTCACGTGTTCTTTTTCTTCGAGCGAGGAGGAGGCCGAGGTTCCAGAAGTTCGTAGGCTGATCTTCTAAGTCCAAGTCTTAATTCATATGATCTCAATCTTCTACGAAAGGAGATTTTGTCAGAAATTATTTCGATCATCTTATGATGCTTCTCTTGTACTTCAGATTCTACTTCTCTCATTTCCTCAACGATCCTTTTGAGCTTATCTAGAATAATACGGAGAGTTCCATCACAAAACTTGTGGATTTCTGAAGTTCTCATCAGTCTCTTCTCTCCCTTGTAATTGAAGTAGATTACTGAAGGGTCTTCTTCGTCAAATATATGGCCTTCTCCATAGCTCTCTGACTCAGGTGCCTCAAAGGAGGGCTTCGTGAGATTCACCTTTTTTATGTTGCTTTCAAGTTCCATTTGGAGGTCATGTGTCGAGTTGAACTGGACTTGACGCAACATAAATCTTTTTAATGAAGCATAACCCATCCTTAATTCTGGTGTCCTGAGTACTCCAAGCCTCCTATAATCCCCTACTAATTGATCAATGTCTTCACCTCTGAGATAGGAGAGATCGCCTTGATTCAGTTCTTCAGCTGAATCATCTTCACGTCGTACAATGTAAATAGGGAAATCAATGTCTCCAAATCGCTCCTTTCGAACAGTCAGAATTTGTTTGATTCTGGGTCGTTGTGCCTCAAGTCTTCGGAGATCATCAACATTCGTTCCTTTTCCTCTGAACATCAGTGTTCGAGTGATAGAGAGCAAGTACTGAATGGTTTTTGGTCGTGAGAGATGCGTTAAATCTCTGAGGTCGAGCTCATCCACCTTCATGATCTTATCTTCCCTTCTCCAGATTTTCTTTCGTATTTCTTCTTGATATGGAGCATTAACCTTCGCGTTTCTCCATGGAAGTTGTAGCTCGTCTATTCCTTTGTGTGTATCTGGATGACAATCCTCGTCTATAATCGTGTGTCGGAAAAGTTCGGGAAGTTCAGGTATCTCTGCTTCATAGTCTTCACCTTCATCGAGCTCATCTTCTTCAATTTGAACTAGACTAATGTTAGCCTTCGAGAGAAAGTATCTAGCATTGTCCATAAGGTTTCTGGCCATAGTCGGATTTTCAGGGTGAGTTCTCCATTCTTCGCCAAAGATGTACCTCTCCACAACATCATGTGGATTGTAAAGTTCTTCGACTGAAGTGTCTGGATTGTCGATCTGAAGGGATGGGATGGAAGATTGTGGACTTATGTGGCTCGTGAGATGTGGTGTTGTGGTTGTTTGGACTGATTGGGTGGAAATCCTCAAAGAGCCAGACCCTACTTGGCCAAGGGAAGTTGTCTGGTTCGGCCCTGGGGTAGCTTGTCTGGCCCTAGAGGACCTTGGTGGTGGGTTGGATTGTCGGGAAGAACCGCCTCCACGAGTTAGAAACCCGCGTCCTCGTCCGCCGCGAGTGACCGGAGACTTGATTCTTTGCCTCTTCTCCCCCTCAGGGCGATCCTGGTCGTCAGGATCGTCATGACAACGTTTCGGCCTTGAACCTTCTTCACGGCAGGTAGCTGGGTTAGTTATGACACCACCTGCAATCAGCTTTCGGTACAGATCTTCTTCTGCAGGAGTCCGCTGATTGTCGAGCTCAAGAAGACGAGGGATTCCAATGTCGAAGAGCTCAAGTAGAGGCATATTGTATGGACCGGGTTCAGGAGTTACTCGTGGTGGTGGTAGTGAGATGAGACGAGGCTGTGACGATTGTTCTCCCACGGGTGCCTTTCCTTTGTCCGTGGAGACTGATTGCATGGCATCCTTCATGAGTCCTCGAACCCGTGGTAAGGTGACGGATTCAAAGAACTCAAAAAGGCGATTCTCCAGGTAGGCCATCGTCACAGTTTGAGGAGTTGAGGATTGTGCACCGGCGCTGCTTGGGTTAGCCGTTAACACACGTTCAGAACTAGGTTCTGTTAGGAATATTTTGTAGCATCCTTTAATTAATGTGATCTTGGTTAATTTGTCTATTTAGTGGGTTGTAGTAGTTTGGGGTGACTTATGATATTAAGTCATAGTTTTGTATTGGGCTTTAATATACCAAATACTTGTGGTATATAAAGCCCCAATTACCCTAATTAGGGTTTTATCAAAAGAATTAAAAAGGTAAACCACCTTGTACTTTTCTTTAGAAAAACACACACTAACATGCACTCAAGGTGTTCTTCACGTTTTACACATTCAAACCTTTCTTTTGATCCTTGTTTGGTAATAAAAGGGCCAACAAGTGGTATCAGAGCCTAACGTGGATCAATATCTTCCATTTGAATCCAGTTTTGCTCGATTCCGACGTGATTTGAAGAAGTTTTTGCTAGAAAAACTCATTTTCGATTTTTTCACTGTTTTTAGGTGTTTTTAAATCGTTTTTCAGTGATTTCTTAACCCTAGGATGTTAGAAAACTGATTTTGAGAACATTCATGCTCTTTCACGTTGATTTTAGTCATGTTTGAGTAGGATTTGAGCAAAAAAACGAGTCTGGAAATCTGTTTTTTTTACTGAACTGTTCCCGATAGAACAGTACTTTTGAGTTTGAAGGTTTCGATCGAAACCCATTGTGAGTAGCCTAAATCGATTTGAATTTTGAGTTCTCTCTCACCAATTTCATAGTTTCGCTCGAAAGGATACAGTTCCCAATTGCTACGTTTCGACCGATACAATACTCGGCGAAAGTCCAACTCATTTGATGTATCGCCCAAAACTCAATCGTCAAATTAGCCAAATTCAATCTTAGTCAATCGAAACAAAGCCAATTTGGACCAAGATCGCCCGAAACCTTCTCATTCCCTCTTTCGATCGAAAGTATTTATTCAAATCAAAATCGAAATCCCTTTCGATCGAAACTAACCTTATCTAAATTGAAATCCCTCTTTTGATCGAAACTCACATTTTCAAAACTCTTTCGCCCGATTCTTGAAATCTTAACTCAATTTGAATTGCCCAATTCTCAACACTTAGGACCAATTGCCGAGCTTGTGTCCATATCATACTAGAATCGATCAAGCATTCAAATTGAGTAGAACAAAATTCTCAATCTCACATAACACCAATCGTTCCATCCTCGAGCAGTACTTCAAATTCATCAAATTCTTATATTGAGACAGAATTCATTAAGTGAATTTACCTACTTAGACTCAACACTAGAAATTATTCAAACTTGACTATATCTCATTCAAAACTAAAGCGTTTCATTTCGCAGATATATCTCGCGTTAACGATCATTACCAAACATAAACATGGACGGTCTTGCTATTGACTCTAACAACCGTGCACCACTACTGAGATGGGGAGAGTACGACATATGGAAGCAACGATTCATCAACTTCATAGAAATCAAGGATGTAGACCTCGCGAACGACATGCTTTCCTCCATTTTTGAAGGACCTGCTCAATTCTGGACCACCATCCCTGCTCAACCCGATGCTGTTCCTGCAATTTCAGAGAGGAGAACTCCTAAGGACCCCAGTCGATACAATGATACTGAGAGAGCACGTGCCAGAGCGGACAAGCTTGCCCGACACGACGTACTTCAGGCCCTACCAAATGATGTCTACAAACAAGTCGATGCAATGGTCACTGCAAAGGAAATTTGGGACGAAGTTTGCAAAATGATGGTTGGAACAGAAGTTAGTAATCTATCTAAGAAGTCCAGCATCCTTACTGCCTATGACTCCTTCAAAGCTAAGGAGGGAACTTCGAGATGTTTACCTTCGCTTCTGGACCATCATCAACGAGATGAGAAAGATCAACATCCAGCGCTCCAATCTCGAACACAACATCAAGTTCCTTTCCACACTTCAACCTGAGTGGGGACGGATTGCAGTTCTGGTTAAGCAACAGAACAAAGATCTGGACGCTATGGATATTCACTCCCTACACGATAATCTCTCACAATACTCGCAGTATGCCAAAGAAATCAAGAACGAAGGAAAACCAAACGTCGACATGGAACCAATTGCACTCGTGACTTCTAAGTCAAGCAACAGGAGCTCGAGGACTTCTAAAGGAAAGCAGGTCGTACAATCTGACACCTCTGACAATGCCGAATCTGACCAAGAATCTGAGGACGAACTCGAATCCTTAAGAAAGAAACTGGCAATGATCTCAGATACGGTCAATAAGATGAGCGCCAAGAAATCGTCCTCTTCCTTCAACAAATAACGAACCTCGGGCGGGAAACAGAAGTACATTGCCCCTGAAGAGGCTGAAACTAAGAAATCTAAAGTAGTAAAGAAGTGCTTCAACTGTGGCAAGCCGGGTCACTTTGCTTCTGAATGCTTCCGACCTAAGAAGAAAAACACTGAATACTACAAGAAAAAATTTCAGCTCTCACAACGCAAGGAGGCGGGAATTGTCTTGGTGGCTGAGGAAGAGGAATGACTGGAAGACACATCTGACGAGGAGGAAGAAGAAATGGCCTTCATGGTGAAAAGCATTGAAGATGACTCCGACGAGGATGAGCCAGCCATCGGATCAGACAGGACGGATGTCTCTTCATCCGACCTGGAGGTATACACTCCATCCCTAAATGATTTCGTTAAACTTGAACGTAGGATAGACGAACTCTCCATGCATCAAAAAAATTACTCAGAACTCCAAAGAAATTTCGACTAAAATTATGCCTTGTTAAACAAACAACAGGAAGAGATAGCTATTCTTAATGAATCCTTGACCTTGTCTGAAAATAAAGCAAAGACTTTAGAAGATCTTCTAGAAAGCAAGGAAAAGCAAATTAGCGATATGTGTAGAAGCTTGAAAGACAGCGAGGAAGAACGTGTAAATGTATTGTCTCAATACGATCTAATCACCAACGAACGTGTACGTCTATACAAGAAAGTCAAGGAATTAGAAGACATCAACACCAAAAAAGGTCAAAGTGAACGAACCATGTTCCTTAGCCAACCTAAAGATGTTGAATTCTATGATCCCCGCGAAGGATTGGGATTTGCATACACCACTAACCCTGAAACAGATAGAGTACTCTCTCTGTACAACGTCAAACGTTTTGGGTTAAGCATTGAACGGCTAATACCCTTCGTAGGATCAAGTGAGGTGACTGAATCTGACGAACAAAAACGGAGGAATAAAGAATGGGCTCAAATCATGTGTGACTACGACGAACTCAATAACAGCTACAAAACTAGAGAGATAACGCTCTCTGATGATTACATGTCACCATTTGGACCCGAAGGCACTGACGAACAGGCTAAACCTATTTATTCATTTATCAATATTCCAGAGATTATACGCAAAATAGGTGACTTGACAGCCTCTCTAGAGTCGGAAAAGAAAGCTCACGAAGAAGGGAGAACTATTTTGTTGAGCAATATTTATACTCTTGAAAACTTTCCTGACGCTTACAAACTTTCCACCTCTCGTCCTGTTCCAGAATCCTCTACATGTAAATGCAAGCAAACTACGAAGAAAATACCTTTATCTCACACTAACTTTGTATCACATGTACCCACAGACAAAGGCGTGAGATCTAAGGAAGCGAAGAAGGTTCGATCTGGCTCAGCTAAGAAGACAACAGTCCCTGATAAGAAGAAGAGACCAGTCTCCAACCTTTCTTCTCATGTTTCAAAATCTTTTGCATTTCCAAAAGTGACTTCTTGTAATGTCGCAGAACGTGTTTCATTATTTCATTCCCTAAAATCAAAATTCTGTCATGTAAACAATGATGTACTTTCCCATCCTCGTGACAGTCATTTCAGCAAAAGCGCCTCCACGTCACATAGCACTCGTTCTAAGGGCATATCTCCCACGCCGTCCAATCATACTATTAAATCTAAAGTAAAGAAACACACCACCTCCAAGACCAAGCCGAACAAGAAATTAAGTCAAAAACAGATTTGGATTCCGAAATCCCAACTGCATCCTGTAGGAAATCGTCACGCTTGGATTCTTAAACCAGCTATCCAACAATCTAGCAAAGAATTAAATCTAGCAACGAACAAGAAATCTACTACACCTGCTATCAAAAGGGGGCCCATCTATAAATGGGTGCCAAAACTTACTTGATTCTTTTTGCAGGTCCGTCATGTGTGGTACTTAGATTCAGGTTGCTCCTCACACATGACTGGAAACAAAGAGCTGTTGAGTAACTTCTCTGAAGGATTTCTCGGGAAGGTCTACTTCGGAAACGGTCAATCTGCATCCATGCTAGGAACGGGTGATTTCATCCATGACAGGCTAACCATCAAAGGAGTGTCCTACGTCGAAGGACTGAGCTACAATTTATTCAGCATTGGACGTTTCTGTGACAAAGGCTACAAGGTGAACTTCGAGACCAACAAATGTAGTGTCACAGATAACAATGGAAGAAAGCTACTCACTGGACACAGGAAGACTAATCTCTACTCCATTGACCTCAAGACTGTCCGACCGACATGCCTTATCTCTCGAGCCTCTCTACATCAGAACGATCCCTAGCATCAGCGACTTTCCCATCTCAACTTCAAAGACCTAAACAAACTGCGATCAGAAAACTTGGTCAAAGGACTTCCCTCGTTTAGATATCACAAAGAGCATCTTTGCTCGGCGTGTGAAATGGGAAAGATAAGGAAGGCATCCCACCGGACCAAACACATAGCCTCAACTTCCAAAACTCATTCATATGGATCTGTGTGGACCCATGAGCACTCAGACCATTAATTGGCGAAAATATGTGTTGGTTATTGTGGATGATTTCTCACGCTACACATGGACCAAATTTCTGAGAACCAAGGACGAAACTCCAGGTCTAATCATTGAGTTTATCAAAACCGCTCAAAACCTCTACCAACTAAGTGTACAAATCATCAGAACTGATAATGGGACAGAATTCAAGAACAGAAAACTCAGTGACTTCTATGCATCACTTGGAATCACCCAACAGTTCGCAGCAGCTAAAACACCTCAACAAAACGGGGTAGTCGAGCGCAAGAACAGAACCTTAGTTGAAGCAACTCGTACACTCCTCAGTCACTCTGGACTACCTCACTTCTTGTGGGCCGAAGCAATGAACACAGCTTGTTTCACTCAAAATCGTGGCTCGCTTCACAAGAGGTTCAATAGGACTCCCTATGAGTTGATAAATCGTAGAGTGCCAGACGTATCCTTCCTGAGAGTCTTTGGGTGCAAATGCTATGTAGCAAATGATCGTGAAGATAGAGGCAAACTTGACCCAAAAGCATTTGAAGGGATATTGGTGGGATACTCAACAACATCAAAAGCCTATCGCATATATCTCAAGGAGAAAAGATCTATTATGGAAAGCATTAACGTAACGTTTAATGAAGTAGACCGAGTTGGTTCTGCACAAATCAGTCCAGAACCAGGACTTCTACGAGAATTGACAAAGGATCAACCTAGCACCTTCTCTGTGGGCGAAACTTCAAAATCAAATGCATTGAGCGACATGGAACTCGATCTCTTATTCGAGGATCTCTTCTCTAAGCCTTCGCCACCCACTGTTCCAACAACTTCCGTAGCACCAGAAAATAATGATCCAGCAGAGACTAGCAATGACAATTCCCCTCCTACAATGGAAAATCCTCACCTTGATGACGATAGTGAACCTCCAACAGATACAGAGATGATATCCAGCTCAGCCGCTGAAACTCCTCAGCCTTCTAGTTCAACAATAGAAATTTCTTCAGGAGAGTCAGTAATGCCTCAACCTGGAGAAGAAACGGAGCATCAGGCTGATCAGAGTGAAACAATACACGACACAAATGCAGCTGGATCATCACAACCTAGTACAAGAAAGTGGACCCGAGCACACCCAAACTCACAAATAATTGGAGACCCTTCCACTGGAGTAACCACTCGAGCATCAACAATAAATGAAAGCCTCTATTCCTGCTTTCTCAGTCAAAAGGAGCCCAGCAAAGTAACTGAAGCACTCGCCGATCCAGATTGGATAATCGCAATGCAGGAGGAAATCAATCAGTTTGAGAGGTTAAAAGTTTGGAACGTAGTACCTAGACCGGCTGGGAAAACTATCATATGGACTAAATGGGTGTTTAAGAACAAAAAGGACGAGCAATGAGTTGTTATCCGTCATAAAGCAAGGCTGGTGGCAAAAGGTTACAATCAACAAGAAGGAATCGACTATGATGAGACATATGCCCCAGTCGCAAGAATTGAAGCCATCAGGATATTCTTAGCTTTCGCTGCACACAAGAACTTCACAGTCTACCAGATGGATGTCAAAACTGCATTTCTCAACGGAATACTAAAAGAAGAAGTTTTTGTATCTCAGCCTGAAGGTTTTGTAAACGAACAACTCCCAGACCACGTCTACAGACTCGATAAAGCTCTCTATGGACTTAAACAAGCTCCCAGAGCCTGGTACGAGGTCCTCTCGGATTTTCTCATCGCCTCTGATTTCACAAAAGGGAAGATCGAAACAACTCTCTTCATCAAGAAGGACGGCTCAGACATTATGTTAGTGCAGATTTACGTTGACGACATCATATTTAGGTCAACAGACTCAAGAATGTGCAGGAACTTTGGGGATCTAATGAAGCAGAAATTTGAAATGAGCATGATGGGCGAACTAAGCTTTTTCTTAGGCCTTCAGGTTAAGCAGCTTCACGAAGGAATCTTCATTAGTCAATCCAAGTACATTCACGACATACTCAAGAAGTACAACTTGGACAACTCTAATGCTGCCATCACTCCCATGTCTACCTCTTGTAAACTTGATGCAGATTCATCAGGAAAATCTGTTAACCAGACGATCTATCGAGGCATGATAGGATCCCTGCTCTATCTTACGTCCAGTAGGCCTGACATCATGTTCGCCACGTGTCTCTGTGCTCGTTTTCAAGCAGATCCCAAGGAGTCTCATATGCTCGTTGTCAAGAGAATTTTCAAATACCTCAAGGGAACTCCAAATCTAGGTCTATGGTACCCGATGAAGTCAAGCTTCGAACTCGTAGGATACACCGATGCTGATTACGCGGGACGCAAGCTGGACAGAAAGAGCACTTCTGGAGCCGCTCAATTTCTCGGGGGTAAACTTGTAAGCTGGTCGTCTCGAAAGCAAAATTGTGTCTCAACTTTGACAGCAGAGGCAGAATATGTCGCTGCTGCGAGTTGCGCTCACAAATTTTGTGGATGAGAACCCAGCTGCGAGATTTTGGCATAACATTAAATCGTATCCCAATTTTTAGTGACTCTAAAAGTGCTATAGCTATAACAAGTAATCCAGTACATCATTCACGCACAAAACATATAGACATTAGATATCACTTTATCAAGGAACATGTGGAACAAGGTATAATCGAAATGCATTTCGTTCACACAGATCTTCAACTTGCCGACCTATTCACTAAGGCATTGGATGAAAAGCGATTCCAATTCCTGGTCTCTAGATTAGGCATGTTGAACCGTAAGACATGATCGATTGTCCCTACATGAACCTGATATTGTGTAAATAGGTCATTTAATTTTTCTCTATATGTTTTCATATGAATGTTAAAAATCCTACTATCATATCTAGGGGGAGGCTAATAAAAATGTTTATGCATGGATAAATGGGGAGTCTTTGAAAGTTTAGCACTAATCTAGGGGGAGACATTGAACACTTCGCACAAATTGAGGGGGAGTTTTTATGATCCTTTATCAAATTTAAATTTCGAGATTGCCTTAAGGGTTAAACTTATAAGATAATAATTTATATAACATTAAAACAATTTTTTCTCGGAAACTCAAAATTGATCGAAACTTAAATATACAATTAACTAAAATGTTTTCTCGGCGAAACTACGTATCGCCCGAAACTTCTTTAAATTGATTTGATAATCGCACGAAGCACGTTTCGATCGAAAGTGCAATTTAATTCCTTCTATAGTTTTCTCGGCGAAACTGACTTTCGCCCGAAACACGCTTCAATTGAAATTGAAAAATTTGCGTAAATGCTTTTATAATTTTATCGGCGAAACTGACTTTCGCCCGAAACACGTTTCGATCGAAATTGAAAATTCTAAATACTTTTATAAGTTTATCGGCGAAAGTGACTTTCGCCCGAAACACGGTTCCATCGAAATTGAAATTCTCTTAAATTATTTTATAAATTAACACGGCAAAACAGAGCATCGCCCGAAACTCAATCAAATCGATCGAAACTCTACTAATATATAGCGTTTCGCCTGAAACACTGTTCTTCTTCATCGATTTTCAAAATCACTCTCAAACCCTCTCTGCAATCGCACACAAAACGTATCACAGTCTCACCGCACACTCTGTTTTTCCGATTATTGCAACTCCAAATCCATCATTGGTAAGGAAAAATATATAATCTACAGCTTTTAACTGATTTCTTTCTCGTTCTTGCAGGTTACGCAGATTAGGGTTAAGTGAGTTCGAGCGAATCGTTCCTCAATCGCGTTTCAATTTCGTTTAAATTCGCCCGAAACAAAACCCTAGATTCAATTTCACATCACAATCGATCGGCCAATACTGAAAATTTTACTTATTCTGTGATTTTAAATCGTTCGATTCGAGGATTTCACCACTTTCGACCGAAACTGACTTTACACTGTTTAATGTAATTTCAATCGTTCAATTTAGACTTTCGACCGAAACCTTTGATTTTTAACATAACACTTTTTTCAATCAGCTTCGATCGAAACCACAATCTAATTTGAATCTATTGATTGCCTCTCACTTTCGGCCGTAACGGAATTCTACTATTACTACGATTTAAATCACACTTGTTCTTTGTTTCGATCGAAACCTAATTTTAACAACCAATATGATTTGAAGTGATTAACAAGTGATTTCATATGCACTGTTTCGCCGATTGATTACCTCAATTTCACTATTTGTTCCTATCGACGAAATTTAGTCATAATTTGTGCAAAATTTCTCTAAGTCCTAACGTGTTAACTACATTTGATCTTGACCCGTCCCTTGATCTTATCTTGCAGATATACTAAAATGGTATGACTCATTGATGAAGTTTTCACTTCAAAGGACTGGGCACAGAGGCCACCCAACAACTTCCAACTTGATTTTGATAATACCTCGTGCTCAGATCCTATTATTATTAAAATCCTAGCAAACCACCCTCTAAAACTCGCCCTAAACATCACCGAGGTAGTCCCTGAAGTCTATGTGCAACAATTTTGGTCCACCCTTCAGAACCCAACCAATAACCCCAAAACCACCCATCTTTCCGCTCAAATCAACAACACCATAGTTGTCTTCACCACAACCATCCTTCGCTCCATACTGAACTTCCCATACTCTCTTATATATGATCACCACCCTTCTAACGACGACTTGATCAGGGACTTCCTATTCATGGGCCACAAACCGAACGCCCAAAACTCCATTCATCTCCCTGACTTCACTGCCAAAGACATCCCTGGACCTTGGAGAACCCTGTTTCTCATCGTTAACAAGTGCCTCTCGCCGAAGCACTCAGGGTCCGACAAATGCAACCGCAACATCATGCTCATCTTCCACGGGATCATCTTCAATAGGAATTATGATGTCGCCCAACTAATCTGGACGGACATCCTTGACCAATTACGAAGGCGAGGTCTCGGATCCACGAAGCCGGTGCTCCCTTACCTATGGTGGCTACCTGTCATCGTCCAGTATTTCGTGGATCTTCATCCCGAAATCGAGCACCGACCCAGAGACGAGGGCTATCAATCTCCTAAGCTCATCAAAATCCAATCAACAAAGAGCAAGATCGATCAGGAGGCCATGCAGTGGAGAAACCCAAGAAGAAGAAGACACCAAGAACACCAAAGCGAAAAGGATGCTAAGGGGGAGATTGTTAGGAATATTTTGTAGCATCCTTTAATTAATGCGATCTTGGGTTAATTTGTCTATTTAGTGGGTTGTAGTAGTTTGGGGTGACTTATGATATTAAGTCATAGTTTTGTATTGGGCTTTAATACACCAAATACTTGTGGTATATAAAGCCCCAATTACCCTAATTAGGGTTTTATCAAAAGAATTAAAAAGGTAAGCCACCTTGTACTTTTCTTTAGAAAAACACACACTAACACGCACTCAAGGTGTTCTTCACGTTTTACACATTCAAACCTTTCTTTTGATCCTTGTTTGGTAATAAAAGGGCCAACAGGTTCTGTGCGGTGGCCCTCGTCAACCGAAGTCTGGTGGACTTCAATTTCCACGGGTCTTCCGACCTCTCCTTGCGACACATCTTTAGAAGATGGTGCTCGGGTCGTTATGGGCACATCAATTAGATGGGCTTGTGTGGAGCTTTCACCGGGGCCACTTCCCGTTGGCACGCTACGAAACTAGGTTCTGTACGGTGGCTCTCGGATGGTGAGCTGCTGATGTCATCATCATCCGTGAGTCTTCCGTCCAATCCTTGAAGAGCCTTAATTGTTGGCTCTTCTATGAACGTTGTTGCCTGTTGGTCAGACTGAGGTTCGGGTAGTGTCGTAGGAATAATGATGTCTTCAAGTGAAGCTGACACTTGACCCGAGGTGGTTGCGTTAGGAGGGTGTTCGGGGGATTTTGAGACACTTGCCTGTTGGGAGGCAAGTGAATGGTCAGGGTGAGGTTGTGCATGCACCGTTGGGTCATTTTCGGCGTCTTCTACACTAAAGGTGGACCCGGCTGTTTCTGTCTGTGGGGGTTCGGATATTATTTCCTCGGGAACGACTATTTGCTGTCGTTCTATGTGTTCAGGCTGTTAGGATTATTCTATTTGTTGTTCATGGATTGGTTCTTGAGGGGTAGACTGAGGTTCCTGAGGGATGGTTTCGATATACGTGGTTGTTCTCTGTTCGATGGTTTCTCTCTCACTCTCACTAACCCCTGGGTTAGACTCAGGCAGGTTTTCCTGAGTCATGGGGTGGGGTATGTTGTATTTCTGGCAATAGGCTTCGATGGCATCTGGACTAGCTAGAGCTAGTAGCTCGCGCGGAATTAGCATAAGTGTGCGCGAGTACTTCTCGTCGGTCTTCGCTTTTTGAAGAAATTTGAGTTTGGACGGGCTGTGATTTTCTTCTTCTGGTCGTGATGGTATCCCCGGTGTTGTGGTCATAAAGTGGTGGATCATTAGTGAGAACCACCGGGGATAGGGCAGGTTCTGTGGCTTCTTCGATTTCGATCTCTGGTGAAGTTGATCATCAAGGTCTGATGTGATCAACTTGGCATAATCATAATTCTTCCTGAATACGATCCCGTGGAATATCCTAAGAATTGTGAGGCTGCATCTGTCCCAGCCTGAGTGCTTTGGCGAGAAGCACTTGTCGACAATTGCAAAAAGGGTCCTCCAAGGAAGCGGAATCATGGACTGCTGAATGCGGGACGAACTCGACTGAAACGTCGTATCCCATCGTTCTCATGTCGCCAATGAGCTCGTCCTCAGATGCCTCAGGTTCAAAGAGTTAGGAATATGCCCTCGAATGCTATACAAGGATTAGATTGTATAGGCCATTAGCTTATTTATCATTCGACCTTTTATGTAATAAGATATTTTTTGTGTGTTTATTGAAAGGCGTTGTTCGTTTATTGGATATAAGAGTACTTTACTAAGCATCCGGTAAAGCAATAGATGAACAAATCCAAATGTGTCGAGTTGAGTCACTGTTCTCGATGAGTACGAGAGAGGAAGGTACCAGTGGACTCTTAACCTCGAGCATTAAAAGTCCGTAATCCTTAGGCTCCAGTTGGGTGCTGGATAACCGATTACGGCTTATTTGTCGATGACCTATCGAGTGCCGATACCCCCTTGGAAGCGGAGGTCATGACTTGTGATGCGAGTCGAATCAAGGGATTGAATCGTTTCATGGACACTGACTCACGGGTCGTACGGTCGGACATGGCTTATTACTCAAGGAGTGTTAATGACCGACGACAACACTATAGTAGTCTACGTGAACCTTACACCGAAAGGGGCTTTGGCGAAGTTGAATTCGAAGTCTCGACTGTCACTGGTTCCCCTCGACCCGATTTGCTGTTGCTTGGGTCAGCGGGCCAGATGCGGTCTTGATGATGATTTGTGATTGCCGGGCTTAGACCGCCGAGTACGTATTCACAGTTTCGCAAGTAATCGAGATAAGTGTCCTATGAGGACGGCGACGGGAAATTACGAAATCCTTGGCCAAGGTATTGAACTAACTCATGTTAGACATGGAGGGTAGTTTGGTAATTGCCTCGTCTCCGTTTTATCATAGAATCGAGTATAGTGAGTTTGACATAGACCATGGCTCTCACTCGATTGGGACACAGTTGAAGGGTTTATACGTAGTACTATAATCTATAGTAAGGTTCTCGAATAAAGACTCGGTCGAAATTTGCACTCGAATCGGGTTACGGCCCGGTACTGCGGGATTGGCTAGGTAACTGTCGGACTCTTGGATTCCTTCCTTGCCGATTGAGTCGAACCTAGAGAGTCGGGCTTAAAAAGGATCATCAAGGTGTACTGATAAGAAGATAGTGTTTTGGGCCGTTGGGCCGCGCCTTAGTGGGCATCGGGCCGTTTAATGGACCGAAGTCGGACTTCGTATGAAACTAACTTTGTGACTTGGGCTTGGCCAAGTGCTTAAAAAGGCTTGAGGGTAAAATTGGAATTGGACCCTAAGCTAATTTTCGAATTATGCCATGGGAATTAATTTCGAAAATTAAATATAAATATAGAAATAATGTATTTGGAATAATATTTATTTTAAGGTGAAAATTTCGAAATTAATCTTGGATTAAGTTTCGAATTTTATACCATATTTACATGTACTTAGTTTGACTTAGTATTTAAGTCAGTTGTCTAATTATGGTAAGTATCCTTATATGAATTTTGAATTAAATAAGGGAGAGAAAGATATGGCAAAATCTCTCCACTTAAGGAGCAAAATCGAAAACCATATCTTTGAGATATCCTAGGGATTTCCAAATATATCATAGTATAAATAGGGCAGCCCTATTTCATAATTTGGAGTGAAAATTTCGTCCATAACAAAGGCACAAAACACACACGAAAAAAAAAAACACTTTTCTCCCATACGACGGCTAGGTTCTCTCTAGCCATCTTTAGAGAACTGATTCCGTGGTACACTGCGAGGTCGGCGTGACGATCTAGTACCATCCACCACCATCGACGAAGTCTTAAAGAAAAGGACGAGGAGCTGCCACTCGCTTCAACTGGTAATTCTCTATGGGTTTGACCCGCCCTATTACATGTCTATGTGTTACTATTCTGATCCGAGCAACGAGGGCAATAAGGGAACCCGGAAAATTTTTGTTCCGCACCGTACCCGGGGACGTGGCGTCTCCTGGAGACACCGGGTAACCCAACTATTGTATCAGAGCGGGTGCTCGTGATCAGAATCATAACGTGTTTAAATTGAAACGAGGCGCGTGGGAGACGATCGAAAAGCCGACACGGTTTGACCGTCGTTGCGCTGCCGATGCGTCGTTTGCCAACCCACGGCCACCAACTCGTGCGGTACAGACCGAGGATGAACCACGGACCAGACAGGGACCCGCGCGACGGCGGGACACGGGCAGCCGCGCGTTGCGCGCGGGCTGCGTGCGCCGTAACGGCGGTACAACTGCGGGATTGGGCTGCTTTGAGCAGGCCCGATCAGCCTCGAACCTTGGGTCCAACGCCAGCCATGGTGGCTTAGGCGCCATATGCGGATGGCGCTGCCGCAAGGTGCGGTGGCCCGGCTGAGATCGTCCGCGGCTTTGGCCGCGGACTGCGATGGCGCGCATGGTGCGCGCTGTGCAAGACAGCCGCAGCGACTCCGGCTCGGCCGGAACGCTGCTGCGGCGATCTCACCCGGCGAGGCAGTGACTCGGCACGAAGGAGCTGAGTCGACGAGGGAGTCGCGACAGTATTATGCTGCGAGCTGAACACGCGCGCGTTGCGCGGCGTGGCGTCGCCGGCGGTGGCGGCACCGGCTCCAGCCGGGACTCCACGCCAGCGGCCTTCTCCGCCATGGCTCCCCGGCGTGTTTTGACGGCTGAGCGAATTGAGTCGCGGCAGCTATGTTAGAGCTGCATGCTCAAAGACTTAACGGGCCTTTTAATGGGCTTGGCCCGTTTAAGGCCCAATTTTAGTTTCTTTTTAAAATCATGTAATTGTCAACGTGCTCGTTATGAATGTGATTTAAGGCGCACTTGCGGGTTTAGGAATTTGGTTTCCGGGTAGGCAGTTAAACCCAATAAGCAGGGTTAGCCGTGAGGGTCAATGACTGAGACTAAGATAGTTGAAACTCTTATTGGATAAGTTCGTGTTCGACGTGACTTCGATAAGATTAGATGAGCCAAATATTGAGTTAAAGGCTGAGGCGAGTCTAGTCGAGTCGGGGACATCAACTCCACTATGAAACTTTCAACGAGGTTTCCGAAACTCTTCTCGGGAGGATAGTTTTTCGAGAAAAATAGTGGGAGTCAAGCGAAACGAAAAGTCCTTGTTGGCGCTTGATGAATGATAAGATAAACCTAATTAGATCTTTATTTTCTGCAGCTTTACGTTTCTTTCTATTTACTGCGATGACGAACATAATTACTATGCTGCTTGAGAGAAACTGTTTGGTGGGACCAAACTACGTGGACTGGCTCCGTAACTTGAGGATAGTCCTAGGTATGGAGTCGCTGACTTATGTCCTCGATTCCCCCGTACCGCAAGTCCCAGGGACTGATACGAGTGGCGAAGACCGGGCTGCGTATGCCAAGTGGCAGATAGACGAGCCAAAGGTCAAGGGCTATATACTTCTTTCCATGAGCAATGAGTTGCAGCGCACTCACTCGGAAATGGAAGTGGGCGCCATTTTGCTTCATTTGAAGGAGCTTTTTGGCGAACATTCCAGGAGTGCTCGCTATTCCCTGAGGGAGCAACTATTTCATTGCAAAATGGCTGAGGGTAGTGACGTCGGAGCGCATGTGCTCAAGATGATCGATTGGATCGAAAGACTCGAGGCACTGGACTTTATCATGGATAACGAACTCCAGAACGATCTTATACTTCAGTCGCTCCCACCTTCCTTCAATTCGTTCATCGTGAACTTTAATCTGAACAAGGCCGAGATGACATTGACTGGGTTAATGAACCAGTTGTCGGCAGCGCAGACTCAGATGAAGAAGGTGAAAGGAAATGAAGTTGTTCTTGTCGCGAATGCTAAGACTCGAGGGTCGAGTACAAAGAAAAGGTCGGACAAGCCCACTAAGCCCAAAGGACGAATTTCGAAAGGCAAGGCCAAGAAGAACGTGTTCAAAGGCGCCAAGCCGACAGACAAGTGCCTTCACTGCAATGAGCTTGGCCATTGGAAGCGCGATTGCCCGACGCTAGCCGCCTCAGGTAAAGAACTTTACGTTTTGGAAATAAATTGTTCTATGACAGTATATTCCGCTTCATGGATCTTAGACTCGGGAGCTAGTGCTCACATCTGTGTTTCGAACCAGGGTCTGGAACGAAGTAGGAAGCTGGCGGATCGAGAGATCATGATCAACGTAGGAAGCGGACATATTACACCGGCGACCCACATTGGATCAAGAACTCTCGTTTTATCTACTAGACATAGTTTACTGCTTTCCGATTGTTTGGTTTTGCCCAAGGGGCTTAAGAATATTGTTTCTATTCCCGTTTTGAGCGGAAACGGTTATGAGTTCCGTTTTAGTAATATTATATGCAATATTTATTTTGGAAATAATTGCGTCGGAAGTGCAAGTTTATTGAATGGGTTGTATTACCTAAATATCGAAGATAAAATAAAAACTGTGAATACAGTCACCAACAAACGAAAATTGGAGTCGAACTCAAGACTGCTATGGCATCTTCGACTCGGTCACGCTGGAGAACAGAAGATTCTTGAGTTGGAGAAAACCGGCGTTATAAAGCCGCTTGGATCTGATCCCTATCCAACTTGTGAATCTTGTATCTTTGGAAAGATGACCAAGTCGCCCTTCACAGGGACTTTCACGAGAGCCGCAGAACTTCTCGGTTTGATCCACATGGATGTTTGCGGACCGTTCGGGGTAGTGGCTCGCGGTAACTTCCATTTTTTCGTTACCTTCACTGATGATCACTCTCGCTTTGGCAAGGTGTATCTCATGAAGAATAAGTCTGATACTTTTGAATGGTTCAAAGAGGACAAGGCTTTGGTGGAAAATCAGACTGGAAAGAGCATTAAAGCCGTTCGATCAGATCGAGGCGGCGAGTACATGAGCCTCGAGTTTGACGAGTTCTTGAAAGAGAACGGGATAATTTCAAAGATGACACTGCCCGGAACACCGCAGTTGAACGGTGTGTCCGAATGCAGAAATTGAACTCTGTTGGATAAGGTTCGATTTACGCTAAGCTATACAAACCTGCCCATATCGTTGTGGGGTCATGCCCTGTTGACAGCGGCACACATTCTGAATAGATGACCTACAAAGTCTGTCAATCGTATTCCGTATCAGATATGGACAAGACGAAAACCGAGCTTGAATCACATTAGAATTTGGGGTTGCCCCGCGTTTGTGAAAAAGCTCAAGGCATATAAACTGGAATCGAAGGCTGTGAAAGGACGTTTTGTCGGGTATCCTGAGGATTCCATGGGATACCAGTTTTACTTCCACGACGATCAGAGAATCGTTGTAGCCCTTCAGGCTCACTTTCTCGAAGAAGATTTCGTTCGAGAAGGTGGAGCGGGTCTCAAAGTAACTCTTGGAGAGTATTCAGAAGCGCTTTCACAAACTCCAGTGTCGGATGACACCGTAGAGCAGTCCGAGACGCAACCTGACTTGCGCAGGTCGGGTAAAATATCTCGCCAGTCTGAGAGATACGGGATGGCCCACATCGAGCACGAGGTTGCTGCGATGGAAGGGCACGTCGGAGACGATCCCACTACCTATGACCAGGCAATCAGGGATAAAGATTCGGAGAAATGGCTTATAGCTATGCAAGCCGAAATGGATTCTATGCACGAAAACCAAGTCTGGACTCTAGTAGACCTCCCAGATGGTTGTAGACCCATTGGGTGTAAATGGATCTACAAGAGAAAGATAGGATCTGACAGATTGGTTGATACATACAAAGCTAGGCTTGTGGCGAAAGGGTACAGTCAAAAAGAGGGCATTGACTATGAGGAGACCTTTTCGCCTGTTGCTATGATAAAGTCCATTCGAACATTGCTTGCGATAGCTGCGCACTATGACTATGAAATCTGGCAGATCGATGTGAAAACTACATTCCTAAATGGATACCTCAACGAGGAAATATATATGGAGCAGCCCAAGGGTTTTACATCGCAAGGAGATGCTCATAAGGTGTGCAAACTGAACAAGTCCATTTATGGACTGAAACAAGCCTCCAGAAGCTGGAATCTTCGGTTCGATGAAGTGGTCAAGGGCCATGGATTCTTAAAGAACGAAGACGAACCTTGCGTCTACAAGAAAAGCAGTGGGAGCAAAATATCTTTCCTCGTATTGTACGTGGACGACATCCTTTTGATAGGAAATGATATTGGAATGCTCTCGATGGTGAAAGCGTGGCTTTCGACCGAATTCTCCATGAAGACTTGGGAGAAGCTACCTACATCTTGGGGATTCGCCTTTATAGAGATCGAGCGAATCGTATGTTAGGACTCTCACATGCCCTTTACTTAGAGAAGGTCCTGAAGCGATATAATATGGACAACTCTAAGAAAGGGTTCCTGCCTATGCGGCATGGGATTCACCTTTCCAAGGCTATGAGCCCTAAAAGTGAGTTGGAGCGGAAAGAGATGAATGGAATCCCCTATGCATCCGCGGTGGGTAGCTTGATGTACGCGATGCTTTGCACGCGACCTGACTTGGCGTACGCTGTGAGCGTAGTCAGTCGGTTTCAGGCTGACCCTGGTAAGGAACATTGGACAGCAGTCAAGACTATCATCAAGTACCTCAGACGGACTAAGGATATGATGCTGGTCTACGGTAATGGAGAATTTGAAGTGGAAGGGTATACCGATTCGGATTTCCAGTGTAATATCCGTAAATTTACTACGGGATTTTTGATATAACTAATTATATAGTTGTGTGAATTAGGAAGTTTGGCAAATAAAATTAAGTTGTGAAATGAAAATATAAATTTCTAGTTCAACTTTAAGTTCGAAAGTTTTAAAAGCCAAGTGAAATTTATAAAATTATATTAGATTGGGCTAAATTAAATTGAGATATTGGAATCAAGGCCCAAATACTCAAAGCCTACGTTAACACTGAAGTTACTTAGGATCTAGGGAAAAATAAAGATAACCAAGTAGTCTAATCACACGAATTTCAATGAGAAACTACCCATGTATGTCGAACACATCTACTAGTAGACCCTTAGAAGATAACAATAACAAAGGAGAACTATTTCGAGCCAAAGCTGAAAGGAAAGGAAACCTTGACAAACAAATTGGAACTTCAATAAGAACGGTAAGAACTTTATTTACAACTTGCAAAATTTCCGTGCTTAAAATAGCTTATATACAACCTTACGTGAATAAGAAGATTAGGTGAAGAATGGACTCAATATGTGAGTTCGATTCATGCTCATATTTTATTATAAGTTTAAATGAAATTATGTAGGAAGTTTATGAGTTCAAAAGCTTTCGTGGCTAACTATCCTAATGTACCGTATGTTTCCGATATATATATTTGTGTGTACTTTACACAAGCTTATGTTGACCAAAGGGAATTCGAATTATGTTATATGAAGAAACCCAAAATCCCTAAGCTTCGATATATGATCCTAGATATTTTAGGTGAGATAAGCTTTAATGATTTTTGAACCATGCGATAAATCTTATAATCTGTTTAAAAGAATTATGCTTAGAAACCCTAAAAACATAGAACTATTCGTAGGGTACTATGCTTAAGAATCTTAGGAATTGAAGTAAAAGTTTACACCTGCTCAGAGGCTGATAAAGGAAATTTAATCATTCTCAAAGTTAGCTGTGTTCCTTAGAAATTTAACGTTTTAAAGTGTACTATATTCTGGAATTAGGTTGATTCTCAAAATAAATGCGGATAGAAAAGAAAAGTTTCAAGAACTGTGAAGTTTGATTTTCGACAGGAATTTTTATAGTATTATTAGGGTTTTCGGCATTACCATGTTAGCAAAGTTCTCGACATTTATAAAGATCCCGAAATGTATAATAATGTGCGACATTAGTATGATTTCGATAAGAAGATCTCGAGGTCTATAATACAAAGATTTCAAGATGCTTTAGAGAAAGATTTCGAGGTATAGGATAGAAGTCGATATGAAATCTCGACATTTATTAGATCTCGAGATTTAATGACCTTATCGTAGATAGATTTCGAAATATATATGATAAGAAAAGTTTCGAGACCTATCATGTGTCGAAATGTATCATAGAAAGATACTATAGGCAGATGTCGAGATAGGTAACAAAAAGAATTTCAAGAGGTGATAAATCGATCTCGAGATGTATCTTCAGAAAGATTTCGACACCATATAATAGAAGTTATTTAGTAAGTTGAGATGTCGAGATGTATTAATAAAAGTTATTTAGTAAGTTGAGATGTCGAGATGTATCTACATAAGTTGATATGAGATCTCGATATTAGTTATTTAATAAGATTTCGATAAGAACATAGGGATCTCGACATTTAATAAAACATTGCCGACCATTTTCATTGTGAATAAAGTTCGACATTTACCTTAGATCTCGATAAGTAAGGGCCTCGATATTTTCTTTTATACTATGGTCTTGATTCTCGACATTGGTAAGATGTCGACAACTTTAATTACGACAATTGCTTCCCAACAAAAGAACAACAAGCTTATTAAAAATCTCGAGATTGTTTGATGATATCGATATTTACTTTCCAACAATAGTTCTCGACATTGTATGAATATTTCGACATATATATTATAGAAAGATTTCGAGATGTGATAATGATATCATACAAAGATTTCGAAATATAATAGTTTTCGATAATTCGTAATTGTAGCATTTTAGGAATTTTAGGGTTTTGCTATTTCTAGGGTTTTCGATATTTAAGATTTGGAAATTTGAGACTTACGTAACTTAGCAAAAATAGTGAGGTGATAATATTTATTTATTCAGGGGATCGATATATAGGGACTACACCGGACTTCGTATTTGACTATAGCGGGAGGACAGGTAGGTGGATCATCCATCTACAATACGTAAACACAATTATGTGTTTTCATGTGATTATGTGATTTACGTGACTTATGTGATTAATATGTTTTACGTACGTTTTATATAAATCATGTTTTATGATATTTTTATATACATGGCACGTGCATATCACGTTAGGGCAAGAGATGATTATACCATGGTGTGACGGTAGGATATGAGATATTGACGTACGGGGTAGAATTGAGATGTTTGTGATTGGCGACTCTTAGAGGAGTCGAGGTTGGGCTCACTGGGCACCTGGCGGAGACAGACGTGATCGATCTGTCTACTCGGACGTGATCGATTCGAGGTGCATACCGCCGGATGGGATTTTTGATTGGTGCGGGAGATATACGACCTAGTAGGAGACCATTGACGTGATCGATCAGTGCACTACCGGCGTAGCTCGCCGCGAGACTTGGGGGTGGCCTCCCATTAGTCTATTGCGCGCGGAGGTATCGAGCCTAACCTAGGGCCCTGTATTGTGTGAAATAGGAATGCGGGAAAAGAAGAGTGTGCATTATATCATGTTGTGAGATATGGGATTGGGGTTGAGTGTACACTTGCATACATGCATTTTATTCACCTACTGGGCAAAGTGCTCAGTGTTTATGTGTTGTTAGTCTGACGCTGATACGCGTCGAGACTGAGGCGGCTGGTGGCGGTGCTCCACGGACTTTTGAGGGCGGTGCGGTACATGGATGAAGACCTGTGGAGCGTTTGTAGGACTTTTGTTCTTTTGATATTTTTGGGGCTTCAGCCCGTGTACAGAGATGACAATGTAGACGTATGTTTGTAATAATGTATATTATTTTAGGAAAAAGTTTTAATTAGACGGGCCTTCCGCGGCTTACGTTGCGGAAATCCGCCACTAATCGTACTTAGAAAAGTAGGGTCGCCACAGGTGGTATCAGAGCTTCGGCTTTAGATTCTAAAGACTGTCCATGTACTGCAGCTCAAAAGCCTGGAGAACCAGCCTGGCCTGTAAGTTTAAAGATTTGTTATATGATTACGTGTTATTTGATATATGTGTTTTCTATGACTGATTGTAGAACTAGTTGAAAATGCCGAGGACACGTAGAGAAGTGGGTGAAACTAGTCGTAGGGCGGGTTCCGAATCCCCACCGAATGAGGACCGCTCTACCATTCATCAGTTAACTGATCTGATTCGGCGGCAGTCCGATCAGATTAACGACCTTATCCACCGTCAAAATTCCTCTGAACATCACTCATCCCCTGGCCTAGAACGTGTAGAAACAGCCGGGGAAAGGTTCCGAAGGTTAAACCCCCCTTCGTTCGAGGAAGCCGCCGATCCTACCTACGCGGAGGATTGGCTCAGAACTATTGAAAATATATTCCGCGTCAGTCATCTTCCTGATACTGAGAAGGTGACTTGTGCCACTTTCATGTTACGTGGGAACGCGGGCTACTGGTGGTAGGGGTGTTCATTATTCGGTATACCGACCGAAAAAAACCGAAATACCGAAATTTCGGTACAAAACCGAACCGAACAAAAAAATTCGGTTCGGTATTCGGTTCTTAAAAAAAAATTCGGTATTCGGTAAATTCGGTTCGGTACAGATTTTAAATTTCGGTAAATTCGGTATACCGAATTACCAAAATTTTAAAATTAAAATATATTTTATTATATTAATATTGAAAATAAAATTAAAATTATATTAATATACATATTAATTTAATTTTTATCGATTTTTTTTATTATTATAATTTAAATTTCGGTAAATTCGGTAAAACCGAATTTACCGAAAAAAATTTCGGTAAATACCGAATACCGAACCGAGAAATTCGGTTCGGTATTCGGTACCTATTAGGGGTGTACCGAAATTTCGGTATACCTAAATTTCGGTTCGGTTCTGTACAGTATGTACCAAACGAATACCCCTAACTGGTGGGACACCATCCAGGTGCTCGAGGATCCCACTATGATGACCTGGGAGAGGTTTAAGACCCTCTTCCGAGGAAAGTACTTCACGACACCAGATCGAGCACAGAAGTTGAACGAGTTTATCAATCTGAAGCAAGGAGGAATGTCAGTGGCGGATTACATCCGCAAGTTCGAACAACTCTCGAGGTTTGTGCCACATATAGTGGCTACAGACGAGCTAAAGATTGAGCGTTTTCTGGAAGGTCTCAAACCCGAGATCTTCCGAAGCGTAAGCATGTACGATACTGTTAGGATATTTAATAGATTGTGTCAATAGTTTAAGTCTTATGATTTATTTTGTTATTATCCTTTAGCTTAGGCTTAGGACTAGAATGTAATTATCGTATATTTAATGACTGGGCCTTAATATACCTAGGGTTAATGTGGTATATAAGGTTTTACCAACTCACTTATGAAAGTAATCAAAGATCAAAGGCTTATCCAAATTTTTCACACAATACACACACTCAAAGGTGAGACTACTCCTTTTTCATTCTATTAAAGCCTCTTTGATTCCTTGTTTGGTGCATTCGGGACCAACAAGTGGTATCAGAGCAAACGTGGATCGATCTGCATTGATTTGAATCCAGTTTCGTTCGATTCCAAGAAAGATCAAAGGTGTTAAGGGCAAAAAATTATTTTCGGGCATTTCGAGCTTGTTTTGGGGTTTTGATGCTTCGTTTTTGTGTTTAAAACCTTCCCCCAGATCGAGTATATGCCTAAAATGTTTTTAGAACACTTTTGGATCAGTTTTAACGAGTTTTGAGCAAGATTGAAGCAAAAAAACTTTTCGGAAAAGAACATCTCGGCCATTCTCTATTTTGGTCGATCTGACCTATTTTTGGGTGTTTTTAGCTCACAAATCGGTCGATTATATGTTTAGGGAAGAATTTCTGAAGTTTAGGATCAAGTTTGAGCGATTTTGGTTGAGATTTGAGTGAAAACGGACGGTTTTCTGGGAAAGATTCTCGACAAGCAATGGAACAGTACTTTGATGTTCTTGCCCGCGAAATTGGTTGAGATTTGAGTGAAAACGGACGGTTTTCTGGGAAAGATTCTCGACAAGCAATGGAACAGTACTTTGATGTTCTTGCCCGCGAAACTTTCTGAATCGTTCAAATCCGAGAAATTTCATATCCGCGAAGTTGATTCCGAGAATTTTTAAACTGCGAAAATTTCACTTTCACTGCATTTTTCGCAACGGCCTATGCTCAAAATCCGAGAATTTTTAAAACCGCGAAAGATTTCTCTTAGACCCAATTTTTCTCAACTTCGTACTCTTTAAAATCCGAGAAACTTTATATGCGAAAAAGTCTATTCCAAGGATTTTTCTAAGCCGCGAAATTTTCCAAACACTGAGAAATTTTACTAAGTCGAGAAATTTTCAGCCGAGAATTTTCAAAAATTCCATACCCTAGAAAGCTTATTCTGCGAATCTTTCTGAGCCGCGAAATTTTTTTCAAGACCGAGAAAGTTTTGAACTTCGCGAAAATTTCTACATCCGAGAAAGTTTTCAAAGCCGAGAAAGTTTATCTCATCTGAGAAAGTTTTTTCAATACCACATCTCTTTCAAATCCGAGAAAATTCCTAAGACCACACTTCAACTCTCGATGCAAATTTTTTTTAACATGCGAAATTTTCTTGTGAAGCTTTAAAACTCTCAACTGAGAATCGTTCTCACATGCGAAATTTTAAATCCGAGAAATTTTCAACTGAGAATTTTTTTTTAGAATTTCTCTTTAAAACTCACAAACACCGAAATTTCTCAACACATTTTCTCGGATAACTCTTCATTTAATCACGTCAATTCGAACTGCGAATTTTTTTTTTCTCTTGACGTGTTAAGTCTTTTTCTCGTGTCAAAATCTTCTTGGGTTAAACTTTTCTCAAACTTATTTAAGATTTGATCCTAACACTTCAGTCCTAACACCCCAGACCACTTTTGATATAAAATTTGTTTTTGCTCCTCAAGTCTCGATTTAAATTTCTAAAACTTCTCCTAATTTCAAGATATATTTCTCTTCCATACATTATCGACCATCACACACGCTCACTTAGTTCTAAGAAATTCTTTAAACAATTTTATTCTCAAAACTCTACTCATTAAACTCGTATTTCTCTTATCATTCGTTACTAACTCTCTTATATATACAAGATCAAAACCACGGACGATTCGACTGCACCAACCATGTCTACCACGAATGACATCTCCACAGTGGGCTCCGACACCAGGCCTCCGATGCTGCGACAAGGCGACTACAGCATATGGACAAACCGGTTCCTCACGTTCATCAGAAACAAAGGTGCACCACTCTCTCAATACCTTCTGGACTCCATCTTCAACGGACCAGCACAGTTCTGGACAATCATCCCTGCACAGCCAAACGCAAACCCTCCCATGGATGAACGCCGCACTCCAAGAGGTCCCATCAATGAGGATGAACTGGCTCGCGTACAGGCCGACGAGACTGCCAAAGGATACCTCTTCCAGGCTATGGGCAACGAAGTCTATGCTCACATCGAGTGCTGCACAACTGCTAAAGAAATATGGGATGAACTCGTAGAAATCATGGCAGGCACAACTGAAAGTGCTCAAGGGAGGAAATCAGCCTGTCTCTCACAGTATGAACACTTCCAAGCCTACGAAGGAGAGGAGCTGCGTGACACGTACCTCAGATACCTGAAGGTCATCAATGAACTCAAGAAAGCCAGGATCTCGAGGGACAAATTCGATATCAACAATCGCTTTCTTGGAAGCCTCAAACCACATTGGGGCAATGCAATCGTGATGATGATTCAGAGTAAGGACCTCTCCAACACTTCCATCCATGCTCTTTATGACAGTCTGTCTGCCTATGCTCCATACGTGCAACCTCAGTCCACCAACACTCGAGTCGACCCACTGGCCCTCCTCTCGAACAAAACCAATGATCGATCTTCCACCACTAAGACCAAACAGAACAAAGGAAAGCTACCAGCTGTTGTATCTGACACCTCTTCAGGATCCGAAGCTGATACAGAATCAGACGAAGATGTTCGTGATATACGCAAGCAACTGGCAATGCTCACTAAGTTGGTCTCAAAGAAGATCGGGAAAAAATCCTCATCCTCTTCCAATCACCAAAGAACCTATAGCGGCACCAAAAAGACTACTCCCACAGAGGAAGCCAAGCCAACAATGAAAGAGGAGGTCTCCGCACCTCAAAAGTCTGTGAAGTGCTTTCGGTGTGGACAGATAGGCCATTTTGCCAAAGAATGCCACGCCCCACGCATGAAGGACTCCGGCTACTACGACCGTAAGGCCAGAATGACCCGCAAGATGGAAAGTGGGAAAGTTCTACTCACCGAAGAAGCTGAATGGGTGAATGACACTTCAGATGACGAGGAGCCTAAGGATGAAGATTGCTGCATGGCAAGGCTGGTCGAACATGACGAGGACGAGGAGATGGGTCATACCGGTGAAAACGCAGCTAATGCTCCTACCGACGCTGAGTCTGAGGTACGAATCTCACACCTCGATGATGTGTTTAATCACCAACACGCCACTAAGAAACCCACCGTAGACGCTAGGGATTATGATGAACTTAAGCTAAAATTTGAAAACAACTATGCCTTACTTAGTCTAAAAGTAGAAGAACTTGCCTGTACAAATGAACGCCTAATGGCCTCTGAAGCTTTAGTCAAACGTCTGCAAAGCAAGAACAAACAAAGTGAGACTAAGGTTAAGGAAACTACACTAGCCATTAGTTCATGTGAAACTTCTCGCCTCCTGACGGCCTCCCAATATGAACTGCTTACGAAGGAAAGAGTTAGGTTATACCGCAAGGTGAAAGAACTTGAAGAGCAACTTCACCTTAGAAACGAAAACTCACGCATCTTATGCCTATTGAACCAACCAGTGGAAACAGAATTCTACAACGCCCGTTGGGGGATCGGACTGTCTAGCAATTGCGATCCAACACCGCTAACAGTTAAAAGATATAACATGTGCAACACTACGTTCTTGCAAACAAGAAATGGTGCTCCCCCGCAGCTTAAGCCATTTGTGAGATCATCCTCCGCTGCCATCTTAGAAGAAACAAGAGAACAGAACATTCATTGGGCAGAAATCGCGTATAACTACACAGAATTGAATAATAGAAATAAGACTAAGGTATCCTCACTCTCGGAGGATGTCGAAACCTTACTCCCAAACAACGAACAGGAAGTTGCTTTTCAAGATGTGCTCTCTCGCACTTACATCCCAAAGAAACTACTACTCATAGCGGAACTAGAACGACAACTAGAAGTAGAGAGGAAGGCCTTTGCAAAAGAGCGAGATGAGCTACTTAGCAAAATCTACACACTAGAAAAATTTCCCAATACGAACTATCCCTCTACATCGAGTCAAGTACCCGATTCTCAAACATGTAAATGTAAGAGGACGGCGAAAATGACTCCTGAAGCTGACATATGTTCTAACACTAACTCTAGTATTCTTATGGATACAGGGAATGTGAGTTCGACGTCTCTGGAAGGCAGTTCGTATCAAATAAAGGAGAACCCGCTCTTCGACGACAAGAAGAAAAAACCATCCTATATTCGTCCTTCCTCTCTATGTACTGAATCCCACTGTCCAAAGTTCGTAGACAATTATGTTTCCAAAACTTATCTTTCTTTTACCAAACTTATGTCTATGTGCTGCTGCAATGATTTTGTTCTCCCACGATTTCATGAATATGAAACACATGACCACGCAACACTCCGACCTCGCAAGCGAACCTTCTCTACGACGACGTCTCTGAATCCTCCCATATCGCCTAAACCTAAGGACAAACATAAACGTCTCTCGTCGTCAAACGCAAACGCACCTACTACTCGCAAACCAAAGGCGACCAAAACCGAAGCACGAAAACGACAACCACATTCCCCGCGCCAATTCATGTATAAGGCGCCATACATGCAAGCACAAATTAGGAAAATATGGGTTAGAAAAACCATAATCCCGCCTAATCAAACAAACGACAAAGGGAAAGCTAAATTAGATTCTACACAATCTGATTCAGAATCCACATTTCCCATTAAACGCATGAAAATTTTACTTGTATCACAAGAATGCCCCGTCAGTAAACGGGAACCCAACATTTGCTGATGATTGCAGGTCTGTCATGTGTGGTATCTAGACTCGGGTTGCTCCACACACATGACGGGGAACAAGGAGCTGCTGAGCAACTTCTCCGAGCGCTATCTCGGAAGGGTCTCCTTCGGAAACAGTCAAATGGCGCCAATTCTCGGATCTGGTGATCTCGTCCATGACAAACTGACGATCAAGGGCATCTCTTACGTTGAGGGTTTGAGCTACAATCTCTTCAGCATTGGTCGTTTCTGCGACAAAGGATACAAGGTTCTCTTCGAATCTGACATCTGCAGCATTATAGATGCCTCGGGACTGCCACTTCTTTCTGGAACGCGCACGTCTCACCTCTACGTACTCAATCTCACGACCTCTCGACCAATATGCCTTCTCTCTCGGGCTGCACCTAAGTTGAATGATCTATGGCACCGACGTCTTTCACATCTCAATTTCAAGACTATCAACAAACTGCGTCAGAATAAACTGCTCCGCCTGTGAATTGGGGAAGATGAAGCGATCGTCTCACATATCCAAGGAAACGCCGTCCTCTAAGCTCATCCTCGAGCTCTTACATATGGATCTGTGTGGCCCAATGCCTACGGCCACACTCGGAGGAAGACGGTATATTCTTGTGATTGTCGACGATTTTTCACGCTACACATGGACAAAACTCATTCGTACAAAGGATGAAGTTCCTGATGTAATTATCGGGTTTGTTGTTACGTCCCAAACTCTTCATCAACAGAAGGTTCGGATTATCAGAACTGACAACGGAACTGAGTTTAAGAACAAGAAGCTCAGTGATTTCTATGCCACTCAGGGCATCACTCAGCAGTTCTCAGCTGTGAAGACACCGGAACAGAATGGTGTCGTTGAGCGTAAGAACAGGACACTAGTTGAAGCAGCTAGGACTCTCCTCATCCAATCCGGACTTCCTCACTCTCTTTGGGGCGAAGCTATCCAAACGGCCTGTTACACGCAGAATCGGGCTTCCATCCACAAGAGATTCAATTGCACTCCATACGAGATGTTGAACAACCGTCGTATACCAGATATATCTTATCTAAGGGTTTTCGGATGCCGATGTTTTGTTGCCAACGATCGCCAACATCTTGGGAAGCTTGATCCAAAAGCACTCGAAGGAATCTTTGTTGGTTATTCACTAAACTCGAAGGCATACAGAGTCTATCTTAAGGAGAAACGATCTGTCATTGAGAGCACAAATGTCACCTTTGACGAAAGCGAAGGCGACCTCATGGCTTCTGCTCATATTAGTCCAGAACCAGGTCTTCTACAGTCGTTGACAAAAGGTCAACCTTCAACGGCGAGAACTTCCTCATCTGAGGGCTACTCTGGTGAACTGGATCTCGATCTACTTTTCGAGTACTTCTATCCAGTTCCCAAGACTCCCGCCGCCACCACTGAACCTACCGCTGCACCCACTCCACCTACACCACCAGCTATCGGCAATGACGTCGTTCCTCCAAACTTGGATACACTCAATCTCAACGAAGACACCTACCCAACCCTGGGAACATTGCTGATCCTAATGATGAACCTTCTCAATCCACTACGGTTGAGATCTCTTTTTCGCACACCGGACCCCAATCTAATGAGCCTCCAATAGACACAAATGCGGCTAGCTCCTCACAGACCAATGTACCACTCTGGGCTCGGTCTCATCCTACAACCAGATTATTGGGGACCCCACATCCGGTGTTTCGACACGTTCGGCTACGATGAATGAAAGTCTGTTTGCTTGCTATCTCAGTCAAGTCGAACCATCACGAGTAGCTGAAGCTCTCAACGATCCCGATTGGCTGATTGCTATGCAGGAGGAAATAAATCAGTTTGAACGTTTACAAGTTTGGAAACTCGTACCACGACCCCAAAATAGATCCATTATCGGCACAAAATGGATATTCAAGAACAAAAAGGATGAAGACGGTGTTGTTATCCGCAATAAAGCAAGACTTGTGGCTAAGGGGTACAACCAACAAGAAGGCATCGACTACGATGAAACTTTCGCCCCAGTCGCCAGGATCGAAGCCATACGAATTTTTCTTGCCTTTGCTGCTCACAAGAACTTTAAAGTCTACCAAATGGATGTGACGACTGCATTTCTGAATGGATTTCTCAAAGAAGAAGTGTACGTTGATCAACCTGAAGGGTTCTTGAGCGAAGAGTTTCCTCATCACGTATATCGACTCTACAAGGCCCTCTACGGACTAAAACAGGCTCCCCGAGCTTGGTATGACGTCCTCTCAGACTTTCTTGTTCAGTCTGGGTTCAAGAAAGGATCTTTGGATACAACTCTCTTCACCAAGCGGAGTGGCCCGGACATAATGATTGTACAGATTTATGTTGATGACATCATTTTTGGATCGACTAAACCACAACTGTGCGAAGAGTTCGCTGAATTGATGAAAGAGAAATTCGAAATGAGTATGATGGGTGAGCTGAATTTCTTTCTTGGTCTTCAAGTAAAGCAACTTCCCAACGGAATCTTCATCAATCAGTCCAAATACATCCATGACATCCTCGAGAAATATGGAATGAAGGATGCCAAGACTGCTGCTACACCTATGTCACCCTCTGGCCGACCCGACGCGGACCCATCTGGTGTTCCCGTTGACCAAACCGTCTATCGAGGGATAATAGGCTCTCTTTTGTACCTTACTGCTAGTCGACCGGACATCGTTCTCTCGACAGGAATCTGCGCTCGTTTTCAGGCAACACCAAAGGAATCCCATCTCACTGCTGTCAAAAGGATCCTCCGCTATCTCAAAGGAACACCCAATCTGGGTTTGTGGTACCCCACTCTATCGGACTTCAAACTAGTTGGATTCTCTGACTCGGATTATGCAGGATGCAAGATGGACAGAAAAAGCACCTCTGGAGCTGCACACTTCTTGGGAGGTAAACTCGTAAGTTGCTCGTCTCGAAAACAAAACTGTGTCTCAACTTCGTCGACGGAGGCAGAATATGTCGCCGCCGCTAGTTGCTGTTCACAACTTTTGTGGATGAGAACCCAACTACGAGATTTTAATTTTCATGTTGATAAAATTCCCATTTACTGTGACTCAAAAAGTGCTATTGCGATGACGAGTAATCCTGTAAATCACTCAAGAACGAAACACATAGATATTCGTCACCACTTCATCAAAGAACATGTCGAACAAGGCACGATTGAATTGCACTACATCACAACCGAAGATCAACTGGCCGACATCTTCACAAAACCGTTGGATGTCAAACGATTCCAACACCTAGTGACTATGTGGGCATGTTGAATATTCAGTTGTGATCAATCGACCCTACATGAACTTTGATAAAGTGTACATATTTCCTTTTCCACTACACTTCATTATCTATGTGTCTTCTGAACTATGTCTTTTGAGGGGGAGTTTTCGATTAAGGGGGAGCGTCTGATTTTTCATTATTTAAAACGGGAAGTTTTTCGATTAAAGGGGAGCGTCTGATTTTTCATTATTTAAAACGGGAAGTTTTTCGATTAAGGTGGAGCATCTATTTTTTTCCATTATTTAAAACGGGAAGTTTCTCGATTAAGGAGGAGCTTCTGATTTTTCTATTTATTTAAAAAAAAAATTTGGGTTGAAATTTTAAAGTTTGGTCAAACTGAGTCAAAATTGGACCGATTAAAATGTTTTGGGTTGAATTTCTAATTTTTCTGGTCAAAAAGGGTCAGAATTGGACCAATTGAAATCTAACATGCGTTCGATTCAGAGCCGAGAAAAATTAATATTAATTTTAACAGATTTAATCAAAAACGGGGCAAAACAGGATAAAATGAATCGAACTTGGTGTATTTGACGCGTATTCATACCGAAAAGCTTGATTTTGAAGACGGAGAATGCAGACGGATTTTGAATACAGGTTTGACGACGACGAAGATGCGAGGGGTTGCGAATTTTGAGAGAAGGGGTTGCGAAAGTTTTGAATTTTTTCTCGGGAATTTTTAGGATTGTAAAAAGTGTTAAGTGTTTAGGGTTTTAGGGGTTATAGTCACTGTATATCCGAATTTTTTGAGTTAAGTGATCGATCTGTTGGGGATATGCCCTCGGAATGCCATTCGAAGATGTAATGAATAGGGCATAGACATGAATTTATTATTCACTTTAATATTTGGATATTGTATTCAAATATTTATTTATGAAGTTTACAAAAGGCATATTATTTATTTACCTATCCAGTCTTACTAGGCATCCGGTGAGACGGTAAATAAATAAATCACATATATACGAGTTTAGTCACCGATTCTCATGGGATGAGAGAGGGGGCACCGGTGAGCTATTATTCTCGGATATTAAATTAGTCCATTAGTCTTAGACTTCAGTAGGGTGACTGAATGTCAATCATGACTTATTTGTTGACGACTCTAAAATGGTTGTGCCAACTATTCACTTGGGAAGTGGGAGGTCGTAACATTGATATGAGTTGAATCGGGGATTAACTTATATTTGGACACGACTCGTAATCGAAGATCACATGGCTAATTACTCGCTGAGTGTCAATGATCGAGCGATTGACTATAGTAGTGTACGTGGACCTTAGACCGAAGGGTCATTGACAGAGTTGGCTTTGGGGTCCTGACTTATCACTAGTTTGCTAGGCCCGTCTTGTTCGAGGTTGAACATGGGTCAGCGGCGACATGCAGTCTTGACAACGAAGTGCAACTGCTGGGCATTGACAATCGTGAGGGATTCACAACCTAGCAAGTAATCGAGGTATATGTCCTATGCATATTCGTGGACGAGGAATTACAAAATCTTTGCAAAGTATAAAAACTAACTCACGTTGGACGTTGAGTATAGTTTAGTAATTTCGTCGTCACGGATGAGTCATAGTGTCAGGTTAGTGAGTTTGACATTACCATGGCTCTCACTCGACCGGGACATATGTGAAGGGTCTATACGTAGTACGACGATCTATAGTCGGTTCATAAAATACGAAGATCGTACTCAACACGGGATCTATTCGGTACCGTGGGATAGGCTAGGCGCTTACCGAATTCTTGGATTCCTCCCTTGCCGGGTTGAGACGAACCAAGAGAGTCGGGCTTAAAGAGGATCACTGAGACAGTATCTGATAAAGTGAGATGTGTTATTATTTAACGGGCTTGGAGTCGTTAATGAAATGTTAAATATAAGTTTTAGAAACTATATTTACATGGGGTTAGATTCCCGAAACGAAATAATTAAGAATGGAGCATAGATAGGGTTCACAACCACGAGCAAGGCTCGTCACGGTTATGAAGCCCGCCTGAAAAGTAGCAACGGATTCAAAAAATTTGTATCTCCCAATCTAGACCTCGGATTGAGAATCCCTTTGGTCAGAATCAAGATTGGTGAGTCTTCTTTCTGTGGTTAAAATTTCAGGTCAACCGGACATCGGTTACCCCTCGATCTGAGAGATCTACGAAATTGTCGCAAAGCTGTCGAAGGTGTCACGGCCGTGACACCTTATGCACGAGGCCGTGAAGGTTGACAGAAGCCATGGTTTTTGGCCCCGACTTGGTCACGGCCGTGAACATCATGTCCTAGGCCGTGAAGGCCGTCAGGGACTTGTTCACGGCCGTGAATTGGGCCGTGACGACGGGCAGAAGCTTGGCTAAGCTCGTCACGGCCGTGAAGGCCTTTGCGAGAGGCCGTGAACCGACAGTTTTTGGTCAAAACTTGTCAAAACAAATCCAAATTCGTTCCTTGTTCTTTTGTTAGACTTGTGGGACAATGCCTAGTCATTAGATGATATAATACAAAGGAAACAAACAAGGTATGAGTCATATATGATATGATTTGGATTAATTATGATTAAAGTCAATTTCAAAGGGTGAAAGTTGATTTAATCTTTATTACTTTGAATAATTTCGTCCATAACTTTAATCCAAGCTTTGTCACACTAAAACTAAGAGTTTAGAGAGTGGTGAGAGCATTTAGGTTGATATTTGATAAAAATCTAAGTGTTTGTGAGTTTTAGAAATCACACGCACACACACTAAACACATCTCTTCTAAAACATCTTCCCCACCTCTCTAGCCATCCTTGGGAGGTGGTGGAATTTGGATACGTCCCGGGGTCGGCGTGACGATCTTGCCAAGGCGTTGGAGCTCGGAGAGGTCACGACGTTACCGGAGCGGACTACGACAACCGGAACAGCAAGGCGAGAGCTGGAATCTTCGCTACGAGGGTAAACTTCGAAAAACCCTTATTGAGTGTCATGCATATTTTCTTTTATAACCAAGCGATCCGGGGCTCCTTACGGGGAATTCGAGAAAAACTTTAAACTTCCGCTGCGCCCGGGATTCGATCTCGGGACACCCGGGGTTCCCCAACAGTGGTATCAGAGCTATGCTTGGTTTTAAGAAACGACATAAATGAACCCGAAATGATCTCGGTTGTGCAAATCGCTGAGTCACTCGAGTGTCATAGCATGAGTTGTTCTCAGTTCGAGTCTGCAAACCGAGTGCTCGCATGGTCGGAACACCGTCTTGGAGCGAGTGGTCCGACGTATTGCAGTATCGTGGTGAGAAACCGTAGTGGTTGTCTCCCCGCGGATTATAAATATACTCTTGGAGATGAGTTTAAGGGTGTACGTTATTAAGATTGCTTAGATCTAGAGGTCTAGAGTAGATCTGCGTAAAACACGTTAGACGTGGATAAGTAATAAGATTCAGTTGTTGAACCTAAAGAGAGTTGACGTATACCTTCCGAAGTTGGTTGTCATGCATGGTCAGTTGTACGTTATCGTGTACTGAGATATGTGTCCAGTAGGTATCAAGATTTTAATCATCAAAGAAAATTATATGGGGATACCAAGTTCTTCAAACATTCAGACATTATAGACATATTATACCACAAAACCTTTAACACCATATAATATAATATCTTACCGTACTTTTTATTGAATATTGTGTATGAATGTATTTGATGAGTATCAGTCTCACAATACTTATATATCATGTTTTATATTACTCTGTTTTGCATCTCGACTTTTTGATCTTCAACGGGTCGAAGTATGAGGAGGAGATCTCAGTCAACTCCACCCACCTTCAAGCTAAGGAATCAGAGATTGGTAAGAATTTGTTTTAACATTAATTTGAAAGACTGCTCCATTGATCGACTATTATTCTATATAATAAAAAGTTTCCTGCGGTATGAAATAGTTTTCGTACAGTCGTGCAGCTTTTTGCGGGTGTAAAGAGTATGAAGTCTACAACAATTAGGTGAGAGACTGTTTAACTAACGGTATGTAATAAGAACATAATGCACTACTGATGTATCTTGTTATAATGCACTACTGCATCGTTCTTACTCATGTTTCCTAAGTTACATGATTGTTTCAATAACAGTCGTGCAATAGTTTTCGTGCAGTCGTCCAGTTTCTTGCGGGGTAAAGAGAATGTATTGGAACATTTATTCTGATTTATTTGTTTGAAGCTCTACATAATTATGTTTCTTATTTTACAGTCCATGATTAACATATATGTAGGGTTTGTCCTGTTTTGGCACAACTGTTATTGAAGCAGTCGCGTAATTTAAGGATTTGTCCTGTTTTTGCACGACTGTTATTGAAGCAGTCGTGTAATTTAACAAACAGGAGGTCGTGCATAATTTCAAATGGATATGAACCATGTAAGACGTCGTAATAGTGCATTATTACATTATACAGCAGTCGTGCATTCGTATGCAAAATGTTACGGCCGTAAGTGAACATAATGCATGCTTATCTAATAATTTATTGGATGAAGATATGGAAACTTTAGACGGAAAGGAAGTAAAAAAAAAGTTTGACACTATAGGAGGTTTCATACATCCATTCAGATATGTTTTTATAGGTTTGACATGTAATTGTACCATCTCATCGGAAACATTATATTGAAACAAATTTAAGAACATATTGATATATTTATTTACTTCGTGCAAAACAGTTTTGTCTTATGAATGTATAGAAAAACATTGGAATATATGAGAATACACTACCGATGAAGACTTAAACGACTCTTACAAAATTGTTCGCCCACTGCAATACATTAGAACATTATATTCGCACCACTGACAAATATTTAAACATGTCACACAAAAATGTAAATGATGACACGATTAATAAAAAAGATATTATTACAAAGTTGTATGAATGACTTAATCACACGAACTTTTATTTCATATAACACATTAATATTGACCATATAATTTTCAACCGTGATTACAAATTTTAAGAATGAAAAATGAGAAGTAATAGTTATAAGAAAAACCCTCCCACAGTATATTATTTTTTGTCATTTAGTTGTATAAATGATTAAGTATATTTTGCCCCCGGCTGGGTTCGGGGCGGGTCCGGATGTTGCCAACACCGGCCCGAAACCCGCACCGAGACGCGCCCCATATAATTTTTATTATATAAATATTGTATATATTTTATATAACATAGAAACATATATTTAATAAATAATTATATAGAAAAATTTATAAATGCGGGGCAGTTTTTTTCTGAGGCGGATCTCGGGTCCACTATAAAATAAATGGGCGGGTCATAAAATAGATGGCCCCGATCGCGGATCTCGGGTCTTTCCGATAGTAATAGATCTAACAAACTAAAATCTCTTAAAATAACCCGTGCATCGCACATTGCAGCTGAAGCTTCTGAATTTTTCTCGGGCAAAAACAGAGTGGTCTCTTAGATGCTATAAGTATTCATGTTGTCATCATCTTTGCTTTAGTTATTGTCGTCTTTGTGTTTTTTTGTATGTAAATGTGGAAATTAGGCTTGAAAATTTTTTATTACTTTTTTGCAATAATTAAATTGTTGTAAGGTCGGGATTATGACTGTTATCTATGTGTCTCAGTATAGTTGGGGACCGTGGATTTGTGTGCCTAGGTGTTGTGATTTGTGTCTCAGCATATGATTTGTCATATGCAAGTAATAGCGTGATTCACCAATTATATTTATCAAAATTCTAATTTTGTTAGGTATTGGAGGGACAACTGATTTCAAGTGCTTGGCGGTGTTGTCTGATTTGATTTGGTGGAACACACATGGGACCGTTGCGCATTATTTGTATCTGATTTACTGCACTCTTATAAACCGGATCAGCGGTCCTCAAATACTATCATCATGTGTTGTGTGTTCATATATAAGTTCCAATATAAACGGCCTCAAACAGTTTTACTAGACTTTATAAATTAAAAATATGTTGGAAATTTATTTATAGTTTGTTATATTTTTGCACGATGAAGCAGTACTGTAATATGACAACCAGGTTGTCGTATAAAATCATTTAAGAATGACGCAGTAGTGCATTATGACATAACAAAGCAGTCGTGCATTGATATGCAACATATTTTTGCACGACCGATGTTTTTGCATGACCGTTAATGAATCATTTAAGAATGACACAGTAGTGCATTATGACAGATTGCAGCATTCATGCATTGATATGCAACATCTTAAGGTCTTAAGTGAACAGAATAAAGCAGTAGTGCAGTATTATGTGACCTGTTCTATATAACTATTACGCATTCACCTTAAAGTACTGCACGCCATGGGGGCCAAGAAGATCAAAAGTTTGGTCGAGAAAGTAGTTCATAATTATTTTCGCTTTGAAGTAGTGCACATTTCGGTGGGTGCAAGTAGTATGTATATGAATATTTATTTGTTTACATGGCTCACCTATTGGCGGATGCAAGTAATATGTATTTGTTAACTTCATATGTGTTTATCTACGTTTATGAATGTGCTTTGCGTTGGACTATCGAGTTGAACGCATGTTTCAATTGATGTTACTGTAACTGAATGGTTGATCTTTTCTATATAACCATTACGCATTCGCCTTGAAGTAGTGCAAGTGATGAGGGCGACGAATATCAAATGTTTGGTCCAGCTTTCATTCGTAATCATTTTCGCTTTGTCTAAATTTTCAGTTTTCAGATTTGTTTAGAGTCGGTGAGCTTTTTGCTTACAGACGCTCAGCTTTTTGCGGGTGCAAAAAATATGCATTGGAATTCCTTTTGTTTTTTTGGATGACTGTTATAATAGACGTTTATAAATTAAAAAGTTATAATGAAAGTTTATTTAGGGTTTGTTATATTTTTACACGACCATTATTGAAGCAGTAGTGAGCGCCATGAGGGCGAGGAAGATCAAACTTTTGGTCCAGATTTCGTGCGTAATCATTTCAGCTTTGAAATAGTGCACATTTTGGCCGGTGCATGTAGTATGTATTTGGGCATTTATTTGTTTACATTCGCTCAAATTTCGGTGGGTGCAAGTAGTATGTATTTGTTAGCTTTATATGTGTTTATATGTTCTACATTTATGAATGTTCGCGTTGGGCTATTGAGTTGAACGCATGTTTCTGTTGATGACGACGATGAAGATCAAACGTTTGGTCCAGCTTTTTTTCATAGTCATTTTCGCATTCCCGTCGCTCAGCTTTTTGTGGGTGCAACAAGTATGTATTCTGATTTATTTGTTTGCTTTATATGTGTTTATCTGTTCTATATAACTATCATGCATTCGTCATACAGTAGTGCACGTGATGAGGGTGAAGAAGATAAAATGTTTGGTCAAGAACGTCGTGCATAATCATTTTCGCTTTGAAGTAGTGCACATTTTAGCGGGTGCAAGTAGTAAGTATAATCATCTTCGCTTTGAAGTAGTGCACATTTTAGCGGGTGCAAGTAGTAAGTATTTGAATATTTATTTGTTTACAGTCGCTCACCTTTTGTCAGGTGCAAGTAGTATGTATTTTTTATCTTTATATGTGTTTACATGTTCTACATTTATGAATGTGCTTTGTGTTGGGCTATCAAGTTGAACTATGTTTCAGTTGATGTTTTTTTTTGGTGTAAGGTCCCTTATATATATATATATATAAAGTGTACAAAATGAGTGGGAGCTCAACTCCACACAGCCAACCAGTAACAGGCTACTGGACAAACACAAACGACAACCGTCTATTATCTAGGATACCAGTCTACCAAGCTACTTATTCAAAAATCTACCAAGCTACTCGCCACAATCTGCGAATAGCATTCCGCTGGAGCTCGTACTTAGCCGGCGTACCACTAATCCTCATAGTAACCAACACAAGCACGCATCCGACAATTCGATGAGGGGGCGTGATAAGCCCCTCCCATATAACTATCACGCATTCGCTTTTGAAGTAATACACGCGATGAGGTGACGAAGATCAAACGTTTGCTCCAGCTTTCGTTCATACTCATTTTCAAGTTTCAGCTTTGTTTATCGTCAGTCAACTTTTTACGTATAGTCGCTCAACTTTTTGCGGGTACAAAGAGTATGTATCGGAACATTTATTCTGATTTATTTCTTTGGTTTACATACATTTACCTGGTCTATATAACCATTACGCATTCGCCTTGAAGTAGTACACGTCATGCGGGCGAAGAAAATCAAATGTTTGGTCCATAATGCAGTGCATAGTCATTTTAGCTTTGAAGTAGTGCACATTTTGCCTGGTGCAAGTAGTATGTATTTGAACATTTATTGTGTATTGTCTCTCAACTTTTGGCGGGTGCAAGTAGTATGTATTTTGTTAGCTTTATATGAGCTTTATATGTGTTTACCTCTACTACATTTATGAATGTGCTTCGCATTGGCCTATCGAGTTGAACGCATTATTCAGTTGATGTTACTTTAACTGAATGAGTTGATATTTTTTATATAACTATTACGCGTTGTCCTTGAAGTAGTGCACGTGATGAGGGCGACGGAGATCAAAAGTTTGGTCCAACTTTCGGTTATAATAATTTTCGCGTTAAACTTCAGGTTTCAGTTTTGTTTAGAGTCGGCCAGATTTTTGCGTACAGTTGCTCAACTTTTTGCGGGTGCAAAAAATATGTCTTTGTTAGTCCCTATTACACCAAACAATCTAACCTAGGATGGATTAACCACACAAATAATCTTGAAATCAAAGCAAATGGTGTGGGGTGCTTGAGAGGATAAGATGGAGGCTCAAAAAATTTTCTCTCTAGAATAGAAACACTCACAAGCACACCTAACTATGTGTTAGGGTTTTCCTATTTATACCACAAGTTGGTATATAATAGGTGAGCCTCTTGTGAAGGCCCATTACATGAATAACTAAGAACTAACCCAACTAAGAACTAGCCCAAAGTTTAATAAAGCAAATCAACAAAGATAATACAATGAAATTGAACACTACAAAATATTTCCTAACAATCTCCCCCTTAGTGTTCAATCTTCAGTTCAGCGCGGGATATCTTTGTTGGGCATATTGGAGATCTCGATTCCTAGAAAACTCCCCCTACAAGGGATATCTCCTCTTCTTGCGGAGGCATTGATGGCTCGGCTAAGACTCACTTGTTAAGATTCTCCAATCTTCTTCTTCTCGACGCCGGATTCGTCGTCTTCGAATGGAAGTTGTCTGGTTCGGCCACGAAGTTGACTCGTCTGGCTCCAGAAGAAGGTAGGCGTGGTGCGTAAAAAATGTGCCAAGGCTCCATTGAATGTGACTTTCAAGAGCAGGGAGCTCGGTCTTCAGAGTGGTCAGCGCAGTAATGGCGGAATGTGGTGGATGAGATGTGTCATGGCTCCTTCGAGTGTTCCATTATGAACATAACAGCCTGACACATAAGAATGTGCGCGGAGGTAGTGGAAGCCTCTGGCGGGGCGTAGTTGGTGGAGGTGGCGTGGATGATGGTTGCTGCTGTTGCTGCTATACGATCTTCAACTCATTTCTTATCCTTTACTCCCCCTTGAGATGATCTCCGTCTTCGGGATCGTCACATCGTCCGTGGGACGAGTCTGTCTCTGGTGTTGATGGTGGTGATGATGGTGTGGTATGGTGTTGAGTGAGGCAATCAAGTGGGATTCTCAGGAGTAGCAGCAATTGGTGTTCCTCCGGGTTCAGTTTTAAACACTGGAGAGACGGAGCAGCATGTGGTGGCGTAGGCGTAGGCGTGGTGGAGTGGTGTCGGTGATGGGACCTTTTCCTTCATAGATCCTCGTTGAGCGCGGCATGGAATGTGTAAGTTCCTCGCTGATTGCTATGAGTCGGGGCTCCATCACGAACGGGGTAACTAACCAGACGGGGGTCACAAAGACGCTCCATCGTCACAACATCGAAACATGTGTCCGATGTGCCGCCTGTTTGCACAGGTCAGAAAGAACCGGAGAGCCACAAAGGCTGTCCGTACGCACGGACGATGAGACAAGCTCGTATCCGTGGCCCATCGACAGTTGTGGTGAGGGTGGCTGTCGTGGGTCTTCCGCTCTCGGTCACAAGGACGTCATCAAGCGTTCGTGCAAGTTCACGAAGAACCTACGGTGCGTAAAGAGTGTTTGTGTCCTAGAAAATGGAAAATTTCGGTGGGTGAGGACACTAGACTCTATGTGAGTGGAAGAGGTGCAGTGAGAGGCGGGGCACTACATGTTCAACATCAACCGTCTCCAAGTGGGGCGGTGATGGCTAACGTGGTTCCTCTTGTGCGAATGAAACAGCTATCTGCGAAAGGATAGCTGAGTGGTTGGGGGGGGTTAATTGCACGGTTGGACCAGATGCCGCGACTTCTACTCGGGAAACGAACGAGTCGTCTCCTGTACCTATGGGCGAGGTCCGGGTTATGGTGAGATATGATAGAGGAGTGCGATCATCTCGTCGTTGGTTCGCAGCTCCTGCAAGCGACTTACGTCATCCTCCCGAGATCGTTGATTGGATCTTTGCGTGGAGAAGGATGTCGCGCGACCTAGACCTAGACTAGAGAGGCTAGGGTAGGCTCGTTCCTGGGTTAGGATCAGGGGGGTTTACTGATCCATGGGAACTATGGTGGCGTGGCGTGATCGCGTTGAAAGGCGACCACGAGTGATGTCGACGAGGGTGGCCAAAAACTGTTGATCAGACACTTCTGAGACTCGTCAGGTGGTGGTGGTGGTGAGGGCGTAAAGAGGATCACGGTGGCTTAGGACGTCTCCATGTAGCGCACCATGGTGGAATGGATGGCAGTGGGTGGACGGTGGAGTCTGGTACAAGAGATCCACATCGCCTAAGCATCAAGATTGGATGGCGCGCCCACTGATGGTTGGTTGAACTTTTGTCAACCCTTCTTTGTAGGTCCGGGTTCTGCACGGATTTGTACAGAAGTCATGATGGTTGCTCGCTTCTCTGACATCCCTTCTTGCACGTGGAGCAACCCGTTTTACGTGCATGATGGGGTTGGTTGCTCGCAGTGCATACCGGTCATGAATGTGGAGCAACCCATGTACCATTCATGCCGGGGTGTGGTTGCTCACGTCGTGTACCAGTCATGTATGTGGAGCAACCCGGGTACCATACATGCTGGGTGAGTGAAATTGGCATTTGGAAATTCCGCTCTGAAAAGTTTGGGGGTGACCTAAACTTTTTCTATAATGTGCCAATACCATCCTAGGTCGATCGTTGGGTACGGTGATCGTTGCCGCGTTTTGGATTTGCCTTCAAAATTTCACAAAAAAAAAAAAAAAACGTCGTCTATACCGAAAATTTTGGCCCAGAAAAATTTATTTCGGAATTTTTATTTTTTTTTTAAATCTATCTAATGATATAAAAAAATTTTCAACCATATATATATATAATATATATATATATATATATATATATATTTTTTTCAAACTTATTTAATCCGAAGGGGGGACGAGAAATTTTTGGTGGTAAAAAACGTTTAAGTGTATTTTTAAAGAGTGATTTTGCAAGATCCGAAGCCAAAAATCGGTTTGTATCAAGTTTAAAGGTCGGGGTGCAAATTTCTCGGGGGGTGCGAAAATGATGTGTGCAAATGTGCGAAAAATGTTGTCCCGAGAAATTTCGTTGAGAGAGTGAGTTGCGAAAACTTTGAAGTTCCGAAAAATTTCTCAGTTTGAAAAAAAAATTCTCAGTTTTTAAAAGTTTTTCAGGTTGAAAAATTCGCGGGTTGAGGAAAAAGCAGCTGTGTGAGAGAGACCGCGAAAAAAATCATGAATTGTGAACTGAGAAAGTTTCGCAACTGAAAAATTTCTCGGATAGAAATTTCTCAGCCTGGAAAAGAAAATTTCTCGGTTTTGAAAAATTTCTTAGTTTTGCAAAATTTCTCGGATTTGAAAAATTCTCAGTTTTGCAAAATTTCTCGGATTTGAAAAAATTTCTCAGTTTTAGCAAAATTTCTCGTGCAGTGAAAGTTTCTCGGCCAGCGAAATTTTCTCAGGCAAACTTTCTCGGCTAAGAAATTCTCGGCCTAAAAAAAAATTTCTCGGCTGAGAATTTTCTCGGGTATGAAAATTTCTCGGGCAGTGAAAGTTTCTCGGCCAGCGAAATTTTCTCAGGCAAACTTTCTCGGCTAAGAAATTCTCGGCCTAAAAAAAATTTCTCGGCTAAGAATTTTCTCGGGTATGAAAATTTCTCGGGCTGTGAAAGTTTCTCGGTTTCGAAATTCTCAGCCTGAGAAAAAAAAAATTCTCGGCTATGAAATTTCTCGGCTATGAAATTTCTCGGCCAAGAACAGTGTACGCGCAACTTATACCAGAAAAATCAACTCGTTTTCGCTCAAATCTCACTCAAAATCGACGAAACTTGTTCCAAAACTTCAGAAAAACATTCCTAAACACATAATCAACCTTTGGGATGTCTAAAAACAACAAATCGAGGTCGAAATCGCCCAAAAACTGAAAGTGACGAAAATAATTTTTCATGCAATTTTTCACTCTAATCTTGCTCAAAACACGCAAATCCGGTCGCGTTGGGCTCTGATACCACTTGTTGGTCCCTATTACACCAAACAATCTAACCTAGGATGGATTAACCACACAAATAATCTTGAAATCAAAGCAAATGGTGTGGGGTGCTTGAGAGGATATAAGATGGAGGCTCAAAAAATTTTCTCTCTAGAATAGAAACACTCACAAGCACACCTAACTATGTGTTAGGGTTTTCCTATTTATACCACAAGTTGGTATATAATAGGTGGGCCTCTTGTGAAGGCCCATTACATGAATAACTAAGAACTAACCCAACTAAGAACTAGCCCAAAGTTTAATAAAGCAAATCAACAAAGATAATACAATGAAATTGAACACTACAAAATATTTTCCTAACAGTCTTGGAACATTTATTCTGATTTATTTGTTCGGTTTATATGCATTTTAAATGTTCTATATAACTATTAAGCATTCGCCTTGAAGTAGGGCACGTCATGAGGGCGAAGAAAATCACACGATTGGTCCACATTTCGTGCGTTATCATTTTCGTTTTGTGTATATCTTCAGGTTTATATTTTCTTGCACGCCGTTCAGCTTTTTGTGGGTGCAACAAGTATGTATTGGAACACTTATTCTATCTTTCGTGCATAATCATTTTCGCTTTGTCTAAAATCTTCAGATTTTGGTTTTTGTTATGTCTTTCAATTTTTTTGCATACAGTCGCTTAGCTTCTTGCGGGTGAGAAGAGATTTATTCTGATTTATTGGTTTGGTTTATGTGTTTATCTGTTCTACATAACTATTACGCATTCCCCTTGCAGTAGTGCACGAGATGTGGCGAAGATCAAATGGTTGGTCCCAAACATTGCGTATAGTAGTGCACATTTTGGCGGGTGCAATGCAAGTAGTATGGATTTGAACATTTATTTGTGAACAAAATCGGTCAACTTTTGGTGGATGCAATGCAAGTAGTATGAATTTGAACATTTATTTGTTAACAGTCGCACACATTTTTCACTTTAACTGAATGAGTTAATATTTTCTATATAACTATTATGCATTTGCCTTCAAGTAGCGCACGTGATGAGGACGACGAAGATCAACGTTTGGTCCAACTTTCGTTCATAATCATTTTCGCTTTGTCTAAATTTTCAGGTTTTAGTTTTATTTTTAGAGCCGGCCAGCTTTTTGCGTACAGTCGCTCATCTTTTTGCGGGAGCAAAAATCATTTATTGGAACATTTATTCTGATTTATTTGTTCGGTTATATGCATTGAGGTATATGATATTAGACTTTAAAGCATTGTTCAGTAATACAATCAAGTTGATTTTGTTTATTTATTTTTTATATTTTCGTGTGATGAGTATACATCTCGCTCATGTGTGGGAATAATTGTTTTATCAATCTTCATTTATTTATTGCCATCATTGTTTGTTTCAATGCAGGATGAGCTTTCATTATCGGGACCCTTTCATTTTCATTGGACTGCAATGGTAGGTTAGGCTTCGGATAGGGAATACATGCATGACTATAACGTTTTGAGACTGTCGAACCGGTAAGACTGCAGGGCTACACAATTGCACGACTATTGAACTTAATATAACTCTCTAAGTGATGTTGTGCCATGTATCTATAGTTGCATACTATCTAATATATTTATATGGTCTTAGTAATATATATTATTGACAAATACTAACGAGCAGTCTTGCATTAAATTATTAATAACAATCATACAATATGTAATACAACATGCACTCATCAATAGATGCGGGGTAGTTTTTTCTCTGAGGCGGGTCTCGGGTCCATTATAAAATAAACGAGCGGGTCACGAGTCCACTTAAAATAGAGGGCCCGATCGCGGATCTCGGGTCTTTCCTATGATAATATATGTATTAAACTAAAAAATCTCTTAAAAATAACCCGTGCATCGCACGAGTGTAAAACTAGTATTATCAGTTGGAGGTCGCCATACTCGTTCCTCAGTTGAGTTTCCTCGAGGGACCTCGCGCAATCCACCGTGTACATCTCGTATCATGTCCGTCGCTCTTGAAACAATCACCTTAGGCTGCAACTTTTGTTTTTTTCATGACCCATGCATTCCGTGAGTCCCATATTGCCCACAACAATGCTAAGAAACTTGAATACTCTTTGTTTTGTAAGACGTGGTAAGCGTGTCGGATCCATGCTTCTGTGTCATCCTTCCAGAGTCCTCGCACTTCTGACCAACAACCAACGGTTCGCTAGGTCTCCTTTGACTTCGCACAACTGAGGAACACATGAAAGATATCCTCATTGTAACAGTCACATCTCCTACATTGGGTTCAGCGAGCAGCCCCGTTTGATCAGATTCATTGCCGTTGGTATAGCCTCACGACATAAGCGCCACACAAACGTTTTCACCCTCGGGGCAACTCGAGCTTTCCATACAAACTCCCCAAGATACTTTTGTGCTCGAGCGGACGAGGTCAATAGATTCCAGGGATTTCGCCAGATGGTATGCTGACCTAACCGTAAAATTCACATTTTGTGAATAATGCCAAATAAGCTTATCTGGGCGCATTGATGAGCCAAGTGGGAGACCTAGTATTAGTTCTGCATCAACAGGCGCAAAGATCGAAGATATTTGGCTTTCATTCCAGGGTCCTGTTGGGTGGACACGTAGCTCCGCCACTCTTGTTATTCCACAAGCTGGATTGGGCGATGTTACTGGTCTGAAGGAGGTTGGTCGAGGTAGCCATGGGGCACGCCATATATCCACATCCGTACCTGAATGTATCTGCCATCGAAGACCAGCTAAGAGTAAGGGGCGAGCCTCTGAAATTCCCCGCCAAGTCGCCGATGGACGGTGGCCAGTGCTTGCACTCATAAAAGGCACGATCGCAAAATATCGAGCTTTTAGAGTTCTTCCTAGAAGATTTTCCGGTTGCATTAAGATTCTCCACGCTTGCTTCGCTAATAACGCCAGGTTGAATAAACGTATATCTCGAAAACCCATCCCGTCTTCCAGTTTTGTCGATGTCATTTTATTCCATGAGAGCCAATGTATTTTGTGTTTATCCGTGGAGCTCCACCAATATCGAGCCATGCGTCTTTGTATGTCACGGGTAATTTGACGCGGTAGCGAAAAACAACTCATGGCGTATGTGGGTATCGCGTGGACAACTAGTAACACCTCCCGGCCCGCTTGCGATAGTAACTTCATCGACCAACCTTTAATCTTGTCTCAGATTCGATCTGTGATGTATGAAAAAACCTCCCTTTTACTCCGTCCCAGAACCATCAGCAGCCCAAGATATAAATTACTTTTTGATGAATTAGATACACCAAGTATTTGGCAGCAGTGTTCGCGAACATGGGAGGCCACGTTAGGAGAAAATGAGGCGGATGATTTCTCAAAATTCACCTTCTGGCCCGAGCCTAACTCGTAATCAACCAAGACCTCTTGAACTTTTCCATCGCTGTTGCCGTTGCTCGACAGAAGATCACAGTATCATCAGCAAAAAGGAGGTGTGAGATGGATGGTGCCCGCCGACATATTTTGAAACCACTCAAGCCTCTCTCCCTCTCAGCTTCCGCTAGTAAGCTGCAAAATGACTCAGTACAAAAGAGGAATAGGTAAGGTGATATAGGGCCTCCATGTCGGAGGCCTCGTGAATGTGTAACATGACCAAAAGACTTCCCATTTAAAACGAAATCATAAGAGACCGAAGAGATACACCGTAAAACAAGAGAGACAAAAGAATCATTAAAACCAAGTTTACGCATTACCAGAGCGAGGAATGACCATTCCACTCGATCATACGCTTTGCTCATGTCCAGTTTAAGGGAGCAAAATCCCTCTCTACCTCGTCTTTTATGCTTCAAGGAATGATTTAGTTCAAAGGCCTAAAGAACATTATCCGTTATAAGACGATTAGGTATAAAAGCTGACTGAATTGGTGAGATAATCGAGTTCATGATAAGCTTTAGTCTATTTGCAATGCACTTTGATATAATTGGATAGACAACATTGCAAAGACTAATTGGTCGAAAATGCGCTAATGTCTCCGGGTCTTTCCGTTTGGGGATGAGGACAATGTTAGTATGATGTAAGGGTGATGAGAAGTGACCGTAGTTAAGAAAATCAAGGGCGAACTTAGAGACGTCAGAGCCAATAATATCCCAATACTTTTGATAAAATATTGGTGGGAATCCATCAGGACCCGGAGATTTAAGAGGAAACATACCAAAAGCAGCTTGTTTTACCTTACCCTCAGTGTACTGGCGCCCGAGAAGTTCGTTCATACCATTCGTGACCTTAGGTGGGATAGCGCGCGCAGCTCGCTCCATTTCTACTTGTGATGGGTTTCTTGATTCAAACAAATCCGAGAAGAAAGAGATGACAGCATGCTCAATTGCAGCTGGTGTATCACACCATACACCATTATGATCTTGAATACGTGAGATGCGATTATGGGCCGGTCTTGCGGGAGCACGTTGGTGAAAGAAGCGTGTAATGTGATCCCCTTCTTTAAGCCATTCAGCTTTACACCTTTGCTTCCAGTGTAGTTCCTTTTGACAAAGAACTTTCCTCAATCTGCCCCGAGTATCTTCTTCCTTTCTACGCTGCTCTTCTGTAATGGGAATCCTTGATAATCCTTCCAGAGATTCAATCAGTTCATCTTTCTCCTTTTTCGCATTCTTCGTTTTTCCCTTCCCCCATACATGTAAGTTATTTTGGCACCTTTCCAACCTCCCCCACAGATTAGTATTATCCGCTTGATCTTCCATAGTCCAGCTTGTCGTAATTACATCCTCGGAATCGGCTTCTTTTGTCCATTTTGCTTCAAAACAAAATCTCCTATTTGATCGCCATTCCTCCGAAACGCAGCGTGATCCGAAAAAGATGTTGGCACATTAGAGACTTTATGATTTGGAAATTGTGCCGACCATCCTAAGGTAGTGCACGCTCGATCTAGTCTTTCAAATATAGTGAACGGATGTAATGTTATATCATTCCAGGTAAACGGATACCCACCAAACCCTAGGTCATGCAAATCACAATCCTCGAGCCCCCCCCCCCCCTAAAATCTTCTATCAATCTTTGCGATCGAGGCCTTCCCCCTTTTTCTCCTCTTGAGGTAGTATCTCGTTGAAGTCGCCCAAGCATAACCATCGGGGAAAGTTTAACTCGCTATGTCTCCGAAGCAAAGTCCAACTATTCCGTCTTTGGTTTGTGACTGGGTCCCCGTAGAAACCTGTCAACCTCCATGAACACGTGGGGCGCTGATAATCCACTACCGCATCAATATGAAAATTTGAGAATGAGAGCAGTGATATATTAACTGGTTCTCTCCAAAGTAAGCCAAGACCTCCTTTTTTGCCGACTGCCTCAACACACACGCCATGCATGTTCAAACCATTCTTCACTGCCACAACATTGTAGCCAGAAAGGAGGCGCGCCAGTCTGACAATAGTACAACTGCAACTGTTATCTCTCCTAGGTTGTACCAGGAACTGCAGTCAAGTTGTCCCAAAGGACAGCCAACTGGTAAGGAGAGGTCAAACGGATATATTGAGAAAAAGGGAAAGGAAGGGCATCATCAGATTCACAACACACACCAAAAAAACACTTAGATATTTTTCCTGTAGTCATCTTCTCCACCATTAACGCACTGTAACGAGAGAAGTGAGCTCGAGTGTGTATCTATCTGAACCACGTAAAATCTGTGTCTCTTTCGTTTCCAGCATTAAATAACAGATTTAAGCACACACTAAAATCCCCAACCCAGTCCGTTTCACTCGTCAACTCCTATTTCCCAAACCAAATCTTGTTGATTGGGATTATACCCGCATTAAATGGCGACGTCGGTGGGAAAGACGGACTGAGACGTGAGTACGCTAGGTGGTTGTAGCGAGGAAGGCAGACCAAGCTTGTGTCTATTCGAAGACGAGACGTTAAAGAGCCAGAAGGAAGGTGCCATTGTTAGGGGAGCAGCAGATCTTTGAGACGAGTAGAACGCCGACTCTGACGCCGGCATCACTGGTCGGAACCCCACTGCCAACGCCGAACGCGCACCTTTACCGGGCCATCTGGAGCAGTCCTGCCCCAAACTCCTATAACCATGACGGTGGAGCAGCTGGATTTACTGGTGAAAAATGCGATGGGCATTGCCATGACTGCGAAGAAGCAGACCTTGTCTGTTCAGGGTAGAACTTCAGATGGGCATCCAGAATGGACGAAAACTGGGGAAGAGAATGCGGTGAATGCAGAAGGGACCTTAGGCCCGCAACCAGAGATGAACCTGTTTGAAAGGGAGGTGGTCCGAGAAGGAAGGAGTGAAGGGCCGTTAACCCCAGCTCCAAGACGAAGTGTTGAACATCTTAGAGGAGGGTGAACGAACCCAAGGGATGTAGCACCTCCGGCGACCATAGCCTGCGAATGCATGGCAGAAGGAAACAGGAAAGCCAGAGAACAAGAAGTAGAAGTGAGGAGCTATAGCACGTGGTCAGAAATGAGCTATGAGCGAGAGAGGACAAGAGCTTAGGAAGCAGATGTCTGACCTACGAAAAGTAGTATAGGAGATGCAAAATAAAGCAACCAGGCCGCACCTGCGTGGAATACATCAGGCCGGCACGCCTTTTGCTAAGGAACTGTTGGAGGGAGAAGTATCGCTTAACTTTAAGCAGTGACGATACGAATATGATGGTACCACAGATCCGGAGGACCACATTTTGCGTTTCAAGAACACCATCCTGTTGCACAACTTGTTGGAGGGAGTAAAGTGTAGGGTTTTCCTGACAACATTGGTGCGAGCCGCCCAACAATGGTTCAGCCAACTAGAATCGGAAGTAATCCACTCATTCGAAGACTTCCAGGAGATGTTCGTCAATCAGTTTCTAGTGCTCGAAAACTCCCTAAATCCGACATGTCCTTATTTCAAGTCAAGCAGCGACCGGATGAGAGCCTCCGATCATATATTAAAGATTCAACATGGCAGCCTTGGAGGTACCCTCCGCTACTACTTCCGTTAAAATTAACGCTTTGGTTCATGATTTGCAGGTTGGCGATTTCTTCCCGTCGCTTTCCAAGAAACCTCCGCAAACATTCGACGAGCTGCTAGGTAGAGCAGACAAGTACATAAATCTAGAGGAGAGCAAGCTGGCAAAGATTCGAGAAACGGCAACCATAACGCTTCCTAGGAGAGAAACATAGGATCACAATCGGAACAAGAAAGGTGTCAGGGTTGCTCGCTCTGCAGTGATCAGGAGACCTATGCAGGGCAGAGGGAACAGGTTCCCTCCCATGTATCAAAGATATACTCCTCTGTGGACGAACTTGGAGGAAGTGCTAGCCGTGGCGTCAAGGCATCCAAACATAAGATACCCTCGAGTCAACCCGCGAGGACCTCTGAAGCCCACGTCGGGACCCTTCTGCCGTTTCCATAATGAGTACGAGCATCATACCAACACCTTCGTGCACCTGAAGAATGAGATAGAAAGGCTGATAAAGGCAGGACACCTCAAGGAATTTATATATTGAGACCGGGCCCCGGGTCAACCAGCGCAACCTAAAGTTAGGAAGGCCCGGGACAAGACAAGGGAAAACAGCCTATGCTAGAGCCTAACACACCGGGGCCCATTCAGCAACGAGCTCACATCCTCATCATAGTTGCAGCTCCGGAGAGTGGAGACTCGCACAGAGCTCGGAAGTTGAATTCCCAGATTGGAAGAAGTGGGAGCATTCAGGCCGGGAGCAGCCTAGTAGGTCAGATGGAAGCCACTGGGAATATTGAATTTGGAGCAAAGGACGAGGTTGATGTTGTTCGACCACATAATACCGCTCTTGTGATCACCACAGATGTGGCGGGATATAATGTTTCACGGGTATTCATAGATGGAGGAAGTTCAGCAGATATCATGTTCTTGGGATGCTTTAAGTAGATGAAGTTAGGTACAGAGCTGAGGGCTGTGGTCACCTCCTTGTACGGATTTGGCGAAGCGGGCATACAACCCTTAGGGCAAGTCATGCTTCCCGTGGGGTTAGGTGAGGATCCCAGACGGGTGGTACGAATGTTCAACTTCTTAGTTGTTGATGCGGTTTCCTCCTGAAGATCATATTGGGACGTCTAGCTATTAACGAATTTAGGGCAGTGCCGTCAACGTACCACCTGAAGATCAAGTTTCCGGTAGGTGGCCAGGTAGGAGAGGTTTCAGGAGACCAAGTAAGCTATCGTAGATGTTATGCAAACGAGGTCAAGATGGTAACATAAGGTAAGGAAAAAAGTGGAGGTGAGGTTAAGCACGGGAAGCATACGAGGATAGAAGGAGAAGAAGGGGAACCCGCACGACTGCAGCCTCAACCCAATGAAGAGCTGATGACAGTGGAGTTGTACCCATGTAAGGAAGGTTTTACTACCCAGGTAGGAACGAAGATGGATGAGAAGACATCATTGCAGTTGGTCAAATGTCTGAGACGGAATGCCGATCTATTTGCCTTCTCACCAGCGGATATGACAGGGGTAGATCCAAAGATAGCCATACAGCACCTAAACATAATCCCGGGAAACCGCCTGTTAAAGTAGTGACTTCGACAATTTGGGGCCGAAGAGATCAAGTTATCAAGATTGAGGTTGAGAAGTTGCTTAAGGCTGGACATATTAAGGAAGTGTAGTTTCCCTCCTGGATAGCTAACGTTGTTATGGTCAAGAAGGGGAATGGTTCTTGGAGAATGTGCGTGGATTTCCGAGATCTCAACAAGGCTTGTCCCAAGGACCACTACCCCCTACCAAGGATAGATCAGTTGGTTGACTCCACATCTAGTTGTGAGATGCTGAGTATGATGGACGCCTATCAAGAATACCACCAGAACAAGCTCAATCCGGACGACATAGACAAGGTCTGCTTCGTTACAGCAGGCGGCACATACGACTACGTCTGGATGCCTTTCGGGCTTAAGAATGCAGGAGCTACCTATCAACGGATGGTCAACACAGTATTCAAGGACCAGCTGGGACGTAATATGGAGGTCTACGTAGACGATATGCTGGTCAAGTCAACGTGGGCTAAGGACCATGTCGTCGACCTAGAAGAAGCCTTCCAAACCATTCGGAAGAGTGGGATGAAGCTGAAACCAGAGAAGTGCACCTTTGGAGTGCAGTCTGGGAAGTTCTTAGGATACATGGTGACGAAGAGAGGAATCGAGATGAACCCTAACAAAGTAAAGGCAATATTAGACATGCAGCCGCCTCGGAGTGTTAAGGAGGTTCAACGTCTGACGGGAAGATTGGCGGCACTGAGTAGGTTCATTGCCAAGTCTACCGACAAGACCTTACCCTTCTTCAAAGTACTTCGGAAGGGATGCCAATTTGAGTGGACAAAAGGAATGCCAAGCGGCATGCGAAGGGCTAAGAGATTATTTACATAATATGCCATTTCAACTGGCAAGTGAATTCGAAATGAAGGACTTGGGCCCGGCAAACAAAATCCTTGGCGTGCAAATTTCTCGAGACAGAAGCAAACGGAAGATCTGGCTTTCCCAAAAGAATTATTTGCAGAAAATCTTGCGGAGGTTCAACATGCAAGATAGTAAGCCAATATCTACTCCTCTTGCTGCTAATTTCAAGCTATCTTCCGAGATGTGTCCTATCGATGAAGATGAAAGAATAGAGATGTCTCGACTGCCATATGCGTCGGCGGTAGGAAGTCTAATGTTTGCAATGATCTGTACCAGACCAGACATTGCCCATGCAGTGGGAGTTGTTAGCCGATACATGTCCAATCCTGCTCGGGAGCACTGGAGTGCTGTTAAGAGGATTCTCAGATATATCAAGGGAACCTCGGATCTTGCCTTATGTTACGGAGGTACAGATTTTACTGTCCATGGTTTTGTTGATGCAGATTATGCAGGTGAACTTGATGAAAGCAGATCCACAACCGGATATGTGTTTAATCTTGCTGGCGGTGCTGTAAGCTGGGTTTCAAAACTGCAGTCCATTGTTGTAACGTCAACAACGGAAGCAGAATATGTCGCAGCTACGCAAGCCAGTAAAGAGGCAATATGGTTGAAGATGTTGATGGAAGAACTCGGCCACAAACAGGAGAATATTGTTCTCTACTGTGATAGCCAGAGTGCGTTGCATCTTGCAAGGAATCCAGCATATCATTCAAGAACCAAAACACATCCGGGTCCAATACCACTTTGTTCGTGAACAAGTGGAAGCAGGGACTGTGGACATGCAAAAAGTTCACACTGCAGATAATCTGGCAGACTACATGACCAAAGCAATTCCTGTGGACAAATTTATATGGTGTCGTTCCTCATGTGGATTGACAGAATCTAAGTAACACGCAAAGGTGAGCTAGAAGAATGGTGTGAAGATCTGATTGGGCATCAATCAAATCTTCAAGTGGGAGATTGATGGGAGTGGGTTGGTGCAACAACCAATCCACCCACCCACTCTATATAATAATATTTAATTATATTATTATTATATATGTATTAGAGGGTGTTTTGCCTATAAATAGGCTTCGAACATGTGATCGATCCCTCGTTATACATCTCACACCAAAAACATCAACACCAAATAGAAAGAGAGGAAAGAAATAGAGGGTAGAGAAAAAATTGAGGGTTTGTTTGGTATTTGCTCCGACTATAAAGAGAGATAGTGTGTGTTTTCTCCTTTATAGATTAAGAGGTTGTAACCCCTGTTTTTACCCCAGTAATAAATTTCTACCTCGCCCGTGGTTTTTTACCCCAAGTTAAAAAGGGGTTTTCCACGTAAATTCCCGTGTTCTATTTATCCTCACAGTCATTTCCAATTTCGTTAAGCTGTCCATTTCGCAACATTTCAGCTATTAACAGTCGCGTATGAATAGTGATTCGCGATGAACAGTAACTCCCGAAAAAAATTCCAGAAATTTCAGATTCGAAATTCAGCAAAATTAATTCAAATCCTAACACGCTCAGCTCTGATACCAATTGTTAGGACCCCAGATATCCAACCTAGATCGAATTACTAAGAATTGAATAGCAAATCTAAGAAATTCGAGAGCTTACGATTGAGATTTGCTTACGAAGAAAGCTTGGGAGAGAAGTTGAGAGCACTCAAGGGAGGCAAAAATCTTCTCTCTAAATTTTCAATTCTATTTTTCGATCTGAATTCCCTTGTACAACGCACTCCTTACTTCCTAAGGAGTTCACTTATATATACCACCTCGTGGTAAATTTACACAAGTAGTCCTACAAAATGACTAATTATAATTTAGCCCAAGACTACTAATTTGCATAGCAAAACTAAGACAACTCTATTAATTGAATACTAATATAGGTCCAACATATACCCATTTATAGCGATAGCCAAAGTGCCATTGCGATTACATGTAATCCTGTTCACCACTCACGCACAAAACACATAGACATACGATATCACTTCATGAAAGATCACGTATAAAAAGGCACAATTGACATGTATTTTGTGAACACGGAATATCAACTAGCCGACATTTTCACCAAGGCATTGGATGAAAAACGGTTCCAATTCCTTGTCGGAAAATTAGGCATGTTGAACCTTCCGTGATTTGTGCATTATGTGATCCTATGAGCTTTCACATGTTCTATGCTATGTGTTTTCTATACTTAAAAATGCTATATCTTGCGTGAATTATTTCATTTTAATAAAACAATATAATAAAATAAATATTATACATATAAGTATAATATTAGGGGCATGACGATATCTTTAGGATGCTCGATCTACGTCACGAATAGAATTCACTAACATGAGAATGATTGCTTGCTTAAATTTTGTCAGTCTAACTCGCATTCTTGTGTCTCAAAGGTATTTAGTTTGTTCTACTAAGACACAAAGCCACTTCATATAAGTGAGGTTTCTAGCCTTTTATTACTCTCGCTGGATATATTCTTGAGTGAGTCACACATTAATTGCTTGTCATTAACTAGTTGGCCTCAAACTGCCTTGTAATAGATCGTTCCGAAAATGATTAGGGTACTTAGGTAATTCCTCAATTGGCCAAATATAAATTTTCATTCCTTTAACATTGTCTTTAGTCATCCATTTTGAGCCTTCTCCAAATTCCTTTTCTTCAATTGAAAACCCCCTTTATGCCTTCAACCGACAATTTAATGATTTTGATGGGATATTCAATCAAGAAAAGGAGGGGGAGAAAAACTAGACGACAAAGAAAAAGATGACAAAAGAAGGAGAAAAATGCCCACGAGGAATACTCAACGCACAAAAACCAGATCAAAAGAACCTGCCTCTCAACTATGACACTCTCAAAACATTAAGACGGAGGCATGGATCTTGCTGTGAACTTCTCCATCGATAATCTCGTACACTCGTCAGAACGGCTAGAAAGAGGAGCGTCTAGAAGTGAACTTCTCCAACGATAATCCGGTCTTATATCGAGACAACGAGAAGAGGAGCACGGCCTTGGGTTCGAATTCCATAACCATGAACTTCTTCAAATCGATAATCTCTTAAACCTCTCTAGGGAATAAGAAAAAAGGAGCATAGTATCGGCCCAAGAACGAACAAGAAGAACTTCGCCTTAGATAATCTCTCAGCCTCGTAGAGAAGTGGAGCTTCAGCTTGAGCAAGTGCAGACGAATATGAAAGAATTAAAGGATGAGAATGAAAAGACGAAAGAGAAAAATGCCGGAGAAAAGGAGAACGACAAAGAAATGGAAGATGACATAAACCTTATTTTTTCCAAACATTATCCTTCCCTTCTAAGTCAGAACCAAATTAAAATACCTCAAAGTCCCTTTGATTCCAAATCGACGGTCTCTTGCAAAGGCAAAATGATTAAAAACACCTCGATCACAGGTATTTTAACTTAATATGACATGTGTTGACTTGAGCGATATAAATATAAAATCCCTAGTAAAAAATTATATGAGTGCTATAGAGAACCTAGTGAGAGTTGTCGAAATGGATCATTCTTTCAACCTAGGACTTTAGTTTGCTGACATGACTTGACGGCAATAAATCTTTCAACTGTCGTGTGAATTTTGAGGCATGACAATGATCGTAGCAAAATAATTTGACCCCATAATATTAATAGTATTAATATGCATACGATAAAAATAAATTAATAATAATACAGTTTTAATCGCACATTTTAATATGCAATGGTAATTTGTATTTATACGGAATTGATTAAATGCGATATACTGTTCATGCTCATACCCTCGTGCGAAAATATAGATTACATGTTTAGGGGACCATGTATCTAGGCTAATCATGAAAAATCGCATGATCTTAATAATTGTTACTTAGATTGATTTATGTACTTGTTCGATAAATCAATTGAGGTGCACTATTTGAGGGGGAGCATTTACAAGAGTTATGCCTTGAATTCCAAATTATTTTGATGATTTTCTCTAAGTGTTGCATAAACAATGAGGAAGACTTCACGAGGTTATCTGGATTTGGAGTACACGGCAGTGGTTCAAATGCTGGTTGGTTAAATATTTGGATCGTCAACGTGTTTTATGAATTTGAATTTAACCAATTTATCTCAAATATATTTTTCAAGGGGAATCAAAATAGAAAAATTGCTTCCAAAATTAACTCTAATATTTTCGACATCTGTTGCTTTAAGCCTTGCAGATTTATAAAATGTGAAGACGGAGCCAGATGTCATCAACCAGAATTAGAGGGAGTTAATTGCATTTATTTTCATACATAGGGGGAGCAATTACGTGATTTACTCGTAAACCTAGGATCAATCTGAAAAACAATAGAAAAACTTACAATCAAGAAATTCGGGCGAATTTTGCAATTTTCATTCGTAGATTCTCGAGCGAAAATTGATTTTGGACCAATGTGTAATTTTCGCCTTCATACTGACGAGTGAAAATTAAACAGCAACCAAATGATTCTCGATCGGAATCGTCGAGTGAATATTAAATAGTAACCAAAGTAAAATTCTCGATCGTAAGTTTCTCGATCGTAAATAGTAATGGGCTTAAATTCACTAAGTCACGAAAACGTCTAATCAGCCCAATTAGACGAAATCATTACTTGCAGTCGAAAATCCCTAAATACACGCTAAAACCCTCGATCGCAAAACTCAACAGTCAAATTTTCGTGCGAAAAACTTTTTCTCTCAAAAAGACTAACGTCAAAACCCTTCAAATCTTTCGATTTTTCCTCTGATTTCGTCTTTAGAAGGTAGATTTGACTTCTTTTAGGGATTATCGTGTGTTTAAACTTCATGTGCATCTGTACTTTGAAATAGTTCGCTTGATTCCGTGTTCATTTCTCGACTGTTCATATTCTGAGAACTCGAATGCTTGTTTGCAGTGTTTTAGGCCAATATCTAAGTATAATCTAGGTTAAAAACTGCATATTAAGATAGTTTCGAAGTCTCTTGATCGTTTTATGGTAGATTGTGTTGATTCTCTGCATTATTTGAGTTCGATTGAAAGAACGACTAAAACTGGGATTTTACCATTTTAAGGCGTCGAATAACTTTTTCGCTCGCAAGCAGTGTCAATTGAATTTCAATTATCCTACTGTTTGCACTGTAAACGTTTTTCGATCGATCAACTTTTTGACTTAATTGTTAAGAAAGATAACTTAGATTGAAAAATAATTACAATCGAGAATTTGAATTTGGATTTTATGAGAGCGAAAAGATTACTAAACGAAATAGATCTAATAGGTGCAAAATAAGTTTCGAGCGCAAAACTTACAATCGCAAATAGTAATTTCGATTTCAATTTCATTTTCGATCGAAAATTTTAGCGGGGATAAAATTAATTTTTCGACGATAAAATTTCTCGATCGCAAACATGCACAATAATGATTTTTATCGATCGAAAACTTTCTCGGCGAGTCACCAAATTTCTCGCTGTCAATTTCTCGATCGTAAAATTTCTCACCAAATTTTATTCACGCGCGAAAAATTTCTCGATAGTAAATTTAATCAGAAATTTCATTTTTTTTCGATCGTAAATTTACCTGGAAATATTTCTCAATCGTAAAATTTCTCGGCTACAGTACCGTTTCTTAAGTTCAAAAACTTAGAAAAGTTTCTAAGTCCTTTTCCCTGTAGCTTTCAATAGCGCATAAAATTTTTCGATCGCAAATTAAAACCGAGAATTGCATTTAAAATTTGCACTAAGGAAATTCAATTGAGAACTTTAATTCTCGGGCGACAAATAGCACGTAGTGAACAATGCTTAAACACTTAGAAAAATTTCGACTGAACCTCGATAAGAACAACATACTTATGTCGAAATAAAATTATCTATTCAAATTCACTTTGTATGGTCTTTGTGCAAATTTCATATCATCAATTACGCATATATTCATCCATGTTATGACATGATACATAATGCTGGTTTGATGATTCTAATTTCGACTCAATTTAAAAACTTGAACTAATGGTTTACATTACTGATTTGTATTTCAGATGGATCACTATCCTACATACAATCACATCTATGAGAAGGCCCTGTACATGGACGTACACGACACCAATTTCCAGCTCGACCTGACCACCTTTAGGTGTCCGGACGATATCATGGTGTCTATACTACAAGGTCATCCCCTGTGGCATGCTCTCACGGTGACGGCCTCAATACCAATGGTTTACGTCCAACAATTCTGGGGGATGATCAAGAGCCACGTCATTCAAGGGGCGTACAGCTTCACAACGGTGATAGGGACGAGGCACATGAATATGAACAGGAATGACTTCGGTCTTATCCTCGTCCTCCCCTACAACCCGAACTACGACCCCCTTCCAACTGACGCGGAGCTCGTGCGTGACTTCATTCAGATGGGATACCGTCCGCCGCTCACCAAACTCGCACAAATGCATAGCAACGAGATTCCTTATCCGTGGAAGACATTGTTTGGAATCATCAACAAATGTATATCCCCGAAGCACGCCGGCTTCGACAAAGGCAACGGCAACATTCTGAGGATTTTGTTCCCCAAAAAAACATTCTGAGGATTTTCCATGGAATCGCCTTCTCGCGAAATTACGATTTTGTTCAACTGATCTGGAATGATCTAGCCGAGCAAATCAGGCAGAAGGAAAATAAACGCTCGAAGAATGTGTCGTACGCCTGGTGGTTCTCCGTCATCATCCCACAATACATGGAGTTGCACGAGCAGAACATCCCTCGTCTACCTCCTGGAGAGAATTACCAACCACCGTGGCTGAAATTTTTCCACAACCCGAAACTAACGGACTTGGACCAGCCGTCAATGGCCATACCGTTCGAGTTGTTGAGGCTCGCCGACCCCACGGGAGCCAAATACCAACGGTTTTGCCGGGAGAATCATCTGACGGAACAGATAATCAGAGGGCCCCCGACAGATTTCGCAGTCAGCCCTCCCCAATAACAAAGCCCTGAGGAAACGATGATTGATGCAGTGGCCCAAGAGCTTGAGCAGGAGCCCCCAGTGCAAGAAACTCAGCAACCAGATCCTGAGGTCACGATGATTGATGTAGTGGCCCTTGAAATGGAAGCCGAAGAACAGAATCAGGAGCTCCAAATGGAAGTGCCCGTCCATGTAGGCGTGCTCGAAGAGCCCATTGAGGAGGTTCTTCAACAAGTATCACATCCCGAGGCAGAAATGGGGCAAAGCTTACTTCCACTGGTGACGGAACAGGCTCCTGAGGACGTTGAACGTGAACCATCCCCTCACACAGCCACCTCATCCGACACGGAGTCCGATGAGGAGATTAGATTAATAAGACGGACTCCCAGAAGACTAAGCATACAACTCGGGTCCCTCTTTCCCACCGTCACCACCGCATCAGATACCGTGCAGATCATCTCTTCAAGTGCTGCGGCCACTTCTTCGCTCAATCTTGAGCCGCAACACAACCTACCGGTGTCTGGTTTGCAGGTTCCAACCGAGCCTGCGGAAACACCTATAGAGGAAAATCTTCAAGATTCGACTCAAGGATTGGGTGGAAGTCTCCAACAGTCACAACTTCAAGTGACTGCGAGCCAACCTGAGGAGCCGGTGTCTGTTCAAGGGTTGCTAACAGGCGATATCAGTCGACCTGGCCCATCTTCGATGGAGGCGTCCGTCCACTTCGTGACCGAAGACCGACTTCAGGCAGCTCTCTCAGAAGCTTTACAGTCATTTGAAGAAAAACTTATGGAGAGCGTGCGTACAGCTATTGACACGTCCCGCCAAGATCGTGGGAAAGCACCCGCCTCAGAGCCGTCTTCTTCACGACTGATTCTCACTCCATCTCAACCCACACAACCCACACCATTCGCCACACCGATCCTCACACACAACCTCGTAATCAGCCACCATACCTATCAGCGACTTCCACTCCATCCTAGTCGCCCACCTACTTGAGCTGACTACTCGAACGCCGGAAGAAAAAGTCCTCTTCTGCTGTCTCGTCGATCATCCTGGCCCGACCGACACTTGTCGTGGTCAAGGCTCCCGCTCCAAAAGCAGACATGACGACCCCGATGATCAAGGCCGTCATGAGGGGGAGAGGAGACCTAGGATAATGACTAGAAGTCAAGGACGAAGCTCGGGCGCGACACAGACAAGCGCTGGAGCCGCTGAAACCTCACAACCTACTACCCGAAAAACCACCACGCACCGCACCACTCATACAACCCAAATCGATTCACCAACCTTCAACATAAGGATACCTCCACCCACACCAACGACTCTGACAAGCCCCTTGCTTCCGGAAGAAGAAGCAAGTGCCGCCATGCTCGTGGCCCTGGCTCAAACCCAAGCTACTCCCTCAGTTGCTCAAGACCAACCGGGACCGTCAGGACATGGTGTCAACCCACACAAGTTCCTCGACAAGTACATCTTCGAAGGACAGTGGATGACCCATTCCATTCCCGACGAGCATCAGAGACAACGGCTCAAGGACGTTCGACACTTCTTACAAAGCTTCGGTGGACCTCGTGCTGATAGAAGACGAAGAACTTCAGGGAGGTGAAAATCATGAACAATATCCCCCAAGGCTTCCAGAGTTGATTGCGCAACGAGCGAATTCTCCAACGAGACAAATGCCAGGATTCGCTCGGATCGACACGTCGTGGGAAAATATTCTATTGAAATCCCTTTCCTTGAAGACGTTCGTGAACACATTTGGAGGTCACCGAACAAAGTCAAGAAGCCGAATGACTTTGAGCTTAGAGGGATCTCTCACTGGGAACAGCAGAAGAGAATGACGTACCTCTGGACGCTGACCCACCTCGGACCGGATGTGAGATTGGGGATGACTAAAAGCCAAGCCAAGAGTCATTACAATAGTCTCTCCCCAATCTGTCAGCTACTCAGCGTCTATTGTGCTAAGGAGGACTTCCAACACCTCACTACGCCATTGAGCGAGTAGATAAGACTCGAGAAGATCTAAGCGATAACCATATCTTCCCGCCGATGAGGTGTACAACCTCTACAAGCTGTATGTAGAGAAGTACAAAGGTCCTCAAGGCTTCATCAAGAAAGGACTCGAGGGACTCTACCGGTTCATGATGCGCCAAGTCAAGTACTTCGCCGCACACGACCTTCAGATGGCTCTGGAGAGCAACATGAAGAAGGTCAACATGAGCCCCCCGCTCAACAAAGAACCTGAGATCGAAGGGCTTCCCAACAATCACGTGCACATCAGCTCATTCTTAGGCATCTCCTATCACAATCCAATAGCTGAGAAGACCAGGTTGATGCTAAAGACTGAAATCCACAAGTTCTGTGATGAGACGCTCAAGGTCATCAGGAAGAATATAGAGCAGAGGTTGGAAGAGATCAACATGTTGGCCCTTTTATTACCAAACAGGGATCAAAAGAAAGGATTTAATGTGTAAACCGTGAAGAACACCTTGAGTGCGTTTTAGTGTGTGTATTTCTATGGAAAAGTACAAGGTGGCTTACCTTTTGATTTCTTTTGATAAACCCTAATTAGGGTAAGTTGGGGCTTTATATACCACAAGCATTTGGTATATTAAAGCCCAGTCCCAAACTCTTACTAAATATCACAAGTCTCCCCAAACTACATCAACCCATTAACTAAAACATATAAACCCAAGATTACATAAATTAAAGGATGCTACAATATATTCCTAACAATCTCCCCCTTAGCATCATTTTCGCTTTGGTGTCCTTGGTGTCCTCTTCTTCTTGGGTTTCTCCACAGCATAGACCGATTTCCTGAATCCAAGTCTGAACTCGTAAGATCCTACCGTTCTTCGTAATGATATTCGATCTGAGATGATGTTGATCAGCTTCTTGTACTTCTCCTGGACTTCTGCTTTTTCAAACCTTAGCTGCTCCAGAATCCTTCCGAGTTTGCTTCGAATGATCAGCAGCGTTCCATCGCTGAATTTGGTAATCTCGGATGTTTTCATCAGCCTCTTTTCTCCCTTTTACTTGATGTAGACCACTGATGGATCGTTGTCTTCATTGATTATGTGGCCTTCACCAAGACTTGGGTCGGGGACTTAGAAGGATGGCTTCGTGAGATTTGCTTTCTACCGCCATTTGAAGGTCGTGAGTCGTATTGAATTTGATTTGGCGCATCATGAATCGCTTAAGAGCGACGTATCCCACCTTTAAGTATGGATTCTGAAGTGTTCCAAGAAATTTGAAGCTTCCCAGTACCTGATCAACGTCTTCACCTCTGATGTAGGAGAGATCGCCTTCAGTTAGTTCCTCGACCGTTCCATCTTCTCGCTGCACTTTGTAGAAAGAATATTCATAGAAGTCAAGACGACCTCGCCGTACTCCCAAGACTTTGCTAATTCTGGCTTTTTCCTTCTCTTCTCTTCTAAGAGTATCAACATTAGTATCTTTTCCTCTCCACACAAGCCCTCTACGAAGAGAGAGCAGGTATCGTACAGCGGTTGGTCTCGGGAGATGAGTTACGCCTCTTAGATCAAGCTCGTCTAACTTCTTGATCCTATCTTTCTTCCTCCAGATTCTTCTCCGTATCTCTTCTTGATATGGAGCGATCACTTTGACATTTTCCTACGGTGGCTTCTGTTCTTCTCCTATCTTCGACTTCGAAGGGGGGCACTCCTCATCGACGACGACGTGTTTGAGAAGCTCACGAAGTTCTGGAATGTCAACTTCATAGTCTTCACCTTCCTCGAGTTCATCATCGTAGATAAGGGCCAGGCTAACGTTTGCCTTCATCAGGAAGTATCTGGCATTGTCCAGTAAGCCCTTGGCCAAGGCTGGATGCATCGGCTTTGTTAACCAGTCGTTGAAGATATACTTTTCTACCGCTGTGTGTGGATTGTAAAGTGTTTCCAGAGATATGATTGGTTCATTTGTCTGGAGGGATAGAGTAGGTGAGGATGGAAATATCGAAGGGCTGCTTTGGCTTGTGGGAAGAGGAAGCGAAAGGCTCATAGTTGGTGAGGAGGGCTGTTGGGTTGTTTTGGTAGTAGTTCGGGTAAATTTTTTTGTTTGTGTCGGTGCAGGTGATTTTGTTCTGGTTGGTGTTCTGGCGCTGGTGTGGGTTGCTTCTCCCCCTCGGGACGACCCCCACCGTCCGCGTCGTCACGTCGTTGAGTTGATGGTTGGGCTTCGCCTCGGCAGGTGAACAGAAGCTCAAGACGTCTAAGAACCTCCGCTTCATACTCCGTGAGCTTTGGTGCAGTGCGAAGTCTGGCGATGAGGACGTCAACGAGTTCCGTGATGGGAACGTTCCATGGGCCTCCGTCAGGGTCATCGGAGGGGTCCTGACTGGGACGTTATTCTTCAGTGACGGGGGCCTTGCCTTTGTCTCGTGTCGAAGTCCCAAGTGCATTGTACACTTGGTCATGATGGAATCTTCGAGACCTTTTGCGAATTCTGCAAGGCGGTCATTCAGCCTGGCCTCCGTCACGAACGGGGAAAATAACCTGGCGGAGTCACGAAGACGTTCCGTCGTCCCAACATCAATAGAAGGTACTGATTTGCCGCCTGTTTGTACAGGACTTGAAGAACCGGGGCCACTCAGGCTCACTGTTGACATCAAAGCTGAGACCGGCTCAGATCGATGGCCCAAGTCCGTAGCGGCTGTGATGTTGACTACGTTGGGTCTTCCGCTCTGTTCCGTACTAGACTCTAGTACAGAGACATTGTGGAGCGTTCTGTCTAGATCACTAAGATCTAGAGGTGCAGAAACTAGAGTAAGTGTCCTAGAAAATGGGAAAATTATGGATGGTGAGGGCACTAGTCGTGACCAAGGAAGGTGCAGTCTGAGGCTGAGGACTGCTTAATACATCTACCCCCTCCGAGCGAGGTGGTGATGGATGACGTGGCATCTCGTGTGTATCATCATCTGTTGGGAGTGATTGAGTGGCTAGGGAGGGTAGTTTGTGCGATTGGACACGGTGTCGCGACTTCTACTCGGGGGAAGACAAAGTCATCCCCTGCACCTATTGGCTCGGTCCGGCTTATTTGTGGACTAGTGGACGGAGGAATACGGTCGTGTTTCTGTTTTGTACGCCGTTCCTGTTGACGGCTTTTGTCATCCCCTTTCGATTTTCTCTTTTGTTTTGGCTGTGGGGATGAAGAGCTTCCTAGACCTATATTTGGCTGTGAGGGTTGGCTTGTCCCTAGGTTAGGTTCAACTGGGATGTGTTGAACCATGGACATCATCAAGGTTGTTGGCTCGTAGGTATTTTAGGAACTCCGGCTCAGTTGGATCGAGGAGTCGAATGAGATGATCTGGTATGATCATGGCCTCCTGATCAAGCTTGCTTTTTGTTGATTGGATTTTGGTGAGCTTTGGAGCTTGATAGCCTTCGGTCCTGGGTCGGCGCTCTATTTCGGGATGAAGATCCACAAAGTGTTGGACGATGACAGGGAGCCACCGTAGGTAAGGAAGAACTGGCTTCGTGGGTCCGAGACCTCGCCTTCGTAGTTGATCAAGGATGTCCGTCCAGATCAGTTGGGCGACATCATAATTTTTGTTTGAAGACGATTCCATGGAAAATCAGCATGATGTTGCGGTTGCATTTGTCAGACCCTGTGTGCTTCGGCGAGAGGCATTTGTTGACGATCAGAAAGAGGGTCCGCCAAGGTACAGGAATGTCTTTGGCCGTGAAGTCAGGGAATGGATTTTTGGGCGTTTGGACCCATAAATAGGAAATCTCTGATTAGGTCATCGTTAGAGGGGTGTGCATCATACATTAGTGAGTATGGTAGGTTTAGTAGGGAGCGAAGAAATAGTTGGGGTAAAGACGACAATGGTCTCGTCGATTTTAGAGGAAAGACGGGTTATTTTTGGGTTATTTGTTGGGTTTTGAAGAGTGGACCAGAACTGTTGAACGTATACTTCTGGGACACACTCGGTGATTTTGAGGGCTGTTTTCAGAGGGTGGTGTGCTAGAATTTTGACAATGATAGGATCTGGGCACGAGGTGTTGTCAAAGTCTAGTTGGAGGTTGTTGGGTGGTCTCTGTGCCCAGTCCTTTGAAGCAAAAACCTCATCAATCAGTCGCACCATTTTAATATATCTGTAATATAAGAGTAAAGGATTAGTATGAACTAACCATTACAACGCTAGAAAAAGAAAAAATAATGTAAAATGTGTCTCAACGTTATGTTTTATATCGCTTAAGGACTTAGAAAATTTTGGTAAAATTTTGAGTAAAGTTAGATCGGCAGAGAGAAAGAGAAAAAGAAATTGATAGTGGATCAATCAATCGGCGACCATAGTTTCAATCGCATTAGAAATCAGTTTCCATCAAGACATTCAATTTCCAATTGAAACCAGTGTTATTAAGTTTCGGCCGAGAGTGTGTAATCGGGCGATGCAAATCGTAACTCTTTTATAAATAAGGACAGTTTCGAGCGAAAGTCGTGAGTGGTACGATTTAAATCATAGTATAATTATAAAAGTCAGTTTCGATCGAAAGTACTTGAATCGCGCGATTTTAAAATCAAAATCTTATTGTAAGTCAGTTTCGGGCGAAGGTCAAGCTACAGTAAAAACAAATCGACCGATTCTAATTTGAAATTGAATCAAAAAGGAGTTTCGGGCGAATGAAGCTCAATCGAAACATTGGGTGCGATTCGGGCGAACTGTGTTCAAGCCCTAATCTGCGAATCCTGCAAAAGAGGAACGATATCAGTTAAAAATTGCAGATTGAGTGATTTTCCTTACAGATAAGAAGTGTCGAGCTGAGAAAATAGTGAAAGAAACTGGATTTGTGATGGAAAATGATGAGGTTTGAGTGCGATTGCAGAGAAATTTTGGAAGTAGATTTGGGAGAAACGATGAGAAATGACTGAGTTTCGGGCGAAACACTATATATATGAGGTGAGTTTCGATCAATAGTGGTTTCGGGCGAGTCTCAGTTTCGCCGAGTAAAAATTATAAAGGGGTTAAAATTTTAGTTTCGATCGAATTGAATCAGTTTCGGGCGATGATCTGTGTCGCCGTGTAAAATTTTAAAAAGATTTAAAACTTTCAGTTTCGATCGAAACGAGTTTCGGGCGATAGTCAGTTTCGCCGATAAAGGATTTTAGTATTTGAATATTTTAGTTTCGATCGAATTGTAAATGAGTTTCGGGCGATACTCAGTTTTGCCGAGAAAAAATTTTAAATACTTGATTATTCAATTTTGATCGAATTGTAAATGAGTTTCGAGCGATACACAGTTTAGCTGAGAAAAGATTTTAAATACTTGATTATTCAATTTGGATCGAATTTGAATGAGTTTCGGGCGATACTCAAGAAAATATAAATATGTGAATATTCAGTTTCGATCGAATTGTAAATGAGTTTCGCCGAGAAAATATTTTGACTTATGATAATTACAAATGACTATCCCAAGATTTTACCCTACAATTCGATTTGAAGGAAAATTTGATGAAAAAATCATGGAAGCTCCCCCTTAATTTGTGCAAGGTGTTCAAAGACTCCCCCTAGATTAGTGCATAACTTTTCAAGACTCCCCCTAGATCCATGCATAAATTTTTATAAGACTCCCCCTAGATATGACATTAGGATTTTCAACATACACATGTAAACATATAGAGTAGAATTAAGTGACTTATTTACACAATACCAGGTTCATGTAGGGACAATCGATCATGTCTTAAGGTTCAACATGCCGAACCTAGATACCAAGAATTGGAATCGCTTTTCATCCAATGCCTTAGTGAATAAGTCAGCAAGTTGAAGATCTGTGTGAACAAAATGCATTTCGATTGTACCTTGTTCTACATGTTCCTTGATAAAGTGATATCTAATGTCTATATGTTTTGTGCGCGAGTGATGTACTGGATTACTTGTTATAGCAATAGCACTTTTTGAGTCACTAAAAATGGGAATACGATTTAACGTTATGCAAAAATCTCGTAGCTGGGTTCTCATCCACAAAATTTGTGAACAACAACTCGCAGCAGCGACATATTCTGCCTCTGCTGTCGAAGTTGAGACACAATTTTGTTTTCGAGACGACCAGCTTACGAGTTTACCCCCGAGAAATTGAGCGGCTCCAGAGGTGCTCTTCAGTCCAGCTTGCATCCCACGTAATCGGCGTCCGTGTATTCTACGAGTTCGAAGTTTAACTCCATTGGGTACCATAGACCTAGATTTTGGGTTCCCTTGAGGTATTTGAAAATTTCTCTTGACGGCGAGCATGTGAGACTCCTTTGGATCAGCTTGAAAACGAGCACAAAGACAAGTGGCGAACATGATGTCAGGTCGAATGGATGTGAGATAAAGCAAGGATCCTATCATGCCTCGATAAGTCGTTTGGTTAACAGATTTTCCTGATGAATCTGCATCAAGTTTGCATGAGGTGACATGGGAGTGCTGGCAGCATTCGAGTTGTCCAAGTTATACTTCTTGAGTATGTCGTGAATGTACTTGGATTGACTGATGAAGATTCCATCATGAAGCTGCTTAACCTGGAGGCCTAAGAAGAAGCTTAGTTCGCCCATCATACTCATTTCTTCCTTCAGTATTCCGTTGAGAAATGCAGTTTTGGCATCCATCTGGTAGACTGTGAAGTTCTTGTGTGCAGCGAAAGCTAAGAAAATCCTGATGGCTTCAATTCTTGCGACTGGAGCATATGTCTCATCTTAGTCGATTCCTTCCTGTTGATTGTACCCTTTAGCAACCAGCCTGGCTTTATTTCGGATAACAACTCATTGCTCGTCCTTTTTGCTCTTAAACACCCATTTAGTCCCTATGATAGTTTTCCCAGCCGGTCTAGGCACTAGGTTCCAGACTTTTAACCTTTCAAACTGATTGATTTCCTCCTGCATTGCGATTATCCATTCTGGGTCCGCGTGTGCTTCAGCTACTTTGTTGGGCTCCTTTTGACTGAGAAAGCAGAAATAGAGGCTTTCATTTATCGTTGATGCTCAAGTTGTGACACCAGTGGAAGGGTCCCCAATTATTTGTGAGTTCGGGTCAGCTCGTGTCCACTTTCTTGTATTAGGTTGTGATGATCCAGCTGCATTTGTATCATGTATTGCTTCTTCACTTTGGTCAGCCTGATGTTCTGTTTCTTCTCCAGGTTGAGGTAGTACGGATTCTCCCGAAGAAATTTATATTGTCGAATCAGATGGCTGAGGTGTTTCAGCGGCTGAGCTCGAGATGATCTCAGTATCAGTTGGGAGTTCGCTGTGGTCATCAATGTAAAGATTTCCATCGTAGGAGGGGAATTGTCATTATTAGTCTCTACAGAATCATTATTTCCTGGTGCAGCATAAGTTGTTGGAGCAATGGGCGGCGACGGCCTAGAGAAGAGATCCTCGAATAAGAGATCGAGTTCCATGTCGCTCAATGTATTGGATTTTGAAGGTTCGCCCACGGAGGAGGTGCTTGGTTGATCTTTTGTCAACTCTCGTAGAAGTCCGGGTTCTGGACTGATTTGTGCAGAAGCTACTCGGTCTACTTCATCAAACGTTACGTTAATCCATGACTGACCTTTTCTCCTTGAGGTATACTCGATAGGCTTTGGATGTTGTCGAGTATCCCACCAGTAATCCCACCAGTATCCCTTCAAATGCTTTTGGGTCGAGTTTGTCTCTATCTTCACGATCGTTCGCTACGTAGCACTTGCATCCAAAGACTCACAGGAAAGAGACATCCGGCACTCTGCGATTTATCAACTCGTAGGGAGTCCTATTGAACCGCTTGTGAAGGGAGCCACGATTTTGAGTAAAACAGTTTGTGTTCATTTCTTCGGCCCATAAGAAATGAGGTAGTCCAGAGTGAATAAGGAGTGTACGAGTTGCTTCAACTAAGGTTCTGTTCTTGCGCTCGACTACACCGTTTTGTTGAGGTGTTTTTGCCGCTGCGAACTGTTGGGTGATTCCAAGTGATGCATAGAAGTCACTGAGCTTTTTGTTCTTAAATTCTGGCCCATTGTCAGTTCTGATGATTTGGACACTTAGTTGGTAGAGGTTTTGTGCGGTTTTATAAACTCAATGATTAAACCTGGAGTTTCGTACTTGGTTCTGAGAAATTTGGTCCATGTATAGCGCGAGAAATCATCCATAATAACCAACACATATCTTTGCCCATTGATGATCTGAGTGCGCATAGGTCCACACAAATCCATATGAATGAGTTCGAGAGGTTTGGAAGTTGAGGCTATGTGTTTGGTCCGGTGAGATGCTTTTCTTATCTTTCCCATTTCACATGCCGAGCAGAGATGCTCTTTGTGATATCTGAACGAGGGAAGTCCTTTGACCAAGTTTTCTGATCGTAATTTGATAAGGTCTTTGAAATTGAGATGTGAGAGTCGCTGATGCCAGGATCGTTCTGGTGTAGAGAAGCACGTGAGATGAGCCACGTCGGTCGGACAGTTTTGAGGTCAATGGAGTAGAGATTCATCTTTCTGTGGCCAGTGAGTAGCTCTCTTCCATTGTTATCTGTGACGCTACATTTGTTGGTCTCGAAGTTCACCTTGTAGCATTTGTCACAGAAACGTCCAATGCTGAATAAATTGTAGCTCAGTCCTTCGACGTAGGAAACCCCTTTGATGGTCAGCCTGTCATGGATGAGATCACCCGTTCCTAACATGGGTGCGGATTGACCGTTTCCGAAGTAGACCTTTTCGAGAAATCACTCAGAGAAGTTGCTCAACAGCTCTTTGTTTCCAGTCATGTGTGAGGAGCAACCTGAATCTAAGTACCACACATGACGGACCTGCAAAAAGGAATTAAGTAAACTTAGATACCCATTTATAGATGTGCCCTTCTTTGATAGCAGGTGTAGAAGCTAACATATTTGTTGCTAGAATGAATTCTTTGCTGGATTGTTGGATAGCTGGTTTAAGAACCCACGCATGACTATTTCCTATGAGATGCAGTTGGGATTTTGGAATCCAAATTTGTTTTCGCCTTATTTTCTTGTTCTGCTTGGTGTTGGAGGTGGTGTGTTTCTTTATCTTAGATTTGATAGTATGATTGGTGAGCGTAGAAGATATGGCCTTAGAATGAACGCTATATGATGTGGAAGCATTTTTGTTGAAATGATTGTCATGGAAATGGGAAAATGCATCGTTGTTTACATGACAATATTTTAACTTTTTGGCATAAAATAACGAAACACGATCTGCGACATTACAAGAAGTCACTTTTGGAAATGTAAAAGATTTTGAAACTGGAGAAGAAAGGCTTGAGACTGGTCTCTTCTTCTTATCAGGAACTGTTGTCTTCTTTGCTGAGTCAGATCGAACCTTCTTCGCTTCCTTAGATTTCACGCCTTTGTCTGTGGGTACATGTGATACGAAGTTAGTGTGAGATAAAGGAATTTTCCTCGTAGTTTGCTCGCATTTATATGTAGAGGATTCTGGAACAGGACGGGAGGTGGAGGGTTTGTGAATATCAGGAAAGTTTTCAAGAATATAAATTTTGCTTAACAAAATAGTTTTCTCTTCTTCGTGGGCTTTCCTTTCCGATTCTAGGGAAGCTGTCAAGTCGCCTATTTGCGAATAATCTCAGGGATATATATAGATGAATAAATAGGTTGAGCCTGTTCGTCAGTGTTTTCCTGAATTTCAGGCCCAAATGGTGACATGTAATCATCAGATAGCATTGTCCTATTAGTTTTATAGCCATTATTAAGTTCTGTATAGTCACATGCAATTTGAGCCCACTCCTTGTTCCTCCGTTTCTGTTCATCAGATTCAGTCACCTCTGTCGACCCTACGAAGGGCATTAGGTTTTCAAGGCTCAGCCCAAAGCGTTTAGTGCTGTATAAAGAAAGTACTTCATCTTTCTTTGGATTTGTTGTCACTTGAAATCCCAATCCTTCGCGGGGATCATAGAAGTCTACATCTTTAGGTTGATTGAGGAAAATGGTTCGATCAGTTTGACCTCTTTTCGTGAGAAGATCCTCTAATTCTTTGACTTTCTTATATAGTCGAGCCGCTCTTCAGTGATTAGTTCATATTGAGACAATACATTTACTCGTTCTTCTTTGCTGTCTTTCAAGCTTCTACAAGTATCGCTAATTTGTTTTCCTTGCTTTCTATAAGATTTTCTAAAGTCTTCACTTTAGTTTCAGACAAGGTTATGAATTCTTGGAGAATAGCTATCTCTTCCTGTTGTTTGTTTAATAAGGCATAATGTTTGTCAAAATTGCTTTGGAGTTCTGAGCAATCTTTACAATGATGGAGAGTTCGGCTACCCTACGTTCAAGTTTGATAAAATCGTTTAGAGATGGAGTGTATACCTCCAGATCGGATGAAGAGACATCCGTCCTGTCTGACTCCATGGCTGGCTCGTCCTCGTCGGAGTCATCATTGCTTTTCACCATGAAGGCCATTTCATCTTCCTCCTCGTCAGACGTGTCCTCCAGCCATTCCTCTTCCTCAGCAACCAAGACAATTCCCGCCTCCTTGCGTTGTGATAGCTGAAATTTTTTCTTGTAGTATTCAGTGTTTTTCTTCTTCGGTCTGAAGCATTCAGAAGCAAAGTGACCCGGTTTGCCATAGTTGAAGCACTTCTTTAATACTTCAGATTTCTTAGTTTCAGCCTCTTCAGGGGCAATGAACTTCTGTTTCCCGCCCGAGGTTCGTTGCTTGTTGAAGGAAGATGACGATTTCTTGGCGCTCATCTTATTGACCATCTCTGAGATCATGGCTAGTTTCTTTCTGATTGATTCGAGTTCGTCCTCAGATTCTTGGTCAGATTCAGCGTTGTCTGAAGTGTCAGATTGTACGGCCTGCTTTTCTCGAGCTCCTGTTGCTTGATTTAGAGGTCACGAGTGCAATCGGTTCCATGTCGATATTTGCTTTTCCTTCGTTCTTGATTTCTTTGGCATACTAGGAGTATTGTGAGAGGTTATCGTGTAAGGAGTGAATGTCTATAGCATCCAGATTATTGTTCTGTTGCTTAAACAGAACTGCAATCCGTTCTCACTCAGGTTAAAGTGTGAAAAGGAACTTGATGTTGTGTTCAAGATTGGAGCGTTTGATGTTGATCTTTCTCATCTCGTTGATGATGGTCAGGAAGCAAAGGTAAACATCTCGAAGTTATTCCCCCTTCTTAGCTTTGAAGGAGTCATAGGCAGTGAGGATGCTAGACTTCTTAGACAGATTGCTAACTTCTGTTCCAACCATCATTTTGCGTACTTCATCCCAGAAGTACGCAATGTCGAGCAAGGTTGTCCGCTTTGGCTCGTGCTCTCTCAGCATCATTGTATCGACTAGGGTCCTTGGGAGTTCTCCTTTCTGGAATGGGTGGAACTGCACCGGGTTGAGCAGGGATGATTGTCCAAAATTGCGCAGGTCCATGGAGGAAAGCATGTCGTTTGCGAGGTCTACATCCTTGATTTCGATGAAGTTCATGAATCGTTACTTCCATATGTCGTACTCTCTCCGTCTTAGTAGTGGTGCACGGTTGTCAGATCCAATAGCAAGACCGTCCATGTTTTTGTTTGGTAATGATCGTTAACGCGAAATAGATCTGCGAAATGAATTGATTTAGTTTCGAATGAAAAATAGTCAAGTTTGAACAATTTCGATTGTTGAGTCAGTGTAAGTAAATTCACTTAATGAATTCTGTCGTATTTTAAATTTGAATGATTTTGTGTAAGACATGAGGATCGGACGATTGGAGTTCCATGAAATTGAGATTTGGTCAACTCAATTTTTTTTGATCGATTCTATTCCTATAGAAGTAAGCTCGGCGATTTTGATATAAGTGCTGATAATCAGGCGATTGAGATTCCAAGATAATAAAATCGGGCGATGGAAATTCAATTTGGAGTTCTAGAATCGAGCTAAAGAGTTTGAATTAGGCTGGTTTCGGGAGTTTTCACTTGGAGCGATTTTAATTTGAAAATTTTTTGTATCGGCCGATAGAAGTGTTCGAGTTTCGGGCGATTTGGTCCAACTAGATTGAGTTTCGATCGATTGAAATTAAAAGTGGCTAATCGGGCGATTGAGTATCGAGCGATGCACTAAAATGAACAATAATCGCCGAGATATTAGTCGATCGAAACGAGGAAATTGGTACTGTAGCCTTTCGGGCGAGACACGTGCGTGTCGGCCGATTGAGCGAAAATGATTGAAAATCGCCGAAATTTCAATCGGGCGAAACTCTTCACAGTGATTTGGTTTCGGTCGAAAACCTTCAATTTCGATGGTACTGTTCTATAGCCTACCCGAAAGTGATGAACGGTTCAGCAGAAATCAGATTTTCAGACACGTTTTTGCTTAAATCCTACTCAAACTCGACGGAAATCGACGTGAAAGACCATAAATGTACCCATTATCAGTTTTCTAATGTCTTAGGCGAAAGAAATCACTGAAAACAATTTGAAAACACCCAAAAACAGTGAAAAATTCGAAAATGAGTTTTCAAGCACAAAACTTCTTCAAATCACGTCGGAATCGAGCTAAACTGGATTCAAATCGAAGATATTGATCCGCGTTAGGCTCTGATACCACTTGTTGGCCCTTTTATTACCAAACAAGGATCAAAAGAAAGGATTTAATGTGTAAACCGTGAAGAACACCTTGGGTGCGTGTTAGTGTGTGTATTTCTATGGAAAAAGTACAAGGTGGCTTACCTTTTGATTTCTTTTGATAAACCCTAATTAGGGTAAGTTGGGGATTTATATACCACAAGTATTTGGTATATTAAAGCCCAGTCACAAACTCTTACTAAATATCACAAGTCTCCCCAAACCACATCAACCCATTAACTAAAACATATAAACCCAAGATTACATAAATTAAAGGATGCTACAAATATATTCCTAACACAACCGAGAGACGATGCTGAGGATTCACCGGTTCGTGAGAGAACAGCCGCTCCTGATGGAATTGCTTGAAGATATCGAGGAGCGACTGGAGCTGAGGAATACGCTCAGGAATTATGAGCATGCGCTGGGCTTGCGCAGATCATATTATGCCCGACGAGGACAGACAGCACGGAAGCGAAATCAAGCACAAAGGGGGAGAATGTAGAATACTATTTCTAGTTGTCCTTTGATTTAATTAGCTGTCTTCATAGATTGGGGCTTTTATTGTATTTGTCCTTAGCTTAGGACTTAGTTTGTAATTTATACCAAGCTTGTTTGGTATAAATAGATGTACAAACATTGAGCTAATAGAGAAGATTTTAGAAATTGATCCGAAAGGCTTGCAATTCGATTTCTAGAGAGAGAAACAGCAAATATCTTCTCTCACTACTCGAAATTCTCTCTCGAGCTCTCCAAGAAGGTTTTCGATCGAAATCTCAATCTCCACAATTCTTATTGATTCCTTTAGAATTCATGCCTAGGATCATAGAGTTGATAAATAAGGACCTAACATATATATATGTTAATCCACATTATCTATATAGTATTCGTAAGGGTTAAGTATGACATTTACGCAATCACCCACACATTACCGTGATTAGACAAACATAATATTTTAATAACACCTTGACAAGCAAAATGAAATATTACCCCAAACTAACGCGTATATCACCTTAGACCACATCACGATGATAGTCACATTACGGTGATGTGATATTATCGTGATGTTGGATAACACCCTCTTACTCTTATATAAAGAGCCTAGTGTTAGACCCCTAACTATGGGAGAAGACGTGGTCGTGCGTCACCTACGGCTAAGAACGCACGTGCCACACATATGGGGATGTTTGCTTGGTGAAGACGTTCTCGTGTGAGCCGACCAAGCTATAAGCTACACGACTTTCAAGATATGGACCCTGGTACCATTTATCGCCTTGAGGACATGGCGTTTTTTCGAGGGGTTGATAATGTTAGGGTAGTATATTTAATATTATTATTTTCTTATTATTAGTATTATTTTATTTGAATAAGATTTAGTTAGGGTAGAGAGATTTATTAGGGATCTTTAGTTTGAATAAGATTTATTAGGATCTTGGGCTTATTTTAGATTAGTTTCTCTTATAAAAGAAGGGGCGTCGGTATACTAAGGGGGGAGGTCGAGGTTTAGGATAATTGAAGGCCGGTGTCTCTAACTCTCGGATTTAGCTATTAGGCCGCTATTACTATCGTTTATATCCGTGTGATTCATCAGTCGTTATTAATAAAAGCTATTTTATTTGAATTTCTCGTCTACCACAGCTTTAATCCCTAACAAATTGGTACGACCTACGACCTGCCGGATCGAAGCGAAGGTAAGAGCATTTTTCATGCCATCGACGAGGTTACAGCTGGAGAATCGAATAGATGTTATGGAAGGCAATCTTGAGGAGGTGAAACAAAACTTAGCAAAAACGACAGACGGGTTAGAGAAGGCGACAAAAATGTTTGAAGACAAGTTTGAGAGGTTACATAAACTCATGTATGACCTATCAAATAAAATGGGAGAAAGGGCGGATCCGGGGAACGAGGACCGACACGAAGACAAGGACCGAACCATACCAGGGGAGGATCAGACAGGCGAAGACAAAAGGGATCTAATGCAGCGAAAAATGGAATTTCCGATCTTCGACGGGACAGATCCACTGGGGTGGATTGCACGTGCGAATCAGTACTTCACACTACAACATACGAGGGAGAGCGCGAAGGTTGCAACCACCGTAATTTGCATGGAAGGAATGGCGCAAGCATGGGTACAATGGGTACCATCGGATCATCCACGGATCCTATGGGATGAGTTAAAAAAGAAAATTCTTTCTACTTTCGATGAGATCTATCACGGAAATCATCTGGAATGCCTAGCGAGTGTTCCACAAACCGGGCGAGTTCAAGAATATATCTTCGAATTTGTCAGCACAGTCACGTGCCTCACCGACATACCAAAGCCGTTACATCTAGGATTTTTCTTGTTGGGGCTACAACCAACTATACGGGCGGAGTTGGAATTACTGAAGCCACAGAGTTTAAAAGATGCCTATGAGTTGGCGAAGGGCACCGAACGGAAGCTGGCAACGCTAAAAGGGAGCGAGTCCGGATCGTCGTCACTAAAAGGGGGTATTTCCATCGAACTTTTAAGACAACCTCGGTCAGTGCTGAAGTTGGGGCAAAAAGGGAAGAGAGCGGAGGAGATCGGTGCGAAGAACGAGGAGTAGGCCGTTATGTCCCGCCAGCAAGCCGAGCGCAACAATTGCATCAACCAAAACACAGAATCGATCCTTCCGACGCCTATCTGACCGCGAGTTCCGAGACCTAAGAGCTAAGGGACTATGCTTCCGTTGTCGTCAACCATTTGGACCCAGCCATGAGTGCCCGAGCAGAGAGCTCCGAATGATTATCGCTGGGGAGGACGAAGACGATGAAGAAGAGGGAGGTTATGGGACAAACTAAGACTGCCTCGGGAACACCGTCGGACCACACTTGCACGAGGAAGCCGGGGGTAACCTGACACTTTTGAATTTTCCGTTGTTTGCACTCGGAGGAATATCAGGACCAAGGACTTTGAAGTTGAAAGGGCACCTTGCGGGAGCTGAGGTAGTGGTGATGATCGACAGTGGGGCCAGCCACAATTTCGTATCGTCATCCCTGGTACAATAGCTATCACTAACTTGTTCTCCCGATAAACACTTTGTGGTGTAATTTGGTGATGGAAGACGATCGACGACAGCGGGTAAATGCTCCGAAGTACCACTGCAAATGCGTTCATATAGAACCACGGTCGACCTCTTTGCCTTTGAGTTGGGGGCAGTTGACGTAATTCTCGGGGTGGAGTGGCTACGACAATTAGGCGAGGTTCGAATAAACTGGGAGACATCGGAAATGCGATTTGACCAAGGGGGCCGATCGATCCACCTTCACGGGGAAACTGCTTTAACTCGATCTCCCATTAGTTTCAAAGCATTGCAGAAGCTGCGAGAGGCGGATGTTGAAGACATATTATTGCTAAATCAGCTGGATGATTCGGGAGCTGAGGTTATCAAGCAGCTAGCAGACGATCAAAATAAAGAATTGACACGTCCTTTCTAGATTCGAGCACATATTTCCAGATTCTACAGTTTTACCCCCACCACGACCCTCCGACCACCGTATCGAACTGATCCCGGGAGCCCAAGCCGTATCGGTTCGACTATATCGGTATGGACATACACAAAAAGGATGAATTTGAGCGTTTGGTAAAAGAAATGCTTGCGGCAGCAATAATACAACCTAGCGCCAGTCCATTTTCCAGCCCGGTACTTTTGGTGAGTTATGGGGAGCGGCAAGTATCCCATTCTAGTCATTCAGGAATTATTAGACGAGTTATGGGGAGCGGTTTTCTTTCATAAAATGGATTTAACATCAGGGTATCATCAAATCCGAGTGGCACCTTCTGATGTGCACAAAACAGCTTTTCGGACGCATTACGGTCACTATCAGTTCTTAGTGATGCCATTTGGTCTCATGAATGTGTCGGCCACTTTTCAGTTGACTATAAATGACATTTTTCGGCCCTTGCTTCGAAAGTTCGTGCTTGTTCTTTTTTACGACATCCTCGTCTACAGCCCATCTTGGAGTTCCCACTTGCAGCACCTTAGGAAAGTGATGTCAATCTTAGCAGACCACAATTTTCGACTCAACCGTACGAAATGTTATTTCGGACAAACCCGAGTTGAATACTTAGGACACATCATCTTCGCCGGCCAAGTTGCGATGGACCCGAACAAGGTTGTGGCTGTCCATTGATGGCCAAAGCCCAAATCAGTAAAGGGAGTTCGAGGGTTACTGGGACTTACAGGGTACTCGTCGGTTTATACGGGACTACGGATCAAGGGCGCGACCACTCACGGCACTACTAAAAAAGGACAGCGAAAAGAAATTTGAATGGACCGAGGAGGCTGATCGAGCATTTACAAGGCTGCAACAACAACTAGTCACCGCACCAGTATTGACTATGCCGAATTTTTTGAAACCTTTTGTAATAGAGCGTGATGCATCGGGTTCGGGAGTTGGGGCTGTTTTTAATGCAAGATCACCAACCAGTTGCATACTTCAGCAAAGCTATATCGGGTCAAAATTGTTCGAAATCCACTTATGAGAAGGAGCTGATGGCGTTGGTACTCGCGATCCAACATTGGCGGCCATATCTGATCGGGCAACATTCCACAGTAAGGACCGACCATCGGAGTTTGCGAGCCCTCCTTTATCAATGGATTGCAACACCAACACAACAAGTATGGGTGGCAAAGCTTTTAGAGTACTCCTTCGATATTGAGTACAAGGCAGGGTCGTTCAATAACGCCTGGTGCGCTATCTTGCCAACACGAAGAGCTGACGTTGCAGGCAGTGAGTGCTCCGCAGTGGCTAGACAACGACTCCCTCATTGCAGCCGTTCGAGTAGATTCGACCTTGCACCCTATCGTAGAATCCTTGGAGCGTGACCCGCTATCTAAGCCACCATATGCACTCATTAACCAAGTGTTATTCTTCAAAGGGCGAATGGTGATCCCAGCGACCTCCCCTTGGGTGGACCGGTTGTTAGAAGAATTCCACTCCACCCCAACTGGTGGACATTCCGGGGTATTCGCACTTATCGCCGATTAGCCGCTGCCGTATATTGGCTTGGAATGATAAAAAGAGTGCAATCCTCCGTGGCTGTGGTGTGTCAGCGGGTAAAGTACGAGGCGATGTCATCGTCTGGACTTCTCCACCCTCTCCCCATTCCGGAGCAGATTTGGGAGGACATATCCATGGATTTCATTACCAGACTTCCCAAGTCAAATGGCTTCGACAGCGTGTTTGTTATCGTGGATCAATTGTCAAAGTACGCCCACTTTGTCCCTTTCGGCGGCACCCATACACGGCCCTCCATATAGCCGAAGTATTCATACACCATGTTGTACGACTGCATGGGATCCCTCGAACCATTGTTAGTGATCGGGACTCCGTTTTCTTTAGTCCCGTTTGGCAAGAACTATTCCCGAAGGCAAGGAACTCGCCTCACAATGAGTAGAGCTTATCACCCGAAAACAGATGGCCAATCAGAGGTAGTGAACCGAACTTTGGAAACTTATCTTCGATGCTTAGCGACAGCCGAGATCCTGGTCGAAGTGGCTCGACTGGGCCGAGTATTGGTACAACACGACTACTCATCCTTCGACTGGAACGACGCCCTTTCATGTGGTTTACGGGCGAGCTCCTCCGAGTCTAGTTCGTTTCCTTCCGGGTGAATGCTCTGTAGTAGCCGTTCATGAGTCTTAGGTGCTCTTGATGAGGTTCTGCGCCAGTTAAAGCACAACCTAACACGTGCCCAACAACATATGAGCAAGGCCGCCAACAAACATCGTCGAGATGTCCAGATTCAGGTGGGGAGAATCGGTATTTCTTAAGCTCCGACCATATAGGCAAAATTCCATTTTTCGTAGGTTCCATCAAAAGCTAGCCGCACGATACTATGGTTCATACCCCGTGATCGAACGCATTGGCTCAGTGGCGTACTGACTACAGCTGCCAGAAACAAGTCGAATCCACCCGGTCTTTCATGTGTCTCAGCTCAAGAAGGTGATCGGCGACCATCCGGTAGAAGTAGCCCTTCCTCCCACATTAGCAGAATCAACTCTTCCACCAAGGGGCCCGGAGCGAATCATCACAGAGCGAGAGTTAGTCACGACTAACGGCCGAGAACGACAGGTGCTAGTAAAATGGACGGGTCAAGACTTGGACGGTACTTCACGGATTGCTGTGGAGGACTTACAACAACGTTTTCCCCATTTCAGCCTTGAGGGGACAAGGCTTGTTCGAAAGAGGGTGGTATTGTTAGCGAGCCTGTTAGAGTCTATCAAAGAACGGCGAAATGTGCCAAGGCGGACCGAGCGAAGTAGACATACAAGAAATGGGCCGAGATTCAGCCCAAGAGTAGATTCTATTATTAGAAAGATATCTTATAGTTGAGACATATTAGGCAATATATATTAGATTTGCTTTAGTATAATATCTTTGAGATATATTAGGCCGTAGAGATTCTTTTGATGATTATAAATAGGCCCTGGGGAAGAAGATAAGAAATTAGGGCTACTTAGTGGTTTGGGCTTCTATTTTGCCTTTGGGCTATTAATTTATACACAATTAGATATGCTTCAGTATATATATTGGGCTTTCACATCCTTTGGGCCGTCTTTTATATAGATAGAACTATAAAAGCAACATTTCTGGTAATAAAAGTCACTACATTTTAAAAATTCGGGAGAATTTTGCTTAATATTATTATAAAAAAATATTTAAAAAAAAAAGCAAAAGGAAGATTGAGGTCGTTGCGATTGATGATTGTATTTTAATGTGTCATATATTTCAAGTTATTTATTTATCTTATCACCTACATTGTTTTTTGATTATTTATTTGGTATTATGATAGTTTTAGAATTTTATTCAATTAGGTTGTCGTATTTTGTTTAAAATTTTGAACAATCTTAATATCGCAGTTGTGTTTCTTATGATTATGTTGAAAGATGAAATTTATTTTAGAATTTATTTAATACTTTTTTAAAATATCGTTTGCCTAAGCGTGCCTAGGCAATCTCGGCCAAGGATCGCCTTGACTCGCTTTTTGCATTTACAAACACTGATCAAATGTTACGTAAACCGATTAATAGCTTTCTTATTGAAGTAAGAGATGACTTAAGAAAATAGTATTTTGCGAAATATCGTATCAACCAACCGTTTGATAGCTAGGTGTTCATATCAATGTAAAATAATGGACTCGATATTATAACGGAGCCCCCCAGCTACAAAATCATGGGTCCGCCTCTGGGTATTTCTACATCTCAAATATGATTTTTATATTTACGTATCCCAAAAACGATGGTAAAAGGTAAAGGAAATTTTGGCAATAATAATCCAACCTATTTACTCTCCGCTCAAATAATCCCAACATTGAGTTATTTCTGAATAATCCTAATTATATAATGAGTCTTCGGAAATTGCACCCAAATCACTTAAAACTCGTTTAGCAGGTAAATTTAATTTTTTTATTTAAATACCTATATATATTTAAGATGATTTTTCAAAATAAAATTAGTAAAATAAAACTTTTTTATTTTTTAAATATCTGTCGAGTTTTTGTTACATATTTATGGTGGCCAAAATGGCGATTAGTATAAGTTTTATTATTCAGATTGGTTTATAGTATTTGAAGAAAAATAAATATGTAACCAAAATTCACATGGTATTTAAAAGCAATATAAACATTTGATTTTACTAATTTAATTTAAATTTTCAGTTTTAAATATATATATAAATATATATATATATGTGTGTGTGTGTGTGTGTGTGTAAAATAAAAAATGCACAAATGTACCTCCCTATAGCGCATTTTAGCGCAAAACGTGACGCATAAAAAAAAGCGTTTTTCCTCGATAGTGCGAGTATTTTGAGTAACATTATTTTTTAAATATTTATTTTTTTATTTAATTATTTTGTGATTCTGAAATTAGATTTTAACGTTATTAAATTTTTTTCCAAAGGTTGGATTGTTTATAAAAATTATTTGTTTACTTGTATTGTTATATATTATATTTTTTGTATTATAAATGGCTTGCTGGAAATACTAACGCAATACCCTGCGCTATTACGAGATGAAAATGTGAGGCACTGTACGTGTTTTAAACATTTTCTGGGTGCAATTTCAAAAGACTCATTATATAGTTGAGATTATTTTGAATGATTCGTAGTTGGATTTATTTTAGCGGACAATAGGTGCGATTATTAATGGCAAGTTCTCCAAAAAAAAAAATTATTTTACTAATTTAATTTGAAAAATCTTTTTAAATATATATATTTAGTTAATGTAAAAAAATATATAAATACAACATGCTCAAGTTTCAAGTGACATGGGTGCAATGTCCGTGGGATTTATTTTTAACGAACAATCAATAGGTGGGATTATTATTTTCAAATTTTCCAAAGGTAAATTGAAATGTGTATGATGTGCTTTAATAATGAGTACGGAAGAGAAAACAATATTTTGAAATTGTGAAAGATGATTTGGAAAAAAGACATGCCATACTTTATGGTTCTCCTTCTATGGTACATAAGTTTTACGTTAAAAATTTCTATTCGTAGTTGTCTTAGATTAAATAGGAATGTTCTCAATTTTTGTAAATATATATATATAATATATATAAGAAGAATTTTATGGTGCTCACCTTATGTGGGCACCTGTTGATGTGGCACCAATTCGTGCCATTTCAACATCCTACATCTGATCGGTATCCGATTTTCAAAATCCGAAAAATGGATACCTGGTTTTAAAAACCGGATCGGATACCGATAGTAGTTTGTCTAAAATCCGTTTATCTGGTATCCAGTTTTATATTTGAAAAATTAGTAAAAGTAAAAAAAATAGCCCAAAAAGAAGAATGAATGTCTCAAAAGGAAAAAAATAATCGAAGTAGTTTTATTATTGCAAAAACCTATTTAGAGAATTGAAATAAAAAACACAAAAACATCGAGATGCAAGTAAAAAATTTAATTTGAGTTTGTGGTACTGTTTTTATTATTATGTAATTTTGAATCATACATTCATACATTGTGTGAATTACTATCTGTAGAAATTCTTATATGAAAAATATATTTTTTTTATTGTGATAAGAAATAAAAAAATGATCGAAAAGAAATAATAAAACAATATAAGAAAAGTAAATTTAAAAACCGGATGCGGATATCCGGTTTAAATATCCGAATAAAGTGGATATCCGATTTTCGGATATCCTATTTTCTCGATGACTTATAACTTCTTTTGATGTAATATCCTAAAAACGTTTACTTATACAAGTGATTGCGTTTCGTATTTTATCTTCTAGTTGCGTCGGATGTTTATTGGTTCTATCTCAAAGAAAAATGTAAACTACTGAAAAGTAAATGAGATATAAGAATTTTATAGATGTTATATCCGCAAGTGGGGTTTATGCCTCTCCTTGAGGTTTGTTCGGCATGAGTTTAATCAATCACTATATTGTTACATTTTCTGGTTACAGAACCGATTCTTTGGTCCAATTGCAGCCCCGTTTCCTTTTTTCGTATTTGCGCAACTATTACATTTTTTCCATAAAACTTTTCGCTTTTCTTTCCTTTCATTTCCTTTGAACATAAACGGGGGCGTACATTTGTCTATTCACTTTCACTCATAACGTACATATGGGTATAACATAATTATTTTAACATCGTATAGAAATCTTGCTAATGTTCCTTAAACTATATGCAAACTATGAACTGTGGGGAGTAGAATGAGAACGTAGCCGGCCAACCTTGAATCCATGCTTTCGTATGCAGATGCGTTCTAAGTCGCCTGTTAGATATCTACATCACTGTGGAACGACTATTTGATAGCAACATATTAATCATTAACAAATAATACAATAACAAGTACTCATTCCATTCATATACTATCATAAACGTTTCAATCATATACCCCGTCACATAACCATTTCATATAACGTGAAATGAGTCCACTCCCATAAGTACCGTAAACCTTTCCGTCATACGTTTTATCACGTAACCATTTCAATCACGTAGTCATCATTCACATAACCATCGATCAATGCATTTCTATATGCCCATTTATTTTGATACTCCATTATAGACTGGCTAGACTCGTACCGTATGCCCGCTCGGCGCCCATGCATGGGACTCTGTAACCATTCTGTTATTCCCCGATTTGTAGGGACACATGTGTGCTGTACAGAACTCGGTCATCCCCCGATTTGTAGGACCATAGATTTTCCCCGATTTGTTGGGAAGTATGTCGTAGCATCCGTATCATCCGATGTCATAGCAGATAACGGTTTCTCCGTTCATTATTACATGTTGCAAATGCTATAGCCATATCCTTATTTCACATATTTCATAAATCTATCAAATCACCTTTGTCACATAAGAGCACGTTACGGCACATAGGCCCAATCAATCCATATAGCACGTATATCATAAAATAATCCAGTCACATTTAGCAGATAAGAGCACAGGGGCGGATCCACAAATTTTTTTTTTTGGGGGGGGGGGGGGGGGGGGGGAGAGAATTAGGGGTGTTCAAATGTCGGTTGACCGACCGACCAAAACGAAACCGAAAATTCGGTATGAACCGAATACCTACAGCACAAAATTTCGGTTCGGTATTCGGTCGAAAATATAAATCCGAAATCCTGGTTTTTCGGTTCGGTAATTTGGTTAACCGAATAAAAACCGAAACTAACTATATTAATATACTTCATTTAACTTTTGGGCCATGTTGTTCGTACTTCGTAGCATATATTATTATAGTACAATGTTAATAATAATAATAATAATAATAATAATAATATGCCAGAAGAAATAAAGGAGAAAATAACATGTCATATTTGCAATTTTTATTTGAATTTTTTTGATACTATGTTTCTTTGTTCGACAAGTAATTTTTAATTTTAAGAAAGTCAATAATTAAAAATTTGGGTGAATGTTTTTATAAATAGGTTATGTATTTCAAGTGCATAATAAAAATTTAAATGAACCATGAAAGAATTTTAAAAAGATGAAAAAGAATTAAATTAGATATTAAATAAAAACTTAAGGGGATCGAAAATATATGTAATGGATTTAACTGAAGAAACCCAAAATAAAAATTGCTAAGAACTAAAGAGAAACAGAAAACAAAAACAAATGAAAATCTCTAAGAAAAAAGAATTAGAATATAAAAGGCTAAAAGAAACATTAAAAAAAACTCTGAAAATAGTAATATTTGAGAACTAAAAGAAAACTAAAAAAGAATAAAGCACGCTAAGGAAAAAAATAAAAAGCGCTAAGGTAAAATATGAACAAACTTCAAAAAGAATAGAATATAATACCATAGCAGAATTAAACCTCTAACCACAATGATGGAACACGGGCTCACCAACCACTATGCCATATTATGTTTTGGAATATTTAGAAAGTAAAGACTTATTTCAATGCACTAACACTATATACTACATATGCGTGGATGGTATGCATTCTTTGTTTCGAAAATAACATTGACCTGCGAACTCTATACTTCGCGAAATCCTTAGATTTCGCGAAATCAATTTTAGTTCGTGAAATCATTCCAATTCGCAAAACCTTATTTGACCCGTGAGTTTTTATTTCGCGAAATCCTTTAGAAGGTTTGCGAAATTATTTAGCCCGTGAAAACAATTCGCGGCCCGACCTTTCTCTAAATTTGAAAACCGTTTGGCCCGCGAGAACCTAATTTCAGCCCGAACTCAATTCGTGAAACTCTTTTGCGAAATTGCTTTCGAAAATCTTAAAATACTATCCATTAAATCTTTCGAAATTCACAATTCTACCTTCTTTCGAAAATCATCCACAAACAATCAATCTTTTGAAACCTTCAAAAATCCTCAGGAGCAGTATACGTCCAAAAATTATCAAAACTTGTATCATGAAATCCCTTTCGAAAATTAATAAAACACGGAAAGTCGTACATCGAAAACATATTTTCTTTCGAAAACTTAGAAAATTTCAATCAAACCCTAGTTTCTCAAGAACATTAAGAACATAATCAAACTTCATCATTTGCCTAGAACTTTATCAAATATCAAAAAACATATTGGTACCGAAACCTTTTGAATTTTATCAAACTGAAACAATTCTTAAAACCCTAATATTTCCACATATATCGAAAACTTCAGCTTGAAAACTTCCGAATTGAAATTCTGAAATTCTTAACCTTTCAAATGTTCGAGATGTTCATATATCGAAAACTACCTATTCAAAAATACTAAAATCTGTTTTTCTTTAGAAGACTCTTGAACTCCTTCCAACCCTTAATATATTCTAACACTGAAAAATCGTTCCAATAAATAAATATATAGGTAACCCCTTTGATGTCGATCTGTGAAAAACTTAATACACATATAGATATAAAGTCACGAAGAATCTCTTATGCTTTAACGGGTATATTTAATCCATAGTTATTTCTCTATGTGCATATGTATGTTACGAAAATCATAATTTCCTCACCAACAGTCCTTCAAAGATTTAAGTCTGCTTAAAGATCCTCCTTCACTTTTGCTCAAAGTACTCTATTCTTATTTCACGAGAGGTTTTCATCAAATGATAGTATGTTAAGGATATATACTATAAACAGGTGATTAGACAAGTAGGTAACAAGTCAATAATTAAAAATTTGGGTGAATGTTTTTATAAATAGGTTATGTATATCAAGTGCATAATAAAAATTTAAATGAACCATGAAAGAAATTGAAAAAGATGAAAAAGAATTCAATTAGATATTAAATAAAAACTTAAGGGGATCGATAACATATGTAATGGATTTAACTGAAGAAACCCTAAATAAAAATTGCTAAGAACTAAAGAGAAACAGAAACTAAAACAAATGAAAATCTCTAAGAAAAAAGAATCAGAATATAAAAGACTAAAAGAAACATTAAAAAAAAACTCTGAAAATAGTAATATTTGAGAACTAAAAGAAAACTAAAAAAGAATAAAGCACGCTAAGGAAAAAAATAAAAAGCGCTCAGGTAAAATATGAACAAACTTCAAAAAGAATAGAATATAATACCATAGCATAATCGAACCTCTAACCACAATGATGGAACACGGGCTCACCAACCACTATGCCATATTATGTTTTGGAATATTTAGAAAGTAAAGACTTATTTCAATGCACTAACACTATATACTACATATGCGTGGATGGTATGCATTCTTTGTTTCGAAATTAACATTGACCTGCGAACTCTATACTTCGCGAAATCCTTAGAATTCACGAAATCAATTTTAGTTCGTGAAATCATTCCAATTCGCAAAACCTTATTTGACCCGTGAGTTTTTATTTCGTGAAATCCTTTAGAAGGTTCGCGAAATTATTTAGCCCGTGAAAACAATTCGCGGCCCGACCTTCCTCTCAATTTGAAAACCGTTTGCCCGCGAGAACCTAATTTCAGCCCGAACTCAATTCATGAAAACTCTTTTGCGAAATTGCTTTCGAAAATCTTAAAATACTATCCATTTAAATCTTTCGAAATTCACAATTCTAACTTCTTTCGAAAATCATCCACAAACAATCAATCTTTTGAAACCTTCAAAAATCCTCAAGAGCCAGTATACGTCCAAAAATTATCAAACTTGTATCATTGAAATCCCTTTCGAAAAGTAATCAAAACATGGAAAGTCGTACACCCAAAAACAAATTTTCTTTCGAAAACGTAAAAAATTTCAATCAAACCCTAGTTTCTCAAGAACATCATCAAACTTCATAATTTGCCGAGAACTTTATCAAATATCAAAAACATATTGGTACCGAAATCTTTTGAATTTTATCAAACTGAAACAATTCTTAAAAACCCTAATATTTCCACATATATCGAAAACTTCAGCTTCAATGAAAACTTCCGAATTGAAATTCTGAAATTCTTAACCTTTCAAATGTTCGAGATATTCATATATCGAAAACTACCTATTCAAAAGGGGTGTTCAATGTCGGTTAACCGACCGAACCAAACCGAAATCGAAAATTCGGTATGAACCGAATACCTACAGCAAAATTTCGGTTCGGTATTCGGTCGAAAATATAAATCCGAAATCCTGGTTTTTCGGTTCGGTAATTCGGTTAACCGAATAAAAACCGAAAACCGGAAACTAACTATATTAATATACTTCATTTAACTTTTGGGCCCTTTTGTCGTACTTCGTAGCATTATATTATTATAGTATAATGTTAATAATAATAATAATAATAATATGCTAGAAGAAATAAAGGAGAAAAATAACATGTCATATTTGCAATTTTTATTTGAATTTTTTTGATACTATGTTTCTTTGTTCGACAAGTAATTTTTAATTTTAAGAAAGTCAATAATTAAAAATTTGGGTGAATGGTTTTATAAATAGGTTATGTATTTCAAGTGCATAATAAAAATTTAAATGAACCATGAAAGAATTTTAAAAAGATGAAAAGAATTAAAAGATATTAAATAAAAACTTAAGGTGATCAATAATATATGTAATGGATTTAACTGAAGAAACCCAAAATAAAAATTGCTAAGAACTAAAGAGAAACAGAAAAACTAAAACAAATGAAAATCTCTAAGAAAAAGGAATTAGAATAAAAAAGGCTAAAAGAAACATTAAAAAAACTCTGAAAATAGTAATATTTGAGAACTAAAAGAAAACTAAAAAAGAATAAAGCACGCTAAGGAAAAAAATAAAAAGCGCTAAGGTAAAATACGAACAAACTTAAAAGAGAATAGAATATAATACCATAGCATAATCGAACCTCTAACAACAATGATGGAACACGGGCTCACCAACCACTATGCCATATTATGTTTTGGAATATTTAGAAAGTAAAGACTTATTTCAATGCACTAACACTATATACTACATATGCGTGGATGTTATGCATTCTTTGTTTCGAAACTAACATTGACGTGCGAACTCTATACTTCGCGAAATCCTTATAATTCGCGAAATCAATTTTAGTTCGTGAAATCATTCCAATTCGCAAAAACCTATTTGACCTGTGAGTTTTATTTCGCGAAATCCATTAGAGGGTTCGCGAAATTATTTAGCCCGTGAAAACTATTCGCGGCCCGACCTTTCTCTCAATTTGAAAACCGTTTGGCCCGCGAGACACATAATTCAGCCCGGAACTCAATTCGCGAAACTCTTTTGCGAAATTCCTTTCGAAAATCTTAAAATACTATCCATTAAATCTTTCGAAAATCTACAATTCTAACTTCTTTCGAAAATCATCCACAAACAATAATCTTTTGAAACCTTCAAAAATCCTCAAGAGCAGTAAATGTCCAAAAATTATCAAAACTTGTATCATTGAAATCCCTTTCGAAAATTTATCAAAACATGGAAAGTCGTACACCCAAAAACATATTTTCTTTCGAAAACGCAAAACATTTCAATCAAGCCCTAGTTTCTCAAGAACATTAAGAACATCATCAAACTTCATAATTTGCCGAGAACTTTATCAAATATCAAAAACTTATCGGTACCGAAATCTTTTGAATTTTATCAAACTGAAACAATTCTTAAAAACCCTAATATTTCCACAATATATCGAAAACTTCAGCTTCAATGAAAAACTTCGGAATTGAAATTCTGAAATTCTTAACCTTTCAAATTTTCGAGATGTTCATATATCGAAAACTACCTATTCAAAATACTAAAATCTGTTTTTCTTTAGAAGACTCGTGAACTCCTTCCAACCCTTAATATATTCTAACATTGAAAAATCGTTCCAATAAATAAATATATAGGTAACCCCTTTGATATCTATCTGGGAAAAATTTACTACACATATAGATATAAAGTCACGAAGAATCTCTTATGCTTTAACGAGTATACATAATCCATAGTTATTTCTCTATGTACATATGTATGTTACTAAAATCATAATTTCCTCACCAACAGTCCTTCAAAGATTTAAGTATGCTTAAAGAACCCTTTCTCTTTTGCTCAAAGTATTCTATTCTTATTTCACGAGAGGTTTTCATCAAATGATAGTATGTTAAGGATATATACTATAAAAAGGTGATTAGACAAGTAGGTGACAAGTGTTACCTCGCATGCTAAGTATGTTAATAATTATCTCCTAGTATGGAAAATTTTTTCTCTCCCTTAAACTCTATCGAAAATTTGTTCTCTGCTAAAATAATTTTCCACCAATAGCATTTATTCTCTCTTGATGCTATATCGAAACTTAGACTTAGTTTCTTTGTTTTTTGTTGGTTCAAATATTCCAAGATGCCTTTCTTTCACGCACATACATTTAATAATATGTTGATATACGAATACTTTGCATGTTCCTTCTAGAGTTGAGAGACTTAGTCATATCTATTATTATGTTAGATGAATTCCACGTGTACCTTGCTTGGATTAATAATTAGTTTAGTTATATTCATGTGTATGGACCTACCACGTGTTGTTCCAAGTCCTCTTAGGGTTATTGATATATACATATATATGATTCAATAATACGGCCTTCACGGAAATGGTGTAAGAGTAACTATCAAAAATTCAATCCCAAATATAATATAATGCGAAAACTTCTACTTAGGCTACCGAAAACTTTCCACCTCTCTCAGGTAATTATTTTATAGTATATCACGAAAACTTTTCCAACTTAGTCCATGTTTCCAACGAAAATTATTTAAGCCCTTTTCACGAAAACTAATTCCTCCTACACCCTTGTCGAAAACTTTGTTACTCTTTATTCAACACTATAAACATTATATATATATTATATATATATATATATATATATATTTATCATCCATCGAAAACTTTTCTTTACTTAGGGTTCATATCAAAAGCTTTCTAGTAGTAAGCTTACTTCAATTACTTATTATTATTATTATTATTATTATTATTATTATTATTATTATATATAATACATATATATATATTGGCAAATCTACACTTAAATCCCTCCTCCCCAAATTACCAATCAACTAACTCTCCACCCCCCCCCTCCCATTTAATTATCATCAAACTCCCCATTTCAAACATTTATATCAAATAACTACCTAATGGACAATTTTAGCCTTGTAAAACATAAATATTACCAAAAAACCAATTGAATTAGTCACGCCCCAACTTCTACATTTTCACCTTCAAACCAGAGAACGAGAGAGAGAGAGACGATGACGAAGAATGAGCAAGCTTTCACTTTCAAACACCTGTGTAATGAGAGCGAACGAGCAAGCTTCCACGAGCAAGCTTTCACGAGCAAGCTTACTGTTGAACACATCAGAAGGAACAAGCGAGCTACTCTAAGCTTCATTTTTTTATGTTTCGATTTTTTTTGCATTTGGGGTCAATGTAGAGTTTAGGGCTTCCATAGGTGCATTTCTTAAAGGATTCCATGCCGGGCAATGTTAATTTCTTCGATTACTGCTTGAATTTGGGGTTTAGGGCTAAATTAGAGTTTTAGTTTTCGTTGTTCGATTTGGGGTTTTGATATCTTTCACATTAGGGTTTCGAGACAGAGAACGAGCGAACATGCAAGCTTTCATTTTCCAACTGTAAGGTAATTGTTTGTTGTCTTGAATTTGGTACTGTTTGTTCATGGTTTTTGGTACTGCATTACATAATTAATGGTACTATAAATTCATTCTTTATTTACGTACATGAGGGAGAAAAATCCGGAGGGCGTGGATTGCGGCGTACATGTTGCAATGTCCATGGATAAAATGCATCGTCAGACCTACAGATCATGGAAGGTTTCTTGACGATGTCGAAGTCGAAGCATATCGCAAAAATCATGGCTTCCACAATATTTAGAGATCTTATTGGTTTTATGTTCCACTTGTTTTGAATGATATTATCTATGTTCGTAAGATTTTAGACTTGAGACTGATAGGTTGAGGTTCTGTGAACCTGTTCTTAGACATTTTTTATGTTTCTGAGGTTGAGTGCTTGAGACTTGTTTATGCTCCAATTATTTTGATAATACCTGAAAAGCGCTTGTAGTACCAATATGCATATATTTGCAGTACCAATATATACACGTTTGTGGTACCATATCATACGCTAATGTAGTACCATGAGTAGGTTACTTGTAGTATCTTTACCGTACCACGTTTTCAATTATCGAAAATGCGTAGATTATTGTGCAAATAAGGCATGTGAACTTCCAAAATACGGCACATAATAAAATTAACACACGGTAACATAAAATATAGACATAACTTCCAATCGATCAAAAATCTTGACTATGTAATAAGATGTTCTTACTAGAATCATAATAAGTAGAAAGAAAGTTGGGTTTCAACGTAATAATCCCTAATATACATATGTTTGCAGTACCGATAGATAGATGTTCGTGGTATCATGTCGTTAGCTAGTGCAGTACCATAAGTAGGTTACTTGTAGTATCTTTCCGTACCACCTGTTTTAACTATCGAAACTCCTATCCTAACTTTTAATACCAATATACATATCTTTGTAGTATCAATATATAGACGTTTGTGGTACCATATCATACGCTAATATAGTACTATGAGTAGGTTACTTGTAGTATCTTTACAGTACCACGTTTTTAATTATTGAAAAAATGCATGTGAAACTTCCAAAACACGGCACATAATAAAATTAAACACACGGTAACATAAAATATAGACACTAACTTTCAATCGATCAAAAATCTTGACTATGTAGTAAGATGTTCTTACTAGTCTCATAATAAGTAGAAAGTTTCAACGTAATAATCCCTAATTCTAAATATTAACCCGAAGATATTGATATCAAATCATCAGTAAAGCATTTATAACAATGGTAACATAGTCACGGACCAAAATTAATACGGACTGCGTCCAAAAACTCCTACCAAAACGTGTAGTACCAGTATACATATGTTTGTAGTACCTATAGATAGATGCCCGTGGTACCATGTCGTTAGCTTGTGTAGTACCATAAGTACGTTACTTGTAGTTTCTACCCGTACCACGTGTTTTAACTATCGAAACTCCTACCCTAACTTGTAATACCAATATACATATCTTTGTATTACCAATATATAGACGTTTGTAGTACCATATCATACGCTACTGTAGTACCATGAGTAGGTTACTTGTAGTATCTTTACAGTACCACATTTTTAATTATTGAAAATGCGTAGATTATTGTGCAAATAAGGCATGTGAACTTCTAAAACACGGAACATAATAAAATTAAACACACTGTAACATAAAATATAGACACTAACTTTCAATCGATCAAAAATCTTGACTATGTAGTAAGATGTTCTTACTAGTGTCATAAAAAGTAGAAAGAAAGTTGGAGTTTCAACGTAATAATCCCTAATTCTAAATATTTACCCGCAGATGTTGATACCAAATCATCAGTAAAGTATTTATAACAATGGTAACATAGTCACGGACCAAAAATAATACGAACGGCGTCCAAAAACTCCTACCAAAACGTGTATTACCAGTATACATATGTTTGTAGTACCTGTAGATAGATGCCCGTGGTAACATGTAGTTAGCTAGTGTAGTACCATAAGTAGGTTGCTTGTAGTATCTTTCCGTACCACGTGTTTTAACTATCGAAACTCCTACCTTAACTTGTAGTACCAATATTCATATATTTGTAGTACCATTATGTAGATGTATGTGGTATCATACAGTAAGCTAGTGTAGTACCACGAGTAGGTTACTTTTAGTATCTTTTTCCATTCTATTTTTTTTTTTTTTTTTGGTAACCGGGTAAAGCCGATGGTAAACCCCGGGGCCGACCCACTACCTGCTAAACAGGTCGACCAGGTCAATCGCACATGTCTGGGCCATGTGGGCAGGCTTAGGGAAATGTCACAGGGATGAGATTCGAACCCAGGACCTCTCCCAACATGACCCTAAGCACCTCCCCTCAGCCAGTAGGACTGAGGGCTCATTGGCATCTTTTTCCATTCTACGTTTTTAATTATCGAAAACGCGTAGATTATTGTGCAAATAAGGCATGTGAACTTCCAAAACACGGCACATAATAAAATTAAACACACGGTAACATAAGATATAGACACTAACTTTCAATCGATGAAAAATCTTGACTATGTAGTAAGATGTTCTTACTAGTATTATAATAAGTAGAAAGAAAGTTGGGGTTTCAACGTAATAATCTCTAATTCTAAATATTAACCTGCCGATATTGATACCAAATCATCAGTAAAGTATTTATAGCTATTGTAACATAGTCACAGACCAAAAATAATACGAACGGCGTCGAAAAACTCCTACACAAATGTGTAGTACCAATATACATATGTTGTAGTACCTACAGATAGATGTACGTGGTACCATGTCGTTAGCTATTGTAGTACCATAAGTAGGTTACTTGTAGTATCTTCCCGTACCACGTGTTTTAACTATCGAAACTCCTACCCTAACTTGTAGTACCAATATTCATATATTTGCAGTAGCATTATATAGATGTATATGGTACCATACTATAATACCCGTAAAATTAATACGGGATTTGTGCGGAATTATTTTTCTAATCTTCAATAGTAATGAAGATAATTTTCGGACAAAACGAATTTTTCGGGATCGAACCGAAAATAATATTTGGGCCGAGAGGGAATAAAATAGTATGGGTCCCAAAATGCTTAGAAGGTCCCAAGCAATAAAAATAGATTAAATAATAATGGAGCCCAAATAAGTTAGTGAAGGCCCAACTTGGAGTAATCAATTAATAAAGGAAAAGGGCCAAGTAGAAATTTAAAAAATAGGCCCAAACGAATAATAAAAAAAAACCCCAATGAGATGATAAGAATGAACTTACTTAATGATGGGGGAAACATACGTAGAAACCTGATCATCTCCTTGTAAAACGTGTGATACCAATTATTTAATAGAGTTAAGAAAAACAAAACGTTGGGAACAAAAGGCAGAGAAGGAAACGAACAAGAGGAGAAAGTAGGGAGTCTTGGCAGAAACTTGAATATTCGAGAGAATTCTAATTATAACTTATAAAATATTCTACTAGCTTGTGTGTGTAATGCTTTACGTTGTTGATTAGTTTTGGTTTAGGCCATCTCCAACCATTCCTCTATATATAGAGTTGCTACAGTTAAATTTTTATATATACAGCTTCAACAGTGCTAGCAACTCCAACAATCTCCTCCATATTCTCCTCTAAAAATAATATCATCATTTTTAATTAATTTCCATTATCTAAAAATTATATAATATCATTAAATTTTATTAAAGAATATAATATTAATTTCTTACCTATTATTTAATTAAATTATTGAAATTTTAATCATAAAATAGTATTTTCAAAGCAAATCATATAAATTATTAAAAGTAAAGAAAAAAAAAACAGAAAACAGAAAAAACAAAAAACAAAAGGGAAAAAACATAAATCCATTCTCTCTCTCGTCGTCTCTTCTTCGCAATTCCAATACATCATTCCAGAAAAATTTCTGAAGTCCACCTCACGTCTCTGCTTTCTTTGCTTATTCCTTCCAATAATTTGATGTTTTTAATTATTTATGCTAATAGTTGACAGAGATTAAAGAAACAAACAAAAATAAAAAAAAAATGAAAAAGTGCATTGCGGGGTCAACAGTGCCCCGCAATATGTAAGGGGACGCTGTAGCGATCGCTGGGAATGGCGTAGCGTTTGGTTCCCTTGGAGAACTCTCAACGCCATATACGGAGAAAAACGCTAGAGGTAGCGGACGGTTGGAGATGCTCATAGAGCAATATTAGGTGACGAAAGAAGCTGAAAGGAATTGTTGGCAAGCCAAAGCAGATTTCAAACTCGAAAGAATTATTCAAACACGGCTTAGGAAGCTAGGTAGGTGGTTTTTTAACCCATACAAACCCTTTTAGACAGTATTATATTCTTCAAAAATTATGAGAATGCGATTGCAAGGCCATTCGGGTTCAAAGTTTTGGGTTTTATAATTTTTATGAATTTCGTGATACGTTATTATGTGATTTCGAACTCAATATATGAGTTCTATAATTGTTCATGTGTTCATATGAATCTGGAATAGTGTGAAGTGAAGGGATTTTTGGAAAGGTTATGATTTACTTACTTCGCGAATTAGGAGGTTGACGAATCGAGCGATTTTAAGTGCGGGTCGATTTTATTTTACGAATTGTGAGAGAGAGAGAGAGAGAGAGAGTTTCACGAGCCGTTCTTATTTCGCGAATCGAGTGAAATGATTTTAAATGAAAAGAAAGTCGGTCGAATGGGTTTTGGGTCGCGAAGTTTTGTCGCGGACCCCGAAAGGTATTCGATGAGTGAGTAAAACAGGATTTCGCGGGCTGACACAGTTCGCGAATTGTGAGCGATTTCTCGCGGGCCGACCTCACTTTTGCAGGGAGATTCCTGTGAGTGGCGTCTGGCTTTGCGCAAGCTTAAACCAGGTTTCGCGGGCCTGATCAAGCAATTCGCGAAATCGGTGAAAGTGTTGCGAATCCGGACGTTGACCAATTCAAATCGGACGTTTCGCAAAACGTGGCGAGTGATTTCGCGAAGTCGGGCGTTGACCGAACGTTTCGCGGGTTGACCAACGTTTGAAATGTGGGATCGGGCGAAATTAGGTTTGGGCTTTGACCAGAGTTGACCAGCGGATTTAATTTTGGGCTTTCACACTAATTTAGGCCCAAATATTTTAAATAAAATTATTTTAAACCCAAATCATTTTTAAAATAAATTAATTCGTACTATGACTTATATTTCGGGTCAACCCATATTTTAATATTATTTTTGGAAATTTAAAACATTCGGCCTAGTTCGGTAGTTATACGAGTTAGGTGATTTTAGTGCTTGAGACATGTTACGTGCTATATGTAATTGATTTGTGTTGGCATTGCACTACATGGCACGGGTGAGATTGTTGTACCGTATTTATACGGTGACGCCTTACGCTATCAGATGAGTTGGGTAGAGTGCCATTATTGGTCGTCAGGTCTAGACTCGATTGGGCACCTGGTGGAAGATAGGGTTTACGACACCTGTCTACTCGGGATTGAGCCACCCGATGTGTATACCATCGGATATATATTTGGCTCAGTGACGGCAGACAGATGTGAGATTCCTGTCTACCCGGATTAGTGGTATACTACTCGGGGAAAAACCGTCGGGTCGAGATTGTGTGCGGAAGGAGCGACCCGGTGCGGCCGGCGTGGGCTACTGCATGGTTTATGGCGTACTTTGCCATTGCGCGCGTGGGTGCCGAGTCTAGCCTAGGGCCCTGTTACGTGTTGAGTTGTGACGTAGGTTTGAGCGTGCCTTTATCGTGTTGTGAGGATTTGGGATTGGGTTGAGTGCACGCACGCATTGCATGTTTTTACTACCACCTACTGAGCAATTTTGCCCAGGGTTTTATTTTTGTAGGTCGTACCGAGCCCGACACCGATGGATGTCAGGGTGAGCTGTAGGCTGGCTGGCAGCGGTGACTCCACGGGCTTTGAGGGCGGAGCAGTACATGGGATGCGACCTGTGCAGCGGCGTAGTATAGTGGAGTCGGGTTAGATTTTTTGGGCTTCGGCCCGATGTAAATAAGTGACGCTTTTTGTAAACCCGACCCTAAGTTATTTATGTAAATTATTTTTCCTTAAAAGTTTTTGATAAACCGGGTCCTTCGCGACTTCAGTTGCGGAAATCAGCCAAATTAAGTAATTAGGAACTAGGGTCGCCACACATACCGTAAGCTAGTGTAGTACCATGAGTAGGTTACTTGTAGTATCTTTTTTCGTACCATGTTTTTAATTATCGAAAACGCGTAGATTCTTGTGCAAATAAGGCATGTGAACTTCCATAATACGTCACATAATAGAATTAAATACGGTAATATAAAATATAGACACTAACTTTCAATCGATCAAAAATAATTACTATCTAGTAAGATGTTCTTTCTACTATGGTAATCAGTAAAAAAAAGTTCGGGTTTCAACGTAATAATCCCTAATTTTAATATTAACCCTCTAATATTGATATCAAATCATCAGTAAAGTATTTACAACTATTGTAACATAGTCACGGACCAAAAATAATTCGGACGACGTCGAAAAATTCGTACCCAAATTTGTAGTACCAATACATATATGTTTGTAGTACCAATAAATTAATATTCGTGGTATCATATCGTTAGCTAGTGTAGTACCATGAGGTTACTTGTAGTATCTTCCCGTACCATGTGTTTTAACTATCGAAACTCCCACCGTAACTTGTAGTACCAATGTACATCAGTTTGTAGTACCAACATATAGATGTTCATGGTACCATATATAAGACAGTGTAGTACCATACGCATGTTACTTGTAGTATCTTTCCGTACCATGTGTTAACTATTGAAACTCCTACCGTAACTTGTAGTACCAATATACATATTTTTGCAGTACCAACAAATAGATGTTCGTGGTACCATATAATATGATTGTGTAGTACCATACGCATGTTACTTGTAGTATTTTCTCGTACCATGTGTTTTAACTATCGAAACTCCTACCATAACTTGTAGTACCAATATACATATATTTGTGGTACCATTTTGTAGATTTTTGTAGTACCATATAATAAGCTGGTATAGTACCATGAGTACGTTACTTGTGGTGTCTTTTTCCATACCACATTTTTAATTATCGAAAGCGCGTAGATTATGGTGCAAATAAGGCATGTCTACTTCCAAAATATGGCACATAATAAAATTAAACACACGGTAACATAAAATATAGACACTAACTTTCGATCAATCAAAAATCATTACTATGTAGTAAGATGTTCTTACTAGTATCGTAATAAGTAAAAAAGTTCGGGTTTCAACGTAATAATCCCTAATTCTAATATTAACACATCAATATTGATATCAAATCATCAGTAAAGTATTTGTAACTATGGTAACATAGTCACGGACCAAAAAAAATTCGGACGGCGTCGAAAAGTTCATACCCAAATTTGTAGTACCAATACACATGTGTTTGTAGTACCAATAGATAGATTTTAGTGGTATCATATCATAAGCTAGTGTAGTACCATACGTAGGTTACTTGTAATATCTTTCTGTACCAGGTGTTTATTCATCCAACAATAGTATTGATCCAACAATAGTATTGATATCAATATCATCATCCACCAACAATATTACTATCAAACATATCGACAATATTAATATCATTTAACCACCAATATCGTAATAAAGAACATATCGACGTAAGAATGTGCGCTAACCTATCGGCAACATACCGAGAAAAGAATGTACGATAACCTATCGTTTCATGCACCAAAGACATTTGTAGACAACATAGCTTCGTATAATAGGACCTGTAAAACCATAAATAATTACCATATGATACTGCTAGAAAGCTTCAAAATGCACTTTCGTAGAAGAAATGCGGGTTCTGTAATTCAACATACTTTGGTACTGCATACAATAGATTGCTTTAACCAATAAATTAGCAAAATTTTATCCAAATACTAACCTCCCTCGACACCCACAGTATGCTAATCGTGGAAAACATGAGGAAAATCCAACTTTTTAACAGCTCAACACCCAAATCGCAACACTCGCAGCTCGATACCCAAATTGCGATACCCACAGCTCGATACCCAAATTAGGTCAATGCCACTGCCACAAACGTTCATAATACACCTCAGCGGAGTGTCCTCTAACTCAAATTCGTTCGATCGAGGTCAAGAATTTGAAAGGAGTAACCCACAGTGAAAAAAAAACAACAAAAAACCTATCTCAACTAACCTAGACCGAGAAACTCACGGTAGATTAGACAAGGTCGAAGCTTTTCCGGCGCGTGCATGGGCTTTTTTGTCGCCGGCGAGAGCTTTACTAGGTGGACATGGGGGCTGAAATAGAAAAGTTACGTGGGTGATACTTTGGAGAAGAAAGAGAGAAGAAAGATAAATAATAGAGGGGCAAAATCGTCCATGAGTAGTTATTTGTATGATTGTTTTGATTTAGGGAGTTTGTTAATAAATAATATGGAATGGGGGGGAGTTAGTTGATAGAAGATAAGGAAAGGGGGATTTATTTGAGGTTGCCCCTATTTTTTTATACTAGCAACTATAATTCATTAGTCAAATATTATTATCATCTATATACATATCATGTAATTAATTATGCAAATGTATAAATTTACATAAATGCATAAAATGATATAAGGTTTTGGTTTCGGTTCCTGACACCAATACACAACCGAAAGAAGTCGAGCACTAGACACAAAATAGGTTACCACACATCGGGTTCATTCCTGGGAATTTCAAATTCTTAGAAGGACACAGCTCGATACCGAAGGGCCCCCGAAACACATTATTCCCTTACGTGAGCGTAAACGTCGACCTTACCTCCTCGTGTAATGCTCACGTCCGAAGACAGAGTGTATAGCGTGGAGGATAGAATAACACGGTACACTCAATAATTCGTAAGTGATCGCTCAGTAGGCAGAAGACTATCACAAGTGAACGCTCAAGATCTTTAATCGTATACTTCAGCTCAAACTCTCGTATTCGTACTTTCGCAAGTTCTAGGTACTCGATAATCTAAGTGTTGCTCATACATATAGACCTTTTTCAATCAACACTTACATGGAAAGTCAATCATAAGATAATACAAAATTATGCACCTAAACCATGAAATCATCGAGTAATCAATATGCCAAACGAATCATCCCAACAATATAATATCACAACGATCATTAGCTCAGAATAGCATGATTTTATTCCACATAAAAAGCACAGATTCGAAATCAAGGCATATACTTATATTCGGGATGATATTTTCCAGATTAACACTTTCCTGGGATATCCAGTCAGCATCTTATAAAATAAATCAATCAAGATCTATTTTCCATATTCAGCACAAACGATATCAGCAGATCAACATTTTTTCCATATTCAGCACATATATTAGATAAAATCATATAGTCCACGAATTAGTTACTATGGCATAAACTTCTAATACATAGGAGATCTCGTCCAGTTCGGCGCATATCATATTTATCAGAGTATACACATTTAAAGATCGAATAATATGCATATGATTTTGTCCCTAAATGGAATCAATTTCGAGCAGGGAATATCTTCCATATAAGCTATCATACTTTCCATATATAACTCAGTAAGATATCACATACGAATTTACCATATATAACCGAGTAACATCATGATACCCCACACGCACTTTCCATATATAACATAGTATCATATGCGAGACATTTCTAAGTGATCATAAAGATTTACCTATCAAGCACATAATCACACTTAGATTAAGTATTCGATAACTTATAATCATAAATCACTTTAAAGCATATTTATCGAATATTTTACACACTTAAACATGAGTAAAATCATAACATTCGAATTGATTAACTTATGGACTTTGTCTCATCTTCAATGTTGTAAAATTCGCCAAGGGCGGAGCTGGCATATGGCGAGGGTTGGCACTTGCCTACCCTGAGATTTTGTTAAAGTCTATATATATCTTAAATTGATGGTATCAATCTATGGTATTAGAGAAAATAAAGTTTCTGCAGCATCAGTTTTGACTTTAATATAACATCATAGTTTCTGATATATGTATATGTCTAAATATAGTTAACTTGTTCTGATTCATTTATATTATCTATGATTTATTTGCATGATCAAGATCGACATTCATCTTTACAAATTCAACTTTGTTATGATTTAACATTATTAACTTTTCTTTTCAACCTCTCTTTTGTGTACTTATTTAACGGCCATTCATCTTTACAAATTCATCTTTGTTATTATTTAACATTATTAATTTATCTTCAACCTTTCTTTTGTGTACTCTTATTTAACCACCATTTCTATTGATTTTATTTTGAATTTAATGTGTACATATTCATAAGGTTGTTATTTTCTTTATTGACTACTTTTCTTGGGTTTTCAACTCTATTTTGTACATCTACAAACTCAATATAAGTGGAAGTAATAAGTTCCATATATAATATAAATTTTCAAAACCAAATAGCAATGAAAAAAGATTGGCTTTTTCGAGAGTTATTGAAGATGAATTACGGTTTTAAATATGTTGTCGAATTTAAAAATTCTGACAATTACAAGGTTTTATTATGTTTATTTATATTTTGCCTACCCTCAGGTGATTTTCTGGCTCCGCCCCTGAAACTCGCTGGGCGCCCGAGGAGGGCCTAGCGCCTAGACGGTCTATGCGAGGCCTACGTAGTTTCTACCCAGGATTTAGGTCGGTATACTTGTTTTTTATTATTTTTATTTTGTATGCTAATAAACCAAGTTAAGGTATATTATTTATATTCATCTAAAGAAATAATATCATTAATAATATTTTTTGTATTAAAAAAAGTTAAAAAAAAATAAAAAAATTAAAAAAGTAAATAAATTTAATCTCGGCCGCCTAGCCCGACTAATCTGCCACCTAGCCCGAATAGTCGGTTCGACCGATTAATCCGGCGCCTAGGCGGAGGGCCCCGCCTAGAAGGTCAACGCTCTCGGTAACATTTGGTAAAAAACTAACAGGGTCGGGAGATTCTCATTAAGCTGAATCTGTTTTGCTAATTAACATCTTATACTTTCTATAATCCATAACTTCTATATAAGTGCGAGTTAGCCATGAGGTGTAAAACGAGGGGTTGGAGAGGAAGTCTTGTTTTTGTAATCTCGATAGGTTTCAATGAGTAAATAGTTTTCTATTGGTCGTGGAAGTAGACTCAAAACAGAGTCGAACCATGTTATGTAGCATTCTTTATGTTCTATTTTGTTTGCGTTTTTGTAACCATTCGTTATCAACATCCATACTTTCGACTTGAGACCCACACACTCAAGATTGAAACGTTAAATTGCAAACTTAACGGCGCCGGAATCTCAACAGTTGTAATAAACTCGATCTTGAGCTTGAGAAGGAAACGAAGATTGCAATGGTTCGATTATCTTAATATATAAAACTCGAATTGGAGTAGAATCAGTGAATAGTGTTTAATCGTCATCAAACATTTTAAAAACCAAGCTTTCATTAATTCAAGTGACATAGAACATACTTTTTTACACTTGACCATATCAATGATTCTTCAAATAGAAAAAACCTTCTCATCCTCCTAAGCTTTGACTCCTTCGTAGCACGTTGGAGAAGAACCGTATGCTCGAGATCGTCCCCAATGCGGAGCCCGTGTTCGCCCATCGAAATCCTTCGAATCCCATATCGATCAACACGGCTCAAATGCTCGCAAGCATCGATACGAACCCTAACCCTTTGCTTCGAACCAGCCATGACGTGAACCCTCTCGAAGGCTATTAACCTCTTCTCGGCAGATGGAGGAACGGAGTACACCATAACTACTTGCGATCCATCCATTTCTCCGAAGTTCTCCACGTCAATGTGGAGAAACGAGCGAAGACCCTCGCAATTTGTGTGGGAAACCTTAATGGCATCGTCGCCCGACGATGTAATGGTGTGGTTATTGAAAGTTTTGGCTTGCATGCTATTGAAAGGAATGTACAATGTCGTCGGGCCGTGGGCTAAAGTGTGTCTGAAGCTAGTGTAGCTTAGCCCGAATCCAAATGGGAACACCACGGGCCCCTTGTAGAACCGATAGGTCCGGCCCGGGTAGCCTCTCCCCGGATCGGCCCGCATGGCCATGTCCGTCATGGGAACCTTGGCTAAGTAGTCTTGTGGGTACCATGTCATAGGCAACCTTCCCCCTAATTATATCAAAGAAAATTACAAAAATTACGGCACGTTGCTTTCCAATATGAGTACATATAAGATAAATAAAACCCAATTTCTGGTATTTAGTTTCTTTGTCTCCAGGCCGATATTTAATGACCTGGGCTTTATTATAAACAGTCTAATAAAAATGGGTAAGTTAAAATAATAAGGGTTTGATTAATAATAGTTTGGGCTTTATCTGATCGCTTATAACCAAACAAACACTGTCACTTATGATAAATCAAACTAAATGTGTATACTACGCGTAATTCGTATTGACCTGGGTTAGCCGTTCCGTATATGACATCAGCAATGGCGGCCCCGCCGGCCTGGCCGGGATAACCGGCCCATATAATGGCCGAAACCTTGGGATCGTTCTTGGCGAAAGAGACGTCGATCGGGCCCCCAGACATCAAAACGAGCACCACTGGCCCCCTCGAAGCCCGAGCAACCCTTGACACGAGCTCTTGTTGATGGCCAGGGAGGAGAAGCCCGGTTCGATCTAGGAACTCGCGCTCGAACCCTTGGTCAAGGCCCATCACCAAGACGGTTGCATCGGCTTGGCGAGCGACAACCTCAGCCGCACCGAACTGACTATTGTCGAGACAGCTCACCGGCGAACATCCTTGCTGGTGAATCGTCTTCGCGTATTTCGATAGTCCTTGTAATGGAGTAGTATACCCACATGGTACCCCTGAGGTAGTATATATATTATTAGGCTACGTTTGGTATGTAAACCTAGTTAACAGCAAGGTCCAAGCCCGAAAATAAGTGTAGAAAAGAAACAATAGTAGAGGTCCATTTGGAAGCGGCCCGCTTAATTTGTGCAGTTGTTTCATGGGCTTCATCTAAATGAACCAAAAATCATTTGTAACCCTTTTTCTAGGTTATATTATAAACCAACTGCAGCCCTAGATATGATTCAGAGTACATATATATAAATATATATAGATAATTTTGAAGCGAATTTAGAGACTCACCGGCGTAGTTTCCAATCATGGTGTCCGTGACGTCGGAATTGGGTCCAACGACGGCGACGGTACGATGCCGATTGGTGGAGAGTGGTAAGGCACCGTTGCGATTCATCAAGAGAACGATTCCTTGTTGGGCTGCGTGAAGGGCCAACTGTTTATGGGCCTCAGTGCAGACGTCTTTTGGGCCCAAATTGAGGTAAGGCTGCTGAGGCCCATCGAACATGCCCAAACGCATCTGTACGGCGAGGAGGTTAAACAACGCCTGATTTACATCGGCCTCCGACAATTTGCGGCTGCGAATGGCCGCCTCCGTGTAGACGGCGAGGTAGGGCCCACAGTCCAAGTCTAAGCCCGCCTTGATTGTGGCCGCTGCGGCGTCCTCGGGCGTGGCGGTGTAGTGCTGGTCTTTGTATAGGACTTCGACGGAGTCGCAGTCAGAGACGATGTATCTGACCATAAAATACAATAATAAAAGCTATAATAATAAATCGAGCATTGTTTCGAAATTCAATTAAACCAACGCGTTCAACACACACGATGTACCTGCATATATATTTAACTATTGTATATTTTAAAAATTTTATAAAGTAAGTTACTTAGAAGGTAATTATTGATAATATTGCAATCAAAAGGATACAATTGTAATTTAGCTTGATCAAATTGACAGTTTCTAAACAGATTAGGTAGTCTCTTTATAAAAGATTATAGATAATCGATTTGAAAATTACCCATCTAGACCCCACTGTCCACGTATGGTGCCACGTAGGAGATCAGGGTCAGCGCAGGATGGCTTGCCGTTGACTTGATTGTAAGAGCACATCACACTCGCTACTCTTCCCTCCAACACACATGACTTGAATGGCACATTGTACGTATCCTCTAAATCTTGTTTGCTCACCTATGATTACCGTTTATTATATATGATATATTGTTTTGTTTGATCAATATTTAAATATAACTACCTTGGCATTAAAATGGAATCGATCAATGCCATTCCAACTATCAAGGTCGTAAGCTGTGTAATGCTTGCAGCATGCAGCGACTTTTAGCCTCGAATTAGGACCGTAATTGCCCTGCAAGCCCTTGACATAACTAGCGGCGTATCGGGCCGACAAATTAGGGTCTTCGCCGGGAGTTTCTTGGCCACGACCCCAACGTGGGTCCCGGAAAATATTCACGTTCGGGCTCCAATAGGTTAGCCCGGCCACGCCTCCGTTATACATGGCCCGAGCTTCATCAGATACAGCCTATTTTTTTAATATAATACATATATTAGAATATTTATTATTAGTCCCTCACCAAATAAATGATTCTTCAAGTCCGTGGAATAATATACTTGGTTAGTTTTAAGGGAGTAAGAAACGCCCAATATAAGGTCTCTGCCATTCTTTGTATACAGTGTAAAAAGCTACCATCAATTTTGGAAGAATATGTTGTCCAAATCAGCGTAATAATCAATACTCTTAAGGCTCATTTCCTAGGTTAAACCGTATTCTAATATGTCATAAGATAACTGTCAATAGATAAAAAAAAACACCCACTTCATAACATTTTTACATTTCCAATTTTATCCTTCTATTTTTAGTAAACTATTAATTTGCGATTAAAATGAATAATATATAGCACACACCGTATGCAAAAATACTAGTTTTAATAATGCAAAAGTACGGCAAACTGAACCTACCCTCCAATTGGGTTCCTATTAGAATTGCTTTTCTCTGTGTTCATAATACATGTATATATAGGTACATGTGTATTGAGAACAACTAGCTAGCAAGTCTAGGCATGGGCGCGAAAAAGCTACACTACACTAGTGCAAGTTGCGCATAATTTCATACAAGTACTTGAAAACAATACAGTAATACACTCAGCATCGACTCTACATACATGTGCCCCACTAATGGATTACTTTCGTTTATGCTTTGTCTTTTCTATTTGTTTACCCTCCTTGTGAGATAAAAACATACTTTTCTTATATATTATGTCACATGCAACCCTTATTAGAACCCTGCCAAAAGGCATACGTCCACCAACACAACACTTGCGTAATAAAAACAAACAAATATAAAAGAAAAACGCTATATAGAAGGTTGTGAAAATCTTGCAACAGTAACACATTGTCCTAAATAAAATTTAAAAGTGACTCGTTCGCTTCAATGTTAACCTAGGGAACTTTATTACCTGGCCAATGGCTTCCCATAACGAAGCATTGAAAGAAGCGGCGGATGTAATAACCTGCGGGAAACTGGTGGCTCCCGGGAATAACGGGCCGCCGAACTTTACGCCCGGCCCGGTGTTAGAAACGCCGTGGAGAGCCTCGGACCACCATTCGTACCCTTTGATGCCCAGCCTATCGACTGGGGCGGCATTGTTCACTAAAAGCCTTATCTTTTCTTGCAACGTTAGCCGACCAATGAGGTCGTTGGCCCGAGCTTTTATGGGAAGCGAAGACCTGCAAAAGGGTAGGTTTTGGGTGATGGCGTTGCTCGGGTCGCAGGCGAAGGGAGGGCGTGATTCGCCCGTGTGAAGAAGAAGAAGAAGAAGAAGAAGAAGAAGAAGAAAGGTTATTACAGTGGATATGGTTGAGAGGCATTTGTTGCGTGAGCTATTTTGATATATCTTCATGGTTATTGATAATGTGTGGGAAAATATTAAGTGTGTATTTATAGAGAGGGAGAGCGACCAATGTGGTTAACTGATGACAGTAGTTGTTTGTGGTGGCTAATAACATTTAAGATGTCACTTTCTAGTTTTCCATTATTAAAATTTGGGGTTTTACAGACGTATTGTGATGTTAATGTTTAGGCAGATATATGGAGTGGATTATTATTATTATATTATTGTTGTTCTTGTTTGTTGTTATTATTAAAATTATTGTTATTATTATTATAGCTGTATCTAAACTTAAATACTCAAAAGAAAAAAATTATCAGTTCAGTCTCATGTCATATAAATTTTATATATGGATAGGTACCTAATAGAATAAATTTTTTTCTCATAGGTATACGTTTGGTTTAGAGTATCATTTTACCATCGTTTACGGATATTTTTATTTGTATATTACATATCATATCATGTGTTTGTGTGGTACTTAATTTATCAATAGTTTACATGGTATTTCTGTAAGCATGGCGTTCCTTTTTTCGATGTATTATGTACCAAAATATGTCTCTTATAGTACCTAAATTTCTTATATGATGTATATTCAGTCAAGCGGACAACTACACGTGTAAAAAGTTTATTCTACTACCTACATATAAAAAAAATGTGGGCAACGACTGACTTGGCAATTTTTTTTATATTTTTGTGTATTAAAGTGTAAACTTCCCTTTTTGTAATGCTATCGAGATTAATGTTGCGTGTATGTAATTGTAATTCATGTTTCGCACTGTCTAGGGCAGTGATTGTGCGGTTATGCATACACTAGTATTTTCGCGCATGCGATATGTGTGATTACATAAATATATATTTCCTTATATTTTAAGTTACTTTAATAGGTGAGTTTTAAAGAATAAATTATATTATTTTTAAGTATATTAAAATGGTTTAATAGAATCAAGAGTAAAATAATAATTATCACTAGTACTTTTCCGCACATTCTATGCGTGTGCATATGATTATGTTGCTCTTAATTTTTAGAAGTATTATTTATTGTCGAATTGATCAAATATAATTTATGACTATATAAAAGTAAATTAATGCTTAGTGGTATAAGTATAATAAATAAAACATATAAAAGTAACATGAAAATTAATAAAGTAATTAAATAAAAATAAAGGGATTAAATTGCAAATAACAATGACAGACCAAATGTGGTAGTTTATAGCCACCACACACCCTTTATATAATATACTAGTAGTTTTGCACACCCATATGTGTGTGCTATATGTAATATTATGTATTTAATTATGAAATAATAATACTAAAAATAGGACATATTTGGAAATATAAAAATATTGTGTAGTGGGTGGTTTTTTTATCTAATGTTATTTGTTTAACGGAGTAATGTGATAACAAACAAATTGGCTAGGGTGTAATTGATACACCAAATTGGATAGAAATAGCAGTTTTTAGAGGGCCCGGTCAATTAATATAAGAGTATAGATATAATATGATTGATATGCCAGTCAATTTATGACCAGTTACCTAAGGTGCTCTCGTTCAATTTATTAGATAGATACATCCATCGTTAGTCTTATTTTGCTGCCTAATTATAGCGAGCAATTAAACATTTGTTTATGCGTGATATGTTAATATTTGTCATAATTACGTAACTATACGTGCATCTGTTCGTATATCATATATAATTGGTGCAATAATAAATTGATGTTTATGGAAATCTAACATAACAAATAACCTTTCGTGACGATTCATTAATCTCTCATGAGCACATTCGGATATCAATCATCGAAAGAGGCCAAAAAACGATGATTTGGTAATACCATAATTATTTCATATAAATATAGAAATAGACCATAAATTTCAAATAACAGTAACAATTTGAGTTTGTAGTCATTTTTTTTCCAACCAAGTAACTGAGTTGGTTGGTGCTTTTAGAATTTTGGAGCAACTCAACTGTTGGATTATAATTGTTTTTCACGGAACTGGATGCTGACTTACAAATTTATTTGTTAGAAAATAAATTAAAGAAATATGTGTGACCTTGCAATTATCAAATATAATTACTCAAAATATATAAGTCAATATATTAAGTGAAGAAATGCAGCATTGTGATATACTTTGTTCCGAATCAAGCACTTTGATATTAAATGGAAAGACCCCTATTCGTCTACGTAACTTATAATTTTGATATCAACGTATGACTATGAGAGTGATGATGATGACTGGACCAGGACTTAACTCATGACTATGCAATGGTTGGTAATTAATAGTTTCATGGTGACATGATATCTTCTATATATATATATATATATATATATATATATATATATATATATATATTAGTTTATTACCCGTGCAGTAACGGTAATTAACTATATACAATTATTTTATATTAATAAATAACTAATGGTTAGTGTGATAGTGGGTTGTATTTTTATGTTTTTATTAAATTTATTTTTAATCTATTACTATTAATTATTATGGGACATTTGATAGCACATGAATGCATAATTTTATACGATTATTTATAGTTATAGTTTATTCCTAAATTATGCTGGATCATAGTCATCGCATAAAGAGGGCCGACTGGGCCCACTCAGTCATATCTCGAGTCCATTTAAAAGGGATATATATTAGGCGTCGTGAAGATAGCGTTCACATCTTCCCAACGAATAATAATATTAATTTATTTTTCATTCCATATAGCACGAAATCGGCGGCTCGAAAAAGATGCTTATTAGGCTTAATAGCCACTCAATGAATTCATGTAATTGACGTGTTTAATCAAAACATACGCAGGAGTACAATGTGGACGGATGGAAACATTCTTATCTTTTAAGATAACATTTCGCTATATATTATTTATTTATTTATGTGTGATTGTGTTTCGTGTCGAGATAGATAACGTTGCCAGCTAATGACTCTTTCAGCATCTTTCTTATCCTACACAGTACACACAAATGCATGCATGATGAATTCATTCTTGCAATCGCAATTAGGTTATCAGTTAGTTGGATAATTTTATGAATGAGATAGCTTACCACTTGGACCATTTATGTGAGGCCCTGTTTGTCATGAACTTAATTTTTATCATTAAATATAAAAGGGAGACATGCAGCATCAAATGATATTGATAAACAAGTTGGGGAGAATAGTTAAATTGAATCGACGCTACCAAGCAATTGGAAATTTAATAAGCTGCAAAATATATTGAGACGATAATTCATGCACCTATTTTTCGGCATCTATCATATACTCCTAAATTACGCTTAGATATAGAAAGGGGCGGGAATTCACCGTTCCAATGGGTATCGATCCGCCCTGTAAATTATACACTTAATTATTAATAGTATAACTCTATGTTTCACAAACGTGTCGTCATCATTCTGTGAACTACAAGTCATATAAATTGTATAAATACAATATGGTTATATTTAAATATGACATATAGTAAAGATGTTGCTTGGAGACGACGGAATAGCAGGGACTATGTTTAGCGAAGGTGACAAGATCGCCGGAGAAAGCTTAAAAAACAGGTCGAACGTTCGAAACCCTAATTTTAAATAGAAGGATAGATTAAAATAAAGAGTGCGATTGGAAGAAAATGCTAGGATTTAATAAAGCAAGACGAAAGAGTGTTTATCCTGAATTCGACACGGTTAGTAAGCTTATATTAAGTAGAAAATGTGTTTTGAGAGACAATCCATGGGGTAATAAAACGCATTGTTATAGTCTCTAGGCATTATTTAATTAGCCTACAAATTTGCAGTTACAACAAATGACAGCGTTGGTTAAGAACTAGGCCCTCAATATGGGCTGGCTGAACATACTGGTCCAAAGCTTGTGGGCCACAAGGCCAATAATTTATACGCCACGGCGACCAAAGAGGAGAATCCTCTTATTTTCTATCCCGGCGAAGCGCGCGAACCCCGTCATGTTTGTTGTGGGGTCCAATATACTAAATTACTAAAATATTCTACCCAAACACAGGCTCTTGGATTTCGACAGTCGTCCCAACATCCAACGACTTACTCTGTTAATGTAGCACAAAGAAAACTGAATTTCTTGTGAACCTAGTCGAACTCAGAAGCTTCTTTGCAGTAGGGAACTAGTGGATGTGATTGTATGAATGCTAGTATAGTTTTGGTTGTAACGAATGAATTTTTAACCACGTGAAGGATGTATTTTAGGTTCGGTTAACTTGTTTAGAGGGAATGAACAAACACATCCCCTGTTTTTTGGTAATGAGTTCGGTTATATGGTTAATTGATAACTAATCGAGCAACCGGTTCTCAAATGTGGAGTGCGTGTGTGTAACCGGCTAGTGAAATGAGGTGTGAGTATTATGTGAAGTGATGAACATGAGATATATTTATGGAAGCTTGGATCAATTGTCTCCTACGTCTACCCTTTTCTAAAAAAGAAGGATTTCACTAGACAGTCGGTTAATACTGAAGTGATCCCTATACGGATCAACTAAGTTATAAAGACAGTGACCTAATTGTTGAAACTAATGTTGAAGCAACATTGAAACTCACACAGAGCACAATGGAAATGATTAAAAACTTAGTACTGAAGAACGATTGACACGGGCTTTAAAATTGTTGCGGTCCTTCAGGGCAAAATTTCACTGTTAAAAATCGATTACAAAAAATATAACATCAAAGATAGTAAACCAAGCCTAGGAAAACAATATTACGATCCCCCTAAACTACAAAGTATTACTACTTTTGCAAAGAGAAAATACTAGGCTAAAACAGTAAAAAAATTCTCGTTCGCTCTTGTTCGCTCAAAGTATGCTCGATAATTTTCGCGTCCAATCCTAACGGTAGAAGTTCCTTTATATATGTCTTCGACTTTGAGGCAACTTCACTGTGTCCGTTAGTGGGTGGTTTGGATAACTCCAAATGACTTAGTCTTGACTTGCACTCCAATTCTCCTATATTTAGTATGCTCCACTCCTAAGTTCGATCCAGCTTATGTACACGCATTCCATACGCTTTTGAACCATTCCAGCATTTATCCATATCCTGCACATCATTAGATAAAGCCACAAAAATAGGTTAAACGGTTTTAGGCATGAAAGATAAAATCGAAGGTTGACCAATTCACAGACAACAATGTTGACTGGAATGTGGTCTCAACATTGTCAACGTTGAGCTAGTCAACATTAACAAGTACTTTACATTCTGCTACACTTAGCCAATTATAAATTCCAATCCACCTACTTCAACATCTTTTTGCAGTCCATTGGAATGATTTCATGAAACTTCTCTTTGTAAGATACTTCTACTTGAAGAATGTGGAGGTGAAGTTGGCTTTGACTCTCGAAAGAACACATGAATTTCAAATTGTTGAAATGCCAAAATATATTTCTTCATCATGAGTTCTGTGTATTTTATACTCTTGACTTGAGGAAGTAGTCGTTCCTTTGATGCTTCTGTGAAGTAACTGCATTAAATGCGTTTTACCCAAATTGGATGTGTTTTCTATTTTCGAACATCATTTGTCTGAGATATTCTTTTCACCAAAACGGCTAAACCAACTAACCAGTATCTCTTTTTCAACCTTGATTAAATGCTCTACATCCGTCTTATATATCTTGCGCCTTCAATATGAATTGAGGTATATTTCAATTCAGCCTTGGCTTAGTATCAGTTGACTCATCTTAAAATCAGTTTAACGTTATATAGCTAACTAATTTTGTCTTTACATGTCGACCCATCTTTTTTCCTTCTGATATGTACCTGTTAACTCTTGTCGGTTGGTGTAACCGGTTGGTATGCAAGTATGATGCATGCTTTGTACAAAAAGAAGACAATTCACTTCTGGATGCGATTCAGAATCTTGGGTCGAGTAGGGAAATTGAGATTTCTGTCGTCGATGGAGAGGATGAAGGCACATATGGTTGGAGTGCAGATGAGACTCTGAATTTGTTGTTACGGACTCAGAATATGAGTACAGATTAGATGAGGGAGAAGTAGGAGATGTTTTTGATCGTGTGGAAGATGGCAGAGGTAAGAAACATATATAACATAAATTGAAGGGGAAGGCGACAGTTGATGTTAGAGAACTAGTTTCTCATGTTCAACATGAAGCTGATGTTGATGATTAATCTATATTGAATGGGAGTGAAGATGAACTTGAGCTTGCAAAAGGCTCAGATAATGAAGAGGACACTTCGCAATTCCCATTGTTTAGACCCGAATCTGTACACAATCCACAGTTGCTAATCGGGATGATTTTTAGTAATAAAAAAGAGATGTAATTGGCAATTCAGTCATTAGCAGTTAAAGAGCAAAGGCATATAAGGTTTATGAAGATTGACAAAGTTAGACTACATGCGAAATGTAGTAGTGCGGTGTTGCGAATAATTCACAAACACGCAAGTGTACGTATCGTTCTAACAAGTAATAGTGTACGTAAGTACGGATATCGAACCCAAAGGACTGTGTTACTAAGTACCGAAATTATATTAATTCTAATTTTATTTGAACAATCACAAGTTGGTAATTGATGAAACGACAACGGAAAATGCGCAGATAAATAATAAAACACGATTAAAAAGGGTAAACGACCAAATAAATAACGAAGCACGACGAAAAGATTTTAATCAAAGATAAATCTGGGGACTCCGACTTTACCGACGACAATCATGCTATTGATTTCAGTTCTTAAAAGAATACTTCATCTTATGTTGACGATGGATTTTTCCGTTTTAATTATCAATCTATCTCTAGCATTGATAACCTATTCTAACATGCGAATCCTACATCTCTGTCAAGATTTCTACACGTCGAACGCATTGAACTTAGAAAGTCATAAATCATCGCACTAGTCACGTAACTATCTCTAGCTTACGAATGTTCTAATGGTATCATAATCAACGGACACGGTCAGATAATCACCTCTCAGTCTCATATCTAAACACCTATTTTTACGAAAGTTGATCAGAAATTCGTAAATATTAATAACGGATTAATAGTATGTTCAACAAAAGCATCAAAATAAGCATGTTCATAATAAAAGTCTTAATAGTATGCAAGCTGAAAATCAATAGCAATCATGTCTGGCTACATCGTAACCCCAGATAACTGAATTAGAACATATTATAATTCAACAAAAGCATCAAAATAAGCATGTTCATAATAAAAGATAAACGGAGACGGGAAAACGTATCGAATATGTAGCCGGGTCGTGTTTTGCTCGCCCCGTCTCTCGGTGGCCTTCGTCTGCCTTCTGTCTGTCTCCAAGGTTCTAGACTGCTCCTCTCATGTTCGCTGCCCCGGTCCGACGTTGTTGCTCTTGTGTTGGAACTCCTGCTTAATGGGACATATGGTCGGTGTTTCGTTGAGCCTTTTCATCGAACAAGTGGTATGCGTTTGAGGTTGGTGCAGCTGTGGTGTTTATCTAAAAGCTCAGTAACGTGTGGGATGAGAGGTTGATGCTTCATATCATATTCAAAGATACTTAGTTTGACTTGGTATTTAAGTTGGTTTTCTAATAATAGCAAGCTTCCTTAAGTTTGGATTTGGAATTCAAAAGAGAGTAAAATATGGCAAAAGAATCTCTCCACTTAAGGAGTAAAATTCGAAAATCATATCTTTGAGATATTCTTGGGATTTTCGACTCTAGCTTAGTATAAATATGGCAGCCCTATTTCATATTTTGAGAGAGAAATTTCGTGCTCCATATGAGAGAATTTTCGTCCATCACAAGACACAAAACACACACCACCGAACGCACGCACTTTTCCCCCACGCGACGACTCGGTTTTCTCTACCCATCTTTTGAGAAATGATTCCGTGGTACACTGCGAGGTCAGCGTGACGATCTGGTGCCATCCACCACCATCGACGTAGTCTTGAAGAAAAGGACGAGGAGCTGCCACTCCCGTCAACTGGTAAATCTCTACGGGTTTGACCCACCCTATTACGTGTCTATGTGCTATTATTCTGATCCGAGCTACGAGGGCAATCGGGGAACCCGGGAAATTTTTGTTCTGCACCGTACCCGGGCACGTGGCATCTTCGGGAGACACCGGATAACGCAACAGTGGTATTAGAGCGGGCGCCCGTGATCAGAATCATAACGTATTTAACTTGACACGAGGCGCGTGGGAGACGATCAAAACGCCGACGCGGTTCGACCGTTGTTGGGCTGCCCGATGCGTCGTTTGCCAACCCACGACCACTAACTCGTGCGGTACGGGCCGACGAGGAACCACGGTCCGGATCGGGACCCGCGCGGCGGCAGCACTACGGCCGCGGGGTCGGGCTGCTTCGAGCAGGCCCGATCCGCCTCGAACCCTTGGTCCGACGCTAGCCATGGTGGCATAGGCATCGGCCCCGGGCAGCGCCACCACAAGAAGCGGTGACACGGAAGAGATCGTCCGCGGCCAAAGCCCCCGTCGGTGACAAGGTGGTGGACGTTCGGTGACTTTGAGGCCGTTCGAGTGACGAAGGACGTTTGACGACTTCAAGACCCGTGCAAAGACCCGGGTCTTTTGAAGATGCATATAATAGGGATATACTAGAAATAACCCGTTTGTGTTGTCTTGTAGTATATTTTCCTAAGGTTAATTTAGTACCTACGTGCGTGTTGGTTTTTGAAATGAAATGCATGTTTTATGTGCTCTTATGTGAGATGTTTTATTCTCCCGTTTGATAAATACTAACTGGGTAAAGGAATTGGATTCCTATTTTCTATCATGCTTGAGATGTCTAGCATTGGGGAGTTTTGCGATTTGTTCCGAGTAAGTTGGCGTCGTATATCGCGCCCCAGTGTTAGCGTGTCGGGTGCGTCTTGGACGCCGCTCGTCATACCAGTCCCCCCCGCCACGAAGCGTATGGCAGCAAGTGGCTGTACATTCTGTGCGATTTGAGCATAAGGTGATGGGTCACACTTAGGCAGTTATACCCGATAAGCAGGGTTAGCCGTGAGGGTCAATGACTGAGACAAAGATAGTTGAAACTCTTATTAGATAAGTTCGCATTTGAGGTGACTTCGATAAGATTAGATGAGCCAAATATTGCGTTAAAGGCTGAGGCGAGTCTAGTCGAGTCAGGGACATCAACTCCACTATGAAACTTTCAATGAGGTTTCCGAAACTCTTTCCGGGAGGATAGTTTTTCGAGAAAAATAGTGGAAGTCAAGCCAAACGAAAAGTCCTTGTTTGCGCTTGATGAATGATAAGATAAACCTAATTAGATCTTTATTGTCTGTAGCTTTACGTTTCTTTCTATTTACTGCGATGACGAACATTATAACTATGCTGCTTGAGAGAAACTGTTTGGTGGGACCAAACTACGTGGACTGGCTCCGTAACCTAAGGATAGTCCTAGGTATGGAGTCACTAACTTATGTCCTCGATTCCCCCGTACCGCAAGTCCCAGGGGCTAATGCGAGTGACGAAGAACGAGCTGCGTATGCCAAGTGGCTGATAGACGAGTGATCGACACTAGGTGTACCAATATAAAGTGCAAGTGCGACAAATGATAATTAAAACGAATACGTGTTTACTAACACCGACGTGCAATAGGCAGTGTACCTATCATTTATAGCGTAGTAAATGAGTAAACGAGTAACGAACACGAGGAATAAACTTGATTACTAGTAATGACCTATCGACTCGATATCAAGCCTAAATAAAGTAACGAGAGTTGTTTATCCTACGAACTAATTAAACCGATTAACCTAATGGAATGGAAGACTAAGAAAGCACGACTAGGAAAGATATGAGTGGCTTAGATGACAAATACGTGTTCGGGGTCCGAATTTCGCTAGGTAATATCGGCTAAGACAATAGAATATCGCTCATACGTATTTATCAACTAAATCATAGTAATTTTCTACCCACTCACGAATTTGTTGTCGCCCTAAACGTTCGTGGGAATCTTAAACCAATAATTACAAGATGGCGAGGATCGAGTATATTATCTACTGTCATGAAGTTGTTTCAATACCATTTAATAGGCGGGTTTAGGCTTCAAAATTGAGTGGCCTGCTTAATTACAGTGTGGGCTTGTATGACAAATAGGCGCAATGTAACATTTCTTTATCAAACTTTCCTAATTCACCAAGATTAAAATTATATTATAATTACATCAAAATCCCGTATCAAATTCACGGGTATTACATCCTCCCCCTTAAAAGAATTTCGTCCCCGAAATTATGCCTACTGGAATAACTCGGGGTAACGAACTCTCATATCGTCCTCACTCTCCCAAGTGGCTTCCTCAATTGATTGATTCCGCCACAACACCTTAACTAACGGATAGATGAAATCTCTACTGGCCTCTCTTCGTAACTCAAGTCAGACTTGAGTTGTTGATAGAGGATTTCGTTCTAGATCACGTGGCTCGGGTCCGCAACGTACGTTCGTAATGTCGATACGTGAAATACGTCGTGAACTTGCGATAATGAAGCCGAGGACTATAATTGATATGCGACCTCGCCGACTCGTCTGATAATTCTGAACGGGCCTATGTATCTGGTACTCAACTTGCCCTTTCGTCCGAAGCGCTTCACACCTTTCATCGGGGAAATCATTAGCAATACTTGATCGTCTTCTGCAAACTCCAAAGGTCGTCGTCGATGATCTGCGTAATTTTTCTGACGACTCTGTGCGGTTCGCATCCTTTCCCGAATCTTCATCACACCTTCTGTCATTTCTCGGATCATGTCGGGTCCTAACAGTGTTCGCTCACCGATTTCGTCCCAATGGACTGGGGATCGGCACTTACGCCCGTACAAAGCCTCGTACGGTGCCATTCCAATTGTAGCGTGGAAACTATTGTTGTAAGAAAACTCTATCAGTGGCAGATATTTGTTCCAATTTCCCTTGAAGTCTAGCACGCAGGCTCGTAACATATCCTCAAGAGTTGGATAGTTCGTTCAGACTGCCCGTCAGTCTGGGGGATGATACGCAGTACGAATGAGAGCTTTGTTCCCATCGCTTTCTGTAAACTTTGCCAAAAGTTGGATAGAAATCTCGAATCTCGATCCGAGACGATAGAAATCGGGATTCCATGGAGTCGAATAATTTCCTGAATATATAATTCAGCATAACGTTCCATGGAAAAAGTAGAGCTGATATGAAGGAAAAGAGCCGACTTAGTTAGGCGATCAACAATCACCCAAATAGCATCGTGGCCTTTCGTCGTTTTGGGTAAACCAACAACGAAATCCATCGTGATATGATCCCACTTCCATTCTGGAATAGGTAGGGGCTGTAGAGTTCCATCGGGTCGCTGGTGTTCTGCTTTAATTAATTGACAGGTCATACATCGGTTCACGAATGCAGCGATGTCTTTCTTCATTCCTGGCCACCAGTATGTTATTCGTAAATCTTGATACATCTTTGTGGCTCCTGGGTGTACCGAGTATGTGGTCGTATGTGCTTCCGTCATTATTGTCCGTCGCAACTCCTCATTATCAGGCACATAAAGACGGTTCTTGTATAGTAAAGCTCCATTCGTATGTTAAAATACTCGGGTAACTCATCCTTCATTTTTAGACAGAGTTCGTCTTCTTCTTGCGTCTTCCTGATTCGTTCTAGCAACGTGGGTTGAAGAGTTAACGCTGCTAGTCTTGCCTCAACTTCGCCTAAGTTGACCACCTCTATTCCAAGCTGATGTAACTCTGCATTCACCGCTTTTCGACTTAGCACATCTGCGACTACGTTTGCCTTGCCCGTGTGATAGCTGATAATGCAATCGTAGTCCTTTACTAGCTCTAACCATCGTCGCTGTCGCATATTCAATTCATTCTGAGTGAAGAAATACTTCAAGCTCTTATGGTCTCTGAAGATTTTGCATTTCTCTCCGTAGAGGTAATGTCTCCAGATCTTCAAAGCAAAGACCACTGGTGCTAATTCCAGATCGTGGGTAGGTTAGTTCTTTTCGTATTCCTTTAGCTGTCGTGAAGCATAGGCAATTACCTTTCCGTCATGCATCAGCACGCACCCCAAGCCGTTCTTCGAAGCATCACTGTATACTGCAAATCCTCCGGTTCCTGATGGTATTGTCAATATTGGGGCGGAGGTAAGACGTTTTTTCAATTCTTGAAAACTTTGTTCGCATGCTTCGATCCACTTGAACGGAACGTTCTTCCTCGTCAGGTTGGTCAACGTAGAGGCGATGCTGGAGAAGTCCGCTATAAACTTACGGTAATACCCCGCGAGTCCAAGAAAACTTCGGACCTCGGTAGGAGTAGTAGGTCGTGGCCAGTTATCACAGCTTCGATCTTGCTCGGGTCCACGGAGATTCCATTCCTAGAAATCACGTGTCCCAAGAAGGCTACTTGCTCAAGCCAGAATTCACATTTCTTGAATTTGGCCTAAAGCTGTTTCTCTCGCAGGATTCCTAAGACGATTGGTAAGTGATTCTCATGTTCTTCCTTCGCCTTAGAGTAGATTAGGATATCGTCAATAAAGACGATCACCAACCGATCGAGGAAGTCTTTAAATACACGATTCATCAAGTCCATAAAAGCAGCTGGGGCATTTGTCAGTCCAAAAGGCATGACCAAAAACTCGTAATGACCGTACCTCGTACTGAATGCAGTTTTAGGAACATCTGCCTCCCTGATCTTTAACTGATGGTATCCCGAACGGAGGTCAATTTTCGAGAATACCGTAGCTCCTTGTAGTTGATCAAACAGATCATCGATCCTTGGCAGGGAATATTTATTCTTGATCGTGATCTTATTCAATTCCCTGTAGTCGATGCACAGTCGCATCGACCCATCTTTCTTTCGTACGAAAGGAACCGGTGCTCCCCACGGTGAGAAACTGGGTTGTATAAACCCTTTCTGCAATAAGTCCTCCAACCTTTCCTTTAACTCTTTCAGTTCATTCGGTTCTAAACGATAGGGAGCTTTAGAGATTGGGGCTGACCCCTGCATCAGTTCTATCGTGAATTGTATTTCTCGATCAGGGTGTAACCACGGGAGATCATCAGAAAATACGTCGGCGTATTCGTTGACTACATGTACGTCTTTTAGTTCCAGCTGAGGTCAGGCACGGAACTACGTTGGGGCTAGGGTGGTCCATTGACCCCCCAGCCGAATCTGACATAACTAGGTACTATACTATTTTGTAACAATATTGGGTTTAGTCTAATGGCATTGGTATTGTTGATAAAGCTATGTAAACCCTCCGACGAGGGTTCGATCCCTTCAAAATGGATTTTTGTCTTCTTTTTTAAGCTCAAAAGTTATCATTTATTTATATTTGACCCCCCATGAGTATTTAAGTTACTTTTTGCCCCCCAAATATTGAAACCTGGGTCCGTCACTGGCTGAGGTAAGCCCTCCGCCTTCACCGCGTATACAAGATAAGACTCACAACCAGACCTCAAAAGTTGTTGAGCCTTCAGAGCCGGCTATTAAGAGCAGGATGTAGTTGTATGAACCATTAACAGGGAGGAAAAAAAAAGGAAACCACTTGTTATGGTTTTGAATCAAGGAAGACGGATAAAAAGATCACAATCCACTGTGAAGTGCCGAAAATGCAAGCAATTGGGACACAATGTTAGAACATGCCCGATTCAAGAAATCATGTGAATGAAGGTCTCAATGGAAATGACGTAGTAGTGAAAATTTCTGATATAATTGGTTCATCAAATTCCAATGAAGACCAGTATAGGTATTGGTATCTCTATAAAATGCCTTGATTATATAAAACTTTTCTGCTATTTTGCGGAATTTAGATGTGACTTCAGGCGGGGGTAACGATATCGATGAAGGCACAAGAATGGATCTCACTAAGATATTTTATGCATATTAATATACTCTTTTAGTCGAACTAATTTGTTATACTTTATCTTTAGGACAAGGTGGGTGGAATGGAAAAAGTCCAAGAAAAACAACCTTGTCACTTGGAGGAATCTAGGAATCCAAGGCCTTCTAGGTAAAGGAGAGCCCCCATCGATGTGGCAACAATTTCAAGAATCTCAAGTAATAAGTCAGTCTATTCCATTGACGTCTATAGGCGCCGTTTCAAGGCAGAAAAGTGGTATGGAAGATATTTGATGAGCAGAACCTGATAACCTCTTATCAATGTTTGTTGGCTTTGCGATTTTTGTTGGCTGCAATGTAAATGAGTTTTGTTCATATGCTTAACAGAACCTCATAAATTTAACAACCTATGATAAATTCTAGGAAAATTGAATCTAATAATCCCAACTATCCACAGTCTGCTATTATTAAACCCACATATGAATTATTTCTTAAAAATCCCAACTATAAACTTATCTTCTCTTATTGATCCTATGACATGATGACTTGCTATAACATTTTAATGTAATAAAAATAAATACAATAAAAAAAATCAAATTAAATATTTAGAAAAAGGTAAAAAAATATATTGAAATAAAAATGTTTACAAAATAAAATATGAGAAAAAATTAATTTGTAAATTCAAAAATTAAAAATCAAATTTAATACCAGTAAAAATAATAATAAGGAATTAACAAACTATTTAACAAAAAATAGAGAAAATGACAAAAAGATATTATAACAATAAATACATAAAGTACTCTCCTTTCATCATATATTTTCATTTACTGTTTTCTTTTCGTCGTTTACCGTATTAAATAAAATAAATCCATTAAGCACTCCTCCTTCATTGATTTTTATTTTTGTATTAATTTTGTTTACCTTTAGACTCGAGCTCGACGAGCAATCGTTACTCACGTGCCGAGCTGGAGCTTAGCTGTTTACTATCGTGTTCGAGCAAAGAATTATGAATCTCGTCGAGCTCGGTACAAATGAGTCGAGCCCGAGCTCGAGCCCGGCAAATGACATGCGAAGGTGCGGAGACACTAGCGCTATGGTGGGTGAGTTGTGGTGGCGTCATTTTATATTAATATTTTATTAAATTTTCATTTTTTTAATTTTTTGTCTTTTATATTACTATGTTTAATTTAAAGAAAATTAATGTATTATGTTTAATAATTATTTTCAATTTTTAACTTTGTTTTTAACTTTTAAGCTTTGATGTCAATTTATTTATCTTTTCCTACGTATATTGTATTTTTTTTTATTTTTTGATGTTATATATATATATATATGTACATAATTATTAAAATAATTTATTTTTTAATGTTTTACCTGAATAACTAGTTGCAGGTAATCACGGTCTAATTGGGGAAGACTTATAAATAGTTGGAATTTTTTAAGGATATATGTGCCAATAGTTGGGGATTTTTAAGGAATAATTCATAGATGGGATTAATAGTAGTGGAATGTCGACAGTTGGGATTATTAATTTCAAATTTTCCTAAATTCTAAACGAACCTATGAACAAAGACAAATAAAAAGAAAATAAATAAGAGCCTCTCCAGACGTAGTCATTACACAGACATATCGTCAACATTAAAGAGCTTTTGGGGTAAGTTAGGTTCAATGCGCGTTTGGAGGAAAGGTAAGCAGTAAGCTAGACAACGGGCTTTTTCTCTCTAAATATTTTTCAAGTGTAATCTACTGACGTGGAAATTGTTTTTAATTATATAAAGAGAAACATTATTGCCACATCGATTCCGGTGAACGACTAGGACAAAGTTGGCCGGTAGTTTTAAAAAGGACTGTTTCTTATAAACATGGATGACTAGTTTCGTAAGGATACAAGTTAAAGGACGAAAAATGATTTTAGTGAAATTTATAGGACTAAAATATTAGTTACTCCTTTTATTATTCACTGAAACTTTTAAGTTAATCAAAATAGTAATTTCATGATTCCGAAACAATATTTATTTGTTACGAAGAGTTACAGAGGTCATTTTCGTTATTATGATAACTCTTTTGCAGATTTAAATCACGTTGACCAGGGTTAATTATGTAAATGGTCACAAATTTTGGATGTATTCGCTATAACATCTCTCACAACTCTCACAACCATCGGTACGGATCAAATGTCGTGCAGTTACCTAGGTGGAAGCGATTCGCCATCTCACGATCGATCATGACCCATCAACGAATCGTGCGACTTTACACAATAAATTAATAACACCCACAATTGGTAGAAATTTATAAACTCTCCTTAAAACTGTTCCGATATAAAATCGAATTCCGATGAATGATGATTCTTAAGTTTGTATAAAACCAATTAAATCCCGACTAGCGGTTGGGATTCTCTGTGCCCCATTCATGTTCAAATCTTCTATTCCCTTCCTTATAGCATCACATGTGTACTATCGAATTGCAAAGAGTAAGGAAAGCAAATATCATTGATGGAAAAATAAAAATCTTTACCTATAAGTCCAAAATCAAATAAATAATCGGGGGTCACAAATTAATCAAAAATAAAATAAATTATCGTGACAAATTGTAGACGAATTTACGTCAATTAGCTAAGAGACGTGGAGGCAATGAACGAAAAACCGTCTGAAGAAGATTCGCTCGAGAATGTCGTCGTGGTAAGTCAGTCGCTCGAGAAGCCTTTGCCAAAGCTGGAAAGCTATTCACGAATTCGCAAAGCCGTTGATCGCTCTAAGGAAAGCTTTCTGATTGGGATTTGGGCATGTCCTTGAAGCTGTACAAGAAGCAGTTGTTAACGCTGAGAGGTCGCACAAATGAATGCCTTTGAAGGGACGATTTAATGGACCTCATCCAAGGGAAGCCCTCGTAAGATACCCACAATTCGAATTCACCAAATTTGTTGGGCTGCTAGCATTTCATCCGAAGATCGAAGTTTTATGTTTCAGTAATTTTGACAACCGAGCTTTTGTGTCCAATGGGATCCATCCTCAACTCCTTTTTACTGCTCATTCGTTAGAATGGCGAGGCGGCAAAAACTTTAGTTAAAGCTCGAGTTTATGTATGTTGATGTATGATTTCCATATGTGTCCCATCAATATATTATGTATATATTTTCAATAACTAGCCGTAAATGGTTGTAGTACTATATGTTTAATACAAGGTAATGAAGTCTAATTACACGCACGAGCCATAACTATAAATATAAGAATAAACTATGAACTTTTGCTGTACATGTATGATCTTTCGCCCAATATTTCATTTGCAGACATAAAAAGGGAAAAGAAGATGAATACATGAGCTTCGTACCTGGTACCAAGTGTGGTTTTTTGCATCTACTTATGATGAAGAGATTATTCAAACAATTCAACAGATATCGCCTAGAAAGCTCAAAGCATGAACAAACAATCACTCACCAAGAATAAAATGTCAAGGATTCGAAAATCCAAGCTCTTATAATAAACATATACAGAACGCTAAGCTAAAATGACTTGCATATTTCTCCTCTTATTTGCTATGACATTTCACAATATGAGCACATCAGCATTTCAAGCAGCGGTATTCTCTTGTGGGTTGTGAGGCATTGATGATTGAATTGTAACCGCTACTTGAGAATTCAATAGTTTTTTCTGTAAACATTGTTAGATATGACAGATCTCGGCCACGGTAGTCATTACGTAATCTCGATCACATATTCGAGTTACCACGTAACCATTAGATCCTTAAGCACGGCGTCGTAAGGTAATCTCGTTTCGTAAGCGAAAATTACGCCATTTGTACGCAACCTTATTGTACAACTCTTTTATTGAGTGTTATGAGTGTTGTTAGTATCATTTGAAATGCTCAGCATATAGCTTATTTATATAATCTCCAGAGAGCCGTGTAATAAATGTAGAGTAAGAGACAGGATGGCCCAATAAGTATAAGGATTATTAGTCTGTCCATCAAGAGTTAATAACCGTGAAATAAATAATAAAATATTAAGGATTAAATAATCTGTAAGCCAATAAAACGGGAATGGATCCCGTCGAATCCAACAAACATATGATACCATATGAAGTAGTTGAGATAAGCTCGGTCCACTTCGTTGTTCTTGAATGAAAAGAAGCAATAAGTTGGTGATTCGCTATTGGATTGAGAACCTACAACAACATAAATTTACCTTAAATTTTGATAGAGTTTGGTTGAACTACCTGCGAATTCAAAGTATAAGGTACCTAGCACTGTCAATATGGCCGCGGCCCGAGGGCCGGCCCGCCCCGCCCCGCCTAGGACGGGCTTCGATATTTTAGGCCCGCCACCAGCCCACGTGGGCACGTGCTTTGGCACGGCGGGGCGGGCTAGCCCGCGCGCCGGCCCACCAATATCTTAATTACATATATTTTGTATATATATTATATAGATAATAAATATATAATTAATTAGATAATGTAATTAATAATTCATTAATTATATCTAATTAATATCATATTTATTATCAACCACATAATTAATAGCATACTTATCTGTAATTTATAATAAATACCATAATAAAATAAAATTTTAAATTAAAATAAAATAAGAAAATTATTTTATAGGCAGACGGGCCTGGCGGGGCGGTCCCCATTTTTTGGGGCCCGCCCCGCCCCGCCAGATGGCAGGCTTTGGCGAGCGGCGGGCCGGCCCAGCCTGCCCCGCCATATTGATTGTACTAAAGGTACCTGTGCAAATTGAAACGGTTCCAGGTGTGGTAATGAAGAATTCAGTAGGATGAATCAAGCTTAACCGGATCTACCATATTCATATGCGTGGTTAAATGGATATTAATAAAACTATGATTAAACTAAGTTAGCTCTTGGGATGAAAAACATATATACTAAAGCTGAGTTATATATGAAGATATATAAATAACAAACTGGATATTCTTTCCATGATCACTTGCAACTGAAGCTCCATCTGTTTCATTATTTTTCTTTTGTTTCTTTCTACGTGTGCTCTTCTCCATCCACTTCTTGTCTTTTCCCCAAGTTCACGGGTCTCAATTCTTTAATTTTAATCCCTTTTATCATTATCTCACTAGATGGAGCTTCGTCGGGGTACGACACAACTCGGAACGACTAGGCAACGCCTCGATAAGCCTCGGCCCGATCGCTCATTAGCATTTCTGATAAGGAACCCCGACCTATTTCACCCGAGACCCCGAATCCCAAAGTCGCACGGCGTCGATCTCCACGTAGAGAACACTTGATGGATTGAAATATGCCACGAACGGTGTGTAAAGCCGTATGAAAAATCTCAGATCTATTCTCACAACGCACTGCTTTTGCAATAGATAGACGATGTTCGAACGTCGAACGAAAGAGTAACAAAGACTCGAAGAGATTCAATAACGAAACTTGAAAATATGTATATCAAAGTTGGTTTTCTCTAATGAGAAACAAGACCTATTTATACTAGTTAGCTATAACTAAATATAGAAATAAATAACAAACTAATAGATATTTAAGCAAAAATCTAGGAGAATCTTACTAAATAAATATCTAATTAGTTTGAATATAAAATCTTGCTCAGATCTGGTCCAAGGACGAAAATTGCATTTTGATCCTTCAGTTTTTCGTAAATGCACTTTAGTCCCATAACTTCCCAAACTTGCCATTTCTGAGTTGGTATGAGCATGTTCTTCTCTTCTTCAAGAATCTTTAATATGAGCGTGTTAGATTTAAGTTTGAACTTCGTTGCTCGAAATCTTATTACGGGCCCGATCGATATTTGAATCTTCAGCTTAGCTTGCTTATGATTGGACTCGTCATCCCCCTCGTCTTGAAAAGGATTCGTCTCTGCAACTCCTTTGTCTCCTCGGAGTTGGTTCGGTAGGCTGGACGATTCGGTAGTGCATGCTCTATTCCGATAATAGTGGGTAATCCAATAGGCATGTCTTGAACGAGCATGTCCGTGAATTTATTGCTCATCCTCGCCAATATAATATGCTTGTCCTTAACCTTAATTTTTCCACTCCCTTCGACATTGCCCTCGTTATTTTCACGCTCTGATTTTACCTCAGTGGATCTCTCAACATCTCTCGTTTCTTTTTCTCACTTTAGTTGCTCAAGTCTCTCTTTTTCGTTTTGCAAATTAATTTGATCTTCATATACTTGGCTTGGTGTAAGATGCCTGAGAGTGTAGGTGCGGTTGTTGTGCCGTAGGGCGTACTTGTTTGCGTGGCCGTCTTGTGCTACCCTACGATCGAACTACCAAGGTCGTCCCAATAGAATATGTCCAGCGTCTATCGGAACAACATCACAAAGCACTAAATCCTCATAGTTGCCGATGCACAATGAAATAATCACCTGCTTGTAGACTTGCACATCTCTGCCGTCGTTAAACCATTGGAGTCGATATGGATGTGGGTGTTTCGTCGTTGGAAGCGCCAATCTGTTCACCAATGCCACGCTCGCTGCATTCGTGCAACTTCCTCCATCAATTATCAGACTGCATACCTTATCTCCAACGTAGCATTGCGTGAGGAAGATGTTCTCACGCTGCTCCTGGTCGTCTTGAATTGCTCGCGCATTCAAGGCACGACGAGATACCAACACAAGTTCAGCGGGTATTTCAACATCGTCCCGCAAATCGCCATCCGTTTCTTCGAATTCGACGTCTTCTTCATCACCGGTCACTACCTCCCCTGAAGCAAGCATCGTCATAGTTCTCTTGTTCGGACATTGGCTTGCGATATGCCCAAGTGTAACGACCCACACTTTCTAATGATAATTATGGCGGATTTTCGCAACTTAAGTCGCGGAAGACCCGTCTAATTAAAAACTTTATCTAAAATAAAATATATGAAGTAAACACATAATCGTATATTTTTACACAAGCAGTAGCTCTAAAATATCAAAATAAAAAAAATCCTAACATCGCTCCACAGGTCGCATCCATGTACCGCCCTGCCCTCAAAAGTCGCTGGAGTCACCGCCAACAGCCCTCCTCAGCCGCGACGCGTATCAGCGCCGGACTCGTATGTACCTACAACACGTAAACTGAGCTCCTTGCCCAGTAGATGAAACATGCATGTATGCAACGTGCGCTCAACCCCATCCCCAAAACACCTCACAAATGCACGCTCAACTCGTCTCTACTCATCTCAACACTAACACGTCTCAACACCCCACACTACTCGCCACTAAGTACATTTCTAATATCCCACTCAGGTCTCATTAGAATAGGTTCCCACTCAGATCACGTTAGAATGGAATATCCTATTCAGGTCTCGTTAGAGTGGGTGGCTACTCAGGTCTCGTTAGAGTCGCATATCCCGCTCAGGTCTCGTTAGAGCGGGTAAGCTACTCAGGTCTCGTTAGAGTTGCCGTATACTCGAAATGTTCTATAATGTCGCAACATATCCTGTCACTCGACACCTCATACGCTCGGGCGGCCAACTCAGGTCACGTAGAGTTAGCTCTCACCCAACACTCGGGCGGCCAACTCAGGTCTCGTTAGAGTGGCACTCACCCGAATGTTCCCCTCTACCCAACGTAATAACCTACACCTCCCATCGACATCCCAAACGTTACCGTTCCGCACGGTACTCAACTCCCTCGCACTGACATGGTATGTAAGTGCAGTGCAAATCATAGATATATATAATAACATGCAGAATGTTTAATACATATAAATCACATAAATTACTAAACCACATAATCATACAAGCACATAATTATCACATATAATTCACACAATCGTTTACGTGTCGTAGGTGAGTTTCACCTACCTCTCGTCCGTAAAAATAGCAGTCAATCAACCTCGATAAATCCATAGGGTTTCGGATCTCTGAACATAAAAGTGTTATCACATCATTATAATTGCCAAATCACGTAAGTCTAAAAATTCCCGAGTCCTGAATATCAAAACCCTAGAGAATTCGAAAACCCTAAAAATAGTGAAAACCCTAAAATACAGTAAACGTACTGAGTATCGAAAGCCTATGTGAAATATCGAAATTACTCCTATAAGTATGAGTACGCAAATAAAATGGCTTATTTAAATCTGAAATATCCATAACCCATAAGGTTACGAAAATATCATATACTTCACCTTAACCATGTATACAAAAATCATAAGAATCATCTTAGCACACAAAAATTACGTTAAATAACATAAACATATTTTCCAACATAAACAAAACATAATTTTCATTTTATATATTAATATTTCACATACCTATTCTAAAAATAGGGTTTTTCAAACATATGAAATATTCAAGGAACTAACGTAAATCATAGAATTCTCATATGATTCACCGTAACACATAACCAAGTCATGCAAACTCAATAATACTTCGAAAACTTCCCAGAATTAATCACATAAAACATTAAACAACAATTACCACAATAAACACATAACACCCCTGCTCAAAAACCTAAATAAATCACATAGCTCCCTTCCAACACATATATGTCACCAAATAACATATATAAAACATTAAATCATACATATTTACATGTGTAGATGTGAGTCTCCTATAATCATCAACATGCATTTAATATAGTTAACTAAAAACTCTAGAATTTCAAACCTGATGACCTTCTAAATCTCTTCAAAGTTTAAACTCAAACCGGTAGAACCCTACAATTTCAAATCCTCAAGAACGCCATATATTAAAAAATATGAAACACGTATCAAACATATATACAAACACAAGAACGAACTGAGATCCATAAATGTGAATTTTTTTTTAAAAAAAATACGTATAACACTTTAAACATCGACGGTCATGCAAATCACCTAAACTCAACTCCGAAAACTCATTTGTAAATTACCTTCAAAATTACATATAGGATCTGTAAACATATGAAGGTTATGTAATTTGTCTAGTACTAAACTTTGTAATAACCATCCTAAGGAACTCACGTGTTGTGTAAGTAAGAATTTTGTCTACCTCACTCAAGGTCTGATTTGCTAGGTCTTCCAAATTGGTTGCAAATTCCTCTGCTCATAATGAACCTCTCTCTCTCTTTCGTTGCTAGCTTATGAAAGTTTGATGGAATGATAAAACTCTCTATCGTGTATAAGGGTCTTTGTTAGGAAGTTAGTGGATAAACAAAAGAGCTTTGGAAGATTGTGTAGGAATGATTGTAGGCGAGTATTATTCCTCTTTAGTCAAGTAACAACTCCCCTCACATCATATCTTATTATTTTTGGACTATCCACTAACCTCTTAGTAACGTGCATATACATTTCAATATATGTTTTCATAATATATTAAAGTGTTGATAATTGATGGAAGTGAACAAGCAAATGGCGTCTCGTTATGCTAGCTCCATTCTCTTTGTTTTGTTTACTCTTGTTCTTGATCTTATCTTTGTGAAATGATTAGTAGACAACAAATTAGTAGGTGAGCAACCTACTACGTTTATTCCCTTAGTCATATGCATGATTAGAATGAGTCATTAGCAATAGCATGGTCCATCTCCTATTATATTTTATGTTCAATAATTCTACTTAGAAAGTGACAAAAATATACAACTAACATGTATGTATTAAGAATCTCCTTATCATCCTTATTTTATTAATTTCTTCTAATCATTCGTTTCCTTTAATCACAAATATACAAGTGTATAACTATCATATAGATACCACATGTAAACAAGAAATACATGTTGAGCCCACAAAACTTCTAAAAATATTAATCCCTATATAATATTTTATTTACTCAAATTTTCATTCTATTAAATAATTAAGTTCTTAGTGCATTATTTCGATTCACCTCTCTCAGTATTCCAAATTCCTAATTTATATTCTCAGTTAAATATTCATCCTATCCAATTACAACTAAGACCCGTATTAAATTTTACGGGTATTACACCAAGCCCCTAACACCTAAAGCAGTTGATGTCGTGATTTCTTGTCACTGGAGCATCAAACGTCTTCGGAGTACCTGCAGTTGCAATTGGCGTCGTTGAGCTCGTTGAACCACATGGTTTGGACATTTCTCTGAATTGATTCTGCTCTCCTGCACCATTGCTCCTCTGCTGATCAAGAAGTCGTGAATTCCTCGAATTGGCCTTCGTCTTAAGCTGCCTTTCTATTATCGCTAAGTGAATCAGCTCTTCTAGGTCCACATAGTGTTGCAACTCAACTAAATCTCCAATATCTGAATTCAGCCCTGAGAGAAATTTTGCCATCGTCGACTCACGATCCTCAACAATGTTGGCACGGATCCTGGCGATCCCCATATCATGGTAGTATTCTTCGACCGTGCGGCTGCCTTTCGTAATCTTTGGAGTTTCTGTTATACCTCGATAGTAGTGAGGCGGTACATACCTTTTACGCATTATAGTCTTCATTTCCTCCCATGTCTCGACCGCACGCTCACTAGCTCGCCTCCTCGTCGTCGACAATTGATCCCACCAAACAACCGCACAATCAGTAAATTCAGCCGCGGCTAAGGTTACCTTTCTGCGCAACGTGTAGTTGTGGCAGTTAAAGATGAGTTGGATCTTTGTCTCCCGTTCGAAATACGCTTCTGGATCAATCTTGCCCTGGAATGTTGGGATTCCCAGGCTCCATTGTCATCACGACCACGTTCGGGTTGCCTCCTTTGTCATTGATCTTGTTCGGCCCGTAAGTGGTCTTCTTCGTCAATTTCATCGTTAACGAGTAAGTGAGTTTCCTCTCTGTAGTCGCGTGCTCGACGAGTTCATTGCGATTATGTTGTACGGCTGCCACGACTTGATCTATCCTTTCGTTTATTGCCTCAAGTTGTTGTTGCATCATTCGCTGCATCTGGGTGGTTATTGCTTCCAGACGCATCATTCGCTGTATCTGGGCCTTAACGGGCCATTGGGCCGCGCCTTAGTGGGCCTCGGACCGTTTAATGGACCGAAGTCGGACTTCGTATGCTTTAAACCTAAAAAGGGAATAAAATTAGTGTATAAATTATATTAGTCGACTGCATAAATTTTCGTTCTAAATTCTGTCAAGAACTACGTTTGCCTGTACCGAAAATTGACCCTGAAGACACCTATAGGCAAATTATGATCGGGCGTTGAAAGAGCCATATATTTTTTTTTATAACTTAAATCGTTTCAATCTAAGGGGTTCAATTCGTGAAGTTACCCTAATTTGTCAGATTCGTTTCTAGTTCACAAAGTCTAACATGATTCGCGAAATCATCTACTCTCACACTCGGTTCGCGAATTGCTCGCTCTAGTTCGCCAAATAGGGTTTTCGCGGCTTCGTGGGTTTCGCGAATTGTTGCATGGATTCGCCAACTAGCCATGGATTCGCAGAATTCTCCGGCCCTTAATTTGCGAAGTGAGCCGATTCGCCAAATGGTTTCGCCAACCTCCCGTGTGTTGATTCATAATTCGCAAATCACGAGCCGCGGAACATCACTTCACGAAACTAAGGCTCGCGAAACGTTGAACCCGCAAAACGCCGATTCGCCAATTTCTTGTCCAGGGTTCGCGAAACTCTCACTTTCTTTAATTCGTGAATTATTCCTCAACCCGCGAAATTCCTTACTTTACCTAGGATTCGCACATTGCTACCCTCACATAATTCGTACACTAGGGTCCGTAATTCTCCACTTGGTTCGCAAAACGGGTTCGCAAGTCGAAGTTGGGTTCGCAGAAGGCCAGATTCGTGAAGTCTGCCAATTCGCAGAACGGCTCGCCAAGCTTGGAGCCCGCAGAATGTCCGAGTTCGCGAACGAGATGCTACCCGCCAAATAACATTGACCCGCAAAATAGAGTTTGCGGCTTGTGGATTCGCAGGACGACTTGATTCGCAAAGGTTGAGTTCGCTAAGTTCAGTTCGCGGCTCTCTTCCCTTCGCACAAACACCTCTCAATTCGCAAGGCTCAACATTTACGGATCAAAAAGCTATTTTTCCTAAAGAACAAGTTGAAGACCGTTCGAGCTCCTCAACCCTAAAATCGAGCTTTAGCCCCAAACGTGTTTCTAAACTTATTTTGTGTGTATATTAACCCTTAAAATGTGTTAACTTAACCTTCAAAACACTTAGGCCAGAGTTCTTTATGCCTTGGAGCCCTAAAATCATACAGCCCTTAATACGTGATGCTTTATCTCCGTGTTTAAATCTCTAAGGTACCGAAATATTTAAGCGAGGACACGAAAATTTGGGCTAGGATTCATTACCTTTTTGCACTTGGCGTGCTTCCCTCTTCGTTGCTCTAGCTTTGATTCTCGTTGATTTCTTACAATTTTGGGGTTTCGTGGACTTCAAATGGGTTTTAGGTGTGATTTAAGTGGCTAAGGCTTTAGGTAACGAAAATATCCCCTTAAATCAAGGGAGTTTGTCTCTAAACTAATTTTAAATGTTTTGGGCTCAACCCTCAATTTAGCCCATTAGTGTCCCTAGCTACTTTCGGGCCTAATTTATTCCTTAGTCCATTTTCTAAAATCATGGTCCAATTCCTGCTTTGCCTAATTTTCGAAAATCTCTGAATATATTGGGGTCACTTGGTGCAAATTAGTTGCACCAACTTCGCTAAGTCGCCTATGCACGAATTTACGCACATAATTTACCACGCGAAATCTCACGTAAGTCACATAAGCACGGAATTAACGCACGAAAGGCACATAATTTTAATAACATTCACGCAAATTTATTGGCCCTACTATTCACGAGGACCCGGGTGCTACACTCGTGAAGCTCAGTGCGACCGACGCTTGGAGTCTGATTGAGGATTACTCGAGGAACAATTTTATGAGAGGCAATACGAGGGTTAGGACGCTAGGCGTATTCGGAGTGAGCGAGGAGACGGCCACGAATGCCAAATTCGAGGCACTTCAGCAACAAATCACGGCGACGAACTCTCAGTTACAGACGGTGATTGGCGCATTACTTCCAAAATCCGGGCAGACACAACCCGTGAACGCCGTGACGACCACCGCACCGATGCAGCATACACCGCACATATCACTGTGCGGGATTTGTGGAGCAGCCCACGAGACCTCAGAGTGCCAACTTGGGCTGCCGCTGGAGCACGTAGATTACATGGGCAACTACTAGGGGCGGCGAGGTTTCCAACCTCAAGCACACCCAAATCTGGCGTATGTAAATCCAAACCACCAGGGGCAAGGGCCGCCGGGATTTCAGCCTAGACCGTCTGGTTTCCAAAGCAGGGCGCCACGACAGTATCAGAATGCGCCCGCAGGGTCAGGATCTGACGATATGAGGGAGATGAAGGACATGATGAAGGAGCTCCTCACGAACTTCAACAATACCAATGAAGCTCACGAGAGTCGAATGACGAAGATGGAGGAGTATATCAAAGCCAACAACGTACGCGCCTAGAACACTGACGCTTCGATCAAGAAGTTGGAGCAACAAGTTGGCCAGATGGCGAAGCAATTGGCGGGGTGAAACCAAGGATCACTCCCGAGCTATACCGAGCTGAACCCAAAGGAGTATTGCAAAAAGTAAAGTGAGACGGGACTTTTATACAGCTCAACGATATCACCTAGTTATTAGCACGTGTTCCGGGTTTGTCTCACAGAAAAGTAAATAGCAGAAAGTAAAGTGAGACGGGACTTTTATACAGGTTATATCCCCAACTGGGGTTTAATCCTGTCCTTGGGGTGTGATCTCCCCAAGAGTTCCAATCAATCACTAGGTATTACCGGTTATGGTTACACCTAGGCTGTCGCACGCTAAGTTTCGATCCACGTTGTTTACCCAGGAAACCAATTCCCCGACTGGATGCAGTTTGCTACCGAAGGGCCACCGAATCCATCAAATTCGTCCCTCTACGTGCGAAAGACTCCAACCGTGCTCCTTTGTGCGTTCAACGTGCCCGCAGACACAACACGTCCGAAGACAAGGGTTTAGGGTTGGGTGTTACTAAAGATCGCTCAAAGGGTACAGATTTTGCAAGTGTAAGCTCAACACAAACTACGAATGAATCGCAAATTTCAGCTCAAATACTCTAAGGGATTCGTTTGCTTGTGTGTTCGTTTTGTACCCATCAACGTGATGTTTTCTTCTATATTGACCACGAATAGCTTCTTCACTTCACAAGGAAAGTTAAGCACAGAATATGCAAGAGAAAGCTCAATAATCACGTGCATTAACTCAAACAATCATGCCAAGAATAAACCAATTAAGCTCAACGGTCATGCATGATCACTTACCGTAAATACCACAGATTAACATTCATTCAACAGTAATCTCATCCGTTAGTCAGCATATTCCATATATAATTCCACTCAGCATATATCAATGGTAAGCTCAATCAACTGATTTCTTTCCCAAAATATGATACCCAATTCGCACAGAGAAAGATTTGATCTACTGAGTATAATGCAAAGCATACTTTCCATGTATGGTGATCTCATCCGATTTCAGCACATTCCATAAATAGACTCAATCAGCATCTTACGACATATAAGCCCAATCAATTAATCACTTTCCATAATATGAATCCTAAGTCGCACAAGGAAAGCAGGATCATGATTCACTGATTTAAGAGTCACTTAATATCGCACTCAACGGATATATATCATTGATATTCTTTCCTAAAATAAATCAATCACATGTAAGAATTCAATCAGAATATCTTTTCCATATATAGCATAGTCATTTATATCCGGGTGATTATATCGATATTCTTGCCTAAAATAACTCAATCACGTGTACAGCTCACATATCACTTAGCAGAATATATTTTCCATATATAGCACACAGTGAGATTCCATTCATGCGAAAACGTTCTTAACCAGGTGATCACATAAATATTCCAGTTAAGCACAAGATCACACATATTCGATTTTCTTAACAGTTTATTCACATTTAAGCGCTTAATCGAACATTTTCACATACTTAAACATCACACAACATGCATATCGAGTTTTCTAATTTGTACCCTCCAATTTACATAATTACTTGGAATAATCAAAACTCCCATAATCATTTGGACCAAAAAGGTCTACAATCTCCCCCTTTTTGATGATGACAAGTAATTAATGCCTATCTTAAGCATTTGAGTACACTCGATATGAAGCCATTTACGCACGTAGCATGTTTAAGTATCACAGCATGCGACATATGATCAGAGCAAATAATTTTATCAGATTTCGAAGCATGCTCCCCCTGTCAAATTGCTAGTATTCCCATGTAAAGCACAACAGCAAAAACATATAGCAATTACCAGGTCATATCATACGAAATGTCACAAGTCACCATGGAATGTCACAAATTTTAAGATCATATCATATGGAATGTCACAAGTTACCATGGAATGTCGCAAATTATCACACCATATCAGTTTGCTCCCCCTGCCTATGTGCGGAATTCCTTAATCCTTAACAAATCACAAACTCAAGCACAGAGGATTAATAATAATAGTAGTAGTAATAATAAGGATAATGATAATAATAGTGATAATAATAGTAATAATAATATTATTATTGGGGGGGGGGGGGTTGATGAGTTTTCTATATAGTGAACGAAAAATATCGAAATCAACCATGATAAAATAATAGCCGATAAACGTATTAATCAAATCCATATAGACTTGTAATTATATTGAAGATGGAAAACTAAAAATAATAAACTTACTACCGTGTGGAAATTAGGTTCGAATGCATCCTATCTCATTCCACATAAAACCTCACCTCAAGCTAATAAATGGCTTAGTCCTCAGAATTGCCGTGAAGAGGAATGAAGCAGTCTTGCCGAGATTAGATAATCATTATTGGGAAAAGAAAGCTTAAATATTGAAAGTGGCGAAAGAAATAAAAGGAAAAAAAAAACTCATTGCAACTATAGAAAGGACAACAACAGTAGTTCTTAAAATGAAAAGTAGGAATCAATCTCTTCAAACACTCAAATCTGCTCTATCACTACTCGCTCAAACTCTCTGTATGCTGTAAAATACAAAAAAAATTACTGATATCCCAACCCTCTTCGTGGTTCTCCCCTTTTATAGATGATGGAAGTGAAGTCATTTTCCCAAAATAGTAGCGGAGACAAAGAGTCGGCTTGAGCAGCTTTTGAAAATACTCCGCAGCCATAGGTAGATCATGTCGATTAACTTTTTTCTGTATTGAGCCTTGTGCGTTGTCTTAAGCAGTTTTCTTGAGGGCCTTTGTCCCGTAGGGAAGATGATAATATAGATCTATTATTGGTTAAAGTGGTCCCATCAATCATTGGAGCTTTATCCTTCTTCAACCGTTGGGAGTATTGTTGGGTTGCTTGTGGACTTTCTTTCTTTTGAGTTTTGATGTGTATCTCGTTGGGAGTTGTCCTTTTATTCCTCAGCTCAATATATCTCAATCCGTTGGGCTTTACAGGCTAAAATCCTTTGTTTGGCGAAAGATAAATGGGCCTTCCTCGTTCATCAAAGATGGCCTGCAAACTAGAGAATATAAATACATACTTGTGATCTGATGAAATTTAGATGGATTAACAACCAAAAATACATTTATACGAGGTATAAAAGTATTGCAAATTATTGTTACATAAAATTCCCCCACACTTAAACAATGCTTGTCCTCAAGCATTTACCCGATATAGAAGATGCAAACATTCTAATCAGGAGTTCACCGACATACACTAATATGCCCTAGAGATAACAATTATTCATAACATTTAGCACTAGACAATCATATCAATTTTCGACGATCTCAGCAAAAACTGAACGCCACAAAAATCAACAACTCTCACATGGATTCTCTCAATGCGCTCAAAGTGTTTATGGGATATGTATATACGCTCAAATCAACATTATGAAACGATATTACCATAAGCTTGCTAACATATCACATTATATTCACATAGCGACTCAGTGTACAAATCAATAAGGTCTTTTATTGGGTTGTAATGGGGCTTAGGGATTAGGTAGGATATTTTGGGAAAGTAGGTAAAATTGTCGGACCAGATGATTATTTAATCGCTAAATTCCACGACTATCCCATGACGCACGACTATATCTCAATACTAGAATCACGAATGATCATACTTACATGCTATTATTCAAAACAACTCAAAATTTCTTAATACCTACAAAACTGAATAGCGCTTCATAAATTTTTTTATTTTTTTTCGAATATAGTTTTTTTAATGCCTTTTCTTTTTTTTTTCTTTCTCTCTTTTTTTTTCGGCTTTTTTTTAGGCTTTTTTTTTCGGATGAATTTTTTTTTTCGCTAAGGAATACTAGTAACAAGTATCTAGACGAATTCTCAAGCTAATCAATATCGAGGTCGTGAAATCTACGCAATTAATAATTCATCTAGTCCGACAATGGGTGGAAACGAAAGCCAAAAGGATATATATGGGTAAATATAGTGGCTTAATTCAATAAGAAAAATAAGGTTTAGGCTCAAGTTGGCTCACTAAGCGGATAATATTGAAGGTAGGGTCAACGTGAGGCCAAGGGCTTAATCCTAAGTGCCTTAATCACTTTTGTACACAAAAAGCCGCCAATGATATCAACATGTATAATAGAGCAAGTTCTAGAATATTCGGAACATATGCGACGCTCTCATTAAAAAAATCTGAGTATAATGATAAATGCTCTTTTTTTTTAGAGGCTCTAATCTCACATATTTAAGTAGGCTTTGTGTACAAGATATTTGTTCATCAACTAACATGATAAATCTCCCCCACACCTAAACTCTGCATTGTCCTCAATGTAGAATTCTAATGAAAATAGTAGCTAAAATCTAAAGATTCCCACCCTAATTTTCATTTTAATATTTCAGAGTAGATGTGAAGAAGTGCTAAAAGTGTTTACTGAAAATAAAACTTTCCTGACAGTGATGGAGTCGTAGAGAAATTCCGAGCGAGAAGATATTTGTTCCAGAGCCTAGTGAGATCTTGTAGCATACCGAGCCAAGAGAAAACCTGCTTAATCATCATTGAAAACATATATAAAACGGAAATATTGCAATAACAAAATAAAATAGGAGAATATTGGGTTGCCTCCCAATAAGCGCTTTTCTTTAACGTCTTTGGCTAGACGTAGTCTCCGTTCTTCGAGTTCATTCATAAATGGGCAGGCTCAGCTTGACCTTTTGAAGGCGAAATAATTGCTCATCTGGCAACGTTTCAGAAATCGGTAGTGGCTTTTCGTCACGGATCAAGCGGCTCAAGTGGTCCGCCACGGAGTTGTCCACGCCTTTGCGATCCTTGATCTCCCAATTAAATTCTTGAAGCAACAAAATCCATCGTCTTAATTGCGGTTTTGACTCCTTCAACAAATATTTTAGAGCTGATTGATCGTGAACCTCCAAAAGTGCGTGTAATGTCATGAGCGTATTTCTGATATCCTTGTCCACTTCAAAATGCAAATCTTTTTCTTGTTTTGCTATTCTTAATCACAAAGTCGAGTGTGTCGTTAGTGAAATTACACTCAAAATCATCTCGAACAAATGCATCAATCATACTAACAGTTTCGGGTTCATCATGATATTTTATAGCATCAAACACATTCATAGTAAGCTTTTCACCATTAAACTCAAAAGTAAGAGTTCCTGAATCAACGTCTATCTTAGTTTTTGTCGTTTTCATGAATGATCGTCCTAATAAAATAATAGCAGAATCAAGCGCGTGTTCATCATCCATATCTACTATGTAGAAATCAGCGGGAAAAATAAATTCACCACATTTTACTAGAACATCTTCAACTAATCCTTCGGGATAAATAATGGACCTATTTGCTAATTGAAGGCATATATCAGTGCACTTAAGAGGTCCCTACTAATCTCCTTGAATAAAGATAATGGCATAACATTGATTGACGCTCCTAAATCTAACATAGCATTATTTATTTTTCTCGTCCCTATAGTAACCGAGATAGCAAACATACCTGGGTCCTTACATTTTTAGGGAAGTTTTCGTTGAAGCGCAGCGGAAACATTTTCACTTACTATGATTTTTCCTTCCGGTTTGTGTTTCCTTTTGTTCGAGCACATTTCCTTTAAATATTTTGCGTAGCGTGGGATTTGCTTGATAGCATCCAAAAGTGGAATATTGATCTCGACTTTGCTGAAGGTATCCATTATACTCTTTTCTTCTTCTTCTTCTTGTTTCACCTTAGCAAACCTTCCAGGAAAAGGTGGAGGAATAACAATGTTAGGTTTATCGATATTAGCGTTATTACTTACCTTCTTCCCGTTGTCCTTATTTTTATTGTCACTTGAAAGTTTTGTGTGGGTTTCGTCATGACTTGGCTGCCCGATCTCTTTCCCATTTCGAAGAGTCATCATACTCACATTTGCTTTTGGATTTATTTCGACTAGGGCTGGTAATTTTCCCTTCTCATTCTGTATTTGACTCATTTGTACCGCCAACTGTGATACTTGCCTTTCTAAATTTTGCACGCTTGAGCGCGTTTCGTTAATGCTCGATCGAGTTTCCTGTTGAAAAATGGCAGTACTAGTTGCTAAATCCTTAACAATATCTTCCAAAGACATACATGGCTTTGATGGTGCGGTTTGTTGAGGAGGATATGGTGGCCTTGGTGCTTGCTGCATGAAACCTGGCGGTCGATTTCCGTAACTCAGATTTGGGTGATCCCGCCATCCGGGATTGTATTGATTTGAGTATAGATCATAGCGTTTTTGAGAAGGTCCTGTATACCCTCCAATTGTATTGGCTTGCGCTAGGATCAAACTAAAGTGAAGGACAATTCGCTGTTGGATGTCCAACAAATGCACATATACCACAAGCCTTTACTTGACTCGCTTTTCCAATCACAAGTTTTTCCACAAGAGACGTTAACGAATCTAATTTTTGCTGAAATGAAGTAGTACTTACCTCGTTCATCCTTTGTTGGCCTACATCTTGACGTGTTCCAAATTGTTGCGCATTTGTAGCCATGCTTGAGATCAGCCCACGTGCTTCGTCTGCCGTTTTATCGACAAGCGCTCCCCCACTTGCTGCGTCAATCATGTTTCCCTCCATGGGTAGCAATCCTTCGTAGAAATATTGGATAACTCTGAAATTTGATGAGATGGACAGCTTGCGCACAACCGCTTGAATCTCTCCAGTATTCATGTAAGTTTCTCCGTTCCATTGTCGAATCCCGTAGATTTCCTTACGAATGTTTGCGGCACGAGATGCAGGGAAAAATTTTGCAAGGAACTGCTTTTTAAGTTCGGCCCATGTAGTAATTGAACCAGATGGTAAGTAGTAAAGCCAATCTTTAGCATGATCCGCCAAGGAGAAAGGGAATGCACGAAGGCTAATCTGATCTTCTGTGACCTCGTTTGGCTTCATGGTTGAGCAAACCATGTGAAATTCCTTCAAGTGCTTGTGCAGATCCTCGCCTGCGTTACCATGAAAAGTAGGAAGTAAATGAATTAATCCTGATTTTAATTCGAAAGGTGTTTGAAGAATGGGAAATTCAATGCAAAGCGGCCTTTGATTAACATCCGGCGTAGCCATATCCCTCAACGTAAGACGGAGTGGCAGTTGCTGATTGGTTTCCTCCATGTCGCTTGCAGAAAATTCTTGTTCGGAATCTGTGCTGGATGTTGATATAGTCGAATCCTTTTGCCTTTTTTCCTTTCGATTCGCCCTTGCAGTCCTCTCGATTTCTGGATCGAATATTAATATACCTGTTCGAGAAGATCGGGGCATAAACTAGAACAAAAAAAACCGAATTAAAATAGAAGTAAACCAATTGACACCACCTTCCCCGGCAACAGCGCCAAAATTTGGTCGCGTCGAAAACGGCCAAAAATAAATTAATCACCTTATTCACTAAACAAGAGTATAGCGACGGTAGGGATCGTCTCCACAGGAAAAATGGTTGATTTATTTCTAATTTCAAACTCGATTCAATTATACTAATAATAATACTAATATTAATAATAATAGTAGTAGTAGTAATAAGGATAATAATGATAATAATAGTGATAATAATAGTAATAATAATATTATTATTGGGGGGGGGGGGGGGGGGGTTGATGAGTTTTCTATATAGTGAACGAAAAATATCGAAATCAACCATGATAAAATAATAGCCGATAAACGTATTAATCAAATCCATATAGATTTGTAATTATATTGAAGATGGAAAACTAAAAATAAGAAACTTACTACCGTGTGGAATTTAGGTTCGAATGCATCCTATCTCATTCCACATAAAACCTCACCTCAAGCTAATAAATGGCTTAGTCCTCAGAATTGCCGCGAAGAGGAATGAAGCAGTCTTGCCGAGATTAGATAATCAATATTGGGAAAGAAAGCTTAAATATTGAAAGTGGCGAAAGAAATAAAAGGAAAAAAAAAATATCCCAACCCTCTTCGTGGTTCTCCCCTTTTATAGATGATGGAAGTGAAGTCATTTTCCCAAAATAGTAGCGGAGACAAAGAGTCGGCTTGAGCAGCTTATTGAAAATACTCCGCAGCCATAGGTAGATCATGTCGATTATTTTTTTCTGTATTGAGCCTTGTGCGTTGTCTTAAGCAGTTTTCTTGAGGGCCTTTGTCCCGTAGGGAAGATGATAATATAGATCTATTATTGGTTAAAGTGGTCCCATCAATCATTGGAGCTTTATCCTTCTTCAACCGTTGGGAGTATTGTTGGGTTGCTTGTGGACTTTCTTTATTTTGAGTTTTGATGTGTATCTCGTTGGGAGTTGTCCTTTTATTCCTCAGCTCAATATCTCGATCCGTTGGGCTTTACAGGCTAAAACCCTTTGTTTGGCGAAAGATAAATGGGCCTTCCTCGTTCATCAAAGATGGCCTGCAAACTAGAGAATATAAATACATACTTGTGATCTGATGAAATTTAGATGGATTAACAACCAAAAATACATTTATACGAGGTATAAAAGTATTGCAAATTATTGTTACATCACCTTTGATACTCCGTTTCAAATCAGCTATGGTTCCATGCTCGTCGTCGCTCTCTAGATTCTTTTTCTTCCTGATTTCGAACGAGTGGCCTTCGGAGAGATTGGGATTTGATCAGAGCAGCCTTTCGCTTCTTGTGAGAGACAGATCCGGTGCCTTGGTTTTCGTCACGATTGAGATCGAAAGAGATGGAAATTATGAAGTGAGGAATTTAGGATTTGAATGAGTTTGAAGAACCAAGGAAGTGACGGTTATAAAGGCAGAGTTTGGATAAGGATGGAAAGAAGTTAAAGAGAGAAGTGATCTCGACAAGACGTGTGTCAGAAGGAAGGGATTCAAAAATTTGAATTTTAAAAAGAGTACTTAGTGTAGAAAGGAAACTGCCAGTTATATGGAATTTACTAAGGATAAAATGATATCTCGCGGGAATTAAGGAAGAAAATAAGTAAGGATCAGAGATCAAAGAAAATATTGGCTGAAAATAGATTTGACATAAATGTCGAAGGAGGTCTAAAAATAATCTCTTCATGAATGGAAAGGATTTGAATAGATAATGAAGATATTATTAATAGAATCAAGGAATGAAATCGCAGAGATCCTAAAGGATAAGATCAAGGACATACTAAAGGCTAACATATCTAGTCATCTTTCCTATTTGAGCTCAATAATTCCTAATCGGTCACGGATATCACAGAATCTACTCTCAATAAGGGGTTTCGTGAAGATATCAGCCAACTGATCATTAGTTCCGACGAAGTGCACGCTGATATTCCCTTTCTGAACATGATCTCGAATAAAATGATGTTTCACCTCTATATGCTTAGTTCGAGAGTGGTGTACGGGATTCTTAGTGATACTAATGGCACTAGTACTATCACAAAAATAGGAATTTGGTCGTACCTTAAACCGTAATCACTCAAGGTCTCTTTCATCCAAAGGATTTGCTGAGAACAACTTCCTAAGGCATATATTCGGCTTCGGTTGTGGATAGGGCCACAACATTTTGTTTCCGACTGGACCAAGTTACAAGGGAATTCCCTAGTATTTAGCAAGTACCACTAGTGCTTTTCCTATCTTCCATAGAACCGGCGTAATCCGCATCCGAGTATCCCATTAATGGGAATTCCTTGGAATTTGGATACCACATACCATGATTGATTGTTCCCTTCAAATATCTAAGTATCCGCTTGACTGCTGTCAAGTGAGGTTCCCTAGGACTCGATTGATATCTAGAACATAGACCAGTAGCAAACATAATATCGGGTCTGCTTGCCGTAAGGTATAGCAAACTTCCGATCATACCTCTATATTTAGTTTGGTCAAAAGGCGTACCTTGTTCATCACTGTCAATTTTAGCGGTCTGGTGCATAGGAGTGGGAAGTACCTTGGAATCAGCCATTCCGAATTTTTCAAGTAGTTCCTTCGTGTACTTCGTTTGAGATATGAATGTTCCCGTATCCAATTGCTTGATTTGCAATCCAAGGAAGTACGTGAGTTCTCCCATTAGGCTCATCTCAAATTCCTGTTGCATAGACTTAGAAAAATTCTCGCAAAGAGTGATGTCAGTGCTACCAAATATGATATCATCAACGTATATCTGCACAAGTAGTATGTGATTCCCTTCGCACTTTATAAACAGAGTGTTATCTATTGTTCCTGTTGTAAAGCCCATGTCTAGCAAAAACCTACTCAATCTTACATACCATGCCCTAGGTGCCTGTTTTAAACCATATAAAGCTTTGTTTAATTTGAAGACGTGATTTGAAAATTCTTCTTTTTCAAAACCGGGAGGTTGTTCGACAAAGACTTCCTCATTTATAAAACCATTTAAAAATGCACTTTTCACGTCCATTTGAAAAAACTTAAATCTTTTTAAAAGATGCATATGCAAGCAAAATGCGTATAGACTCGAGCCTAGCTACGGGTGCAAAGATTTCTTGAAAATCTATACCTTCTTCTTGGGAATAACCTTTGGCAACTAACCTGGCCTATTTCGTGTTACGTTACCGTTCTCGTCCAGTTTGTTGCGAAACACCCACTTCGTGCCTATTATTGACTTGTCGTTAGGTCTTTTCACAAGAGTCCACACCTGGCTCTTTTCTAATTGTGCTAGCTCTTCTTCCATGGCAATCACCCATGATTCATCGTTAAGCGTTTCATTCACTGTCTTAGGTTCCATGGTTGACAACAGCACGTCATGTGATTCCTCAGCAATATCGTTTCGTGCAGTTGCTCTCGTTTTGATCCCCGAAGCGATATTCCCTATGACTTGTTCAGTGGGATGGCTAGAAGCATGTTTGAATTTTCTGCGGTGTTGTTCGTCTGAAGCCTCAGGTTCCTCTGACTCAGTATCTAGTTCCAACGGAATTGCGTTCGTTCCTTTGTCAGTAACCTGTATATCTGCAGGAGACACAACTATACCTTCCTCAGTAGCATCTGCGTTAGGAAATTCATCAAACGTAACATGCACAGATTCTTGAACAGTCTTCTTCTTATTATTAAACACTGTAAAAGCTTTGGAATGAAGGCTGTAACCTAGGAATATCCCTTCATCTACCTTGGAATCGAATTTTCCTCTTTTATCCCTATCATTCAAAATGAAACATTTGCAACCAAATACACGGAAATATCCTATGTTAGGGGTTTTATCTTTCCAAAATTCATAGGAGTTCTCTTAATAATCGGTCTAAGGAAAATCCTATTCGAGACATAACATGCCGTACTGACTGCTTCGGCCCAAAAATGTTTTGGAGTATTATAGTCGCTCAACATAGTCCTAGCCATTTCTTGTAATACTCTATTTTTCCTCTCGACCACTCCGTTCTGTTGAGGCGTAATAGGGGCTGAAAAATTATGACTATAACCATTTTCATCACAAAAAGATGCAAAGGATTTACTATCAAATTCTAGACCGTTATCACTCCTAATCTTACGGACCTTCATTTCTTTCTCATTTTCTAGCTTCTTAATCAGTGGCGCAAGATTATCTAAAGCCTCACTTTTGTGCGCAAGAAATAAGACCCATGTGTACCTAGTATAGTTGTCTACGATTTACCTTTCAATGACATAACCTGTACCGGACCAAAAAGGTCAAGATGCAGCAGTTCCAGTGGTCTGGACGTAGAGATCACATTCTTAGGTTTAAAGGACGTCTTGGTCTGTTTCCCCATTTGGCACGCTTTACAGATTCTGTCCTTGGTGGCTTTCATATTCGGAATACCTCTCACTAATTCATTGCATGATATGTGAGACATCAGTTCCATGTTGGCATGTCCTAGTCGTCTGTGCCATAACCATGTGATATCCTGCGTAACTGCTAGACACTTGACATTTTGGTTAGCAATATCATCCAGAGTGATGCAGTAAATGTTACCATGTCTAGCCTAGCCGCACTAAACACAATCTCATCACCCTTTTTGACAAGGCACTTGTCTTTGGCGAAAGCTACGGTATGTCCATCATCGCATAGTTGGCTAATGCTAATTAAATTATGTTCTAACTTCCTAACAAACCGTACATTATCTATAGTGATATTTAAATTGTTACCAACAGTACCAACTCCCACAATTTTGGCTTTTGCGTCGTTAGCGTACGAAACGTATCCTCCATCAACCGCCTTTAACGACACAAAATTACCTATATCACCTGTCATGTGGCGGGAGCACCCGCTGTCGAGATACCACCTGCTTTTCTTACTGGAATTCTTCCTTCGTACCTGTAGAAAAAAGTACTCTTCTGAGGTACCCAATTTCTGTTGGGTCCTAACATGTTAGCGGGGAAATAACTTCTGTTAACATACGAGATATCATTCTGCATAGATGGTGATCTCCTGCTAGAATCAGATACGACAGCGGCATTTACAGGTGACTTCTTAGGTCTCCAAACATACTTAGTTTTATCAACATTCTTTAAAGGACAGTTGTATGCATAATGACCATTTCTGCCACAACAGAAACATTTAAGCTTAGGCACAGAATGTTTAGCATGCTTTCCTTCAGTGGAATAACCTATCCCTGACCTACCAGTGTTCCTAGGAGTACTTAACAGCATATCTAGGTTCTGCTTACCCTCAAGGAGTCTATCAACTTTATGTTTTTCTCTATCTAAGGAATTCCTGAGTTCTACGATATCTCTCGATAAGTCACTGTTTTTCTTTTCTATTTTCTCACAGTCACATGGAATTCCCTCTATCTTAGCAGTAACTAACTCTTCTTTCAGACGTGAGATCTCTAGATCAGCCTCATGTTTTTCCTTAGCTAGTTCATCTCGCTGCCTTGTCAGTTCCTTATTCAAGGGATTTAGTGACTTAATCTTTCTCTCTGCATTTTGAAGTAACCTACACAAATCTTCCTTACTTTCTTCTATATCAGAAACAGATGAGTCACTTTCATAACCATATAAATTGTTTAGGATATGAATTTTCTCAATGGAGGAAGAGCAAGATACCTGATCCTCGTCAGCCATATAAGCGTTATCCTTGTCCTCACTTTGTTCCATTTCAGAGTCGTTAGATTCTGTCACCATGGCCTTCTACTTCCTTGGTTTCTCATCGTTATTTGTTGGGCATTGTAGAATACTATTTGTAATTGTGCTTGATTTCATTAGTTGTCCTTATAATTAGGGGCGTTTTGTATAGTAGTCCTTAGATTAGGACTAGTTTGATATTTATACCAAGTTAGTTTGGTATAAATACTTGTAAGTCAATTGAGCTTAATAGAGAAAGTTTTGAGAATTGATCCGAAGGGCTTGCAATTCGATTTCTAGAGAGAGAAACAACAGTAACTTTCTCACTCTACTCGAATTCTCTCTCTTGTTCATCATTTGAGTTTTTCGATCGAATTCAATTGCTTATCTAAACGATCGAATTACTATGAATTCTAGCCTAGGATCGTAGAGTTGTTAATCGTAGGACCTAGCAATTGGTATCAGAGCAGATTCGTTCTGTTTTGAATCGAAAATTGTTAGAATTGGATCGAAAATCATTTTCTGGATACTGTTCATCGAAGAACAGTTTGGCGCGAAAACCTTTTTCGATCCAATAGCTTAATTCTGTGCTTAATTGACTTGAATTTGGTATTTCTGTGCTTGTTTAAGTGATAGATCATCATTGCGATCAGTTCTGTAGCAGTTTAAACTTCGATTTCTAGAATTGAATTGCTTCTGCGTGTTACTGTTTGCGAAGAACATGAAGAACACGTTCTGATTTTGATCAAATTCGATATATTTTGCTTCATAACGTGTTTAGTTGCTTGTTCGTGCGTGATTAGTACTTAATTGCGAGCAATTGCCTCAAATTTCACTATCTGATTCTTTGTTTTTGCTCGAATTAATGTTAATCGTATTCTGTGAATTTTTCTCGATTGCTCAAATTTTTCTCGCTAAGTTTTGCGATCGGATTAGTTTCTCGATCGATAAACTTAGCGCGAGAATTTTTCTCGGTCAGAATACGAAGTCAGCGCTAGAATCGTCATCAGTAGAAACGATTTTAGTTAGAAATATTTCTCGAGCATTATGGCAAAAAACTTTTTGAGAGAGACTTATGCGTAAAAACTTTCACTCGAAAAACTTTTTCAGTCAAACCTTTTAACGTTTGACCAGGCGAAAATCATTTATACGCGAGAAATTTTTCTAGTCAATAGATTTATTTTGACTTGTCGAGAAACTTACTAACGTACTGTTTCTTTACGATTGAAATAAATTCACGATCAAGAAATTTTTCTCGACCGAATGATTTTGAGCAATTTATCTCGCTCGTAAAATATCTCGCTGACGAAATTTCTCGCACGAGAACAGTACTCAGTACACTATCTCGACGGAATTAATTTCGATCAAACTTTAAGATTGAATCGAAAATAATTCTCGATCTAATTTTCGAATCAAACGCTACTAACGAATTTTGTCACTTGTGAAGCACATTACATATCTTCAACCTTCAAAACAATTAACGTAGATCCTTTAACAACTCGACTACAAACAAACATGGATGCATACTCACTCGGAAATGACAACCGTCCGCCGATCTTGCAAAGAGGCGAATACACAGTATGGAGAAGCCGCTTTCTGAATTTCATTGCTCTAAAGGATCAAGCCGAAAATCTACTGAAGTCCCTTGAAGAGGGACCGGCACAGTTCTGGGTTCATGTACCCGGGGACGAAACAGCTACTCCAGCAATTCCAGCTTCTAGGCGACTAAAGGAGCCTAGAGAATACTCTCTGGAGGAAAGAGCTCGAGCTAAGGCTGATCTAGTAGCCATGAATACCCTTATGCAGGGCATCCCCAACGATATATACAGACAAATCGACAGCCTTACATCGGCCAAAGGGATGTGGGATGAGCTGCATAGGATGATGCAAAGGACGGAAGTTGGCATAAAGGCCAAGAAGGCGAACATTCTCACTGCTTACGAATCATTCAAAGCAAAGCCGGAGGAGAGTCTAAACGAGATCTACCAACGATACCTCACTCTTCTCAATGAAATGAGGAAGATAGAAATAACAAAGACAAACATGGAGACAAACATAAGATTTCTATCCTCTCTGCCCACGGAATGGAAGAAAATATCCACTCAAATACGACAAAACAAAGATCTAGAGGGGTTGGATGTCCATGCCGTGTTCGATAATCTCGCTCAGCATGAGGAGGATATCCGCGAGATTACCAAAGAGCAGAAAGGCAAACAAACCGATGACACGGTTGCCTTAGTCTTGGAGAAGAGGAGCACAAGGTCAAGAAAGGAAAAGATCGTTAGGCCACCTTCATCATCAGAGTCGGAAGAGGAATCGGACTCCGACATCGAGCCGAACATGAAATCCCTTGGAAAACAGTTAGCTTTCATTGGGCAAATGATGAGCAAGAAATACTTCAAGAAGAAGTCTTCAACCTCATCCAATAGACTTCGGACTACAAGCTCCAAGAACAAAGAACGTGCTCCGGAGAGTTCCGAGGTCAAGAATCCCAAAGAGACTAACAAATGTTTTAACTGTGGCAAAGCAGGTCACTTCGCCAGAGAGTGCACTCTCCCGAAGAAAAGAGATGCAAACTACTACTCCAGGAAGCTTCAATTGACAAAACAGAAAGAAGCTGGAGTAGCACTCATGGCTGAACAGGACCAATGGCTCGAGGACACGTCGAACTTCGAAGAAGAGAACTTAGCCCTCATGGCCCGTCTCAACAACGAATTGGACGCCGAAACATCCACTAATACGGACGACGACAACGCATCCACGTCTTCAAATGAGGTAGTCACTTCTTCCATATTATTGACCATGTTAGAATCATATCAAAAGCAATATGCTAACATGAAACGTGAGCAGAAAAGTATAAAGGAAGTAGAGAACGAACTTGAGAGAGCTCAGGAGAAGATAGATAGTCTCGAACAAGAACTTAGGAGCTCTAGTGCAAAAATAGATGAACTTACCAAGAGCCTCCATTCTAGAGAGACTAGTCAACCTCAACTCGGACAACAGAGCGAAAAGATTAAGGAATTAGAAGATAGGCTAGCAAATAACTACAATTGCTTGGTTAGAAATCTCAACGAGAAAGCCATTTTAAATTGTAGGATAACCGAAGCTACCTCTAAGATCACTAACTTAGAAGCTCAATTAGAAACATCGAATGCTAAGATTAGTGAGCTTAGTAAGGATTTCGATGCCTGTCAAGCCGCGAAACTAACCGTGGAAAATAATTACGCTCTCCTAGGTGAGGAACGCAAGAGACTATATGCCAAAGTAAAGAAATTAGACGATATAGTTACACGTAGGGGACAGTCCGAGCAGACGATATCTTTGAACAAGCCCAAGGATATAGAGTTCTATAATCCTATAGAAGGCATAGGTTTCACTAACCCGTGTGTTTTACAAAAGAAAGAAATATATGACGTTAAACACATGCGCTTAGGAATAACCTCTCTTAGAAATTTTACTGAATCGTCTTATGAAAATACTTTCGATTCATCCATTAGACAAGGTCCACATGGTCCAGAAATCCCCTTTGACTACAAAGAACTCAATGAAAGGGACAAAAATAGGAAAGAAACTCTAACACCTGTCTGCAATTTAGTTCAAATTATACCTCCTGATTCTCGAACACACCACAAGGAAGTTAAAACCATTAATTATAAAAATTCTCTACAAACCCCCTATCATAAAATATATAGAGGAGTCGCAGGCAAAGTTAGAAAAAGAACGAGAGAATTTCGAAGCTGAAAAGAAAAAATTCTTTAAGGAGATGGAAAATCTCAAGGCTTCCTCGTCCCTCCAAACTACCTCGCACGCTATTACAAAAAGCGTGAAAAATGAAAAATCGCCTTTGAAAGATGAATATTGTAAAAATAATTCTGTTAAGGGTGCTATGACTAATTTCACTTTACCTACGTCTACAGGGAGCGTAGCGTCAGCACTAAAAACAAGGCGAGAGTGTCTAGCACTAAGATAAAGAAGGAGCCATTAGACTTGAATGTTTCTGAGCACGCTACTCCTTCTGTTACAATAAAAGACACTCGTAGAAATAAAAGAGCTATTTCCACTTTTAAGAAAATTGCTTCTACTTATTCACTTCAGCCGATCACCTTTAGAAGCACCAACTTCGAAATAGGCTCTACGTCAAAAATTAATCATTCTGAAAGAAATGCCACTAGGAAGACACGTAGGAAACAAGATCCAGTCATAAAGAAAGCTTATGGCGCCGTACATGAATGTACTCACCTAAGGTATCCCGTAGAAATTAAATCCCCCAAGCACCTTAGGAGACTATCACAAGAAAAGATCTTTTCCTCAGTCAAACCCTCCAAAGCATTTGTACGTGCTGAAATTAACCTTCCCTGTAAGGTTCAACCCAAATGGGTTCCTAAATCTCCGCCTAGGACGACAAAAGCCAAAAGAGCCAAGTCTCCTATAGAGGCAAAACCCAAACCCACTTTTTCAAAAGTGCAATGGGTTATTAAGACTCTTCCAAAAATAGATTTAGGAGTCATATCTGAACCCAAAACTAAATCTGCTAATCCGAGAGGACCCATGTTTAAGTGGGTACCTAAAGCTCTCTAAATTGTTTTTGCAGATCCATCATGTGTGGTACCTCGACTCTTGTTGCTCCACACACATGACTGGTAATCAAGAGCTGCTGAGCAACTACAAAGACCGACCTAACGGCAAAGTCAGATTTGGGAACAACGATTCAGCCCCGATTCTAGGACTTGGGGATATCACTCTGAAGAATCTGACCATCAAAGATGTCTCGTACGTCGAAGGCCTCCGCCATAACTTGTTCAGCATACGCCAATTCTGTGACAAAGGATTCCAGGTGGTCTTCCACGCTGACCGGTGCAGAATTGTGGATAGTCAGGACACAGAACTCCTTCAAGGACTTCGGAGATCAAATCTTTACACGATCAACCTGACGTCTGTGCGGCCCTCGACAGCTGTATGCCTCATTTCTCAGACTGATTTACAGAGGAATAGCTTATGGCATCAACGACTGTCTCATCTGAATATGAAAGCTCTCCAACGTCTTTCTACGAAAAAGTTGGTTCACGGTCTTCCAACTATACAACTACAAAGGGAGCATCACTGTTCGGCATGTCAATTAGGAAAAATGAAGCGAGCATCTCATCACGTCAAGCAAATTGCATCTACTTCTCGACCATTGGAACTAATTCACATGGATCTCTGTGGTCCGATGCAGACTCAGAGTATCAATGGAAGAAAGTATGTCCTAGTGATTGTGGATGACTATTCTCGCTACATGTGGACTAAGTTCCTCCGAACGAAAGATGAGACTGGTGACTTGATCATCAATTTTGTGAACACAACTCAAAATCTGCTGCAACAGACTATTCAAGTTGTTCGAACAGACAACGGCACTGAGTTCAAGAACAATCACCTCAGTGAGTTTTATCAGAAACTTGGAATAAGTCAACAATTTTCAGCCGCCAAAACACCTCAACAAAATGGGGTCGTTGAAAGGAAAAATCGAACACTAGTGGAAGCCGCTCGTACAATGCTGATCCAATCGGAACTTCCACATTTTCTATGGGCTGAAGCAGTCAATACCGCTTGTTTTACTCAAAACAGGACGGTGGTTCACAAATGGTTCAACAAGACTCCGTATGAGATTGTGAATAATAGAGTGCCCAACATCTCTTTCCTTAAAGTCTTCGGGTGCAAGTGCTTTGTGGCGAACGACCGAGAGCAACGTGCAAAGTTCGACCCTAAAGCATTCGAAGCTACATTTGTCGGGTATTCTTCAACATCAAAAGCATACCGAGTATACATCAAGTCCAACCGAACTATTAAGGAAAGCTATAATGTCACTTTCCACGAAATGGCAGAGATGGCTTCTGGTCAATTCAGTCCAGGACCCGTGCCTAACCCGTTGGCTTCTGAAGACAACATTTCAGAACCCGTAATCACTGGTGTGTTGGCACAAAACCAACAGAGATGGCAACAATTTCAGGATCAGTGTCAGACGAAGCAACGAGACTTGCAGTAGACGACTTGGATTCTCTCTTCGAACCGGTATATCGGTCATACACGCCTATACCAACAATGGATTATCTACCGAACGAGACCGACGTTCCAAGTTCATCTCACACCTCTACCCCACCCGATTCAGAATTGCCACAGAACACCGAAGAACCTACAATGGTCATCGAGGAAGTATCATCTGAGACGATCAATCCAAGTGCAGTATTGAAACTTCCTCAGACAAATGATCAATCTGAGACTATAGGCAATCTAAATCCACAGATAGCTGACGCATCGACTTCAGCCTTGCCTCATGAGCGCAAGTGGATGAGAGGCCACTCGGTTGATCAGATAATTGGCGATCCCTCGGTTGGTGTGAGGACACGTCGTCAACACAGTCTTTTCAGTTGCTTCCTGAGCCAAAACGAGCCTACCAAAGTAGCAGACGCACTTCGAGACCCGGATTGGACAATCGCAATGCAAGAGGAAATCAATCAATTCGAACGTCTTCAAGTGTGGACCTTGGTACCCCATCCACATGGGAAAACAGTGGTCGGAACTAAATAGGTTTTCAAGAATAAGAAAAATGATTGCTAAGGGATACAATCAACAGGAAGGCAACGACTACGACGAGACTTATGCTCCTGTTGCCCGTATCGAAGCTATTCGCCTCCTGCTGGCTTATGCGGCTCACAAAGACTTCAAAGTCTATCAGATGGATGTTAAAACCGCCTTTCTCAACGGCGTGTTAAAAGAAGAAGTCTACGTCGCTCAGCCGGAAGGTTTCGTTGATCATGAACATCCCGATTATGTCTATCGCTTGGACAAAGCTCTCTATGGACTAAAACAAGCCCCACGTGCTTGGTACGATGTCCTGAGTGATTTCCTCGTGAAGTCTGGATTCATACGAGGAACGATAGACACAACCCTCTTCATTAGATGGCATGACAAAGATCTGATGGTCGTCCAAGTATACGTCGACGACATCATCTTCGAATCAACAAATCCTCGGCTCTGCAAGAAGTTTGGAGATCTCATGAAGAGCAAATTCGAGATGAGTCACATGGGAGAGATGCAATTTTTCTTAGGACTCCAAGTCAGGCAGCTCAATGATGGAATTTTCATCAGTTAGACAAAATACATCAAGGATATTCTGAAGAAATTTCATCAAGACCAGAGCAAGACTCTCAACACTCCTATGTCACCAAGCTGCAAGTTGGATGCCGATCCCTCTGGCAAGTCGGTCGATATCACACTGTATCGCAGTATCATTGGATCTCTTCTCTACCTTACTTCGAGCGGTCGGACATCATGTTTGCCACGTGCTTGTGTGCCCGTTTTCAAGCTGATCCCAAAGAATCCCATATGCTCGCGGTCAAAAGAATTTTACGCTACCTTACGGGCACCTCTACCCTTGGCCTATGTTATCCAAAGGGTACGAATTTTAAACTTATCGGCTACACTGACGCTGACTATGCAGGTTGCCGAATGGACAGGAAAAGCACGTCCGGTGGCACTCAATTTTTAGGCAAAAAGCTGGTTTGCTGGTCATCCAAAAAGCAGAACTGTGTGTCAACATCGACGGCCGAGGCAGAATACGTAGCTGCTGCCAGCTGTTGCTCACAGATGCTGTGGATGCGGACACAGCTTCGCGACTATGGGTACAATCTGAATAATATACCCATATATAGTGATAGTCAGAGTGCAATCGCCATTACTTGCAATCCTGTTCATTATTCACGCACAAAACACATAGACATTAGATATCATTTTATCAAAGATCACGTAGAAAAAGGCACGATAGAGATGTACTTTGTGAACACGGAGTTTCAACTAGCCGACATTTTCACAAAGGCATTGGATGAGAAACGATTTCAATTCCTTGTCGGAAAATTAGGCATGTTGAATCTTCCGTAATATGTGCATTACCTGATCTTCTGTGCTATCACATGTTCTATTCTATGTGCTTTCTATGCTTATTTGTTCTTATCTTGCGTGATAAAAATAAAATAAAAAAATAATAATAATAACATATATATTTCTATATAATATAAAGGGGTATGACGAAATCCTTTAGGATGCTTTGATCTAAAGTCACTTTGAATTTTACCCCGACATGCGATCGATTTAATTGCTTAATTTTGTCAGTCTAAGTCGCATTCTTGTGTCTAAAGGTCATTAGGTTGCTCCACTAGACACAAAGCCACTGTAAATGTGAGGATTCAAGCCTTGTTATTTTTTTTTCTTTCTTTGGATCTATTTCTCGAGTGAGTCACACATCAATTGCTTGTCTTAACTAGTGATACTTGGCCTCATACTCATCTTGCGTTATATAGTTAGGAAAATGATAAGGGAGTTTAGGATATTCCTCATTCAGCCTTATATAAATTTCCCAACTTTAGCCCTTAGTCATCCACTTTGAGCCTTCTCCGACGTCCTTTTCTTCATTTAAAACCCATTCCCAGCTTTCAACCGAACTTTATACTCTTCGAATGATTGTTCAAACGAGAAAAGGAGGATAACAAAAGAAAAAGTAAAATGATGACAAAAGAAGGCATTGCTAAACGCGCAAAAATCAGACCAAAGGAACCGGCCTTCCGACTACCTTGTAGAAAGTGGCATGGATCCTGCTGTGAACTTCTCCAACGATAATCTCGTACGCTCGTCAGAACGACTGGAAGAGGAGCACCACGAAGTGAACTTCTCCAACGATAATCCGGTCTTATATCGGGAAACGAGAAGAGGAGTGCAGCCTCGGGTACGAATTCCATAACCGAGAACTTCTCCAAATTGATAATCTCTGAAACCTCAATAGGGATTAAGAGAAGAGGAGCTCGGTATTGGCCCGAGAACCAACAAGAAGAACTTCGCCTACGATAATCTCCTAGAGCCTCGTGGAGAAGCGGAGCTTCAGCTTGAGCATAACATAAAAAGGGATAGTTCTTAAAAGAAAAAGAGGGAGAAAAGATTGAAAAGAAGAAAGACGCCGGGAAAAAAGGGAGACGGACGTAGGATTGGAAGACGGTGAAGAGATAAGCTCATTTTCCTTTAAATTCCTTCCGTTCTAAGTCCTAGCCAAATTATAACCCTTACAACCCTTTGATTCCACATAGACGGTCTCTCGCTTAGGTGAAATGATTAAAAATGCCTCGATCACAGGTAAATTGACTAAAAATTGCTTGTGTTGACTTGATTCCACATAGAGCGAACCTGGTGAGAGTTGTCGAAATGGACCAGTCTATGGACTTAGGACTTTAGTTTGACGACATGACTTGACAGCATTTTCTTCTTTCAAATGTCTCGTAAAATTTTAGGCGTGACGATTGATCGAAGCAAAATAATTTGACCCCATAAATAAATAAAAAAATATAATATATATATACATATATATAATAATAAATAAATAATAAATAATAAAATTCGCACATTTTGACATGAAATATTATGTTTCATATGCGTTGAATTGAATAAATGTGAATTTCTTTAGTGTATCGCACATTCTAAATGCAATTATTGGTACTGAATTGTTTAAATGCGATAAATTGTTTTTTTTTTGCCTCCACCTTCACACAATATTTTGAAGTACATGTTTCGGGAACCATGTATATGTACTTCCTTGGTAATTTGTGTGTTATATGCTCGTGACTTGAATTGATTTAAATATGACTGCATAATTAGTCAATTCTTGTGCATCATTTGAGGGGGAGCAAGTATAAAAATCGTGGTTTAGCTCCAAATATTTTTGACGTTTTTCTCTGAGTATTTCAGATCTCTCAAAATTAAGAAGTAAGACGTCGACACTACAAAGAGAGGAGCTAGACACAAGACCAGATATTTCAAAGATAACATTGCCAAAATTAATTGTTGATTAACTCCATTACTACTAACGTTTATCTATAAGTGGTACAGATTTTTCAATTTACGCCAGGGGAGCTAGACGTTACTACACAGAAAAATACAGGGAGTTAATTGCATTTATTTTAATTACTAAGGGGGAGCCTTACATTGGGTTTTATTTTGAAATAGGGGACAATCTGAAATTTCTTAGAGAACTTACCATCGAGAAACTGGATATTTGAATTAATTCGCAATCTAAAGTTTCTCGATCGTAAACAGTGTCGGGATCGATTTTGATTAACTGCGATAATTTGCGATCGAAAAATTAGAATTTTTCGTGTGCAAATAGTAATGGGCCTGATCCCTTATATCGCAAAATGTCAAATCACAAGCCCGGCAACAAATTAATGCTAGTTAATAAAAGTTTAACTTTTTTTTTTTTTTTTTTTTTTTTGGTAACCGGGTAAAGCCGATGGTAAACCCCGGGGCCGACCCACTACCTGCTAAACAGGTCGACCAGGTCAATCGCACATGTCTGGGCCCATGTGGGCAGGCTTAGGGAAATGTCACAGGGATGAGATTCGAACCCAGGACCTCTCCCAACATGACCCTAAGCACCTCCCCCTCAGCCAGAAAAAAAAGTTTAACTTTTGTCAGTCGAAAAACTTTTTCTCACGCAAAACCTAATCGACAGAAATTCTCTCACGCAAAACTTTCTCAGACGATACAAAATCCTTCAAAAATCTTCTAATTTTCACTTCAAATCGTCTGATTAAGGTAGAAATTCGATTCAGTTAACGATTGCGAATGTATAACTTGATTTGCATTTACATTCTGTAGTTTTTCGCATGATTAATTAAGATTTTTCGACTGTTCTTCAAAAACGATTTAAACGTATACTGTTTCAGTAAATCTAGGCATGTTTCTTGGATTTTCTGAGTTAAATGCCTGATTGTTTAGATAGATTCGATGTCTTTGATGAAACAGATAGCGTAAGTCGTTGGAAAATTTCCTTCTGTGATGATAAAATGAGTTTCGATGAAACTGAGTTCTTTGAAGGTTTGAAGCTGTCGAAGAACTTTGTCGATCGCAAATATACTTAATTGAATTTCAATTCAATCGAGATACTATTTGTGTCGATTTAGTTTTCGATCGCAAAATTTTGATTTAGTCATCAAGATAAGAAATTTGGACCGAAAAATTACTTACCATCGAGAAATCTAATTAGGATTTTTTGAGAGCGAAAAACTTAAGCACTGATTAGACAATTTAGATGCAAATTTTATCGAGCGTAAAACTTACTATCGCAAAACAGAATTTTCGATTTAATTTCAATCTGGTCGAAAAAAAATTCATCTGCGAAAAATATATTTTCAACACTTAATTTTATTTTCGATCGTAAAATTCGCCGCTTAGGACACAATTGATCGAAAATTTTCTCGACGTTTGACTAGTCTTTCGTTGACTAATTTTTCGATAAAAATATATCGCAGCGAAAAACTTCTACTTTCAATCGAAAATCACATTCCGCTCGACAAATTTCAAATCGAAAAATTTTATTCAATCGAGGAAGATTTTTCGATAGTAAATTTACCTGAGACGTAATTTCTCGATCGTAAATTTACACGGAATTTTTCTCGATCGTAAAATTGATCGACTACAGTCTAGATTTCAACTTCAACACTTAGAAAATTTTTCTCTAAGTCTTTTACACTGTAGCCAAAATTAGCGAATAAAATTTCTCGATCGAAAAATGACACGGAAACGTTTCAATTGAAATCAGTGTATAGGAAATCAAATTGCAATTCAATTTTGTCGACCGAAAATTTTCTCGGCATGAACAGTGACTTACTGATTTACCACTTTTCGAACCATTTTTCACGCGACAAATATTTCATTCGAAATTACATTCATGCCATCACGATTTTTGAAATTGAACATACAATATGCATTTGATATGATTTAAATTCAAAAATTCATCGAACATGCTATTAGTTGCAATATTACTATAGTTTGATGAAATTTATTCATATTTCGACTGAAAATAAAATTGAACTATGTATCTTATATTTCAGATGGATCGTTACCCAAGATACAACCACATATATGATCACAACCTTTATCTAAAGGTTCAAGATACGAACTTCCAGCTCGATCTGAGCACATTTCGGTGCCCGGACGAGATCATCATATCCATCCTCAGAGGCCACCCCATCTGGCATGCGTTAACGGTCACCGCATCGGTGCCGATGGTCTATCTCCAGCAGTTCTGGGGATGCATACAAGGAGCCGTAGCAGATGAGACATTCTCCTTCATGACCCAAATCGGGACGCGGCATATTCACATAAGCAAGAGCCAGTTCGGCATGATACTGGACTTGCCCCACAACGACAACTACGACCCGCTCCCGACCGACGCAGAGATGATTCAGGACTTCCTGCACATGGGATACCAACCGCCGCTTACAAGATTAGCTCAGGTCCAGAGCAGCGGTATCCCTCACCCCTGGAAGACACTGTTCGGCATAGTGAAACAAGTGTCTGTCACCCAAACACGCTGGATTCGACAAGGGCAACGGCAACATACTGCGGATCTTTCACGGCCTCGCCTTCGCCAGAAACTACGACTTTGCACAGCTAATCTGGAATGATCTAGCTGAACAGATTCGGTTGAAGGAGAACCGAAAGTCGAAGAACGTGCCCTATGCTCGATGGTTCAACGTGATCATCAGGGAGTTCATGGAGCTACATGCAGAGAGCATCCCCCAGCTACCTCCTGGTGGAAACTACCAGCCGCCAAGGCTTAAGTTTTTCCACAACCCACGGCTCACGGACCTGGACCAACCGTCGATGCCGATTCCACTCAACTTACTCAGGCTCGCCGACCCCGCGGGAGCTGAGTATCAGAGGTTCTGTCGGGAACACAATTTAACGGAGGAAATGATCAGAGGGCTCCCGGCAGATTACCATGTGAGCCCTCCCCCAACCGGAACACCAACCAAGCCCTGACGACGCGATGATTGATGATGTCGCTCAGGAGCTAGCTCAGGAGCCACCATTGGTCGAAGAGCCAATGCCCGACGTCGATGATACGCTGATAGACGTCGTGGCTACGGAAATGGAACTCGAGGCTCCTGACCTCGAATTGCAAGTGGAAGAGCCCGTACATGTTGGCGTGCTCGAAGAAACTTTTGAGGAAGTTCTTCAATAAGAGGCACAGCCCGGGACAGAAATGGGGCAAAGCTCTCTTCCACCGGTAACGGATCAGGAACTGGAGGACGTCAATCGTGACCTCACTCCTCACACGGCCACCCCGTCTGACACAGAGTCTGACGATGAAATAAGTCTGATCAGGAGGACTCCCAGAAGACTAAGCATTCAGCTGGAGTCTCTCTTTCCGGCCGTCACCGTCGCACCAGATACTACGCTGACCCCATCGACAAGTGTTGCTGGCACTTCTTCGCTCAATCTTGAGCCGCAACCAACTCACGTGGTGTCTGGTTCGCAAGCGCAACCTGAGCCTGCCTTAACATCGATAGAGGTGAATCCTCAGGATTCGACTCGAGGATTGGGTGGAAGTCTCATACAGTCACAACCTCAAGTGACTGTGAGCCAACCCACAGAGTCGGTGTCTACTCAAGGGTTGATAACAGGCGACGTCAGTCGTCCTGGTCCATCTAAGGAGGCGTCCGCACCCTTCGTGACGACCGAACAGTTCCAGGCCGCTCTCTCTGCCGCTGTACAGTCAATGGAAGAAAAGATCACAGAGAGAGTACTCCAAGCACTCGAGGCATCCCGAAGAGATAACGGGAAAGCACCTGCCTCTGAAGGCCCTTCGTCATGAACCAACCCCACACCTCCACAACCCACACCCACCGACCCTCTAGCCACTTCCTCCATCCTCATTAACCATACACAATCCCCATCACCGAGCTCCATGACATTCTCCTCGCTCGTCTGATAGGCCTTTCCATCCGATCGCCGCAAGAAGAATCTCTCTATAAGCGATTGGTGGACCATCCTGAGCCACCGACTGACACCTGCCGAGGCCAAAGCTCCCACACGGCGCAGACATGACGATCCTGACGATCAGGACACTCATGAGGGGGAGAAGAGGCCAAGGACATCAACAAGTGGCCAAGGACAAGGCTCGGGCGCTACGCAGACAAGCGCTGGAGCTGGTGAAACCCAAACACAAACCCACCATACCCAAACACAAACCCACCGAACCCAAACACACACCACGCACCGCACCGCCCACATCGACCCACCAACCTTTCACCTCAGGACGCCTCCGTCCACACCACCGATCTACTCAAGCCCCTTGCTTCCGGAAGAAGAAGCAAGTGCTGCAATGCTTGTAGCTCTAGCAGCTACCCAAGCCACTCCCTCAGTTGCTCCAGACCAATCGGGACCCTCTGGACATGGTGTCAATCCACACGAAGCCCTAGACAAGTACATCTTCGAAGGACAGTGGATGACCCATTCCATGCCCGAGGAGCATCAAAGACGACGGATTCACGACGTTCGGCGCTTTCTACAACAAGCGTCTATAGACCTCGTAATCATAGAAGACGACGAACTTCAGGAAGGTGAAGACTACCAACGAGACATCCCAAGGCTATCAGAGTTGATCGCACAACGAGCGGCCTCCCCCACAAGGCAAATGCCAGGGACCGTTCGGATTGACATGCAATGGGAAAACATCCAAATAGAAATTCCCTTCCTAGAAGAAGTTCGTGAGAATATTTGGAGGTCTCCAGACAGAGTGAAGAAGCCGAACGAGTTCGAGCTTAGAGGGATCTCTCATTGGGATCAGCAGAAGAGGATGACCTACCTCTGGATGCTGACCAAACTAGGACCTGATGTTAGGCTGGGGATGACTAAGGCACAAGCCAAGAGCCATTATAAGAGTCTCTCCCCAATATGCCAACTCCTCAACGTCTACTGTGCAAAAGGAGGACTTCCAACACCTTACTACGTCATTGAAAGAGTGGACAGAACCCGAGAGGAACTGAGCGAGAGCGACCTGCCGTACCTCCCCGCCGATGAAGTGTACCGTCTTTATCAGCTATATGTGGAGAAGTACAAAGGTCCTCAGGGCTTCATCAAGGAAGAAGGCCTCGAAGGGCTCTACCGGTTCATGATGCGCCAAGTCAAGTACTATGCCGCACACGACCTTCAGATGGCTCTGGAGAGCAATATGAAGAAGGTCAACATGACCGCTCCACTCAACAAAGGACCTGAGATCGAAGGGCTTCCCAACAATCACGTGCACATCAGCTCAGTCCTAGGCATCACCTACCACAATCCAATAGCAAAGAAGAATAGGTTGATGCTGAAGACTGAGATTCATAAGTTTTGCGATGAGACGCTCAAGGTCATCAGGAAAAACATCGAGCAGAGGTTGGAAGAAATCAACAGATACACTATGCTGAGGATACACAGGTTCGTGAAAGAACAGCCGCTCCTAATGGAATTGCTTGAAGATATCGAGGAGCGACTGGAGCTTAGGATCTCTCTGAGGAACTACAAGCATGCGCTGGGCTTGCGCAGATCATATTACGCCCGACGAGGACAAACGGCGCGGAGACGCAATCAAGCACAAAGGGGGAGATTGTAGAATACTATTTGAAATTGTGCTTGATTTCATTAGTTGTCCTTGTAATTAGGGGCGTTTTGTATAGTAGTCCTTAGATTAGGACTAGTTTGATATTTCTACCAAGTTTGTTTGGTATAAATACTTGTAAGTCAATTGAGCTTAATAGAGAAAGTTTTGAGAATTGATACGAAGGGCTTGCAATTAGAGCTGTCAAAATGGCGGGCCGGGCCGGGTTGGCCCGCCGCCCGCCAAAGCCCGCCACTTGGCGGGGTGGGGCGGGCTGGCCCGCCATCTAGCGGGCCTCCAAAATGGGGGACCGGCCCGCCCCGCGGCGGGCCCGGCCCGCCCTCCTATATATATTATTTATTTTTTGTATTTTTATTTTATAATTTAATTTATTAATTAGTTTTAGTTAATCAAGATATTTAATAATAAATTACGGATAAACAACTTATTAATTCTATATTTTTACATATATATTATTAATTATGGTATAATTAATGAATACGCGGCCCGCGCGGGTTGGCCCCTTTTGGCCCGCCCCGTGGCGGGCCTAAAATATCCCAGCCCGGCCCGCCCTTTTTGGGGGGCGGGGCGGGCCGGCCCGCGGGCCACGGGCCCAATTGACAGCTCTACTTGCAATTCAATTTCTAGAGAGAGAAACAACAGTAACTTTCTCACTCTACTCGAATTCTCTCTCTTGTTCTTCATTTGAGTTTTTTGATCGGATTCAATTGCTTACCTAAACGATCGAATTACTATGAATTCTAGCCTAGGATCGTAGAGTTGTTAATCGTAGGACCTAACAGGCATTCATGTGCATAGTGGCCTGGTTTGTTGCACCGGAAGCATTTCTGAATTTTCTTCCCGGACGTGGATATTCCCTTGTTCTTATTCTGGAATTTTCCGGAGTTCCCTTTGAATCTCCTTTTCTGTTCGAATCTTTCGAATCTCTTTGTAAGCATGGCTAGGTCGTTCATCAGGCCTTCTCGTTCATCGTTAGAATCAGATTCTTCTTGGTTGGATTTGAATGCTATAGACTTCTGATTTTTGTTTTGTGACTTCTCGTTCATTGATGTTTGAATCATCTCGTAGGAGATAAGAGATCCAATCAGTTCGGAGATGCTCAGTGCTTCTAGATCCTTTGCTTTGTAGATGGCAGTAACCTTGGCATTCCATTCTCGTGGCAGTGATCTCAGTATCTTTCTGACTTGTTCACTGTCAGGTACCTTCTTTCCGAGAGAAAACATTTGATTGATGATTCCCATGATCTGGCATACATCTGGCTTATATTTTCGTCAGATTCCATCGAGAACAGTTCATACTGATGGGTGAGCAGAGCCAGTCTTTCTTGCACAACTCGTTGGGTTCCTTCATGAGTAACTTGGAGCATATCCCACATAGCCTTTGCTGATGAGCAGGAACTGAGCCAAATGTACTCTTCCCGTGTGAGTGCGCATGCGAGCATGTTCTTCGCCTTTGCGTTTCGCGTGATTCCCTTTTTGTCATCAGCAGTATAATCTTTAGCGTCCATTGGGGTTCCATCGGTCTTGCTAGCCGTATATGGTCCATTGATGATTGTCTCCCAAAGATCATAGTCGACAGCGATCGAAAACTCGATCATACGATTCTTCCATACTGCGTAGTTCGTTCCATCAAAGAGAGGTGGCTTAGAGTGGGATTGACCCTCTGCAAAAACATCACTCGAAAAAGCCATTAGATCTTAACTCAAGCGTGTTAGGCCTTTCGTTGAGTAACCCACTCTGATACCAAATGAAGTGTAAAATATGCCTAAGAGGGGGGGGTGAATTAGGCTATAAAAAAATTTGGCTTGTTCTTCTTTGAAAAATACTTTTCTTTAAGAAGATATTTGCGGAGTATGTTATTTCCTAGAAAGCAGTGCGAGTATCAAAGTTATCTCCCTAACCCTGTTTCAAAATATCACGTTATTTTCAGAAATTGTTTCAACGATATCACCTAGTTATTAGCACGTGTTCCGGGTTTGTCTCACAGAAAAGTAAATAGCAGAAAGTAAAGTGAGACGGGATTTTTATACAGGTTATATCCCCAACTGGGGTTTAATCCTGTCCTTGGGGTGTGATCTCCCCAAGAGTTCCAATCAATCACTAGGTATTACCGGTTATGGTTACAAAATGATTGACCCTTACACAACCGAAGCACTTTGGAAACTAGACCTCCACCTAGGCTGTCGCACGCCAAGTTTCGATCCACATCGTTTACCGAGGAAACCAATTCCCCGACTGGATGCAGCTTGCTACCGAAGGGCCACCGAATTCACCAAATTCGTCCCTCCACGTGCGAAAGACTCCAACCGCGCTCCTTTGTGCGTTCAACGTGCCCGCAGACACAACACGTCCGAAGACAAGGCTTTAGGGTAGGGTGTTACTAAAGATCGCTCAAAGGGTACAGATTTCGCAAGTGTAAGCTCAACACAAACTACGAATGAATCGCAAATTTCAGCTCAAAAAACTCTAAGGGATTCGTTTGCTTGTGTGTTCGTTTTGTACCCATCAACGTGAAGTGTTTTCTTCTATATAGACCACGAATAGCTTCTTCACTTCACAAGGAAAGTTAAGCACAGAACAAGAGAAAGCTCAATAATCACGTGCATTAACTCAAAGAATCATGCCAAGAATAAACCAATTAAGCTCAACGGTCATGCATGATCACTTACCATAAATACCACAGATTAACATTCATTCCACAGTAATCTCATCCGTTAGTCAGCATATTCCATATATAATTCCACTCAGCATATATCAATGGTAAGCTCAATCAACTGATTTCTTTCCCAAAATATGATACCTAATTCGCACAGAGAAAGATTTGATCTACTGAGTATAATGCAAAGCATACTTTCCATGTATGGTGATCTCAACCGATTTCAGCACATTCCATAAATAGACTCAATCAGCATCTTACCACTTATAAGCCCAATCAATTAATCACTTTCCATAATATGAATCCTAAGTCGCACAAGGAAAGCAGGATCATGATTCACTGATTTAAGAGTCACTTAACATCTCAACGGATATATATCATTGATATTCCTTCCTAAAATAAATCAATCACATGTAAGCATTCAATCAGAATATCTTTTCCATATATTGCATAGTCATTTATATCCGGGTGATCATATCGATATTCTTGCCTAAAATAACTAAATCACGTGTACAGCTCACATATCACTTAGCAGAATATATTTTCCATATATAGCACACAGTGAGATTCCATTCATGCGAAAACGTTCATAACCAGGTGATCACATAAATATTCCAGTTAAGCACAAGATCACACATATTCGATTTTCTTAACAGTTTATTCACATTTATGCGCTTAATCGAACATTTTCACATACTTAAAAATCACACAACATGCATATCAAGTTTTCTAATTTGTACCCCCCAATTTACATAATTACTTGGAATAATCAAAACTCTCATAATCATTTGGACCAAAAAGGTCTACAAAAATAAAAAATAAAAAATTAGGAGATTCACGGCCGTGACACAGCGAAGTACCTCGCTGCCCTTTGTCACGGCCAAAAGGCTAATCTTCACGGCAATGACTACTTTAGTAGTAACTACTGCCTCCAGTCGCGGCCAGAAGCTTAAGCTTCACGGCCGTGACACTTACGGGCTGAGAAAAAAAAATTAAACCCCATCTCTTTCTGTGGCGACCCTACTTTTCTAATTAAGATTAGTGGCGGATTTCCGCAACGTAAGAAAGCGGAAGCCCGTCTAATTAAAACTTTCTCCTAAATAATATACACTAATATAAAAATCTGTCTACAACGTCATTGCTATACATGGGTCGAAGCCCCAAAATATCAAAAGAACAAAAACCCTAAAGCCGCTCCACAGGTCTTCATCCATGTACCGCTCCGCCCTCAAAAGTCTGTGGAGCACCGCCACCAGCCGCCTCAGTCTCGACGCGTATCAGCGTCAGACTCAGTACCTACAACACGTAAACACTGAGCACTTTGCCCAGTAGGTGAATAAAATGCATGTATGCAAGTGTGCACTCAACCCCAAACCCGATATCTCACAACATGATATAATGCACCCTCTTCTTTTCCCACATTCCTATTTCACACAACACAGGGCCCTAGGTTAGGCTCGACACCTCCGCGCGCAATAGACTACTGGGAGGCCACCACCAAGTCTCGCGGCGAGCTACGCCGGTAGTGCACTGATCGATCACGTCAATGGCCTCCTACCAGGACGTATATCTCCCGCACCAATCAAAAATCCCATCCGGCGGTATGCACCTCGAATCGATCACGTCCGAGTAGACAGATCGATCACGTCTGTCTTCGCCAGGTGCCCAGTGAGCCCAACCTCGACTCCTCTAAGAGTCGCCAATCACAAACATCTCATTCTACCCCGTACGTCAATATCTCATATCCTACCGTCACACCACGATATAATCATCTCCCGCCCTAACGTGATATGCACGTGCCATGCATATAAAAATATCATAAAACATGATTTATATAAAACGTACGTAAAACATGTAGACACGTAAATCACGTAAATCACATAATCACATGAAAACACATAATTGTGTTTACGTATTGTAGACGGATGATCCACCTACCTGTCCTCCTGATAAAATTAGTTACGAAGTCGGGTAAATTTCCTACGCTTCGATCCTCTGAATATAATAAATATTTTCATATTAATAAATTTACTAAGTCATATGAATTTCGAAAATGCTAAAATTATCAAAACCCTAAAATTTATGAAAACCTAAAAATAGTGAAATTCCTAAAAATAAATAAACCCTAAAATATTGAAAACCTTAGAAATAGCAAAATTCTAAAATACCGAAAATTTATTAAGTGTAGAAACCTTAAGACAAGCCAATGAGCCCTCAGTCCTACTGGCTGAGGGGGAGGTGCTTAGGGTCATGTTGGGAGAGGTCCTGGGTTCGAATCTCATCCCTGTGACATTTCCCTAAGCCTGCCCACATGGGCCCAGACATGTGCGATTGACCTGGTCGACCTGTTTAGCAGGTAGTGGGTCGGCCCCGGGGTTTACCATCGGCTTTACCCGGTTACCAAAAAAAAAAAAACCTTAAGACAATGTCGAAATCTTTAGACAATGTCGAGAACTATGATGTCGAAATCTTCAAGATGTCGAGACCTCTATATACATACAAATAATATAGAGATCTGTTAAGGAATTAAATTTCGAACAGTACCATGGAGGATGCGAGACCTATATACCCTGCGAAAGGTAGATCTCGAGAAGCTTGAAGAGTAGATGTCAAAATATTTTAGATCAAGTGTCGAGATTATTAATAAATGTCGAGTCCTTTCATGAGTTTATCGAGATTTTTATATAATCTTGCCGAGATCCTTTGTTGGGAATAAATGTCGAACTCAACAAATAATCTCGAGTCTTGTAAATGCCGAGACCTTCATATACAAATATACAAATAATCTCGAGATCTATTTATAATGTACATATCGAAATCTATCTATTAACTATCTCGGCATCTTCACTTTATACAATTCGAAATCTTTCATTTATTCATTTCAAAATTTTGGTATCATGCATCTCGAGATGTTTCTCTGGAGAATGAGTATATCTCCAAATCATCTTGGAATCCTTCTATGAAGTATCTCGAGATCGATTTATCACTATCAACTGAGAATTTCTCTAGCACTAACACCTAATCTTGCTTATAAAGCCATAACTTTTTAAACCCCATTTCTGTTCTAAGACTGAAAACCCTCGACACTAAAATAAATCTGATTTTTACCGTTGAACCTCATACTGTTAGTACAAGACTTCATGTAGACCTGTAATTCCAGATTATCCAAGAACAATTCAACAGATTAAACCTTCGTAGAATGTGAATAGTGTGCTTTTAGAGGTTTAGTGTTGATACGTGAGATTTTGCAAAATGGAAACTTTTAATTAATGAGTGTTAGGGTTTAGGCTTAAATACCTTGTGAGGTATTTTAGCCCATTGGGCCCCTAACAAGCCCATTACAAATACAACCCAATAACATAAAGTAAAACATCTATAAAATACATTGTAAAGAAATTACAAGACTTAGAGTAAATATTTTGGACACTTCTAAAATATTCCTAACATTCTCCCCCTAAGTGTCCAAATTACAGTCGAGCCAATTAACTAAGTCTTCATTTCCTTTTCTTCGAGCGAGGAGGAGGTGGTGGTTCTCTATGAGCTAAGTAGGTCTTCCTGAATCCTAGGGCAGTCTCGAATTGTCTGATGTCGTTCCGAAGAACGATTCGATATCTGATCTTCTCGACGAGTTTCCGTAGAACATCTTTCTCTTCCAGTTCTGTTCCTTCTAGTTTGTCATCTTCGGAAACTGTCTTCTTCTTAGCCCGAAGTTGGTTGAGGATAATCTTCAATGTCCCATCTGAGAATTTGGAGATCTCTGACAGAAGTAGCACCTGCTTCTCTTTCTTCTGAGCTTGTAGGTAAGTGACCCCAGGTTGTGGTTCAAGGAAAATAAATCCCTCTTCATACTTTTCGAGATCCTTATATCTGTTATCTGGACGCGTCAGGTTGACCTTGCTCATATTGCTTTCCAAGGCCATTTGGAAGTCATGAGCAGCGAAATACTTGACCTGCCTCAGCATACACTCTTTGATAGCTCGATAACCATCTCGTCTTGTGTGAGTGTCAAGGGGAAACTTATTGCGATAAATGTTGTAGAGTTTGTTGAGTTCGCCTAGTGGAAGATAGGGAAGATCTGCTTCTGAATATTTTACAATTTTCCTGTCATAACGATCAATAACAAAGACAGGGCCTACATATCTTCCTACCGCCCATTCGACATCCACAATATCACAGATGGCCGATTGATCTCTCATGTACTTACGGTATTGATCCCTACTCATTCCTTTCTTGGCCGTGACTTCCCAGAGCATAATCTGATGGCTAAGTCCCCTATACGTCCCTCTTAGGTGCTCAAGGCCTCGAAGATTCAGCTCGTTGACTCTCTTTATTTCTTCTTCCTTCCTCCAGATCTATGGATAAAGATCTTCAAGAAAAGGTGCCTTGATCTTTGCGTTTCTCCAGCGAGTTTCTATGAACTCGTAGCCTGGCGTCGGTTCCTCGGGCACCTGATGTTGAAGGAGTTCTGGAAGTTCTGGAAGATCTGCCTCAGGATTTTCTCCTTGCTCCTCTTCCTCTTGCTCAATGAAGCAGAAGTCTGCTGCTGCCACCTTTAATAAATCACGAACATTTTCAATCCTTAGGCGGGACTCTTCTGCTGTCTCTGTTCTCGTCGTCCATTCCTCGTCTAAGATATTTCTGTCAATGTAGCCTTGAGGATCCTTTGGACGAGGGGTTGTAGTTGCTTGGACTGGTTGGGTGGAAATCCTCGAGGGAGCAAACTCGACTTCACCAAGGAAAGTTGTCTGGTTTGGCCCTGGTGTAGCTTGTCTGCCTCTGGAGGACCTTGGTGGTGGATTGGGTGGTCGTGACGAGCTGCCTCCACGAGTTTGAACTCCGCGTCCTCTGCCTCTTCCGCCGCGAATAATTGGAGACCTGGTTCTCGGTCTCTTGCTGCTCTCCCCCTCAGGACGATCCTGGTCGTCTGGATCGTCATGACGACGCTTCTGACTGGGGCCTTCTTGGCGGCATGTGTCAGTCGGTATGCTCGCATCAGGAGGTGGGATGACGCCACCTGCGACCAGCTTCTTGTAGAGGTCTTCTTCTTCAATGCTTCGTTTGCTGTCGAGTTCTATTATGCGAGCAATGCCAACGTCAAAGAGTTCAAGCAGAGGCACTGTGTACAAGTTAGGTGTCGTCGGGTTGCGTGGTGGCAGGGTGAGAAGACGGGGAAGCACCGGCTATTGAGGAGGAGGTTGGTCAGACATGGGAGCCTTCCCTTTGTCGGTGGAAGTTGCTTGGACCGCCTCCTTAATAAGTCCTTGGACCTTTGACAGGGTTACAGTTTCGAAGAACTCGAACGGCCGATTCTCCAAGTAGGCAGTCGTCACTTGGGTTGGAATAGATCCGGCGCCACTAGAGGTAGCCGTTAGCACACGTTCAGAACGAGGTTCTGGACGGTGGCCCTCGTCACCCAAAGTTCGTGGAACTTCGGGGTCTTTGGGTCTTCCGACCTCTCCTTGCAACACATCTTTTGGAGATGGTGCTCGGGTCGTTGTGGCCACGTCAGTGTGACGGGCTTGGGTGGAGCTATCGCTGGGATCGCCAAGACGTCCCGTTAGCACGCGTCCAGAACTAGGTTCTGTACGGTGGCTCGCGGATGGTGAACTGCTGAAATCATCAACATCCGAGAGACTTCCGTCCAATCCTTGAAGAGCCTCTATTTGGGGCTCTTCTATGAACGTTGAGACCTGAATATCAGGCTGAGGCTCGGCCTGTGTCACGGAAATGGGTATTTCTCGAATTTGTTCAGACACAAGAACCGAGCTGCTGGAGGTTTGGGGTGGTTCGTGTTGCGTTGAGACACTTGTCTGTTGGGAGACAAGTGAATGGTCAGGCGGGGTTCGCTCATGCGTCGTTGGGTCGATTACGACGTCTTCTATCCTAGGGATTGACCCGGCTTTTTCTGACTGAGCTAGTGTAGTCGTGATCGTCTCGGGAACATCCATTAGTGGGTGTTCGAGTCGTTCGGCATATGGTTGTTCCTCGATCGATTGTTCAGGCATTGTTTGTTCAGAGGATGGTGGTAGTTGGTCAGGGATTGCTTCTTGAGATGTAGTCTGTGGTGCGTGTGGGATAAATTCGGTTTCTGTGGTTTCTCTCAGTATCTCACTTGCTTGTTCTCTCTCTCTCGTGTCTACTCTCTCAGTCTCACTAACCCCTGGGTTAGACTCGGGTGGGTCGGCCTGAGTCATGGGGTGTGGAATGTTGTACTTGTTACAGTATTTTTCAATGTCTTCTGGGTTAGCTAGTAGTAAGGTAGCGCGCGGAATGGGCATTGGTGTTCGTGAGTATTTCTCATCCGTCTTTCCTTTTTGAAGAAATTTGAGTTTGGGAGGGGTGTAGTTTTCTTCTTGTGGCCTTGCTGGTATCCCCGGTGTTGTAGTCATAAAGTGGTGGATCATTAGTGAGAACCATCGGGGATAGGGCAGATTCTGGGTCTTCTTCGATTTGGACTTTGATCTCTGATGAAGTTGATCGTCCAGGTCCATTGTGATCAGCTTGGCATAGTCGTATCCTTTCCTGAAGACGATCCCATGAAAGATTCGTAGGATCGTAATGTTGCATCTGTCCCACCCGGAGTGCTTTGGTGAGAAGCACTTGTTGACGATTGCGAAGAGAGTTCGCCACGGATGTGGAATCATTGATTGTTGAAAATGGGAAACGAGCTCAAGTGAACTGAGTAACCCATTTTCAACATATCTGCGATGAGCTCGTCCTCGGATGCCTCATGTTCATAATCTGGTTGAATCGGCAGCCGAAGAATTTGTCGAATAAAGTCCCTGGTGATTCTGACGGTTTCGTTTGCAATTCGGGCTTCATAGTAAGTGGTGTTGTCTTGAGAAATTTTGGTAGTCATCGTTCCCCAGAATTGTTGAAGGTACACGGTCGGTGCAGGAACTGATGCTGAGAAGGCGTATCCCAGGTGGTGGTTTCTCAGAATGGATGGGATGATCTCTTCTTGACACTTGAAAGTGTTCAAGTCGAGTTGAAAGTTGTTGTCTTTGATTACAATCCATTTGGTGGTTGAGTAGACGAGATCTGCTGGTGTATTCATGCTGTCGAAGCTGCATTATAAGAGAAAAACAAAGTTGTGAATAACATCTTATGAGAAGATATTTGACATTCTTAGAAAAGGATGATTTAATTAATAAGGTACTGTTTGGTCCCAAACAAATCAAAGTATATTTCACAAATTTGAAATTTTTGGCAAGGGTTCGTGAATTTGAGCAGTAAGTTCAAAAAGACCTCAAAAAAATTAATTTTGCGAGTTTGCTTTAGATCGAATTTGAACCTACACTTTTTGCGAACATAAAGATATGCGGGTCAGTAAAAGCCTGAAATTCACTAAGTTAGATTCGCGAATTGGAAATTTTGCGAGGTACCAATTTGGCGAAATTGGAAATTGGCGAGTCTGTCAAAGGAATTTCGCGAATCGATTTGGAAATTTGAAAAGAATTTGGCGAAGTATGAATTGACAGTTTGTGAAGTGCGAATAAGAGAAGATTTGCGAATAAAGATTGGCGAATTCGGAAGTTCCCGAATTGACAAGATTAAACACGACCCGCGAAACATTAGTTCGTGAATCGCGTCTGGGAAATCAGTTCGCGAATTTAGATTCGCAAAATTTTTGGTTGGTCAATTAGTCAACTTAAGAGTGTGAAAGCATTTTACTAACAAATTTTACGAATTAATTTTGCGAACTCATTCTACACATGAATTCGCACAAAACACAAATTCAATTCGCGAATTACGAGCAGAGAGATCAAAAAGTAAATTTTTGAATGAAAAACAGAAAACCCTATTCGCAGAGTATTGATTTTAAAAAACAAAGGCGAGATTGAAGAATCTTGTCAACACAGTTCTTACTCCTTTTTCGCAATAATCATCTAAACAAAATACGAATAAAATGATTATAGAACACAAGATCAAACAACAAACACCAATAAGAGAAAGACGAACTCCCTGTTCTTTTCCGATTTCGAACCTGCAAAATCAACGAAGAGAATACATGAAAAATTAAGATTTTAAAGTCTGTTCCTTCCTTACCTCAACGAAATCTGTGAGTGTGTGTGTGTGTAGACGGGAGCACAGTCACGATAATCCAAGGTTGAGTTTGACGCGTTTTGAGAGATTTTGAGATTTTAGGGTTCGTAAAAACTGATTTGGGGAAATTTGCGAATTAGATAAAGGAGATTTCGCGGGCCGAAAGATAAAGATTTAGTTTAATACTAGGCCGCAAAATTTTTGAAAAAAAAGGCCCACTACGAGTTCGCGAAAGATCCCATGGTGAAGTTTTGAAAAATTAGTTCGCAAAACAGAGATTTAAAACTTGGACGAACTAGAAGAAAGGAGATTCAAAAATTTACGGTTCGCAGATTTAAAAAAAAATGAATTCGCAAAAATGTTCACTAAGAGTTTAGTGAATTATGATTTTGCGAATTGAGCTTTTGATTCGCAAACGAGTATAGCTTGCGAACCTTTACATGCCGGTAGATTTTGATCGCAAAAAAATGTAATGTGAAGTTCGCGAATCTTAATTCTAATAATTTATTTGTCATGGAATTTGGGAAATTGTCCAAAGAAGAAAAATGAGTGTTCGAGATTTTCAACTTACCAATGATATCAAGTAAACTAGTAATGACCCAAATATTACCAATTTGACACGACCAATCACAAGGATATCATCAAATCTATGGGTTTTTCAAGATCGATTTTCATGATACGATATCCTTTTTGGAGAAGAAAGAAATCGTCGCCTTAGTCAAAAATTCGTCTTAATGTCGGGACAATAAATGACGTATGTTTCTTTCATATTTATAAATAGATATGTCTCAAGTCTCATTGAAGTACCTTACATCTAAGAACTAACTCATTTCTCATTTTCTCGTTTACAGATGAATTGGCAGAAGCAGGAAGAAGAGAAGAAGCTCAAGGAACAGGCAAAGTTAAGACATGACTTTGAGCATAACTTGAATATGCTGGTTTTTGAGATTTTCCTTCTTTTGAGCTTATTTGCTGTTTTACTTGCTATTCTGCTTTGGGTCTTAATGGGGCATACGAGTATTTGAGAGTTGTCTAAGTTTTATGAATGTTTTATGTGTTTGAGAGAGTTGTTGTACTAAACTCCCCCTAGATACAAAGCCTATCGAGTATCAAAAAAAAAACTGAATGATTGAACTTACTCCCCCTCGATGCATGGATATAGCATTTCTCCCCCTCGATGTATTGCCATCAGCATTGGCGCTACATCGACTTATTGAAAAACAAGAAAATTTATTGAAACGTAGAAGGCAAGCAAGAAGAAAAAAAATAAAGATCTAATTAACTAATTTAACATAATAAACACGCACAGAATACAGAGAAGTAAAAACATAGCAGATAGATAACTAGTGAACTGTAGGAAGGCACAACCAAAATTAAAAATTGAGGTTCAACATTCCCAACTTTGCAACTAAGGATTGGAAGCGTTTTCATCCAATGCTTTTGTAAGCAAATCGGCCAGTTAAATCTCTGTATTGACAAAATACATTTCTATTATGCCTCTTTCTACGTGGTCCTTTATTATGTGGTATCGAAGATCTATGTGCTTAGTGCGTGAGTGATGAACAGGATTACATGTAATTGCAATAGCACTTCTGGAATCACAGTAAATAGGAATTCTATTTAGATCAAACCCGTAGTTGAGTTCTGATCCACAAAATTTGTGAGCAGCAACTAGCTGCAGCGACGTATTCTGCTTCCGCCGTTGAAGTTGAAACACAATTTTGTTTCTTCGAGGCCCAACATACAAGCTTGTCGCCTAGGAATTGGATGTGTCCAGAAGTGCTTTTTCTGTCTAGTCTGCAACCTGCAAAGTCTGCGTCAGAATACCCTATTAGTTTCATATTTGAGTTCTTAGGATACCACAGCCCAAGGTCTGGTGTTCCTTTCAGATACTTCAAGACTCTTTTGACAGCATGAAGATGCGACTCCTTGGGGTTAGCTTGAAATCGAGCACAAAGACATGTAGAGAATAAGATGTCTGGTCGACTGGCTGTGAGGTAGAGCAGTGATCCAATGATCCCTCGGTAATGAGTAACATCTACAGGTTCACCTAAGTGATCTGCATCGAGTGAGCATGAGGTGGACATAGGTGTACTCGATGATTTGCTCTTGTCAATCCCATATTTTTTGAGAATATCGTGGATGTACTTTGATTGATTGATAAAAATCCCATCCTGAAGTTGTTGGATTTGTAATCCGAGGAAGAATGACATTTCTCCCATCATACTCATTTCAAATTGTGATTGCATCAGAATGCTAAATTCTTCACAAAGTTTAGGGTTAGTAGAGCCAAAGATGATATCATTCACATAGATTTGCACAAGCATGATATCAGACCCATCTTTCTTTACGAACAAAGTAGTGTCAATTTTCCCTTTAGTGAAACCTGAGGAGATAAGAAAGTCGGAAAGCACCTCATACCAGGCCCTTGGAGCTTGTTTAAGTCCATACAGTGATTTGTCAAGTTTGTAAACAAAGTCGGGATGATCAGTATTGAGAAATCCGTCTGGTTGGGACACATACACTTCTTCTTTCAGAATGCCGTTCAAGAAGGCTGTTTTTACATCCATTTGATAGACAGTGAAGTCTTTGTGTGCTGCATATGCAAGGAATAACCTAATAGCTTCGATTCTGGCTACAGGGGCAAACGTTTCATCGTAATCAATTCCTTCCTGTTGATTATATCCCTTAGCAACGAGCCTGGCCTTGTTCCGAACTACAACCCCATCTTCATCCTTTTTGTTTTTAAATACCCACTTTGTTCCGATCACAGTTTTCCCTTTTGGACGAGGAACTAAGTTCCATACTTTGAGATGTTCGAATTGATTAATCTCCTCTTGCATAGCCACTATCCAGTTGGGATCCCGTAGTGCGTCAACTACACGTTTAGGTTCTGTTTGGCTCAAGAAACAGGTGAAATTACATTCATTTGAATGTGATTTTCTAGTCGTTACTCCTGTATTGGGATCTCCTATGATTTGATCTGTAGGATGATGTCGGACCCATTTCTTTTCGTGGGGTAATGTCGTTTCGTCTATTTGCAGACGCGGTAATGGTGCCCGGCTGAAGTTGAAGAGGAGGTCTCTGTCTGCGTTGTTGTCAAAGTTGTTGGGGATCGAGGCTTCTGGATCTGAGGGAGGAATTGTCTGGTTAGGAATAGGTTCTGAATCATGAGTTGACGAACTAGGACTGGATTCAGTATTTGGAAAGGGATCGGTGGATGGTCTTGTCTGATTTTGAGAGATATAAAAATGCTCAAAAAGTAGATCCAGATCCAGTTCCTCTTGAGCTCGTTGTCTGAAGCATGTGGGGTTGCTTTGTCTAGAATTGTCAGTTGCTTGTTGATCTGGCTTCAAACTTCCTTTGTCCAATCCCGGTTCTGAAGAGTTCCGTTCAGAGGCATCTCTCGAACACTCTCCTTCTTCTTTATGAGAGTGAATAAGGTGTGATGTTTTAGATACTTGTCCCAAACTGCTATGTCCAGTAGAAAGTTCGAGTCCCTCATCAAAGGTGACATTTATACTTTCAATGATCATCCTTCTGTTTCTGAGAAATATCCTGTACGCCTTAGATTGTGCAGAGTAGCCTACAAAGATTCCTTCAGTTGCTTTTGGATCAAGCTTGGACTTGTCTTCGCGGTCGTTGGCGACGAAGCACTTGCATCCAAAAATTCGAAAATGGGCAATGTTGGGCAGTCTTCCATTTATAAGTTCATAGGGCGTTTTTCCAAATCTTAGATGAATGTTTGTGCGATTCTGCGTATAGCAAGCAGTATTCATTGCTTCAGCCCAAAGGAAATGAGGTAGTGATGATTGGATGATCATTGTTCGGGCAGCCCCTACGAGTGTTCGATTTTGCCTTTCGACAACCCCATTTTGTTGAGGTGTGTAGATAGCAGAAAACTGTTGAGTAATCCCTATGGATTCGTAGAAGTCACTGAGCTGTTGATTCTTGAATTCTGTTCCATTGTCTGATCTAACTATTTTAACACTACTCTGGAGTAGGTTCTGTGTTGTTCTGATTAGGTTTGGAATATGTTCGACTGTCTCTGATTTAGTTCGTAAGAAGCGTACCCAAGTATATCGGGAATAGTCGTCGACGATAACCAGCATATATCGCTTTCCACTTATGCTTTCAGTTCGCATCGGGCCACACAGATCCATGTGTAAAAGCTCTAGAGGATGTTGAGTGGATGCTGTGTGCTTTGTAGGATGTGAAGCTTTCTTCATTTTTCCTTTCTCACAAGCAGAGCACATATGCTCTTTTTGGTACTTCAGTGGTGGTAGTCCAATAGCCAGTTTGTTGGTTGACAGCTTGTTGAGGGTCTTGAAGTTAAGATGAGATAACCGCTGGTGCCATAAATCATTTTGAGTTGAAGTTTCTTTGGAGATTAGGCAGATATCAGTCTTTGGTTTGACAGTTCTAATATCAATGGTGTAAAGATTTGTCTTGCGAGTTCCAGTGAGAAGTTCTTCACCATTGGCATTGAGAATTTTGCAAGTTTTCTTTAGAAACACCACTTGGAGTCCAAAATCACTGAACTGTCCTATTGATAAGAGGTTGTGTGTCAGCCCTTCAACATACGAGACTTGTTTATGAGTCGATTGCATATGAGATCGCCATAACCAAGGATTCTGGCTCCATTGCTATTACCAAAGCGTACCAGTCCCCCTGGTCTATCAACGTAGTTGCTCAACAGTTCCTTTGTCCCGGTCATGTGTGTGGAGCAACCAGAGTCTAAGTACCACACATGAAGGGCCTGCAAAAATAAAACTAGAGGGTTTTAGGTACCCATTGAAATATGGGTCCACCTCTGTTAGTTTTGTTAGTCCGTTTAGACTCCCTAGATTTTCATTTGTTAGTGGATAACACAGAGTCACTAATTATTTCTAGGGTAGGGATTTGTGTTCCTGCAGTTTGAAACTTAGGAATCCATTTGTGCTCTAGTGAGGGTCTTTGTGTCTTAAGTTTAGATATGAGTTTTTCGGTTTTTTTAAGTTTGACAGGTTCTTTGATAGCTTTTGATTTTGATTCTTGTTTTGACTTAGTAGTTTTGTCTTTAGGAATTGTTTTGTGAGTTTGTTTGGTGACATGATCACGCATGGAAAGCTTTGTTTTTGTTGAAGAAGATAATTTTTCGATACATGACAAAATAAAGATGGTACAAAGGTTTTGGAAGGAAAATATTCAATGATAAAGGGTGCATTGAGATCGCGATTCTTCAAGATATCTTCCTTTTTAACCCATACTTGACCCGCAAATTATGAGTTCGCAGAAGTTCTTCAACTGGATTCGCGAAAATCTGCAGGCAACGAAGTTCGCAAAATTCTTCTCTTTTCTGGTTAGCGAACTTTCAAGACTTCGCAAAAAGGGCTATCAAGTAGTTCGTGAAATTTCTCTCTGAGATGCGATTCGCGAAATGTGACAGTGAATATTTCTTGATTCACAAACTTTAGTATCGCAAAGGAATTGAGGAAATATTTTGCGGGTTGACTGATTCCTTCAATTCACAGTCGGTCCTCAACTTGAATTCGTGAAACTGAAAGCAGGCCAAACAACGAAGCTGTTCTTCAAATTCTCCAGCAGAAAATCAGAAATTTAACGCAAATTGACAGAAACAGATTCAGTAGTTCTCAGAACAAAGAGAAACCAGTTAGCCGTCCAAGTTGCAGAAAATCCTCAGAGAAAAACTTAAACCCACGAAACAAAGCTTTGAACCGAATGCTGGAAAAATCAACAACTTAAATTGATGATGCAAACGAACTTGAAATGAAGTTTCCTCACTTACACGCTTGCTCTGATACCACTTGTAATTCCAGATTATCCAAGAACAATTCAACAGATTAAACCTTCGTAGAATGTGAATAGTGTGCTTTTAGAGGTTTAGTGTTGATACGTGAGATTTTGCAAAATGGAAACTTTTAATTAATGAGTGTTAGGTTTTGGGCTTAAATACCTTGTGAGGTATTTTAGCCCATTGGGCCCCTAACAAGCCCATTACAAATACAACCCAATAACATAAAGTAAAACATCTATAAAAATACATTGTAAAGAAATTACAAGACTTAGAGTAAATATTTTGGACACTTCTAAAATATTCCTAACAAGACCTATAGGTATCGACAATATATTAAGCAAACTGTAATTTATGTAAGCTTGAGAATTAATACATACCTTTCTTCAATCAATATGTGGTTTAAGCTTGATGTTGCTCCCACGAGTTTTCGTCTTAGTTTTGTACTTCTGTTTACAGTTTCATTTTCGTTTCTTCAGCTTCCCTTTAAAGTGTATTTACTAGATATATATGAGCTTTGATATTTGAGATTGATTAGACATTCAGATGACGTATTTTACCTTAGCCTTAAGAAATAATTTATGCCTTATCACATTCTAAGTTTGTTGGGCCTTATTTATATATATATATATATATATATATATATATATGTATATTAAATAGCCCAATATTATAAGTTCCTATATTATTTATTTTTATACCCCAACATCTTAAATCTTTAAATTATTATTATTATTATTATTATTATTTATTTCTTTAGTTAAGTTTCGAAATACTTTTGGGATGATTAAAACTTATATTTTTGTTCCGCAACACAATTTCTTATCAAACTCCCTAATTCATAAAATTACCCATTTAATTACATCAAAATCCCGTATTAAACTTACGGGTATTACACTTTCTCTCCCCTCTCTTCTCTCTCTCCTTTCTTCCCTTTCGTTTTTCGCCTCCTTCACGCCATAACACCCAAACCACCACCATCCCTCCGACCACCACTAGCCGCCACCTCCTTCAAAAGGTATGATTTTTTAAACGCTATTTAGTTTCCAATTGGGGATTTTGTCGAACATTGTTAATTCTTGGGTATGAGGATGCCATTCTTCGTTTACTACGTGTTATGATTACTATGGGTTTGCTTAGTTGGTGGAATTTGACATTGCATTTCGAATTTCTACGATGAATCCTAATTTCAAATTTGGGGCTTTTCAAAATTGGGTCCAATTTGGTGTTTTTCTTGCTCTTTTACGGTTAGATACATGCTAGAAACACCTTGGGTATGCTTAATAAACCCTAATTTCGAATTTTGGGGATTTTTTGTGAAATTTTCGGTGAAACTTGTTGCTTCTGAGGGTTATTTAGCCTTGATTTATCATATGAAGTCCATGGATATGTTTGGTTGGTCGATTATCTAGCTTGAAATGCACATTTTGGCTTGCACGTTACATATTCGACAAAACGCCACATTGAGTTTTACATGTGTTTTTGATGCGTAAAATGGCTTTTGTCGTAATTTTGGTCGAGTCGAGCTGCTTTGATTATTTGTTATATTCTTTGAGCTCACATGCCTTTCTAGGCAATATGACTCGAAGCCGCTCTACTGCCCAGCGTGACCCAGCCTCGCGCTCGCACGTTCGTCAAAGGCGACGTGGCTCTACGCCGATGTGACGACCCTCATTTTCTAACTAGGATTAGTGGCGGATTTTCGCAACGTAAGTCGCGGAAGACCCGTCTAAGAAAATCTTTTTTTTTAAAATAAAATATATTAATATACACGGGCCGTAGCCCCAAAATATCAAAATATGAAAAATCCTAACTTCGCTCCACAGGTCGCATCCATGTACAGCCTCGCCCTCAAAAGTCCGTGGAGCACCGCCGTCAGCCCGCCTAGTCGCGACGCGCATCAGCGCCGGACTCAAATGTACCTACAACACGTAAACACTGAGCTCCTCGCTCAGTAGGTGAAACATGCATGTATGCAACGTGCGCTCAACCATTCTCGAACCCTAACGTCTCGCGTGCAATGGTCACTCTTTCTTTTCCCACAACCCTATCTCAACTCACACAACACAGGGCCCTAGGTCAGACTCGACACCTCGCGCGCCTATAACATAACGGAAGCTTACACTAGCAGCGTTTTGACGTTCACGCAACTGCCCTACTAGGTCGCTCTTCCGTAAGCGGTTGCCGACATTGACAGCGTTTTGACGTTCACGCAACTGCCCTGTCAATGTCCCTCCGCTGAAAATAATAAAATCACGACGGTTTTGCACCTCGGGACGTTCACGCCCGAGTAGACAGATCGATCACGCCTGTCTGCCGTCAGGTGCCATATGAGTACTAACCTCGACTCCTCAACGAGTACAATCACAATCATCTCGAACTACCCCGCTCAGCGGTACGCCCAAATATTACCGTCTCCACACGGTATCTCACCACTGTGATATGATATGCATATGCCATGCATATAAACGTGATAACATATGAATTCGTGATTCTAATAAAATATACGTAAAACACGTGTAAATCACATAAGCACATAAGTATCACATAATGTTTACGTGCCGTAGGTGAGTTTCACCTACCTGTCGTCCGAAGCTTTAGCAGTCAAATGTTTTCCCTATACCGAAGCCCTTGCAAGGTTTTCGTACGCGTAACTCAATGGTTTTCTCTAATTCGTTGGAGACACTTTGGAGCAGCTTAGGGAAGAGGTGATAAAGATTAGTTGTGATGATCAAAACGACACTTATTTACCTCACGTCAACTTCAAATTAAGGCTAACTAAGCTTACAGAGATTTTTCCTTCCTCTCTAATTCATAAGGGTTCTAGCTTATTTAACCACATGTTAAATCTATATCTACCTATATCTCTCGTATCATAACACGTTGTATCTATTTATTATATATGGTGGTTTATAATTGATGATATCGATTGCCTTAACATTAAGGGAACATTATTACTAGTCATACTTCTAATAATGCGAAAGGCCCACATGTTATTACGTAAGTACTAATGAACATAAATCAAGATTCTAGGGTTTCTTATTCATAATATACATCGAACTATTATCCGATCACTACATAATAACGTAGATATATATATATATATCTATATATATACTGAAAACATATTAAACTTAGAATGAAATTACTAAGCACGAAAGTATGGTATACCTCTTTTCGACAAGATGTTATTCGGCTTGCTAATGCTTCCATAAGTTTCAGTTCTTGTATTTCAGCTCAAAGTCTTTCTCGTTCACTATGTTCTCCTTAAGGTTCAATATAGATTTGATACACATCAAGGCTTCGAACTTTGGGAATGATTAGACATAAAGGTGGTGGTGACGTTAGATTGCCTAGGTTAAGAAACATTGATACTTATCCTCATTCTATAGCTTGGGCTTCATTTAAGTGTTAGGTATAGCCCATTAATTTATTGGGCCTTATCATCTTCATTTGGGCTTATATTTCCTTTAGTGAATTAATTAATTTCGGCCCTAGTAGTATTTTATCTAACTTATCATTGAATCTCTTATTTGAATTGGGTCGAATTCCTTTGGGTAGGATATATATTTGGGCCGAATTATATACATTGGGCTTCAAGAAATATAGATAATATATTTAACTTTTATTTATATTTTTCACCCAAAATTTTGGATTAATATTTCGAAACATCTTAATATTCACTCTACTAATTAATCAAAACTATGTATTAAATTTTATGGGTATTACAATCTCCCCCCCTTAAAAGGAATTTCGCCCTCGAAATTCACCGAGGGGTATCGACTTCTTTTATTCCCGATTCTATCTGCATTATGTTAAGTAGAATTTAATCCTACGTTTATATCACGCATTCTAGGCAACACATTTAAATGTGTGGCCCAGTCCCATCACACTTCCGCTGCGCACTCTAGCTAAATTAACTAAGCATACTTACTCCTATTACATACAGATAGCCACGTAAGCAAATATATCACTTAACGCAAATAATCACATCGTAACGTAAAACATATAGGTAAGGCTGATCCTCCACGCTTTTGAGCGGCAATACATGGACAATCTTCAGAATCTAAAGCCGAAGCTCTGATACCACCTGTGACGACCCTCATTTTCTAACTAGGATTAGTGGCGGATTTTCGCAACGTAAGTCGCGGAAGACCCGTCTAAGAAAATCTTTTTTTTTAAAATAAAATATATTAATATACACGGGCCGTAGCCCCAAAATATCAAAATATGAAAAATCCTAACTTCGCTCCACAGGTCGCATCCATGTACAGCCTCGCCCTCAAAAGTCCGTGGAGCACCGCCGTCAGCCCGCCTAGTCGCGACGCGCATCAGCGCCGGACTCAAATGTACCTACAACACGTAAACACTGAGCTCCTCGCTCAGTAGGTGAAACATGCATGTATGCAACGTGCGCTCAACCCCATTCTCGAACCCTAACGTCTCGCGTGCAATGTTCACTCTTTCTTTTCCCACAACCCTATCTCAACTCACACAACACAGGGCCCTAGGTCAGACTCGACACCTCGCGCGCCTATAACATAACGGAAGCTTACACTAGCAGCGTTTTGACGTTCACGCAATGCCCTACTAGGTCGCTCTTCCGTAAGCGGTTGCCGACATTGACAGCGTTTGACGTTCACGCAACTGCCCTGTCAATGTCCCTCCGCTGAAAATAATAAAATCACGACGGTTTTGCACCTCGGGACGTTCACGCCCGAGTAGACAGATCGATCACGCCTGTCTGCCGTCAGGTGCCATATGAGTACTAACCTCGACTCCTCAACGAGTACAATCACAATCATCTCGAACTACCCCGCTCAGCGGTACGCCCAAATATTACCGTCTCCACACGGTATCTCACCACTGTGATATGATATGCATATGCCATGCATATAAACGTGATAACATATGAATTCGTGATTCTAATAAAATATACGTAAAACACGTGTAAATCACATAAGCACATAAGTATCACATAATGTTTACGTGCCGTAGGTGAGTTTCACCTACCTGTCGTCCGAAGCTTTAGCAGTCAAATGTTTTCCCTATACCGAAGCCCTTGCAAGGTTTTCGTACGCGTAACTCAATGGTTTTCTCTAATTCGTTGGAGACACTTTGGAGCAGCTTAGGGAAGAGGTGATAAAGATTAGTTGTGATGATCAAAACGACACTTATTTACCTCACGTCAACTTCAAATTAAGGCTAACTAAGCTTACAGAGATTTTTCCTTCCTCTCTAATTCATAAGGGTTCTAGCTTATTTAACCACATGTTAAATCTATATCTACCTATATCTCTCGTATCATAACACGTTGTATCTATTATTATATATGGTGGTTATAATTGATGATATCGATTGCCTTAACATTAAGGGAACATTATTACTAGTCATACTTCTAATAATGCGAAAGGCCCACATGTTATTACGTAAGTACTAATGAACATAAATCAAGATTCTAGGGTTTCTTATTCATAATATACATCGAACTATTATCCGATCACTACATAATAACGTAGAGATATATATATATATCTATATATATACTGAAAACATATTAAACTTAGAATGAAATTACTAAGCACGAAAGTATGGTATACCTCTTTTCGACAAGATGTTATTCGGCTTGCTAATGCTTCCATAAGTTTCAGTTCTTGTATTTCAGCTCAAAGTCTTTCTCGTTCACTATGTTCTCCTTAAGGTTCAATATAGATTTGATACACATCAAGGCTTCGAACTTTGGGAATGATTAGACATAAAGGTGGTGGTGACGTTAGATTGCCTAGGTTAAGAAACATTGATACTTATCCTCATTCTATAGCTTGGGCTTCATTTAAGTGTTAGGTATAGCCCATTAATTTATTGGGCCTTATCATTCTTCATTTGGGCTTATATTTCCTTTAGTGAATTAATTAATTTCGGCCCTAGTAGTATTTTATCTAACTTATTCATTGAATCTCTTATTTGAATTGGGTCGAATTCCTTTGGGTAGGATATATATTTGGGCCGAATTATATACATTGGGCTTCAAGAAATATAGATAATATATTTAACTTTTATTTATATTTTTCACCCAAAATTTTGGATTAATATTTCGAAACATCTTAATATTCACTCTACTAATTAATCAAAACTATGTATTAAATTTTATGGGTATTACAGCCGACACTCCTAGCTGCTATGCAGCAATTCACTAATGAGGCCCAAACGGCACGGTACAACAGACTGGAAGCGATGGAGTTCATCCCGATGGACCAAATTGACCACGAGACGCTGGCGAAGCACCACATCGACCAGTAAGTCGCCCAGTACCTGTCGCGCAGTGGATGGGCCACCTTCTTCCACATTGACGAGGCGGCGTACAAGGAGCTGACACTGGAGTTCCTGTCCACCTTCTCCCACGAGGAGTACGGCGTGAATACAGTCAACTTCCGGGCATTTAACGAGGAGCACATGGTCGACGTCGACGACTTTTATCGGGCACTTGGGGTGCCGGTCCCATATTTCGGGCACGAAGGCCCGTTCCCAGACACGCATTATAAGGACTATCTTCAGCACCCGGGGTGGCCGGCTTGCCTGCTGGGTTGACATTGCACGACCAGGCGAGCTAGAATTCAACGTAACGACTTCGAAGGGATCTTCGCTCAGGAGCCCAGGACTATGCTAATCCACCGCCTCCTGACGACTTCGCTCACACTGAGGGGCGACTCGCACGGAGCAATCACCCTCTGTGATCTCTTTTACCTAACCAAGATGCAGCGAGGCGAAGCAGTCCATTTGGGGATGGCGTAGGCCCACGCCGTCAGTGCTCAGGCGGAAGCAAGAAGCCGTGGGAAGATCGCCGTGGGGGCATTTGTCACGAAGGTTGTTGATCGCGTGCGTGTATGTTTAAATAAAGGTTTGTGCAAGTACGTCAAGTAATAATAAAAACGAATATATTATAACTAGAACCACGCGCGATAGGCTGTGTACCTATCGTTTGTAATATTGCTATAGTGAATATCCGAGTATCGAACACGAGGAATAAATTGATTACTAGTAGTAACCTATCGACTCGATATTTAACCTAAATAAAATAGCAGGATTTGTTTATACTACGAATAATTTAAACATAGCAACCTAAAGATTGGAAGATTAAGGAAGCACGACTAGAAATAATAAGAGTGACTTTAAGATGACAAGTATGTGTTCGGGATTTGAATCCCGCTGGGTGCTGTCGGCTAAGGCTACGGAATATCGCTCCTACGTGATTATCGACTAAATAGCAGTAATTTTCTACCCACTCACGGATTTGCTATCGCCCTAAACGCTTGTGGGAATCTAAGTTTAGCAATTACTAGATGGCGAGGATCGAGTATTTGCTGTCGCCCTATACTCGAATCCTAACGTCTACGAATGGCCTAGTCGTTATTTAGCTGTCGCCCTAAACGAGGTACCATACATTCACATCAACACATAGACATATTGATGTAAAGAAGCAATATCATAGAACGATAAATAGTCGAATACACGTGTTCACGATTATCCTACTCCTTAACTACGACATAACCCAACGTTCATCTACTCCCAAACACACAAGAGATTTAGCTACTCATATTAGGCAAAACAACAACGAGAATTAAAGGAAACGAGGATAGAGAACTCATAAAATCTTCCCTAATAAGTGAGTATGGCGGTTCTGAGGTGGAGCTCTCGTTCCTCGATCGAATGAACGTGACTGCGTTGTTGGATCGTCTCTTACGTGTCTCCGAATGAAAGAGTAGCTTCTAGGGTTCTTCTTCCTCTTCTTTTCTGTTGCTTTTCGGCTCTATTAGGTTGTGTTTGAGTTCTGAGAAGAACTCCCCTTTTATGCATCGAATTTGGGCCAAAACCCTGAAATTAGGCACGTTCACGGCCACTTAACGGGCCTTCACGGCCGTGAACTACGCATTTAGGCTGACTTTTCGTCCTTTTTTAACCCTTCACGGCCTCGTACAATAGGAGTCACGGCCGTGACGGCGGCTTAAACCCTAATATTGACTTTCTGGAGAGAGTCACGGCCACTTGCATCTAGAATCACGGCCATGACACTTGAGGTTTTCTCCATCTTCGCTCTCTGTCGAGGTTCACGGCTTCGTGCATAAATGTTCACGGCCGTGACTTCAAAATCTCGAGCCACTGTCCTTGTTCACGGCCCATTATGAGGTGATTCACGGCCGTGACTTACGTTTCTTGAGCTACTGCCTGCGTTCACGATCTCGTACATGACGGTTCACGGCCGTGACTTAACCTTCTTCAACTCTCTGCCGTCGTTCACGGTTTCTCGCATGAGGTGTCACGGCCGTGACTTGGGGCGGATGAATATCTAGCTATTCTGTCGATGTTCACGGCCATTTGCATGCCTATTCACGGCCGTGAACACTTGCTGGAAGCCTCATTTTTCATCATTTTTGCGTCGTTTTCGTTCTTTTTCGCTCGATAACCATTCGAAGGTCCTACAATATTTAAATGGGTGTAAATAAAGCCAAGAAAAGCATGGAATAACCAAAAATATCCTATTATAACCCATATAAATGTAACAATAAACGTATTAAAAATACGTTTATCAAACCTCCCCACACTTAAGCTTTTGCTTGTCCTCGAGCAAATTAAAAACAAGAAGAGGTAACAAAATAGTGGCATGACCATTCACAATTCACCAACGCAGATGGAAAGCACAAAATGGAATCAAGCAAGCAATTATGGACACTGCATCAATAATCAGCACATATCGACACGAATTTCCTTAGCACTACTAATCTGGATCCACACCTCGCAGGGATTCACTCAAATCACTCAGTGTATAGGCTAATAAATAGGTGAATCGCTCAATTCATGCAATAATCTAGTCTATACCATATGCTTGCAAGTCAACCACACGTCTATTACTTAAAGCAGTTAGCATGAATCAGAAGGTCTTTTCTGGGTTAAATGGGTTCAGATAGTAATGAGATGGTAGTGGAATCACATATGAGTAGCAGTCGTGTCGGTCTTCATGTCATTGTCTAAAACACGCCAAGAATTAGCCTTTCTGGTTACGCCGTCTTCATATTCCTCTTATTTCTGATGCGTTCCACTAAGCCTTTCTTCTCCCTAGTCTCAAAATGAGAGATGATGTGGAATTCACGAGACCGGAAGATTATTGAAGGAAATGTTCTTTTCTTTTCTTCACAGCAGCTTATTCTCCTCATGCTTCACTTCCACAGAATAAATTTTTTTTTCTTCTCTTCTTTTTCTCTCTCTTTTTTTTTTCAACAAACTGTTAGCATTCGGCGGACCGTCATCTGCGCTTTTCGACTTGACATTTGACCTCACTTCCGTTTAACTCGGGTTCAGATGATCTCTGAAGGCTTATTTAGGTCAGAGGGTTATAATATACGAGGTTTGAGAAATAAATAAGCTTAGGCTCAAAGTGGCTCACTACGGTGATCAGGCGTGGTTGGGAACTTTGGCCGTGGACTTATTTCCTAATGCCTTCGTCATATTCATACAAAACATACTCTAAAGCAATTCCAATGTGTATCAAACGAGCAAGTTCTAGAGAGACGTAAATTATGCACTACTCACACAACCAAGAAAATTGAGCAAAAGCTCGTCAGCTCAAACTCTCACAACGGAACATGGGTTATGTGCGTGAATCTCTCAAAGTAACACTATATCTATTCATGCTGAAAAGATTAAATCACTGATGCATGTTTTTATCGCTCACTAGACTCCCTAGTATGTAATCCACTTTGAGATGAACGCAAACAATCATGCCAGACTTCTATAGATTTATTAACCACAGCGCCTTATAAAAATTTTCACGTAAATTTCCAACCAAATTCCCCCTCCCCACACTTAAGATGCACGTTGTCCTCAACGTGTAAAATAAATAAAAGGAAGGTAAAAGAAGTTGAAAAGATCGTGACTCCCCTGAAAAAATGACGTGGTCCTGCCTCGAGCATTTGATGTAGTTGAACATGGTTGTTTCACTGATTGTGAAATATTTTGGGTCGTAGTGATGCCAATTGTGACACGTTTCCTGAAAACACTGAAAAGAAAATTAAACGCACGATGGAAATAAAAAGTAGAAAGCAAAACGAGTCATAATCATCAAAAGTGTCGGGATGACTAGACCAAACACACAAAGTGTTCTACAAAAGAAACATCCCAAATGAAACCGGAACTAAGCTGGTGGTGGTGAGGGCTGCCGAGGGCGAAGGAACGCCACTCCTGTGATCGCCGGACCGCGTCGTCCATGGCTTTAAGGGCCTGCTCATAGCTTGTTGCTCCTCGCGATAGCGTCGGTGGGCTTCTTCATTTTGACGCTCATACTCGTCCTGTCGGCGTCGTGTCTCCTCATCGCGTCGAATGGCCTCCTCGTTGTAGCGTAGCATTTCCTGGAGCAATGTGTGAAGGTCTGCGGCTGACGCGTAATGAGCGACCCCTGATGACTCGCCCTCGTGATAGCCGGAGGAACGGGAAGGTCCGGCAGTGTCTGAGTGAACCGGGACTGGCCCCACACCCTCAATTTCTAGTGGCTTGGGGAATTCGGCGCCCAGGTCCGTCTGCCCACGATAGACCTCGTGCCACACGTAAACCTTGTTTGAGCGGGACCAATTCGGTGCTTTGATCAGCATCTTCATCTTCAGCATCATATCCTCGTTCACCAGGTTTTGCCCACCCACGATCGTCATCTCTGGTGGATTGGCTGGCCACAGGTTGAGTCCCTTGACAACCTTCGTAACAAAAGGCCCAACTGCGAGCTTCCCGTGACTACGAACATCCGCCTGGGCGCCAAAGGCGTGGGCCATGGCCATCCCTAAGTGCATCCATTGGCCGCGCTGCATCTTGGCTAAGTAGAACAGATCCCGTAGGCCAAATCGCGCCGTGCGAGTCTCCCCTTGTTGTGAGCGAGGTCATCAGGAGACGGTGGATATAGCGCAGGCCTGGGCTCCTGAGCGAAGACGCCTTCGAGCTCTTCACACTAAAGTCGGGTTCACCGGGCCTAGCGAGTTCAGCCCCAGCAGGCCTGGCGCACCATCGAACTCGCAAGATAATCCTTGTAATGCATATCGGGAAAAGGTCCTTGGTGCCCGAAAAATGGTACCGGTGCCCCAATCGCTCGACAGATGTCGTCTACGTCCACCGTGTGGTCCTTGTTAAATGCCCGAAACTTGACTCCGTTCATCCCGTATTCCTCGAGAGAGAAGGTGGTGAGGAACTCTAAGGTCAGCTCTTTGTACGCCGGCTCGTCGATGTGAAAGAATTCGAGCCATCCGCCGAGTGACAGGTACCCGGCCACTTGCTGGTCTATGTGACATGATCAGATCGGTTGGGATGAACTGCGTATCCTTAAGCCGATTATATCTGGCCTGGTGTGTATCATCGTCAAACTGCCCCATAGACTCTAGCAGTGACGTCGTGTGTTGGCCTCGACGTGGACGACTCGTTGGCAGATGAGCGACTTTTACCCATAGTACCTAGAAGTCCAAATGTTAGTTGGCGAGAAAAAGTTAATCAACACAGCTCGACTCGACCAACGTAGCGACGAAATGGACAATTCTAAAGCAAGAACATAGGATCATTCTAAGCGGCATTCTGTCGAACACATAATAGACAAGCTAAAATACTCCTTCTAATTGCAATAATCGATCAACCAAGCACATTTCACGGCTTCAAACAATGAAACGACGCTAATGAAACCACTGAAGCAACCAATTTCGTCAACAATTTTCGGAAATCCCCAAATTATGCAATTAGGGTTATTGGTCCCAAATTGAAAATTATTGGATGAAATGAACCAATTTAGCCAACCCATGGTGTTATTAGCATGTATTTAATCGTAAAAGAGCAAGACAAACACCATATTGGCCTAAATTTGATAAGCCCCAAATTCTAAAATTAGGGTTCCTCACCCCAAAATCGAAATTAACGCACAAAAACTACAAATCCGTCGAGCCCAACACGTTTATAGCATAGATGTAGTAATGAGAGAGCAATGTAACCATCAAAAATCGATCTTACCTTCGAAAAATCCTAAATTCGTATGATAAAAGCGTCGGGAGAGAGAATGGACATACCTTCTTGATTTACTCACGTTGAGCTAGATGAATTTTGTCGATGTGTGTTGCCGGAATAAGTATGACGGCGGTTTGGTGTGAACTTTTCGGTGTGAATTAAAGGGAAGACGATTTCGGGTTGAAGAAGATGAATAGAGAAATAAGATGAAAACGAGTTTAAATGCTGAAAACGAACACTTCACGGCCGTGAATTCCAATTCACAGGCCGTGAATAGAAGTAGTGACTTAGTTCGTCCACAGTCACGGCCGTGACTTATGCGTCATGGGCCGTGACTTGGGGCAGTGAGTTAAGCCCGCCTATGTCACGGCCGTGACTCATGAGACACAGGCCGTGACAACCTTTGTATTTTCTATTTTTCTATTTTTTTGTTTATTATAATAATATTATTTTATTTTTATTTTTATTTATTTTTATTTTTTTTTAATTCCGGAAATGTCACGGCTGTGAGGTCATAACCTATAACCGTGACTCAAGGCAGTAGGCGACATGGGATTGTGGCCTTAATACTGACGGCCGTGAATGCCTAAGCAAAGGACCGTGAACTGCGGAAGTGGGTGAATTAACAACATTCACGGCCGTGACTTTGTTGCGCGAGGCCGTGAATTTGGATTTTTTTTTTGAAGTTTTATGATTATTATTATTTAATATATATTTTAACTATGATTGACAAGCAATCGACGAATTTTTTCGAGAACGATTTGCGCGAGGAAAAATCTGATAATCGACAAAGGAAATATCACTTTCTCACGCGGCGTCAAATCTTCCAAGTCAAAAATTCGTCTGTATCATTTAATGGATTTGCCGGTACGATAATGATACTTTTGTGCCATTCATGCCTATAAATAGACATTGGTAGAACAACACAATAGCATCATCTACCATAAATCCCACGTCTTCAACAATCTTATTTTTGATATTCAGAGTTATCTAGCAACTATGAATTGGGGACAGCAGCAAGGTCGTGAGAATGAGAGTGAAGAATATGCAAGGATTCGTCATAATTTAGATATGCTATCACTCTACATTGCTCTTCTTTTGGATTTATTTGGAGTTTTACTTGCTTTTGTGTGTTGGGTTATCACAAGATGCACTTGTGTGTAACCGCACTTGTGTGTATTCGCAGTTTTAAATTGCTTTTGTGTTGGACCTTCACACGTTGTAATGGTATTGTAACCATCTTTTATGAAGTAAACGTTCCTATCTCATCTCTAGACTCTGCGTTGTAACCATCCTCAATATTCGAAATAAATTTATTATAATTTAAAATTTTAATGTTTTTACTATTATTATTGTTTTATTTAATAGTTTTAAATTATTAAATTTTTTTATTTTTTTATAATGCCTAAAACATAAATAAAAATACCTGGGTTGCCTCCCAAGAAGCGCTTCTTTTAACGTCTCAGCCCGACGTACCTCATATGCTCTTATGCTGGCTGGAAGTCGAGGTATAATACCTCCTTGTCACTCAAGTCTTTCTCGCCTCCATTGTAATGCTTCAACCGATGCCCGTTCACCTTGAAAGTACCCTGCTCCATACCTGAAATCTCAACAGTACCGTACGGAAAAACACGAGTGACAGTGAACGGTCCTGACCAACGTGATCTAAGCTTGCCAGGAAAAAGCCTGAGTCGAGAATTAAAGAGGAGGACTTGGTCCCCTTCTTGAAATTCTCGCCTGTGCCTAATTTTGCTATCATGGTAGGCTTTTGAACGCTCCTTATACATTCTAGCATTATCATAAGCTGATAAACGCCACTCGTCTAGCTCATTAATTTGGAGCTGCCGCTTTCCGCCGGCTTTCCCCAAATCCATGTCCAATGACTTGATTGCCCAATAGGCTTTATGTTCGATTTCTACGGGGAGGTGGCATGCCTTCCCGTAGACCAATCTATACGGTGTAGTGCCTATTGGTGTCTTATACGCAGTTCTATATGCCCAAAGTGCATCGTTCAGCTTATTTGCCCACTCCCTACGGTTCCCTTCTATGGTCTTCTCTAGAATGCGTTTCAACTCACGGTTCACTACTTCGACCTGACAGCTGGCTTGGGAAGGTAAGGGGTGGATAGGCTGTGTCTAACATCGTAACGCTCTAACGTGCGCGCAAACTGGGTGTTACAGAAATGTGTACCTCTATCACTAATAATGCACCTAGGCGCCCCAAAACGTGAGAATAATGCTCGAAGAAGTCTAACGCCTACCCTAGCGTTGTTCGTGGGTAAGGCTTGAGCCTCGGCCCACTTAGACACATAATCGACAGCAACTAGGATGTACTTATTATTGTACGAGCTAGGAAACGGACCCATAAAATCTATACCCCATACATCAAAAATCTCGCAAACTAAGATGAAGTTCTGGGGCATTTCGTCGCGTTTCGAGAGATTACCTGCGCGCTGACACTGATCACAGGTGTCAACGTACCTTTGTGCGTCTTTGAAGATAGTGGGCCAGTAGAATCTGCTTTCCAACACCTTCTGGGCGGTTCTGTTGGCTGCGTAGTGCCCTCCGGTGGGTCCGTTGTGGCAGTGCCTCAGGATCTGTGTCGTCTCTGGAGCGGCAACGCATCGTCGTATCACCTGGTCTGCACATCGCCTGGAAAGATATGGGTCTTCCCAAAAGTAGTACCTCAAATCAGAAAAGAATTTCTTCTTTTGCTGACTGGTGTACTCCTTTGGTAGGACCCTCGCAACAAGATAGTTAGCGTAATCTGCAAACCAGGGAGTGTCGTCACTTACCACCTGTATCGAGTAAAGATGCTCGTCTGGGAACCTATCTTGTATCGGCCTTCCGTCCTTGTGGTATATTTCGGACTCCTCCAGTCGAGAGAGGTGATCCGCCGGTAGGTTCTCCGCACCCTTCTTGTCCCGAATCTCTATATCGAACTCTTGCAGTAGTAGGATCCATCTGATTAGCCGTGGCATGGCGTCGGGCTTTGCTAACAAGTACTTAAGAGCAGAATGGTCAGTAAAAACAATAACTTTGGATAGGATAAGATATGACCTGAACTTGTCGAAAGCAAACACGACGGCCAACAGCTCCTTTTCGATGGTCGTGTAATTGGCCTGGGCTGCGTCTAACGTCTTACTCGCGATGTAGATCGGCCTGAAATGGTTGTCCTTACGCTGCCCTAGCACGGCCCCAACTGCATAGTCACTAGCATCGCACATTAGTTCAAAGGGCAGCCCCCAGTCGGGGGCGACCATAATAGGTGCTGCGATAAGTCGCTCCTTAAGTAAATTGAAAGCATGCAAGCACTCGTCATTAAAATCAAACGGGGCAGGTTACTGGGGGAAGGCTATGCCTGATCAACTCAGTGCTTCTTGCTACGCATGGTTACTGGGGGTCAGTATTCATGCTGCCTAAATCAATATCCAAAGAGGTGGATCAGGCCTGCAAGGTCTTCTTATGGGGGAAGAAGGCACAGGGCAGAAGCATTCCTCTAATCAGTTGGGACAAAGTTTGTTTGCCTCGTAGAAAGGGAGGATTGAATTTGCGGGATTGTGAAACCTGGAATAGTGCACTTGCGGGTAAACAGATTTGGGACATAACTAATGAGGCAGATTCACTATGGATTAAGTGGATTAATGCAATCTACTTGAAGTACCAATTTCTGGGAGTATACACCAGCCGCGGACTCTTGTTGGCACTGGAAAAAACTTCATAGACTCAAGGAAAAATTCAGGGGGGGTTATGCAGGTAAAAAATGGCTATCTACTGCTGATGGCAAGTATACTGTCAATGCGGGATATAGTTGGCTCAAAGGGGATCGAATTACATTTCCTTACTACAAGGCTGTGTGGAATAAATACACTGTCCCCAAACACTCCTTCTTTGTATGGCTGATGATTCAGAAGCGCCTGTTAACCAATGATAGACTGAGTGGCTGAAGATCCCTAACATGAAATACAGATTATGTGGTACAGTGGAGGAGACAATAGAACATCTCTTTCTTGAATGTTCATACTGCCAAACCTTACTACTGAAGTTGTATGGATGGGTGCAAATCACTGTCCCATTCTGTGCATTTGAGGGGCTGCGTGACTGGATGCAAGATGAGGGGAGGAAGAGCAATCTGGGAAACAGGATGCGTTTGGCATGCCTAGCTGCTATTCTATAATACATCTGGTTTGAGAGGAATCATATGATACACAATGATAATGACTTAAGTTGGAAATCTGAGGACCAGCTATCTCTGTTGATTATACGTGAGATGAAGGAAGCCCTGGGGAGATTTAGGACCATGAAGAAAGCTGCTAACTCTAGGCTATTTCAATATTTATGTTCATATACATGTATAGCTAACTGAGGGTGATGTAAAGAACTCATTAGTACGTGGTAAAATGAACATCTCATTATACCCAAAAAAAAAAATCAAACGGGGCATCTCATTGCAGAGGCCGAACGGCATCCTTCGGTACGCGAAAGTCCCGAACGGGCAAGTGAATGTGGTCTTTTCCTGTTTCTCGGGTGCTATGGGGATCTGTAGATAACCTGACAAACCATCAAGGAAACAGTAAAATGAGTGACCGGCTAACTTTTCTAACATCTGATCAATAAATGGTAAAGGAAAGTGATCCTTTCTCGTCGCATCATTCAACTTCCTGTAGTCGATGCAGTCGCGCCATCCAGTCACCGTCCTCGTCGGAATTAGCTAATTCCTATCGTTCATGACGACCGTCATGCCTCCCTTCTTGGGGACCACTTGGACCCGGGCTGACCCATGCACTGTCTGAAATGGGATAGATCATCCCCGCGTCTAGCAATTTGATCACCTCCTTCTTTACCACGTCCTTCATATTGGGGTTGAGCCGCCTTCGGCGTTGAGCGACCGGCTTGAAATCGTCCTCCATGAGGATCTTGTGCGTGTAATAGCTCGGGTTGATACACCTTATGTCGGATATATTCCACGCCAAAGCCTTCTTGTGCGCCTTCAACACGTCTAAGAGCTGGCCCTTCTGTCCGTCGTCGAGGGTCGACGAGATGATGACTGGCAGCCCTCCGTTGCTGCAAAGAAATGCGTACTCAAGATGTTCGGGCAGCGGCTTCAATTCCAGGACAGGTGGCTCCTCGACCGAGCTCTTTCCTTGTCCTCTTCGCTGCTCTCATCGATGGCTATGATAGGCTCGTCAACCTCCTCCCCACACTCATCGATCGCCATAATAGTGTACATGTCCTGCTCGCCGACCTGTGACAGACCTTGCACGGAAAAAGGAAGTCGTGCTCAAATACGTATAAAAAATAGCATTTATCATCTTGCTCGCTACTCTTTTTCAGCGAATCGCCCATATTAAAAGTAACTTTTTCCCCGTCAACCGTCAAAGTTAATGTCCCATTCCTAACGTCTATCATGGTCTCCCCCGTCGCTAAGAACGGTCTACCTAAGATCAAAGGGACATTTTCATCTTCCTCCATGTCTAGAATAACAAAATCAGCAGGGATCACAAATTTATCGACCTTGACTAGGACATCCTCGATAACACCTCGAGGGTACTTTAACGACCTATCAGCTAATTGGAGGCTCATCCTAGTGGGTCGTGGTTCACCTAGACCTAAACGCTTAAACATAGAATATGACATGAGATTAATACTAGCCTAGATCAGCTAACGCACGCTCAATCACTAAATCTACTATAAGACAGGGAATAGTAAAACTCCCTGGGTCCTTGAGCTTCTTAGGGATCTTGCTTTGGAGAATCGCCGAGCACTCTCCTCGTAGGCAAACGGTGGAGACATGTTCGAGCTTCCTTCTGTTCGTCAGCAAGTCCTTCAAGAACTTGGCGAAGCTGGGCATCTGCGTGATAGCTTCAACAAATGGTAAGTTAATATGCAATTCCTTACACATACCCATAAATTTACCAAACTGTGCCTCGTTCTTGTCCTTCTTCAGTCGAGCCGGGTACGGAATCTTCGGCTGGTATGGCTTCATCGGTGTCCGCTGGATCTCCGTCGCCTTTTCCTTTTCGGGCTCGACCTTCTCCTTCTCAGTGTCGGCCCTCTCGACATCGTCGACTCTGATCTCCTCAACTTCGGGCTCGTCGTGGCTCTTGAAGTTGGCGTTCTTCCTTCGCCTTCTTCTTGGCGGACACTTCTTGCAGTTCTCGTCCATTCCTCAGCGTCACCGCCTTGCAATACTCCTTTGGATTCGGCTCGGTGTAGCTTGGGAGTGAGCCCTGAGTACGCCCCGCCAACTGTTTCGCCATCTGGCCCACCTGTTGCTCCAGCTTCTTGAGAGAGGCGTCCGTGTTCTGGGCATGTACGTCGTTCGCCTCCATGTACTCCTCCATCTTCGTCATTCGGCTTTCGTGGGCTGCGGTGCTGCTGAAGTTCGTGAGGAGCGCCTTCATCATATCCTTTCATCTCCCTCATGTCGTCGGATCCTCCTGCGGGCGCGTTCTGGTGCTGGCGTGGCGCCCCGTTTTGGAAACCGGATGGCCTAGGCTGAAATCCAGGCGGTCCTTGCCCCTGGTGGTTCTGATTCCCATACGCCAAGTTTGGATGTGCTCGAGGCTGGAAGCTTCGCTGGCCACCTTGGTAATTGCCCATATAGTCTACCTGCTCCAGCGACTGCCCAAGTTGGCATTCTGAGGTCTCGTGGGCTGCGCCACAGATCCCCCACAATGGCACGTACGGCGTGTGCTACGTCGGTGCGGTAGTCATCACGGCATTCACGGGCTGTGTCTGCCCGGATTTCGGGTGTAGAGCGCCAATAACTGTCTGCAACTGGGAGTTTGTCGCAGCGATCTGTTGCTGAAGCGCCTCGAATTTGGCATTCGTGGCCGTTTTCTCGCTTACCCCGAACACGCTTGGTGTCTTCATCCTTGTATTGCCCCTCATGAAACTGTTCCTCGAATAGTCTTCAATCAGATTCCACGCGTCGGTGGCATTGAGCTTCACGAGCCCTCCTCATGTGGCTCCGTCTAACATATGGACGGTCTGGTCATTGAGCCCCTCGTGGAATCGGTTGACTGGGCCGCCTTTGACATCCCGTGTTGTGGGCACCTCTTCAGTAGCGCCTTGTAGCACTCCCACACCTCGTATAGATTTTCAGAATCCTTCTGGTGGAATAGGGAGATCTCCGTCTTCAATATTAGCACCTTTGATAGTGGGAAGTAGTGGTTGATGAAGGCGGCTCGCATCTCCTCCCAGGTAGTGATCGATCTGGGCGGCAACATGTCTAACCAGTCCTTCGCCCTGAACTTGAGCGAGAACGGGAATAGCATGAGCTTGATCGCATCGCCCGAGACCCCGTTGATTTTGATGGTGTCGATCACCGTCAGAAACGCCTTCAGATGGGAGTAAGGATCGTCGTCCGGATTGCCCTCAAACTGGGCCGTCTGGAAGATCATCTGAAGCCAAGAGTGCTTCAGCTCGAAATTATTGTTCTCGATCGGCGGGATGACAATTGTCGACTCAGTACCGCCGAGAGCGGCATTCTTGAGGAGATCTTGAAGTGATGGCTCCTCCTCGTGGACGGGCACTCTACGGTCTGCCATCTCGACTTCTGTCTCTCGATTGTCTTTAGACGTCTCTGTTCGAGAATTTTCAGCTGACTCCTGAGAGTTGTCCGCTGAGTAATTTTCAGCGCTTCCTGATAATTACTAGCCGTGCCTTCAGAATTGTATCTGAGTTGCCTTCGTAACGTTCGCTCGAAATCTGGATCTCCTTCAACAATGGAACCCGATGGGTGGCTTCGGGTCATCCATTGTCAAACAGTACCTTCAGTGAGTGGAAGCGAAATTAGTGAAGGAATGATGGACAATTTGAAGGAATAAAGCTAATAAAAATTACTTGGAAACACCAACGAGTGAACAAAGAACGAAGAACTAACTTACTCCACTTGAACACTTAAAAAGCAAATAATTGACACGAAAATTTAACAAATAAACGTGGCTAAAGTACCGAACTACGGTGTTCCTAATATCAAATTATTCCCCGGCAACGGCGCCAAAAACTTGATCGCGTGCGTGAATGTTTAAATAAAGGTTCGTGCAAGTACGTCAAGTAATAATTAAAACGAATATATTATAACTAGAACCACGCACGATAGGCAGTGTACCTATCGTTTGTAATATAGCTATAGTGAATATCCGAGTATCGAACACGAGGAATAAATTGATTACTTGTATTAACCTATCGACTCGATATTTAACCTAAATAAAATAGCAGGATTTGTTTATACTACGAATAATTTAACAGAGCAACCTAAAGGATTGGAAGATTAAGGAAGCACGACTAGAAATAATAAGAGTGACTTAAAATGACAAGTATGTGTTCGGGATTTGAATCCCGCTGGGTGCTATCGGCTAAGGCTACGGAATATCGCTCCTACGTGATTATCGACTAAATCGCAGTAATTTCCTACCCACTCACGGATTTGCTGTCGCCCTAAACGCTTGTGGGAATCTAAGTTTAGCAATTACTAGATGGCGAGGATCGAGTATTTGCTGTCGCCCTATACTCGAATCATAACGTCTACGAATGGCCTAGTCGTTATTTAGCTGTCGCCCTAAACGAGGTACCATACATTCACATCAACACATAGACATATTGATGTAAAGAAGTAATATCATAGAATGATAAATAGTCGAATACACGTGTTCACGATTATCCTACGCCTTAACTACGACATAACCCAACGTTCATCTACTCCCAAACACACAAGAGATTTAGCTACTCATATTAGGCAAAACAACAACGAAAATTAAAGGAAACGAGGATAGAGAACTCATAAAATCTTCCCTAATAAGTGAGTATGGCGGTTCTGAGGTGGAGCTCTCGTTCCTCGATCGAATGAACATGACTGCGTTGTTGGATCGTCTCTTACATGTCTCCGAATGAAAGAGCAGCTTCTAGGGTTCTTCTTCCTCTTCTTTCTGTAGGTTTTCAGCTCTATCAGGTTGTGTTTGAGTTCTGAGAAGAACTCCCCTTTTATGCATCGAATTTGGGCCAAAACCCTGAAATTAGGCACGTTCACGGCCACTTAACGGGCCTTCACGGCCGTGAACTACGCATTTAGGCTGACTTTTCGTCCTTTTTAAACCCTTCACGGCCTCGTACAATAGGAGTCACCGCCGTGACGGCGGCTTAAACCCTAATATTGACTTTCTGGAGAGAGTCGCGGCCACTTGCATCTAGAATCACGACCGTGACACTTGAGGTTTTCTCCATCTTCGCTCTCTGTCAAGGTTCACGGCTTCGTGCATAAATGTTCACGGCCGTGACTTCAAAATCTTGAGCCACTGTCCTTGTTCACGGCCCATTATGAGGTGATTCACGGCCGTGACTTACGTTACTTGAGCTACTGCCTGCGTTCACGGTCTCGTACATGACGGTTCACGACCGTGACTTAACCTTCTTCAACTCTCTGCCGTCGTTCACGGTTTCTCGCATGAGGTGTCACGGCCGTGACGTGGGGCGGATGAATATCTAGCTATTCTGTCGATGTTCACGGCCATTTGCATGCCTATTCACGGCCGTGAACACTTGCTGGAAGCCTCATTTTTCATCATTTTTGCGTCGTTTTCGTTCCTTTTCACTCGATAACCGTTCGAAGGTCCTACAATATTTAAATGGGTGTAAATAGAGCCAAGAAATGCATGGAATAACCAAAAATATCCTATTATAACCGATATAAACGTAACAATAAACGTATTAAAAATACGTTTATCAGTTGTCCAAAGGCTAGAACTTTGGCCAGAGAACCCACCAGATGGAGGTCGTTGGCGGGCGCAATCCATTGAACGAGGAAATGCTCGTGAAGATGAAGATGCTCGTGAACGCGCCCGCCTTGACTCGCGCAAACAAGGTGTACATCTGGCACGAGATGTATCGTGGCCAGACGGACCAAGACCCAGTCCCTGCCGACCAGCTATACATTGAAGGTCCATACCCGGTGGACACCGACACTGCCGGGCCTTCCTATTCTTCCGAAGGGCGAGTCGTCCGGCATCGCCCCATACGCGTCGACAGCGGAGCTCGATGCCTTGCGCCAGGAGATGATGCGCCTGAACCATGAGGCGCTGCAACGCGACGAAGAAGCTCGGCGCTTTAAACGAAGAGACGCTGACAGGAAGAGTACGAGCACCAGAACGAGGAAGTCCACCGCCGGTACCGCGAGGAGCAGGAGCGCTATGACTGGGCCCTTGAAGCAATGGACATCGCGGTTAAGCTTACACAGGATTCGCTGGCGTACCTTTCCCCGAGGCCACCCTCCCCGCCACCTCCCCCTTAGTGATATTTTCTTTCTTTTCTTTTCGTTAGACATTTCTTTTATTAGTCGTTTGTTTCTATTTTGTTTATAACTATGATGCTCATCACTATGTCTGTAACTATTCTCTATGCAAATTCTTCTTTTACGTTAATTTTTCCTTTAAGTTAGGTCAGGATACGAAGCACGAGTCACAATACTACGAACTTCTACTTACGAGTCAGGATACAACGACCGTCACACATTCAGTCACGACCACGTCATTTTTTTTGTCAGGGGTGTTGCGTACTCGTAAACCTTCTTTTCCCTTTCGTTTATTCAATTTTTAGGTTGAGGACAACGTACGTCGTAAGTGTGGGAAAGGGAAACTACGTTTGAGAAATTACGTAAAAAAAAATTTATGACGTGTCCGTGAACTATTAATTTCGTTGGAAAGGCATAATTTATTGAATGATTGTTTGCGTTTATTTCGAGTTGGTTTGCATGTCATGAAATCTGTGAGCAATTAAGTATGCATGATTGATTGAATCGTGTCTTTGAATAGACATAGCGCTACTTTGAGGGTGTAATACCCGAGTCCCATAACTTAGACCGCCCAATAAACTTACATGCATACTATATGTTTTATGTGACTACATGACCTTCATGGACTAGTTGCATGCCCACACGACGTCATGAATTTTGTGCATGCAACTATGTGCCTATGCGATAACGTGAATATTTGTGCATTAATTATATGCTCACACAACTTTATCTATCTTGTGAATCTAACTGTGTAGCTAATAATTAACGAAGTAGGGATCTTCGAAAAATATAATGAGGGGAGATATGATGAAAGGAAAATTTAGGGTAATTATATTGGTGAGAAATTTATATATTTGAAGTATAATAATTATTTGGGCTAGATATAAAACTCAAATTTAAGCTCAAGACAATATATAAGGTTTGGTTCAAAATATAATATTTTCCTTTAAAGAAAGTGGCCCAAGCCTATTAGGAACTTACAACTAACAATATAAGGCCCCAAAATAAATTATATTGGCCCAACATATTGAGGATAAGGATTCACTTTCCTTAAATTAAGGGTAATTCACGTCACTAGCCATGCCTCTATTTGATATTTAGTCTAGAAATCATTATCTTGGTCAAAAGAAAGAGAAAAAACACGAGAGAAAGCCAAAAAGAAAGGAGAAGGACCGAAGAAAAGAAGAAACGAAAGGGACGAAGAGATTTTGGGCAAGCCTCACCTCCAAGTTGCTCAAAACTAGCTTAAGGAAGACGAAAAATCATCGTGGAGCTTAGGAAAGGGTATATATCTACTCCTACTAAATTTTATTTAAAATTTTAGTATGATGAGAAGATTAAGGGTTACGAAAGATATATTAACTTGTATTTCTAAGCAAGTTTTAACTCCAAAAGAGCTCGAACGTGTGGAGGTTAGTCATATTCTTAACAAGAATCCCTTCGAATGAGAGCTTAGTAACTTTTCAAAGCTAACGATTATTTTTCTAAGATTTAATGATAATATGTTTAGATATATGTGCAAATAGGGTCTAAACGAATTTGTTTTTATGGTTTAGAAATATTTAAAGTTCATATGGAATCCATACGATTTTTAGAAAAGAAATACAGTTTAATCGAAGCCCTTAAAGATTTTAAGTATTTAAAGTGTTTAAGGTTCGCGAATCGAACCCTAATTGACGAATTCTATTTGGCGGATTCAACTTGGTTAGGTCCGTGATTTCGCGAATTGGTTTCGCGAATTAGACACGTTGGCGAACTCTTAGTAAGACTTTATTTCGCGAATTAAGAGTGAGGATATAGATTTCGCGAACTCGAGCCGTTTGGCGAATCCATGCAAGCCGCGAAACGAAGGGAGGGTGATTCGCGAATACAAAAGTTGACGAATCCTACTCTGCGAAGCCTAACCCGCAAAATTGATTTCACGAATTCCATTTGGCGAATTATTGATTTGTAAACTAGGTCATTCGCGAATTGCGAAGAGAATAATACCACGTGGCTTGGCTAAGTGAGTATGTGAATTAATCTAATTTCACGAACTACATGTCACGAATTCCAAAGTAATAAAATAATATTATATAAGCTATTCAAGGATTGAAATTGGCGAATTGTATGTATAATGAACATCACGAATGGAATTAACTTGGGAATTGTGCAAGCACTATGGGAGGTTCACGTGAGTTAAGGGAATAAAATAATATATATGTAAGCTATATAGGTGACAAATTGTGAGTTGTACAAAAGACTTCATTAGGCTTATGCGAATAAAATAACAATATATGCCTTATGTGCTTCACGAATTGCTAGGAGAATAACACCAAGTGGCTAGAGTGTGTGAACTAACTCCACGAATGGTAAGGTTTGAATATTAATAAATTATATGGACTAAGTCATTCCATGAATGTCATGGTGTGTTGATATTTCGAGTCCCTAGGTTGCTCAATAGGCGCATAAATAAAGAATTTTAAATCATAGGATAAACTTCACGAATCAATCGTGACAGTCACTATTGAGGAAGCCACGTCGCAGGCCATCCACTGTAGGGCTCACATCATTGAGGAAAGGCTGGACATCTTTGTCACTTTCGTTTACGGACATAACCAACGTAACGAAAGGCGTGACCTCTGGTCTAATATTTCGGCTATCTCATGCACGCGGGAAAACAGCCCTTGGGTAGTGATGGGGGACTTCAACGCGATTCTTGATAACTCAGAGGCAAGAGGCGGCACACCAGGGGGAGGATGTAGTGAGATGGCTGGTTGCTTCACAGCTTCTGATCTGACCGCCCTTCCTCGCCTTGGCCCTATTTTCACGTGGTATAACCAACAAAGTGGCACGGCGGGCATTTGGAGATGCCTTGACAGAATGATCGGTAACCCGTCGTGGTTCGCTCGTTTCGGGGACTTAGCCTATAGGTGTGGATTACCCTCTACCTCGGACCACTCTCCCCTGATCCTGGAGGACACTTCTCAGCCGCGGAGTAAAAACAAAGCCTTTCGGTTCGACAACTTCTTGATCAAGGATCCCCGGTTTCTACCATTAGTAAAGGCTACATGGAATCAAAATGTCAGTGGCTATGCGATGTTTTCTGTCACAAAGAGGCTTAAAAACATTAAACAACAGCTGAAGCACCTCCGACGTGACAAGGGCGATCTCAACCGCAATGTTGTCGAAGCTCGTGGGTTTCTGGAGATCGTCCAGGAACTTACCACTCATTACCCTATGGAACCGCAATTATGGGCCCTCGAGAAGCGATGCCGCTTCGCCTATGCAAAAGCGGTTGAGATGGAACACTCGGCGCTAGCACAGCGCGCGAAAGTGGCTTGGCTTAAGGATGGAGACCAATGCACCTCCTTTTCTTCAAGAAGGTAGCCACTCGAAGAGCGAGCAACCGGATATATACCCTTGAAAACGAAGCGGGGGACACCTTAGAGGGAGACGATCAAGTTAAAGCTGAACTCATTAGGTACTACACCGAGATCCTTGGACAATCGAATCGGACATCCTCCTTGCATGCCGATACTATCTCTCCTTACATGGCACGGAAGCTAGGAGATACGGAGGCCGAGGCAATGATTATTCCTATCACGGATGAGGAGATCAAAAAGGCGCTGTTCTCTATTGGTGATAACAAATCACCCGGGCCTGATGGCTTCTCTGCAGCATTCTTTAAGGACACGTGGGACACCACTGGGCCGGATATTACCCATGCGATCAAGGAATTTTTCCGTACGGGCTTTCTCCTGGGTGAGCTGAATTCTACGCTTATCACTCTTATTCCCAAAAATGCTAATCCACGGACGGCGAAGGACTACAGGCCTATATCTTGTTGCAATGTACTCTACAAAATCATCTCAAAGATCATTGCCAACCGCCTACGGGGCAGCCTAGGGAATCTTGTGCACCATACCCAAACAGCTTTCATCCCAGGCCGCCGTATCACGGATAACATCTTATTAGCGCAAGAATTATGCCATGGGTATAATAGTATGGGGCTGCCCAAACGGGTAACTATAAAGGTCGACCTCGCGAAAGCCTACGACATGGTGGAATGGGACTTCATCTTGGCTACACTTAATGCACTCAACTTCCATAGAACTTTCGTGGGATGGATACGTGCCTGTTTGACCACCCCGTGCTTTTCGCTCAATATCAATGGCACACCGGAGGGATATTTCAAAGGACGTAGGGGTCTGCAGCAAGGCGATCCGGTCTCGCCTTACATTTTCACATTGGTTATGGAGGTCTTACATGGCATCATTGAGGACAGGATCAACCGCAATGCTAATTTCCGATACCATTGGAATTGTGAGACGACATCGCTATTCATGCTCACGTTTGCGGATGACCTCCTACTTTTCTCGCATGCGGATGTCGAGTCCGTTGGTGTCTTCAAAAGCAGCCTGGATCTCTTCGCATCTCTTTCGGGCCTCAAGGCAAATAATAACAAGAGTGAAATATTCATTTCCAAGAGAGCGGACCGATTGACGGGAGCAATCCAAAATATCATGGGATTCCCACAGGGCTCTCTTCCCATACGCTACCTTGGCGTCCCCCTTATTACGTCAAGACTAACTATCGCCGATTGCACTCCCCTCCTTACAAGTGTGGACAAACGACTGGGATCATGGACTAATTTATCTCTGTCTTACGCCGGGCGAGTACAACTCATCAAGTCTGTCCTTCTTGGTTTGCATACCTACTGGTCTGGTGTATTTCTCCTTCCCAAGGGCGTCATACGGAGCATAGAATTCTCTGGAGGGGTACAAGTGCTAAGGTTGCTTGGGTTGACGTTTGCCTACCCAAAGATGAAGGTAGGCTCGAGATACGCTCTCTTGAGACCGACAACAAGGCGCTCCTCATGCGACTACTGTGGACGATTCTTACGGACGATACCACTTCGATCTGGGCCACCTGGGTCCGGCAAACGAGACTGCACAACAAAACCTTGTGGTCCATCCGTCCCGGGGCGCGGACCTCGTGGAGCTGGAGGAAGATTCTGAAACTTCGCACTGAATTTCGAGGCCTTATTGAATTCCGCATTGGTGATGGGGCCAACATGCTACTCTGGACCGACCCATGGCTACTTGATGGACCCCTAGTGGAACGATACCCCCGAGGACCCATGATCATGGGCCTTCCTATTGACTCAAAGCTCAGCGAGGTGATCAACGAGGGGGGATGGTGCTGGCCAACCCAAACTGCGACGGAATACCTTGAGATCGCACCACTTCTTCCCACCATCCAACTGGGAGAGCGGGACTCTTATAGATGGATTGCCTCTACGAATGGTCGTTTTTCTAGTTACTCTGCTAGGGAGCCTTCGCCGAAAGCAACCCACTGTCACCTGGTCGAATCTGTTCGGCGGCCCATTAGTCATCCCTCGACACGAATTCATGCTTTGGCTTGCGATTAGGGACAAACTTGCGACTAGAGACAAGCCGTGGATTGCGTCTGCGGCGGGGACTTCTAGTTGCATCCTTTGCGACTCTGATATTGTGGAAACGACACGACATTTATTCTTTGAATGTTCCTTTTCTAGGCGTTGTCTTCACTTACTTCGTAACCACTTGCACTTTGGTTGGCCCTATAGGGACTGGGTTGAAGGAATACATTGGGCGGCTAGCAATTGGCGCGGGAAGCATCTTGCCTCAATGGGGCCTCGCCATGCCCTCGCCTCTATTGTCTACCACCTCTGGGCGGAACGGAACAAACGATGGCACGAGGGGACCCGCAGGCAACCTGAGCGAATTGTTACTGAGATCGAGGCTCTCTTAAGTATCCGCTTATCCACTCTTCCCCAAAAATACCAGCTACAAGCTTGCGCTATGCGCAGACTCTGGCAAATTGCCTGGACCAACTAGGGAGCCTTCCTAACTCTCTCTCTTTCTTCCTTCTTACATCTCTGATTTTACTTTCGTTTCTTTCCCGCCCCTACGTGCTTTTCTGCCCCCGTGTGTTGCTCGCAGGTTACTTAGCTTCGGGTTGGGGACGGGTTCCCGGGCTGGACTGGTCCTCGGTGGCGGCTACCTTCTGGTTTTGGAGGGATGCTTCTCTTGCTCGTGTTGCTGTTGGCCTCATGTGGTGGTGCTGTGTCCCTCGGTGAAAAGAAACAGGAGTTAGCATCTCATCGCTACTCTCGCCGACCTGTCCTGCGGATGGACCTGTTGCGGTCCCGCCCTCCTTTTCCGCTTGTTATATCTCCGGAGTGAGATTCTCTTCTGCTGTGCGCTTGCGCCTCGCCTGCACATCTCCCGGGCGCCCTGCTGGTACTGCATCTGGTGCCAGGATCCTGTTGCTTGCTTTTGGATTCAGACACCTACGCTACCTTTGCTCTTGTTGTTTTGAGAGTCTTGTGTCTTTGTGTTGTCTTGGCTTGGGTCTTTTTGGGACCTTGTAGGTGTCTGGGCTGCATCTTACTCTGTGGATGTGCTGTCAGGTCGGTTTGTCACTACCGCTTGTTGCTCGTGAGCGTTATCACGTACGCTACCACTGTACTCCTGTTTCTTTTTTATTTTAGTGAACGTTTCCCAAAAAAAAAAAAAAAAATTATTGGTACTTCACAAATTAAGCAAGGTTAGGACTTGGCGAACTTGACTTCGCGAATTGATGAGGGTTGCACTTTGCGAATTGAGGGTAGGTGCGCGAATGGTGTGTAGGATCTTTTGCGAATTCTAAGTAACGTTAGGTATTTCACGAACCAAAAGTTTTGCGAACTTGGGAGTTTGGCGAATTAAAAGGAGAATTACGAATTTAAGTTGGCGAATCCTGATATTCCACGAATTGGACAAGTCGCGAGTTGATAATTTTGCGAACCATGATAATTCGCGAACTATAAGAAGTTCGCAAATGCCATGTAAGTCGCGAACCGTTCCCAAAGTAAGAGTTTCTCGGGCTCAACGAGCCGCGAACCATGAATTGAGTGGTGCCAATTCGCGAAACAGAAACTTGGGGAACTGATGGGGTAATTCGCGAAACAAATCAGTTCGCGAACTTTAGGGAGCAATTCGAGAACGAGTGTGAGAGTAGATGAATTTCCCGAATCAAGCTAGGATTCGCGAATTGAGTAGGTTGAGTCTTTCACGAATTATAAGGGCAGGAAAACTTCGCGAATTAGTTCACGAATTGGGACTACAAGCAAGTCACGAATTTTTAGTTCACGAATTTTATATCTGTCACGAATTTAATAAGTCATGAATTAATTTAGCTTCAAGGGTTCAAAAGAGGTCACGAGTTTTATTTCACGAATCATGAGTTTTATAGCTAGGTATTTTAATATTTAGGAAATTCAAGGATTTGGATAGTATACTAACAATACCATTTTATGCCCGGGAATAGGGACTAATAATTTCACAGAACCGCCAGCTAACAACCAACGGACGCCAGGTAAGTGGGACTTTTCAACTACAACACATAGAATTATGTGCGCATTATTTACGTGACTATGTGCTTCTATGATTTTACGTGATTCAGTACATGACATGAACTGCACATTACATGACATGGCATGACAAGTCATTGGGCATTTCATACATGCATTTCACGAGCATACACGAGTCTCACGAGAGTTTTATGACATGACATGAGATATGCATGATCGCCGGGGCGCAATAAATAGTTACTAATATTAATATGTCAAGACACGTGCAAGACAAGACGTGTAATACGGCTCTTCTAATGCTACGAGGTGACCTTCTATGTCACCGATGTCAAGACAAGACACGTGCAAGACAAGACGTGTAAATCGGGCAAATGCCCTCGTAGCAAGGATTAGCCTAGGGCCCTACAAGACAAGACACGTGCAAGACAAGACGTGTATTAGGGACCCTACAAGACAAGACAAGACATGACACGATTTTGTGAGGAATAGTGAACATTGGCGCATATGCCTCGGCAAGTCATAACACGGGCACAGCATGCATAAATCCTACTTACTGGGCTATATAAGCTCATCCCATGTTTTATGTGTTGTAGGTACTAGCGAACACGGTACGTGATCGCCTAGCCAGTAAGGCTTTCTTTTGGAGCTTTCGAGCGACTTTTGGGGGTGGTGTGTGCATGGATAACGACCTGTGAGGCCGGGCGCATATGAGACTTTTGATGCGAATGTTTGCGCTACCCGTGTCGTTAGGACATGAACATAATTAGAAAGTTAATGTAATTCTTTTGTCGGGTAAATATATTCTGTTGACATGTGTAGACGAACTCCTTTATGAAAAAGGAAAAATTTTCATACGCACCTTTGTATCTCTTTTTAAGTTATCGCAACGTTAGGCACGTCGGATGACATTAGAAATGGTAGCGATGGCTAGGGTCGCTACAGTTGGTGAGCTTCGGTCACATGTCCTGTAGACTGTCCATGTACACACACCCAAAAGCGCGGAAGCAGCCTTGCCTGTAAGTGTTATGTTTATGTGAATTTCTTGTGTTGAATAATTTATTGGCCATAGGGACGACAGGGTAGAACGAAACAATGGTTAGAATTAGAGGTGAGGGCAGTAGGGATGCCGATCGAGATAGGGAAACCCCGGCCCCTACTGACAATCGTGATGCTATCATCCTCCAGTTGACGGAGTTAGTCCGCCAGCAATCGACCCAAATTCAGCAATTGATTCAACAGCAAAATGCTGGAGGGCAGCCCAGTACGGGGCTTCCTCAAACTGAAAGAATCGAAATGGTTGGGGAGAGGTTTCGCAAACTCAACCCTCCAACATTTGAAGACGCTGTCGATCCAACATCGGCTGAGGATTGGCTCCGAACGTTGGAAAGCATGTTCCAACACAGCCGCACCCCAGAAGCCGAAAAGGTCTTATGCGCTACCTACCTACTGAGGGGGAGTGCCGGCCACTGGTGGGATACCATCCAAACTTGAAGACCCAGTCACCATGAGCTGGGATCGTTTTAAGGAACTTTTCCGGAGAAAGTACTACACTGCTCCAGTTCGTGCTCAAAGAATGAACGAATCATCAACCTCCGCCAAGGGACGATGACTGTGGTGGAGTACATTCGAGAATTCGAGCAACTCTCCCGGTTTGCAGCCCATATGGTGAGCACCGACTCACTGAAGATCGAAAGGTTCTTAGAAGGCCTGAAACCAGAGTTGTACCGCGACGTTAGCATGGCCGGACTCCAAGGGGTTACTTACGCCCAAGTCGCGGAACGCGCTATGGTGACTGAACAAGCTGAATTGAGAATCGCACGAGCTCAGGAAGCAAAAGGAAGTTTGTGCAAGGACTTAAAGAAGGCGAGAACAACCCGAAGAAGCCGTATATTCATAAGGACCCAAAACCCTATTTCCAAAATAAGCCTGGACCACCCCAGCAACCCAATCCCAATCAGGGAAGACCTCAACCTTTTCAACCAACCATACCGCCATGCCCGAAATGTGGAAGGCGACATTCGGGCATCTACTACTCCCAAAACGCTATTTGCTACAAGTGTGGCAAGACCGGCCACTATTCCAGGGCATGTCTGGAAAACCCATCCGGAAGCCAGACGGTGAGTCAGGCAAGACCACCGACGGCAACCGCCCGAGTGTACACCCTTACTACTGGAGAGGCCGAAGATAACCCGTCCTTCGCGGCAGGTACACTCCCTATTCATCAAACCCGACGTGCACTCCAATAGACTCATGAAACCATGCATTCTTTCGCACCCATTAATCGGGTGGCGATATTCGGGGTTACCCCTAGCCAATTCAAGCGCGAACGTAACGTAACCATTTCCCCGGATGTTTCAACCCGATCTAGTCAAAACCATATCCCTTCCCTATCGAATGTTCCTTCATTCTGGAATATGACGATGAAGCTATGTTCTACTTCCTTCAGCATTACAAGTCTAAACCCAACAAAAAATTGGATTACGACCCTATGCCCCAAATCCTTTCGTACGCTCAGTATTGGAATGACTGTCAGGACCCGTCGTCCCGCCCTTGTATTACGTTCTAATCCTAAGTGCCTAACGCTTTGTTATCGTGTGAAAGCGTAAAGTGCGAATGTAAATTTTCATTTTTGAAACGCGTGCGGAAGTCTTATACACAAGTCAAAAGAATGTTCTAAATCGTTTCACATTTCATCATGCTCCTATCTATACAAAACACAAGTGCGTGTGTGTAAATATATGCAGCAAAAGCTCCCTATGCGCCCGGCCTTCACAGGACGTCATCCATACACACACTCCCACCTCAAAAGCAGACGGATAGCATCAAAAGATCGGCCTTGCATAATAGTCGGATCACGTATCGCGATCGTCAGTACCTACAACACGTAACATAAATAATGAGCCACCGAGGCTCAGTAAGCAGAAATTATGCATGTATGCACGTGTCCTAACGATCGACAATCCACGCCGTCGTTTTCTAATGCTCATACTCTTTTTCTTATACTCGTACTCTTGTCCCGACTCATACTCTTTTTCTCATACTCTTACTTCATACGGGCCCTCGGCTTTCAGTCCCTCTATGCGCCATCTTATAGAGATCTCAGGTGTGGAGGTTCTCACACTAGAAGGTCACCCGAAGGAATCTTCCCTTACTCAGTGTAGCCTCCACGCGGGCGCTTCCCACTGGTAGCCAACACCGAGGCCACTAACCGTGGAGGTCACCCGAAGGAATCTTCCCTCCCGGTTAGTGCTTTACGCACTAGAAGGTCACCCGAAGGAATCTTCCCTTACTCAACGTGTGCCCCGGGCCGCATCCTCCAGGTTGCATCTCCCGCGTACGGGGTATTCCCCCAGCCTCTTATACAGGCCTTATAGCTTCATTCGCCTTAATGGCTGCATAGGGGAAGCAGTGACTCTTCATTCGAGTCGACACAGACGCCAATATCGGCGAATATACATCGCACACAGGCGATCTTATGCACGCTCATACCTCGCGCCTTATGTACTACGCATGCGTGCAAGTGCTCATGCTATGCTCATGTACATATGCAAATCATGCCATCTTGCATATAATTTAACTATATCATAACATACACGGTTCACATAAATGCACGAGCACGTAATTCACATAGTTGGTCGCAGGCAAGTTACGTGTCGTAGTTGAATTTCTACTTACAGGTCGTCCAATGCTTTTAATTAACGTACTTCCTCGTTCGCTCCTAACGCGCAACCTTGTAAATAAAGAAGGTTAGAATGTTAGTACTTTGCTTTCTTAGCTAATTATTAATTTTCGTCATACTAGGTTGTTATTATTCTAATTTGCTTGATTCACCTTGCTACAAACTTCTAAATCATTAGACTTCGAAGGCTAAGGTATGTTAGAGTTCAACTACTCTAACTCACTTACTCGGCGAAAGTGGTTAGAATTTAGTTTCGATCGAAAGTCCTTGTTAGTTAGCTAATTTCGATCTATTTAAGGGTTTCGCTCGATTTCATGCAGGCAATGGTTAAAGCAATTCGGCCGATTTAAGGTCTTCAATAGGTAGAAATCGCCGAGTGTTAGTCTTAGCTTCCAATCGCCCGATTTCTTGCATGTTGTTCAACATTTCGCCCGATTGCGTGACATTGAAACCCTCAAATCGCCGAGGTTCTCCAAGTGGCACGATTTAGTGCTTGTTAGACTTGATTTCGGCAATTTGCTCTCCTCATGCCGCGTGTAGTTTCTATTTAATTCGCCCGATTTGTGCCCACTTAATTTGGTTTCGCCCGACTAGACGTGCATGGGATAGGTCCGCCCGATTTGTGACGTGAGAAATCTGAAATCGCCGCTTGTTTTCGTCATCATGTTGTCATCTTAATTTGCCCGATTTCACATTCATGCAAATTGCCCGATTTGTTTTGCATGAGCTCTTCCATCGGCCGATTTATAAATCGCCGTTCCTTTTCATCATCATGACATCAGCCCGATTTGATCTCACGTGAATGGGTTCCGATCGATTTCGCATTGTGCATGAAATCGCCCGATCGGTGTTCGTTACACTTGTTCGGCCGATTTGGGTTGTTCTTGAAATCGTCAGTTTTCATGCATGCATGCTAATGCCCGATTCGACCATTAATTCTTGTGAAATCTCCGAGATCAGTTCCATTCTGGATTATTCGCCCGAAACCATCTAATTTCCCCGATTCGATCGACATCTAACTTATCTATCCGAAATCGTATTCATCGCTCCAGAATTGTTAAGTTCTAAGGTTCCCTTCTACCCCAAAATCATCCAACACCGACTTAGAATCATCCCAAACTAGAATTATGAACCTTAAGAACACGTTAAGCTATCCCATACTTAGCTACTTTCATCAAAACTCTAAGTATAAGTTCACACCCTAAGTTAGTGCTTTTGCCGTCAGGGATACATGTAAATTCCTAGTCTTAACCAAAAGTTTAACTAGATAATCTTAGTAAAAGGAATGGCAATAGCTTAGGGATTTAGCTTTACTTACTAATTTTGAAATTCCAAACTAGCTTGAGGTATTCTTTGAGTTGAACTCCTCTCGGCCTTTTCTTCTTCCTTCTTTTCTTGATTTTCGTTGATGACTTAAGTGAGGTTATGTGGTTGTGTTGGTTTGATTTAGATATTTTCCTTTGTTTATGATGGTTAAGGTATGGGTTGGCGTGGGTTTTTCCTTGAATTAAGGAATTTTGTCTCCCATTAGACTTTTCATATATTGGGCCTAATTGTTAAGTTCCATGGCTTTTTTTCCAAAACGGTTTCTCTCTCTAGTTTCTCTCTCTAGCGCGATTTCTCTCTCAAGAAACCCTAGCCACCTTTTAAAAAATTTTTGAATCCCGCCTATCTCCATCATCTCGCCGGCAACGATCATCACCACCTTGCAGATCGTCGACGATCATTTCTGTTCCCTCCATCGCCGGATTCTCACGGCGGTGGAAGGATTTTAATCCTTCTTTGCGTTTGAATATCTCCTTCAAACTCGTCAAGGGCTGTTACGTTCGGCCTTGGTTCTGATATCATGGTGTCCTCTTCGACCATGATTGGCTCTTTGATATCCTCCGCGCCTTCGTCTGATCGGGGGATTAGGATACTTACGCCGGAATTGGAGAATTTTTCGGGATCTGGTATACGCGATGATGGGGCCGCGTTTGATCTCTTGGTGACCAAGAAACGTGGAGGTGTTTCATCCTTGGAAGAGTGCGACCGTCATCTGACCGTTATGGATCAGTCGGAAGGGATTATGAATGGATCCGATCGACGTATCGCACCCGGCCCGATATTTGAAACGAATTCTACGGGATCGCAATCACGGAGTTTGGAGCGATCTACGGTTGGTTTTACGCAGGATTTATCGCAGGATTTGGAGATGATCAGAATGAAATACCCGGATTTCGCAGCCTCGTTTGAATTCGAATCTTGTGCGGCTCTTGCTCATCGAGTTTTGGGTGGAAAGGATGCGGTGAATTTAGGTTTTCCGGCCGCGCGTTCTTCAGGATCGGGATCGGGAACGCCGTCGACGACGGCTGAGATATTGGGAAGCAATCCGATTATCAAGTATTCATCGATCGGCCACTGGTGTGACGCGATTTCTGCGGCCTCGTCGGATGTGGAAACGGAGTTGACGAACCCTAATTCTCTACGGTCTTCATCTCATACGGCTGATATTTCCAATGCAGGCCCGATGTGTCCGGTGGCGGCTGAGCATGTTGAGAAGAATTCTTCCCATGGACCGAGGAGTCTTGATGGGGATGATCGGAACCAGCATCGATGGGATCCGAATAGGCGGCCAGCCGTTTCTATTTTAAAACGGGCTGCAACTCGGAAGGGTACACCACCCCCGCCGAAAAATTCCGGTTCGTCCGATCTTGTCAACGACGACGTGCGGTCATGTATTCGTCGAGAGCCTCTCCGTGACAATGGTGTTGACAAGTCGGCTGATTCGGCTGTTTCATTGATGGCTCGATCAGTTGGGTTCTCTCGGGATAACGAGCCTCGGGTTTCTCTAACCGGGCCTAAGGTCACAAGTTCTAGGTCTGAAAGTAATCGGCTGCTGCCCAAGATTGATGCCACGCCTGGTGCAATCAAGACGGTTTTTGGCCGACTTGGTCCGGTTGGTTCAATCGGGAGTGATTCGGGACGTGACTCGTACGCGGCTAGGCTTAAAGGTTCTTCCTCGACGGGGCGGGAGAAGATGGCGCGCATCAAGCTGGACTATACGCCACCTACGATTATTGACGGGCAGCTTGAGGTACGCCCCACGTGGGAAGTTGCAAAGAAGGGATTTGCGCGTTGGGATCATACTCTTGTTGGATACTTCCTTGGGAAGAAACCTTTCTTCCCCTTTGTAGAGAGATTTTTCCGTAATCTGTGGGTGGGGGTTGTCGAAGTGAAAGCGACGCAAAACGGATTCTTCAAGTTTCGGTTTGAATCCGATGAGATGATGAATCGGGTGTTGGAAGGAGGTCCGTGACTGATGCATGGGCAGCCACTTTTTCTCGAGACATGGCGCCCGGGTATGTCTATTGATAAGCGGGACCACACGGAGATTCCGCTTTGGATTCGTTTGTGGCACGTGCCCGGGGAATTTTGGACTCCGGAGGGTCTCGGTGTGGTGGCTAGCGCGGTGGGTCGACCATTGTTTACGGATGGTGGGACGACCAATATGGCGCGCATTGACTTCGCGCGTGTTTGTGTCTCGAAGAAGTTAGACGAGCCGTTTATCGACAAATTTCAGATTCGGCTACCGAATGCCGATGGCGGATGGGACGTTAGCGTGGCTGTTCGGGTAGAGTATGAATGGAAGCCATCGAAATGTGGGGAATGTGATTCATGGATGCACTCATCCGCTGCTTGTCCGCGTCGTAAGGGGAAGGATGCTTCGAAGTATCCAGCCCGGAATTACCAACGTACGAGGCAGCCCCGTCGCTCTTAGGGCTCGGATGACTCTCAGCCCGATCATGGTTGGAACCAAGTGGGTCTCAAGGGAATGACGAAAGCTACATGCCACAATAACGCGGTAGTGGAACAGTCCAGCCAGCCTTCTCGCGCCGAGCCGAGACAAAACGTGCCGAGAGCTATATCACACAGAAACAGCCCGCCAAGGCTGAATTGCGGCTTATTCGCCGAAGGCCAGGGCTGATGTCAACTCCTTCTCGGTCCTTCAGGGTCTCTCCGAATCTGGTGAGCTACCCTCTACTTCTACCTCCTCGGGTCCTAATGATGCAGCCCGTTCGAGTGGTGTTATATGATCAGTGTTGGGGTATGGAATGTGCGTGGTCTCAACAAACGAGACCACGGGAGAGGAGTGGAGGATTTGGTGTCGCGAAACGGGTTGCATTTACTTGCGCTTTTGGAGACTAGAGTTTCGACAGTTAATGCGGCTTCCATCTCGGGCCGTATTAACTCTACGTGGACGTGGTTCTTTGATTATGATAGTGGTCCGGGATCACGTATTTGGGTTGGATGGGATCCATCTTGGATTCAGGTCTCTATTGAGGCCTTTACTGGGTAGTCTATCCACTGCAAGGTGTTCTCTATAGCTGCTAATGAGACCACCTTTTTATCCTTCATTTATGGGAGGAATCGTCGGGAGGAGAGGTGCGAGCTTTGGGAGGATATTGTTAGTACGTCTGCTCTACGCCATAACGACCCGTGGATTGTCTTAGGTGACTTTAATGCTATTGTTGATGCTGCGGAAGGAAGGGGAGGAGTTATTACTGATCGTGATACTCGTGATTTACGCGACTGCCTTCTACGAGCTGATTTGATGACTTTACCACATACCGGACAATTTTACACGTGGTATAATCAGCAGCGGGCCGAGGCGGGAATCTGGCGAAGACTTGACCGCGTGCTTGGAAATCCGGTGTGGTTCGCCAAGTACCCTGACTGCTCTTATAGGGCTGACCTTCCCGGGATTTCTGACCATAGCCCGTTGCTTCTCGGTGAAGTCCGGGGTACCCTGAGGTTATCGACGTTTCGTTTCGATAACCTTTTGATCCATGATGCATCCTTTTTAGCGCAGGTTCAGCGGGTTTGGGATGTTGCGCGATCGGGCTATCCTATGTATGTTTTCACGCGGCGCCTTAAGGACCTCAAGCCTTTATTCCGACAGATGCGAAGGGCGAAGGGGGATCTTGCGGTGAATGTTGTCGAAGCCAAGCGCTTCCTTGACATCTGTCAGGATTTTGAGAGTAGATTCCCGAATGAGGCGTTCTTCCACGACTTGGAGCGAGTGTGCCGAGTCTTATACACGAGGGCTGTGGATATGGAGCACTCCGCGTTGTCGCAACGGGCCAAGCTCTCTTGGCTCAAGGAGGGCGATCAGTGCACGTCTTTCTTCTTCCGACGTGTTGCCATGAGACGTGCACGGAATCGGATTCTTGCCTTGGATTCTGAGAGTGGGGAGCTGATCCATGGTGAGGAGGCTGTTCGTGATGAGTTGGTACGTTTCTATCGTGAGCTGTTGGGAGTTTCGGCGAGGCCTAATCCGGTTACCCAATCGGATCTCGCGCCTTATATCACTCGATCTCTTTCGGGGGATGCGGCTTCTCATATGATCAGACCTATTGAGCCGACTGAGATCAAGGAGGCTCTCTTCTCTATGGGGGACGAGAAGGCTCCGGGACCGGACGGATTTACGGCCGCTTTCTTTAAAGCGGCGTGGAGCATCATTGGGGAGGATCTCATACTCTCGGTTCAGGACTTCTTTTTGACGGGCCGGCTGCTTAAGGGCCTCAACAGCACGTCCATCACGCTCATTCCGAAGGGAGACTCACCGAGGAGAGCGGCCGACTATCGTCCTATCTCTTGCTGCAACGTCCTGTTTAAGGTAATCTCTAAGGTTATTTCTAACAGGTTGAAGCCTATTCTGGGGGAGCTCGTTCACCCGACTCAGATGGCCTTTATTTCGGGACGGAAGATCAGCGATAACATTTTGTTAGCCCAGGAGATCTGTTTGGGGTATAACAGCATGAGCCACCCCCCTCGGGTAGCGCTCAAGGTGGACTTGGCTAAGGCTTACGACAAGGTCGAGTGGAGCTTCTTGCTTGCTGCTATGGGAGCAATGGGTTTCCATCCGACATTCGTTGAGTGGATTCGCTGTTGTGTCACTACTACGACCTTTTCCATTAACTTACATGGAACGCAGGCAGGGTACTTCCATGGGAAGAGAGGCCTTCGACAGGGGGACCCGCTGTCCCCGTACCTTTTTACGTTGGTGATGGAGACATTACGGGGGATGGTTACTTATCACATTGGCCAGGAGCTGCATTTTCTTTATCATTGGCGTTGTGAGGCGTCGAAGCTGGCCATGCTTGCGTTCGCGGACGACCTGTTACTTTTTTGCCATGCTGATGAGGTTTCGATTGGGGTTCTTAAGGATGCGCTGGATGACTTTGCGGGGGCTTCGGGGTTACAGCCGAGCCTCGCCAAGAGCGAGATGTTTGTGAGAAAGCGTGCTGAGAGCCTTTCGCCGCACTTTCAGACGATTCTTGGCATTCCACAGGGGCAGCTGCCTGTGCGCTACCTGGGGGTTCCTCTGATTCCAGGTAGACTCTCTATTTCTGATTGTGCGCCTTTACTTCAGAAGGTCGATAGGAGGTTGGGATCTTGGCTGAATAAGTCACTCTCTTACGCCGGGAGAGTGCAACTTATCAAGTCAGTCCTTTCGTCTCTTCATATCTATTGGGCGGGTATTTTCCTCCTCCCGAAGGGTGTTATACGGGCTATTGAGACGCGCATGAGGACATTCTTATGGGGTGGCTCACCTGCGCGAGTTGCTTGGGCTGATGTTTGTCTTCCGATCGCCGAAGGAGGACTTGGGATTCGGTCCATTGAGACTGATAATCGTGTGCTGCTCCTTCGTCATTTATGGGGTGTGGTTTCGCACGCTCCGGACTCGATTTGGGTTGACTGGTTGTACAGCACTAGATTGCATAACAGGTCTCTTTGGGAGCTGTCGCTGGGGAATAATGCTTCTTGGAGTTGGAAGAAGTTGCTCAAGCTTCGGAATGTCATCCGCTCCTTCATTTCTTATCAGGTGGGTGATGGGAGTTCCATATGGCTATGGAAGGACCCTTGGCTGTTGATGACCTCGCTGCTGGAGAGACACCCTAGGGGGCCGATGGTGATGGGTCTGCCTCATGATTCATGCCTCAGTGAGGTCATTACGTCAGATGGTTGGTCTTGGCCAGCCATGACGTCCTCCGAGTTTCTGGAGATTGATCCTCTGCTGCCTCCGGCGGAGCCGTCGCGGCCTGATCGTGTTCGCTGGATTGGGACGCTTGATGGACGTTTCTCTGCGAGGGCGGTTCGTGAGGCCACTCGTCCTCGGCGGGACAGAGTCATTTGGGCTTCTCTCTTCGGGGGCTGCTTGCGCATACCTCGCCATGAGTTCATTCTCTGGCTTGCTATTCGAGGACGTCTCTCCGTTCGCAGTTTACCTTTGGTGGCTCAGCGCGCGGGAACGGATGCCTGCCTCCTCTGTGATACCGGAATCGGGAGACGATTTCCCATCTTTTTCTTTTCTTGTGCCTTTTCTTTGAGATGCCGACAGATGCTCAGGGACAGGATTAGGTGGCGGATACCATATATTGACTGGGATAGGAGCTTTCACTGGGCTGCTCTGAAGTGGAGGAGTCAGCACTTATTTCATATTGCTTATCGACATGTCCTTGCGTCGATTGTTTATCACATTTGGCAGGAGCGGAACAGGCGATGGAGGGAGAACATACGTTCTACCCCTGCCCATGTTGTGGCCACGGTCCTCGGCATCCTTGGTGCCCGTCTTGGGACTATTGGAGAGAAGCATGCCCTACAGCAGGCTGCTATTCGGCGTCTTTGGAGAGTAGCTTGGTAGTTGGTTTTCTTTTACCATTCGTTTTTTGTTCACCAGTAGCCTGTTACTGGTTGCCTGTGTCGAGGTTTACTCGTACCCATTCTGTACACTTTCCATTATATATATAAAAAACCGGGACCTGTTCCAAAAAAAAGAAATGCGAATTCTGGCTCGATTATGTCGCATTTCTTGGACATGTGATTTCAGTAGCCGGGATTTCTGTCGATCCTAGCAAGATTGAGGCTATCAATAACAGGCCTCAACCGACGAACGTAACTGAAATTAGGAGTTTTCTCGGCCTAGCCGGATACTACAGGAAATTTATCAAGAATTTCTCGAAGACTCCATTCAAATGGGACGACGCTTGCGAAACAGAGCTTCCATTGAAGAAAGGGCTTACTTCGGCCCCAGTATTGATCATACCCGCGGGGACCGGAGGATTTTCTGTTTATAGCAATGCGTCGAAGAATGGCTTAGGATGTGTTCTAATGCAAAATGGAAATGTTGTCGCGTACACCTAGGGACAGCTAAAGGATTACGAGAAGAATTACCCAACACATGATCTGGAGCTTTCCGCAGTTGTTTTCGCCTTAAAGATTTGGAGACACTACTTACACAGCGAGCGATGCGAGATCTTCACAGACCATAAGAGTCTGAAATACTTCTTTACTCAGAAGGAGTTAAATATGGCATAATCAGCTATCACCCGGGGAAGGCGAATGTAGTTGTGGATTCATTAAGCCGCAAGACGGTGAGCGCGGAATTACAAAGGCTCGAAGTGGAAATAATACCGATGGGTGAAATCGAAACAAGACTAGCAGCGTTAACACTCCGACCCACCTTAATGGAGCAAATCACGAAGGCACAAGAAAATTATGAACTATACTTGAAAGTGAAAGAGACGCCATCAGAGCAAAGGCCATCAAACTTTGAAATACAAAACGACGGAATTTAATACTACAGAAGCCGTCTATACGTTCCCAACGACATGGAGCTTTGGAAAACTATTATGACAGAAGCACATGCCACGGTGTACTCTATTCACCCCGGAGCAACGAAGATGTATAGAGACCTACGATGTAACTATGGGTGGCCAGGGATGAAAAGATAAATCGCGACCTTTATAAGCCAATGTCTAACGTGCCAGCAAATAAAAACGGAACACCAACGATCGGCGGGAACTTTACAATCCCTGCTAGTACCCGAATGGAAGTGGGACCACATTACGATGGACTTCATCGTCGGTTTGCCGAAGACAGTGAAGGGCCACGATGCTATTTGGGTTATCGTTGACAAATTGACCAAGTCTGCCCACTTCTTACCAATCAACTCAACATTTTCCATGGAACGATACGCAGAATTGTACATTCAGGGAATAGTATGACTCCATGGAGTGCCGATATCGATTATCTCTGAGAGAGATTCTAGATTTCTATGCAAGTTTTGGATGAGTCTGCAGAAGGCCATCGAACCAAATTGTCATTTAGTACTGCCCATCATCCTCTAACCGACGGGCAGTCAGAACGGACCATTCAGACCCTGGAAGACATGTTAAGAGCTTGTGTGCTAGACTTTAAAGGAATTGGAGCCGATACCTTCCATTGATTGAATTCTCATACAACAACAGCTACCATGTAACGATTGGAATGGCTCCATAAGTGGCCTTACACGGACGCAAATGCAGATCTCCAATCCATTGGGATGAGGTTAGAGAACGAGCGATACTAGGCCCCGACCTAGTCCAAGAAATGACTGAAGTCGTTGCTCAAATACGAGAAAGAATAAAAACGGCCCAAAGTAGACAGAAAAATTATGCGGACCAGAAAAGTAGACCATTGAATTCAAGATAGATGACTGGGTATTTTTGAAAGTGTCACCGATGAAAGGCGTAAAGCCGTTCGGGAAGAAGGGCAAGTTAAGCCCTAGATACATAGGACCATTCCGGATCCTAGGAAAGTTGGCAAAGTAGCATACCAGCTCGAATTACCAGCTTCGCTAACCTAAGCCATGATGTCTCTCACGTATCAACATTACGAAAAAATGTCGCAGATCCTAGCCATGTGCTAAACAATGAAGTCCTTCACCAATACCTCAAGCCGGACCTGAGTTACGAGGAAAAGCCATCTTGATGTAAGACTTGAAACGATTACGGAATAAAGAGATTCCGTTAGTAAATGTGTTGTGGCAAAATCAGTCCACGGAGGAAGCTACATGGGAACGGGAAGACGACATGAGAGATCACTACCCTGAGCTATTTCTCCCCGCCTGATTTCGAGGGCGAAATCCCTTTCAAGGGGCGGGGGGGAGGATGTAATACCCGAGTCCCGTAAGTAAGCCGGCCAATAAACATACATGCATATTATATGACTTACATGACTGCATAATACATATTTTACGGTATTACGTGTCTATGTCTATATGATTTCATGCTCTATGTGATATAATCCTATACGAGTTTATTTGGTACTAGGATGACTAAGAAGAAAATTAAGTTAGGACTTAGGAATAAATTTATAAAAGGTAGATAATTTAGTAAGAACGAATTTTAGTAAAATTTAGATACAAGAAATTAAAGGAAATCGTAAGATACAATTTTAATTATTAGTACCTGAAGTGTAAAATATGCCTAATAGGGGGGGTGAATTAGGCTATAAAAATTTGGCTTGTTCTTCTTTGAAAAATACTTTTCTTTAAGAAGATATTTGTAGAGTATGTTATTTCCCAGAAAGCAGTACGAGTATCAAAGTTATCTCCCTAACCATGTTTCAAAAATATCACGTTATTTTCAGAAGTCGTATCAACGATATCACCTAGTTATTTGCACGCGTCCCGGGTTTGTCTCACAGAAAAGTAAATAGCAGAAAGTAAAGTGAGACGCGATTTTTATACAGGTTATATCCCCAACTGGAATTTAATCCTGTCCTCGGGGTGTGATCTCCCAAGAGTTCCAATCAATAACTAGGTATTACCGGTTACACTATGATTGACCCGTACACAACCGAAGCAGTATGGACACTAGACCTCGTTCTAGGCTGACGCACGCCAAGTTTCGATCCACATCGTTTACCCAGGAAACCTATTCCCCGACTGGATGCAGCTTGCTACCGAAGGGCCACCGAATCCACAAAATTCATCCCTCCACGTGCGTAAGACTCCACTCGTGCTCCTTTGTGCGCTCACACATCCGAAGACAAGGGTTTGGGATTTGGAGTTTCTAAGGATCGCTCAAAGAGTACAGATTCGCAAATGAAAGCTCGACACAAAACTACGAATGAATCGCAAATTAACGCTCAATCTCTCTAAGGAATTCGACAGCTTGTGTGTTCGTTGTGTTCTCCTCAACGTGAAGTGTTTTCTTCTATATAGACCACGAATAGCTTCTTCACTTCACAAGGAAAGTTAAGCACAGAATATGCAAGAGAAAGCTCAATAATCACGTGCATTAACTCAAACAATCATGCCAAGAATAAACCAATTAAGCTCAACCGTCATGCATGATCACTTACCATAAACACCACAGATTTATTTTCATTCCAGTTTAATTCCATCCGTCAGTCAGCATATTCCATATATAGACCCAATCAGCATATTACCATATATAAGCCCAATTAATGAATCACTTTTCAAAATATATTAATTCCAATTCGCATAAGGAAATATAGATCATTGATTCACTGATTCAAGAGTCAAACAAGATATCACTCAAACGGATATATATCATTGATATTCTTTCCTAAAATAAATCAATCACATGTATGCATTCAATCAGAATATCTTTTCCATATATAGCATAGTCATTTCTATCCGGGTGATCACATTGATATTCTTTCCTAAAATAACTTATTCTCGCAGACAGTTCATATAATTTCCATATATAGCACGCAATGAGATTCCATTCATACGAAAACGTTTATAACCAGGTGATCACATAAATATTCCAGTTAAGCACAAGATCACTCAAATTCGATTTTCCTAACACTTTAATCATATTTAAGCGCTTAATCGAACATTTTCACTTACTTAAACATCATATAACATGCATATCGAGTTTTCTAATTTGTACCCCCCCAATTTACATAATTACTTGGAATAATCAAAACTCTCATAGTCATTTGGACCAAAAAGGTCTACAATATCCCCCTTTTTGATGATGATAAGTAATTAATGCCTATCTTAAGCATATGAGTACACTCGATATGAAACCATTTAAGCACGTAGCCTGTTTAAGTATCAAAGCATGTGACATATGATCAGAGCAAATAATTTTATCAGATTTCAAAGCATGCTCCCCCTGTCTAATGCTGATATTCTCATGTAAAGCACAACAGCAAAAACATATAGCAATTACCAGGTCATATCACATGGAATGTCACAAGTTACCACGGAATGTCGCAAGTTATCATGGAATGTCTCAAGTTATCACATCACATCAGTTTGCTCCCCCTGCCTATGTGCGGAATGTCGCAAGCCGATTATATTTATATCATTCCAAGATAACAAAATAAGGCATTAATTGCCTAGACTTCTCCCCCTTCAGCATCAAAAAGGAGGGACATAAAACACCACCAACCTACCTAAACCTGCAACCAACCTCGACCCTCAAACCCAAGAACCAGCAAAAAAAGACAAACTAGAGCTAATACTATCAGAGCTAGGGAATCACTAAGGAATGAAGATCTAAGGGCTGGAATCGCTGTCGGATGAGGCATATGAGGATTCAGCGATATTCAGAACCGTGGAGATCTTCTTCAGATACTTGTTCACCCTTTTAAAGTTCCGTGAGATCTCTTTGAATTTCTTCCGGTTCTCATCCTTAAGGCCCTTGACACTCCTTTTCAGATCTGCGATCGTTCCCTGCTCGTCGTCGCTATCGTTATCCCTTTTCTTCTTGATCGGAGTCTTTGAAGGGGTCTTCAATCCCTTGTTTTGAACTAGCCTTGGCGCGCATCATAGCGTATACCAACATGCTTCAGTGTGACCAGATCCACAGCATGCTTAGAGCTGTCTTCCCAAGCCTTGGGCAGAGAGATTCCCTCGATCTCAAACAGATGTGTAAGCACCATACCATAGGGAAGTTCCTTATCTGAGATCTGAATGGAATAGATCATGTACTTAAGGACGAAATATCCTAAGTCGAGTGGCCTATTTTGGGACACCATGTAGAGACTCAGCATGCTCATGTTGTTCATTGTAGTGGAATGGCCTCCACTGCCAACACGGTCGCTCCATAGCGTAAAATGCAGGACCTTGTAGAGAAAGAACAGATCTATGGGAAGTTGGTTCAAAGCTTCTCCTTCAGAGAACTTTGGCTTATAGGGGGAATTCCAGAGAGCTTTCGCACAGTCTCGCATGGGTACTTCAGAGGTACACCAGTGGACAAAGTCAAAGTAGCGGAGCCCTTCGTTCTCAACTCCCATCATTTCATTCACTCTAGCGCTATTCCATTCAAGGGTCTTTCCAAGCACATATGACTTCACTGTGATCTCAGTTCCGTCTTCAACGAAAGTGAGATTGGCATAGAAGAGTTTCACCGCCTCCACATACAAGGACTTGTCAATCCTCAGGAAAATTTCCCAGCCATATTCCGTCAGCCACTTCACGACTTGGCTGTCGGCCAATTCATCAAACTTAACGCACCTACCTCGTGCAACACGTCGCTTCTGAAGCTTTCCATGAAGTTCCTTGGCATTCTCAGTAAGGAATTTGATTTGGTCGGTGATTTCCTCTAGATTATCAGGGTTGAATAGTGCGGCCGTTTCAGCATCGCGGCTGGTGTCTCGTGGAGATGACTCGATTTGAGCAGAATAAGATTTTTCTGGTGAGGCAGATTTTTCGAGTGAGGCCGATTTCTCTGGAGATGCAGGCTGATCGTGAGAAGAGGCAGGAGTTTTCTCAGGAGATGCAGGCTGATCGTGAGAGGAAGCAGGAGATGGAGTAGGGGGTTTGACAATCTTCGCTTTCTTCTTCTTCGGTTTCGTAGGAGATTTCGTGGATTTAGGGCTGCTTCTTGACTTCGAATTGGTGGCTTTTGGAGAGAGTGGGGTTTCAGTTAGGGAACTCTTTCGCTTTTTGTCGGACTCAGATCCGGCGCCTTTGGTTTTCACCATGGTTGTGATCGAAGGAGACGAAAATTATGAAGTGAGGAATTTAGGGTTTGAATGAGTTTTGTAAAAGAAGGGAGACGTTTGATTATAAAGGCTGAAAGCTTCTGGATAAAGATGGAAAGAAGTTATTAAAGGATGTGATCTCGACAGGACATGTGTCAGATAAGGAAGAGATTTCAAAAATTTGAATTTAAAAAGAATACTTAGTGGAGAAGGAAACTGCCCGTTGTGTGATATAAGGATATCTCGCGGGAATTAAGGAAGGAAATAAGTAAAGATCAGAGTTCAAAGAAAATATTGGCTGAAATTAGATTTTGACAAAAATGTCGAAGAAGGTCTAAAAATAATTTCTCCGTGAATGGAAAAGATTTGAATAAATAAGGAAGAAAGAAGAAATTATTAAGGAATAAAATCGCGGAGATCCTAAAGAATAAGATCAAGAAAATACTAAAGGCTAACATATCTAGTCAGCTTTCCTATTTGAGCTCAATATTCCTAATCGGTCACGGATATCACAGAATCTACTCTCAATAAGGGGTTTCGTGAAGATATCAGCCAACTGATCATTGGTTCCTACGAAGTTCACGCTGATATTCCCTTTCTGAACATGATCTCGAATAAAATGATGTTTCACCTCTATATGCTTAGTTCGAGAGTGGTGTACGGGATTCTTAGTGATACTAATGGCACTAGTACTATCACAGAAAATAGGAATTTGGTCGTACCTTAAACCGTAATCACTCAAGGTTTGTTTCATCCAAAGGATTTGCTGAGAACAACTTCCTAAGACCATATATTCTGCTTCGGTTGTGGATAGGGCCACGGCATTTGGTTTCCGACTGGACCAAGTTACAAGGGAATTCCTTATTATTCGGCAAGTACCACTAGTGCTTTTCCTATCTTCCCTAGAACCGGCATAATCCGCGTCCGAGTATCCCATTAATGGGAATTCCTTGGAATTTGGATACCACATACCAAAATTGATTGTTCCTTTCAAATATCTAAGTATCCGCTTGACTGCTGTCAAGTGAGATTCCGTAGGACTCGATTGATATCTAGAACATAGACCAGTAGCAAACATAATATTGGGTCTGCTTGCCGTAAGGTAGAGCAAACTTCCGATCATACCTCTATACTTAGTTTGGTCAAAGGGCGTACCTTGTTCATCACTGTCAATTTTGGCGGTCTGATGCATAGGAGTGGGAAGTACCTTGGAATCAGCCATTCCGAATTTTTCAAGTAGTTGCTTCGTGTACTTCGTTTGAGATATGAATATTCTCGTATCCAATTGCTTGATTTGCAACCCAAGGAAGTACGTGAGTTCTCCCATTAGGCTCATCTCAAATTCCTGTTGCATAGACTTAGAAAAATTCTCGCAAAGAGTAATGTCAGTGCTACCAAATATGATATCATCAACGTCTATCTGCACAAGTAGTATGTGATTCCCTTCGCACTTTATAAACAGAGTGTTATCTATTGTTCCTGTTGTAAAGCCCATGTCCAGTAAAAACCTACTTAATCTTTCATACCATACCCTAGGGGCTTGTTTTAAACCATATAAAGATTTGTTTAATTTAAAAACGTGATTTGAAAATTCTTCTTTTTCAAAACCGGGAGGTTGCTCGACATAAACTTCCTCATTTATAAAACCATTTAACAATGCACTTTTCAAGTCCATTTGAAAAAGCTTGAATCTTTTAAAAGATGCATATGCAAGTAAAATACGTATTGACTCAAGTCTAGCTACGGGTGCAAAGGTTTCTTGAAAATCTATACCTTCTTCTTGGGAATAACCTTTGGCAACTAACCTGGCCTTGTTTCGTGTCACATTACCATTTTCGTCCAGTTTGTTGCGAAACACCCACTTCGTGCCTATTATGGACTTGTCGTTAGGTCTTTCCATAAGAGTCTACACTTGGCTCTTTTTGAATTGTGCCAGCTCTTCTTCCATGGCAATCACCCACGATTCATCGTCAAGAGCCTCATTCACTGTCTTAGGTTCCATGGTTGACAACAGCACGTCATGTGATTCCCCAGCAATAGCGTTTCGTGTAGTTACTCTTGTTTTGATCCCTGAAGTGATATTCACAATGACTTGCTAAGTGGGATGGCTGGAAGCATGTTTGAATTTTCAGCGCTGTTGTTCGTCTGAAGCTTCAGGTTCCTCTGACTCAGTATCTAGTTCCAATGGAATTGCGTTCACTCCTTTGTCAGTAACCTGTATACCTACATGAGACACAACTATACCTTCCTCAGTAGCATCTGCATTAGGAAATTCATCAAACGTAACACGCACAGATTCTTGAACAGTCTTCTTCCTATTATTAAACACTCGAAAAGCTTTGGAATGAAGGCTGTAACCTAGGAATATCCCCTCATCTACTTTGGAATCGAATTTTCCTCGCTTATCCCTATCATTTAGAATAAAACACTTGCACCCGAATACATGGAAATAACCTATGTTAGGGGTTTTATCATTCCAAAGTTCATAGGGAGTTCTCTTAATAATCGGTCTAAGAAAAATCCTATTCGAGACGTAACAAGCCGTACTAACAGCTTCGGCCCAAAAATGTTTTGGGGTATTATATTCGCTCAGCATAGTCCTAGCCATTTCTTGTAATACTCTATTCTTCCTCTCAACCACTCCGTTCTGTTGAGGCGTAATAGGGGCTGAAAAAATATGACTATAACCATTTTCATTACAAAAAGATGCAAAGGATTTACTATCAAATTCTAGACCGTTATCACTCCTAATCTTACAGACTTTCATCTCTTTCTCATTTTCTAGCTTCTTAATCAGTGGCGCAAGATTATCTAAAGCCTCACTTTTGTGCGCAAGAAATAAGACTCATGTGTACCTAGTATAGTCGTCTACGATAACGAAGGCATATCGTTTACCTTTCAATGACATAACCTGTACCGGACCAAAAAGGTCAAGATGCAGCAGTTCCTGTGGTCTGGACGTAGATATCACATTCTTAGGTTTGAAGGACGTCTTGGTCTATTTTCCCATTTGGCACGCTTTGCAAATTCTGTCCTTGGTGGCTTTCTATCTGGAATACCTCTCACCAATTCATTGCATGATATCTGCGACATCAGTTCCATGTTGGCATGTCCCAGTCGTCTGTGCCATAACCATGTGATATCCTGCGTAACTGCTAGACACTTGACGTTCTGGTTAGCAATATCATCCTGAGTGATACAATAAATATTACCATGTCTAGACGCACTAAACACAATCTCATCACCCTTTTTGACAAAGCACTTGTCTTTGGCGAAAGCTACGGTATGTCCATCATCACATAATTGGCTAATGCTAATTAAATTATGTTCTAAGTTCCTAACAAACCATACGTTATCTATGGTGATATTTAAATTGTTACCAACAGTACCAACTCCCACGATTTTGGCTTTTGCGTCATTAGCATACGAAACGTATCATCCATCAACTGCCTTTTACGACACAAAATTACCTATATCACCTGTCATGTGGCGGGAGCACCCGCTGTCGAGATACCACCTGCTTTTCGTACTGGAATTCTTCCTTCGTACCTGTAGAAAGAAGTACTCTTCTGAGGTACCCAATTTCTGTTGGGTCCTAACATGTTAGCGGGGAAGTAACTTCTGTTAACATACGAGATATCATTCTGCATAGATTGTAATCTCCTGCTAGAATCAGATACAACAGCGGCATATACAGGTGACTTCCTAGGTCTCCAAACATACTTAGGTTTATTAACTTTCTTTAAAGGACAGTTGTATGCATAATGATCATTTCTACCACAACAGAAACATTTAAGCTTAGGCACAGAATGTTTAGCATGCTTTCCTTCAGTGGAATAACCTATCCCTGACCTACCAGTGTTCCTAGGAGTACTTAACAGCATATCTAGGTTCTGCTTACCCTCAAGGAGTCTATCAACTTTCTGTTTTTCTCTATCTATGGAATTCCTGAGTTCTACGATATCTCTCGATAAGTCACTGTTTTCTTTTCTATTTTCTCACAGTCACATGGAATTCCCTCTATCTTAGCAGTAACTAACTCTTCTTTCAGACGTGAGATCTCTAGATCAGCCTCATGTTTTTCCTTAGCTAGTTCATCTCGCTGCCTTATCAATTCCCTATATAAGGAATTTAGTGACTTAATCTTGCTCTCTGCTTTTTGAAGTAACCTACACAAATCTTCCTTACTTTCTTCTATATCAGAAACAGATGAGTCACTTTCATGACGATATAAATTGTTTAGGATATGAACTTTCTAAATGGAGGAAGAACGAGATACCTGATCCTCGTCAGCCATATAAGCATGATCCTCGTCCTCGCTTTGTTCCATTTCAGAGTCGTTAGATTCTGCCATCATGGCCTTCTGCTTCTTTGGTTTCTCATCGTTATTTGTGGGGCCTTCATGTGCATAGTGGCCTGGTTTGTTGCACCGGAAGCATTTCTGAATTTTCTTCCGGACGTGGATATTTCCCTTGTTCTTATTTTGGAATTTTCCGGAGTTCCCTTTGAATCTCCTTTTCTGTTCGAATCTTTCGAATCTCTTTGTACGCATGGCTAGGTCGTTCATCAGGCCTTCTCGTTCATCGTCAGAATCAGATTCTTCTTGGTTGGATTTGAATGCTATAGAATTCTGATTTTTGTTTTGTGACTTCTCGTTCATTGACGTTTGAATCATCTCGTAGGAGATAAGAGATTCAATCAGTTCGGAGATGTTCAGTGCTTCTAGATCCTTTGCTTCGTAGATGGCAGTAACCTTGGCGTTCCATTCTCGTGGCAGTGATCTCAGTATCTTTCTGACTTGTTCGCTGTCAGGTACCTTCTTTCCGAGAGAAAACATTTGATTGATGATTCCCATGAATCTGACATCTGGCTTATATTTTCGTCAGATTCCATCGAGAACAGTTCATATTGATGGGTGAGGAGAGCCAATCTTTCTTGCACAACTCGTTGGGTTCCTTCATGAGTGACTTGGAGCATATCCCACATAGCCTTTGCCGATGAGCAGGAACTAACCCGAATGTATTCTTCTCGTGTGAGTGCGCATGCGAGCATGTTTTTCGCCTTCGCGTTTCGCGTGATTCCGTTTTTGTCATCAGCAGTATAATCTTTAGCGTCCTTTGGGGTTCCATCGGTCTTGTTAGCCGTATATGGTCCATTGATGATTGTCTCCCAAAGATCATAGTCGACAGCAATCAGAAACTCGATCATACGATTCTTCGATACTGCGTAGTTCGTTCCATCAAAGAGAGGTGGCCTAGAGTGGGATTGACCCTCTGCAAAAACATCACTCGAAAAAGCCATTAGATCTTAACTCAGGCGTGTTAGGCCTTTCATTGTGTAACCTGCTCTGATACCAAATGAAGTGTAAAATATGCCTGGGGGGGTGAATTAGACTATAAAAATTTGGCTTGTTCTTCTTTGAAAAATACTTTTCTTTAAGAAGATATTTGCAGAGTATGTTATTTCCCAGAAAGCAGTACGAGTATCAAAATTATCTCCCTAACCCTGTTTCAAAAATATCACGTTATTTTCAGAAGTCGTTTCAACGATATCACCTAGTTATTTGCACGCGTTCCGGGTTTGTCTCACAGAAAAGTAAATAGCAGAAAGTAAAGTGAGACGCGATTTTTATACAGGTTATATCCCCAACTGGGGTTTAATTCTGTTCCTTGGGGTGTGATCTCCCAAGAGTTCCAATCAATCACTAGGTATTACCGGTTACACTATGATTGACCCGTACACAACCGAAGCACTATGGACACTAGACCTCGTTCTAGGCTGACGCACGCCAAGTTTCGATCCACGTCGTTTACCCAGGAAACCTATTCCCCGACTGGATGCAGCTTGCTTCCGAAGGGCCACCAAATCCACAAAATTCGTCACTCCACGTGCGTAAGACTCCACTCGTGCTCCTTTGTGCGCTCACACGTCCGAAGACAAGGGTTTGGGATTTGGAGTTTCTAAGGATCGCTCAAAGAGTACAGATTCGCAAATGAAAGCTCAACACAAAACTACGAATGAATCGCAAATTAACGCTCAATCTCTCTAAGGAATTCGACAGCTTGTGTGTTCGTTGTGTTCTCCTCAACGTGAAGTGTTTTCTTCTATATAGACCACGAATAGCTTCTTCATTTCACAAGGAAAGTTAAGCACACAATATGCAAGAGAAAGCTCAATAATCACGTGCCTTAACTCAAACAATCATGCCAAGAATAAACCAATTAAGCTCAACGGTCATGCATGATCACTTACCATAAATACCACAGATTTATTTTCATTCCAGTTTAATTCCATCCGTCAATCAGCATATTCCATATATAGACCCAATCAGCATATTACCATATATAAGCCCAATCAATGAATCACTTTCCAAAATATATTAATTCCAATTCGCATAAGGAAATATAGATCATTGATTCACTGATTCAAGAGTCAAACAAGATATCACTCAAACGGATATATATCATTGATATTCTTTCCTAAAATAAATCAATCACATGTATGCATTCAATCAGAATATCTTTTCCATATATAGCATAATCATTTCTATCCGGGTGATCACATTGATATTCTTTCCTAAAATAACTTATTCTCGCAGACATTTCATATATTTTCCATATATAGCACGCAATGAGATTTCATTCATACGAAAACGTTTATAACCAGGTGATCACATAAATATTCCAGTTAAGCACAAGATCACTCAAATTCGATTTTCCTAACACTTTAATCTCACTAATCTTAGCATTCGATGTTTCTAATTGAGCTTCTAAGTTAGTGATCTTAGAGGTAGCTTCGGTTATCCTACAATCTAAAATGGCTTTCTCGTTGAGATTTCTAACCAAGCAATAGCCTATCTTCTAATTCCTTAATCTTTTTGCTCTGTTGTCCGAGTTGAGGTTGACTAGTCTCTCTAGAATGGAGGCTCTTGGTAAGTTCATCTATTTTTGCACTAGAGCTCCTAAGTTCTTGTTCGAGACTATCTATCTTCTCCTGAGCTCTCTCAAGTTCGCTCTCTACTTCCTTTATACTTTTCTGCTCACGTTTCATGTTAGCATATTGCTTTTGATATGATTCTAACATGGTCAATAATGTGGAAGGAGTGACTACCTCATTTGAAGACGTGGATGCGTTGTCGTCGTCCGTACGAGTGGATGTTTCGGCGTCCAATTCGTTGTAGAGACGGGCCACGAGGGCTAAGTTCTCTTCTTCGGAGTTCGACGTGTCCTCGAGCCATTGGTCCTGTTCAGCCATTAGAGCTACTCCAGCTTCTTTCTGTTTTGTCAATTGAAGCTTCCTGGAGTAGTAGTTGCATCTCTTTTCTTCGGGAGAGTGCACTCTCTGGCGAAGTGACCTGCTTTGCCACAGTTATAAAACATTTGTTAGTCTCTTTGGGATTCTTGACCTCGGAACTCTCCGGAGCACGTTCTTTGTTCTTGGAGCTTGTAGTCCGAAGTCTATTGGCTGAGGTTGAAGACTTCTTCTTGAAGTATTTCTTGCTCATCATTTGCCCAATGAGAGCTAACTGTTTTCCAAGGGATTTCATGTTCGGCTCGATGTCGGAGTCCGATTCCTCTTCCGACTCTAATGATGAAGGTGGCCTAACGATCTTTTCCTTTCTTGACCTTGTGCTCCTCTTCTCCAAGACTAAGGCAACCGTGTCATCGGTTTGTTTGCCTTTCTGCTCTTTGGTAATCTCGCGGATATCCTCCTCATGCTGAACGAGATTATCGAACACGGCATGGACATCCAACTCCTCTAGATCTTTGTTTTGTCGTATTTGAGTGGATATTTTCTTCCATTCCGTGGCCAGAGAGGATAGAAATCTTATGTTTGTTTCCATGTTTGTCTTTGTTATTTCAATCTTCCTCATTTCATTGAGAAGAGTGAGGTATCGTTGGTAGATCTCGTTTAGACTCTCCTCCGGCTTTGCTTTGAATGAGTCGTAAGCAGTGAGAATGTTCGCCTTCTTGGCCTTTATGCCAACTTCCGTCCTTCGCATCATCCTATGCAGCTCATCCCACATCCCTTTGGCCGATGTAAGGCTGTCGATTTGTCTGTATATATCGTTGGGGATGCCCTGCATAAGGGTATTCATGGCTACTAGATCAGCCTTAGCTCGAGCTCTTTCCTCCAGAGAGTATTCTCTAGGCTCCTTTAGTCGCCTAGAAGCTGGAATTGCTGGAGTAGCTGTTTCGTCCCCGGGTACATGAACCCAGAACTGTGCCGGTCCCTCTTCAAGGGACTTCAGTAGATTTTCGGCTTGATCCTTTAGAGCAATGAAATTCAGAAAGCGGCTTCTCCACACTGTGTATTCGCCTCTTTGCAAAATCGGCGGACGGTTGTCATTTCCGAGTGAGTATGCATCCATGTTTGTATTGTAGTCGAGTTGTTGAAGGATCTTCGTTAATTGTTTTGAAGGTTGAAGATGATATAATGTGCTTCACAAGTGACAAAATTCGTTAGTAGCGTTTGATTCGAAAATTAGATCGAGAATTATTTTCGATTCAATCTTAAAGTTTGATCGAAATTAATCCGTCGAGATAGTGTACTGAGTACTGTTCTCGTGCGAGAAATTTTGTCAGCGAGATACTTTACGAGCGAGATAAATTGCTCAAAATCATTCGGTCGAGAAAAATTTCTTGATCGTGAATTTATTTCGATCGTAAAGAAACAGTACGTTAGTAAGTTTCTCGACAAGTCAAAATAAATCTGTTGACTAGAAAAGTTTCTCGCGTATAAATGATTTTCGCCTGGTCAAACGTTAAAAGGTTTGACTGAAAAAGTTTTTCGAGTGAAAGTTTTTACGCATGCAAAGTCAAAATAAGTCTCTCTCGAAAAAGTTTTTCGCCATAATGCTCGAGAAATATTTCTAACTAAAATCGTTTCTACTGATGACGATTCTACCGCTGCGTATTCTGACCGAGAAAAATTCTCGCGCTAGGTTTATCGATCGAGAAACTAATTCGATCGCAAAACTTAGCGAGAAAAATTTGAGCAATCGAGAAAAATTCACAGAATACGATTAACACTAATTCGAGCAAAAACAAAGAATCAGATAGTGAAATTTGAGGCAATTGCTCGCAATTAAGTACTAATCACGCACGAACAAGCAATTAAACACGTTATGAAGCAAAATATATCGAATTTGATCAAAATCAGAACGTGTTCTTCATGTTCTTCGCAAACAGTAACACGCAGAAGCAATTCAATCCTAGAAATCGAAGTTTAAACTGCTACAGAACTGATCGCAATGATGATCTATCACTTAAACAAGCACAGAAACACCAAATTCAAGTCAATTAAGCACAGAATTAAGCTATTGGATCGAAAAAGGTTTTCGCGCCAAAATGTTCTTCGATGAACAGTAACCAGAAAATGATTTTCGATCCAATTCTAACAATTTTCGATTCAAAACAGAACGAATCTGCTCTGATACCAATTGTTAGGTCCTACGATTAACAACTCTACGATCCTAGGCTAGAATTCATAGTAATTCGATCGTTTAGATAAGCAATTGAATTCGATCGAAAAACTCAAATGAAGAACAAGAGAGAGAATTCGTGTAGAGTGAGAAAGTTACTGTTGTTTCTCTCTCTAGAAATCAAATTGCAAGCCCTTCGGATCAATTCTCAAAACTTTCTCTATTAAGCTCAATTGATTTACAAGTATTTATACCAAACAAACTTGGCATAAATATCAAACTAGTCCTAATCTAAGGAATACTATACAAAACGCCCCTAATTACAAGGACAACTAATGAAATCAAGCACAATTACAAATAGTATTCTACAAGCAAGTTTCCTTATGTTTGAATTTGGAATTCAAAAGAGAGTAAGATATGGCAAATCATAGGGTAGCCTAGCAAATCATTTGGAATTCGAAAATCATATCTTGAAAAGATCTTGAGATTTTCGAGCCTAGCAAGGAATAAATAGGGTAGCCCTAGTCCAAATTCAGTGCTGATTTTTCGAAAAATAGCAGAGGCAAAACACACACTAAACGCACACACCTTTCTCCCAAGTCACGGTTCGATTCTCTCTAGCCATCTTTAGAGAATTGGTTTCGTGGTACACTGTAGCACCTCGTTTCCTATTACCTTTTTACGCAACTATAAAATATTCATATAAAATTTTTTTCGCGATTTCCATAATCATCTCCTTTAACAAAAACGGGTGCGTACATCCGATCTAGTTCCTTTCATAATAATGTACATATATGTACCTATCATAGGAGTCACAAAATACAACGGTCTAAATCCATTTCTATTCTATATGCTACGATGAACCAGAGGGGAGAAGGTGGAGAGCGTAGTCGGCCAACCTTGAATCCATGCTTTATAATGATGCTTTCTACGCAGCCTGCTAATTATTTACAACAACTGTGAAGAGACCGATTCAGAGTATGATCGCAACATGTTAACTAATAACATACAAGTAATACAGTAAGCAGTAGCTCATCCATTTTCGTAAATACCATAGCCGTTTTCAATCATGAAATCATCGTTCACATAATCGTCATTCATACGATCAGTAGATCACATGCCATTCTATATGCCCGTTTATTTTGATACTCCCGTTATAGACTAGCTAGACTCGTATTCTGTAAGCCCAGTCGGCGCCCATGCATGGGACTCTGTCAATACTGTAAATATCTGTATGTGCCTGTACAGGACTCTGTCATCCCCCGATTTGAAGGGAAGTAACTGTCATCCCCCTGATTTGGAGGGAAGCATGCCGTAGCATCCGTATCGTACCATCCGTAGTCGTAGCAGTCATAACGGTTTCTCCTTTCATTTATATGTATGCAATGCTATATAAAATATCCTAAATGACACATATATAATTCATATAAAGGCACTTTAAGGTCACATAATTCACGTTGATTCATAAATAACAAATATATCACATATTAATCAATTAAGCCATATAAATCATGTAAACACATAAGGCACATAAGGTACATGTTGCAAATCATACTCACAAGTTTCGCCTATTTTCTTCGTTCGCTTAATCGACTTTGCCCTTGCCCTTATCGGACTCCTGACCTATACAATTATTTTATCCGTAAATATAAAATTCCTATAATGACATGCGTGCATAATATGCATGCTTTATTATGCATGATTATTTCTATCTGTAGCCTTTACTAGAAACCCTAACTTGTTTTATCAAAGCCCTAAATATCGAACATTCTATATGATATTAAAATTCCTTATATCTGTATCACAATTCTTTTTATCTCGAAATTCTATTTAATTACATTACTAACTTTCGAAATCATATCTCGACATTCTATCTACTTGGATTTCAAATTTTCGAATCATAACTTGAAATTATAACTCGATATTATGTCTAACTGAATTGCTAAATCTCGACATCTATCTTGTTAAATGTCGACATGTCTCGAGATCAATTTTGCGATAATGTTCTATTTCGAAATTTCGATATCTAATTCGGACTCATAACTCGAGATCAATTTGTCGAGATCTTCTTAGTTTAACATGTCGAGCTCTTCAAGTATAACATGTCGAGATTTTCAAGTATTAATAGGTCGAGATCTTCAAGTATTAACATGTCGAGATTTTTAAACATAACATAAAGAATTTTGAAACATCTCATAGACGATTTCGAAACATGTTTCGTCATTTTCCTAATCATTTTCAAAACATGACTCGACATTCTCTAACCAATCTCAAAGCACCTCTCGACATTCTATCTAATTGGGTTTTAAAATCTGGAAAACGGTACACTTAAAAACAAAATTTTCTTCCAAATATTCTCCAAAAATCCGATCAAACCTTAATATTTTTAAGAACATAAAGAACTTCTCTAAATGTTTCAAACTCATTTCAAACTCTAACACGTGTCTTTATACCAAACCATCCGACTAAACAAGTATGAAATTCTTTCACTATCCTAAAAGAAACCCTAATATTTCCATAAACTTCAGCCAAATTAAAAGCTTCCAAATCGAAATTCTGAAGTTCTTAATCTTCCAAATGCTAGAAAGGCTCATATATCGAAAGCTACCTATTCAAAGTACTAAAATCCGTCTAAGTATATTTTCCTTCAAAAAAGACTCGAGCTTCTTTGAGATCCTCACATGTTTTAATACAAAATCATCCCAATAAACATATATGCGACACCCTTTCGTAGTAATCTGGTATAAATATATCTATCAAGATTATAACAAAAGTGTCTTACCTCCTTTAATGGTTTGCGTAGTCTTTATGACTCGCAAAACATCACTTCTTTTAATTCAAAAAAGAAAAATCCTATGTTTAGAAAATTCTTAATTAGTAATATTTCATCTCTCACAAGTTATACTTATTCTCATCTATATCTTTATTTTAAATGGCCTATATGAATGCATGAATTTATGTAAATGCATGAAATTATAATATGAGGTTTCGGTTCCTGACATACACAGCGAGGTCGCGTGACGATCTAGTGCCATCCACCACCATCGCCTTAGTCTTGAAGAAAGGGACTATAAGCTGCCACTAGCTCCAACTATTAAATCTCTACGGGTTGACCCGCCCTATTACGTGTCAATATGTATTACTATACCGAACCGAGCTACGAGGGCAATCGGGAAACTCGAAAAAATTTTATCCCGCACCGTATCTGGGGACGTGGCGTCTCTCGTATGCATTGGGTTCTCCAACAAGTTCTTCCAAACTCGAGGCTGCTTGATGGTCCGATATTGAATTGATTCACTCCTTTTCAGTGTGCTTCGGATGTAAGGTAATGGAACGACCTTGTTCTATTTGCAAAGTATCAAAATGTAATGTCTACAAAAATTGTTGTTCCGACCTGTTGTCAACGCATGTGGGCATAGTCAGATTGTTTTTACTTTACATGACATATTGGCGTTTTTTTGTTGTATGCACAATCTGCCTTTCGAAATAAAATCTATGACTAAGATAATATTTCTTTAATCTTATTTTTGGTGTCTTATGCCCTTACTCATCACATTTATCAACTTTTCTCAAAGGAAACGGAAAACAAGAAAGTTGACTTAGCTGAGAGTTTTTCCAAACTCTCGGCTACGTGGTGGTACGATATTGAACTAATTCACTGCTTAGAAATTTATCGGTTTCGGTCCCTATTAGTTCAACGATGGTTATCTTATACTAGATAATGCCATTGATAAATATTGCATGGACTTGTCCACCAACCAATTTTTCTTTGTATTATATAATTTCATAACGATTTTCTATTTTCATAAATTTGCACTTTTTTCACTTCTTTTTTCAGCTACTAGACATCTCGTCTGTTATAGGTGTCTTGCCATCTCATAGGACCAATACATAGTATTAGTGTCCCATATATAGTTTCATAGTAATTCACTAACCGTTCCTTTGTCAAATTATTGTCTCTGTCACTGAGATTATCCTAACCGTGTTATGCGATTAAACTCTGAAACAGTTTTGGGTACTTTTTGTTTAACAACTTTATTGTATTGTAGTCTGAATTAGTTTTATATTATTTGATTTGGTTGTTATTGACTCAGCCTTAAGGCAAGTTAACGAGTTGGAGGGGCTCGACAAGCTTTATAATGCCATAATATGTTATGTCTGTAAACTGTTGTTCCAACCCGTTGTCAACGCAAGTTTGCACGGTGAGTTTGTTTTTACTTTACATGAGATATAATGTCGTTTCTTTTTTTGTATGCACAAATCTGCCTTTTGAATAAAGATCTATAACTAAGGTTATATTTCTTGATCCTATTATTTGTGAGGCATGCGTCCATGTGTAGGACAATGGTAGATTTGACAGTGTTGCTTGTAATCTTGTTCATTGGAATTGACACATTAGTAGGTTACGCCCTTAATCATCTCAAATATCAACTTTTCCATATGGAAACGAAAGACAAGGTCGACTTCGCTGAGAGTTCTTCCAAACTCCCGGCTGCTTGGTGGTCTGATTTGAACTAATTCACCAACCGTTTATCGGTTTTGGTCCAAGTTATACATAGAAATTTATTTTGTATGTTAGTTCAGTAATGGTTCTCTCATACTCTTTCGAGATAATGCCATTGATAAATATTGCATGGGCTTGTCCACCAACAACTTTTTCTTTGTCTTGTATAATTTCATTAAGGTTTTCTATTATCATCAATTCGCACTTCTTTTCGCTTTTTCTGTCAGCCACTGGACATCTGTCTGTTGCTGGTGTATGCCCATCTCATAGGACTCAATACACAATATAAATGTCCCATCTGTGAAGGGTCATAGTAACTCACTTACATTTCTTTGTCAAATGATAGTATCTGTTACTGAGATTCTATATCCTGGAATTTAGCTACACGATTAAAGTATTAAGCACTTACCGGTATTTTTTTGTTTAAAAAAATTGTTGTTTTGTAGCCCGAATTAGTTTTATAATTATTGAATTTGGTTCTTATTGACCCAGTCTTAGGGCAAGCTAATTAGTTGGAGGTGCCCGACAAGCTAGGCAAAGTCTCAATGTGTAATGTTTGCAAAAAACTCTTGGTTCGACATGTTGTCAACGCATGTGGGCACGGTCAGTTTGTTTATACTTTACACGACATATAATGTCGTTACTTGTTTTATGCACAAATCTGCCTTTTGATTAGTAATATATAACTACAATGTTTCTTTAATCTTATTTTTGGTGATGCATGCATCCATGTGTAGGAGAATGGTGCATTTAACTGCATGGCCTGTAATCTGTTCACCAGAATTGATAGCATGTGGTGTGTTATGCTCTTACTCATCTCATCGATCAACTTTTCCCGAGTAAAACGAAAATGAGAAGGTCGACTTAGCCGAGAGTTCTTCCAAACCTCCGGCTGCTTGGTGGTCCGATATTGAACTAATTCACCAACCGCTTATCGGTTTTTGTCCCGGTTATACTTAGAAATTTATTTGGTATGTTACTTCAATGATGGTTCTCTATACTCTTCCGAGATAATGCCATTGATAAATATTGAATGACTTGTCCACCAACCACTTTTGCTTTGTATTGTATAATTTCGACTATCATAAATTTGCACTTTTTTTGCTTTCTATATTAGCCACTGGACCTCGTCTGTCATCGGTGTATTGCTCACCTCATAGGACAAAATACACAAGATAAGTGTCCCTTTGTGATGTGCCATAGTAACTCACTTACATTTCCGTTATCAAATGGTCGTCTCTGTTTTTGAGATTTTCTCGGGGAAACAATGCTATGCAATTACAATCTGAAGCAATTACTGGTACTTTTATTTAAAATAATTATTATTTTGTAGCCCGAATTAGTTCTGTGTTAATTGACTGGCTGTTATTGACCCAGCTTTAGGGCAAGTTATTGAGTTGTAGGTGTTGTACAAGCTTTGGAATGTCTTAAAATGTGGTCTGCAAAAACTGTGGTTCTGACATGTTGTCAACGCATGTGGGCACTGTCACTTTGTTTTTAGTGAAGTGTAAAATATGCCTAAGAGGGGGGGTGAATTAGGCTATAAAAATTATTGGCTTGTTTTTCTTTGAAAAATACTGTTCTTTAAGAAGATAATGGCAGAGTGTGTTATATCCCTGAAAGCAGTAAGAGTATCAACGTTATCTCCCTAACCCTGTTTCACAAAATATCACGTTATTTTCAGAAAATATTTCAACGATATTACCATGTTATTTGCGGGCGTTACGGATTTGTCTCAGAGAAAAGTAAATAACTGAAAGTACAGTGAGACGGGATTATTATATAGGTTATATCCCTGACTGTAGTTTAATCCTGTCCTTGGGGTGTGATCTCCCCAAGAGTTCCAATCAATTACTGAGTATTACCTGTTATGGTTACAAAATGACCGATTCTTACACAACCGAAGCACTATGGAAACTAGACCTCCACATAGGCTGTCGCACGCAAAGTTTCATTCCACGTCGTTTACCCAGGAAACAAATTCCCCGACTGGACACAGCTTGCTACCGAAGGGCCACCGAATCCACCAAATTCGTCCCTCCACGTGCGAAAGACTCCACTCGTGCTCCTTTGTGCGCTCAACACGTCCGAAGACAAATCACGTCCAAAGACAAGGGTTTTAGGGTAGGGTGTTGCTAAAGGATGCTCACGGGTACAGATTCGCAGATTTAGGCTCAACACAAACTACGAATAAATCGCAAATTAAAACTCAATCACTCTAAGGGATTCGTTTGCTTGTGTGTTCGTTTCGTACCCCTTCAACGTGAAGTGTGTTTCTTCTATATAGACCTCAGAACCGCTTCTACACTTCACAAGGAAAGTTAAGCACAGAATATGCAAGAGAAAGCTCAATAATCACGTGCATTAACTCAAGGAATCATGGCAAGAATAAACCAATTAAGCTCAACGGTCAAGCATGATCATTTACCATAAATACCAGAGTCTTACTTTCCTTTGTCAGGACATTCCATATATAGACTCAATCAGCATACTACCACATATAAGCCCAATCAATTAATTACTTTCCAAAACATAAATCCCAAGTCGCACAAGGAAAGATAGATCATTGATTCACTGATTTAAGGTCAAATAAGGTAGCATTCAAACGGATATACCATTGACATTCTTTCCTAAAATAAATCAATCACATGTAAGCACTTAATCAGAATATCTTTTTCATATATAGCATACTCATTCATATCCGGGTGATCACAGTGATATTCTTTCCTAAAACAACTCAATCACGTGTACAGCTCACATATCACTTCACAAAATATATTTTCCATATATAGCACATAGTGATATTCCAGTCATACGAAAACGTTCATCAGGTGATCACATCAATATTCCAGTTAAGCATAAGATCACATATATTCGATTTTCTTAACGATTTAAATCATATTGGAACACTTAATCGAATATTTTCACATACTTAAACATCATGAATCATACATATCGAGTTTTCTAAATTCTACCCCCATAATACATAATTACTTGGAATAATCAAAACTCTCATAATCATTTGGACCAAAAAGGTCTACAATCTCCCCCTTTTTGATAATGACAAGTAATTAATGCCTATCTTAAGCATATGAGTACATTCGATATGAAACCAATTCAAGCACGTCGCATGTTTAAGTAATGAGGCATGTGACTTATGATCAGACCAAATAAATTTATCAAATTTTAAAGCATGCTCCCCCTGCCTAATTGCTAATCTTCCTATGTAAAGCACAGCAGCAAAAACATTTAGCAATTATCAGGTCATATCACACGAATTGTCACAAGTTACCATGGACTCTCGCAAATTATCAGAGCATATTACATGAAATGTCACAAGTTACCATGGAATCTCGCAAATTTTTAGATCATCAATTTGCTCCCCCTGCCTATGTGCGGAATTCCTTAATCCTTAACAAATCACAAACTCAAGCATAGAGAGATTAAGACATAACCATATAAAAGCAAGCCGACAGAATTATGTTGGGAATCCCCGAGGGTCCCCAGACCCACGTTCATAGAACGGCGGAATTTTAAAATTTTACGGGGTTTCCCGCCCATCCAAGATCGCTCGGCTACAAACACGAGAACGTGTTGACATAAAGAGATAAGGGATCAGCCATGATACCTTGTTGAAATCTCTCGACGATGGCTACCTTCGAATCCTTCGAATCCCCGAGGAGTAGTGCCCCTCTCCTACGCCAAAAGCACACGATCGGGACGCGTTCTTTGCACAAGATCGTCATGCCGGAATCTCACTAACGTCGCAGCTGTTCTTGCAAGTGCGGCTAGGCCAAGAACGAGCTGCTTGCAGCCCCCGATAGAGAGAGAGAGTGCGAGAGAGAAAGTGGTGAGAGGAGAAAACTCTTAGTTTTTCCTTTCTTTAGCTTTTATTTCGAAAATTGTGCTTCTCCTCTTTCTAGGATCTCAAAAATCCCTATTAATACTATTTAAAAATGGCCAAAAATAAGTTGAGGTGGTGGGAGGAAAATCCTCACACCTCCCCTTTTACCAAGTCTTCGTTTTACCAAGTAAGGAATTCAAAATTCAAACTTTAATATAATTAATTAAATATCCAATATCTTAATTAATTAAAATACCATATTTAGTATATTTTTAATATATAATATCCAATATAAATATTTTTAATAATTTTCGAAATTTTATCTAATAAAGTTCGAAACTTATATATATCCGATATATATATATATTATGTAATTCCAAATTTAATAATATTATTTCTCTAAGACAATAATAAAGATCTAAATCTAATTTAAATCATATACTAAATATTCAGTATCAAATATTTTATTTCAAAAATATATCGTGTGGTGAAAAGACCATTTTACCCCTCACTAGTCAAACTTAGTACTTTCGGCCAATCAGGGTTTTGGCCAAGCCCCAAACTCTAATGTCTCAATCTAGGACCTAGCCTTGTCTCTCTCTCTCTCTGATGATGACGTTGTGTCGGTCGCCCTTTTTAAGCCCGACTCTCTTGGTTCGTCTCAACCGGCCTAGGAGGTATCTCGGAGTTCGGTATTCACCTAGCCATCCCTGTGGTACCGAACAGATCCCAAGTTGAGTACAAATTTGTTCTAATCATAATCTACGAACCGACTGTAGATTTCGTCATACGTATAAACCTTTTACGTTTGTCCCGGTCGAGTGAAAGTCACGCATAGTCAAACTTACAGAACTCGACTCTATGTCGTTTATGACGGTGAAAATACCTAAACTTCCCTCCACGACTATCGCGAGTCAGCTATATGCTCTGGCCAGAGACTTGGATAAATTCCCGCACATTAAAAGGATATCATCTATGTACAATACTAGAAACGACACCTTACTCCCACTGGCATTTCTGTAAACACAGGGCTCATCTTCATTCTTTATGAATCCGTAGTTCTTAACCACTTCATTGAACCGAAGATTCCAACTCCTTGAAGCCTGTTTCAGTCCATAAATGGACCGATTCAGCTTGCACACTATTCGAGCATCTGCTTCTGACGTAAAACCTTTGGGCTACTCCATATAGATCTCCTCCAGGAGGAATCCATTCGGGAAAGCGGTCTTTAAGTCCATCTGCCAGATCTCATAGTCAAGGTGTGCTGCTATCGCAAGCATGATTCGAATGGATTTTATTATTGTGACAGGTGAGCAGGTTCCTCATAGTCAATTCCCTCTTTCTGACTATACCCTTTCGCTACAAGCCTAGCTCTGTACGTCTCCACATGTTCATCAGATCCAATCTTTTTCTTCTAGATCCTTTTATTGCCAATTGGTCTAAAACCATTAGGCAGGTCTACATGAGTCCAAACCAGGTTTGTGTGCATCGAGTCCATTTCGGTCTGCATAGCCTCAAGCCACTTGAGCGATTCTGTACCAACAATTGCCTGGTCGTAGGTGACGGGATCGTCCCCGACGCATCCCTCAGTCACAGCATCCCAATGCTCGACTTAGGTGACGGGATCGTCCCCACGCATCCCTCACTTGCGCATCCCATGCTCGGCGTGTACCATACCATATCTATGAGGCATATGAGATATCCTACGGACCTGCGCAATTGCGGCTGAGCCGGGTTTTTTGGAACGTCGTCTAACGACTCTGGAATAGGAGTCAATTCGTCCACTCTCGTAGAGTTATTTCTCGTCATTTACCGCCTTCTCCTACGAATTCTTCCTCCAAGAAAGTAGCGCGTAAACGAAGAAGTAATACCCCATTGAGTCCTCGGGGTATCCGACGAATCTCGCCATTAATGATCTTGATTCACGCTTATCTGCCATCAGCTTTTTCACAAAGGCGGGGCAACCGCAGACCCTGATGTGATTCAGACTCGCCTTACAATATTGTGCATATTGATGAAAAATGGTTCTACATGACCAAGAAGACGGAGAACTACTACTTGCTTCCAACCAAAGAGGAGCCATTGCGTACTTGCCAAAGTAAGAATTACATTGGAAAAATAATGTTCTTAGTTGCAATGGCACGCCCAAGATTTGATGAAGATGGAAATGAAGTCTTTTCGGGAAAAATTGTGTAATACCCGTAAAAATTAATCCTGGTTTTCCGATATTATTTAGCAATTTGGACACTTAAATTAGAGATTTCGAAATATTAATCCGGAAATTTTGCAAAGATTTCCGAATAATAGAAACTTCAAAAATTAAATAGAAAGTTTTCGTGGGAGATAATGATTAGTCTCAGAAAATTTTCGATGTCCCTAATTTAGAGGTTTTCGAGATAGGGCATGTTTACATATGTACCTATGTTTTCGTGGTATACATTATATAGAATCATCAAAGTTTTCGTTACCATTCATTCTTATATCACATTAGGAAATGGTAATATATATATATATATATATATATATATATATATAACCCCAAAGAATCAAAGAGGACACGTGGTGACTATTTATGTTTGTTTAGTATGACTATACTATGCTTTCTTAGCCTTAGGGAAATATGCATCATCAATTATAAAGCACCTTTGGACTTCAACACCTACTATAACATATACATACACAATATATATATATATATATATATATATATATAATAGCACATATATATAAATCGATCATGATAACTTGAAATAAGGCAAAACGAAGGGAAAGGTATACCACGAAAATAAAGAGAACAGCAATTAGGAACAAAGGAATTCTCAGCCCAAATATTCGAACGTAAGGTAGATATCTCGTTTGCAAGACAAAAAAACTACGTTTATCCCTTATGTATATTTGATATATTTTACATGATATATGTGAATCATATAATTTTAATATGTGTTTAAGGTGAATCATTTAAGGTTTTCGTGATTCACATACTAGGGTTTTCTTAGATTCTAGAAGTACTTATATGCTCATGGGGATAATATTCAATAATAGAACATGTAGTATTTAGAAGTTTTCGATATTTTGTTGATAAGGATATGTTGTGTAGTTTCGAAAATCTCTGCAAATTAGGAAGGTTACATCTTTAGATACCAAAATAAATTAAGCTAAGCATGTGTTAGTGTTTGTACAAAATAGATTTCGATATTTCATATTTAGACTGAAGTTCTCGGAGTACTATTGTTGTGCATAAAATTTTCGGTAATATACTATTACATGATATATACATAAGATTTAGGTGGTATCAAATAGGTTACGTAACTTTAGTATGAGGTTAGCATAAATTCTATGAAGTTCTCGGCTTTAGAACAATTCTTACACTACCTTAGAATATTCTGATATGTAAGTTAATACGGGTTGGTGTCTAACTTTCTTATTACATGTGTAGTTTCGTATGATTAGGTTGAAAGATTTCAGGATCCTATAAGGTTTTCGGTGTATTAGAATAATAGTCCTAAAGTCTTCGGCAACAGTCATTAGGTTTTCAATATTTTTCTAAAGTTTTCGCGCAGTGTAAGTCAGTTCTTAATCAGCTAATAAAGTTTTCGTATATGCAAAAAGAATTCGATGAGCTACATAGGTTTTTGATTTCTGTAATCACATGAGAGTTTTTCAAGACCTTCATAAGACTTTTAGGGTTAGAATATTTCAGCAATTAATAAAGTTTTCGGACCCTTTGTGAATGTTTTCGGGATTTATAAATGAGAGTTTCGATATCCATTCTCACAAAGGTTTTCGGTATTTACCTAACACAAGAAGTTTTCGGCATCATCATCATCTAAAAGTTTTCAATATTGTTAAAGTTTTCGACATAGGCATTTCATGGAAGTTTTTGGTATTTATTAATTGTTAGGATATTTAGTGATTGTGTCAATAGTTTAAGTCTTGGGATTTTTATTGTAATTATCCTTTAAGCTTGGGCTTTGGACGAGAATGTAATAATTTAATTTTTTTGGTGTTTGGGCCTCAATATACCTAGGGTTAATGTGGTATATAAGGTATTACCAACACCATTTGAAAGGTAATCAAAGATCAAAAGGCTTATCCTACTTTTCACACAATACACACACTTGAAGGTGAGATCCTCTCCCTTTTCATTCCATTAAAAGCCTCTTTGATTCCTTGTTTGGTGCAATCGGGACCAACAAGTGGTATCAGAGCCAGGTTGGATCGATCTGCATTGATTTGAATCCAGTTTCGTTCGATTCTGAGAAAGATCAAAGGTGTTTTGGATAAAAATCACTTTCGGGCATTTTGAGCTCGTTTTGGGGTATTTATGCTTTGTTTTTGTGTTTAAAACCTTTCCCCAGATCGATTCTATGCCTAAGATGTTTTTAAAACACCTTTGGATCAGTTTTAACTAGTTTTGAGCAAGATTGAAGCAAAATCGTTTCAGAAAAGGACATCTCGGCCATTCTCTGTTTTTGGTCGATTTGACCTATTTCTTGTTGTTTTTAGCTCACAAATCGGTCGATTATGTGTTTAGGGAAGAATTTCTGAAGTTTAGGATCAAGTTTGAGCGATTTTGGATGAGATTTGAGCAAGAACGGGACGATTTTCTGGCAAAACGCGTGAAAGCAATGGAACAGTACTAAGATCGTTCTTGACCGCGAAATTTTGCGCTTAATCATTCAAGTCCGCGAAATTCCCATATCCGCGAAAGTTGATCCCGAGAATTTATCTAAAACCGCGAAACTTTCACTTATACTGCATTTTTCGCAACTGCCTACTTTCAAAACCCGAGAATTTTTAAACCGCGTAACTTTCACTTATACTGCATTTTTCGCAACTGCCTACTTTCAAAACCCGAGAATTTTTAAACCACGAAACTTTCACTTATACAGCATTTTTTCGCAACTGTTTACTTTCAAAATCCGAGAAACTTTCATCTGCGAAATTTGCTTAATCTTCATAATCCGAGAAATTCCATATGCGAGAAATCTCATTTCAAGAATTTATTTAAACCGCGAAATTTTCATAACTTGCGAAATTTCATCTCAAGAATTTTCTCAACTGCTCACTTTCAAAAGCTAAGAAATATTTCTAAGTCAAAATTTTTGAAACTGAGAAAGTCTTTCAAAACCACATTTCAACCCTTTTTTTATGCGAAATTCTTATAACTTGCGAAATTTTCTTGCGAAGCTTAAAAATTCTCAACTTGCGAAATTTTCATGCGAAACTTTAAAATCCGAGAAATTTTCCAACTGAGAATTTTTTCTTCCGAGAATTCCTCTTTAAAACGCACAAACACTGAAATTTCTCAACACACAAATTCTCGGATAGTTCGCCATACAATCACGTCTCTTCAACTTGCGAATTTTCTAACGTGTTAAATTTTTCTAGGGTTAAAATTTTCTCGAGTTAAATCTTTCTCAAATTTATTTAAGATTTGATCCTTACACTTCAGTCCTATCACCCTAGACCACTTTTGACATATAATATTTTTTCACGTCTCAAATCTCGTTTTTATATTTCTAGAACTTCTCCTAATTTCAAGATATATTTTCCCTTCATACATTATCGACCATCACACACGCTCACTTAGTTCTAAGAAATTCTTTAAACAATTTTCTTCTCAAAACTCTACACGTTAAACTCATATTTCTCATCTCGTTCGTTACTAACTCTCTTATCTATACAAGATCAAAACCACGGACGATTCGACTGCACCAACCATGTCTACCACGAATGACATCTCAACAGTGGGCTCCGACACCAGGCCTCCGATGCTGCGACAAGGAGACTACAGCATATGGACAAACCGGTTCCTCACGTTCATCAGGAACAAAGGCGCTCCACTCTCTCAATACCTTCTGGACTCCATCTTCAACGGCCCAGCACAGTTCTGGACAATCATCCCTGCACAGCCAAACGCAAACCCTCCCATGGATGAACGCCGCACTCCAAGAGGTCCCATCAATGAGGATGAACAGGCTCGCGTACAGGCCGATGAGACTGCCAAAGGATATCTCTTCCAGGCTATGGGAAACGAGGTCTACGCTCATATTGAGTGCTGCACAACTGCTAAGGAAATATGGGATGAACTCGTGGAAATTATGGCAGGCACAACTGAGAGTGCTCAAGGGAGGAAATCAGCATGTCTCTCGCAGTATGAACACTTCCAGGCCTATGAAGGAGAGGAACTGCGTGAATTATACCTCCGATACTTGAAGGTAATCAATGAACTCAAGAAAGCCAGGATCTCGAGGGACAAATTCGATATCAACAACCGCTTTCTTGGTAGCCTCAAACCACATTGGGGCAATGCAATAGTGATGATGATTCAGAGTAAGGACCTCTCTTACACATCCATCCATGCTCTCTACGACAGTCTGTCTGCCTATGCTCCTTACGTGCAACCTCAGTCCACCAACACTCGAGTCGACCCACTTGCCCTCCTCTCGAACAAGACCAATGAACGACCTTCCGTCACTCGCTATCCGATGAGGAAAATATCGCTCTGGAAATGAATCGGGCCCCCATCTGCAAAGTCACTGACCTCCGCCAAGAGTCGAAAGGACGTGTTCACTATCCAGTGTTCACAGTAATGAGGCTGGATGAGAGCTACAGTGAAGTCAGTGAGGCAGACTTCAAGTTTCTGCGCCTGGGTGACCTGTACAGCATGCTGGAATCCATGAAGCAGTTCAGACTCGTCCTCAGAAGTACTGGACATCTCGTACGAGCTGAACCGGTCACCATGGGGTATGTGGCTCTCAAACGCCACATGCTCCGACAGGTCAGATTCTTCGCCACCCACGATCTGCAGATGGCAGTGGAGCACAACTTGAAGAAGGTGAATCTGACTCGCCCATCCTTCAAAAACGCGGACGACTACCGAGAAGGCGATGTGATCGACGGAGATGATCCGGCGGTCGCCTACTCGAACTACAAGGGAAAGATGAGGCTGCTGCGCTGCTCCGAAGTGGCAAAATTCTCAGATGGGACGCTCACCATCATCCAAGACAAACTTATGAGAATTTGCCGCATCCTTTCGGAAGAAGATCCACACTGCCGATCCAAGTTCGCAAAGATCATTGAAGCTATAGCAGATCGAATGGTCCTTCGAAGGAATCTCCGCGCCTTCGAGTTCAAGCTAGGACTTCGCGAAACTCTCACACGCTAATCCACCATCCCAACGTCCAAGATCCAAGACTCCCCAACAATTGACACAAAGGGGGAGATTGTTAGGATATTTAGTGATTGTGTCAATAGTTTAAGTCTTGGGATTTTTATTGTAATTATCCTTTAAGCTTGGGCTTTGGACGAGAATGTAATAATTTAATTTTTTTGGTGTTTGGACCTCAATATACCTAGGGTTAATGTGGTATATAAGGTATTACCAACACCATTTCAAAGGTAATCAAAGATCAAAAGGCTTATCCTACTTTTCACACAATACACACACTTGAAGGTGAGATCCTCTCCCTTTTCATTCCATTAAAAGCCTCTTTGATTCCTTGTTTGGTGCAATCGGGACCAACATTAATGTTCGGCATTTTAGGGTTTTTTCTAATTTAGGATTTTCGGTATTTCTAGGGTTTTCACTATTTTAGGGTTTTTGGTATTTACAGGATTTTTGATAATTAGGGTTTGGGAACTTCAAAACTTATGCGATTTAGCAAATATACTAATATGATAATACTTTATTGTTCAGAGGTTCGACCTGTTAGGGAATTTACCAGATTTCTTGACTGACTGCGATTGGAGGACATGTAGGTGGATCATCCATCTACAATACGTAAACACATATGTGATTTAAGTGTTTCATGTGATTCGATGATTTACGTGACTTACGTGTTTTACCTGTTTTACGTACATTCGATATAAATCATGCTTTATGAGATTTCATATATATACATGGCACATGCATGTCACGACAGGACGAGAGATACTTACACCGTAGTGAGACGGTGTCGATTTGAGATATTGACGTACGGGGTAAAATGAGATGTTTGTGATTGGTGACTCTTAAAAGAGTCGAGGTTGGACTCATTGGGCACCTGGCGGAGACAGGCGTGATCGATCTGTCTACTCGGGCGTGATCGTTCCGAGGTGCATACCGCCGGATGAGATTTTTGGTGCGACCTGGTAGGGGGCCATTGGTGTGATCGCCCAGTGCACTATCAGTGTATGCTTTTGTTTTGGTGCGAAGCGACCCGATAGGAGGCCATTGGCGTGATCGTCCAGTGCACTACCGGGGTAGGCTGTCGCGAGACTTGGGGGTGGCCTCCCAGTAGTCTATTACGTGCGACGGTGTCGAGCCTAACCTAAGGCCCTGTGTTGTGTGAAATAGGAATGTGAGAAAAGATAGAGTGCATTAGATCATGTTGTGAGATGTTGGGATCGGGGTTGAGTGCACACTTGCATACACGCATTTTATTCACCTACTGGGCAAATCGCTCATTGTTTACGTGTTGTAGGTACCGAGTCTGACGCTGTTACGCTTCAAGACTAAGGCGGCTGGTGGAGGTTGTTGGTCCCGATTGCACCAAACAAGGAATCAAAGAGGCTTGAATGGGATGAAAAAGGGAGAGGTTCTCACCTTCAAGTGTGTGTATTGTGTGAAAAGTAGGGTTAGCCTTTTGATCTTTGATTAACTTTAAAAATAGTGAAGGTAAAACCTTATATACCACATTAACCCTAGGTATATTAAGGCCCAAACACTAAAGGGTAATTAATTACATTCTAGTCCAAAGCCCAAGCTAAAAGGATAATTACAAAAGATAACCCAAGACGTAAACTAATGACACAATCTATTAAATATCCTAACAATCTCCCCCTTTGTGTCAATTGTCGGGAGTCTTGGATCTTGGGCGTGGAGATGGTGAATTAGCGAGTGTGAGTTTCGCGAAGGCCTAGCTTGAACTCGAAGGCGCGGAGATTCATTCGAAGAACGATTCGATCAGCTATAGCGTCAATGAACCTCGCGAACTTGGATCGGCAGTGTTGGTCTTCTTCTGAAAGGATGCGGCAAATCCTCATGAGCTTGTCTTGGATGATGGTGAGTGTCCCATCCGAGAACTTTGCCACTTCGGAGCAGTGCAGAAGCCTCATCTTTCCCTTGTAGTTCGAGTAGGCGACCGCCGGATCATCTCCGTCGATCACATCGCCCTCTCGATAGTCGTCCGTGTTCTTAAAAGATGGGCGAGTCAGGTTCACCTTCTTTAGGTTGTGCTCTACCGCCATCTGCAGATCGTGGGAGGCGTAGAATCTCACCTGTCGGAGCATGTGCTGCTTGAGAGCCACGTAGCCCATAGTGACCGGTTCAGCCCGTACTAGATGTCCAGAACTTCTGACGACAAGTCTGAACTGCTTCATGGATTCCAGCATGCTGTACAGATCACCCAGGTGCAGAAACTTGAAGTCCGCCTCGCTCACTTCACTGTAGCTCTCATCCTGCCTCATTACCGTGAACACTGGATAGTGGACACGTCCTTTCGACTCCTGGCGAATGTCAGTGACTTTGCAGATGGGAGCCCGATTCATTTCAAGAGCGATGTTTTCCTCATCGGACAACGTCCGCTTTGTGCACTTGTGGCAAAGGAGGCTCCATCGGTAGAGCTTGTTCTTCTCCTCGCTCCAGTTTTGGATATTCATCAGCTCATATTCATCGAAGGCTGAGATGATCTGCTCCTTGCGCCGCCAGATCCTCTTCCTGATCTCTTCTTGGAATGGTGCGGTGATCTTGTTTTCCCACGGCGCTTCCGGTATATCCGTCGTGGGAACATCCAGTTGAGCAGCAGGAGCCTCAGCTTGCTGCACTTGAAACTATAGGATGTTCTCGAGCTCGGCGGGTTCAGCGTCGTACTCCTCCCCATTCTCGTTGTCTGCAGTGTTGATCAGCGTAAGCGATGCTTCCTTTAGCAGACGTCGAACATTCTCCACCAATTTCCTGGGTGCTACTGCATCGGCGGGTGTGTAAAGCCATTCATCGTTGAAGATGTAGGCCTCGATCTCGTTCTGTGCGCAGTAGAAGTCCTCGGGAGCCACGTTGGGTTCGGTATTGAGAGGGGTAGAGCTGTGAAGCGGCGAGGGTGTTGCGTCGGAGGAGGTTGTGGATTGTGGGGATGGTTGTGGTGGGGACTCTGGGGGCTCGGTTGATGTGATGGTTTTGGCGAGGATGATTTGGGTGTCGGGTGGCGTAGATGTGGTGGTGGCCTCTGATGTCGATATGACAGTTAGAGGTTCTGAGAAGGTGGGTGGAGAAGATGTGGTGGTAGTCTCTAATGTTGATGTGACGATTAGAGTTTCGGAGACGGTGGGTGATTTGGCTAGTGACTCGGGGTTAATAGGATGGGATTTTTGGTTGGTGGGGTGTGAGGTTTCAGTCGCGGGCGTCGTTTCAGGTGCAGAGGAGGAAGGCGGCATCGATTGCACAAGTCCTTGAGTTTGGCCTTGCTGCCTATTCTCCCCCTCGTGTCGATCATGATCACCCTCTTGATCGTCGCGTCTGATCCCGCTAGACTCGCCTTGAGCGCGGCAAGTCATCGGCTGAGTCATGATGGCCTTCATTTGCTGTTCCTCCTCGTCGAGTTCCGTCATTGATTTGAATCGGGCTCGGAGGATGTAGAAGAACTTCTTTGCGGAAATGGAGGAGAGAACAGCTTCTGCGTCCACATGTTGCGTTGGTAGTGGCGTCTCCGGGGCCACACCTTTGCCTTTGTCGCGGGTGGACGCATCGAGACCCGCATAGATTTATCGAGGATGGACGCCTCAGGAGTCTTTGCAAACACTTGAAGACGAGCCTCTAGCGCGGTCTCGGTGACGAAATGGGGTAAGTCTAACAAGCTGGAGTCACGAAGAAATCCAACTGACACCGAATCGGAGAAGATAGCCGGTTGGCCGCCTGTTTGCACAGGACGGGAAAAGTCGGGGTCACTAAGACTTCCCGTTGGCATCATCGATGAGACAGACTCAAACGAATGATGGCCTAGGCTCACGGTTGTGGTGATGTTGGCCGTGCTAGGTCTTCCGCTCTCAGTCACAGAGACATCATCCGTTCCGACAGAATCACGAAGACTCTGTAGTGCAGTAGAAGGTGTATGTGTCCTAGAAACATATGAAATTATGGGGAGTGAGGGCACTAGACTCGATGTGATTGAAGAGGATGCAGTCTGAGGCGGAGTACTGCTTGTTTCAACATCGACTATCTCCAAGTGGGATGTCGATGGCATACGTAGCTCCTCGTGGAATGAAGTATCTTCCTGTAGAGAGGAAGATAAGTGGATTGGTGGGGTCGTTTGCGTGGTTGAGCCAAGTGCCACGTCTTCTACTCGGGAGGTGAACACATCACCCCCTGCACCTATGGTTTGGGCTCGGCTTGTTTGTGGCTGAGGAGGTCGATCGTTTTTCCGTTTTGATCGACGCTCCGTGGTGCGGCTTACGTCATCCTCACGCGACCGTTTTTTCGATACGCGGGTGGAAGAGGATGCGGCGCGACTCGATGACTTTTTAGAAGTGGTGGTGCGGTTTTGGCTAGTCCCGGGGTTAGGAGCAGCGGGGTTGTCTGCTCCGTAGGGACAATGGATAGTGGACGGGGACTCTCGCGGAATGAAGCGGTGGAGGCGCGATATTCTCGGACGTGCGGGTTTGTCTGGTCGGCATAGGCAAGTACTTCGTCCGGGATGATCATGGCGTGCCGATCTTTCGCCGTAGTGTTTTTCTTGGCGAACTTCTCGACGACGGGGATCACGAAGTGTTCACTCGCCGGGCGGATGCGGATGCTGGTGGAGACCAGACGGAAGTGTTTGATGAGCGCTGGGAGCCACCGCATGTAAGGTACGAAGCGGTTCTTGACGTTCTTGGCGACTTCCCGATCGCGACGTTGAATCATGGAGACGAGATCCATCCAGATGATCTCAGCGTAGTTGTACTTGCGGTTGTGTTCGATGCCGGTTAGGATGGTAAGGATTTGGCGGTTCCCGCGGTCCTGGCCAGCATGCTTCCCTGACATGCATTTGTTCAGTAGGAGGTACAGTGTTCGCCAGGGTTGAGGTAGGTTGCGTGTGGTGACTTCGCTGAGAACGAGTGGGCATTTCTTCTTCTTGTTTTCAGGTTGATAGCCCAATCTGTCGATGTCCTCGATGAGTTGTTCGTGCGTTGGTAGTGGTTCGTAAGGTGAGTAGACAGGGAGTTGAAGCGCTTCTTGGACAATTTTGCGAGTGAGGACTACTGTTTCTTGATCGATTTCGGCGGACATTGCTGAAGTGAGGTAGTGTGGTCCAGCAATCTGCAATGTGTGCCAGAACTGCTGGAGATAGACTTGCGCTTCTGGCTCGCCATGAGTGAGGGCGTGTCGGAGGGGATGCCCTTTGAGGATCTCTATGATGATGGGGGCATCACACCTAAAGTTGTCCAAGTCCACCATGTGGTTGTTTGGTATCAAGGCAGCCCATCGACTTGTTGGGAAGACCTGCTCGATTGGTGGAACATATGTCAGCGTATTTAGCTCGATGCGAGCGACGTCCCTTGAATTGCTGCAGCCTCAAGTGCTTCAAGTGCTTCTTGGTTTGTGTTAGTCATATCTGTGCTCGACAGTAATAGTAGCATGATTAGTACGGACTGAGTCGCGAGAATATGGATATAAGTAAGTCGTGGGTGAAAAAATAAAACGAAACATAAAAGTGCCTAAAATCGTAAAGATAAAAATAAAATTAAAATTAGCTAACTTAGAGTTCTTTTGAAATAACGTTGTTAAGATTGAAAGATGGTCATGTGATGGCGAGTTTCGACAATTTTCGGAATTTAAACGAAAATTTTTTCTTTTTTTTTTTCAACCACTTAGAAAATTTTCAGGATTGAAAGTGTTCATGTGATATGAGAAAATTTTGGTACATGAGCAAGCCGAGAAAAAAAAATTCGCATTTAGTGTAGTATTTCGCATGTAGGGGAAAATTTTCGCAAGTTGGGGAATTTCACAAGTTATCCAAAAAATTTTCGCGGTTAAAATATTTTCTCAAAAGGTATTAAATTTTCGCAAGTAGAAAAGTTTTCAAGTTAGCAAAATTTCGCAAGTTTTGAATTTTCTCAAGTGATATGAAAGTTTCGCGGAGTGATAAAGCTTTGAAGAAAATCTGCTTAAGTGATAAAATTTCTCGGGTTGAAATTTCTCAGTTTGACAAGTGAAAAGAAATTTCTCGGATTGATAATTTTCTCAGATTGAGAAAGTTTCGTGATCTGCGAGAAGATGATGCATGTAAGGGTTGAGAAATTATTGAACCACTGTAGCTGCGAAAGAATTGATCAGCATGAATCCGAGAAAAATTTAAGTTTATGGATTGAGAAATTTTTGGGTTACTGTAGTTGCGAAATAGTGAGGATGCGAAAAGATGTAAGATGAAGTGAGGTGTATGAAAATTTCGCGGGGCATGACTTCACTGTAGCAGAAAAAAATTTTAACGTAAGGGGAAAAAAAATTTCTCGGATGAAAATTTTCGCGGGACTTCCCTCACTGTAGCAGCGAAATTTTAACGCAAGGGACGAGTTTGGCGAACTCGGCTTTATTGGCGAACCCATGCAACTTCTGCGAATCCACGAGATTCGCGAATCATGCAAGTTTGGCAAACTCGAGTTTTGCGAACTCCTATGCTTTTTGCGGGCAGATTAGGTTGGCGAACTCCACTTGACGACTCGATGGCGGAAGAGAGTTCGCGAACTAGGCTAGTAGTTTAGTTTCGCGGGTCGTGTCCATTTGGCGAGTCCATGCTAAGTCGCGAACCTATTTAATGTCTCGGTAGTTCGCGAAATATGATTCGCAAAAGTTGAGTGGATTCGCGAATAAGGAGTGAAATGTACGTCTGCGAACTAGGTAGCCGAGATACATGTCGCGAAATGAGAAGTAGTTCGCGAACCATTTAGGTGGCGAACTCTAAGTATGCGAATTGTACGAATAGAGTAGAGAATTCCGCGAATCCGATATGATAAGCATTTCGCGAATCCATCAAGTTTGGCGAATTAAGAAATAATGTAAATGATTCCGCGAACTAGACTAAGACCTTGGCAAACTAACCTGGCGAATTGAACCCCTTAGATAAAATCGGTCTAAGTTATAAAAAAATATTTCACCATTTAATCAGAGAAATATTCCGATTCCAATGAGCATAGGCTCTTTGAACGCCCGATCATAATTTGCCTATCGGTGTATTCGTGGACAGTTTTCGGTATAGGCAGACGTCGTGTTTGATGGAATTTTGGAACGAAACTTTACGTAGTCAATTAATATAATCTATAGACCGACTTTATAGCCTTTTCGAGCTTAAAGGATGAAATATTAGGAAATTCACCAGACCGGCTAGCAAATAGCTTATGGACGAATTTTAGGAACTTCGTGAACTTCATAAAGTTCCCTAAGACAAGTGAGATGTACCAAGTTAACCAGGACTCCTAAAGATATTTATAACCAAAGAAAATACCTAAGTCAGTACGTAATTAATTAATTTAAAATAGTGTCCTAACGATACTATTCTATGTCTAAGGTTTGGACTTAGGAGAATACCCGGGTCAGGTAGCGACTAATCCACGGACGCCAGGTAAGTAGAAATCCAACTACAACACATAACTTGCGTGTTATATGTTTTGTGTGACTATGTGCCTACGTGATTTCATGATTACGTGGACTAACCGTAACGCCTTCGTGTGATTAGCATAAATTGCATTTATTCGCATATGAATATTCATGTGCACGCACGAACTCATGGGGAAGGGTCGTGGGACTGAGTGTGCATAATGATATGTCGCTTGTACGCGACGAGGACTTGCCGATGTGGGCAAGTGGTGTCGACTCATAGTTGAGTCAGGGGCTGTCTCCTATGCTACCAGGGCGGCGTTTTAGCGTCGTCGTACTATTATTGTATATATATATGGATATCCTGTGGAAAGGATTTGGGCATGGCCCGTGGCGATAGGGTGCGACCTGGAGGGTGCGACCTGAGGGTATAAGCGACACAGGGTGGAACCCTGGTGTAGGCGACCTCAGCGTGGGCTACCAGCGTGAGCGATCGCCGGACAGTCGGGGACGACCGGGTTCATATGGCGACCTAGGGGAATGATGTGCATCCTAGGGTTCGGCCATCCGGCGTGGACCGCTGTCATATTGTCCTCGAGGGACGTGAGCTCTTGTGGTGCATAGTGAGATTAGCCGAGGGCCCTGAGTGTTACTAGTACGAGTACTAGGTGCATCGGAGTGGAATGCCCTTGCGAGTGTTATATGCATCGGCGCGGATCGCCCTTGCTTAGAAATTTATGCATGGGCGTGGATTGCCTTTGCGGGGGAAGGGACACGTGCATACATGCATGATTTCTGCTTACTGAGCCTCGGTGGCTCATTCTTTTATGTTATGTGTTGTAGGCGCCAGCGAGCACGGTACGTGATCGCGTTAGATGACAAGGCCAATCTTTTGGAGCTTCGCGCTGCTTTTGGGGTGGACGTGTGTGTATGGATGACGACCTGTGAGGCCGGGCGCATAGGAGCCTTTTGCTGTGCCGACACACCTTCGTCCTCGTAGTTAGTCCGTGTCTGGAACTTAATGTTCGACATGTATTCTTTTGACGTGTACAGAATATCATTCCGTTATGTAAATGGAAAAAGAAAAATTTTATACGCATTTTCAGTGTACCTTACTAATCATAACTCGCTAGGCACATAGGGATGCGTTAGAATAAGCAGTCAGGAAGTCGGGTCGTGACATCTAAAAACCGCCCTAAACATCACCGAGGTAGTCCCTGAAGTATATGTGCAACAATTCTGGTCCACCCTTCAAAAACCAACCAATCACCCAAGAATAACCAGTCTTTCAGCCAGAATTTACAACACCATAGTTGTCTTTACCCCGTCCATTCTTCGTTCCATACTAAACCTACCACACCCACTCCTATATGATCCCCATCCCTCCAACGACGACCTAATCAGGGACTTCCTACTCATGGGCCACAAACCTAACGCCCAAAACTCTATTCACCTCCCTGACTTCAATGCCAAAGACATCCCTGCACCTTGGAGGACCCTATTCCTATAGTGAACAAGTGCCTCTCACCAAAGCACTCAGGGTCCGACAAGTGCAACCGGAACATAATGATCATCTTCCACGGGATAGTCTTCAACAAGAACTACGACGTCGCCCAACTAATCTGGACGGACATCCTTGACCAACTTCGAAGACGAGGTCCTGGATCCACGAAGCCGGTGCTCGCATACCTACGGTGGCTACCTGTCATCTTCCAACATTTCGTGGATTTTCATCCCGAAATCGAGCGCCGACCCAGAGATGAAGGCTACCAATCTCCGAAGCTCATCAAGATACAATCTACAAAAAGCAAACTTGATCAGGAGGCCATGATAATCCCAGACTATCTAACTCAACTCCTCGATCCAAATGAGCCGGAGCTCCTCAAATACCTACGAGCCAACAACCTTGATGACATTCCCGTGGTTCAACACATCCCAGTTGAACCTAACACAGGGACTAGCCAATCCCCACAGCCAAATGTAGGTCTAGGAAGCTCTTCATCCCCTACTCCAAAACAAAAGAGAAAATCAAAAGGGGGTGATAGAGGCGTCCAACCGGAACGGCGTACAAAGCAAAAACACGACCGTAATCCGCAGTCCACCAGTCCACAAACAAGCCGGACCGAGCCCGTAGGTACAGGGGATGACTTTGTCTTCCCCCGAGTAGAAGTCGCGACATTTGGTCCAATCGCGCAAACCCCTCCCCGGCCACTCAATCATCTCCCAACAGATGATTGTTTCACATACTCACGAGGTGCCACGTCACTCATCACCACCTCGCTCGGAGGAGGTTGATGTAACAAGCAGTCATCAGCCTCAGACTGCACCTTCTTTGATCACGTCTAGTCTAGTGCCCTCACCATCCATAATTTTCCACTTTCTAGGACACTACCATTACTTTCTGCGCCTCTAGATCTTAGTGATCTAGACAGAACGCTCCATGATGTCTCCGTACTAGAGTCTAGTACGGAACAGAGCGGAAGACCCAACGTAGTGGACATCACTGCAGCTACGACCTTGGGCCATCAATCTGAGCCTGTCTCAGCTTTGATGTCAACGATGAGCCTAAGTGGCCTCGGTCTTTCAAGCCCTGTGCAAACAGGCGGCACGTCAGTACCCTCCACTGATGTTGTAACGACGGAACATCTTAGTGACTCCGTCAGGTTATTTTCCCCATTCGTGACGGAGGCAAGGCTGGAAGATCGCCTGGCTGAGCTCAGAAAGGATCTCGAGGACACGATCATGACCCAAGTCTACAACGCCATTGGGATGTCCTCTCGAGACAAAGGGAAAGCCCCCGTCACCGAAGAAGCTACCCCCCACGCCACACCCTCTCCTGACGCTGACGGCGGGCCGTGGAACGTCCCAATCTCCGAACTCATTGACGTTCTACTGGCCAGACTCCGCACTGCGCCGAAGCTGACCGCATATGAAGCGGAGGTACTCAGACGTCTGGACTTCCATTCAACCCAACGAACCCGGGCGAGGCCCAATCCTCACATTCACGTGACGACCCCGATAACCCTGACGACCCTGACGGTGGGGGTCGTCCCGAGGGGGAGACGAGACGAGGGATAGGGCCTCGACCTACACCACCACAGCCTAGAGCCACCCAAACACCCACCAGAACAAAACCAGCCACACCCAAACAAACAAAGAAAACTACCCGAACTACCACCAAAACAACCCAACAGCCCTCCTCACCAACTATGAGCCTCTCACCTCCTCTTCCCACAAACCAAGACAGTCCCTTGATATATCCATCATCTCCCATCCTTTCCCTTCAGACCAACGAACCAATCCAACAAACCGAAGAACTGTACAATCCACATGGCGCCGTGGAAAACTACATCTTCAACGAGGATTGGATAACCAAACCGATGGACCCAGCCATGGCCAGAGGACTAATGGAGAATGCCAGATATTTCCTAATGAAGGCAAACATCAGCCTGGCCCTTATCGATGACGATGAACTCGAGGAAGGTGAAGACTACGAAGCAGACATCCCAGAACTTCCCGAGTTACTCCAACACACCGTCATCGATGAGGAAGGTCCACCAATGAAGACGAAGACAAAGGAGGTGGTGGAATTGCCATGGGAGAATGTCAAAGTAACTGCCTCCTATCAAGAAGAAATTCGAAGGAGAATCTGGAGAAAAGAGGATAGAATCAAGAAGCTCGACGAACTTGAGCTTAGAGGACTGAGCCATCTCTCCAGACCGAAAGCATTCAGTACCTGCTGTCGCTTCGACGAATTCTGATGTTCAGAGGACAAGGGGGCAACGTGGACACTCTGAGAAAGGAAGAGACGAAGAAGCCCAGAATCAGAGAAATTTTGGGGGTTCGCAAAGTGAGGTTCGCTGACATGGATATGCCTTTCTACAAGGTACGGCGAGAAAATGGAGAATGTGCAGAACTGAATGAAGCCGACCTCGCCTACATCAGAGGAGAAGATGTCGAACAAATAGCGAGGGAATATAGAATGCTTGGAGCACTCCAGACGCCAGAACTCAGACTTGGCTACTACGCACTGAAGAGGTTCATTCTACGCCAAGTCAAGTTTAACGCAACACATGATATACAAATGGCGGTCGAGAGCAACATGAAGAAGGTGAATCTGACGAAGCCATCCTTTGAGGTCCCAGATCCAAGTTATGGTGAAGGGCACATCATAAATGAAGACGACGATCCATCAATCGTCTACATCAACTTCAAAGGAGAGAAGAGACTTATGAAGACATCAGAGATTCACAAGTTCAGCGACGGAACCCTACTGATTATCAGGAAGAAGCTCAGAAGGATACTCGAGCAGCTAAAAGAAGAAGAGTACGAAGTTCAAGAGAAATACGAAAAGCTGATCGAGACCATCTCTGCGAAGATTTCCTTTCGAAAAAGGTTACGTTCGTTTGAGTACTTCTTAGGGCTCAGGAAATCTCCATACCATGTGCAGAAACCCAAGAAGAAGACAACTTCAAGGACGCCAAAGCAAAAAGAATGCTAAGGGGGAGATTGTTAGGAATATTTTGTAGCATCCTTTGATTTATGTAATCTTGGGTTTATTTAGTGGGTTGTAGTAGTTTGGGGAGACTTATGATATTTGTCGATAGTTTTGTATTAGGCTTTAATATACCAAATCGTTGTGGTATATAAAGCCCCATTTACCCTAATTAGGGTTTTATCAAAAGAATTAGAAAGGTAAGCCACCTTGTACTTTTCCTTAGAAAAACACACACTAACACGCACTCAAGGTGTTCTTCACGTTTTACACATTCAAACCTTTCTTTTGATCCTTGTTTGGTAATATAAGGGCCAACAATAATTATATGCTTCACGGCCGTGAAGGCCCGTTAAGTGGCCGTGAACGTGCCAAATTTCAGGGTTAAGGCCCAAATTCGAAGCATAAAAGGGGAGTTCTTCTCAGAACTCAACCCTAACTTTGGAGAGCCGAAAATAAAAGAAAAGAAGAGGAAGAAGAACACTAGAGCCACTCCTTGATTCGGAGACGCTTAAGAGACGATCCAACAATGCAGTCACGCCCATTTGATCGAGGAACGAGAGCTCTGCCTCAAAAACGCCCTGCTCACTTCTTAGGGAAGATTTATGAGTTTTCTATCCTCGTTCCCCTTGAATCTCGTTGTTGTTTTGTCTAATATGAGTAGCTAATCATCTTATGTGTTTGGGAGTAGATGAACGTTGGGTTATGTCGTAGTTAAGGCGTAGGATAATCGTGAACACGTGTATTCGACTATTTCTCGTTCTATGATATTGCTTCTTTGCTTCAATATGTCTATGTGTTGATGTGAAAGTGTGGTACATCGTTTAGGGCGACAGCTAAATAACGATTAGGCCGTTCGTGGACGTTAGGATTCGAGTATAGGGCGAAAGCAAATACTCGATCCTCGCCGTTTGGAAATCGCTGATATTAGATTCCCACGAACGTTTAGGGCGACAGCAAATCCGTGAGTGGGTAGGAAAATTACTGCGATTTAGTCGATGTTCATGTAGGAGCGATATTCCGTAGCCTAAGCCGACAACACCCTGCGGGATTCGAATCCCGAACACATATTTGTCAACTTAAGTCACTCGTATTATTTCTAGTTGTGCTCCCTTAGTCTTCTATTCCATTAGGTTGCTCTATTAAATTAGTTCGTAGCATAAACAAATTTCGTCATTTTATTTAGGCCAAATATCGAGTCGATAGGTTAATACTAGTAATCAAGTTTATTCCTCGTGTTCGATACTCGTTTACTCACTTTACTACACTACAAACGATAGGTTCACTGCCTATCGCACGTCGGTGATAGTAAATACGTATTCGTTTTAATTATCACTTGTCACACCTGCACATTATATCAGTACACCGCGTGTCGATCACAGGGTGTTGGAACTATATTATTGTATTCAATTAATGTAGTTATCTTAGTCTTGCTATGTAAATAAGTAGTCTTGGACTTGATTGTAATTAGCACTAGTATAGGGCTACTTAAGTAAATATACCATGGTAGATGGTATATATAGTGACCCTAAAGCATGTTTTAGGGTGATCGCCTCATTTGTAGCAAATTCATTTTCTAAAAATTGAGCTTATTGTGGACCGAAGCTTGCTCTCCATGTTAGAATTACCTCCCAAAGTTTCTCTCTATAAATCGAAAGGTAATTCTCGATCTTAATCTTCGTTTATACGAATTCGCTACGTGATTTTATCCGCGTTGGATAAAAGAGGACCTAACAATTGGTATCAGAGCTGAGCGTGTTAGGATTTGGATAAAATTTGGACTGAATTCTGATTTGTCAATACTGTTTTTCTTCAATTCTCGCGCGCTGTTCTTCGATAGGATTAGTACTGTTTCTTCAAAATTGGATATGATTTGCTGTTTCTAGGTCTCGATCAACTGTTTTAGACTAGTCTGAGCTGAACTTTGATTGATCGAAACGTGTTTTTGAGTGAATTTAGAAGATTTAAGTCAATATGCTCGTCGAACTGTTCTTCATAAGCTCGGTCTGATTTTACATGATTCGATGTGTTTTGCCGGTTTTGTTGATCGTTTGTGTGTTTCTCGTTGATCTGAGCTCATTTCTGATCGATAGAACCAATTTTTCTGCGAATATTGAAGATCGATTGAATTTGTGTTCTTCGCACTGTTCTTCAGATTTTTCAAAAATCGAATTGATTTTGCTTTGATTGTGTTAAAATGATTGTTTGTTCTTGTTAAGTGCTTGATTTCGATCATTAACCCGGAGTGAAATCGAACAATTTCGTGTTTGGATCGAGATTTCGTGTGTTTTTTCGCTTGCGTCTGTTACTGCGATTTCTTCCCCATCCATCACCTTCATCAGCGAAGAAAAAATTCTGTTCAACACTCGAGAAATCGAGTCAACGCGAGAAATTTGTTTTCGCTCGCAAAATCCGTTCGAGAATCTCGTTTTCGATCGAAAAACTCACGTCCAGAATTGTTTACGATCGAAAATCGTCTGAAAGTTTTTGATTGTGAAAGTTACAGTATTCATCTTCTTCGCATTAGCATATAGAGACATATACGCACTAACGATCGAAAAAAAAAAATTAGCTAGCGAAAACATTACTGCACATGATCGAAAATCCTATATCATCGAGAAACTAACATTCGAAACAGTACCTCATCGAAGAAAACAGTAAGCAATAGAATTTTCTGAGTTTTGATAACACCAATCGAAAATCCCCTTTGAGTGTTCTTCGTGAAATTTCGAGAAATTCGACTGATTTCGTTGATTATGTGTTAAATTGACTGCTCGAATATGTTAATCTTCTCATTTCGAATCATAACCTAGGCTGAATTTGAATAATTTTGGTTTTTGATTGATTCTCGATTTTTTTTTCTTCCGTGAATGTGTTCGTGAGTCTCTTTCGTGAAATCAGCTTGTGAAATAGCTTCATAATTGTTTTTGATTCGCTGACACAATTTCTTTCGGTCGAAAAACTCCGAGAATTGTTTACGATCGAAAAATCGTTTGGAAATTCTTATCGATCGAGAAATCTGAAGTTTCATCTTCTTCATGTCGCTGGTAGATACATTAATACATACAATTGCAGGCCAAATTACATTCCGAGTCCCAGAAATATTATTTTAGTCCCTGCTATTACATTGTGGTATAGTTTTCAATTAAGTCCTGAAAGTTCTGATCTAGTCCAAAATTTTCAATTTAACCCCAGAACTTTCAATTTCATCGAATTCTCACTCATTTACGTTCGCAAATTATTGTTTAGCTGTTTTTACAGGTTTGTCGTCGCAAAACTGTTTGTCGTCGCAAAACTGTTTTTCGCTCGCAAAACCTTTTGCAATCGAAAAATTTGATTTTAAAGGTTTAGATATTAAAATCTCAAAACGACGACATTTTATCAAATCGCAAAACTTTTACGATCGTAAAACTATACGTAACTGTTTGAAATCCAAAACTATTTTTTAAAAAACAGTACCTCGTCGAAAAACTTAACAATCGAAAACAGTGCTCTACATCTTCACTCGAAAAATTTTACTCGAGAATTATTTTCGATCGAAAACAGTGGCTTATTTTGACATAAAAAAACTTAATAAAATATTTTTCGATCGAAAACAGTAACCTTCAATTGGCACATTATAGAAAAAGCTTTTGGTATATACTTTTAAATTTTTAAATCAAACTTTAAAACCAAAATCTTTTCGAAACTGAAATTTTAAAAGCCAAATATTTTAATCAGAATAAAAAAATCCAAATCACAAAACACGTTAAAGATCCAAATATCCAACAAAATTTTAAAAATAAATAAATAAAAATTTTTAAAACCAAAATGGACACCTACTCGATTACTCAATCTTATGATTCTAGCTCCGACACTGATGAAAAGATGAAGGAGCTTGGACGTCAACTACGATTAGTTGAGAAGGAGTTAAAGAAGAAGTCCACAAAGACCAAGTCACGCTCAAAGAAGCAAGAGACTACAAACTCCGAACAAAAAACACACTTGGCTTTGATGGCACACCACGAAGATGAGGCTAATACATCTTCTAAGGAGGTAGCAATTCCTAACTCTACATTGTTTAACATGTTAGAATCCTTACAAACTAGGTATGCTAATATGAAAAATGAGCGGAAAAGTACAAGAAAGTTAGAGGACGAATTAACTAAGTCTAAGGAGGAAATAGCTAGTCTCGAATCTAAGCTTAGGAGCTTTAGTGCGAAAGTTGATGAACTAACTAAGAGCTCGAATGTTAGTGAGACTAAACATATTCAACTAGAGAAACATAGTTCGATAGTGAAGGAACTTGAGGACAGGCTAGACAACAACCATAAATGTATACTTAGGAATTTCGACGAGAAAAGTCTCCTTAAGTGTAGACTAGAAGTTGAGAGCAAAAAGGTCACTAGTCTAGAAACCGAAATAGATAAATCTAATTCTAAGATTAGTGAATTAAGAAAGAGTCTAGATGCCTGTCAAGTCGAGAAGAGCACCGCTCAAAATAACTATGCTTTCTTAAGTGAAGAACGTAGGAAGCTCTATTCTAAGATTAATCAATTAGAAAATCTTCTTGTGATTTCTAAGACCAAGGAAGCACAATCTCATCATTCTGAAAATTCTTCTTCCGTCGATATACCTTCTATTCTTAAGAAAATAGAGAATTTAAATTCTACACTAGAAACGGAAAGAAAGAATTTTGAAGTAGAAAAGAATACACTTCTAACGGAGATATCTAGTCAGAAAGCTTCCTCGTCTTCGAAACATGATCAAGGAACGCAAATGGATGATCTCGTTCTTATCATCGACACGACTTCTACTAATTCTACGTCGATTTTGACCAAAGTTGAAATTCAAAGTAAAAGTCCCGCACTTTCTATAGCGAACGAACAAGTCCCATGGAAATGGGAGAACGGAAAAGCTCCACAACGGAATCATAAAGATCAAAAGTCTTCCTCTCCCGTTCCTAAAAAGAAAATCTTTCACGAAAATATTTCAAGTTTTTTTTTTTGGGAACGGTCATTAACATTAGAAAAAAAGGAAAAAGGTTCGTACAAAGAATCCATGCCATGGCACAAAAGAAACAAACTGGTAACATGCTACCAGTACACAACCCATCAAGAACAAAAGTACCACAACCCGCCCTAGGACGACCAAGCAATATGCCAGACCCGACGCATGGCACAGAGCTGAAGCTCATAACTGGGCGGCAAGGTGGACAGGCGCATACAAAGAAGAGTCTCAACCTCAGAAACGATCTGCTCAGGGGAGCGCCGTCGTCCATCATGCCACCGCCTGTTGCGCTCGAACCAAATGTGGTAGATCAACGAAGCCAAAGCATGACGCGGACCCAACGAGGCAAGGTGACGGCTCCGCCATCTCACTGCCGCCCAACGAATAGCAGCAACCCAGTCCGTATACGGCCATCCAAAGCGAAGCAGATTGCGGGTCAGCGAGAGGCACCGTCTAGAGAAAACGCAATCGAAAAACAGGTGGTGCGTAGTCTCCACGAGCTGGTCATCACAAAGGAGACAGGTATTGTTACCCGCCTTCGCCGCAACCCACATATTATCCTTAGTCGCCAGCCTATCTCTAATCGCAAGCCACATGATAACCTCGTGTCTAGGAACAGATATCGGACCACCAAAAAGTGTGTACCATGGGACCTTAGGGTGGTGCAACCGCAAGCTTTCCCTGGCTGAGCTAGTGGTGAAGCTGCCGCTAGAAGAGGCCTTCCAAAGTATCCTATCCTCCTCATCCGGCCGAACAAGTGGAAGAAGTGGGGCGATGTCCATGTACTCAGTCGTGGATTGGGAAGGCCAATTCCAGCCAAGCTCGTTGATGACAGAGCTGAGTCTAGAATCAAGGGGTAGTCCCATAACCATAGGTCCACGAGGAATGTGCTCCACCAAAGGGCTAGCGAGCAGCCACGGGTCAGTCCAGAGGCGCGTGTCAGCGCCATTTCCAATGCGAAAATCAATGAGCGGTCGAAAGTCATGGCGAAGCTTCAGTATCTTCCTCCAAGTCCATGAGGTCGTCGTAGTAGGTGTAACTGACCAAAGCGATTTATTATGCAGCCTAGTCCGTCGAATCCAAGTAGCCCAGATGGACGTATCCTCGCCACTCACCAAACTCCAAAGGAGGCGCAACAGCAACGCCTTGTTGTCCGTCTCAATCGATCGCAAGCCAAGGCCACCCTCCTCCCTAGGCACGCATATGTCAGCCCATGCAACTTTAGCGCTCGACCCCTTCCATAGGAACGATCTAAGCCGCTTCTCGATCGCATGGATAACACCCTTTTGGAGCAAGAAGACTCCTGCCCAGTACGTGTGGATGCCCAGAAGAACAGACCTAATCAGTTGGACTCTTCCTGCGTAAGACAAAGAGAGATTAGTCCACGAGCCTAAGCGCCGATCAATATTACGAAGAAGCGGGTCACAATCAGCGATGGTTAGTCTCGATGTGATCAACGGGACGCCTAGGTAGCGCACAGGTAGTGAGCCCGGTTGGAATCCCATGATGTCAAGCATTTGCCCCTTCAATCGTTCGGCCCTCTTGGAAATGAACATCTCGCTTTTGGTATCGTTGGCCCGTAATCCAGAAATGACCGCAAATAGGTCCAGGCTGGTCTTAAAAACTCCAACCGAAGCGGCGTCAGCATGCGAGAATATAAGCAAGTCGTCAGCAAACGTGAGCATAAATAGCTCGGTCGGCTCACACCTCCAATGAAAGCGAAAAGAGTCGCACGTACGAATTTGTTCCTTGATGATGCCGTGAAGGACCTCCATCACCAAGGTGAACAAGCACGGGGAGATAGGATCGCCCTGACGTAGCCCTCGCCTTCCCCTGAAATAACCTTCTGGCCGTCCATTAATATTTATGGAGAAGCAAGGCGTAGTGAGGCACGCACGGATCCAACCGATAAAGGTCGTCGGGAAGTGAAGCGCCTCAAGAGTCAGTAATAAGAAATCCCACTCCACTTTATCATAAGCCTTAGCTAAGTCAACTTTGAAAGCCACACGCTCGGGCAGCCCAGCACTATTATACCCATGACAAATCTCCTGTGCAAGGAGGATATTATCCGAAATACGTCTTTCTGGAATAAATGCAGTCTGTGTCGGATGCACCAGGGATCCCAAGCAGCCACGAATGCGATTAGCTAAGACCTTCGAGATGATCTTGTACAGGACGTTGCAGCACGATATCGGCCTGAAATCCTTTGCCATGCGCGGGTTGTCACATTTGGGGATAAGGGTGATGAGAGTGGAATTGATCTGCCCCAAGAGGAACCCCGTGCAAAAAAAGTCCTGAACGGCATGCGTAATATCCGTACCAATAATGTCCCATGCGCGTTTGTAGAAGGCTGCCGAGAAGCCATCCGGGCCCGGTGATTTGTTATCACCAATGGAGAATACCGCCGCCTTTATTTCTCTATCCGTAATTGGCTCGATTAGCTTGGCCGCATTGCTAGTACTGAGTTTCCTCGCAATAAACGGAGCAAATGTCAGGTAGAGAGAGTGGAATTTGCCTTCCAGATTGCCCAAGGAGGTCCATGTAGTACCGAAGCAATTCAGCCCGCACTCGGTCGTCGCCATCAAATGTTTCCCCAGCCTCATTCTCAAGAGAGAAGATACGGTTCATGACCCTTCGAGTAGCAACCTTCTTGAAGAAGTACGCAGTGCATTGGTCTCCATCCTTTAACCATGCAACCTTCGCACGTTGAGCCATGGCTGAGTGTTCCGTTTCAACCGCTCTAGCATAAACGAAACGACACCTTTTCTCTAGGATGAGGAGCAGGTTCGAGGGGATGTTGACTAACCAGCTCCTGAGCAATGTCGAGAAAGCGTCGCGCCTCGAGCACATTACAGTTAAGTTCGCCCTTATTCCGCCTTAAGTTCCTAAGAGCCATTTTGATAATCTTAAGCCTTTGCACAACGGAGAACATGGGGTACCCACTAATGGATTGACACCACGCATTCTCCACTAAGGGGAGGAATCGAGGGTCTTGCGCTAAGTAGTTGTCAAAACGAAAGCTATCCCTCTTCGCACGCTGCGGATTTTCGCCTTCCAAAATAAGAGGGGAATGGTCAGAAGTGGCAGGAGTGGCGCAACGGTACGCCAGGTCCCCAAAGAGAGCAAACCACGCCGGGTTGCCCACAATTCTGTCCAGTCGGCGCCAAATACCGGAGGTACCACTTTGCTGATTATACCACGTGTAGAATGATCCGACCCGTGGCAGGTTAGCAAGCTCCGAGCTCGTAAAGCACGCAGCCATGTCACGGCAGCCCCCCGTAGGGGATCCTCCCCGTGCCTCAGAACTGTCTATGATAGCATTAAAGTCACCAAGTACAACCCATGCTAGATTAGCCCGATCGCGTGACTTCGCCGTAAGGTCAGCCCATAGTGCACAACGTTCCGCCCTCGTGTTGTGGCCATAAACGAAGGAGGCATAGAATTCCATCCTTTCCTCCAACACACAGATCTTACAATGGACCACCTGGTTAGTGTAAGCCTCTATAGTGACTCCAAGGCTCCTCGAGTCCCAACCCACCCAGATACGAGACGCCGGGCCATCGCCATAGTCATAGAACCAGCTCCATTGACGAGTCGAGGTAGCCAGCGCTTCAGCATTATGTTCGGACACCCTTGTTTCAATCAGCCCAATAATCCCAATTTTGTACCTTGTTATTAACTCCCCCACCGCCCATCTGTGGTCTAACCGGTTTAGACCACGTACATTCCATGAGGCGACCGGGATCATGGGTAACCATCTGAAAGGGCTGCTATAGGACCCTTAGTCAAAACAGTACTCTCGTCGAGGTCAGCCAGGGCCTCAAACTGGTTGTGACCCACGAGGATAGGGGTGTGGTGTACGGCTGCGCTGGTTGAACCTTGTTCTGTGTTAGTTCGGGGTGGACCTCTATGGGAGCTGCCCGCCACAATTAGCGCGACAGAAGTTGCCTCATCCGTCACCTTGGCTTTACCCTTATCTTCAACGCGACTAGCTCGTGCATTCGTAGGAGGTCGTACGTTCTTGGTGGGTTCAGTAGAACGTACAGCAGATGGTTTCGTGCGCCGCTGCATGGGCTGGTTTTTCGGGCAGCCTCCTGCACCATGGAGCCAAGAGTCACACGTGGTACACTTCTTTGGCCGCCATTCATATTCAGCTTGGATTGTAACGACGCCCGCAAAGCCACCATCCTTGGTGGGGATTCTGACGTTGAAGGACTCAATGAAGGGGGCCTCCAAGGAGATATCAACACAAACTCTCGCAAACTCCAGTCGCTCCATCTTGGCTGTCGTAGCGTCCGCGAAGAGAGGCTTTCCAAGAACACTCGCCACAATTCCAAGGCCTTCCCGTGTCCATAACTCCGATGGCACATTCCTTAGTTTGACCCATAAAGGGACAGATTGATGTTGCTTTTTATCAAATGACATGCCCGGGCGCCATGCTTCGAGGAAAAGAGGTTGGCCTTGCATAAGCCAAGGACCCCCCTCAAGAGCCGATGTTGATGCGGCCTCCGTATCAAACCGAAACATGAAGAAACCGTTAATCGTTGAACGAACTTCAAGCAGACCGGACCAAGTAGACCGAGCGAAGCGTTCAACGTGGGGAAAGTATGGCCTTTTTCCTAAAAAATACCGGCAAGTGTGTAGTCCCATCTTGCCAAGCCTTTGCGAGCAACTTCCCAGGAAGGTCGAGCCTCAGCCACGCCATCAATCACCGTAGGTGCGGTATACGTCAGAGCAAACCGCGTCGGCTGCTTCCGGCGAGTAAGATGTCGGTCACCTTTATCACCTTGAACCACCGCCGCAAAAGATGCCCCCGGCATATTAGCATTCATTTTCGACGACTCAGACCTGCCGGCATGGGATAGCAGCACTCCGGCGGAATTAGGTACTCGAGGCCCATCCGTAGAAACCCTAGGCCCATTAGGGCTTATCGTCGATCTGCCCGGGGCCAGATCCGTCGTTTGGGAGGGCTGCTCTTCGTCAGAATCATCTTCTATGTTCGGCGCATCATCAGATGGCGGAGGAGGCGTGCCCTGCCGCATTGGAAATCGGCTCTCATGGCGGGCATCACGAAGTGGCACAATCATGCTTGGATGTCGGCGTTCTCGTCGACTCGGTATCCAAGGCCGTGGGTTAAGTGAGGGTGCAGGTCGCGCAGGTCCAGACCAGATGTGAGCATGGGCAGGTAACGTCGGGGCAGAGCGGCTCGCATCCTTCCCACCTTTGGTCGAAGCTCCCATGACACGGCATACCGTCGCTTCAAAGGCCGCCACGTCGAATCGATCATCAAAGTCAGTCACGACGTTCCTAATACGTCCATAATCTGGCTCAGGTCCGAGAGAATCCAAAATATCAGAAGTATCCATGGAGAACACGAAAAGATGATGTGGGAATTTGAAAGGTCAAAAAGGAGAAGGGATAGGGGAGATGGGGTTAAAACCCTCCCATCGCCGTTTGAGACCGGCGATGGAGGGTGGGGGGGCTGCCGGCGCCGATCAGGCAGGCGGAGCAGTGGTCGCCGGCGGTGGTGAGGGTAGATGATGGTGAAGGGTGACGCCTTTAAAGTTTTTTTTACGAAGAGGGTAGTTGAAGAGTTGGGGGGATCTAGAGTCCTCCCATAGCCGTTTGGTCCCGGCGATGGAGGGTGGGGACGTGGTCAACGCCGGTCAGCAGTGGTGGGGTGATGCCGGTGGCGGCTGGTGGTGGCTGGTGGTGAAGGAAGAAAAATATTTCAAGTTCTAGCGCACAAACTTCATCGTGTGCTTCAAATGATCCTACTAATTTTTCATTTAAAAAGCCTAAACTTGAAAATAATTTTCGAAATTATTATAATCATTATGTGAAAAATGTGCATTCTCCATGTAGGAAATATGATACATCTGGTTTACATGCTTATCGTTCTATTTGCTCATATTCTTACATGAAATATCCAGTCAAAGTCAAATCTGAAAAACATTTATTACGATTGGGCAATGAGAAGATCTTTAAAAATACACATTCTAGGATCACATTCTCAAAAGCTGAATTGTCATATCCGTGTAAAGTCATGCAAAATGGATTCCTACATCGGATATCAAGTCACAGAGTCATAGTCAGAAATGGATTCCTAAGGCTAATTCATCGACCGACATAGGATCACAATGTAATTTTACACGATTTACGACTAACTCGTTCTGCTAATAAGGGAGGACCCATACGACAGTGGGTACCAAAATCCCAATAGTTTTGCAGATTTTCCTCATGTATGGTACTTCGATGATAGTTGCTCCACATACATGATCAAGGGCGAGCGGGAGAGCAACTACAATTCCCTACCTAAGCGACAAACTCGGTGACGAAATTCCTTACACATTTCTTTCAAATGTTAGGATGAGTCGCTATTAATTTTTTAGGGATCACAATTTGGTACATTATGCATCTGAGCTGAAATGTTAAATGCAAAATTTTTTACGCATTTTCCGCATATAACTATAAAAAAAACCTCTCTTCATGCATTTTTCTCTTTTATTCTCACGCATCTTCATTTTTTTAAAATAAAAAAAAATAATAATAAAAATAGAAACTTAAAAAAAAATTCATGCATTTTTACTTAATTTTTTTTCTCTGTTTTCATATGATGTTCATGTTTTTAAATAAAAAAAAAATGCACACACACACACAGTTTTTTTTCATTGTTTTGACAAACAAAAGAAAACAAAAACAACGAAAAAATGGGGAGTGACGATTACTCGATCTACTTTGATTTGTTCACAAAAATCTTTCCTTGATATATGACTGGTTATTTGCTTAATATTGTCTGTCTAGTCGCATTCTTTTGTCCAAAGGTCACTCGTTTGTTCCACTAGACACAAAGTCACATCATATATGTGAGATTTTGAGCCTTATTATTTTTTCGGGAATTTATCCTTGAGCGAGTCACACATCAAATGCTTGTCTTAACTTGTGTTTCTTGGCCTTATACTTGCCTTGCGTTAGATTGTTAGGAAAATGATTAGGGCATGTAGGAAAATTCCTCACTTGGCCAAAATCAAAATATCATCCTTGAAATTATTCCTCTAGTCATCCCTTCTGAGCCTTCTCCGATGTCCTTTTCTTCATTTGTATCCCGATCAAGCCTTCAACCGTAATTCATAAATTTCGGAGGGTTGCGTAAACGAGAAAAGGAGGGGGAGAAAAAGGCGACGAAAGATGATGACAAAAGGAGGTGGAAAACGGACACGAGGAATTCTCAACGCACAATAAATAGTCCAAAAGAACCTGCCTTCCTAATTATTGAAATCTTCTAGAAATCATAAGAAGAGGGCATGGATCTTGCTGTGAACTTCTCCTTCGATAATCTCGTATACTCGTCAGAATGGCTGGAAGAGGAGCACCACGAAGTGAACTTCTCCAACGATAATCCGGTCTTATATCGAGACAACGAGAAGAGGAGCACGGCCTTGGGTTCGAATTCCATAACTGTGAACTTCTCCAAATCGATAATCTTTGAAACCTCTCTAGGGATTAAAAGAAGAGGAGCACGGTATCGACCCGAGAACCAACAAGAAGAACTTCGCCTTAGATAATCTCTCGACCTCGTAGAGAAGCGGAGATTCAGCTTGAGCAAGTGTAGAATAATATGAAAAAGTCTAAGGATGAAAAAGAAAATGCCGGTGAAGAGGACACGAAGAAAAGGAAGAAGATCTTTAGCCCACGATTCCTAAATATATTCATTCCCTTCTAAGTCAGAACCAAAATACTAAATCCCTAAGTCCCTTTGATTTCGAATCGACGGTCTCTCGCTCGGTGAAATGATTAAAAGTGCCTTGATAGCAGGTTAATTGATATAATTTTGCTTGCGTTGACATGAGTGATATATCTAGTATATAAATCCCATGATAAAAATAATTGAGTGCTAGGGCGAACCTTGTGAGAGTTGTCGAAATGGATCACTCTATGAACTTAGCACTTTAGTTTGACGACATGACTTGACGGCAAATTATTATTTATGTGTCATGTGAAATATTTGCGTGGACATGATCAAAGTGACGTAATCTGACCCCAAAACAAAATAAAAAAATGGAAAAATAAAAAAATAATAATAAATATAAAAATCGTATAGTCTTGTTTCAAAATTTTCTTTACTTTCATTTTCTTTGCAAATTTTTTACATTTTTCATGCATTTTTCTTGTATTTTTGCATTTATTTTTACTTTGCATTTTTCTTATGCATTAAAACATTTCGCACATTTTCAAATGCATTTGCACATGCATTGGCACATACTTGTTTAAAAGCGAAATATTTCTTGCTTATATGGTTGAGCAAATTTTCATATGCATGCTTAGGAGTTCATGCATATATGCTAAAATGATTATATGCGTTTCTACTCGTTGTGTCATATGTGTTACATTCTCATATGCATATCTTGGTGAATATGTATATCGTTGCGAAATTGTTAAACACCATATGGGCACTACTTGAGGGGGAGTCATGATTCTTAGTGGTCGAAAACATGAATTAAGGGGGAGAATGAAAAATTACTCTATTACTTTGAAATTACTCCGTTATATGTTTCCAATGAGCATGAATTGAGGGGGAGTAATATGAATTTAAGGGGGAGTAATTTTAACTGTTATAATTTATGTTTACGCTTTTAGAGTGTACTTTAGAATCATGAACTCTCCTTGAATCTTTTTAAACGACTAAATCCTCGAGGGAGCTTTTTAGTGATTTCAGGTGTGTGAAGTGGACGCTTTTCAAGAAGATCAACCACCACTTCTAATTCTGCTCTCGAAGATTTAGCGAAAGAAAGAGACGGCCTACCTTCTTCTGGAACTAGAGACGCTTCTTCGAGGCCGAACCAGACAACTTCCATTCGGAGAAGACGAATCTGGCGAAACGGAGAAGATGGCTAAACCCTGAGCCATCTCCTCGACTCTCTCATGCCCCTGCTTCCGGAAGAAGAAGCAAGGACCGAAGACCGAACGACACGTGACTCAAGCATCAACAAGGACTGAAGTTGCCAACCGTGTCCACTGAATCAGGGACCAAAGTTGCCGACTATGTCCATTGCATCAATGATCGAAGTTTCCAACCGTGTCCACCTCTCCGAACCTCACATCGGACTCCCCGATCTCAACACAAGGTTGACCCAAATAGGGGGAGTTTCGTGTTACGTGTGCTTTCAACGGGAGAAATGGAACGCGAACTTTCCAAATCCGGCAAGAATACTTCGTACATCTTACGGCATTTAGGAGAAGGACTTCAAAGGAAGATTCGAAGAAAAAGCCGATGCCTAGAAGACCAGGTGAGCTTGAAGACATTCTAAAGAGGAGATTTCGAGGACTCGAGGACTCTTTCCACTTGCAAGACGAAGATAACCCGCGCTATATTGGAAATTGAATACAAAGGGGGAGATTGTTGGAACTATATTATTGTATTCAATTAATGTAGTTATCTTAGTCTTGCTATGTAAATAAGTAGTCTTGGGCTTGATTGTAATTAGCACTAGTATAGGGCTACTTAAGTAAATATACCATGGTACATGGTATATATAGTGACCCTAAAGCATGTTTTAGGGTGATCACCTCATTTGTAGCAAATTCATTTTCTAAAAATTGAGCTTATTGTGGAACGAAGCTTGCTCTCCAAGTTAGAATTACCTCCCAAAGTTTCTCTCTACAAATCGAAAGGTAATTCTCGATCTTAATCTTCGTTTATACGAATTCGCTACGTGATTTGATCCGCGTTGGATAAAAGAGGACCTAACACAGGGTTAGGGAGATAACTTTGATACTCGTACGGCTTTCTGGGAAATAACATACTCTACAAATATCTTCGTAAAGAAAACTAGAATTTATTTATTTACAATATTGCGTTTATTTGTACTGCATTGCATACCATACTGTGCGAGAATTTAGCACCGTATAAAACGGTGACATTTTGCTTTAACGGTGAAAGGGGTAGGTGGTGACTAAATACGTGATTGTTGAGTTGAGGTAGAATTGGGACTAGTTTAGGGTGTCGGATGAGAGACGAGCATGAGTGACTCGTCTACTCGGTTGCATGGGAGTGCTGCCCGAGGTGCAAACCGTCAGTTTTTAGCGGGAGGCGGGCATGAGTGACTCGTCTACTCGGATGCATGGGGGTGCAATTCGAGGTGTAAACCGTTGATGGGAGATGGGCGTGAGCGACTCATCTATACGGATGAATGGGAGTGCAGTATGTGGTGTAGGCTGTTAGACGGGAGGCGAGAGTGAGCTACTTGTCTACTCAGATGTATGGTAGTACAGTCTGAGGTGTAAACCGTCTGTTGTTTGCGGGAAACGAGGGTGTAGCGCCCCGTTTCCTATTACCTTTTTACGCAGCTATAAAATATTCATATAAAATTTTTCGCGATTTCCATGACCATTTCCTTTAACAAAACAGGCGCGTACATCCGGTCTAGTTCCTTTCACAATAATGTACATATATGTACCTATCATATGAGTTACAAAATGCAACAGTCTAAATCCGTTTCTATTCTATATGCTAACGATGAACCAGAGGGGAGCAGGAGGAGAGCGTAGTCGGCCAACCTTGAATCCATGCTTATGAAGATGCTTTTTACGCAGCCTGCTAATTATCTAAAACAACTGTGAAGACACCGATTCAGAGTATGATCGCAACATGTTAACTAAAAGCATACAAGTAATAAAGTAAGCAGTAGCCATTTTTAATCATGAAATCATCGTTCACATAATCATCGTTCATACGATCCGTAGATCACATGCCATTCTATATGTCCGTTTATTTTGATACTCCCGTTATAGACTAGCTAGACTCGTATTCTGTAAGCCCAGTCGGCGCCCATGCATGGGACTCTGTCAGTATTGTAAATATCTGTATGTGCCTGTACAGGACTCTGTCATCCCCCGATTTGAAGGGAAGTAACTATCATCCCCCGATTTGAAGGGAAGTATGCCGTAGCATCCGTATCGTACTATCCGTAGTCTTAGCAGTCATAACGGTTTCTCCTTTCATTTATATGTATGCAATTGCTATATGAAATACTTTATATAACACATAAATCATATAAAGGCACTTTATAGTCACATAGTTCACGTAAATTCGTAAATAACATATAAAGCACATATTAGTCAATTAATCCATATAAAGCATGTAAACACATAAGGCACATAAGGTACATGTTGCAAATCATACTCACAAGTTTTGCCTATCTTCTTCGTTCGCTTAAGCGACCTTGTCCTTGCCCTTATCGGACTCCTGACCTATACAATTATTTATCCGTAAATATAAAATTCCTATAATGACATGCGTGCGTGATATGCATGCTTTTATTATGCATGATCGTTCCTATCCATAGCCTTTACCTTTTTGTTCGTTATTTATAATATATATTAAACTCTTGGCTTAAAAGTTATATTTTTTAATCAATATCGAAAAGTGATAACTATACTGTACTAAAATATTATTAAAAACCCTAATTCTTATTATGTTGGAAACCCTAAAAATATCGAGACTTATTAAATTCTAAAAATTTGTATCATACCGAAGATCTTATATGAAAATAATACACATATATACAAGGTAATTCCAAATTAGAAAACCCTAATACCCATATATATATATATATATATATATATATATGTAATACCCGTGAATTAAATACGGGAAAATAGGATATAATTAATCCGATAGATGTACGAATTAATGAAGTTCAGAACGGATCAAAGGCCGAATGAGAAACTGGGCCAAATTAATATTCGACTCAATTGATCTTGGCCCAACTCAACAGAATTTAAAAATAAAATAGACCGACGTAGTATTGGAGGTCCAACTAAATTAATAAAAAGGGCCCAATAAATAATCTAGACTAAATTAATAATAGGGCCTAACTAAAGAAATAGAGGGCCCAAATGGAAGTAACTAAATAACAAAGAAAAGACCCAATAAATGTTTATCTTGGCCCATGATAATATTCCATCCAAATGACATGGCCCAAAATTGAATCAATACTAAAGCCCAAATTGAAATAAGAAAAGAATGGCCCCAAAATAAATTATAAAAGAATGAAAAACATTTCAAAGCCCAAACCATGAAGCCCAAAGGAGAAAATAATAGATATTTCCCCCATTTTAGGGCTATAGCACGTATGGGTTCCCTACACCTAAACTAGCCCTAGATTAAAATGTTCAATGGGAGCCAAAAAGGGAGAGAAAAACGTGAAAGGGAGGGGAAAAGCAAGAAGGGAAGAAATACCAAAGAAGAAGAAGAAGCAAACGAAGGAGATGAGCTAGAGCAAAGAGGTTTCGGCCAAAATCATCATCCCCAAACCATTCGAACTTAGTTAAGGAAGTAAGGTAGGCTTTTAAAATTCGGTCTTCATGTGGTTCGAACCTTACTTTCCATTTTTTGAGTTGGTAATCCATCTAGGTGCCTTCATGTTCGAATGAAACCTCAAAATATGGGTTTAAAAATCTGGGTTCTTATGTGTTTCGAATGATGCGAGATTCTGGGGATTTTATTTGAGGATTTGGGGGTTCGAACGTTTAGGGTTTTGAGTACTAATGGTGGAAGACCCTTGAATGATAGCTCTCCAAGTTCGAAAATGGTGGATTCCTTGGTACTATGTGACTTTGGTAATTATTATTTGATGTTACGTGCTTTGTTTAAACCTAAAATGTGGGTTTATGCGTGAATACCTATGCTTGTGTGCTTAGGAAATTTAATCGATTGGGGTAGAAAGCTTAAAGAGGACTTCCAAAACATTGGGTTTTAGCTTAGCTCTTTGATTGTATGAAATTACGAGTCGAAATAGCGAATTTTAAGGGAAGTGTAGACGTCGGGTTAGCGGGCTGTGATGTTTTGCGAATCACGAGGCTTATTAGGTCAATGAAATTAGCTCGCGGGTTAGGAGGTTTGCGATGAGAAAGGGGATTAGTAATCACGGGCCAATTATTACTTTTCACGGGTTGGGGTAGTTCGTGAATTGGGGAGCGATTTTGGGTCGAGAGGTAGTTTCACGGGGTAGAGATGTTCGCAAGGTGTGAGTAGGGCGGGCTGAAATTAGTTCACGAGCCGAGGGCTTCGTGAAATGAGAGACGGGTCGGATCGCTAGGTCGATTGCGGGCTAACGAATTTGGAGAGGATTTTTAGGTAGTTAAGTAGTTTTCTGGGTTAGAGACTTTCCGTGAATTTTGAGTTAGGATCGAAGCTTTCGACTATAGAAACTTTGTAGCGATAATTTAGGTAAAGTGATTTTATACGTGTTCAAGTTCCTAACTCATTTTCGAGTTTATGAAGTTTATTGTTTTTAAGATGTACCATTTTTCCACGTTATGGATGATTTTGAAATAGATCATATTTATATATTAGTTTGGGAAAATTTTGGGGATCATTGAAATCTGGTAGAATATTTTTAGGTGTACGATGTACGGGTTGAGATGAATTTCAAAAAAAAAAAAGAATTTTTGGTAATATATCAAATTTTGAGGGTTTCGACCAATTCTAAGTTTCTGGAGATTTTGAGTTTTGATTGATTTTAATTAGCGGGCCGTTTTATTTTGTAAGCTATGCTTGAAATAGAATTTCGAACTAATAGGAAAATCGACCGAATGGGTTTCGGGTCGCGAAAGTCTTTCGCGGGCCCAAAGGATTTTATGTGTGAGTAAAATAGGTATTTTGCGGGCCAAGGCTTCGAGTTTCGCGGGCCGACTTGAAGGGTGATTCCTGTGAGAGGCGTCGCGGGCCAATTTCAGTTTCGCGGGCCGATGGACTTTCGCGGGGTGATTCCTGTGAAGGGCATCGCGGGCCGACTTTAGGTTTCGCGGGCCGATTGATTCCCACGGGGTGATTCCTGTGAGAGAAATCGGCCGATTCGCGGGCTTAAAATTGGGCTTCGCGCGTCCAATCGGGCGATTCGCGAACGCGGCGAAAGTCCCGTGAATTCGAGCGTTGACGACCCGCAAGTGTTTCGGGTTGACCAGCTTTTGAAAGTGGGATCGGGCGATTTAAGATTTGGGCTTTGATCGAATTTGTGTGAGTTTGACCGACGATTTACACTTTTGGGCTGTTGCCCTATTTTAGGCCCAATCATTTTAATAAGATTATTATCGGCCCGAATCAGTTTTAAAATAAAATATTTTCGTATGTTGGCTAATATTTCCGGTCAACCTTTATTTCGAAATTTAAAGGTTACTTTGGATTTAAAACCTTCGGCCTAGCTTGATGTTTTACGGGTTAATTTGACTTAGCGGACTCTTTTCAAACGGTTACCTTTCAAATGTAGTTTCAAGCAATGATCCTTCAAAAATAGTATTAAATATATAAAATGCAATACATAGGAAATTTTATAATGTAGATACTCAAGTAATGTAGATGATATACTGATGTGATGATTTTGTGCCTAAGGTCGAGGTTGGGAATATCGATGAGCTATTAACGGGTAATCGACGGACGACAGGTAAGTGGAAATTCAACTACAACACATAACTTGTATGTGACATGTTTTATTTATGATGCATAATGACATGATATGCATGCACGCATGAACCATGACATGAGCATATGCACGCATGTTTCGTTTGGGGGATTTCGAGGTGTAAGCGTGCATTATATTTATCGCCTGAAGGCGAATGATATTTGCCGATATAGGCATATGATGTCGACTCATTGTTGAGTTAATGGCTATTACTAGTGCACCATTGGCAGGAGGAGCGACCTGGGAAGGGGCGACCTAGCTATGCTAGCGTAGGCCACCCGGTGTGTAGCACTGCCATACGTTAGAGGCAGGAGGAGCGACCTGGGAAGGGGCGACCTAGCTATGCTAGCGTAGGCCACCCGGTGTGTAGCACTGCCATACGTTAGAGGCAGGAGGAGCGACCTGGGAAGGGGCGACCTAGCTATGCTAGCGTAGGCCACCCGGTGTGTAGCACTGCCATACGTTAGAGGCAGGAGGAGCGACCTGGGAAGGGGCGACCTAGCTATGCTAGCGTAGGCCACCCGGTGTGTAGCACTGCCGGCAGGAGGAGCGACACGGGAAGGGGCGACCTAGGGGAATACTAGCGTAGGCCACCCGATGTGTAGCACTGCCAGATATGATCAGTTGATCTCAGTTATGGTGCATAGTAAGATTAGCCGAGGGCCCCGAGTCATGTTAGTACGAGTATTAGGTGCATCGGCGCGAATCGCCTTTGCAAAGTATTAAGTGCATCGGCGCGGATAGCCTTTGCGGAGCATTATGTGCATTGGCATGGATTGCCTTTGCGGGGGAGTGACACGTGCATCCATGCATAATTTCTACTTACTGAGCCACGGCGGCTCATCCCTTACGTTATGTGTTGTAGGTACGATAGTGTTGGACGTTGAGAAACGTCTCGACTAAGGCAAGCTGACGGCGGTACTCCACGATCTTTTGAGGGCAAGGCTGTACATGGATGCGACATGTGGAGCGATGTTAGGAAGTGTTAGTTAGCATAAGTAGTTTTGGAGGCTTCGGCCTTTGTATAACTAGACAATGTAGATTACGTCTCGTCGTAATATATTTATTTTAGGAAAAAGTTTTTGTAAATCGGGTCTTCCGCGGCTTGCGCTGCGGAAATCCGCCGCTAATTTGTATTAGAAAGCGAGGGTCGCCACAGGTGGTATCAGAGCTTAGGATATAGATTCTGTAGACTGTCCATGTACAGCCGCTCAAAAGCATGGAGGATCAGCCTTGCCTGTAAGTATATTTGATGTGATTATGTGTTTACAATAACGTGCCTACTTGCTTGACTAATTGTAGAATGACTAGCGGAAATAGAGAATTTATATGTGAGTCAAGTCGTGGGGTTGCACTTGAGTTTCGTGTGAATAAACATGACTCAGTGCTCCTACACCTTACAGAACTGATCCAAGATCGAACGGATCAGATCAATGAACTTAAGGATCGAATTAATGAGCTTAAGGATCTAACCTATAAGCTTGTCCAAACCTCGTAAATTCCTGCACTATGAACGTGCGACTAGGGAAAAGAAAAGCGAATGAATAAGTAGAGCAAGCAGTTAACAGAAAGAGTTGACTTTTCAAGGATCCTAAATTGCAAGCAAGGCCGAATCCGTGGGAAATTAACCTCTCTACTCGAGCTCCAAATTCTATTCCTTGCTGCCTACAATATGGGCAATTCCATAGGGGCATCAATAATGGCCTAGGACTAAAACCCTACCCTCAGTGCTTCCGATACGGGAAGGAGGGAGACCGTGCTATAAATTGTGAGGCGCGAATCTGTTCCGTTGGACTTAGCTCAGACGTTGGTACAACCCTTACTATTTCGAGTGCGGATGTTCAATCTAAACCTAGAGGAAACAGAAATTCCTTCCATGAAAATGACGGGCTTTCAAAATATGAAGCCATATTTGGTTTCCATAGGAAAGATCGTAAGCTTCAATTACCCGAGAGGAGTAATATTCGTTTTGCGGGTAAGACCAGCCCAAGTATAATTATCAGACATTTGAGCTAAAGATTTCGTAACTTCTTCCGACACATTGTGAATATTTTCTCGCATCCATTCTTAGACGGAGGAGTTGTCTCAGTCTTAACTGAAATCGTGCTAGTAGCTAATGAAAGCGCTGATGTACGTCCCAATGATCTTTTGGGGCTACACTTGACCAATTCACACCAAATCATATTTTTTCTTCATTAAATGATCTTTTTCACTGAAATATGATGTTGAAACCACATTTCAATTCTTTGGCCACAATAAGCCTAAACCGAATAATACCAGAGTATAACCCTATGCCCCAATCTTTCTGCTCATCCTGAGAGACATCCATGTTCAGTATCAGAGTGGCCCAGCAAAGGCGTGATGGATGCTAGTGATTTTCAATCTCTGCCTAAATATAGCTATGTCCGTTAGTGCCTTAGGGCGATACAGATCGGCATACGTGTGCCCTATTGGGAAATGACTGTTTGAATCCAAGACGACAAGAGCGACCTTACGTTAACCCTTATATTCTTGTTTTCCCTTCATTCTACTTCGATGGCGTGTTCTACTTTCTTGAACTCCTGTACGCCATGAAACATTTATTTCCGGACTTCTAGAAAGGGAGGTTAGGCAGATCTTTTAAGCGGGGAGCATGTTATAGACTAGTTATAGGTTTTCCTCCCCGTATTGAAATATAGGATAAGCCATGACCCGGCCATCGATAGATTTTCACTCTCCAATGTAGATCATGAGTCATTCTAAGAGGGAAGGATAACTTTCGATATGAGAGTATCAACCCAAGTAGAAAAGTTATCCACAACTTCGATCCTCTGTCCTCAAATTTGATTTGCAGAACTCGAAAGAATGGTTCTATTTTCATTCGTTCTTTTCAAAGTCATCCAGTAAGGATTTTCTTTAAGAACTAATAGGTGATTATCTATCACCTAACCAAGCCAACTCACTCCCCTACCGATCGTTACCCTGAATTATTCCAATGGGCGGAATTTCGGGGGCGAAATTCTTTTAAGGGGGGGGGGAGGATGTAATACCCGTGAATTAAATACGGGAAAATAGGATATAATTAATCCGATAGATGTACGAATTAATGAAGTTCAGAACGGATCAAAGGCCGAATGAGAAACTGGGCCAAATTAATATTCGACTCAATTGATCTTGGCCCAACTCAACAGAATTTAAAAATAAAATAGACCGACGTAGTATTGGAGGTCCAACTAAATTAATAAAAAGGGCCCAATAAATAATCTAGACTAAATTAATAATAGGGCCTAACTAAAGAAATAGAGGGCCCAAATGGAAGTAACTAAATAACAAAGAAAAGACCCAATAAATGTTTATCTTGGCCCATGATAATATTCCATCCAAATGACATGGCCCAAAATTGAATCAATACTAAAGCCCAAATTGAAATAAGAAAAGAATGGCCCCAAAATAAATTATAAAAGAATGAAAAACATTTCAAAGCCCAAACCATGAAGCCCAAAGGAGAAAATAATAGATATTTCCCCCATTTTAGGGCTATAGCACGTATGGGTTCCCTACACCTAAACTAGCCCTAGATTAAAATGTTCAATGGGAGCCAAAAAGGGAGAGAAAAACGTGAAAGGGAGGGGAAAAGCAAGAAGGGAAGAAATACCAAAGAAGAAGAAGAAGCAAACGAAGGAGATGAGCTAGAGCAAAGAGGTTTCGGCCAAAATCATCATCCCCAAACCATTCGAACTTAGTTAAGGAAGTAAGGTAGGCTTTTAAAATTCGGTCTTCATGTGGTTCGAACCTTACTTTCCATTTTTTGAGTTGGTAATCCATCTAGGTGCCTTCATGTTCGAATGAAACCTCAAAATATGGGTTTAAAAATCTGGGTTCTTATGTGTTTCGAATGATGCGAGATTCTGGGGATTTTATTTGAGGATTTGGGGTTCGAACGTTTAGGGTTTTGAGTACTAATGGTGGAAGACCCTTGAATGATAGCTCTCCAAGTTCGAAAATGGTGGATTCCTTGGTACTATGTGACTTTGGTAATTATTATTTGATGTTACGTGCTTTGTTTAAACCTAAAATGTGGGTTTATGCGTGAATACCTATGCTTGTGTGCTTAGGAAATTTAATCGATTGGGGTAGAAAGCTTAAAGAGGACTTCCAAAACATTGGGTTTTAGCTTAGCTCTTTGATTGTATGAAATTACGAGTCGAAATAGCGAATTTTAAGGGAAGTGTAGACGTCGGGTTAGCGGGCTGTGATGTTTTGCGAATCACGAGGCTTATTAGGTCAATGAAATTAGCTCGCGGGTTAGGAGGTTTGCGATGAGAAAGGGGATTAGTAATCACGGGCCAATTATTACTTTTCACGGGTTGGGGTAGTTCGTGAATTGGGGAGCGATTTTGGGTCGAGAGGTAGTTTCACGGGGTAGAGATGTTCGCAAGGTGTGAGTAGGGCGGGCTGAAATTAGTTCACGAGCCGAGGGCTTCGTGAAATGAGAGACGGGTCGGATCGCTAGGTCGATTGCGGGCTAACGAATTTGGAGAGGATTTTTAGGTAGTTAAGTAGTTTTCTGGGTTAGAGACTTTCCGTGAATTTTGAGTTAGGATCGAAGCTTTCGACTATAGAAACTTTGTAGCGACAATTTAGGTAAAGTGATTTTATACGTGTTCAAGTTCCTAACTCATTTTCGAGTTTATGAAGTTTATTGTTTTTAAGATGTACCATTTTTCCACGTTATGGATGATTTTGAAATAGATCATATTTATATATTAGTTTGGGAAAATTTTGGGGATCATTGAAATCTGGTAGAATATTTTTAGGTGTACGATGTACGGGTTGAGATGAATTTCAAAAAAAAAAAGAATTTTTGGTAATATATCAAATTTTGAGGGTTTCGACCAATTCTAAGTTTCTGGAGATTTTGAGTTTTGATTGATTTTAATTAGCGGGCCGTTTTATTTTGTAAGCTATGCTTGAAATAGAATTTCGAACTAATAGGAAATCGACCGAATGGGTTTCGGGTCGCGAAAGTCTTTCGCGGGCCCAAAGGATTTTATGTGTGAGTAAAATAGGTATTTTGCGGGCCAAGGCTTCGAGTTTCGCGGGCCGACTTGAAGGGTGATTCCTGTGAGAGGCGTCGCGGGCCAATTTCAGTTTCGCGGGCCGATGGACTTTCGCGGGGTGATTCCTGTGAAGGGCATCGCGGGCCGACTTTAGGTTTCGCGGGCCGATTGATTCCCACGGGGTGATTCCTGTGAGAGAAATCGGCCGATTCGCGGGCTTAAAATTGGGCTTCGCGCGTCCAATCGGGCGATTCGCGAACGCGGCGAAAGTCCCGTGAATTCGAGCGTTGACGACCCGCAAGTGTTTCGGGTTGACCAGCTTTTGAAAGTGGGATCGGGCGATTTAAGATTTGGGCTTTGATCGAATTTGTGTGAGTTTGACCGACGATTTACACTTTTGGGCTGTTGCCCTATTTTAGGCCCATCATTTTAATAAGATTATTATCGGCCCGAATCAGTTTTAAAATAAAATATTTTCGTATGTTGGCTAATATTTCCGGGTCAACCTTTATTTCGAAATTTAAAGGTTACTTTGGATTTAAAACCTTCGGCCTAGCTTGATGTTTTACGGGTTAATTTGACTTAGCGGACTCTTTTCAAACGGTTACCTTTCAAATGTAGTTTCAAGCAATGATCCTTCAAAAATAGTATTAAATATATAAAAATGCAATACATAGGAAATTTTATAATGTAGATACTCAAGTAATGTAGATGATATACTGATGTGATGATTTTGTGCCTAAGGTCGAGGTTGGGAATATCGATGAGCTATTAACGGGTAATCGACGGACGACAGGTAAGTGGAAATTCAACTACAACACATAACTTGTATGTGACATGTTTTATTTATGATGCATAATGACATGATATGCATGCACGCATGAACCATGACATGAGCATATGCACGCATGTTTCGTTTGGGGGATTTCGAGGTGTAAGCGTGCATTATATTTATCGCCTGAAGGCGAATGATATTTGCCGATATAGGCATATGATGTCGACTCATTGTTGAGTTAATGGCTATTACTAGTGCACCATTGGCAGGAGGAGCGACCTGGGAAGGGGCGACCTAGCTATGCTAGCGTAGGCCACCCGGTGTGTAGCACTGCCATACGTTAGAGGCAGGAGGAGCGACCTGGGAAGGGGCGACCTAGCTATGCTAGCGTAGGCCACCCGTGTGTAGCACTGCCATACGTTAGAGGCAGGAGGAGCGACCTGGGAAGGGGCGACCTAGCTATGCTAGCGTAGGCCACCCGGTGTGTAGCACTGCCATACGTTAGAGGCAGGAGGAGCGACCTGGGAAGGGGCGACCTAGCTATGCTAGCGTAGGCCACCCGGTGTGTAGCACTGCCGGCAGGAGGAGCGACACGGGAAGGGGCGACCTAGGGGAATACTAGCGTAGGCCACCCGATGTGTAGCACTGCCAGATATGATCAGTTGATCTCAGTTATGGTGCATAGTAAGATTAGCCGAGGGCCCCGAGTCATGTTAGTACGAGTATTAGGTGCATCGGCGCGAATCGCCTTTGCAAAGTATTAAGTGCATCGGCGCGGATAGCCTTTGCGGAGCATTATGTGCATTGGCATGGATAGCCTTTGCGGGGGAGTGACACGTGCATCCATGCATAATTTCTACTTACTGAGCCACGGCGGCTCATCCCTTACGTTATGTGTTGTAGGTACGATAGTGTTGGACGTTGAGAAACGTCTCGACTAAGGCAAGCTGACGGCGGTACTCCACGATCTTTTGAGGGCAAGGCTGTACATGGATGCGACATGTGGAGCGATGTTAGGAAGTGTTAGTTAGCATAAGTAGTTTTGGAGGCTTCGGCCTTTGTATAACTAGACAATGTAGATTACGTCTCGTCGTAATATATTTATTTTAGGAAAAAGTTTTTGTAAATCGGGTCTTCCGCGGCTTGCGCTGCGGAAATCCGCCGCTAATTTGTATTAGAAAGCGAGGGTCGCCACAGGTGGTATCAGAGCTTAGGATATAGATTCTGTAGACTGTCCATGTACAGCCGCTCAAAAGCATGGAGGATCAGCCTTGCCTGTAAGTATATTTGATGTGATTATGTGTTTACAATAACGTGCCTACTTGCTTGACTAATTGTAGAATGACTAGCGGAAATAGAGAATTTATATGTGAGTCAAGTCGTGGGGTTGCACTTGAGTTTCGTGTGAATAAACATGACTCAGTGCTCCTACACCTTACAGAACTGATCCAAGATCGAACGGATCAGATCAATGAACTTAAGGATCGAATTAATGAGCTTAAGGATCTAACCTATAAGCTTGTCCAAACCTCGTAAATTCCTGCACTATGAACGTGCGACTAGGGAAAAGAAAAGCGAATGAATAAGTAGAGCAAGCAGTTAACAGAAAGAGTTGACTTTTCAAGGATCCTAAATTGCAAGCAAGGCCGAATCCGTGGGAATTAACCTCTCTACTCGAGCTCCAAATTCTATTCCTTGCTGCCTACAATATGGGCAATTCCATAGGGGCATCAATAATGGCCTAGGACTAAAACCCTACCCTCAGTGCTTCCGATACGGGAAGGAGGGAGACCGTGCTATAAATTGTGAGGCGCGAATCTGTTCCGTTGGACTTAGCTCAGACGTTGGTACAACCCTTACTATTTCGAGTGCGGATGTTCAATCTAAACCTAGAGGAAACAGAAATTCCTTCCATGAAAATGACGGGCTTTCAAAATATGAAGCCATATTTGGTTTCCATAGGAAAGATCGTAAGCTTCAATTACCCGAGAGGAGTAATATTCGTTTTGCGGGTAAGACCAGCCCAAGTATAATTATCAGACATTTGAGCTAAAGATTTCGTAACTTCTTCCGACACATTGTGAATATTTTCTCGCATCCATTCTTAGACGGAGGAGTTGTCTCAGTCTTAACTGAAATCGTGCTAGTAGCTAATGAAAGCGCTGATGTACGTCCCAATGATCTTTTGGGGCTACACTTGACCAATTCACAACCAAATCATATTTTTTCTTCATTAAATGATCTTTTTCACTGAAATATGATGTTGAAACCACATTTCAATTCTTTGGCCACAATAAGCCTAAACCGAATAATACCAGAGTATAACCCTATGCCCCAATCTTTCTGCTCATCCTGAGAGACATCCATGTTCAGTATCAGAGTGGCCCAGCAAAGGCGTGATGGATGCTAGTGATTTTCAATCTCTGCCTAAATATAGCTATGTCCGTTAGTGCCTTAGGGCGATACAGATCGGCATACGTGTGCCCTATTGGGAAATGACTGTTTGAATCCAAGACGACAAGAGCGACCTTACGTTAACCCTTATATTCTTGTTTTCCCTTCATTCTACTTCGATGGCGTGTTCTACTTTCTTGAACTCCTGTACGCCATGAAACATTTATTTCCGGACTTCTAGAAAGGGAGGTTAGGCAGATCTTTTAAGCGGGGAGCATGTTATAGACTAGTTATAGGTTTTCCTCCCCGTATTGAAATATAGGATAAGCCATGACCCGGCCATCGATAGATTTTCACTCTCCAATGTAGATCATGAGTCATTCTAAGAGGGAAGGATAACTTTCGATATGAGAGTATCAACCCAAGTAGAAAAGTTATCCACAACTTCGATCCTCTGTCCTCAAATTTGATTTGCAGAACTCGAAAGAATGGTTCTATTTTCATTCGTTCTTTTCAAAGTCATCCAGTAAGGATTTTCTTTAAGAACTAATAGGTGATTATCTATCACCTAACCAAGCCAACTCACTCCCCTACCGATCGTTACCCTGAATTATTCCAATGGGCGGAATTTCGGGGGCGAAATTCTTTTAAGGGGGGGGAGGATGTAATACCCGTGAATTAAATACGGGAAAATAGGATATAATTAATCCGATAGATGTACGAATTAATGAAGTTCAGAACGGATCAAAGGCCGAATGAGAAACTGGGCCAAATTAATATTCGACTCAATTGATCTTGGCCCAACTCAACAGAATTTAAAAATAAAATAGATCGACGTAGTATTGGAGGTCCAACTAAATTAATAAAAAGGGCCCAATAAATAATCTAGACTAAATTAATAATAGGGCCTAACTAAAGAAATAGAGGGCCCAAATGGAAGTAACTAAATAACAAAGAAAAGACCCAATAAATGTTTATCTTGGCCCATGATAATATTCCATCCAAATGACATGGCCCAAAATTGAATCAATACTAAAGCCCAAATTGAAATAAGAAAAGAATGGCCCCAAAATAAATTATAAAAGAATGAAAAACATTTCAAAGCCCAAACCATGAAGCCCAAAGGAGAAAATAATAGATATTTCCCCCATTTTAGGGCTATAGCACGTATGGGTTCCCTACACCTAAACTAGCCCTAGATTAAAATGTTCAATGGGAGCCAAAAAGGGAGAGAAAAACGTGAAAGGGAGGGGAAAAGCAAGAAGGGAAGAAATACCAAAGAAGAAGAAGAAGCAAACGAAGGAGATGAGCTAGAGCAAAGAGGTTTCGGCCAAAATCATCATCCCCAAACCATTCGAACTTAGTTAAGGAAGTAAGGTAGGCTTTTAAAATTCGGTCTTCATGTGGTTCGAACCTTACTTTCCATTTTTTGAGTTGGTAATCCATCTAGGTGCCTTCATGTTCGAATGAAACCTCAAAATATGGGTTTAAAAATCTGGGTTCTTATGTGTTTCGAATGATGCGAGATTCTGGGGATTTTATTTGAGGATTTGGGGGTTCGAACGTTTAGGGTTTTGAGTACTAATGGTGGAAGACCCTTGAATGATAGCTCTCCAAGTTCGAAAATGGTGGATTCCTTGGTACTATGTGACTTTGGTAATTATTATTTGATGTTACGTGCTTTGTTTAAACCTAAAATGTGGGTTTATGCGTGAATACCTATGCTTGTGTGCTTAGGAAATTTAATCGATTGGGGTAGAAAGCTTAAAGAGGACTTCCAAAACATTGGGTTTTAGCTTAGCTCTTTGATTGTATGAAATTACGAGTCGAAATAGCGAATTTTAAGGGAAGTGTAGACGTCGGGTTAGCGGGCTGTGATGTTTTGCGAATCACGAGGCTTATTAGGTCAATGAAATTAGCTCGCGGGTTAGGAGGTTTGCGATGAGAAAGGGGATTAGTAATCACGGGCCAATTATTACTTTTCACGGGTTGGGGTAGTTCGTGAATTGGGGAGCGATTTTGGGTCGAGAGGTAGTTTCACGGGGTAGAGATGTTCGCAAGGTGTGAGTAGGGCGGGCTGAAATTAGTTCACGAGCCGAGGGCTTCGTGAAATGAGAGACGGGTCGGATCGCTAGGTCGATTGCGGGCTAACGAATTTGGAGAGGATTTTTAGGTAGTTAAGTAGTTTTCTGGGTTAGAGACTTTCCGTGAATTTTGAGTTAGGATCGAAGCTTTCGACTATAGAAACTTTGTAGCGACAATTTAGGTAAAGTGATTTTATACGTGTTCAAGTTCCTAACTCATTTTCGAGTTTATGAAGTTTATTGTTTTTAAGATGTACCATTTTTCCACGTTATGGATGATTTTGAAATAGATCATATTTATATATTAGTTTGGGAAAATTTTGGGGATCATTGAAATCTGGTAGAATATTTTTAGGTGTACGATGTACGGGTTGAGATGAATTTCAAAAAAAAAAAGAATTTTTGGTAATATATCAAATTTTGAGGGTTTCGACCAATTCTAAGTTTCTGGAGATTTTGAGTTTTGATTGATTTTAATTAGCGGGCCGTTTTATTTTGTAAGCTATGCTTGAAATAGAATTTCGAACTAATAGGAAAATCGACCGAATGGGTTTCGGGTCGCGAAAGTCTTTCGCGGCCCAAAGGATTTTATGTGTGAGTAAAATAGGTATTTTGCGGGCCAAGGCTTCGAGTTTCGCGGGCCGACTTGAAGGGTGATTCCTGTGAGAGGCGTCGCGGGCCAATTTCAGTTTCGCGGGCCGATGGACTTTCGCGGGGTGATTCCTGTGAAGGGCATCGCGGGCCGACTTTAGGTTTCGCGGGCCGATTGATTCCCACGGGGTGATTCCTGTGAGAGAAATCGGCCGATTCGCGGGCTTAAAATTGGGCTTCGCGCGTCCAATCGGGCGATTCGCGAACGCGGCGAAAGTCCCGTGAATTCGAGCGTTGACGACCCGCAAGTGTTTCGGGTTGACCAGCTTTTGAAAGTGGGATCGGGCGATTTAAGATTTGGGCTTTGATCGAATTTGTGTGAGTTTGACCGACGATTTACACTTTTGGGCTGTTGCCCTATTTTAGGCCCAATCATTTTAATAAGATTATTATCGGCCCGAATCAGTTTTAAAATAAATATTTTCGTATGTTGGCTAATATTTCCGGGTCAACCTTTATTTCGAAATTTAAAGGTTACTTTGGATTTAAAACCTTCGGCCTAGCTTGATGTTTTACGGGTTAATTTGACTTAGCGGACTCTTTTCAAACGGTTACCTTTCAAATGTAGTTTCAAGCAATGATCCTTCAAAAATAGTATTAAATATATAAAAATGCAATACATAGGAAATTTTATAATGTAGATACTCAAGTAATGTAGATGATATACTGATGTGATGATTTTGTGCCTAAGGTCGAGGTTGGGAATATCGATGAGCTATTAACGGGTAATCGACGGACGACAGGTAAGTGGAAATTCAACTACAACACATAACTTGTATGTGACATGTTTTATTTATGATGCATAATGACATGATATGCATGCACGCATGAACCATGACATGAGCATATGCACGCATGTTTCGTTTGGGGGATTTCGAGGTGTAAGCGTGCATTATATTTATCGCCTGAAGGCGAATGATATTTGCCGATATAGGCATATGATGTCGACTCATTGTTGAGTTAATGGCTATTACTAGTGCACCATTGGCAGGAGGAGCGACCTGGGAAGGGGCGACCTAGCTATGCTAGCGTAGGCCACCCGGTGTGTAGCACTGCCATACGTTAGAGGCAGGAGGAGCGACCTGGGAAGGGGCGACCTAGCTATGCTAGCGTAGGCCACCCGGTGTGTAGCACTGCCATACGTTAGAGGCAGGAGGAGCGACCTGGGAAGGGGCGACCTAGCTATGCTAGCGTAGGCCACCCGGTGTGTAGCACTGCCATACGTTAGAGGCAGGAGGAGCGACCTGGGAAGGGGCGACCTAGCTATGCTAGCGTAGGCCACCCGGTGTGTAGCACTGCCGGCAGGAGGAGCGACACGGGAAGGGGCGACCTAGGGGAATACTAGCGTAGGCCACCCGATGTGTAGCACTGCCAGATATGATCAGTTGATCTCAGTTATGGTGCATAGTAAGATTAGCCGAGGGCCCCGAGTCATGTTAGTACGAGTATTAGGTGCATCGGCGCGAATCGCCTTTGCAAAGTATTAAGTGCATCGGCGCGGATAGCCTTTGCGGAGCATTATGTGCATTGGCATGGATTGCCTTTGCGGGGGAGTGACACGTGCATCCATGCATAATTTCTACTTACTGAGCCACGGCGGCTCATCCCTTACGTTATGTGTTGTAGGTACGATAGTGTTGGACGTTGAGAAACGTCTCGACTAAGGCAAGCTGACGGCGGTACTCCACGATCTTTTGAGGGCAAGGCTGTACATGGATGCGACCTGTGGAGCGATGTTAGGAAGTGTTAGTTAGCATAAGTAGTTTTGGAGGCTTCGGCCTTTGTATAACTAGACAATGTAGATTACGTCTCGTCGTAATATATTTATTTTAGGAAAAAGTTTTTGTAAATCGGGTCTTCCGCGGCTTGCGCTGCGGAAATCCGCCGCTAATTTGTATTAGAAAGCGAGGGTCGCCACATATATATATATAATATCACATTAACCCATTTAACAATCTCGAGACCTTTAATTGAGAAAGAACAAAATGTCGAAGTCTTTAGTTAATAAATTTCGAGATCTTTTGTTGAGGGAATTCGAAGTCTTTAATTAATTAATCTCGAGGTCTTTAGTTAAGTAAATATCGAAATGCTCTATAGAAAATATCGAGACTTATCACGACATTATCACAATTAATTTCAAACCTTATGTCGAGATTCTCATATGATATCGAGGTCTTTCTTATTAGAGTTCTAAATTTCAAAATAGCTCAAGATTTACCTAGTTGATTTCGGGATTTATACTTCGAGATTTATTTAACCGACTATCTCGCAAAACACCATTTTTCCTCAACAATCCTATAAACTTCGGTCAAATCTGTAATTTCTTGAGAACATAAAAAAATTCCTTCGAAATCTTAACTATTTTGTATGCTGTTCAAATCTCAAACTTCGATATAGCATAAAAATAAAATTCCTACATGTTAACATCTGAATCATGTTAAGTCAAAAATTAAAGATGCTAAAATAGATTCATACCCTTCCTTAGCTTTCTTAGAATCGAGTTCTTCTCCCTTCTGTTCCTTAGTTTTCACGAGTTATGGAAGTGATATGGACCAGTTTCTTCTTCTTCTTATCTTAATTATGCGTGTGTTACTAATCAAGTGACATCAACCACTTTTTATTAATGTTTATCCTAAGTTCCTCTTATACACCATATATTATTATTATTAAAACGTTTCCCTTACAACTAGGTTTTCAGAAATATTGATGTATATATCTTATACATTGAGATCTCGAATTGTTTACATTGTCACAGTTTTATATCGAGGATTTCAGTTCTCGTAATCCTTTTTGGAACCAATTTCGAAACCCTAATTTAAATAGTTTCGATATTATACTGAAGGGTTTTGAACTTTTTCTTTAACCACACTTTCATATTATTTAAATATTTCTTCCACTTTAAAGAATCTCAAAAATATCATAGAATTTCCTAATTTATTTAATCACTTTAAATAAATATATATAAAGTTTTTTTTGGTGTAAGGTCCCTTAAATAAATATATATAAAGTTTCTCTGAGAAAACCCTTTCTTCCGTCGATATACCTTCTATTCTTAAGAAAATAGAGAATTTAAATTCTACACTAGAAACGGAAAGAAAGAATTTTGAAGTAGAAAAGAATACACTTCTAACGGAGATATCTAGTCTGAAAGCTTCCTCTCTTCGAAACATGATCAAGGAACGCAAACGGATGATCTCGTTCCTATCATCGACACGACTTCTACTAATTCTACGTCGATTTTGACCAAAGTTGAAATTCAAAGTAAAAGTCCCGCACTTTCTATAGCGAACGAACAAGTCCCATGGAAATGGGAGAACGGAAAAGCTCCACAACGGAATCATAAAGATCAAAAGTCTTCCTCTGCCGTTCCTAAAAAGAAAATCTTTCACGAAAATATTTCAAGTTCTAGCGCACAAACTTCATCGTGTGCTTCAAATGATCCTACTAATTTTTCATTTCAAAAGCCTAAACTTGAAAATAATTTTCGAAATTCTTATAATCATTATGTGAAAAATGTGCATTCTCCATGTAGGAAATATGATACATCTGGTTTACATGCTTATCATTCTATTTGCTCATATTCTTACATGAAATATCCAGTCAAAGTCAAATCTGAAAAAACATTTATTACGATTGGGCAATGAGAAGATCTTTAAAAATACACATTCTAGGATCACATTCTCAAAAGCTGAATTGTCATATCCGTGTAAAGTCATGCAAAAATGGATTCCTACATCGGATATCAAGTCACAGAGTCATAGTCAGAAATGGATTTCTAAGGCTAATTCATGTAATTTTACACGATTTACGACTAACTCGTTATCTGCTAATAAGGGAGGACCCATACGACAATGGGTACCAAAATCCCAATAGTTTTGCAGATTTTCCTCATGTATGGTACTTCGATGATAGTTGCTCCACATACATGATCAAGGGCGAGCGGGAGAGCAACTACAATTCCCTACCTAAGCGACAAACTCGGTGACGAAATTCCTTACACATTTCTTTCAAATGTTAGGATGAGTCGCTATTAATTTTTTAGGGATCACAATTTGGTACATTATGCATCTGAGCTGAAATGTTAAATGCAAAATTTTTTACGCATTTTCCGCATATAACTATAAAAAAAAACCTCTCTTCATGCATTTTTCTCTTTTATTCTCATGCATCTTCATTTTTTTTTAAAATAAAAAAAATAATAATAAAAATAAAAACATTAAAAAAAATTCATGCATTTTTACTTAATTTTTTTTCTCTGTTTTCATATGATGTTAATGTTTTTTAATAAAAAAAAACGCACACACACACAGTTTTTTTCATTGTTTTGACAAACAAAAGAAAACAAAAACAACGAAAAAATGGGGAGTGACGATTACTCGATCTACTTTGATTTGTTCACAAAAATCTTTCCTTGATATATGACTGGTTATTTGCTTAATATTGTCTGTCTAGTCGCATTCTTTTGTCCAAAGGTCACTCGTTTGTTCCACTAGACACAAAGTCACATCATATATGTGAGATTTTGAGCCTTATTATTTTTTCGGGAATTTATCCTTGAGCGAGTCACACATCAAATGCTTGTCTTAACTTGTGTTTCTTGGCCTCATACTTGCCTTGCGTTAGATTGTTAGGAAAATGATTAGGGCATGTAGGAAAATTCCTCACTTGGCCAAAATCAAAATATCATCCTTGAAATTATTCCTCTAGTCATCCCTTCTGAGCCTTCTCCGATGTCCTTTTCTTCATTTGTATCCCGATCAAGCCTTCAACCGTAATTCATAAATTTCGGAGGGTTGCGTAAACGAGAAAAGGAGGGGGAGAAAAAGGCGACGAAAGAAAAAGAAGAAAATGATGACAAAAGGAGGTGGAAAACGCACACGAGGAATTCTCAACGCACAATAAATAGTCCAAAAGAACCTGCCTTCCTAATTACTGAAATCTTCTAGAAATCATAAGAAGAGGGCATGGATCTTGCTGTGAACTTCTCCTTCGATAATCTCGTATACTCGTCAGAATGGCTGGAAGAGGAGCACCACGAAGTGAACTTCTCCAACGATAATCCGGTCTTATATCGAGACAACGAGAAGAGGAGCACGGCCTTGGGTTCGAATTCCATAACTATGAACTTCTCCAAATCGATAATCTTTGAAACCTCTCTAGGGATTAAAAGAAGAGGAGCACGGTATCGACCCGAGAACCAACAAGAAGAACTTCGCCTTAGATAATCTCTCGGCCTCGTAGAGAAGCGGAGATTCAGCTTGAGCAAGTGTAGAATAATATGAAAAGTCTAAGGATGAAAAAGAAAATGCCGGTGAAGAGGACAACGAAGAAAAGGAAGAAGATCTTTAGCCCACGATTCCTAAATATATTCATTCCCTTCTAAGTCAGAACCAAAATACTAAATCCCTAAGTCCCTTTGATTTCGAATCGACGGTCTCTCGCTCGGTGAAATGATTAAAAGTGCCCTGATAGCAGGTTAATTGATATAATTTTTCTTGCGTTGACATGAGTGATATATCTAGTATATAAATCCCATGATAAAAATAATTGAGTGCTAGAGCGAACCTCGTGAGAGTTGTCGAAATGGATCACTCTATGAACTTAGGACTTTAGTTTGACGACATGACTTGACGGCAAATTATTATTTATGTGTCATGTGAAATATTTGCGTGGACATGATCAAAGTGACGTAATCTGACCCCAAAACAAAATAAAAAAAATGGAAAAATAAAAAAATAGTAATAAATATAAAAATCGTATAGTCTTGTTTCAAAATTTTCTTTACTTTCATTTTCTTTGCAAATTTTTTACATTTTTCATGCATTTTTCTTGTATTTTTGCATTTATTTTTACTTTGCATTTTTCTTATGCATTAAAACATTTCGCACATTTTCAAATGCATTTGCACATGCATTGGCACATACTTGTTTAAAAGCGAAATATTTCTTGCTTATATGGTTACGCAAATTTTCATATGCATGCTTAGGAGTTCATGCATATATGCTAAAATGATTATATGCGTTTCTACTCGTTGTGTCATATGTGTTACATTCTCATATGCATATCTTGGTGAATATGTATATCGTTGCGAAATTGTTAAACACCATATGGGCACTACTTGAGGGGGAGTCATGATTCTTAGTGGTCGAAAACATGAATTAAGGGGGAGAATGAAAAATTACTCTATTACTTTGAAATTACTCCGTTATATGTTTCCAATGAGCATGAATTGAGGGGGAGTAATATGAATTTAAGGGGGAGTAATTTTAACTGTTATAATTTATGTTTACGCTTTTAGAGTGTACTTTAGAATCATGAACTCTCCTTGAATCTTTTTAAACGACTAAATCCTCGAGGGAGCTTTTTAGTGATTTCAGGTGTGTGAAGTGGACGCTTTTCAAGAAGATCAACCACCACTTCTAATTCTGCTCTCGAAGATTTAGCGAAAGAAAGAGACGGCTTACCTTCTTCTGGAACTAGAGACGCTTCTTCGAGGCCGAACTAGACAACTTGCATTCGGAGAAGACGAATCTGGCGAAACGGAGAAGATGGCTAAACCCCGAGTCATCTCCTCGACTCTCTCATGCCCCTGCTTCCGGAAGAAGAAGCAAGGACCGAGGACCGAACGACACGTGACTCAAGCATCAACAAGGACTGAAGTTGCCAACCGTGTCCACTGAATCAGGGACCAAAGTTGCCGACTATGTCCACTGCATCAATGATCGAAGTTTCCAACCGTGTCCACCTCTCCGAACCTCACATCGGACTCCCCGATCTCAACACAAGGTTGACCCAAATAGGGGGAGTTTCGTGTTACGTGTGCTTTCAACGGGAGAAATGGGACGCGAACTTTCCAAATCCGGCAAGAATACTTCGTACATCTTACGGCATTTAGGAGAAGGACTTCAAAGGAAGATTCGAAGAAAAAGCCGATGCCTAGAAGACCAGGTGAGCTTGAAGACATTCTAAAGAGGAGATTTCGAGGACTCGATGACTCTTTCCACTTGCAAGACGAAGATAACCCGCGCTATATTGGAAATTGAATACAAAGGGGGAGATTGTTGGAACTATATTATTGTATTCAATTATGTAGTTATCTTAGTCTTGCTATGTAAATAAGTAGTCTTGGGCTTGATTGTAATTAGCACTAGTATAGGGCTACTTAAGTAAATATACCATGGTACATGGTATATATAGTGACCCTAAAGCATGTTTTAGGGTGATCACCTCATTTGTAGCAAATTCATTTTCTAAAAATTGAGCTTATTGTGGAACGAAGCTTGCTCTCCAAGTTAGAATTACCTCCCAAAGTTTCTCGCTACAAATCGAAAGGTAATTCTCGATCTTAATCTTCGTTTATACGAATTCGCTACGTGATTTGATCCGTGTTGGATAAAAGAGGACCTAACACAGGGTTAGGGAGATAACTTTGATACTCGTACGGCTTTCTGGGAAATAACATACTCTACAAATATCTTCGCAAAGAAAACTAGAATTTATTTATTTACAATATTGCGTTTATTTGTACTGCATTGCATACCATACTGTGCGAGAATTTAGCACCGTATAAAACGGTGACATTTTGCTTTAACGGTGAAAGGGGTAGGTGGTGACTAAATACGTGATTGTTGAGTTGAGGTAGAATTGGGACTAGTTTAGGGTGTCGGATGATAGACGAGCATGAGTGACTCGTCTACTCGGTTGCATGGGAGTGCTGCCCGAGGTGCAAACCGTCAGTTTTTAGCGGGAGGCGGGCATGAGTGACTCGTCTACTCGGATGCATGGGGGTGCAATTCGAGGTGTAAACCGTTGATGGGAGATGGGCGTGAGCGACTCATCTATACGGATGAATGGGAGTGCAGTATGTGGTGTAGGCTGTTAGACGGGAGGCGAGAGTGAGCTACTTGTCTACTCAGATGTATGGTAGTACAGTCTGAGGTGTAAACCGTCTGTTGTTTGCGGGAAACGAGGGTGTAGCGCCCCGTTTCCTATTACCTTTTTACGCAGCTATAAAATATTCATATAAAAATTTTTTGCGATTTCCATGACCATTTCCTTTAACAAAACAGGCGCGTACATCCGGTCTAGTTCCTTTCACAATAATATACATATATGTACCTATCATATGAGTTACAAAATGCAACAGTCTAAATCCGTTTCTATTCTATATGCTAACGATGAACCAGAGGGGAGCAGGAGGAGAGCGTAGTCGGCCAACCTTGAATCCATGCTTATGAAGATGCTTTCTACGCAGCCTGCTAATTATCTACAACAATTGTGAAGACACCGATTCAGAGTATGATCGCAACATGTTAACTAAAAGCATACAAGTAATAAAGTAAGCAGTAGCCATTTTTAATCATGAAATCATCGTTCACATAATCATCGTTCATACGATCCGTAGATCACATGCCATTCTATATGTCCGTTTATTTTGATACTCCCGTTATAGACTAGCTAGACTCGTATTCTGTAAGCCCAGTCGGCGCCCATGCATGGGACTCTGTCAATATTGTAAATATCTGTATGTGCCTGTACAGGACTCTGTCATCCCCCGATTTGAAGGGAAGTAACTATCATCCCCCGATTTGAAGGGAAGTATGCCGTAGCATCCGTATCGTACTATCCGTAGTCTTAGCAGTCATAACGGTTTCTCCTTTCATTTATATGTATGCAATTGCTATATGAAATACTTTATATAACACATAAATCATATAAAGGCACTTTATAGTCACATAGTTCACGTAAATTCGTAAATAACATATAAAGCACATATTAGTCAATTAATCCATATAAAGCATGTAAACACATAAGGTACATGTTGCAAATCATACTCACAAGTTTCGCCTATCTTCTTCGTTCGCTTAAGCGACCTTGTCCTTACCCTTATCGGACTCCTGACCTATACAATTATTTATCCGTAAATATAAAATTCCTATAATGACATGCGTGCGTGATATGCATGCTTTTATTATGCATGATCGTTCCTATCCGTAGCCTTTACCTTTTTGTTCGTTATTTATAATATATATTAAACTCTTGGCTTAAAAGTTATATTTTTTAATCAATATCGAAAAGTGATAACTATACTGTACTAAAATATTATTAAAAACCCTAATTCTTATTATGTTGGAAACCCTAAAAATATCGAGACTTATTAAATTCTAAAAATTTGTATCATACCGAAGATCTTATATGAAAATAATACACATATATACAAGGTAATTCCAAATTAGAAAACCCTAATACCCATATATATATATATATAGATATATATATATATATTATATATAATATCACATTAACCCATTTAACAATCTCGAGACCTTTAATTGAGAAAGAACAAAATGTCGAAGTCTTTAGTTAATAAATTTCGAGATCTTTAGTTGAGGGAATTCGAAGTCTTTAATTAATTAATCTCGAGGTCTTTAGTTGAGTAAATATCGAAATGCTCTATAGAAAATATCGAGACTTATCACGACATTATCACAATTAATTTCAAACCTTATGTCGAGATTCTCATATGATATCGAGGTCTTTCTTATTAGAGTTCTAAATTTCAAAATAGCTCGAGATTTACCTAGTTGATTTCGGGATTTATACTTCGAGATTTATTTAACCGACATCTCGCAAAACACCATTTTTCCTCAACAATCCTATAAACTTCGGTCAAATCTGTAATTTCTTGAGAACATAAAAAAATTCCTTCGAAATCTTAACTATTTTTGTATGCTGTTCAAATCTCAAACTTCGATATAGCATAAAAATAAAATTCCTACATGTTAACATCTGAATCATGTTAAGTCAAAAATTAAAGATGCTAAAATAGATTCATACCCTTCCTTAGCTTTCTTAGAATCGAGTTCTTCTCCCTTCTGTTCCTTAGTTTTCACGAGTTATGAAAGTGATATGGACCAGTTTCTTCTTCTTCTTATCTTAATTATGCGTGTGTTACTAATCAAGTGACATCAACCACTTTTTATTAATGTTTATCCTAAGTTCCTCTTATACACCATATATTATTATTATTAAAACGTTTCCCTTACAACTAGGTTTTCAGAAATATTGATGTATATATCTTATACATTGAGATCTCAAATTGTTTACATTGTCACAGTTTTATATCGAGGATTTCAGTTCTCGTAATCCTTTTTGGAACCAATTTGAAACCCTAATTTAAATAGTTTCGATATTATACTGAAGGGTTTTGAACTTTTTCTTTAACCACACTTTCATATTATTTAAATATTTCTTCCACTTTAAAGAATCTCAAAAATATCATCAAATTTCCTAATTTATTTAATCACTTTAAATAAATATATATAAAGTTTCTCTGAGAAAACCCTATAAATTTAATACTTAGAAAATTCTAACTTTCGTAACATTCATTTCCTTACCACTTGTATTTCTTTAAGAACCTAGGACTATAATACTTTAAATACCTTATTCTATCTATGCCTCTGTGTTAAAATAACCTATATGAATGCATGAATTTATGTAAATGCATGAAATTATAATATGAGGTTTCGGTTCCTGACAATTCTCCCCCCTTTAAAAATTTCGACTTCAAAATTTCGTACCTGTTTTCGTTAATAACCATGGGTATTGGGTCTTTATATGTTCTGTGGTTTCCCACGTAGCTTCACGAGCCGAATGATTTTTCCACCGTACTTTTACCATTGGAATCGTTTTATTTCGTAACTGCTTGACAGCATATTCCAGGACTTCTGCTGGTTCTTCTACGTAACTAAGGTCCTCAGAAATATTTATCGGTTCGTCACGTAGAACATGTGTAGGATCTGATCTGTATCGCCGCAGCATACTAACGTGGAAGACGTTGTGTATTTGTGATAATTCGGGTGGTAATGCCAATCGGTATGCTAATGGTCCAATTCTTTCAAGTATCTCGTACGGTCCGATATATCGTGGACTTAACTTTCCTATCTTTCCAAATCGCAACACACCTTTCCAAGTAGATACTCGCAAAAATACCTTCTTCCCAACTTCATATTCCATTTCTCGTCGATGTTGGTCTATATAACTCTTTTGTCTATCTTGGGCCGCTTTACGTCGACTCTTTACTACTTTAATCTTTTCCATTGTATCTTGAATCAAATCTGGCCCTTCCAGTACTTGTTCTCCTTCCATGTCCCAACAAATTGGGTTTCGACATTTCCGGCCATACAGGGCTTCATACGGGGCCATTCCAATACTTGAGTGGTACTGATTATTATAAGAAAATTCCATTAGCGCTATATAATCATCCCACGAGCCTTTGAATTCGATTACACACGCTCGAAGCATGTCTTCTAGGGTCTGTATCGTCCGTTCTGATTGTCCGTCTGTCTGTGGATGAAACGCCGTACTAAAATGTAATTTCGTTCTGAGCGCTTCTTGTAAACTTCCCCAAAATCTGGAAGTAAATCGGGGATCACGATCAGATACGATAGAAATGGGAACCCGTGTAACCGAACTATTTCGTTGACGTATCTTTTCGCCAAGTATTCTAACGTAGAACCCCATCTAAATGGTAGAAAATGGGCTGATTTCGTGAGCCTGTCGACAATTATCCACACGGCATCATTTTTCTTAGCCGTTGGAGGAAGTCCATAAAGAAAATCCATCGTTATTCGCTCCCATTTCCAAACAGGTATGGGTAAAGGATGTAATTTACCCGCTGGCACTTGGTGTTCAGCTTTGATTTGCTGACACGTTAAACATTTTAAAACGTACTCGGCCACATCCTTCTTCATCCTTGGCCACTAATAATGAGATTTAAGGGTCCGATACATCTTCGTACTGCCTGGATGAATAGCATAAGGAGCAGTGTGTGCCTCTTCCATTATTTCTTGTCGAAGATTATCAATATCAGGAACACATATGCGGCCATTTATCGTCAAAGTTCCATTATCGCCTATTACAAAAGACTTCCCTAACCCTTGTTTCACTTTATCAGCAATCTTAGCCAGCTTCTCGTCTTTAAACTGTACTTGTCTAATTCGATCTAACATGATAGGTCGAACTATAATTGAGGCACAGATAGCACCGGTATCGTCTACTTTCATTTCCGTTTTCATCTTCCTGAGATCAATCAAACTTGATAAAGAACATACTGATAAATAAGAAATGGTACCATACGATTTCCGACTCAAAGCGTCAGCAACGACGTTGGCCTTTCCAGGATGGTATTCTATGGTACAATCATAATCCTTCAGTAATTCAATCCACCGCCTCTGTCTCATATTCAATTCCTTCTGGCTTAACAGATATTTTAGACTTTTATGGTCAGTAAATATCTGAAATGTCGTACCGTATAAGTAGTGTCGCCATATCTTCAGTGCGAACACCACGGCCGCTAACTCTAAGTCGTGTGTTGGGTAGGATGCTTCGTATGGCTTCAACTGCCGAGATGCATACGCCACCACTTTCCCGTGTTGCATTAGCACGCACCCCAATCCTTGATAGGACGCATCACTATAAATTACAAAACCCTCGGTACCTAATGGAATAGTCAATACAGGAGCTGTCGTTAATCGCTCCTTCAATTCTTCAAAACTCCTTTGGCATTCATCAGTCCACTTAAATGCAACTCCTTTACGTAATAACTTCGTCATTGGGGCTGCTATTAGTGAAAAATTCTCTACGAATCGCCGATAATATCCTGCCAATCCCAGAAAACTACGAACTTCTGCTACATTTTTAGGGCTTTCCCACTTAATTACCGCTTCGATTTTACTGGGATCGACTGAATACCTTTACCAGAGACTACATGCCCCAGAAATACTACTTGATCTAACCAAAATTCACATTTCGAGAGCTTCGCATATAACTTCTTTTCCCGTAAAGTCTGAAGTACAATCTTCAAATGTTGTTCGTTCTCCTCTTTTGACTTGGAGTATATTAGAATATCGTCAATAAAGACGATCACGAACTGGTCTAAGTAGGGTCGGAAGACATCATTCATCAATGCCATAAACACTGCAGGGGCATTCGTCAATCCAAAGGGCATAACTAGAAATTCGTAATGTCCATATCTTGTTCTAAAGGCCGTCTTTGGAATATCACCATCCGCAATCTTCAATTGATGGTATCCCGACCTTAAATCAATCTTCGAAAAGACCCTAGAACCTTGTAACTGGTCAAACAGATCGTCAATCCGAGGTAATGGATATTTATTGATATTCCCAGTATATCCAACTAAAACACATTTCTAGCATTTTAACCACGAAAATAATGGAAAGAATTTAACTTATCGTGGGGGCGTGCGTGCGTGTTCTCGAGAGGGTTTTGGAGCTTCTCTCACAAAAATTATTTCTCTGTCTTTCTCACACACACAAGACCCTTAACTATGTGTTAGGGTTTTAGTACTTATACCACATGTTGGTATATTGTACTTGGGCCCTTGTAAGCCCATTACAAATAAGCTCACTAGGCTTTACAAATAAAAGCCGAGTTCACTTAAAAAAATTACAAGGCTTAGATAAAATAATTTTTTTTTGGGGAATATTTACTAAATAACAAGAAACAGGAGTACAATGGGTAGCGTACATGATATCGCTCACGACGCAAAAAAACGGTAACAATCTACCGACCAGACAGCACATCAGCAAAGCCGAAACAGCCCAGACACCTACAAGGTCCCAAACAAGACCAAAGCCTACACATAACAAGGAGAGCAGATCAGAGGCTAAGGTAGGTGTCACAATCCAGAACCATGCAACAGGATCCTGGCACCAGATGTAGTGCCAGCAGGGCAGCCGGGGGGATGTGCAGGCAAGGTGCAAAGCACACGGCAGGAGGAAACGTCCACAGAGGGAGGTATCACGCGGAGGAAAGGGTGCACCAGGTGCGTCCGCAGGTCTGGTCGGGGGAGGCGCATAGGCATCCGCTCCTGTTTCATTCCGCCCAAGGGCATCAAGGCCACCAACTGAAAGTCCAAGTACGTCAAGGTCCCAAGTACGTCAAGGTCCCACAGGGATAGGTGGACGGCCTCAAGACCTGAAAGAACAAAGAAAAAACAGACGCAGGAGGAGAGAGGGGAGCAGTGAAAGAAAAAGCAAGAGAAGAGTAGAAGAGCAGAGAGAAGAGAGGAGAAAGACGAGACGAGAAGCGCCCTAGCTAGACCAAGCAATGCGCCATAGCCGACGCATTGCGCTCAACTGGAGCAAGTACTTGTTGGGAAGCGTGGATAGACGAGCGCTGAGGGTCGCCTCAACATCAGCAACGATACGGTCCGGGGTCTTCTTCTACCATCGTGCCAGCGTTTGTTGCGTTCTAACCATAAGTGGTAGATTAACGAAGCAAGTGCGTGGCGAAGTCCCATCCAAGCTAAGTGCTTTCCGCGCCATCTAGAAGCAGCCCAACATATCCCATCATACCAGTCCCTGTAAGGCCAACCAAAACGCAAGTGAGAGCGTAAAAGTCGAAGACAGTTTCGAGAAAAGGCACAGTCAAAGAACAGGTGTTGCGTCGTCTCCATAATATCTTCGTCGCATAAAAGACATGTGGTGTTCCCAGCAGCCGCCGCCACCCAAGGTTTGTCACGCGTCGCCAATCTGTCCTTGATCGCAAGCCAGAGGATGGTTTCATGTCGCGGGATAGAGATCTGCCCTCCGAAGAGCGTGTGCCATGGGACATGTGGCCGCTTCAGCCTAATATTTTCCCTAGCAGAATGGGTCGAGAATCGGCCGTCCCCAGAAGCAACCCAGCGAATCCGATCAATGTCATTAGTCCAAACCGGCGGTAGGAGTGGGGCGAGCTCGATGAATTCTGTCGTAGTTTGCGCTGGCCAATTCCATCCATCCGAGTTGATGACAGCGCTAAGTCGTGAGTCAAGGGGTAATCCCATAACCATAGGGCCACGTGGGAAGCGATCGACCAGTGGACCCATCAACAGCCATGGGTCAGTCCAGAGTCGAGTATCAGCTCCATTACCGATGCGAAACTCAATAAGTGGCCGAAAGAGCTGGCGGATTTTGAGGAGTTTCTTCCAACTCCAAGAGGTCGTGGAGGTAGGTCGAAGGCTCCAAAGCGAGGCATTGTGCAGTCGTGTTCGACGGATCCAGTTAGCCCAAATTGACGTATCATCCGTGTTCAGAAAACTCCAAAGGAGACGCATCATCAGCGCCTTATTATCATACTCAATAGAGCGTATTCCAAGTCCCCCTTCCTCCCGTGGAGTACAGATATCTACCCAAGCAACTTTGGCTCTGGAACCCCTCCAAAGGAAAGCTCGGATTCTAGTTTCCATCGCTCGGATAACACCCTTGGGAAGAAGAAAAACACCGGCCCAGTAAGTGTGAATGCCCAGTAAGACGGATTTAATCAGCTGAATTCTGCCAGCGTAGGAAAGGGACATGTTGGTCCACGAGCCAAGGCGTAGATAAAATAATTAATTGAACACAATAAAATATTCCTAATAATCTCCCCCTTTGTGTTCAATTTACAGTTAAGCGCTGGTTATCTTGGTCTTGTAATAGTCCTGAGTCATCAAAGAACACGTATCAGAGTTGCATACGCGAAAGTTTGTGCATGCGTGTTCTTCCTCAATCACATCCTCCTTTGTCTTGTCTTGTGACCTCTTCCTTACAAGATCTTCAAGCTCACCGTCTCTTGAACTTCTCTTCTCTTACGTGTTCAAAGCTGCTCGATGGATCGTCTCTTTTTGTGTTCGATCTCTCCGTGGATAGTCACCACTCCCCCTATGTTTGTTCGACCTTTCGTTTGGATTGGAGAATTCTCTATAAATTTGGAGAGACGTACACTAGCCGAATATTCTCTTTAGGTGTTCCAGCTCTCCCTTCACTTGTCGCAACTCCCCCTACATTTGTTCAACCTTGTATTGGGATTGAGAGTTTTCTTTAAACTCGAAGAGCTGTACACGAGTCGGCAGCTTTGATGCTTGAAATCCATGCTGAAATTGTTGGTCGTATCTTGTTATTTGAGTCTGATCTCTTCGTTCGATTGAGGCATTAACATTAGTCGTTGGACTCTATGGTCTTCGCTTGATTCTTTGACAACGCTTGATATTTGGCATTTTCTAATCGGTATTGCACTTTGTCGTGGTGTTGCTCCCATTTTGCTTTGGTAACCATCCCCTCAAGATCGAGCTAGGGCGATCGTCATGTGATGGGTCAAAATGGGGCATCATCTTTGGCAAGAAGATTGTGTTGTCGGGACAAGATAATGGAGTTGCTTGGTGGTCATGATTACTCTACTTCTTGGTGTCAGATTCGTCATCTTTGAAGGAAGTTGTCTGGTTCGGCCTCGAAGAAGCTTATCTGGCTCTAGAAGAAGGTAGGCGTGGAGTGTGTTTTCTGACAATGTGTTTGGGCTCCTTGAGATTATCCATTCAATTGCATGAGAGCCCGGCTTCATAGTGGTTGGCGTGGCAGAAGTAGTGGATACTCAGGTTAGTCTTCTCCTACGCTGGACTTGAAACATGGTGAATCTTCTTCTTCACGGCTCCAGATTCGTCATCGCCGAAGGAAGTTGTCTGGTTCGACTTCGGTGAAGCTCGTCTGGCTCCTGAAGAAGGTAGGCGTGGGGTGTGTTTTAAGTTGTACCGTGGCTCCTTTGGAATATATATATTTTAAGTGTTGTAGAGCCTGGCTTCAGAGTGGTACGCTCGGCGGAAATTTGGTGGGTGGTCCGACCTATTTGTTTATACGTATCCCCTTCTCCCCCTCATGGCGATTCGTATCAACGAGATCAACATGCTTGTATAGGAGGCGAAGGAGGACACACACGACAGGCCGGTGCGGGTAATAACCTGACGGAGCCACTAAGGCAATCCGTCGGCACGAGTTCAGAGTTAAACTCTGAGACGCAGCCTGTAAGAATAGGGCTTGATAACCGGGGCCACTTAGGCATTCCGTTAACATCTATCTAGGAGCGTAGCTCGTAGACGATGGCCTAATTCCGTAGTTGTTTTGATGGTGCCACGGCAGGACTTCCTTCCGATCATCGAAGCATGTCTTGCAATGACATATCTACGGAAGTTCAGATCTGGTCACGAAGTCCAGATGAGAAAAAGGTGTATGTGTCCTAAAAATATATAAAACATTGAGATAGTGCAGACACCTAGACTCGATGTGTTCAAGAAAGTTCAGTGGTCTGGGGCTAACTACCACTAAATTCAATATCTCCCGCTTCCAAGTGAAGCGGTGATAGCATACGTGGCTCCCCGTGATTTGATGAAACATCGGTCTTATGGGAGACCGATGAGTGGGTAAGGCTTGGTTGTGCATGCGCCATTGGACTAAATGAGGCGACTGCTATCCGTGAGCTAATAAAATTAGCACCGGTACCTATGGGGGTTGGTCCGAGTAATTTGTGAGCTAAGGGAATTTTGTATCTTCCTCTCTTCGGTCTTGTCAAGATTTTCCACATATGGGTAGCTTTATGAGTTTGAGATCGTCAGTAACACTCGACTGTGTTCCGGGGTTAGGTTCAGTTTGGTCTGACTGAACCATGGGAACATGAAATCCATACGTCCGGTACAAAGTGATGCGTGCTGCTTGATTTTGGTCAGCAGTTCGGAGCAGGTCTGTTGAGGTTGCCAAGTTAGCACTAGAAGCCACCGTCGCCTTTTGGAATTCTTGAGCTCTCGAGAGTTGCTTGTTTTTTGTTGGAGTCCCTCTTGAAGGTCGAACTGCTTGAGGGGGCATTTTCTTTCTGGTACCTTTTTTTTCTTTTATATATATATATATATATATATTTTGTATTATCGCATTAATAATGTAGTAGTATACTATATATTATACTACGTAGATATAGGTAGATATATTTATTATTATTATTATTTTTGTTGCTCCCCCTCAAATCATGTTTCTTCAAACTGAGTTACTACCCCTCAAAAGATGCAAATACGGATCAAATTTTATCTTTATCTCTTTTCCTAAATTCACGTATTTAAGTTCACTCCCCCTCAAAAAAATAGTTATTGCTCCCTTTTACACAAATATAAGAATTGCTTCTCTTTAAAAATAAAGAGTAGCTCCCCCTCAAATTTAGCTCAATTAAAAAATGGTATTTATCAATTATGTGCGGAATATGCGTTTGGAATTTCAAAATCTCGCAAAGTTTTGAAAATGCATATTTAAAAAGTACCATTTTGAAAGATATAGGCATTTATCAAATCAGCTTATATGCATACGTTTTAAGCTCGAAAATTCTTTAAGATGTATGCAAAGTGAAAATTGTACCTATAGCAGGGTATTTAATACATTTCAGCTCATGTATGCATGCGAAAAGTTGGAATTTAAAGTCTTTTTGAAGCATGTATAACTATAATGTACCCTATTGTTTTCAAGGTAGGCAATTTGAAAGTTACAACTTGATATGCATGCAAAAATTACAAAATGATGCATATAAAATTTACCTACGTTTGGTTGCATCGCTAACCAGTCGTGTCTGTGCAGCAAACCGAGATACCATACACGCTGGGAGGTGTGGTTGCTCGCATCTCTTACCTGTCATGCATGTGGAGCAACCCGAAATACCATGCATGCTGGGAGGTGTGGTTGCTCGCATCTCTTACCTGTCATGCATGTGGAGCAACTCGAAATACCATACATGCTGGGAGGTGTGGTTGACCACTAGGTGTTTTGGAAGAATTTTCAAAGTAGGATTCCGAGTTCATAAAATGAGGAGTTCGAATATGTGTGGTGCTGTTAGTTTCGAAGATTTCAAAGTGTTGTGCCAAAAATCCCGTATGCGAAAATGATTTTCTAAGATGTATGTCTTCGAAAGAATTTGAAGTCTTTGAGTCACAAATTGGAATTTGGCTTGGCCGCGAATTGATCTGTGGTTCTCGAACTGAAGAGGGTTCGTGAAACTTGAATTTTAATGACCCACGAAGCTTGATGACCTTATGAGAATGATTCGTGTACACGATTTTTGGAGAAGTGATGAAAATCGGGCGAATTTGGTATATATATATATATATAAGATGCACTGTAGCACATTCGATCGATTGAGGAATCGGGTGATTGGAAGAATCCAGCGATTTGATAAATCGGGCGATTTTGAAGAATCACCGAGAGGTATTTTAACAAAGTGATTTTGTCGATTCCGAAATCGGGCAATTTTGATGAATCGGGCGATTTGACAATTCGGCCGATTTTAGTATTTGATGGAAAGTGATTGTGTCAGGCAATTTTGATAGATCCGATGAATTGAATCGATTGAGAAATCGGGGGAACTGAGGAATCGGGCGACTTGAAGAATCGCCGAGGATATTTAGAAGTAGTTGAAATCGCAGAGAGATTAAGTTGAAATCGGGCGATTTTGAGAATGATCAAACTTTTTATTTTAAAAAATATTTTGACTTAAAAAATCAATTAAAGAAAATCTGAGTAAAATCACCCTAACACTGACATATGCGAGATTTTCAATTAATATGTAACACAGAGTTCAAAATTTTTCCCAAATTAAATGTCAAATCAACTTAGTTTTTCAAAGTCGATTTATGTGACGCAAAATCCAATAAGCAACGACGAAAGCATCGCTTTCACTCCCGGCGCTGAGCTCTCAAGTCAAAGATCCGTCGATATCATTTATCATGTTTGTCGGGACTATTATGATTTCGTTGGTCGATTTACGCCTATAAATAGACACGATTCGAGCAGCACAGTAATGCCATAACAAAAAAATCTAGCTGACGGAAATGAACTGGAATCAAAAGCAAGACGATGAAGAGAACGAGGAACATGCGGAGTTAAGGCGTCGTTTTAAACGCAATTTAGATATGTTGGTGCTCGAGCACTTTCTTCTTTCGTGTTTATCTGTTGCTTTAATGGCGTTCTGTTTTGGGTCCTTACAAAGCGTACTGTCTTTTGAGAATGATCTATGTATTTTGGTGATGTAATTTTCATGATTTGTGTGATGGAAGTGGTTTTCGCATTTTGAAGGTGTTTTGCGTATTTGAGTTGTAAGTGTTTTTTTTTTCTTTTTTTTCATTTGAAAGGATGTACGAATCGTTTAAAGACTAGTTCGCGAAACACATCTACTCCCCCTCAATATTTGAAGTTTTGGGAATTTGAACCTCAAAGATAAAAACTTAAAGCAAAGAAATATTTTAATAAATAAAAATATTTCCCTGATTCTTAAGTTCGGGCGATTCAAAAGTTGCAAAGGAAGTTTCGAGTGATGCTCAGTTTCGGGCGATTCATAGGCTCGGTCAATTAATTTAAAAAAAATCCAAAGCAGTTCCGAGCGATTCTTAGTTCTCCGAGAAAAACATAAATTAATTTGAAATTTCAGTTCAAAATTTTATAAAGGTAAATTTGACGAAATATTTCAAAACCTCCCCCTAAATTAATTGATTTTGTAAATTACTTAATCATGTAAACTAGGATTGAAAATGTTTTTCAGAATAAATGCAGTTCTTCCTAGATTTTACTAACATAGTAGGTATGTTATTCATTTGAACACATATGCATATTGAAATACAGTGAAGTACGAACATGTAATTTTATGCATATTTAGAATTTACCAAATTTTTCAGTGTGGTTTTAGCTGTCCGCATCCCATCCCTTAATCACGTGAGGCTGCTTCAGGTACCATACGTGAGGGATAATCGTGGTTACTCGCGTCGCCAACCAGTCATAGGTGTGGAGTAACCATCTCTATGTACCTACCCATGCTGGAAACTGCAAAACATCTCAAGCAGATTTTGGTACCCATCTAAGAATGGGTCCTTTCGTATTAGATCTAGAGTTTATGCATGCGTCTCTCATAGATTTATGTCCTAAGTCATCTTTAGGTTTATCTATAGCGTTAATGGTTGATTTACGAACCCAAATCTTTCTAATTCCTAAGGGATAACAAAGGCTAGTGCTTGCCCTAAGTTCTTGTTTTGTAATCCAGATTTTATTAATTCCCAACACTTTAGCTTTAGCTTCAGTCTTAGGGTGCTTTGACTGGATGCTTTTGTGATCTTCTCGTTTGTCAAGTTTAGAACTGGACTTGGGAGACGAATGTGCAAGCTTTGTCTTTCTGTTCGTTTCAGTATTCTCCTTTTGAGTTTGTGAGCCTAACTTAGCAAAGAAGCGTTCGTCGTTCTTGATTGTACTTGCATTTGCTAATCTAAGACGAGAATTTAAGGCAAGTGCATCATCATAAGAATAGTGAAAATTAGAGAGCATAGATGTTCGTACAGGTTCAGAAAATGAAATCATGGATGGAGATGTGGCAATGTTAGATTTAGCTTGTGACTGATGCCTACTATGCGAATTTGAACTTGATGCTCTAAATTTAATTGCCTCCTTTTTCTTAAAAGAAGGAGCACAGTTTTCAAATAATAGGTCGTCTCCTGTGGCTATTTCCTTTCCTTTCATTCTATTTAAAATTTTACCTGTAGGTGCATGCGAGGATAAGTTGGTACGCATTGATTTTCTCGATGCATTCTGCTTCCTTAGTGTCCTAGGCTTGGTTAGAGTTTCTATTTTAGACTCAGCTAGAGACATCTGTGGAGACGCTGAAGCTATAATGTTATTGATTTGTTTTTCGAGTGAGGAATTTATTGTCAATAGCACGTCATTTTCTACCTGAAAAACAATCTTCTCGGACTCTAGGGTCGAGCGCAAGTCAGAGATTTCCTTAATTGCTGGTGGGATATGTGCACTAGAGGGACTGGACTGTGCTAAGTCACGGGACGTGTTCTCGAGAATTATTGGTGTTGAAGGGGGAATAAGAGCATCTAGGTAGTCATCAGACAAAGGTATTTCCCTTTTCTTGTAGCTATTATTCATAGCTTCATAGTCAAGTGGAATTTCTACTCGTGTATTCCTATCTCCATCACTTTCTGGTGTGAAGGCCATTAATTTAGGCATGTTAATCCCTAAATAGCTAATATCATACGGATCATATGGGTTTAGGGATTTCTTCAGAGCTAGAGTAGGGTTTGGAACAAAGCCTAGACCTGCACGTGGATCGTAGAATTCTGTGTCCTTAGGCTGGTTCAAGAAGATCATTCGATCTGTTTGTCCTCTTTTTGTTAGGAGGTCCTCTAGCTTTTTAATCCTAGCATACAATTTTATACGTTCTTTATTCAGGAGATCGAACTCGCATGTTTTATTGATTCGCTCATCGATGCAAGTTGTCAATTTAACGTTTAGCTCGCTAACCTGTGTCTTCAACTTTACTATTTCAGCGTCGCGACTGTCAATTTTTGATTGCGCTACTTCCAGCAGGCAATCAAGATTACTCATCTCTTGAAGCTGCCTGAGCAGACATTGATAATTGTTATCAAACCGTGCTTGCAAGTCGTTGATTGTCCTCTCGTGATCAACACATTTGCTAGTTGTTTGCTCGTAGTTTGAGACTTTGTTAGTTAAGTCAATGACTTTTGACGCTGATTCAGCTAAATTGGCTTCAGAATTAGCTAAGCTAGTTTCTAGTCTATCTACGTTTTCACGTGTCATATCTAGATCGACTATAGTCTTAGCTAGTTCATTTTCTACTGACCTAAACTTGCTATGAAGAGCCGTAAATTTTTCTTGGAGTTCGAAATACAAAAGGGGGTCAATAGATTCTACCTCCCTTTCTGAAGACGCTTCCTCGTTTTTACCACCATCGACTGCTTCCATGTCATTCGGCTCCGATTTATCTCCTTTCACCAAGGTTATTTTGGCTACACTCTCTTGCTCGCTTTCAGATGTTTCATCGAGCCAGCTGTCTTGTTCTCCCATCAAGGCTACTCCAGCTTTTGTTTGCTTAATCCGTCGTAATTTTCTGGAGTAGTACTCCTCAGCCTTTGGTTAGAAAGCAGTCTATAGCCGTGTGCCCAGGTTTGCTGCGATTATAGCATTTGATTGGCTCTGCCTTTTTCTTACTATGGGAGTTGTGGAAGGGTGCCATTGATTCGAAGTTTTCAGAATTTAAGCGTTTAAAAACTTTTGGTGTACACCCGAAGACTGTGTGCTGATTTCGAAACTTCGAGAAAATGCTAAGTCTTTTTCTATAATATGCTTGAATGTTCTAAGTAGATCGTTGAATATGTGATCGTTGACACGTTTGTGGATTTGCTTTCAAAACTTTACAAAAACGTCGTTCCACCGATAAATTTGGACCAGGAAAATATATTTTGAAAAATTTCGAAAAAAAAAGCCTAAAAACAGACTGGAACTGTTGGGTTCAGAATTTTTTTTTTTTTGTGTGATCAAGAACGTTTAAGTGTGAATTTCAAAGGGTGATTTAGTGAGAATTGGATTTCCCGATTAAAGTTTCGAATGATGAAGATTTTTTTTAACAAAAAAAATTCTAAGTTTTGAAATCGATAGCGAAAATCGGGCGAATTTGCAGAGTGAAGATTCACCGAATTTAATTCGGGCGAATTGCTGTTCAAAGAGGATCAAAATCGGGCGATTTTGCTACGGTAATCGGGCGAATTTGCAACAGTGAAATCGTCCGATTTGAAATGTTATAGTTAAATCATCCGATTTGAAATTGCTATAGCGAATTTGCTACAGTAATCGGGCTAATTTGAAATTGCTACAGTGAAATTTGCTAAAGTAAATCGTGCGAATTGCTAGAATTAAATTGCTACAGTGATTTTGTGAAACTCGTTTGCAATCGGACGATTACTTGAATTGCTACAGTGTTTTGCTACAACAGTGATCGGACAAGTTGCTACAGTACGCGCGACTTAATGCTACAGTGAATCGGGCACTAGTTGCTACAGTAATCGCGCGACTTGTTGCTACAGTGAATCGCTACCGTGAACAACAAATTGGGCGCTACAGTAACCAATTCAAACCGGGCGCTACAGTGATTGCTAGTGAATCGGGCGATTTGTAGCTTTAAAAACTGTGGTTACAGAAACGGGTACTGTAGCAAATCGGGCGATTTGTTCATCTATCCGATTCTGGACTGTAACTGACGGAAAACAGATCCGATTTCAACCCAAAACTCACTCAAATCATCTGAAAAATGTTGGGTAATCACTTCAAAACACTCGAAAACAACCTAATTAGCTCTTGAGCTTGCAAATCCGTAAAATCAACTTGAAAACTCAAGAAATGGTAGAAATTCGAAACTGAAAAATAAAACCCAAACATTTCAGAAACTTGCTCAAATCCTAACGTGTTTGCTCTGATACCAATTGATATTCCCAGTATATCCAACTAAAACACATTTCTAGTATTTTAACCACGAAAATAATGGAAAGAATTTAACTTATCGTGGGGGCGTGCGTGCGTGTTCTCGAGAGGGTTTTGGAGCTTCTCTCACAAAAATTATTTCTCTATCTTTCTCACACACAGAAGACCCTTAACTATGTGTTAGGGTTTTAGTACTTATACCACATGTTGGTATATTGTACTTGGGCCCTTGTAAGGCCATTACAAATAAGCTCACTAGGCTTTACAAATAAAAGCCGAGTTCACTTTAAAAAATTACAAGGCTTAGATAAAATAATTAATTGAACACAATAAAATATTCCTAACATTTATTTTTCACCGTTACACCTTATTCAATTGTCTGTAATCAATACATAATCTAAGAGTTCCATCCTTCTTTTTGACGAAGAGAACAGGCGCTCCCCAAGGTGATACGCTCGGTCGTATATTGCCCTTATCGAGTAATTCCTTCAACTGTACCTTCAATTCATTCAATTCTATCGGTGGCATTCGATATGGTGGAATAGATATTGGCGCCGTGCCTGGTTGAAGTTCAATGGTGAACTCCGTATCCCGATCGGGTGGTAGTCCTGGTAACTCTTCAGGAAAGACATCAGGATATTCACTGACTACCGGAATATCTTCTATTTTTAATCCACTTAACTGCGCATCTATAACATAGGCCATATACCCTTCGCATCCTTTACTAATCATCTGAGAAGCTTCTAAACTTGATATCTGGTATGTCGTCCGGACGCTCTTTCTCCCTTAAGTATTATATGGGTTTGATCTACAGAGGTCAATTCAATTTCCTTTTTGAAACAGTCAAGCTTCGCCCGGTATCTTGACAACCAGTCCATGCCTAATATTACGTCAAAATCTATTAAAGGAATAACGAACAAAGATGCTCGCATCTCTATCCCTTTACTGACCATTTTGCATTCTAAGTATACTGTGTTCACTGTAACTACCTCGCCCGTTGGAAGTCGAACATACAATTTCTCTTGTAGGGGTTCGGGTTTATCAGGTAATAAAGATGCAAATGTTCCTGATATGAATGAATGTGTGGCACCTGGATCGAATAAAACATATGCATCAATATTACAGATAGACAATTTACCCGTAATCACGTGTGATCCTTCTTTGGCTTCCTCATGAGTCATGGTGAAAATCCTTGCTTGTGCTGGCGGTCTATATGCTTGGCCTCCTGAGCTTCCTCTTCCAAAACTTGTGTTAAACGGTTCTCGGCCCCTTCCTCTTCCATGGTTTGTGGAGGGTCCGCTTACTCTTGATTGATCTACTGTAGGTTCTGTTCGCAATGTTGGGCAATTCCTAGCTATATGTCCCGATTGCCCACACGTAAAACATTCGCCTGTGAGCCATCTACATACGCCCCTGTGGTTCTTCCCACAGTGTTCACATGTTGGTATTTGTTGCGAAGTCTCTATATCTCGTCCTATAGTTCTTGGCCCGCCTGTACTGCCCTTTGCAGAGCCACTTTGAACACTCATTGGTCTAGGCGAACTATACGCCTTTTTCATTTTTCCACTAGACGACTCTTCGCCTAACCTTCGTTTACTACTTTGAAAATTCCGAGACTCGGTTTCTAATCTTTCGGCGCGAATAGCTCCGCCCTCAATTTCCCATAGGACTCCATATCTGATGGCGCAATGCGATTTCTAATCATATAGCGGAGTCCTGCTTCAAATCTTCGACATTTATTTCTTTCAGTAGCAACCATATGCGAGGCATAACGGGATAGCTGGTTAAACAACACTTCATACTCGCCTACGGACCTGTTACCTTGTTTCAATTCTAGAAATTCCTTCTCTTTCTGATCCTTGTAAACTTCAGGCATGTATGCATCGTTAAATTCCCTAAGAAAGTCCTCCCAAGTCAACACTGGGGTTGAGCCATACTATCCGGGACAGTCTCCCACCATTCATAAGCATGTCCCTGAAGGAGCGAGACTGCATAATCGAACTTTTCTTATGGGGTGCATTGCATCATATAAAATACCCTTTCCGTCCTTTTCAACCATGTTTCTGCCTCAGCAGATCTGTTGTACCCATGAAATCCACAGCACCCATCTTTCTTAACTTGTCATACCGTCGTTCTCGGGGAGTTGTCAGGGGGTGTTCGGATTCATGCTGTCTAAGAGTATGCGATGAATGGGATTCAGGTACAGCCGTTCTTCCTCCTCCCTCTATAGTAGGTTCATCCCGTTCTATAGGTATCAGATCACCTATTGCCCTTTGCCTATATATGCAAGAAAAGTTTAAGGGCAATTTATAACATGTACCTACTATGCAAATGTCTACAGGACCTAAAACCTAGGCTCTGATACCACTACATGTAGCGCCCCGTTTCCTATTACCTTTTTACGCAGCTATAAAATATTCATATAAAATTTTTCGCGATTTCCATGACCATTTCCTTTAACAAAACAGGCGCGTACATCCGGTCTAGTTCCTTTCAAAATAATGTACATATATGTACCTATCATATGAGTTACAAAATGCAACAGTCTAAATCCGTTTCTATTCTATATGCTAACGATGAACCAGAGGGGAGCAGGAGGAGAGCGTAGTCGGCCAACCTTGAATCCATGCTTATGAAGATGCTTTCTACGCAGCCTGCTAATTATCTACAACAACTGTGAAGACACCGATTCAGAGTATGATCGCAACATGTTAACTAAAAGCATACAAGTAATAAAGTAAGCAGTAGCCATTTTTAATCATGAAATCATCGTTCACATAATCATCGTTCATACGATCCGTAGATCACATGCCATTCTATATGTCCGTTTATTTTGATACTCCCGTTATAGACTAGCTAGACTCGTATTCTGTAAGCCCAGTCGGCGCCCATGCATGGGACTCTGTCAATATTGTAAATATCTGTATGTGCCTGTACAGGACTCTGTCATCCCCCGATTTGAAGGGAAGTAACTATCATCCCCCGATTTGAAGGGAAGTATGCCGTAGCATCCGTATCGTACTATCCGTAGTCTTAGCAGTCATAACGGTTTCTCCTTTCATTTATATGTATGCAATTGCTATATGAAGTACTTTATATAACACATAAATCATATAAAGGCACTTTATAGTCACATAGTTCACGTATATTCGTAAATAACATATAAAGCACATATTAGTCAATTAATCCATATAAAGCATGTAAACACATAAGGCACATAAGGTACATGTTGCAAATCATACTCACAAGTTTCGCCTATTTTCTTCGTTCGCTTAAGCGACCTTGTCCTTGCCCTTATCGGACTCCTGACCTATACAATTATTTATCCGTAAATATAAAATTCCTATAATGACATGCGTGCGTGATATGCATGCTTTTATTATGCATGATCGTTCCTATCCGTAGCCTTTACCTTTCTGTTCGTTATTTATAATATATTACTCTTGGCTTAAAAGTTATATTTTTTAATCAATATCGGAAAGTGATAACTATACTGTACTAAAATATTATTAAAAACCCTAATTCTTATTATGTTGGAAACCCTAAAAATTTGTATCATACCGAAGATCTTATATGAAAATAATACACATATATACAAGGTAATTCCAAATTAGAAAACCCTAATACCCATATATATATATATATATATTATATATATATATATATAATATATTATATATAATATCACATTAACCCATTTAACAATCTCGAGACCTTTAATTGAGAAAGAACAAAATGTCGAAGTCTTTAGTTAATAAATTTCGAGATCTTTAGTTGAGGGAATTCGAAGTCTTTAATTAATTAATCTCAAGGTCTTTAGTTAAGTAAATATCGAAATGCTCTATAGAAAATATCGAGACTTATCATGACATTATCACAATTAATTTCAAACCTTATGTCGAGATTCTCATATGATATCGAGGTCTTTCTTATTAGAGTTCTAAATTTCAAAATAGCTCGAGATTTACCTAGTTGATTTCGGGATTTATACTTCGAGATTTATTTAACCGACTATCTCGCAAAACACCATTTTTCCTCAACAATCCTATAAACTTCGATCAAATCTGTAATTTCTTGAGAACATAAAAAAATTCCTTCGAAATCTTAACTATTTTGTATGCTGTTCAAATCTCAAACTTCGATATAGCATAAATATAAAATTCCTACATGTTAACATCTGAATCATGTTAAGTCAAAAATTAAAGATGCTAAAATAGATTCATACCCTTCGTTAGCTTTCTTAGAATCGAGTTCTTCTCCCTTCTGTTCCTTAGTTTTCACGAGTTATGAAAGTGATATGGACCAGTTTCTTCTTCTTCTTATCTTAATTATGCATGTGTTACTAATCAAGTGACATCAACCACTTTTTATTAATGTTTATCCTAAGTTCCTCTTATACACCATATATTATTATTAGTAAAACGTTTCCCTTACAACTAGGTTTTCAGAAATATTGATGTATATATCTTATACATTGAGATCTCGAATTGTTTATATTGTCACAGTTTTATATCGAGGATTTCAGTTCTCGTAATCCTTTTTGGAACCAATTTCGAAACCTTAATTTAAAGAGTTTCGATATTATACTGAAGGGTTTTGAACTTTTTCTTTAACCACACTTTCATATTATTTAAATATTTCTTCCACTTTAAAGAATCTCAAAAATATCATCAAATTTCCTAATTTATTTAATCACTTTAAATAAATATATATAAAGTTTCTCTGAGAAAACCCTATAAATTTAATACTTAGAAAATTCTAACTTTCGTAACATTCATTTCCTTACCACTTGTATTTCTTTAAGAACCTAGGACTATAATACTTTAAATACCTTATTCTATCTATGCCTCTGTGTTAAAATAACCTATATGAATGCATGAATTTATGTAAATGCATGAAATTATAATATGAGGTTTCGGTTCCTGACAGAGGGTGAGCCACTCGTCTACTCAGATGTATGGTAGTACAGCCTGAGGTGTAAACCGTGGGAATAGAGTCCGGATATGATTTTCTGGTGTATGTTAGTTTGAGTGAAGTTTAGGTATGAGAAAAGAAAGAGAATGTATAGGAGTGCGAGGTATTCGGGACATGGGATTGAGTGTACACTTGCATTCACGCATTTTATACCTACTGGGCAAATCGCTCAGAGTTTTCGTGTTGTAGGTACTGAGTCCGACGTCGAGGTACGTCGCGACTAGGCAGGCTGTTGACGGTACTCCACGGACTTTTGAGGGCGGGATGTACATGGATGACGACATGTGGAGAGGTTTTAGTGTGTTTTAAATATTTTGGTATTTAGAGGGACGACATTTGTAAAATAAGATATGTGTGTGTGTGTGAACCGTACTTGCATGTAATATATGACGTTTGTGGATCGTGTGCGCTAGTAATATATTTATTTTTAAATAAAAAGTTTTTGTAAAATGGGTTATCCGCGGCTTTCGTTGCGAAAATCCGCCACTAAACTTAATTTGAAAGTGAGGGTCATTTGAGGTGGTATCAGAGCTTAGGTTATAGATTCTGTAGACTATCCATGTACGGCCGCTCAAAAGTCTGGAGGATCAGCCTTGCCTGTAAGTTTTATGATTTATTTGTGTTTAAATGCAAACGAGGGTCGCTACACGAGAGCCCGAGCAGGGTTGTATCGTAGTGGGAAGAAAGTCAGAGGGGAAAACTGATGAAATGAAGATGATTTAAGAACGTGGGATGATGGACAAACCACATTCCCTCCGTGAAGCTCGCGAGAAAAGCGGGCTAGGGTGGAAGACTAGGTCAAGGCGAAACGAGTTGAGGTTATTATAAATAGCAACGGTTAGTTCATTTCCCAAGTACGCTTTCAAAATAACTAAAACTGATTTACAAGCCTAAACACCTACCTTCACCCGTTTTATGACTCCCCGGCCCCCTTCTGACGTGTTTCTGTTGAGTTTTGAGTGATACGACGGAGGAAATCGACAAGGCCGAAGAACTCGCGCCGGAGAGACAACGAGGGAAAGAGTAGTCGCGCCAACCGCCGTTTCAAGAAGTCGCTTTACGCGGTCCACATCACAATGTATAGATGTTCGTGGTACCATTCCGTGAGCGGACATTTTTGCCCCTCTACTAATTTCCACACCCTTCTCTTTCCTTACCCAAACTTGCAGTACCAATATACGTATGTTTGTAGTACAAATGTATGAATGTTCGTGGTACCATTCCATGAGCTAGTGTAGTACCATACGTAGGTTACTTGTAGTATCTTCTCCGTACCATGTGCTTAACTATCGCAACTCCTACCCTAAATTGTAGTACCAATATACATATATTTGTAGACAAGTAACCTACGTATGGAACTACACTAGCTCACGGTATTGTACCACGAACATCTATACATTGGTACTACAACCATACATATATTGGTACTTCAAGTTTGGGTAAGGAATTTTTCGACGCCATCTGAATTAAGTAACCATACATATATTGGTACTTCAAGTTTGTAGGAGTTGCGATAGTTAAGCACATGGTACAGAAAAGATACTACAAGTAACCTACGTATGGTACTACACTAGCTCACAGAATGGTACCACGAACATCCATACATTCGTACTACAAACATACGTATATTGGTACTGCAAGTTTGGGTAAGGAATGAGAAGTCTGTGGGTGTTGACAGGTTTTTTGGTAATATTGTTGTCTTATAAGGCTAAAATTGTCCAATATGTTGTTATTAGGTAGCTATGTGATATAAAAGTTTGAAATGGGGAGTTTGATGATATATAAGTAGGAAGAATGGAGTTAGTTGATGGATAGTTTGGGGAAGGGGAATTTAGTTGTAGATTTGCCTTTTTTTTATTTTCATGTACACAAGAAAATATATACATTTGAAGAGCTCGTAAGAGTATCAATATGGAGCCTCCTCCATCTGAATCTTGATTCGTCAGCTATGATGGATGCGACAAGTTTTAAATATTTATTTTCAACGATATTTATGTAAGGAACATCAAAAAATTATTGAAAGAGAAGTCAGGACTCTGAAAAACAAATGTTTTATGGCATCCTTAAACCTTACCTTTTGGTTTTTTTCAAATATCCTTTTCTATTTTACTTATTTTTATACAAATGGACGAGGTTGCGATAATACTATATTTATTTCTTAAGGCCTCCGAGTTTGACTTTTCACTAGGAAGTCTATATCACATTTTAGAAGAGACTACCCCTAGGAAGGTTTTATTGGTCATAATTGTTATATACCTTTCAATTATATTATCTCCCTAGGATATTAACAAGCAGGTTTTGAAAAAACAAAAAGAAAAGGGGAAATTCTTTATCACTAGCTGAAAGTTTAACGTTCCTATTAAGCGAAAATTGTGTGTTTAATATCCCCAAACAGTTAACGGACGAAAATACATTTTCTGAAATCAATATTGGACACTATACCATTGACTATTATACCAACTGTTCTCGCTAATTATACCAACAAAATAACGTTATTATAATGTTAAATAAATAAAACTGGAAATTATACCAAAAGTTGTCGTTATTATACTAACAGTGTTATAGTGTACAATTCCGTTGGTATAATTGCGACAAAAGTTGGTAAACTTTTCTGTTTTATTTATATAAAATTATAATAACGTTATTATATTGGTATAATTAGCGATAACATTTGGTATAATGCCCAATTTTGTGGTATAAAAATCTAATAACGTTATTGATTAGTATAATAACGAAACAGATGGTTCTACAGTTTCTGGTATAATTGCTAATCATTTGGTATAATATCCAATTTTCCTGTATAAAATTCAAATAACGTTATTTATTGGTGTAATAATTTAAACAAATGGTATAATTTCTACAATTTATGGTATAATAGCAAAATTGGTTGGTATAATGTCCAATTTTTTGGTATAAAAAATATAGTAACATTATTTATCGATATAAACGGAAGCAGATGGTATAATTTCTATAACTTCTGGGATACTAGCAAAATCAGTTCGTATAATGTCCAATTTCGCATAAAATTAAAATAGGTTATTTGTTGGTATAATAAAGAAAACAGTTGGTATAACTTTTATAATTTCTGGTATAATTTCAATTTTGTTTTTATAATAACGAGTTCTGTTTGTATAATTCATGCAAAAATAATTGTTCAGCTTTTTTGAATACGTGAGACAAGGGTATTTTCGTCTTTCCAACGCTGAAAAGACCGATTTAGATGCTGAACAGGAAGAAATTCTTAAATCGGTACTAAATAATTCGATGGGTATATAAATGGAATTTTAAACTCAAAGGGCACTGATACGAAAATTGCCCTTTTATTTAAAATAGTCAACTCTCCTACGGAACTATATATTACAAGCCCCGTTATTTAATGTCACCTACTCCCATGAATACATGTACAGAATTATGTAAAACGTTTAGAAATAACTTCGCCGGAACTACTTATCGAACGGTAATGAAGCTATAGTAAAAGAAGACTAGTAAGTGGAAAAGAAAGTGGGGCAAAGAAGGAAAAAGACAAAGGGCTCAAAATCCTATTTGAGATACGAAGAAATGGACGAATTGAAAGTCACTCCGCCAATGACCCCTTGGCCTAGTGGTTGAGGGGGAGGCCTCAAAAGTCATGAGCTACGAGGTCAAGGAGTCGAATCCCACCTCTCACATTTCATTGAGAAGTCCCCATGGGCCTAAGGCTCATGACTATCGTTGCCGGGTGGATTTGTGACGTATCCATTTGGCCCCGGTGATTAGTCCACCTCTGGAGTGTGTGCCCATAGCGGGGCTGTGTGGGAATACCTAGGGACCGATTGAGAATACTTCAAGCAGGCGGGAAAAAAAGTCACTCCAAAACAAATGAATGGCTCCAAAGATTGACTTCTTCATCCCTCCCCCAACAATAATGAAGGATTCAACTGAAATAAGAACATAAAGGGAACCAAAAGCAACATATATGTTTAATGATGGCACCATCGAATTTTATTAATTAAAACGCATAATAATCTATTGTTATTAATCATGACAACATTATCAATGAGTTATTTTTCCATGAATTGTATTTTAAGATTTTAAATTTTTTAATCTCCCACGCATATATATTCTCTATATATTGCCAAAAATATTGTGAATTATTCCTCAAAAAGTTATTCACAGGATTCACTCCAAATTAAAACGAAAAACAAATTTTAAAGAAGTAAAAGCGACTCAGCATATTAAGTGTAAAAACGGGAAGATTATTCTTTTCTCGTTGTATTTTTCTGGCAAATCTACACATAAATCCCCATACCCCAAATTCTCCATCAACTAACTCCCCCCTTCCATTTCATTTATCATCAAACTCTCCCATTCAAACTTTTATATCACATAACTCCCTAATAGACAATTATACCCCTGTAAAACATAAATATTCCAAAATAACCAAGCAAATCAATACAGTCGATTTACCTCATTATTCGACTTTTGCTTTCAAAAATTGGGGGAGAACGAGAGAATTGCAGAGGAGAACGGCCCATTCTCAAGGCAAACCTCTGCCCCTAAAGCCTATTGCCCTCCAAAACAAGAACATTGAGCTGAGCCACGGCCGATCCAACTGACGAAATCCTCCCAGTAAGCTTCCTTTTTAATTTTTCGATTTTTGTGGTATTTGTGGTTAATCAGAGATAGGGCTTCGATAGTTGCATTTCTTGAAGGATTCCATGTCGGGTTATGCTTAATTTTTTCATTACGGCTCGAATTTGGGGTTTATGGCACAAATTAGGTTTAATTCTTTCATTTTTTGATATGGGGTTTTAGTATCATTCAAATTAGGGTTCGTTAGCTTCTATTTCCCTGTTCGAAGTAAAGGTACTGCATTTGTGCGGTCTTGGTACGCGTCTTGGTTGGTCTGGGTACATATTTGAATTGGTACTGCTTGTATATGTTTTTTGGTACCACATTACATAATTAATGGTACTGTAAATTCGTTATTTGATTATTTAGTTTTTGTCTCATGCTAAATGGGCACTGAAGTCGACGAGGGAGCAGAATCCGGAGGGCGTGGATTGCGGCATACATACTGCAATGTCCATAGATCGATACATCGTTGGACCGGTGGCTCGTGGGAAGTATCTTGACGAAGTTAACGTCAAATTGTATCATGGCTTCATGCTTGCCACGATACTTACAGACAGTCTTAGTTGCATGCTCCACTTATTTGAGTGATATTTATCTGTTTTTGATATTGATACGTTGTTGATCGTCTTAGTTTTGTGACTTTTTTATGTTTTTATTCCAGGTATTTTTGTAGTACCTAAACAAACAACTATGTAGACCAATATTGCTAGATTTGCAGTACAATTGGTTTCCTTATTGAAGTACGATCCGTAGGTTGTTTGTAGTTTCTTTTACGTACCCGACGAACGTAATAATCCTTGATTCTAAATGTTAACCCGCCAATTTGATATCAAATGATCAGATTAGTATGTTTAACCATGGTAACGTACTCACGGACCAAAAAATAACCCTTACGGCATCGAAATACGCCCTCTAATTTGTGGTACCAATATAAACACTTTTGTAGTACCTATATATGGACTTTTGCAGTACCATGATATATGCTATTACAATACCATCCGTAGGTTGTTTGTAGTATCTTTTATGTACCGGGCGAACGGTGTCGAAATACGGCAAAACTAATTTGTGGTACCAGTATAAACACATTTGTAGTACCTATATATGGAACTTTGTAGTACTATAACTTATGCTATTGTAGTACCATCCGTAGATTGTTTGTAGTACGTTATTTGTACCTTTCGTTTGATTGTTGAAAACACGTAGATTCTTGAGAAATTAAGGCCTAAGAGCTTACATAACACGACAAATAACAAATATTAAACCCGAACGACGTCGAAATACGCTCTCTAATTTGTGGTACCAATATAAACACTTTTGTAGTACCTATATATGGACTTCTGCAGTACCATGGCGTATGCTATTGCAGTACCATCCGTAGGTTGTTTGTAGTATCTTTTATGTACCGGGCGAACGACGTCGAAATACGCCAAAACTAATTTTTGGTACCAATATAAACATGTTTGCAGTACATATATATGGAATAATATAGTACTATAACTTATGCTATTGTAGTACCGTCCATAGGTTGTAGAACCTTCGTCGTACCTTTCGTTTGATTGTCGAAAACACGTAGATTCTCGAGCAATCCGAGAGCTTACAAATGCGGCAAATAACAAATATTAAACCCGAACAACGTCGAAATACTCCCTCTATTTTGTGGTACCAATATAAACACTTTTGTAGTACCGATATATGGACACGTGCAGTACCATGACATATGCTATTGTGGTACCATCCGTAGGTTGTTTGCAGTATCTTTATGTACCGGGCGAACGGCGTCGAAATACGCCAAAACTAATTTGTGGTACCAATATAAACACGTTTGCAGTACCTATATATGGAACTTTTAGTACCATAACTTATGCCACTGAAGTACCGTCCGTAGGTTGTTTGTAGTACCTTCGCCGTACCATTCGTTTGATTGTCCACGTAGATTATTGCGCAAATAAGACGAACTTCAAAAATACAGCACATGATAAAAATTAAACACACGGTAACGTAGAACAAAAACACTAACTTCCAATAGATCAAAAATCTTTACTATGTAGTAAACTGTTCTTACTATTATCATATTAAGTGGAAAGAAAGTTGGTCTTTCGATGTAATAATCCTTGATTGTAAATGTTAACCCGCCAATTATGATACCAAATGATCAACTTAGTACATCTAACCATGGTAACGTACTCACGGACCAAAAACTAACCCGAACGACGGCGAAATATGCCCTCTAATTTGTGGCACCAAGATAAACACTTTTGTAGTACCTTTATGTGGACTCCTGCAGTACCATGACATATGTCATTGCAGTACCATCTGTAGGTTGTTTGTAGTATCTTTTTGGTACCGGGCGAACGGCGTCGAAATACGCCAAAACTAATTTGTGGTACCAATATAAACACGTTTGCAGTACCTATATGTGGAACTTTGTAGTACCATAACTTATGCTATTGTAGTACCGTCCGTAGGGTGTTTGTAGTACATTGGCCTTACCGTTCATTTGATTGTCGAAAACACGTGGATTATTGTGCAAATAAGACATGAGAACTTCCAAAATACGGCACATAATAAAAATTAAACGCATGGTAACGTACAACATAAACACTAACTTCCAATAGATCAAAAATCTTGACTATGTAGTAAGATGTTCTTACTATTATCATATTAAGTGGAAAGAAAGTTGGTCTTTCGATGTAATAATCCTTGATTGTAAATGTTAACCCGCCAATTATGATACCAAATGATCAACTTAGTATATTTCTAACCATGGTAACGTACTCATGGACCAAAAAATAACCCGAACGACGGCGAAATATGCCCTCTAATTTGTGGTACCAAGATAAACACTTTTGTAGTACCTTTATGTGGACTCCTGCAGTACCATGACATATGCCATTGCACTGTAGATTGTTTGTAGTATCTTTTATGTATCGGGCGAACGGCGTCGAAATACGCCAAAACTAATTTGTGGTACCAATATGAACACGTTTGCAGTAGCTATATGTGGAACTTTGTAGTACCATAACTTATGCTATTGTAGTACCGTCCGTAGGTTGTTTGTAGTACATTCGCCTTACCATTCATTTGATTGTCGAAAACACGTGGATTATTGTGCAAATAAGACATGAGAACTTCCAAAATACGGCACATAATAAAAATTAAACGCATGGTAACGTACAACATAAACACTAACGTCCAATAGATCAAAAATCTTGACTATGTAATAAGATGTTCTTACAATTATCATATTAAGTGGAAAGAAAGTTGGTCTTTCGATGTAATAATCCTTGATTGTAAATGTTAACCCGCCAATTATGATACCAAATGATCAACTTAGTATATTTAACCATGGTAACCTACTACCGGACCAAAAATAACCCGAACGACGGCGAAATATGCCCTCTAATTTGTGGTACCAAGATAAACACTTTTGTAGTACCTTTATGTGGACTCCTGCAGTACCATGACATATGCCATTACAGCACCATCTGTAGGTTGTTTGTAGTATCTTTTTTGTACCGGGCGAACGGCGTCGAAATACGCCAAAACTAATTTATGGTACCATTATAAACACGTTTGCAGTACCTATATGTGGAACTTTGTAGTACTATAACTTATGCTATTCTAGTACAGTTCGTAGGTTGTTTGTAGTACCTTCGCCTTACCATTCATTTGATTGCTGAAAACACGTAGATTATTGTGCAAATAAGACATGAGAACTTCCAAAATACGGCACATAATAAAAATTAAACGCATGGTAACGTACAACATAAACACTAACTTCCAATAGATCAAAAGTCATGACTATGTAGTAAGATGTTCTTAATATTATAAGCTAGTTTGTACCTTAGTGGTTTACTTGTAGTATCTTTTTCGTACCACGTTTTTAACTAATGAAATTCCTACCCAAATTGTAGTACCAATATACGTATATTTGTAGTACCAATTCATAGATGTTTGTGGTACCATATCATAAGCTAGAGTAGTACCATGAGTAGGTTACTTGTAGTATCTTTTCCGTACCACGTTTTTAATTATCGAAAATACGTAGATTATTGTGCAAATAAGGCATGAGAACTTCTAAATTACGGCACATAATAAAATTAAACACACGGTAACATAAAATTATGAACACTAACTTTCAATCGATAAAAAACTTGACTATGTAGTAAGATGTTTTTACTAGTATCATAATAAGTAGAAGGAAAGTTGGGGTTTCAACGTAACAATCCCTAATTCTAAACACTAACCCACCAATATTGATACCAAATAATCACTATAGTATTTATAACTATAGTAACATAGTCAAGGACCAAAAATAATTCGGACGGCGTCGAAAAATTCCTACCCAAATTTGTAGTATCAATATACATATATTTGTACTACCAATATATATACGTTCGTCGTACCATATCGTATGCTAGTGTAGTACCATGCATAGGTTACTTGTCGTATCTTTTCCGTACCACGTTTTTAATAAACGAAATTCCTATCCTAATTTGTATTACCAATATACATATATTTGTAGTACTAATATATAGATGTTTGTGGTACCATATTATAAGCTAGTTTGTACCATGAGTAGTTTACTTGTAGTATCTTTTCCGTACCACGTTTTTAACTAATGAAATTCCTACCCAAATTTGTAGTACCAATTTGTAGTACCAATATATATATGTTCGTGGTACCATATCGTATGCTAGTATAGTACCATACGTAGGTTACTTGTAGTACCATGGTAAGAAGCTGGAACAAAAAATTACTTTCAGCATTAATATGATCATAAGTCATTAACAAACACAATACAAAACAACTTTATTGGATCATCAGCAATAACACGACATCATAGCATTAATATCATTCATCTACCGACAGTTTTAATATCATTCATCCACTAACATCATAATCGAAGAAATAACCTATCGGCAACATATTGACAAAAGAAAGTGTCATAACCTATAGGCAACAATACAACCATATTTGGTTAAACGTGCCATCCTCTAAGCGATGAAGATCACGAATAACAGCTTTCTTTGCCTTTGAAGCCTTGTGGCACCCCGACTCTCTGCCCCACAACATAGTTTGGTACTGCTACCATATGGTACTGCTAGAAAGCTTCAATGAACCTCATATAAGAAACGGGGGTACTGTAAACCAACATACTTTCGTACTGCATATAACAAATTGCTTTAACCAACAAATCAGTCAAATTTTAACGAAATACTAACCTCCCTCGACACCCATAATATGCTAACACTATAAAAACGAATGAGGATTCAGCTCTTTACAGCACCCCAAAACACGGTGATACCCAAAACGCGACGACACCCACAACTCGACATCCAATTTAGGTCAATGCATCTACCATAAACATTCACAGTACACCTTATCAGAGTGTCTAGAACTTCGTTCGCTTCAGCTAAATTCCGTTTGCTCGAGTTCAAGAAACTCGTCGGGTAACCCACTATGAAAAAAATTGAAATCTTACATCAACTTACCTGGACCGAGAAACCCATGGTGGATTGGGTAAACTCGGAACTTTCCCAGCGCGGGCAAGAGCTGAAGATTGAAAGATGATTTGAGAAATGAAATCTGAAATTGGAAGGCATCGATCGTATGTGATTTCAATTTATGTTTTGAAGAAGAAAAATATTTAAGAAAATAATAAAGGAGGGGCAAAGTTGTCACTTTTGTCAAATGGGTAGTGATGTGTATGATTGTTTTGAAATAGGGAGTTTGCTAATAAATTTATGTGAGTAGGGAGTTAGTTGATAGAAAATTAGTAAATGGGGATTTAGTTGAGGTTGCCCCTATTTTTCTTTCCTTCAATGAATAAATAATGGGAGTTACTATTTACCGCCCCCTTTTTACTTGTTACCGCCCCCTAGGGCTGAAAAAAGACGATTTTACCCTTATGATATTTAAAATAATTTAAAAAGAAAAAACTATAATAAACAATAAAAATTTCTATTTAAAGCTCTGTTCCAGACAACACTTTTCAAATCACACATCCAAATCAGACAAAAACACAAAAAATATTGAAATCGCAATGGATCACCGACAGGGACAAGGAAAGGGAAAGGGCCTATTTTCATGACTGGTAAGCAAATTAACGTAAAATCATTCGTACGTAGATGGATTACCGAACACGGATCGGAATAATTCGAAAAAACGGCCGATCGGAAGAGATTTGGGGTCGGATTTCGACCCGACCGAAACATAATTTCGGTCGGAACAGTACCGACCGAAACATGATTTCGGTCGGCACTGTACCGACCGAAACGTGATTTCGGTCGTGCCATACCCGACGGAAATTATGTTTCGGCCGGGACAGGGCCGACTGAAATCACGTTTCGGTCGGTACAGTGCCGACCGAAATCACATTTCGGTCGAGACAGTGCCGACCGAAATCATGTTTCGGTCGGTACTGTTCAGACCGAAATTATGTTTCGGTCGGGTCGAATTTTTTTTTTTAAAAAAACTTTTATTGCAGACCAAAGGTAGAAAGACCCTACTCGGAGGGAGTAGTAGATCCCCCCGTTGGAGGGATCTGGAGAGCGTCACACGAGGACGCGAGGAGTTGACGCATCCGTTCGTAGAGAATGGGAGGAGGAGAGGCGGCAGCGAGCGGCTGCTTCTCTGTTCGTATATGCGGATTACGATCCGCATGCGGATGATGGTGTGGCGGATGATGGAGCATCGTTTCAGTCATCCGACGACGATGCCACCGGCCTCCTCAGGTAATTTCATTCTCCTCTATAAACTGACATGCGATGTCGTGTCTTAAACTACGTAAATGAAATTAAATTTATTTTTGCGTTATTCGTGAAAAATGAAATAGGGAGCAAGCGCTCCAGGGTCGTAGATGACGATTCCTGGAGGGTGCAGGGGCCACAGCCCGGTGGTCCATATGATGACGAGGTGATCCCTAGTTATCTGGGGCACATCGCGCCCCGCATCTGGATGGGTGAGGAGGAGAGGCCCCTGCTGAAGTGCGAGCAGCGGGCGTTAGTGCTTGGGAAGCTAAAGAATTAGTACTCCCAATTCCCGCCGGAGACGCAGAGCCAGATCGATGGCACGGGGCTTGTACACCTCACGGATGCCATGGTGGGTCACTTGGACCAGCCTCTACTGTGCGCTTTTGTGGAGCGCTGGCATCCAGACACGAACACCTTCCACATGCCATTTGGGGAGATGACGATCATGCTCCACGACGTCGAGCACATCCTGGGTATCCCGATCGACGGAGCGACGGTATCGGGCACCCCAGACGTCGCCGATGGGCAGATCGCGGCGAGGGAGATTATGGGCATCTCCGCAGACGCGCTCAGGGATTTGTGGAGAGGCGGTGAGGTTGCGACGAAAGACGTGATGCAGCGGATGCGGGGGGGTCGGCCGGCGGGGTTCCAGGCCATCGCTTGGTTGTGGATTTTGTTGGGGTCGACGCTGTTCGTCGACAAGAGCGGGAACCGGGTGAAGCCGGACATCATGCACGAGTTCTACCGCTCGTTGCACTCTGCTAGTGGGTACTCGTGGGGTTCGGCCGCTCTCGCTTACCTTTATCGCCAGCTTGGCATGGCAAGCAGGGCGGATGCGAGGGGATTAGCTGGGTGCCTGTCGTTACTACAGGCGTGAACCAATACGATCCCCAAGGTGCGCCATGACGATCGTACGGCTCGGTCCAGTAGCAGTCCGGCCGGGACGCAGCGACAATATTGTGTTCGAAAGTATGTTGATGTTCGTTCCATTGCCGTACCCGTAGAGGACAATTACAGCGTTCCAAATTGTCGCAACAACCCACAAATCACACGGTGTCATCATCCAGTGGTTCGCTCCACAAGGGCCCCCTTCCCAGCGTATACGATCCAACTTCAATGGATCACCATAGTACAATGCTGAGTAGCGATCCCAATGGGCAGCGAGCTCGTTCGCGACGTTATTCCTGAAGGTGTTCCATTCCTCCTCGTCATCGTAAACATGGGACGCGATATCACGAAATTCACAGTTGCCGTCGGCCATCACATTCTTGTAGCTAATAATATACGGATGGATGACTGTTGTTACGTTGTTGGCCAAGTGGGTGTGGTGGAAGTCTGATTCACCTATAGAACGCAATTTTCAGGATTAGACGTGCACCGGTGATTGAACAAATTTACGAGTAAGAGATAGTAGTACCTGTCTCCGTAGTAGATCGAGACCGCTTCGCAGACGAAGATGACGTGCGACCCTGGCTGCTACGACTAGTACTGCTGCGCCCTCCGCTGCGTCCACCCCTTGGGATTGCGTACTCCCAAGCACTTCGATCCCGCTTCGTCGAGTTTTTCTTCTTCGTCCGACCTTTTACAGACGTCTTAACATCAGGCTCATTCCGCTCACGGGGGTCGGGATACAGGTGTTCGTGGACGACTCAATGGAGGCCACGCATAACGGAGATATCGCGGGTTTCTGTCTCACGCACGAGGTCGTATAAGTAATCCCGATAGAAATATCGGGAATTACTCCATCGCCGATCGTGAGTGTCCTCCAGAAGTCGTGCAAGCATTCTGCAGCAACTGGGTAGTTGTTCTCGATACGTTGCTGGAGCTCGCACGCACATGGGAGATGGTGCGTACGTCGTACCACACATCCGCACGCGGAGTAAACCTCACCCGACAACTCTTTGGCACGCCTCAACTCGGTTCCCATTATCGATATTGCATGGTGTGAAACTCTGTACAATATCGTGTGGAATGGAAAACCCGACTTCCCAATCGGTCGTTTCGAGCGGGACTCCTCCAGTGCCTGCATATCAACATAAAATAATTATTAGCATAGCATTTCGTTTGACACGTATAATAATTAATTTACCTTTCTGATGCGATTCAGTTAGTTCTGAATCTGGTCGTGCACTTTCACCCACACGGTGTCAAGAGACCCAGCGGCCGAGTTCAGCCATTGCTTCAGCTCGCTGTGCGCACTCTCCACACGACATGTAGTGGTGTTCCCGAAATGAAGCACCTGGTTCGTCCAAGCTTTGGCGAACTTCTCCTTATGCACCAACCATGTTTGCTCAACGTACTGCACTATAGCGGAGTCACCTTTCCAACGCAGATGCATGTCACTGACGGCCTGCTCGTATTCGTCTACCGACGGAGCTTCCATGACTGCTTTCCAGGCCTTATGCGTGACGTGAGCTGCTGTCTTTTTGTTCTGACCCGTCGTCCAATAAACTTTGTTCTCCACGTCTTTATAGATATGCCACGTGCACAACATATGATGAGAATACGGAAATACTTCCTGTACGGGTCGAAGAAGGCCCAACTCACGATCAGTCACAATCGCCGAAGGGTAGACACCTGGCCCCAGAATATCCCGAAGGGACTGCAACACCCACTCATAACTTCCCTCCGTCTCGTCCTTCGTAATGGCAAACCCACAAAAGAAGTTCTGATTACAGGGAGTCATCCCTATAATCTCAACTAGAGGCATCTTGTACCTGTTGGTCTTGTACGTAGAATCGATGCCAATGAAGTACGGATACGTCCTCACCAGTGCAAGTGAATCCGGGTGTGCGAGAAAAACATACGTCAGCGCATTGGTCTCGTCGTCTCCCAGGGCTTGAACATAATATCCGGCGTGTCTCGCCTGGTGCATCAACTGGCTCACCACGTCTCGGCCCTCATAATAGTCTCTCTTCAAACGATCTCTGTAATTATATATGTGCCTGATCGTCGCGTTATCTTCTGCGTGTCGAGCCCTCACCGATGAAAGGATATGAGCTGGTTTCGATTGCGCAGCACTCATTTCCTCTACGATCTTCTTTGCCTGGCGACTTGACCCACTCGTCTGGCGGTGTCCCTCGGGATACTGTATCAGAGGGTGATTGTGCGTGGATTTATCAGGTGGGCCCGTACGAATGTACCATTCCCTAGTCATTGGATCCACCTGAGCTATGACTACAAACGGACACCTGCACTTGTTCGACTTCCTAACCCTCTCCAATTCGTCCTCGTTGCCTCTATAACGTTCTCCGCGAGAACATCTAATCAGTTTTTTTGTACCGCATTTCTTATGCGACGAAATAATCACCTCGAAACCCAGAGCAATGGCGACGCCTTTCGCCCAGTTAATGGCTTCCACATCGGTCTGATACGCGAAAATGCTCACTGTAGTTTACCCCGTCGCCGATCAAATCCTCCGGGATGTGGATTTCCCTCTCATGGTCTGGAAAAAAAAAAACAAAATTAAACAGCCGATCAGAAATTTCGGCCACAAGAAGTGGCGGCCGAAACATGATTTCGGCCAGGACAGTCCGGACCGAAACTTGATTTCGGCCAGTACAGTCTCGACCGAACAATAATTTCGGTCATGTCTGTCCGGGCCGAAAATTTTTTTCGGCCACCTCAAGGCACGACCGAAATTATTTTTCAGTCCGGCCTTGAGGTGGCCGAAATGCTGTTCCGGACTGTTCCGGCCGAAATTGTGTTTCGGTCCGGACTTTTTTGGAGCGATTTCGAATCTAGTTCGATCATTCATCTACGTACGAACGAATTTTACGGGAATTTGCTTACCAGTCGTGCGAATAGACCCTTTCCCCTTTCGTCGATCCATTGCGATTTGGACGTTTCTTTTGTTTTGTTTGAGTCTGATTTGAATGTTTGAATGCGATATGAAAATTGTTGTCTGTAAAAGGACTTTAAATAAAAAATTTATTCAAAAGGGCAAAATCGTCTTTTTTCAGCCCTTTAGGGGGCCGTGACTAGGAAAAAGGGGGCGGTGAATAGCAATCCAGTAAATAATTAATGAGGTTGGAAATGAGCAACTAATCTATCAACTACCTATGGTTGGTCAACTCAATGCTCGACGACCTTCTAGAACTTCAGTATAGCCGTCCACCCAGTAAACGATTCCCCCTATTTTTAATTAATTATTGACGACACTCCCATTGGTTTGCTCTGGCAACCTTCGACTTCCTAAGATCATATATGTAAATAGCAGAATCCATTGAGCATGTATCTACCCAAATACAACAGACAGCGGAAAAAAAAAAAATCTCCCACAAACTCCTAAGATCTGTTCTGCGATTATTGTTTATTGCAATTTATATATGGAAAACTTGTTGGGATTGCTGAGGATAAATATCATAAGAGGAATAAATCTTGCCAAAAGAGATGCCAGAAGCAGCGATCCGTACATCGTTCTGAGGATGTCCAAGCATGTAAGTTCTTCTCTAAGGATGATGATGTCCAAGAATGTTTTTTGTGCGTGTTTTTTTTTTTAACATGTGTTCTTTGTTGAAGCTTTAATGGTTGGGGTTTTTATCCCATGTTCATAGGTTCATTGAAATAGGTAGGCCTGTTTATCTCAGAACTCAGCTCTATAGATCTTATATTTTTTTCTGTATATAGAAGTCAGATTTCATCGATAGATCTCTGATTTTGTATTATATATATAATAATGTTTGTTGGATCAACAGAAAGTGAAGACTCATGTGGTGAAGAAGAGCCTTAACCCAGAGTGGAACGAAGAACTCACATTATCTATTCACGACCCAAATCTCCCCATCAAACTGGTAATAACAATAAGAATCCTAATATCTTTCTTTCAGTTTATACTCCAATCTTGATTTAATCCCCACTCACTGAAAAATAAAAAATAAAAAATCTGCTAATTTGCAGCAAGTTTACGACAGGGATACGTTCACGCCCGACGACAAGATGGGGGACGCCGAGATCGATATAAAAGCCTTCGTACGAGCAGCAAAGATGAAGTTGGAAAACGTCCCAAGTGGTACAATTATTACAACGCTAAAACCGCAGAGAAGCAACTCTTTGGCAGAGGAAAGTGCGATCCTTTACGAAAATGGAACGGTAACTCAACACATGTTTTTGAGGCTAAGCCACGTCGAGTGCGGAGAAATAGAGCTCAAATTGAAATGGATCGATCATTCAGGGACGACCACCAAGACTGGTTGATCTTTATAATATGCAAACGAATATCGTAAACAATGAGCAGTTTCTTGGATGTAAAATGTGCACAACTAAGTAGCAGCTAGTGTTGGTTTTTGTGAACAAATTATTTTCTTGGTAGATTTTTTCTTTTTATTAAACAGCAGCTGAGATTTCCCAATCTCTTTATGGGTTTTCTGATAAATATATCACCAGATTGTATGCTACGAAAATAAACAGTTATCTATTCTCTGCAATTTCTTGGCATAATGTCTTGTCTACCTGAAATGATGACTGTCTTCTTTGCTTTTACCTGAAGAACTTGTAAATGTCACAGTTCGATTCGCATATCTGCTTTGGTGATTCTCTTCATGAATGGAATCTAATGAAATGATAATGAGCCCATCAATTGAAGTTGGTAAGAATAAAGTCCACGCACATACACACACACTATAATACACATAGTATGAACATACGAGGTATTTTTTTGCTGTTTTCGGGACATAAAACTGAGATATAACTAGCTCCTCAAAACGATCATCCAAATCAAGCAAACTAAATGTTCGCTTATTACCTGGACTTTAGTTTTTTAGTGGAGTAAAAGAAGAGCAAAAGATGGGTTGGTTTATGCTTTGCACGTTTTCAGTTTTTGGCCTCTCAGACCGTCCCAAAATGCAGCTGCGTTAACAACTCTTTTACCGGGAAGCTGAACCTCTATTACCTGATTAAGAGATGATCAATCGCATATATCAAAATAATATTCTTACCAACCAAATCCGTATTTGTGTAAGACAAGAATGAATATAAATTAAAATATTATTACATAACTACCTCAAGCGCCGTTCCCTCACCACAAGGGAATATCAAGGAGCCTTTGAAAATAAAACATCACCCATTTCGCCGCTCGGGATTTCGTTATTACTGTGCACGTGAGTGGCGATGATTTTGAGCTCTATGACATTGTTACGATCACCGACTAAAACTTTTGCACGTGTTCCTGGCCAACCTGCGAATGCACGAACCTGAGAGGTTTTTATGAACATACATATCTCAGAATCAAATGAGGAGAAATACGAATTTCTTTTTTTTTTTTGCGAAAAGAAAAGAAACGATAAACCTTGTTGTGAAGTACTGTAGCGTTTTCAGCGAAGGATAGCCAAGATTCTTCGGGGTTTATCTGCAAATAACGAAAGAAACAATGCATACATGATTGTTGAGAGTATCTCAACCAAAATAAGAGAAAGACAAAAGAGCAAAATTTCTTACTTTTGGGGCCAAACTAGCCCTCGATTCATCTTGGGGAAGTGCTTCAGCCTTCGCTGATCCGTCCAATATTGAGGGAAGATGATGGATCAGAAGTTTGGATCCTACATTAGAGTAACCCTTATGTTCAATGTTAGCGTCCTAAATCGAGGCAACAGAAGCTTGAAAAACATAACATTTGATCTGAAGTTTGTATAGTATTGCAATGTATTAGATAGACCAAGGAGGAAAGGAAAAACAGACCTTGAGCAAATAGCAGGTTTAGCAAATCCGTAGCCTGTGCAAAAATCACTAAAGCTCGATTAGAAAATTTGCTAAACCGATGACAATAAATTAATATAGGAAAACTAAACGAAAGGCAACTACCATTAAAAATCAGGGACAGAATCTATCCATGATTGATCATACTATGCGTCCTCAACCCTTTTCACTAATGGTTAAGTTACCAAATCATAATTTGTAATTCTTGTCTTGGCCATACACTTAAGCTAAGGCAAGCACAAGAAAAATGAAAAACAGGTACCTTTATATTGTCATCTATATCCATTTTTCTTGAGCAATTATATAGGACCAGCATCTAGTTGGCGCACAGTATATGCCAGTGAAACTCCTGTTTCTTTCACACCGTACTGACGAATTTCATTTATTTTTCATGTTTAAAATAAATAAACTGAGAAAAAAAAAACGCAAGAATCAAAGAAAACAATAATTATTAACCTGTAAGGCTCTTTGAACCGGTGCTGCACCTCGATATATAGGAAGCAAGCTGGGATGTATGTTAACCGTCCCTACATAAGTGTTTCTATATTACATGCCAATTATTTGCTTGCATAACCTGATTTTGTAATATCTTGGCAAATATATTTCAAGAATCGATAATTATTCAGCACAGCTGACCGTGATCGTAAGGACAAAGTATTCATACTGACCCACCGATGGAATCTTGAGGAATTTTGTCGGTAGGATATTTCCATAAGCAGCTGTGATGCAGACCTCAGGGTCCAACGGTTTAAAGCTCGAAAGAAATATTTCCTGCAAAGTAATTTTAGTGAAGTTCAAAATACAGCTCCGAGCGGACGGTGAAAAACGTCGCAATACATAATACGTGAATCTCATTCAATCGCCATAAAACAGCCAACATCACAAAAGGAGAAATAGAAAGAAATAAAGACATCATTGTAACAGTTAACCATGCGATAACTTCAACATTACAAGATGAAACTTGAACCATTCACTGGTTAAGACATCAACTACTGAAATATACCTCACTTGCTTTCAATGGCGTGAAAATCAGATCAGGTGGAAAACCTTTGTCCAAAGCATATTGTGCAACTGCAGAACATAGTTATTTAAGGCGAGAGGCGCAAAAAGGCGATATGCCACTGCCTTGCCTCAGAGGCGAGGCGTAAATAAGGCGCCCGCCTCATAGAACCGAGGCGAAGTTTATTATCCTAATATTATATATGCTACTATTTACTCACACATAAATAAGCAAAATTATAATATATGAATAAACTCAATTAAGTGATATGATACATATATATTATATAGCATTGTTATAAATATATTTAGTTTTATAGAATTTTACAAGCATACATGTCTTTCCAACAGATTTGAAAAATGTGATATTATACACTATATTGAATTTCTTTATCGAAGAATTAAAAATAGTGTTAAAATAGGGTCCCAAAACTAAATAACCCATTCAAAATATTCAATTTTACAAAGCCCAATCTAAAAGCCCATTTAAAAATAAGTAGGGTTATCATATCATCTTCTTGACAGGGCATCACCCGCACACAGCCACCATTTCTGTCTGCAATACGCTGCTCTTCACCGGGGCGACCGCCTCACCGCCTAGGCGCCTCAACGCCTTACAGTGAGGCGTCGCCTTGGAGCCGCCTCTGCGAAGGTCTCCGCCTCTAAGTGCTCAGAGGCGATCTGCCGTCGCCTCACCTCGTTCACCGCCTAGGCGCGCCTTAGGCGCGCCTCAAATAACACTGCTGCAGAAGGCATTACTTTCCGACCCCTATCTCTTCCTGAAGGAGGTTGGGTCACAATACCCACAATCTGAAATATGCCAACATACATATTACCGTATAAACTCTAAAACATAAGTATTATATTTTTCATTTTCACAAAAAACTAATTTTATACAGCTATGCGTCGCTTTAACAAGAAAATCTTAAAAATATTGGACCATTTCTTTCTTGACTGGATTACCAACACATGGCTCGTATTTTCACTAATTGACAGAAATCCAAAGCACAAAAGAATACGCTGTCTTATGTACATTATAAGCTATAACAATTAACACTAAACACCTTTTGAATCACAATGCATCTGTGTTTAGTTTCCCCAGGGGAAAAGAATGCTATCCAATAGAGGGAAACGAGTAAAGGGGGATTCAAGCAATTATATGAAAAATAAAAGCAAAGCAAAGCAAGTACCTCGAATATAGAATTCGGTGCTGAAGAAGCAGTGAGAAGATTGTCGAGAACAGAGGCCGATACCTGAAAGTGCAGTATTTAATTTTAGTTAATCATCAGCTGTAAAGTGTTTAACTAACTAATAGCCAAGTGTCGATGACTATCTGCGATGATTATCGAAGAGGAATTTTTTCTTTTAAACAAAAAAGTGAATTACCTGCGGGGAATCCATGAAAACGAGGCGCTTCTTCTGAATGTCAGACGAAGAAGACGAAGCGACGGCAGTGGTGAAACAGCAATAGCGACGAAACATCTGTGTAGACGATAGAAACATCTCTCTATTTTGAGTCTTTCAATAAACTCAGCTAAATCATTTTCAAATTATGTACCAAGCTTACTGGGGCTACAAAAAATATCGAAACATTAACGTTAACATTATCTTGTTTATTTTTTTTTCCCTCAGAATAGTAAGCTTAACATATTAACATTATTAGGGCTGTCAGAAACGGGCTAACGGGGCGGGGCAGCCCGCAGCCTGCCAAAGCCCGCTGTTTGGCGGGGCGGGCCGGGCTGGCCCGCCAGATGGCGGCCCTAAAAAAATAGGGCCCACCCCGCCTCGTTTTGACATCTTCAGTTTTTCGACATTGATTTGTCCATAGAAGTCTTCGAAAGACAATTCCTACATTCTGCACCTCTCTAAGTGGGACAGACGAATTGTGGATCTACCTCAGGGGCGGACCCAACCTACTGGGCCGGGGGGGTCAAGATTTTAGCCCAGCCCAATTAATATCCAGCCTATACGAAAAATAAAATAAAATGCTGACTTGGGGTTCGAATCTAGGTCAATTTATGACATGATCTTTACTATTAGTATAAAACCACTGGATTACAGACAATTTTCATAAATTTGTAGGCATATATTATACTTATTGTGTTCTCGGCCGGGGGTCAACTGAACCCCCAAGGGTATACGTGGGACCGTCCCTGATCTACTTGGAAAGTGCCTCGATTTAAAATCCGTTGTTTGGTAAACCTGGGGCATAATTGACGAGTAATTTAACCCGGTGATCAAGCAGTACTCTAGAAAATTGGAGTGGTTTGTTATTAATGATCATCCACAGCATACCCGGTTGTGAAGGGTCGTTTGTCTCTTTCCATTGGGCGAACTGAACAAGCTGTACAACTTGTATCGCAACAAATTCATCCTCGACACTCACGAAAGACGGGAAGGATACAGAGCCATCAAAGAATGCATGCTGAGGCATATCAAGTTCTACGCTTCACATGACTTTCAAATGGCCTTGGAAAGCAATATGGGCAAAGTAAACTTCACACAGCTTGATAATAGGTACAAGGAGCTTGATCAATTCGGCGAAGGTTACATCTTCCTTGAACCACAACCTGCGATCACATACCTACAACGAACGAAAAATCAGATGCATGAATTCTTATTATCAGAAGCTGCCAAGTTCTGTGATGGAACAATACAGATAATCCTAAAACAACTCAGGGTAAGACAAGAGACGGTTCCTGTCGATACAATACTTAAAGACACAGAACAACCAGAACAATCTGGTCTGGATAAATTCATCCAAGCTATCCTAGATAGAATTGTTCTTAGAAACGACATCAGACAGTGCGAGCACGCCCTAGGATTCAGGAAGACATACTTAGCTCATGGGGAACCTCCGCCTCCTCCTCGCTCGAAGAAAAAGAAGAAGAAATCAAGACTTAGAAAATAGGCTTAGTTGTAATTTGGACACTTAGGGGAGAATGTAGGGAATATTTTAGAAGTGTCCTAAATATTTATTCTAAGTCTGTTTATTTTGTTATATTGTATTTAACGAGTTTTATTCTTAGATATTTGGGTTGTAGTTGTAATGGGTTGTTAGGGCCAATGGGCTTAATACCTTTCAAGGTATTAAACACCCTAACCTCCTTCTAATCTGAGTTTCCATTTGCTTAATTGCTTCACGTACGCAAACTCTCTAAAACCTTCAAACACTGTTCAAGTATTCAACGAAGGTTTAATCTTTATCAAAGTGTTCTTGGATAATCTGGATTTACAATCAAAACTCAAATACAGTGCAAGACCAAAAAGGTCAACAGTAGTGATGTATGGGTGGGGGAAATGTCATATTTAACCATATGTAAATTATGTAGTAAAGGTGTTTTAATATGTTTGATAGGGGTGATCTTCGATCCAACATTCCTCCTGACCTAACAACTTGCAGAGAGTAACTTTCATCTCTGGTTGATAGGGGTAGAACCCCGAGCACCCCGAAATAAAGATAAAGGATTAGGTACGAGGTTCGGCCAGAGGTGATGTACGAAGATGATATTTGGAGGAGCTAGGGAGATATTTGGGGAAGCTACGGAACTATTCGGAAGGGCTAAAGGAAGCAATCGGAATAGCTAAGGAAGCGTTCGCGAGACATGATGAGGGGAAGCAGTACAAAACCCTAGACGCGCCTACAGTATAAATAAGGGCGCTTATCCATTTTACAGCATTTTCCACACAGTCCACACACACTAACACACGAAGAACACACACACATACTCTCTCTCCCTCCTTTCATCTTCTATTTACCTTTTAGGGCTTAGAATCACTTGTAAACATGAGAGAAGGTGAGATTGAGTGTGTAATCATATTTGATTAATAGTGAACATCATTCGGAAGCCCGTGGATGCAGGATTCACCCGAATCCGAACCACGTAAATCTTTGTCGCTTTACTTTTTTTGTTCTTTTTCGTATATTCTATCCACGATTCTGTCCGTCTCGGCCCTCACCTTGATTCCCGGACCATAAATCTTGTCGGGGTCATACCTGCATCAAATGGTGCCATCTGTGGGAAGCGAGGGTTGAGATGTGAGTTATGGAGTCGTGGCTTGGATTAGACGACTGTTTTTGGGAGTTTTCTGGGCTGCTGTTCTTGGGTTTTCTTCTATGGCATTTCGTCGAACACGTGCCGAGTGGAAGTTTTTATCGCCATAAGCCTGGCCACCGGCCACCTTGGCCTCACGACAGCGACCAGTCCATCATCCATACCGTCCAGCTATCATCGAGGCAAAACCATTCAGCCCTCGCCGCAGCTAGCTCTCCGAAAGACATCGCCACGTTTGCCTCATATGTTTGTGGCCTGCCGTCACCATCCTATCCGCTCTCCTCGGCACCATCTAATGATCACTGACGAAGGAAGTTTCATCATAGCCATGGCCGACGGCGACCCCAGCCCACCGTCGCCGACGACCTCTGCCGATTTAGTCGATGCCTGCGTCACGCATCCCCCAGCCGAACGACGGCGAACTGCAGCTGCCCGTCGACGCCTGCGTCACGCATCCCCCAGCCGAACGACGGCGAACTGCAGCTGCCCCTCGAAACAAGAAATTTTTGGGAACTACAGCTGTCGGAAGTGGCAGACAGCTCTTGCTGCTCCAAATGGAAAGCTGCTCCATGAGAATCTCGGGCGGGACATCCAGCAAAGTAAGAAAGTAACGGGGCACTTCAGCGAACCAGAAGTCGGGATTAGAAGGCGCATAAGGATCTCCTTTAAAGGCCGGAGGAGTACTCATAGCCGCCGTAGCCTCTCCCAGAGTTGAAGCTGGCTCTCGCCCTGCAGCGAAACTTCCCAAGAAGTGGTGCTGCAAGTAAGGCACAAAGTCCGTCAAGGATAGGGTGTCCTTCAAATAACCCTCGCGCCATTGTTGGCTTAGCCGGACTAGAAATTCTCGACCAAGAGGAGTAGCCGTAAGATATTTCTGGCAGAGATGTATCCCTTCCATCCTGCCTGCAGGACGCCTCTCTTGGCACACCAACTCAACCCGTGCCTGCACTTCCTTTTTGACGTTCGATTCAAAGGCTTGCTCCAGATAAGCCTTCATAACCTTCTCCCTCACCACTCCCCCTGTTCATTCTTTTCTCGCTCAAGCTCCCTTTTTGACTATTCGATTTTAGCATCCTTCTGTTTCAGCTGATCAGATAGGTCGCCAGAAGCCAGCGCAGAACTCCCAGCTCCCGCACCTTGAAAGGAGGGGGCAGAAAAGAGAACAGACAGTAAACAGGATAGCTAGCATGATGTCGGTACCATTGGTACTACTTGGCAGACGAAGACCTGACCTATCTGCTCGGGACATCTAAGTCCAGTTCTGTGCTGGCACAGGAAACCAAAACTATATGTTTGGGATATCTAAGTCCAGCTCTGCGCTGGCACTCGAAGACCCAACCTGTCTATTTGGATATCTAAGTCCAGCTCAGCGCTGGCACCCGATGGCGGCGGACCTTGTGATGACGGGCATCCAATCCACAAAAACAAAAGCGATGGATGTCGGGTCCGACTTCGAATATCTTTCAGGTACATGTTTAAATCCGTCGGTAACTTTTTAGATGAATGTTCGGATGCGAGTGCAGCAGGATGTTAGGAGGAGAGTGTGTAAGGAGGGAATGTCGCCTGTATACAAGCGTCTAGAACATCGCAACCTACGAGGAACGGCCAAAGGTAGACTACCAAAGTGCGATGTGTTTGGGAAGGACCGATATGGGCGAATAAGGAAGTACGCTCTCCATGTACTTCGAATGAGCTGATAAATACCAGCACAATTCGAAGTAGGGGGAGTGGTGAATGGTAGCGGTACAGGTCCCTGCATTGACAGAAAGGCGAGATTAAGGGGAAATGTTCTTCCGGACGAAAATAAGGCATAAGCAGAATTCTGGGAAAACAGGCTCAGCCCCAAGCTGGAAACAAAGCCCGTAGGTCCCAGCCTAGCTCCAGTTAGGAACCTCCTTGGTTGGCCACGGACCTGGTGAAGGCGAACCCCCAACTCGTAGAAACGAGAGCGATGAGAGCCAAGTCCAACCCAAGCGGACATCTTCCAGGTTCCCGAATCAGCTTCCGGCATGGACCTCTAGATGACCAATGGCGAGTCCCTGGACTAGAAGTCGAAAATCATTTTTGGAGCAACAACCGAACCAGAGCTACACTAAAAATTCGATGTATGGTGTCTGCAAGATGAGGTCCAAAAGCTTACGCCACTTAATCAGACCTGGCTTTCACATTAAACGGGATGAGATAAAGCACTTGCTTCAGGAGCACGATGCTAGTACCACCAGTGCCGCTAAACAGACAAAGACCCGACCTATCTGGTCGGGATATCTAAGTCCAGCTCCGTGCTGGCATCCAAATACCCGACATATCTGTTAGGATATCTATGTCCAGCTTTGCGCTGGTACCGGAAGACCCAACCTATCTGTTGGGATATCTAAGTCCAGCTTCGTGATGGCACCAGAAGGCCCAAACTATCTGTTTGGGATATCTAAGTCCAGCTCTGTGCTGGCAAACGAAGGCCTGACTTGTCTGTTTGGGTATCTAAGTCCGATCTGCTCCGGCGTTTAGGACCCGACCTACTTCACTGGGGATATCTAAGTTCAACTACGAGCTAGCAAGTAAAGGACTCGATCTACCCAATCCGGATATCCGACGATGCATTGGTTAGTAAATATCCAATCCATCTGGTCGAGATTGCTGAGTATATCTCCGTGCAGACATGTGAAGTCCTAAGCTGTTTGGGACTTCTTGGGCAATGGGAGAAAATGGTAATTGATCGGGGTAGAATATCGAGCACGCCATAAATAAAGATAAACAACAGGGTAGGAGGTTGGGTCTAAAGGAGGCAAGGACTAGATATGAGGGGCGATGAACGAAGGTGATGTGGAATGAAAACGAGGCAAAATCGAAGATTGATATAAATAATCTGACCCTGGCACAGCTGATAGAGGGTGGGACAACAAGGTCACTACGTCACCATCCTTATCATCGTCATCGTCAATGATTACGTATTTCATGTGCCTGGAAAAGGGGCAGACAGCCTCGCAATGCTCAAAATCTTGTACTATGACGATATTAGACGATGAGACGTACGTAAGTGCTGACGAAGATGATGAGATGACTAGGGAGATTGTCGATGAAAAGGAGCAGTTTATTTCAAGTGGCGAGAAAGCTCTTGTAACGATGAAAACGTTGATCGCTCAAGCAACCCACGAGGAAAGCCACATCGAGGAACCAAAATGCCACCAATCCGGAGACTATCCGAAAATTCAGGTTATTCTTGATTCGAAATTTTTGGTTGGTAATGATGTACTTGTAGGTGTTGAAGTGGTGTGGTCGAGGAAAAATCAAGATTGCGAGCGATGTGGATATAATCGACGCATGGAACAAAAATCTTCACGAGCAAGTTCGAGTTAATATAAGGAGGGGGGCCATGCAATACGCGGGGAAGGCAAACCATGGTCGAAAGAGGCTCGTATTTGATCCCGGCGGCTGGTTTGGATTCTTATGCGAGCGGAACTGTTCCCGGTTGAGGGCGGGTAAAACTACACCACCAACTTACATGTATTTGAGGACGAATCCTTTCCAAGGGAAAGGAGATGATACGAACCCCAGGCCAGGTTTTGATGAGAATCCCACATGAGTCCAAGAAGGCCTAAAAGAGAATTTGGAACATTAGTTGGAAATGAACCATCAAATTGACTACGTGGAGATTGGTGTTGGCACATGGGTGTCAAGATAATTCTAGTTTCGATCAAAGTCTGCCTAGTTTTAGTACCTAGCTTTTAATTATTTTAATTGTTGCTGCCATTTTATTTATATGTCGTTGCATGAGTATGGAGGATCACACTTTGATTTCGAATAAACTGAGTTTATTTCCTTTCTCTAGTTTCTCGTAAATAAGCCCGGTTTTGCTTTCGCAATTCCTCCGACTTATCAGCTAGTCTTTCGTGCAATTTAGCTAGTTGTGGCGTCAAAACTCTCGTCCAAACGCAGCCCGTAATTCAAAGGTGTTAGGCGTCGTCCTAATATTGTTGTTCGAGTGTTGGTTCGGGTCGAGGGGATAGAATTTCAGAAACCGTTCGTTGTGATTCGAAGGAGATAGGTATATCCTATTTTTGTCGTGTCCAACCACGCAATTCGTATTCTCCAAATTGCATCCTATCCATTTCCGGTTTGCATCAGGTGTTATTTTAATCTCGTTTATTTGTCGAGTCATAGCAGTCCGTGTTTGCATCATATCTTTCAAGGACGATCTCAAGCTCACGTGTGAATCTCCACCCGGGTTCGTATCATGATGTTTGGGAGCTAGGGAAGCGTTAAGGAGAGCTACAGAACTATTCAGAAATGAACCTGTTAGGGAATGCTTGAGTAGGAATTTAAGGACACGAAAGGAGGAATGCTTTCTTAGTAATACTCCGAACTGCAATACTATGCATATTGCAATTCAGAGTAGGGGGATTGGTTGATAGGGGTGATCTTCGATCCAGTATTCCTCCTCACCTAAAAACTTGCAGAGAGTAACTTTTAGCTCTGGTTGATAGGGGTAGAACCCCGAGCACGCCGGAAATAAAGATAGAGGACTAGGTACGAGGTTCGGCAGAGGCGATGTACGAAGATGATATTTGGAGGAGCTAGGGAGATATTCCGGGAAGCTACGGAACTATTCGGAAGGGCTAAAGGAAGCAATTGAGATAGCTAAGGAAGCGTTCGGGAGACCTGACGAGGGGAAGCAGTACAAAACCCTAGACGCGACTACAGTATAATGGCTCTTATCCATTTTACAGCATCTTCCACACAGCCCACACACACTAACATACCAAGAACACATACACATACTCTCTCTCCCTCCTTTCATTTTCTCTTTACCTTTTAGGGCTTGGAATCACTTGTAAATATGAGAGAAGGTGATATTGAATGTGTAATCTTATTTGACTAATAGTGAACATCATTCGACGGCCCGTGGACGTAGGATTCACCCGAATCCGAACCACGTAAATCTCTATCCCTTTACTTTTTCTGTTCATTTTCGTATATTCTATCCACGATTCTGTCCGTCTCGGCCCTCACCTTGATTTCCCGGACCATAAATCTTGTTGATCGGGGTCGTACCTGCATCAATGTTAATTTGAAGTAATATTTAACGTGATAGTTATTAATATTTGAAAATCAAGTATTATTTTTAAATTATATAAGCATGTATATAATTCATCAATAGAATTATTATATTTTTAGGCGTTAAACTTAAATTTTTAACCAATTATTAATTATAAGTATAATTCTTCAATATTATTTTATTTTTTAAGCTTTAATAGAATAATAAATTATTAATTATAAGTATTTTCTATAATCCTTCATATTTCTTTTATTTCTTAAGCATTAAAATATATTTTTTAAGATTTAAATATGTTGGTTATGTAGCTTAAAATGGGAGTAAGGGTATATATGGATTGAATGTTAAAAGATAATGGATAATTTTGTCCAAAGAAATATTCAAAATATCACCCCATCACGGTGATGGAGGATCACCCTGCTTTTTGAGGGTGATCCAAAAGCTCAAATATCACCCCGTTTTGATCACCTCGGTGATCCTCCATCACGGTGATGACCCATTACCCACGCTACACAAACGCGGTGATTAGTAAGCGCTGGAAGGATCACGGTGAGGTTTTGGAGGATCACCCCAAAACAAACACCCCCTTACTGTGTGTGTAACCCCCTTACTGTGTGGGTGTGTTTGGACTTGTCAAAATGGGCCGGCGGGGCAGGCCGGCCGTAGCCCGCAATAGCCCGCCCAGTTTACTGGAACTGAGTTTATAGTTCCAAAGATTTATTTTACTGTGTGTGTAATAGGTGTGTTTAGACCTGTCAAAACAGGCCGACGGGGGGCCCGGCCCGTAGCCCGCAAAAGCCCGCCCATTGGCGGGGGCGCGGGCCTGGGCGGCCCTAGCCCACTTTAATTAAGAAAAATAAAAAAATCATAAAATTTTAAAAATTAATATATATATATATACATTTATTTAATCTAATTCAACATTTTTAATACTAATTAATCTATTTTTTTTATTTCCTCCTTATTCTCGGCTGGGATCGTGGCTGAATCAGTCACTGTCTTACGCGGGCAGGGTACAGCTGATCAAATCGGTACTTCAGGCATTGCACGTCTACTGGTCAGGTGTTTTCTTGCTGCCCAAGGGTATCATCCGAGCCCTAGAAGCGAGATTCCGGAGATTCTTGTGGGGTGGGTCTTCGGCAAAGGTCGCATGGGGTGACGTCTGTCTACCGGTTGCTGAAGGAGGCCTGGGTCTTCGCTCGCTAGCCACAGATAACTGCGTTCTTCTTGTTCAACAACTTTGGAGGGTAATCAATCGGACAGCAGACTCGATCTGGGTGGAGTGGTTGCACCGTACACGACTACATAACCGATCCCTGTGGACCATCACCATTTCGGCTAACACTGCATGGAGCTGGAGGAAACTGATGAAGTTACGACAGGTGATTTTACCTTTCCTTACCTTTTCGATTGGGAATGGTGCATCATTTCTTCTTTGGGAGGACCCATGGCTGCGGTCTGCCCCTCTTTTGGATCGCTACCCTAGAGGCCCGCTTGCGATGGGACTGCCGGTAGGGACACGCCTTAGCACGGTCATTGATGCGCATGGTTGGAACTGGCCGGGACGCTCGACGGTGGAGTACATTGATTTTAGCCCACATCTTCCACCGGTCCACCCTAGTAGGCGCGACACCATTTCATGGAGGGCTGCACCGGATGGCCAGCCCACAGCACGATTGATTAGGGAAGCGGTGCGCATACGCGGGTCTATTGTCCCCTGGGCAACCTTGTTTGGGGGACCCTTGAAGATTCCTCGTCATGAGGTCATCTTGTGGTTGGCAATCCGTGATCGGCTATCGACTAGAGATAAGCCTTGGGTGGCCCAACGTGCTGGTACCTCTGCTTGTGTACTCTGTGACGCGTTGCACGTGGAGACGGTTCAGCATCTCTTTTTTTGACTGTGGGTTCTCACGCGACTGTGCCCGGGCTTTGCGGCGGAAGATCAGGTGGTCATGGCCATATCGAGATTGGCGAAATGGTATACAGTGGGCTGCATCACGCTGGCGTGGGCATCTTACGGGTTGCTTATCGCCACGTTCTCGCGTCTTTGGTGTATCATATCTGGCAAGCACGGAACAAGCGATGGAAGGAGGGGGATCATCACGACTCCGGATAGGCTGGTTGCGGTTGTTCTTGACGTGGTGTGCATGCGACTACTTGGGACCTCACCCAAGTTTGACCTTCAGAGGGCAGCTATACGACGATTTTGGCGTGTAGCGTGGTAGATCATTTGGTTAGTCTGTCATTTCATTTGATTTGTTATTTCTTGCTGTTTCTCCAGTAGTATGTTACTGGGTCGCACGTGAGGGGTTACACTCTCACTCATCTGTACATTCATTCATTTATATATATAAAAACGGAACTTACTCCAAAAAAAAAATTAATCTATTTTTAACTTTTTAAAATTACAAATGTCAGGAATATTTTGTAGCATCCTTTAATTTATGTAATCTTGGGTTAATATGTTCATTTAGTGGGTTGTAGTAGTTTGGGGTGACTTATGATATTAAGTCATAGTTTTGTATTGGGCTTTAATATACCAAATACTTGTGGTATATAAAGCCCCACTTACCCTAATTAGGGTTTTATCAAAAGAATTAAAAAGGTAAGCCACCTTGTACTTTTCCTTAGAAAAACACACACTAACACGCATTCAAGGTGTTCTTCACGTTTTATACATTCAAACATTTCTTTTGATTCTTGTTTGGAAATAAAAGGGCCAACAAGTGGTATCAGAGCCTAACGCGGATCAATATCTTCCATTTGAATCCAGTTTTGCTCGATTTCGACGTGATTTGACGAAGTTTTTAGCTTGAAAACTCATTTTCGATTTTTTCACTGTTTTTGGGTGTTTTCAAATCGTTTTCAGTGATTTCTTACCCCTAGGACGTTAGAAAACTGATATTGAGTACATTTAGACTCTTTCACGTCGATCTCAGTCAAGTTTGAGTAGGATTTGAGCAAAAACATGTCTGAAAATCTGTTTTTTTTACTGAACTGTTCATCACTTTCGGGTAACGGATAGAACAGTACCATTGAGTTTGAACGTTTCGACCGAAACCCACTGTGAGGAGTTTCGATCGATTCGAGTTTCGGGTAATTTTTCGCTAATAACACAGTTTCGCCCGAAATATTTCTCGGCGAAAGTCCAATCGATATCGCCCGAAAGTCGATCGATTTGATTTTCGAGGAAATCTTCGCTAATTTCACATTTTCGCCCGATACATTTCTCGGCGAAAGTCCAATCCATATCGCTCGAAAGTCTACAGTACCAAATTGCTAAGTTTCGCCCGATACATTTCTCGGCGAAAGTCCAATTTTATCACTGTATCGCCCGAAACTCAATCGTCCAATTAGCCAAATTCAATCTTAGACAATCGAGAAATCAATTTGGACCAAATTCGCCCGAAACCTTCTCATTTCTATCGATCGAAACGATTTATTCAAATCAAAATCGAAATCTCTCTTTCGATCGAAACTAACTTTTTCTAAACTCTTTCGCCCAATTCACATTCTGTTGCCGATGAGCCCTTAGCTCTACTGGTTGAGGGGGAGGTGCCTGGAGTCATGTTGGGGGAGGTCCTGGGTTCGAACCTCCACCCTGTGACATTTCTCCAGGCCTGCCCACATGGGCCCAGACATGTGCGATTGAACTGGTCGGCCCGTTTAGCAGGTAGTGGGTCGGCCCCGGGGTTTCACCATCGGCTTTCCCCGGTTACCAAAAAAAAAAAAAAAAAAAAAATTCACATTCTGTCGCCCGAATTCAGCCTTTGGGATCTATACTGTACGATTCACACTTTCGCCCGATTCTTGAAATCTAAATTCAATTTCAACTGCCCGATTCTCAACATTTAGGACCAATCGCCGAGCTTGCCTCTTATATAAAATTAGAATCGATCAAGCATTCAAATTGGGTAGACCAAACTTTTAATTTCACAACTCCAATCGTCCGATCCCCAAGCACTACACAAAATTCATCAAATTTCTAAAACTGCGACAGAATTCATTAAGTGAATTTACCTACTTAGACTCAACACTCGAAATTACTCACACTTGACTATCTCATTCAAAACTAAAGCGTTTCATTTTGCAGATATATCACGCGTTTACGATCATTACCAAACATAAACATGGACGGTCTTGCTATTGGATCTGACAACCGTGCACCACTACTAAGATGGGGAGAGTACGGCATATGGAAGCAACGATTCATCAATTTCATAGAAATCAAGGATGCAGACCTCGCAAACGACATGCTTTCCTCCATTTTTGAAGGCCCTGCTCAATTTTGGACCATCATCCCTGCTCAACTCGATGTTGTTCCTGCAATTCCAGAGAGGAGAACTCCTAAGGACCCTAGTCGATACAATGATGTTGAGAGAGCACGTGCCAGAGCGGAGAAGCTTGCCCGACACTAGGTACTTCAGGCCCTACCAAATGATGTCTACAAGCAAGTCGATGCAATGGTCACTGCAAAGGAAATTTGGGATGAAGTATGCAGAATGATGGTTGGGACAGAAGTTAGCAATCTGTCTAAGAAGTCCAGTATCCTCACTGCCTATGACTCCTTCAAAGCTAAGGAGGGAGAAGAACTTCGAGATGTTTACCTTCGCTTCCTGACCATCATCAACGAGATGAGAAAGATCAACATCCAACGCTCCAATCTCGAACACAACATCAAGTTCCTCTCCACACTTCAACCTGAGTGGGGACGAATTGCAGTTCTGGTTAAGCAACAGAACAAAGATCTGGATGCTATGGATATTCACTCCCTACACGATAACCTCTCACAATACTCCTAGTATGCCAAAGAAATCAAGAACGAAGGAAAAACAAATGTCGACATGGAACCAATTGCACTCGTGACCTCTAAGACAAGCAACAGGAGCTCGAGAACTTCTAAAGGAAAGCAGGTCGTACATTCTGACACTTATGACAACGTCGAATCCGACCAAGCATCTGAGGACGAACTCGAATCTATCAGAAAGAAACTGGCTATGATCTCAGAGACGGTCAATAAGATGAGCGGCAAGAAATCATCATCTTCCTTCAACAAACAACGAACCTCGAGCAGAAAACAGAAGTTCGTTGCCCCTGAAGAGGCTGAAACTAAGAAATATGAAGTAGTAAAGAAGTGCTTCAACTGTGGCAAGCCGGGTCACTTTGCTTCTGAATGCTTCAGACCTAAAAAGAAAAACACTGAACACTACAAGAAAAAGTTTCAGCTCTCACAGCGCAAGGAGGCGGGAATTGTCTTGGTTGCTGAGGAAGAGGAATGGCTGGAGGACACATCTGACGAGGAGGAAGAAGAAACGGCCTTTATGGTGAAAAGCATTGATGATGACTCCGACGAGGATGAGCCAGCCATCGGGTCAGACAAGACTGATGTATCTTCATCCGACCTGGAGGTATACACTGCATCCCTAAATGATTTCGTTAAACTTGAACGTAGGATAGCTGAACTCTCTATGCATCGTAAAGATTACTCAGAACTCCAAAGCAATTTTGACAAATATTATGCCTTATTAAACAAACAACAGGAAGAGATAGTTATTCTTAATGAATCCTTGACCTTGTCTGAAACTAAAGTAAAGACTTTAGAAGAGCATATAGAAAGCAAGGAAAAACAAATTAACGATATGAGTAGAAGCTTGAAAGACAGCGAAGAAGAACGAGCAAATGTATTGTCCCAATATGAACTAATCACCAACAAACGCGTTCGTCTATTCAAGAAAGTCAAAGAGTTAGAGGACATTAACACCAAAAAAGGTCAATCTGAACAAACCATATTTCTTAGCCAACCTAAAGATGTAGAATTCTATGATCCTCGCCAAGGATTGGGATTTGAACCAACCACTAACCCTGAAAAAGATAAGATACATTCTCTGTACAACATTAAGCGTTTTGGGTTGAGCCTTGAACAACTAAGGCCCTTCATAGAATCAAGTGAGGTGACTGGATCTGAAGAACGGAAACAGAGGAATAAAGAATGGGCCCAAATTGAGTATGACTACAAAGAACTCAATAATAGCGATAAAACGAGAGAGATACGACTCTCTGATGACTATATATTACCATTTGGACCTGAAACTCAGGAAAGCACTAACGAGGCGGCTAAACTCATTCGTTCATCTATTTATATTCCAGAGATTATTCGCAAAATCGTGAGTTGACAGCCTCCCTATAATCATAAAAGAAAGCCCACGAAGAAGAGAGAACTATTTTGTTAAGCAAAATTTATACTCTTGAAAACATTCCTGACGCTTACAGACCCTCCACATCCCATCATGTTCCAGAGTCCTCTACATATAAATGCAAGCAAACTACGAAGAAAATTCCTTTATCTCACACTAACTTTGTATCACATGTACCCACAGACAAAGGCGTGAGATCTAAGGAAGCGAAGAAGGTTCGATCTGGCTCAGCAAAGAAGACAACAGTTCCTGATAAGAAGAAGAGACCAGTCTCAAACCTTTCTTCTCATGTTTCGAAATCTTTTGCATTTCCAAAAGTGACTTCTTGTAATGTCGCATAACGTGTTTCGGTATTTCATGCTCTAAAATCAAAACACTGTCGTGTAAACAATGATGTATTTTCCCATCCTCGTGACAGTCATTTCAACAAAAACGCTTCCACGTCACATAGCACTCGTTCTAAGGACATATCACCCACGCCTACTATCAAATCAAAAATAAAGAAACACACCACATCCAAGACCAAGCCGAACAAGAAACGAAGGCAAAAATAGATCTGGGTTCCGAAATCCCAATTGCATCCCGTAGGAAATCGTCATGCTTGGATTCTTAAACCAATCATCCAACAATCCAACAAAGAAATAAAACTAGCAACGAACAAGTTAGCTTCTACACCTGCTATCAAAGAAGGGCCCAGCTATAAATGGGTACCTAAAATTCCTTGATTCTTTTTGCAGGTCCGTCATGTGTGGTACTTAGATTCAGGTTGCTCCTCACACATGACTGGAAACAAAGAGCTGTTGAGCAACTTCTCTGAAGGATTTCTCGGAAAGGTCTACTTCGGAAACGGTCAATCTGCATCCATGCTAGGAACATGCGATCTCATTCATGACAGGCTCACCATCATAGAGGTATCCTACGTCGAAGGACTGAGCTACAACTTGTTCAGCATCGGACGTTTTTGTGACAAAGGCTACAAGGTGAACTTCGAGACCAGCAAATGTAATGTCACATATAATAATGGAAAAGAGCTACTCACTGGCCACAGAGACGAATCTGTACTCCAGTGACCTCAAAACTGTCCGACCGACGTGCCTCATCTCCCGAGCCTCTCTACATCAGAACGATCTCTGGCATCAGCGGCTTTCCCATCTCAACTTTAAAGACCTTAACAAACTGCGATCAGAAAACTTGGTCAAAGGACTTCCCTCGTTCAGATATCACAAAGAGCATCTTTGCTCGGCATGTGAATTGTTAAAGATAACGAAGGCATCTCACCAGACCAAACACATAGCCTCAACTTCCAAACCTCTCGAACTCATTCATATAGATCTGTGTGGACCCATGCGTACTCAGACCATCAATGGGCGAAAATATGTGTTGGTTATTGTGGATGATTTCTCACGCTACACATGGACCAAATTTCAGAGAACCAAGGACGAAACTCCAAGTCTAATCATTGAGTACAAAACCGCTCAAAACCTCTACCATCTAAGTGTACAAATCATCAGAACTGACAATGGGACAGAATTCAAGAACAGAAAACTCAGTGACTTCTATGCATCACTTGGAATCACCCAACAGTTCGCAGCGGCGAAAACACCTCAACAAAATGGGGTAGTTGAGCGCAAGAACAGAACCTTAGTTGAAACAACTCGTACACTCCTCATTCACTCTGGACTACCTCACTTCTTGTGGGCCGAAGCCATGAACACAGCTTGTTTCACTCAAAATCGTGGCTCCCTTCACAAGAGATTCAATAGGACTCCCTACGAGTTGATAAATCGCAGAGTGCCAGACGTTTCTTTCCTGAGAGTCTTTGGGTGCCAGTGCTACGTAGCAAATGATCGTGAAGATAGAGGAAACTTGACCCAAAAGCATTTGAAGGGATACTGGTGGGATACTCGACAACATCAAAAGCCTATCGAGTATACCTCAAGGAGAAAAGATCTGTTATGGAAAGCATTAACGTAACGTTTGATGAAGTAGACCGAATAGTTTCTGCACAAATTGGTCCAGAACCAGGGCTTCTACGAGAGTTGACAAAGGATCAACCAAGCACCTCCTCCGTGGGCGAAACTTCAAAATCAAATATATTGAGCGACATGGAACTCGATCTCTTATTCGAGGATCTCTTCTCTAAGCCGTCGCCACCCACTACTCCAACAACTTCTGCAGCACCAGGGAATAATGATCCTGCAGAGACTAGCAATGACAATTCCCCTCCTACGATGGAAAATTTTCACCTTGATGACGACACTGAACTCCCAACTGATACAGAGATCATCTCCAGCTCAGCTGCTGAAACACCTCAGCCTTCTGATTCAACAATAGAAATTTCTTCAGGAGAGTCTGTTATACCTCAACCTGGAGAAGAAACGGAACATCAGGCTGATCAGAGTGAAGAAACAATACACGATACAAATGCAACTGGATCATCACAACCTAGTACAAGGAAGTGGACCTGAGCACACCCAAACTCACAATTAATTGGGGGCCCCTCCACTGGTGTAACCACTCGAGCATCAACGATAAATGAAAGCCTCTATTCCTGCTTTCTCAGTCAAAAGGAGCCCAGCGAAGTAGCTGAAGCACTCGCCTATCCAGACTGGATAATCGCAATGCAGGAGGAAATTAATCAGTTTGAGAGATTGAAAGTTTGGAACCTAGTACCTAGACCGGCTGGGAAAACTATCATAGGGACTAAATGGGTCTTTAAGAACAAAAAGGACGAGCAAGGAGTTGTTATCCGGGATAAAGCAAGGCTGGTGGCAAAAGGTTACAATCAACAGAAAGGAATCGACTATGATGAGACATATGCCCCAGTCGCAAGAATTGAAGCCATCAGGATCTTCTTAGCTTTCGCAGCACATAAGAACTTCACAGTCTACCCGATGGAGTCAAGCTTCGAACTCGTAGGATACACCGACGCCGATTACGCGGGATGCAAGCTGGACAGAAAGAGCACTTCTGGAGCCGCTCAATTTCTCGGGGGTAAACTCGTAAGCTGGTCGTCTCGAAAACAAAATTGTGTCTCAACCCTCGACAGCAGAGGCAAAATATGTCGCTGCTGCGAGTTGTTGCTCACAAATTTTGTGGATGAGAACCCAGCTGCGAGATTTTGGCATAACGTTAAATCGTATTCCAATTTTTAGTGACTCTAAAAGTGCTATAGCTATAACAAGTAATCAAGTACATCATTCACGCACAAAACATATAGACATTAGATATCACTTTATCAAGGAACATGTGGAACAAGGTACAATCGAAATGCATTTTGTTCATACAGATCTTCAACTTGCCGACTTATTCACTAAGGCATTGGATGAAAAGCGATTCCAATTCTTGGTATCTAGGTTAGGCATGTTGAACCGTAAGACATGATCGATTGTCGCTACATGAACCTGATATTGTGTAAATAGGTCACTTAATTTTTCTCTATATGTTTTCATATGAATGTTAAAAATCCTACTATCGTATCTAGGGGAGTCATTGAACACATTAGACAAATTAAGGGGGAGTTTTTGTTATGATCTTTCGTCAAAATTAATTTCAAATCGCATTGAGGGGTAAACTAATGAGATAATCATTTCTATAACTTTACAAAATTTTCTCTCGGCGAAACTCAAATCTTGATCGAAACTGAGATATACAAATATTTAAAATGTTTTCTCGGCGAAACTGACCATCGCCCGAAACTCAGCTCAAATTCGATCGAAACTGAACATTCAAGAAATTCAAATCTTTTTTCGGCGAAACTATGTATCGTCCGAAATTCTTTCAAATTGAATTGACTATCGCCCGAACCTCATCTCGATCGAAACCGAAAATTTTCTTAAATCTTTTTAAAAATTTTCTCGGCGAAACTGACTATCGCCCGAAACTCTTTTCGATCGAAACTGAAAATTTACCTAAATCATTTTAAAATTTTACACGGCGAAATAGAGCATCGCCCGAAACTCAATTGAATCGATCGAAACCAAAATTTAACAACTTTGTGATTTTTCTCGGCGAAACTGAGATTCGCCCGACACCAGTTTCGATCGAAACTCATCTTATATATATAGCGTTTCGCCCGAAACACAGCCTTTCTTCATCGATTCCCCAAATTCACTTTCAAACTCTCTGCAATCTCACACGAATCTCATCACCGTCACTCACGAACTCTGTTTTTTTATTTCTTTCTTCCGATTATTGCAGCTCCAAATCCATTATTGGTAAGGAAGAACACAAAATCTGCAGTCTATGACTGATATCGTTCTTATTTTTGTAAGATTCGCAGATTAGGGTTTAAGTGATTTCGCTCGAATCGCTTTTCAATTGCGTTTCGACTCAGTTTCTCATTCGCCCGAAACCCATTTCCAGATTCAATTTCACATTTCAATCGGCCGAAACTGTCAATTTTTAATTGTCCTGTGATTTAAATCGTGCAGTTCATTACTTTCGATCGAAACTGACTATTGCAATTTTACTATTCTTAAATCACTCTATTACGTAGTTTCGATCGAAACCAAAGTCTAAATTGAATCGATCGATTAATCACACAACTTAGGACTTTCGGCCGAAACTGGCTATTTCAATTTTTACTTTGCTTTCAATCGTTCGACTTAAGACTTTCGGCCGAAACTATCTCATACTCATAACACAATTTTTTAAATCCCTCTATTCTGTAGTTTCGATCGAAACCACTGCCTAATTTGAATCGATCAATTGCACTTCACTTTCGGTCGAAACTTTCACGTATTTAAATCACACTATTTCTTTGGTTTCGATCGAAACCAAAGTATAAAAACAATATGATTTGAATCACATGATGCACAATCTTGCCCGAAACTCAATAACAATGAAATTTGAATTGAAACTTGAATTTTGACCGAAACTGATCAACAATGTGTTTTACTATGAATTGTTTCGCCGATTGATTAACTCAATTTCACTATTTGTCCCTATCGACGAACGTTACTCATAACTTATGCAAAATTTCTCTAAGTCCTAACGTGTTAACAATGTGTTGACAACATTTGCAAAATCTCTTAAGTCATAATGGTTGGTTCCACTAATCCCTTGCTCTTATCTTACAGATATACTAAAATGGTGCGACTGATAGATGACGTTTTCGCTTCAAAGGACTGGGCACAGAGGCCACCAAACAACTTCCAACTTGACTTTGCCAACACCTCGTGCCCAGATCCTATTATTGTCAAAATCCTAGCAATCCACCCTCTAAAAACCGCCCTAAATATCACCGAGGTTGTCCCTGAAGTCTACGTCCAACAATTTTGGTCCACCCTTCAGAACCCAACAAATAACCCCAAAACAACCACCCTTTCCGCTGAAATCGACAACACTATAGTTGTCTTTACCCCAACCATCCTTCGTTCCATACTAAACCTTCCATACTCATTACTATATGATCCCCATCCTTCTAACAATGACCTCATCAGGGACTTCCTATTCATGGGCCACAAACCAAACGCCCAAGACACCATTCACCTTCCTGACTTCAATGCAAAAGACATCCCTGGACCCTGGCGGACCCTGTTTCTGATCATCAACAAATGCCTCTCACCGAAGCATGCGGGGTTCGACCGGTGCAACCGCAATATAATGCTAATCTTCCATGGGATCGTCTTCAACAAAAATTACGATGTCGCACAGCTAATATGGATGGACATCATTGACCAATTACGAAGGCGAGGTCTCGGATCCACAAAGCCAGTCCTTCCTTACCTATGGTGGCTCCCTGTCATCGTCCAACACTTCGTGGATCTTCATCCCGAAATCGAGCGCCGACCCAAGGACGAGGGCTATCAATCTCCGAACCTCATCAAAATTCAATCAACAAAAAGCAAAGTTGATCAGGAGGCCATGATCATACCAGACCACCTCATTCGACTCCTTGATCCAACTGAGCCGGAGCTCCTCAAATACCTACGAGCCAACAACCTTGATAATGTGCCCATGGTTCAACACATCCCAGTTGGACCTAACCCAGGGACAAGCCAACCCCCACAGCCAAATGTAAGTCTAGGAAGCTCTTCATCCCCAAAGCCAAAACAAAAGAGAAAATCCAAAGGGGATGACAGAGGCAATCAACAGGAACTGCGTACAAAACAAAAACACGACCGTCTTCCTCAGTCCACGAGTCCACAAACAAGCCGGACCGAGCCCATAGGTACAGGGGATGACTTTGTCTTCCCCCGAGTAGAAGTCGTGACATCGGGTCCAATCGCGCGAACTACCCTCCCCAGCCACTCAATTATCTCCCAACAGATGATTGTTTCACATACTCATGAGGTGCCACGTCATTCATCACCACCTCGCTCGGAGGGAGTTGATGTATCTAGTAGTCCTCCGCCTCAGACTGCAAGTTCTTTGATCACGACTAGTCTAGTGCCCTCACCATCCATAATTTTTCCATTTTCTAGGACACTTACTCTAGTCTCTGCACCTCTAGATCTTAGTGATCTAGACCGAACGCTCCACAATGTCTCCGTACTAGAGTCTAGTATGGAACAGAGCGGAAGACCCAACGTAGTCAACATCACTGCAGCTACGACCTTGGGCCATCAATCTGAGCCCGTCTCACCATTGATGTCAACGATGAGCCTAAGTGGCCTCGGTTCTTCAAGTCCTGTGCAAACAGGCGGCACATCAGTACCCTCTACTGATGTTGTGACGACGGAACGTCTTCGTGACTCCGTCAGGTTATTTTCCCCATTCGTGACGGAGGCCAGGCTGAACGATCGCGGAGTTTGGCGAAAGATCTCGAGGACACCATCATGACCCAAGTATACAGTGCGATTGGGACCTCCTCTCGAGATAAAGGCAAAGCCCCCGTCACCGAAGAAGTGCCCTCGCAAGCCGACCCATCTCCTGACTCTGACGACGGCCTGTGGAACGTTCCTATTCCCGAACTCATCGACGTCCTACTGGCCAGAGTGCGCACTGCACCAAAGCTCACTGCGTATGGAGCGGAGGTACTCAGACGTCTGGAGCTTCCTTTCAACCCATCTAACCCCGGCGAGGCCCAGTCATCAGGACAACCACGTGAGGACCCTGACGGTGTGGATCGTCCCGAGGGGGAGAAGACACGAGAGACAGGGCCTCAGCCTCCTCCGCAACCACAGCCTAGAGCCACCCAAACACCCACCAGAACAAAACCACCTACACCCACACAAACAAAAAAATCCACCCGAACTACCACCAAAACAACCCAACAGCCCTCCTCACCAGCTATGAGCCTTTCACCTCCTCTTCCTACAAGCCAAGACAGCCCTTTGATATCTCCATCATCTCCCATCCTATCCCTGCAGACCAATGAACCAATCCAACAAACCAAAGAACTGTACAATCCACACGGCGCTGTGGAAAACTACATCTTCAACGAGGACTGAATAACCAAACCGATGGACCCAGCCATGGCTAGAGGATTGATGGAAATGCCAGATACTTTTTGATGAAGGCAAATGTTAGCCTGGCCCTAATCGACGATGCAGAACTCGAGGAAGGTGAAGACTACGAAGCAGACATTACAGAACTTCTCGAGCTACTCCGACACACCGTCATCGATGAGGAATGTCCACCAATGAAGACGAAGACAAAAGAAGTGGTGGAATTGCCATGGGAGAACGTCAAAGTAACTGCCCCATATCAAGAATAAATTCGAAGGAGAATCTGGAGGAAGGAGGATAGAATCAAGAAGCTCGACGAGCTTGAGCTTAGAGGACTGAGCCATCTTTCGAGACCTAAAGCAGTTCAGTACCTGCTATCCCTTCGACGAATAATGATATCAAAGGAAGAGGGGGAGATGTAGATTATCTAAGAAGAGAAGAGGCAAAGAAGCCCAGAATTAGAGAGATTCTGGGAGTTCGCAAAGTGAGGTTTGCAGATATGGACATGGGCGAGAAAATGAAGAATACGTAGAATTGAATGAAGCCGACCTCGCCTACATCAGAGGTGAAGATGTTGATCAAATAGCGAGGGACTTCAGAACGCTTGGAGCTCTCAAGACGCCAGAACTCAGACTTGGCTACTACGCACTAAAGAGATTCTTCCTACGGCAAGTCAAGTTCAATGCAACACATGATCTTCAAATGGAGGTGGAGAGTAACATGAAGAAGGTGAATCTGACGAAGCCTTCCTTCGAGGTCCCAGATCCAAGTTACGGTGAAGGGCACATTATAAATGAAGACGATGATCTATCAATCGTCTACATCAACTTCAAAGGAGAGAAAAGGCTTATGAAGAAGACAGAGATTCACAAGTTCAGCGACGGAACCTTACTGATCATCCGGAAGAAACTCAGAAGAATACTCGAGCAGCTAAGAGACGAAGAATACGAAGTTCAAGAGAAATACTCAAAGCTGATCGAGACAATCTCTGCGAAGATATCATTTCGAAGAAGGTTGTGTTCGTACGAGCACTTCTTAGGACTAAGGAAGTCTCCCTACCATGTGCAGAAACCCAAGAAGAAGACAACTCCAAGGACGCCAAAGCGAAAAGGATGCTAATGGGGAGATTGTTAGGAATATTTTGTAGCATCCTTTAATTTATGTAATCTTGGGTTAATATTTTCATTTAGTGGGTTGTAGTAGTTTGGGGTGACTTATGATATTAAGTCATAGTTTTGTATTGGGCTTTAATATACCAAATACTTGTGGTATATAAAGCCCAACTTACCCTAATTAGGGTTTTATCAAAAGAATTAAAAAGGTAAGCCACCTTGTACTTTTACTTAGAAAAACACACACTAACACGCACTCAAGGTGTTCTTCACGTTTTATACATTCAAACCTTTCTTTTGATCCTTGTTTGGTAATAAAAGGGCCAACAACAAACCTACCACAAAATTAAAAAGAACTATATAATTATTATATAAATATATATTTATTAACTAATATTAATTTTAAATTTTGGCGGGGGCGGGGCGGGCTGCCCGCCTAAGAAAAGCTGGCCTGCCCCTCCTTGCCCCTGGCAGGCCGTGGGCTTGGGCGGGCCTAGCCCGCTTTAATTAAAAACAAAAAAAATCAGAATAAAATTTTAAAATATAAAATATATATTTAATCTAATTCAATATTTTTAATATTAATTAATGTATTTTTTTAACTTTTTAAAATTACAACCTACCTCCAAAATAAAAAAAAACTATATAATTTATATAAATATACATTTATTAACTAATATTAATTTTAAATATGGGCGGGCCAGCCGCTGGCCCCGCCCCGCCTGAGCCCGCGGCCCGTGCGGGCTTGCCCGTTCAGGCAGGCCCACCCCTCGCGGGCCTCAAAAATTGCAGCCCGCCGGCCTGCGGGCCACGGGACATTCTGACAGCTCTAGGTGCGTTAATTTATTTTGTTTATTTAATCGATTACAGCTTTGATTATGGTTCTTGTTTTGTCGATTTATTGATATTGGTGGAGATCGTCTAATGATTTTCAGCAATTTCATCGATTGGGGCTCAGGATTCGATTAGGGTTTTTCGACCAATTTGAAATTACATGTTATAGTTCTTGTTAATTGGTTTGATTTCTATTTTTTTCTTTGGTCTTTCAATACACTGTGGCAGTACTAATGGTGAGCAAAAATATCCAGAAACCGGATTCCGATCCGGTATCTGGTTTTCAAAATTCGGAAAAACGGATATCCGGTTTTAAAAACCGGATAGGATACGGATAGTGGTTTGTCTAAAATCCGGATATCTGGTATCCGGTTTTATATTTAAAAAAAATAAAAAATAAAAAAATAGTCCGAAAAGAAAAATGAAAGTCCAAAAAGGAAAAATTAATCAGGTAGAATATTGAAATTTATATTATTTTATTATTGCAAAAAACTTTGTTAGAGAATTGAGATAAAAAAAAAAGAGATCGTGATGCAAGTTAAAAAAATTAATGTGAATTTGTGGTATTGTGTTTATTATTTATTATGAAATTTTGAATCATAAATTCACATATTGTGTGAATTACTATGTGTACAAATTCTTATATTAAAAATATATTTTTTTTATTGTGATAAGAAATAAAAAATATGATTTTGAAATGAAAATAATAAAAAATATAAGAAAAATAAATCTAAAAACCGGATGCGGATATCCGGTATAAATATCCGAATAAACCGGATATCCAATTTTCGGATATCCGATTAGAATCGGAGCGGGATACCATTTTTCGATATCCGAAAATCCGGATATCCGAATTCGGATATCCGAAAAAACCGGATATCCGGTTTTGCTCACCCCTGGGCAGTACTATGTAAATTACATGTAAATTGTTCGTAGTATCAAAGCTTTGAAGGATGCAGTACTATGACTAAATGATGTATCTTAACATGACTCGGTAATCGATATTAGGGATGGCAACGGGGCAAGTCTGAAGCGGGTTTGGCAGGACCCGCCCCGAACCCGCATGAACCGTGTCTAACCTATCAGACCTGATTTATGTTTAATTTATTTTTTTTAAGAAATAATCATAGAAAAGGCTTTCTAGCTGCCTTATCCTAGATTAACAATCCTAGAAATCTTATATTACTAAGGAAATGTAGTTCTCATATAAGCGTGATGCGTGTCCTTTACAATTAAAACACACATATTTCTAAGTTCTATTATTTTGTTGTTTATGATGGTTCCGTTAATTCACTACGCTCGAAGTTTCTAGGTCTTATTGTTTATGCTAAAGATAGAGGTCAAGGAGTAAAGAACCGTTTAAACAATCGCAACCTATTTTGGCCCAAATAAGTTAAGGATAAAGATAAGCATGGGGGTTGCTGAAAGCATGGGAAAACTCACGTTAGAACCATGCCACCCTTACCCCCTAATCTATAAAAATAATCATTGTTGGTCAAAAGGAGACTAACATGAAGAAGGGAAGAAAAAGAAAGTAAAACCCTTATTTGCAGACCTTCTAACCAACGTGAAGAGCAAAGGAAGAATCAAGACCAAAGGTAGAAAGGGCCGAGCTTAGGAGGTGAGGATCCCATTCATAGCTTATATCTTTACTACTTTATATGATTTAAAGGGGGGTTAGGCGAAGTGTAGGTGACGAAAGAAATAAGGAGAAGTGAAGGAAACGAGCTCAATTCGATTTTCAGTTTAGGAAGTCACTCAAAATTAAGCTTGGAAGTGAGGTAGGTGGTTTTTAACCCCTAAAAATCCTTTTTAAACCGTATTATATTCCTCAAAAATATTAAAATTCGATTTAAAGGCCATTCGAATTCAAATATTTGGGTTTTATATTTTTATGAATTTTGTGATACACTATTATGTGATTTAACTCAATATATGAGTTCTATTAATTGTTCATGTGTTTATGTGAATCTGAAATCGTGTGAAGGGAAGAAATTTTATTTCACGGGCCAAGTCTACTTCGCGAATTAGGAGGTTGACGAATCGAGCGATTTTTTATTTCACGGGCCAAGTCTACTTCTCGAATTGTGATAGAGAAAATGAAGTTCGCGGGCCGCTTCTTATTTCGGGAATTGGGTAAAATGATTTTAAAATGAATAGAGAGTCGGCCGAATTGATTTAGGGTCGCGAAGTTTTGTCGCGAGCCCAAAATGGATTTTCGATGTGTGAGTAAAATAAGTTTGCGCGGGCCCAGAGTTCGGATTTCGCGGGCTGACGCAGTTCGCGAATTGTGAGAGAAGTCGCGGTCAAGTTCTCGGGCCAACTCATTTCGTGGGGTGATTCCTGTGAGTGAGTGGCGTCGGGCTTCGCGCGGGCTTAAACCAGGTTTCGCGGGTCTAATCAAACGATTCGCGAACTCGGCGAAGGTTTCGAGATTTCGGGGCGTTGACTCGATGCTTTTGACCAATTCAAAGCGGGCGATTCGCGAAGCGCGGCGAGTGATTTCGCGAAGTCGGGCGTTGACCCGAACGTTTCGCAGGTCGACCAACTTTTAAAATGTGGGATCGAGCGAATCATGGTTTGGGCTTTGACCAGAGTTGACCAGCGGATTTAATTTGGGCTTTTCCCTATTTCAGGCCCAATTATTTTAAATAAAATTACTTTCAGCCCAAATCATTTTAAATTAGAATATTTTTATACTTCGACTAGGATTTTGGGTCAATACATATTTTAATATTTTAAGATTATTTTTGGGATTTAAAACGTCCGGCCTAGGTTAATAATTGTACGAGTTATGTGATACGTGTTACATGTGAATGATTCCGTGTGCATTTCACGACATATTTGTATGATAATGCCTTACGGTGTCCGATGAGTTGGGTAGAGTGACCATTGATACGGTCCAGAAACTAGGTGGGCTGAAAAAATAGAAAAGAAAATAAGCCCAACAGAAAAGACCCAATAAAACAAGATATTTTAATATACATTGGGAGCTCCGAAGACCTCAAAGGACGGCTAGTGACTCCTGGATAAAACGGGGTCTCCTGGGTACATTAATCGATGAAAAGATTGTACAAAGGAGGAAAGAAGCGGGAAAACACGTGTCCGAAGAAGACTGGGCTGCGCCACTGTAGCTGCTGCTCAGGATGTGACTACTACGGAAAAGTTGTCCTGACAAAGCTGTCCATCACTGTACATCGCCAGGCAGTCATTCCCCCGGGAAATCCGGGATGTAGCTTCTCCTAGCCTCGTGGAGCTCCTATAAAAGCATCACTTGGCGATTTTCACAGCATCATCACAAAAATACGAAGAACAGTCAATATTTCTCTCATTTATCACATCGAATATTCTTCATTCAGTACTTAGCATATTTTAGAGAGAAATGAGCAATCTGAGTGTGTAATCTGTCCAACATAGTGAAAAGAAATATTTTCTGGAGCACCGTGGACGTAGGACCTTACAAGGTCCGAACCACGTATATCTAGTGCCTTTTTTGTTTACGTCCCTTTTTACGTCCCCTAAGCACCCAACGCACCTCCCACAACTTTATACTTAACCTACCGGCTATATAGATTTCCCGAACCATATTAAAATTCTTTGATTGGGAGAGCCCCACATCAAATGGCGCCGTCTGTGGGAAATCTAGAGTTGGAGGCGTGAGTAACCTTGCAAACAGTGTGCGAAGTTGTGCTTAAAATGACCACTCTTTTTTTTCTTTCTTTCTGTTAAAAACGAAAGGCGCAAAGATTCGATGGAAGAAGACCCCCCGATACGAAAGAACCTAGACCCGCAATTTGCGGAAACAGAAGAGGTCAACCGCCAGGAACAGCCCACCATCCCGGAATCTGTTCCTGTGACGCTGGCACCAGAGACACCGATCACCCTAACCGCTGCTCAGCTGGACCTTCTGATGCGCAACACCGTCAGCACGACGCTAGCTGAAAGACGAAGGAAGCGAAGGCAGCGACGGAAAGCTCAGTCACCAACAAGAACGAAACAGGTCGACAGTCAATTTACGGAAGTAACCGGGGAAAATAAAGCAGAAATGAGGTCCCCGGCGTCACCCGCAGAGCCTTGGGAACCCCCAAAAGGCAATCAGAATCAGCGAGCAAGCCGCGAAGAGACGGAGAACTCCCTGGAGCTACCGGGCGAACTGAGGAACGACCAGGGCAGGAAAGGCAAGCCCGCGCTGGAGAAGAAGAGCAAGACGACGCTGATGGGTCAGAAAAGGATCCCAGGACACCTACGAGGACCTCTATTAGCTCCGCTAGTGAACCACCCGAAAATACGAGGAAGGCTCAGGAGGAGAAAGCGAGCCGAGCCCCGCCCGGAAGCAAAGGAGGATGCGTGGGCGGAAAAAGAGAGGGAACTACGAAATCAGCTCGAGGACCTCAGGCAGGTCGTAACGGGAACTCCGTTCGCGAAGGAGCTGTTAGTAGGAGAAGTCTCCTCCAACTTCAAACAGTTGCCGTATGAATATTGAAGATATAAATATGCCTAAGAAGGGGGGGGGGGTTGAATTAGGCTTATAAATTTTTATGCTTATTTTCACAAAGTGTAGTGACTTAGATATGCCTACTGATGCTTGTGACGAGTATGCCTGATATATCCTAGTAACGCCGGATGTGCGTCGGGTTTGTCTCACAGCGATCAAGAAATAACTGAAAAGTAAATGCGAGACAGGATTTTTATAGAGGTTATATCCCCAACTGGGGTTTACTCCTCTCCTTGGGATTTGCTTCCCAAGAGTTTAACCAATCACTATAGTGAACCGTAGCTGGATACAAAACTGCTTGGTTGGCCCAATACACAACCGAAACAAGTCGAACACTAGCCACTACTAGGTTACCACACGCCGAGTTTCGTTCCTCGGAATCTCCTGATCCCGACAGACACAGCTCGCTACCGAAGGGCCCCCGGAACTCGTCCTTCCCTTCACGTGTGCGTAAACGTCGACCTTGCCTCCTTGGTATTGCTCACGTCCGAAGACAACACGTCCGAAGACAGAATATATGGTGGAAGGTAGGAATAACGGGATGAATCACTCGCTCAGTGATGGATACGCAAGTTAACGCTCAGTATGGCAGAAAGCTATCGCAAATAAGAGCTTAGGAATCTCTCTGTCTGTTTCTGCTCAAGAATTTCTTGTAGGCTTATAATCACAAATTCTAAGTACCTTGAAATTCTGAAGTGTAGCTCATATATAATCCTTTTCAATCAACATTTCACATGGAAAATCATATCATATAATAATCACCAAATCAAGCATAGTTTCGATGCAATTTTCGAGTCTATCATACCATATAAGTCATGCTTTTTAATAAATCATCACAACGGTCATAAGCACGTTAAAGCATGATTATTTTCCATATAAGAGCTCATTTAAGCATGAATACATAAAGATTCAAATTCGTACGCATGCATATTCAATCAACTCGCATATATTCGCTATGTCAGAACTTCCCGTAAGTGATTCCCTGCTATCTGTTTCTGGTATAAATCAGTCAAGATTAGCTTTCCAAACATAGCACATGAGATAGCATCACATAAGCACGTTTTCCATGTACAGCTCATAGTGTTAGATCAATATATTTACCATGTTTAGCACGCAAATCAGATCAGAACATATTTCATTCGATTTATCAATCATGGCAGAACTTTCCTTTCAGAGATCACATCCGTTTACAGCATATACCATATAATAGCATTTAATCCACAAAGTCAATCAAATCAAATATTCCTTAAATATAATATCCAATCAGCATAAGAAAAGATATCAATTTAATATTTCACATTAAATTCAGTGGAAAGCATGCACATAATCGTAGATGTGATTTTCGTCAGGAATAACAGACTTTGAACAGATATGCCACTTTCCATATATAAACAGCATATTTTCCTTTTATAACTCAGTAGGATATCTCATGCATTATTTCCATATATAGCACACTACGATATATCCTATCACATGGGCTGTCTATAACATGCGATCACTTAGTTTCACAAAATCATCACAGAATCACATGCGAATCAAATATTCAATACTTTAATCAATTTAAAGCTCATAAACAATGCATGGTCGAATATTTTCATGAACTTAGACGTTATATTAATCACAAATCGAATTGCTTAATTTATAGACCTAACGTCATTACAATTACATCGTTCATCAAAACACTCTAACATGTATGGACCAAAAAGGTCAACATTCTCCCCCTTTTTGATGATGACATGTAATTGATGCAGCACAGAAGCATGCAAGCATATTCGATTTTGCAAGTCCTAGCGCATATGTCTAAGTGTTCCATAATTGCATAACAGAGCATATGATATTTCCTAATCACATATGATACATATTTGCTCCCCCTGCCTCAGTGCAGTTATCTCTATGACATGCAACGATATCTCATGAATGAATTTGCTCCCCCTGTCTAAGTGCGGATATACCATGTCATTTTCAAAGTCATATCATGAGTGCAAAATTTTTAAATTTACCCGTGAGTGTGCTCTCCCTGCCTAAGTGCGCATTTTCCAAGCATGATTCAAGCAATCAGATAATCATCGCAGCAGGCACTTAGCACTTATCAAGAAATCTCACACTAGTCAATTTTGCATAGTTAAGTATCAGAGTATCACTGTATCACAGCATAAGATCTGATAACGCATTATAATATCAGCACAGATATATCTAGAGATCAGAGCAAAATATTAAGAACGCACAGAAGCATTGGAGATATATCATAAAAGCAAATACTATATAGATTAGGGTTCAACGAGCTTCCCTACACATTACCTACCACCAAACAAAACACTTAGACGCTCAACGCCTAACACTTACCTTACTACTCCCCCTCCATTATCAAAAAGGCGGGAGGGACACTTAAGAACTAAACTGATACTAGCAGAACGGAATATCCTAAGGTCAACTAAGAGCAGGATGGAACATGAGGGGCAGCCTACTGGCTTGAAGAGGTTTCAGAATCGGCGGGTTTAAGAAGGGACTTCTTGACCAGCTTAGAGAGCTTGGACAGTTTCAGCGACAGCTCGGTATACTGTTCTTTGAGCTTGCGGAAGCGCTTCTGATTATCAGCCTTGATATCGGAGATATCGCGGCGCAACACTGAGATTCCGGCCTTCCCGACACTGAGCTCATCTTCATAGTCCTCGTCGTCGTCGCTCTTGACCTTTGCCTTTCCCTTCGCAGCAGACCGTTTCTGGGCACTATCCACTGACCTATTCTCCTTTGCCTTGAACCAACCTTGGCTTTTTGAGTAGTGAATCCCCATGCGCTTCAGCGTCACTTGGTCCACGATGTGGACGGATCTGTCTTCCCAACCCGGCGGCAGAATAATACCTTCGCACTCAAACAAGTGAGTGAGCAGCATGCCATAGGACAGTGCCATGTCTCTGCTCTCGGAGGCCTGGATCATGTGCTTCATGATGACATATCCTAGGTTGAACTTGCGGTTCTGGGATACCATGTAGATCGCGAAGGTGCTCATGAAGTTCATGATTGTTGAGTGGCCTCCACTACCTATCTTTCCACTCCATAGGGTCATGTTGAGAAGTTTGTGCAGGAAGAAGTAGTCGATAGGGAGCTGGTTCAGTGCTTCACCGTCAGAGAAACGGGGTTTCGTGCGGGTATTCCAGAGGGTACGAAGGACATCATTGAGGTCAAAACCGTCAGCGTGGCACCAATCATTCATGTCGTAATGACAAAGGCCCTCATCAGCAACTCCTAGCATAGCATTCATTTTCTGAGTAGTCCACTCGATTTTATGGCCGAGAACATAGGAACGGATGTTGTTATGCCCTTCGAACTCTTCGTAGTCGAAGTTGGCATAGAACAGTTTGACGACTTCAGGGTAGTAGGGTGTGTTGAGACTCAGGAATTGCTCCCATCCAAAATCTTTAAGCCACGTGATAACTGTTCCAGCAGGCAATTTGTCGAAATCGACCCCGCGACCGCGAGCGATATCTCTGTTGCTGAAGCTTTTGTAGGTGGTTCGGTTACTTTCCTCCAGGAACAGGGCTTCAATTGGGATATCATTAGGTTTTGACAGATCAATAGGCGGGATGTCAGAAGGCTTTGAACGTGGCTGTGGAGATGGCGAGGCTTTTCAGGTGGTGAAGAAGATTTCTGGGATTTTTCAGGAGTTGGGATTTTTCAGGAGTTGGGGTTTTAGTTGGTGATGGTGATGAAACTGGTTTGGGCGAGTCGGATAATTCTTCATCAGTCATGGGCTCTTTGCGTTTGCGGCTGGATGATTCAGGGATGGCTGCTTTGGGTGTGGATGTTTTAGCCATTTTCAGAGGTTAGGGTTTGATAGGAAGTTTTGGAGAAGATGAATGAGTTGATGAAGATTGAGAGACGATTCTGAGCTTTAAAAGAATAGGGTCGGTTTATTTTTGGAAGGGATAAGGATGGATTTCGAAATTTGAAATTTGAAATTTTAAAGTTGGTTACCAAAAAAAAAATTTTAAAGTTGAAGTTGGAAAGTGGAAAACTGTCAGAGATATCGAACTGATTTGACAGGATCTCATAATTATGGAAGGGATTTGACTGGGCAGAGTAGAGATATATTTTCAATAAATGAGTTCCCTAAAATAACTGAACGGCTGGAAAGATATCTACGAGTTCCTTCCTAAAATAACCTGATCACATTCAAGGACAGATCTAGATGATCCGATATTCCTAAAATAATCTAGATAGCTGAAGGAATGTCTTGGAATGGGATAACTACGAATTTCTTTCTAAAATACGAAGATCATACTTAAGGAAAAAATCTATAAGATCCACGGAACCATTCTAGGGGCTAAATGAATATCTTAAGATAGGATAACTATGAATTTCTACCTAAACTAGAACAACCTATAGTAAATGACGGAATTAGGCAGATTTACTAACCTTATTTAGCTCGATAATTCCTAATCGATCACGGATGACGCAGAATCTTGTCTCAACTAGGGGCTTTGTGAATATATCAACGAGCTGATCATTTGTTCCTACGATTCCACACTGATATTCCCCTTCTGAACATGGTCTCGTATAAAATGATGTTTAACCTCAATATGCTTAGTACGAGAATGATGTACGGGATTCTTAGTAATACTAATGGCACTAGTGCTATCACACATAAGAGGAATTTTGTCATAACTTAACCCGAAATCACTAAGGGTTTGTTTCATCCAAAGGACTTGTTGACAACAATTTCCTAAGGCCATATATTCAGCTTCGGTTGTGGAGAGGGCGGCAGCATTTTGCTTTCTACTAGACCAAGTTACCAGGGAATGTCCAAGTAATTGGCAAGTTCCACTAGTACTTTTTCTATCTTCCCTACAGCCGGCATAGTCGGCATCGGAATATCCCATTAATGGGAATTTATCCGTATGAGAGTACCACAAACCAAAATTGACAGTACCCTTGATATATCGAAGTATACGCTTAACTGCGGTCAAGTGGGATTCCGTAGGGTCAGACTGATATCTCGAACACATACCAACAGCAAACATGATATCAGGACGACTAGCAGTTAAGTAGAGAAGGCTTCCGATCATACCTCGATATTCCGTTTGATCAACTGGGGTACCTGATTCGTCACTGTTTATTTTGGTGGTCTGATGCATGGGAGTGGAAATCACCTTGGAATCGTTCATCCCGAATTTTATCAGTAATTTGTTGCTGTACTTAGTCTGGGATACAAAGGTTCCATCGTCAAGTTGCTTTATTTGCAATCCAAGGAAGTAGTTCAGCTCACCCATTAAGCTCATCTCAAATTCCTTCTGCATAGACTTAGAGAATTCCTCGCAAAGAAGGATATTAGTACTTCCAAATATGATATCATCAACATAGATTTGGACCAGTATCATGTTATCACCTTCATACTTAATAAACACCGTGCTATCTATAGTTCCAGTCGAAAATCCTAGGTCAATCAAGAACTTACTTATCCTTTCATACCTTGCCCTAGGAGCCTGCTTTAAACCATGTAATGCTTTATTTAATTTAAAAACATGATTTGGAAAGTCTTCCCTAGCAAATCCCGGTCGTTGTTCTACATAGACCTCCTCATTTATAAAACCATTTAAAAATGCACTTTTTACGTCCATTTGAAAAAGTTTAAAACGTTTAAAGCATGCATATGCAAGTAAGACACGTATAGACTCTAATCTAGCTACCGGAGCAAAAGTTTCATCGAAATCAATACCTTCCTCCTGGGAATAACCTTTTGCAACTAACCTCGCTTTGTTTCTTGTGACATTACCATGTTCGTCGAGTTTGTTGCGGAAGACCCATTTGGTTCCTATGATGGATTTATCATCTGGTCTTTCTACGAGTGTCCACACTTGGCTCTTTTCGAATTGAGATAGATCATCTTCCATGGCCGAGACCCACGATAAATCATCTAGAGCTTCATGGACTGTCTTTGGTTCCATCATTGATAGCAGTACATCATGAGATTACTCTGTATCTTGATTTCGTGCAGCTGCTCGAGTTTTGATTCCAGATCTGATATTTCCTATTACTTGATCTGTCGGATGACTGGAAGCGTGTTATCATTTTCTAGGTTGCAGCTCATCAGCTTCTGGTTCCAGTGTCTCAACATTTTCGTCTTTGGGAATATCGTCCTCACCATCTTTAGTATCCTGTAATTCTGCACAGGGCAAATCTATACCTTCCTCATCAGTAGCATCTGCGTTAGGTATCTCATCAAAAGTAACATGTATGCATTCCTGAACAGTCAGCTTTCTTTTATTATAAACACGATATGCCTTAGAGTGAAGACTGTAACCAAGGAATATCCCTTCGTCTACCTTAGAGTCAAACTTTCCTCTCTTATCTCTATCGTTCAAGATAAAACACTTACATCCAAACACACGAAAGTAACCTATATTTGGAGTTCTACCATGCCAGATTTCATAAGATATTTTCTTTAATATCGGCCTAAGGAACACTCGATTTGACACGTAACAAGCTGTACTAGCAGCTTCCGCCCAGAACTGTTTAGGAATATCATACTCATGTAACATAGATCTAGCCATTTCCTGTAACACTCTATTTTTCCGTTCAACTACACCGTTCTGCTGGGGAGTTATAGGGGTAGAGAAGTTATGACTCTATCCATACTGATCACAGAATGATGCAAATGACTTACTATCAAATTCCAGCCCGTTATCACTGCGTATCCTACACAGGTTTATTTCTTTTTCATTCTCTACTCGCTTCACTAGTGATGCGAAGTTATCTAGTGCCTCATTCTTATGTGCAAGGAATATCACCCAAGCGTACCTGGAATAATCATCTACAATGACAAAGGCATATCTTTTACCTCGCAGAGACATCGTCTGAACGGGACCAAAAAGGTCGAGATGTAGTAACTCCAGAGGTCTGGATGTGGATATCACATTCTTTGCATTGAACGATGTCTTGGTCTGCTTGCCCATTTGGCACGCCTTGCATGTTTTGTCCTTGACAAATTTTATGTCAGGAGCACCTTGTACCAGTGCATTGCTTGTAATATGAGACAGTAATTCCATATTGGCATGTCCTAAAGCATCTGTGCCATAACCAGGTGTTATCCTGTGTTACTACTAAACACTTGACATTCTGGTCAGTGATATCATCAAGAGTTATGCAATATATATTTCTATCCCTGGATGCACTAAATAATACCTTATTATCATTTCTAACTACACATTTATCATTTTCAAAAGTAACCGTATGACCTTTATCGCATAATTGACAAATGCTAATGAGGTTATGTTCTAGATTCTTAACCAACCATACGTCAACTATAGTAGTATGTAAAGTGTTACCGACAGTTCCAACTCCAATAATCTTAGCTTTTGTGTTGTCGGCGTAAGAGACATATCCTCCATCATACGCTTTCACCGACACAAATTTACTGATATCACCTGTCATATGGTGGGAACACCCACTGTCGAGGTACCACTTGTTTTTCTTGCTGGATTTCTTCTTTGTACCTGCATGAATTAGTTCTTTTCTGAGGTGCCCAACTTTGATTGGGTCCTAAATGGTTAGCAGCAAAATAACTTCTGTTCACACGTGATATATCATGTGTCACAGACTGTGATCTCTTGAACACTGATTGGTCAGTGCTAGATACTTCAGGAACCTTCTTTGGCCTCCAGACATATCCAGCTTTATCAGCTCTCTTCAGAAAACAATGGTTAGCATAATGACCGTGACGGCCGCATGAAAAGCACTTAGGTTTTCTAACAGTAGGTGGTGCAACATGTTCATGTGTCATGGAATATCCTAATCCTGATTTTCCAATATTTCTGGGAATACTGAGTAACATATCAAGATTTTGTTGCCCTTCAAGAAGTCTAGCATTAGTACGAGATCCTTCTTCTAAGAAATCCTTTTTTTTTTGGAACAGGTCCCGGTTTTTTATAAATATAATGGAAAGTGTACAGAATGGGTACGAGTAAACCTCGACACAGGCTACTGGTGAACAAAAAACGAATGATAAAAGAAAACCAACTACCAAGCTACTCTCCAAAGACGCCGAATAGCAGCCTGCTGTAGGGCATGCTTCTCTCCAATAGTCCCAAGACGGGCACCAAGGATGCCGAGGACCGTGGCCACAACATGGGCAGGGGTAGAACGTATGTTCTCCCTCCATCGCCTGTTCCGCTCCTGCCAAATGTGATAAACAATCGACGCAAGGACATGTCGATAAGCAATATGAAATAAGTGCTGACTCCTCCACTTCAGAGCAGCCCAGTGAAAGCTCCTATCCCAGTCAATATATGGTATTCGCCACCTAATCCTGTCCCTGAGCATCTGTCGGCATCTCAAAGAAAAGGCACAAGAAAAGAAAAGATGGGAAATCGTCTCCCGATTCCCGGTATCACAGAGGAGGCAGGCATCCGTTCCCGCGCGCTGAGCCACCCAAGGTAACTGCGAACGGAGAGACGTCCTCGAATAGCAAGCCAGAGAATGAACTCATGGCGAGGTATGCGCAAGCAGCCCCCGAAGAGAGAAGCCCAAATGACTCTGTCCCGCCGAGGACGAGTGGCCTCACGAACCGCCCTCGCAGAGAAACGTCCATCAAGCGTCCCAATCCAGCGAACACGATCAGGCCGCGACGACTCCGCCGGAGGCAGCAGAGGATCAATCTCCAGAAACTCGGAGGACGTCATGGCTGGCCAAGACCAACCATCTGACGTAATGACCTCACTGAGGCGTGAATCATGAGGCAGACCCATCACCATCGGCCCCCTAGGGTGTCTCTCCAGCAGCGAGGTCATCAACAGCCAAGCGTCCTTCCATAGCCATATGGAACTCCCATCACCCACCTGATAAGAAATGAAGGAGCGGATGACATTCCGAAGCTTGTGCAACTTCTTCCAACTCCAAGAAGCATTATTCCCCAGCGACAGCTCCCAAAGAGACCTGTTATGCAATCTAGTGCTGTACAACCAGTCAACCCAAATCGAGTCCGGAGCGTGCGAAACCACACCCCATAAATGACGAAGGAGCAGCGCACGATTATCAGTCTCAATGGACCGAATCCCAAGTCCTCCTTCGGCGATCGGAAGACAAACATCAGCCCAAGCAACTCGCGCAGGTGAGCCACCCCATAAGAATGTCCTCATGCGCGTCTCAATAGCCCGAATAACACCCTTCGGGAGGAGGAAAATACCCGCCCAATAGATATGAAGAGACGAAAGGACTGACTTGATAAGTTGCACTCTCCCGGCGTAAGAGAGTGACTTATTCAGCCAAGATCCCAACCTCCTATCGACCTTCTGAAGTAAAGGCGCACAATCAGAAATAGAGAGTCTACCTGGAATCAGAGGAACCCCCAGGTAGCGCACAGGCAGCTGCCCCTGTGGAATGCCAAGAATCGTCTGAAAGTGCGGCAAAAGGCTCTCAGCACGCTTGCTCACAAACATCTCGCTCTTGGCGAGGCTCGGCTGTAACCCCGAAGCCCCCGCAAAGTCATCCAGCGCATCCTTAAGAACCCCAATCGAAACCTCATCAGCATGGCAAAAAAGTAACAGGTCGTCCGCGAACGCAAGCATTGCCAGCTTCGACGCCTCACAACGCCAATGATAAAGAAAACGCGGCTCCTGGCCAATGCGATAAGTAACCATCCCCCGTAATGTCTCCATCACCAACGTAAAAAGGTACGGGGACAGCGGGTCCCCCTGTCGAAGGCCTCTCTTCCCATGGAAGTACCCTGCCTGCGTTCCATGTAAGTTAATGGAAAAGGTCGTAGTAGTGACACAACAGCGAATCCACTCAACGAATGTCGGATGGAAACCCATTGCTCCCATAGCAGCAAGCAAGAAGCTCCACTCGACCTTGTCGTAAGCCTTAGCCAAGTCCACCTTGAGCGCTACCCGAGGGGGGTGGCTCATGCTGTTATACCCCAAACAGATCTCCTGGCCTAACAAAATGTTATCGCTGATCTTCCGTCCCGGAATAAAGGCCGTCTGAGTCGGGTGAACGAGCTCCCCCAGAACAGGCTTCAACCTGTTAGCAATAACCTTAGAGATTACCTTAAACAGGACGTTGCAGCACGAGATAGGACGATAGTCGGCCGCTCTCCTCGGTGAGTCTCCCTTCGGAATGAGCGTGATGGACGTGCTGTTGAGGCCCTTAAGCAGCCGGCCCGTCAAAAAGAAGTCCTGAACCGAGAGTATGAGATCCTCCCCAATGATGCTCCACGCCGCTTTAAAGAAAGCGGCCGTAAATCAGTCCGGTCCCGGAGCCTTCTCGTCCCCCATAGAGAAGAGAGCCTCCTTGATCTCAGTCGGCTCAATAGGTCTGATCGTATGAGAAGCCGCATCTCCCGAAAGAGATCGAGTGATATAAGGCGCGAGATCCGATTGGGTAACCGGATTAGGCCTCGCCGAAACTCCCAACAGCTCACGATAGAAACGTACCAACTCATCACGAACAGCCTCCTCACCATGGATCAGCTCCCCACTCTCAGAATCCAAGGCAAGAATCCGATTCCGTGCACGTCTCATGGCAACACGTCGGAAGAAGAAAGACGTGCACTGATCGCCCTCCTTGAGCCAAGAGAGCTTGGCCCGTTGCGACAACGCGGAGTGCTCCATATCCACAGCCCTCGTGTATAAGACTCGGCACACTCGCTCCAAGTCGTGGAAGAACGCCTCATTCGGGAATCTACTCGCAAAATCCTGACAGATGTCAAGGAAGCGCTTGGCTTCGACAACATTCACCGTAAGATCCCCCTTCGCCCTTCGCATCTGTCGGAATAAAGGCTTGAGGTCCTTAAGGCGCCGCGTGAAAACATACATAGGATAGCCCGATCGCGCAACATCCCAAACCCGCTGAACCTGCGCTAAAAAGGATGCATCATGGATCAAAAGGTTATCGAAACGAAACGTCGATAACCTCAGGGTACCCCGGACTTCACCGAGAAGCAACGGGCTATGGTCAGAAATCCCGGGAAGGTCAGCCCTATAAGAGCAGTCAGGGTACTTGGCGAACCACACCGGATTTCCAAGCACGCGGTCAAGTCTTCGCCAGATTCCCGCCTCGGCCCGCTGCTGATTATACCACGTGTAAAATTGTCCGGTATGTGGTAAAGTCATCAAATCAGCTCGTAGAAGGCAGTCGCGTAAATCACGAGTATCACGATCAGTAATAACTCCTCCCCTTCCTTCCGCAGCATCAACAATAGCATTAAAGTCACCTAAGACAATCCACGGGTCGTTAGGCGTAGAGCAGACGTACTAACAATATCCTCCCAAAGCTCGCACCTCTCCTCCCGACGATTCCTCCCATAAATGAAGGATAAAAAGGTGGTCTCATTAGCAGCTATAGAGAACACCTTGCAGTGGATAGACTGCCCAGTAAAGGCCTCAATAGAGACCTGAATCCAAGATGGATCCCATCCAACCCAAATACGTGATCCCGGACCACTATCATAATCAAAGAACCACGTCCACGTAGAGTTAATACGGCCCGAGATGGAAGCCGCATTAACTGTCGAAACTCTAGTCTCCAAAAGCGCAAGTAAATGCAACCCGTTTCGCGACACCAAATCCTCCACTCCTCTCCCGTGGTCTCGTTTGTTGAGACCACGCACATTCCATACCCCAACATGATCATATAACACCACTCGAACGGGCTGCATCATTAGGACCCGAGGAGGTAGAAGTAGAGGGTAGCTCACCAGATTCGGAGAGACCCTGAAGGACCGAGAAGGAGTTGACATCAGCCCCGCCCTTCGGCGAATAAGCCGCAGACCCGTTCAGCCTTGGCGGGCTGTTTCTGTGTGATATAGCTCTCGGCACGTTTTGTCTCGGCTCGGCGCGAGAAGGCTGGCTGGACTGTTCCACTACCGCGTTATCGTGGCATGTAGCTTTCGTCATTCCCTTGAGACCCACTCGGTTCCAACCATGATCGGGCTGAGAGTCATCCGAGCCATAAGAGCGACGGGGCTGCCTCGTACGTTGGTAATTCCGGGCTGGATACTTCGAAGCATCCTTCCCCTTACGACGCGGACAAGCAGCGGATGAGTGCATCCATGAATCACATTCCCCACATTTCGATGGCTTCCATTCATACTCTACCCGAACAGCCACGCTACCGTCCCATCCGCCATCGGCATTCGGTAGCCGAATCTGAAATTTGTCGATAAACGGCTCGTCTAACTTCTTCGAGACACAAACACGCGCGAAGTCAATGCGCGCCATATTGGTCGTCCCACCATCCGTAAACAATGGTCGACCCACCGCGCTAGCCACCACACCGAGACCCTCCGGAGTCCAAAATTCCCCGGGCACGTGCCACAAACGAATCCAAAGCGGAATCTCCGTGTGGTCCCGCTTATCAAGAGACATACCCGGGCGCCATGTCTCGAGAAAAAGTGGCTGCCCATGCATCAGCCACGGACCTCCTTCCAACACCCGATTCATCATCTCATCGGATTCAAACCGAAACTTGAAGAATCCGTTTTGCGTCGCTTTCACTTCGACAACCCCCGCCCACAGATTACGGAAAAATCTCTCTACAAAGGGGAAGAAAGGTTTCTTCCCAAGGAAGTATCCAACAAGAGTATGATCCCAACGCGCAAATCCCTTCTTTGCAACTTCCCACGTGGGGCGTACCTCAAGCTGCCCGTCAATAATCGTAGGTGGCGTATAGTCCAGCTTGATGCGCGCCATCTTCTCCCGCCCCGTCGAGGAAGAACCTTTAAGCCTAGCCGCGTACGAGTCACGTCCCGAATCACTCCCGATTGAACCAACCGGACCAAGTCGGCCAAAAACCGTCTTGATTGCACCAGGCGTGGCATCAATCTTGGGCAGCAGCCGATTACTTTCAGACCTAGAACTTGTGACCTTAGGCCCGGTTAGAGAAACCCGAGGCTCGTTATCCCGAGAGAACCCAACTGATCGAGCCATCAATGAAACAGCCGAATCAGCCGACTTGTCAACACCATTGTCACGGAGAGGCTCTCGACGAATACATGACCGCACGTCGTCGTTGACAAGATCGGACGAACCGGAATTTTTTGGCGGGGGTGGTGTACCCTTCCGAGTTGCAGCCCGTTTTAAAATACAAACGGCTGGCCGCCTATTCGGATCCCATCGATGCTGGTTCCGATCATCCCCATCAAGACTCCTCGGTCCATGGGAAGAATTCTTCTCAACATGCTCAGCCGCCACCGGACACATCGGGCCTGCATTGGAAATATCAGCCGTATGAGATGAAGACCGTAGAGAATTAGGGTTCGTCAACTCCGTTTCCACATCCGACGAGGCCGCAGAAATCGCGTCACACCAGTGGCCGATCGATGAATACTTGATAATCGGATTGCTTCCCAATATCTCAGCCGTCGTCGACAGCGTTCCCGATCCCGATCCTGAAGAACGCGCGGCCGGAAAACCTAAATTCACCTCATCCTTTCCACCCAAAACTCGATGAGCAAGAGCAGCACAAGATTCGAATTCAAACGAGGCTGCGAAATCCGGGTATTTCATTCTGATCATCTCCAAATCCTGCGATAAATCCTGCGTAAAACCAACCGTAGATCGCTCCAAACTCCGTGATTGCGATCCCGTAGAATTCGTTTCAAATATCGGGCCGGGTGCGATACGTCGATCGGATCCATTCATAATCCCTTCCGACTGATCCAAAACGGTCAGATGACGGTCGCACTCTTCCAAGGATGAAACACCTCCACGTTTCTTGGTCACCAAGAGATCAAACGCGGCCCCATCATCGCGTATACCAGATCCCGGAAAATTCTCCAATTCCGGCGTAAGTATCCTAATCCCCCGATCAGACGAAGGCACGGAGGACATCAAAGAGCCAATCATGGCCGAAGAGGACGCCATGATATCAGAACCAAGGCCGAACGTAACAGCCCTTGACGAGTTTGAACGAGATATTCAAACGCAAAGAAGGATTAAAATCCTTCCTTCACCGTGAGAATCCGGCGATGGAGTGAACAGAAATGATCGTCGACGATCTGCAAGGTGGTGATGATCGTTGCCGGCGAGATGATGGAGATAGGCGGGGTTCAAAAATTTTTTAAAAGGTGGCTAGGGTTTCTTGAGAGAGAAATCGCGCTAGAGAGAGAAACTAGAGAGAGAAACCGTTTTTCTAAGAAATCCTTAAGAACAGATATGTCTCTAAATATATTTTCTTGCTTCCTAAATTTTTCGCAATTATACAAGGCTTTCTCTTCCTTAAGAGTTTCTAGTTCGGCTCTTAGGCGCTCATTTTCTAGATCTGTTTGGTGCTTCTCTCTAGCTACGTCATCTCGTTGCCTAATCAGACTCTTTACTTGTGAGTGAAGCGACTTGATCCTTCTTTCTGCGTTTTGAATTATTTCAAACATCTCTTCCTTTTCATCTACTTCAGGGACTGAGGTCGCGTTATCACGAGATTCATCTTGCCTGGCATATAGTTCATTTAAGAATAGTATTTTCTTAATAGTGGATGAAGTAGATACCTGATCATCATCATCGGCCATGTAGGCGAGATCTTCCTCCTCTTCACTTCCGGCCTCTTCCCATTAGTGACCATGGCTTTCTGCTTCTTTATCCTTTTGTCACCATTTTCCATCGGGCAGTTTGAGGCGAAGTGGCCTGGCTTGTTGCACTTGAAGCATTTCTGCACATTGTTCCCGAATGATGATATTCCCTTGTTCCTAGGTTGGAACTTGGTGTTTCCTTTGAATTTTTTCTTCAGTCGAGACTTTTCATACTTCCTGGTCAGCATGGCGATCTGCTCCAGTATGTCTTCCTCAGTTTCTTCTTCGCCCTCAGAATCATTCTCTTGTTCCGTGTTGAAGGCGATATTTGGTTGTTTCGAACTTGTGGTTTTTCTTTGATGGAGATCTGAGTCATCTCGTAGGTGGTCGAGATCCAATCAGTTCTGACACGGAAAGTTCGTCCAAGTCCTTCGCTTCGTAGATGGCAGTTACTTTGGGATTCCATTCTCTTGGTAGAGATCTCAGTATTTTTCGCACCTTTTCACCAAATCTTCTTTCCCAACGAGAACATTTGATTTATGATATTCATGAATCTCGCGTACATGTGGCTTATGGTCTCGTTGTCCTCCATTTTGAACAGCTCGTATTGGTGAGTTAAGAGGGCTATTCTTTCTTGTACGACTCGAGTGGTTCCCTCGTGTGTGACTTGAAGCATCTCCCACATGTCTTTGGCAGATTCGCATGAGCTCACACGATTGTATTCTTCTCTAGTAAGTGCGCAGGCAATTATATTCTTTGCTTTGGCGTTCAAGGAGATTCCTCGCTTGTCTGTTGCATCGTAGTCAGGACCTTTCTTTGGAGTTCCATCCGCCTTTTTGGGATTGTAAGGTCCAGTAGTGATGATATCCCACAGGTCGTAGTCCGCAGCAATCAGGAATTCCTTCATACGGTTTTTCCATATAGCGTAGTTTGTTCCATCGAAGAGTGGTGGCCTGGAGTGGGATTGTCCCTCTGCAAAAACATCAAAACTCGAAGAAGCCTAAGCCATTAGATCTTTAACTCAGGCTTGTTAGGCCGTCGTTTGAGTAACCTGCTCTGAGACCAAATGAAGATATAAATATGCCTAAGAGGGGGGGGGTGAATTAGGCTTATAATTTTTATGCTTCTTTCCACAAAGTGTAGTGACTTAGATATGCCTACTGATGCTTGTGACGAGTATGCCTGATATATCCTAGTAACGTCAGATGTGCGTCGGGTCTCTCACAGCGATAAAGAAATAACTGAAAAGTAAATGCGAGACAGGATTTTTATAGAGGTTATATCCCCAACTGGGGTTTACTCCTCTCCTTGGGATTTGCTTCCCAAGAGTTTAACCAATCACTATAATGCACCGTAGCTGGATACAAAACTGATTGGTTGGCCCAATACACAACCGAAACAAGTCGAACACTAGCCACTACTAGGTTACCACACGCCGAGTTTCGTTCCTTGAAATCTCCTGATCCCGACAGACACAGCTCGCTACCGAAGGGCCCCCGGAACTCGTCCTTCCCTTCACGTGTGCGTAAACGTCGATCTTGCCTCCTTGGTATTGCTCACGTCCGAAGACAACACGTCCGAAGACAGAATATATGGTGGAAGGTAGAAATAACGGGATGAATCACTCGCTCAGTGATGGATCGCAAGGTAACACTCAGTATGGCAGAAAGCTATCGCAAATAAGAGCTCATGAATCTCTCTGTCTGTTTCTGCTCAAGAATTTCTCGTAGGCTTATAATCACAAACTCTAAGTACCTTGAAATTCTGAAGTGTAGCTCATATATAATCCTTTTCAATCAACACTTCACATGGAAAATCATATCATATAATAATCACCAAGTCAAGCATAGTTTTCATGCAATTTTCGAGTCTATCATACCATATAAGTCATGCTTTTTAATAAATCATCACAACGGTCATAAGCACGTTAAAGCATGATTATTTTCCATATAAGAGCTCATTTAAGCATGAATATATTCCACATAAAGATTCAAATTCGTACGCATGCATATTCAATCAATTCGCATATATTCACTATGTCAGAACTTTCCATAAGTGATTCCCTGCTATCTCTTTCTGATATAAATCAGTCAAGATTAACTTTCCAAACATAGCACATGAGATAGCATCACATAAGCACGTTTTCCATGTACAGATCATAGTGTTAGATCAATATATTTACCATGTTTAGCACGCAAATCAGATCAGAACATATTTCATTCGATTTATCAATCATGGCAGAACTTTCCTTTCAGAGATCACATCCGTTTACAGCATATACCATATAATAGCATCTTATCCACAAAGTCAATCAAATCAAATCTTCCTTAAATATAATATCCAATCAGCATAAGGAAAGATATCAATTTAATATTTCACATTAAATTCAGTGGAAAGCATGCACATAATCGTAGATGTGATTTTCGTCAGGAATAATAGACTTTGAACAGATATATCACTTTCCATATATAAACAGCATATTTTCCTTTTATAACTCAGTAGGATATCTCATGCATTATTTCCATTTATAGCACACTACGATATATCCTATCACATGGGCTGTCTATAACATGCGATCACTTAGTTTCACCAAATCATCACAGAATCACATGCAAATCAAATATTCAATACTTTAATCAATTTAAAGCTCATAAACAATGCATGGTCGAATATTTTCATGAACTTAGACGTTATATTAATCACAAATCGAATTGCTTAATTTATAGACCTAACGTCATTACAATTACATCGTTCATCAAAACTCTCTAACATGTATGGACCAAAAAGGTCAACAAATATGACGGAACCACGGACCCAATGGAGCACGTCCTACGATTCCAAAAGACAGTCTTACTCCATGATTTCTCCGACGGGGTCAAGTGCAAGGTGTTCCTGACCATCCTGGTCAGAGCTGCACAACAGTGGTTCAGTCAACTGGCTCCGGGATCTATCAAGTCCTTCGAGGAGTTTCAACTCATGTTCATAACGCAATTTGCTAGCGCCCGAAAATAACCAAAATCTGACATGTCACTGTTCCAGGTAAAGCAGGGGGAGAACGAAGGTCTCCGCGCATTTATAAGCCTGTTCAACATTGCAGTTCTTGAAGTACCAACAGCAACCCCGTCCGTCAAGGTTAGTGCTTTAGTCAATGGGCTCCGAGATGGGGACCTCTTTGCGTCCCTTTCCAAGAAGCCTCCCCAATCATTCGAAGAGCTGTTGCTGAGGGCCGACAAGTACATAACTTAGAAGAAAGCAAAATCGCTAAGGCCCAGGAAGAGAAGCAAGTCGTCACACAGAATGAGGGAGAGCCCTGCCTCGTCCCTCGAATGTATCTAACCTAAAAAAGCTTGATGTGTAGCGTCGCAGTGTACTCATGAGGGCATGTACTCTTTTTCCTTAGGCCAGGATTTTACCTCAAGGGAGGTTTTGCCTGGATAACGTTTTAACGAGGCGTACCTCGTTATCGGAATTAAGGACTTTATTATATATAAAAAAGGTGCACCTAATATAATAATATAATTGATGCCAAAGGTCGACGGACCCGCGGTGTACAGGACGTCAAAGATGATATATCTGCGATGTGATGATGTCAAAGGTCGACGGACCTACGGTGTACAGGACGCCAAAGATGATATATCTGCGGTGTGATGATGCCCGTAAGGGTGTACAAGATACCGCCGTCGACGGGCTGCGGCGTACAGGACATCAAAGGCTCTCAGTAAGCCTGCGACGTGAATGGTACCGGGGATCTCCACATTTCCAAGGACCTAAAGGTCCATACTGAACTTGCTAAGGACAGAGAGAGCCTAGCATTGAATAGCACCTGAGGACAAGGACGACGGTCCTTGCAACCCAGGATGCGCTCAAAATTCGTACTTAGTTTACGAATCGATTAAGCGTACCGGCGCTATAACCGTGCTCAAAATTCGTACTTGGCTTACGAATTGTTAAAGCGTGCCGGTGCTATAACCGCGCTCAAAATTCAAGATTGACTTTAACACCCCGGCGTTGCGACCATATTCAGACCCACGTTTGGGAGACAAACATAAATACGAAAATGGTGAAGGTCCCCATCAAAATAAGGGAGGTCGCCAGAGACTCAAAGGAAGCAAAAAAGATATAGCGAAAAGGGGATGCATATATTGCACGGAAAAGTATCCCCCGAGAGACACACAACACCAAGGAGAGTTAAGCTCCCCGGGAAAGCAACACAAGTCCTAAAATGTCCAAAAAAATGGAAAAGATGTTCACTACATCACAGAAGAGAAAGAAAAGAAATCAAGAAGCAAGGCGATCCAAGGGAGCTTCTGGGAGATCCGAGATGTCGGCGTGAGCCAAAACTTCCATGTGTTTCTCCGCGGTAGGAACCCAGAACTCGGTATTCTCGGGAGCTCTGGGATCTCCCAAGAAATACGAAGGAAGGGAAGTGCCTGCAGAGCGGCCACCTCTTCATAACCTCCTTGGAAGTCCCCTGAGGTCCATAACGGGATGACCCCGCTTCACCTCCCGAAGAAGCAGGGAGCGTTTTCTTTTTCATTTACCTTCAGGTCCCTTGGAAGCAGCGGCTTTCCTTTTAGCGCCAAAAGAGGGCACGACTCCCCGGAAACAACGATAAGACAAGGGAGCTCACGGGACAGGAAGTAAGCCCACCTCCCTACTTATTTTTACTCTAATTTACTTTGTCCCGAAAATAAATTAGAGTAGGGGAGTGGTTGATACGGTCCAGAAACTAGGTGGGCTGAAAAAATAGAAAAGAAAATAAGCCCAACAGAAAAGACCCAATAAAACAAGATATTTTAATATACATTGGGAGCTCCGAAGATCTCAAAGGACGGCTAATGACTCCTGGATAAAACGCGGTCTCCTGGGTACATTAATCGATGAAAAGATTGTACAAAGGAGAAAAGAAGCGGGAAAACACGTGTCCAAAGAAGACTGGGCTGCGCCACTGTAGCTGCTGCTCAGGATGTGACTACTGCGGAAAAGCTATACTGACAAAGCTGTCCATCACTGTACATCGCTAGGCAGTCATTCCCCCGGGAAATCCGGGATGTAGCTTCTCCTAGCCTCGTGGAGCTCCTATAAAAGCATCACTTGGCGATTTTCACAGCATCATCACAAAAATACGAAACAGTCAATATTTCTCTCATTTATCACATAGAATATTCTTCATTCAGTACTTAGCATATTTTAGAGAGAAATGAGCGATCTGAGTGTGTAATCTGTCCAAAATAGTGAAAAGAAGTATTTCTGGAGCACCGTGGACGTAGGACCTTACAAGGTCCGAACCACGTATATCTTGTGCCTTTTTTGTTTACGTCCCCTAAGCACCCAACGCACCTCCCACAACTTTATACTTAACCTACCGGCTATATAGATTTCCCGAACCATATTAAAATTCTTTGATTGGGAGAGCCACACATCATTATTGGTCGTCAGGTTTAGACTAGCGTGGCACATGGTGGAAGATAGGGTTTGCGACACCTGTCTACTCGGGATTGAGCCAACCGAGGTGTATACCACCGGATATATATTTGGCTCAGGGACGGCAGACAGATGTGAGATTCCTGTCTACCCGTGTTAGTGGTATACTACTCGGGGAAAAACCATCGGGTTGAGATTGTGTGCAGAAGAGCGACCTGGCGCGGCCAGAAGTGGCTACCGCATGGTTTATGGCGTACTTTGCCATTGCACGCGAGGGTGCCGAGTCTAGCCAAGGGCCCTGTTATGTGTTGGAGAACATTCGCTTAAATCTGGAAATTATTGGCAGATACCATAGAACCTTAGCAGGAGCCCCACCGACTTCATCCTTTCTCTTGTAACGCCAAGTTTCACACGTCGGACACTTATCAGCCGATTCATTCTCGCCTCTATAAAGCACACAGTCGTTGTGAGAGGCATGTATTCTTTCGTACTGCAAGTTCAAAGGGCACAACAGCTTCTTTGCCTCAAGTCGACACCGGAAGCTCATTCCTCTCGGGAAGCATATCGGCGAGTATTTATAAGAGTGTTGAGAAACATTTATCCGAAATCCCGAATGTAGTTTTAATGTTCAACAATTTGAACACAGCAGACAATTTTGTGTATTTAGAACATCTGTTGTACAAAGGGATACTGTTGTCCCTAACTAGACTATCAACTATGGGAGGGCGTTCCTTGAAATCCTCTTGAACATCACGGAGCTTGTCCTCAATACGATCATTACCAGATGAATAACCGTCAGCTAAAACATCATCGTCTGCCTCGGCTTGCACTCTTGTACTAGATCCTTCACCCACACGACTAGCTACAGACTCACCGTGCCATATTCGCTTTGTATAACCAGGTTTAAAACCCAAAACTATCAGATGGTCCCTAACAGTCTCAGTATTCCACCACTTTATGTTAATACAATTCGACAAGGACATGAATCTTGGATTGCCTCGTTTTTCTACGATTTTGCTCCGCATAATTCATAAACTCTTCTACACCATTCAAATACTCGGCCGTTGTTCGCTTACTAGACATCCAACCCCGATCCATTCCAACCACCTAAGTTAGATAACAAATAAATTTACATCCTAAAGCGATAGCGAAAATTGACCAAAAACCTAATTTTCATGAAATATCACCAAAACAAAATTATAAGCCATGAATAAAGGTGAAGTAATGTTGCTAGTAATAGTCTTTGCTCTAATAGTTGCAGAATCTAGTTTCTTGGTTGCTAATGCTATGCCTAACAACAAGGAAATTGCCAACTTAGCAGCAAATTGGAACCAAACTACGGCTAATAATAACTACTACTATTGGGGAGGAACTCACAAGCACGGCAAAAACGAAACAAATAAGGGTCAACCCAAGACTTTCATCCTCGGCGGTTCAGACCAAAAGTGACATTTTGGATTTAACTACACTGATTCTGCAATCAAGAATGGACCCTTCTACTTAGACGACAAGCTAGGTAATAAGCACACAAAATAAAGCAATGGAACTTTTACTATATAGTCTTCATTGTGCCTTATAAATTTCTCAACTTTTGCAGTGTCCAAGTACGACCCCGCCGAGCAATACTACGTTCCCTCACAGCGTTTTCACGAAAATCACCAAAACAAAATCATAACCAAAACAAGAAGTTGCTCAACGTCTCCAACACTAACCTCTTATTAAATAAACTCCAAGAGCTTTCTTTGGCAAAATTACGCCCCGACTTTGTTGACTCTGATTTACCGCCCGATGCCTTGAAATCCGTCCAATTCGCCCTCGCCACCTAGGCCGAGCTATTCTCTACAAGCACAACGGTCACCCTTATCTGTCATAACCTCGAATGAAAATGAAAAGGGACGAATTCACCCAAATTCGACTTTGAAAAAAAAACCCAAATTCAAAATTAACCTATTCGAAATTAACCCAAGCGTGAATTGGCTTAGCTCCGTCGTTCCTTCGACTTCAAGCTCAATAATTAAAATACCCAAATTCAACTTTGAGAAAATAAACCCAAATTCGAAATTAACCTAAATTTGAAATTTTTCCAAGCGTGAATTGGCTTAGCTCCGTTTCGACTTCCGCGGACCAGAGATGACGATGGAGGGTTTTGGTGGTCGTATTCAAGCTCAAACGCTGATGTTATGGAAGGTTCAGTGGTCTTCGTCGGAAATTGGAGATGGAGGGGGTCGCGCGCCAATGCAAGACAGATAGATGGTCTGGATTGAAGATGGAGGGTTTTGGTGGTCGTATTTCAAGCTCAAACGCTGATTTATGGTGGTCATCGGTCGGAAATTGAAGATTAGAGGGTTGGGTTGTCGCGCGCCAATGAACAAAACAGAGAAGAAGATCTGGTTTATTAAACTTATCGGCGTCCGTTGTAGCCCGTAACGGACGCCCATTGTCAAAAGGAAACTCTTCGGCGTCAGTTGTAGACCGTAACGAACGCCCATTCTCGAAAAGAATTTAAAAAAAAATAAAAAAGGATAAATCATTGGCGATGTTGTACGGAGAAACAGTCGCCAACAAAAACTCATCGGCGACTGTTGTTCGGAATAACAGTTGCCAAAGTTCCAAAATAATAAAAAAAACGGAAACTCATTGGCGACTATTGTGTTCAGTAACAGTTGCCAAAGGTCGAAATAATGAAATATATATATATATATATATATATATATATATATATATATATATATAAACCGAAAACACATCGGCGACTGTTGTATGTAGGAACAGTCGCCAAAGGTAAAAAAAATAAACATAAAAACGAAAAACTTTAGGCGACCATTACTGCGCGACAACGGACGCCTAAGGTGCCCATAAACTATCGACGACTGTTTTTAGACCGTAACAGTCGCCGATAGTACCAAAAAAAAATTTAAAATGTCTTGCGGGTAGTATAGGCGTCCGTTTTTCAACAACGGACGCCCATAGTGCCGACGCCAATTCCTCTTTTTGTACTAGTGTTAGTCTGATTCGATGACGCATGGTATTAACGGTTTATGTTCGCTAATTTTATAATTGTCAATGGATAGCACTAAAAGTTTATGTTTGAATTGTTGACTGTTTACTGTTGCTTTATAGGTTTGGAGAACTCGAACAATCTACGAATAACGAATTTACCACGCTCTGAATGAAGATTTGAAGGTATGTGCGTGGGGTGTGCTTGTGTAGACGATGAATGCTTTCAAAATGCTTCCTTACTATTCAACACCCACGGACTCAAACATACAACACACACACCCTGATGAATTAGGGTTTGGAGGTATATATACCACATGAGTTGGTATATTATACCCCTAGTAACTAAGAACTAGCATATTACAAGCTAGCCCAATGTTAATTAAATATAAAACCATACAAAGATAAAACCAATTAATTGAACACTATAAAATATTATTAACAATCTCCCCTTACAAGGGCTATCTCCTCTTCTTGCGGAGGATTTGGATGCTCTTTCGGCTAGGACTCTCTTGTCTTGACACTATACATTGTAGACCGGATGTATGTTGTGATCCACGCCTTGATATTCGTTTCTGATGATGTCGCAGATCTTTGAATTTTGTTCGCATCTTGTCCTGGTCTTTCTCCATAGTTTAAAGTCATCAAGACTGAACCATGGGAACCTAGAATCTATTCGTCCATCGATTAATGGGTGCTGCTTGATCAGCAAGTCGGAGCAGGTCGGTTGAGATCATCTTCGTGATAGTGTACGGATGTCACCCCTTTTCGAATTCTTTAACTCTTCTGATAGTGTACGGATGTCAAATCTTCATTAGCATAAGCTAGGCTTTCCTGTTGCTTAAGCAACACGGAGTAATTATTAGCACATCTCGCTTCTAATTCCTCAATCTTCCTAGCTTGAGCATATATTTTAGTTTGATTTTTAATTTTATAAACTAATTTTTTTTAATTTAAATAAATTGGCTTTTGGAAATTCAGTGTCAAAACGTTTGCCTTACTCGAGAATTACAATGTAGTATTGTTAGGTCGTCTATTAATCAACTCTAAGATCCTAGGCATGAATTCTAAGGCACTAGAATTATATAAAAGCTAAGTTCGATCGAAAACCTTCTTTGAAGAACTCGAGAGAAAATGATCTTAGTGAGAGAAAGTTTCTATGTTTCTCTCTCTAGAAATTAGAATGCAAGCTTTTCGGATCAATTCAATAATTTTCTCTATTAGGCACAATGTTTACAATGGTATTTATACCAAACAAACTTGGTATAAATAATAAGCTAGTCATAAACTAAGGACAAATACAAGAAACGCCCCAATTACGAAGACAGCTAATAATGGTATTTTCCATTCGTTGAGCAGTTTGTGCGGGCACGTTGGAATGGGGTGGTGGAGGTTCGGGCCACCCATAATGGGTTTTTTCGTTTCCGATTTGCAACAGCCACAGCCATGAACACTGTGTTGGAGGGCGGACCGTGGCTCATGCAAGGCCGGCCTCTTTTTCTGGAGGTGTGGCGCCCGGGCATGTCGATGGAAAGAACGGAGCTCGTCGAGGTGCCACTGTGGGTGAAACTTTGGAACGTCCCTAGCGAGTTCTAGACCCAAAAGGGTTTGGGCATCGTAGCAAGTGGGGTGGGGCGTCCGCTCTTTGCCGACGGGATCACGGCGCAAGGGGAAAGGATCAACTACGCACGCGTGTGTGTCATGAAGACGCTTGCCACTCCATTCATTGACGAGGTTCACATCGAGGTGCCAAAGGAAGAGGGTGGCACGTCTGGGATCGTGCATGTTCGGGTAGAATATGAATGGCGCCCAAAGCTGTGCGACGTGTGTGATACATGGGCTCATGGGGATACCCAATGCCCTAAGCGGCAAAGGGATGTGCCGGGGCTGCCAAAACGGCCCGCTCCTAAGCCCGCCGCTACAGGGGGAAAGGCTCATGCTCGGGATCCGCCTCGGCGGAGTAGGAGGGATGATCCCCGCGGTAGGGTTGTGCAAACGGATTGGCTGCAAGTTGGTGCCCATGGTAAGGCTTTGGCGGTTATGGCCCCTCCCTCATCAACGAAAATTGCCCATGTGGGTTCGCAAGGTGCAAGTTCTTCGAAGGGGCCGCACATCCCGCGGCGAGCTGGCGACCCTTGCCAGTCTGATCATAACTCCTTTGCCTTACTAAGGGAGTTGACTGATGATGATGATGATCATGTCGATACTGATCCAACTCTTACGGGCCCTAAAGCGCATGCAGCCCTATCACAGACACATTCCTAGCTCCGATGGGTTCGTGGAACGTTCGTGGTCTTAATAAGCAAGACCACAGGAGGGCGGTGGGGGAATGGATAGTTCGGAGTGGGTTAAATCTTATTGGACTCCTTGAGACGCGGGTGGCTGAGTCCAACGCGGCACGCATTTCGGAGGGTATTAGACCTCGGTGGACGTGGTTCTTTGACTACGAGGATGGGCCAGGTACTCGTATATGGGTGGGCTGGGATCCTTCTGTACTACGTGTCAGTGTCGTCGCGAAATCTCGTCAAGCCCTGCATTGCCATGTGGAACAGCTTGATACGCAGGAAACAACATTTATCTCGTTTGTGTATGGGAACTCTCGACGGGAGGATAGAGTGGACCTATGGGCTGAGCTGACTCAGTTTTCAGCTTTACGTGTTGAGGATGCATGGCTGGTGGCGGGGGACTTCAACACTATATTGCATGCGGGGGAGGGCCGTGGGGGTGCACCACAAGAGCGGGATATTTCCGAATTTCAGGCATGTCTCCTACAAGCCGACCTCCTAACGCTACCATCAACGGGCCAAGAATTCACATGGTACAACCAACAGCGGGGTCTTGCGGGCAATTGGAAGAAATTGGACCGCATGCTTGGTAACCCACAGTGGTTCGCTCAGTGGCCGGATGCATGTGTTCGATGTGACCTCCCCGCCACATCGGACCATTCTCCGTTGTCGTTAGGGGTGTCGCCGTCTAGATTGGGTGCCGCGAGTTTTCGTTTCGAAAACTTTCTTACTAAGGAGGAGGGTTTCTTAGATCATGTTAAAGGGGTTTGGAATATTCGCTTGTCTGGTTTTCCTATGTTTATGCTGGTCCAGAGGCTGAAGCTGCTGAAGCCTATCTTCAGGCGAATGCGACGCGCCAAAGGGGATCTTGCAGCAAATGTCGCGGACGCCTTATGTTTTTTGGGGATCGCACAGGATTTTGCAGCGCAATACCCCCTTGAGGTGATGTTTCATGATCTCGAGCGGCACTGTCGTCACCTCTATGCTAGGGCTGTTGAGGTGGAACATACAGCCCTATCCCAGCGGGCGAAGCTTGCTTGGCTCAAGGATGGCGATCAGTGCTCATCGTTTTTCTTCAGAAAGGTGGCGGTTCGGCGGGCGACCAATCGTATTATTGCGCTGGAAAGCTCGGCTGGCGACCTCCTCCATTCTCCTGAGGCGGTGGAAGTGGAATTGCTTGGATTTTATGAGGGCTTACTTGGTCAGTCTGCGAGAGCGACTAAGGTGGAACGGGCTGAGGTGCAGGAGGCTGTTACACGCACGCTCTCCCCAACTGTGTCTCTAGACATGGTCCGACCAGTTGATGATATGGAGGTCAAGCTCGCGCTATTCTCTATGGGGGATGAAAAAGCGCCGGGGCCGGATGGGTATACGGCTGCTTTCTTCAAAGCGGCTTGGGGGATTGTGGGCCCTGATGTGACACGTGCCACTCAGGATTTCTTTGCTACGGGTCGCCTACTCAAGGGGCTAAATAGTACGCTTATTACGCTTATTCCTAAGTGCGCCTCACCACGGCGCTCTACAGATTTTCGACCGATATCGTGCTGTAATGTCCTGTACAAGATCATCTCGAAGGTGTTGGCCAACCGGTTAAAGCTAGTGCTGGGAGGGCTGGTCCACCCTTCGCAGACGGCATTTATTCCTGGGAGACGCATTACGGATAACATACTTCTAGCGCAGGAGCTTTGCCTTGGGTATGCGAGCAAAGGTCGACCACCGCGCGCTATGCTGAAGGTCGATCTGGCAAAGGCCTACGACAAGGTGGAATGGAGTTTCTTATTGGCAACTCTTCAGGCGATGGGATTCCACCCCAGATATATTGAGTGGATTAGGTGCTGCTTGACGACGCCTACTTTCTCCCTTAATCTGAATGGGCGACCGACGGGATTCTTTGCTGGCAAGCGAGGTCTTCGACAGGGGGATCCTATCTCCCCTTATCTATTCACTCTTGTCATGGAGGTGCTTCACGGCCTTGTGGAAAGGCATATTCAGGCGGAACCTCGATTTCGCTATCACTGGCGTTGCGAGACTACGTCTCTTCCTATGTTGGTCTTCGCGGATGACCTTCTTCTCTTCTGTCACGCCGATGCTATTTCTGTTGGGGTGCTGAAGGGAGCTTTGATGAGTTTCTCTCAGCTGTCTGGGTTATACCCTAACCCTGATAAGAGCGAGTTGTATCTCTCTCACCGGGCGGAGGGCCTCAAGGTACAGCTACAGTCTATTATGGGATTTCGTGAGGGTCGTCTACCTGTACGCTATCTGGGGGTCCCGCTGATTGCCTCACGTCTGACGATCAGTGATTGTGCGCCTCTACTGCAGCGTGTGGATTCTCGGCTGGGATCGTGGCTGAATCAGTCACTGTCTTACGCGGGCAGGGTACAGCTGATCAAATCGGTACTTCAGGCATTGCACGTCTACTGGTCAGATGTTTTCTTGCTGCCCAAGGGTATCATCCGAGCCCTAGAAGCGAGATTTCGGAGATTCTTGTGGGGTGGGTCTTCGGCAAAGGTCGCATGGGGTGACGTCTGTCTACCGGTTGCTGAAGGAGGCCTGGGTCTTCGCTCGCTAGCCACGGATAACTGCGTTCTTCTTGTTCAACAACTTTGGAGGGTAATCAATCGGACAGCAGACTCGATCTGGGTGGAGTGGTTGCACCGTACGCGACTACATAACCGATCCTTGTGGACCATCACCATTTCGGCTAACACTGCATGGAGCTGGAGGAAACTGATGAAGTTACGACAGGTGATTTTACCTTTCCTTACCTTTTCGATTGGGAATGGTGCATCATTTCTTCTTTGGGAGGACCCATGGCTGCGGTCTGCCCCTCTTTTGGATCGCTACCCTAGAGGCCCGCTTGCGATGGGACTGCCGGTAGGGACACGCCTTAGCACGGTCATTGATGCGCATGGTTGGAACTGGCCGGGACGCTCGACGGTGGAGTACATTGATTTTAGCCCACATCTTCCACCGGTCCACCCTAATAGGCGCGACACCATTTCTTGGAGGGCTGCACCGGATGGCCAGCCCACAGCACGATTGATTAGGGAAGCGGTGCGCATACGCGGGTCTATTGTCCCCTGGGCAACCTTGTTTGGGGGACCCTTGAAGATTCCTCGTCATGAGGTCATCTTGTGGTTGGCAATCCGTGATCGGCTATCGACTAGAGATAAGCCTTGGGTGGCCCAACGTGCTGGTACCTCTGCTTGTGTTCTCTGTGACGCGTTGCACGTGGAGACGGTTCAGCATCTCTTTTTTGACAGTGGGTTCTCACGCGACTGTGCCCGGGCTTTGCGGCGGAAGATCAGGTGGTCATGGCCATATCGAGATTGGCGAAATGGTATACAGTGGGCTGCATCACGCTGGCGTGGGCATCATCTCTTACGGGTTGCTTATCGCCACGTTCTCGCGTCTTTGGTGTATCATATCTGGCAAGCACGGAACAAGCGATGGAAGGAGGGGATCATCACGACTCCGGATAGGCTGGTTGCGGTTGTTCTTGACGTGGTGTGCATGCGACTACTTGGGACCTCACCCAAGTTTGACCTTCAGAGGGCAGCTATACGACGATTTTGGCGTGTAGCGTGGTAGATCATTTGGTTAGTCTGTCATTTGATTTGATTTGTTATTTCTTGCTGTTTCTCCAGTAGTATGTTACTGGGTTGCACGTGAGGGGTTACACTCTCACTCATCTGTACATTCATTCATTTATATATATAAAAACGGAACTTACTCCAAAAAAAAAAATTAAAGCACAATTCTAAAGTGTATTCTACATTCTCCCCATTTGTGCTTGATTTCCCTTCTGCGCTATCTGTCCTCGTCGGGCGAATGTTCCTCAGCTCTATCCACTCTTCTATGGCTTCAAGAATTCTTGTTAGAAGTGGTTTCTCTCTCACTAGTTTGCGATCGGGCAGCCTGGTATCTTCATTAATTTCTTCCAATCTCCTCTTGATATTCCTCCTGATTATCTTGAGCGTTCCATCACAGAATTTATTGACCTCAGTCGTTAGCATCAACCTAATCTTGTCAGCAATTGGATTGTGGTAGGTGATTGCGAAGACTGGGCCCAAGTAAATGTGGTTCTTGAGAAGCCCTTCGACCTCAGGTCATTTCATGCGCGGAGCGGTCATGTTGAACTTCTTCATATTGCTCTCCAGAGCCCTCTGAAGGTCGTATGCGGCAAAGTATTTGACTTGACGCATCATGATCCTGTTGAATCCCTCGAACCCTTCATTATTTATAAAGCCTTGAGGATACTTGAACTTCTCCACATACATTTAGTAGAGATGATAGATCTCTTCGGCCGGAAGGTATGGTAGATCGCTCTCGTCTAGCTCTTCTCGAGTTTTGTCTATCCGCTCGATGACGTAGATAGTAGTTGGAAATTATCCTTGGAATGATAGACTCCCAGCAGCTGATGTGTTGGAGATAGACTCTTGAAGTGGCTCCTCAGCTAACTTTAGGAATCCCCAGTCTCCGCTCGGGTCCAAGTTGGGCCAGCCTATAAAGGTAGTTCATCCTTTTCTGCTGTTCCCAATGTGAGATACCTCTGAGCTTGAACTCGTTCAACTTCTTAATTTGGTCAGGTGACCTCCATATCTGCTGACAAACGTCTTCTAGGAATGGCATTTCTATCCTTATGTTATCCCACAGCGTATCGACTCGAACGGTCCTTTGAGTTAGTCTTGGAGGGGTGTCCGCTCGTTGTGCAATCAACTGTGGAAGCCTTGGAGTATCAAACTTGTAATCCTCACCTTCATAAAGTTCTTCATCGTCTATTAGAACTTGGTCGACCGAAGCCAGACCTAGAAAATGTCGAACGTCCTTAATCCTTTTCTGTGCCATATCGGAGGGCATGCTGTGAGTCAACCACTGATCTTCGAAAATATATATATCAAGGACTTCATGTGGGTCGACTCCACGTCTTGATGTCTCTGCGGACGAGCTTGAAGGTGCTTGAATGTCAGCTAATGCTAGGAGCATTTCCGCACTTGCTTCTTCTTGTGGAAGCAACGGGCTTGTGAAAGTCGTTGGTGGTATGGGCGGAGGCATCTGTAAGGTGGGTGGTTCGATTGGGCTAAGAGTTTGGGTGCGGTGCCTGGTGGTTTGGGTTTGTGAACGGGTAGTGGGTCATGAGGTTTCAGTACCCGTCTGCGCGGCGCCCGAGCCTTGACCTTGGTCTTGTCCTTGACCAATCGTAGATATCCTCGGCCTCTTCTCCCCCTCATGACGATCCTGATCATCAGGGTCGTCATGTCGACGTTTGAAGTGGGAGCCTTGGCCGTGGCATGTTTGTGAGGCTGGGTCAGGACGATCCAAGAGACACCAGAAAAGATCTTCTTCTTGTGGAGTTCGATTGGGAAGTCCAAATAGTCGGGCGACGAAAATTTAATGGAGCTCGCTTTGAATCTTGAAGATTCGCATCTATGGATGTTGTTGCAAGTTCTGATTGAACTTGCGTATCAGACACCTGAGGAACAGGGCCGGTGATGATGAGAGCCTGATTCTCGGCCTCTGTTGACGCAGGAACTCCGTGCTGCGGCTCAAGATTGAGCGAAGAAAGATCCTCAGCACTTGCAGTGAGAAGCAGCATCGTGTCTGACGTAGTTGTGGTGATAGCGATGTCCACGGGTGCAGTTGATTGGAGTCGTGTCCGGGGAACCCATCTGGCCAGTTGAATATCCTCATCCGATGCCGTAGCTTCTGAAGAGGAAGCCGTGTGAGGAGTGATAAACGTATTTTAATACGTTTATTGTTGTATTTATTTGGGTTATAATAGGAAATTATTGGTCATGCATTTATTGGCTCTATTTACACCCATTTAAATATTGTAGGACCTTCGAATGGTTATCGAGCGAAAAGGAACGAAAACGAGGCGAAAACGACGCGAAAAGGACTAAGTATGAAGCTGCCAGGCAACGTTCACGGCCGTGAATCACCTCACAGGAGGCGGTGAACGTGGGCAGTGAGCTCAAGATGGCATAAACCTCAAGTGTCACGACCGTGAATACTCATGCAGGAAGCCGTGAACGTGGACAGAGACCTGAAGATGGAAAAGATCTCAAGTGTCACGGCCGTGAGCGACATGCACGTGGCCGTGACCCTCGGCAGAAGCAAAGTTAGGCAACACTGTCCATCGTCAGGGCTGTGAACTCCCTTGCAAGAGGCCGTGACGCATCACTGAAGCAAAAAGGATGGAATTTATACAATGTCACGGCCGTGACTGTTCATGTAAGAGGCCGTGACTTGTGGCAGGAAGTCAAGATTTAGGGTTTAAGCCTGTGTCACGGCCGTGAATCATTATGCAAAATGCCGTGAAGGGTTTTAGAAAGCGCGTAATTGCTATTACTCACGTTCGTGAGTGCCCATTAAGTGGCCGTGAACGTGTCAAATTTCAGGGTTAAGGCCCAAATTCGAAGCATAAAAGGGGAGTTCTTCTCAGAACTCAACCCTAACCTTGGAGAGCCGAAACCTAAGAGAAAAGAAGGGGAAGAAGAATCCTATAAGCCACTCCTTCATTCGGAGACGTTCGGGAGACGATCCAACAACGCAGTCACTCCCATTTGATCGAGGAACGAGAGCTCCGCCTCAAAAACGCCCTGCTCACTTCTTAGGGAAGATTTATGAGCTCTCTATCATCGTTTCCCTTGAATCTCGTTGTTGTTTTGTCTAATATGAGGAGCTAATGATCTTATGTGTTTGGGAGTAGATGAACTTTGGGTTATGTCGTAGTTAAGGCGTAGGATAATCATGAACACGTGTATTCGACTATTTATCGTTCTATGATATTGCTTCTTTGCCTCAATATGTCTATGTGTTGATGTAAAAATGTGGTACATCGTTTAGGGCGACAACTAAATAACGATTAGGCCGTTCGTAGACGTTAGGATTCGAGTATAGGGTGAAAGCAAATACTCGATCCTCGCCGTTTGGTAATCGCTGATATTAGATTCCCACGAACGTTTAGGGCGACAGCAAATCCGTGAGTGGGTAGGAAATTACTGCGATTTAGTCGATATTTGATAAAACAAATTTATATCGTATTTTATACCCCGCAAAAGCGTATTAACGGTTGGTATTTATCTAAACTTCCTTGAATATCATAAAATTACGTTTATATTTCATTTTCGACAGATATTGGGAAAAAGAACTATCGGGAATATTCGGGCTTGAATTTGAGGAACCGTCGAATCAAATATCGGCCCAAAAAAAATTGGGCCGAAGAGTAAAAGTCAGCCCATCTGTTCCGGCCCAAGAAAGGCCCAAGCCCAAGTGATGATTTAAAAAATAAATAAATAAATAAAAAGAAAAGCATACACCCACATGATCGATCAAAGCACACGAGAGAAGAAAAATAAGGAAAAAGACACGAGGAGATCTACGATCGAGACTTGCAAGAAAAAAAAGAATCGCCTCACACGGCTCAAGAAGGAAAATCACAACCATATCTTACGCATGTTGGAGCAGCTATGAAGATTTCAACTCTCATATCATCTATAAATAGAGGAGGCAGGAGAGTAGAGACGAGAGAGAAGAAACGAGAGGGGAATCAACGTAAAGAGCAAAGCCGGGGGACGAAGCCATATACACGTACAACGCGGCAGGGCTGATCGGTGACGGAAGCACGGGGCTGATCCTTTGGCTGTGAGCGGGTGCGTGTGAGCAATAGCTACGAGCCGGAAGCACGGGGACTGACGGAGGGCTGATCCGAGCCGGGTTCACGAGCGAGGTAACAAGCTAAGTTTCGATTACGATTGGGCTGCGACGGGCTGCCGGCGTAAGAGGAGTAGTGAACGGGCAGTGCAAAAGGACTCGTAAGAAAAGGCAAAGCTGAGACGCCCACCACCTGCTCGACAAAAGTCCCCAACGAAGGTTGAACCGCTGAGCCTAAATTCAGGGAAGAAACATGTGTTTTTCTTTGTTATTTACGCTCCTCGTGGTGTTAGTATTTCATATGAGTGGCTAAATTCGTAGTATTTGAGATTAGATGAACCCTAGCGAGATCGTACGTATGTTGAACGTATCATTAATATGCTTTTTATTATTACTCGGTTACGATTTATGCTATTATTTTGATTATGTCTATGTGGTCGAAATAATTGTTGGGAAATCGTACGCTACGCTCGAGAGAGGGGCGACGATTAGACCACTCATAAACGAGAGGAATAAACTCATCACTAGAGATAGGTTGAACTACCCCGCCGGGTTAGAGTCAAATCTAATAGCGGGATTCATCGTGTTTTATTATGCAGTTTGCGTTTGTGTAGTTAGGGAAGCTTTCCCAGCTATTCAAGACGTAGATTAGTTGTTACGAGTCGAAGCGAGTAAGCGCAGTTTCGCCCAATCGTAGAAACCCGTATACATATCATAGGAATCCTCACGGTCTAATAATTAGCTAAAATATATAGCTTGTTTATCGTTCGATCGAGCTAGGGGGATTCGAAGTCTCAAATACGTTCGCTTTTATAAATTGTCCCAACTCTGTTATTGCTATTTTATCAGATCTTTATTTGTGTGTTATTTAGTTTATCGATATTTATAGTTTTATCAAACCCAAATTATTTCCTAGGATATTTAAACGTCAGTTTTCTAAAGTATATAGTTCTTTTGGGTTCGATAGTCGAATATTTGCTATTTCTATACTATTTTCGATAGGTACACTTGCCTGTTGAGCGTAGTTAGTTCGTCGATATTCGTTTTATTTTATTACTCGATCCGCTCGATCAAGTTTTTGGCGCCGTTGCCGGAGAACTATTCATATTTGGAAACTTTAGTTTATTATTCTAGCTCTATTATTGTTATTATTACTATAATTATTATTATTTTTATTATTGTTATTAATCTACGTTTATTATTTTTACTTATTTTTTTTCTTCGTTATTCTCGTTATTTTAATTAGTATTATTTGCTGTTTTTTTATTATTAAATATATATATATATATATTTGCTTAACCGGATTTCTTTTGGTCTAGGTACGTTTGCTAATATTATTATTATTATTATTTCTTCAAACTATCTATTTTGTTTTTATCATCACTATTAAAAAAAAAATATTATTATAGTTATTATTGTATCCTTATTATTATTAGCACTCGCTTATTTTTATTTTTATTTTTCTAGCAATATATTTTGTTTTATTGGTTTTTATTTCTAAATCTCTTATTGCTATTGTTATATTTATTTTGTTGTCTAGGTACGTGAACGCTCGTGCATGACCCGAAGGAATCCCTCGCGACCAATCGTTGAAGGAGACCCGGAGATCGAAAGAACGTTCCGAGATAACCTACGAGAAAACGCAAGGCGAGTCGAAATGGCGACTCAAGATCGTGACGATATGCCGCTTGTAGCTAGAGAGCCTCCAATGAGAGAGCTGTGGAGAAACAACGCCGTAGGGTCGGTCGGCTCAGCGATAGTCTTCCTCAAGTCCCGAACAACTTTGAGCTGAAACATCATTGGCTTCAAATGCTTCAGACGACAGCTCAATACGATGGACTCTCCGAAGAAGACGCTTACCGACACATACGTGACTTCCTATCCGTCACGGACACAATACGAGTACAAGGTGTAAACCCTGAAACGATCCGGCTCTACTTATTTCCGTTCTCCCTAAGAGGTAACGCCAAGGAGTGGTATAATCTACTACCCGAATGATCCATCACCACTTGGGACGAGATGCACGCCACCTTCATCACGCACTTCTTTCCACCGTCGAAGGTGCTGAAACTAAAAATGGACCTTACGGCATTCAAGCAAAAGGAGGGCGAAAATTTATACGACGTATGGACGCGTTTCAAGACGCTTCTTAATCGCTTCCCACAACATGGTATGACGAAGAGCGAATTGATTCAGCGGTTTCATGAATCGTTGAATGATACCACCGTGCAACTACTTGACGGGACATGCAATGGAGGCTTATGCAATTTAAGCGCGACGGAATGGTGGAATCTAATCGAAGAATATAGCGCAAATAGCTTCAGGCGCGGGAGTTCTAGCAATAGAGGCAAACCACCGGGGATGTACGATGTCGATAATGCAACTGCGATAAATGCCAAGTTTGACACACTCCAACAATAAATCGCAGCTAACAACCTCCAAATGCAAACGTTGATGAATACGCTATTACCCACGCTAACAACAAAGCCGGTTGTTAATGCTATGCAGGTACAATCTGTCCCAATGACTCCCGCAGCTGCTCCACCTCCTCATGCATACACAAATTATAATCCGCCATGCGCTACATGCGGCGAAAGTCACGACGCAACCCGTTGTCCATCTCCGATGGAGCAAGTCGACTACATGGGTAACTACCAAGGCCAACGAAGCTACATCCCTAACCGAGTTCATCCGATCTTGGCCTACGGTAATCAACAACAAGCTCCACCAGGATTTCAAAACCAAAGAACGCAAGGATACCATGGCGCGAATGCTGACCCCACCTCGTATAATCGCGTTGATAAGCTCGAGGGAATGCTCGAGAAGCTAATGGGAAAGCTCGACTCTCGCTTGGATAATCAAGATGCACGGTTGCAAAACACCGAGTCTTCCCTACGGGCCTTATAGAAACAAGTTGGGCAGATTGCCGAATCCATCCAACAACGTCCTTCCGGTTCATTGCCAAGCTACACCGAGACCAATCCAAAGGACCACCATGTAAAGGCGGTGACACTTCGTAACGGGAGAGAGCTCAAGGAAGTACAGAAAACGAAGAAGAACGTTGAACCCACACAACCGAGCAGCGAGGCCGACAAACAAGAGGAGACTGTGTCTAAGCCACCTGTCAAGGCGTATCAACCAAAAATTCCATATCCAGCAAGGCTTAAACGGGAAATCGTTGATGATCAGTTTGGTAAATTTATCGCTATTTTTAAACAATTACATATTAATTTACCACTTGTTGATCCCCTTGCGCAGATACCCCGTTGGGCAAAGTTTTTGAAGGATCTTATCACGAACAAGCGCAAGCTTAAAGACGTTTCCACTGTTGAGTTGCGAGGAGAGTGCTCTGCCATTCTACAGAACAAGCTACCGAAAAAGCTTAAGGATCCAGAGAGTTTTACTATACCATGTTTAATAGGCGATTTAGTCGTAAGTAAGGCATTGGCCGATTTAGGAGCAAGTATTAATTTGATGCCTTATTCTATGTTTAAACGACTTGGTTTAGGAGAGCCCAAACCCACTAGGATGAGTTTACAATTAGCGGATAGATCTGTTAAGTATCCTAGGGGTATCATCGAAGATGTGCTGGTTAAGGTTGATAAATTCATAATTCCTGCAGACTTTGTTATTCTCGATATGGAGGAGGATGAAAATGTTCCTCTAATCTTGGGTAGGCCATTCCTCGCTACTGGAGGAACCATGTTCGATGTTCGTAACGGAACATTGACGTTAACTATAGATGGCGAAAAAGTCACATTCGATATGACCGAATCCATGAAAAATTCCGAGAAATTAGACGATAAATGTTTTTACATTGATGCATGGAACGACTTTTTATCATTGCAGGGACTATCACAACCAGAAACATTTGCTTCAATGTCAGGATTCACAGAGATTGAACAGCCAAGGCATGAACGAACTTTTGAGGTTGACCAAATAGACGCAGACGAAGACGGGGCGGAACCTACCATCGAGGTGTACCCAAGCAAAGAAGAAGAAAAAGAAAAATGTTCAATTAAAGATTCGCCAAATCTCGAACTCAAACAATTGCCCGATCACTTGGAGTACGCGTTTCTGGAGGACGATTCAAAACTTCCAGTGATCATAGCATCAAATTTGGAAAAGGAACAGAAAATCATGCTCCTAGACCTGTTACGGGAGCATAAGAAGGCGCTCGCATGGAAAATATCAGATATTCGAGGAATCAGCCCGACCTTCTGCATGCATAGAATCCTGATGGAAAACGAGTTCAAGCCTGTGGTACAACATCAAAGGCGTCTAAACCCGAACATGAAGGAGGTTGTAAAAGCTGAGGTAATAAAGCTACTTGATGCGGGAGTCATATACCCGATCTCAGACAGCGCATGGGTAAGCCCAGTTCAAGTGGTGCCGAAGAAGGGAGGAATGACGGTGGTATCCAACGAGAAAAACGAACTCATTCCAACAAGGACCGTTACAGGGTGGCGAGTGTGCATTGACTATCGGAAATTAAACGACGCGACACAAAAAGATCACTTTCCTTTACCGTTCATTGATCAAATGCTTGAGCGTTTATCCGGTCATGAATTTTATTGTTTTCTTGATGGTCTTTCAGGTTAGTTGCAGATCCCGATCGCACCAGAAGATCAAGAGAAAACGACTTTTACGTGCCCATTCGGAACCTTTGCATATCGGAGGATGCCTTTCGGACTGTGTAATGCCCCTGCTACCTTCCAACGGTGCATGATGGCCATTTTCGAAAAATTAATCGGTAAATGAATGGAGGTTTTCATGGATGACTTTTCGATTTTTGGTAACTCATTTGAGGTATGTCTTTCCAATCTTAAGGCGGTACTTAAACGATGCGAGGAAACGAACCTTGTGCTAAACTGGGAAAAATGTCATTTTATGGTTAGAGAAGGTATCGTTTTAGGTCATAAGATATCGGCTAGAGGAATCGAGGTAGATAGAGCAAAAATAGAAACTATTGAACGATTACCTCCACCCTCGTCGATAAAAGCAATTAGAAGTTTCTTAGGACATGTTGGTTTTATCGTAGATTTATTAAAGATTTTTCTAAAATTGCTAGACCTTTAACTCGCTTGCTAGAAAAAGATATACTTTATGACTTTATGACCGATTGTATGAATGCTTTTACTCTACTCAAGGATAAGCTTATTAATGCTCCTGTCATGGTAGCCCCCGATTGGAGGCTACCCTTCGAACTAATGTGCGATGCCAGTGATTTTGCAGTAGGTGCAGTTCTGGGGCAGCGACGGGAAAAATATTTCCAGCCGATACACTACGCAAGCAAGACTCTAAATGAGGCACAATCAAATTATACTACCACCGAGTAGGAATTGCTTGCAGTAGTGTTTGCAATCGACAAGTTCCGTCAATATCTTATCCTATCGAAGGTCATCATCTACACGGATCATTCAGCCATTAAACATCTCTTTGCTAAGCCGGATGCAAAGCCGAGGCTGATCCGATGGATTCTACTACTCCAAGAGTTCGACGTAGAGTTTCGCGACCAAAAGGGAACGGAGATCTTGCCGCAGACCACTTGTCGAGACTGGAATAGACATCCAGCGAGGTTACAAAAGAGGAAACAATTCGAGACTTATTTCCCGACGAACACCTTTACGCTACACATGAGGTATCTGAGGAACTTCCATGGTATGTTGATATCGCTAATTATATTGTGGCCAGGATCTTACCAAAGGGATACACAACTCATCAGAAGAAGAAATTCTTCTCAGACTTAAAGTATTACTTTTGGGACGATCCCTATTTGTTTCGAATATGTGCAGATAATATAATTCGACGGTGTGTTTCCTACCCCGAAACAATCAACATCATGGGGCATTGCCACACGGGACCGTGCGGAGGCCATTATGGAGGCAACCGAACCGCACAGAAGGTACTAGAATGTGGATTTTACTGTCCAACAATTTTCAAGGATGCGCAAAGGTATGTAGAAATGTGCGATAGGTGCCAACGGACAGGTAATATCTCTATGCGCAATGAAATGCCTCAGAATTTTATACTCGTTTGTGAAATATTTGATGTATGGGGCATTGATTTTATGGGTCCGTTTCCGACATCTTTTAAAAATCGATATATCCTATTAGCAGTCGATTATGTGTCATTAGACAAGGAACAGCTTCATGAGAGGCAATACGAGGATAAAGACTCCAGGAGTGTTTGGGGTGAGCGAGGAGACCGCTACAAATGCCAAGTTCGAGGCGCTGCAACAACAGATTGCAACTACCAATTCCCAGCTCCAGACGGTGATCAACACACTACTTCCAAAGGGCTGGCAAACACAGCCCGTGCATGCCGTGATGAGCACCACATCACCTCAGAAGCCATACACACCACAGTGCGAGATTTGTGGTGCAGCTCATGAGACCTCAGAGTGCCAGTTAGGGCAGTCACTAGAGCACGTGGACTATATGGGGAATTACCAAGGCCAACGGAGTTACCAACCTCGAGCTCATCCCAATCTGGCTTACGAGAATCAAAACCACCATGGCCAAGGACCACCGGGATTCCAACCTAGACCATCTGGTTTCCAAGGAGGAACATCACGTCCGTATCAGAACGCGTCTGCGGGGTCGGGATCAGATGATATGAGGGAGATGAAGGATATGATGAAGACGCTTCTCACAAATTTCAGCAACACCACTCAAAGCCCACGAGAGTCGAATGACGAAGATGGAGGAGTACATGGAAGCCAACAATGTACGCGCTCCGAATACTGACGCCTCTATCAAGAAGTTGGAGCAACAAGTGGGACAGATGGCGAAGCAATTGGCGGGGCGAAATCAAGGATCACTCCCAAGTTATACCGAACCAAACCCTAAGGAGTACTGCAAAGCGGTTACCCTGAGGAACGGGCGAGTGCTGCAAGAGGTACCCCCAAAAAGAAATCAAATGATAAAGTTGAGGTCGAGATCCACGACGAGCCAGAAGTGGAGGTAAGCAAAGGCGACGATGTTGAGAAGGCCGAAGCTGAAAAGGAAAAGGTCGAGTCTCAAAGAGAAAAGGCAAAGGAGATTGTGCGACCACCGGTGAAGCCGTACCAACCGAAGATCCCTTACCCAGCTCGGTTGAAGAAAGACAAAGATGAGGCGCAGTTCGGTAAATTTATGAATATGTGTAAAGAATTACATATTAACTTACCGTTTGTTGAAGCTATTACGCAGATGCCTAATTTTGCTAAGTTCCTGAAGGACTTGTTGACAAATCGACGGAGCTCGAGCACGTCTCTACAGCATGCCTACGAGGAGAATGCTTGGCGATACTCCAGAACAAGATGCCGAAGAAGCTAAAAGACCCAGGGAGTTTTACTATTCCCTGTCTTATAGGCGATTTAGTGGTTGAGCGTGCTTTAGCTGATATAGGAGCTAGTATAAATTTAATGCCGTATTCCATGTTTAAGCGCTTAAGATTAGGTAAACCACGACCCACTAGGATGAGCCTTCAATTAGCGGATAGATCGTCAAAATACCCTCGAGGAGTTATCGAGGATGTCCTAGTTAAGGTAGGTAAATTCGTGATTTCCGCCGATTTTGTTATCTTAGATAAGGAGGAGGATGATAATGTCCCATTGATCCTAGGTAGACCATTCTTAGCTACAGGCGAGACTATGATAGATGTTAGGAATGGGACGTTTACTCTGACGGTAGATGGCGAGAAAGTTACGTTCAATATGGCTGAATCGATGAAGAAAAGTAATGAGCATGATGATAAGTGTTACTACTTAGACGCTTTTGAGCATGATTTTCTCTTTTCTGTGCAAGGTCTGTCACAGGTCTATGGTGAGGAAGGAACAATTATGGCCATCGACGAGTGCGAGGAGGAGGACGACGACCCCATTATGACCGTCGAGAAAAGCAGCGAAGAAGATAAGGAAAAGAGCTCGGTCGGGGAGCCACCAGTCCTAGAGTTGAAGCCGCTCCCCGACAACCTCGAGTATGCATTTCTCGGAAGCAACGAAAGGCTACCGGTTATTATTTCTTCAAGCCTTAACGAAGAACAGAAGAACCAGATTTTGGGTGTATTAAAAGCGCATAAGAAGGCAATAGCGTGGAAGATATCCGACATCAGGGGAATCAGTCCGAGCTACTGTACGCATAAGATCCTGATGGAGGACGAGTTCAAGCCGGTCGCCCAACGTCAAAGGCGACTTAACCCCAACATGAAGGATGTCGTGAAGAAGGAGGTGATTAAGTTGTTAGATGCAGGGATGATCTACCCCATTCCAGATAGTGCTTGGGTAAGTCCGGTCCAAGTGGTCCCAAAGAGAGAGGAATGACGGTCGTCACCAACGATAAGAACGAGTTAATTCCAACAAGAACGGTAACTGGGTGGCGCGTGTGCAACGACTACAGAAAATTGAATGACGCCACGAGAAAGGACCATTTTCCCTTACCATTTATCGATCAAATGCTAGAAAAACTATCTGGTCATTCATTTTATTGATTTCTTGACGGTTTATCAGGATACTTGCAGATCCCTATTGCACCTGAGGACCAGTTGAAGACCACATTCACCTGCCCCTTCGGTACATTTGCGTACCGAAGGATGCCATTTGGTCTATGCAATGCTCCGGCCATATTTCAACGATGTATGATGGCTATATTTGACGAGTTGGTAGGCGAGGTAATGGAGGTGTTTATGGATGATTTTTCTGTGTTTGGGTCGTCGTTCGATGTTTGTCTTGCTAATCTGAAGCTCGTACTCGCACGTTGCGAGAATACGAACTTGGCACTTAATTGGGAAAAGTGCCACTTCATGGTTCGAGAGGGTATAGTTTTGGGACACAAGATTTCCTCTAAAGGAATCGAAGTGGACCGAGCTAAGTTGGAGACTATAGAAAAATTACCCGTACCAACGAACGTGAGGTCAATTAGGAGTTTTCTAGGACATGCTGGGTTTTATCGTAGGTTCATTAAGGACTTCTCTAAGATTGCACGACCCATATCTAGATTACTTGAAAAGGACGCCCCATTTGAGTTTAATGACGAATGTTTGCATGCATTTAATTTACTTAAGGAGCGCTTATCGCAGCACCTATTATGGTCGCCCCCGACTGGGGGCTACCCTTTGAACTAATGTGCGATGCTAGTGATTACGCAGTGGGAGCCGTGCTAGGGCAGCGCAAAGACAACCATTTCAGGCCGATTTACTATGCCAGCAAGACGTTAGACGCAGCCCAAGCCAACTACACGACCACGGAAAATGAGCTTTTAGCTGTCGTGTTCGCCTTCGATAAATTCAGGTCATACCTTATTTTATCGAAAGTTATTGTTTTTACTGACCACTCTGCCCTTAAGTATCTACTAGCGAAGCCGGATGCCAAACCTCAGCTAATCAGATGGATCCTTCTCCTTCAAGAGTTTGATATAGAGATTCGACACAAGAAAGGCACAAAGAATCTGGCGGCGGATCACCTCTCTCGACTAGAGGAGTCCGAAATCTACAACAAGGACGGCAAAGAGATTCAGGACACGTTCCCAGACGAGCACTTGTACTCAATACAAGTGGTAAGTGACGATACTCCTGTGTTTGCAGATTATGCTAATTATCTTGTCGCGACGGTCCTTCCAAAAGGGTATACAAGTCAGCAAAAGAAGAAATTCTTTTCTGACTTGAAGTACTATTTTTGGGAAGATCCGTATCTTTTCAGGCGATGTGCAGACCAGGTAATACGACGATGCATTGCTTCTCCCGAGACGACAAAGATTCTCGGTCACTGCCATAGCGGACCAACTGGAGGGCATTATGCAGCCAACCGAACAGCTCAAAAGGTACTGGAAAGCGGTTTCTATTGGCCTACGATTTTCAAAGACGCCCAAAAGTACGTTGACATTTGTGATCAATGTCAACGCGCAGGTAATATCTCGAGACGCGATGAAATGCCTCAAAACTTTATTTTAGTTTGTGAGATTTTTTATGTTTGGGGTATAGACTTCATGGGTCCGTTTCCTAGCTCGTATAACAATAAGTACATTCTGGTTGCGGTAGACTATGTATCCAAGTGGGCCGAGGCGCAGGCTTTGCCCAGAAATGATGCTAGGGTGGTCGTTAGATTTTTGCGAATATTATTTTCACGATTTGGGGCACCTAGATGCATAATTAGCGACAGGGGTACACATTTCTGCAACACCTAATTTGCACGTACATTAGAGCGTTATGGTGTTGGACACAGCTTATCTACCACGTATCACCCTCAGGCTAGCGGTCAGGTCGAAGTAGTGAACCGCGAGTTAAAACGTATCCTAGAGAAAACTATAGACGGGAACCGTAAGGAGTGGGCGAATAAGCTTAATGATGCACTGGGCATATAGGACTGCTTATAAGACACCCATAGGGACTACACCGTATAGATTGGTCTACAGGAAGGCATGCCACCTCCCCGTAGAAATCGAGCATAAAGCCTATTCGCCAATCAAGTCATTGAACATGGATTTGGGGGAAGCCGGCGGAAAGCGGCAACTCCAAATTAATGAGCTAGACGAGTGGCGTTTATCAGCTTATGATAACGCTAGGATGTATAAGGAACGCTCGAAAGCCTACCATGACAGCAAAATTAGGCATAAACGAGATTTCAGGAAGGGGACCAAGTCCTCCTCTTTAATTCTCGACTTAGGCTTTTTCCCGACAAACTTAGATCACGTTGGTCGGGACCGTTCACTGTTGAGATTTCAGGTATGGAGCAGGGTACTTTCAAGGTGAACGGACATCGCTTGAAGCATTACCATGGAGGCGAGGAAGACTTGAGCGACAAGGAGGAATACCTCGACTTTCAGCCAGCATAAGAGCATAAGATGTACGTCCGGCTAAGACGTTAAAGAAGCGCTTCTTGGGAGGCAACCCAGGTATTTTCGTTAATGTTTTAGGCATTAGATAAAATAAAACAAAAATAATAATAATAATAATAATAATAATAATAATAATTAAAAAACTGCGAATATTGAGGGAGGGTCTTTGCTTTCGCAACCTGATCTTATATCGCGGTGTTTGCTTAGGATTTTCACAAGTTTTCGTCGATAATCTATCAAAGTGCGAAACTCACAACGCAGAATTAAGAGACGAGATAGGAACGATAGTTTTACTTCATAAAGGATCGTTACATACCATTACAACATGTGAGGGTCCAACACAAAAGCAATTAAAACTGCGAATAACACAAAAGACGGAACAATAGTTTTTCTTGCTTCGTTAATATATATAATGATATTATTAATAATAATATTAATTCATACAAAAAAAAAAGAAAAAAATATATATATATGGGTCACGGCCACGTTCTTAAAGAACTCACGGCCGTGACTAGTTCTTTTCGTGCACTGCCGAACATCACGGCCTACGACTTAGACGTCACGGCCGTGACTTAGCCAAGAGGTTCTCGTAATGACCCGTCCCATACCGGATGTCACTGTAGCATCGGTCCCTACCGGGACCAGTGGGGTTGGGCCCACCACACTCCGATTGATAGTCTGGCGCCACTGTACCACCATTTAACCTTTCAGCGTGCTTCGTCCTCGCTCACACGCACCCTGGGCAAACTTCCCAGGAGGTCACCCATCCCTAGATTGCCCCAAGTCAAGCACGCTTAACTTCGGAGTTTCTATAGATGGGCTCCCGAAAAGGTAGGTCGACCTTGGTGATATGAGTAGTACTATCAATTCTATTATACGATTCTTAGCCTGACACGCCCATACATTGTCAGTCTCAGGGTCCCCTCTCATTCGGGTGTCGGATCGGTTCGTTCATGTACCCCTTCGCCTAGAAGCCTTGTCAGGAGCCGCTCCTTGTCCGTGCACCCTGGCACCGGCGATCACTCCCCGCCCTCTTCGGCCCCGGGCGTCACATGCCCACCAGCTTCCGCCTGGTTCGTCCCCGAACCAGCACCGTACTGCGAGAGGTTGTGCTCTGATACCACCTGTAATGACCCGTCCCATACCGGATGTCACTGTAGCATCGGTCCCTACCGGGACCAGTGGGGTTGGGCCCACCACACTCCGATTGATAGTCTGGCCCCACTGTACCACCATTTAACGTTTCAGCGTGCTTCGTCCTCGCTCACACGCACCCTGGGCAAACTTCCCAGGGGGTCACCCATCCCTAGATTGCCCCAAGTCAAGCACGCTTAACTTCGGAGTTTCTATAGATGGGCTCCCGAAAAGGTAGGTCGACCTTGGTGATATGAGTAGTACTATCAATTCTATTATACGATTCTTAGCCTGACACGCACATACATTGTCAGTCTCAGGATCCCCTCTCATTCGGGTATCGGATCGGTTCGTTCATGTACCCCTTCGCCTAGAAGCCTTGCCAGGAGCCGCTCCTTGTCCGTGCACCCTGGCACCGGCGATCAATTCCCGACCTCTTCGGCCCCGGGCGTCACAGTTCTTACTGCCGCCTGTCACGGCCAGAGACAAACACCTCACGGCCGTGACTCTTACGGTTTTCAATTTTCATATTTATAAATTATATATATCAACAAGAAACAAAAAAAAAGAAAGAAAAGAGGAGTCACGGCCCATGACTCATAAGTCACGGCCGTGACTTGGGAGGGACAGTACACACTGCCCACGTTCACGGCCTGAGACCCTACCACTCACGGCCGTGAACTTGGCAATCTATGCACACCCGCGTCACGGCTTGGTGAACAAGTATTCACGGCCGTGACACTCACGGGCTGCTTAAAAAAATAATTAAAAAATAATAAAAAACATAAAATTATATGAATAAATTAATAAAAAAATAACAATAAAAAAACAAAAATAAATAAAAAAATAAAAAATAATAATAATAAAAAAAAAAGAAAAATACCAAAATAAAAAAATAAAAAAAAATAAACAGAAAAAAAAAACATAAAAGAAAATACCTGTCACGGCCTGTGACTCATGAGTCACGGCCGTGACATTTGCGTAAGGAGCCCACTGCCCCTATTCACGGCCTGTGAATCGACATTCACGGCCGTGACTCTCGCGACTTATACCTACTCTCCCTCTTTCTTTTTCCCTTTTTCTCTTCTTTTCCCTATTTTTTTTCTTCTCCTCTCTCCCTCACGAACCCACCACCTCTTCGACCACCACCGACCGCCGCACCTCTGCACGTCGCCTAACCCCGGCGAAACACACGAACGAAAACGTACCCATCTTTAAATTCGGTAAAATCAACAGGTATGAATTTTCTTTCACCCTAACTTTCGAGTTAGGGGCGATTTCCGAGACTAGTTCGAATTTGGTGTTGTTATTGCTCTTTCGTGGTTAGATTTATGCTGTGAACACAGTGGATTTGCTCTTTTTTGTCCATATATTTTCAATTTGGGATGATAAACCCTAATGCCGAAATTTAGGGATTTTGGGAAATATTGACGAAATTGGTAGCCTTTAGTGGTTTATTTAGCGTTGATTAATCGTTTCGAAGAGTGTGCTTGGTTGACCGATTTTTGAGATTAGAGAGAGTATTTTAGCTTGTCAATTATGTGTTCGACAAAATGCCACATTGAACTTTTCATATGATTCTTGTTTATGAAATGTCTGTTTTGTCGCTACGTTGGTCGAGTCAAGCTGTGTTGATCATCTTCTTCTCGCAACTCACATATGGATTTCTAGGTACTATGGGTCGAAGCCGCTCAGCTACATTACGTAATCAAGCTTCGGGGTCGCCGGTACGTCAACGGCGACGCGCGGGCGCAACGTCACTGTAGCCTCTATGAAGCAGTTTGACGATGAGACGCAGCAGGCCAGATATAATCGGCTAAAGGACATGCAGTTCATATCAACGGATATGATTGACCACGACACGCTGGCGAAGCATCACATCGACCAGCAAGTGGCCGGGTACGTATCACTCAGTGGATGGCTCGAATTCTTCCACATTGACGAGCCAGCGTACAAAGAGTTGACCCTGGAGTTCCTCTCCACCTTCTCCCTCGAGGAATACGGGCATAACGGAGTCAAGTTCCGGGCATTTAATGAGGGGAGAACGGTGGCTGTCGATGATTTTTTCCGGGCTCTTGGAATGTCGATACCATTTTTCGGGCGCGTCGGGCCATTTCCGGATATGCACTACAAGGACTACCTTGAGAATCCGACGGAGCGCCAGGCCTGTTGGGCTGAACTCGAAAGGCCCGACGAACCCAACTTTAGCGTAAAAACCTCGAAGGCGTCTTCGCTCAGGAGTTCAGGCATGCGCTACATCCACCGTCTGCTATCAACCTCGCTCACACCAAGGGGCGACTCGCACGGCGCGATTGGCCTTCGCGATTTGTTATACTTAGTCAAGATGCAGCGAGGTCAACAGGTGCACTTAGGTATGGTCATGGCCCACGCCTTTAGCGCGCAGGCAGATGTTCGTAGTCACGGGAAACTCACAATGGGGCCATTTGTTACGAAGGTTGTCAAGGGGCTCAACATGTAGCCAGCAAATCCACCAGAGATGGAGATCGTGGGTGGACGAAATTTGGTGAACGAGGAGATGATGTTAAAGATGAAGATGCTGATCAAAGCTCCCACGTGGTCCCGATCGAATAAGGTCTACTTTTGGCACGAAGTCTATCGTGGACAGACGGACCTCGGAGACGCATTCCCCGAGCCACTAGCTATCGAGACTCCGGGACCATTTCCAGTGGACCCAGACACTGCCGGCCCTTCCTATTCCTCCGGCTATCACGAGGGCGAATCGTCAAGTGTAGCGCCTTACGCATCAGCCGCAGAGCTTAACGCATTGCGCCAGGAGATGATGCGCTTCAACAGCGAGGCGCTGCGTCGCGACGAAGAAGCACGGCTCTTCAACGAAGAAACACGGCGCCGACAGGAAGAATATGAGCGTCGAAATGAGGAAGCCCACCGTCGCTACCGTGAGGAGCAACAGCGCTACGACCAGGCCCTTCAAGCCATGGACGCTGCGGTCAAACTTACACAACAGTCGCTGTCATTCATGCGCCCAAGGCCGCCCTCCCCACCACCACCGTCACCTTAGTATCATTTGCTATGTGTTGTTTATCAAGTAGTACTCTTTTTGTGTTTGGTCTAGTAGTCATGAACTTATGATAACTACGACTCTTTTGTTATCTTTTATTATTTCCTCCGTGCGGTTAATTTTCTTTTTAGTGTTTTCAGGAAACGTGTCAGGAATTCCGTCACTACGACTCAAAATATTTCAAAATCAGTTGAACCGACCATGTTCAACTACATCAAATGCTCGAGTCAGGAGCACGTCACTTTTCTTCAGGGGAGTCACGTTCTTTTCAACTTCTCTTACCTTTCTTTTATATATTTTACACGTTGAGGACAACGTGCATCTTAAGTGTGGGGATGGGATTTTTGTTGGGGAATTTCGTTGAAAATTTACGTGAAATTTTTTTTTATGACGTGCTGTGGTTATTTAATCTATGAAAATCTTGCATGGTTGTTTGTGTTCATCTCGAAGTTGGATTGCATTTTAGGGAGTCTTGTGAGCGATAAAGACATGCATTCGTGATTTAATCTTTTCAGCATGAATAGACATAGTGCGCCTTTGAGAGATTCACACACATAACCCATGTTCCGTTGTGAGAGTTTGAGCTGACGAGCTTCTGCTCATTTTTCTTGGTTGTGTGAGTAGTGCATAATTTACGTCTCTCTAGAACTTGGTTGTTTGATACGCATTGAAATTGCTTATAGTGTGTTTTGTATGAATATGACGAAGGCATTAGGAAATAAGTCAATGGCCAAAGTTCCCTACCGCGACTGATCACCGTAGTTAGCCACTTTGAGCCTAAGCCTTTTTATTTCTTAAACCTCGTATTTTCATAAGCCGCTAACCTAAATACCCTCCAAAGATCATCTGAACCCGAGTTAAGTAGAAGTGAAGGCGAATGTCAAAGTCGAAAAGTGTAGTCAGATGACGCCTCAAGGACAACGCCGAAAGCAGTCGAGAACTCTTTCTTCAACAAGAAAAAGGGCAGCGCACCGCCGCAATGCGAAGAGTGATTTGAGTAAAAAAAAGAGAAAGAAAGGAAAAAAAAAGAGAGAAAGAGAGAGAAATGGCGCTGGAAGGAGGAAAAGTGAAGCAGAAAGAAAATGAGCTGTTGCGAAAAGAAAGAAAAGAACCTTTCCTTCGATATTCTTCCAGTCTCAGGAATTCCACATCATCTCATTTTGAGACTTGGGAGAAGAAAGGCTTAGTGGAACGTAGCAGAAATAAGAGGAATATGAAGACGGTGTAACCAGAAAAGCTGATTCTTGGCACGCTTTAGATAATGACATGAAGACCTACACGACTGCTACTCATATGTGATTCCACTACCACCTCATCACTACCCCATTTAATCCGAAAAAGACCTTCTGGTTCATGCTTACTGCTTTAAGTAGTAGAGGTGCGATTGACTTGCAAGCATATGGTTTAGACTAGATTATTGCATGAATTGAGCGATTCATAGATTTATTAGCCTATACACTGAGTGATTTGAGTGAATCCCTGCGAGGTGTGGATCTCGATTAGTAGTGCTAAGGAAATTCGTGTTGATAAGTGCTGATCATTATTTGTAGTGTCTATAATTGTTTGCTTGATTCCATTTGGTGCTTTCCATCTGCATTGGTGAATTGTGAATGGTCGTGACATTATCTTGATACCCTTTTCTTGTTTTTAATTTGCTCGAGGACAAGCAAAAGCTTAAGTGTGGGGAGGTTTGATAAACGTATTTTAATACGTTTATTGTTGTATTTATTTCGGTTATAATAGGAAATTATTGGTCATTCCATGCATTTATTGGCTCTATTTAAACCCATTTAAATATTGTAGGACCTTCGAATGGTTATCGAGCGAAAAGGAACGAAAACGAGGCGAAACGACGCGAAAAGGACTAAGTATGAAGCTTCCAGGCAATGTTCAATGCCGTGAATCACCTCGCAGGAGGCCGTGAACGTGGGCAGTGAGCTCAAGAAGGCATAAACCTTAAGTGTCACGGCCGTGAATACTCATGCACGAAGCCGTGAACGTGGACAGAGAGCTGAAAGATGGAAAAGATCTCAAGTGTCACGGCCATGAGCGACATGCACGTGGCCGTGACCCTCTGCAGAAGCGAAGCTACGCAACACTGTCCATCGTCACGGCCGTGAACTCCCTTGCAAGAGGCCGTGACGCATCACTGAAGCAAAAATGATGGAATTTATACAATGTCACGGCCGTGACTGTTCATGTAAGAAGCCGTGACTTGTGGCAGGAAGTCAAGATTTAGGGTTTAAGCCTGTGTCACGGCCGTGAATCATTATGCAAAAGGCCGTGAAGGGTTTTAGAAAGCACATAATTGAATTATTCACGGCCGTGAGGGCCCGTTAAGTGGCCGTGAACGTGTCAAATTTCAGGGTTAAGGCCCAAATTCGAAGCATAAAAGGGGAGTTCTTCTCAGAACTCAACCCTAACCTTGGAGAGCCGAAACCTAAGAGAAAAGAAGGGGAAAAAGAACCCTGGAAGCCGCTCCTTCACTCGGAGACGTTCGGGAGACGATCCAACAACGCAGTCACGCCCATTTGATCGAGGAACGAGAGCTCCGCCTCAAAAACGCCTTGCTCACTTCTTAGGGACGATTTATGAGTTCTCTATCCTCGTTTCCCTTGAATCTCGTTGTTGGTTTGTCTAATATGAGGAGCTAATCATCTTATGTGTTTGGGAGTAGATGAACGTTGGGTTATGTAGTAGTTAAGGCGTAGGATAATAGTGAACACGTGTATTCGACTATTTATCGTTCTATGATATTACTTCTTTGCCTCAATATGTCTATGTGTTGATGTAAAAATGTGGTACATCGTTTAGGGCGACAGCTAAATAACGATTAGGCCATTCGTAGACGTTAGGATTCGAGTATAGGGCGAGAGCAAATACTCGATCCTCGCCGTTTGGTAATCGCTGATATTAGATTCCCACGTACGTTTAGGGCGACAGCAAATCCGTGAGTGGGTAGGAAATTACTGCGATTTAGTCGATATTCATGTAGGAGCGATATTCCGTAGCCTTAGCCGACAACACCCTTCGGGATTCGAATCCCGAACACATATTTGTCAACTTAAGTCACTCGTATTATTTCTAGTTGTGCTCCCTTAGTCTTCTATTTCATTAGGTTGCTCTTCAGGTGTGATCGTGGAGATCAAGGCCTCTGTCTCAGGCATAGTCGCCTCTCGAAGTGGGCTGGGCCTCGTTTCAGCTTCAAGCGGTGCTTCCTTGCTAGGAACTTCCTCAAGCGATTCCTGAAGCGCTTCTAGAACGATTGGACCCTCTTCTTCGAGTTCTTGTTGCGGGGCTTCGACTTCCAACTCACATGCCACCTCATCAATCAGCGTGGCTTCCGGATCTCACATTTGAGCTTCTTGAGTTGGAGGCTCCAGTTCTAGTTCCTAGGCTACTTCATCGATCAGCACAGCCTAAGGACTTGGTTGTTGGGGAGGGCTCACATTGAAGTCTGTCGGGGGCCCTCGGATCATCGCCTCGGTCAGGTGATGTTCCCGACAGTAGTGTTTGTACACGTCTCCCGTGGGGTCGGCGAGACGGAGAAGCTCAAAAGAAATAGGCATCGAAGGCCGGTCGAGGTCTGTGAGCTTGGGGTGATGAAAGAACTTGAGCTTGGGCGGTTGGTAGTTCCCACGAGGAGGCAGTCGAGGAATATTCGCGTGGACGTTCATTTGATGAGCAATGAGCACGGAGAACCACCTGGCGTACGGCAGATCCTTCAATTTCTTATTATGCTTCTGCCTGATCAATTCTGCTAGATCGTTCCAAATCAACTGGGCAACATCGTAGTTCCTAGAGAAGACGATGCTGTGGAATATACGAAGAATGTTGCCGTTGCCCTTGTCAAATCCTACGTGCTTTGGCGATAGACACTTGTTGATAAGTGTCTTCCATGGATGCGGGATCCCGTTGCTCTGAACTTTCGCTAGCTTTACGAGTGGCGGTCGGTATCCCATTTGTAGGAAATCTCGCACCATTTCAGCATCCGAAGGCATTGGGTAGTAGTTGTGGCTGAAGGGTAAGTCCAAGACCAATCCAAATTGGTTCTTGTCCACACTTATATGCCGCATCCCGAGCATCGTGGCCTTGAATGCATCCCCAAAACTGCTGGAGATAGACCATAGGCACTGATGCCGTCGTCGTAAGTGCATTCCACAGGGGATGGCCTTGAAGAATGGACACTATTATCTCGTCTGAGCACCGAAAGGTGGTCAGATCGAGCTGGAACTTGGTGTCCTGAACGCTGATATACATTTCTTTGCGTAGATGTTGTTGTATGCGGGATAATGATCCATCGGAAAATGATAAGAAATAAGAAATAAGAAAACTCATTAGTTCAATTTTAAATTGAGTCGAAAATTATCATATCAAACTATAATACTCGAACAGTTTATTTCATGTTTGATAGACATGTAAAATATAATTTTTTTTTTTTCCCAAAAAAAAATAAAATATAATTTTGCACAAAGGTCATACGGATTCCCATGACAATTAAAAATTCTTTTTGTTAGACTTCTCTATTCTATATTTCTAATCTATATTTCTTTATTTCTTTCGAATTAGCTAATTAGTTATAACTAATCAGACATTCCTCGTCGTTCATTGGTATTTCATTGGGAAAAAGGGACATTAATAAAAAACAAATCGACCATTCAAGTATACCAAATTTCATGGGATAAATAGAAGGAATCTAAACATATGGGATATATATCAATCTATATTGAATTGCCGATACAGAAATGATAAAATCCGAAGAAACGTAATGGTATCTATTGATTTTTCGGAAGTTACATATAAGACATATAAGATATTTATCGAAAAAATTTTAAATGTTGAACGCTCGTATACCACTGTTCACTCCGTTCTTTTTATCGCTCGAGAATTGTCTTTGCAATCGAATTGCCTAAGTGCGGATATTACAAATTAATGTCTCCGTTCAATTTTTCGATCGAGAAATTTTATTCGCTAGGTTCGCTAAAGTGGTAAGGACTTAGGAAAAATTTACGAAGTGTTGAAGTGTTAGGCGTGGTACTGTAGCCGATTAATTTTACGATCGAGAAAAATGATTTCCGCGTAAATTTACGATCGAGAAATTTTTCGCAAGTGAATAAAATTTTTCATCGTGAAATTTATCGAGCGAGAAAGATTTGGATTTTAAAAACGTTTCGCTGCGAAGTTTGTCGATCGAGAAAATAGTCAACGAGAAACAAAGTCAATCGCCGAGAAAATTTTCGATCGAACAAAATCATTGCCGCGTATTTTACGATCGAGAAATTTAGCGTCGAAAAAATAATTTTATCGCCGCTAAAATTTGTCGACCGAAATAAAATGAAATCGAAAATTCTATATGCGATGATAAGCTATGCGCTCGAGATAAATTGCATCTATTTTATCTATTTCGCTCTTATATTTTTCGCTCGCATAAAATTCTAATTAGAATTAACATTTCTCGATGGTTAGTAATCTTTCGGTCAAAATCTTCTATCTTAGCGACTAACTCAATTTTAGCGATCGAAAATCTTTTACGATCCTAATAGTACTAAATTGAATCGGAATTCAAATAAGACTGTTTGCGTCGAGCAAATTCTTCGACAACTTCAAAACTTCAAAACCCTAGTTAAGTCGAAACTCTAATTTCAAGCAGAAGACTCAGATTTTCGAAAGTTTATACAACTAGATTTAAGCGAAAACATCAAAGCTATCTTAAAAACGCAGTTATTAACCCAGATAATCACACAATAATGTCTTAATCACTGCAAAATAGCATTCGAGTTTTCACAGTTAACAGATGAAATTCTAACACTAAACAAACGAAAAATCACAGAATGTAGATACAAACCGAGTTTAAAAACACGCAAACATCAAATAGTCGACGATTCTACCTTAGAAAGATGATAATCAGTTGAAAACTAAGAGTTTTAGTAGATTTTTGGGTTTGTCTTTTCTAACAGGGTTTTGCGCGAGTGAATTTCTATCGTCGTTGTAGAGTTTTTCAATTGGGGTTTCTGCGTGTAATAGGGATTTTCGACTACAAAAAGTAACGTACAACACTTCATAGGGCGCCATCCCGATAGTATCTTGGTAGCTATCGTTGTAAGAAAACTCGATTAACGGAAGGTACTTGCTCCAACTCCCTTTGAAATCAAGTACACATGCTCGCAACATGTCTGGAGTATTAAAATCGTTCTTTCAGATTGTCCGTCCGTCTGGAGGTGGTAGGCTGTGCTGAAAGATAGTTTCGTCCCCATGGCTTTCTGTAACCCCATCCAGAAGTTGGACAAAAATCTCAAATCTCGATCTGACACGATCGAAATCGGGATCCCATGGAGTCGGACTATTTCTTGGATATAGAGTTCAGCATACTTCTCCATGGTGAATGTTGCACTAATTGGTAGGAAATGAGCAGACTTAGTCAGCCGGTCCACGATTACCCAAATAGCGTCGTGCCCCTTTACGGTTTTCGGAAGACCAACGACGAAGTCCATCGTAATGTTGTCCCATTTCCACTCTGGAGTTGTGAACGGCTGAAATATTCCCGCAGGTCGCTGATGTTCTGCCTTTATCTGCTGGCAGGTCAGACATCGATTCATGAAATTGGCAATATCCCTCTTTATTCCCGGCCACCAATAATTGTTTCGTAAGTCCCGATACATCGTCGTTGCACCAGGATGCACCAAGTAAGTGGTAGTATGTGCTTCCGTCATTATATTTCGGCGGACCTCTTCATCACTAGGTACATACATGCGGCCTTTGTACGTTAAACTGCCGTCTTCACGAATTTTGAAGTCTGACAGGACATCTTAATTCTGCCCTCCTTGAATTTCTGATATTCGTCGTCCCTCTGGACTTCGACTATCTGATCTAACAGATTCAGTTTGAGGGTAAACGCTGCCATTCTTGCTTCGACTTCTCCGATTTTGAGTGCTTTTACTCCAAGCTGGCACAATTCTACATTCACAGCTTTACGACTCAACGCTGCGACTACATTGGCCTTACCCAGGTGGTAGTTGATTACGTAATCGTAGTCCTTCACGAGTTCGAGCCATCGTCGTTGCCTCATATTTAATTCCTTCTGGGTGAAGAAATATTTTAGGCTTTTGTGGTCTGTATAGATCTCGCACCTTTCTCCGTAAAGGTAGTGCCGCCATAGTTTTAGTGCGACACCACAGCAACGAGTTCCAAATCGTGCGTAGGATAACTCTACTCGTACTCCTTTAATTGTCTGGAAGCATATGCAATGACCTGTCCATTCTGCATAAGCACGCATCCCAAGCCATTCTTCGAGGCGTCACTATAGACTGAAAAATTTCCGGTTCCTGACGGTATTGTTAAAACCGGAGCGGTCGTCAGTCTTTTCTTCAGCACCTGGAAGCTTTGTTTCAGTCCACTTGAACGGGACATTCTTCTTCGTCAGGTTGGTGAGTGTTGAGACAATGCTGGAAAAATCTTAAATGAATTTTTGATAATACCCAGCAAGCCCGAGAAAGCTCCGTACTTCCATGGGAGTGGTCGGTCGTGGCCAATTCTCTATTGCATCGATCTTGCTGGGGTCCACCGAAATTTCGTCCCCAGAAACTATGTGACCCAGAAATGCCATTTGTTCCAGCCAAAATTCGCACTTCTTGAACTTCGCGAACAACTGTTTCTCCCGTAAAATCTCTAGGACCGTTCTCAAATGCTCTTCGTGTTCCTCATTTGTCTTAGAGTAAATAAGAATGTCGTCTATAAAGACGATGACGAACCGGTCCAAGAATCTCTTGAAAACTTTGTTAATCAATCCATGAAGGCAGCCGGCGCATTCGTCAGTCCGAAAGGCATGACCAAGAATTTGTAATGGCCGTACCTTGTGCTGAACACTATCTTTGGAACATCCTCCTTACGGATTTTCAATTGGTGATATAAGAACGCAGGTCGATCTTTGAGAATACTGTCGCCCTTGCAGTTGATATCGATTTTGGGCAACGGATATTTATTATTAATCGTGATCTTATTCAGTTCACGATAATCGATGCACAGTCTCATCGACCCGTCCTTCTTTCTTACAAACAACACCGGCACTCCCCGATGTGAGAAACTTGGTTGAATGAATCCTTTCTCCAGTAATCTTCTAACTGTTCCTTTATCTCCCGTAATTCATTTGGCGCTAGCCGATACGGGGCTTTAGATACTGGGGCCGCCCCAGGCACCAGGTCGATGGTGAACTCTATTTCCCGATCGGGTGGTAAACCCGGAAGGTCATCGAGAAAAACATCAGAATATTCGCTCATAATTGGAACCTCCTCAAGTTTTGGTGGAGGGGATTCTTCGACTTTTACTGCAAACATAAGGAAAGACTCGCAACCTGAATCCAGGAGTCGTTGAGCCTTAAGAGTTAAGATTTGAGCAATTTTATTTCTGCTGCTTTTCCAGAGAATACAAACTCGTCTCACTCGGGTAATAGAAATCTCACTAGTTTCTTAGAGCAATCGATCATGGCCCCGTATTTCAAAAGCCAGTCCATCCCGAAAATTATGTCATAATCATTCATCGGGATTACGATTAAGTCAGCATTTAGGTCCCTACCTTCTATATTCACTGGACAATTTTCTATCAGTAGATTAGTCCTAGTTGGCTTTTCGTGAGGTAAAGACACCACGAAGTCACATCCAGAATGGGTGGGATAGATTTCCGCCCTAATCACATAGCTAGCCGACACAAACGAATGTGTGGCTCCGGAATCGGTCAAGATTGAAGTAGGTACGTGAAGGATTTTCAACGTACCTGTCACCACTGCCGGGTTGGCTTCCACCTCCTCGTTTGTCAGGGTAAATACCCGAGCTGGCATCGGTGGGGGTCGGATGAGTGGTTGATTTGGAACTTGGGGGTAAATACCCGAGCACGCCCTGCGGGCAGTTCCTAGCCAAATTCCCCACCTTTCCGCACTAGAAGCATTGCGGCGTGAAATTTGGTCTTGCTCCAAAGCACGCTCCATGGTGGTAACGTCCGCATTGATGACATTGGGGCGCGATGTTCGGGGGTCGGTTTGGGATATTCCCCGGCCCATGCTACTGGCTCTGTTGATTCCCTCGGTTGTTTGGGCCTTTGCTAAAGAACTGGCGCTTTTTGCTCCCTCCTCCCTGTTGTCCCTCAACTCTTCTCTTTGCTTCCTGCGCCTCCGCAATCCTGGTCTCTGCTGTTCTGCCAGGGTCTCCCGCTCGGCAATACGAGCGTATGTCTTCCCTTCCGTATCATACGTGCTCACGTTCCGGAAGATCTCGGGCTTGAGACCCTCCAAGAAGCGCTCAAATCTTCAGCTCATCAGTCGCCACCATATGTGACGCGAACCTTGATAGTTGCTCGAACTTGCATACGTATTCCGCCACCGGCATCCCTTCTTGCTTGAGGTTAATAAACTCGTTCATCTTCCGTGCTCGATCCGGCGCTGTGAAGTACTTCCCCCGGAAGAGCGTCTTAAACCTCTCCCAGGTCATGGTAGCTGGGTCTTCGAGTACTTGCACGGTGTCCCACCAATATCCCGCATTTCCACGTAGCATAAGCGTGGCGCACGTCACCTTCTCGACATCGGGCAGATGGCTTATGCGAAACATGCTCTCTATCGTCCTAAGCCAATCCTCCGCCATGGTAGGATCGGCGGCTTCCTCGAAAGTCGAAGGATTTAACCTCCGGAATCTCTCTCCCGCAACCTCTACCCGTTCTAACCCAGGCGACGTATGGCGTTCAGACGAGCTCTGGCGATGAATGAGCTCGTTGATTTGATACGACTATCGTCGAATTAGGTCAGTCAGTTGGGAGATAGTGGAGCGTTCGTCGTTCGTTGGGGACTCCGACCCCGACCTATGACTAGGTTCGCCTACAAACTCTCTACGTGTTCTCGGCATCACAACAGGCAGGTATTAGTCACTACTCATTTCTTATCAAGTGTTAGAACTTACAGGCAAGGCTCGTTCTCCCGGCTTTTGAGCGGCGGTACATGGAGAGTCTTCAGAATCTAGAGCCGAAGCTCTGATACCACCTGAAACGACCCCACTTTTCTAATTAAGATAATTGGCTGATTTTCCGCAACGGAAGCTGCGGAAAGCCCATTTAACAAAAACTTTTGAAATAAATAACAATAAATATCATAAATATCGTTTTACAAAAGGTACAATCTATACACGGGCCGAAGCCCCAAAAATCAAAACAAACTAAAGCCGCTCCACAGGATGCATCCATGTACCGGTCTCGCCATCAAAAGTCCGTGGAGTTACCGCCACCAGCCGCTAACCTAGTCATGACGTTCGCCGACGTTGGACTCATCATTACCTACAACAAATGAAGGCCTGAGCAATTCGCTCAGTAGGTGAATTTATGCAAATATGCACTCAATCCCAATCCCGACACCTCACCACATTACAAAATGCAATGCACGCTCGTTCCACACTCTACTCTATAATGATCTAATGATTTTATTATAATGTATAAACATAAGATTAAATAGTGCCTCGTATTTGATATAATTTCCAATAAAGTTGGAATGCTGGACATTCTGCTCTAACACTTCTATATATAGTATGTTGCAAAAAGTATTAATTAATGGTGAAACTATAACCTATTATTAATAGTTAGCGAGTGGTTTCCTTTAAAATTTGTCAATTAAAAATACTCTTAGATAAAAGAAATTGGCAAAACAAATAATATTCAAATTTACAGTTTCTTTTATGCGGCGAAGTGACGGAAGAATCTCTTCACTATACTTATCGCCAGCTCTAGCAGCGCTGGTTTATCATTTTTGGCGGGCACGGAACTAGCGTTGGCATGCGGGTGCGAGTCGGACAAAGGAGCAAAGGATGCCATGTACATGGTGTAGCACGGATGATGACCATGGATGATCGTTGGCGTTTGCGGCTAACTAGGCTTCGTCGAATTTTGTGCGTTGCTTGGTCGTAGTTTATTTTTATTTTGTTTTACGCGTTGAGTTGATTTTGTTACTGGACTTCACGCCCACCTCCTATGGTGGGCCCGGCCTTTTCCCTTAACAATCTGTGTATAGCTTACATATATAATAGTGACCTTTCTAAAAACAATAGTTTTTTATCCACCCTAGGACTTTTTAAAAGGAGTATAAATACCCATCGTACAATTAAATTTCAATAGTGGCATTTCTCATGTGAGAAAAAAAAAGTAGCCAATGAGCCCTCAGTCCTACTGGCTGAGGGGGAGGTGCTTAGGGTCATGTTGGGAGAGGTCCTGGGTTCGAATCTCATCCCTGTGACATTTCCCTAAGCCTGCCCACATGGGCCCAGACATGTGCGATTGACCTGGTCGACCTGTTTAGCAGGTAGTGGGTCGGCCCCGGGGTTTACCATCGGCTTTACCCGGTTACCAAAAAAAAAAAAAGTATGTTTATTGGGTAGAAAAGAAAATACAAGTACATTTATTCATCGGTTTCGAAAAAGTGAGTGTGGACCCATCAACGTTTTTGCTGTTGGCTTGGATATTTTTTTAAAATATATTTTGTTGATTTCTCTCTCAACTTTACCAATCGTTGTACAGGTGAATTCTATCTTTTTCAACACTTCGATCGTATCGGAGGGGGGTTTAAGTTAAACTGTGTCGAGTTGTGTATTTTGCGTGAGTAAATCTTTCTTATTGTGCTGAGATCAAAGCTTGAAGTTGGTGTCATCTGATGATGGTGGGAAGAAGAGTTCTGAAGTCCGTTCAAGTTGTGCTTGCTCATGGATTGCTTTTCATTTTCACTCTTGCACTTTCCCTCAAGATTCCTCGTGTTCTAAACTGTTCTTGGTGGTTCGTATCCCTTCTTTTCTGGGTTTTATCTCTTTGTTCTGCTTCGATTTATGTTCTGTGTGATGATGTAAATGGATTAATCTAGTCAGCTGAACTGAATATAGGGGTTTCGATTTTGATGTCATGGGCTTAGAGATTCGGCTTCGTAAATTTAATATTTCTCAATTTAATGTCTGTTTTCGACGAGTTTGAATTCAGGATCGTGATTTCTTTCATTTTTCGCTGAAAGGTTGATATTGGATTAGATGTGGGATTTATCAGTGGTTGAACTCAGGATCATTGTGCAGTTTGTTTCTTTCGTTTCGTTCTGCTTTTGTATATAATAAAGTTGTGAAATTAGCACGATTCGGAGATTCTGGCGATGTGTAGATTTCTGACTTGAAAGAAATTTTTCTATATTTTTCTGCATCATTCTCATTGTTTTCCGGTTCTTGAATATGTTTTGATACACTGAATGATGTGGATGACTATAAATAAGATCAAACGATATCCATTCCAAATGTAGGTTGATATTTTCGCCTCTTTGGCTATTTCATGCTGTTGTTGCAAGAGGCAGATTCTCACTGCCTGCTCCATCTATGCCTCATGGTCGTCATGTATGGTGATATATTTCTAATAAGTTCTTCGACAATAAAGTTTTTTTTTTTTTATATCTTAAACAATTGAAGAATAAATCACTTGTTACTCGTTTTAATCGACATATAGTGGGCTCCTTTTCATGCAATTGTGGCTGCTCCACTGCTTGTGGCTTTCGAGATTCTCCTTTGCGTGCATTTAGAGAGAAGTAATGGTAAATATCATATTCTTCTATTCATTACAACTGCTTATATAGTTATGAAGGTTTCCTGTAATATCTTTATGTTGACTGATGGCAGCTCTAAGTCTGAAGATTGTCTTTATGCCTTTGCTGGCTCTTGAAATCGCAATCTTGGTCGATAACATAAGGTCTTCTTATACTCTTAGACGAGAAATTTTATGATGCAGTGGAAACAATAAGGCATTAAGTAGAGTTTTTATGCGTCGTTTTCTTTTTTCTTTTTTTTTTCCTGGTCGTGAAGGATGTGTCGGGCCATTATGCCTGGAGAAGAAGAAAACATCAGCGACGAGGCAATATGGGAGACTCTTCCAGTAAGTTCTAAGCATTACGGTATATCCTCCATGACTGATTAATACGATGCACATGGTTCAACTTCAACTTATGCATTCTCGATTTTAATCTTATCATTGTATTGATTTAGTTCAAATTATAAAGCAGGCGAAATGAAAACCGGTGAAACCTCTTTTGTTATTTTCAATTTTTTTTTATATATCTAATATTGATAGGGTGTTGTTAGGTGGGCAAAGTACGTCTAATGGTAGTTTTGTTATGTGCTTAAGTAATTGCTAATGTTCCATGATAATTTATTTTTACAGCACTTCTGGGTTTCTATCTCCATGGTCTTCTTCATTGCAGCAACAATCTTTACGCTTCTGAAGTTATGTGGTAATGATTAATCTCCATGATATTGTTATTGTTGATAATTGTTGTTCGTTTTTGAACACATACCTAGAGGGTTTGAAACAAAATACAAATTTACTGGAACGTAAAAATTTGAGATTTATTGTTTGATAAGGATAAATCCTGCTTATTTTCTGCACTGAAACTATAATCTTTTGTCCTTTGTCTTTTATTTAGGCGATGTAGCAGCTCTCGGATGGTGGGATCTGTTCATCAATTATGGGTAAATTTAACAAACCTATTTTTTTCCCTATTTTATTACATCTCATAATCTCTCATCCAGTGTTATCAATGGCGAATGGCGGAAAGCCAAAAACCCGCCATATATTCATGGCGTGGTGGGAATATGGCGGAATATGCTGGATTATGGCGGATTATGGCGGATAGCGGGGCATGGCAGAAAGCTTAAAAACCGCTACGCCATACGCGCCATGGCGGTTTTTTAACAACACTGCTCTCATCTTCTTACTCTTTTTCCTTCCATTTCTCAGTGTTGCAGAATGCTTTGCTTTTCTAATATGCACGAAATGGTACAATCCTGCAATTCATAGACATCCTGACATTGGTACTACACAGGGATCATCGTCTTCGTTAAACATAAGAAACTTAAACTCTTCGTCGAGCATTAGATCTCTTCAATGGAACGGAAGCATCTTTATGTCTCCCTTGGAAGATGATCGACAAGGAAGGATGTGTAGTTTACAAGACATTGGTGGGCATGTAATGAAAATTCCCTTCATTGCTTTTCAGGTCATGCTCTTCATGTACCTTGAGGTATGTATGTCAAGTAATAGAACGAATATGTTTCCTCTATATAGTTCCTATGATCAAATCCATTATATTTCATTTCAGGGAACTCCAAGTGGTGCTAAGTATATTCCCATCCCAGTTTTGTTTTTTCCTCTTCTTCTTCTCCAAGGAGTTGGATTTTCGTTCGCTGTTTGTAGACTTTTCGAGAAAATATCCAGCGGTGAGGAACAGATGGGAAGCTCTTTTAGGCTTCCGCAGACGGCGTATGATTACATGGGAATAATGCGACGTGGGTCGAGGTACTCTTACTAAAAGTAAAAAAATATTTATTTATTTTTTTTTTGATGAAGATAGGATTTCTTCATACACACACAGATTACTCGGCTGGTGGTCCATAGATGAAGGAAGTAGAGAGGAGAGAGCTCGTCTTTTTTACTCTGGGGAATCTTACGGTACTTTTTCCCCTGATGCAGTAAAGAAAATGCCAAGAGCTGAACTTGCAAATGAGGTGATCGAGCATTGTTACGCTTGTTTTAGGATTAAAATCTTGTTTCTCTCAAAATTAGTGTCTTTATTTCTCTTCTCTTCTCAGATACTAAGACTTCAATCAGCGCTAGCTTCGCAGACAGAGATCACAAACACAAGCCAGGAGGAATTTGAAAGGCTTCAAACTGTAATTATTTATTATAAATACATACGTGAACCAAAATTGTATCATCTATTTATCTGATATATCTTGATTGTTTTTATTTTTGTTTGTCAGGAAAAGATACTGTGTCGTGTTTGTTTTGACGATCAAATAAGCGTCGTTCTTCTACCTTGTAGGCACTATGTTCTTTGCAGGTAAGTGTTGCATTGCCAATATATGTAATATAATTTCCTTTTTCCTATCTCCTACTGAAAATTTTCTGATGGTGGATGATGATGATGATTATTATTATTATCTTCTTCTCTTCTTCTTCTTCTTCTTCTTCTTCTTCTTCTTCAGCGCATGTGGGGAGAAGTGTAAAAGATGCCCTATATGTCGTGTTTCTGTCGAAGATCGCTTGCCTGTATCTGATGTATAGCAGCTGCTCTTCTTATCTGATTTGCGTCCATTATTGTTATAATTGTTGTTGTATAGAGAGATGGAGGAGCGATTTCAGTTTTCAAATATGTTATCTCGCCTTCCTAGTGATGTATGTAAATGGCATGTGCAAATTATACTATTCAATTTCATTTATGTGGTTGAACAGCACATGGAATTTTGTTCGAAACAGCTATTGTTTTATGTGTCAGTTCTTCGCTTGATCTGATTTTAACGACACTGCAAAATTTGAATTTTTAAACGCCAACTATCGTTTGTGATAGGCAGGTGCCTGGGTTTTCCATTTTTATTTTTCTGCCGTCTCAATGTAAGGTAATTGATAAGTCTTTGACAGCGATGTCAAATTTGAATGCCAACTATTGCTTGTGATCATATAGAATGTGGTGGATACATAGGTTAATAGTTGTCGAAATTTTCGTGCCTTTGAGATTATAGTTAGAAGGTGTCACGGGGCCAAATAACTTAGAATTTTTCGCTTTTAAGTTTGGGCTGCATAGGGCAGCTGCGGACGGGGCCCCAAGAATGGAGAAGTACAAGCACTCAACATTCGCACAAAACAAGTCACTCAGATACTAGGTAGCTACTTGTACAAATTTTCTACAGCACTTAATATTTTTGCGAAAGGGTCGTGGTGCCAAATGAATGGCACTTGCTCCATATATAGATCTTCGGCCAAGACAACTCAAAGCACTATTCCTTGCTTCAAATCGCCCAATGGAAGGGCGCCTTCAAATCGCCCAATGGAAGAGCTGAGCGCCCAAGAGTTCGCCCACTGCATGCTCTTCTTTTTCTGACAGGACAGGGTGATAGGGGTCCAATTAGAGTCTATCAACGTCGCAAGAAAATGGTTCCACAGAATTCACTTATGGGCTCAAAAGCAATTGAAGAGGACCAACTAGGCAGCCCAAGGAAGACTGAGACGGCAATTACATCAGTTACCAAGCCAGTTACGACAGTTACCAAAGTTAATGGCTGGGAACAAATTCAAAAAGGGGAAGAGGCAAGGATCAAGGGGGGATTATCACAGACAATTCCTAGGTATGTTTTTGGGAGATCTGAGATCTCGGGATTGAAACTTACTCAATCGGAACTTATCTAATAACGTGTAATCATTGTTCTTATTAACGTGGAATTTTAGCAGTTGTTCGACTATTTTCAGAACTGATCATACTGGAGGGAATGATACCAGTGGTGGAAAGATCTAGACCAAAAGGACTGAAGATCGTTCGTTAATGTGTTATTGTTATGTTGTGTTTTCGTTTCAGTAATCGCAAGGCGTGGGCAGACTTTTGTGTGTTCAGTGGTTTCAGACTTCTTTGTTTCAGACACTGTGATCTTTCGCTGAATATAGGAAATTATCCTTGGTTTTCGGGTTTATAATATCCTATCGTCCTAAGTCTCGAACACAGGGTCATGACAGGGATGTTTGATCTGCCCAATAGTGCCTTGGCCAGTGCTTTGGCTTACTTTTCTGGCACAGCAAGGGCTTGTCAGGGTCGTTTGGCCATCCTGGCCAATCGCTGGCCTTTATTAGTCATAATAGGCTTGGTTGGCCAATCCTGTCAAAGTTAGTGGAATGCTGTCGTGGTAGTGGGATCCTGTCAAAGCCACACTGGCTAGTCGCCCGATGTCGCGCTGTCGCGACTAAGTGCCGCGCACTGTCGCCCGATGCCACGCCGCACAAGTGCCGCGCAATGCGGCCGAGCACGCTCATGCCGCGCACGTGATCGACACGTGGTGTGTGAATGAAAAGTGTGACAAGTAATAATTAAAACGAATACCTAATTACTATCACCGACGTGCGATAGGCAGTGAACCTATCGTGTGTAGTGCAGTAAAGTGAGTAAACGAGTATCGAACACAAGGAATAAATTAAGTACTAGTAGTGACCTATCGACTCGAATTTAGCCTAAATAAAATAAGCAGATGGTTTTACGAACTATCTTAACAGATTACTCCTAAATCAACTAGAGATTCAAAGAACACGCTTAAAACTGGTAAGAAGCTTTCAGATGATAAAGATGTCCTCGGGATTCGAATCCCGCTAGGTACTATCGGCTAAGAAAATAAAATCGTCCCTACGTGATTCTGACTAGATCGCAGTAATTTCCTACCCGCTCGCGAGTTTGCTGTCGCCCTAAACACTCGCGGGGATCTAAAATTCAGTAATTACTAACGGCGAGGATCGAGTATTTGCTTTCGCCCTATACTCGAATCCTATCTTCTACGAACGGCCTAAACGTTGTTTAGCTGTCGCCCTAAACTTTTTTCCACACGATCACTTTAACACATAGACATATTAAAGCAACGAAACAAATTCATAGAACGATAAATAGTCAAAATGCAGAGTCACGATAATTATATGTCTTAACTACGAAATATCCTAGCGTTCATCTAATCCCAAACACAAAAGGGATTTAGCTACTCATGATTGAAGGAAAAACAACGGAAGAATTAATAGATAAAGGCGAAGAACTCATGATCTTTCCTACTGATGAATCTGAGGTGGTCTCGTGGAAGGATCTTCGCTCTTCGTTTAATTCGGCATGAATTCTTCGTTGGTCCGTCTCTTGCGCTCCGGGACGGGATTTCCTGTTCTTTTCGCTCTTTTTTCGTCTCTGGAGAATTTAGGGTTGATCTCTGGTAAGTGTTCTCCTCTTTTTGGGTCGAATTTGGGCTTTTATAATGATTTTCGCTACTGTCACGGTCTGGGACATGGCCCGTCACGGCCGTGACATTGTCGGGGCACAAAATGGAGCTCATTGCCGTGCGTCTGGCCTCGTGCAGTGGTGTCACGGCCGTGACACTTTTTCAGCCTTGCGACAGTTTCGTATTTCTCTCAGATGGAGGGGTAAACGATGTCCGATTGAGCTGAAATCTTAACCATAGATTGAAGACTCGCCAATCTTGACCAAAGGGATTCTCAATCCAAGATCTGGATTGAGAGATATGAATTTTCTAATTTTGCTGCTGCTATGGGTCACGGCCTGGTGCACTAAGTGTCACGGCCGTGACTTCCGGCAGTATAGTCTTCTGTCTCCTATCACGGCTTGATGCATTGGGTGTCACGGCCGTGACACATGACTGTTTTCGTTGTTTTTGCTCCGTTTTGCCTCGTTTTCGCTCCTTTTCGCCCGAAAGTCGTCCTAAGCTCCTTCAATATCAATATATGTGTAAATAGGGCGAATAACGCATAAAATGATTGCTAGAGCTCTTTTATAACCCAATTAGATACTACGATAAACGTATTGAAATACGTTTATCAAACCTCCCCACACTTAAGCATTTGCTTGTCCTCGAGTAAATTAGAAGTCAGATAAGGTATCAAATCAAGATAACTGCACGATTGTTCGCAGCTTATCATCCTAGCTAGAAAGCACAAAATGGAATCAAGCAAACAATCATGAATAATGCACTAATGATCGGCACCTATCAACCTGAACTTCCTTAGCACTTCTAAATCAAGAATCATACTTCACAAGGATTCGCTCAAGTCACTCTATGTATAGGCTAGTATATAGTGAATCGCTCAAATCGTGCACTAGTCTGACCCCTACCATAAGCTTGCAAGCTAATCGCATATCTACTACTTATAGTGGCAAGCATAAATCTGAGGGTCTTTTCGGGTCGAAACGGTTCAAATAATAACGAAGTGATAAGCATATATACTGAACACGTAATCTTAAAACTAGGACACATAAGCGAAAAATCAAAGAATATAGCATGATCGAATTAACAGTCACATGCCCCAACATACGACTCAACATTCTCGCTCTGAAATCCTAGACTTTTCTGCACGACCCTCTCAACTCAGTTCCCTTTCATTTTCTGCCCTTTCACCTTAGTTACACTCTACTTTTGTGCACTGCCCTTATTCCCTAAAAACATCAAGGTTCGGCTTTTGTGGCAAAGAATACATCGTCACAGCGAATGTCGTGTACCTAGGGATACTTATTACCAAAACCTATATGTTGCAAAAGGATTATGGGCAGGCTTATGCAAGTGATCGGGTCATTTCAGATAACGGTCAAGTAGGGTCGAGTCATTTCACGAATAGCAGAGAAGAACATTAAATCAGACATTGAAGTAGTAACCCTCAAGTTCGACTACTGCTCTATTCTAATCAACTCAGGTTCACATAATCTCTGGAGGTTTATTCGGGTCAGTGGCTTATATGATTTACGAGGAAGGCAAACAAATAGGCTCAAAAAGTGGCTAACTAATGGGGTTAGTCATGGCAGGGAAATCTGGCCCTGGACTTAATTCCTAATGCCCTCGTCATTTCCATACTAACGCACCAAAACAGTTTCAACACGTATCAGACAGGCAATTTCTAGAGAGATATAGACTAGGCACGTCACACAACCAAGAAAATGAGCATAAGCTCGTCAGGCTCAAACTCTCACAACGAAACAGGGTTATGTGTACGAATCTCTCAAAACAGTGCTATATCTATTCAGGCAGACACGATTCAATCAGTCATGCATCTCCTAATTGCTCACAAAATTTCATAAAATGCAGACCAACTCGAGATAAGCGCAAACAATCATGCCTGATTTAAGTATTTCATGCCTTTCTAACGAAATTAACAGTTCACGGACACGTCATAAAAAAAATTTTACGTGCATTTTCAACCTAAATTCCCCTCCCCACACTTAAGTCTGACATTGTCCTCAACGTAAAAACGGATAAAAGGAAGGGAAAAAGAAGGTTAAAAAGAGCAAAACTCCCCTGACGAATGAGTGACGTGGCCGTGCCTGAACGCGTGAAGATCGTGGATCGTGACTCGTGATATATATCCTGATATAACTAAAAGGAAAATGAAACGTAAAAAGGAACTAGACCTAGATAGTAATAGTAGATATATTCATATGCGTCATAATCATAGGTAAATAAAAGAAAGTACTAGATAGATAAAACCTGGGTTGCCTCCCAAGAAGCGCTTCCTTTACCGTATTTAGCCGGACGTACCTTCGTTCACTTAGGGTGGCTGGAAGTCTATATACAGTACCTCCTTTTTTCTAAAGTCTCCCTTGCCTACATCCATACCTTGGAGGTATCGCTTTTCGCCGGGCAGTGGTTTCAACTCTAGTGGCGGTTGCTTCTCGCCTGGGCTCTTGTCCTTAACTTCGTCACTGTTCTCCTCGACGGCTATAATGGGCTCGTCGTCTTTCTCCTCGCTCAACACCTGTGGTAAACCTTGCACAGAAGATGAGAAGTCGTGCTCACAAACATCCAAGTAGTAGCATCTATTATCGTACTCGCTACTCTTTTTCATCGAGTCAGTCATATTAAACGTAACTTTCTCGCCATCTACATTCAAAGTCAATGTTCCGTTCCTAACATCTACCAGAGTCTCGCCTGTAGCTAAGAATGGTCTACCTAGAATTAATGGAATATTTTCATCCTCGTCCATCTCTAGGATCACAAAATCAGCAGGGATAACGAACTTATCGACCTTAACTAGAACATCCTCAATAACACATGGGGGTATTTTAACGATCTATCGGCCAATTGAATACTCATCCTAGTGGGTCGTGGTTCACCTAATCCTAAGCGCTTAAACATGGAGTACGGCATTAAATTTATACTAGCGCCTAAATCAGCTAAAGCATGCTCAACAACTAAATCACCTATCAGACAAGGAATAGTAAAACTCCCTGGGTCTTGAGCTTTTTCGGTATCTTGCTCTGGATTATCACCGAGCACTCTCCTCGTAGGTATACCGTGGAGACGTGTTCGAGCTTCCGTCGATTCGTCAGCAAGTCCTTCAGGAACTTAACGAAACTGGGCATCTGCGCAATAGCTTCAACAAACGGTAAGTTAATATGTAATTCTTTGCACATACCCATGAATCTGCCAATTAGCGCCTCGTCTTTGTCCTTCTCGTGCTGGATAGGGAATCTTCGGCTGGTACGGCATCACTGGTGGCCGCTTGTTCTCCCTCGCTTTTTCTATTTCGGGTGCAGCCTCCTCCTTTTTAGGTTGAACCTTCTCTTTTTCAGGTGCAGCTCCCCTCAACCGAGCTGGGTACGGGATCTTTGGTTGATACGGCTTTACGAATGGTTGCGTCTTTCCCTTGTCATCCTTGACCTTCTCGACTCCGTCGCCCTTGCTTTCCTCCACTTCTGGCTCGTCGTGGCCCTCGAAATCGACTTTATCCTTTAAATTCTGCTTGGCGGGAGCTTCTTCGCTCCTCAGGGTTACCGCATTGCAGTACTCCTTTGGGTTTGTCTCGGTGTAGCTCGGGAGTGATCCTTGATTTCGCCCCGCCATTTGCTTTGCTAATTGCCCCACTTGCTGCTCCAACCTCTTGATAGAGGCGTCTGTATTCTGAGCACGGATGTCATTCGCCTCCATGTACTCCTCCATCTTTGTCATCCGACTCTCGTGGGCTGCGGTGGTGCTGCTGAAGTTCGTGAGGAGCGTCTTCATCATATCCTTCATCTCCTTCATATCATCGGATCCTCCGGCGGGTGCGTTCGGATATTGGCGTGGCGCCCCATTTTGGAAACCGGATGGCCTAGGTTGAAATCCCGGCGGTCCTTTCCCCTGGTGGTTCTGATTCCCATACGCCAAGTTGGGATGTGCTCGGGACTGTTAACTTCGCTGGCCACCTTGGTAATTCCCCATGTAGTCGACGTGCTCCAGCGACTGCCCGAGTTGGCATTCAGACGTCTCGTGGGCTGCGCCACAAATCCCGCACAGTGGTACGTAAGGCGTATGCTGCGTCGGTGCGGTGGTGGCCACGGTGTTCACGGGCTCTGTCTGCCCGGACTTTGGAAGTAATGCGCCAATCACCGTCTGCAGCTGAGAGTTCGTCGCAGCGATTTGTTACTGGAGCACCTCGAACTTGGTATTAGTGGCCGTCTCCTCGCTAACTCCCAACACGCTTGGCGTCTTGATCCTCGTGTTACCTCTCATAAAACTGTTCCTCGAATAATCCTGGATCAGATTCCAAGCGTCGGTCGCATTGAGCTTCACGAGTCCTCCTCCTACGGCTCCATCTAGCATGTGAACGGTCTGGTCATTAAGCCCCTCGTGGAATCGGTTGATCTGGGCTGCCTTCGACATCCCGTGCGGTGGGCACCTTTTCAGTAGCGCCTTGTATCGCTCCCACACCTCGTGTAATACCCGTAAATTTTAATACGGGATTTTGACGTAATTAGATAAATAATGATTGCGAATTTAGAAGTTTCGTAAGAAATTGAGTTTCGAAGTAATAATATAAATTTTAATTAGTCCAGAAATATTTCGAGATATGACCAAAGAATTAATTAGAAATAATAATAATAATAATAATAATAATAATAATAATAATAATAATAATAACATTAGGACTTATAATGTGGCTATGTTTAATAAAATAATAATCAAGAGATTTGTAATGTTGGGCCATATGTGTTACGTGATTTCAGCCCAAATCCTTAAGATAAACCATAACAACCATGTGCTTAAGACATAGGGAACAAGATAACCAACTTGTCCAATCAACTACAAGTTTCAACGTTTTCAAATATATCTAATAGCAATACTCAAAACTCTAAGCATTTGAACATATCTAGTACGTTCAAACCACCCGTAAGATAATAGACAACAAATCAGAAGAAAACCCAAAGTGAAGAAGGAACGAAGAGTAGGAAGGATTTCCAAAGAAAACCGAAGATACAATAAGTCAAATACAAAACATTCAAAGTAAGGTATAATCCCTTATACTTAGTGTTTAATTCATTTTCAGTACTTACATATTATTACGTGAGTTCATGAGAACTCTATGAAGTTGTCGAAATTTGGATGTTAAGAAATCTGAGGGTTTTCAAATAGTTCATATGTATAGGTGATTAATAGAATTTCGATGATCTAGGATACTCATAAGGTTAAGAAAATTGTTTAAGGAGATTACAATGGCAGATTAGTTATCTTTAGAAATATAGTATTCTAGGGTATAAGATAATTCAGGGTTAGAAATGATTTTTGGGATGAACATGATAATGTATGAATGTCATTTTAGGGTTTTGAGGAGAATTACGATTTTCAGAAGTTCCTGACTTGAATTTTCGGTATAGTTATAAAGGTTTTGGCCCTTCTCCTAAGTAGATCTCGAGATACTGTACAGGAAGGATTTCGAGATATAATAATAGTGCAAAATGTAGAGATGTAGAATGCAAGGATCTCGAGATATAATCATGAAAAGATTTCAAAGTGTGCCATGAACAGATTTCGACATTCAGCCTCTAAGCTTCTCGAGATTTAACCTTTGCAAGGTATAGGAGATCTCGACATCTTCCATGGTATAACTCGACATAACCAATCTCGACAAGGTAGCACAGTACTAAAGATCTCGAGATGTAATAATGCAAACTTCGAGATGTATCATAAGAGAGATTTCGAGGTTTTATAAGGCAAGATGTCGAGATGTGTCTTGCAAAGACTTCGACATTTAACTCCCCTAACAAACTCGAGATGCAAATATTCTTTCACGAGTTTTCATGACTCTCAATTAATAGTTTATTATTATAGATGTTAGGTGTTACAATCCCAATACAAGAAGATTTCGACATATCTGGGACAATAAGATCTCGACTTTTTCTGGGAAGCATTTGGACATTTAACCAATCTCGACAAACTTTATTATCAAGATCTTGACATGCTATAAACACTTTAACATATAATCGTTTCTTCAAAATCTTTATAAAGATTTCGGTATCTCATTAAAAGATTTCAACATAGGCATTTAACAAAAGTTTTCTGTATATTTTAGGGTTTTCGTGATTTTTAGGGTTTTGATAATTTTAGGGTTTCGAGACTTAGAATTTGGAAAGTCGAAATTAGGTGACTTAGTAAATATACTGATATAATAATATTTTGTGTTCAGAGATTCGAACTGTAAGGAATTCGCCAAAATTGTCGACTGATTTTAGCGGGAGGACAGGTAGGTGAATTATTCATCTACAATGCGTAAACACTTATTTGAATTACGTGTTTTTATGTGCTTCAATGATTTACGTGATTTATGTGTTTTACGTATATTTCATGTGAAATCACGAATTCATATGTTATCACGTTTATATGCATGGCATATGCATATCATATCATAGGGGTGAGATATTTACACCGTATTGAGACGGTGACGATTTGAGATATTGACGAGCGGGGTAGAATGAGATGATTGTGATTGATGACTCGTTGAGGAATCGAGGTTGGTACTTGTATGACACCTGACGGCAGACATGCGTGATCGATCTGTCTACTCGGGCGTGAACGTACCGAGGTGCAAAACCGTCGTGGTTTTATTTTTAGCGGAGGGAGCGACCTGACAGGGCAGTTGCGTGAACGTCAAAACGCTGTTGGCATAGGCTACCGCTTACGGAATTGCGACCTATTAGGGCAGTTGCGTGAACGTCAAAACGCTACTAGTGTAAGCTTCCGTTACGTTATAGGCGCGCGAGGTGTCGAGTCTGACCTAGGGCCCTGTGTTGTGTGATTTGAGATAGGATCGCGGGAAAAGAAGGAGTGAACATTGCATGTGAGATACTGGGATCGGGAATGAGCGTTCACGTGCATACATGCATTTCTATTCACCTACTGGGCAAATCGATCGCTCAGTGTTTACGTGTTGTAGGTACTGAGTCTGACGCCGACGCGCGTCAAGACTGAGGCGGCTGGTGGCGGTACTCCACAGACTTTTGAGGGCATGGCGGTACATGGATGAAGACCTGTGGAGCGATAATAGGGTTTTTTGTTCTTTTGACATTTTTGGGGCTACGCCCGTTGTACAGATACTACTATGTAAAATAATATTTTATTATATTATATTATCTTCTAGGAAAAAGTTTTTATTAGACGGGTCTTCCGCGACTTACGTTGCGAAATTCCGCCACTAACCTTACTTAGAAAATGAGGGTCGCCATCACGACGTATTCCACGTATCGACATTATGAAAATACGTCGCGGACCCAAGCCACGTGATCCAGAACGAGCTTCTTTATCAACAACTCAAGCCCGACTTGAGTTACGAAGAGAAGCCTGTAGAGATTTTGATGTATGAAATGAAACAACTTCGGAATAAGGTTATTCCGTTAGTTAAGGTCTTGTGGCGGAATCAATCAGTTGAGGAAACCACTTGGGAACGTGAGGATGATATGAGAGTTCGTTATCCCGAGTTATTCCAGTCGGCGTAATTTCGGGGACGAAATTCTTTTAAGGAGGGGAGGATGTAATACCCGTAAATTTTAATACGGGATTGACGTAATAAGATAAATAATGAGTTCGTAAGAAATTGAGTTTCGAAGTAATAATATAAATTTTAATTAGTCCAGAAATATTTCGAGATATGACCAAAGAATTAATTAGAAATAATAATAATAATAATAATAATAATAATAATAATAATAACATTAGGACTTATAATGTGGGCTATGTTTAATAAAATAATAATCAAGAGATTTGTAATGTTGGGCCATATGTGTTACGTGATTTCAGCCCAAATCCTTAAGATAAACCATAACAACCATGTGCTTAAGACATAGGGAACAAGATAACCAACTTGTCCAATCAACTACAAGTTTCAACGTTTTCATATATATCTAATAGCAATACTCAAAACTCTAAGCATTTGAACATATCTAGTACGTTCAAACCACCCATAAGATAATAGACAACAAATCAGAAGAAAACCCAAAGTGAAGAAGGAACGAAGAGTAGGAAGGATTTCCAAAGAAAACTGAAGACACAATAAGTCAAATACAAAACATTCAAAGTAAGGTATAATCCCTTATACTTAGTATTTAATTCATTTTCAGTACTTACATATTATTACGTGAGTTCATGAGAACTCTATGAAGTTGTCGAAATTTGGATGTTAAGAAATCTGAGGGTTTTCAAATAGTTCATATGTATAGGTGATTAATAGAATTTCGATGATCTAGGACTTTTAAGGTTAAGAAAATTGTTTAAGGAGATTACGATGGCAGATTAGTTATCTTTAGAAATATATTATTCTAGGGTATAAGATAATTCAGGGTTAGAAATGATTTTTGGGATGAATATGATAATGTATGAATGTCATTTTAGGGTTTTGAGGAGAATTACGATTTTCCGAAGTTCCTGACTTGAATTTTCGGTATAGTTATAAAGGTTTTGGCCCTTCTCCTAAGTAGATCTCGAGATACTGTACATGAAGGATTTCGAGATATAATAATAGTGCAAAATGTCGAGATGTAGCATGCAAGGATCTCGAGATATCGTTCACTTTGGACCGTTCCCGTCTCGGCGAACACGGCATGGAGCTGGAGGAAGTTGATGTCGTTACGCCCGGTAATACTTCCTCTCATTTCCTTTACGGTTGGTGACGGATCGTCATTATTGCTATGGGAGGACCCGTGGATGCGGTCAATGCCACTAATTGAGCGCTATCCAAGGGGGCCACTTGCGATGGGGCTGCCGTTGGGGATTCGCTTGAGCTCAGTTATTAATGATCATGGATGGAATTGGCCAGGACGCTCAACAGCTGAGTATATTGAGTTTAGTCGCCACCTTCCACCGGTTTATCCGGCTATGCATGATGGGATCCGATGGAATAGCACGCCTGACAGCCGGCCGACTGCAAGGTTGGTCAGGGAGATGCTGCGTTTTCGTCGACCTCTGGTCCCTTGGGCGGTCTTATTTGGGGGACCACTGCGAGTTCCTCGGCATGAGTTCATCTTGTGGTTGGGCATTCGAGATCGATAATCGACGAGGGATAAGCCGTGGGTGGCGCAGCGTGCTGGGACCCCTGCCTGTGTTCTATGCGATGCGCTCCAATTCGAGTCAGCCCAGCACCTCTTCTTTGATTGTGGATTTTCACGCCAATGTGTTCGATTACTACGGCGGCGAATCAGGTGGGTCTGGCCATACACGGATTGGCGAGAGGGCATCTTATGGGCTTCGATGCGATGGCGTCGCCAACACCTTATAGCGGATGCTTATCGGCATGTCTTAGCATCTCTGGTGTATCATATCTGGCAGGCCCGTAACAAGCGCTGGAAGGAAGGGACTATCACGACACCGGCCAGCCTTGTTGCAAGCGTTCTTAGCTTGGTGTGCATGCGATTATTAGGGACGTCACCTAAGTTCCACTTACAGAGGGCGGCTATTCGGCGCCTTTGGCGTGTAGCTTGGTAGGATTGGAGTCAGTTTTGCTTTTGTTTTTGTTGGTTTCTCGTTGATGGTGTTAGCCAGTAGCTTGTTACTGGTCGACTCGTGAGTCATCTCACTCATATGTACCTCCCCTACTTTTATATATACATGGAACTTATACCAAAAAAAGGATCTCGAGATATAATCATGAAAAGATTTCAAAGTGTGCCATGAACAGATTTCGACATTCAGCCTCTAAGCTTCTCGAGATTTAACCTTTGCAAGGTATAGGAGATCTCGAGATCTTCCATGGTATAACTCGACATAACCAATCTCGACAAGGTAGCATAGTACTAAAGATCTCGAGATGTAATAATGCAAACTTCGAGATGTATGCACATGAACACTCATTCCCGATCCCAATATCTCACATGCAATGTTCACTCTTTCTTTTCCCGAAATCCTATTTCATATCACACAACACAGGGCCCTAGGTCAGACTCGACACCTCGCGCGCCTATAACATAACGGAAGCTTACACTAGCAGCGTTTTGACATTCACGCAACTGCCCTACTAGGTCGCTCTTCCGTAAGCGATAGCCTACGCCGACAGCGTTTGACGTTCACGCAACTGCCCTGTCAGGTCGCTCCCTCCGCTAAAATAAAATCACGACGGTTTTGCACCTCGGGACGTTCACACCCGAGTAGACAGATCGATCACGCCTGTCTGCCGTCAGGTGTCAAACGAGTACCAACCTCGACTCCTCAACAACGAGTCAAACAATCACAACAAACTAGAACTACCCCGCTCAGCGGTACGCCAAATCATCACCGTTTCAGTACGGTGTAAATACCTCTCACCTCTGTGATAGGATATGCATATGCTATGCATATAAACGTGATAATACATGAAACGTGCGTAAAACACATAAATCAAATAAATCATCGAAGCACATAAAGGCACATAATTCAATTAAGTGTTTACACATTGTAGATGAATGATTCACCTACCTGTCCTCCCGATATAGTCAAATACGAATTCTGGTGGAATCTCTAAAGACCGGCCCTCTGGACATAATAATCTTATTAGCATATGCGCTAATTCTCGAACTATACTGGTATAACATAATTATATTTAAATACTAGACTCGGCAGTCAATGATCAATCCGTTAAACTAATTCGCTCGATTTGTGGTCCGAATCAAGCCAACGCCTGACTTTGAAATACCCTAAATCACCCGAACGATACAAGGAATTAAATTATATTAAAATATTTGGAGGTCCAGAAGTCACCCGATTTCAATAGGGTTTGACTTAACTAAATCGCCCGATTTCATTCAAAATAATCATTCTTTCAAAAACCCTAAAACCAGTACCATCAAGATCATTTTCAAAAATCATTTCTAGCCAAGAAATTAATATGCTAGACGAACCATTTAAACTCTTATGATCATTACTAGACTTCTAAAGTTAGGGTTCTCTACCCGTAATAGATTTCGAACCATCTCCCATGCTAAAATCACGAAAGTTCATTTGTCATCATATAAACTCATCACACAAACATTCGTGAGTATTGCTAAAGTTCTAAATCTGAATTTTTCCAAGCACCATAACCCATCGAAAAACCCTCGATGAATAAACATGCAAAGGTATACAACAACGATATCTCATTAAGCATACCAAACATAAAATATTTACTTCGAATAATCAGATTATTTAACTTACCTAAGCTCCTAGACTTTTTGTTGTTACGTCTCTTTCTTGGGTTTTCTTTGCTTAGTAGTTTTTCTCTTTTCTATGGTTATTCTTCTTATGGAATAAACCTTTTATCAACTATTATTGGATAAGTACTACTTATCGGAAACACAAATGATGGGACTTAGTGATGATCTTATTTTCCCTATGGCCCAAGTAATTTCTGATCAACGTGAACCCTTGGGCCTAAGCTCGAAACTAAGTTTAGCCCATTCAATTAATTCCTATATCATTATTTGAATTATTATTGTTTAACTAGATTAAATAAATTTTTGGAAGTTGTTAAAATGGGTGTTTTATCGTTCCAAGAACTAAAATCGTTTTACCGAATCAGTAATATAGAAGCTGTACTAATAATCGAAATTTTATTTTTCAAAATAAGGTATGTGGGATTTTGTGCTTGATATGCTTAATATGCTTCCAAGGTGTATATAGTTTTACGTGATCATATGTTAAGCATGAAGGGTTTCAAAATTATCATGATTAGAACACCTACAATATTTAGTTCAGTTCGTTACTGTTATGATAGTATTCATGTGATTAAATAGTGTACGTGGCTCTAGCTTGCACTTAGAATAAACTATGTGACCTTCTCGTGGCTTATGCGATCTTTATATGTATGCTTAAGGTGAAGTTATATGTTATTATGCGACCTTCTCATGGCTTCTTGATAGTTATGCTAAGAACACATCCACATGTTTAGAAGCAATTCCCGGGTATTAGAACAATAACCTCTAAACAATAATAGGATGTACTGTTTTTGGTGTTGAAACTAATTTAGGAATGCGAGTAACTTTATGGACTTTGGGTAGAATCTGAAATATGTACATAAACTTATCTCTAGTCTAAAGTTTCGGAACCCTAGGATGAGAGGATCTAATTGGCATGTGAGGGCGTTTGATGTTGATAAGTTCTCAACAGTGGTATTATATATAGTTTATGGTATATGCTTATTTAAGTTTTGTATTTAAGTTTGTGACACAAAATCCAAAGTTCCTATATCTTAGGTGATTGACCAATGTAAGGTTTTTCATAACCCAATACGTATAAGAATCACAAAAGTTTCCGTAAAAGCCTATAGAGTTTTCGTATTTGAATTTGCTTAGGATTTTGATGTGCAAATGTTTTAGACATGAAATTTAATATTAGAATGCTAAGCATTTGAATATTTCGATAAGGTTCATCTAGGTTTCTATTATTTAATAAGTTTTTGGTATTTCATATGTTTCGCCATTTAAAGAATTTCGGCATTTTAGAGTTTTCGAGATTTCTAGGATTTCCGATATTTAGGGTTTAAGAATTTCGAGACTTACGTGAATTAGTAAATATATTAACATAGTAATATTTACCTGTCCACACTTTCGAAATTTAGGCGATTAACCAAATATCGTGACTGACTTACATCAGGAGGACAGGTAGGTGAATCATTCATCTACAATGCGTAAACACTTAATTGAATTACGTGCCTTTATGTGCTTCGATGATTTATTTGATTTATGTGTTTTACGCACGTTTCATGTATTATCACGTTTATATGCATAGCATATGCATATCCTATCACAGGGGTGAGAGGTATTACACCGTACTGAAACGGTGATGATTTGGCGTACCGCTGAGCGGGGTAGTTCTAGTTTGTTGTGATTGTTTGACTCGTTGAGGAGTCGAGGTTGGTACTCGTATGACACCTGACGGTAGACAGGCGTGATCGATCTGTCTACTCGGGCGTGAACGTCCCGAGGTGCAAAACCGTCGTGATTTTTTTTTTTTTTTTTTTTTTTTTTTTTTTTTGACCCGGGGAACCCTGGCGGGCCAGGTAAACCCCGAGGGCCGACCCACTACCTGCTAAACAGGCCGACCGGTTCAAACGCACATGTGTGGGCCCATGTGGGACAGGCTTGAGGAAATGTTGATGGGAGGGTTCGAACCCACGACCTCTCCCTCATTACCCCCAAGCACCTCAGTGTTGGCTGCCGTACCACCAGACCAACACCTCATTGGCAAAAAAAAAAAAAAAAAAAAATCACGACGGTTTTGCAACCGTACCACCAGGCCGTCGTGATTTTATTTTAGCGGAGGGAGCAACCTGACAGGGCAGTTGCGTGAACGTCAAAACGCTGTCAGCGTAGGCTACCGCTTATGGAAGAGCGACCTAGTAGGGCAGTTGCGTGAACGTCAAACGCTGCTAGTGTAAGCTTCCGTTATGTTATAGGCGCGCGAGGTGTCGAGTCTGACCTAGGGCCCTGTGTTGTGTGATTTGAAATAGGATTTCGGGAAAAGAAAGAGTGAACATTGCATGTGAGATATTGGGTTAGTGGCGGATTTTCGCAACGTAATTAGTGGCCCAACCACCGGTTCGACCTCCACTGGTACCGGCCCGAGTTTTTACGCTGACTAATGAAGAAGCTGAAGCAAATCCTTCTGTGGTGACGGGTACGTTAACTATCTATAACGTGCCCACTTCTGTGTTAATTGACTCCGCACATTCGTTTGTGTCGGCTAAGTATGTGACGAAAGTAGGAGTATCCCCTACCTCCTCTGAATGCAACTATGTAGTTACTCTACCACATGGGGATCCGACGCATACCAACCAAGTACTGAAAGGATGCGTCGTAGTTATTGAGTTAGGAACTTGAGTGCCGACCTGATTGTAATCCCGATGAACGACTACGATGTCATCTTCGGAATGGATTGGCTTTCAAGATATGGAGCCATCATAGATTGCAACAAGAAGGTCGTTAAATTCCAACTGCCTGAAGAAGAAACATTCACTTTTTCGGGTAAAGCGAATAAGAATAGTATTCCACGAATATCAGCTCTGAAGGCTCAACGACTTTTGAGGTCAGGTTGTGAGTCTTATCTCATGTATGCGGTGAAGGCAGAGGACTTACCTCAGCCGGAACTAAAAGACGTACCTATAGTCAAAGAATACGCTGATGTATTTCCCGATGATCTCCCGGGGTTACCCCCTGATCGAGAAATATAGTTCAAGATAGATCTGATGCCAGGGTCAGCCCCAATCTCTAAAGCCCCTTACCGTTTAGCACCAAATGAGTTAAAGGAATTGAAGGAACAATTAGAAGACATACTATCTAAGGGGTTTATCCAGCCGAGTTTTTTGCCGTGGGGCGCACCCGTTCTTTTTGTGCGAAAGAAGGATGGGTCGATGCGATTGTGCATCGACTACAGGGAGTTGAATAAGATCACGATCAAAAATAAATACCCTTTGCCAAGGATCGATGATCTGTTCGATCAACTACAAGGAGCTACGGTATTCTCGAAAATTGACCTCCGTTCGGGATACCATCAGTTGAAGATCAGGGAGGTAGATGTTCCTAAAACCGCATTCAGTACGAGGTACGGCCATTACAAGTTTCTGGTCATGCCTTTTGGACTGACAAATGCCCCAGCTGCTTTTATGGACTTAATGAATCGAGTCTTTAAAGACTACCTCGATCGGTTTGTTATCGTCTTGATTGACGATATTCTGATCTATTCTAAGACAAGAGACGAACACGAAAGCCATCTACGAACCGTCTTAGGAATCCTGCGAGAGAAACAGCTCTACGCCAAATTCAAGAAATGCGAATTTTGGCTTGAGCAGGTAGCCTTCTTGGGACACGTGATTTCTGGAAATGGAATCTCTGTGGACCCGAGTAAGATCGAAGCTGTAAATAACTGGCCACGACCTACTATGCCTACCGAAGTCCGGAGTTTTCTGGGACTTGCGAGATATTACCGTAAGTTTATAGCGGACTTCTCCAGTATTGCCTCTACACTGACCAATCTGACGAGGAAGAACGTTCCGTTCAAGTGGACCGAAGCATGCGAACAGAGTTTTCAAGAATTGAAGAAACGTCTTACCTCTGCCCCAATATTGACAATACCATCAGGAACTGGAGGATTTGCAGTATATAGCGATGCTTCCAAGAATGGCTTGGGTTGCGTGCTGATGCAGAACGGAAAGGTGATTGCCTATGCTTCAAGGCAATTAAAGGAATACGAGAAGAACTACCCAACCCATGACCTCGAATTAGCAGCGGTGGTCTTCGGTCTAAAGATCTCGAGACATTATCTCTACGGAGAGAAATGTGAGATCTTCACAGACTATAAGAGTTTGAAGTATTTCTTCACTCAGAAGGAATTGAATATGCGACAGCGAAGATGGCTGGAGCTCGTCAAGGACTACGATTGTGTTATCAGCTATCATCCGGGTAAGGCAAACGTAGTCGCAGATGCGCTAAGTCGAAAAGCGGTGAATGCGGAGTTATATCAGCTTGGAATAGAGGTAGTTAATTTGGGCGAAGTTGAGGCAAGACTAGCAACGTTAACTCTCCAACCCACGCTGCTAGAACAGATCAAGAAGACACAAGAAGAAGACGAACTCTACTTAAAAATGAAGGAGGCACTACACGAAGATTTTAACATCCGAGAGGATGGAGCTTTACTATACAAGAATCGTCTTTATGTACCTAACAGCGAGGAGTTACAACAAACGATAATGAAGGAAGCACACGCGACCACATATTCGGTACACCCAGGATCCACGAAGATGTATCAAGACTTGCGAGTAATAAACTGGTGGCCTGGAATGAAGAAAGACATCGCAGCGTTCGTGAACCGATGTATGACCTGCCAATTGATTAAAGCAGAACACCAGCGACCGGTGGAACCCTACAGCCTCTACCCATTCCAGAATGGAAGCGGGATCATATTACAATGGATTTCGTCATTGGGTTACCCAAAACGACGAAAGCCCACGATGCTATTTGGGTGATTGTCGATCGCCTAACTAAATCAGCGCATTTCCTTCCAATCAGTTCTACGTTTTCCATGGAACGTTACGCTGAATTTTATATTCAGGAAATTATTCGACTCCATGGAATTCCAACCTCTATCGTCTCAGATCGAGATTCGAGATTTCTATCGAACTTTGGCAGAGCCTACAGAAAGCGATGGGAACTAAGCTCTCATTTAGTACTGCTTACCATCCCCAGACCGACGGGCAGTCTGAACGAACGATTCAGACTCTCGAGGATATGCTACGGGCATGTGTGCTCGATTTCAAAGGAAACTGGAGTAAATATTTGCCGCTCATAGAGTTTTCATACAACAACAGTTTCCACGCTACTATCGGGATGGCGCCATACGAACATTGTTGGACCCGATATGATCCGAGAAATGACAGAAGCTGTGACGAAGATTGGGGAAAGGATGCGAATCGCACAGAGTCGTCAAAAAAGTTACGCAGATCATCGACGACGACCTTTGGAATTTGCAGAAGATGATCAAGTGTTCCTGAAGATTTCCCCGACGAAAGGAGTAAAGCATTTCGGGAGAAAGGGCAAGCTGAGTCCCAGATACATAGGCCCGTTTAGAATTATCAGACGGGTTGGAGAGGTCGCATACCAACTAGAGTTGCCGGTCTCATTAGCGCAAGTTCACGACGTATTCCACGTATCGACATTACGAAAATACGTCGCGGACCCAAGCCACGTGATCCAGAACGAGCTTCTTTATCAACAACTCAAGCCCGACTTGAGTTACGAAGAGAAGCCTGTAGAGATTTTGATGTATGAAATGAAACAACTTCGGAATAAGGTTATTCCGTTAGTTAAGGTCTTGTGGCGGAATCAATCAGTTGAGGAAGCCACTTGGGGACGTGAGGATGATATGAGAGTTTGTTATCCCGAGTTATTCCAGTCGGCGTAATTCCGGGGACGAAATTCTTTTAAGGGGGGAGGATGTAATACCCGTAAATTTTAATACTGGATTTTGACGTAATTAGATAAATAATGATTGCGAATTAAGAAGTTTCGTAAGAAATTGAGTTTCGAAGTAATAATATAAATTTTAATTAGTCCAGAAATATTTCGAGATATGACCAAAGAATTAATTAGAAATAATAATAATAATAATAATAATAATAATAATAATAATAATAATAATAATAATAATAATAATAACAACAACAACATTAGGACTTATAATGTGGGCTATGTTTAATAAAATAATAATCAAGAGATTTGTAATGTTGGGCCATATGTGTTACGTGATTTTAGCCCAAATCCTTAAGATAAACCATAACAACCATGTGCTTAAGACATAGGGAACAAGATAACCAACTTGTCCAATCAACTACAAGTTTCAACGTTTTCATATATATCTAATAGCAATACTCAAAACTCTAAGCATTTGAACGTGACAGGATATTATGGAAGGGGGCGATCGATGGGTGTGCAACCACGCGTCTGATCAGGGAGGCACTCCGACTTCGCCGGCAGCCTGTACCTTGGGCGGCCCTCTTCGGGGGACCTCTTAAGGTGCCTCGGCATGAATTTATTCTGTGGCTGAGTATACGTGACCGCTTATCTACGAGGGATAAGCCGTGGGTGGCCCAGCGAGCGGGCACCCCTGCCTGTGTCCTGTGCGATGTGTTACGATACGAGACGGCTCAGCACCTATTCTTTGATTGTCGGTTTTCTCGTCAGTGTCTTCGATTGCTGAGGCGGCGAATTCGGTGGACATGGCCGTATAGGGAGTGGCACCAGGGCATTCTGTGGGCCTCGAGGAAATGGCGTGGTCATCATCTCATTGCGGCGGCTCACCGTCATGTCTTGGCATCATTGGTTTATCATATCTGGCAGGCTCGCAACAAGCGCTGGAAGGAAGGGACCATCACGACCCCGGATAGACTGGTGGACTTGGTACTTGATATGGTATGTATGCGACTTAGCGGGACATCTCCTAGGTTCGATCTCCAACGTGCAGCGATTCGGCGTCTTTGGCGGGTAGCTTGGTAGGTTATGATGTGTTTTTCGATGTATATTGCCAGTAGTCTGTTACTGGTTGCATGTGAGGGGTTGACCCTCACTCATTTTGTACATCCATCCATTTATATATATACACATGGAAATTACTCCAAAAAAAAAAAATAAGCATTTGAACATATCTAGTACGTTAAAACCACCCATAAGATAATAGACAACAAATCAGAAGAAAACCCAAAGTGAAGAAGGAATGAAGAGTAGGAAGGATTTCCAAAGAAAACTGAAGATACAATAAGTCAAATGCAAAACATTCAAAGTAAGGTATAATCCCTTATACTTAGTATTTAATTCATTTTCAGTACTTACATATTATTACGTGAGTTCATGAGAACTCTATGAAGTTGTCGAAATTTGGATGTTAAGAAATCTGAGGGTTTTCAAATAGTTCATATGTATAGGTGATTAATAGAATTTCGATGATCTAGGATGTACTACTTTTAAGGTTAAGAAAATTGTTTAAGGAGATTACAATGGCAGATTAGTTATCTTTAGAAATATATTATTCTAGGGTATAAGATAATTCAGGGTTAGAAATGATTTTTGGGATGAACATGATAATGTATGAATGTCATTTTAGGGTTTTGAGGAGAATTACGATTTTCAGAAGTTCCTGACTTGAATTTTCGGTATAGTTATAAAGGTTTTGGCCCTTTTCCTAAGTAGATCTCGAGATACTGTACAGGAAGGATTTCGAGATATAATAATAGTGCAAAATGTCGAGATGTAGCATGCAAGGATCTCGAGATATAATCATGAAAAGATTTCAAAGTGTGCCATGAACAGATTTCGACATTTAGCCTCTAAGCTTCTCGAGATTTAACCTTTGCAAGGTATAGGAGATCTCGACATCTTCCATGGTATAACTCGACATAACCAATCTCGACAAGGTAGCATAGTACTAAAGATCTCGAGATGTAATAATGCAAACTTCGAGATGTATCATAAGAGAGATTTCGAGGTTTTATAAGGCAAGATGTCGAGATGTGTCTTGCAAAGACTTCGACATTTAACTCCCCTAACAAACTCGAGATGCAAATATTCTTACACGAGTTTTCATGACTCTCAATTAATAGTTTATTATTATAGATGTTAGGTGTTACAATCCCAATACAAGAAGATTTCGACATATCTGGGACAATAAGATCTCGACTTTTTCAGGGAAGCATTTCGACATTTAACCAATCTCGACAAACTTTATTATCAAGATCTCGACATGTTATAAACACTTCAACATATAATCGTTTCTTCACAATCTTATAAAGATTTCGGTATCTCATTAAAAGATTTCAACATAGGCATTTAACAAAAGTTTTCTGCATATTTTAGGGTTTTCGTGATTTTTAGGGTTTTGATAATTTTAGGGTTTCGAGACTTAGAATTTGGAAGTGACTTAGTAAACATACTGATATAATAATATTTTGTGTTCAGAGATTCGAACTGTAAGGAATTCGCCAAAATTGTCGACTGATTTTAGCGGGAGGACAGGTAGGTGAATTATTCATCTACAATGCGTAAACACTTATTTGAATTACGTGTTTTTATGTGCTTCAATGATTTACGTGATTTATGTGCTTTACGTATATTTCATGTGAAATCACGAATTCATATGTTATCACGTTTATATGCATGGCATATGCATATCATATCACAGGGGTGAGATATTTACACCGTATTGAGACGGTGACGATTTGAGATATTGACGAGCGGGGTAGAATGAGATGATTGTGATTGATGACTCGTTGAGGAGTCGAGGTTGGTACTCATATGACACCTGACGGCAGACAGGCGTGATGTACTGTCTACTCGGGCGTGAACGTCCCGAGGTGCAAAACCGTCGTGGTTTTATTTTTAGCGGAGGGAGCGACCTGACAGGGCAGTTGCGTGAACGTCAAAACGCTGTCGGCGTAGGCTACCGCTTATGGAAGAGCGACCTAGTAGGGCAGTTGCGTGAACGTCAAAACGCTACTAGTGTAAGCTTCCGTTATGTTATAGGCGCGCGAGGTGTCGAGTCTGACCTAGGGCCCTGTGTTGTGTGATTTGAGATAGGATCGTGGAAAAAGAAGGAGTGAACATTGCATGTGGGATACTGGGATCGGGAATGAGCGTTCACGTGCATACATGCATTTCTATTCATCTACTGGGCAAATCGCTCAGTGTTTACGTGTTGTAGGTACTGAGTCTGACGCCGACGCGCGTCAAGACTGAGGCGGCTGGTGGCGGTACTCCACGGACTTTTGAGGGCAGGGCGGTACATGGATGAAGACCTGTGGAGCGATAATAGAGTTTTTTGTTCTTTTGACATTTTTGGGGCTACGCCCTTTGTACAGATACTACTATGTAAAATAATATTTTATTATATTATATTATCTTCTAGGAAAAAGTTTTTATTAGACGGGTCTTCCGCGACTTACGTTGCGAAAATCCGCCACTAACCTTACTTAGAAAATGAGGGTCGCCACACCTCGTACAGGTTTTCTGGGTCCTTCTGGTAGAAAAGAGAGATCTCCGTCTTCAACCTTAGCACCTTTGATAGTGGGAAGTAGTGGTTGATGAATGCGGCTCGCATCTCCTCCCAAGTAGTGATCGATCTGGGCGGCAACATATCCAACCAATCCTTCGCCCTGAACTTGAGCGAGAACGGGAACATCATCAACTTAATCGCATCGCCCGAGACCCCGTTGATCTTGATGGTGTCAGTCACCGTCAAGAAAGCCTTCAGATGGGAGTAGGATCGTCGTCGGGATTGCCCTCAAACTGGGCCATCTGGAAAATAATTTGAAGCCAAGAGTGCTTCAGCTCAAAGTTGTTGTTCTCGATCGGCGGAATCACGAACGCCGACTCGCTACCGCCTAGTGCGGCATTCTTGAGGAGATCTTGTAGTGATGGCTCCTCCTTGTGGACCGTCACTCTGTGGTCCGCCATTTCTACTTCTGTGTAGGGACTATCTACGGCTGCCTCTACACGTGAATTTCGGGTAGATTCCTGCGAACTGTCCTCTGAATAGCTAACTACATGGTCCTGAGAGCTAGTGGAAGCTCCTTCGGATTCGTACTTGAGTTGCCTTCGTAACTTTCGCTCGAAATCTGGGTCTGCGTCAACGATGGGACCTGATTGATGGCTTCGGGTCATTCACCGCTGAATCGTACCTTCAAAAAGCGAAATTGAAAATTAGCGAAGAAATAAATAACTACGTCGAAGAGATAACGATACTAATAATGACGTACGAAAACAAATAAACAAATAACGCAAATAGCAAAAAGCAAAGAAAACGTCAAATAAAGTGGCTAAAGTACCGAACTACGGTGTTCCTAATATCAATTTAATCCCCGGCAACGGCGCCAAAAACTTGATCGACACGTGGTGTGTGAATGAGAAGTGCGACAAGTAATAATTAAAACGAATACCTAATTACTATCACCAACGTGCGATAGGCAGTGGACTTATCGTGTGTAGTGCAGTAAAGTGAGTAAACGAGTATCGAACACAAGGAATAAATTAAGTACTAGTAGTGACCTATTGTAGCGCCCCGTTTCCTATTACCTTTTTACGCAGCTATAAAATATTCATATAAAATTTTTCGCGATTTCCGTAACCATTTCCTTTAACAAAAACGGGTGCGTACATTCGATCTAGTTCCTTTCACAATAATGTACATATATGTACCTATCATACGAGTCATAAAATGTAACAGTCTAAAACCGTTTCTATTCTATATGCTAACGATGAACCAGAGGGGAGCAGGAGGAGAGCGTAGTTGGCCAACCTTGAATCCATGCTTTATGATATGCTTTCTACGCAGCCTCCTAATTATCTACAACAACTGTGAAGACACCGATTCAGAGTATGATCGCAACATGTTAATTAATACAAGTAACAATAAATAAACAGTAGTCCATTCCTTTCTATCAATATCGTAACCATGCCATTTTAAATCACATAATCATCGTTCATAAACGGTCATTCATACGATCCGTAGATCACATGCCATTCTATATGTCCATTTATTTTGATACTCCCGTTATAGACTAGCTAGACTGTACTGTACGCCCAGTCGGCCGCCATGCATGGGACTCTGTAACCATGTCGTAATTCCCCGATTTTTAGGGATACGTATTGCCTGTACAAGACTCTATAAGATCCCCCGATTTGTAGGGATATATGCCGTAGCATCCGTATCATACCATCTGTAGTCGTAGCAGTCATAACGGTTTCTCCCTTATTTTATATGTATGCAATGCTATATAAAATACCTTATCTGGCACGTAAATCATATAAAAGCACCTTTCGGTCACATAATTCACGTCAATCCCTGAATAACATATGAAGCATGTAATCACATAAGGCACATAAGGTACATGTTGCAATCATACTCACAAGTTTCGCCTATTTTCTTCGTTCGCTTAATCAACCTTGCCTTTGCCTTTATCAAACTCCTGACCTATACAATTATTTTATCCGTAAATATGAAATCCTATAATGACATGTATGCGTGATATGCATGCTTTATTATGCATGATCGTTCCCATTCGTAGCTTTTACCTTTCTATTCGTTACTTATAATATATTAAATTCTTGGCTTAGAAGTTATATTTTTAATCAATATCAAAACCTGCATCTAAAAGTGATACTATACTGTACCAAAAATATTATTGAAAACCCTAATTTTTATTATGCTGAAAACCCTAATTCCTACATATCTATATATATCGTATTATTATATATAAGTATTTTTATCAATGATAATATCGATCACTTTGAAGCTAAAGAATTGTGTATTAATCATTATTAACAATGATCCAACACGTGTATGTACTGTTTGAATTGTGACAACAATTAGAATTACATGCTTCGAACTACCAATTGATAAGTATCAAGACTTCAAAATTCTTTATCGAGATCTCTGAATTTCAGTTGGATAATACATCTCGACATCATAACCTTAACTCGATATTATAACCCGATATGTCGACATATATGATTTCGATATCATAACCTCATCTCGACATTGTAACTCGAGATCTTCTAAGATCTCGATATACATATATTATTTCAGATTTCGACATGTATGATCTCGATATTCTATCTAGATCTCGACATTCTATTTAGATCTCGACATTCTACTTAAATAAATTTTTAGATTTCGCTTTTATACTCTCAATCATAACTCGATATCATATGTCGATATTTTCTTAATTGGAGTTCTCAATCTCGAATTGTCTCGAGATTTTTATCTAGCTGATCCCGAGATTTATACCTCGAAATTTATATTGATATCAAAATTATCTATATGTATCAAATATCGAAATCCTTACTAGTAAGTAATTCATATCGACATCTAATTCGGATTCTCCCTGATTTATCTCGAGGTTGTATGTCGAAGTTATATCTCGATATTTTATCTAGTATTGAATTTTAAATCTCGAATTATAACTCGAAATTCTATCATAATTCCTCTCGACATCTCATATCAAAATTTTCCTCGTATTCTTAAGAACCTAATGAATTTCATCAGAACTCATACCACCTTCATATATATCGAGATTCATCAAAAACCTCAAGAACATTTTCTAATTCCATAATTTGCCGAAACTTTGTTGCTACTAAAATCCATATTAACATCGTGATTATTATTTCTCCAAGATACTTAACTGGTAAAAGATTCAAAATCTTAATTTATCACTATGTTCTAATATCGAAATCATCTAAATAAGTATAGATGAAATCCTTTCAGAAGAATCTAAGAAACCCTAATATACCTATAAAGCCACGAAATCTTATAAGTTCACTTATCTATAGTTTATTAATCCTTATATGCTATGTATATATGTAAATTATGAAGAATCATAACTAGGAACATAAAATCATAACAATAATCCATACCCTTTTAACGCCGATTTATGGCTTGAGTTCCTCGTTTCCCTTCCAAGGTGGGGTTTGATAGTTTTACAAATGAATTAATATCTCCTTTACTTTGTAGCTTGCGTGTAATGATAACTAAGTGACATAGATGTTCTGTTAATACTTATCATAAGTTATCTAATACACATTATATTATTATTATAGTTACTTCCTTTGTGACTAAGTTTTCACAAGTCTTCGAGACTTCTATATATTAAGGATTTCAATATTTATCTTGACAAGATCTCGAGATCCTTTGAGTAATGGATTTCGAAGTCCTATGAATCATTTTCGAAATCTTTGTTCAATATGTTTCGAGTGTTAAAAATCTTTATACCGAGAATCTCGAAATTCTTAATTTGAAGAATTTCGATGTCTCTTTTAAACAATTTCGAAACCCTTATTCCAAAAGTTTTGATATTATACTTAGGGTTTCGAATGATCCTTAGTTATATTTTAATATTGTTGAAATATTTCCCTTTACTTGAAGAATATCAAGAATATTATCAATCTTTCTAATTTATTTCATCACTTTAATTAATATGCATATAAAGTTCCTCAAAACCTGAGGAAACCCTAGAAATTTCTAGCTTCCATAACATTCACTTCTATCTCTTCGAGGACCTATAACTATAATACTTTAAATAACTTATTCTATTTTTACCTCTATTTTAAAATAACTTATATGAATGCATGAATTTATGTAAATGCATGAAAATATGATATGAGGTTTCGGTTCCTGACACCTATCGACTCGATATTTAGCCTAAATAAAATAAGCAGATGGTTTTACGAACTATCTTAACAGATTACTCCTAAATCAACTAGAGATTCAAAGAACACGCTTAAAACTGGTAAGAAGCTTTCAGATGATAAAGATGTGCTCGGGATTCGAATCCCGCTAGGTACTATCGGCTAAGACAATAAAATCGTTCCTACGTGATTATGACTAGATCGCAGTAATTTCCTACCCGCTCGCGAGTTTGCTGTCGCCCTAAACGCTCGCGGGGATCTAAAATTCAGTAATTACTAACGGCGAGGATCGAGTATTTGCTTTCGCCCTATACTCGAATCCTATCTTCTACGAACGGCCTAAACGTTGTTTAGCTGTCGCCCTAAACGTTTTTCCACACGATCACTTTAACACAGACATATTAAAGCAACGAAACAAATTCATAGAACGATAAATAGTCAAAATACAGAGTCACGATAATTATATGTCTTAACTACGAAATATCCTAGCGTTCATCTAATCCCAAACACAAAAGGGATTTAGCTACTCATGATTGAAGGAAAAACAACGGAAGAATTAATAGATAAAGGCGAAGAACTCATGATCTTTCCTACTGATGAATCTGAGGTGGTCTCGTGGAAGGATCTTCGCTCTTCGTTTAATTCAGCGTGAATTCTTCGTTGGTCCGTCTCTTGTGCTCCGGGACGGGATTTCCTGTTCTTTTAGCTCTTTTTTCGTCTCTGGAGAATTTAGGGTTGATCTCTGGTAAGTGTTCTCCTCTTTTTGGGTCGAATTTGGGCTTTTATAATGATTTTCACTACTGTCACGGCCTGGGACATGGCCCGTCAAGCCGTGACACTGTCGGGGCACAAAATGGAGCTCACTGCCGTGCGTCACGGCCTCGTGCGGTGGTGTCACGGCCGTGACACTTTTCCAGCCTTGTGACAGTTTAATATGTCTCTCAGATGGACGGGTAAACGATGTCCGATTGAGCTGAAATTTTAACCATAGATAGAAGACTCGCCAATCTTGATTCTAACCAAAGGGATTCTCGATCCAAGATCGGGATTGAGAGATATGAATTTTCTAATGTTGCTGCTGCTATGGGTCACGGCCTGGTGCACTAAGTGTCACGGCCGTGACTTCCGGCAGTATAGTCTTCTGTCTCCTGTCACGGCCTGATGCATTGGGTGTCACGGCCGTGACACATGAATGTTTTCGTCGTTTTTGCTCCGTTTTGCCTTGTTTTCGCTCCTTTTCGCCCGAAAGTCGTCCTAAGCTCCTTCAATATCAATATATGTGTAAATAGGGCGAAAAAACGCATAAAATGATTGCTAGAGCTCTTTTATAACCCAATTAGATACTACGATAAACGTATTGAAATACGTTTATCAGCACGCCAGCCACCCATGCCGACATCAATATCCTGCAATCCAACCAAGTGCACCGATGGCGCGCGAGAAGTGCTGATGGCTTGCGCGCTGCCTTGTTGCTGCGCGCGCCAACTAAGCCATGGGCTAAGTCCATGAGCGGCCGAGTCCACCAAGCTCGACCAAGTTGCGACAACTCCCACAACTTGTCGCACATATGCCGACCATTCCTTCTTGCCATAACCAGCCGGTCATGCTCCGGCCACCACTAACCCGCGCTCAACGGTAAAAATCGATCAACATTGTGACAATCCTCCCCGCTGGAACTGTTGATGCCCTCATCGACAATTCTGAGGCCTACGTTTTCAAATACTACTCAATGAGGTTAGAAAATTGCCACTGTTAGGAATATTTTGTTAGCATCCTTTAATTAATGTGATCTTGGATTAATATGTACTTATTTAGTGGGTTGTAGTAGTTTGGGGTGACTAATGATATTAGGTAAGAGTTTTGTATTGGGCTTTAATATACCAAATACTTGTGGTATATAAAGCCCCACTTACCCTAATTAGGGTTTTATCAAAAGAATTTAAAAGGTAAGCCACCTTGTACTTTTCCTTAGACAAACACACACTAACACGCACTCAAGGTGTTCTCCACGTTTTTGACATTCAAACCTTTCTTTTGATCCTTGTTTGGTAATATAAGGGCCAACAAGTGGTATCAGAGCCTAACGCGGATCAATATCTTCCATTTGAATCCAGTTTTGCTCGATTCCGACGTGATTTGAAGAAGTTTTTGCTAGAAAAACTCATTTTCGATTTTTTCACTGTTTTTAGGTGTTTTTAAATCATTTTCAGTGATTTCTTAACCCTAGGATGTTAGAAAACTGATTTGAGAACATTCATGCTCTTTCACGTTGATTTTAGTCAAGTTTGAGTAGGATTTGAGCAAAAACGAGTCTGGAAATCTTTTTTTTTTCTGAACTGTTCCCGATAGAACAGTACTTTTGAGTTTGAAGGTTTCGATCAAAACCCATTGTGAGTAGCTTCAATCGATTTGAATTTTAAGTTCTCTCTCACCAATTTCATAGTTTCGCCCGATAGACTTCCGGCGAAAGCCCAATCCGTTTCGCCCGAAAGGCTACAGTTCCCAATTGCTACGTTTCGACCGATACAATTCTCGGCGAAAGTCCAATTCGTTTCGCCCGAACGGCTACAGTACCCAATTGCTACGTTTCGACCGATACAATACTCCGCGAAAGTCCAACTCATTTGCTTTATCGCCCGAAACTCAATCGTCAAATTAGCCAAATTCAATCTTAGTCAATCGAAACAAAGCCAATTTGGACCAAGATCGCCCGAAACCTTCTCATTCCTATCGATCGAAACTATTTTTTTTTTAAATCAAAATCTAAATCCCTATTTCGATCGAAACTAACCTTATCTAAATTGAAATCCCTCTTTCGATCGAAACTCACATTTTCAAAACTCTTTGAGTAGAACAAAATTCTCAGTCTCACATAACACCAATCGTTCCATCCTTGAGAAGTACACTAAATTCATCAAATTCTTATATTGCTACGTTTGGATTGGGGGATTTCGATTTGAAATCCGAATTTCATTCAAATAACCCGTTTGGCAACCGCTCGGATTTGGATTTCGATTTCATCCAAATCCGAGGAGAATCCGAGCGCTTGTATTTTGATGGATTTGAAATTCAATCGGAAATGGTCCGTTTTCGAAATACCAAATCTTGCCGTGATTATTTTCTTAAATTATTATTATTATTATTATTATTATTATTGATAAACGATGAGTCGAGCCGACCCGCGAGCTCGACGAACGACGAGTCGAGTCGGCCGACGAGCTCGACGACATGAGTCCTCGCGAGCTCGACGAGCCCGCTCGAGCTCGACGACCGATGAGTCGAGCCGGCTTGCGAACTCGACGACCGATGAGTCAAGTCGGCTCGCGAACTCGATGAGCCTGCTCGAGCTCGATGACCGATGGCTCAAGCCGGCTCGAGAGCTCGAGGACATTTTGAAATTCGGATTTTCGAAATCCTAACGTTTGCCAAACGGTGGATTTGGATTTAAAATTTGGATTTCAGAATTCATAATTTCAAATCACGGATTTCAATTCAAATACATCAATCCAAACGCAACCTAAGTGAATTTACCTACTTAGACTCAACACTAGAAATTATTCAAACTTGTCTATATATAATTCAAAACTGAAGCGTTTCATTTCGCAGATATATCTCGCGTTAACGATCATTACCAAACATAAACATGGACGGTCTTGCTATTGGATCTGACAACCGTGCACGACTACTGAGATGGGGAGAGTACGGCATATGGAAGCAACGATTCATCAACTTCATAGAAATCAAGGATGTAGACCTCGCGAACGACATGCTTTCCTCCATTTTTGAAGGACCTGCTCAATTCTGGACCACCATCCCTGCTCAACCCGATGCTGTTCCTGCAATTCTAGAGAGGAGAACTCCTAAGGACCCCAGTCGATACAATGATGATGAGAGAGCACGTGCCTGAGCAGACAAGCTTGCCCGACACTACGTACTTCATGCCCTACCAAATGATGTCTACAAACAAGTCCATGCAATGGTCACTGCAAAGGAAATTTGGGATGAAGTCTGCAAAATGATGGTTGGGACAGAAGTTAGCAACCTATCTAAGAAGTCCAGCATTCTCACTGCCTATGACTCCTTCAAAGCTAAGGAGGGGGAGGAACTTCGAGATGTTTACCTTCATTTCCTGACTATCATCAATGGGATGAGAAAAATCAACATCCAACGCTCCAATCTCGAACACAACATCAAGTTCCTTTTCACACTTCAACCTGAGTGGGGATGGATTTCAGTACTGGTTAAGCAACAGAACAAAGATCTGGACGCAATGGATATTCACTCTCTACACGATAATCTCTCACAATACTCGCAGTATGCCAAAGAAATCAAGAACGAAGGGAAAACAAATGTCGACATGGAACCAATTGCACTCGTCTCTTCCAAGTCAAGAAACAGGAGCTCGAGAATTTCTAAAGGAAAGCAGGTCGTACAATCTGACACCTCTGACAACGGAGAATCTGACCAAGAATCTGAGGACGAACTCGAATCAATCAGAAAGAAACTGGCCATGATTTCTGAGACAGTCAATAAGATGAGCGCCAAGAAATCATCTTCTTCCTTCAACAAACAACGAACCTCGAGTGGGAAACAGAAGTTCGTTGCCCCTGACGAGGCTGAAACTAAGAAATCTGAAGTAGTCAAGAAGTGCTTCAACTGTGGCAATCCGGGTCACTTTGCTTCTGAATGCTTCAGACCTAAGAAAAAAACACTGAATACTACAAGAAAAAATTTCAGCTCTCACAGTGCAAGGAGGCGGGAATTGTCTTGGTTGCTGAGGAAGAGGAATGGCTGGAGGACACATCTGACGAGGAGGAGGAAGAAATGGCTTTCATGGTGAAAAGCATTGAGGATGATTCCGAAGAGGATGAGCCAGCAATCGGATCAGACATGACGGACGTCTCTTCATCCGACCTGGAGGTATAAACTCCATCCCTAGATGATTTCGTTAAACTTGAACGTAGGATAGCCGAACTCTCCATGCATCGTAAAGATTACTCACAACTCCAAAGCAATTTTAACAAAAATTATGCCTTGCTAACCAAACAACAGGAAGAGATAGCTATTCTTAATGAATCCTTGACCTTATCTGAAACTAAAGTAAAGACTTTAGAAGAGCATATAGAAAGCAAGGAAAAACAAATCAACGATATGAGTAGAAGCTTGAAAGACAGCGAAGAAGAACGAGCAAATGTACTGTCCCAATATGATTTAATCACCAACGAACGTGTTTGTCTATACAAGAAAGTCAAAGAGTTAGAGGACATTAACACCAAAAGAGGTCAATCTGAACAAACCATCTTCCTTAGTCAACCTAAAGATGTAGAATTCTATGATCCTCGCCAAGGATTGTGATTTGAACCTACCACTAACCCTGAAAAAGATAAGATACATTCTCTGTAGAACATTAAGCGTCTTGGGTTGAGCCTTGAACAACTAAGGCCCTTTATAGAATCAAGTGAGGTGACTGGATCTGAAGAACGGAAATGGAGGAATAAAGAATGGGCCCAAATTGAGTATGACTACACAGAACTCAATAATAGCGATAAAACGAGAGAGATACCACTCTGTGATGACTATATATTACCATTCGGACCTGAAACTCAGGAAAGCACTGACGAGGCGGCTAAACTCATTCGTTCATCTATTTATATTCCAGAGATTATTCGCAAAATCAGTGAGTTGACAGCCTCCCTAGAATCAGAAAAGAAAGCCCACGAAGAAGAGAGAACTATTCTGTTAAGCAAAATTTATACTCTTGAAAACTTTCCTGACGCTTACAGACCCTCCACATCCCGTCCTGTTCCAGAGTCCTCTACATATAAATGCAAGCAAACTACGAAGAAAATTCCTTTATCTCACACTAACTTTGTATCACATGTACCCACAGACAAAGGCGTGAGATCTGAAGAAGCGAAGAAGGTTCGATCTGGCTCAGCAAAGAAGACAACAGTTGCCAATGAGCCCTCAGTCCTACTGGCTGAGGGGGAGGTGCTTAGGGTCATGTTGGGAGAGGTCCTGGGTTCGAATCTCATCCCTGTGACATTTCCCTAAGCCTGCCCACATTGGCCCAGACATGTGCGATTGACCTGGTCGACCTGTTTAGCAGGTAGTGGGTCGGCCCCGGGTTTACCATCGGCTTTACCCGGTTACCAAAAAAAAAAAAGAAGACAACAGTTCCTGATAAGAAGAAAGACACTCAAACTTTTCTTCTCATGTTTCGAAATCTTTTGCATTTCCAAAAGTGACTTCTTGTAATGTCGCAGAACGTGTTTCGGTATTTCATGCCCTAAAAACTAAATTTTGTCATGTCAACAATGATGTACTTTTCCATCCTCGTGACAGTTATTTCAGCAAAAGCGCTTCCACGTCACATAGCACTCGTTCTAAAGGCATATCTCCCACGCCGTCCAATCATACTATCAAATCTAAAGTAAAGAAACACACCACCTCAAAGACCAAGCCGAACAAGAAATTAAGTCGAAAACAGATTTGGATTCCAAAATCCCAACTGCATCCTGTAGGAAATCGTCACGCTTGGATTCTTAAACCAATTATTCCACAACCTAGCAAAACAAACAAGTTAGATTCTACACCTGCTATCAAAGGAGGGCCCATCTATAAATGGGTGCCTAAACTTGCTTGAATCTTTTGCAAGTCCGTCATGTGTGGTACTTAGATTCAGGTTGCTCCTCACACATGACTGGAAACAAAGAGCTGTTGAGCAACTTCTCTGAAGGATTTCTCGGAAAAGTCTACTTCGGAAACGGGCAATCTGCATCTATGCTAGGAACAGGCGATCTCATTCATGACAGGTTGACCATCAAAGGGGTGTCATACGTCGAAGGTCTGAGCTACAATTTATTTAGCATCGGACGTTTCTGTGACAAAGGCTACAAGGTGAACTTCGAGACCAGCAAAACTGTCCGACCAACGTGTCTCATCTCCCGAGCCTCTCTTCACCAGAACGATCTCTGGCATCAGCGATTTTCCCATCTCAACTTCAGAGACCTTAACAAACTGCGATCAGAAAACTTGGTCAAAGGACTTCCCTCGTTCAGATATCACAAAGAGCATCTTTGCTCGGCATGTGAAATGGGAAAGATTAGGAAGGCATCTCACCGGACCAAACACATAGCCTCAACTTCCAAAGCTCTCGAACTCATTCACATGGATCTGTGTGGACCCATGCGTACTCAGACCATCAATGGGCGAAAATATGTGTTGGTTATTGTGGATGATTTCTCACGCTACACATGGACCAAATTTCTGAGAACAAAGGACGAAACTCCAGGTCTAATCATTGAGTTTATCAAAACCGCTCAAAACCTCTACCAACTAAGTGTACAAATCATCAGAACTGACAATGGGACAGAATTCAAGAACAGAAAACTCAGTGACTTTTATGCATCACTTGGAATCACCCAGCAGTTCGCAGCGGCAAAAACACCTCAACAAAACGGGGTAGTTGAACGCAAGAACAGAACCTTAGTTGAAGCAACTCATACACTCCTCATTCACTCTGGACTACCTCACATCTTGTGGGACGAAGCAATGAACACAACCTGCTTCACATGGATCCCTTCACAAGAAATTCAATAGGACTCCCTACGAGTTGATAAATCGCAGAGTGCCAGACGTCTCGTTCCTGAGAGTCTTTGGGTGCAAGTGCTATGTAGCAAATGATCGTGAAGATAGAGGCAAACTTGACCCAAAAGCATTTGAAGAGGTACTGGTGGGATACTCGACAACATCAAAAGCCTATCGAGTATACCTCAAGGAGAAAAGATCTGTTATGGAAAGCATTAATGTAACGTTTGATGAAGTAGACCGAGTAGTTTCTGTACAAATCAGTCCAGAACCAGGACTTCTACGAGAGTTGACAAAGGATCAACCAAGCACCTCTTCAGTGGGCGAAACTTCAAAATCAAACACTTTGAGCGACATGGAACTCGATCTCTTATTCGAGGATCTCTTTTCTAAGCCAACGCCACCCACTGCTCCAACAACTTCTGCAGCACCAGAACATGATGATCCTGCAGAGACTAGCAATGATAGTTCCCCTCCGACGATGGAAAATATTCACCTTAATGACGACAGTGAATCCCCAACTGATACTGAGATTATCTCCAGCTCAGCGACTGAAACTCCTCAACCCTCGGATTCAACAATAGAAATCTCTTCAGGAGAGTCAGTAATACCTCAACCTGGAGAAGAAACGGAACATCAGGCTGATCAGAGTGAAGAAGCAATACACGATACAAATGCAGCTGGATCATCACAACCAAGTACAAGAAAGTGGACTCGAGCACACCCAAACTCACAAATAATTGGGGACCCTTCCACTGGTGTAACCACTCGAGCATCAACGATAAATGAAAGCCTCTATTCTTGCTTTCTCAGTCAAAAGGAGCCCAGCAAAGTAGCTGAAGCACTCGACGATCCAGACTGGATAATCGCAATGCAGGAGGAAATCAATCAGTTTGAGAGGTTGAAAGTTTGGAACCTAGTACCTAGACCAGCTGGGAAAACAATCATAGGGACTAAATGGGTGTTTAAGAACAAAAAGGACGAGCAAGGCATTATTATCAGGAATAAAGCAAGGCTGGTGGCGAAAGGTTACAATCAACAGGAAGGAATCGACTATGATGAGACATATGCCCCAGTCGCAAGAATTGAAGCCATCAGGATCTTCTTAGCTTTCACTGCACATAAGAACTTCACAGTCTACCAGATGGATGTCAAAACTGCATTCCTCAACGGAATACTAAAAGAAGAAGTCTTTGTATCTCAACCTGAAGGTTTTGTAAACGAACAACTCCCAGAGCACGTCTACAGACTCGATAAAGCTCTCTATGGACTTAAACAAGCTCCCAGAGCCTGGTACGAGGTCCTCTCGGATTTTCTCATTTCCTCTGGTTTCACAAAAGGAAAGATCGATACGACTCTCTTTATCAAGAAGGACGGCTCAGACATTATGTTAGTGCAGATTTACGTCGACGACATCATATTCGGGTCGACGGACTCAAGAATGTGCAGGAACTTTGGGGATCTAATGAAGCAGAAATTTGAAATGAGCATGATGGGCGAACTAAGTTTTTTCTTAGGCCTTCAGGTTAAGCAGCTTCACGATGGAATCTTCCTCAGTCAATCCAAGTACATTCACGACATACTCAAGAAGTACAACTTGGACAACTCAAATGCTGCCACCACTCCAATGTCCACCTCATGCAAACTGGATGCAGATTCATCAGGAAAATCTGTTAACCAGACGATTTATCGAGGCATGATAGGATTCCTGCTCTATCTTTTTTTTTTTTTTTTTTTTTTTGTTTTGGTAACCGGGTAAAGCCGATGGTAAACCCCGGGGCCGACCCACTACCTGCTAAACAGGTCGACCAGGTCAATCGCACATGTCTGGGCCCATGTGGGCAGGCTTAGGGAAATGTCACAGGGATGAGATTCGAACCCAGGACCTCTCCCAACATGACCCTAAGCACCTCCCCCTCAGCCAGTAGGACTGAGGGCTCATTGGCTTCCTGCTCTATCTTACGTCCAGTCAGCCTGACATCATGTTCGCCACGTGTCTCTGTGCTCGCTTTCAAGCTGATCCAAAGGAGTCTCACATGCTCGCTGTCAAGAGAATTTTCAAATACCACAAGGGAACACCAAATCTAGGTCTATGGTACCCGATGGAGTCAAGCTTCGAATTCGTAGGATACACCGACGCTGATTACGCGGGATGCAAGCTGGACAGAAAGAGCACTTCTGGAGCCGCTCAATTTCTCGGGGGTAAACTCGTAAGCTGGTCATCTCGAAAGCAAAATTGTGTCTCAACTTCGACAGCAGAGGCAGAGTATGTCGCTGCTGCGAGTTGCTGCTCACAAATTTTGTGGATGAGAACCCAGCTGCTAGGGGTGTTCAAATTAAACGAAAAACCGAAAAAACCGATCGAACCGTAAAGAACCGAACCAAAAAGGCCGAAACCGAAAAAAACCGAACTGAATTGTAAAAAACCGAACGGAACCAAATGAAAATGGTTCGGATATCGGATTAAGTATACGTAAAACCGAAAAAACCGAAAAACCGAACTAAAATTATCATACTATATTAAAATAGAAAAATATCGAAAATCATTTGTTTTTCTCTCATAACTTAAACAACACAGTAAATATAATTTCATTGGTATATTTTTTTTTTCCATTTTAGGTGAATGTTTTCCTCACCAATCAAATAGTATTTTCTCCCGAGTAATTTATAGTATCTTCAGATGAATGTTTTTATATTTAGATTTTGTTCCATTTTCATGTTGTTTTTTTCGGACCTTTGAATTATTTTGCTACATGTCACATTCCATAGATCTTCTTTATTTTTTAATAACCATAAATTCTTTTATGTATTTTCAGCTCTAATAATATTTTTTGTTGATATTAAATTCCTAACCGAAAAACCGAACCGAAAAAAACCGAACCGAATTATAAAAAACCGAACCGAACCAAATTAAAACGGTTCGGATATCGGATTAAGCATACGTAAAACCGAAAACCGAAAAACCGAACCGAAATTTGAAAAAACTAACCGACCGATGAACACCCCTACCAGCTGCGAGATTTTGGCATAACGTTAAATCGTATTCCAATTTTTAGTGACTCTAAAAGCGCTATAGCTATAACAAGTAATCCAGTACATCATTCACGCACAAAACATATAGACATTAGATACCACTTTATCAAGGAACATGTGGAACAAGGTACAATCGAAATGCATTTTGTTCACACAGATCTTCAACTTGCTGACTTATTTACTAAGGCATTGGATGAAAAGCGATTCCAATTCTTGGTATCTAGGTTGGGCATGTTGAACCACAAGACATGATCGATTGTCCCTACATGAACCTGATATTGTGTAAATAGGTCATTTAATTTTTCTCTATATGTTTTCATATGAATATTCTACTATCGTATCTAGGGGGAGTCTAATAAAACTTTATGCATGGATCTAGGGGGAGCTTCTAAGAATTACGCACAAATTGAGGGGGAGTTTTTATGATCTATTATCAAACTTAAATTTCGAAATTGCATTAAGGGTTAAACTTATAAGATAATAATTTATATAACATTAAAACAATTTTTTCTCGGCGAAACTCAAAATTGATCGAAACTTAAATATACAATTAACTAAAATGTTTTCTCGGCGAAACTCAAATTCGATCGAAACTGAATTTTCAATTAATTCAAAACTTTTCTTGGCGAAACTACGTATCGCCCGAAACTTCTTTAAATTGATTTGATAATCGCATGAAGCACGTTTCGATCGAAACTGCAATTTAATTCCTTTTATAGTTTTCTCGGCAAAACTGACTTCCGCCCGAAACACGCTTCAATTGAAATTGAAAAATTTGCGTAAATGCTTTTATAATTTTATCGGCGAAACTGACTTTCGCCCGAAACACGTTTCGATCGAAATTGAAAATTCTAAATACCTTTATAAGTTTATCGGCAAAAGTGACTTTCGCCCGAAACACGTTTCGATCGAAATTGAAATTCTCTTAAATTATTTTATAAATTAACACGGCGAAACAGAGCATCGCCGAAACTCAATCAAATCGATCGAAACACTACTAATATATAGCGTTTCGCCCGAAACACTGTTCTTCTTCATCGATTTTCAAAATCACTCTCAAACCCTCTCTGCAATCGCACACAAAACGTATCACAGTCTCACCGCACACTCTATTTTTTCCGATTATTGCAACTCCAAATCCATCATTGGTAAGGAAAAACATATAATCTGCAGCTTTTAACTGATTTCTTTCTCGTTCTTGCAGGTTACACAGATTAGGGTTAAGTGAGTTCGAGCGAATCGTTCCTCAATCGCGTTTCAATTTCGTTTAAATACGCCCGAAACAATACCCTAGATTCAATTTCACGTCACAATCGATCGGCCAATACTGAAAATTTTACTTATTCTGTGATTTTAAATCGTTCGATTCGAGGATTTCACCACTTTCGATCGAAACTGACTTTACACTGTTTAATGAAATTTTAATCGTTCAATTTAGACTTTCGACTGAAACCTTTGATTTTTAACATAACACTTTTTTCAATCAGCTTCGATCGAAACCACAATCTAATTTGAATCGATCGATTGCCTCTCACTTTCGGCCGAAACGGAATTCTACTATTACTACGATTTAAATCACAATTGTTCTTTGTTTCGATCGAAACCTAATTTTAACAACCAATATGATTTGAACTGATTAACAAGTGATACGTGTTAACTACATTTGATCTTGACCCGTCCCTTGATCTTATCTTGCAGATATACTAAAATGGTACGACTCATTGATGAAGTTTTCGCTTCAAAGGACTGGGCACAGAGGCCACCCAACAACTTCCAACTTGACTTTGATAAATACCTTGTGCCCAGATCCTACCATTATTAAAACCTAGCAAACCACCCTCTAAAAGCCGCCCTAAACATCACCGAGGTAGTCCCTGAAGTCTATGTGCAACAATTTTGGTCCACCCTTCAGAAACCAACCAATAACCCCAAAAAGCACCCATCTTTCCGCTCAAATCAACAACACCATAGTTGTCTTCACCCCCAACCATCCTTCGCTCCATACTGAACCTCCCATACTCACTTATATATGATAACCACCCTTCTAACGACGACCTGATCAGGGACTTCCTATTCATGGGCCACAAACCGAACGCCCAAAACTCCATTCATCTCCCTGACTTCACCGCCAAAGACATCCCTGGACCTTGGAGAACCCTATTTCTCATCGTTAACAAATGCCTCTCGCCGAAGCACTCAGGGTCCGACAAATGCAACCGCAACATCATGCTCATCTTCCACGGGATCGTCTTCAATAGGAACTATGATGTCGCCCAACTAATCTGGACGGACATCCTTGACCAATTACGAAGGCGACGTCTCGGATCCACGAAGCCGGTGCTCCCTTACCTACGGTGGCTACCTGTCATCGTCCAACATTTCGTGGATCTTCATCCCGAAATCGAGCGCCGACCCAGAGACGAGGGCTATCAATCTCCTAAGCTCATCAAAATCCAATCAACAAAGAGCAAGATCGATCAGGAGGCCATGATCATACCAGACCACCTTCTTCGCCTCCTCGATCCAACTGAGCCGGAGCTCCGCAAATACCTACGAGCCAACAACATTGATGACGTTCCCTTGGTTCAGCACATCCCAGTTGAACCTAACCCAGGGACAAACCAACCCCCACATCCAAGTGTAGGTCTAGAAGCTCTTCATCCCCTAAAACAAAACAAAAGAGAAAATCCAAAGGGGATGACGGAGGCAGTCAACAGGAACGGCGTACCAAACAAAAATACGACCGTCTTCCTCAGTCCACGAGTCCACAAACAAGCCGGACCGAGCCCATAGGTAAAGAAGAAGTACCCACTCAAGCCGACCCATCTCCAGACACTGACGGCGGCCCATAGAACGTTCCAATCCCAGAACTCATCGATGTTCTACTGGCCAGACTCTGCACTGCACCAAAGCTAACTGCGTATGAAGCGGAGGTCCTCAGGCGTCTGGAGCTTCCTTTCAACCCACCTAACCCCAGCGAGGCCCAGTCATCAAGACAATCACGTGACGACCCTGACGGTGGGGATCGTCCCGAGGGGGAGAAGACACGAGATACAGGGCCTCAGCCTCCTCCGCAGCCACAGCCTAGAACCACCCAAACACCCACCAGAACAAAACCACCTACACCCACACAAACAAGAAAATCGACCCGAACTACCACCAAAACAACCCAACAGCCCTCCTCACCAGCTATGAGCCTCTCACCTCCTCTTCCCACAAGCCAAGACAGCCCTTTGATATCTCCATCCTCTCCCATCGTATCTCTCGAAACACTTTACAACCCACACACAGCAGTAGAGAAATACATCTTCAACGACGACTGGTTAACAAAGCCGATGCATCCAACCTTGGCCAAGGGCTTACTGGACAATGCCAGATACTTCTTGATGAAGGAAAATGTTAGCCTGACCCTTATCGAAGATGATGAACTCGAGGAAGGAGAAGACTACGAAGCAGACATTCCAGAACTTCCAGAGCTTCTCAAACACGCCATCGTCAATGAGGAGTGCCCCCCTTCGAAGTCGAAGACAGGAGAAGAACAGAAGCCACCGCGGGAAAATGTCAAAGTGATCGCTCCATGTCAAGAAGAGATACGAAGAAGAATCTGGAGGAAGGAAGATAGGATCAAGAAGTTAGACGAGCTTGATCTAAGAGGACTAACTCATCTCCCGAGACCAACCGCTGTACGATACCTGCTCTCTCTTCGTAGAGGGCTTGTGTGGAGGGGAAAAGATACTAACGTTGACACTCTTAGAAGAGAAGAGAAGGAAGAACTCGTGTATATTTGTATTCATACGTTTTAAAAAGTTTTAATTAAATGGGCTTTCCGCTGCTTACGTTGCATAAATCCGCCAAAATACGTATTTAGGAAGTCGGGTCGTTACTTGGTACCCGGGTTGCTCCACATACATGACTGGTACACGACGTGAGCAACCACCCCCGGCATGAATGGTACATGGGTTGCTCCACATTCATGACCGGTATGCACTGCGAGCAACCAACCCCATCATGCACGTTACACGGGTTGCTCCACGTGCAAGAAGGGATGTCAGAGAAGCGAGCAACCATCATGACTTCTGTACAAATCCGTGCAGAACCCGGACCTACAAAGAAGGGTTGACAAAAGTTCAACCAACCATCAGTGGGCGCGCCATCCAATCTTGATGCTTAGGCGATGTGGATCTCTTATACCAGACTCCACCGTCCACCCACTGCCATCCATTCCACCATGGTGCGCTACATGGAGACGTCCTAAGCCACCGTGATCCTCTTTACGCCCTCACCACCACCACCACCTGACGAGTCTCAGAAGTGTCTGATCAACAGTTTTGGGCCACCCTCGTCGACATCATTCGTGGTCGCCTTTCAACGCGATCACGCCATGCCACCATAGTTCCCATGGATCAGTGAAACCCTCCTGATCCTAACCCAGGAACGAGCCTACCCTAGCCTCTCTAGTCTAGGTCTAGGTCGCGCGACATCCTTCTCCATGCAAAGATCCAATCAACGATCTCGGGAGGATGACGTAAGTCGCTTGCAGGAGTTGCGAACCAACGACAAGATGATCGCACTACTCTATCATATCTCACCATAACCCGGACCTCACCCATAGGTACAGGAGACGACTCGTTCGTTTCCCGAGTAGAAGTCGTGGCATCTGGTCCAACCGCGCAATTAACCCCCCCAACCACTCAGCTATCCTTTCGCAGATAGCTGTTTCATTCGCACAAGAGGAACCACGTTAGCCATCACCGCCCCACTTGGAGACGGTTGATGTTGAACATGTACTGCCCCGCCTCTCACTGCACCTCTTCCACTCACAGAGTCTAGTGTCCTCACCCACCGAAATTTTCAACTTTCTAGGACACAAACACTCTTTACGGCACCGTAGGTTCTTCGTGAACTTGCACGTACGCTTGATGACGTCCTTGTGACCGAGAGCAGAAGACCCACGACTGTCACCCTCCCCACAACTGTCGATGGGCCACGGATACGAGCTTGTCTCATCGTCCGTGCGAACGGAAAGCCTTTGTGGCTCTCCGGTTCTTTTTGACCTGTGCAAACAGGCGGCACATCGGACACATGTTTCGATGTTGTGACGACGGAGCGTCTTTGTGACCCCCGTCTGGTTAGTTACCCCGTTCGTGATGGAGCCCCGACTCATAGCAATCAGTGAGGAACTTACACATTCCATGCCGTGCTCAACGAGGATCTATGAAGGAAAAGGTCCCATCACCGACACCACTCCACCACGCCTACGCCTACGCCACCACATGCTGCTCCATCTCTCCAGTATTCAAAACTGAACCCGGAGGAACACCAATTGCTGCTACTCCTGAGAATCCCACTTGATTGCCTCACTCAACACCACACCACACCATCATCACCACCATCAACACCAGAGACAGACTCGTCCCACGGACGACGTGACGATCCCGAAGACGGAGATCATCTCAAGGGAGAGTAAAGGAGAAGAAATGAGTTGAAGATCGTACAGCAGCTTCAGCAGCAACCATCATCCATGCCACCTCCACCAACTACGCCCCGCCGGAGGCTTCCGCTACCTCCGCGTACATTCTTACGTGTCAGGCTATTATGTTCATAATGGAACACTCGAAGGAGCTATGGCACATCTCATCCACCACATTCCGCCACTACTGCGCTGACCACTCTGAAGACCGGGCTCCCTGCTCTTGAAAGTCACATTTCAATGGAGCCTTGGCACATTTTTTTTTTTCGCCCCACGCCTACCATCTTCTGGAGCCAGACGAGTCAACTTCGTGGCCAACCAGACAACTTCCATTCGAAGACGACGAATCCAGCGTCGAGAAGAAGAAGATTGGAGAATCTTAACAAGTGAGTCCTAGCCGAGCCATCAATGCCTCCGCAAGAAGAGGAGATATCCCTTGTAGGGGGAGTTTGCTAGGAATCGAGATCTCCAATATGCCCAACAAAGTATCCCGCGCTGAACTGAAGATTGAACACTAAGGGGGAGATTGTTAGGAAATATTTTGTAGTGTTCAATTTCATTGTATTATCTTTGTTGATTTGCTTTATTAAACTTTGGGCTAGTTCTTAGTTGGGTTAGTTCTTAGTTATTCATGTAATGGGCCTTCACAAGAGGCCCACCTATTATATACCAACTTGTGGTATAAATAGGAAAACCCTAGCACATAGTGTATGAGCTTGTGTGTGTAGATAAAATAAACATATGTTAGAGTGAGAGAGCCTCCTCAAGAACACCACCAAGCCCCACGCCCGTTCTCGATTCCGATCTATTAGGCATGTTTAATCCGTCCGAAGTTGTTCGTTTGGGTGAAAATCGGGACCAACAGAACGGTCGAGGAGCTAACTGAAGGGGATCTCTCATACATCAGAGGTGAAGACGTTGATCAGATACTGGGAAGCTTCAGATTTCTTGGAACACTCCAGAATCCAGACTTAAGAGTGGGATACGTCGCTCTTAAGCGATTCATGATGCGCCAAATCAAGTTCAATTCGACCCACGATCTTCAAATGGCGGTGGAAAGCAACATGAAAAGGGTGAACCTCACAAAGCCATCCTTCGAAGTCCCAGACCCAAGTCTTGGTTAAGGCCACATAATCAATGAAGACAACGATCCATCAGTGGTCTTCATCAACTACAAAGGAGAAAAGAGACTGATGAAAACATCCGAGATTGCCAAATTAAGCGATGGAACGCTGCTGATTATTCGGAGCAAACTCGGAAGGATTCTGGAGCAGCTAAGGTTCGAAGAAGCAGAGGTACAGGAGAAGTACGAGAAGCTGATCAACATCATCTCAGATCGAATTTCCTTACGAAGAACGATACGATCATACGAGTTTAGACTTGGACTCAGGAAATCGGTCTATGCAGTGGAGAAACCCAAGAAGAAGAAGACACCAAGAACGCCAAAGCGAAAAGGATGCTAAGGGGGAGATTGTTAGGAATATTTTGTAGCATCCTTTAATTAATGTGATCTTGGATTAATATGTACTTATTTAGTGGGTTGTAGTAGTTTGGGGTGACTAATGATATTAGGTAAGAGTTTTGTATTGGGCTTTAATATACCAAATACTTGTGGTATATAAAGCCCCACTTACCCTAATTAGGGTTTTATCAAAAGAATTTAAAAGGTAAGCCACCTTGTACTTTTCCTTAGATAAACACACACTAACATGCACTCAAGGTGTTCTCCACGTTTTTGACATTCAAACCTTTCTTTTGATCCTTGTTTGGTAATATAAGGGCCAACAGCCAAAAATCCTCAACTTTCTCCCAAGACATCTCGATCTCAGGGTCGTTTTTCCACTGAATGAGGTAACCCAAAGCAGTGTGAGGGGACTTTCCACGCCTTCGATGCGCCACGACGCGCTCGATCTCTCGGTCATAATGCTTTTTTGGAGTGGCGGGGAAGTTGAACTCCTGCCTTCTCTCTGGTTCAGGATCCTCATAAAATTTCTTCAAGAATCTAACGTGAAAGACTGGGTGGACACGTTACTGAGGCGACAGCTTCAATCGATAGGGGACTTGGCCAATTCTCCATTCAATTTTGAATGGCCCATCAAACTTTTACATCAGACTTCTTCCTGTCGATTGAGCCTTATTGCTAGCCTGCAGTGATGGTGTTAACTTAAGCAATACCTTGTCGTCGACGTTGAACTCCACCGGGCGGTGGCCTCGATCATAGTATTTCTTCATGCGCCGGTCGGCCTTGGCTAAGCTATCCCGAGCTTCATCCTAAAGTAGCTCACGCCCATGATCAAACTTGTACGCGGCTCGACATCCAATGCCAATTGTCCGCAACATCACCGACCGCAGAGTTAGGGGTTGGAACCCGTACACTATCTCAAAAGGGCTCTTCTCTGTGGCCGATGACTTATGGAGGTTGTAGTAGAACTGGGCCTCATCAAGTAAATTAGTCCAGCTGTGCTTGCTTGCAGAGATATAGTGCCTGAGATATTCGTCGAGCAACTGGTTGGTCCGCTCACTTTGGCCGTCACTTTGGGAATGGTATGCCGGTGAGAAGCGTAGCCTCGTACCGAGCATGCGAAATAGCACTGTCCAAAATCTCCCTATGAACCTAGAATCTCGATCGTTTAAAATCTCCTCTAGCAAGCCAAAATGCTTCACCACGTTGCAGAAATACAGAACCGCAGCTACACCCGTCAGGCACTTGTGAGGGGCTGCCAAAAAAACTGCCATTTTTTAGAATCGGTCAACAACTACGAAGATGGACGCATAGTTACCTTTGCTTTTTGGGAGCCCAAGAACGAAGTCCATCATGGTCGATCTCCAAGGACTTGCCGCGATCGGAAGGGGCTGCAACAATCCAGTCGGCTTGGTCGGTTCGGGCTTGTCCCGCTGGCACATAGCGCATGTTCTCACAAAGGCCTCCACGTCTTGATCCATCATTGGCTACTGGAACTTGCGGGATAATAGCGCCATCATGCGCCCAACTTTGGGATAGCCAGCCCATTGCGGGTCGTGATGCTCCCTTAAGAGCTCTCGCCTCAAGTTTCCTGCGGGGACATAGAATCTTTCACCATGAGTGGCTAACAACCCCTTTGCAAACCAGTACCTTTTTACAAGTCTAGCTTCAACGTTTTCCTTCAGCTTCTTAAAAGTCGCATCGTTCTCGCCGGATGCGGTCGACAAAGTTGCTCTCGGCTGAGCTTGTGGCCGTCATATGAAAGTCAGAGACTTCGGTCCTCAAATTTCCTAAACCAAGACGTGAAATTGATATTAGAGACCCCTCTCATTTTATAGGAGAAACCTCCCTAATAAATTTCTCTACTACTAACTTAGTCAAATCCCCTAATAAATCTCTCTACTACTAAAAATCTTATTCAAAATAAAATAATACTAATAATAATATTATTCCTCGAAAAAACGCCTTGTCCTCAAGGCGGTAAAAAATGGCACCAGGGTCCCATATCTTGAAACTCTTGCAGCTTATAGCGTGGTCGGCTCGCACGAGAACGACTTTCCTGCTACATCTCTTGGTCGTTGGCACAACGGAAAAGCTATTTGAATCTATCTTGCTTTGCTCGACGTGTTTCTCAAAAATTTTTAGCTCTATGTTCTTTCGTCGACACGTTCTCTTGATCTTTCCGCTTGCTTGATGTTCCCACACTTACCACGACGTTCTTTGCATGTCTACGAGCTTTTCCTTCACCAAGGAAATCAAGGGCAACCCTTGGAAAAGCGTTTGTTGTTAATGAATGAGGTGTTGAGTTGCGGCTGTTGAATCAGTGCGTCGGCCACCTCATTCTGTCGTCCCGGCCTATGAATCCACTCAAAGTCAAATTCTCCCAGGAACTCTTGCTAGTGCGCCTGCTTTGGGGTAAGCTTCTTATGTGTTTTGAAATACGTGTTCGCCACATTATCCATGACAATAACGAACATAGCCCCAAGAAGATAATGCCACCAGGCTTCAAGACAATGGATGACCGCAGTCATCTCCTTCTCATGGGTCGTGTAGCGGGTCTCGGTGTCCTTCAGTTTCCGACTCTCATATGAAATCGAGTGCTTGTTCCGGACTAGGACACCGCCAATAGCCTTGCCCGATGCATCAGTCTGTACCTCGAAAGGTTGGCTGTATCCCGGTAACTTTAAGACGGTCTCACTTGCCAAGGCTGCCTTCACTCCTCGAATGCTTCCTCTGAGTTCTTGGTCCATTCCTACTTCACGTCCTTTTTTAGTGGTGGAGCGGCCAGCTTGGAGTAGCGCTTAATGAAACACTGATAATAGTTTGCTACACCAGAGAACGAACGTAACTCACTTACATTGGTCGGCCACGACCACTCCACCACGGCACGTACCTTGGCCACGTCCATCCGAATCTCGCCACCTTCAATCACGTGGCCTAAGAAGTGATGTGAGCCTACCCAAACTCGCACTTCTCCCTTTTTACGAATAGCCGGATTTTCCCGCAACCTATCAAACATGGCCTTCAAGTGCCTCATATGATCCTCCAAACTTGTCGAGTAAACGAACATATTTAAAAACTAGTACAACACATCATTCAAAAGATTGCAAAGGTAGTGGGGCGTTAGTCAAACTAAAAGGAATGACAAGAAACTCATATGAGCCGTACCTTGTAAAACAAGTTGTCTTCGACTCATCGCCCGCAGCTATGCGAACTTACCAATACCCCGAGCGCAAGTCCAGCTTTATAAAGTAGCGCGCCTTGACCAATTTGTCGAATAGGTCCAAGGCATGGGGATGGGATACTTGTTCTTAACAGTGACCTTGTTTAGAGCCCGGTGTCCGCGCAAAAATACAACGCTTCGTCCTTTTTGTGCTGGAACAAGACAAGTGATCCAAAAGGGGCATTCGAAGGTCTAATGAGGCCGGTATCCAGCAGCTCGCCAACCTGCTTCCTCAACTCCTCAAGTTCAACAGGATTCATCCGATACTAGGCCTTTGCGGGTGGCCTGGCTCCAGGTTCGAGCTCAATGGAGTGGTCAGTAGGCCGCCTAGGAGGCAGTTCCTTAGGCAGCTCGGCCGACATCAGGTCCTTGCTAGCAACTCCTTAACTTCAGCTGGAGGGTCGTGTACGATTGGGGCTTCAACACTACGAATTTCCGCCACATAAGTTAGGTCTCCGCGTCCAACTCCACGCTTTATTTGTATAGCCGAACACATTGACCCAACAACGGATCCACGGCTTCCTCCAAGTCACTGGTCATAGTAGCCGTTTATGAACCCAGACAGCTTCTCATCCGCAAAGAACACCCCATCAAAGAAGGGCATCAGAATAGCCTTTCACAGCACCAAACACTCATTACCCAGAATTACCACAAAGTCATCGAGGGGCATTACAAGGAATTCCTGAATGCCTTGCCATTAGCCTATCTTGACGAGAGTCGAGGTCTTTCCACTTGTCGGGATGGGTGGAGTATTAACTGTTTTCATGGTTGATGGCTCATGCATCACCATCAATCTAAGCCGGTCTACCATCTTTGTTGCCATAATGTTGTGGGTCCCCCCAAATCCACCAAGGCTGGAACTCGCTGTCAATAACACATGGAAGGTACATGAGTTTATTCTTACCCGAACGTCCTTCTTGGAGTGCTGCCAAAATATGCAATTGGTTGGCCTAAGGGGTTTCCGACGTCGAGCCCGAAGGAGTGGCCACTCCTCGCATTTGGGCTGCGACCGCATATACCGCCGACTTCTGCGGACACTCGTACCACTATTGTAGCGACCCCGGCGGCCTTTGAAAATCCGGAGGACCGAGTGCCGTCCGCGCCCGGTCGTACTCATAACCGCATCAGGTCTCCAAGGTGAACAACCTCTAGCCGATGGAACAATGTAGGCAAGGAAAGTCAGCAAAATGGATCCGTAACCTCGGGAAAAGGATTGGCTCTGAGGGCTTAGAACCCGTCGGCTGTCGGCGAACTGCTCGAGCTGCTCACGCGGCGAGAGCGGGTTGTCGCATGCCGGCCGGGGAACGGACTGGGAACGGCTCCCTCGGGGGCCTTCTTCGGGCGTCGAACAGCCGACTCAGAACTGGTACGGACAAGGGGAAGTCGACTGTTTAATTAAAACAAAGCATTGCGATGGTCCCTGCAAATGCTCACGCAATGTGATTTCTGCCCAGTGCTCTGAGAATGTCAAAGTGAAGAAATTCAACCAAGCGCCGGGTAAACAGCGGGAGGAACTATGACTCTCTTAAGGTAGCCAAATGCCTCGTCATCTAACTAGTGACGCGCATGAATGGATTAGCGAGATTCCTACTGTCCCTATCTACTATCCAGCGAAAACAGGCAAGGGAATGGGCGTGGCGGAATCAGCGGGGAAAGAAGACCCTGTTGAGCTTGACTGATGTGAACCTCGATTGGGAGTACGAGTTCCACTTAGAAAAGACCGTGCCTTGAATGGCGAAAGACGCAAATAAATGTTTCTAACTGATCCCTCAAGCGAACCCAACAACAATAGGTATATTAAACCTATCACCTTTGAATCACACACGAAGAAGTGTCCCGGATACCCAACCCCCTATGACCTAACGAACCCAACAATAATAGGTATATGAAACCTATCACCTTTGAATCACGAAGGCTATGTGAAGATGGTTTTGGCGCCACAACTAAATGGAACGAGTTTAGTTGATAAGCCGGGAAGTATTTGCACGTCAATTGCAAAGACTCGAACTAGCACTCGGAGAGCTAGAGAAAAGGAAAAACCTTACAATTTCAAAAATGATAATTCTGATTTAAAATTCGTCCATACATAGCTTATTAATAGAAGGAACTAGGCTAAAAGCATTAAATAAACTACTTTGACTAAAAATGAAGACTTAATGCAATGTATGACTTCAAGGTGACTTTTGAGGATTTTGATGACTTCAAGATGAACTTTTGAATGACTCTTTGGCTTCTTTCATGCATGCCACGAATTTGCCATCCCAACTTGACTTGGACCACTTCCATTGAACTTGAGATGGGACTTGAAAGGTCATGGACGAGTTTGACTTTTCTTGACTTTCATTGGGCCTTCTTTTCAGCTCCTTCTTGGGTCAATTGGTTGGGCCTTGTTACTTCCAAAAGGTTGATAGATTTGGGCCTGTATTTATGAGAATTAGCCTCATTATCTTGGGTTTCCATAAAGAGTTTGCTCAAGGCCTCATTCATCTTCTTCTTCCTTAATCTAGTCAACGGGCCGGCCATTCCTTCGAGCGCGTTCGGTGGACTAATGTTTCGGAGGGTTTCTCTTTGTCTCATCATGTTGTCTTTCGAGCTTGCGCCCTGGATTGTATCATCTCCCCCTTCTTGAAAATGATTCGTCCTCGAATCAGCTTGACCTACATCATATTCAAAAGGAGTCAGGTCAGTCACATTAAAGGAAGCACTTACCCCATAGTCTCCGGGGAGATCTAGCTTGTAGGCGTTATCGTTAATTCGTGCTATGATTTGAAAAGGCCCATCGCCGCGAGGATGTAGCTTGGTTCGTCGAGATGCGGGAAACCTCTCCTTGCGCATATGCACCCAAACCCAATCACCGGGTTCAAATACCATCTTCTTTCGGCCTTTGTTCGCCTGCTTTGCATATTGCATAGTGCGCCTCTCAATGTTGGCTCGTGCTTGTTCGTGAAGTTTCTTTACCGTTTCTGCCCGCTTTTCTCCATCTAAACTGAACTTTTCGTTAGTAGGCAAAGGGGACAGATCTAAGGGAGTCAAGGGATTAAAGCCATATACGAGCTCAAAAGGAGAATACTTCGTCGATGTATGTACTGTACGATTATAAGCAAATTCAGCAATAGGTAAACACTCCTCCCAACCTTTCAAGTTTTTATTGATAATTGCCCGAAGTACAGCCCCCAAAGTGCGGTTTGTTACCTCGGTTTGTCCGTCCGTTTGCGGGTGACTTGTAGTGGAGAACAATAGTTTCGTTCCCAACTTACCCCAAAGTGTTTTCCAGAAGTAGCTTAGAAACTTAACGTCCCTGTCCGATACGATTGACTTTGGAACACCATGAAGGCGCACAATTTCCTTGAAAAACAAATCTGAAATCTGTTTGGCATCGTTAGTCTTTTTACAAGCAATAAAATGTGCCATTTTTGAAAACCGATCAACAACTACAAGAACAGAATCCATTCCTCGTGGCGAACGGGGTAATCCAAGGATAAAATCCATAGAAATATCGGTCCACGGAGAAAAAGGAATAGGAAGTGGTGTATACAAACCGTGGGGACGGGATGTAGACTTAGCACGCTTGCAATCGATACACCGGTCACATATCCTTTCAACATCTTTTTTCATGTTAGGCCAAAAAAAATGCTCACGCAATATATCAATAGTTTTCAAGATACCAAAGTGACCTAGGTCCAGGGACCTTGTATCCTTTCCCTTCTTCCGCTTTGTTGCTCTGTACTATTTGGTCCTTCCTCTCGGCCTTCCTTTGCTTTGTGTGTGTGCAGGCCAGCAGGTGAGCTTTGGACCCCGATGTTGCTCGTCAGCTGGTGAGCTTTGGACCCCGATGTTGCTCGTTTCCCTGCCTGAGTCGCTCCTTGCAGGTGTGTGGTGACTAACTGGCCCTGGCGACGTCCCCATCTGGCTTGCGGCATGGAAAACTGGTGGTGCCATGAGTACGCTTTCTTTGACCAGATCTGCGGTTGCCTTTTCCCGCCAGAAGCATTTCCATCGTGACTCTGTCTTCTGTTTGTGCGTCTTGCACTTGTTGGCACTTTGCTGGGTAGCCCTGCTGGCACTACACCTGGTGCCAGGAACCGGTTGACTGTTGTGGTTTTGACACCTACTTTGCCTTTGCTTTTGGTCTTTAGTGTTTCTCTCTCGGGGCTTAGGTCTTGTTTGGACCTTGTAGGTTGTCTGGGTTACCTGGTCTATGGTGTTGTCTGGTCTGTCGTACATTACCGTTTGATGCGGCATGAGCGATATCATGCCCGCTGCTCTGTACCCTGTTTTTCATATTTAGTTACCAATTTCCAAAAAAAAAGTGACCCATTAAACCTCCGCCATGAGCCTCACGAATTAAAAGTTCTCTTAGCGAGCATGAAGGAATGCACATTTTATTTTCTTTAAACAAAAAACCTTCATGTCGATAAAACTTGTTGAAAGCTCCCTTCTCACATGCTTTAAAAACATGGGCAAAATCAAGATCAGATTCATACAAGTCTTTAATAAATTCAAAGCCCATGATTTCCGCACTTAAAGTAGTAATCAAAGAGTACCTTCGTGAGAGTGCGTCGGCAACAACATTTTCTTTACCTTTCTTGTATTGAACGACGTATGGGAATGCCTCAATAAATGAAATCCACTTGGCGTGCCTCTTGTGGAGATTTTTCTGCCCCTTTAGATACTTTATCGATTCATGATCGGTATGAATCACGAACTCCTTCGGCAAGAGATAATGCTGCCACGTCTCCAACGCCCTCACAACAGCATACAACTCTTTATCGTACGTTGGGTAATTCAAAGTAGCGCCGTTAAGCTTCTCACTAAAGTAGGCGATTGGTCTGCCTCCTTGAAGTAACACTGCACCAATACCTACACCTGAAGCATCACATTCAATCTCAAAGGTTTTAGAAAAATCAGGCAAGGCTAAGATAGGGGCATGAGTTAAGTCATGCTTAAGTTCCTCGAAGGCTTTTTGCTGAGAGTCGCCCCATTCAAATTTTAACGCTCTTCTTTACCAACTCGTTAAGCGGGGCTGCCTTCGTAGAAAAATTCTTAACAAATCGGCGGTAGAAACTTGCAAGCCCATGGAAAGATCTTAGCTCGGATACATTGGTAGGTGTCGGCCACTCGTGAATATCCTTTACCTTTGTCTCGTCAACACGTAAACCCTTAGCACTTACAACATAGCCAAGAAAAATAATTTCTTCCATGCAAAACATGCACTTTTTAGCATTAGCATATAGTTTTTCTTTTCTAAGGGTGGTAAGCACGAGTTTAATATGCTCAATATGATCTACCATGCTTTTACTATAAACCATAATGTCATCAAAGTAAACAACAACAAATTTACCAATAAAATGTCGTAGCACATGGTTCATAAGTCGCATAAAGGTGCTAGGGGCGTTCGTTAGACCAAATGGCATAACTAACCACTCATAGAGGCCAAATTTTGTTTTAAAAGCCGTTTTCCACTCGTCGCCTTCTTTCATTCTAATTTGATGATAACCAGATTTCAAGTCAATTTTTGAAAACACGCGAGCACCATGAAGTTCATCAAGCATATCATCTAGCCTAGGAATCGGGTGACGATACTTAATTGTAATTTTATTAACAGCTCGAGAATCTATGCACATACGCCACGTACCATCTTTCTTTGGGACGAGGATTACCGGGACAGCGCATGGACTAAGAGACTCGCGGATTAACCCCTTCGAAAGCAACTCGTCAACTTGTTTTTGTAATTCTTTTGTCTCCTCCGGATTTGCACGATAGGTGGGTCGGTTCGGTATGGCTGATCCGGGCAGGAATTCAATCTCGTGCTCGATCCCCCTAATCGGCGGTAGCTCGCATGGCATTTCATCGGGCAAAACATCTGCAAAATCTTTCAAAACATCCACGATTTCCAAAGGTATGGAATTCGGAAGATCGTTAGAGATAGCATCGCTCAGTAAGAGAAGGTAAATTGGCTTGCGAGAAGCCATGGCCCGATCAACATCTCTCACGCTAGCGAAGAAAGCGCCTTTTTTCTCACTTGCTTTCGGCTCTTTTCTCATATTTTTTTCTTTTTCTTTTTCCTCTTTTTTTCCTCCCTCACTCGCTTTTTCCTCCTCTCTACTCTCATGTTTTATTTTTTCGCTCATCTTGACCTGCTCTTTGTAAACTTGTTGCGGTGTCAATGGAACAAGCGTGTATGTCTTATTCTGGTGGACGATCTTGTATTTATTCGTCTTCCCCTTGTGTTCAGCGTCACGATCAAACTCCCAAGGACGTCCAAGCAATATATGACCAGCACTCATCGGCACAACATCACACAAAACCTCATCTTCGTACTTGCCGATCGAGAACTTTACTAGAGCTTGTCGATTGACTCTTATCTCACCACTATCGTTCAACCACCGTAACCGATATGGAGACGGATGTTTGATCAAGGGTAACCCAAGCTTCTCTACAAGGTATGAACTAACACAATTAGTGCAACTTCCGCCATCAATTATCATCATGCATACCTTTTCTTGGACCTTGCATCGGGTGTGGAAGATGTTATGTCTTTGTGAGTCGTCTTCTTTCATTTGTACGTTCAACGCCCTCATGGTAACAAGAAGCTCGTCACAACTTGATTCGTGTTGTTCGCCTTCATCTTCATGTTCTTGTTCCGCATCGCTATCACACTCACTTACGTACGTGCCATCATCGAGCATGACCATGGTTTTCGTGTTCGGACATTGAGATGCGATGTGGCCCTTTCCTAAACACTTAAAACATGTCACACGAGAAGAAGTACCCTTACTTGATTCACCTTTCGAGAAGTTCTTCGGATCGTTCTTCTTTGGTTCTGATTTCTTCTCGACTTCACCATCTCGCTTCGGGTGACTAGGGTTTTCCCACGGGGTCGGCTTAGAAGCTCGGTTGTCTTTCCTCTTTAGTTGGCGCTCTACCTTCTCAGCCATGTGTAGCATATCCTCCATGTCAAGATAGTGCTGCAACTCAACGACGTCGGCAATCTCTCGCCTCAACCCTCGTAAGAACCGAGCCATGGTAGCTTCCGGATCTTCCTCGACATTAGCTCTTGTCATCGCCGTATCTAACTCTTGGTAATATTCCTCGACACTCCTCGATCCTTGCACCATGCTTTGAAGCTTGTTGTACAGCTCACGATAGTAATGAGGGGGAACAAATCGCTTCCTCAAAATCGCTTTCATCTCGGCCCACGTTCTGATTGGTCGTTCGCGATTTCTTCGCCTTGTCGCCACTAGTTTGTCCCACCATGCTAATGCGTAGTTCTGGAATTCAAGTGATGCGAGCTGAACCTTCTTCTCTTCGGAGTAATTGTGGAGTGAGAATACTTTCTCGACCTTGGCCTCCCACTCAATATAGGCTTCGGGATCGCATTTCCCTTGAAAACTTGGAATACTCATTTTGATACCTCTTAGATCATCGTCGTTTCCTCCTCTCCGTTCTCTCCGCCTGTTATCTCGTGAGACGTCGGACCGCTCCCCATCCTCATCTTCGTCAGAAGTATTATGTCGTCGATTGCGGTTGAAATTCGTTTCTAGCTGGTCCAACCGGTCCAACATGGTTTCCATT